>OX336390.1:762628072-767447797 GCA_946902985.2 Meconema thalassinum
GTGGGATAAAGACTTTTGGGTGCGCTTTTTTAAAGCGGAAAATACAACGCTTTATCTGCAGCGAAGTAAAGCGCTACATAACTAGCTGTAAATAAAAACGGCAAAGGTTACAAGATGGCGTGAATTGGTGGTCGTTTAACGTGTTTCATTCATTATTTCGAAATTAATTTAATATAATTTTACAATGCGTCCACTGATAATGAATGCATAGCAATGTCACTCAATGAACAATTATGTTAATTTCACTAGGATTCCACCTTGCTTGTAATTTTTAGGTTAGGCCCAGACCATGTCATTTGAGTTGCCTTCTACGAATTAACGCCCTTGCTTTAGCCATTATAGAATTCAAGATCGATTTTCGAGGTTACAATGTATTTAATTAGGGCCTTTGACTATACAGAGAAAAATCACGGCCCCCACGCTATGTTTTAAATTTTAGCCACGCGGAGAAAGATTTAAAAAAATACTATAAATGTCAGAATCTTTGTTTCTGCTCCATCATTTCGTCTAGAACGTGTAATTTGGAACAATCAAGGAACTTCAAGCAAGCAGCATAAAAACCAAGAAAAATTCTATAGATATATTCCACCAACAACCAATACGAAACCGGCAGCCTCCAACCAATCAAACAGTGGATCAGCTCTGTACCTAGCTGCTGGTGTCCTATCTTCACCTGAAATTCTCCCTCGATGGCGCAGTTCACTGCGTATACTCTCGTGCGCGTAATAATTAAGGCCTTGTACTTATTGCCTTTGTCCTTTCGTTCACTTGTGCCATTTTTTCGCCAATTTCATTTAGTATATAGCCTGCCGTGCACGGGCAGAATACCGGTATGTAAGCTGGTAAGCATACGGTAGCCTATTTTGTGTTTCGCAATATAGGGTGAGTGGGGGTATTTTAGACAACCCGGACAATATGATTACCCAGGCCCAGGAAACGCCAAAAGACGTGTTATTTTAATGTTGTTTTGAGGGTTGGAACAGCGAAGTCATCTGCCCCAAAAGAAGTGAAAAAGGTACGGTAAAATGTGCGTAGTTTAGAGGGAAAATTGGTATCGCCACGTTACATAAATATACTAGCTGTACCCGCATGCGTTACAATGCCAATCAAAGAAAGAAAATGTTCGTTTTATAATTTTGTCTATTGAAGTGCCATGCTTTTGGATACATGATGTTTTTTGTTTTCCCGTCTGATTCTCTAATTCAGTAACATTCATTTTTATATAGCAGAGATCTAGCAGAATAATTGTAGCCCCCTATTACTTTGTTGGTTGGTTCCTTAGTTTAGGGGCTGCGACAACGCGGTCATGTAGCTCCGTGTACTTTGGGTGTGTGTAGAATCTGTTTGATAACCGGTGTTAATTGTGATGACTGTATTAGTGTGTGTTATCTGTTTTTAATTCATGTAAGGACTGCAGACGATAATTTCAATTAGTTCCTGCTTTCGCTACCAAATGCTACCGTCAACGATACTTAGCTATGAACTTGGTTACTACTAGATTCCATAGCAACCAGCGTCTGGTGACCAACGTTGGAACTTAAGAGCATTAATCAAACTAACCTACAAATTTTGCTTCACACAAGTTTAATTAGTGGAAGGTTCTTTTACATACCACATATTTATGACATGGGCCCGCCGGCTTTACTTCCCCTCCGAAGGAAGGCATACTGAGGGATTTTAACGCTCTTAGGAAATCCGACGACTTCGGCCGGGTTTGAACCCGCGATCTTGGGCATAGAAGCACAGCATGCTACCAACTACGCCACCGAAGCCGCCCCCATTACCTTATATTTGCATATGTTGTGTAGCGTAACAAAATAAAGAAATTGTGACTGGGATTGATCCACGAACGGTGAGTAGTTCTTCCAAAATTCCACGCTATTACAATTATTTTGTGGGAAGTCGTTCTCTGTATTTAGAATGGCAATAAACGTTTGCCAATGGACGCAAATTCGGATGAACGGGTTCCCTCCCTATCCGTGAGACTGGCCTGCCTACGTTTCCTTCACCGGGATACCAGCTGGCTACATGTCTGCTATATGCTATAGTTCTCTCAATTTCGTCGTTAACGAGCGGCGACTCAAACGTTACGCAGCATCACGCGCCAACAATAACCATTGCTCGCTGCTGACCAATAGCTGATGATTCTTGACCAATAGAATGCTTGCTTTAACTCTCCACGTAAAGTCCAGAGTCCGGTCTTGACTGCCGGCTCACTCATCAGATCTCCAGTGCTGCGCAGTTGCACGCAGTTCTGTGCAGTCTCACTGCTCACTCTCAGTGGCCACGGTGGAGAGTTGACAACGCTGTACCTCGTACTACATGAACACAATGCCAAAAAAAAAGCTCCTAAATACAGTAAGTCTACATCAACAACCTTCCTGACGCCAAATTCACGATAAGTAGTGAGACATGAGTGAAGATGTGGTCGTGACAGAGAAGCACATCACCAGGTACCATTCCGGAATTTGCCTGGAGTTCACATTGAGAAATCATAGAAAACGAATTCAAGGATGGTTGACTGTGAGGTTCGAGCTTACTTGTGTTCCGAGTCTCTGGATATAGTCTGGCCATACAAGGTTAATGTGTGTACAGTAGCTACCCCGGACGGTTTAAACTTTCTTCAGTTTATCCCAATTATTTGGGTTGACTGGAGCAAACTTCATTCTGTTAATGCTCAAGTATAAGTGAAGCCCTTGGTGAGGGCGCTGTCAGCGCGAGTGGAGGAGGGTGGGTGGGAATGAGTAAGAGCGGGGGGGGCACGTGGTGGTTGTGGGGAGGGAGTGACACCATTGGTAAATCATCCTCAGGTGCGTGCAACCCTGCCTTCCTTCGGAAGGGAAGTAAAGCCGGCGGGCCCATGTCATAAATGTATTGCATGTAAAAGAACCTTCCACTAATTACACTTGTGTGGAGCTAAAGTATAGGTTGGATTTGAAGAACGCTCGTAAGTTCCAACGTTCGTCGTCAGGAGCCGACTGCAGTGGCATCTAGTAACCGAGTTCACAACTAGTTGTCGATGGTAGTATTTGGTGGCAAAAGTAGGAACTACCTGAAATTGAATATCTGTAGTCCTCACAAGAATTACAGATAACACACACTAATACAGCCATCACAATTGACACTGGTTATCAGACAGATTCTACATACACCCTAAGTACACGGGGCTACATGCCCGCGTTGTCGCAGCCCCTAACTGAGGAACCACCCAGCGCCAGTTGGTATCTGCACAAGCCACGCCTTTCACGTGCAGCAAATAGCAGTAGATCCAGCAACATCATGACTAGAGGGGCAAGAGGAAGCCTAGTAGTTTCGCATATTTTCTGGGGATTCAGATGAACTTGTCGCGCTGTAGTTGTTGTTGATGTTTTGAGGGGCTGTGACATCGTGGTCATATAGCTCCATGTATTTAGATGTGTGTGGAATTTGTGTGATAACCTGTGCTATTTTGTTGACTGGAGTGTGTATTTGTAAATTGCGGAGGGGGCTGTGACGTTAAGTTAGGAACCATTCCAGCATTTTTCAGGAGTAAAGAGTAAACAAGAAAAAACCATTCCAGGATGTCTGAGGTGGAAATTCAACCCTCCTCTTCTCCGTTTAGCCTCACGAGGCTGAGTGTACTCCTTACACGGAGTACTTGGTGACGGGTTTGCGATACGCACGTATTGTCACAGATCATCTGCAATGCGCGTCTCTAAAAGCCCGAGTTGTTAAAAGTGACTTAAAACCAATAACATCTGCAATCCTTCATCATAACTATATAGCACTCTAGCTTGCCACGGTGGGTGAGTGGTTATCGTGTCAGACTGCCAACCCCAAGCATGAAGGTTCGCTCCTGGCCATGGTAAGTGATTCTTGAAAGGGGACAAAAATCACGATATGCATGTCATATGATGTTGGCATGTTAAAGAGCCCATTTGAATTCATTAGGCCGTGTTCATAATGGCAAAATAAATCTCCGGATTTTCCGCCATCACAAAGTTCCTCATTTCTCTACTAGAAAGCGCTATGGTGACAATGAACTTAGATATCTAACCTCCTTGACTTTCATAGCGCTTCAAGGAGTAATGGGGCCGATACCTAGATGTTAGGCCCCCTTAAAACAACAATTATTATTATCAAGGGGTAATAAAATTCAACATGCAAGTTGCCCTCTGGGCGTCAATTAACAAAGCTTGCAACCGGCACCCGAGGCCATACGATATTATTATTATTATTATAGAGCACTCAGATTGTTAGAGGGGATTCCAACAAGATAATACTAAGTGCCATCGTTCATTAGATGAAAGCATGTGGGTGTTGGATATATCCACTCACTCTTCTACCGCACCGTGATTTAGCCCACACGATGTTGTGGTTTGAGTCTTCAGTCGTTCGACTGGCTTGAATCAGCTCTCCATGATTCGCTGACCTGAGCTAAACGTTTTATCTCTACATAGCAAACACACCCTACATCCGAGGCAATTTGTTTAACATATTCTAGCCTTAGTCTACCCCTCCAGTTCTTATCCTCGTCCCTGAGTGTCTTAGTATGTGTCCTACCAAACTATCTCTTATCTTCATTAGCAGTCGCCAGAAATATCTCTCCTCTCCCACTCGTCTTAAAACCTCTTCATTCGTAACTCTATATATTCCCTTCTATTCTCCTCTTTTTTGCTGCTCCAACAGTTCAAGTTTCACTTCCATAAAGTGCCACGCTCCAGACAAAGGCCTTCAAAATTTACGTCCTAATACCTAAATCTATATTCGCTGTCAAGCTACACGATACCCAGATATAAATCATTTAAGTGTTTATAGAGCACGTTATAATAGGCTTACTATCCATGAATGATTTTAATGCATTAACAGCTGTTGATGAAATGCAGAAATAAATTAATAGGACTTAATAACAGATATAATAATAATAATGTTATCTCATTCAAATATTCATTCAATCATTCATTCATTAATTTGCAATTACTGTCGCCCAAAGTATTATGTGCACTCGAGTTTGAAGGTAGTTTGTGAAGTAACCAATATACCTACATAAAATCCAATAACATCATCATTTTCGTCGTTCTATTGTACGTTAGCTCATGTACGTTTGGAATTTTTAATTTATATTTTAATATTTTTGTCGCAGTTGGAGCACAAAAAGTGCACGTTTTAAGCGTATTTCAACCATGCGTCACATTTAAGAATTATTATCTCAAAAACCCGTCATCAGATCAAATCCAAATGTTAACACAATATACATTGGAATGTTGTATAACTGGTTTCTGAGATAATAATTCTTAAATGTGACGCATGGTTGAAACACGCTTAAAAACGTGCACTTTTTGTGCTCCAACTGCGACAAAAAATATTAAAATATAAATTAAAAATTCCTAACGTACATGAGCTAACGTACAATAGAACGAAAAAATTATGATGTTATTGGATTTTATGTAGGTCTATTGGTTCCCTCACAAACAACCTTCAAACTCGAGTACACATAATACTTTGGTCGATAGTAGGGGTGTGCCCCCAGGTGGCAAATTCAGTAACTAATAAATTTTTCATTAAGGCTCTAAGACTGCGGCAGGTAGAGAGTTCCAGTTATCAATGGCATGGTTTACGAAACAATAATTACCATAATTTGTTCGCTGTGGTCGGCCCTTAACTCTCTTCTCTCAAGAAAGTGGGCTTTCGCATGCGTTTGGTAAGCTCACCCATGCTGGTTGGGTTGTATAAGTGTTGTAGGCCTACGTACAGTAGCACAGTCTAGATTTCATCTTCCTAGACTCAAGTGATTCCCACCCAAGTTTCTTTAACATAAGGGTCACACTGCTCCTAGGCTTAAAGTCACTAAGCACAAATCTAGCGCCTTCCGTTGTACCATTTCCAACTCATTGATGAGCCCTACTTGATATGGATCCCAAATCGCCAAGGCGTATTCTAGAATAGGTCTTACAAATGGCAAATATCGTAATTCTTTAGCAGAGGTACTACTTCTTTTAATACCCTCTTTGCAAAGTGCAGAGATTTGTAAGCATTAGATCTACACATCCCACATAATTATGCTATAGTCTACTCTAATCCATGTCATATCATTCTTTGCGTACCGACGGTAGTGGCTGCGCGGGCTAAAGCGCTGCGTTAGGTCAAGGGGCCAAGCTCTCTGCTGACTCGGTAGACGCGTGGGTTCGAGCCCCACCGTCGGCTGTCCTTGAAATGGTTTTCCGTGGTTTCCCATTTTCAACACCAGGCAAATGCTGGGACAGTACCTTCTGACAGGCCACGGCCGCTTCCTTCCACATCCTTGTCTAGTTTCATTCATCTTCATCCATTCCATCTCTCATCCCGACGCGCAGGCGCCCACGGGCGTCGACTAGAAAGACCTGCACCCGGCCTCTCAGGAGGCTACACGACAAAAAAAAAAAAAACCTTACGTGAACGCCCAAATATTTGCACGAATCTTCTTCTACAAGTATTTTCGAGTCAATGTTATATGTAAAATCTTGCCTTCGTCCTTTCCCTATTTTTATGAGACTACATTTCTTTTGTATTTATTTTCATTTTATTTTCAATCGCCTACTTATAGTCCAGGATCAGGTCATCTTGAAGTACTGCGCCGTTTAGAGACGCCAGGGCACCGCAATTTCGCCACGGAGGGGAACTTGAACGTCCCAGTAAATCTACTGACACGGCTGACTCACATTGGTGCACCCTCAAATTCCAACTGACTGCGCCAGGATTCGATTCCGCAACCTTGGGAACAGCAGGCAAGAACGTTACCGCTGAGCGATGCAGCAGGCAATAAAAGAAAGAACGTCTAAAATTGATAGGGTGCTGTATATTTATAAGGATCTGTCTAATGTTAGTCATTGTCGACTAAGGCTTAAGCTAATAATAAACAGACGACAATTCGTAGACCTTAAACTGTTAGTATGCGATAGTGTAACAACATGTTTGATAATGAATAGTCTAATTACTCCATGAAGGAGCGATTCGGTTAATTACAGTACTTATCAAGTTGAATGTTCGAAATGGCCTTGGCTTGTCCCAAATGAGAACTACGATTAACCCAATTCACCTGGTGCAGGATATTCTCTGGCAGACTTCACCATTCCCTTAGCCTGCATGTTATGTGCAGTATTTAAAGGTATTATTTAATATACATGCATACTAATCTCAAACAGTTTTCAACCCGGTTCATTCCTACTTAACACTAATCGCTGCAACTAAAGTTGTCTTTTCTCTGCGACGCGATTCACAACAAATAATCTTTGGAAATTCGGTGTTTTTTTAATTACAGAATCTAACTGCTTCTTCCTCCTTCTAGACCTCACTTCCTTACCTTTTCATTTTCAGGGGTTCAATATCCAGGTCATCAACTGAATGTTACCTTTTCAGGGGTTCAGTATCTAGGTCATTAACTGGATGTTTCCTTTTCAGGGGTTCAATATCCAGGCCATTAACTGAATGTTTCCTTTTCAGGGGTTCAATATCTAGGTCATCAACTGAATGTTTTCTTTTCAGGGGTTCAATATCTAGGTCATTAACTGGATGTTTCCTTTTCAGGGTTTCAATATCTAGGTCATCAATTGAATGTTTCCTTTCTAGGGGTTCATATCTAGGTAATTAACTGGATGTTTCCTTTTCAGGGGTTCAATATCTAGGTCATCAACTGAATGTTTTCTTTTCAGGGGTTCAATATCTAGGTCATTAACTGAATGTTTCCTTTTCAGGGGTTCAATATCTAGGTCATCAACTGAATATTTTCTTATCAGGGGTTCAATATCTAGGTCATCAACTGAATGTTTCCTTTTCAGGGGTTCAATATCTAGGCCATTAACTGGATGTTTCAATTTCAGGGGTTCAATATCCAGGCCATTAACTGAATGTTTCCTTTTCAGGGGTTCAATATCTAGGTCATCAACTGAATGTTTTCTTTTCAGGGGTTCAATATCTAGGTCATCAACTGAATGTTTTCTTTTCAGGGGTTCAATATCTAGGTCATCAACTGAATGTTTTCTTTTCAGGGGTTCAATATCTAGGTCATCAACTGGATGTTTCCTTTTCAGGGTTTCAATATATAGGTCATCAATTGAATGTTTCATTTTCAGGGGTTCAATATCTAGGTCATCAACTGGATGTTTCCTTTTCAGGGGTTCAATGTCTAGGCCATTAACTGAATGTTTCCTTTTCAGGGGTTCAATATCTAGGTCATTAAATAAATGTTTCCTTTTCAGGGGTTCAATATCTGGGTCATTAAGTGAATGTTTCCTCTTCAGGGGTTCAATATGTAGGCCATCAACAGAATGTTTCCTTTTCAGGGGTTCAATATCTAGGTCATAAACAGAATGTTTCCTTTTCAGGGGTTCAATATCCAGGCCATTAACTGAATGTTTGTTTTTCAGAGGTTCAATATCTAGGGCATCAACTGAATGTTTCCTTTTCAGGGTTTCAATATCTAGGTCATCAACTGTATGTTACCTTTTCAGGGGCTCAATATCTATGTCATCAATTGAATGTTTCCTTTTCAGGGGTTCAATATTTAGGCCATTAACTGAATGTTTCCTTTTCAGGGGTTCAATATCTAGGTCATCAACTGAATGTTTTCTTTTCAGGGGTTCAATATCTAGGTCATTAACTGGATGTTTCCTTTTCAGGGTTTCAATATCTAGGTCATCAATTGAATGTTTCCTTTTCAGGGGTTCAATATCTAGGTCATCAACTGGATGTTTCCTTTTCAGGGGTTCAATATCCAGGCCATTAACTGAATGTTTCCTTTTCAGGGGTTCAATATCTAGGTCATTAAATAAATGTTTCCTTATCAGGGGTTCAATATCTAGGTAATTAAGTGAATGTTTTCTTTTCAGGGGTTCGATATATAGGCCATCAACTGAATGTTTCCTTTTCAGGGGTTCAATATCTAAGTCATTAAATGGATGTTTCTTTTTCAGGGGTTCAATATCTAGGTCATCAATAGAATGTTTCCTTTTCAGGGGTTCAATATCTAGGTCATCAACTGGATGTTTCGTTTTCAGGGGCTCAATATCCAGGCCATTAACTGAATGTTTCCTTTTCAGGGGTTCAATATCCAGGTCATTAAGTGAATGTTTCCTTTTCGGGGGTTCAATATCTAGGCCATCAACTGAATGTTTCCTTTTCAGGGGTTCAATATCTAGGTCATCAACTGAATGTTTCCTTTTCAGGGGTTCAATATCTAGGTCATCAACTGAATGTTTCCTTTTCAGGGGTTCAATATCTAGGCCATTAACTGAATGTTTCCTTTTCAGGGGTTCAATATCTAGGTCATCAACTGAATGTTTCCTTTTCATGGCTTCAATATCTAGGTCATCAACTGAATGTTTCCTTTTCAGGGGTTCAATATCTAGGACATCAACTGAATGTTTCCTTTTCAGGGGTTCAATATCTAGGTCATCAACTGAATGTTTCCTTTTCAGGGGCTCAATATCTAAGTCATCAATTGAATGTTTCCTTTTCAGGGGTTCAATACCTAGGTCATTAACTGAATGTTTCCTTTTCAGGGGTTCAATATCTAGGTCATCAACTGAATGTTTCCTTTTCAGGGGTTCAATATCTAGGTCATCATCTGTTTCCTTTTCAGAGGTTCAATATCAAGGTCATCAACTGAATGTTTCCTTTTCAGGGGTTCAATATCTAGGTCATCAATTGAATGTTTCCTTTTCAGGGGTTCAATACCTAGGTCATTAACTGAATGTTTCCTTTTCAGGGGTTCAATATCTAGGTCATCAACTGAATGTTTCCTTTTCAGGGGCTCAATATCTAAGTCATCAATTGAATGTTTCCTTTTCAGGGGTTCAATATCCAGGTCATTTTATTTTTATTTATCGTATGGCTTTTAGTGCCGGGACATGTTCGGCTCGCCTGAGTCTGTAGCTGCTTCCAACGGACACCCTTAGGGTGAGCTACAAGTTCAGTTCAATTGCAAGTAGTTCCAACTTTCGCCAACAGATATCAATGATACCTAGTGGTGAACGTTGGAAGTTTGATAGAGCGTTCCGACGAAATCTAACCTAACAATTTAGCTTCACACAAGTTAAGTCTGTGGAAGGATCTTTTACATGCCATAATCTATGACATGGGACCGCCGGCTTTACCTTCCCTCCGAAGGAAGGCATACTGAAGGATTTTTAACGCTCTTAAGAAATCCGATGACTTCGGCCGGGTTTGAACCCGCTTTATTGGGCTCAGCAGTTCAGCATGCAACCAACTACGCCACCGAAGCCGCTTCTACGTCATTAACTGAATGTTTCCTTTTCAGGGGTTCAATATCGTGGTCATCAACTGAATGTTTTCTTCTCAGGGCCATCATCTGAATGTTTTTTTTTCAGGGGTTCAATACCTAGGTCATCAACTGAATATTTTCTTTCCAGGGGTCAATATCTAAGTCATGTACTGATATATTTTAGCTGTTCAATATCTAGGTCATCAACTAAATGCTTTCTTTTCAGGGGTTCATTATCTAGGTCATCAACTGAATGCTTTCTTTTCAGGGGTTCATTATCTAGGTCATCAACTAAATGCTTTCTTTTCACGGGTTCATTATCTAGGTCATCAACTGAATGCTTTCTTTTCAGGGGTTTGATATCTAGGTTATCTACTGATTCTTTTCTTTTTAGGGGTTAATGCATAGGTCATTAATCAATTTTTTGTCTTCAGGGATTCTACACCAATCATATTGTAGTATAATATTGTGCCCGTTTGGACCTAGATCCAACGACCACATTTTGTAAAATACCGAAATCAGATCAGCACGAGAAAATATATCTCAGGGTCTATCAAGGTGAATACATGGGTCTAATCTAGCATCCCTGATCTCGGTAATTCACAAGTAAGGTAAGGTGAGAAATTATTTTTGAACTAGCACATTCCTTAAAATTCTCAATTTATTTATAAATAAAAAATGATTCAACTGGTAAAAACCCTCAACAAAGATAAAAACACATCACATATAAGAAATCAACGGGCCCTATAATATTATTAGAATTGTCGTAGATGTGATAATCAGAAAAAATTAATTAGTCCATTCTGATATCCAAAAACAATTTAAAAAGAATATTTACACTCGGTAATCACTGTTCAATAAAGAGTTCTGAGTGATCCCTACTATTTACACGTCCGTAGTTCACTTTACAAAGATTGCAATTTGATTTTATCAAATAGTCGTAGCGAAAATTTCTCAAAATAAATAGTCACTTGATTCATTCGGTGTTATTCCAAAATTAAACTTATTTGGAAAATTATCATATCACTGATTCGTTGTTTCATAACAATATCAATACTCGACTGACATAAAGTCGAATGTTAATAATTGTTCATAAAGATTCTCAAATTCAAAAATCAAAATTTGTTCAAAAACTTTCATAATATTTTGAAAATTTAACTTTCTTCTTTTATCACTTTCATTTGTTTAAATGTCATAAACGATTTTAAATTATTCTCATATGTTATTAACATTACACAAAAATTGTTGTAAACAATGTTGTTATTTCTATCCACCATCAGCGGATTAAATCATCTAACCCTTCACCAAATTTTTATGTTAAAAAAAATTTCTATCACCAAACTTTTCGTATAATCTCACAAAAATTTTTAATAATAAAAAAATATTATTATTATTAATTAATTAATTTCAAACTTTCCCTTCACTTTATTTATAACAAGTTTTCTCAACCTCTCACATGAAAATATTTTATTTGCTCATTTCCAATGTTATATTATTGTTATTCAAAAATAAAAATCATTAATTATTTATTTTAATTCATTTTCACTTTTCATCTTATTATTTTTTTTTCCTCGGTCAGGTTCAACAAATCTAAATTCAAGTTCTTCAATTATTTATTTAGGCATTCCATTTGAATTTTTAGTTGATCCAGAAAAAAAATATTTGGATTAACAGAATAGTGAAATCTGACAAGAATATGGGGCGGTCCACATCGCCTAACCCTTCTTTTACAAATATAGCCCACAGGCTCCTTCAAACATCCGCACATCCTTCTGTGCCCACAACTACGGGAATAAAACCCACTTTTGGATGACCCCCTAGGCCTCCACAACTTAAAGTGTCGCCAAACGCACACTAAAATCATTACCAGAATATTCTGCACACAGCATCATATTATTACTATTATATATATATATATATATATATATATATATATATACTTTTTTTTACATATTATATTTTTTTCTTGTAATATTCTGTCAATTACTAGACTGTGGTTCTTCAGTATTATTTTACCAATTAAATAAATTCTGGTCAATATCTCCTTGCCTCCCATTTACATAAATTCTCCCTATTTGATACATTAAATACCTGCCATTCCCTTCTTTTTTTATCTGAATATATATATATATATATATATATATATATATATATTGTGCTTTTGAAAAAAATAATTCTGAGCTCAAAAATCTAATACTTCATTCTCTTCATCCATAAACTCATTTAAATTTATTTAAACTTCCAAACAAAGTTATTTAATTTAATTCCTTCCAACTAATTAAATTCATCCACAAATTATTATTATCACCACAAAAAATATTTAAGCATCATCAATGTCAAATGATTATTATCGCCCTATTCTTTTAAATAAATAAATATTTATGTCTCATCTGTGAATTATTATTATCAACGTCTCCATTATTTTTTATTTAATGCATTAATTATTTAATCACAATAAACAATTAACAAAATTTAATTTAATTCCTAATGCTCGGTATTATCACTCCCTAATTATTTATAACTTTAAATAGCGTTGTTATTATTTATAAATATTATTGTTACGGCTGTGAGTTTGTGTCATCGCTCGCCGCACGTGTCACAACTGCCCCAGGGATGGGCTGTGCCCTGCCTCAGTGTATTGCGTGCGCCTTATGCAACAGGACTACTAGGACAAAGGGATGGTCCAGAATATTCGTGACTCAGCCAGTGAAGGAAACCTCGAGAATCCGTGAACCCTGGATGGGTCTAGAAGCATTTATTGAGTCACCGGCCTGCTATATAAGAGCGACCTGTCAAGCAGTGTGTGTTGTGTTTTACGAGCTAGTGCGAGCGTTTATCCTGAGCGCCAGAAGTGTGGTGATTTGCGAAACTCCTAGTGAAGCCGATTCTCTTGACAGCGAAGGGAGTGAGAAGCATGCAGGGGACTGCCTGTGTTTTGAGCGAGTGTGCTTACCTAGTGCGACAGAGGTCATTGTGGTGAGTTGAAAAACAGTGAGTGACAGACTTAGTGCAGCTATTTCCGGCCAGCGTACGGGACCGGACTCATTAGCGAGAGGATTAACTGCAAGGCCGAGTGAAAGGGGGCAAGGGCTCTGCATAAGGAAGAGACATGAGGAAACTGGAGTAAGGTAATAATTGCTTGTATTTGCTGATGAGTAGTGTATATTTCTGGCCGCAATAAAGTTAATTATTTCTTTAAAGGAACAATCTGTGTCGTGCTTCAACCCACCGTAATCCAGTTAACAAAAGTGTCACTAGGGGGGTGGCAAGTAACATTATTAACTTTTTCACTTCACACTTGATTATTATTATAATATTATTATTAACTTATTCACTTCACACTCTATTATTATTGTTATTAAATAAATCAAATTATTTAAAGAATCCAAGCCTCAATTACTTCTGTTCTCATAATCAGAATTAACGAAAAATATTTATATTCCTTGGAATAATCGAAATATTTCATGTCGAAACATGAACTAATGCCTGTCCTAACAAAAATCTTAGATCGAAAAATAAATTGTCAGAGCGCAGTTCCATTTGACATCCAGACAAATACAATCGAAGATCTAGCTAATATCTAGCTATGGTGAAAAATGTGTGTTGATTTCAGATCGTGACTGTTCAATAATATGGAATTCTCTAATACTACTGGTTAGTGGATAGTACATGAAATGGTAGTCTTACTTCATTCTTGATGTAGAAGACGGGCGTGTCCTGCGGTGTACACTATTCCCACAGTGTCTTCCCATGGCCATCTGCCGTATCCAAATACCTCGTTCGTCTCCATGTCCTTCCAGTCCTACGAGTAGTTTTAGCGGCGCATGATGATGTTCGCAGTCATCCGTTCGAAATAACTCCCGTTATTACTAGTACTGTGTAACATGACAAAAAATTGCTCAGTCATAGACTGGTACAGTACTCCTTTAGATTTGAGAATAAATCTTATGTTCAAATAATGCGGTTTCGTTTGCACACTAAGATAGGAACACCTATTAGCTGCATAAACGAACAAAATGAAATAAACTTCTCCTGATGAATGCGAAGTGCCTGATGTATAGTCACCTCAAGAAATACATAGTTCTGTAGGCTAACTTCTGTGAATGGTTTCGACACTACCATCACCTGACTATAGAATAAGTGACCTGAAAGTCAGTGAATAGTCTAAGTCCATTCGCTGCCAAAAGTTAAGTTCGTTCACTTGAACAAAAACTAAGTCGTGCTGACCTCTGTTACGGCGACTAAGTCCTCCGACCGTCAGAATCTCGGCATGTATACTGTCACTTTCACGTAGCGTAAATCCGAACATGAGCAAATGCTCTGAAGATATGATGACTCTTTGTTCAGCAACGTGGCCTTTTATAGTTCAGCGAGAAATTGTTCGAGAACATTCCATCTCGTATCTCGGCTTCTACTAGACCGATTTTAATGCTTGATAGCTCAAACTCCTCCTCTTGTTATAGCCAGAAAAGTGTGCTAATTTCCTAGCGCCCATCTCTTCTCCTTAAGGTAATTCTAAACAATTATTTCTCATGACGTATTCAGGCTCCACGTCATAATCTCGCGTCACTCGCCCCTGCGATGTATGCTTCCCTCAGCACTCTTGAGTCTCCTCCGCGCGTTATTCAAATCATCCATTCCTTCAACCTCTTCAACTACTGTAAAATACGTTAAAAGAAATAAGAAAGGAAAATCTTAGGAAAAGTTTCTGTCCAAACCACAATGAAAGAATTCGAATCAATAAGAAATCTCACGATATACGGTATATCGAAAATCTGAGAAAATCTCCGACACTTACAGTAAAATAGGGATTGAAGTTCTACGGTCACGTTCTCCATATGAACAATGATGAGACACATGAAAAGAATTTTTAACCTTACGCTCAAACTGAAAACCAGAACAATTGGATTATGAAATTGAAAGTGACCTCCAGATAAATCACATCATAAGATAAACAGCCAGGATAGATCTACTGTTAAAACACTAGTCGACAATAATCAGAATACAGACAAATCAACAAGAATCTACCAAACCTAGATAGAAGAACGTATGAGAAGTGTAAGAGACAAGACAAAGCGATTTTGGGAAATAAATAAAGTATACACATCAGCTAAAGTAAGTTCAATAACGCTCATCAGTTGGGCATCATGGCGTAAACTAATGTACGAGTATTTATACCGGTTGTTATTCCTATTTCTACGGGATCAGTTGTGAGATGTGATGAATTTTCTGAATTATTTCAATAATAATAAATTGGGACTCCATCATAATCTGTACACCAGTATGCAGAAAGCAGTTATATTAGAGACCGGCTTCATAGTTCGTTCGTTCCTCAACCTACCAGTACAGAGAACTCCACTCCATCTTGCAACAAATGCCGATGAAATAGTGTATTGTACCCTACGATATGGTGAATATATGAGTATAGAATAATACTATTAGACTAATAATAAATGTATTATTTTAGCTGCTGTGGTGTAAATCTTTCGAGTTGGAGTCACTTAAGGAAGAAAGAAGCTTGTAGTTTAACGTGACCGTTAATCTCGCGATCATAAGCCACGGGACCTCCATTTTACGTGGAATCCGAACCACAGGACATGGCATTTCACATCGAAAATCTCACATGCATTGACCGGGAATCGAACCCGGTCCGCCTTGGTGAGAGGCATACAGCTAGACCGCTGAGCCACCACGCCCCCTGTCACTTAAGGGATCCACTCCCCAATTTTCGATGTACTGTTTTGTCCTGCCATCTGGATGAGATTTAAATAATTTTGTCTTGTAGACCTAATCACCGAAACGAATACGAGAGATCTTTTACAAGGCAACAACGTATGGCTCCGAGTGCCATAAATGTATCTAGCTCCTCAAGAGTCTCACTCCCTCAGCTGAGAATCAAACATGTGATCATGGGTTCATGAGGTGGATACTACCATTGATTTCACGAGGAAGCTTTAACAACAACAACAACAACAAAACAACAACAACAACAACAGCAGCAGCAGCAACTACAATAATAATAATATTATTATTAATAATAATAATAATAATACAGTAATAATTAAGAACGAGTGAGAAAATTACAGAGAGCGTACATGCTTACCTGGAATCATTTGAACAAAAAATGGATCTCAGTTAATGCAAAACTAAGACACTACAAAACAGTAGCTCTTCCTGAAGCACTTTCTGCCGCAGAAACAACACTAATTCGTGGTCACTCAAAAATTAAAGAAATAGAAAAACAAGAACGTAACATCCTCGGAACATTTTTTTTGGACCAGTGAATAAAGAGGCAGTATACATTAAGAGACCATCATAAGAAATGTATAAAACCAAAGAAACTATCACCGACACTTTCAGAAAGAGACGAGCTAATTTTTTTGGTCATATATACAGAATGGACTAGCACAGAATTACAAAACAAATGTCACCCTCAACAGTAAAAACAAGTCCAAATGGATACAGGAAACTGAAGAAGCCCTCAAGCAGCAGCACGACATGAATGACCGGGTTAAATTTAGAAAAACCATAATGAAACATAAATTTGCTAAAGAAATGCTACCAAAGTTGCCAGGAAAAAAGTGGACGGACGAACGGAAGAAAGAACATAGTGCACGAATGAAGAGGATTTGGGAAAAGTAGAGTAACATATCCCACACAGCACCCTTTCTCCCTCCACCCGCAGCGATATCTCCCAACAGGCTAGAGAAAGGTTCTCTAGCTCGTTGGTATCTCCTTACCACTCCTAAACACTTAACAACCACTAATTACAATAAGCCACTTGACAATGTGACCGCCACTTCTTCCTTACAAGAATATATTCTTCTATTTCTGCTATTGTAGACTCGAATTTAGCCAGGGCTTTGCGTTCAGTTCAAAGACAGTGAGTGAACAGGTGAATTCTAGTGCATGTTCAGTGGAGGTGGTTAGCCCGATTTACAACAAACTGATACAAGTAACGCTATTAGGTTAACCATGGATGTGGCTTATTAGCCGTGGTAAATAGAGACCCCATGAAAGTGATAGTACTTGCCTTCCTTCGGAAATATTGTTATTAGGGCCCGGATGTTGATGACATGTCATCTTTTTACAGAGCTGCCTAAAACAATCCTGAAGTACATGAAACTCCGAACAGGCCACTCCGTATTCAAATATTTGTATTTTGCATCTTTTAGCATTTTTTTGCTATTTTCCCATTTTAGGGGCATTTTTTAAGTTTGGTACATTTTTTTGGTCTTATTTTAGAGAAATCGGCCTTCTAAGGTCATTTTCTTCAAATTTAGTCATGTCACAGCTTTATATGAGGGAGTTACGTCTCTCAGAGTTAAAAAGAAGCTAGTAGCTATGCACATTTTGTTAAGTGCTAGAAATCTATTTTGATTGTCTTTTCAGTTTGAGCTTCAGATGACATTTTTGAAATATTGGTGAGTTTATTATTATACAGTAAGATCATTTTCCACATTTTACAGTGCATTTTTCGAATTTTTGAAATATTGGTGAGTTTATTATTATAAGATAATTTTCTCCATTTTATATTATATTTTTCGATTTTTAGGTCATTTATTACACTCGTTTTTGAAAATTTTAAGTGCATTTTTTTAACTCTTTTACGGTATCAACATCCGGGCCCTAGTTATTATCATTACTACTATTATTATTATTATTATTATTATTATTATTACTGTGACTGGTAGTTGCAATAATAAGACAGAAGCAAATACTGTAGATTTTGGTTTCCGTTTATTTCTCTGCGACGTAGCCTATGAGACGTGCTAAAAGGGGAAAGAAGAATAAGGGGAGGGGGCAGGAGTGCTACTGTAGATATTTCATGTTTCAGAAAGAGGGCGCAACAGAAAATGTTTAAGAACCCCAGCCCTAGGCTACTGGTACACCGAGAAACTTTTTCCAGAGGGCCAGGCCCTATGCACTTACTGGGCAAATCAAATTGTAGTGACTAGCCTTGCTTTAGGAGCGGAACGCCAGGTGTATCATTGTCTGACTCACTCATCACTCATCCGTCGCAGTTGTGATCACCGTTCCATTGGCTGATCGTGTGCCTGTTCACGGTGAGAGATTATTATTGTTAATAATAATGATAACAATTAATAATATGTAATAATTATTATCAATAATAACAATCTATGGTCTCAGCTACCTCGGGCAGAACATTTGAGCTGAAGCCATCTAGATCTAGGCGATCCGCTCGCAATTTTCGACATTCCGATTGCACTGACAGAGAAATCGAACTCTTGTGGATGATTCATGGCTGGCATTTAATTAATTGCGTCTTGTAATCACCAAATGTGACCAACGAGGTCTTTTTTGAGCACTTGACGAACGAATTTACCCGACCCTTCACAAACTCGACTTTCTTGGCTGGGGATCAAACCCCGAAACTGGTGATCATGGGTCGGAAATTTTACCATTTACCCTCCGAGGTATATGAGTCTTCGAACGTGACACATAGCACTTGGCTAAGCTGCTGGGTGCTGGAAACTAAGACAAAGGAACTTGATTGAGCATTGCATGAGTTGCTAAGTAATGGCGTACACTGAACACGGATTGTCACTGGGGCATTTATGGCTTTTTGTTTCTCTGTCGTTGAAGATTTGGGAGCCATTGTGTTAGGATTCTCAATCCAGTTAGCTTTTCGTGCCTGACGTTCACAGATTTATGCTATAAGTGAACGAAAAGAAGTTTACTCATTGACCTCAGAGGTCGCGAAGATCGCGACTGCTGGTGACAGCGAATTCTGCTCTCCATTCAAAGCACGCTTGATGGAGCATGCGCAATGCAATGAGCAATGCGGCGTGTACAACAGATATGTTGGCGGCCGACCAGTGGCGGATTACTAGGTACGGTAGGTCAGTATAGCCAACATAGGACAAAAGCCATCTCATATAATAAAACGAATGATATTGGTCTTACGTCCCTTTTAACTACTGCGGCTTTAAGAGACGTTGGGGATGTCGGAGTTTCACTCTAACGGGGATCCTTAACGTTCTAATAAATCTACTTACATGGTTCCCTCACATTAGGCATCCTCAGAAGCCAACTGACTGCGCCGAGATTTGATCCTACTACCTTGGGAACAGAAGGCGAGAATGATACCGCTGCACCTCGCATCCAACCAATATATTGTATAATATCATTTAACTCCTCTTTGAAAAGGGAATTTCAAGCAAGGAAATATTATCATTACTGTATTTGTTAACGTATCAGCACTACCTACGGGTAAGGCTTCTCTTTGGACATGAAATCTGCCGTTGAACGGCACAACATTGAGCGTGAGTGACATTAAAACTATCTGGCCCCCTTCTAGTGCCTTCAACATTCACCCCTCCTTCGTCACCTCACTCTGAATACTGGAATGACGTTACGATTACCATGACAACAAACGCCTGGCTGGAGGCCCTGTATCAACCTGGCCTCCAAGTGGACTTTGGTTGGTTGGTTCTTAAGTTTAGGGGCTGCGACAATGCGGTCATGTAGCCCCGTGTACTTTGGGTTTGTGTAGAATCTGTCTGATAACCGGTGTTAATTGTGATGACTGTATTAGTGTGTGTTATCTGTTTTTTTTAATTTAAGTACAGACTGCAAATTAGAATTTTTCAAATAGTTCCTACTTTTGCCGCCAAGCGCCACCGTCAACGACTACTAGGTCAAGGTCAGAACTTAGCTACTAGACGCCACCGCAGTCGGCTCTTGGCAACGAACGTAGAAACCTAAGAGCGTTGTTTACATTCTTAACCTATCCAATTTAGCTTTACACAGGTGTAATTACTGGAAGGTTCTTTAACATGCCATACATCTATGACAAGGGACTGCCGGCTTCACTTCCCCTCCGAAGGAAGGCATACTGAGGGATTTTAACGCTCTTAAAAATCCGACGGCTTCGGCTGGGTTTGAACCCGCTATCTTGGGCATAGAGGCTCAGCATGCTACCGACTACGCCACCGAAGCCGCTCCAAGTGGACTTTTCTGAGCGGGTTGTCGTCGCTTCAGTTAAAAGCTTGGGAAAACTTGATCATTATTTACGAGTACTTGGATGAGTGAAGAACCTATCTGATACCTTGAAATCTTGCACTGAAATGTGTACTTGTAATTGGGATTAAGACTGGGAAAAGGGTGACCGCGATGTTAAGTATATCACTTGGAGTTGAAGTGTGCGTCCACCTCGTGGCCTAGTGGCGAGTGTTTTTGCATGACATTGCGGAGGTCCGGGTTCGATTCCCGGCTCTGCTAAGAAATTTAATTCTGGTCTGAGGGCTTGAAAGAGATACACTTAGCTTCGTGAGACAGAACAGAGAAGAGTTAGGTTCGATTCCCACCTCAACCATCCAAGAAGTGCTCATTATTTTCCCAGTTCCAAATCAAATCAAATTAAGGTCATTGCCACCTTCCACATAAATCCTTACCTCAATTACAAAATACACACATTAGTACAGCCATAACAATGACACAGGTGCAGACAGACGCCCAAACACCTCCCGTATATTTAATATGTGATGTCGCAAAGCTCCTAAATGATGATGATGATAATTGTTGTTTTAAGGGGCCTAACATCCAGGTTATCGGCCCCTGATGAAATGAAATGAAATGGCGTGAAATGAAAGGATGAAGATAAAAAGAGCTCACTGCTATGGATGAAACGAAAATTGCTTATATAAAATAGGCAGTGAGCCCCAACAATTATGCCATATTTGAATAAAAAAGAATAAAAGGTGGATGGTAAAACACAATAAAACAAATAAGGCATAGATATTAAAATAGATGAACACAATAAAAAACATAAAACAGTCTTAACCTGAATTAAAAGTCTTAACTTACATTAAAACCTAAAAAAATATCCACTCTCCCTCATGAACCGGATGACGAGGTCTACTGACGGCCCGTCATCACGGAGAATAAGGGAGAGGGTAGTAGGCAGTTTAAGAGTCCTTCGCAGATCGGCCAGATCTACACACTCCAAGAGAATGTGTGACACAGTTAGATGGGCAACGCAAGTACACACAGGGGGGTCTTCTCTCTTTAGCAAGTGGGAGTGCGTAGCAATCGCATGGCCTATCCGGAGTCGACAGAGTACCACAGCTTCCTTCCGGAGAGATTGGAAGGAAGATTTCCACACCTTCGTTGTCTCCTTGATGCCTCTCAGTTTAACTCCTAAATGAATCATCGTCATCAACAACAGAAGTAAAAGAAAGGAAGGAAGCTTGTAGTTTTAGGTTTCCGTTAATTTTACCATCATGAGCCACGTGACCTCCTTTTACGTGGAATCCGAACCAATGGACATGGCGAAAATCTCACATACAATTACCGGGAATCGAACCGGCTCCACCTCAGTGAGAGTCAAACAGCTTAACCGTTGAGCCACCACACTCTCAAACAACAGAAATGTGCAAACATCGACAGCCACTGTTTGCATGTCCAAGAATGGGATTCAAACCCACCTCTTCTGTCTACTGATTGTCCTCCGTTCTAACACTCAGACTGGCCACGGTAGAGCCGGGAATCGAATCTGGATGTGAGGCTATTATAATACAGCCTACTGTAGTTACTCCTTCCCTGCAGAAAATCGAGAGTTAAATTGATTGTGTATGTTTTGGATTACTTGTGAAAGCCGGTGAAGTCTGTTGGTAGCACACAGAGAAGTTCTTTAATGTAGCATTGAACAAAGCACACGTTTGGATGGGAGGGGTTAATTAAGGTAGCGTGTTTAACAGCTACTAAAGGTTCACTGCGCCAATTCTCCCCCTCTCTCACCCCATTCCACCCCACCCTCGGCAGATCCAAACAGGATCGCTGCTTCTGTACCTCCTGTAAATTTAACATACCCTACTCAGAAGTTATCGGGTACTTCAGAGGATTAACCAAGACTCCTAGTTTAATCATATCACATTCATCCATGGTGGTCTTTTAAAGTAGGAGTTATAGAATTCGATCCCTTTTTCTGAAACTTCTTGAACACGATCTAGGGAAGCGTATTGAGACTCAATACGAATACAATCCCAATTGCAGGGAAATAAATCAATTAATAAATAAACATAAATAAATGTAATCATAAATAGAAAATAAAATGAATAAACAAATGAATGAATGCATGAATGAATAAATAAATAAATAAATAAAAAATAATGAAATAAATAATTAATTATTAATGAAAGAATAAATAGATAATATAAACAAATAAAGAAATATATGAATGAATTATTGAATGAATGTATGAAAAATTAATAAATAAACAAATTAATTAATTAATTAATTAGTGAACGAATAAATAGATAATAAAATAAACAAATAGACAAATAAATGAGTGAATTAATGAATGAATGCATTAATAAATAAATAAATAAATAAATGAAGAAATAAAGAAATAAAGAAATAAAACATAAAATAAAACAAGTAGTTCCGTGAAGAACTATACAGCCTATTTTCATATATCCTACTTATGTTAACTGCCACAATCAACATACAAAATTTCAGTTTAATTGCTGTAACAGATTCGTAGATATTGAGAACCGTCTAAATATTTCAGATGTTCGCCAGGTTGGATTTTTATTTTTGTACTATTACATTAAGATTATTGTGTACGTGTGGTATTCAAACTTCAATCCCATGATTAGACAACAAGAAGTAAAAACGAGATTTTAAAATTACGCACAGCAGCCATCTTGTGATAATGCAAACCATTGAAATAAATTAGATGCCAGTGGATCAACATTTGTATAAGCATTTAACGTGCAACGTTTCACGGCACTCGGATAGTTAATTCGCGAGAAACGTCCATTTAAATATTTATACTTCGCGTCGCCGCCATGTTGGATTTGTGCTCACCAGGTTCCTGAAAGTCCTATAGGTGAACATATGTTCATAGTCTCTATGAACATTAAAAAAATCAGTTTGGTTGCTGTAAAAGATTCATAGATATAGAGAACCGTCTAAATATTTCGGGAGCTCACCATTTAGGAGTGTTATGTGTATAGGCCATAGAGTTAAGTACCATTCAAGGACAATTATTGCCTAGGTTCATTATTCAAACTTTCACTTCGATCGCATGATTACGACACAAGAAATTAGAACTTAATTTTAAAATTTCGCACAGCTGCCATCTTGAGGTTATGTAAGCAATTGAATTAAATTAGATGGCAGTGCATTACAATCTGCAAAATCAATTACTGTACCACATTTCACTGCGCTCAGAGAGTTAAATCACGAGAAAAGTCTATTAAAATATTTTAAATTCGCTTGGTCGCCATGTTCGTTTCGTACTTTACAGGTTTATGAAATATACGTAGGTATACCTGTATCAGTACCCTTTATCACCGTACAAAATTGCAGGCTGATATCTGTAATAGTTTCGGAGATATAGAATGTCAGTGAAATATTTCGCACAGCCGCCATTTTGAGGTTATGTAAACAATTGAACTAAATTAGACTCCAGTGCATTACAATGTGTATAAACATTTGCTGTACCAAGTTTCTTTACATTTAGATTGTTAAATCGCGAGAAAAGTCTATTTAAATGTCTCAACTTCGCTTGGCCACCATGTTGGTTTTGTAGTCACCAGGTTTTTGAAAGTCTCATAGGTGAACTTCTAGTAGTGCCCTTTATCACCGTACACAATTTCAGGGCAATATCGGTAATAGTTTAGGAGATATTGAATGCTAGTGAAATATTTCGCACAGCCGCCATGTTGGATTGGAGAGACGTAACAAAATTTGAAGGGCACGGTCGAGGTCGCCGGGAATAGTGCTATGAACATTCCGAGTTTCATTGAAATCGCTCCAGCCGTTTCGATTTTATTAGTGGGGGACACACACACGAATCACACACACACACACACACACACACACACGCGCGCACACACACACGGACAAAAGGTGATCTCATAAGCCTATTTTTTCAAAATTGAAAATAGGCTTAAAATAATAAATAAATAAATAAATAAATAAAAGAATAAATAGATAATAAAATAAACAAACAAATGAATGAATGAATTCAAGATACAATTCAATCAATCAATCAATCAATCAAGATATTACCAAATACTGTATAATGCCACTAGCACATCCTTCCTACAGGACTGTAATGCTAGTTCCTGGCAATTCTACAGACAAATACACAACAGACTATGTAAGTTTTAGACGTCATTTTTTCAGTGTTGCTTTCTTTATTTAATAAATGAACCGCTTTTCAGTCCGTCAACACAGCGGGAAATAGATTTGATACACTTTTTTAACTAAGGGATTCAATTGGATGACATGTGTCGTTTCTTCATGTAATCCATGTTATTCTTCCCAGGAAGAAAGTATGATAAATATTTTTAAATTCCCACTTAATTTAATTGGGTACATTATTGTGTTGAATGACTGAAACGCTATTCCCTTACTACAGACCGAGGTTATCAGATAGGTGTCACACACACACTCAAGTACATGAAGTTGATGACCATGATGTCGCAAGCAGCTAATGAAACAACAACAATTGGTGTTACCGATTTTCACATTTCCAGTGAAATAATTGAATTACTAATACAACTCCAGGGACAGTGATATCACCTTCGTGTGTGTGGTTGGTAGCAAACCATGACATCCATGAATCTGTTTGGAACAGAGGTTGATTATCATCTTATTAAGCTCCTACCCGGAATCAAATAATTCCACCCACGTCTTAATATAATAAATTGTTATCCTCACGGAACGGTATCAGTACGCAGTATTATCAAGTGAATCCTGGCTATCATTTGGAATAGCAGTTAGCAGCTCTTACTTCAAGCAACCGACTATTACATTTCCTTCTTATTGCTCCCGGGAATGTTTCGTGCAGCTTCCTTATAATAACTTTCAGCGGGTTTATTAACAAATCCATCTCAGTAATTTCGTCCGTGCGGTAGTGGTTTTGTCAGTAATAATGTCATCATGGTACATGCGACAGTATTCAAGCTTCCGAAGAGATACTGTTGAAGTTTCATTCATTCTTCGGGGTGTTTTCTGCAAATCATACCATTAAGAAAGAATAATAAATGCTTATAATTTTACGTGATCATTTATCTAGTGATCACTGATGATAAGCCATGGAATCTCCTCTTATTTACGTGGAATCCGAACCAACGGACGTGACATTTCACCTAGAAATTCCCACATGCATTAGCCGGGAAGCATTTAAAGCATTCCCTAGATTGATATAAGGACAGCAGGAATTCAGCCACACTTATAAGTCTATTTGCACTTAGCAGTGACGTAACCGTGACGTTACCAGCACATGATCCCGCCGGCCGTGAACTCACAGTGATGTCTTTTCTCACGTGGCATGATCGGTATCAGGCAGTGTTTTCTATGCCACGGAAAATGATGAAACTTGCAGACGCTGATTTTTAGATGATTGCTCTTATTTTGGATAAAGAGGAGGAGCAACAAGTGAGAAAACGGAAGTGGGTTCATCATGCCTGGAAAACGAAAAGAACAGAAGGGGAATTTGCTACTCTTTATATATTTTATACTCCACATACAGGGTCTTTCATATAAAGTGAGAACGGCAAGCGGCAGTTTTGTTATTCGCTGCTGCGGTGGCCTTGGCCGAGCTTGTGGCGCGCCACGGCCCCCTGCCTTAACTGTGTGTACACTCCTGGATGAAATATTACCTTATAAAAGATGCTGGAAGTATCGTCCTTCCTGGGTTATACAGGCATTGTATCACGTAACCACATTCTAGCTGACGCGAGTGAGTTCTGCCACTGTCATGTTTCTGATTTTTAATTTTATGCTATTTATTGAGCACTGAGTCAGTAGTGTCAAACTTATTTACAATTACGTGAATCTGTGCTAGTGAAGGTGGCACTTCATCAGGAAATTGCTGAACAAATGCATCACGTATCCGTCGAGCCGATTCGTACTTAAAGTAAGTTTTACATACAAAAATACGATGTTGTAATGATAACTGTCTCATGTTAACATCTGAGGTTCAGACTGGCGACTGAAAACCTGCACGTTTATTGTAAGGTCGAGTACAGTATATACTATGCACGCGCTTTCAATACTACAGCAGGGGGCCGTGGCACGCCACAAGCTCGGCCAAGGCCATTCCAGCAGCGGAAAACAAAGCCGCCGCTCACCGTTCTTACTTTATATGAAAGACCCTGTATTATTCTTAAAGTCCGTGTCCATGTACTTAGGGTTGACAGATGATACTGCACAGGACAATTGCGCAATTGATCAATAAGTTTTTAATCAATCATCTACAGAAAACTTTGAAATGAGCCAGTGATACGGCCATGAAATGAGAAAAATATCGTTGGGGACTAACCTGACTGTCACGGTACAGCGACGGGCGAGCGTGAACAACATTACTCAATATCATGGAAGAATATTTTCAGGCTCGCCGGTAGAAGCACGTGCCAGTCACGTCACGGTTACGCCCCTGCTAAGTGTAAATAGACCTTAATGGCGCGAGTAGCCGCGAGGAGAGGCTGCTGTTTTCAAGCGACGTGCTTGAGATGGCTTTTCTTATGATCACAGTGAACCGTATATAACCTCGGTAGCAGACAGGAAGGCGGTTGGGGTAGCTGGAGAAAAAATATTACAATGCTACAATCCTATAGAATCAGGCGCGGATCTAGAGTTTGGCTTTGGGGGGAGGGGTCAGAGAATCGAAATTGTTAAGAAAAATGGTATCACTGAAAACGCAATCACAAAATAACCAAACGTACAAAACCAGACCATTTTTTTTTTTTTTTGCAAGCTACATGGATAGAAATTTGAAGCGTTTAGCGCACCAACAATATTCGTACACATTGAAAGGCGTGTTTTGCGACTTTTACATCGAGCTTCCAGAAAAGTATCAAGGTACGTTACAGTATCGGAAAGTCGAGTTGGTACCGACAACCGGAGAAAGTCACAGCTTAAATTGCCAACCAAGCTTGCAGTTTGGACGTCGGCAAAACTTTTTGGTGCGAAAAAAGCCCCAAATTCCTATCCGTCGGTAATCACAAGGTTTCCTAAACAAAATATACGAGTTGATTTTGTTATATAAATAATCGTTTTTTTATAACAGGTATGAATTTGTAAATATGTACAGTTGTAATAGAAATAATAATTGCAATAAAGATATTTTCAGTAAGGAATAAAATGAAAAAAACTGTTTTTCAGTTAAAATTCGTTAAGTTTTATTTGTCTGGTTATTATTGGGTTTTCGTTTTTTGAGTTTGCAAAAAAATCTGGTCTCCGTTTAGGGGGGGGGGGGTCATTGCCGCAATGACCCCCCCCCCCTTGAATCCGCGTCTGTATAGAATAGTCTAGAATGTGAGCTATAGCAAGTCTAGGTAATGTATTTTGGTCGATGGCTGTTCAGCTTGAGATTCAGTTTGGTTGGTTGGTTGGTTGGTTCCTTAGTTTAGGGGCTACGACATTGTAGCCCCATTTACTTTGAGTGTACGAAGAATCTGTCTGATAACCGGTGTTAATTGTGATGGCTGTAATAGTGTGTGTGATCTGTGATTCAGGTAGAAGGACTGCAAGCGATCAATTTTTCAAGTAGTTTCTACTTTTGCTACCAAATGCTACCATCGACGACACCTAGATGTGGACTTGGCTACTAGATGCCCCTAATATGGCTACTAATATAGCGTTATCAAACTAAATTTTAACTCCCACAAGTGTAGTTAGTGGAACGTTCTTTTTCATAAATCTATGACATGGGACCGCCGGCTTTACTTCCCCTCCGAAGGAAGGCACACTGAGGATTTTTTTAACGCTCTTAAAAATTCCGACGACTTCAGCTGGGTTTGAACCCACGACCTTGGGCAGAGAAGCTCAGCATACTACCAACTACGCCAACGAAACCGCCGAATGATAGAGTTTAGCAAGCCTAACTAAATAGCCACAAGCCACTGCTGATGTGGAATAATACTAGCTTTTAAAATTAGAGTAATCGAAGGAGGTCTTAATTGCTTTCACACCAGAAGCCATCAATCTCGCTGAGCACGTTTGGATTATCCAGAAGCCATTTTATTCCAAGGTTTGTTACACAGCGAAGCAGATCTCCGTTCACCGTGATACGCACACGGACATATGAAAGCAGATACAACTAAACAGATCTACCGCGGTGGGTGGATGGATTAAATTGAATTAGAACTGCCACTGAGGCTAATGAACCCCTTTATGTACAGTATACATGGATTTGATACATTTTTCTAACTGTGGGGTTTAATTGGATGACGTTTGTCGTTTTATTTAAGTGTATAAGTAATCCATGTATTTTCAGCCTATTTTCTTTTATGAAAAAAAAAAAGGCTTATGAAATCACCTTTTGTCCGCGTGTGTAGCCTAGCCTATGTGTGTGTGATGTGTATTAGTGTGTGTGTGTATGTGTCCCTAATAACTTCTAAACGGCTGGACCGATTTCAATGAAACTCGGTAAGGTCATAGCACAATTTTGGCCGACCCCGACCATGCCCTTCAAATTTAATTATGTCTCACCAATCCAACATGGCGGCTGTGCGAAATATTTCACTGGCATTCTATATCTCCGAAACTATTACCGATATCACGTTGAAATTTTGTACGGTGATAAAGAACACCTAAGAGACTTTCGAAAACCCAGCAACTACAAAACCAAAATGGTGGCCAAACGAAGTTGAAACTTTTAAACAGACTTTTCTCGTGATTTATCCATCCAAACGCAATGAAAGTTGGTTCAGAAAAGTGTATACATATTGCAATGCACTGGCATCTAATTTTGTTCAATTGTTTGCATAACCTCAAGATGATGGCTGTGCGAAATATTTCACCGGAATTCTATATATCCGAAACTATTGCTGATATCACCCTGACATTTTGTACGGTGATAAAGGGCACTAATACAAGTTCATCTATATAACATTCAAAAACCTGTAAAGAACAAAAGAACATGGCGGCCAAGCGAAGTTGAAACATTTTAATAGACTTTTCTCGCGATTTAACCATCTGAGCACAGTGAAATATGGCACAGTAAATGTTTATACACATTGTAATGCACTTGCATCTAATTTAGTTCAATTGTTTACATAACCTCAAGATGGCGGCTGTGCGAAATTTTAAAGTCAAGTTTTTATTTCTTGTGTCGTAATCATGCGATGGGAGTGAACGTTTGAATAATGAACCTACGCAACAATTTTCCTTTAATGGTACATAACTCTATGGCGTATACATATAACAATGCAAAATGGCGACCATCTGAAATATTTAGACGGTTCTCAATATCTACGGAAGCCTCCGTGGCTTAGGCGGCAGCACGCCGGCCTCTCACCGCTGGGTCCGTGGTTCAAATCCCGGTCACTCCATGTGAGATCTGTGCTGGACAAAACGGAGGCAGACAGGTTTTTCTCCGGGTACACCGGTTTTCCCTGTCAAAATTTCATTCCAGCAACACTCCACTATCATTTCATTTCATCCGTCATTCATTTAATCATTGCCCCAGAGGAGTGCGTCAGGCCTCGGCAGCTGGCACAGTTCATATCCTCGCCGGTAGGTGGGGGCTTCATTTATTCCATTCCTGACCCGGTCGGAGACTGGAAGCAGTCTGTGGATTTTTTTTTTCAATATCTACGAATCTATTACAGCAATCAAAATGAAATTTTGTATGTTGATAGAGGCAATTAACATAAGTAGGATATATGAAAATATGCTTTAGTTCTTCACGGAACTACTTGTTTTTCAAGAAATAAGTATGATAAATAGTAGTTGTTATTTCCCACTCAATTTAATTAGCGTCACATGCCACATCAGCAGTGGCTTGTGACTATTTAGTTAGGCTTGCTTAACTCTATTTCTAGCTGAACATATGGATAGGAACTATCCGCGAGGTGATTGCTCACCCGCTATGGATCATGTAAATCCACTGTTACATACCGAAGCAAGCACAGCTAGGCGCGTTCCGCGTCACGGAGGTCAGTCCCACGAGGGAACGTCAAGCTCCCGATCTTACTGAAACGTGCAATACATGTTGGCCAGATTGCTGAGAAACGTAGCCTATGTGAAGGAAAATGATTCCCAAATTCTCTTGAGCTATTAAAAATTGTAAGTTACGCATTATTTTATAAACACACGAACTTGAGCACACTGTTTCATGCATTCCTTGAGCAGCCTATATATATGGTGAGAGAGCCTACGGTACATGCTGGGGGAGAGGAACTCAGTACACGTGGGAACGTGTGTATTGACGGTTTTGAGTTAATGATTACAATAATAAAGAAAGTTGTCCAGTTGGTCAACAAAAATTACATTAGGCGAGAAAACAAGTTCTTTATTTCTTTGTTTCTTTATCGTTTAGGCCTACTTAGGACCACGGGGCTCGTATCTACTCTTCGGTAAAGTTGTTGCTTTGTTCTTCTTACAATAGTCCCTCATTTTCTGACTATGAGTCAGTCTTCTTTCTTCTGTCCACTTAGCTCCTGTAGTCTTCCTACTTGTAAGGAACGTTGGGAAAACGCCCTGTCGGATGACCTGACGGAACAGCAGACGGTCACGAGTTTGTTCCAGTGGGATATCTAGTTGTTCCATATCTGACTTAACTGACGCAATCCATTTGTTCTTAGAAGCCTTGCCTCTCCCTGTTACTGTGAATATCCTGTTGGTGAATCTTTCAGAATCCAGACGTGCCAAGTGTCCATAAAAGGTCAGGTGTCTTTTCCTTATAGACGTGATGATGTCCTCCTGGTGTTCATACAATTCAACATTATGACGTATTCTGTAAATGCCTCCTTCCTCTCTAATTGGACCTAATATCCTCCTCAGGATCTTCCTCTCTTTTAACTCCAGTTTTCTGAGTGGACCCTTTCTGGTCATTACAAGGCACTCAGAAGCATACAGAACAGATAGCTTGAAGACGGAGTTATAGTGTCTGAGTTTGAGGTTATTGGAGAGGCACTTAGATGAATAAGATATTACGGCAGGAATGATAAGCCCTTTCAATCTTGGTACATCTGGCATCTATGGCTAGGTTCTCGCTCATATTCGCAGAAATCCATTCTCCCAAGTACTTAACTGCAGGTACCTTTCGTATGGTAGTGCCATAACATGAAAACATTTCTTAGCCTAATTGATATTTATCACAAAATAAAAAGCTTTAATGTACAAAAATGTGGGTATTAAAATTGGATGAAATGTTTCGAAAGTCAAGCGTTCATCCTCAGATCCTACTCACTTAGGCTTTGCTAATTAAGATGTTTATGAATTACACTTATGCACAAATATATATACAATGTTCATTCATTCATTCATTTATTTGCAATTGGGGGTGTGTTCCCAGGTGGCAAATTAGATATACATAACAGATAAATAATTATACATAACAATTCAAACAAAACTTCCACTTTCGGAAACGCAAATGGCCCTGGGGTTCACTCAGCCTACACCAGAAATGAGTACCAGGGTAATTCCTGGGAGCAAAGACAGCCGGTCGTGGAGCTGACAACTCCATCCCATCTAGTGCCGATGTCACAAAAAGTGGAAGCCTCTACCTTCCACTACTACCAGGGCCTCCATGGCCTGTACGGAGTTGGCTTTGCTTTTTTACATAACAATTCAATAACAATTAAACTGGAGTATTTATACAAATAGTCAGTCTTTTCTTAAACACATGTATGTTTGGGAAAAGGTTCTAAGACTGCGGCAGGTAGAGAGTTCCAGTTATCAATGGCAGATTACATAAGTTCGTTAAAATTTGTGTAACGCGTCAATCATTCTTTCAGATATTATTGCTCATTTCTATGGTTTTTGCGTTAATGTTGATGTATTTTAAATAGGATGTTAACTTGTGTTCTAGGTCGCGGGATCAAACTCAGCCGAAGTCATCAGATTTTTAGGAGCGTTAAAAATCCCTCAGTATGCCTTCCTTCAGAGGGGAAGTAAAGCCAGCGGTCAAATGTCATAGATTTATGGTATGAAAAAGAACCTTTCACTAACTACACTTGTGTGAAGCCAAAATTAGTAGGTTAGGTTTGATTAATGCTCTTAAGTTCCAACGATCGTCACCGGTAGCTGGTTGCGATGGCATCTAGTAGTAGCCAAGTTTACAGCTAGGTGTCGTGTACGGTAGCATTTGGTAATGAAAGTAGGAACTACTTGAAGTTATCGCCTGCAGTCCTTACTTGAATTAAAAACAGATAACACACACTAATACAGTCATCACAATTAACACCGGTTATCAGACAGATTCTACACACACCCAAGGTACACGGGGCTACATGACCGCGTTGTCGCAGCCCCTAAAGCTGAGGAACCAACCAACCTGTATTCTATTGAATTATTATTGTGACCAAATTCAGGAATGATGTCTACAGTATTTTGATAATTATATTTTCAATCAATCGGTTCTAATTTAATTGGCCGATAACCTAGATCAGCGGTTCCTAAACTTTTTCGGTCACGGAACCTTTCGGAAGTCATGATTTTCCCGCGGAACCCTAACTCTATCCCTGATTTTTACTGAGCATTGTGAACCCACAACGTTCTTCCTGCTTTCATCTATCCTTATTGACTGGGTGTTTTGTATAGCCTCACGCTAACGTGGTGGGTTTAGAAACAAAGAGAAAACATTTTAAATGTACATGCAAGCCTTATTTTGGTACAAAAATATAAACAATTATTTTAGAACAATAAAAATTGAATTTCCATCTAATTTCTAATGTGATGAATGAAATTGTTTCATTTTCGTTTTATAATAGTTTTGAAATCGGGCTTTATGTCCGACAGCTGAATACGTACTGTAAATCCGGGGCAGCATTCAACTTACTCCTAAATTTGTTTTTGGTGTAAGCATAAGCAGAAAAGCTTGCTTCGCAACGATAGGTGGACTCGAAGGGGTGCAGAGCTCGGATAGCCTTTCGGCTACTGTCTATCAGTCCTACCCAAAATTCAATCAGCGGCACTAATTCAAATTTCGTTTTAAAAGCGGAGGTACATTGAATTTCAATAAGATCTTCGTAGTCAGGCACGGACATGTGAGGTTTATTTCGGTTGGCAAATTGATTTTGCACCCACTCGATGTCATCTTATTCTGGTATCTGGGAAGTACTCCGTCATAGATTTCGAAAGATTTATTAAATGCTCACAAATGCTTTTGTACACATCAGCTTCGATTTCCATCCAATTTCACTCAGGAATTGTGCCAGGAGAGAAAAGCATTCAAGGTTTTTCTCATTTACACATTCGATCCAAAAGTTGAGTTTGGTTTTGATTGATGTTATTTTGTCTCTGAATGTGAACGTGCTTATATCTTTACGCTACAAAGATGTAGTTACTTCAGTCAGTTTCCCGAATATGTCAGCGAGGTAAGCACATCGAATGAGCCACTTCTTGTTGCGTAAAAATTCACCATGTTTGCAAGGCGCGGAAAGGTCTTCTTCCCCTATGAAGAAAACCAGAAGCTCGTTGCGCAGCTCAAAAAACCTGGTCAGTACTTCGCCTCTTGAAAGCCATCTAATTTTTGTGTGCATTAAAAGCGATTGATGTTGACTTCCAATTTCTTCATAAGCCTTTGCAAAAAGTCTACACTGGAGTGGGCGAGACTCAACATAATTGACAATTTTTACAGCCTCATTAAGAACGTCCGTCAAGTCTGGTGGAATGTTCTTCGCCACAAGGGCATGTTGATGCAAGATGCAATGGCTACTAGTACAATTTGGCGCCATACTGTATTTTTTATTCTTGATACAGTCCTTTTCAATTTTCCCACTATCGCTGCAGCCCCATCGCTGCTTACGTTAACACACTTTTCCCAATCAAGATCATGTTTACGCATGTAACAATCTCTGATTTAAAAAAATTCTTCCCCAGTTGCATTGGTCTCCAAAGGTGCTCATAGAAACAAATCTTCCATACTTTCTTTGAATGGATACCTCACGGAAACAAGCATTATCGCAAGTCCGATGACATCTGTACTCTCGTCCAGTTGCATTGGATATGCTTTACAATTTTCCAATCTCTGAATTAATTCGTCTGCGATGATATAGTCTGCGATTTTATGTAAACGGTCGGGTCGGACACAGTGTTGTTAGATCATTGGAACTCTAAAACTTTTTGGCCGCTTCCACTCCAAGCACACAGCCGACTATTTCCTTGGCGAATAGATGCTTGGATACAACACGAACTCCACCTAACTTCGCATTAGAGACAATCTGATTGTTAGCCTCGTGTGGTTTTATAAAAAAAAACAGTTTTAAATTTGATTTTTAAGATTTATCGCGGAACCCCTGCGATGCCTTCGCGGAACACAGTTAGGGAACTGCTGACCTAGATGTTAGGCCCCTTAAAATAACAATTATCATCATCATCTATTTAAATTGGAGGCCCATTGTGTGTGGTTATAACGCACAAATTATACACTGCACTAAAATGGAATAAGGTTATTTAAACTTCTCTGTTATACGAATCCTGAGTCCCATTGCATCCGTTCCTGTTCACTGCTCACTCCAGACTGAAGACTTGTTTTCCCGCCAAATGCAATTGGGTACAAAATTTGTGTTGTCTGACGGAAAGCTTTCTTTACTAGAACTAGGAAACGCTGAAAAAATGGCTTCTATCACTTCAATTAATGATAAGAAACAAAATTGATTAAAAAAAGTGACAGTCAGTCTGAAAGACTAGACTTTGTATCATTTTAAATGCTACGAATGCTGAAAAATGCTAGAAAGGCTGGAGGCTTCTTGCTTCGCTCGAAGCCAAAGACTCTTGACATGTTAGAAAATGATCTGCATAATACTTATCTTGCTTATCTTGTTTCAAATTACTCGCGAACGGCAAGTGCAAAACAAGGGCAAAGCGAGGTCAAGCGCGCGGGATGCCGCACGCTCACCAGAGCGTGCGGGGACGTGCCCCTTCCATCCAGTCTAAAAACACTTATAGTGCCGATGTATTGAAGATAGAGATATGCTCTCGCGGACTATTTTGTAGAACTTTTCGTGCTGACCAATTCTTACGCTCATAATATATTGATATTTTTAACGGTTTGCCCAGCGTAAGCTTAAGAAGCACACGGCGCCAAGTTTGTTTTCGACTTTTTCACTGAAATCGTTACTGCTTGGCTTCCTTTGATCATAAATAAATTATTTTCTACAGAATTTTTCCTTGAGCTATCCTTTACAGAATTGTGAAAACCGCATCAAAATCCATCCAGTGGTTCTCGAGATTACCCGTGACATCCAAGAATCGGGGATTTTTATCATTTTAAATGATCTTGTCGACTTGTCGTTACGCTGGGGTCTGGCGTTACGTTACGGTGTCGGGACGAAATGTACCCAGATGCACTGAGGTGTGTGACGTCATAGTACCGCTTGGTGCATGTGTTCCCCGACAATCTCTACTTCATTAGTATAAGAAAAAAATCCCCGATTCTTGGATGTCACGGGCAATCTCGTGAACCACTGGATGGATTTTGATGCGGTTTTCACCATTCTGTGAAGGATATCTCGAGGAAAGATTCTGTAGGAAATAATTTATGTATGATCAAAGGAAGCCAAGCAGTAACGATTTCAGTGAAATAGTCGAAAACAAACTTGGCGTCCGTGCGCTTCTTAAGCTTACGCTTGGCAAACCGTTAAAAATATCAATATACTATGAGCGTAAGAATTGGTCAGCATGAAAAGTTCTACAAAAAAGTCCGCGAGAGCATATTTCTATCTTCAATACATCGCCCACTATAAGTCATTTTAAACTGGATGGAAGGGGCACGTCCCCGTGCGCTCTGGTGAGTGTGTGGCATCCCGCGCGCTTGACCTTGCTTTGCCCTTGTTTTGCACTTGCCGTTCGCGAGTAATTTGAAACAAGATAAGTATTATGCAGATAATTTTCCAACATGTCAAGAGTCTTTGGCTTCGAGCGAAGCAAGAAGCCTCCAGCCTTTCTAGCAATTTTCAGCATTTGTAGCATTTAAAATGATGCAAAGTCTAGTCTTTCAGACTGACTGTCTCTTTTTTGGTCTTATACTAACGAAGTAGAGATTGTCGGGAACACATGCACCAAGCGGTACTATGACGTCACACACCTCACTGCATCTGGGTACATTTCGTCCCATCACCGTAACGTAACGCCAGACCCCAGCGTAACCACTAAGTCGACAAGATCATTTAAAATGATAAAAACTAATTTATTATTTCTGGTTAATAAATGCGTTATTGTAAGTTGTCTACAAAATTTTAAAAAAATCCTGGTATTCATTTCTAAAACAGGAACATATTCCCTGAGTAGAAGTTTTTATAAGGCTGACCGTGCTCCTAATTTACTAACATACTTTTTTTTTTTTTAGCGTATGGCTTTTAGTGCCGAGAGTGTCCGAGGACATGTTCGGCTCGCCAGTTTTGTAGCTGCTTCGAGACGGACACCCAATGGGTGAGCTACAAGTACCGTTGGGGAGGAATGTTGGAAGGGAGGGTCGAGGAGTTGGAAGGTAGCGGCTGTGGCCTATAGTTAGGGACCAACCCCGGCATTTGCCTGGAAGGAAGATGGGAAACCACAGAAGACCATCTACAAGGTTGCCGGCGGGGGGATTCGAACCTCCTCGCCTCCCGGATGTGAGCGACTGCCATCAGTCATGCCGTAACCACCACGGCTAACTCACCCGGTTATACTAACATACTAATGTACCCAAATACTAATTTATGTGAGGTAGCCTAATTGAACGTTTGCAAGACCATCATTCCTTGGACTTCATTTACTGGGAAGCGATTTCTCTGGCGTAGTTGGTAGCATGCTGAACTGCTGTGCCCAAGATAGCGGGTTCAAACCCGGCTGAAATCGTCGGATTTTTAAGAGCGTTAAAATCTTTCAGCATGCCTTCCTTCGGAGGGGAAGTAAAGCCGGCGCTGCGGTCCCATGTCATCGATTTATGGCATGTAAAAGATCCTTCCACAGACTAAACTTGTGTGAAGCTAAATTTCTAAGTTAGATTTCCTTGGAACGCTCTATCATAGTTCCAACGTTCACCACTAGGTATCAGTGACATCTGGTAGCAAAAGTTGGAACTACTTGAAATTGAACGGAACTTGTAGCACACCCTATGGATGTCCGCTAGAAGCAGCTACAGCCTCTGGCGAGCCGAACATGTCCTCGGACACTCCCGGCACAAATAGCAATACGATATGTTTTTTTCTTTAGCGTATGGCTTTTAGTGCCGGGAGTGTCCGAGGACATGTTCGTCTCGCCAGTTTTTGTAGCTGCTTCGAGATGGACACCCAATGGGTGAGCTACAAGTACCGTTGGGGAGGAAGGTTGTAATGGAAGGTCGAGGAGTTGGAAGGTAGTGGCTGTGGCCTATAGTCAGGGACCAACCCCGGCATTTGCCTGGAAGGAAGATGGGAAACCACGGAAGACCATCTTCAAGGTTGACGGCGGGGGGATTCGAACCTCCTCGCCTCACGGATATGAGCGACTGCCAGCAGTCAAGCCGTAACGACCACGGCTAACTCACCCGGTGATAAATAAAATAAAATAAATTTACTGGGAGCATGATTAGTTACCAATGTATTTAGTTTAAGACAGCCTTAAGGGCCGACGAGGGGCGAATATTTTCAGAACAGCCTGTATATTGTACTTGAGAAACCATTTTATAAGAGTTCACAACCAAAACTATTCCTAACACAATCCCCGTTATTTGTTACTCTGGTATTTCCGTGACAAGAAGGATCTCATTGAGAAATACATGTAGTGAGCTGCTAATGGTAAAGGAAATAGGTTAGCGTTGAGGTGACTAATGGTGACTACAAAGCATTAGCACACCAGAGTAACGGTCCACGAAGAAGGCCGGACCACTCCAATCTGTATAAAAGATACACCTGTCTCACACATGAAGGATACGACCCAATAGCACAGTTAAGGGCATTGTCACGTTACACGACTACCCTGGGGAGCTGCAGGTCGGATATCTGATGTTCGAATCACGGCGTTAACAGCTGTCATCCCGAGTGCGCTGTTTCGCTGGGTATTATAGTGTTTGAAGCCATTTTTCAGTGTTGCCTTAGTAAACAAAGGTTTGGTGCTTTTCAGTCGGTCAACACGATTGTACACAAATTAGATGGAAACAAATTACATGAGATTAATAAATACACTTGGATGACCAGTTTCGTTCGTCAAGCAATCATCATCAGATCCATTTCACTTAGGCTATAAACTCTATATCTGAAAGTATGGGTGAAAATATTTACAATATACACTTATTTAGTAGCAGTATTAGTTGAGATAATGCAACTCGTCAGTATTTGTTAGTTATAGTCTATGTGATGTTTTTTAAGATACTGAAAGTGGTGATTGACCTCCGGAATTTGCCTGTTTGGAGTGAATATGTGGTTGCTGTAAATGGTCAATTCAGATTTTTGGTCGTTTGGTTCCAAAGTTTAGGGGCTGTGACAACGCGGTCATGTATCCCCGTGTCCTTCGGGTGCGTGTAGAATTTGTCAGATAACCGGTGATAATTGTGATGGCTGTATTAATGTGTGTTATCTGTTTCTTAATTCAAGTAAGGACTGCAGACTTTTGAATTTCTCAAATAGTTCCTACTTTTGCTGCCAAACGCCACAGTCAACGACTTCTAGTTCAGAACTTAGCTACTAGACGCCACCGCAGTCGGCCCTTGGCAACAAACGTAGGAACCTAAGAGCGTTGTTTACATTTGAACCTAATTTAGCTTCACACAGGTGTAATTAGTGGAAGGTTCTTTAACATGCCATAAATCTATGACATGGGACTGCCGGCTTTACTTCCCCTCCGAAGGAAGGCACACTGAGGGATTTTTAACGCTCTTAAAAACCGATGATTTCGGTCGGATTCGAACCCGTGATCTTGGGCATAGAAGCTCAGCATGCTACCAACTACGCCACCGAAGCCGCCCAATTCAGATTGTATTGTACAGGCTACTTATCTGGTTGAGTGTTGCGCGGTCCTGTTGATAGGGGTTCACTTGGTCACTGTTTGCACTCGAGTCGAGTAAATATTGTAAATATTTTCACCCATACTTTCAGACGAAGATTTTATGGCCTAAGTGTAATGGATCTGATCTGATGATGAGTTTGAGGATCGAAACTGGTCATCCAAGTGTATTTATTTATTAATCTCATGTATTTTTTTCAGGATTAGGGAATAACCCATCTCATTTGGGTACAATCGTGATGACCGACTGAAAAGCACTAAACTTTTGTTTCTCTGGAATTGTATATACTCACCCGAGGCGAAAGCAAATTTATTTGAAGTTCCGAGGCACCTATTCGAATTCTAGACAGGGGACGTAATGGCGCAGGGGCCAAGCTGCTTGTCTCTCACCAAGACAGACCGGATTCGATTCCTGGCAATTCCTTGCGAGATTTTCGAAGGGAATTGTCACGTTCTGTGGTTCGGATTCCAAGTAAAAAGGAGGTGCCATGGCTCATGATCGCGAGCTTCTTTCCTCCAATTCTAGTCATTAATTATTACGATTGTGCACACTACAACAGTCATTACATTAACACTGGTTATCAGACAAATACACTGTCAATCCTACTTTTGATAAATTTAGTTATTAGTTAGTTATTGTAGTTTTAAGGGGTGGAACTACGAGGACATCTGCCCCACTTTTGAGAAAGATCGTACTGTTAGTGCTAGATCCTGGTCTCAAGGTTAGCTCTGGGAAAATAATTACAAAGGTTTGGCATGAAGTTTGCTGATGCCCGGATACAATCTGAATAATTGTTCTTCCATTGTATCCTCCTTATTCCCAGTTCCTTAGGCAAATCAATCTTCTCGTTGGTCTCTACAATATCCCCGTGCCCTATCTGTAGGTAGCCTATTAGTTGGCGATCTTTGCCAATCTAGGTCTTCTGGTGTTTGGACTCACGTGTTCGTCGTTCTTCATAAAGGACCAAATGTGAAAGCTCTTCAAGAATGTGTTGGCTTCATTGGCGCAAATGCCTCTTGGTATGACATACAACATCTGTCGTAAGCCACTTGAGTGAACTATCACTCCACCTATCAATCTATATTATTGTGCAGATTTTTGATGTTTCTATATGAGACATATAGCTTTCGCCACGCAGAATAAAATACTTTCCTGTTCCTTCAACTTTTTAATATGAGTGATATGAGGCACTCGTGCATGTGTGGATGGAATAAGCCTACCGCTGGAAGAGGAGGGAACGAAATAGCCTTTTGCCATACTGTGTTGAAAATGGGATTATCCACATACAGTAGAGCCACTTTTCTATTCAAGAGAACTTTTTGCACTTAGCCCCTTTCACGAAATGTATTTCTAATATTGTCTTAAAGGATGTTGATTGTTTGTTTATATGGCCTTCGATGACAATTTGCAGTGAACATCTGAAAGTTGAATACATAATAGAGTACTGTATTCATTTGACTTTGGCCACGTTATGCGATCAGATACATTGGAAAATGTAATCATGCTAGGAATGTTCAGCGGTACATGAAGACCAGGTCGCCAGAGGACACGTTGGATATACACCGTTAAAACAAACTCCAACCTGGAACAACTAAGGGATGCGGTGTGGCACAAGACAACTTGGGGAGTGATGATCCATAGAATCGGCGATGGTCGGATTCGAATGAACGGATGACATCATCATCATTGATTATGTATAACATTGATTTGCTAATTGAACAGTGTTTCTCGAATAACTGTATTTCTTGTTTATAGCACTTAGCTTTTCTGACGTTTCAAAACTTTACTTACATCAATAAGTTAGTTACATAGTGAGAACCCACGCGGGAGAAATCGACAGTGGACTCAATGACCCATGCCTCCGGTTATTTTTAATGACTCTGTTTGAGGAATAGCATGACAACTTCCAAGCAGACACTCACACGTAGGCTACACATTCTTTTGCTGTTGGCTGATGTTAGACTCGACGGGTTTCGTGCACCGGCTCCATTATTCTTAGCATTGTTTTTGCTTCTTTTTTGGACAAGGGACACCATAACCATCAGCCAGGAGAATGATGTACCCTATCTTAAGTAGTTGCAGGGCACCTACAACAACACATCAGACAAATTACATTAGATGAGACGATTAGCTCAGGACATGGAGGCATGGAGATCTACATCAAACCAGTCAATAGATTGAAGTCTCAAACAACGAACTTGCAACAGGTTGGTCTGAGTTGTAAGTCGATAATGTAGGTTATGTGGCCAGAAATCTGCCCCCCCCCCCCCCCCCCCCACGAAAAAAAAAATACATGGAAGCACTATACTGAAGCGTACTAGGCAAGTTGTGGAGTGAGACAGTTGTATTGAAAAGACGGACATTATTAATAGTTTTATTAGTGTACATATTCAATACGGACCTAAAATGGAGAATATTACTCTAGTGAGGCAGTTTGTCATTGCTTTCCTAATTGAGTCAGTAAGCATTACTAACCCTGCGAGTAGAACCTTTCACTGCATCCACATGCTATGGCCTGAAGGCCATTACTCAGCACCACTCATACCTCAGTAGCTTCCATATTATCACAGCCATGAACGAGACTGAGACATCGGTGTAAAACCACATTTTACTCATGCCTGTGCAAACAGACCAATACAAAAATTCTGCATTTGTTGGTTAGATTTGATTAACGCTCTATTATTTCCAACGTTCACCACCAGGTGCCGGTCGTGGTGGCATCTATTAGGCAAGTTCGCGGCTAGTGGACGGTAGCATTTGGTAGATAAATTAGGAACTACTTGAAATTGATCGTCTGCAGTCCTTACCTGAATTACAGATAACACACACTAATACAGCCATCACAATTAACACCGGTTATCAGACAAATTCTACATACACCCAAAGTACACGGGGCTACATGACCGCGTTGTCGCAGCCCCTAAACTGAGGAACCAACCATCAGCAATCACAAAATTAATAGATTCTGCACTATCGAAGCCCGACCTAAGCTAAATATTTTAAAACGGTGTTTGTGGCCTCCTCTGATATACACTCTACATTGTGCTCCATTGTATGTATGCTTACCTCATATTACGTCCAATTATACGGGGTCGGAGATGAAATACGATGATTTTTTATGTGGCAAATAGTTTATACGCCCGGATGCAAAAATACTCTCCATTAACGAAACTCGGAACTATATTTTAAATGGCAGAGACTAACAAACTGGCACAAATTCCGAAAAGGAAATGGTTGAGATTTCAATGGAAAGCCCAGGTGTCATGCTGTACTCTGCTAGGAAGGTGTGAGGTTTAAGTGTAATGAAAACTTCATGGGGAGCAATCATCTGAGGACAGTCAATGATGAACACCTGCAAGCATCAAGACAACTTAAGGAAGAAATAGTCCTATGTGGCAGAAACTTCGTTTCAATCCCATCCGACTGGCTGCGTGGCTCAGCGGTAACATTCTTGCCTGCTGTGCCCAAGACAGCGGGATCGAATCCCGGCTCAGTCAGTTGGCATTTGACGATGTGCAAATGCGAAGGATCCGTGTCAGTAGATTTACTGGCACGTTAAAGATCCCCTTCGGGGCAAAATTCTGGAACCTCGGCGTCTCTAAAAGCCGAAGTATATAGTTAAAAGGGACGTAAGACCAATAACATTATTAAAATTGGTATATTGGCTTTCAGGGCCCGCGAATTAAAACTCAACAATATTTCTAGGTTTATGCCATGTCTTGTGTGTGGTTTAACCTAGGAACACCAAGCTGGCTCATCGGCGAGCTCTTGGTGTCCGCGCCCGGACCCCCACAGGAGTAGCGAACTCTGCACTACCTTCCTTCTTATGAATCGCACGTACGTTTCTTAACTGCGAGAGCTAAAATCTCAAGCAGCCTTCCGCCTCCCTATATAGGCTTCCATCTTTTTGGAAGCCTTTATAGGGAGTTTTTAGCCTACTTTTCACATTTTGCAAAATTGAGGAAAAAGTAGTCTTATGAGATCGATCCGGGAAAATGTGTGTCTGTCTGTCTGTCTGTCCTTCTGTCTGTCTGTCTGTCTGTCTGGCTGTGTGTCTGTCCCCCCTATCAACTCCTAAACGGCTGCAGCAATCAAAACCAAATTTAGTATGAGTAAAGATGTGCACCGGAATAGCTCACGTCCATATTTGAAAATGATGTCAGTGCTACCAACTGCTGAAAAAACGCACTAGAAATTTGAGCTCCATGTTGGATATCTTGCAAGGTTTGCATGGGAGCTATTCCAAAATTGGCACACATGTAGATAATACTATTTCAGTTTAATTTCCAGGAGGCCAACCATGACAGTGTTGCCAAAATAATTTTAAGCCTTCTGATAGGTGCAATGTTTAAATGCATATAACGTCTACACTATCAATTGGATTTCAACCAAATTTTGTATGTAATATCTGTACATAAACAGATATGACTGAGCGTATTCTTAATAGCCACCAGGGCTGCCAACTGTTAATAATTGCTCTCTCTATTTTTTTAAATCCAAATACCAATATATATGAAAGTATGCAACCCAACAGCTTTAAACTATGCACACGTATATTCTGACATTTTAGATTAATTTGGAGTAACTTATATACGTCAGTTCTACTAACATGATTATAAGCCTGCTGATAGTACCAATTTTTAAATACATGTAACTTCTATACTATCAGTTGGATTTCAACCAAATTTCGTATGTGCTATGTGTACCATAACAGATATGACTATAAGTATTGTTAAGAGCAATCAGGGCTGCCAACTGTTAATAAATGCTGTCTATATTCTTTTTACCCTAATATCAATATATCAGAAAGTATGCAAGCCAACAGCTCTATACTTTGCACACGTATAGCACCTGACATTCTAGATTAATTTGGAGTAATTAATACAAGGCAGTGCTGCCAACATGATTCTATGCCTGCTGATATGTCCAATTTTAAAATACATGTAACTTCTATACTAACAAATGGATTTCATCCAAAATTGGCACAACAAGATATCATAATAATTCAGATTATTTCTGACCAGCACACGCATGGTATTGTTGGCAACATGCTTTTACGCGTGCTGATAGATCCAGTGTCTAACTGCATGTAACGTCCATTGGACTTCAACCTAATTTTGTATTCTGTACCTTAAGAGGTGGAACTAAAAATATATTCAGTCACCAGGGCTGCCAACTGTAGTGCTCTATTAGGCTACATTATACCAGGTATATTTTGAACTAATTAGATATTTCGATATTACGAACTTAATTTCGTCATTATTCTAGATAGGTTCATATACTGTAGAATAATCATTGGCATGAAAAGTAGGCTGTATAGTTCTTCACGGAACTTCTTGTTTTTTTTCGTGTGACCTCCTGAGAGGCCGAGTGCAGATCTTAGTAGGCGACGCCCGTGGGCGACCTGCGCGTCGGGATGAGAGATGGAATGGATGAAGGTGAATGAAACTGGGCAAAGGTGGGGAAGGAAGCGGCCGTGGCCTATCAGAAGGTACCGTCCCAGCATTTGCCTGGTGTTGAAAATGGGAAACCACGGAAAACCATTTAAAGGACGGCCGACGGTGGGGCTCGAACCCACGCGTCTACCGAGTCAGCAGAGAGCTTGGCCCCATGGCCTATCGCTGCACTTTAGCGAGCATAGCCACAACTGTCGGTTATAGGGAGGTAAAAGACTGCTTTTTGGATCTGATGATGATCGCTTGACGAGCGAAACGTGTCATCCCATAGTTCTCTCCCTCTTCTGTAGTCCATAACAAATACATATATATTAATCACATATTTCTATTTTTCAAGTTGTTTTGCATGCCCCAGTAATTGGGATTATTTTATGTTGACCGACTAAAGAGTTGCAATATCAATTGTCTTCAATTTAAAGTTCAAATTATACGCCACGTAAGTATTGATTGGCGTATAATTTAAACTTTGAATTCATCTATCAATACGGATATCTACAAACATTTGTATTATCAATGGCAAATGTACTTGCATTATATCAATTGTCTGAAGTATTTCTTGAAAGTGGTTTCACGGTAAGGCAAATGCACCAATGTTGATGGCGATTGTGTGGAAAAATAGCAAAAGGTTTGTCTTCTGTTATGAAAAAGTGTTTTCTGACTTTATTTTGAAATAAAATTACAAACTTATATTCGGTACCTCCCTCGTAGTTTATAACCTGGACTGTTAAAAAAAATCATTGTAAAGTTGAATCTTTTAAAGTATTCTGTCAAAGTCAGAAACGATGTGACACTGTGTTCAGGACTACTGTATGTTCTGACAACGAATCGTGCCATGTTATGTAGATTTCATTAGAAGCAAGCAATGATGCTTTTAGTTTTACGTGACCATTAATCTCGCCATCATGAGCCACGCGACCTACTTTATACGTGGAATCTGAATCACAGGACATGGCTTTTCACTTCGATAATCTCACATGTATTGACCGAGAATCGAACCCTATCCACCTTGGTGAGAGGCCAACAGCTTGACCGCTTCGCCACCCCCCACCCCCCCCCCTAGATTTCATTAGAAAGCTAACTATTGCAAAGGGCACCTTGTTGCGGTTTCCGGAAAATTTCGACATATCTTCGCGTTTCACATATCCCACACCCCAAAACCACTGTCTGTCCAAAGGTTTATACGAAGGTGGATCAAAAAGCTAGTTGCACTAACGCGCGCAGCAGCGCGCTCTGCGTCGCAAACGTGGGCACAGCGGAGAAAGGGACAGACACTGCCCACACATCTGTTAGGCAGGTCGCTGTTGTGTCTCGTCTTGTATGGTGTGAATAGCGGCCAAATGCAATGGCGCGTCGACTGGACGTTTACTCCAAATATGAGGTACGTACAACAATCCGATTCCTATAGGCCTAAAGGAAGAATTGCACGATTAAAGAGAAGCGCCGGGGCAAAACGAGTGCCGGTGTGATTTTGTTGCACGATAACGCAACACCTCACAAGGCCCGCCAAACGAGCAAACTGCTGCAGCGTTTCAATTGGGAGGTCTGGCAAAATCCACCCTACAGTCCCGACCTAGCGCCATGTGACTTTCATCTGTTCGGTAAGCTCAAAACGGAGCTCGGTGATCGAAGTTTCCAGACCAATGAGGAGGTGAAGGCCGCTGTCTCAGTGTGGTTGCAGAACTCTGGAGGAACTTTCTATGCATCCGGCATCGACAAGTTGGTTGTGCGTTCGCAGAATTGTTTGGAGTCTCTTGGAAACTATGTGGAAAAGTGACGTTACATTGTATGTCGTTATAGGCGTGTTGCTGTTGTATAGGTGGTGTAATAAATGGCCATAACTGGGAAGTGCAACTTATTTTTTGATCTGCCCTCGTATATAATTTGCATTATGTATACCAACTTCTTGTGGGCACGAAAACTACCGTCATTTTGCACCAATAAAATATATCCATTCAAAATCTCGGTCGAGTTCGTTAGTGGGAAAAATCCATTTAAACATCGTATAAGGACCAAAATCTTATGTTAGTAAAGTTTTGTGATAGCACCAACCATTGATCAAAGGGGTGGGGAAAATGGAGTTTTGGGTGAAAAGAAAATCATACATCCCTTAATAGGCACATCTTCTTCTTCTTTATCTGGCACTACAGCGCGGTGAGAGCTTTGGCCTCCCCAACCAAAGATTTCCATCGATCTCGATCTTGGACAGCAGTTCTCCAGGATCGTACGTTCATTGTGTGCAAGTCCACCTCCACTTCATCTTTCCATCGATTCCTCCATCTACCAGGGCGTCGTCTTCTTTCCATTCTGGCTTTATATATAATCTTTGGTGTTCTTTTGTCTTCCATCCTTTCAATGTGGTCCAGCAATCGTAGTCTTTGTGATTTTATATATCGAACAATAATAGGCACATCAAACCCGTTTAAAATGGCCAATACTCTAAAAATTACCTAAAACTTTTGTCTGAAATCAATTTTGATATGACCTAGGCCTACCCTTACGCCAAGGGATGAGCAAAATATTTTCAGAATTATAAGATGGGGCTTCTCGTCTGCTAAACATGAGGAACCAATGGCGGATCCAGGCCTTGCGGGGCCCTGGGCTATATGATAAGGTGGGGCCCACAACAATCATACTAATATATAAAAATGAGATGGTGTGTGTGTCTGTCTTTCTGTCTGTCTGTCTGTTACTCAATAACGCAAGAACCACTGGTCCGATTTAAATGAAATTTTGCATGGATGTAGCTGATTTACCAGGTTTACATATAGGATACTTTTGATTTCGAAATTTTGCACTATTAAAAAATGGCAACCATTTTAGTGACGTCACTACACCCTTTGGTTTCAAAATTTTATATTTCCATATCAAATAAAAAGAGAACGGTAGGAAATAGCAAACTTTTGATGGCACGTACGAGCTTTTAAATTTAATTTCCTATCCAAAAGGTCCTTATCACCTTTCGTGTATCTCCAACGGTTAGCGAGTAAAACCGACGTTTGTGACGTCACTACACCCTTTGGTTTCAAAACTTCATATTTCCATTTCAAATAAAAAGAGAACACTAAGAAATAGCAAACTTTTGATGGCATACATGAGCTTTAACATTTAATTTTCTATCCGAAAGGTCCTTGTCACTTTTCGTATATCTCCAACGGTTAGCGAGTGAAACCTAAATTTGTGCAATAAAACACGGTCAACACCGAGCGGTGCAGTGTATCTCTCTATATATAAACATGAAAGTTTGTCTGTTTTTCTCTGAATTTCTACGGAAATTAGAGTTGTTTACGCGTTTCAGACTGTTTTATGATGGATGCGCGCGAATTTTTTTGTGTCTGTCTGTCTGTTTGTTTGTTTGATTGTTAGTTCGTCTGTGGACAAATTTTTTCCTTATAACTCGAGAACGGCTGGGTGTATCAACGTAAAATTTGGTACAGATATCCATCAGATGCTCGACACTTATCATTGATGGAAGAAGTTAACATGGATAGGAGTAGCCATAAGGCCTGGAGGCTACTCAGGCGTCTCAGTAATGATCCTAATAAATCATCTTCTCTTTATAACGTATCTGCAAACCAAATTGCTCACCAACTCGTCCAAAATGGCAAGTTTATAAACTCCAGTTCTAGAACAAAAGTGGATACCAGGCCAAAATTCAGACCAGAGACCAGTATACTTTCTAATCCCTTTACCTTGGCAGAACTAAATGACGCTATAAATATCAGCAAAAATGGAAAGGCTCCTGGTGTAGATGAAATCTGTATTCAACAAATCAAGAATTTTGGACCTGTTACTAGAGAATGGGTACTCAATCTATTTAACAATTGCATTCGAACCTGCAGAATACCCAAAATCTGGAGGAAATCTAGAGTTATAGCATTCCTCAAACCAGGAAAAGATCCCCATGATCCTAAAAATTACAGACCAATATCCTTGCTCTGTCATTTATTCAAGATCTTAGAACGAATGGTTCTGGTAAGGCTTGCAAAAATAGTTGAACCACTTTTGATCCCCGAGCAAGCTGGTTTTAGAAGAGGGAAGAATTGTACATCACAAATACTCCATTTGACCCAATATATCGAAGATGGTTTTGAAAATCGGAAAATAACTGGGGCAGTCTTCATCGACCTAACTGCGGCCTATGACACAGTTAACCACCAAATTCTGTTGAGTAAATTTCATAAGATGACCAAGGACAACAAGCTGACTGAATTTCTTCGATGTCTTCTTGAAAATCGAAGATTCTTTGTAGATTTCCAAGGGCGACATAGTCGTTGGAAGAATCTCCGGAATGGCCTACCTCAAGGTAGTGTTTTGTCTCCAATATTATTTAATATTTACACGAATGATCAACCCTTGCCAGAAGGAACTAAAAGCTTCATCTATGCAGATGATCGAGCTATTCTCACCCAGGGTGATCAGTTTGAGAGTGTTGAACGGAGATTAATGGCAGCCTTAGATGAACTGAGTCCATACTACAGAGAAAACCTTCTAAAGCCTAACACCTCAAAGACGCAAGTTTGCGCTTTTCACTTAAAGAATATGCAGGCAAGAAGAAAACTGAAGATTTTCTGGGAGGGTGCTCTTTTGGATCATTGCTCTACACCTAAATATCTAGGGGTAACTCTGGATCGTGCACTCACGTATGAACAACATTGTGTTAACACGAAGCTCAAAGTATCTACGCGAAATTCCATTCTTCGCAAGTTATGTGGTACCAACTGGGGATTGCAAGCTCAAACAATGAGAACTACTGCTTTAGCACTGAGCTACTCTGCAGCTGAATATGCATGCCCTGTTTGGTATAGATCATGTCATGCCAAACAGGTAGATATTGCTTTAAATGAAACTTGTCGGCTTATAACTGGTTGCCTAAGATCTACACCTTGTGACAAGTTATATTGCTTGGCTGGCATTGCTCCCCCAGATCTTAGACGTGAAGTAGCTGCCAAACATGAAAAATTTAAAGTAGAAGTTTCCCAGACACATCCTCTACATAATTATCAACCTGCTCAACAACGATTGAAATCTAGGCGAAGTTTCTTACACTCTACTGAGTGCCTGTCGGATTCACCTCAATCATCAAGGCTAACTTCCTGGAGATGCAGAAACCATAATCTCAACGGATGGATGGTTCCATCTGAAACTCTTCCTGCCGGTTATGAAGAGTCGTGGCCTACATGGAAGAGTCTGAACAGGCTGCGGTCTGGGGTCGGTCGATCTAAGACCAATATGAAGAAGTGGGGCCTTTCAGATGAGTCAACCTTTTGCGCCTGCGGAGAAGAACAAACCATGGTGCACCTTCTCCATTGCAACTCCTGCCCTCTCATTTGCACTATGCAGGATGTAGTTCAGGCCACACCAAATGGACGAGATCTTGCCAAATTTTGGTGCGATGTAATTTAATTGTTATTTTGAAAGTACCTTTAGTGTGTTTTTTATTTTTTTAAAGTTATCTATGCTAATTTTACATGATGTATTGCTTCTGATACGAATAAATAAATTGATATAACTCTTCTCCGTACCCCTCATAAAAGGGGGATGATGATGATGATAATTGTTGTTTTAAGGGGCCTAACATCTAGGCTATCGGCCCCTGATGGTTTGGGTGATCGTGAAGATGAAAATGAAAAGCGAACTTAAAACTAAAACCAACTACTAACCTACATACTAGAAGAAGAAATGGAAAACTAAAGGAGAATAAGGCAAATAAAAGGACAGAAGGAAAAGAAATGCCCTCAACCCTCGGAGAAGGCGGATTGAGGGACTTGGAAGGAAGGAGAGCCATGAAAGGCATATAGGAAAGTGAAAGAGGAGAGGGTCCGCCCCAAAGGTAAGGGACAAAAGGGGAAAACGGACCCAGCTCAGGAATCCCTCGGGGTCGCCAACTCCCGAACACACCAGCCGAGAGCCCCTGAGGGTGTAGCATTATCTAGGGTGCACCAGAAGAGGTGGGGCTACATACACCCTGCCTCCTTAAGGGCCTTGAGCACAAGGCAGGAGGTAAAAGGAAATGAAAAAAGAAGGCTGACCCCTCACAGAAGGAGGGAATCAGGAAAGATGAGACAAGGGCCAATTAAGGCGGGAAAGGAATAGACTCCCTAGGCCTCGGATACCCTAATACCGTCGGGGTCGGAAGAGAACAAGAGTTGACCAAGTGAGGTCGACAGGAAAGAAGACAGAGAGGAGCCCGGCACAAGTAAGTGGAAGCAATGCCGGACTCAGCTGGGGCCCCGTGGTCGCCAACCCACTTGCCACTAGATGTGAGCCCCTGGGGGCCATAAAAGGGGGCCTACCCCCTTAAGATACATGCTGAAATAGGCGTAGAAGGACGAGACAAATCTCATTTTCAGCCCCTCAATGTGAGAGACAAACCTCGGGTACCCGAAAACCACATTTTAAGGCCCTAAGACCAACCGTTTTTGAGATATTCCCAGAAAACTAATTTCATTTAATAAACTAATGAACGAATGCAAGCCAGTAACCATGGCAACAGATTCTCAGAGGTCCTTCTATTGCTGTAAGACGCAATGCAGTTCCATTAATTACATTAGTGTGAAAGTTTGCAAACTGCTAGAAGGTTATCACGGAACCAAATTAAGCCGTAAAATTCATCAATACCTATAATGCGCTTCAGGGGATCAAGGGGTGCTCTAGAATTTTTTCACGCGATTTACACCTGCGGGTGTGGTACCGCAGGTCTATTATATTCCTATCCCCATATTATTCATTCATTCATTTCGTATAGGCCATCTATGGACCGCGTCATTCCAACTGTCTCCTACTGGCTTTGATGTTTGCCCAGTACGCCCGGATTCGTTCTCGGTGGACATCCTTCCGTTCCTGGGTCCAAAACTTTCCCGTTTTCAGCTTCGGTTTTTCTTGGAAACCTTTGCAAGCTTGAAGTTTCCTTTTGAGTAGGGCGCGCTCCTGAATGTCTATTGGTGTAATCCCCACTTCTTTCAGATCTTTATCCAGTTCAATGAACCAGGCCCATTTTGTTTTCCTCTCCTGAAAGTAAGTTATGTTGCAGTTGGTCAATCTCGCTGGGCTCATTCGTTTCACATGCCCAAAAATGGTATCCTCCTCTTCCGGATGACGTTACTTATCTTCTCCACATGAGTATATAGTTCATGGTTATGCCGTCTTCTGTATTCCCCATTGTCTTTGATGGAACCCAATATCTTTCTCAAAATGTTTCTTTCTTTGGCCTCCAGTTTCTCGACCAAGCAATTTTTGTTCATCGTGAGGCATTCAGAAGCATGCAAGACCTCCGGACGGATGACAATGCAGTAATGTTTTAGTTTTGCGCTGAAGGATATTGACCTTTTCTTATAGATGTCCTTAGTTAAATGGTAGGCCATTTCCATTTCGCTCATGCGTGATTGAATGCTTCTTTCTCTGATAATATCCCTTCCCTGACCCGTCCTGAAAAGAAAAGTACATGGCCATTGGCTGCATTAATCATTTAAAAAATAGGTGTTATCATTTCTCCCTATATTATATTTTTATTAGTATTATATTATGACGTACAACGACGAGACAAATCCCATCGGTGCCAGAAACAAAACTCGGGGGCCCTAAAGGGTCCTCGAAAACTACATTATAAGGCTCTAAATCCAACAGTTTCTGAAATATTCCCAGAAAACTAATTTAATTTAATTTAACAAACTAATGAAGGAATGCAAATCGGTAACCATGAGAACATTATCTCAGGAGGTGGCTTACAACTTTCCATCTATTTCTGTAAGAAGCAATGTCACTCCATTTATTACATTTCTGTGAAAGTTTGCAAATGGCTATAAGGTTATCACGGAACTAACGTAGACTCTACAATTCATCAATGCAATTAAGGGGTCAAGGGGTAACCTAGAATTTTTTCATGCAATTTTCACGTTCGACATATAATACAGAAGGTCTATTATATCTCCAAACAGCAACATTATTTTCGAAAATTCTTGAATTGAACCAGCATTTTTTTTTTTTTTTGCAGCTTTTAGGAATTTGGGCAATTTGATGCTAAAGAGCCTGAATTTTCATGCACCAAGCCTTTATAATTTATGAAAGGGGTCTTCCTGTGTATGGGCACCTAGCACAACGTAGAGGGTCAGTTTTTATGTGACGTGTATTGCGTTTCGTCTACTAGGCTTTCAATTCTATTTCACGTCAGGAAGTACACGTTAGGTGAATTTAGTCTGAGAGCACATTTTAATTATTTTTTCCGACAAACGGGTTCATCGTAAGGATGATTTTGTTTGATACTGTGTGGTAGATATACCCATATTTGGATATCTGGGTAATATGTTGTAGACAATAGAATTGTCTGTCTGTCTTTCTGTGTATCTTTATGTAGCCTACGCCTATAACTCGTGTTCGGATGCTTGGTGCATCATAAAGTTAGGTATGGTAACCATGAGAGTCAATACACCAATCATTTATAAAACCCTTCACCGTACTTTTCATACAGTAGAAGGGTGGATATAGAGAAAAACTTCTCAATACATGCTAAAATAGGCGAAATATAAAAATTATCCTAGAAGGACGACCGAAGCATATGTTGCGCTTCTCAATGTGAGACACAAAATTCGGGTATCTATAAAGGGTCTCCGAAAACTACATTTTAAGGGCCTTAAATTAACAGTGTGTGTAATATTCCCAGAAAACTAACTTCGTTCTGTAAACTTGAAGGAATGACAAACCACTAACCATTGCAACAGTAGCTCAATTGATAATGTCTGGTGTTAACAACGAACACCGTTCGAAGAACGGGTACTTCTGCTAGTAGGAAATAAAAATATCAAATCAAATGGAAAATAGTTGGCTGAAGTTTTCAAAATCTAAACTTCCTAAGCGGTCACGGGAGATCATAGCTGCAATGAAAAAATAATATGTATTATAAATTAGTTAGAAAAGTATAATTACCGTAATTAATTAATTAAATTTTAAAAAATCCATGGCGCGGGGCTCCCCGGACGGCGGGGCGATGGGCGGTCGCCATCCTCGCCCTCCCCTAGATCCGCCCCTGTGTGGAACATTAGTAGGTAAACAACAATAATGAAAATTAGTGAAATCAAAATGTCTTTATGTTCGACGATGTCTAAATGTAAATATTATATGTCAGAAAACTGTATCATAATGGGGGTCATTATAGCACTATTTTTCATTATGAAACAGTTTCTCCCACCAATCAGAGCTCAAGAAACAGTTGTGTGACCAATTAGGTAAGAATAGCATCGCACCTGCGCTGAATTCCACGGCCTCCTATTTTAAATTTCACTGCGTGGCTAGTGCCATAGTGGGGTATTCGAGGAGGCCATGGTCAAATACAAGGTATTCTCTGCGTCCCATGCCCTCTATTCAGTACATAAAACTGGCGAAATCTCGACAGATATTTATGAATATTTATGTTCGAACCTAAAATAGTTATAATTATCGTCGAACATAAACAGTCGTATTCAACTCGCCTATAATGGTATTTAAGACACTCGAATGAAACTTATTGCCATTATAGGCTCGGTGCATAATGTGGCTACTATTATTTGACCGGTGAAATCGAACACCGCCTTCCGGCGCGGCGTGCCGAGAGGGATTTATTTTTAGTTCACACTTGTTAGCGACAAAGTCCTTGTTCTATCTGAATGTTTAAATTCATTCTGTCGAAGTCAGGGAAGATGTGACATTTATTTGCACACTGTGTCAAGACCTATGTTCTGACGACGAGACCTTATATCATGGCATAACCTTCAAGATCGCACGGTGTTAGCAATAAGATGTCCATGTACAAGCTGAATATTTAAATTTATTCTGTCGAAGTCAGGGAAGATGTGACATTTATTTACACACTGAGTCCAGACCTATGTTCTGACGACGAGACCTTATAGGCTATCATAGCGTAACCTTTATGATCGCATGGTGTTAGAAAACAACCGTGGTCTTGTTTGGGTCACGAGCGCAGTAAGCGGAAGACTGTTCTCTTGTAAGGCCTTTCACCTTGACCTTGGCATCACGATACTTAACGGTAAGCATGAATCTCCTCAAAACAATTAGCAGACAGGAGTGCCAAGTCCGTGTCATATGTCCTATGAGATGGAACGTATAGGCTACGTGCTGGTATTTAACATATAACGTTGTTACTTAATTTAAGGGGCTTGCACATCTAGATCATTTAGCCCTGTGGTTAGTTAGTTATTGTTGTTTTAAGGGGCGGAACTACGAGATCATCTGCCTCTTAGCCCTGAGGACTAGGGTATATACTGTGTATATATATAGGGTGAGAGAGAATAAGAAAGAAAGAAAGAAAGAAAGAAAGAAAGAAAGAAAGAAAAAGTAGTCTGATAACCTGTGCTATTGTGGTGTCTGTAGTAGTGTGAGTATTTGTAATTCGGGTGAAGATTGGAAAGGAGGCGACCGTGGCCTTTAGTTTGGAACCATCCAGGCGTTTGCCTGGAGTAGAAGTGGGAAACCATGGTAAACCACTTCCAAGATGGCTGAACAGGAAATCGAACCCACCTCTTCTCAGTTTTGCTTCACAAGGCTGAGTGCACACCGTTCCAGCCCACAAACCAGAATTAAATTTCTTGGCAGAGCTGGGAATCAAACCCAGGCCTTCCGGGTGCCAGCCAAGAATGCTAGCTGCTACAACACGAGGTGGTCCCAGATTTGAATCTCGTCTCTGCCATTGAATATTCACTAAGCCTACTATGAGGGATGGAATTACTTTTCAGTTTTTTACAACTGCATCCAAGGTTCAAATCTTAGTCGGTGAATTTGGAATTTGTACACGCCAAAGTGGAGGTAGTAACGGATTCCACGATCTCCAGTTTTCCTTATTTCATTCCTGTAGAGCCTAATGCTCAATCAGCGCTCCAGAGGTGTGTGAGAGACACTCCACCCGGAACATTTTCATCCCTAGAAGCAACGCCCCTGCTCCTGGAATCAGGTTAGTAGATGTACTTTATGGAAAGGGGTGACACTAGAATCAAGAGGAGAGTAGTGAAGAGCAGTAAGAAGAGATGTGGGCTCATCACGCGGCGTAGCCCAGGGTTTTAAATCACGCACCTTGACCGCAATGTGGAGCTGCAGAAAGTATGGAGATCAGTGGTTCGAATCCTGGAGCTGCTGGAAGCGGTTATCCTGAGTGTTCTCCTCTCAGGATTTTCCCCACACTCCCTCCAGGAAAATGCTGGGATTGAACTGTATCTTATTCCAAGTCCCGGGGTACCTACCCCATCATGGCCCTTAATAGAACTACACACACACACACTACTAATGTCATCACAAATTATACTGGTGAGACAAGTAGTTCAACAGAAACAACAGGTAAGAGGTAAGTCTAACTCTACCTCTTGATCATTCGACAGGTACCACTCCACGATACCGTGGTGGCCGTGCTATCTCGTGCCGAATCCCGTGGTTTCCCATTTTCACCCCCAGGTAAGTACCAGGTCGGTTCCATTCAACAGGCCCTTTCCTTTATTAGACCCTAGTTAGCGGTCGCCTGGGCGATAGGCCTGTCACCATCCTCAGTTGTATCTGATGATAAAGTGTGTCCAGCCCCAAGACTGTCCTTGTGGCTGTAGAAGAAGATCCCTCTCATTTTGAACACCAGAGTGGGTGAAGCCTAGCTTGGAGAATAAGCTATTTAAAAGAAACCTCTCTGTACGATTTTCCCATTAATACTCCAGACAAAAGCTGGGATGGCACCACATCTAAAGATCTGACCGTCCCCTTCTCCCAGTATACACACTGATATTCCATGCTTTCCCATTTTCACCCTCAGGCAAATGACGGGACGGTTCCTTTCAACAGGTCCACGATATTCAGACAGATTTCTAACACACCAAGAAAATTAGGCTCAAGTTCAGGAAGTGGCAAGTCCTTACTTGAAACAACGTCAGCAGAAAAGCTTCCGTAGTGGCAAAATCCTTCCGTTTTTATATGTATTTAAGTTTTTTTTTATCGTGTCATGCTAGTTTGAACACATAAAAAAATATCCATTTACTTCCTCCAAGATTTTACAAAATAAAGGCTTGGGATTCGATATTGAAGAGGAGTGAATCTTCCAGTTATACGTTATCTTTATCAGCCACGGTGGCCGAGAGCGCTAAGGCACTATCTAGTGTCTGGCTGGCATCGGGAGAGCATGAGATCGAATCCCACGTAAAAAGCAGGTCCCTGGCTAATGATCGCGATATTTTAATAATTTTTATGTTTGACCATCGCGAAATGTAAATATTATATGTCAGAAAACTGTACTATAATGAGGCTCATTGTAGTACAAGTTTTCATTATGATACAGTTTCTCCCACCAATCAGAGCTCAAGAAAAGGATAGCATCGCACCTGAGCTGACTTCCACAGCCTTAATATTTTAAATTTCACTGCGTGCCTTGTGTCAAAGTGGGGTATTCCAGGAGGCTATGGTCAAATACAAGGTATTCTCTGCGTCCCATGCGCTCTGTTCAGTACATAAAACTGGCGAAATCTCGACAGATATTGATAAATATTTATGTTCGAACATAAAATAGTTATAATTATCGTCGAACATAAACAGTCGTATGCAACTCGCCTATAATGGCAATTAAGACACTCGTATGGAAATTATAAAACTCGCTACGCTCGTTTAATAAACATACTCGTGTCTTAATTATTGTCATTATAGACTCGTTGCATAATGTACTATATTAATCCAGCCAATGGCCATTTTGGCTTTTTTACATTCAGGACGGATCAGGGAAGGAAGAAAATCAGCCGGGAAACTGTTCGAGGGAACCGCCCCAGCATTTGTCTGTTGGTGAAAATGTGGGAACCATGAAAACCATTTTCAAAACTGTTCCATTGCTGCGCATAACGAAGTAAAATAATACTACTACTACTACTAATAATAATTACCTTTCTTTCTTCGGCTTTTTCCAATTGCAGTAATTGGGGTTGCCGGAGCCAACCAGGCTCATTTTGTTTTTGGTCGGGGATTTAAGACCGGATGCCCTTCCTGACGCCACGTGATTTTTCGGTTGAAAATTCCACCCCGCTGTCACCGGGATTCGAACCCCCGCCGTCCGGGTGAAAGACGAGCAGCTAAGCCACTGCGCCATCACGCTCCCACTAATAGACTAACAATAATAATATTAATAATAATATGAATTTATTATTAAGCTTATGGCAAAGTACACAAACTATATAACTTATTACAGGCAATAGCCTACGCATCTTAAAATCTGCAATATAATGGAACTTTTAAGGGTCAGTGTCAGTTTCTGTCGAAGCGGTGCAGACTATTGTAGAGGAGAATAGGCTATTTAATTTTTGCTGCCTTAGCTGTGCGCGATAACTCACATACCAAGATTTCAATGGGGATCCGCAGTTCAGAAGTCTGAAATTGAATCTCGGCTTTTGCAGGGGCCAACCTGAAAGCAATTTATCTCCGGGATAGTACCTTATTTTGACTGGCTGCGTCAGGCAGTGATAACAACATTTGAGTGTGCTTATATGAGCGGAAGCTGTGCCAGTTGGCTTACTGGCATATTTAAGGTCCCCTTGGGGGTAAATTTCCAGCACCCCGGCGTCTCTAAAAGCCGTATTAGTTAAAAGGAACGTAACATTATTATTAGTCCATTATTATTATTGTTTATTTCTTGACATCATTATCACGGCAGGTACCCGATTGCATTTTAAGTTACAGCCTGGTTCGGACTTAGCAAGAAACCATCTGTACTGAAATACAATGTATGTAAATAACACTGTACAGGAAACTCACATTACATTAATTTCATGCCCGCACTCTTCACGGGTCTTCTTGATTTATAGGATGAGCTAAATTTCCACCTGAGTCATCTTCGAGCCTTGTTGAGTGATGGACCGGAGTATTTTCACCAAGGAACTTCCTGACAATATGGCAGGTGTTGAACAGAACTGCCTTTTATAGTTCAATATATATACTGATAAACTAATGTGGAGGGTTTTGAAAAGGAAAGGAAGGAAGATTGTAGTTTTACGTGACCGCGAATCTTGTGATTATGAGCCACGGGACCTCAATTTTACGTGGAATCCGAACCACAGGATATGGTATTTCACTTCGAAAATCTCACATGCATTGACCGGGAATTGAACCCGGACCGCCTTGGTGAGAGGCATGGGTTTTGGGTATAACACCAGTACACGATACAATTATTGGGATTGTAGTCACCGACTCAAGTTTCTACATCTGCTTTATCTCAATTGCCAGCTCTGTGCACTTAGATATTTTAGTAGCAGCTGTTGTTTGGATGTTTTCTGTGTTGCGACAAACGATATCTATCAGTTATGCCCCTCGGTGTTCTTTATTGATGACAATGATATCTGGCCGGTTGTTACTGACTGCGACATCTGTCACAACTCCTCTGTCCCAGTAGAGCTTGTGTGTGGCATTTTCGAGTACAGCGGATGGTGTGTATTTCCAATAGGGGACGGAGCTTTGAAGAAGTTTGTGCTTTAACCCTAGAATACTAACATTATTCAATTGATGCTTAATACTAATAATACGTTAAATGTACGTACATTACGAACTTTGTGCCAAGGCACCAATTAGTTAAATGGTTGAAATTAATATATATTTCGTATGTAACACGACATATATACACTGAATCCTCTGTGGTCATGAAGTTTAATACGCTAAGTTCCATCTTGAATACAACAAATACAGAAGTCGTTTACTATGACGTAAATAGCAGTACGTAATCTATTGTGGGGTTTGAAGGCATTTTTTCAGTGTTGCCTTAGTAAACAAGAGTTAAGGGCTTTTCAGTCGGTCAACACGAATGTTCCCAAACAGCTGGGTTATGCCCTAATCCTGAAATAAATTACATGAGATTACATCCTAGTGTATTTATTAATCTCATGTAATTTATTCCAGGATTAGGGCATAACCCAGCTCTTTTGGGTACATTCATGTTGACCGACTGAAAAGCACTAAACTCTTGAGTACGTAATCTCTCCAGCCTCTTATACTGTCTCTAGTTTTTATGAGTTTTTTTATAATCCCTCTGAAATGATGTGACATATCTACATCAAATTCCCCACCTCTTTGTTAATGACATGGAAAAACCAATATGTTGTTAAATTCAAGAATAGTTTGCAGTCAATTCTTTGCGTCATGATTATGCCTGTAGAACTGATTGGCATTAATAACAAAAGCAATGACATCACCACCATAGACCAGTAGAAGTACTGCTGGAAGATGGTAGGGTGGGGACAGAATATAGAGGGAATTCTAAGCTGTTAAATTATTCATACACGTAAATTTTACGTATGTTAGTATTGTAGGGTTAAGGCCAGTTTCTGTTGGATAATGTTGGAAACTTGATCGTGTCTATGTTTGTAGTCAGTGTTGGCAAGGAGGGAACAATCTGATATAATGTGTTGAATGGTCTCACTACATTTGCCACATTATTATTATTATTTTACACTACCAGTCAATACAATAAACCAAATTGTTAGACAAATACCATATACATACAAGTAGGCCTACACGGGTCTGAAGAAGTCCCAAGAACCTAGCTGTAGTAAACTATTAACAACTTAAGAAAACGTTTTATTTCTTTGATTGTCAACATTAGGCTACCATACACTTTAGGGTTGGAGATTGTTCCCCTTTGTCATGACGTCTGGGGGTACAGTCTAACTGTCCCTCAGGAGGTTACGCCAAAAGCCTCCAATTAATTACAACGATAATGCAAATCCACAGCCTGCTTCCAGTCGACCGACCGGGTCAGGGATGGAATGAATGAAGCCCCCATCTAGCGGCGAGGATATGAACTGTGCCGGCTGCCGAAGCCCGTCGCACTCCTCGGAGGCAATGGATAAATGAATGACAGGTGAAATGAAATGATAGTGGAGAGTGTTGCTGGAATGAAATGTTTACAGGGAAAACCGGAGTACCCGGAGAAAAACCTGTCGGCCTCCGTTATGTCCAGCATGGATCTCACATAGAGTGACCGGAATTTGAACCACGGACCCAGCGGTGAGAGGCCGGCTTGCTGCCACCTAAGCCATGGAAGCTTTAATTACAACGATAACTGTAACAAATGCTGTACTCACCCGCAGCTTGGAGCGCCACCATCAGTGAGAACCCCACGAGGGTGAAGAGCAGTCTCAGGGAACTGCTTCCAGTCTCCCGCTTCTTCTCACGATCCAGCACCTCGAAGAAGGTAATGTAGAGGATGGTTCCTCCAGCCACCCCTTGAAGCACCGCCACTACCAGACTTTGCGAGCCATCATCCCCGGGTCCATGGATAGACGCCAATATCCCGAACAACACTCCCAGGGGTGACATGAGCGACAGAACTACCACATATACCACCATGTTAACGAACTTCATGCCCGACATCACCAGTTCCATCCCGGCACAAAACAGAATAGCACACGCATGGATCGACACGGCCGTAAACAAATACCACACATCTCGTTCAGTTCGCTGCAACCCTATGGCGAGTCCTTCAAACACAGAGTGGAAGGACAAGGCTAAGACCACGAGGACACTTCTTAAGTGTCCCATCAGGCTCTCCTCATCACCCCCTACCGCATGATGGTGATGGTGGTGGTGGTGATGGTGAACATGATGGTGATGAGGCACAGGTGGTTTTGGTAGACACTGGATAGGTGGAACATTTGGGGTTGGTTTCAAATCGCTTTCATCTAAAGACAAATTGGATGCCAGGAGGTGAATTTGGGATATTGCTGGAGCTATTCTGGTGTTTGATTTTGATCTGGTCCAGGCTGATACTACAAGAGGTTCTGGTTCCTTTTTCTCTTCTGGTTTGTTCAGTTCTAAATCCACAGTGGAACACTGCGCCTGTTCTTGTTGAGGTGGGGAAGTGGAAGACTTGGAACCGTTATGATACAAGAAGTATTTATGTGCTGCTTCTTCAATAATATAAACTAAAAAGAAGCCAATGCAGACTAACAATTCGGCGTAAGGAAAGTCAGAATCTACTGGCAGAAGACTTTTCTCGCTTTCTTTAACCGCTTCTATGCACTCTCGTACTTCGGGGATCATGTGGATGAAACAGGTGGCCAACAGGACCCCTCCTCCAAAGCAGAGACACAGGGACACGCCGAGATCCACCTGCGCATGTCTCCGCTGTACCACAAGTTGGGATATACCCTGTTGTTGCTGTCCCCATAGCTGAAGACCCTTGGTGATCTTGAGAGGGATGAGGCCGAAGAAGAGGCGGATGGCTCCCAGTAGGGTCAATACCACGATCTTGGTGGCCGTGAGCTCCATGCCTGGGCATGCCGCCACCTGTACTGTGGAGAGTGGATCGAGGGAGCTTCAAAGCGCAGGTAGGCGGGCCAGCACGCGGGAAAGCTACGTCACCCATCACGTGACGAACAGTGACCACACGGGGGGAACGCCCGCTAGTCACTCAGCCTCGTCTTTCACATTGATCTAGGGCAGTGTCGCCGGCTTGCTACTCAAGATTCTTACTCACCGTTTAGTACGAGAATGACAGATGAACCCTGTCAGACGTGAAAACTGAGCTGCCAAGTTAGTCATTGCTTTGAGAGCGTGAACGTGTTGTTAATTTTAAGATTTGGATATCATGGCCATCAGCTCCATGCACTCAAAGATTATTACGGAACTTTTAGCACGTGCTTGCCTTCCTGCAAAGTGAGTCAGACCTATGAGGGTGTGAACTTCTTGTTTAATTTCAAGTTTGGGACATCGTGGTCATCACCTTCATGTACCGTACGTATTGAATGGCCTTCCTAAAACGCTACGTAATGTTTACGGTGAAAATGCCCCAACCCCGTTTTCTCCACTGTCACCGGAATTCGAACCTCGGCCGTCCAGGTGAAAGATGAGCATCTAAAACACTGCGCATAGCAGTTTATACTATAGCCTATTATTATTAATAGACAAATAATAATGATGATATTAATAATAATAATAATAATAGTAATAATAATCCTAGGTCCAATCAAAGAAAAGGGTGAATTCAGAAGACGACAGAATCATGACGCCACCACAGTCGGCTCCTGGCGACGAACGTAGGAACCTGATTTAGCTTCACACAGGTGTAATTAGTGGAAGGTTCTTTAACATGCCATAAATCTATGACATGGGACCGCCGGCTTTACTTCCCCTTCGAAGGAAGACATACTGAGGGATTTTTACGCTCTTAAAAATCTGACGACTTCGGCCGGGTTTGAACCCGCAATCTTGGGTATACAACCTCAGCATGCTACCAACTAGGCCACTAAGATAGCGGGATCGAATCCTGGCGCAGCCAGTTGGCATTATTTGAGGGTCCTTAAATGTGAGGGAGGAAAATTCTGGCCACAGTAGTTAAAAGGAACGTGCTTTGGGAGCCACAAAAGAATGCAATGTCCTTTTTACCATCAATAGCCCTCCCCCACCCCTCAATTGTATGGAGACCTTTAATTTATTCAAGGGCTTCCGAAGATATCTGGGGTGTCTTGTAGCTTTTGGATGCCTAAGAAGTAAGAACTTTATTTTGAGACCCTATAATATGTTTAAGAGGTCTTTGTAGACTTTCAGAGGCCCTTATCTTCACTTTTATGGAGGGCCCTTTATGTAAGATGCCTTTTAAGCCCTTACGTGATATTTATACCCTTCTTACAAGGTTAGTTCTTAGGGGGAAATCCGTTACTACCTATCGACAACCAACCACGAAGGCTCTGCGGGCTCCCGAGTTTGGCTACCTACCTTAACCCCACTTTATTAGGTAGGGCCGTAGCCCTAGTGGCCCTACCTGTGCGCACTTCTATGTCTATCAGGTCGAGCAATATGATCAGCTTTTTTCTTAACAAAAGAAACAAGTTTTACTTTAGTTCCCAAATCTTAACTTGTGTAGCTTATACTGTATTGTGTTTGATATTACTGTTGGTAACTTTCTGTAATTGTACAATTTGCCACCAGAGAATTGCCCCGATTTGCAAATAAAGTAAATGAATGAAGGACGTGTGTTTCACCGAGGTAGATATGGACCTGCAAGGACTGGAGATAACACAGGAGGCTATCCAGAAACAAGTTCCGCTCAATACGAAACTCCAAGAGCACCATGGTTTCCAAGAAAAGCCAAAACTAAAAACTGACAAATCATGGACTGAAGGGAGGAGGGAACAGCCTAGGAAAGGAATGCGGGAATACTGGGCGAACGTTTAAGTCCAAACGCAAAGAAATAAAAAAAGGCCAGTTGAAAGAGCGTGGTCCATACTCGTAGATGGCCGAAATGACAGCAATTTATTTATTTAATCGTATGGTAATTTATACAATATACAGTACAATTATACATAACAAGCTATATTCAAACTTGAAAGTCCATCCTTCTCAACCATTCGGTTAAGTCGGGTGTGAGAGCGAACAAATCTTCAGGAATGCCAGGGTACGAATAAAGAGGACAGCGATGGATCAGATGTTCGATCGTCTGTTCTTCCAGGTTACGCTCACACATTGGTGAGCTGTTCCAGCCCCACTTGTACCTGAAATAATTGCTGCAACCATGTCCAGTCCTCAGCCTGTTGATGCGGCACCAGAAGTTCCTCGGTAAGTCAAAGCCGTTTGGTTTCTTCGTGTGATCAAGATGGTGGGCAATTGTTCCCAATGTTTTAGTTGGCCACTCATGCTTCCAGCTTTCATTTAGATCAAATCCAGCATTAATGAGTTGCCCCGCAGTGACTCTTACTGGTCATCTAGATTTCAGTCGTTGCTGTGATGGATGGCCGAATTCTTGGTGCCATGGCAAAGAGGGTGATGCAAAGATTTTCTTAGCTTCCCTTAATAGAGTTTGCTTCCACCTCAAGATGACAGCAATAATAATAATAATATATACATATAATACGCTAAGGTGTACGTTTCACAAAACTCAAGCTCCTAAACCAGAGGGAGTTAGAAGGTATGGTTTGTACCCAAATCTTCCAAACCGTCTCATTAGTACAGGAAAAATCCTGCATTTCTTGAAAAGTCAACGGAAATATACTTATTTGTTTATAAAGTGATTTCAAACAGTTACACAAGACAATAGCCCCTGGCAGAACTGTGTCGCGTACAGCCGCATAGCATTAGTGCCGGGCGGGTAGTATGTACACATGGGGGGGGGGGGGGGGGCACACAACCCACTGTACAACCAGCAGCAGTGATGAATTGCTCTCTGATTTCATAAATATCGACAATTCGTTTAGAAAGTGCGTTTAAACAAATAAACCTATTTGTAGAAGCCCGCATAACAGTAAAGCCAGGCGGGTGGTTTATTCACATGCGAGAGTTCTGGCACGGGTCTGCTAGTAATAATATTAATAAACATAATACTACCTAAGAGAAATTATCCAACCCCTAGACCAGAATCGTGATGTAAACAAAGAGAGACTTTCTAAAGAGCCTACAGAATCACATGAAACACGTATAATAAGGCATCCATCTCACGTAAAGCAAAATTACAACATTACAACACGGCAATCAAATCCGACGCACTATGTGCCCCTGAAACACTGATCGATGGGGGCAGATCACTAATTTAAAATATACGAAAACAAGAAAGAAAAATCTCGAGGAAGATTTTTGGCCCAGTCTGTACTGAGAGAATATGGACGAAAAGGAAATCCCAGGAGCTTTATCAGCATTCGGAGGAAATCTCGGACACATTAAGCAAAATAAAAAAAATCATTTTGTGGGCATATTCTCAGAGTGATTACAGGCTGACTGAAGGAATTCTAAATCATATTCTCTCAAAGATAGCTAAGAACAACTGACTGCTTAGAGTTGAAAAATACCTACAGGATATAGATATCTCAAGTGATACGGTGCTGGACAGATCTAAATTCAGAGAACTAGTTGACAAACATCAATTTTTAAACCTCCTAAACATTTCATCCAGAAGAACCTGGATGGAGGAGCGCAGAAAGAGCCATAGCGAGAAGATAAAGAGATTTTGGACAGACAAGGAAGCAAGATCAGTTAAAATAGGTTCAATCGCGCTCCTTTGAAGGGCATATCAATGTAAAAAACAAAATATTATTATTATTAATTATAATAATAATGGCATGATCGAGAAGCTAGAAATAACGAACACCATTTGCAAGAGAATGATAGTTTTCTATGGCCACATTGCTTGTATGAGTTTTACAAGGTTGAGCAATAGGATCTTCAGTTTTCTTCTTAACAAGAAAACCAAGGCGGCGTGGTTCACCGAGGTAGAAATAGACCTGCGTGAAGTGGGAATAACCCAGGAGGATATCTATAAACGTGTTCCACTAAAGTCGAAACTCCAAGAACATCATGGATTCCAAGAAAGGCCAAAACTAAAAACTGGCAAGACATGGACTGAAGCGAGGAAGGAACAACATAGGAAACGAATGCGGGAATACTGGGCGAACGTTAAGGTCCAGGCGCAAAGACATGGACAAGAGCAGTAGAAATAGCGTGGTCCGTCTTAGATCATAAATACAATAGATGGCTGATGACGTCTCATTGGTGAAACCAACATCTCGATCAGCTGACTAAAGGGAACTGCCGGGAACTGCGGATAGTTTGTAGCACTGAAATACTACACGTGACGATAGAATTGGGCTATTCTGTTCTATTCATTACCATACTAAGCCAGAATGGTGTATTACTGTGCAGCGTATGGATGTAAGGAGACGTTTAGAACAGGATCGGGCATTTCTTTCCATAGATGGGCCTATGTTAATTCATTGTAAAATAATCCTAAAATTCTTGACTTCACTACTTGCATTTCTTTACGTTTCCTCTTAACTCCGAAACATGAAAAAAAAAAAATTTAACATGTAAATGCCGGCATTTACCACAAATTATTAAAATTTACCCTATCCCTTACTCCACTGAACAGGCCTATGAAGCAAAATTAGGACCATCACAACATCAAAGAACCTTCCTTTTCAATCATGTTCAGTGTCAAATTGCAGGTTATGCTACTGATGTGACGATGTACGGTAGTCTTCGATAATAAATACGCTGAGGTAATATTTGTCATCTTATTAAACGTATGCACAGTGCGTTTGGTTGAGGAAATTTTCAGATTCTTCTTAAAATGTATTCAGCCCTAAATTAGTCAATTCTTCGTAGAATTTCAAAGTTCTGGGTTATTTTTGCGACGGTTTCTATGATTCATGGAAAATGGAATTTAAAAGGAAACAGTTCATTGCTTGTAATGTTTTCCTTTGTAGCAAATGTAATGCATAGTTAAAAAGCAACGCTTACTAAATCAATAGACTTCCTTATTTCCATTTGCCCATGTTTTGTTTACTTTCATAAAATACTGAAGTGGAAGGGAACGCAGAATAAGAGCTAATCGTACGATAACATTTTGTAAAGTAATGTACTGAAATTGGCCAAAATACATTTTCTAATGATAAAAATAAATTAGCAAATGATGTAGTAATGGATTGAACTTGTTTGGAGCTCTCGGGCGTACAATCAAAAATGACCAGCTACACAAACACAATTCTGTTCAAAAATCAGTAGGCCTAATTCAGAGTTGAATTTGTTATTATTGTTACGTGCCACCCCCCCTAGTGGCACTTTTGTTAACTGGATTTAGGTTGGTTACAAAGCACAACACCAATTACTGCTTACTACTTTATTGTGGCCAGAAAATTACACTACTCATCAGCGAATACAAGCAATTACTACCTTACTCCAGTTTCCTAAAGTCTCTTCCTTGAGCGCTCTTAGCCCCTTTCACTTGTCAACAGACCACTGAAGTTAATCCGTCCTAATGAGTACGGTGGCCTTGACAGAAACTTCCTGCTCCTCTCCCTTATGTTCACCGACCACAATTACTTACGATCACTTGCTGCAGGCTATTTCGCTGTCCACAAGCTGGGGAAACAATGTCACTGGATTTCGTAACTCGCACGGCACTTCGTCACCTCACTTCTGTCGCACTCGCTCAAGAACACACACCCACAGAAAAACTCCGTCCCCTCACTGTTGAAGCCGCTTATATAGCAGTCCGGTGACTCAATAAATGCTTCTAGATCCATCCAGGGTTCACGGCTTCTCGAGGTTTCCATCGCTGGTCCAGTCACGAATATTCTGGACTATCCCTTTGTCCTAGTAGCCCTGTTGCATAAGGCGCACGCAATACAGGAGGCAGGGCACAGCCCAGCCCAGGGGCAGTTGTGACTCATGCGGCAAGCGATGACACAAACTCACAGCCGTAACACCACCCCCTTCCTAAAAAGGCTGATCGTCCCGATCAATCATTGGTCCGTCTGTGTCCCTCCGTAGGCTGCCAGGCGATCTCGATGCACGATATTCATCTTCGCCCTCGGGCTCCGCTGGATCCTGTAGACGACATCGTTGATCCGTTTCACGACTCGGTACGGGCCCTCCCAGGACTTCTGCAGTTTGGGTGACAGGCCTTTCTTCCGTAATGGGTTGAAGAGCCAGACCAGGTCGTCCTCGAGGAATCCTCCGGCATCCGTCTGCTGGTCGTATCGGGTCTTCATTCGGTCGGTCTCGATCCACAGTTTCCTCCTCGCGAACGCGTGCACGTCCTCCAGTTGGTCGACCAGTTCTTGACAATACTGGCTTACCGGGATCGGATCATTCCCAGGTCGGCCGAAGGCAAGATCGACAGGTAGACGGAGCTCCCTCCAAAACATGGCCCGGGCTGGTGTGCACCCGGTGGCTTCATGCACGGCGGCGCGGTAGGCCAGGAGAAATAGTGGAAGATGCTTGTCCCAATCCCTCTGGTGCTCGCTAACAACTATTCGGAGATGGTTCTCGATGGTGCGATTGAATCGCTCTACCATCCCGTCGGACTGAGGATGTAGCGGCGTTGTCCTTGTCTTCCGGATTCCCAGCAGCTGGCATAGGTTCTGGAACACCTGCGACTCGATGTTCCTCCCTTGGTCGGAGTGCAGCTCCAGGGGTACTCCGTACCGGCTGACGAATTCCTTCACCAGGGTCTCTGCGATCGTCGCGGCTTCTTGGTTAGGGAGCGCATACGCCTCCGGCCATTTGGTAAAGTAGTCGCTGACGACTAATATGTAGCGGTTCCCTGCCTCGCTTAACGGGAATGGCCCAGCAACATCGATGGCCACTCTCTCCATTGAAGGTCTTCAGTGGACCCCGTCGTCTTCGTCCTGGGCCCTTGCTGGCTGCGCAATCGTGGCACCTCGCGCAGTGGTTCTCCACGTCTGTTCGGCATCCAATCCAGTAGAACCGCTCTCTCAGCTTCTCCAGGGTCTTCTTTATCCCTAGGTGTCCACCAGATGATCCTCCATGAACCTCCTTCAGGACTTCCTCCGTCATAGCCTTTGGAACGACGACTTGTTCCCGATATGTCTTCCCGTCGGTGCTCTCCCAGGCGCGGCAGATGAGGCCATCCCTTACAATCCGCGAGTCCCACTGCGCCCAGTAGGACTTAAAATTTGGGCTGCAGTCACTCACAATGTTCCACCCGGGTCTGGGGACACAGGCCCCCTTCCATTCGGCTATCAGTCCCAGGTCATCATCTTTTGCTTGTGCCCGCGTGAAAGATTCGCGGCTCCAGCTCCCTTGAAGTTCCACGGTAGTCCTTCGGCACTGTATCCCGGTGTTCTCCTCCCTTCGGGCACAGAAGGTGCAGTCTTCGGGGCACGGTCTCCGTGACAGGGCGTCGGCGTTAGAATGCAGCTGGCCTTTCCTGTGCTGAATCTCAAATTTGTATTGTTGAAGCCTCTCTAACCACCGCGCGAGTTGACCCTCGGGCTGCTTGAAGTTCAGGAGCCACCGCAGGGATGCATGGTCGGTCCTGATGACAAATTCTTGCCCGTACAGGTACTTGTGGAAGTGTTCAATGGTCTTCACGATGGCGAGCAGCTCCTTCCTGGTGACGCAGTAGTTCCTTTCTGGCTTTGACAAGGCCTTGCTGAAGTAGGCCACTACTCTCTCCTCGCCGTCCACTACTTGCGACAGGATTCCCCCTATGCCAAAGTCGCTGGCATCGGTATCGACGATGAACCTTGTTCCAGGTCTGGGGTAGGCCAGAATAGGCGCGGTGCACAGAGCCTGCTTGAGTTGTTCGAAGGCACTGTGGCATTCTGCTGTCCACGTGAAGAGTTGGTCCTTCTCAGTCAGTCGATGTAAAGGTTTGGCGATGTCGGCGAATCCTCTCACGAAGCGACGGTAATAAGTGCAGAGTCCCAGGAAGCTTCGTAGTTGGGACTTGTCCTTCGGGACTGGCCACTCCCTCACAGCTGCGGTCTTCTCTGGGTCGGTGCGCACCCCTTCCTCGGAGACGATATGCCCAAGGTACTGGACCCGCTACTGGAAGATCTGACACTTCTTGGGGCTCAACTTCAGCTGGGCAGCCCGTAGCTTCAACAAGATCTCCTTCAGGTTGCTGTAGTGCTCCTCGAAGCTCCTCCCCAGAACGATGACGTCGTCTAGGTAGACCAGGCAGGTCTTCCAGTGTAGTCCCCTCAGAATGGACTCCATTAGCCTTTCGAAGGACGCAGGGGCGTTGCACAGACGGAATGGCATGACGGTGAACTGCCAGAGCCCACTGCCCACAGAGAACGCCGTTTTCTCGCGGTCCTTAGGGTGGACCTCCACCTGCCAGTAGCCACTCTTCAAATCCAAGGTGGAGAACCATCTTGACCCTGATATGGTGTCCAGCGTGTCGTCGATCCGGGGTAGAGGGTAGCTGTCCTTCTTCGTGACGTCGTTCACCCGCCTGTAGTCCACGCAGAACCTGGTGGAACCGTCCTTCTTCTTCACAAGCACGACCGGAGAACTCCAAGGACTATGTGATGGCTCGATCACCCCTTGCTCCTTCATCTCTTCTACCATCCGGTCGACTTCGGCTTGCTTGGCGAGCGGGACACGTCGGAATGGGGCCCTAATCGGTGCGCTGTCCCCAACGTCGATTCTGTGCTGGACCAAGCTTGTCCTGCCGAAGTCTTTGCTCCCACGGAGAAGACATCCTGGAATTCGCGTAGCAGGTCCTGAAGTTGGCGTGATTGCTCTTCGTCTAAATGGTCCTGGGATCCTTGGTACAGCTTCTGTAGTTCTTCTGGCAGGGCGCGTCTTCTTCGGTTGTCCGTCTGCAGGTGTCCGTCCGTCGATTCTGTGATGCGGGCAATCCAGGTAACGGGCTCGCAGACTCCTAGGTTGGTGTCCCGGTGAACCGTAATATCGTAGTCGTTCAGGTTGGATAGGCGGACGTATGGCCGAGGCGACGTGTTGATGAGGGTCTTGGCAACTAGCAATCCTTTTGCCTGGATGTCCTCATATTTTGGCTCGATGACAGCCGCCACTCCCTCAGCAGTTCCGTCGGCAATTACGGCGGCGCTGACCTCCGTCCTGGCAGGAACGATGACGTCCTCTCTCAGCCTTACTCGTCGTGCGGTGACGGCCTCGTGTGCTGGTTGCAAAGCAAGTTCCTCACCTCCGAAGTGCAGAGTGTTGGTACTCAAGTCCAAGATGATGTTGTTCTGGTCCAGGAAGTCCAGTCCGATGATCACTTCGTTTGATACGTCAGCCACAAGCACTGGATGCTTCACCACCCGTCGACCAATGACGAACTCCAGTGATGCTTCGCCATGTACCGGTGCGGTCTCTCCGGTCGCGGTTATTAGCTGGAGGTTCCTTTGTGTGGGTTGCACTCTCCACTTCGGGATCACGGTGGGATTGACGATGGTCCTCGACGCTCCCGTGTCGATCAGCATGGGCCAGCTCACTCCGTTGACGACTCCGTCGACCATCAGGCTGCTATTGTCCCTCCGTAACTTCGTCACACGCACTTGGACTGCTAGGGCTTGACGACTGTCACAAGCCAACCTTTGCCCCCCAAGGCTGGCTAATACTCGTTTCCCTGGGCCGCGCGATTTTCAGACGACTGATTTCCCGTCGGATACCCTCGGCGGCGGCGATCACCGCAGTCCTTGCTCAGGTGGCCTTTCTTACCGCAGGCCCAGCAAGTCGGTAGTCCTCTTCCGGGCCGCCTCTCCGGTTGTCTTCCGGCTGTGTCGTTGCTGGTGGTACCGCGACAATCGAAGAAACGGCTTAGCGCCTCCATTAATTCGTCAACCAGGGGATTGGTCTCGTTGGTTTTTACTGGTTCGTCGACGTCCACTTGACGCACCCGCGCGTGCATTCTGGATGCCTGTTTTGCCGTCTCGAACTCAAGTGCGTGGCTCAGCGCATCTGCCAGGGTCTTATTGCGCGCAAGACGCAGCGCCTGTTGAGTGTCCGAGTCCCGTAGCCCGTCGGTGAAAGTCTGCGTCGCTATCTGCTCCAGAAAGTCGGCCGGCGCTGTTGGGTAGGCGAGCCTTACGAGGCGTGCGATGTCCATCTCGAACTCCTGCAGGGTTTCCGCGTTTTCTGTACCCGGGTCCGGAGCTGCATCTGATAGGCCTGCTGAAGATGGCTATCTCCATATCGGGACTCCATATGGGCGATCAGGGAGGCGTAGTCCTGGGATCCAGTCGGGACGGCCTGAAGGACGTTAAGGGCGTCACCTCTCAGCGCTACAATGAGAGCTGTAGCCTTTTCTGTGTTGTTCCAGTTATTTATGGAACAGGCCGCCTCGAACTGACGTAAGTAGGTGCTCCACGGGACCTTTCCATCGAAGGTTGGGGGCGTCACTCTGCTATGTCCCGTTCCTGATATTCCCGGTGTAACGGTGGGCGGGCGTTGGCGCAGCTCGGCAACTTCCTCTCGTAGAGCGTTGAATTTCTCCTCCACCCCCGTCAGTGGGCGTTGGCGCAGCTCGGCAACTTCCTTTTGTAAGGCGTTGAATTTCTCCTCCACCCCCATCAGCGGGCGTTGGCACAGCTCGGCAACTTCCACTTGTAAGGCGTTGAATTTCTCCTCCACCCCCATCAGCGGTCGTTGGCACAGCTCGGCAACTTCCACTTGCAAGGCGTTGAATTTCTCCTCCACCCCCGTCAGTGGGCGTTGGCGCAGCTCGGCAACTTCCTTTTGTAAGACGTTGAATTTCTCCTCCACCCCCATCAGCGGGCGTTGGCGCAGCTCGGCAACTTCCACTTGTAAGGCGTCGAACTTCTTTTCCACTGCCGTGACTTCCTCACGCAGACCCAGTTCTAATTTCTTCAGGTCCTGTGTCAACTTATTCTGACCGTCTTCCATCTTCTTCTGGCCGTCCTCTATCCTCTTCAGGTCCTCCGCTAGCTTATTTTGACCGTTTTCCATCTTCTTCTGGCCGTCTTCTAGTTTGGCAGTTAGGTCCTCGGCTAACTTCTTCTGGCCGTCTTCTAGTTTGGCAGTTAGGTCCTCGGCTAACTTCTTCTGGCCGTCCTCCATCTTCTTCAGGTCTTCCGCTAACTTATTTTGACCGTCTTCCATCATCTTCTGGCCGTCTTCTAATTTGGCGGTTAGCTCCTTGGTTAAATTCTTCTGGCCGTCCTCCATCTTGGTTTCCATGCCATTTAACTTTTCTAGCAATGCTGCCAATTTCTCCTCCATTTTAGTTGTTTGTCTTGTAAAGGGCATGCACTCACTGGAAAATTAGAGAAAATGACCTGCTCGGGTTTTGAAACCAGGACCGTCAGGTGTTGTGCTTGAGTTCGTAATCCCACTTCTGACACCAGTTTTTACGTGCCACCCCCCTAGTGGCACTTTTGTTAACTGGATTACGGTTGGGTACAAAGCACAACACCAATTACTGCTTAAAGAAATAATTAACTTTATTGTGGCCAGAAAATTACACTACTCATCAGCGAATACAAGCAATTAGGACCTTACTCTAGTTTCCTAAAGTCTCTTCCTTGAGCGCTCTTAGCCCCTTTCACTTGTCAACAGACCACAGAAGTTAATCCGTCCTAATGAGTACGGTGGCCTTGACAGAAACTACCTGCTCCTCTCCCTTATGTTCACCGACCACAATTACTTACGATCACTTGCTGCAGGCTATTTCGCTGTCCACAAGCTGGGGAAACAATGTCACTGGATTTCGTAACTCGCACGGCACTTCGTCACCACACTTCTGTCGCACTCGCTCAAGAACACACACCCACAGAAAAACTCCGTCCCCTCACTGTTGAAGCCGCTTATATAGCAGTCCGGTGACTCAATAAATGCTTCTAGATCCATCCAGGGTTCACGGCTTCTCGAGGTTTCCATCGCTGGTCCAGTCACGAATATTCTGGACTATCCCTTTGTCCTAGTAGCCCTGTTGCATAAGGCGCACGCAATACAGGAGGCAGGGCACAGCCCAGCCCTGGGGCAGTTGTGACTCATGCGGCGAGCGATGACACAAACTCACAGCCGTAACATTATTTACAAGAGGGGATCCTGGATGTATGAATATTACGGGACACGACAGCCCCTTTTAACACCAAATACTCTATGTTACATTCTTAACCTTTGCTACCTTCCGGTACGTAAAGAAACATGCGATGCTTTCCCCATTGTCATATAAATCACGAAAATGTGTGTTTAAACCCTCATTAAAAATCATTTCCCCACCTACTCCTATCACCTTCCATTACGAGTTCCTCTGTTTTCCCTTTAGTCAGCTGATCGAGATGTTGGTTTCACACACAGTACAGGCGCAGTGAGGCAATGCGCACTCTATTGTATTTATGCTCGAAGTAGTCCGTAGATGGCCGAAACGACAGCAAGAAGAAGAATGGCATGAATATAACGTACTTTTAACTGCTGTGGCAGTGGGTACTTCGGGCGTGGGAATTTCGTTCTAGAAGGAATCTGAAGTTCGTCAGTGCAACAACTTGCAAGTTAGTGGCAGTCATAATAGGAATATTAGAAATTGTATTCAAGAAATTTGTTTTATGCGGTCTACTACTTCATCCAGTCACACATGATTCGAATTCTTTGCTGAGAATGTTGTTGTTGTGATGCAAAGATGGCTTTCATTTGTAAAGAAACGGCACGAGAGAAACTAGGGGAAGTTTGAAATTGTTGGAATATAGACCTAAGAGTAGGATATACTAGATGACATTTAATGTGTGACTGTGTGAAAGTAACTTTGCGTAGGTCTAATGCATATCTTTAACAACAACAACAACAACAACAACAACAACAACAACAACAACAACAACAACAATAATAATAATAATAATAATAATAATAATAAATAATGATAATAAGCTGTACCGTATTTATTTTTATTAAAGGCTCTTACTTTTAAAGCACATATTATGCTACTTTAGGCTATAGGACCAGAGTCTTTTTTTTCACATGATAAATAATCATAACAAATTAGCGCTTACACCCCAAAGTGTTTTCATATTTTATTTAGTAAAAAGCAATAACATTTATCATGTTAGGTAAGGTAAGGTATTTTCTGTATTGATTTATAGACAACTCTTAATAATAATTTGTCTATCAATACAAAATAATAATAATAATAATAATAATAATAATAATAATAATAATAATAATAATAATAATAGCATAAATATACCGTCATTTTAACTGCTATGGCAGTGGGTACTTCGGGTGCGGGAATGTCACACTAGAATCTGTTTGTACGTAATTTTTTGCAATATTCATCAGTTTTTTGACTTCTTTTATTTCAATTCAATTGACTCAACATTGTTTCCATTCATATTTTAAATTTAATATTTCTTCTTAACCATTTATTTACTTATTCATTTTAGCCTACTTTCGATTTTTGCAAAAAATGAAAGTAGACTTATGAGATCAACACAGGGCGAAAAATTGTGTGTCTGTCTGTGTGTATGTGTGTGTGTGAGTCTGTGTGTGTGTGTGTGTGTGTGTGTGTGTGCGTGCGTGTGTGAGTGAGTGTACTCTGAATGTCTGTCCCCCCCTATCAATTCGAACACGGTGAAACCGAATTGAACGAAATTTGGTACAGAGGTAGCTCTAGCATAGGGCACCTCAGTGTCATACTTTATATCGCCGCCATCTTTACCAAAACTGAATGGTGGCCACTCAAACGTTCAAAACGTAAACTCAAATTACGGCTAAACTAATCATCCGATCTCTACCAAATATGGTGACAACATACCTTTATATAGGACGCGTCTTTCACCCAAACTTCAAGGTCATCGGCCTTGCCATTTCAGGATGGTGGCCGTGTGAATTATGCAACCGTTATAATCAATAGCTTAAGACCCACCAATTCAGATTATCAAGCCTAGGGTGGTTTAAGCTATCCTGAAGGTCATGATCCGTTATTTATTATAATTTAATATTATAATATTATTCTGTATGACTGGCTTAAAAGAGCTGAGCTGTATCTGCCACACGACAAGATGGCAGCTGTCCTCATGAGCCTGTCTTATATTTCAGTAGTTTTAGTATGTTGTATGCGATATACCCTACTGATACAATAATATAAACTTTGTATGAAATGATCTATAATGAAGATGTACTGCAGTGAAGAAATAGTTTATTTCAAGTCATTATTTGCCAACAGGTTGAATCTAATATATCAGTTAAGATCGCCATGATGTTACGGATATGTTTAGCTCTGGGCTAGCGTGTTAGCCTGTCACGCAGTTGACTGGGGATCGAATACTGCTACAGTTGACTTTTTTTTCTTGAATTCTTTTACAAATGATGTGCACAAGCTCTTTTCACAGATACTGAATAAAATGTCATTTAGCTCAAAGGGGAGGCTAATGTATACACTCGTTTATTAATAAAATCACAGTCCCAGCATTGCACATAAACAGAAGACATTACGAAAAGGAGAATAGAAGAATTAGATACACGTTGTTATCAACCACAGCCTTCTTAATGTATCTGTACGGTGCTGTCCTCTTGTGGGTTATGTGGGTAGTATTGTTCCAAATATACCGCTGTGTCAATACCTGGCCTCCTAAAGTATGGCAATTTTGTAATACTGGCAGTTCGACTATTAGCCACGATCGCGCTCCGATTACCTTTAATGATAGAACGTACAAGGCACTGCCGGCAGGACGTTAGGTCCTCATTTGAGTACGTAATTCAATTGCTTATATGAGGACGAATCGTCCTGCTGGCAGGACCGTTCTTTTTTCCATTATATAGAGGGAAATGTAACAAATCAGCGCATGCAAGTCTGAAGTTGGTAGCTCTGACCGTTCAGTAATGGCGGCGATTATACGTAATCACTGCCATCGTTATGTCCAGGCCGCAAGGTTCCTCTAGTGACGTCACGCGTAGGGTCGGTACAACCGCCGTAGCAAGTCAGACGGCTCCTTTCGCACGCAGTCACTCCAAAGCGAATATAAATTCATATTTATAGGAAAATGTTAATACTATTTGGAGTTCACTGGCAGTTAGATAAGTAACCACTAAATAGGCCTAATTATCGCTCTGCTAGTTCGAATCCTGCCGTTGTAGCGGGCATTTTACGAGTGAACAAAATGGTGCATCGTCTGTGAACTTACTAGGACGTTGACGCACACAGACAGGGCAAAAATTGCAGCTTTTTGACGTCCTGTAAATGTTATATAAATAAAAAGAGGCATTGAAACAGTTACTCAAGATGTACCACAACGTCGATAAATCGCATATGGCTAAACTCGGGATTGAAGGAAGGAAATATTCGAATATTTCAATACACAAAACAATTTGCAGGAACAGTTTGTTAATAAAATAAATCAATGTACCCGCAGAAACAATACATAGACAGGTACACTTTTCTGTGCCTACTGCCAGATAAACCCTCGAACTGAGCTTAAGTTATAGGCTAACATTTGAGAAAACTACAGAATCTCTCTTTCAAGGATAATATACCAAATTATGTGCATCTCTAATTCTGTATTTTATTTTCCTTTCTTTTAGATAACCAGCCCCCCACCCCTTACTGCCTTCTTGAACACTCTGTCCCCAAAATTCATTATATGTGGTAGCAACAGAAATATTCATTTCTAGACCTTGTTTATCAGAAAATACAAAACAAATATAATACAAAAATACTAGCTATTCACTTCTGGACTTGCATGAGGAAAAAGGTTAAGTAAGAAATCTGCCATTCTTGACATTCAGTAAAACAAAGTTACGAAAATTATGCCTCCTCTCTAAACAACACCAGCAAAATCCAGATATAAAAATATACTTTTGAATTTTTGTATATTTATGCACTAAACAAAGTAATTGGGGCCAAAAGGATCTTCTTCAAATAAGTATCCCTTGTACAATATAACCGTTATCCCCCTTGACCTGTCAGAAAAATGGTTAAATTTCAAAAGGTCAATGTCACTTTACAGAGGTTTCCACAAAAAAACTAATGCTATCACTGTTGTCCAACTTCATTTCACCTCACAAAAATGAATGACCTTCACAAAACAGGATATTCTTCAAATAAACATAAGTATAAAAACACTATTGGCCTCCTGTCGGAAAAAATAAGGTTCAAGAACCACTTCTTCGCATAAAATGTTATGTACCAATTCACTGCGGTACTACTTGACTACCAGAAAAATGTATGGTATAAGGTCCAAAAATCAAGGCTACTTAACAGAGTATCTTCTCTGAATAAAACCACTACTTCAGTAAGAAAACAAAACAAATCTCACCCTATTCCAGATAAAAGAAGTGAAAAAACTTAACATTTTTGTTATACGCTACTAGAATAGAAATGAAAACCTTCTGTCTCCATAGCACTTTCTCGAATGAATATCTTTTGTACAAAATAATAGATATACCTTGCTGACCCTTCTTCGAATAAACATAATTATGTATAAAAACACTATGTCCCCCTTGGCATCCTGTCAGAAAAATAAGGTTCAAGAACCACTTCTTCGCATAAAATTGTATGTACCATTTCACTGCGGTACAACTTGACTACTAGAAAAATGTATGGTATAAGGTCCAAAAATCACGGCTACTTAACAGAGTATCTTCTCTGAATAAAACCACTACTTCAGTAAGAAAACAAAACAAATCTCACCCTATTCCAGATAAAAGAAGTGAAAAAACATAACATTTTTGTTATACACTACTAGAAAAGAAATGAAAACCTACTGTCTCCATAGCACTTTCTCGAATGAATATCTTTTGTACAAAATAACAGATATACCTTGCTGACACTTCTTCGAATAAACATAATTATGTATAAAAACACTATGTCCCCCTTGGCATCCTGTCAGAAAAATAAGGTCCAAGAACCACTTCTTCGCATAAAAATGTATGTACCAATTCACTGCGGTACTACTTGACTACCAGAAAAATGTGTGGTATAAGGTTCAAAAATCAAGGCTACTTAACAGAGTATCATCTCTGAATAAAACCACTACTTCAGTAAGAAAACAAAACAAATCTCACCTTATTCCAGATAAAAGAAGTGAAAAAACATAACATTTTTGTTACACACTACTAGAAAAGAAATGAAAACCTACTGTCTCCATAGCACTTTCTCGAATGAATATCTTTTGTACAAAATAACAGATATACCTTGCTGACCCTTCTTCGAATAAACATAATTATGTATAAAAACACTATTTCCCCCTTGGCATCCTGTCAGAAAAATATGGTTCAAGAACCACTTCTTCGCATAAAATTGTATGTACCAATTCACTGCGGTACTACTTGACTACCAGAAAAATGTGTGGTATAAGGTCCAAAAATCAAGGCTACTTAACAGAGTATCTTCTCTGAATAAAACCACTACTTCAGTAAGAAAACAAAACAAATCTCAACTGGCTCCTTGATTAACATTCATGGCTGGGGTGGAATTCTAGTGATAGCCTTGCCGTTCTATGGTGACTACTAGTGGCTTTAGACGCGCATCATAGTGAAAATCCACGATTTTCACCAGCAGCTGTCAATAAAATATAAGGAAATCTGCGTTTCCTAAGCGACGAATATGATCCTTACCTCTCAGGGTAGGTCATTATACACACATGCTCACTGCGTCTCGACGGACGTCAATAGTGGCCATAATTCATTCAAGCGTTGGATACAGACAGGCTCTGTCCAATTCGCTGCAAAATAATACAGTATGCTCAAGGGCGATACTACTCGTAGATTTAGTCAACTTCTCACCTAACGCGCAAGCTATACAAGTTTGGTCCCCGCAATATTTATTACGTAAATCACTGGATTCTACGTTAATTCTGCACGCTTACATGCGGCTCAAACAATACTTCACATAGATGACTCAATTATTAAGGCACCCGCGTTCTCTCTGTCATACCACTTAAGCCAAAGCTTTACATAGCTCCTAACCAAAAATGTATAAATTTACTGGCTTTCTTTACTTTAATGGTCCGCAAACATAATCCTAAGGATTGACCATATCAAATATTCATTCATATTTCACTGACACTGAAAAAGCTCTCGTATTTCTCTATATTTCACGTTACACTCTTACTGTTTACCAAAATACAGTACCTTTATATTAGATATGACACTATTTGAACATTATTTCGGCCAAAAATGCCTATTACTTTACTGTTGCCGACCCCATATTATTATTATTATTATTATTATCACTCATTTAACGTTACCGTTACTTCCATCACTATTTTTGCCTGAATGGCCTTAAACGAATCACATTCCAAGCCATATTTTATTCAAGACGAGTGGTGAAAACTCGTTCAGTAAGTGACTATTACATCTTATTCTCAAAGTGATAAATCGTTATATGGTGAACTATTTAGTTATAATGACATTATAAAATGGGTACTCACTTTTTCCTCTTTGCTGGATAGTGCCAGCGCTTCAGCTTTAGCGCTACCATGACGCTTGATTTAAGCCATCATGTTATCCTGTACACAACACTTAGATTCACACATTTTCCACATGATACACATAGTTTTATCAGTGGCCTTTATCACTGCTACACACTGCATATTAATCACTATACACATGAACACTTTTAAATCACTATTACACAATTTATATACATTTATCCACTACTTCACATGTTGATCCTTAAATTGGACTTCTCCTACGCCTGATCTCAGAGATGCGATGCAATTATGACAACCGCTGGTCTCCGTTTAAATCTAACAGCGTTTTACGGACGTTCGATCCTCGTTCCCTGCAATCTTGTTCAGCTCACTATCCAGATTAGGTGGCAATGATTTCCAAGCTCCCATCATTGTAGTGATCCTGATGATGATGTCATATATAATTCTGACAATACCTCCCGGTATAAGAACTGTTCAAAAACATTATAAGTTCCTTTTTCGCTGTGGCGAATTTATATTTGCGTCAGATAATAGGTAAATATCTGTATTAATTTACTTTCGACGCACTTCATGATTAGTTATGAAGCTTATAACTTGCTTCTATTGTTCTTCAACGGCGGCGCGTTGATACTTTAACATTTGGCGCGCTACTAGCAGCGTCTTAGTTACGTGTATACTGTAGAATAACTCTAGGCGAACTGCTGAAGACTGGAGAACAACTGTAGAACAACTGGCTTGGCTTGCCTTACTCCCCCTATATAAAGGTTTCTCGTACAAAATAGTCCACTGGACACATGAGAGCGACTCCTTTCTTGAAATAATACCTCTTCAGCCGAAATGACATCTACATCTTGTTTATTTAGGTGTGGAGGTTTCAAAAACATTCGCGTGCCGGCGATCGCTTCGGCCAATTAATTACAATTAATTGCCTTAGTTCAGCGCGTGGGTACGCCATCGTGGTAATTCCCCGTTGACTGGTCACAAAGTCACTGCTCTCGAGCGTAGGCTAGGTTGTAATTCGTTCATTTGGAGATATAAGCTTTAATTTAGGTGAAAAACCACTCCTAAATTACCTCTCCGTGAATATATTCACCTGGGTGTATATTTCAATGCATTTCAATACTCCACTTGTCTGTAATTAATTAATTTCCGTGAGCCATCATCCCTACCCTAAGTTTCACCGTTGTCAAGCGGTGGATACCCGGGTCATTAATTTTGAGCTGTCTTCCTGCTCCAGACGTAAATAGTGCGGTCGGCGCCTAAGCTCTCCGCCCACTTGCTAAGGGTAATTTGTAAAACTTCAAACTGGCCTCCTCTCATACTCGTATGCTCTGAAAATGTATATTTCCTTGCATTTGGCTACATTTCTTCATCTTAAATTGCTATGATATTCACATATAGATCGTGAAATCACGTTACCTTATTATATGTCAGTATACCTCTCATTGCTATTTGGGTTCCTTGTAATCTCTCCCCCTCAGAGATCAATGGTTCGACTCTAGGCATAACCATGTGCCTGGTCTTCTCTGATGAGACCTGAGTTCGATTCCAGACTGCCGTGACTGATTGGGCACATTTTTCCCCTGCTAAGCTCGGAAAATTCATTTCATAAGTGAATTTTTCGGGCCCTTCAAATGGCATCGAATCCATGCAGTATTTACTTTAAGCGGTCAGTGCTCTCGGCAATGGGCTCTCTCGTTCCCCATTCCACTCTGTCTGCTGTCTCGTAGACTCTCGTTCTGCCTTCGCAATTGTTCATTCATCCCCTCTAGCTCCGCAGCGGCCTCCCTCAACTGGTCATAAAGTTCCTGCAGTTGACAGCTGCATTCTCCCCTCGTATCCGTTAGGTCTGCGAGCTGGTTGCTTCGCTCCGTTCCTCCTTGAGACTGCAAGCTTTTCTCAAGATTCTTTCCGTGCATACGTAATGATTCCCCGTTCACTTGAGTGTACATTGCTTGCTCCTCTCTCGTATCATAGTCTTCTGGTGGACTATATAACTTCAAATTCGCTGCATTTAAAACAACTTCTCTACCTGTTGCTTCGTCTTTGATCCGATATGCATTATTTTGCAGATCCCTTATAATCAGGTAGGGTCCGTGATAAGCATGCTGAAATTTTTTATATTTCCTGCTCTCTGGATCTGAACTGGCGGGTTTCTTCAATAAGACGTATTCCCCTACGAGTAACGGTCTGTGATAGCGTTTCCTCCTGTTTCTCCGCTGCCGTCTATCTGCTTGTTTCTTGAGATACTCGAACGTTCTCTGGATCCTCAACTCACGTCCAGGTTGTGCATCGATGGGTGTCCGAATGACATTATTCCATGGCCTCTTTGGTCTTCTATCGAGATGTAGGCTCACTGGCACCTCTCCTGTCGCTTCGTGCACGGTATTGTTGATACAATATTCAATAATCTCAAGTACGTCAATCCATTTCCAGTTCTCAGTAGAGCAATATATCTTCATGTACTTTTGCAGTTCCCTCATAACTCTCTCAGCGGAATTCGACTCCGGGTGTCGAACTGTGGACAAAATCTGTCTTATGCCCAGATTCTCCAACTCCCTGCGAAATTCTACGCTGGTAAAACAGCTCCCATGATCAGATAAGATGTTCTCTGGCTGTCCTAACATAGGAATGATTCTTTCCTTCAGCCTCTTAAGTACCTGTTTTGTACTGGTTTTCTGAATTGGACACAGGACTACCATTTTGGAAAACACGTCTAGTGCAACTAGGATGTGTCTATTTCCTCTTCTAGCTCTAGGAAGCGGCCCAAAGTTGTCCAGTGCCAGAAGCTGACATGGCTTCTCTTGCAAGAGTGGTATAGGTTTCTGCCTCATTAAGTACGAGTTAGGCTTTACTCGTTGGCACATATCACATGTCCTGATAGTATTCCTGACCGTCTCTCTAAGTTTTGGCCAAATAAATGCTTCTTTAAGCAGGGCAACAGTCTTATCTACACCGGAGTGACCAAAAGCTCGGTGTACTAACCATACTAGCCTTCTCTGCAATGCTGGTGGTACGACTATCCTGGGTTTGGTGTGGTCGGAGTCGCTCCATTTATGTAGCATCTGGTTAAACCATAGATATTCCGTTGATAGTGCTTCAGCTTCCACATACATCGGAGTTCCTCTATCAAGCTCTCGAAAACGGCACAATTGATTCACAAAGAATTCTCCGTACTTAGTCGGATTACTAGTACTGTAACGCCTGGAATACAAGTCCAATCGGAGATTCTGTTGTACGCTCGCGTTCCAGTATCTGATTAAAAATGCTTGGCGAAATTCTTCAACGGTGTCGAACGTGTACCGAAAACTCCTAAACCATAGGGCACACTCCTCTTCGGTTAGTTTTTCAATCGCTCTCAACCTGCGCTCTGGCGGTACTTTCGCATCATTCAGGTACTCGGAAACTTCTTTAAGCCAGTACTTGGGTGTCATGTTAGAATTACTCCCAGAGTATTTCTTTGGTTTCTCATCAATAGCCCTTATAACTGTGACTATTTGACTTTGAACAGCATTTTCATGCGGTGTTGACATGGCAATTGGCATACCAGGTGTGGTATACGGGCTGTCACTTGGCATGGCTGCATTCTTTGGAGTAGGCTGTATTTCTATCTCTGCCCATTTATTTCTCCTATTCTCGTCTATACTTCCTTCGCTAGACCTAGGATTCCGCAACATAGATTCCTCCTGCGCGATCATTCTAGTCTCGATTTGGCTGTGTCTACTTTCTGCCCTTTCCAAACGAGCTAATACCTCTCGTTCTATTTTCTCTAGGCGATCTCGGTTTCTTTCTGCCATAGAAAATACCTTTTCCTTATCGTCCTTAAGGTTTTCCTTCAGGTGGATAATTTCCCCTGCTAGACTTTCTCTTACTTCGGCACGAGTCTTATCGCTGGCTTCAGTCTTTAAGCCTTCTCGAAGTTCTAATTCTTCTCGTAAGCCTGTAACTTCTTTTTTGAATGTGACCTTGTATATGAGATATTTCAGTCCTTATTTTCGTGATTTCTCCCTGGTCCTCGTCCTGTCTTTTATGGATAACTGCTAAGTCGCTCTGAGTTTGTTCCAACTCTTTCTGTACTTTCCCGACTTGCCTCTTCATATTTGACATTATCTCCCTATTCTCTTGATCAGAAGTTTTTATTTCCTGAATTTCCTTGCATTGGTCAAGGATATTCTGATCCTGTGTTCTTAAGGCTTCGTCTACCGCCTTGGCGTAACCTGCCATTCGCGTATTCCATTTTACGTCGCTATCCTCGAACCTTTGATCCACGGTCTGAGTGAACGTATTAAATTGCTCTAATTGACGTTTAGTATTAGCTTCATTCTGACTCTGAATGTCTTTAAGCTCCATGCACATACTGCTTAAACTATCGTTAATTTCACGCTGTGACTCTCTGCACGCTTGCAGATTATTCTCTAATTTTAACTCTATAGACTCAAAGCGTTTATCGTTATCATCTTGCATTTCTGAGACCACGCTAACAATATTCTTGGTTACTTCACGCTGGACAGACTCTTTAACGTCATCCATTTTCTTATTAACCTCTATTAGGTTTGATTCTAATTGCGTGTTTACATTAGCTTGACTAGCCTCTAGTCTAGTGTTTATTTCGGCTTGATTAGCCTCTAATTGAGTATTGACTGTAGCCAACATCTGGCTTACCTCAGTTTGATTGGCATCCAATCTACCCGCTATTTCATCTTTAAATTCTCTAATTTCTTCCTTTCTCTTAGCATTAGAATTAACAAAATGTTCCTTTAACTCAGCAATACACCTGAGTACGTCTTCAGTTCCAGCCATCCTGTACTTCTTAATTTGAGATTCAGGTAGGCCGCAGCTGAATATGCTGGCGCGTTCTATTGGAAATAAAAGGATTCCGATCCCACGACAACAACAACAACATATTACAAAATGTCAAAACTACCTATGGAATGGGTATAGACCCTCGTACCCGTCTGACAACAGTGTCTGACGTCTGAATATCATCTAGAAAGACTCACAATCGCTCAAACAAAGTTTGAGGAAAAATATTATTTTTATGGTTTTCCCCATGAAAACCATGCTATTCTTATGGGGTTTTCTGAATCCCATAAGCCATCCACGTACTGGGCGCCATAATAATGAAGAGGGTTATGACACGCTTTGCCCCACACACCTGGGCGACATGATAAAGATAAAATAACATTATCATTCTGGTCCTCATGGTAAGACATCGGCCATATTCTGAATTATTAATAAAACTGTCCAAGGAGTGGTTTTTATTGTCGAATGCCACACGTATGGGCCGTCATGATAAAGTAGAGGGTATCCATGCTTTGTGGTAGTTGCCCTGGCCAGTTTGCGCAATGCCAAGATCGCTCATATTGCACAGATGCAGGCGGTTCCATAATGAATTAATACCGTCCCACATTGCTTGGGCCACGATAATTAAAGGGGTTTGTGTGTAAGTTACATTTACATTTAAGCATGTTTTATGGAGGATTATCAACATTTATTTTCCGCGATGGCTTATTAACAAATGGGACGCGGCCTTTCCTATTCTGTCCTAATTTCTATGCTGTACTTGCTTCTACCATTAATATCTTGGCCGACTTTTAGCAGTACCTGTGACTCAATCCTAGTACAGAGACATCTCCTCCATGTACCCGATTGTCATCATGTGGACCATGTGTTCGTATCCCAACTAACTCACGGTCTTTCGAGGTATGGGACGTTCCTGCCCACCATACGACCACATGCTCAGGATTTGAGTCTACCAGGTAACTACTCTACAGGAAATACACAACATTTTCCTAAATGAACTATTTACTGGTCTAAAATCATGGCTATACAACAAATACAAATAAAGGACAAATTATATTTAATTCCCACAAATAAATATAGGGTTATTCTGTGAGCTTTCTTCTTAAAATAGTGCTACACTGCACTCAAATCTAATTCTAGCATCCTGTCAATGATATTTTCAGACTTCCATGGGTTTCCATAGTGTTCATCAAGTGACACAATCTTAGTTAATGGGAGTATCATAACACAAAAATCACATATCACATAAAAACAATATTAATAAAACATTACTCCGTTTCTTATGGCATTTACCTTGATTAGCATGAATTCATTATTTTCTGCAATCATTAACAAATATTTGTTGTGTCGTGTGAATCATCTTCCCTCTTTCCATCCATATGAACGCTTTAAGAAAAGTGGTACTTATCCCTTCCAAAATAAACATGGATAGAATATTTTATAGTTTCACCATATAACGATTTTCTGGGTATTGTCGGGCTTATCATCGTTACAAATGTGTCATGTTCTGGGAAAACACATACCCGTCTGCTTAAATTAGCAGGAACTGGCAAAATGCACTCTAAAATAAGATGCCTACATTATTTTGGTTCAGCTTTCCTCCTCAGAGAATAACTGAGCCAAATATTATCTGATTTCTATGACCCAACAACGTATGTGAGTTGCAATCCACCATTCACTTCAATTGGCATCATCAAAATAATCATATCTTAATTGCATATTTAAATATCGAGATTCCTCAGTGTCCTATTGTGACTCTAATTTCCAAGGGACCGGTCGAACGACCTTCCGCCCCCTCAGCAGGCAATAAAATTCATTCCAGCTGGCTAGTAAAAATGGCTGCCGCAGAAGTGGTCTATGACCCCTCCTCTCTCTGCCGTCAAGGTCAAGTTTGTTTACAAATTGCAGTACTGGAGTAACGCTAAGTGTGGCTCCTAAGTAATTGAGTCATTTAAATATTTAACACCTATCTTTATAGTGTCTTGGGCTCAACTGGCTCCTTGATTAACATTCATGGCTGGGGTGGAATTCTAGTGATAGCCTTGCCGTTCTATGGTGACTACTAGTGGCTTTAGACGCGCATCATAGTGAAAATCCACGATTTTCACCAGCAGCTGTCAATAAAATATAAGGAAATCTGCGTTTCCTAAGCGACGAATATGATCCTTACCTCTCAGGGTAGGTCATTATACACACATGCTCACTGCGTCTCGACGGACGTCAATAGTGGCCATAATTCATTCAAGCGTTGGATACAGACAGGCTCTGTCCAATTCGCTGCAAAATAATACAGTATGCTCAAGGGCGATACTACTCGTAGATTTAGTCAACTTCTCACCTAACGCGCAAGCTATACAAGTTTGGTCCCCGCAATATTTATTACGTAAATCACTGGATTCTACGTTAATTCTGCACGCTTACATGCGGCTCAAACAATACTTCACATAGATGACTCAATTATTAAGGCACCCGCGTTCTCTCTGTCATACCACTTAAGCCAAAGCTTTACATAGCTCCTAACCAAAAATGTATAAATTTACTGGCTTTCTTTACTTTAATGGTCCGCAAACATAATCCTAAGGATTGACCATATCAAATATTCATTCATATTTCACTGACACTGAAAAAGCTCTCGTATTTCTCTATATTTCACGTTACACTCTTACTGTTTACCAAAATACAGTACCTTTATATTAGATATGACACTATTTGAACATTATTTCGGCCAAAAATGCCTATTACTTTACTGTTGCCGACCCCATATTATTATTATTATTATTATCACTCATTTAACGTTACCGTTACTTCCATCACTATTTTTGCCTGAATGGCCTTAAACGAATCACATTCCAAGCCATATTTTATTCAAGACGAGTGGTGAAAACTCGTTCAGTAAGTGACTATTACATCTTATTCTCAAAGTGATAAATCGTTATATGGTGAACTATTTAGTTATAATGACATTATAAAATGGGTACTCACTTTTTCCTCTTTGCTGGATAGTGCCAGCGCTTCAGCTTTAGCGCTACCATGACGCTTGATTTAAGCCATCATGTTATCCTGTACACAACACTTAGATTCACACATTTTCCACATGATACACATAGTTTTATCAGTGGCCTTTATCACTGCTACACACTGCATATTAATCACTATACACATGAACACTTTTAAATCACTATTACACAATTTATATACATTTATCCACTACTTCACATGTTGATCCTTAAATTGGACTTCTCCTACGCCTGATCTCCGAGATGCGATGCAATTATGACAACCGCTGGTCTCCGTTTAAATCTAACAGCGTTTTACGGACGTTCGATCCTCGTTCCCTGCAATCTTGTTCAGCTCACTATCCAGATTAGGTGGCAATGATTTCCAAGCTCCCATCATTGTAGTGATCCTGATGATGATGTCATATATAATTCTGACAATACCTCCCGGTATAAGAACTGTTCAAAAACATTATAAGTTCCTTTTTCGCTGTGGCGAATTTATATTTGCGTCAGATAATAGGTAAATATCTGTATTAATTTACTTTCGACGCACTTCATGATTAGTTATGAAGCTTATAACTTGCTTCTATTGTTCTTCAACGGCGGCGCGTTGATACTTTAACATTTGGCGCGCTACTAGCAGCGTCTTAGTTACGTGTATACTGTAGAATAACTCTAGGCGAACTGCTGAAGACTGGAGAACAACTGTAGAACAACTGGCTTGGCTTGCCTTACTCCCCCTATATAAAGGTTTCTCGTACAAAATAGTCCACTGGACACATGAGAGCGACTCCTTTCTTGAAATAATACCTCTTCAGCCGAAATGACATCTACATCTTGTTTATTTAGGTGTGGAGGTTTCAAAAACATTCGCGTGCCGGCGATCGCTTCGGCCAATTAATTACAATTAATTGCCTTAGTTCAGCGCGTGGGTACGCCATCGTGGTAATTCCCCGTTGACTGGTCACAAAGTCACTGCTCTCGAGCGTAGGCTAGGTTGTAATTCGTTCATTTGGAGATATAAGCTTTAATTTAGGTGAAAAACCACTCCTAAATTACCTCTCCGTGAATATATTCACCTGGGTGTATATTTCAATGCATTTCAATACTCCACTTGTCTGTAATTAATTAATTTCCGTGAGCCATCATCCCTACCCTAAGTTTCACCGTTGTCAAGCGGTGGATACCCGGGTCATTAATTTTGAGCTGTCTTCCTGCTCCAGACGTAAATAGTGCGGTCGGCGTCTAAGCTCTCCGCCCACTTGCTAAGGGTAATTTGTAAAACTTCAAACTGGCCTCCTCTCATACTCGTATGCTCTGAAAATGTATATTTCCTTGCATTTGGCTACATTTCTTCATCTTAAATTGCTATGATATTCACATATAGATCGTGAAATCACGTTACCTTATTATATGTCAGTATACCTCTCATTGCTCTTTGGGTTCCTTGTAATCTCTCCCCCTCAGAGATCAATGGTTCGACTCTAGGCATAACCATGTGCCTGGTCTTCTCTGATGAGACCTGAGTTCGATGCCAGACTGCCGTGACTGATTGGGCACAGTAAATATAACATTGAATAAGGTATGTAGGTCTACACCATTTTATTTTTCTCAGTATGTCCATTATATGTACGTCCATGGTTTAATTAGTTTAGCATAGGCCTACCCCAGTTAACCGAAAACCTATCCTTAACGGAAAATATTCCGAGTCCTGTTCGATTTCGTTGAAGGTAGGTTTCATTGTATTTTAAATACATATCTGAGGTGAACCAGATTTGATGATGTTAGCCTGACGAACAAATCATGCCATCCAATTAAACCCTTTATTTAGAAAAGTATAAAAGTGTATAAGTTTATCCATGTTACGTTTCCCAAGTTAGGAGATGTGGTAAACAATTTTTATTCTCCGCCCAATTAAATTAGGCACATTTCTGTGTTGACCGACTGAAAAGGGACTCTTTTATTACATTGCGAAGGCAACACTGACGAAGTGAACTCTAAAACGTATGTACAGTAACTAGCTGTACCCGGCATGCATTGCAATGCCAATAAAAGAAAGGAAGTGTTTGTGACGTGTTTTGTTTATTGAAGTGATTTTGGATACACAATATTTGTTGTATTTTCATCTGGTACATACATGAATAAATCAGAAGCTTTCCCCACGCGTGAATAGGCCACATACAGCTGCCCATCTGAGAAGCTTGTATTTTCCAAACTTAGTCCACACAATTGTAGCGATTGTCCCTGAGCTTTGTTGATGGTCATCGCAAATGCAAGCCGCACCAGAAACAGCAAACGTTAGAATTGGAATGGATTATCTGTCGGAATCATTGGGATAAGTGGCAACTATACATCTTCTCCTTTACATTTTCCATTTAAAATTGTGGCTTCGATTATACAGTCTTTTTCTGTTTTAATATTAACCCTCTCTAAAACAATCTTTAAAACCTTTGCAAAGTCGTGCTGGATTGATGTTTCGGAGAAAAATGATAGGCACGCCAATTTTCATTGTTAAAACATGGTGGCATGTCTGGCAAACCAAATGAATTTAAGAATTCAGTTGGATAATTGATAACCAAGATTAGTCAAAAGAGCCTCCGTGGCTTAGGCGGCAGCACGCCGGCCTCTCACCGCTGGGTCCGTGGTTCAAATCCCGGTCACTCCATGTGAGATCTGTGCTGGACAGAACGGAGGCAGACAGGTTTTTCTCCGGGTACTCCGGTTTTCCCTGTCAAAATTTCATTCCAGCAACACTCTCCACTATCATTTCATTTCATCTGTCATTCCTTTAATCATTGCCCCAGAGGAGTGCGTCAGGCCTCGGCAGCCGGCACAGTTCATATCCTCGCCGCTAGATGGGGGCTTCATTCATTCCATTCCTGACCCGGTCGGAGACTGGAAGCAGGCTGTGGATTTTTTCATTAGTCAAAATACAAAACAAAATTGTCAAAAACCCAAAAAGTCCCAAAAAACACAAAAAATCAAAGTTTGTCAAAATCCAAAAATAAAACAATCACAATTAGACAAAATTAGTGAAAACCAGCTCAAAGTTTCAAAAAAAAAGCAGTAGGCTATATGAAAAATAGTCAAAATCCAAAAAAAGAAAAAAAAGAAAAATCAAATAAAATTATTAAAAAACCGTCTCTATTCTGCTAGCTTAGAAAGTAGAATAAAAGTTGACGTAAGTGGTATTTATTACCAGTTTCTAGAATCGTAGTCGTCGTCGATACGAAGTGATACCGATAACAAAGTTGCAATTAGCGCTACCGTTCTAGGGTTAAGATTTGAGTGGGTAAATTTTCCTAATTCACGTTGAAGAAATTGCTGAGGATTTCATAAATCACATTTCTAGATGGTATATTCTATGGGTTTACATGTTACTCTATGCTGGGTATTCCTGAGTCGGGAATTACCTCGGAGTTGTAGATACAAAAATCATACCTCTGCACCTTTAGCTGATAAGGGTGTTAACTGCTAATTCACCACAACAAGCAAGGATAGATATATTGTTAGACCTCGTGCGAATGAACGTTGCTGCCCCCCGGCGGCAGGCCAATCAAATATTCCGTAGGACTTGTGTATGAGTGGAGCAACGTGATTGGATCATGTTGCGGAAAGATTTCAAGTTCAAGATGGTAAAAGTTCTACAGAGAGTAGAGCAAGTCGTTTTGTGGTTGAATGTAACTACATATACAGAAATATCTACCTGGAACGTAATTCTTCGTATTCAGAAACCAGAAAACAGTATATTCATAGAAGGAACGCCTCCGTAATTGTGGTATTTGTAGTTGGCATTTTTATAAATAGAACACCGACAAGAGGTCCTGAGACCCGGGCACTGTCTTACTGTATATGAAGCCAAACTAATCAGATTAGATCAGATCAGGGGAGGGTAGCAAATTGTGCGAAGAGAGGTTGAAATGAAAGATGACAGAGAGTAGCCCAGCACAAGTGGAAGTAATGATATGATCAACCGGAGTCCCGTGGTCATCAAACCAATCCACGTCCTACTATATGTGAGCCGCTGGGGAAGATTCACTGTTTCATGAAAATGAGGGATGTGAAGGAAGTGCGTTTAAATATGGATTATTATATAACGCGAGTTTATCGACAAATATCATGACCATAAATAGTGATAAGACTGAGGTGAGGTGATATCACCACTACAGTTAACATTGCACGCGTTGTCATCAATCACAACATGAAAAACGCGAGTATATCGACAAATATCATGACCATAAATAGTGATAAGACTGAGGTGAGCAGTTAACATTGCACGTGTTGTCATCAATCACAACATGAATAACGCGAGTATACGTCGACAAATATCTTGACCATAAATAGTGATATGAATGAGGTAACCTTGATGTCACCAGCACAGCTAACATTGCACGTTTTGTCATCAATCACAACATGAATAAGGGCACCCTATCTACATAGGAGTAAGACAGCCCTGACTTAGCAATATTCTGTCCGGGTTGCAGTAGCATCAAGGTTGTTATTTTAGAAATCCAGCTCCCCTACACATTATTCGTGCAATAAACAACTCCTGAAGTGCCCTGCTCATTAATTGTGCCCATGTACTTGCGTGTGTGTAGAAATTGTTTAAAATCCTATGTTACTAGGAATCATCCCGGCATTTTCCTGGGGAAACCAAGAAAAACAACTTGGCCTATAGGATACCTGAAGTGGGAATTGAACCATCCTTTTCTCAGCTTTATTTTTTATTTTTTTTATTGCAGTCAAACGGCCATACATGTAGCCTCACAAGTCTGAGTGTACCGTGCTCTAACCCTCAGATCCTCTCGTTTACAATATTCCACGGCAACGTTCTTTGGTTTTTCCCATTGTTGCAGGAAGGAAGACTTCAAATAATAATTTCTCTCGTAATTTGATTTTAAAAAAACTACTGAACCCATGTACCATTGGCTCAAAAGGGGTCGAATCCATGTATTTGGGGAAGGAATGAAAGAAACGTACAGTTTCTAATGTAACATAGAGAGATTTCAAGCCAGGATTCTAGCCTAACGTTGTGCAAGCAGCGAGGACCAGGTGTTCAGGAGATGAGATCATGCCTCTTGACTCCTTGAGAGGAGCGGGTCATGGATATTAATAGAACGAGTGGAAAATTTTTACTGTAAGACAAAGAAGCGTGACTCGGAAATCCAGCTTAGCTTGCAGGAAAACGGCAACAGCGCCGATGTGCCAGAAGAAGAATAATTAAATTTAACCCATTTGCGAGAATAAAAATAAGTAAATAAATACAGTACTGTGAATCATTTCGGATTAGAGATTTTTGTGTAAAGAAAAACCTTGTAATAATTGCACAGGAAAAAACTGCAAACGCAGTATACGTCATCGGGGATTCACTGATACCAGAGGAGTGGGGAATTAAAAAAATGAACAGCAACACCCACGCAGCTGAAGACTAAAAATTAATTAATATCTCCGAAATGCACGATCGATTCTTATGCGCAATGATATCATTTGACGTTTGGAAGACGAGCTTTCTGGAGATATAATTTTTATAATTGTACGACAATTAGTTCAAAAGTTGGTCACGAAAAGGACTAGAGTTTTATCTTTTTGTGACTAGAGTATAAAGCTCCTGGCAGAACCAGACCAAACATGAAGTCATTCCGACAGCCCGTGAGGGGGCGTCACGCTGTATCAAGCACCGAAGACAGTATTCAAGAGCCCGAGGGGGGCGTCACTACGCATCATGCAGTTACTAGTCCGTCCAGGGGGCGTGACGCTGGAGCATCATAACCACGCAGTCTTCAAACGTATGAATCTCAGGGGAGGTCATACTGTGCAACGAGTATAAGCACCGAATGAAGAATATCCGACAGCCACGGGCGTCGCGGTATCAATAATTTACGTGCCTCCGTAAGGAGTTGTAAAGAAGGAAAATTACAGTATCGCCGTGTTGAAAAAGTAGGAAAATACTAGTTACAGGATTTAGGTCCGACAGTATAAAAGTTTACAGTGAAAAGTTCATAAAATACAGTCAGAGCAGGCTGCGAACTTAGGACTCAGGGCGATAGGTCTTTAAGTAAACGACCAAAAGTATCATAGCGTACGGAAGTAACGTAACAGCGAGATAAACAGTTTATCTAATTTAAAGAACCCGAGAAGGGACAGAGAAAATAAGGTTCGTAAATATTCTCGAAGATTAGAAGTGCGAGAACCGAATAAGCGGAGAAGAAGACAGGAAACTATAGACATCGTTTCAAGAAAGCAGACGAACTATTCAAAAGCACTAAGACGCAAGAAGTATTAGTTGCTAAAAATACATAGGTCACCGATAAATTATCGAGGGGACCGTGAACAGAACAGACTTTCGCTAAGATCAATAAATAGAATCTAAAAGGGGAGCCGTTCGTGTCAGAGGAATAGCAGATCGTCAAGAACGGGATTCGAAGGAGTGCTATTGCAGGGAGGAAGTAGATGATTCGAGACTTTCACATTCAGAGAGGATAGGAAGCCGACATTACTAAATATCACCCTTGGAGACGGGAGGTCTAGAGGTCACGCGTGATAGGCCTAATAGCGGTTTAGTGATCAAAATTCGTGAAGTGTAAATATATCAAGATTTTGTGTTAAAAGTAATATATTTTCAGTGTTTTTATTGTGTGTTCTAAACGGATACACCAGTGTATTTAAAATGTTATCAGTGTTAAATGTATACGTGTTAAATATGTGTCAAGATATGTCTGTACATGCAATGAATTTGTACACGATGGAGTAATTTAAAAAAAGTGGGCCAAAAATGACACATCGCACGAGGAGAAGGGTCAAGAAACGACCTTAAACATGTGAGTAAAGATTTTCATTATGTTTTGCTGTCGGGGAAATGATTGTGTACAAATCCTCCGGAGTTTTTGAATAAAAGGGATGTTTCTAAATAACTAAATACAGAATAAGAACGCGGTCTGAACAAAAATAGAATTTTGAGAAATTATAAATAATTATGTGAAAGAATAAATCCTGTAGAGGTAATGTATGAATAAAATGTCAGTGTATTTGACGAATGTTATAAAAGCAAGCGTATTAATAATAATAATAATAATAATAATAATATAAAGGAAATATAAATAAAGATTAAACTGAATGATATGAAAATAGGAGCGTTGGAGCCTTAATAGAAGTATAAGACATGATATTAATGCATGTTATTTAAAATAGAGCAATTATTGTCAAAGGAAAAGATTAATATAAAAATTGAGATATGTATCAATTGTTAATATGGAATTTATCAGTTCTTTGGAAGACGCTAGGCTTAAAAATAATGTATAGCGCAATGGAGCGCAATTAAAATAAAATGTCACGCTAGGAATGCGTAAAGGTTAAAAGTACTTGGTAAATTACTTATGAAGGGTAGTTGTTTGCGGTAATTTGAGATATGTTGTAAGTCCTCCAATAGTGACATAGATCACGAGGCCATGTGTGTGTTATTATATTGAAAAGGGAGCAAATGTATGGTATTATTGAGCGTAGGTCATGTAGGCTACGGCTGACCCTAAATCGCATTTTGTATAAGTCCTCCAATGTGGGAATGGTTCCCGAGGCATGTTAAGAGATTCGAACCTAGAATCCTCTTGTTGTTGAAGCCCCTAATTATTCGTCGTAGAATGTGTATTACTCTTCCCAATCAATGAGGACCTCTCATAATTAATAAATGCCAAGGTTACGAAAATGGTTTATGAACCTAAAATGTTGTTGAAAGGAAATAAGTGAAGTTAAATGCCAGGTCTCCCCAGAGAATTGAAAAGAAAGGAAGATTTGTTTTAAAAGCATTGAAGAGAGCTCCAACCGTAGACTAGACTGGAAGCCACCCTCCCAGTCATAAATCTCGCTCAAGTATAACGGTCTGACCCTCATAGCAGGAGGGTTGGGTGAAGGCCGTCTGTAAGAAGGAATGAATACACCGTGAGTGTTTAAAGTTGTTAATGACCCGGGAATTGAACCGAGGTCCTTGTAGATTTATCGCTTGCAAGTTCAGATCGTAGTTTTCTTATGTGATAATGGTCTTATAAGACAAATAAATAAATAACAATCCCTATTGTAATGTGGTATGGAAGTGGGATTCCACGAGTTAAATGAAGGTAACTAGATTCCGGGAGTAATCATAGTTTTTGACTTTGTCAAGTAATCTTTATAACTCTGGAGTACACAAGTATTTTCCCGATCACTATGGTGAATTTGTAAAAAAAACTTGAGAGGGATGATAAATGCTAAAAATATGTGAAGTGCCCAAATGTTTAAGTAAAGAATTAACATGTACTTTAAATATAATTATATATTTGTTTTGATGATAAGAAAATATAAAAATAGTGTTTGAGGTGTACTAAAGAATGACACCATTATTATTGGAAAATATCGAGCCAAAGGAGCTCGTAGTTATATGGAACTTTAAGATAGACACTTTATGGAAGTAAAAATAATTATGAATTGTTGGTTTTAAAGGAAACCATGTGTTTTAATACAATATTTGTTTAATTCTTATATTATTCCTTGTTCACTTGGAACAAGTAGAAGATTTTGTTCAGTAGTTTAATTGTTTTATTGTTTGTAGCGCTATAATTTTGGTTAATTAAATGTTTTGAAATAGGAGTTGATTTTGTTGTTATTTTTGCAAGTGTATCCTCTATTTAATCCAAAATGTGTAGGTCACAGAGTGGGAGAACATACTACAACCCCGAAAATCCCGAATTGAGCAATGCTGGCATACTGTGATTTGCATATTTCTTGCTGAAAGGGCACACTACAAAGGATAAAATTTTGAAAGTCATGGTTTACATCACACTCAGGGAATTGAGATTTATTATTGCAATTAATCTGTTAAATACATATTTTAAAATAAAATATGGGAAAGAGGAAAGTAAAGTTGTACGTTGATAATACTCTTCTAAATTAATTATTACATTAACAGTGCATTTTATTTATTTATCTATTTATCGTATGGCTTTTAGTGCCGGGAGTGTCCGAGGACATGTTCGGCTCGCCTGAGTCTGTAGCTGCTTCCAGCGGACACCCTAAAGTGTGAGCTACAAGTTACGTTCAATTTCAAGTAGTTCCAACTTTTGCCACCAGATATCAATGATACCTAGTCGTGAACGTTGGAACTTTGATAGAGCGTTCTGACGAAATCTAACCTAACAAATTTTGCTTTACACAAGTTTAGTCTGCGAAAGGATCTTTTACATGCCATAAATCTATGACATGGGACCGCCGGCTTTACTTCCCCTCCGAAGGAAGGCATACTGAAGGATTTTTAACGCTCTTAAAAAAATCCAACGACTTCGGCCGGGCTTGAACCCGCTATCTTGGGCACAGCAGTTCAGCATGCTACCGACTACGCCGCCGAAGCCGCAAAACAGTGCAAAAAGTAAGGCACTGCTACTCAAATTTAACACCATTAGATGGTTGATTAATGCTAGTTTCTCGCAAACACAACCTGTATAACATTGTGTCTTCTCCCAACTTTGATTTCTAGATGAGCTTTCCGCCTTTCTTAAGCTGAGAGGCTGTGAAATACGACGTATCCCTCAGAATATTCCGTAAACCCTGATAAATTTCCACGGATGACGACATTTCATCATTAAATAACTTATTTTACTGTCCTACTCGGTTCTCCAGTACGAACCATCACACCACAGATTACCTACTACTACAAATAGCCGACAGCCATGCCAATTCTTGGCACCTAAGACTTCAGCGCTGTCTGGTGTTTGACCGCGGTACTAGTTGAACACGGCCGTGCGGGTAGCCTACCCCACCCCTTCCCCTCGTTCCGCTAAATATTCTCGTCCTAACTGCTCTGCCCACTTCAATGTTCCGAAAATCACAATCTTCCCAATACTTATAGCACACGTTTTTAAGTGTGGAGATAATAATATGATCTACACGAAATAAATCACATTCAAAATAGCAATAACAGTTTTTTTAATAATACCAAAGTGGGAAATTGTGAATTCCGGAACTCTGAAATGAGCAATCACAGCACTTAGGACATGACCTCATCAATAATTTACATGTTTACATTTCTTTCAGTTGCAATTGGAGCATATTGCATTGACAAGAATTAGGCTACTATAAGGTCTGCAGCATATTATTACTCAATTTAAAAAAAATGGTCCCTTCCAATTAACCACTGTAGGCCCAATTATAACCGATTAGTTCCGAGATTAACCTAGAAAGGAAAAGTACTGGGAAGGGAGAATATTCATATCTTAAAATGTTTGATGCTGTTCGCAATAACAGGAAAATCTTAAGAGAGAATACTAAGGAAATAGGTGGTGTACAGTAACCTGATCCTCATCACACTAAAATTGTTAGTGTAATTAATGCCAAATTCATTAGTTTCAGAAAAATAATTGGATATCACAAAATTTATATACAGTAGTTCATTTGATATTCCCTTTAAAATATATCCAGTTCACCAATTTTGAAGGGTGAAATACAGTAAGTACATGAATCATGTTCCCTGCCCAGTACAGAACCTAAGACTATGTGTTCCAATGAGTTTGGTTTCTAAATTATATTATTATTATCATCTCCTCTCATTGGGAACCTAGCCTGTTGAAACCTGTTGACATACCATTTAAGAAAGCGCCTCGTCAAGCCATAAAGCTAAAAGCCAAATCTTGTAATCCCTCGCTTCCTTTACAAGCATTACCCATTTAAAACAAGATATCCCAGTCAGATAATCTAAAACAAGCTGTCTCCATTTAAAGACATGGAAACCTCCAGTAAATAACTCTCTTTCCTAAGAAAACCTTGAGAGCCATTTATGACGGAGTTCTGAAGCTTCTAGAAGGAATTTTTAACCAACCTTCAAATATTACGCATCATTATTTCTCCCACATAGAGAGACAACTCCCTCCTAAACGAAGTAGTCCTTCAGAGAAACTCTTAACCCCCACTATGGACCATCCAGTATTTAACTTGGCGCACAAGGGCAGCTCTTCCTCTTTCTTCACTTGTAACTTTGAGTAATGTAACTCTGTTTAACAAGACTGCGGAGCAGTCAGGCTACATGCCTTGTATATAAATTATTGTGAATGTATTATTTGTCGGTCGACTTATAATAAATAACATTCATTTGGGAATCTTCGTGTTCAGTTGATTCAAGAAATACCAGTCTCGAGGAGAACCTGAGTGGACCATGTTCTAACTGCTGTCCCGCTTGGAAGCTGAGAAAAGGGAATCTACATATTTAATTAAAGACCCATCCAGAACTACAAACTTAATTGTGGTTCCATCCGGGATAACGTATTTAATTGGGGGCCCGTCCGGGATTGATACATGATCACCACCAGATCTACGTGCTGATTGGACCAGGTATACTGGCAACGCTCAACGAAGCCAAGACTTCAAGTGGCGCCTTTCGTTACCAATCCAAGAAAGCCAGTATCATCCCGAGAATACTGAAGTCATCTTGATCATCTGAACCAAGCCGACAGGAAAGAAGTGGTACTGACAACCTTACTGGAGGCTTTTCGTCCATAACTAACCAGCCAGCTTTAAGGGAGGAAGCTAGCCGACAACGCTGAAATTAAGCGCCTTTCGACAGTAACCAACCGCCATCGTCGCCCGAGTATATCGACAACTCTGTTAAGGGGCCTTTCGGTCGCTCGAACGACACTGAAGAAACCCAACCGACTACGGAACGAGAGGAGGTGAGCCGGCAACGCTGAAACAAGCGCCTTCTGACCGCCATCTATCGCCATCCGTAGCTGCTGTACGTGCGCATCGACAACTCTGAGAGGGGCCTTTCGATAGCACGACATCGCAGAAGGAAGCCAACCGACTACGCAGACCGGAATGCAGTCCATGCTGATCATCATTTCCTGGCTGTGAGTACATTCAAAATACCCTGTTTTTTGTGTACCTTTACATATTGCTTGTTTATAGCATGATTCATTACTCAAAGTAAAATTTTAGGGAAGAGCACTAATAATAACTTATTTTGCCTTTCAAAAGAAAGTGAGTGCGCGTTTTTTAAACTAGAACAAGTGCCGCATGCCATTATTCTTTTGAATTAATCCATAATTCATAATCAGTAATAATAATAATAATAATAAATAATTTTTTTTAACCAACAAATAAATAAATAATAAATAAATAAATAATCTTAAATTATTTTAATTAAACTAAGCAATTAATCACTGACTTAACAATGCCGGAGACGGAATTGTTATCAAAATTTGAATATGCCCAGATTCAGTTATTACCTGAATTTAATGGGAGCGCATCTTGCAGCTTGGATTTCTTTTTAGCAAGATGTGATAGTTTTTTAAACACACACAAGAGAGCTCCTGCTATTACAAATGCTAACATCATTAACGAATTTCTGTTTAACGTCATAAAGTCGAAATTAAAAAGAGAAGCGAGTAGTATTTTAGATCGATATCGAGCAAGTAATTAATTTTAAGGAACCCTATTTAAACTAAATTTCATTTAATTAATTTGCTTAAGCTTTCAATTATTTTATTTTACATATTCGACTAAAACACAATATACTTAGGCTATATACTTCATAGTAAATATTTGAAAGAAAAAAAAACTTCCCAAAACAGTTTTCAACAACTCGACCACTAAGCCACTCAACGCGAAACACATTCACAAATTTTAACCCTGCTCCAACAAAAATACATTAAACTAATCCTTCACCTAAAATCAAACCCACAAATCTTTTCTTATACAAATTACAATTAAGTTCCGAACACTAAGGAACATGGACACAGAACTAATAGAGACCATAAAATTTTACCAAAATCGATTGGAAAGTTGCATAGGAAACCCAAAAGAAATGTTCTATTGTATTAAAAAGTTGTATAACTTACCAATCTACACAATACATTTGCAACAAACTCTTGTAGCAAGGACGGTAAACGCTTTTCGACATTATGAGGGAAAGGTTGGATTCGCAGCAAGATTATTGGTAGCCAAATGGAGAATTATAGTGCTTGCACAGCTTTTGGATGAGGAGCAAGAAGCAAGGGAAAGAAATAGAAGGAGAGGATAGGAAGTTAATGAAACAATTATTCACTCTCTTAACGTACAGTCAAATATCCCGAGAAAACACAACAATTTAAATCTGCATGTAAGATTTGCATTCAAATAGGAGTTAGAATATTTATTTAATTATCACACTAGTCACCTGTCACTTGAAACCTCTTTCGAGCACGACGCAGAGAATTATCAGGTCTTGTATCCTGCAGAAACGAATTTAAAATTAGAGTTTAGTAAACCAGTGTTAGTTGAACCTTTGGAAAATATCTCAATACAACCATTAGAAATAAATTCTATTTCGGAGTGCGAGATTCAAGAATATCTCCGCACGCAGCATATGAATGACATAGAAAGAAGTGTCATATCAGTAATATGCTCTGAATTCGCGGACTTGTTTTACTATCCAGGGTGTGACCTAACATTCACAAATGCAGTAAAGCACTTCATTCGAACTACCGATGAGGATCCGGTATATCAGAAAAATTACCGATATCCTCCCGCGCTAAAGAAAGTACTGAGCGAAGAAGTAGAAAAACTTCTTAAGCAGGGGATAATTACCCACAGTGAATCTCCATATAGTAATCCAGTATGGATTGTGCCAAAGAAGCTAGATGCTTCAGGACAAAAGAAATGGAGATTGGTCATAGACTTTAGGCAGCTAAATAAAAAGACCATTGAAGACAAATATCCTCTTCCTAGGATAGAAGAGATCCTAGATAACCTAGGACACAGTTCCTATTTCTCGACTCTAGACCTCGCGCAAGGATTTCATCAAATTGAGATGGATCCTAGATCTATAGAAAAGACAGCATTTACTATAGATAATCGCCACGTACAATATTGTAGAATGCCGTTTGGTCTTAAAAATGCTCCCGCCACTTTTCAGCGTGTAATGGACAACGTCCTACGCCCTTTTCTTTACAAGTTCTGTTTTGTGTATATTGATGACATTATCATATACAGCAAATCCCTAGAGGAACATAGACAACACCTTACCCTTGTAATGCAAAAATTACGAGAGGTGAACCTGAAGATACAGCTTGATAAAACTGAATTTCTTCATAAGGAAGTAGCTTTCCTAGGGCATGTTGTCTCACAAGAAGGTGTAAAACCAAACCCTGACAAAATTAAAGTAGTAAAAAACTACCCTATTCCTAAGACCACGAGAGAAATTAAACAATTTCTTGGCCTTGCGGGCTTTTACAGGAGATTCCTGAAAGATTTTGCCAAGATTGCATATCCAATAACCCGCTGCTTGAAAAAAGGAACCAAAATAGATGCAGAAAATCCCGAGTACAAATCTGCATTTGAAACCCTAAAACCCCTGTTAATAAATGCGCCAGTATTAGCTTACCCAGATTTTGAAGAACCATTCGTGTTAACCACGGATAGCTCAGACTTCGCATTAGGCAGTGTTCTCACACAGAAAGGACATCCTATTGCCTACTACTCCAAAACTTTAAATCCCACCGAAAGAAATTATTCAACAATAGAAAGAGAACTGTTAGCCATAGTAGAGAGTAGCAAACATTTTAAGCCTTATTTATGGGGACGACACTTCACTGTAGAGTGTGATCATCGTCCGCTCCAATGGCTGTTCTCTCTTAAAGATCCCAGTTCAAGACTCTATCGCTGGAAAATAAAGTTAGGAGAGTTCGATTTTGACATAAAATATGTCAAGGGAAAAACTAATTATGTCGCGGATGCACTTTCACGAATACAAAAGAATATAAATGAGGAAACCGTTTCTAATGTAACCATCTCCTGGGATGACACACACCAACATGAGGATGACACAAACCAGCATAGAGATGATACATACCAACATGAAATGGATAATGAAACTGTACATTCCAATCAGGAAGACCCAATTTTCACTTTAAAGATATCAGAAAGAAATTTGAACCAGAACCGTAACCAGATCATAGTAAAATACGGAGAATTTCCAAAGATTCTAGAACAGAAATTATTTAAGAAATTTACCCGCCACGTCATGATTGTAACGCAGAAAAATCTCTATGACGATTTAAAGAGACACCTTCTTAAAGTCATAAATACCTCAAATAGGTACGCCGCCTACTTTGATGACGTAACACTTGAGATTCCGTTTATCAGAGTATGCCAGAGATTATTCACTTCAGAATTGATAATAATCAGGACATCAAAATTTTTAGAGGACATAGAATGTTCAGAAACTCAAAAACAGTTGATATTGCAATACCATTCAATAAATCACAATGGTATTATTGAAACGCATGAGCACCTTCGAACCAAGTACTATTGGCCACATCTAAAAGAACAGATCAGGAATCTAATTAACCAATGCAATTTGTGTCAAAGAAATAAGTATGAGAGGCACCCTAATGAGGTACCAAATCAAGGACCTATTGTAGCAGACCACCCATTTGCCCAGATTCACATTGACACATTTCATTTTGAACAGAACCGCATTTTAACGATATTGGACGTATTTTCTAAATACGGACAAGCATACGTATTAGCTAATGGTACAGCTATGGCAGTTTTGAACCAATTACAAATGTATTTTTCGCACCATGGGTATCCCAAAAGAATCACTCATGATCAAGGAGGAGAATTTGAAAATAGCTTAATTACAGAGTACTGTAAAGCTATGAACATTGAGTATCATGCCACCACACCTCTGAACTCAACCTTAAATTCACCCGTGGAAAGATTGAATTCCACCCTCCTCGAAAAATTAAGAATTTCGAGAGATAATGATAAATTTACCCCGTTGCCACAGCTCATAATCACTGCAATCACAAACTACAATTCCTCAATTCACACAGCAACCAAGCAACCACCATTTAATGTCCTATATGGCCCATATTACAAAGCATTGGACCACATTTTCTCCCCATCACCAAAAATTAATGAATACATACAAAGACAGGCAAACCAAATTAAAGTTTTAAATGAAGGAAAGCCCGATCCAAGGGATTCCACCTTTGAACATCCTTATGAAATAGGTGAGGTAGTTTATGTTTTGGATCCCCTAACCAGAAATAGGAAATCCAAAAATTTATATAATGAAGGCACAATAACCAAAATCGAGGAAAACCGAGTTTATTGTAAAATGAAAAACGGTAAAACTCATGTCCGAAATTTCCGTGATATAAAACCTAAGAGGAAAATTCTTCCCATTGCAGATTCCTACCAGGGTATGCCATCATCCACACAGAACCCGTAAAAACTCCAGGATTCTACGCCGATCCTATGGGACCCGTTGTAATAATTAGCAACTATCACAAATTCATGTTTCATTTCAACCTTACTACTTTAAAAGAGGCATATAAGAATATTGATGACACTGTCTCCAGTTTAGTATTAAAAAGTAATAATACTTTTCCCTATTTAATAAATGAATTAATTGACGTAACTAAAGAAACTAAAAAGGATTTAAATAAATTAATACCAAACATTTCTAATAGAACTAGGAGAGGTTTAATTAACGGTTTAGGGAAAGTAATTAAATTCATCTCTGGTAATTTGGACCAAGATGTTTTGGATAATTTACAAAGTCAATTAGACACTTTAAAACAAAGCCGTAATAATGAGATTAAACATATACATAAATTGGTATCTTTTGCAAGCTCAATTGCTCAAAAATTTTACGATGAAATGAATCATGTTACCAGCAGCATGAGGGTACTTCAGGGTATTCTCCAGACAGAAGATTTCAAGATCAACCTACTGGAAGACCTTCAATATGTTTTAATGTGCATCAATAAATATAACAAAATAGTGCAAGTGCTGCAAGAAACTATTTCTCTCTCATTTAACGAGATGACAAATGTAAAATTATTCTCCAGAAAAGACTTAACAAACTTGGCAAAACATTTGCTATCTATTTACCCTGTCAAAAGTATGATTCATGCAGATCAATATCATCAATTCGAAAATTTAAAATTGTCAAAAACCCAGGTAATTATAATGGACGAGGAAATGATTGTAATCCTCTCCATGCCAATCACGGATGGAAGCCAATATCAATTGTATGACGTCACCCCTGTACCAACCATTGAAAATGCAATCCTTATCCCGACTGAAAAATATTATTTACAGGGACCCACATTAAAATGGTCCAGTACACCTTGTGTGAAAAACACACAGTCATATGTATGTATGTACTATAATATTAGAATTACCAATTGTAATCTAACAAATCTTGCCGGATGTGAATATGCTTCCATAAGAAATGATATAAGAATATTCCAACCTATAAATAAGGAACACATTCTGTTCTTTAGCAGAACACCTGAGATAATTTTACAAACATGCAAGGAGACTCAAAGCTCTCTGAAAATCTCAGGTCCACAAATAGTGTTTTCAAACGAATCTTGTCCCATGTCTAGTATAGGCATAACGCTGCAACAAAAACCTACTAATTATGTTCACAACTTCCCAATCCTGAATATTCATGACACACCCATAATAAAGAGTGAAGTAAACTTCCTTAATTCCCATCTTGATGTAACCAAATTAAAATTAGACTTGAAGCCAATTCCTACAACTTATATCACAAAGAAGCAGTTTACATCCATTAATATAATTTTTGTATTAATTATAATATGTATCATTTTATTTATATTCAGACAAAAATATGTCATTTATGTAAATCTGTAAAAATTAGACGTAAGAAAAATGTAAATATTGCTGAGGACAGCAAAACACTAAGGGTGGAGGAATCATGTTCCCTGCCCAGTACAGAACCTAAGACTATGTGTTCCAATGAGTTTGGTTTCTAAATTATATTATTATTATCATCTCCTCTCATTGGGAACCTAGCCTGTTGAAACCTGTTGACATACCATTTAAGAAAGCGCCTCGTCAAGCCATAAAGCTAAAAGCCAAATCTTGTAATCCCTCGCTTCCTTTACAAGCATTACCCATTTAAAAACAAGATATCCCAGTCAGATAATCTAAAACAAGCTGTCTCCATTTAAAGACATGGAAACCTCCAGTAAATAACTCTCTTTCTTAAGAAAACCTCGAGAGCCATTTATGACGGAGTTCTGAAGCTTCTAGAAGGAATTTTTAACCAACCTTCAAATATTACGCATCATTATTTCTCCCACTCAGAGAGACAACTCCCTCCTAAACGAAGTAAACTTCTGATTGGCTAGTCCTTCAGAGAAACTCTTAACCCCCACTATGGACCATCCAGTATTTAACTTGGCGCACAAGGGCAGCTCTTCCTCTTTCTTCACTTGTAACTTTGAGTAATGTAACTCTGTTTAACAAGACTGCGGAGCAGTCAGGCTACATGCCTTGTATATAAATTATTGTGAATGTATTATTTGTCGGTCGACTTATAATAAATAACATTCATTTGGGAATCTTCGTATTCAGTTGATTCAAGAAATACCAGTCTCGAGGAGAACCTGAGTGGACATTGTTCTAACTGCTGTCCCGCTTGGAAGCTGAGAAAAGGGAATCTACATATTTAATTAAAGACCCATCCAGAACTACAAACTTAATTGTGGTTCCATCCGGGATAACGTATTTAATTCATGTACATAAACAATTTCCATGGCACACTAATACAGTAAATTCTATGACATGCTGTGAAGGGGAAAGGAGAAATAGGACTTTCAATTAAAAACAAGAAACACACTCAATACTGCTAGAAATCATCATTTTTTATTTAAAAAGTCTGTCAACGAAGAAAAAATAACAGGGAGACCCAAAATCAAACTTAGCAAAAATACAGTAATCAAATCTGGTCCTTTTAAAAGTATGTGTTGAGGCATGTTCTTCTTTCTTGCCAAGGTATAACGGTAGGCTACAGCACATGATAATGGACCTATTACCTCCTTGACGCCATGGCTGACATCGATGAACCGCTAATTCCTACAACACATGCAAGTTTGTATGTTGAAACAGTTAACTTAATAAATGTGTAATGCTTGAAATGTAGAACTTGAATTTGCTGTTATGTGTATGTTTGCACCTACTATAACTATATTTTAAAAGAATCTCTTATTGTAGAATCATTGAGTTTTTGATATTAATTTTAGGGCTTTTGATAACATATTCATTTAGCCCCATATATTTGGAAGTGTATAGGATTTATATGATAATCTCTGTTTTTGTGGTATCTGTAGTAGTGTGTAGGCTATACTTTCTGTAATTCAGATGAGGACTGGAAAGGTGGCAGCCATAGTTGGGGACATTTATTTTTAAGAATGTTTAATAATATGTACTAAAATGAAATTGAAATACCAACAGGAACAGTTACAAATTCCCTGTCCACTCAGCCAAGATATTCTGCAGATCTCTCCTGTGGGCCTCAACATTATTTTATTTTATTCCTTTCCTGATGGAAATCCGGTAGTACCTTATTTCAACTCCTGGGGCACCTCCCCAAGCCTGTCCCTTATAAAGCTACACACACTACTACAGTCATCACATAAAAAAATCCACAGCCTGCTTCCAGTCTCCGACCGGGTCAGGAATGGAATGAATGATGCCCCCATCTAGCGGCGAGGATATGAACTGTGCCGGCTGCCGAGGCCTGACGCACTCCTCTGGGGCAATGATTAAATGAATCACAGATGAAATGAAATGATAGTGGAGAGTGTTGCTGGAATGAAATTTTGACAGGGAAAACCGGAGTACCCGGAGAAAAACCTGTCTGCCTCCGTTTTGTCCAGCACAGATCTCGCATGGAGTGACCGGGATTTGAACCACGGACCCAGCGGTGAGAGGCCGGCGTGCTGCCGCCTAAGCCACGGAGGCTTCAGTCATCACATAATCGGAGCAATTCTACCCACACCCAACTGCATGGGGCTGATGACCAAGATGTCCCAAGCCCATAAAATGGATTAACAGCAGACAAAATCAAGTCATTATGTTATTTTGTGTTATGTTGGATTCTGACACATGTATGCATTTGACAGAGTGCCATTTAAGCTCATGAATAGGAATGAATGAATACGACTACCCTACTTGTTTACGGATTTACAGGAGGCAGTCAAGATAGGAATTACCTAGAAATTTATATTCTGTATGTGTGGGAACCCATGATAAACCACTTGCTGTGTGGCTAAGCGGAGAATCAAACCCAACATTTTCCGGTTTACCTCACTAGGCTGTGTGTATCCTGTTCTTACCCTCAGACTAGAATTAGATTTCTTGACATTCAGCAATCAAACATGGACCCCAGAAGTGTCAACCAAGAACTATACCACCTGGTTGGTCTCATTATTTTTTAAGAATAATATGTACTAAAAGAAATTGAAATTGATCCAAGTTATTTATTTGTACTGTGCTTCGAATGGAGGTTGCGGCGTTGTGTATAGTGCAGCCATTATATCCAATGTTGCAATGAGTAAATGTTCCCCGATATTGGTATAGGACACATTACCTGTATGTACTCTGAATAAGTGAAGCAATCGAGCAATACTTAATTAAATTACTAGAACTGAAAGTACCGGTAACAATTCCATAGCCAAGATTGTGACGTGCCTTTTATTTCTTAGTTGTTTTGCAGAAAGTACCGTACTAAGAGTGTAGAGTTGAAATACAACTTGAACAAGAACACGACAGCCTAGAATAAATACACACGAGACACGACAATAGAGCACTTTTGAACAGTAACGAGAGCGAACTTTCAGTGGAGATGTTGGCAACCATGTGAATACAAACAATTTATGACCAGAACATAAAACTATGCCAGCGCTCAGAGCATGTTAAAACAATTGGGATCAGTTCAGTCGTTTGCAAACGACTTGTTTATGTTACGGTGAGTAGTCGTTGAATTCATTCGACTGTTTTCTAAAAGCAGTCAAACAAGTCGATGGTTTTAACTTTTGTCAGTCGACTGCTGATGCCCATCTCTACAAACCAATTGACAACCAGAATCAATTTGAGCGTACACACCCTCCGACTTGCTAAAATGCTATTAATATTGGATCCCAATATAAAATATTTTCTGATTAATTTTCCTGGAAAATCTATTCTATGTTTGCATCGATCATTACCATCACGCTATGGATAGAATTTCATAATAATTTTCTTGTAATTCATTTATCACGCGCTAGAATAAATGAATGAAATTCAATCATATAATAAATAGAACTCTAAGCCATAATTGGTAAGCCCATGTTCAAGTTGTGTAATAATTCAAGAATGCACCCAATTCTCATTAAAAGTGTATAGACTGTGTTAAGGAGTTCAAACATAACCTAAATATTGAATGCTTAACATTTCCAATGAAATGACATACATATATATTTGGACAACTGGACGTAGGCTATTTCATTGAAAGAATCTACGAACAAGAAACTGTATAAAACTATAGGCACCTACAGCCGTCAAGCTGTCCTCCCAGTACCCGCTGGAGATTTACATCACCACTCTATCTGTACGGTACCTCGAGATAAGCCTAAGTGCGCCAACTGTGAGGGAACACATAAACTCTTCCATCCCTGCCCTCATGTCTTTGCCACTAACCCCCCCCCCCCTCCCACACAGCACGCCACTGCTCTGACACAGTTGTTAGGCCTGCTACAACAACTCTCAGCCATAACCCTGTAAACTACAGCTAAACCAAACCCAGAACCCCCTAATACACTTCATTTGCAGAGCAATAAAATCCATAAAACAACTCCGCAACGAGCTTCACAATTCTAAATTATAAACGAAAAGACTACTCCACCAACACCAAAATCAGTAAACCTCCCTCATTTCAGCCACACTACACCTTAAACAGACATAGAAAGCATAGTCATGACCCCTTCATGGAGTAGGCTATTGTCTAAACACGATCATGTCTCCTTCTACTTTACTGAAGACTTCATTAAATTCTATTAAAATCCATAGACTCATTCCACAAATCTTAAAATCAGTATACATCCCTCATTTCAGTTACTCTATTCAATAAACAAACTTAGAAGGCGTAGCCATGACCCCTTCATGGAGTAGGCTATTGTCTAAATCTGACCACGCATACTACAACCTTACTCTAATTCAAAATTACAGCCAAATGATCCATCTGACTGGGAGGCTTGCCTGGGATGATGGGCCAGAAAACCGGTATCTGGAGTTCAAGCATAACCTAAATATTGAATGCTTAACATTTCCAATAACTTGGACAACTGGATTTAGGGTATTTCATTGAAAGAATCAATGAACTGTATAAAACTATAGGCACCTACAGGTATATTTAACTTATTAATTAAAGCTCTACAATAAACATACAGCACAATGAATTGTAGCATGAAGTTATCCTGAAGAAGTCGTTTGATTAGAACGACTACTTAAATTCGAATGATTCCATTCGCTTGGAATTAGTCGTTTGCCAACGACTTGTTTCATTCCAATGATTTCCAACGATTGCTTTGGGATCAGTCGTTTACAACGACTACTTCAATTCGAATGATTCCATTCGCTTGGAATTAGTCGTTTGCCAACGACTTGTTTCATTCCAATGATTTCCAACGATTGTTTTGAGATCAGTCGTTTGCAAACGACTTGTTTATGATACGGTGAGTAGTCGTTGAATTCATTCGACTGTTTTTTAAAAGCAGTCGAATAAGTCGATTGTTTTAACTATCGACTAATTCGACTGTTTTCAGTCGACTGCTGCCCATCTCTACACACAACTAATTTTCTACACCAGCCGCTACTGAGCACGAGCTGTGACTGGCTTCGACATTAGCATCCTACGTGTTGAAAAATATTGTAAGTAACGTGTAGGAATAAAATACTACCTATAGGTATGTCAACCATTACATTGGCATATAATAAATGAATTATATTTATCTTGTAGCTATCTATCCCACGATATAACATAATGCAAGGTGAAGAGTCCTTTAAAACAAATTGTTTACTGTGATACTGGAAGAAACAATACAACACAGTGGTAATAGTTCTAGCCTGCACCTATTTGTTAATAAAATTTCATGTGATTTCACTCAGATCTCTGTTGTAGTGGCTTATTATATGTGCACCTTGTAACTTAATAGTACACTAGATGAAACCCGTCAAAACATGACGGCCAATGGAAAACAAATTTACTGAAGAAGCTTCTTATATAAGTTACATTCTTTGTACGATTACTTCTTAGCACTATTGCAACTTTAAGGGCGTCAAAAGATAGCACTCTCAGCATTGCAACATATTGCTAGTCATGACTGAAAACGTGATGACGTCATCATCATCTTGCACAGTTTCCAGCCACTGGCCGGGTCTGTTTGGAACACAAGCCTCTCCAACGTCTTCTGTCTTCTCACCATCTCTCAGCCTCCACCCTTGTCCAGTCTTCTCCTCTCTTCTTCACGCTTTCTTCCACCCCCTTCCGCCACCTGTCTCTCGGTCTCCCTCTTGGTCTCTTTCCTTCCCACTTCGTCTCGTGTATCTCCTGGGTATCCTCTTCTCCTCCATTCGTTTTACACGTCCATACCATGTAAGTCTAGATTTCTCTATACCATCCTGTAATGGTTCCTCCTTCATTAATTCTCTGGTCCTCTCATTTCTTATTCTGTCCCTCTTTGTAGCTCCAATACTGCTTCTCAAGAACCTCATCTCACTGGCCTGTATTTTGCTCTTCTCCCTTCCTTTCATAACCCAGGTCTCCGAGGCATACGTCAGGATAGGGACATAGTACGATATATGATCTACTTGCTGTTCTGAGGGACATCCCTGCTCCATAACATGCTTCTCACACTCCTCCGGAATGCTTCTGCCTATCTCCCCCGCTCATTTATTTCTCTACCGTTTCTTCCATTCTCTTGTATCAGGCTTCCCAGATACTTGAAACTCTCCACTTTCTTCAGCTGTTCCCCACCAATTGTTATTCCCGTTGTGGTCCTTTCCTTCTTCCTTGTTGTGATCACCATCTCACTCTTATTTATGCTAAATTTCATCCCATATCCTTGTATTATTCCTTCCCACACGTCCAACTGTTCCTGTACCTCCTCCTCCTTGTTTCCACAAATCATCAAATCATCCGCAAACACCATTGCTTTCATCTTTCCTTCCCCAATTACTTGTGCCGCTCGAGTCATTATGTAATCCATCACCACAATGAAAAGTAACGGTGACAGTGCACTTCTTTGTTTCAGGCCGTTTCTCTGTTCCACCCAGTCCGATCTCTCTCCTCCCACTTTCACACAGCTCACGCTTCCCTTGTACATCTCCTTTATCCTCCTTATAGTCCATTTTTCTACTCCTCTATCCTCCAGGGACTTCCATACTTTGTTTCTGCATACACTGTCATATGCTTTCTCAATGTCCAGGAAGGCCATCAGTAGATCTGTTCCATACTCATAGTGCTGTTCTTGTAACTGACTTACAGCAAAAATCAAATCCACTGTGGACCTTCCTGCTCTGAAGCCATGTTGTTCTTCCCTCATCCCTCCATCTATCCTTGTCCTAATTCTCCTTTCCAAAACTTTCTCAAACATCTTTGCACAATGACTCATCAGTTTTATTCCCCGATAATTTCTACATTCTGTTCTACTACCTTTCTTGAAGATCGGGACAATTATTCCCTTTTTCCAGTCCTCTGGGGTCTTCCTTTCCTGCCATGCTGTCTTCATCACTCGGTACAACCATTGTATCCCCACCTCTCCTGCTGCGCTCACCATCTCCACACTCAACTCATCCACACCCGGTGCCTTCCCTCCTTACATCTTCCTCACTGCATCTTCCACTACTTTCCATGTTAAGTCCTTTTCTGTTTGCAGTTCATCTACTGTACCTCTTCCCCGATTTCTTCTTCCTCGCCGTGGTTTCCATTTGGGTTCAGGAGTTCTTCAAAATATTCTTTCCTCATTTTCTTCAGTTCTTCCCTATTTTCTATCCCTTGTCCCCTTTTGTTCACCATTCTAACATAATCCGTAGGATCCTTCCGCCTCTTATTCTTTACCATCCCATACAGGACCTTTTTTGTACCTTCACTATCCTGCTGGTCATGACTGAAAACGTGATGAGGTAAATAGCCCAATACGTTCAAGAGTTTCTCCTTGAGCTTGATTGATTGTGATAAAGTAGGCCGAGCGAATAGGACATTGTTGCCTATTAAAAGAAAATGTTCTGTACCTGCGAGTGTTTTATCTGAATGTGTTAAATCGTAGGATTTGAGCTCTCTGCCTAATATTACTGCACCTATTATATCCGAATCCAAGCAATTTCTTACATATTTCTTACAATTAATATATTATCATATATGAGTCCTTGGGAAACGTTCAGATTTCTAAGGAGCATAACTATGGCTCAAACGTTCGGAGTATGTGGAGGCGAATCACTTAATTCCAAGGAATTGAAATATTCAATAATAGGGAAATGAAGTAGCTGGCTTTCATCTTCAGTATCCAATCTGTTAACGCTGATGTGTGTGTTTGAACTACTGGATATAAGTTCAATGACTTTTAAATTAATATCATTACATTGTTGCAGCTTGGCAAATATTTTATATTCCAGCAGATCAATTTTACCCTCACAACAGTAAAGACCAAAGTAACCACGCATAGATTTTACGCAAGAGAAATACAATGTAGAACAATGTTTACATTTGATCTTCAAAGACCTTACAGTACACTGTACTGCATAATATCTGGAATTGTTTCTGAAATGGCCTATTTATATTGGATTTTAAATGTGGCTTCGTATTATTCGATAACACTATAGTGTCCTGCAATAACGGAGCCGCTAAATATTAAATTGCAAATAATACTTCCATTGCCGAAATCAACTGCGTAGTTAGACTCAGTACTCTAAACAAATAATCATTAAACAATTGTCTTATACAATGAAGTTCAACATGACCGTCCAGAGACTTTCATACTCAAGTTGGTTGGTGAGGAGAATGCGATGAGACTGATCGCTTAAAATAAATTCCTTATAATTGTTCCTGCCAGCGAAATTTTTTGCGATAGCTTGAAAACGCAGCTCAGAATGACTTTCTTCATTTTGTTATAAACAGTACGAAACTGCTCTAAATAAGCAATTTCCATCACCTGTTATAAGTTATGACAGTACATTTTGCAGGGGAACATAGAATCACTTCGCCGACTACTGGAACGACCATAGGCCTATACTCAATACTCACTTCGGCAGTCACCCTAATGGAGGCAGTTTTTGAATTATATGTCCCGTGCATGTCAAAAATCGTATTAACACATGGAGGCCCACCTATTCTTGTCTATCGCCCCGGAGACCCGGGTTACATTTCCTGCTCTGCCAAGAAATTGAATTCTGGTCTGAGGGCAAAAACGGGGCACATTCAGTTTCTTGAGGTATAACTAAGAAGAGGAAGGTTTAATTCCCACCTCGACAATCTTGGATGTGGTTTTCCGTGGTTTCCCACTTCCACTTAAGGCAAATACCGGGATGGTTCCTAACTTAAGGCCTTGGCCGTCTCCTTGCCATTTACCACCTTAATTACAAATACACACAGTAATGCAGCCTTGACAATAACACAGGTTATGAGAGAAAATTTCACACATACACACCCAAGTACACGGGGCTGAGTGACCACGATGTCAGAGCCCTTCAAACGAATTATGTTTGCCAAGTGTCTCTTATGGCGAAAGCAATTGTGGACACGCGCGAGTGCCTGGAAAACTACTTTTTTCTTTAATAATTTAAGAGTATATCGACGATGCATAATTATAACTTTTAGTCTAGGACGCTAATAACTTGACCACCGAAGCATTGGGAAGATATTGCAATATTAAGGTACATAAACAACATAGCCTACACATTCAACTGTCGGTTAATGTTCCTCAAAATTTCCCTTCTTAAATATTCCCCTCCTTTATAATTCTCCATCACGTGAAAACGTGCCATGTCTTGGGTTTTAAATATATCGATGCAATGGTGCTGCCATCTGCTGTCAGTTACTGGAACTATATGGGCGATGTACTGCCATCTGTTGTCAGTTATATGAACTGATTGCAGATATTTAAACGGCGTACTGAGGACAACAGAGCCTCCGTGGCTTAGGCGGCAGCACGCCGGCCTCTCACCGCTGGGTACGTGGTTCAAATCCCGGTCACTCCATGTGAGATCTGTGCTGGACAAAACGGAGGCAGACAGGTTTTTCTCCGGGCACTCCGGTTTTCCCTGTCACAAATTCATTCCAGCAACACTCTCCACTATCATTTCATCTCATCTGTCATTCATTTAATCATTGCCCCAGAGGAGTGCGTCAGGCCTCGGCAGCCGGCACAGTCCATATCCTCGCCGCTAGATGGGGGCTTCATTCATTCCATTCCTGACCCGGTCGGAGACTGGAAGCAGGCTGTGGACTTTCATTTTCACTGAGGACAACAGTTTGCTCTTTTGATCACATGCTGTAATGCAATGGTAAAACGGAAATAAAACGTATTGAGAGGGAATGTAGAAATATGTATCTTTTACAGACATAAAACCTTACTAATACTTCTTGATTAAACAATATTTCAGTGGTAAAAAAATGTACATATCGGCGAGGGCTGGGATCGAACCGGTGAACTTCAGAACTACAGTCAGTCGCCTAAACCACATGGCTATTCGCACACTCTTATTCAGCAGCAGACGCAGCCATTCATTATCTTCAAAAGCTGCTGTCTGAAGGAAATAATCCATTTCATTATCCAAATAAATCAATGTTGCACATTCGTATACGTTCATACTGTTATTATATTTTATTGTCAGAACTAGGTTAATGTATGTTTTCAATTACATGGAAGCTTATTAAATAACTTACATTTTAATGGACTTCTCACCGCCATTTTGTCATGACCTCAGGCGGATTGTGCACATGCGTGAGGGGCGAGAATTCTGCTATTTTCTATATTAATTCAAAAATATACCGAGAGGGAATGTAGAAATATGTATCTTTAACAGACATAAAACCTTACTAATACTCCTTGATTAAACAATATTTCAGAGGTAAAAAAAAAAAATGGAGAGGGCTGGTATCGAACCGGTGAACCTTGGAACCACAGTCAGTCGCCTTAACCACATAGCCACTCGCGCACTGTGGTTCAGGCGCAGACGCAGCCGTTCATTATCATCAAAAGCCGCTGTCTGAAGGAAATAATACATTTCATTATCCAAATAAATCAATGTTGCGCATTCGTATACGTTCATACTGTTATTATATTTTACTGTCAGAACTTGGTTAATGTATGTTTTCAATTACATGCAAGCTTATTAAATAACTTACATTTTAATGGACTTCTCACCGCCATTTTGTCATGACCCCAGGCGGATTGCGCGCATGCGTGAGGGGCAGGAATTCTGCTATTTTCTATATTAATTCAAAAATATACCGTAATATATTTGTTTATTTTATAGACACTCTGCAAATTTAGAGGCCAAGAGCTTTCGTTAGAGTGCTCTACGAAGTAAATCGGTTCTGTCGTTCTCTCAATCTCGTGGTAACAAAAATCACCTTACTGTTTTAAATATATAGATTATGCAACGAGCCTATAAAGACAATAATTAAGACACGAGTTTTATAATTTCCATACGAGTGTCTTAATTACAATTATAAAAGGAAGCTTGTAGTTTAACGTGACCGTTAATCTCGAGATCATGAGCCACGGGACCTCCTTTTTACGTGGAATCCGAACCACAGGACATGGCATTTCACTTCGAAAATCTCACATGCATTGACCAGGAATCGAACCCGGACCGCCTTGGTGAGAGGCATACAGCTAGACCGCTGAGCCACCACGTCCCCTAATTACAATTATAGACGAGTTGCATACGACTGTTTATGTTCGACGATAATTATAACTATTTTATGTTCGAACATAAATATTCATAAATATCTGTCGAGATTTCACCAGTTGTATGTACTGAACAGAGCGCATGGGATGCAGAGAATACCTTGTATTTGACCATGGCCTCCTGGAATACCTCACTATGACACTCGCCACGCAGTGAAATTTAAAATAGGGGGCCATGGAAGTGAGCGCAGGTGCGATGCTATCCTCACCTAATTGGTCACACAACTGTTTCTTGAGCTCTGATTGGTGGGAGAAACTGTATCATAATGAAAACTTGTACTATAATGAGCCTCATTATAGTACAGTTTTCTGACATAATATTTACATTTCGCCAGTGTCGAACATAAACATATTAACCAATCTTCTTTACACTGTTTTATGAGTTAACACCACATCAAAACTGATGAGGATTTATTTTAGTTGGACACAGAAGCTTATTTATTAATGTAATAGACATCTATGATGATGATTGTCTCTCTCACCTTTCAGAAAATAACTAAAATTTTAATTCTGCGATTAATGTAACTAATCCACGTGTGTTTCTATTACACAACAATTAAGGGTAACTCCAGCATATCTTCTAGATTTTTGATGTGTCTGGTGAGTGGTTTTGTTACTGCTTCTGAAAGATGTCTCATCGTTTCTAATTCTATTCTTAATCTTCTGCCAGAGGAGAAATAGTTTTGCAACGCATGAATACAGTGCTGTAGCTGCTGAATTTTCTAAAAATAATTATGGAATGATGGGAAGAAAAATAAATATAGCCTATTCTAAAATAACAACATACGCATAAAATGAAACCATTCTGATGAACTTAATATGCTTCAAATTCAGAGTACAAATGCATTCACCATTTGGTGCCTCATTCATTTGTATATTTGGACCAAAATGTAGACCTCTGAAATAAATTTTAATGTTGGACTTTTCTCCACAGAACAAGGGCACACAGCCACCCATAGGACCAGTGTGTGTTAAGATTTTAGAACCTGTAATTACAGTTCTACATCAGTAATGGCATTACTACATATTCGACCAACTGAATACTTGCCACTGCACCAGTAACTAACATGTGCAAGAAGTGATCTTTTTTGAATTCGGTACCAATAATTTGAAATTCAAGGAAGGGGAAAATATTAAAGCTTAGACACGTTGCCATGAGCCATGACATTTTTAATCTACCGCAATGTAAAATGAATTATTAACACTCCTCAAGAACTTGAGTACACATATGCAATAGGCTCATGGCACTGGACGTATCTCTGCAAGATGTAATCAAGTTGAAAATATTACGGAAACATAGACTCTTACCTGGTCATTTCTAAGGAGAGTAGGCCTAATTGCCACATTCCTCTGCTATTTCGAGAACAGCAATTTACGATTTGTTTGTTCCCAGAATTTGGTAGGCCTACCTGTGGGATAAATAATAGTGAAAGTTAATTAATATGTCAAGTGGAATGTCACTTGTACACTGCGTCTAATATAAATTCAAAACTAGACTACGGTATATTTTGCACACGCAAAAACACGTTTTTACTTAAATTCTTAAAATAAGCGTACTTACTTGGCGTAGCAGAAGAAGAACTGTTCACTTCTCATTACCACGAAGACAATTTGATATAAGAAAGATGAGATAGAACACAACATTAGCTTATTTAGCTTATTTGTATACGGCCAATATTATTACATACAACTCATAAACAGAGCCGCCATGGCATGGTCAGTGCCGCCAACCCAGTAGAAATAATGTTTATTTAATGATAAGTGCCATAATTATCGTCTGTGAGCAAGATAATTGCAAGGAAATGTCAATTAGGAATTATGTGTATATTTATTGACTAAATATAGTGATATGTTTGCAATTTAATTACAACGTTGTATCATGCATATGTTGGCAACACGATATGCACGATATACAGCGCTCCATACGACTGGCACGTGCTACTACACCGATGGTGCCAAATGATCCCTATCTGGTTGACACCCCCTGCATCACACACACTACTCCTCCGGACTCAGTGAGCGAGTTGCCGCTAGGAGCACCAGCAGCAAAAATATCGCCAATCGCACGAGGTCTTGGAAATAACAAAGTTGGAACCTTGTTATTCATTTCGTCATGTGATATTTTTTTTGGTCGCTGTCAAGAAAGCTATAAATATTTTCTAGTATGGGGAAACCCTCAATATACGCTCCCCCTGGTGTTATTGTAGGAACTGCAGGTCATTTCGTTGCTCTTTTGAAAGTAAACTATTTATTCACATATTTGAATGCATACCGATCTCATGTTTAGAGAGGCGATCAGAGGCACCGATTTCTTTTCAGATATGAAGGGCGGGGATGAAAGACTAAGTAACCAGAATCCATTATTAATAGGGATCATAATTATCACACGTAATTTTTAGCCTACTTTTCACATTTTGCAAAAATGAGGAAAAAGTAGACTTATAAGATCGGGCAAATGTGTGTCTGTCTGACTGTCTGTCTGTCCTTCTGCCTGTCAGTCTGTCTGTCCTTCTGTCTGTCTGTCTGTCTGGCTGTGTGTCTAACCCCCCCCCCCTATCAACTCCTAAACGGCTGCAGCAATCGAAACAAACTTTGGTAGGAGTAAAGATCTATACCTGAATATCTCACGGCCATATTTGAAAATGATGTCAGTGCTACCAACTGCTGAAAAATTTGAGCTCCATGTTGGATATCTTGAAAGGTATGAATGGGAGCTATTTCAAAATTGGCACACGTATAGATAATAATATTTCAGTTTAATTTCCAGGAGGCCATACATGGCAGTGTTGCCAAATTGATTATACGCCTGCTGATAGGTCCAAATTTCAAATGCATATAACTTCTACACTATCAATTGGATTTCAACCAAATTTCGTATGTGGTATGTGTACATAAACAGGTATGACTGAGCGTATTCTTATGAGCCACCAGGGCTGCCAACTGTTAATAAATGCTCTCAATTTTTATTAATCCAAATACCCGTATATCAGAAATATACAAGCCGACAGCTTTAAACTATTCACACGTATAGTACCTGACATGTTATATTAATTCGGAGTAACTTATATACGTCAGTGCTACCAACATGATTCTAAACTGCTGATAGGTCCAATTTTAAAATGCATGCAACTTCTATACTAACTAATGGATTTCATTCAAAATTGACACAACAATAGATCATATTATTTCAGATTATTTTTGACCAATACATGTATGTCATTGTTGCCAACATGATTTTACGTGCGCTGTTAGATCCAATGTTTAACTGCATGTAACGTCCATGCTATCCATTGGACTTCAAACAAATTTTGAATTCTGTACCTTAAGAGGTGGAACTAAGAATATATTCAGTCACCAGGGCTGCCAACTGTAGTTCTCTATTAGGCTACATTATGCCAGGTACACAGTATTTCGAACTTATTAGAAATTTCGATATTACCAACTTAATTTCGTCATTATTCTAGATAGATCCATATAGATTAATCATTGGCATGCATCTTACATTTCAAGAAAAGTAGGCTCTTTAGTTCGTCACGGAACTTCTTGTTTCATACGTGTTTATTTACTCATTATTAAGGTACGCTACTGTAAATTGTACCTCACACAGTCATTGGGCTAATTCATGTTGGAGAGTAGTGGCGCAGCGGTCAAGCTGTTGGCCAAGGTGGACCAGGTTCAATTTTCGGTCAATCCATGTGAGATTTTCGAAGTGAAAAGCCATGTCCTGTGGTTCGGAATGTACGTAAAAAGGTGGTCCCGTGGCTCATGATCACACGATTAACGGTCACGTAAAAATAAAAGATTCCTTTTTTAAATTCGTGTTGACTGGTTGAAGAGTTACAACTACCGAAGACTATGCAACAACACACGATATTAGTATTTGTTGTAATTATTGCAATATATATGGGGGAGCGTGATGGCGCAGTGGGTTAGCTTCCCGCCTTTCACCCGGACGGCCGGGGTTCGAATCCCGGTGACAGCGGGGTGAAATTTTCACCTGGAAAATCACGTGGTGTCAGGAAGGGCATCCGGCCTTAAATCCCCGGCCAAAACCAAAATGAGCCTGGTTGGCTCCGGCGACCCCAATTAATTGGGAAAAGCCGAAGGGAAAGAAGAAGAGAAGATTGCAATATATGAATTATTATATAGCACTATAGATAATGTAATGACAAGTAATCGAAAGTTAATGTGTTTCAGTCGGTCAACACTATTGTACCCAATTGTAATGGGTGGTTCCCCTATCCTATTTTTTAAAAAAATTACATGAGATTTTAAACGAAAATTCAGGATTAGGGAACCACCCTTCACAATTGGGTACAATCGTGTTGACTGACAGAAAGAAACGTTAAATTTCGATTACTAAGACAACACTGAAAAATTACTTCCAACACGATAATGACAAGTAATCAAAATAAGAATTAAATGTGTTCATTTAAAATGTTAAGGGATAGGAGAGTTAGGTCACTTGTGTATTACCTTATTATATTTTCGTTGATGTGTTCAAAATTGGACAAAGTGGACAAGAGTGGGCTTATACCGTACTTGAACTATAACGGGTAACTATCTCAGTTAAATATTTTACTTTATTTCTATTATAAGGGCAACGCGTACCTTTGACCACATTCTGCGAACCTATGTCCCCCACATTGTGGCGTGTGGGTCTTCTTTTAACATTTTCCGGAAAGCTTGTCTGTTTTGTATAACGGAATCAGAGATGTTAAATGTTTGCAGATCTTGTTTAAGTGGTCTAAGGAAACAAAACGAATGTTTTCGAGATTCTAGAATGGTGCATACTCTTGACTGTAGTCAAGTGGATCCGGCATCATTAGACTGAATGTGAGAGGTGAATTAATGTTTCTGTCCTTCTCTCCATCCTTCACCAGATCCTGATACGTTAACTGATACTTGGTCAGGAAGTGAATGTGTGTAGCAAAAGCTTTACAGCGTCCGTAGCCTTGCCTCTGGGACAGTTGCTGTTTGCGGAAAAGGCTTGGGAAAGATTCTATCGTTTTGAAAGGAAACTTCTGCTACATTTCTCCCTTTGTTTGTCTGTGGCCATGCCAAGGCTGTTATAAGACCTGCATTACGTACAGTGGGAACGGAATCGTATAGTTTAAAATTTCATCATTGACTTCGACCCTAATTTATTTCCTAATGTTTGGAGCGTTCGAACACACATGCTTTTCCTTTGAAGCGTAAGAGTTAAAATGGAGACCGCCATCAGAACTCCAACCCAAATCCCCTACATTCCGGGCAGGTGTGTTTACCCACTACAGCATACGTTGTCACTCTGACAACTCTTGATATAATGGCTAAAACTACGGTGTTTCAATAATAATAATAATAATAATAATAATAATAATAATAATAATAATAATAATAATAATAATAAGGCAACCTGCTGTGCCCGCTGGCCGAAGGTTTCGGGGAGCCACCGGTTCCAAATGACACTTCCGAGACCCTCTTCCAGTTAACAGACAAGTATGGGGGACGATACATTCATAGGCTGGTGTAGCACAAAAGCCTGCACTCGGGGGTGTCGGGAATTAGTGAGGTTCGATCTTTAACCAGCTCAGAGGAATGCATCGATAACAAAACTAAACAAGAAAAGAGAGGTCAGTCTTAGGTTAAAATCACAAATAAATTTTATTCAGAATAGATCCCTAGCCTAGCATGAGAGTTGCAAACGGCTAGTCCGATACTATTCTGCCCCGAAAGAAATATAAAAAAATAGGTCCTAAACAAGATCTAAATTGCTCTCATGGTCCTAATACAAAATTCGACAAAATGAACAAGCTAAGAGAATGGCACGTAAGATCGGCCCTAAGCAATTACATCGAAATAACTTACGGGTGGAACAAACATCAAAAGAATTTACAGCAAAGCATGACATTTACTTGTTTACAAATACTAGAACATTTACATTTAGTCGCAAGGGGGAAATTTGTCCTATGCTATGATGGTGCCATCTCTAACATTTATCTTTAGAGTTAAGTGTTAGCTAGTCCTAAATATTATTAATTAATAAACGAGATGCGTTTATTACTAAGAAAATCAAGCTATGTGCACAATGTTGCTGGAAAAAAAACTATGCTAATACAACACAAATGCATACAATAATTCAGCACTCTTATCGTTGTGCAATTGGCACTGCCTACGTACTCGATTTGTTACTGTTTGTAACAAACGGTCATACTGTCAAAGTGTTAAGAAAATAGAAAATATAGGAAAGCCTGAAAATGCGATAGTAATTAAACAATTACATCGACTCATATTGCTACTAATCTGATGTGTATGCCTCAGTTATCACATCACCAATTAGTGGTCGACTAATCATGTGAAAATGTATCAAAATGTATCTACAATAGCTTAACAATATCTAAGTGTTAACATTTGGTCCAGAAAAATAGTTTATTTTTAATGTTTATAAATTTTATTTAGGTTCAGGGGGGAATTATAAGATTTGTTAGATTTCAAAACCCTATTTTTGATTATTAAAGTTTTACACAATTATTTATACCTGCCAGTATTGTTGTTCAGTTTATGGACCTTTAAAAGCGTTCAGTGTATTCAGGTAACGCTTGTATCCAACTTAAGCAATAACTCAATAGTTCAATAGTTTACGAGACACCCTGTGTCTTCACCAATATTTCATCACACTTATTAGACATCCTATATCTTCACCAATTACTTTACTCTATTTTCGGATCCATTGATCCAGGCGCCTTCGGTTTTGGTACGACTTTAGTTAGTTCATTACCACCGATATAACCACAATAACAATGTCGGAGGTATTCATCCACCGTCACGACTCATATGAAAATGAAAATCCACAGCCTGCTTCCAGTCTCCGACCAGGTCAGGAATGGAATGAATGAAGCCCCCATCTAGCGGCGAGAATATGAACTGTGCCGGCTGCCGAGGCCTGACGCACTCCTCTGGGGGCAATGAATAAATGAATGACAGATTAAATGAAATGATAGTGGAGAGTGTTGCTGGAATGAAATTATGACAGGGAAAACCGGAGTACCCGGATAAAAACCTGTCTGCCTCCGTTTTGTCCAGCACAGATCTCACATGGAGTGACCGGGATTTGAACCACGGATCCAGCGGTGAGAGGCCGGCGTGCTGCCGCCTAAGCCACGGAGGCTTCTCACGACTCATATAATACTTTTAATTTACAAAAGTGTGGAATCCTAATTGATACACGTCTGAATTGCTGGTAATAAAGATTATGAGTACAAAAAAACACATCCTGACAACGCTTTATATAAACATGAAGGTTTCTGATACAAGCTAACTGTGTGTTTGCATTTATAAAATTGCCTCTTCCCTGAATAAGTCGAACCTGCGTTCATTTGGTTACAAAATACAATTGCATTCATTGTCTGCGTGGCTTCTCATAAAGAAATAAACCTGTTTTCAAGTATTGATCTGGCCAATAAATGTGAGTAACGGAACTCTGCATTCTACTTGTAATAATGTCAAGAATCTCACAGCCTTCTAAAACAAAATATTAATCCACTGCCTAGAATCGAGTGTGCTGTGTAGTGAACTTGGCTCGTAACCTTGGCCTTGATTTAACATTGTCAAACTAGTTTATTTGTCATCAGCCTGACAAAAATAAAAGTTGATAATACTTGTTTTAAATGATACGAATGAGCATTGAAAATCCAGCCTTCCTGGCTTCTATAAATGTTTAATAAAACTTATTTTTTCCACACGCATCTTATAATTAGCTACCTGCATTGTGCACTAAATAAATGAAACCAAAATAAACTAGTCTACTGTTTTCCTACTCTTACAATACGCTATAAATATTTGATCTGACTTATAGATTCAGCGTCACTTGGTTCGAGTCCCGCCATGAGATGTTGTATGCGGTCTCGTGTATGGCTTTAGGTTACCATTTCAATGTGTCTGGACATCCTCCGTCGCCAATTCCCCACGCATGATTTAGCAATCACATGCCATCGCGTGGTTGGAGTTGTATCTGAAGATCTGCTGGTTTATCATCATTGCGATGTTAGCGTTGGTAAAAATGTAGCACATAATGAAATAAAACTTTCGCGCACTGCAGCTAATATGCGGTAAAAAAAAAGCCCATTTTCACTCCGCCACTGGCTCTAGCCTCTGTCGCTTGTGCGACGCTCACTCGTGACTTGCACTGATATTTACACAAGAAAATATTAACACAAATTAAATCGAAATACTGCCCATCCGGCAAATAAAGATTATACTTGTAGATTTTGTACAGTTACACAGTTAATTAAATACACAGTTTATAGAACACTGAAACATGTGTGTGTGCGTGAGAATGAGACCATGCGGTCGCAAAGTTTTCTTCACACAAGTCCATCATTTCACCTCGGATAATAATAAAAATACTTCACAGTTTTCGTAGCGGTGAATGTCTTCAATCCTTCAATTATTACACAATGCCATGATGGCAATCCATAAGAAAGTTATTCGTTGATTTTTCCTGCCACATGGTTTCCTTTCACTTGTGCTCCATCATGCACATGTTGTCTCTTCCACAGACAAATAGGAATCTGGTGTTACCAAATATGGCGTGCTCTCAGTATATGAGTTGGCCGCGTAAATTGATAGTTTCTTCTATTTACGTAGTATGCTGTACTTCAAATATGCAGAATTACTTGGTTATAATTATAGTTGATTTTTGGAATGTGAAAAATAAGTTAAAAATATAATCATAAGCGATATTGCTTCAGCTTCTTCCCGCCGCTCGCAGGGTATGTTCAGTTACATTTCAGCATAAGTTTTAGTCTCTGTTGTCTTAGCAAACATGCGTCAACGGGCGCACTGCCTAGGAGATGGAAAACTCCAAAATTAAACCTACAATGGTAGCGTCTGATCCGTAACGGGCGGCTGCCAACAGTGTCTGTATCCCATGTTAGGGACGGCTGATAACAAAAACCTGGCTGTAGGTATAAAAAACACACCCATCTTATGCATGATGGAGAAATTAACGAGTAATGCCTCGGATGAAATGCCGCTGCCTGGGGAGCGCCAGGGCACTTCTGGAGCCGGTGCTGGACGTGACAGTATGCGAGCCGCCGGTGGTAGAGGGCTGAACAGGTGGACCCCTACAGGACAAGATCCCTAAATCACTACAGCCGACAAGCGTTTGCAAGATGAGCCTGAACAGCGAAGTGAATCATTATCTAGCACTTCACCTGCTGAAGGTGCTGCACAGGTAACTCAACCTGTGCTCACCCAGGTAGGACTGCCACGACCACGTATTAAATGGACAAATGTCATGAATGAAACCATAGGGTTGCTGACTTCGGGCAGAATTCGGTTGGTTATAGGCAACGCTTACATTCTGAATTTCGGTTGCATTACCCTGAACTAACTGTGACCGAACAGGGAATATCTGATCAATGCAGGGCTATTCTCCGGAATAATCTTGTCCCTGGAGCCAGAATGAACACCAATAAAGAAGAGGTACGGCGTGAGAAGGAAGGTGTGAATGGAGATACTCAGAACAGTTTTCCTGAAGAATTGGAGTCGGCACAAGCTGATAGCCAGAACCTTCCCTGAGTATCATGAATCGGGATGTTTTGCCGGAACATGTTAAAGCATCTGCAAATCTGGAATCCCTTCGTACTATTATTTACTGTGGTGCAGTAACTGTTGTGAGAGCTATGGGTATTGTACAACATGAACGGAAAAATCAAATGCCATCGATGCCAAACTGGGAAAGACGACTTGTTGGAAGGATTGAACAGCTCAGGGCAGATATTGGAAGAATGACACAATATGCTCGTGGTACAAGAACAATAAAAGTACTGAGGAAAGCTGAGCATATAATGAGACAAAACACAGACCACACACAGCGATATGTACCGAATTCAACACCTGAAGAGTGCTTAGATACCTTGAAACAAAGGCTGTCTCTTTTATCCGCAAGACTTGCGAAGTATAGGGAGCGTATGAAGAGGAAGAAAGATAACTTCCTTTTCGCCAACTCAGAGAGAAGACTGTATGAGACTCTGGGTAAGATAAAGGTTTCTGCTGACAAAAAGTATCTGACTAAAGATGAATTTCAAGAATTTTGGGGCAAACAACTGTCTACGCCATCTCATCATGACACTCCATCAAGTTGGGTAAGAGAAGAACAGCAAGCTTCCCAAGGATTTGAGCAAATGCAGCACGAGAAATTCACCACAAATGATATTAAGGAAGTTATCAACAAATTAGCGAATTGGAAAGTCCCTGGCCCTGACCAGATTCAGAATTTCTGGTGTAAGAAGTTCTGGAGCATCCACGATCGACTAGGTGAGTTCATTAATGATGCCATTCTTCATCCTAATAGCTTGCCCGAATTCCCCACACGTGGCATCACATATTTGCTTCCAAAATATCTTCAGAATACATGGAATCCTACAAAATATCGTCCCATCACATGTCTGCCCACGTTTTATAAGATCATTACATCATGCCTGGCTAGCAGAATATATGCACACTGTGAAAGAAATAACATAATTGCCGGGCAACAGAACGGTTGTAAAAAGGGTTCAAAAGGGTGCAAAGAACAACTAATAATTGACTCAGTTGTGTGTGGCCAGGCACACTTAAATCACCGAAACCATCATATGGCATACATCGATTATAAGAAGGCCTTTGATTCTGTGCCCCATGACTGGCTAGTAGCAGTGCTGCGATTGTATAGGATCAATGAGGTATTTGTCAGTTTCTTGGGAAAGGGTTATGTCAGCATGGCAAACTAGAATGTGTCTCAGTACGCCACGTGGAGACATACGAACAGAAGAGATATCGATTCGGAGAGACATCTTTCAAGGAGACTCCCTTAGTCCCTTATGGCTTGTCCTGGAAATGAATCCTTTATCTACCCAGCTTAACTCTACTCACTATGGATTTTCTATCAAGATTGGAAAGAGAGTTGGTACACGGCTAAATCATCTGCTATACATGGACGCCCTTAAATTCTACGCCGAAACAGAGTCGCATCTGGAAAACTTGCTGAGAATAGTTGAAACATTCTCACGAGACATAAAAATGGGATTTGGTTTGGACAAGTGTCGGACACTAAAGGTGGTGAGAGGAAAGTACAGAAGTCCGGGTATGAACTGGAGGATGGACAGCATAAGGCTAAGTTGGGAGAAAACACCTACAAATACTCAGGAGTAAACGAAGCTAAGCATATTGACCATGTGTCAATAAAGAAAGATCTGTCCAGTGAATTCGTCAAAAGATTAAAACAAGTCATAAAAACGCACTTGAACAGCAAAACTCTAGTGAAAGCTGTTAATACGTATGCTGTACCTGTGCTGAGCTACTCCTTTGGCATAAATGGTGTAAAACGGACATCGATGGTCTTGAGCGAAAAATGAGAACGATGCTCACAAAAGGAAGGAAACACCATCCACGATCATCAATAGAGCGATTGACTCTATCCAGAAGCTTAGGTGGGATCGTTGACATTGATAACCAGATGAAACGACAGATAGGCAGCCTTAGAGAGTACTTCTACGCAGAAGCGAGGTCATCTGTACTTCACAGAGCCATCAGTGAGGCGGACAGATCAACGCCACTGGTCTTGAGTCAACAAGAGATTCAACACCACCTACATACTGACCTTCAGAAGAAGTAAGCATGGAAAGCAAAACCTTTGCACGGAAGACATCCAAGTGAGGTGAGTCAAGCAAATGTTGATATAACTGCGTCAGACTACTGGCTCACTTCAGGACAGATTTTCCAGAAACTGAAGGTTTTATGCTTGCAATTCAAGACCAAGTCTTCCCTACAAGGAACTACCTCAAGTTTATTGTAAAAGATACCGCTGTACCAGATGATAAGTGCCGCTACGGCTGTCAACCGTCAGAAACAATACAGCATATTGCATCTGCATGTAGATATTTCCTGGCGACGGAGCACAAACAAAGGCATGATGCACTTGCTAAAATCTTGCATCAGGAGTTGGCTGATAAGTTTCAACTTCTAAAAGAAAAGAAAATTCCGTGCCACCAATATCAGCCAGAGTGTGTTCTTGAAAACAATGATTGCAAGCTGTATTGGGACCGAACTATTTTCACTGATCAATCGGTATCACACAACAGGCCGGACCTGGTGGTTGTCAACAAGAAAACCAAACAAACTACTTTGATTGATGTTGCGATTCCTAACAACAAGAATCTCCAGTCAAAACACATAGAAATGATCAACAAATACGGCGAGTTGGTCGACCCTATCAAAGGACAATGGCATGTAGAGCGGGTCAAGACCATATCTATCATTGTCTCAAGTACGGGCGTGATCGCAAGTACCTTGCTCCAAGGTCTTAAAGAACTGGATCTGGATACTCGGCTGTACAAACTAATGAAGAAGGCAGTAGTTTTATCAACAACCACAATCGTTCGGAAGTTCATGAGTAGCAAAATTCCAGCAGAAGTTGCTGTTTCAGTAAGTATACTTTGGCTCACTGAAGCCCGTATAATTATGTTGTAATGTACCAGCAATGTGTTATATGTACTGTATAAACAGAAAATAATCATAATAATAATAATACAATAATAAAAATAGTAATAATAGTAATAATAATAATAATAACAATAATAATAATAACCCCAATGATCCCAAAATTCGACAGAAGCAAAATCAAAGACTCCAAAATCGCTGAAAAATGGAAAGAACAACCCACAGAAAACTGGGAAAATTTCAAAGGAAAAATCATCGAGACCGCCAAAACCTTGATTCCCCTGACTAAAAACCGAAACATCCTTGGTGGAATCAAGAATGCGAAATCGCCCTCGACAACAGAAAAACTGCCTTCCAAACCTATAACAGTAACAAATCGGAGAAAAACCTGAAGATCTTCTTCGAGGTACCTAAACAGACGTCCAAAATTCTGAGACGAATCGAAGGGAAATATATCAATGATCAACTGACTTCGATCGAGAACGACTTCAGAAACTACAATACGCGTGATTTCTACAAAACATTCGCCAACCAAATCAAAGGGTAGCCTACACACCACAACATTTATGCTTCAGAAAACAAAACGGAAAACTGGCATTGACAAATAGAGACAATTGCCAAGAGCTAGCTACATACTTCTCACGACGTTTGAATTGCCCAGAACCCACGAAAAGATTCCCAAAGAAATAATCAGACCACACATCAGAAGAATCACTACCACCAACTCAAGATGAAATCCACTGCCACATCAATAGACTCAAAAACAATAAAGCCTCAGGTGAAGACGGCATCACTGCAGAACTACTTAAAAACCTAGGACCCAATGCACTCAGAGAAATTACACTAATCATCCAAGAAATATGGCAAATAGAGAAAATACCTGATGACTGGAAAACAGCACTGATCCACCCACTACACAAAAGAGGAGATAAGTCTGACGTGAACAACTACAGAGGGATTTCTCTCCTTCCTGTCGCCTACAAAATTTTCTCAGCTTGTCTCTTGACACGAACACAGGAACAACTCGAACCAAAGTTATCAGAATTTCAAGCAGGATTCATACCAAACCGATTCTGCCCTGAACAAATCTTCAACCTTAAAACCATTATCAAAATGCATGCAATTCGAAATAAACCAGTGATGTGCACATTTGTCGGTTTCCAAAAAGCGTACGACTCGATCGATAGACAGTCACTCTTCCAGATCCTTGAAGAAAGAGGATTAGATCACAAAACACGGAAACTCATTGAACAAACGCTGACCAACACAAAATCCAAAGTAAAATTTATGGGGGAAATCTCCGAACCTTTCGAAATTCAGACAGGTGTGCGACAAGGAGATGGTCTTTCCCCTCTCTTGTTCAACATTGTCCTGCATAAAGTCATGGAACAATGGGAAAAGAGCTCAAGAAACAAAATGTCTGGAAATCAGTTACACTTGGCTATCGTAAAAACAATCTCTCTATACCATATTTTGCCTTCTCCGATGATTTGGTTGTACTAACAGAAATTCAAGAGACCGCAATAAAACTAATAGAAACACTCCAAGAATGCGCCGAAAAAGTGGGACTTCAAATATCATTCGAGAAAACTCAAGTACTAAGTCACAAAGGCGACAACATGCAAACAAAATACGGTACCATCAAAAGAGTCCCACATTTCAAATATCTGGGAGAATTTATCGAACCAACTGGATCCGAAATTATCTCACAACAAAACCGACTCCAGAACACCAGGAGAGCACTCGGACTTATCTAAAACCTCTATAACAAAAAATGTATGTCAAGTCAAACCAAACTTCGATATTACAACACTGTTATCAAACCGGCAAGTCTCTACGCAAGCGAAACACTTACACTCAATAAGAAATATGAACTTGAAGATATCAAGAAAGAAAAATCATTCGGAAAATACTGGGAGCAAGACTCACTCCTGACGGGTACCAAGTAGACTGCCGAATACACGACTAACCCAAAGAATACTAGATTACATATCATCACTCAAAAGTACAACACCATGGATGAAAGAAGTACAAAAAGACATGCGAACTGCTAACATAACCGACACATCAGACAGAGAGACTCCTTCCGTAACAAAGTGAACAACTGGGAAGTCCAACCAGAGCAACCAAAACCTACTCCTTACAGACCTCAATGGTCTGACGAAAGAAAATTGGCATTCTCCAACAGAATGAAACAATACTGGCAAGATAAGAAGAACGTCAAGATTGAGTCAAATCGCTTAACGCTTTCCAATATTGGGAAAATACGCTGTAAATAAATAAATAAATAAATAATACCACGAACCTACTACGTTGTCGTAGGAAGGCGGAGAGGTGATACTCCGACGTGGCGCGTCCCAGGTGGCGGATAGGGGGGTCCTCACCAGTTTTGCTGGCGGACTTGAGCGAAATAAAATAGCTCTCGCGGACCAAACACACTCCCATCTCATCAATCATCCTATCATATTCCATTCGTCACCTTTCCAGATCACATCTGGAATTGTAATCCCTGACTACGGTCAGATCATGGGTCCTAGACCAGACAATCAACTCAAGTATGAACAGTCTTCTAATGAACTCTTCCACCGCAAGGCACCATTCGGATACGGTGGGGTGCCGCGTAGAAGAGTCAGGTGAGTCGGAGCGCCTGGAAACCCGAAAGTCCAAATACAAACTCAAAATTAACAAACATGGGGAATTTTCATTCTTTGCAACATTAAACATAAATTCGTTAATTAAAATTGGAAAACTTAAGCATTTAACCGCTATGTTGGACCTACACAAGATCTTAATAACAGCACTTCAAGAACTTAGAAACACAGATCAAGACCCCATTGAATCTGGAGGATACCGTCTCTACAAGGGACCTCCAGGACCACGAGTTATGAAAAATGTCCCCCAATTTGGTATGGGATTTTTAGTACATACCAGTATTATTGACTCAGTGGAAGACTTTTCGTCGAACTCATCAAGGTTAGCAACTTTAACAATTAGGACAGGAAACAAAATATACTCTTTGATAAACGTTCATGCCCCAACTAATGACAAGAATGTCAAAAAATTTAGAGATGAAACGGACAATTTTTGGGAAGAACTTGCCTTACTAATATCAAACATTCCAGACACTCATGTTAAAATCTTGCTTGGGGATTTTAATGCAAAAATTGGTCAAGAAAGAAAATTTCGTCCAATAGTAGGTAAGTGGCCAGCTCACAAATTCACTAACTAGAATGGTCAAAGATTAATCACCCTTTGTGAAGAACATGGCCTACGTCTCGAAACTACTAGATTTAAGCGAAGACCACACAAACTTATGACCTGGAAATGCCCTAACAGTGCACTAGGGGAATTCCAGATAGACCATGTTGCAATGGATAAAAAGTTCTACAAAGAAATATATAACGTGAAGGTACTACGTGGGGTCGATGTTGACTCTGATCATTATATATCCAAGATAAAGATCAAGTTAACTCCACGACGTAAACAAAAATCGTCAAACTCGACCATGCAAAGGCAAAATGACCCTAGTTATTTAATAAATAATGTGTCCTATAAGGAAAAGTCTAAAACTCTCTTAAGTGACAAGCTAGAAACGATGGTTGACACACTGAAAACCGTTGCTGTCGAAATTGCCCCTATTAGGAAAAGGAAAAAGCATGCATGGTGGAATGCGGAATGTGATGCTGCAATTCGGAAAAGACACACAGCATGGCTCAATGATCAGCAAAAGAGGACCACACAATCGCGAGAAGAATTAACCATTGTTCGAAGGGAAACTGCCAAAGAAATTAGGAGAATTAAAAGAGAAAATCAAAAAAAGTCCATGCAAATTATTGATGATTCCTTTAAGCAACACAAAACAACGGACTATTACAGGACATTTCGTCAATATCATTCTAAATACAGCCCTCCTACACTATTAATGAAAGATAAATCAGGTAAACTAGCCCACAATGATACTGATAATGCTAAAATTCTAGCAGATTATTTTAGAGAACTACTAAATGCTGATGAACCTAAGGAATATCTTGATTTTGAGCCTAATCCAAAAAATAAAACAAATTTACAGAACATTATTCCTCCTGACTTGACTGAAGTATGTGCAGCGATTAATTGGCTCAAAAATTATAGAGCAGCAGGAGAAAATTCATTGGTAGCAGAACTATGGAAATATGCAAATGAACAAACCATCTCCAACCTCCATAAACGCCTCATCGATGTATGGAATTCGGAACAAATACCAGAGGAATGGAGAATGGCTGTAATCCACCCAATTCATAAAAAGTGTGATAGATCAGACCCGAACAACTACCGTGGGATTTCTTTGCTTGATGTAACATACAAGATTCTATCTAGAATTATCTTGACAAGAATTCAACATCAACTCGATCAAGAACTAGGAGAATATCAAGGAGGGTTTCGACCAGGTCGCAGCTGTCCGGATCAGATCATCAGTCTGAAATGGATAATGAAATATCATAGAATGAGACAAAAGGATTTGGTCATTACTTTTGTGGATTTTAAGAAAGCTTATGACAGTATCCATCGAGGGTCATTACTTAATATCCATAGGGAATTTGGGTTACATCAAAAGCTTATCAACCTCATCGGCGTTACTTTGAAAGATACTAAATCAAAGGTTAAATTTCGAGGCACCTTGTCTGAACCATTTGATATCCGGACTGGACTTCGACAGGGAGATGGTCTATCACCGTTATTATTTAATTGTGTTCTTGAAAAGATCATGCGTGAGTGGAACAAAACTTGTCCTCCAAATGTAAAGATTGGTACTAATATAAAACTGAATTGCTTGGCCTTTGCGGATGACCTTGCACTGCTTGCAACCAGTATAGATGAGGCTAAACACCAAATTGAAGAACTTGGGTCTATTGCAGCAAAAGTAGGACTTCAAATTTCATTTGAAAAGACTGAAATAATGGCATCCTTTGATGTGGAAACACAAGCTATTACATTGATCAACAATAAAGAAATTAAAGTTGTACATATATTTAAATATTTAGGGGAGATTATAACAAATTGTGCAGTGACTGTGGCAAGACGTGTTCATTCTGTGACCGTGCACCGCCCTATTAAAATAAACATATTCTTGGCGTGCCTCCTAGCTGCATCACTGGAACCAACTAGAAAAGAAAGGAGTACGCAGTGGAAATGGATGTTAATTTCTGACCTGTGCTGGGCCCGTACTTGCAGGCCAGATGTGCCGAGCGACTCCAGACTCCGTGAAGGTGGTCCCACGACGAGTGGTAGGAATACCCTCCTGGTGCTAGAAAGCTAGAATAAGTTAGGCCTAGGTTTGAAGAGAGAGAGAGAGAGCGAGCAGCCCGATCGCCCAACACTACTAAATGAGACACATGGGTAAAGAAATGGAAATTTAATGAATTGAAACCGAACACACAAAGAAACCCGGCCAGAATAACACACACAAAAAAGAATACCCTTCACCTAGGGGTCAAATAAAGTCACTTTCAAACGGGGAAGATAAATATAAATAACAATAAATAACTTACGATAGTAAATAACGTTAACAAATTAAATTCATACCTGTGCTCACTTCGGTGAAAACGATGTAAAAAGGGAGGAAGTAAAAGATCAAGAGGCAATCGAGCCGGTCGCTGGTCAACAACAATCACTTCTCTGCCTAGAGATGGATGGTTGTCATGACGACCACAAATAACAAGCATAGCAAAGATAAAACAAGAGGCTGTGTGCGTGTCGCAAAGGCTGTGGCGAGCAATGGGGATGCGATCGAGCTGGCAGTCCCCAGAGAAAAGAAAAGCAAAAACCAAAGATACAACAAGGAGAAACAAATGACGTCAAGTGTCCGTGAAATATATCATGATACATACACGCAATCAAACACACAAAATGCCAGCCGACGATGCAGAAATAAAACTCAAAGCAACTCGTGCTTGTAGGTAGTCTAGCAAAACATGCTAAACCTATATGGTCACCAACTTACGTTCCGAGTTCGAACTGAATACGGTAAGGCCTACTTAAAGTTACCGCCGTGATCCAGTTGCCCGAAGCATGGAATGAAGGGAAAACATAAGGGCTAAAATATATGGTGTCATGCCTCGTGTTGGGAGAATGGTCGAAACGCCAACGTCCACAAACCACGGGAGACCCATTCGAAGATATGCCCAATCAAAACATCATCAATGCACCTCGCAGCAAGAAAAACATACACTCACAAAATCACTCGCAGATATATTTCACGGCACAAATAAAAGGTTAAACGAAGACTCAAACAAAATAAAACAGGAGACCGCCATTACGATTGGTTCCACAGCAAATCCAAGCACACGACGAAGATCAAAAAGAAAGGTTAAATTTAGGAAATGAGCATAGTGGACACAAGGTTAGATGTATTACTTACATGGGTAAATGGAAGGCTTCGCCATAATAACAATGTTAAATAAAAAGGAAAAACATTACATTTTAAATAATAAGGCGGAGAGCCTCAAGGCACGTCCGGACAGAAAGTATCTCACATGGCGACTGAGTCTACCGGGACGGCCGCCAAAGAAAATAAAGAAATGAGAGATGTTAAACATGGCTCAGGATCCACACCACCCCCCAAAAGAAAAATTATTTATAATAATAAAAGATTTTTCTTTTTACATCACTAAGCACCACCGCTTTGAAATCAATCATGTACCAAGTGTTCCAAAATACACAACATCCTTATCACACAGGTGGTTTGTCAACAACTATAACAGTACACAAAATATGAGGGGGGGGAGGGTGATCGATATAACAATCACTTAAGTAATTGAGCCATGTCAGAAAGAATACAGTTATAAAAGGAAGTAATATATAAAAATAATCAGATCGCTTCGGCGATCGCAATATAGGACAGAACTCCTTCGGGGTCCCCAAAGGCGCGCGTTCCTTTGACGTTCCCTGGGCTTGTCATAATGGTATTACGGTTCGCCTGAGCGTTACAATGACAAGAAAAGTAGATAGAGACACGGACGAAAATCATAAACAAAAGACTTTCGCCCTTTGACGCCGAAGTCTGCCATTCTCCTTATACCCATCATGAAAGTGACGTATTAAAATAACAAAGAAGCGATATAATGTGTCCATTATTTATAGAATATAAATTCTCTACTGGCCGAATTCGCAAAAATACATATTTTTACAATAAATATTAAGTTACACAGAGTATGTAGGCCTATTTCTTCTTGTATTATTTTCTTTCTTGAGCTCGTAAATTTGTACTTGACTCTGCCTCGGTCAAAATTGGTTCAATAATAGGCAGGTCAAGGAGACGCCATATGAATACTAGCTTCCTTGGATAACATAAGCAAATTATGATTGGCTAACCTACGCAGAAAAAGGACAACATTAATCACAGCAAATAAGAAGGTTACACAATAAATGGTTTCAATTGAGATATGTGAGCTCTGGATACGTCGGTGGGATTCTCCTTGGAGATCAATTCAAAAGTGACAGGTGTTAAAAATCTAGTGATAGTTTTGGGCGTGCTCCAGCGAAGCATTAGCTTAGCTGACTCCTTATTCTTGGCCGAACTCTGTGGGTGCAGGCGCACTAGCACGTCGTCATTCACCTGAAAACAAACAGGTTGCCTACCCTTGTTATAGCGAGACGCCACGCGATCTCGTGCCCTTTTCAGATGCCGTACAGCAACTTCCCATTTTTCTTTGACTGAGGTACGGCGGGATGGCGCAGCCAGATAATCTATTTTCCACTGAAGCTGAAGTGGATCAACAATACGCCTTCCTAAAAACAATTCCGAAGGGGTAGAATTCGTCGATTCATGAAGAGCAGTGTTAAATCCTAAGGAGAAAAACTGAAGATTTGCGTCCCAACGTGACTGATCTGCGTTGTGGAACGCACTCAAGCAAGCCTTCAAGTTACGATGAAACCTTTCAACGTGATTGGGCTGAGGGTGGTAGGGTGCCAAAAAGACATGATCAATTCCCCAAGAAAAACACATTGATCTAAAAGACTTGGACCGGAAAACGCTCGCGTTATCGGACACTAAAAACTTTGGAGGACCAAAAACACCAAAAATATGATTGGTCAAAAGCCTAACAGTGGTACGTGTCGTGATTTCCCTGACAGGAAATAACCATACAAACTTTGAAAATCCATCAACGACAGTAAGTATAGCTTGATGACCAGAAGATGACCTAACTAGGGGACCAAAATAATCTATAAACAGGCGCTCATTAGGATATGACATCGTGTCAGCGTGGTGAAGTCCAATGCGAGAATTCTTTGCTGGCTTAGAACGTTGACACGTAACGCATTTTCGGACGAAAGCAAAAGCATCCGCTTTCAAATGAGGCCAGAAGAATTCCTGAGAGATTTTATGGAAAGTCTTCGTCATACCTAAATGTAATCCAAAACAGGATTCATGGAAATACGCCAAGAGCATACTTCGTATATTCTCTGGCACGAAAATCCTACATTTCGAAGATCGAGGAGCGGTATGCACTATAACATCATTGCGCAATGAAAACTCAGATACACCAGGATCTTTTCCGAGAATTTTTTCACGCAATGTGACACAAAATGGGTCATCTGCTTGGTACGTACGTATGTCAGTAAAAGACCATGGAATGTGTTGGAGAAGATTCACTGGCTCGGGGATCTCAACAATGGGAGAAGGTTCCTCAAACATGCGTGACAAACAATCCGCTACAACATTTTCACTGCCTCTGACGTGAATGATGTCAAAGTTGAAAGAGGATAGACGAAGAATCCAACGATTTATACGTCCCAATTTTTTGACATGCGAGCGCATCCAGGACAGAGCTTCATTGTCGGTATACACTATGAAATGCCGATGTTCTAGAAAAGATCTGAAACGTTCACAGCCGAATACGACAGCCAGACTTTCTTTCTCGAAAGTGGAATACCGGCGTTCGCAATCATTAAGCATCCGACTGGCAAAAGCGATGGGTGCCAACTTACCATTCACCTGCTGACTAAGCACACAAGAAACTGCGACATCACTCGCATCACAATGTAACATAAAATCTTTCCCAAAATCCGGAGTTCGAAGGACGGGAGCAGAAGAAAGACATTCTTTCAATTTCTCAACGGCGAGACACTGGTCGGGGCCCCACACGAATCGTACATTCTTCTTCTTCAAATAATTCAGGGGCGCTGAAATGTCCGAAAAGCCCTTAATGAACCTACTGTAAAAGCCTGCCATTCCCAAAAAACGTCGGACTGCTTTCACATTCGTGGGAGTAGGGAACTCTTGGATACATTGCACACGCTCAGGGTTCACTTCTATGTTCACATCCGAAAGAATGTGACCTAAAAATTTGATTTGCTTCGAAGCCAAAGAGATTTTGTCCGGGTTAACAGTGAGTCCGGCTCTGCGAAGACGACATAGGACTTCACGTAAATGGATCAGGTGATCCTCAAAAGACTGACTGTAAATCACGAGGTCATCTAGATAGTTAAACACAGATGAATACTTTAAATCTCCAAATAACTCGTCCAAAACCCTACTCAATACTTGTCCACCGATAGAAATGCCCATGGGTAACTTATTGAACTCAAAAAGGCCGAACGGAGTGGAGAACGCAGTTACCTTACGGCTCTCGGGATCGAGAGGAATTTGATAGTATGCACAATTCAAATCTAGGACGGAATAGTACTTCGCCCCGTGAAAATGCTGAAAAGCGCTCTCCAGAGTTGGAAGGGGAAAGTTGTCGAACACCACCTTAGAATTGAGTCGACGATAATCAACTACTAAACGAAAAGTACCCTCTTTCTTAGGCACCAGGAATGCTGGACTACCATAAGAAGACTTAGAAGAGCTCACAACACCGCGTGCCTTAAGATCATGAATATATTCTCTCATGGCAATGAGTTTGGGTGGAGAGCACGAAAATGGCGCCGACCTAACTGGAACCTCATCAGTTAAATCAATATGACACTCGTAGCCGATAGCGGAACCCAGTTCCGACGTGAGAACATCTGGAAATTCATTCACCAAATCAGATAAAGCGTCACGTTGACTCGTGAATAAAGTAGGAAGGATTAAAACAGCAGAGATACCAGAAAAATTACAAGGAACACTCGCTTCACAAGTATTAAAATGAAACCGCTCCTTGGATTTAAACAAAAAACTGAAGGAATGATCCGAAAAATCAAGCCTCAACCCTGCTTTGTGCATAAAATCAGAACCTAAGATCATAGGCGTAGATAAGTCATCCACCACATGGAAGTTCCAATCCCAAGAATAACCACATATCTTAATATGACATGTTACAACGCTAGAAACAGAAATAGATGACTTCACCGCAGAATAAAATTTTAAACCCCCATCTTGTGGACAAATCTGAGTAACAGGAAGCTGTTCCGCGATGGAGCGATGAATAAATGAACGTGAAGCACCAGAATCCAGTAAAGCGGGTATCGACAATTTCTTAACACTTACAGGGACCCAAGGACAGAAGTTTCCAGTCGTGGAAATGCTCATTTCCCGGCGAACTTCATTGCATGGCCACTCCGGCGGGTCTAAACCGGGGACCCATGCTCGTTTCCCTGACGCGAAGCACATCTAGGACAGGCTATGTGCGTCACGTCACGAAGACCACATGTGTGACAAAACACACGAGAGGGCGCACGGCAGGAATTAAAATGATGCCCCAAACGATCACAATTCCAACATTTTATACGGTTATACATGTTCGGGTTTCGAGGTAACTGTTGATCCTGAGGAGCGGGATTCGCAGAAGAAGTAGCATTGGGAATACTCCCGACAATATGCGAGTGGGGACGGTTAACTGCCCGGTCCTCCTGACGAGATATTGAAGATGGGTGCGCAGTCCTCTGAATCTGGGATTGCGCGCATGCAGTCTCTGGAAACAAACTGTCAGAGGGGAGGGGTGGGGGTACATATGACTTGCGAAGGCGCCGATTGAACTCGCATTCACGTCCTTGATCAACAATGTCAGCCACACTATACACGCTGGACCGGCGTATGAAAGACTTGTACTCAGGTGCTAGATTTCTATACACAATATCAACAGTTTCAATAAGGGGAAGGGGCTGCGACAACCTACTTATTAAAGTCATTAGCCCAGTAACAAAATCGTCTACAGGCTCTTCCAAACCCTGGGTACGGCGATGAATTTCAGCCTTCAAGTCATGTTCAAAATCATAAGTCGTAAACCGCTCCTTTATTGACTTACAGAAATCAACCCACGAGATGAAAGATCTGTTGGTAAGTCGATACCATTTTAAAGCTAACCCACTCAACAATAATGGTAGGCAGACAACAATGTCGTCTGGTTCGAGGTCATAACAATGGCAGAGTTCACTGACCCTGTCTAAGAACTCAAATACAGACGAAACTCCCAGTTCACCAGAAAATGAAATTCCCCACTTGGACACTATATTGGCTACGCCTCCCTTGCGATGGCCTTTCACCTCAGTCAATGGATTAGTGTCTTTCCCACAGACACTTTCAAACGATAGCAGATCATCGTCAGACTGGATGAGCTCCTTCTTCACGTTACAACCTGGGAGAGAATACATGGCTAAACTACAGAAGTACTGCTAGCTACAATTCAAAACAATAACTACAAATGTCTTGCCTCCGTCCTGCGCCTGAAATGAGTACGAAACAAGAAGTAGGGTTGGTTAGTACATTACCAATGCTGGGGTTCGTTGATAGGGTCCAACTCATTGCACTCTCCTTACAGTTTGTTATTTTTATGGTCCATACTCCTTGGAAGTTCACATTGACTCTCAATATTTGTTTGCATAGTATGCAATAGGGAACATGAAACAGAATAAAAACAACATTGAAAAATATGCAGCGAAATATTAAAATCCAATGGATATGGCTAAGCGACCAGGAGACTTAACCTCGCAACTGATACCATCTGCACCGCCCTCTTATGATAAACATATTCTTGGCGTGCCTCCTAGCTGCATCACTGGAACCAACTAGAAAAGAAAGGAGTACGCAGTGGAAATGGATGTTAATTTCTGACCTGTGCTGGGCCCGTACTTGCAGGCCAGATGTGCCGAGCGACTCCAGACTCCGTGAAGGTGGTCCCACGACGAGTGGTAGGAATACCCTCCTGGTGCTAGAAAGCTAGAATAAGTTAGGCCTAGGTTTGAAGAGAGAGAGAGAGAGCGAGCAGCCCGATCGCCCAACACTACTAAATGAGACACATGGGTAAAGAAATGGAAATTTAATGAATTGAAACCGAACACACAAAGAAACCCGGCCAGAATAACACACACAAAAAAGAATACCCTTCACCTAGGGGTCAAATAAAGTCACTTTCAAACGGGGAAGATAAATATAAATAACAATAAATAACTTACGATAGTAAATAACGTTAACAAATTAAATTCATACCTGTGCTCACTTCGGTGAAAACGATGTAAAAAGGGAGGAAGTAAAAGATCAAGAGGCAATCGAGCCGGTCGCTGGTCAACAACAATCAATTCTCTGCCTAGAGATGGATGGTTGTCATGACGACCACAAATAACAAGCATAGCAAAGATAAAACAAGAGGTTGTGTGCGTGTCGCAAAGGCTGTGGCGAGCAATGGGGATGCGATCGAGCTGGCAGTCCCCAGAGAAAAGAAAAGCAAAAACCAAAGATACAACAAGGAGAAACAAATGACGTCAAGTGTCCGTGAAATATATCATGATACATACACGCAATCAAACACACAAAATGCCAGCCGACGATGCAGAAATAAAACTCAAAGCAACTCGTGCTTGTAGGTAGTCTAGCAAAACATGCTAAACCTATATGGTCACCAACTTACGTTCCGAGTTCGAACTGAATACGGTAAGGCCTACTTAAAGTTACCGCCGTGATCCAGTTGCCCGAAGCATGGAATGAAGGGAAAACATAAGGGCTAAAATATATGGTGTCATGCCTCGTGTTGGGAGAATGGTCGAAACGCCAACGTCCACAAACCACGGGAGACCCATTCGAAGATATGCCCAATCAAAACAGCATCAATGCACCTGGCAGCAAGAAAAACATACACTCACAAAATCACTCGCAGATATATTTCACGGCACAAATAAAAGGTTAAACGAAGACTCAAACAAAATAAAACAGGAGACCGCCATTACGATTGGTTCCACAGCAAATCCAAGCACACGACGAAGATCAAAAAGAAAGGTTAAATTTAGGAAATGAGCATAGTGGACACAAGGTTAGATGTATTACTTACATGGGTAAATGGAAGGCTTCGGCATAATAACAATGTTAAATAAAAAGGAAAAACATTACATTTTAAATAATAAGGCGGAGAGCCTCAAGGCACGTCCGGACAGAAAGTATCTCACATGGCGACTGAGTCTACCGGGACGGCCGCCAAAGAAAATAAAGAAATGAGAGATGTTAAACATGGCTCAACCGTTAATGGTGAACAGGATCTGAAGAATCAACCCCTTATGGAAAAACTTCTGGTGAGTGACAAATGCACAATACATTCCTGGACATGGTGTGGCAGTGAAGGTCTGGGGCTGGCCACCATTAGCCGGCCACGCCGAGCGGGAGGGGAAGGTGTCGCAAGGCTACCTGCAACCGGGTTCTCGCTCTGCTGTCTAGCGCTTGCTCTAAGCGGCGACATAGAACTCAACCCTGGACCTTTGCAATGCGCAATATGTGAAAAAATCGGCCGAAAAAATCAATTATATATTCAGTGCAGTTATTGTAACATGTCGAGTCACAGGACGTGTGCTAAAATCAGTACCTCTGAGTTCCGGTGCATTAAAAAAGGCACGCGAACGTGGACATGTTGGCAATGCGCTATGCCGCCGTTTACCGACTCGTTGTGCAACAAAACCAGTGATATTCCCAGTGACTCTGTAAATAGTGTAAATAACCTGAATAGTTCACTTGTAAATAAACACTTATCACTGTTCGCCTTCAATGCCCGCAGCATCACGCGGCCGGGACGGAAACAAAACATTCATGCTACAGTGACCGCCCTAGATCCAAGTATTGTGTGTTGCAGTGAAACGTGGCTCTCTGGGGTGGTAGGTGATCGGGAGGTGTTACCAGACACATACCAGCTGTTCCGGAAGGACCGACCACGGACTTCAGGGGGCGGGGTTCTCATTGCTGTGAAACCTGAGTACAATGCAACTCGCGTCCATCAGCTGGAAACTGACGCTGAGGCCGTGTGGGTTGAGGTTCAATGCAGTAACGGTAAATATCTGATCGGATCAGTCTATCGCTCTCCGAAATCGTCCCAGCTGATGAATGATGAGCTGATTCTCTCCCTCAAACGGGTGCAAAACCTTCAACAAAATTATGACGCTGTCTACATTGTTGGTGATTTCAACCTTCAAATCACATGGAATAGAAATGCCGCTCCTATCCCAAATAATCCTATATCCAACAACTTCCTTACAGCATTCTATGATCTATTCCTCCATCAACTCATATTTGAAGCTACCCGTATCACTGAGACCTCCCGTTCAACTCTCGATCTCTTCCTAACAAACTCTCCATCCTCAATTCAGTCTCTACAAGTCATCCCTGGATTTTGTGATCACCAAGCCCTCCTAGCTATATTTACCCACAAAAAGAACAGTCCAAAATTACAAACCAGAACAGTTTACAATTACTCCCGTACCAACTGGAAACTCCTATCTGACATCTTACTTGACAGATTACCGGTCATTACACCTTCAGTCGCCAGCAGTGTAGATATAGATGGTACCTGGCATACTTGGAAGGAAATCTTTTTTCAGTGCGTCGATGAAGTGATCCCTAAGGTTACAATTAAAAATAAGAAAAAAACACCTTGGATCTCAAAGGACATAATATCCAAAATAAGAAAGAGAAATCAGCTCTATAACAAGTGGAAACAGTGCCCAAGTGACAGCAGGTGGGAAAAGTATAGGCTGGCTAGAAATAGTACCAAATCTGCAATTCGTGAAGCCTACAGTACGTATATGGACAAATTAAGCTTTAATCCCAAGGCAATGTGAACATTCATTCGGAGCAAAAGTGGCAACATCGCACCACAGAGCTTTAAACATAACGGACTTTCTATTTCCAACCCACTAGACATAGCCAACTCATTCAACTGTAAATTCCAAAGTAACTTCTCTCCACCTGACACCAGTGAAGGAATGTTCCTACCAAGGACATCATCCCCTCTCTTTCCCCTAGCCAGTCCATATTTCACACAACAGGAAGTTCGAGACAGCTTACGGAGAACTAGACCCCATGCCGCGACAGGACCAGACTTAATCCCTGCTCGGATTCTTCATTACTGTGCAGATGCCTTAGCACCCTCATTGTGCGCACTTTTCAACCAGTCCATTAACACCGGGACTCTACCACAAGAGTGGAAACATGCTAACGTGGTCCCTGTGTTCAAAGATGGTGACAAGGAAGACATGGACAACTACCGCCCGATTTCTCTGACGTCTGGTATCTGTAAATGTATGGAGCGCCTGGTTGCTAAGAACATACTGGAATTCCTGAGTGAGCGAGGCCTGTTAAATCCAAGCCAACATGGCTTCGTTCCGGGGAGATCTTGTACAACTCTTTTGACAAAAGTGATTGATGACTGGCAGAACTCTTTGGATCAGACTAACGTCTCCCAAGTGGACTGTGTGGCCCTGGACTTAAGCAAAGCTTTTGATCAGGTACCTCATCAAAGACTCTTGTTAAAGCTTTGCAAATATGGCATCGGAGGCAAACTGATTACATGGTTGACGTCATTCCTGGTAGGTCGAACGCAGTGTGTCGTGTTTGGCGGGGCCAAGTCACCGAACATAGTGGTAACTTCGGGAGTATCACAGGGGTCGGTGATTGGGCCTTTGTTGTACATGGTTTTTACCCTCGACCTTCCAAGCTGTGTGACGTCCACGATGGCGCAGTATGCAGACGACTCAATAATTTACAGAGCCATAAAAAATAATGATGACGTCAAAGCACTACAGGAAGATCTGGACAGTGTCGCACTGTGGTGTGATGTAAATAAGATGACCTTGAATGTAAACAAGTGTAAATATATTCGGCTAAGTAGGGCCAGACAGCCTATTGCACATAGCCTTTCACTGAGCGGCAAAGTTCTTCCCATGTGCAGTTCACTGCGAATGCTGGGAATACACATTTCCAGCAATTTGAAGTGGAATGTACACGTTGAAGAATCTAGGTGTAAGGCATTTAGAATTCTAGTATTTGCAAGACGTAATCTTCTGGGATTCAGAAGCCGTGCACTCCGAGCGGTGTATCTCTCCACGATACGGCCCATTCTTCTGTAAGGACTTCCTGCCTGGCATCCCACTACCGAGGAAAACATGAGGAAGTTAAGTGCAGTCCAACGTCGAGCAGAGCGACTCATTTACAATCAGGGCAACAAAGGTTTGACAAAACCATTAACATCCATCAATGACATATGTAGCCAAGTAGATCTCACCTTTCTCCGAAAATCTCTAGCTGGCACCATTATACTGTACCCATTTCACCACCTTCAGCTGTCATATCGTTCAGTCCGTAGAGCACAGGGTGTCACACTTGTTCCTCCATTCGCTAGGACAACAGATTATCAATCTGGATTCTACAATCGCTCTGCTCGACTTTGGAATGACCTGCCTAGTGAAATAAAAGACCTTCCTCCACGACAATTTTGCCGCAAAGTGAAGGCTCTAAAGGGACTAAAACCCCATGTAAATTGAATTATATACTGTATAATGTAACTTTGTGAGTGATTGGGAGTGGGCGCGTGCGTGTATATATGTATGTATGTATGTATGTATGTATACGTGTGTGAGAGTGTATATGTGTGTGTGCATGCCTGTGTCTTCCCTTTTATTTATGAATTGTATGATATAGACGTCATGTACAGCAGATTATGTGTATATAGCAAATGTAAAGGTGTAAATTGTATAGGCCTAATGTAACATTTGAGATTTGTTTAGATTTAATGAACGGAGATGGAGACACTGATGTGTATGTGGGGCTTGCCCTTTCTCTATCTGCCGTCCATAAATTGTAGGCACAATTTTTGGTAAATAAATAATAATAATAATAATAATAATAATAAATGCAAAATTACGACATTACGAATCAGTTATTAAACCGGAAGCAATATATGCCTGTGAAACACTTTTCTAGTTTAAACACTCGATCAGTTACTGACACATTATAGAAGATTGATAGAAGAATTCTCAGGACTATAATTAATAAAAAACATCAGGTGGATGGTCAATGGCGTCTATTACCAAATGAAGTGGTTTATAAAGAAACAGAGTCTATAGTCGATACTATGCGAAAAAGGCGAATTGCCTTTTTTTGTCATATCTCACGCCTGCCGGATACCAGACAATTAAAAGTATTATTTAATTATTTTTTCAAAAGTAAAACAAAGAACTCTTGGTTTATGGAAATTCAAAATGATCTGGATGAACTCGGCTTGACAATGTCCCAAATTGCTAACAAAGATGAGAAGAATATCTTGAAAAACAAGAACATCCGACTTCCCTTAAAAACCTTTACCCGCAAAACTTACACTATAAGCGATGCAGAGAGAGCGGCAAGGTCAACTTGAATGAAAATGTTTTGGGAAAAGAAGAAAAATAAGAAGCTGAATCTCTAATATTGTTTTTGAGATATGTATATACTTGTTTTGGTTAAGTGCTCCAATGCGGGCGTAACATATGTAAATAAATAAATAAATAAATAATAACAATAATAAGTTAAAAAAGAGATTTTGTCCACTGTGATTCTTCGTGAAGTTGGCTAACGTATGGGCATCTGCTTATACTGTAAAAACAGAAGGGTTGTTGGTGGCGATACAAGACCAGGTGATCCTAGCTAGAAATTATAGAAAGTAGCTTACATCTTGAATGACAGCACAGTTGTAAATGGCAAATGCAGGATGTGCAACATTTACATGGGGATTGTAGATCATATAATGTGCCCATGTGGACATTGGCACAAGAGAACCCTCGACCTCTTGTATGAAAGGACGACAGAGTTTTAGAGAAATTATAAGAAACCAAGAAAGAATTCGTGGTCAAACAAGCTACAGAAACCCAGCAAGAAGATGCAGGTGGTTTTTGAAAATACTAGCGTAAAACATCAAGTCCCATTATTTTGACACTTTAAGTACAAAAAGCCATTTAGGAAGCCATTATAAGAGTAAGCGAATGCCTAGTTGAAGAGTCTTAATGGACACTTGACATTCCATGAAGCAGCGATTCAAGCAAGGAGTTATTGCGAGTCAAGTGTGACATTTATGAGAGATCTACTTTTTTAACGACACACTTGAGGCGAGGCCCTAGGAAATGCAAGCTAGCAGAAATTCGAATATATAAATAAGGGATTCCCAGTCATAAAGCTTGACAAACTAAATACCCCATGTAAACGAGCTATGAAATGTAGACGAACACAGGAACAGAATAATTCGGAGAGTTGGTGGACTTGTCAAATAGGCACTTGAGAAAATGCTTAGCTAAGACTACGTCATTCGAAACTCCAGCGGAACGCTATGAGAGAATACAAGGTAATGAGGTTGGCCCCACACTGTGGATAATAACTATTTTGATTAATTACAAACTAACCTATGAACAAATTTCATTCCGCCAAGAAGCAAGCTTAAAGTTAATGCATTTTACATCTGGAAATAAATTGTGAACCAGATTGGAGCAAGGAGTCAAGAGTTGAGTTCCCGGACTTGTAAAGAACTAATTTCTGCGTCAAATCGAATAAATAAGGGCTCGAGGAAGCCAAAGTCACTCAGTCAATCGAAGGCCTCGGAGGGGGCACGTTAGCACGTCAGTACTCAGTCAGATCGAGAGCCTCGTTGGAGGTGCTACGTCAAGAGAATACTCAGTTATACTCAGTCTGCAAGAAACCTCTGGGAGGCACGTTACGCACTAAGTCACGTCAGTTACGCAGACCTCAAGAAGGTTGCGCTACGATATTAGAGACTCTTTAATTCGATTTCGGACCTAAGTGTAGGTCATAATATTCAAAGACTGAATAAGTAATCAGTTTAAAACTTTCAGTGGAGGCGCGCTACGCTAATAATTAGACCGAGTTGCACCAAGTAAACAATCCAGAGTTAGGGACTCTGAGCGCATACAAAGTGTTTATAGAACATTTATATTGAATGACTGCAAAGTAAAGAACATTAGAGATTGAAAAGCAATCAGTAAATTCGTAGAGCGGAGGCAAGTTACGTCACGCCAAAGTAACGGCGGCTCGAAACATTAACTCCCAGAGGGAACATTTCAATGAACATTATAGTGAAATTGCATAGTGCAAAAAATACGAGAAACACGAATTTAAAGAAAGGAAATAGCAGCTATAAATAGGTATATCAAGTATAAGGACTTCGAACTGGAAGCCAAGCTAATATTGTAAAAAAGTTACGATAGATAGAGATAGGAAAGGAGGTGGCGGAAAAAATTACGAACACTTTCGCCTTAAACAAATAGGCCGAATTAAGGAAGCCACATGTAATAAATAGATTCCACAGAGACTAAGGAAATAAAGACTTACCAGAAGTAGGAAATTCGTAGAAGGAGCAATCACGCGTTCGATGCGGAGTAGATGGAGTGCATCAGGATCATCAGTGCCGTGATATTTCATCGCAATACGCTGAGATATGGTCCGTGTGTCGTGTAAATAATAAATAAGTTTTTAAGTGTAATAAGTGTAAAAAGCAGAGTAATAATGTGTCAAAAAGTGTATAAGTGTAAAATCGAAGACCAGAAAGTGAAAATGGTCCCATTTTGTGTAACATGTATTATTGAAGCAGTATGATGGGTGAATTCATCCAGAGATTTGGTCATGAACCGAACGTCAGATGGGGTGAGTAGGAAATTTTATTATCCTAATGTTGTGTCATGTGCTAATTATTAAATTGTGAAATGTATAAATAACTAAGTAAATGCACTAGTAAGTGAATGAATAACGTTTAAAAATGTGTTGGAAAAATCGCAAATATAAGTTTGCCAAATGTAAGAAGATAATTGTTAGAGTGCAGAGTCAAAATAATTGAAACCCGTGAAAATGAATAATTAACAATGATAAATGAAATCTGAGAGGAGAAATCGAGTCTAATGAAGTTATTGGCAAGTTAGTTATGCCGTATAAATGAAATGTAAATGTAATAATGAATTGAGCACCGTAATAATAATGATGTAATAAGTAATGACGAATAATAAATAAAGTGCTCTAGTTGAAGTAATTGAATAATCAAAGGATCTTGTGATACCTTAAAGTAATAAAAGTAATGAAAGTAATGTTGTTGTTCAGATCGTAATATAATAAATTAAAGTAAATGGTGGTTATTGAACACCTTGAAGGTATACGATAAAGTTTGTAGGCTATAGGCCATATTAAAAGGAAAACGTCGAAGGTAAGACCAATAAGTAATGCCGCGATATAAGTAAAGTCAAGTTGTCTAAGGATATTTGGGGTGTGCGATGAAAGTCCAAGTTATAAAATGTTGTATTGCCAAAATGGGCTAGTAAATAATGAATAATGAGTAGCATCAAGCTAGGAAATCTGTATCTTATAACATGCATATTCGGGAGATCAAAAATAATATTAATTGTCGGAATATTGATGTTGTGTTAGGGCGTGACCCGCTGGTAGGCAATGGGTCCTGACCAGGTCAATGTATATAAGCCGGAGTTCAGGCATGATGGCGATCTCTGAATTGTCCGCCTTAAAAGTATATATGGTTTGCAACCAAAGTGGATGATACATTCCCACTGGAATATCTTTGTTTATGGTAATTTGCAGTGTAAGTCCCGTTGAGGCATTGCCAAGTATAAGTCTGGAGGGATTAAAAGGTTTCTACGAGATATGATACAGCTGGGGAGGCGTGTAGGGTCTCCGAGCCTAGTGTCATATAACCTATCCTAAATTGGCCAGCATCGTTATCCGACCAAAAAGTGTGTGAAATAAAGTATGTAAGCCGGAGTTCAGGTATGATGGAGATCTCAGAATTGTCCGCCTTAAAAGTATATAAATCGTCGTGATCTCAGGATAAATGCATGCAAGTAATTAATATTATTTTTGATCTCCCGAATATGCATGTTATAAGATACAGATTTCCTAGCTTGATGCTACTCATTATTCATTATTCAATACGAAATGAATGTTATAAAAAAGTGAGGGAATAAGTAATTGAAGTAATAATAATATCGTATGGCCTCGGATGCCTGGTGCAAGCTTTGTTAATTGACACCCAGATGGTAGCTTGCATGTCGAATTTCGTCGTTCCTTTGAACGCTATGAAAGTCAAGGAGGTTAGATATCTAAACTCCTTGACACTACAGCGCTTTCAAGTAGAGAATGGAGGAACTTTGTGTTGGCGGAAAATCCCGAGATTAATTTTGCCGTTGAACACGGCCTACTGAATTCAAATGGGTTCTTTAACATGCCAACAACGTATGACATGAGTGTCGTGATTTTTGTCGCCTTCAAAAATCACTTACCATGGCCAGGGGCGAACCTGCAATCTTGGGGTTGGTAGTCCGACACTATAACCACTCACCCACCGTGGAAAGCTAGTAATTGAAGTAATGAGGGGGCTTGGACATTCACACACCATTAAGGGAAGAGAAAACAAAAAGTTGAAATCGCGAGGGCTAAATGAATGAAGACCACTAGGTCGTAAATTTAAAGCTAAATAACGTGAAGGACGTGGACGTGAGCGACCTTGCCGGCCCTTCTCAAGACCGCAAGAGGGAGATAACAATAGGCGCTTTGTATGTAAAAGTTTTAAGATCTGAACAAGGAGTAGCCATTAAAACGGAGAATTATGCAAATGTGTTAAAGAAAGGTGCTATAAGAATATACTGTAAATTGTTGTATTAGTGGGTTTTAGACAATTTTACCGATCCTGAATTTGAAGTAATTCCATAATATTTGATCATAGTAGTCAAGGAATAAGATATTAAGAAATAACCGATTCTTCCTCAAAAAGGTTATAAAAATAAGACGGGTAAACGGATAATTGAGTTTGAAAGTAAACCAAGTAATACAAAATGATAATAGCACATGATGCATCATTAATGAACCATCCTAGAGCATGAGAGAGAAGTTGAAGGACGTGAGTTCGATTCATGGCAGGTAAAAGGAGTGTTATTCATGATATGTTTTAAAAGTGTTATTTGTTGTGTTAAAGTATAATGGAAGAAATAAGTACAGTTTCAAAGTAACTGAATGCAATGCAAATGGTGCGAGTAAGGATAAATAAAGCCCTGAAGGGATTGTAATAATATACGGTAAATGTCCGAAAGCCTTAGAAGATGTTTCATAAAGTGATAGGCGCGCTTTGTGCCTAAATAAATAGTAATAAAAATGTAAGAGATCATTTTTGTATTGATCGTCAATGATAGATATCAGCTCAAGCGAGCTAAGCAAGAAAATTCTGGAATATAGATTTGAATAATTTTGATGATTTTATTGATTTTGATTTTTAGTTTTGGATTTATTCCAAACTATTTATGTTTGTATTATTAATTGTAATTCCCTGGGTATTTTTAGTGAATAAATTCATATTAATTGTAATATGTTAGTTATCTTTAGTAGTCTTGATGATCCATTAGTGCTTCCATATCTGAATGTGAGATCATTTTGTGGGCTGAACGGTACACACACCGAAACCGAAGTAGCCTAGCCAGGTGATGATCAAGCATTCTCCGAGTGAATCGGGTACAATAATAAGCGGCTGCCTAGTCCTTGTACCAACGGAGTATACATGGCGTTATGCCAACGTCACCAAAATCATCCACCAAGAACTCTACAGTTTAAGGGGTTCTAGTGATAAAATGCCATACTGCAAATATGACTCTCAGGCAGCAGGCTACATGATAACCACAGTCCAAAGCTCACGTACTGGAATAGAACAGTAGCCACTGACCATCCAGTGATATGTAACAAACCAGACATCACCTTGGTCTTGAAGAGGATGTAACAAACTACCACATTGATTTTGCCATTCCTATACCCCGTAGGTTTGTAAAAAAGAAAAAAAAAAGCAAAGAGAGAAGATCGAGAAATATGCACCACTAGCTGAGAAGTTCAAGAGACTATTCACGAACTCAATCGAATGTAGATGGCAGGTCGGTAGCGACAAAATGGTGGACTCAAGGGTGATAGACTTCATGATTTAGACTATCGTATTGAATGTTGTCGGCTATTTAGGCGGGCTCTCGTTGAAGGACAGGCAATTTTAGATGCCAAACACATAATTATGTGCGGGAAAGTCCAAGAAACGGAAGATTTTATGAGACTTGAAGATTTGTGGTTACAAACTAGTAATTTGAAAGGGGTACCTCATCAGATTCAAAACGAAATTCGGTCACCAGTTGCCGAGAAAAAAATAATTTGTTCAGGAATATGTAATAGGCGTATAGTCGGTACATTGCTTTACATACCGTACTTCAGTAAGTAGTGTACCCGATACCTAGTTTAGGCTATCGGCTACGCCAGCAGACATTAAGCCGTAGTTGAGGTTTTGGGAAGAGTTAGGAAAAGATAGCGCACCGATCGAGTCAAGAAGAATGTCAAGATGACGTAGGAGATCTAGGATCAAGGAGGCACTGACATCTGTAAGAAGATGGAATCATGGATAGAGATGTGAAGTTTTATTAAGATATGTATGGAAATATAGTATTTAAACATCTTAGAAGAGGATATATAACATGCATTATATGTGGAAATAATTTTAAGGAAGTCAGATAACCCTTAAGTTATTTTATAACGGAACAGCCGAGATGATGAGGGTTCGAGACTATGATCGTGACGCGAGAGCGCAGTGGTGGGGGACTACACCACGTGTCTGCGCCAGGCAGATAAGTGAGAAGAGAGTGCCAGCACATTCAGTGGAGCTCTGTCAGTCGAGCAAGTAGGGTCGAGCTCTGTAGCGCAAACCAGACGCACGGTGAAGGTCGCGTAGCATACCGAAACTGTCACGGCAGAGTGTAGGCGACAGTTTCAGCATCGCCGAGCAGCGAACGCCAAGCAGGTCATTGATCCAGGCGGACTTGCCGAGGAAGCAATCACAGACGGCCGGGATATGTTAGAACAGCACTGCAAGTAGTTGGAGACTTTATTAAAAGCTACATTTCAACGCAGTTTGAACACAGCTTTTATGAATAACTTTATGACTATGCTTTTCTATAACGCATTCAAAGTTACTTTAACAATTTCAAGCAAGCGGAATGTCGTAAGCATAGGCACTGATGAACATTAGATCATGCATCCGCTATGGGTAATCCGAAGTTCAACATGTCAGGGTAGACGCAGATAGAGACAAGATGGCACCGCAGAGCGATGGATTCGATTCCTGACGAGAGGAGTCCACCAGCTGATTCACTTGGGATTTCGAAGGCAATCGTCATTTCGTGGATGGAATGATATTCACGCCGATCTTTCGAGAAATTCATTATGTAGGGAAAATCGACGATCTTGGAAATTTAATAACAGCTGATTATGAAAGGTACTGTAAGTGTTATAACTACCTGATACGATTATTTTCATGAATACTGGGCACACATGTATATTTTTCTAATAGGAGTGATACGATTATTTAGACATGGTTTGACTTTATATACTTCGAATTTGCTAGAATATGGAGTGACCATATGATATGGCAGGCATCATTATACGAAATTCTCACCATTGGTTGGCTTTATTAAGCAGATGTTTGGCCTTTTAGACATTTTTCCAGCTAGGATATTTTTCATAAATAGTTTTTTTTGTGTAACGAGTATTTCGAACTCGTGATCTGCAATTGATTATCTAAAATTACTTCGTCAGTTCATTGCATACTAGCGAGTGTGTATTATTCATCAGTAGGGATTTTTTCCATTGGATTGTTTGGAGATATTAAGAAGTTATTCACTTTAGTGAATGAACATCGCTTTTATATGACAACTAGAAACTTGTTGATTCCTATCTGGTACATTCACTCATATAGCCTACGAGATGGGGTCTTTCGTATTTATACGATTGTATGGTGGAACTCATCTTACCCATCGTTCAGGGAACTATCATCCAAGACGACGGGGCGAGGTCTTTCGTATTTATACGACTGTACGGTGGTTACACATCTTACTCGCCATTGAGGGACTCATTTTTATCATCCGAGTGTACACGAGATTGTAAGTGAATCAAACAAGGAACTACTAGTCACATATCAGTCGAGATTTTGTTAAATAAAGTAACGATAAATGTCAACAGGATTGCATTTAGTAATTCTTGTTTGCCAATCCAATATTTTGTTGCTATACTCTTTTGAGAGTAATTTCAGTTTAACAGCTGTTACAGCTGATGCTTTTGAGGAAGTTTTATAATTGTGTTTGATACCTTTGAGAAGGATTTAAAGTAATTGAATCTTGTAAGATTAATCATTAATGGTCAGATTTATTTTAAGGCAGATCAGTATTGCAGATTTTGATATGAGATTATAGCAAATTGGTGTTTTTCTGTGATGTGAGTTATAAGAATTGTAAGAGAATTTATGCTATTTGAAAGCAGATCTTAAATTACTGAGGTAATATATATTTTTTTCCAATTGTTTAAGAAGTTGTCTAGATGTGATCAGAGTAATTACAGTTATTGGAGATTGTGTGCGTTGATAATTTGAAGCCAGTTATATATTTTTTGTAGATCATGCAACATGGTTAAGTGGAGTTTATGATAGGCATTTTGTGGAAGTTGCCATGTGATAGTTGCAACGTTGATAATGTATTTTGAAGCAGACATGAGGTCGTCGTACCCAGTCTAGCGTAATTGTTGAGATTCATGCTGTATGTGCTGAATATTTATGGAGTTTTGTGGAGTAATTGTTGTATTCAAATGTGATATTTGAAGTATTGAGGAAATGTAATGTCGTTGTGGATAGTTAGATCCAACGTGATGTCGTGGAGGCAATAATATTTTTTTGGCATGATAAATTAAATACGAGATATAACTTGGAAGTGATAAAACTGTAAGACAACGTTCTATAAACCATATTAAACAATTTGTTAGGAAATTAAACAAATAAATGAAGTTGATAATACAAGATTTTCTGAAAATAATAATTAACGAAATAATAATCTGAGATTTAAGCATATTAACGATCTGACCTAATGAAATAAAAATCAGAATGACTAGATGATATAATGAAAAACTAAATAACCAGAAGATTGAAATTTAAATAAGTTGATAAATTAAATTTTGGAATAAATCAATGAATTAAATAAGTGGATGAATTAAAGATTGGAGAATTAAACTGATTGAAATAAATTAATAGACGATTGTAATGATAATGAATAACTGAATTAGAAGGTGATAATTAATTAAAGAAGCTGATGATTAATGAATTTATATGGAATTAAATAAATTTAATTGAGATATAATTTGAAGGAATTGCAACTTGAGTTGAGAATTTAAATGATGTAATGGTAATGAATTAACGATTCTGACAAGAATATGTAGAATTTTGAAGTGAGAATTAATGTGAGAAATATTTAATTTTGATGATGACGATAACGATGACCAATGAGCCATGAATTTTCTGTAATTCACAGATAAGTAATTATGAATGACAATGTAAATAGTGTAAATTAATTATTCGATGTTTAGGAGCATTTGACTAACATGTTCAACATTTAAATTATGCCATGCAAGCCATAAAATACTTGATATTTAATATATGTGATTATAATATGTGTATGTTTAGACAGATTAATAACTTTTTACAAATCCACATTTATGAAGTTAAATTAAAGAGAAATTAGGTCTCAGGTTTCACAAATGTCAGTGACGAAAGACATAGTGCTACAGTGATCCTGAGAACCCAAGAGAACTTTAGAGATTTTTCTTGTTATGTGGATAAAAATAATTTTGGATTAGAAAAGAGATGGTTCGATTTTTGGACAATGACAATTTAACGTTGGCATTCGACCATACTCTCAGGTAGGAGTTATATTTAAAATGTCTGTCTGACTATCAAAGTAAAAATAAATTTGTTTTTATCTTAGTTGTGATCTGATGATGGTGTGATGTTCCCTTTTCTTTCCTTGTCTTGAGTAAGGCTTATCCGGAAAGGAAGTGGTTTGCTAGGAATTCAGTTGATGGCGCCCATTTATATTTGCATTATTTATATTAAACTTAAGCCCGTAACGACCCTAGAGATACTTTGTCTCGTGATACCCACTGCTTTTTCGATAACTCAGCTGAATTTCCGACACATTCCTTATTTGACTAGAGGTTCATTTAACTCCGCTCTGTCCCGGAACTCCAGGAATGCGATGTTATAGCAGATGGGTCATCGCATCCCCAGGACGAACGGGTACAGTAGATACATTTAAATTTGGAAGATATCGCCAAATACTGTTAAAGTCGATAAATCAAAGACTGTACAAGTTGGCTATAAAGATTTTTAAACTCTTAATAAGCACATGATTGAAAACTTAGAAGACCTGAACTTCACAGATTTGAAGGAGCAATGGGGCAAGTTAAAGAAAGACAACCAAATGTAGGCCTACGAAAAAGCGACCCCTGAAAGTAATGTTTGGCGCAAGGGAAGAAAGAACAGCTGTCAAATCGACCTTGCTTAGTCGCCTAGTTTGTAGTGCAGGGGAGAATGTAGGGTACTGGATATTGTAAGAAATTCATTAGTTATTATTACTAATTAATTCTCCTTTTTAAAATGCCAGCCGCATACGATCATATACTTCGAAATCAGCTTTGCGACGCGAAGTAATCGACTCCATTCCGTCTGCAAAGCTTTCTTTTTCTGAAAGGAATGCATTGATATCGCAATTGTTGAATTCGAAGAGCACAGCGGAACGGAGCAGTTATGTAAGTCATCATTTAGCCTCAATTATTATGAAAATAACTGAAAAAACGAGAGAAGAGCGCACCCATCAACTCAAATCTCATGTTATAGGATCCTGTTTCTTTATGTTTCCATCAACTACTAATCTCATGCGGTGATAGTATAGCACCTTGGAAAAGGTGAATGCTGGAAAACATCAGAGACTGGTGACCGTAAACCGGGCTCCTTTTCCTCTGTTTTGAAGGGAGGACTTGATAATAATAATAATAATTGTGAAGATTGAAATATTACTTCTGGCAATGGTAAATCAAATAACCATTGCCATCGTATGTGTTATGCGATGAAGATTTATGCAAGAGATAATAATAATTGTTCAATTAATTAATTAGTTAGTTAACTAATGAATTAAAGGGGGCAGTGCAAAAAGAATATATGAGAATAGCAGCTCGTCTCAGCCTAAGTTCGGGTCAGGAAATGAACGTTCGCCATTGTTGAACAGTCACGAACCTGCCGATGCTGTAGATGTTATTATTATCGCTACGCTCGCCATGGATTAGCTGTGTGTGAGATTTTGCAGTGTGTGTATTGGTTAAAAGTTATACAGCAGTTTCGAATTTAATGTGAAAAATAGAAGACCTCTTGAACCCTTTACCCTATGTTGGTTAAATGATTCTACTTTTTATTTCTTCAATTAATAAATATTTCAACCAGCATCATGAAAATAGCCAGACAGTGATGAGGAAATCTCAAGCATTTGTTGGAGACAGTAGGGACATACCTGCATCAGTTTAACAAAAGGCTAAGTACTTGAGCCATGAAAAGAAATAGCAGAGCGATGTATCATAGGGACAGGTGTGGCTACCTCAATTTTAGAAGCGACGCGCGGTGAGACATGGTTCTGGTATGTTCATTGTGATATTCGCGCCTAGAAGAAATATGATGCAGTAACGTGAATGGCTGATGAAGAAAATAGACACTCCCAAGACGCCAAGATCTACTAGAAACCGCCAAATTACAGAGAAATGGAGAACCAATGAGAAGAGAATGCCTACTTGCGCGCCAACTCTGGCTGGGGTACGCGGTGGCTAGCATTCACGCGGGAAATCGCCTAGACAAAATCTCTACGATCGATTCTAGGATTAATGGGCATATTCTTGACCTGTGCAATATTACGAGTTCAATGATATTTATTTCATTCCTGTATCACAATTACTTCGAGAAATTTTTACATAAAATCCCCCTCCATCTAGACCCAAGGGCCAGTTCATTTATAAGTGTGTCGAAGAGCCAAGACATAGACTTTTATTCCGTGTGTTGCGGACACACTAATATTCATTCTGTGTGTTGAGGACACAAGAGATTGACTTTCATTCCGTGTGTTGAGGACACACTATTGTTATTCTGTGCGTCTACGAACGTAGACTTGTATTTTTGTGTCGAGGACACAAGATATTCATTGTAAAGTGGTAAATTCAGTGATAGATAGTCATTGTACTATAGTTATAGGGACAGTAGCGTCGATAATTCGCCAACGAACAGTGACAGGGAATTTAGTAGTCAGGCATAAAGTGTATATTAACCTAATTTTTGTATCAGCGCAAGGATGACATCAATGAATGCAGAGGAAGTGTGGAATTCTCAACAGTCCGTCCAGATGGCTGCTATGAGAGAGAGAACCATCAAGTTGGGGAATGGCATCTGATGTTCTTTGACGGGTGACTACAACACGAGATGAGTACAAATAATATTTTATTATTTATTAAATTAACTTATGGTTTATGGGACATATTTTTGTAAATACTTTGCTTGTGTGATTTAATGTAGTATATTTTGTTTTGATCTGACACACTTTTGTTTGGAAGCAGCTCGCACAATGGTAGTTAATGGAAGGTTCTTTTCTTTGTGTTGTGTTAACTAACGTATCTATGTGAACGGCCGTGTTCGCCTATGTTACGAAGTGCGGTTAAAAACGTCTCTCGGAGATATGTCGTGTTTCAGAAGTAGGACTGAATTAATATAATTATAGAGTAGATTGGAGGGTAATTAAATGTTATTGAAAATTATTATTGACCAGATTCAGTGTGATTATTGCCTTTGGAGCAATGTAATTTGTGACGAAGAGTACTCAGCTCTATCGTAGGTTTTAAATATTGTGTTAAATGTTTGCGAGCTTTAATTCAGCAGACCCATGTGAAAAGGCGTTATGTCAGTCCCAGATGTGTGTACTGTGAGTATATTGTTGTGGTATTACAAGCGGGAACTTCAGCAGAGACTGATTTTTGTCAGCTTGGTACCAGATTCAGATTGCATCCTTGCGAGGACAATTATGGATATGTGATTATTGTCTGACCATATGTTGAGTGGGAGGAGATGTTAGCGGCTGTTGATTCCTTGAGATAACAGTTCCGCTGGTCGGCTATTTATATACACTGGATGGGGGACATGACTGGTATTGTGGAAAGAGGTGAGTTGTTGTCACAAGGGCTGGCTGAGTTTCGCAAGCAGAGCTCATTAGGGGAGTGCACGTCTGGTTCCCAATTACTTGAAAATAAATATAAATGTGAGAAACTGATCAATGGTAAAATTGTTTAAATAAATGGGAGTTGCCTACGAAACACGATTACCTTCGAAGCGTTTCATTAACATGCAGTTTTGTTAATATAAAGTAATCTTAACCACTCAGGTTGTTTGTTGTTGTTGGTTTATTCTTTGTTTACTGTCCATGTCAGTGGCCCGTGAGTCACGTGCGGCGCTGTTTTTCCTTGTTGTTGAGTATCTGGCCATAGTGGCGGCTCATTTGTGAAGTGTGTCACCACACTAATAAGGGTCTCAGAGAGATGCCTGTAAATAGTAGAGTTGTAATATGTGTGTCAGAGTTAGATTTAAGGATTTTTATTAATGTTATGCCCATAGCCATAAAAGTTGATTTTACGAGATGATTGTTCGTGAGCACCGTGGCTGTTAACCCGTTGTGAACGAATGATCATCCAAGTACTCATTTCTCGTAGATAGTCACCACGCGAACATAAATTCATATGCAAGATAGTGGAACTTGGATCCACATTTTATTAGAAAAGGGGAGATCCATTTGACTCCTCAACGTGATAAATATTCCTGTCAGGGGAAATTCAGGGAGGATTTGTTTATTATTGTTTGTTTTATTTTTTATGCACAAATTAGTTATTAAATCTTGTTATTATCTTACGTTTTGTCTCCTTTCTTTCTTAGTTATAGTTTTCATCCTATAACCCTTGCCTCAGAAAAGCACGTAGTTTGGCGGACGTAAACACCACACTATGAACTGAACGCAACCCCTTGATCTAAGATTCTTGCATAAAACACTGCTATTCTGAAGGGTTCACTCTAGTAGGTTGAAATGTAGTAGTGCTTTAAGAGAGATGAAAAATAAAGACCTGTAGTAGGTTTGGTATTTTTTGGCAACAATATATTGCTTTTAATAGGCCTCCGCTCCCGCCTCTTATGGTTTAAATTTGTGTAAAGTGTTCATGGACAATGTAATTGAGGTGTAATATATGTCACTGGAGGGGGGAGTTTGAATTTATAGGTGCTGAGATCTGATAGGCTGGAGGTGTGCTCTGATTGGCTATTGCTTGTATGGAGTTTAAATGTGCGTGTAGTTAAAATATTGCTGTTTTGTGATTAATTATTGTTAATTGGGTCTGTTTTTTATGTAATTCATTGGTTTATGGTTTGAGCTGAGTGTGGAAGCCAGTCAAGTGCAGGTCACTCACTGGGGTTGGCCGCGCCAGGCTGGACTTCCTAATGTGTACTGAGTTCGGATCTTGAAGTACGCTTCAGTGCAGTTAGGAGTGTTTAGGGTTCCCAGGTCTGCGGCTCATCACCCCGGGCAGGCTGGCATGGCCTCCCCCCCCCCCCCCCCCCCCCCAGGCAGATTAAACCGAGGGGCCCGGGATTTTGGTTTGTTTAGTATGTGTTTTAGGGAAGAGTTACGAATGTTTATATAGCTGTTGTGGGCAAGTGTTGCATTAACTGTAGTATTTGTGTTAGGGCTGAATTCTTGTCGAGTGTAGGTGATGGGACAGTGATAGCCATGAGGGAGGGAATGTTGGAGGTAGAGCGTTGTCTGAGTTTCAACTGCCTGTGTGTTATGGTCGTTTTAATGCAGCTACAGCCATGGTAAGACGCTGCATGAGTTCCACCACAATTGCAGCACTTAGGGCTGTCATGTGGAACCTTGCAATCCTTGTGGCGGAGAGAATGACGACATCTGTTTTGAGCGGGTATCATGGGGGCAATCAGCAGCGTTATGGTACAGCCTTTGACAGTTCAAACATTGGTAAATGAGAATAGCGTGTGGTTTGGAAGCTGGGCGACTTTTCGCCCGTGTTTTTGTTTTAGGGTATAACTTTACTGTGTTAGAGGGAGGGAATGGGGGAGATTCAGTGGCGTGCGTGCTGATGGCAGGTTGAGGGAAGTTTGTTTGTGTCTCTGTTTCAACGGGGCTTTGTGGATCTGAATTAGTGTCTGCTGCTTTCGGTTTTCTGTTTTTCCTTCTGCCCGTTTGAGCCCAGACTTGTGTCCATCTTTCCCCTGTTTCTGTGTGAGTTTGTGTTTGTTCGTGTAGGAATTCTATAGTGTCTGTATGCGCGTGTTTCTTGCTGGTGAATGTTGGCATGGGAGGGGGAATTGGGATGCTCTGAGTAGCTTTAGGACGTGTTTTGACTGTGTTGTCGGTTGTCTGTGAGATCTGGTCTGTTTGTGAGGATGTAGGGAGTGTTTCAACGGGTTTTTAGGGGATGGGTATGTGTAGTGGAAAGTAGGGATGGCTCTGAAGAGTTATGATGACTGCGTTGAGGCGGTAGTCTCTGGTTGGAGTAATAACAATTTGGTGGTCAACCAGTTCCTCTATGTTAGTTTTGTGGTGGGATAGTGGTGTGAGCACGCTGATTATAGCATCGCGAGTGGCGGGCAATTGTCGGTAGCCCGGTGGGCGTACGACAATCAGTGTGCTTTCAGGTGCACGGCGTGTGGGAGACTCGTAACATAGTCGCTCCCCGAAATCAAACTCAGGGAAGGTTCCATTGGCCAGTGTAGGTGGTGGTGATGAGCCCCTGAGGTACTCTGTGTTTGGTGAGGGCTCCCCGAGCCATGTAGAGTATGCCATGTTCGTGTGTAAGTGGTGTGATTGAGTGAATGTAAGTATGAGGAGTGAGGGGTCAAATACCGTGGTAGACTCTTGAGTATGGAATTGGCCTCGTCCAAGAAGATTAGCCAGTCGCACAAGGTTATCCAGTTATTAAGCGGATGGGTCGCGACAATGTGCGAGCTGGGTTTGAAGATTAATTAATTATTAATTAATTAATTAGGCTGCTGGGGTAGGAGGGAGTGAGTATAGCTTGGCGGCAACTCGGAGTGATGGGAATTGCTTGACTTGTATGGGAAGGTTAGAATTGCTTGGTAAGGGAAGTGGCTTTTAACAACAATGTGTAACAGTTATAGGGGATTGTTGTTTAAACTTGGGAGCAGGAGGGATTATCGGCAGGGAAGACTTGATGGTAGCGATGTTCTAGTAGCTTGATGGAAGGTGGATCATCAATTACATCGATTTGTGTTTACATCACCCTTACCCTAGTTCAAGATAACGGCCGCACCGTGGCCTGAGTTCGCGAATTGAAGCAGGATAAGGTCGTTATGGTCCCGGTGATAATTGAAACACAAGCGAGATTCCACTGAAGATCCACAACTCTCTCGCTAACCTCTGGTTGCCAAAGAGTCTTTAACTACATTTAAAGAAGACGACAATTTTGGGAATGTGCCATGCTGTATGGAAAGAGCTAGCCGTGAATGAGCTGGTGTAGTGATGGACTATAAGGTCATCGAACAACATACAAAAGAAAGAAAGAAAGAAAGACACAGACGGTTGAAATTAAAGCATGTGTACCTTGCTATTTGTAGCCGGTCATTGCCTAGATTACTAGGGAGAATGTGTGAAAATTAAATAAATAAACAAATAAATAAATCTTTCTTCCCTGCTCCTTATATTTTTTCATGCGTTGCCTCCCCCCCCCCCCTCCCCCTCCCTATCAAGACATAATTTACACAATTGAGAACTAGGTAAAGTCACGTTCGGGCATGTAAGGTACGAATACCCGAGCTAACTATAAAAGCTTTTACTCGGGCAATTTTCCATACTCCCTATGGGCAAATGCTAGAATAGTTGAATGGTACCTTATTCCAAGCATTGAACACTCATCCCAATCCTAGAACCAAGTACTGTAGTTACAAATCTAACACTATAAGAGTTGGCACAATAACACTAGTACGCAAAGCCGATGACCTAAGATTCCCTAGACCCTCAATGCAGTGACGACGTGAGCATCAATCTCGCTATTATGAACCACGGGACCACCATTTCTTACGTGGAATCCGTACCGCCGGACGCGATATTTCATTTCAAAAATCTCAAATGCATTGACCAGGCATCGACCCTGGCGACCTTGGCGACAGGCAAGCAGCTTGACCACTGTACCATCAAGCCTCTCACGACATAGTAACAAGAACAACTAGAACATGCACAACATGAACTAGTTTTGTTGTAGACTTTTTTTGCGTATGGCTTTTAGTGCCGGGAGTGTCCGAGGACATGTTCGGCTCGCCCGTTTGAAGCTGCTTCTATGCGGACACCCAGGGGGTTAGCTACAAGTACCGTCGCGTGTGGAGTGTTGTCTGGGGAGGAAAGTGTGATTGTAAGGACTAGGAATTGGAAGGTAGCGGCTGTGGCATATAGTTAGGGACCAACCCCGGCATTTGCCTGGAAGGAAGATGGGAAACCACAGCAAACCATCTTCAAGGTTGCCGGCGGGGGGGATTCGAACCTCCTCGCCTCCCGGATGTAAGCGACTGCCTGCAGCCACGCCGTAACAACCACGGCTAACTCACCCGTTGTTGTAGCCTATAAAGGAGTGGAACAGCGGGTCATGCCTACCATTCCACTACTTGTGCTAAAGAGTTATTGGAAAGGTTCGAGGCTATGGTAACTGTGGGTCCGTATTTCATTAGTTTTTATGTGAGCTATGTACTGTAGATGTTTCTGGAACTTTCCCCTGTCTCGTGTGCCGCAGTAACTACCGAGATCTGTTGTATCGATTGATAATTTCATGAATGACGCTGGTCGATGGCCAGCTGGTTTGGGAGTATCCCGTTGGTAGCCATGGAAACCGCTCGTACACAATGTTCTAATTGAGTAATCAGAGTCACGGTTGAAGGCACAGCGAGTTAACGGTACATTTATTTGGAAACTTTATAAGTAAGTAATTCTCATTATAAGTCAACTACTTTGCTAAAGCAAGGTATTTGTGAATGATCCATTATATTGTAAATCCTAAACAGAATTTAGGTTAAGTAATGTGTATTTTGAGGTTATCTGTAGGCCTACTAATGTGTGTACTTGAGGTTATGGTTGATTTAGGTTGGATGATGGTTTAGAAAGATTTTATCGTTATGGGAATAATTTGAGGATACGAACAAATCATTTAATACAAACCCAAAGTACAATAAATACATTTACACTCAACAGTGAACGGTTTTTGGTGATCTTGCGTAATAGTCAATCTAGGAATAACAAAACACACAATCTCAGTAGAGCGCATTGAATTGCACTTGTTCCAGTCGTTCTGATTTTCAAGGTGAGCATCGTCTTGTTCTTTTGGCTACTAATGATATCACATTTTCAAATTAAACGTCACCGATATTAGGTAATTGAAGGGTTTGAGGCATCGTAGCCACCAGCCCTGTGTACTGATATATGTATGGAATCTGTCTGATAACCTGTGTTAATGTGTTATCTGTATGCCTACTAATGTGTGTAATTGTACTGTATATGGAGGTATGATTGGGAAGGCGAGTAAAGGATGAGTGAATGAATGAATTATGTATTTACTTTATTGGAACTAATTGCCATATTAAAGTAGCCTATGCAATGCAAATTTAAGGGTATACTCTGTAGATTAGGCTACATATTGTAGTCATTTGGGGTTTGTGTAGCACACTAGGTAGAGGCACTGAGCATCTAACTGAAAGGGAGTGGGTTCGATCCCCACCCGGGTAGTGGATTTTAGAAACAAAACTACCACTTTCAGAAACGCATATAGCACTGGGGTTCACTCAGCCACCACCAGAAATAAGTATCAGGGTAATTCATGGGAGCAAACACGGCCAGGCGTTGAGCTGACAACCTCATCCCATCGAGTTCTGTTGTCACAAAGAGTCCACTACTCACAGCGCCAGGGCCTCCATGGCCTGTACGGAGTTGGCTCTGCTTTGCTTGCTTTTATTCTAGTCATTTCCACTGTTCGGAACAAAACTGCTTAAGGGACTCATTTTGCATTTCACAAGTCGAAACGTGTTATCTCTCGCAAAGTTTGCCGTACCGTTGACATGGACATTGCTATTGCTGATTTATTTAGGGCTTTGCGATAACGTAGTCAAGTAGGCCACTGACGTCAGCCACCCAAAAACACGTTTTCCGTAGTTTCTCCCCACTTCTGCACTAGGCGAATGCCAGGATGGTATCACAATTAACGCCATAGCCGTCTCCTATCCTTTCCTTAACCCTAATTACAAATACATTCACTAGTAGTCTATAGCCATCACAATGACGCAGGTTGACAGACAGATTCAATATACATCCAAGCATACGGGCCTACTTGACTACGTTATCGCAAAGCCCCTAAATAAATCAGCAATAGCAATGTCCATGTCAACGGTACGGCAAACTTTGCGAGAGATAACACGTTTCGACTTGTGAAATGCAAAATGAGTCCCTTAAGCAGTTTTGTTCCGACTACTGTCGTTTAAGTACACGGTGAATGCATTTCTAGAGGGTTGCAGGGTCACGCCTAGATACTTAAAAAGTAAAAAGCGTATATGTTGAGCATTTTGGCTTGGTAAATGTTGAGTACTCTTCTTAGTTCTGCCGCACTAGGCTGAATGAACCACGTTCCAGCCCTCATACCAGAATCAATTTCTTGGCAGAGCTAAGAATCTAATGAGAACCTTTGCAGTGACAGCCAACATTCAGAGCCGGTTGGTGAGAGAAATATTTGGTGTCCAAAGCTTGTCATAAATCTATGCACCGCTAGGCTGGTAAAGGTGTGACGCAATTCAAAATCGCCTTTCATTCAGTCACGGTGTACGTTATAAAAGCGCTTGTGGAGTAAAAGTCTTTCCATATACCGGTACTTATTTATTTATTTATGCTGGTTTACATATAACAATGCGCCATTGTTGCCTCCGTGGCTTAGGCGGCAGCACGCCGGCCTCTCACCGCTGGGTACGTGGTTCAAATCACGGCCACTCCATGTGAGATCTGTGCTGCACAAAACGGTGGCAGACAGGTTTTTCTCCGGGTACTCCGGTTTTCCCTGTCAAAATTTCATTCCAGCAACACTCTCCAGTATCATTTCATTTCATCTGTCATGCATTTAATCATTGCCCCAGAGGAGTGCGACAGGCTTCGGGAGCCGGCACAGTTCATATCCTCGCCGCTAGATGGGGGCTTCATTCATTCCATTCCTGACCCGGTCGGTCGACTGGAAGCTCCATTGCCCCATTACTGACTGTTTCGTTGGGGGTGATGGGACAAATTTGGATGAACATAATAATCTCTTCAGGAGGGTGGCTTTAAGTTTGTCGATACATTCCAGATGTTCTGGCCCTAAAAGAGGCCAGATGATTTCCAGAACAAACGTCGTCAAGGGTGAGACTCTTAGACGAAATAACCTCATGGTCGTCGTAACGGACAGCTTACTGACATAGCCTATTTAATATCATTCTTGGCTTTGAGAGAGACGTTTATTCTGTCGTTTAAGTACTCGGTGAATACATTTCTAGAGGGTTGCAGGGTCACGCCTAGATACTTAAAAAGTAAAAAGCGTAATGTTGAGCATTTTGGCTTGGTAAATGTTGATCCGTATTGACTATCCTTAAATATTACGGTACGTGATATATAAAATGTGCCTTGTCAATACTTAAATATGTAGTCTACCTAGTTTATCTTATTTTATATTTTATGGCCAACATTGGACCACTACAATTAATTATACATTGCCTTAGGCAATTTAGTTCTTCTATTTTGCCAATAGGTTTTCATCTTCTCAGATGCTAACTTCTTGTCTGCAGCAGAGGAGTTAGTTAGTTAGTTAGTTATTGTTGTTTTAAGGGGCGGAACTACGAGGTAATCTGCCCCTAGCAGCAGAGAACACCCTTCCTTTAGCTCTTTTATTAATTTTGGTTGGTAGTCTAATATGGGAGTCGTGTAAAATTTTGGTTCTGTCAGTTTTATTCTTCAGATCGTCGAGTGTTATTGGAGTTCCTTATTATCATCCTTAATTTCTGTGATCCATTTAATCCTGGTTTAATAATATTTTAACGAATATGTTGCAATATACAATGATATCTTATTCAGCGTTTAAAATAGCGTTTAACATTAAAAATAAAATAAATAAATAAAAATGGATATCCTTACAAATAATTCGAATTAAAATTAAAGTTTCAAAATACGTAATTATTGTTTTTTTTCCAAACATTAGAAAGTGTTGTTTCCAGACTGGAGTTGCGATGGATCGTGGTGGTCTTGTAAATATTGAATTTGGCGGATGTCGATGTTAGAAGTCTCAATTCCCTGCATGTGGCCAAAATGAGAATTGAATCACTACCTCGCGGCGTAATGTCTAGCATTTTTGGCTGCCACCCTAGAGTTTCGATCTCGATTCCCAGATTTGCCTAGCATTAATTCTGGTCTGAGGGATGGAGGGGTGTGCACTCAGCATTAGGAGGCAGAATCGAGAAGAGATGGGTTTGATTGCCAACCTCAGCCATCGTAGAAGTGGTTTTCCGTGGTTTCCCAGTTCTATTCCAAGATATTGCCGGGGCGATTTCTAACTTGAGGTCAAAGTCGTCTCCTTTTCAATTACAAATAAGCACACTTCTACAGGCACTACAATAACACTGGTTATCAGAGAAATTTTATATACACCCATCCACATGGACTGAAATGTCCACGATGTCCGAAACTCCATATAGAGACACTGTAGTTCCAACTGGAAGGGTGTGTGTTCGAATTTCACCCTAGTAGTTAGATTGTAGAAATAATACTACTGTACCTCTTTTAGAACGCACTTCTGTTATTGTTTTATTTTGGAGCTTTGAAACATCGTGGTCTTGCATCCCCGTGTACTTTGACGTGAGTGTGGAATTTGGCTGTTAATCTGTGTTATTGTGATGGCTGTACTGGTGTGGTATGTATTAAGATGAGAATTGGTGCAAGATGTGGCCGTAGTCATAATTTAAGTACCATCCCGGCATTGTCTGGAGTAGAAATGGGAAACCACGGAAAACTGTTTCTAGGCTGGCTGAAGTTGGAATTGAACCAATTTCTTCTCTGCTCTGTCTCACGAGGCTTAGTGAGCCCCGGTCCAATCCTCATATCATAATTAAATTTCTTGGCAAAACATGGTATTGAGTCCAAACTTCACGGTGACAGTTAGTTAATAATGCTAGCTATTCACCACGAGATAGTCTTAGAAACGCAATTAGCCCTGGGGTTCACTCAGCCTACAGCAAGAAGAAAAACCAAGAGAATCAGGGTAATTCCTGGGAGCAAAGGAGGTCAGCCATTGAGCTGACATCTCCATTCACTTCTACCCCATAGGAAAATACTAATCCGCTGAGAAATGTTCTCATTTATCACTTAACAAATCTTAAAAATAGATGATCAATGCACTAACAAACTTGTCATAGCGAGGAAAATATTATTTTGACAAACATCATCAGCCGGCGTTGCATTAGGCCAGGCGTTCTCAACCTGGAGCTCGCGAACTGTTAGTTAGTTATTGTTATTTTAAGGGGCGGAACACTGCGGTGCTCTTGTCATACGAGCCATAACGTGATAAATTCTTTAATTCAAATTCTGTTGCACGAGCCAGAAAAATAGTGTTTTCATTACAAGTTTTGACAGTGAGAAAGTTTATCATTTTGTGAAATAGTAGGCTATTATTAATCTGCAGTAAAAATAATTGGACACTGTTAGTTATTGTTGTTTTAAGGGGCGGAACTACGTGGTCATCTGCCCCTACCCTGTTTCATGAGTAACACGAAATATGCTGGTTCGACTCGACTGCCCACACGTACTGTAAGGCAGGCTGCACACCGGTACGACGCGACATATGTCGTAAGACAAGCGCGGTACGCGATAATTGTATCAGAAGATAGACATCGCTCATGCACGTTCAATCTATTGGGAAATGAGCCAACAGGTGCACACCAGTACGACTACGACATCTATCGAAAGACATGTGTATTAAGCGACACGCTCTGCTAGTCTCTTCGCCGCAGTATCGTACGACATTTCAGGTAGTAAACATGAATAAAAGTGGAGCAAACAAGGTTGAAGATATAACATTCTTAATTTATTTCATTAATAGTGTTGAAAAGTATCCTTATTAATGTTTATGAGAGATTACAGTAAATCAGAGGTGGCGAGTTTGGCCTGGAAGACAATTGCAGTTGAATTTAAAGACACAGATTCTAGCCATCCATGGCTTTCACCACAAGTTATGTAGCAATAGGAAATTTCATCTACCAAACGAAAACTGCTTGTGGTCACTCTGTGGAAAATGCTGCGGAAAATATCATATTGTGTTGTGTTTAAAATGGACCAAAAGCATACCTCAAATTAGCAAAGAATTGTTTGATGTAACTTACATATTGTATATTGTATAAGCCCTTTCGCGTGCTATTCCTATTAATAATAATAATAAGACACAGGTTAGTGACCTAATGACTAACACAGATTTTATTTACCAGTGTCAAGTATCGGCTACAATGAATTTAATTATGGGTTACACTAGCAAATTTCCATTGAATGGGGTTTGCTCCTCCTAGCTTTAAAAAGTAATTCAGTAGTCAATTTCGCATTCTTATGCCTGGTGATCTAGTAATATTATCCACTTCGTTATTGGCTAATATGGGCACATCGTCACATGATTTAAAATCAGTCTCATCATAGAGCTTTCCTTCTCGTAAATGGGTAAAATTATGCATGACGCATGCTGCTTTCAGGATGTTCACTGCACATTGCTCGTTAGAAGAAATTGGTCGCTCAAATACACGAAATTTTGATGTCAACATTCCAAATGCGCATTCCACGCTTTTTCTAGCTCTAGACAACCGAAAATTGAAAATTCTTTTTGCATCTGTCAACACTCTTCTGGGATACGGTCGCATTAAGTATGGCAACAAAGGCAAGGCTTCGCCACCGACGACGTAGTGGGGAAATAGACTAATATTCTCATCACCCGGCAAAGGAGTAATAAAAATTGAAAACTGCCGGGGCTCATCCTATAAAATTCCTTGAATTTTTCTTCGTGTTGAGATAACCCTCTTGCAACTACTGCGGAACTGTGTCGCACATTCATGATGTTATACGGATGTACCCAATACTTTCTTCTCTGCTTTAATACAAATACATCGCGACTACGTCATCTTCACTCGACGAGCTCATTATTGAAACTCACTGGAAGTGCGTCATGCAGAGATCGCATCGCTCTGGTGTGCAGCAAAGTTATCTTACGACAATTATCGCGTGCCGCGCTTACCTTACGACATATATCGTGTCGTACCGGTGTGTAGCCTGCCTTAATGTATCTTATCTGCATGAGTCATGCAAGCAGTTGCAGCATGTCTGGTGAGCGGTGAATTCCTAGCAAGCGAGAAAGAAAGTAAGGCGCATGCCTGTTGCTTTATTATTATTATTATTATTGTTATTATTATTATTATTATTATTATTGATGTAATGGGGTTCAGATAATAACTTGGTAAAGCATGAGGGTGGTGCTCACAGACACACAAGGTAGAGAACGCTTGCATTATGCAGTCACTACATCTTCAGTCGGAAATGAAGTTCCGGGGTACGTATTTCGGGAGAGACGAGCATTTTCGACTCATGGGGAAGATGCTGATGATGAAAGAGTTCTTATAATAATAATAGTAATAATAATAACTTCCAAGTAATTAACTCATTTTTAAGGAAATGCGTTAGATTTTCGTCAAAGTTAGGATTTTAAAGTATTTTGGTAAAATGTTTCGGTATGTTAATTAAACACAGAAGAGGATTAATTAGACGAACTGGAGCCGAGAACATTATTGAGGACAGCTCATTGCATTGATTCAGAAGAATGGGTTGAAACTAGGTAGTTGATTTGAATGCGGAGTGGGGGCAGGTTTGAATTCCTAATGAATGACCTTTTTCTTCTTTCTCCTTTCAGTCAATCCTACCATGTTTGGAGTTCCAGTCCTTTACAAACCTACTCCTCCCCTCCGGGCCCGGCGGATCGGAGGCCGAGATGTTCCTGGAACATTGCCCTTTGAGTTCGGACGTGTGAGTATGAACCACCGAAACTATTGTCTGCGCGTCAGGTTAAGTCAGTTCGAAACGCTGCGACGCAACGGGGAGCGGGATTTCGGCTGTGCGCATGCATCACCTGACTTAAATATATCGACAGTCAGTAGTTGCTACCTCCCACATTGTGCTTGTTGTTCATCCAGCTTTAAGTATGTAACGATGGCATTTGCAGTTCAAACCCAGCTGCCTTCACCTGGCACGCAGACAATACCTCTGAAATGTAAATAGGAATAAGACACTTCATTATTAGTGAATAAGCAAGGTTTCCAAAATTTTGGGTGTTTCTTTTTTCTCATAGGAATCACCACTGCTCTTTTTGAAATCATGATAAGTGAAAGATTTTTTTAATATCAAATAGTCCATTTAAGAATTATGAAATTCGTATTATTATTTATTTATATAGCTTACGCCTACATTGGAGCACTGAAATCAAACCAAACACATTTAAGTAAACTAAGAATTGGCAGGGAATTTAGTTGTCATCATCTTCCTCCTCTTCCAAAATCTCTTCATTCTGACTTACCTGGCTGGACCCTTTCTTCATCAAATGTGTCATAAATGGTTTTCGTTTCTTAGTTATTAGTGTAAGTCTTATATGTCTGTTCTTCAGAATTCTTTTTCTTTTACTTCTCTATTTGCAGTTTGTTTCATTGTAATATTCAGAATTTGAACTTCTCTGAAGCAATTATTTTTTGTTTCACTTTTCCAAAAGTAGTTAAATTCGCATTATAGCAATGAAGTAGACACCTAACAGAAATCAAAATTTGAGAAATATATAATTAAAAGAGACGCCAAGGAAAGTGGACTCTCAGTGGATGTGATCCACAACAGAAAAGAGTTCAGAAACCGAATTGACAACATCAAGATATTCGAGGAGAAAACACATAAAATTAGAGCCAAACTGGTAATATCCGAGGAGGAGCGAAAGATCAGAAGTGAACGAATGAAGAGGTTTTGGGAAGAGAAGAGGAGATTAACCAGAAAGCCTTAGGTTCCATGCGGTCCACAGGCGGCCAAATTCGGAAGAAAGAAAGAAAGAAGAATTATCTCTTTATTATAGTCGTAAAATTAAATGTTTTAAATGCTTCATTGAGTGATTTGGCATACCAAATTGTTGCTACCAAAAATATCTCAGTATGAACTGTCGTCGAGTAAAAAATGTTATATATAAATAATACAGTAATAATAATTATAGTAATAATATAATAAGATCATGAATGAGAAGATTAGGGAAGAAGTAGGAATAGGAGATTCTCTTTTACATAAGATCCAGGAATCAAGACTAAAGTGGTTTGGTTATATGAAGAGGATGCCAGTCAACAGAACTGTACGGAAGGAATTTGAAAGGGAAGAGGAAGGAATTCGACCATTGGGCAGACCTCGAAAGAAGTGGATAGATCTGGTTAAGAGTGACGTTCTTCAGAAAGGTCATGATTGGGACACGATGGTGGAGGGAGAATGGTTTGGGGACAGAGCGAGATGGAGGGGGTTCATATACCACACCCGGGCAACTGGAGATGGTTTCGAATAATGATGATGATTAATTTATGCTATCAAAGCTCATGGCCAAAGACAGGGTTAATATCTCAGTGCTCGTGCATTGACTAAAAAAAAAGAATGGTAACTGTACAGTTATTTATTTCTTCTTTTTTTGATTAGTGTTCTAGCCCAAGGCCAAAACGCAACAGAACGAGTACTTTAAACTTGTAACCTCTGATACTGTTATGAAGGTTCACTTCAATATCCGACTTTGGAGTGCAGCCAAAACAGTCTATTACGAGGAGTGCACTTATTCTTTGAATTATAGATAACACTTAGGGCCAAAATCTCACCATTTTACTGTAACCTTTGGTTCATAATCCTTAACATCGGCCTCGTAGTCCCACTCTAATAAGTTTGCATTTTGTTTCAAAGCTAGATTTTATGGTAAGACAAGCCAAATGCAAACAAATTCAAGAAGAAATATTCTTATTGTACATTATATTACACAAAATACAATTTTAAGCCTCTAAAAATTAAACTTCCTTTTAGACATTGCTTAAATCGTTGTCCAGATAGTTACACTATACTAGTGGATTAGAACAATGTATCGATTACTTTCTAATTTTTACAGCCTTTGCAGATTACCATACTGTGTTTAGCACAAATATTCTTCTGACTTTATACGCACAACACTTTGGATTTCCTGGGTTCATGGGATTTACTGGAAATATAGACCAGTGATTCCTTTTTCCCACAGCTGACTGTTCACCTCACGCTATGTAATTCCACACCAGAGCACTGTATCCCTTGTGCTGTTCTTCAGTCATATAACTTATTCATACTTAGAATGTATAACTTTTACTAATTAAAAGCTCCAAATTTCACATTTTGAATTACAAATTTAGCATTTCATAGCGTCTACAGGGTGTCCGAGAAGTCCCCATGGCCCTAGTTTTATATTATTTTCTTATTCTTAGGTATGGGTGCTGAATACTTTCGATACCTCGATAATCTCAATACCTGCATGCTATCGACATCAAGCGACACTTCAGAAAATTCGATCGATACCTTTTCAATACTTGAGTAATGTTGCAATTTTTATTTTAAAATAATAAAATATTATTGCTGCAAGTAGCATATTTTAGAGTGGTCGCTTGGACTACGTCTCACTTGAACTCGGAGCGCGTAGACACACTGGTACCTGGCACTCACTTCGCTCGCGGCAAACGACTGCGTCAAAACAGAGATTGGTGTGGAACAGGACTATAATATACGGTATTTGCATTGAAGTAATACCATTTGAAGAATTGAGCCACCAAATTGGTGAAAATATGGCAAATATTTTAAAGAAAACTTTGGAAGCTTGGAGTTTAATTGATAAATTAATGGCCGTGATTCATGATAACGATCGCAATGTTGTAAACACTATGACGTTATGAAACTGATCCTACCTGTCATGTCTAGCTCATACATTCTTACTTGTTTTGAAGCATGGACTTTTCACTTTAAAAAAATATTCAAAGTCTTATTTCGTCATGCAGGAAACTAGTTGGGAGTTTCAAACATTCCTCAAAATCCACCAAGATTCTGAAAGGCGCACAAAAGCATCTTTCTCTACCACAACATTGCTTGATTCAGGATAAACCTACGCGATGGAATTCAACTTTACATATGCACGAATACTTCTACAACAAAAGAGGGCCATAATATGTGCATCCTGTGATCTCCCCTTACCAGTGAATATTTAAGTGTAGTATTGCAATGGGATATTATTCAGTCTTTTGACTGATTTGATGCAGCCCTCCCTGCCTTCCTGTCTTAAGCTAATCGTATCATCAATCCGTGGGGGAAGATGACCTCGCTATTCCTCCTCTTACAACTTCAATAACTAACATAGGTTGGTTGGTTAGTTGGTTCCTTAGTTTAGGGGCTGCGACAACGCGGTCATGTAGCCCCGTGTACATTCGGTGTGTGTAGAATCTGTTTGATAACCGGTGTTAATTGTGACAACTGTATTAGAGTGTGCTATATGTTTTTAATTCAAGTAAGGACTGCAGACGATAATTTCAAGTAGTTCCTATTTTGCCACGACACCTAGCTGTGAACTTGACTACTACTAGATGGTATCGAAACCAGCGCCTTGTGATGAACGTTGGAACTTAAGAGCACTAATCAAACCTAACCTACACGTTTTGCTTCACACAAGTTTAGTTAGTGGAAAGTCCTTTTACATGCCATAAATATATGACATGGGCCTGTGGATTTTACTTCCCCTCCGAAGGAAGGCATACTGAGGTATTTTAAACGCTCTTAAAAAGTCCGATGACTTCGGCCGGGTTTGAACCCGCGATCTTGGGCATAGGAGCTCACCATGCTACCAACTACGCCACCGAAGTCGCTTAACTAACATCATCCACACCTTACATCCGAGACCATCTGTTTAATACAGTATATTCTAACCTTGGTCTACACCTACAGTTGTTGTCCTCGACCCTTCCTTCCATAACTAAATTTGCTATTCCTGGGTGTCTTCGTATATGTCCTACCAACCTATCTCTTCTCTTCATTAGCAGTCACCTGAAATATTTCTTCATTTATTACTCTATCTGCCCATCTGATATTAGTTAGGCTACATACAGAAAGCACTAACAACAAAAAACGCAACACTTAGAGAAATGTAATTGACAAAAAGGAACACAAAATAATAGGTTAAAATTCTGACTCGTTACAAAGTTATTTTAAAAAATAATTCTAAATTCTGTGGTACTTTATAACTGTAAATACTGTTGTACATAAGTGTTATATACATAGGGCTATTCGCCGAATCTTAATTAAGCCTAAGTGAGCAGGGTCAGATAATGATCACTTGGCGAACGAAACTAGTCATTCATTTAATCTCCTCCTCCCGCCCATTTATGTGAGAATTGATCTATGAAGTGTTAATAATAATAATAATTCTATATGCATTTAAGTAGTGTGAAGACCAAGCTAGGACAAACAAACTGGTTCAGTGTTGAAACAGGACTTCGACAAAGAAGTGTGTTATCCCCTATTCTGTTTATAACTGTCATGGATGAAATCCACAAGTGTGTGAAACGAAAAATTGGATCAAGGATCAAGACGACATAGTAATATGGGGAGAAAATGAAGTAGAAGTGCAAGAGCAAGTTACTGTATGGTATCAAGAGATAGAGAAATATGGAATGAAAATAAGTGTGGAGAAGTGTGAGACTGTAGTGATGACAAGAAACAAGAGAGAAAGAAGTCAGAATATTGAAGTCAATGGAAATCCATTGGAAATGGTGAAAAGCTTTAAGTATTTGGGAAGCATACTCACAGATGGTGCAATAAATGAAGAAATTAGAAAGAGAATCCAACAAGCTAATGGGTTTTACCAGTGTGTGAGAGTCATAGTATAGAACCAAGAAGTCCCAGAGAAATGCAAGAAAGCTCTATTCTCAATGTATTACACACCAATTTTGACATATGCAGCAGGTACTTGGACCACAACAAAAGACGATGGAAGCCGAATCCAGGCGGCCGAGATGAAGTCCCTAAAGGCTTGGTTTCTCAGAACCGACGCATGCGTGGTGCGAGGCCTCGCACATATCCAGACTACACGGGCTTATGGCAGTGGTTTCTCACGCTGCGCGGTGCGCAGTCTGCGCAGTCTGCGCAACTTCGCAGTGAGACCTCGCAGCGTCACCCTGCACTGATTCGTCCCGCCAGATTTGTGCGAGGCGACAGCAGTGCGAGGCGTAGGCGACATTGTGTCTGTTCATATATTTCCACTGTTATAAGTAGGGCTCGGATTCGAGCATATTTGCATATTTTTTTTCCTGAATAGTACACATTGAAAGAAGCCTTTCGGTGGTATTTTCACCTCTCTGGGACCAACAGAATTGAAATTTATCGAGCATATAAATGCATAAAACCGCGGTTTTCAGAATAGAAGCATATAAAAGCATATTCCTTTGGTTTTCGTCTAAATAGTTTGTTCTTCTTCGAATATCCCCCCCCCCCCCCCCGAATTCGGGGCCTGACCATTCTTAAGGTTCGAAAACAGAAATAATTATTGAAAAGCCTATCTGGTGCGAATAATACTGTAGAACCGCAGGTTTTTAACTTTTAGTGAGGTCGTTCTCGTCATTGAAACTTTTATTGATTGATTTAAGAAAAACATTCAAAACTGAAAACATAGAAAAAATTCTTGTTGTACAGACCAATGCAGATCTACTTCATTCTCGCCTAATTCGGAACATTTTGTAAACGAACTTTTAAACTGTAACTTTTATAAGAGAACTTCTCTTATATATACTTGAAAAACTTGAATGCGAGTATATTGCAGTGTATCATACATACAATTAGAAAATAAAGCTGGTATATAAAGGTATGCTATTGGTTTTTTCGTTTCACTTTCCTTTCTATAGTTTTTAACGGTGTTTTTTGAGCATATTCTGCATATTTAACCGCATATAATGTTTTTCTCGAGCATATCTATCGAGCATAAAACACATGGTTTTCGAGCATATCTGGAGATTTTATCGAGCATATCGATCCGAGCCCTAGTTATAAGCAACACACTGAACTTAACGGAAGAAATGGGCGAGAAACTGATTGAAGAAGTGCTAATCCACCCAGTGTTGTATAATTTACAACACAAGAGCTACAAAAACAACGTTACGAAAGACACCTTATGGAAAAATGATCGCACTGAAGTTGGAAGATTAAAGATATCGCTGCCTTCTCCATCAAAACAACGCAGGATAATTTCCTCTTCATCATCCGCTTCCTCTTCCAAGACTGTAGCACACAGGCTGCGAGATCCATCGGACAAGACATTTGCTCGGCAACTGAGATCTGCCACGCAGCTTGACAAACCACGAGTCTCGCAGCGTCATTACGAAAAAATTACGCAACGTCAGCCTCGCACCTCGCAACTCGCATGCGTCGGTTCTGAGAAACCAAGCCTTTAGAGGAATAATTGGGAAGACACGGAGGGATAAAATCAGAAATGTGGACATTAGGGAGAGAACTGGTTTCTCAAAACCGCAAGACAAGATAGAGACCAGTAAGCTGAGGTGGTACAGACATACGATGAGAATGGAAGAATATAGAGTAGCAAAAAGAATATTTATGGAAAAAATACCAGGAAGAAGACCACGAGTAATGCCCAGAAAGAGGTGGATATATACGGTGAAGGAAAGCATAGAGACGAGAGGAGTAAAAGAAAAAGAAGTATTGAAAGAAGGAAATGAATGGTGGAGGGATAGACAACTGTGGAGGTCCTTGATTCGCAACCCGACCCAGGGAACTGGAAACGGGAAATGTAGAAGAAGAAGATTTATTTGTTACTCCCCATCCAATCCAATAGAATAAACTCGTGTTGACCGGCTGAAAAGTATTTCTAGTATACACATTCGTTTTAAATTAAATTCTATTATTTTATAGAAAAATAAGAATATCGCATTTTGAGTCAATATCTCATTATATCGTTAATTCAATACGTATAAAATCCACTCTTTGAGGTTTTTTTTTAGCGTATGGCTTTTAGTGCCGGGAGTGTCCGAGGACATGTTCGGCTCGCCAGTTTTGTAGCTGCTTCGAGACGGACACCCAAGGGGTGAGCTACAAGTACCGTTGGGGAGGAAAGTTGGAATGTAAGGACGAGGAGTTGGAAGGTAGCGGCTGTGGCCTATAGTTAGGGACCAACCCCGGCATTTGACGGGAAAGAAGATGGGAAACCACAGAAGACCATCTTCAAGGTTGCCGGCGGGGGGATTCGAACCTCCTCGCCTCCCAGATGTGAGCGACTGCCAGCAGTCATGCCGTAACGACCACGGCTAACTCACCCGGTCTTAGAGGTCATGTAACATGTAGATACATGGCGTAATAAGTTTTTAGGTAAATTTCATATTTGACACAGAGATCATAAACCATAAACTCTATTCATACCAACACACAAGGCCTTTAATTTGGTTTTTCTCTACTATCGAAGTTATAGAGTAATCAGTTATTGCCAACCAGTAAAATCATAATTTCACTGTAGGTTTGGAGAAATTCCGTTTCGTTCCGCTACAACAATAAACAATATTAATAAAACACATGATCTACCTTTGGAACCACCTCGTGTTGGCAGCAACCCTTGAGGTCCCGGGTTCGATTCCCGGCTCTGCCAGGAATTTAAATGTCTTGGTATGGTCTAGTACGGGGTTTCCCAGCCTCGTATGTTAGTTGTTTATATAAGGGGGTGTGAAACTAAGTATGAAAATTATGCACGTGCATACAGTTAGAACAACACAATGTAGGTATAATAAATAAATCTCTACGTAGTATAAAACAAGTATCCGATTCTTGGATGTAACGGGTAATCTCGAGAACCACTGGATGGATTTTGACAGACTACAATTTTCACCATTCTGTAAAAGATTTATCGAGGAAGGTTTCTGTAGAAAAACATTCATTTATAAACAAAAGAAGCCGAGCAGTAGCGATTTCAGTGAATCGATTCGAAGAAAAATCTGCCGTCCATGCGCCTTTTAAGCTTACGCTGGGAAAATTTAAGCATATCTATATAGTATGAGTGTAATAATTGTTTAGCATGAAATGTTCTACAAAGAAGTTTTTGACAGAATCCGGGCTAGCCATAGGAAACAACATATTTAATACATCACCCACTATAAGTATTTTTACATTTTTATTTCTTCCAACAATCTCCATTCAGTAGAAATTTAAATTACTAGCTTCAGAGCGAGTTTACGAGCTATCGAGCCTATCGCCCCAGCTTCGACCAGCATCAAACTGTCAAGTCGTGACGATTTATGACTTCAGAAAAGAGTAGGCTATATGAGTTTGGAGTTTTGCTGTTCACCTCGGCTTTTCTGAATTGCGTCTGGGACCTGCCGTCCGTGCGCCTTTCCAGCTTACGCTGGGTAAACCGTTAAAAATACTGGGCGAAGGTGGGGCGTGTTGCTAGTAAAATAATAAAATTACAATATAAGTAATAATCATATAGCCTACATAATAGAATTCGATTATTACTTTTTTGCATTGTAATCCCGCCCAGTCATTGGGCAAATTTATGTTGACTAAGGAGTTACAACTAACAAACAGCACATTATTTATAGCTCGAGCGTGGTTCCTAGCGAAACATCTTGCATATTTCAAACAGTTTTAAGGCAGCAAAACAACTGGATTATTTATTTACATATTTTACGCCCACATTGGAGCACTTAAATCAATACATTTGAGTAAATTTCTTCTTTTTCTCCTCCCAGAATTTTCTCATCCTCTCCGACCTGGAAGCCCTTTGTGTGTCCGATATAGAATATTGTTTCCGTTCAACTGTTTTTAGTTGAGACTTATGCGTTTGTTCTTCAAAATCCTCTTCTCTTCTCTGTCTTTGATTTGTTGCCGAGTTATATCCAATTCTTCCAAATGATCCTGAACTTCTTTGAACCAATTATTATTGATTTTATTTTTCAAAAAGTAATCAAATAGTTGTTTCAATATCCTGGTTTCTGGCAGTGACATGTGATATGTGACAGAAAAAGGAAATTCTTCTTTTACGCATTGTAGTTATTATTGATTCACATTCACGATAGACGATTAGGCAACAATCTCCACTGTCCATCAACTTGGTGTTTTTTGTTAATAATTGTTCCAATAATTCTTCTGTCTGTTTTCTGTAATTTGTCTGTTGTAGATTTTACATTCAATTTGAATAAAGTTTCACTAGTATAAGTTGCCTCTGGTTTAACTATGGAATTATAGTGTTTCAGCGTAGCGTTTATCGAAAGAGATTTATTTTTATAGGTTGGCCAGGGAAGTCTTTGTGCTTGTTTAAATTTAGTTGTTCTGTATTCTATTGCTTCTATTTCATTTGTGTTCCATGTTATTATTTCACCAAGTTATTAGAATTTCTGAACAATTTTAATCTCTTTATTATTGTTCAGTTGAACGACTGGTAGATCAACTTTAAAAGTTGGCATCATTTCTGTTTTTTTTTTTCAAATGAAATTTGAAATCCCATTTTTTTGCCATAATTTCTAGTTGTTCAATTTGAAATTTAGTCTCTTCTACTGTATTGTATTTGTAAGTAATGCTAAATCGTCTGCAAAAGCAAGGCAGTTGAGCTTAATATTTCTACCGATCTTGATAGTTGGTTGACATTTCTTGTTCCATTCACGCATAACCTTCTTCAATGCACAATTAAACAAGAATGGTGAAAGTCCGTCTCCTTGTCGGAGTCCAGTTCTTATAGTGAATGATTCTGATAAATATAATAAATTAATAATATATTTTGGTAGGGGGGATGTAACCGAGAATGCACAGCTGGCTTTAAAAGTTCACTGAGTCCACAATATAAGACATATACAATTTAAACTTTGTACTGTTGTTTAATGGTCTTTAATCTATAATGCGGAAACAACAGTTATCTTGGCAAAATGGCACTAGTACAGTCACTGAAAAATGTTTCTTACATCCTGTTATTTAGGTACACTTTACAACTTAACTGTAAATGATCCTGGCCTGAACTTTTTACCACTTTAAATATAGATGTCACTATCCCTATTTTTTATGAAGAATTATCAAAAAACGAAGAAAAATTTTCTGTTTATTGCCATTTGAATTTTGGATTCTGTAAACCTCCGTGACATTGTGAATATAAATATATGCAAATTGTACAAATAGTTAAATAGAAGCACATTTCTTCAAACATATGTGTATAATCACTCAATAAACAATCCCTGAAAAAAAATGGGGTTTCAGAGAAAAGTGTACCTATATGGTGCAAAAAATGATATCGAGAAAACAACATTTGAAAATTGGAACTGTTCTGTTACCTACAATTAAGTAACTTTGACTCCAAAATACCACCACAATAATAATATCGTATAGACTTTGGTGCTGGGTGCAAGCTTTGACGCACAGAGGGCAGCTTGCATGTCGAATTTTTTCGTTCCTTGGAATGCTATGAATGTCAAGGAGGTTAGATATCTAAGTTCATTGCTTCGGTGGCGTAGTTGGTAGCATGCTGAACTGCTGTGCCCAAGGTAGCGGGTTCAAACCCGGTCGAAGTCGTCGGATTTTTTAAGAGCGTTAAAAATCCTTCAGTATGCCTTCTTTCGGAGGGGAAGTAAAGCCGGCGATCCCATGTCGTAGATTTATGGCATGTAAAAGATCCTTCCACAGACTAAACTTGTGTGGAGCTAAATTTCTAGGTTAGATTTCGTTGGAACGCTCTATCAAAGTTCCAACGTTCACCACTAGGTATCATTGACATCTGGTGGTGAAAGTTGGAACTACTTGAAATTGAACGGAACGTGTAGCTCACCCTCTGGGTATCCGCTGGAAGCAGCTACAGACTCTGGCGAGCCGAACATGTCCTCGGACACTCCCAGCACTAAAAGCCATACGATAAATAAAATAAATAAATAAATAAATAAATTAATTAATAAATCTAAGTTCCTTGACACTATAGCGCTTTCTAGTAGAGAAAGGCGGAACTTGGTGTTGGCGGAAAATCTTGAGATTAATTTTGCCATTATGAACACGGCCTACTGAATTCAAATGGGTTCTTTAACATGCCAACAACGTATGACATGCGTGTCGTGATTTTCGTCACCTTTCAAAAATCACATACCACAGCCAGGAGCGAACTTGCAAACTGGGGTTGGATGTCCGACACGATAACCACTCACCCACCATGGCAAGCTACCTCTACAATGATACCCCTGGTCTTCTTTTTCATCTTCTTGTTCTCTCCTTCAGGACCTTTTCACTCTTTTACCCTGTTGATCCAACTTAGTTTGCGATACTTCAGCATTTTCAATCCTTTGTCGATCAATATTTTGGAGGTAGTGTGTAATTAAAACACCAGGATCAATTCCGTCTTCAATCCTACCCGCGTAGGATTATGCAACCAGCCTATAATGGCAATAATTAGGACACGAGTATGTATATAAAACGAGCGTAGCGAGTATTTTAATTTCCATACGAGTGTCATAATTACCATTATAGGCGAGTTGCATACGACTGTTTATGGTCGACGATAATTATAACTTTATTATATGTTTTAACATACATATTCATATATATATATATGTGGGATTAAGTAACCTAAGTTGGTGAACAGAGAGCGCTGGGTGGTTTGCTGACTGAACAGAGCGCATGCGTGGGTCAAAGAATTTCGAAAGCAGAGACCATTTACTTTGCTTGGCAATGCTATTGTTCACAGCCTGCACGATGTCTAGTGCCGATCAGAACTAGCATTCACTGGTACTGTCACCGAAGTCGTTTGAAAGCAATGCGCTGTGTAGAAATTGGCGTTAGGGATATTAAGGTACAGTGCTATTTCTTGTCTTATATTTGCCAGTTTATTTACGCGAACGTATGGGACGGTGCACTTTCCATGTCAGTAATTTATATAGAAGGATGATGTGTTGCTAACTTCTGGACGTAGTGAACACGAGGGGGTCAAGCTGACTGGTATCGAAAGTGGATCTCAGAGACTGTGATCTCAGAATGAAGGTTCCACCAGGGAACGAACCCGAGATCTGTTGAGGGAGTTTTAGTTGTAAAAACCCCTAGAGGAAAGTACATATTTAATCACTGGTGTGATATCAACTGATGTTGACATTATTTATTAAAATAATGCAGGGAAAATGAGTGGATTACAGCATTATTGGACTGGATGAAGGAAGCTATGCTGTAGTTGTGCACGAAAGTTGGAGAGTTTGACATCTAACTAATAGCCCCAGAATTGTGGGAGGAGACTCGTGGTGCCGTGTCACTCTCGTCGACCTACTTATGTCGTCTGGAGCAGGTCGAGGGGTGAAATAATGGCCCAGTTCTTCCCCGTTTCAGAATGGAAATGAGAATGGGATGGGAAGATCCCAGTGAAAATCATTGATTACTCGTGATTGGAACAACGCAATGACATGAGAGTTGACACACAGGTGAATCTTTAGCCAGGAGGCTAATTACCAAGCCTTTAAACTGTGAAATCAAGGCATATTTAATGGAGTGCGCAAGAACACAGGACTTTTGATGTTCGCGGCGTGACCTTACTAGTGCACCGGGGATTTCCACTGGAAGCCGCGTACCCACGCTATGGCAAAGGCAATTAATATTAATTAATTGGCCGATCGATCCTGCAGCACGCAGATAGTTTTGGGACCAGCGAGGAAAAAGGAACCCTATGAGCAATATTTCGAGACCAGAATCATCCTGGGACAGAAAATGAATCTGCGAGGGAATTCTCGACCTACTTTTTCTTGTGAAACGAATATAAGGATGTGGACTTAGGTCAGAGAGGGCAGTTGGAACAGACTCGAGCGCGGAACGTATGTCGCTCTGGCCCAGGAAAGGACGCTCACACAAAGACTTGAACATTTTAGTGTTAATCAGTATATTCGCCGTGCAGTGTAATGCACCTATTGATAATATAATCATGCATAGTCATGGAGTAATAATAAGTACTGTAATCTACGAACTTTATTATGCGAAATGCGCGTTATCGAAGTCGAGGAGGGAGGCTCGGACTTCAGATTGGGAAGCCGTGCAGTAAAACTGTCATAAGACTTTTATTAAGGACAGTCGTGCCGTATGTGTATAGTTGGCAGTACGAGCAATTGTTAGTGTTCACAGAGGAAGTACCGTGTGATATACTTGCAGAACTATTGAAAGTAATAATTTGTGTAAATACTATGTACAATGTTGAGCGCAGTGTATAATATATTGATTGGTTATACATGTCTTAGTCCGCCGGACTGCGCAGGGAGAAATTTTATGATGCTTTTGGTGAAATGTCTTAAGAATACCAAATAGTAACGCTCAGGACGAAAAGTAAGCATATTCATGCAAAGCGGGAAGTTTATCGTAGGATAATGGATCGACAGTTGGTGAATCCGTAGGCAGATAATCGAGACTTTCAATCAGGAGTTGGTAGGAGCATGGAAGAGGCCGTCAACCACCTGCAGTTCTGATATCTTGCCAGGAAATTTCAACCGTAATGAATGTAAATAGTGATGTGTGTTTTTGTAGTGATCATATGTGAAATATCTTTTAAATTAATATTACGACAAGTGCTATGAAGTGTCATGTGTAAAGAAGCGATAGCTTCATCATAGAAATGAAAAGTGCCGTGTGGTTTGTGAAACAAAGGTCTTATAAAATGTGTATTATCAGTGTAGAAATGTCGCGCTAATTATGCAAATGGCAGGCGACACTGGAAGATATGAGTGGTTGGAGCCACCGGGATAAGCCTATGTGAGTACCCCACAAATCATGATTTTATAGAAGTTATAGCCCACTGCATGTAATGTGATTTCAGAATTATAAAATGTGCCAGTAAGAATCAGTATTAGGAGGTAGACCCTCAGTGTTAATGGTTGTTTTGATTTTATTAGAGTTGAGATGTTTTTATACGTCAGTGAGTGGATTAATCGTTACCACTATTAATAAAATGGCAAATCAGTTATGTAAAACTTAACGTAACGAACACGGATGTTCGATATTTAAAATGGTTACGTTGTGTCGGGTGATGGTAATTTATGTCAGTAATAATAATAATAATAATAAATAATGAAAGGTAGAAATGAAAACATCAGGATAAAATGTTGTAAGCAAGAAATATTTACGCTAATTGGAATATTTATCGATCCAAGCAGTAGATAATACATTAAGGGATGAGAAAAGAGTTTAATATCAGAATATATTGTGTTAATGGGAATATAATTATGCAAGGAAATGGAAGAGTTTAATTGCATTTGTAGCTTGTGAATAAGCTTGTTGAGAAATTGATTGAGTTCTCTTACTAATTATAGGACGAGAGCATGTCATCGGGTTATGGAGCCATGTAATCTGTTCGTCGTGTAGAGTCTCGTATAGCCTTGGGCGTACAGAGATATTTGATTTATGCCAGAGTGTTTAGTGTGGTATCCTAACTCTGATGATGGATATGGAATGTTCCGGGTTCGAATCCTGTGGTAGGTGAGGGGAGAACAATGGAAACCTCTGCACCATACCTGATCGACCGAGAACTTGTTATTGAATGATTCGGCTCTTGTGAAGCGAATCTTGTTGACGGCAGCTCGTGACTGACCGTAGCATTTATTAAGATACCGGCTATCCAACTCGACCTGTGTTTATGAATCTCGTGCCTTCATATCATGAAATGGACCTATTGAGGCCAGTTATTAATATCCTAAGGTTAGGAATAAATGTATTAACTCGTCCAGAACCTATTGCATACCATTCAGTTTAAAACATATGGGATCATGTGGGTCATTGTGACCACAGTATTGTATTTAGAATCTTATTACTGCTTGGGGAAATAAAAGCCAGAAGTCAGAAAGCGAGGGATGGCGCACGTGTTGTGTCCAGGCCACTCCACTCTATTGTATACAAGCCGCTCTGAGGGGCTGAGCTGTGAAACGAACCGTGAAAGTTAACGTTTAGAGAGGGCAGAATTGAGACCCTGTTTGTATTACTTACTTTACTTTCCGTGTCCGGGAGACACATTAAATTCTTCCTTTCCAGAACTCTGCAGCTCTTATCCCTCGGTCTGTTGCCAACATAAGGTCTTCCTGGCTGCAGGTTTCATTAAGATCTTTGCACGTGAGCAGGTGTTGTGGAGTCTGGATTTCTCCACAGGTACATCGTGGATCTTCTGCATATCCCCACTTCACAAGGTTGCTACGACACTTAGGCACTCCTGTTCTCATCCGGTTTAAGGACCTCCAGGTGGTATAAGGCAAATGACTACCACTGCTCAGTTCTTCTTTAGGGGTAAACCCCTCTGGTACTATTTGTTTCCAGAGTGACACACGCCGGACGTCTGGCTTGGTATGGAGGGGTACTGTTCTCTTAATAAAACTCTTCCTGGATCTTAGTCGAGGAGTGGTCACCTTGTGGTTGAACATAGAATGTCTGGGATCTGTTTCAAGCTTTTGTCTCTCTTTCTCTGCTGCCACCCTGCGTCGAATAACTGGAGGTGCAATGCCAGCGAGAGGGTAGATCTTCTGCACTGGAGTAGGTCTCAGACATCCAGTGACAATACGTGTGGACTCGTTAAGAGCTATGTCCACTACCCTGTTTGTATTGAAAGGAAACATTGTTATATTGTGTAATGTATTTATGTGGTTTAAAAACACATTGGTAATCATAGAGCATCCTGATGATTGAAATTTTAGCAATCTTACGAATGGTCGGAAGATGCATTTATACTGACACTGACACGTATTTATGAAGTTGGGCACTTGACGCCACAGGCTACGCTCGCAAGGGTAGCTTAATAATACCATCCGACACAGCGACAAGGAAAGTTTTGAAGATGAAATCACAACGGCATGCAGTGGAACTATAAAAAGAGGGAAGTGAAGGGGTAGATTTACATAATTATGGAGTTGCACGTAGATTTGGTGTGCAACACCTGAATTGGCTAATTGGTTGGAAGAGAGAGACCAAACACAACGGTACACATAATGTCAAAGTAAGACGGGGTGTAAGAAACAAATAATTTTGTGAAATTAAAGAAGTCACACAAGATGACAGAAGAGTAAAAGTACAGTTATGTTTATGAAAGTTGTATGTGCATCAGCGCACGAGAGTGAATTTTGAAGTCAATCTAGGGGTAAAGGATTGATTAATGATATGGATTTAATATGATAAAATTGTGTGAATTATTAGTGGATTGCGGGAGTAATTTTGCTTTGTTTGTGTATATTATTTGTTGGGATTGTGTTCTTTAATGTTTGAAGCCATGATTTAATGCTGAATTAAAGTCTTTAGAATAGAGTTGTGCTTTATCATTGTAGAGTTGATACCTTTTAGTCTCAAATCAAAAACATGCAACTGCTCAGTGGGAGAACGGTACACGCCGAGACCTGAAGCTAGCTGGAGGCAGAAGCATGTTTTCCATGGAAATTACTCACATGGGTTCATGGAAATTGATGTCCTGTACAGTGATTTGAGCTATAGGTACAACTAAAGTCGGTCTGGATTAAGTGCAAACAACTCTATTAAAGTAACGAATAACATGAATTAGGGGATGACCGCACCGATCTTTAGCTAAGCTCCGATACAAACAATATAAATTTTGATAAACACCTTATTTACAATGATCCAGGTAACATGGGCGGTATTATTCTATCGTGGATTCACCTCAGTAGTGCAATATGTATATCTTGGCATTGCAAGCATGGTTCATTTTATTATCATGGCGCTGATATGTGGGCCAGTTTAAAATACAGGTCACCATAGGCGCAGAGGTCTATTTTATTTATCATGGCGCCCAGGTTTGTGGAGCTTATGGGATTTAGGGAAACCCATAGATATTTTATGGTATTTCATGGGGAAAACCATAGTAATTATATTTTGCCTCAAACGGTGTTTGAGTGAATTTTGAGTTCAGTAGGCTTTTGACGTAACGCAGAATCTCTCTATTGAGAAGAGAATTACCCAAGGGTATGAGCGCTACACACCCAATCCATAATTTATCATAAAATTCAAAGTTTTAGTACAATCTTACAATATGTGTACAGTGTTTTGTATCTCTCTTCGAAACGTATCCACACATGTTTCCATGAAGCCTGCCTGTATCTCAAAGTGTATTGTTGTAAGAATGGCTGGTACAGAGGAGATTTTGCAGGTGATTGCAGGGTTAAGACAGCATTTTGACGCTGTTAATGAACAGAATAAGCTGGAAGCCAAGGCTTTCCAGGATGGAATAAACACTCGTTTAGATGCCAATCAGGAGGCAATCAATAATAATCAGGTTGAATTGAGTACTCGTTTAGATGCCAATCAGCTGGCAATTAATGCAAATCAGGTTGCAATAAACAACCGATTGGATGCAAATAAGGTTGAATTAAATGATAAGCTAGGTCAAATGCAAGAGACAATTAAGACCGAAGTAACAGAAACTGTTGTAAGCATTATATCAGAAATGCAGGTTAAGACAGATAAACGTTTCGAGGCTATAGAAGCCAAGCTTGAATGTAATTTACAGGCGTAAGCATGCGCAGGATGAAACCAACAGTAGGTTAGATGCGTTGTCTAATGACATTACGGATATTCAAATCCAAAATGAGGCGAATCTCGAACGCCAAGCGAAACAGTTTTCAGAATTTACGAGAACGGTAGATCAGAGGTTAGAAGAGAACGACAATAAGTGGGACGAGAAATTGAAAAGCTATGCTAGAGCAATTAACGGTGATCTAAAGAAACAGGATCAGAACATATTAGATCAATGTCAGGAGATAGGAGAGATTAAGGCTATCGCTAATGAAAGTAAAGACCTGGTAGGCAACATGAAAGGTCACATGAGCAAAGTTCATCAAGAATTGGACCAAATTCACAGTGACATTATCATCGTTAATAAAAGGCAAGAGGAGAACAGAGGAGAAATTGTTAAGGTCCGGAATGAAATGTCAAAAGTCAATGGACACATTCAAGAGGAAATTAAAGGGCTGAGAGAAGAACTCGAAGTGAGAGAAGGCCAGAAGACAGAGGCAAGCGACAAGACCCTTGCTCAAATAAAGGAAGATGTAGAGGATGAAATATCCCATGTTAAGCAAAGCCTGAAGGAAGATAAGCAGAAGATATTTCAAGTGGCCGAAGAGAATAGAGATAGGCTTACCAGAATAGAAAAAGAGGTAATTACTCGATTGGAAAGAGCAGAGATACGCCACAATCAAATGGAGACTAGGATAATCGCACAAGAGGAAACCCTTATGAAAGATCCTAAGTCAAGTGAAGGCAGTGTGGAAGATATGAGGAAAACTAGGTGGGCAGACTTAGAAACCCAACCTATAATAAGGAACGCTACAGGCCCAGGCGAAAGTACTCATATGACGCCAGGTGTACCAGTTGCAGCCTCTACGCCACATGAAAATGCTATGCACACCCAGGTATTAAACGTCATTAGAGCAAGCGAAGAGAAACCAAGAAAATTCTCAGGTAGCCACTGTAATATGACACCGAAGTATTGGTTGAAGGAAGTGTCTGAATATTTGAATGATGCGCGGATACCACAAGAGCGCAGGCTACGAGCCATCGAGAAACTAACAGAGGGAGAATGTGCGTTATGGTTTCGCAGCTTCCGTTATACCTTCGATACTGTTGAAGAGTTTCGGGAGGCCTTTTTGAAGCGGTACTGGGATCCCATGACCCAACAGAATTTGCGATTGGATTTGTATTCAAAAAGATACAGCACCAACAATCCAACGAAGTACGCAGAATTCTTCATCTCACAAATGTGTCAGTTCAAAGAACTGGACCAAAAACCTAGCGAGCTGGAGCTATGTATTGCTATTGCCAAGCAGCTTCCGTATGAAATCCAAAGACTGCTAATCTCGGCAAATGCAAAAACCGCTATGGAAATGGAGGCAGTTCTCAGGCAACTAGACCTCACAACATCAAATACTATGCGTCAGAATCGAACCGTGGAGCAGGTACACGTGACCAACACGCAGACTGACCAGTATCAAGCTCCGAAGAACAACAAAGCTACTAGCACTGAAACGTTAGATTCCAACGGACGTCAATGGGAACAGGAACCCAGAAGATGGCAGCCGAAGTACAAAGGGAATGCTGGTAGAGGAAGAGGAGGTGGGAATTCTTGGAATAAACCGAATACCAGGGGTAGACCGTACCAAAACAATGGAGGTAACAATGGCCAAGAAGGCAACAATAGGAATTGGAGACCCCAGGAAAAAGTAACTTCGATGACGAGGTAGAGGAACGATATCACGCTTCATTGCGATACCTTGAGGAAAGGGGAGATGAGCCCCAGAAGCAACAAGTCCGCTGGCAAGAAGCTATGCAGAACAGGACGTCGCCAGACAGATATGGAGACGGAGCTAAGAGTTTGGAGTTGCAGCGCAGTGAACAGGAGAGAAGAAACTCTAAGGGGACTGGCGCTATAGAAAAAAGAACTCCAAAATTAGAAGAATTCGAAAATGATGGATGGAAGTCGGTCAACATCATCAATTGGATAGCCAAACCAGAAGAGTTAATTGAGGATACAGGAGGATCACAGGTCATGGTCAAGAGAGAATTGCCTATTATAATAGTAAGAGTGGCAGGGTTGAAAATAAGAAGTCTGTTAGACACGGGTTCAACGGTGTGTCTTATGACACAAACTTTGTATAATGAAATAGCCCAGAGAGAGAATGTTTTGAAAATACCTATCTCAAGTGTTAAAATACAAGGTGTAATTCCAGACAGAACGATGATATGCAAATATCAGGTATTCCTAGATTTACAGATAGGAGGCTCTATGTTCTCACAGAGTTTTCTACTAGTAAACAAACTGCCTTTTAACCTACTTTTTGGGGCAGAGTTTATCAGGGAATACAGAGTGGTAATAGACCTATCACAGGACAGAGTTATGTTCCGTGTGAATGAGGAAGCCGAAGGCTTAGAGGTCTCACTCAATCAGAATGAACCCGGGTCAGATGAACAAGTATGGCATACATACAGAGACGTGGCTGAGGAAGGAGTGTTAGCTATTGAGCAGTTAGAAGATGAACTGAAAACACTAGCCACAGACATCGAGAAAGATCTGGAACCCGAACTGGAAGAACATATTTCGGAAAAACTTGAAGAAGCAAAATTTGGGCCAAAAGAGAAAGAAAATTTAATGAAATTATTATTGGAACAGAAGGAAGTCTTTGACTCGAGACCTGGTCGTATAAAGAACTTCACTTATGCTTTCCAAGTCAGTGACTGGACACCATTTAGGCAGAAACCCTACCCTATAGCCGAAAAGCACTATGCCAAGGTCAAAGAGGCAATTCAGGAGATGTTGGAGGCCGGTGTTATTGAGAAAACACCTACGCATTATGTAAGCCCATTGGTAATCGTACCTAAGACATACGGGACTGTCAGAATATGCCTGGACCTGAGACACTTAAATATGAAGGTAATTCCGGAGTTCGACCAAGTGCCACCTATTAAAGAAATCCTCAGAAAATTTAAAGGGAAGACCATATTCACAAATCTAGATATCACTTCAAGTTTCCACCATCTTGAATTAGAGAAGAAAACTAGTCTGTTGACAGGATTTATGTTTGATCAACATACATACACGTTTTTAAGGCTACCTTTTGGTTTGAAAACAGCTGGTTCAGCTGTCTGTTGACAGGATTTATGTTTGATCAACATACATACACGTTTTTAAGGCTACCTTTTGGTTTGAAAACAGCTGGTTCAGCCCTGATAAGAGCGTTAGATCGCAATCTATTCGATGATGTTAAAGAGACTACCATCAGATATGTAGACGACATTCTACTCACATCAGAATCTCTGGAGGAGCACATGAGAGACCTGAAGAAGTTGCTGGATGACCTTCGAGAAGCTAATTTTAAGGTTAATATCAAGAAATCGCACTTCTGTCAGAGGGAAGTTAAATTCCTAGGGCATGTTATTGATGAGAATGGAGTTAAGCAAAACCCAGAGAAATTAGAGGTAATTCGAAATTTTCCTCGACCCACGAAAGTTAAGCACGTCCGACAGTATTTGGGAGTAATTGGATTCTTTTCGAACCACTGCCCAAACTATACTACGACTGTAGCACCCCTGCAGGATCTATTGAAGAAAGGCGGCAGGTGGAATTGGACGGAGCAATGTCATGAAGCATTCGTGAGGTCAAAACAAATGCTTTTGGAATATGTTAAGCTGGGATACCCTGATTATACCCAGAAATTCATCATGCAGACGGATGCATTACTTGTTGGGATAGGAGCGATGCTGTTCCAAGAAAATGTTTATAAGCCCGAAAAGAAAGTTTTTATTGCCTTTATAAGTAGGAGGTTGAAAGCCCATGAGAAAAATTACACGATTACAGAGATAGAGTTACTTGCAAATTTGTACGCGTTGCAATACTGGCGCAAAGTCGTGTATGGTTTTCAAATAGCCCTCAGAACAGACCATAAAGCTTTAACATTTTTGTTAAAGACGGACTTGTCTAGCCAGAGGTTGACAAGATGGTCCCTGTATATTCAACAGTTCAATGTGGAAATAAAATACTGCCCAGGGAAAGAAAATGTAATACCGGACATATTAAGCCGATATCCAAGAGAAGAGGAAACTCTAGCTGTCCAGATTGAGAATCGAGATCAGAAGACCTTGGATGACTTGAAGAATCTTACCAACCTACAACGCGAAAATCCGTGGTTGAAGATGATGATTGATTACTTCGAGGGACGCTTAGCAAGGGGAACTGCAATATACAGAGAGGCAGAGGCATTGCCAACAGATTATGTATGGTACAATCAGATGCTACACAAGTGGGATGATGTGGAACATACCCGCCAAAGAATTGTTATTCCTGCATCTTTTCAGAGGAGATTTGTATGGCTAGCACACATAGCGTTTGGACATCCCGGGATAGACACAATCACCGCTCTATTGAAAGAAGCATTCACTTGGCCAAAGTTGAGAGAAACTGTGAGAAATGCTATTAGAACATGCGATTTGTGCCAACGGGTAAAGCCAAATCCATTTTAATGAGGCAACGACCTATTCCGTTGTTACCAGAGAAGCCAAGGCAGCTATTTAGTGTCGACAATTTTGGACCACTGCCTAGAGCACGTAGAGGCAATAGACATATTTTTGTAGCCATGGATGTATTCTCAAAGATGGTGGTATTATGCCCCATACAGAAAACCAGCTCAAAGCAGGTATTGAATCGCCTGAAAGAGAGAGTTATTCCGATTCTTGGGAAACCGGATAACTTACTCTCAGACCATGGAAGCTGCTTCACAAGCGCAGAATTTCGTCGGGAATTGGAAAATCTAGGAATTAGGCAGATTTTATCTACCATTCGCCATCCTGAAGCAAGTCCAGTTGAGCGTGTAATGAGAGAGATCCAGAAGTACATGAAGATCTACTGCTCTGAAGAGAATTGGAAATGGATCGAGTTCCTGGAAGTAATAGAATACTGCATAAATAATACTGTGCATGAGGCGACAGGTCAGGTGCCCGTGACTCTACATTTGGATCAGAGACCGGAGAGACCGTGGACTGGTATCATTCCATTACCGATAGACGCACAGCCAGGACGAGAATTGAAGATCCAACGAACCTTCGAATATCTCCAAGCACAGGCGGAGAGACGCCAGAGAAGAAATCGTGCGAAGCGATATCACAGACCGCTTCTCGTGGGGGAAAGAGCTTTAGTTCGGAAGCCAGCCAGTTCAGATCTAGAAGCACGGAAGTATAAAAAGTTCATTTTCGGTTATCACGGCCCGTTCGAGGTGATCAGAGACCTACAGAACAATGCATACAGAATAAGGCATTTAGAAACAGGAAACGAGGTCGTTATGAATGCAGCTAATCTCAAAATTTACCATTCGCCAGAAGAATTTGACGAACAAGAGGAAGCTTTAGCAGCACACACCCAACTGCACGTGGACAGCAAAGTCAGACCTGAAGGTTCGCGCAGTGAGACTGAACGAGAAACAAGAAGCTTGCCCAGTGAAAGAAACGAACAGCCAGGATGCCAGTGTTTGCAAGAGCTTTACAAAGAAATGGTCGAAGCGGCCAGGGAAGTTGAAGCAATAAATAACACCCTCCGTTTGGAGAATGCACAGCGTAGGACTGAGCGCAGAGTGGAAGGGGGAACCAGACGAGGTGAAGGACCCCCGATGTAAACACAGACAGTTGTAGACAGTCAGCTGGTTACTTACAGGAGGTCACTTGCAATTGACTTCTATAAGTTTTGCAAGGGGAATATGAACCCGAGGGGGTCAAGCTGACTGGTATTGAAAGTGGATCTCAGAGACTGTGATCTCAGAATGAAGGTTCCACCAGGGAACGAACCCGAGATCTGTTGAGGGAGTTTTAGTTGTAAAAACCCCTAGAGGAAAGTACATATTTAATCACTGGTGTGATATCAACTGATGTTGACATTATTTATTAAAATAATGCAGGGAAAATGAGTGGATTACAGCATTATTGGACTGGATGAAGGAAGCTATGCTGTAGTTGTGCACGAAAGTTGGAGAGTTTGACATCTAACTAATAGCCCCAGAATTGTGGGAGGAGACTCGTGGAGCCGTGTCACTCTCGTCGACCTACTTATGTCGTCTGGAGCAGGTCGGGGGGTGAAATAATGGCCCAGTTCTTCCCCGTTTCAGAATGGAAATGAGAATGGGATGGGAAGATCCCAGTGAAAATCATTGATTACTCGTGATTGGAGCAACGCAATGACATGAGAGTTGACACACAGGTGAATCTTTAGCCAGGAGGCTAATTACCATGCCTTTAAACTGTGAAATCAAGGCATATTTAATGGAGTGCGAAAGAACACAGGACTTTTGGTGTTCGCGGCGTGACCTTACTAGTACACCGGGGATTTCCACTGGAAGCCGCGTACCCACGCTATGGCAAAGGCAATTAATATTAATTAATTGGCCGATCGATCCTGCAGCACGCAGATAGTTTTGGGACCAGCGAGGAAAAAGGAACCCTATGAGCAATATTTCGAGACCAGAATCATCCTGGGACAGAAAATGAATCTGCGAGGGAATTCTCGACCTACTTTTTCTTGTGAAACGAATATAAGGATGTGGACTTAGGTCAGAGAGGGCAGTTGGAACAGACTCGAGCGCGGAACGTATGTCGCTCTGGCCCAGGAAAGGACGCTCACACAAAGACTTGAACATTTTAGTGTTAATCAGTATATTCGCCGTGCAGTGTAATGCACCTATTGATAATATAATCATGCATAGTCATGGAGTAATAATAAGTACTGTAATCTACGAACTTTATTATGCGAAATGCGCGTTATCGAAGTCGAGGAGGGAGGCTCGGACTTCAGATTGGGAAGCCGTGCAGTAAAACAGTCATAAGACTTTTATTAAGGACAGTCGTGCCGTATGTGTATAGTTGGCAGTACGAGCAATTGTTAGTGTTCACAGAGGAAGTACCGTGTGATATACTTGCAGAACTATTGAAAGTAATAATTTGTGTAAATACTAAGTACGATGTTGAGCGCAGTGTATAATATATTGATTGGTTATACATGTCTTAGTCCGCCGGACTGCGCCGGGAGAAACTTTATGATGCGTTTGGTGAAATGTCTTAAGAATACCAAATAGTAACGCTCAGGACGAAAAGTAAGCATATTCATGCAAAGCAGGAAGTTTATCGTAGGATAATGGATCGACAGTTGGGGAATCCGTAATCAGATAATCGAGACTTTCAATCAGGAGTTGGTAGGAGCATGGAAGAGGCCGTCAACAACCTGCAGATCTGATATCTTGCCAGGAAATTTCAACCGTAATGAATGTAAATAGTGATGTGTGTTTTTGTAGTGATCATATGTGAAATATCTTTTAAATTAATATTACGACAAGTGCTATAAAGTATCATGTGTAAAGAAGCGATATCTTCATCATAGAAATGAAAAGTGCCGTGTGGTTTGTGAAACAAAGGTCTTATAAAATGTGTATTATCAGTGTAGAAATGTCGCGCTAATTATGCAAATGGCAGGCGACACAGGAAGATGTGAGTGGTTGGAGCTACCGGGATAAGCCTATGTGAGTACCCCACAAATCATGATTTTATAGAAGTTATAGTCCACTGCATGTAATGTGATTTCAGAATTATAAAATGTGCCAGTAAGAATCAGTATTAGGAGGTAGACCCTCAGTGTTTATGGTTGTTTTGATTTTATTAGAGTTGAGATGTTTTTATACGTCAGTGAGTGGATTAATCGTTACCACTATTAATAAAATGGCAAATCAGTTATGTAAAACTTAACGTAACGAACACGGATGTTCGATATTTAAAATGGTTACGTTGTGTCGGGTGATGGTAATTTATGTCAGTAATAATAATAATAATAATAATAATAATAAATAATGAAAGGTAGAAATGAAAACATCAGGATAAAATGTTATAAGCACGAAATATTTACGCTAATTGGAATATTTATCGATCCAAGCAGTAGATAATACATTAAGGGATGAGAAAAGAGTTTAATATCAGAATATATTGTGTTAATGGGAATATAATTATGCAAGGAAATGGAAGAGTTTAATTGCATTTGTAGCTTGTGAATAAGCTTGTTGAGAAATTGATAGAGTTCTCTTACTAATTGTAGGACGAGAGCATGGCATCGGGTTATGGAGCCATGTAACCTGTTCGTCGTGTAGAGTCTCGTATAGCCTTGGGCGTACAGAGATATTTGATTTATGCCAGAGTGTTTAGTGTGGTATCCTAACTCTGATGATGGATATGGAATGTTCCGGGTTCGAATCCTGTGGTAGGTGAGGGGAGAACAATGGAAACCTCTGCACCATACCTGATCGACCGAGAACTTGTTATTGAATGATTCGGCTCTTGTGAAGCGAATCTTGTTGACGGCAGCTCGTGACTGACCGTAGCATTTATTAAGATACCGGCTATCCAACTCGACCTGTGTTTATGAATCTCGTGCCTTCATATCATGAAATGGACCTATTGAGGCCAGTTATTAATATCCTAAGGTTAGGAATAAATGTATAAACTCGTCCAGAACCTATTGCATACCATTCAGTTTAAAACATATGGGATCATGTGGGTCATTGTGACCACAGTATTGTATTTAGAATCTTATTACTGCTTGGGGGAAATAAAAGCCAGAAGTCAGAAAGCGAGGGATGGCGCACGTGTTGTGTCCAGGCCACTCCACTCTATTGTATACAAGCCGCTCTGAGGGGCTGAGCTGTAAAACGAACCGTGAAAGTTAACGTTTAGAGAGGGCAGAATTGAGACCCTGTTTGTAATGAAAGGAAACATTGCTATATTGTGTAATGAATTTATGTGGTTTTAAAACACATTGGTAATCATAGAGCATCCTGATGATTGAAATTTTAGCAATCTTACGAATGGTCGGAAGATGCATTTTATACTGACACTGACACGTATTTATGAAGTTGGGCACTTGACGCCACAGGCTACGCTCGCAAGGGTAGCTTAATAATACCATCCGACACAGCGATAACGAAAGTTTTGAAGATGAAATCACAACTTCATGCAGTGGAACTATAAAAAGAGGGAAGTGTAGGGGTAGATTTACATAATTATGGAGTTGCACGTAGATTTGGTGTGCAACACCTGAATTGGCTAATTGGTGGGAAGAGAGAGACCAAACACAACGGTACACATAATGTCAGAGTAAGATGGGGTGTAAGAAACAAATAATTTTGTGAAATTAAAGAAGTCACACAAGATGACAGAAGAGTAAAAGTACAGTTTTGTTTATGAAAGTTGTATGTGCATCAGCGCACGAGAGTGAATTTTGAAGTCAATCTAGGGGTAAAGGATTGATTAATGATATGGATTTAATATGATAAAATTGTGTGAAATATTAGTGGATTGCGGGAGTAATTTTGCTTTGTTTGTGTATATTATTTGTTGGGATTGTGTTCTTTAATGTTTGAAGCCATGATTTAATGCTGAATTAAAGTCTTTAGAATAGAGTTGTGCTTTATCATTGTAGAGTTGATACCTTTTAGTCTCAAAATCAAAAACATGCAACTGCTCAGTGGAAGAACGGTACACGCCGAGACCTGAAGCTAGCTGGAGGCGGAAGCATGTTTTCCATGGAAATTACTCACATGGGTACAGTAGATTCATAAATTTCTTGCATATGTCATAGTATTTTCTTGTTACCTTAAAGGTATTTTGTCTTTGTATTTGGGATTGTAACTACAATGGTTGATCCGATATCCAATTTGAACTTTCAAATCATGTAATTCATGTCCGATATGTTGGATTTTGAGCACATGCACGAAGCTATCCTTACCTAATTGGTCAATGAATGAGCTCTGATTGGTTGGAGAAACTGTCTCATAATGAAGAATAGTACTATAATGACCCTCATTATGATACAGTTTTCTGACATATAATATTTACATTTCGACATCGTCGAACATAAAATACAGACCAGCATCATACACAGTTATATTCAATCAATACCTTCAGACCACAAAATGATGCTTTTGGGCATCTCAACCACACCAAATTATTAGAACTTTCATTATTGTTCTGAGTTTTGCCCGGGAAACAACGTTTCAGAAGTTCTGGATCAGCAAGAGACCTAAATATGGACTTGATGGCTAACATCACAACTCTGAAAGGAATGATTGTCCTTGTATATCTGGCTACCTCTCTTGTATTTGCACCACCCTTCATTAGGACACAGATTGTTCACTGGATTATTGTCAGTGGGTATTTTATAAAAAAGAAAAAATGTAGTCCAAACAACAGTTTGCATACAGTAGTATTAACACTGGTGTTGTTTTCCTACAGGGTGGCGCACGAAATGTCATTCACTGGAAATTGTTTATAGAATATTTAATATACAACATATTTAATAAAGCATGGCATTACAACATTCACTGAAATGTGCATGATTAGTCAGTATGCAGGACATGTTCAATATGCCCACCTTCTCGGCATACAACAGCTTTGAGACGAACCTGCATGTTTGTGACCACTCGACGACACATGTCCTCGGAAGAAAGTCACAATGGCCGCTTGCAATTGCAGTACATTTTCTGGTTTCTGGCGGTAGATTGTCTCCATCAAATATCCCCACAGGAGGAAGTGGCAGGGATTAATATCGGGGCTATGTGGTGGCCAGATTGAGCCGCTCTGAAAACGTTCGGGATATCGATGGGACATCTCACGGGGCCCGAAATGTTCACGCAGGAAGTACAGAACAACATTTGCTGTGTGCAGACGAGCTCCAACTTGCATGAACCATTGTGTCTCTATTGGTAGTCGTAATGCAAAGAGTTGTGGAAGGACACTGATTTGCAACATTTCATGTAACGCGCATTGTTGACTGTGTCATGATTGGCCCAATAATTCCATGACTGGAAATTGCAGCCCACACACACACTTTCACACCATGACTTTCAACCTCGTGCACAATAGCAGGCTGTTTTTCGCCCAAAACCGGACATGTTTGTTCACAGCACCGTTGAGATAAACGTATGCCTCATCACTGAACCATGTGTTGTGCATCACCTTCTGCAGTAGACCACCCAGCAAACTGTACTTGCCGTTGCTTGTCAAGCGCCGTTAGTTTCTAACCTGTTGTAATTTTGTATGGGAATTGATCAAGCTCAGATTGCAGCATTCTCTGAATTGACCGACGAGAGATGTCCAGATGAACACAGGCAGTTCTGGTGAATTTGGAGGGGCTCCGAGCCACAGCCGCTCTCACAGCAGCAAGATTATCCGGTGAGCGGACTGGCTTGAGACGGGTTCGTTTTCTCTCCAGTATATTGCCTTCTGTTTCAAATTGGCTGGCCAGTCTAAACACTGTCTGTCAGCAGGGAGCCCACCGGGCACGGAAATAAACACGAAACCTTTCCTAAGTCCGAAATACACACTCTTTGTTTCCGCATAAAATATCACTTTTCACCTTCTGTTCGCGCGTCAGCCTCCCTTTGTCCGCCATGCTGTATAACTGGAAGCCGGTTCACATGCGCGACATGTGCTGCTGTCTGTCGAATCACGCATGAAATAAGGTTTCTGTTCACGAAAGGACATGGTTGTGAGCCCAGATGTACACATTTTATAAACCATTTTCGATGTATGACATTTCGTGCGCCACCCTGTATTTGCCTTTCCATAATAAACCTGATGTGTCAATTTCCTTTTGGGTAAATCGCCCTCTCCCATCCAGGGGCTATCCATCTCCAAATAGTTTGCATTTACTTTCCTTCAATAATCTGCGCAGCTTGGTTCCAACCCCGTTTCCAGAATAAAACACAACGGTACCTGGTGGATGAACTGCACATCACATTCGAAAGAGAATCCATTTGTGGAGATGTCCCATAAACTAAGTGGAGTGTATGACCAGTGAATACAATATACTGTATTATAATAAATGTAAGATTATTAAGAGAGAGAAAATGCCACGTGGCTCTAGGCATACAGCATCAGATATTAATTATTTAAAAAAATACTTCCAGTTGAGTAATGAGCTTGAAAGTTTTACACAATGTGTAATTAGGAACATATATTATACAAAAAATACATGTTTCAAAATTTTGATATTCTGACCCCTCATCGGTTACCGGTACATACCCCCTTAGCGAAACATGAAGCACATTTCAATCAGCTTTAACGCGGCAAGAAACCAACGGAATATAATAATATAGTTTGCTGAACACGCATAAATCATTTTCTGCTAATTCAGTTTTATTGGATGGTTCCTCAGTTCAGGGGCGTATATAAGGGGGATGCTGAGGGGGCTCCAGCCTCCCCCCCCCGAAAAAAAACAATAAAAATTAAGAAAGTGATGCTTTGGTAAGAGCATAAAATAATTGTAAATTTGGTTGTACCCTAATCTTAACTTATCGGCTAAGTTATAAACAATATTAAAATTGAAATTATACTATCTCGTGGTGTAGTGGGTAGTATTCTTCGCTGCCGCCCCGGAGATCCGAATTCGATTCCCGGCTCTGCCAAGAAATTTTAATTCTAGTCTGAGGGCTGGAACGGGGTGCACTTAGCCTTGTGAGGTAAAGATGTGAATTCCACAGTATGTTTTTTGAGAAATACATGTAAAAAAACTCTTTACCTTTCTGCTTAGTAAATTGACAAATATTTAGATATTTGCCATTCATACTCCATAGGCCATAATAGAAAGTTCATTAAGTATAAAATTGTATTTGTATGTTGTGTTGTAATTTACAACTTTTTTGTATTGCCAGTATTAATTGTAGGCTATATAAACTATGAATCTTATCTAAAATAATTGCACAAAGTTATATGCTCTAAGGTGAGCCTCCGTAGCTTAGGCGGCAGCACGCCGGCCTCTCATCGCTGGGTCCGTGGTTCAAATCCTGGTCACTCCAAGTGAGATCTGTGCTGGACAAAACGGAGGCAGACAGGTTTTTCTCCGGGTACTCCGGTTTTCCCTGTCAAAATTTCATTCCAGCAACACTCTCCACTATCATTTCATTTCATCTGTCATTCATTTAATCATTGCCCCAGAGGAGTGCGACAGGTTTCGGCAGCCGGCACAGTTCATATCCTCGCCGCTAGATGGGGGCTTCATTCCATTCCCTGACCCGGTCGGACACTGGAAGCAGGCTGTGGATTTTCATTTTTTCATATGCTCTAAGGTATTGGTTGATATTTCTGGGTATTTTGCGGTGACAATCCCCTGAGAATACTCACAATTTTCCAGGATAGTCAGCTCCCCCCAACATTTTTTTCTATATACGCTCCTGCCTCAGTTTAGGGGTGCGACAACGCGGTCATGTAGCCCTGCGTACTTTGGGTGTGTGTAGAATCTGTCTGAAAACCTGTGTTAATTGTGATGGCTGTATTAGTGTGTGTTATCTGTTTTAATTCAAGTGAGGACAGCAGACAATAATTTCAAGTAGTTCCTACTCTTGCTACCAGATGCTAGCGTCCACGACACTTAGCTTGTGGATTTGACTACTAGATGGCATCGTAGTCAGCACCTGGTGGCAAACGTTGGAACGAATATAGCGTTATCAATTTTAACCTACAGATTTTGGTTTCGCACAAGTGTAGTTAGTGGAAGGTTCTTTTTATGCCATAAATCTATGACATGGGACCGCCGGCTTTACTTCCCCTCCGAAGGAAGGCTCTTAAAAAGTCCGACGACTTTGGCATTGAGCATAAAAGCTCAGCATGCTTCCAAATACGCCACCGAAGCCGCCTAATTTAGATTAAGATTCTCATTTAAGTACTTGCGAGTATCCTATAACCTGAAAGCTTCAGTAAAATAAGAAAATAATTTTAAATGAAATTTGTTAGCAGATGCTCTCTAATATCATTTCCCTGTAATGTAACTACTGTATGATGATGACTTATGACCTCCTCGAGTGACAGCAAGGCGTGACTGATTTAATTTAAGAGACATCAAGCTTTGACACAGCAATAAATCACTGGCGTCTCTCGACATCCTTCAGCACATTTTTTTTTTGACACTGAGCGTGACAAGTGATAATATGGATTGCAGCGGCGTAGAATGGATTATCGAGATAGAAGCTACGATGCGATTGGGATGGTGGAGCCTGCTACATCGGTGCTATGAAAATAATAATATCATATGGCCTCGTCTGCCGGGTGCAAGCTTTGTTATTGGACACCCAGAGGGTAGCTTGCATGTCGAATTTTGTTGTTCCTTGAAGCACTATGAAAGTCAAGGAGGTTAGATATCTAAGCTCCTTGACACTATAGCGCTTTCTAGTGGATAAACGAGGAACTTTGTGTTGGCGGAAAATCCCGAGATCAATTTTGTCACTATGAACACAGACTTCTGAATTCAAATGGGTTCTTTAAAATGCCAACATCGTATGACATGCGTGTCGTGATTTTTGCCGCCTTCCAGAAATCACTTACCACGGCCAGGAGCGAACCTGCAAGCTTGGGGGTTAGTAATCTGACAACAATAACCACTCACCCACCGTGACAAGCACATTGGTGCTAGAACAGGCAGAGGAATAGCTCACCACTTGACACATAACGACATATCTAGCGGTTTTCATTCAATGTTACTTTCCAAATTCTGACATGAAGTAACCACTGCTTCTTCAGAGGAACGTAGGCTGGTAACCACTGTGACCCTGCCATGTCAGGAATTGCTTCCACTTACTGCCAAGCTCCTCATTTTCATATTTCCTCTCAACCTCTATATTTGTTCCTCTATACTCATAGTTACTCCACGTGGTGTAGCGGCTAGCATTCTTAGCTGTCATCCCGTAGGTCTGGGTTCGATTCTCGGCTCTGCCATGAGATTTTAATTTTGGTGTGAGGGCTGTGAGGCAAAACTGAGAAGAAGAGGGTTTGATTTCCCCCTCAGTCATCCCTGCAAGTGGTTTCCCCACCACTTCTACTCCAGGCAAATGCTGGGATAGTTCCTAACTTAGGCCATGGCCACCTCCTTCCCAATCCTATCCCCAATTTACAAATACACACATTAGTATAGCCATCACTATAACACAGATTATCACACAAATACACGGGGCTATATGACCACGATGTCACAGCCCCGAAAATTAGTAACTCCAACAATGTAACCTTTCTACGAGGGTTGATGTCTATTCGTGCGTCGTTAAACTGCTTATATGCCACATCTGCAACTTTGGATTCTATTTTCCCGTAAAACATTCTTTATTGCGCTAACTTATGTTGTCATTGGACGCATGGATAAGCCAACAATTATAACCACAGATTTCAATGAACACATCGATATACAGGGCTCCATGCGTCAGGCTGTATGGCCGACCTGCTCGTGGACAGACTGCTTCAGCTACAGCGCTACAAGTTCATCTGAAGCCCCGGAAAATATGCGAACTACTAGGCTTCCCCTTGCCCCTCTAGTCATCATGTTGCTGGATCTACTGCTATTTGCTGCTACGGAAAGGCATGACTAGCACAGGAACCCTCTGATGCTGGCTAGCGAACACGCGAGGATGATTTACTATGGTATGTGAGTTAGCCGTGGTCGTTACGGCGTAGCTGCAAGCAGTCGCTCACATCCGGGTGGCGAGGAGGTTCGATTCCCCCCGCCGGCAACCTTGAAGATGGTCTTCAATGGTTTCCCATCTTCCTTCCAGGCAAATGCAGGGAGAATGTAGCTGCTTCCATGCGGACACCCATGGGGTGAGCTACAAGTACCGTCGCGTGTGGAGTGTTGATCCTTAAGTATAGGCCACAGCCGCTACCTTCCAATTCTTCGTCCTTACATTCACACTATCCTTCCCATGGGTGTCCGCATAGAAGCAGCTACATACTCTGGCGAGCCGAACATGTTCTCGGACACTCCCGACACTAAAAAAAGCCATACCCTAAAAAAGAAGAAAAAACCAATGGTATCACTCTCTCCCCCCACCAACCACGTAATTTCCCTCCCACCCCCGCTCCTTCGTTCGCATGCGCCGGCAGCGCCCTCATTCAAGGCTTCAGTTGAACTTGTCGCTTTACAGCGTTAGGCAGAGGGGTGTCCCTGCTTTTCAGGCCTCGCACGCAGCATAAATACAAGAATATTTATACCATAGCAGCTACAATTCCGCATTTTGCCAGTAGCCTATATAGTTTACTTTAAAAATCTTTCTTCAGCTCATCCCTATAATGTTGGGTTATCGGAGACAGCCTGTTCATTTTGGTTTTGACTTGGATTTGAGGCGAATGCCTGCCCTGATGCCACATGATTGTCCAGGGGATAATTCCTACTACTTACAGTAGGAAGCAAAATAACCAGTGATGGACGAAGCAAAGAGTATATAAAAAGTAGGTTGTCTCAGGTGAGGAAAGCATTTCTACAGAAAATAAATTTGTTGGTATCAAATATAGATTTAGGTATAAAGGAAGTAATTTTTGAAAGCCTTTGTCTGGAGCGTGGACTCTATGGAAGTGAAACTTTGACTGTTGCCGCAGCAGAAAAGAAGAAAATAGAAGCGTTTGAAATATAGTGTTACAGGAGAATGATCAAGTTTAGATGGGTAGATAGAATAACAAATGAGGAGGTACTAAGACGAGTGGGAGAGGAGAGATGTTTCTGGCGACTGCTAATGAAAAGAATAGATAGACCTAGGTCGGTCGAACACATAATAAGACACCCAGGAATAACAAACTTAGTTATGGAAGGGAAAATAGAGGACAAGAACTGTAGGGGTGGACCAAGATAAGAATATGTTAAACAGATCGCCACGGCTGTAAGGTGTGGAAGTTATGTAGAAATGAAACGATTAGCTCATGACTGGGAGGCATGGAGGGCTGCATCAAAGCAGTCAAAAGACTGAAGACTCAAACACAATTCCTTCTAGCAGTCCCCGGCAGTCTAGAAAAAAGCAAGGGGTCGTGGTAGTGCAGTGGTCAAGCTGCTTGTCTTTTATCAAGGTGGGCCGGGTTCGATACCCGGTTAATGCATCTGAGATTTTCAAAGTTAAATATCACGTCCTGTGGCTCGGATTCTACGTAAAAATGAAGGTCCCGTGACTCGTGATCGGGAGACAAATAGCCACGTAAAACTACAAGCTTCCTTCATTTTTCTTTTAGGACAAAGCAAGCAGATCAGCCAGCGAGCTATCACGGCCCTCTAAATAGTATTATTTTACCCTTTGACAATAATCCAGGTCAGAAGTTGTTCACTTCTTCAAAGTAACGGACCTTTCCCTCGACCCATTTTGTTTATAATTCTGTAGTCATTCTTTCCCTTCAACGAGAGTTGTATGACCGAAAAGAAACGGTACAGTAGAGTCTCGCAAACTCGGCACTCGGTAACCCGGCACTCCGGATTTCTCGGCCACCCTGACAGGAGAAAACAAGATGTTCAGTAAAGAACATATAGCCTACTTTCTCCTAAATGCATGGGTATTGTTATAACTCTTTGTCCTTTTCAAGGAGTATGATTGAATGTTGGTTGTAGTAGCTTGTTGAAATACAACGTGCTATAGGGATATTAAACATGAATATGAGGTGCCCTTTGCTAGTGCTACCTCTGTACCAAATTTCATTCCATTCGGTTTCACCGTGTTCGAATTGATAAGGGGAATCGATTTTCACACAAAGATGGCCGCCATCCGCAAAATATTAGGCTGATGACCTATTAGATTGGTCAAAGGATGCTCCCTCCATAAAGGTATGTTGTTGCTAAATTTGCTAGAGATCGGATGATTAGGCTAATCGTAATTTGATTTAAGCTTTGAACATTTGTGTGGCCGCCATTACGTTTCCGTCAAGATGGCGGCGATATAAAACATGACACTGAGGTGCCCTTTGCTAGTGCTACCTCACACCAAATTTCGTTCATTCGGTTCCACCGTGTTCGAATTAATAGGGGGAATCAAATTTGACATAAAGATGGCCGCCATCCGCAAACTATTAGGCTAATGGCCTATTAGATTGGTCAAAGGATGCTCCCTCCATAAAGGTATGTTGTTGCAAAGTTTGGTAGAGATCGGATGGTTATGTTAGTCGTAATTTGATTTAAGCTTTAAACATTTGTGTGGCCGCCATTACGTTTCTGTCAATATGGCGGCGATATAAATCATGACACTGAGATGACCTTTGCTAGTGCTATCTCTGTACCAAATTTCGTTCCATTCGGTTTCACCGTGTTTGAATTAATAGGGGGAATCGATTTTGACACAAAGATGGCCGCCATCCGCAAACTATTAGGCGAATGACTTATTAGATTGGTCAAAGGATGCTCCCTCCATAAAGGTATGTAGTTGCAAAATTTGGTAGAGATCGGATGATTAGGTTAATCGTAATTTGATTTAAGCTTTGAACATTCGTGTGGCCGCCATTACGTTTCAGTCAAGATGGCGGCGATATAAAACATGACACTGAGGTGCCCTTTGCTAGTGCTACCTCTGTACCAAATTTCGTTCCATTCGGTTCCACCGTGTTCGAATTAATAGGGGGAATCAATTTTGACATAAAGATGACCGCCACCCGCAAACTATTAGACTAATAACCTATTAGATTGGTCAAAGGATGCTCCCTCCATAATGGAATGTTGTTGCAAAGTTTGGTAGAGATCGGATGGTTATGTTAGTCGTAATTTAACTTAAGCTTTGAACATTTGTGTGGCCGCCATTACGTTTCCGTCAAGATGGCGGCGATATAAAACATGACACTGAGGTGCCCAATGCTAGTGCTACCTCTGTACCAAATTTCGTTCCATTCGGTTGCACCGTGTTCGAATTAATAGGGGAATCGATTTTCACACAAAGATGGCCGCCATCTGCAAACTATTACGCTGATGGCCTATTGGTTTGGTCAAAAGATGCTCCCTCCATAAAGGTATGTTGTTGCAAAATTTGTTAGAGATCGGATGATTAGGTTAGTCGTAATTTGATTTAAGCTTTGAACATTTGTGTGGCCGCCATTACGTTTCCGTCAAGATGGCGGCGATATAAAACATGACACTGAGGTGTCCTTTGCTAGTGCTACCTTTGTACCAAATTTCGTTCAATTCGCATTCACCGTGCTCGAATTGATAGGGGGGGACAGACATTCAGAGTACACACACTCACACACACACAGACACACACACACACAGACTCACACACACATACACACACACACACACACACACAGACTCACACACACACATACACATACACACACACACACAGACTCACACACACACATACACACACACACACACACACACACACACACACACACACAGACTCACACATACACACACACAGACAGACACACTTTTTTCGCCCTGTGTTGATCTCATAAGTCTACTTTCATTTTTTGCAAAAATCGAAAGTAGGCTAAAAATCATGATTTTTGTATGTTTTTGTGTTTCCGCACAGAGCGTTATTATGTTTTCTTTCGCCTTCTCCACGGATGGAATTACCGACAGTTAAATACGACGCGAAACAAAATGAGCTACAGTACATAGTAAGAAGAGTAACGACGACCTGATAAATACAGGTACTGTCCAGTACTGTACATTCACAAACTGTTGGCAGTAAGAAGTAAACAAACGGTTTTCGCGCAGAGCGTTGTATTTATTTGTTTGCGCATTCTGCGCAATTATGTTTCTTCGCCGTCTTCGTGACGAGGCTTCAAGAAACAGGTTTCAAAGCGAAAAGCAAAAGAACATCACTTACTTTTTTTTTGCAAAAAAAGTAAATGGTAATTTTCATTAAGTGAAAAAACTATTTGCCTACGGGAATTGTTTTGTACGTATTCAAGTACTGTAATATAGTGGCGTACTCATTTTAAAACTTGTGTTTCTGTTAAAAACAAATAAATGTACTGCATTGCATTACTTTTAAACCAAAACAAACAGATTAGGCCTATTTCGTCAAATGCCGCAACACCCGACCTATCAAGCTCTCTTCGGTACCCAAAACCACCAGGGGTACGCCAACCGGCCTCGTGCCACTCGGCCGGTTGGTATTAGACTTGATAGCTCGTGTACCGAAATAGGAGTGGCTGTAGGTCCCTGTATGATCCGGACATCTAGCGAGGTGCCTCCGTGGCAAGTCCCGCGTCCGGAAATTCGGTTAGATCTGCACCGAGGTCCTAAGGTGAACACGGATGCCTCCGTTTACCGGAGGCAGTTCCACAGCATAGTTCACCAATTTCCGGACGCTGGCATTCTATACACGGATGGTTCGAAGGTGGACGAGAAGGTGGGTTGTGCTTACGTTATTGATGGTGCAAATACCAAGATCTCTTTGCCTGAGGCCTGTAGTGTGTTTACTGCGGAGCTCGTTGCCATCTATGAAGCTCTGCAGTTTGCACTACAGGATGCTCGAATCCACTTTCTCGTGTGTACCGACTCTTTGAGTTCGTTGCAGTCAATTGCTACATGTTTCCCGCAACACCCCCTAATGCAGCGAATCCACGACCTACTAGCCGGGCTGTGCCACGCTGACACTCGAATCACCTTTCTGTGGCTTCCAAGCCACATGGGAATTGCGGGAAATGAGTTAGCAGATCAAGCTGCAAAAGAGGCGGTATCACTACCACCTCGACCAATGGAGGTACCCGCTAGAGATATTCGCTCTCAGTTACGCCTACAAGTTCTGGCTTTTTGGGAGAGTCAGTGGCTAGCTGACCCACTACCCAGTAAACTGAGAGCGATCAAGGGAACTATTCGCGTTTGGCGGAGCTCCTTCCGGGCCCGGAGAGAGTCCGTCATTTTGTGTAGGCTAAGGATAGGTCATACAAGATCCACCCACTCGTACCTAATGAGAAGGGAAGACCCCCCACTTTGTACCTGTGGAGCCGTTTTCACCGTGGCCCACATTTTCACCGAGTGTGTGGATCTTGCTGACTTACGAAGAAACCTTGGTTTGCAGACGACACTCAAACTTATATTAGCCGATGACGCGGTGGCTGCTGATCGCGTTATCCGCTTTATAAGTGAGAGTGGGTTAGGGCCAGCAATCTAAATTTTCCAGTGAACTTTGACTCAACGACTTGTTCGTTTTTGAATGATAATGTTTTGTTTTTTCCGTAATTTTTGTTTATGTTTATATATATATTTTTTTAATTTAATTGTTTGTTTTTGTTTTATTAATTTTTGGTCTTTTTAAATTTAGATGTCCACCTCAAAATTTTAAATTCAATTCAAAATTTGTATTCTTTAATCTGTGTTAAGAGGGGCAGATGACCTCGTAGTTCCGCCCCTTAAAACAACAATAACTAACTAACTAACTATTTCGTCTTTTTAACACACTTCCCGATAACCCGGCATTTTCGCGAACTCGGCCACCCTTCGGTCCACATTAGGCCGAGGTTGCGAGACTCTACTGTACTGTATCCCTTACTTACCGTACGACTAGTGATCTACTTTTGAAAACAACACGCTACTGCAGTGCTATTTCTTTGTAGCAGCAATTATTAGCATGAAAAGTGCCGGCAGGAGTATTAACTGACACAGATTCACTTCAATAAAGCATGCCTTTCGTGTATGAAGGATCAAAGTCCTGCATCGACCTTCTCCCGTGCAGTCCAACGGTACATTGAAACTCATATTGTAGTATTACTCTGTAATTTAAATAAATAATCTCGTTTAGCGAAACGGTTCGCGTACAGAGCCGCCCGCAGTGTAGGCATTGGTATCATATAGGATTCTTTCCAGTGTCACCAACGAGGTCTCAGGGGATAGCCACGACAGTCCCCGTATGGAGGAACGTGCCGCGGATTTTAAGAGCGTTAAAATAGTTTCTGTATGCCTTCCTTCTTAGGACAATCATGTTAAAGAACCTTCCACTAACTACAATTTGTAGGTTATTATTTATTTATCGTATGGCTTTTAGTGCCGGGAGTGTCCGAGGACATGTTCGGCTCGCCTGAGTCTGTAGCTGCTTCCAGCGGACACCCTAAAGGGCGAGCTACAAGTTCCGTTCAATTTCAGGTAGTTCCAACTTTCGCCGCCAGATATCAATGATACCTAGTGGTGAACGTTGGAACTTTGATAGAACGTTCTGACGAAATCTAACCTAACAATTTTTGCTTTACTCAAGTTTAGTCTGTGAAAGGATCTTTTACATGCCATAAATCTATGACATGGGACCGCCGACTTTACTTCCCCTCCGAAGGAAGGCATACTGAAGGATTTTTAACGCTCTTAAAAAATCCAGCGACGTCGGCCGGGTTTGAACCCGCTATGTTGGGCACAGCAGTTCAGCATGCTACCGACTACGCCACCGAAGCCACTAATTTGTAGGTTAGATATGATTAATGCTCTAAGTTACAATGTTTGCCACTAGGTGCGGTTGCGGTGGCATTTAGTAGCCAAGTTCGCGGCTAGGTGTCGTTGACGGTATCATTTGGTAGCAAATGTAGGAACTACTTGAAATTGATCGTCTGCAGTCCTTACCTGATTTACAGATAACAAACACTAATACAGCCATCAATATAAACACCGGTGTTGAGTTGGCAGCAAGCACAAGAGTTGGTAGTGGTGCCAGGTGCAGTATCTTTCACATATTCTTTGGTAGCAGTGAGGATCAGTGTCAAAAAACAATGACGTGTATTGTATGAATATTGTGAACCTTTCCACAGCCAATAATAAAATATGTATTCTGGAGGAGTCTATGTGATTTATTAGAAGTGAACGTAACATTATATGGCGACCGGTGAGAGGACTCATTCATAGTAAAAGTCTCCCGTGAAGAAAGAAGATGGAAAGACTGAGTCACGAAAGAGAGAACCGTAAAGCGGCAGTTATTTACACGCACACCCAAACAACTAATGGCGTCGTTAGGAAACGATGAAACTGGAACGGAAAAAGTCCAAGTGCAACTTGAAATCCTTCAAGAAATGTATGATGATATCTCTAATTTAGATGGATTAATATTTCAACGGATGATAGACGACGAGTGTGATGATGACGAAATAGAAACGGAAGGTTTCCTTAGCTGTAGAGCAAAAGCAACACGTTTTATTAATCCCGTTGATTCCATTACCCCTCCACAATGTGTAGTGAATGATAATGTTTGTGATAAAAAGAAATATAGACTTCCAAGAATAGAATTTAAGAAGTTTCTGGTGAAATAATTTATTGGTTATAATTTTGGAGCCAGTTCCGTAAAATTCACGAGGATGAGGACATTGGGAAGGAAGATAAATTTCAATATTTAATTCAGACTATGACTGAAGGTTCCCGAGCATATGAATTAGTTATTAGTTTTCTACCAACTGCCGAGAATAATGACAAAGCTATAGAGAGTCTTAAAGCTCGATTCGGTAGAGAGGACTTGAAGCTGGAAGTTTATGTTCGTGAATTATTCAAACTAGTATTGACGAACGCAGTCAATTCCAAAGAAAGGCCAACACTCAGTAGCTTGTATGATAAATTAGCGTAGCATCTCAGATCTCTGGAAAGTATAGGAGTTACTACAGAGAAATGTACTGCAATGCTGTATCCCCTAATTGAATCATCCTGCAGGTGTGATTCCGTATCCAAAGATCGTTTGCAGCAGTTCATGGCTTTTCTTCAAAATGAAATGGTAAGTGAAGGAAGAATTCCGTTGTCTATGAAAGGGTTTAGTATTAGCCCATCCCAAGGATCTAAGATTAATGGAGACAAGAAACCAAGGGGTGTCATTGAACTAAATATACCTACTGCTTCTGTTTTGTTTGCTGGTGTTTCTAAGAGACAGGAGTGATTTTTTTGGTCTTAAACCTCATTCGAGTCGAGAGTGCATTAAAGCTCAAAAAATGACTGTAGGGGAGAAAAGGAAAATCTTGACTGATAAACACTGTTGCTTCAATTGTTTACAGAAGGGCCATGCAAGTAGAGCTTGTAAATTGATTATCATATGCATTGTTTGCGGTGGAGAACATGTGGTATAAGCTCCGTGACAAAGAAAATGAAAGTGTGTTCAAACAGAATTACGAGGGAGGCAAGAATTTGGTTCACAAGGATGGCAATAATGTAGATAAGGCTTTAGCTAATGTATCTTGTTCTCCTAAGGTGTATTTGAAAACCCTGTCAGTTGTCGTTAAGGGAAAGGATAAACAAAAAAACTGTACTGTACGAGCTGTCATCGATATTGGGTCTACTAAATCCTACATTGCGCGTGACCTAGCTAAAGAAATGGGGTGTCAGTCATTCCGAAATGAAACTTTAATACATTCCTTGTTTGGTGGAGTACGTTCTCGAGAAGCAAGAAACGACTGTTACAAAATAAGTTTAAAGTTAATGGAGGGAAACAATTCCAAGGAGCTGGAAGTTTTAAGCCAAGAGATCATTTGTGAAGACATCCCATATATTAGGAATAGTTCTTGGAGTGAGGAGATAAGGGATCTGAAAAAATGCTTAAGTGATGTACTGCTCGGTTCCAAGCTCTGTGAACTTACGGGATGAAGAGCAGAGGCAGGGTAGGAGCAGGCGAGAATTGACAAGCCTGTCGACAGCCCGCCGTGTTACCTGACATTCTCGTCTATTCCAATACTTCTAACATGGGTCTTTTCTGAAACCGGTGTGGCGTTGGGAATGAGTGACTGAGTCACCGATCAATGTATTTGCTTCTGTTACTACGCAAGGACCGAGAAGCCTCATCACTCGTCACCACCACTACTAATAGTCTGCGATGCACATTCCTCTCAGGTCCACGCAGATTAGACTCAAGCAGTACGAGAGCGAGAGCCTGTGCTGATTCTGATTGGTTCAGATAAGGCGGATGAACTTCTCACTGGGAGGAAACATCAACTAAAATATGGCATAGTTTTGATGTAAACTTCCCTAGGGTGGACACTAATGGAAAACATCGTAGGTAGCAAGGCCCAAAGGGATTCGGCATCATTATTAGTGTCATCGTTGTTTTCCCAATATACAAGAATTTCTGATATCTGGGACTTGAAAATTCTTAGAATTGCTGACTCTGTTGAGAAAGAAACTACCGTTGAGAGGAATGAGCGTGTTAGAAATAACTTCCTTGAAACTGCAGGACTGAATGAAGATAACATTATGAAGTGTGTCTGCCTTGGAGTGAACAACATCCACCTCTCCCTGACAACAGTGAAATTGCTCAGCACAGATTAGAGATCACTAAAAATAAACTACAAGCTGAACAACATTATCAGGAGTACGATAACGTCTTACGAAGTTGGTTGGAGCAAGGAATCATCGACAGGGTGCCTGAAGAAGAACTGAAGAATGGTGGACACTATCTACCTCACCGACCTGACTTCAAGGAAAACAGCACCACCAAGATCAGGCCTGTTATGATGCCCCAAATGCTCCTCAGGACTTGCTCACCTGATGAGTTAAAACTGAGCAATTCCCTGCAAAGCAGGAGGCCATAGCCCTTATGGGATTTGTAAGGCTATTTATTATTTTATTATTATTATTATTATTATTATTATTATTATTATTATTATTATTATTATTAATGTATTGTGGGAGAAATAACTATTCACCAAAGAATTTAATTAAATTAATCAATAAATTAAAAATTAAATGCCATTACACATCGGAGTGAAAGGAGCCCAATAGGGCACGAGACTCCAAGCATTTTTCTATCGTCACTAGGCGACACATGGCTGAATCAGAGTACTACTACTATGCCTCGGCGAAGCAGAGAAACGCTCCATCTCTAAACGACTGTATTGAGAAAGGGCCTAACCTTATAGAGTTGATCCCTAGTTAACTATTGAAGTTCCGAGAAAATGAGATTGGTGTTACTGCAGATGCAGAAACAGCATTTCTTCAAATAAGTGTTCATCCTAGAGACCGTGAAGGGGCAGATAACCTCGTAGTTCCGCCCCTTAAAACAACAATAACTAACTAACTAGTGAACCCATGTACCATTGGTTCAAGGGGTCGAATCCATGTTTTATTGGAAAAAGAAGGAAGGAAAGATACAGTCTTCAGAGGAACATAGAAATATTTTATACAAGAGGACTGGTTTAATGTTGTGCAATAGTAAGAGCCCAGGTGGCTCCAGGAAATGATATCACGCGTGACGCACCGATAAGGAGCGATCATGGCTATAATTAGAACGAGAGGAACTTTCCGTTCGGAGTGAGTGAGAGACGGTTTCGGAAATTGAGCTTGCGTTGCAGTAAACTGGCATCCTCGCAGTTGTGCAAGAAGAATAATAATTAGATTTAAGCCCTTTGCGAACATAAAAGTAACAAAAGAAATACATCATTGTGAATCATTTTGGAATAGGGATTTTTGTGTGGAGAAAAAGGTTTTAATAATTGCCCAGGAAAGAAGTGCTGACGCGGCAGTACGTAATTAAAAGTTCCCCGAGACCCGGGGTGGTAGGGATTACAAATAAAAATCAACGCCCACGTATCTGAAGTGCAAAAATCATTTAATATCTCAGAATTGTACGATCGATTTTCATGTGCAAAGAAGTCAGTTTACATTTAGAAAACGAGCTGTCCAGAGATATAATTTTCAATAATGTGCGACTATTTCTTCAAAAGTTGGTTATGAAAAAGACGAGGATTTTATCTTTTTTTAGCCAAAAAGTATAAAAGTCCTGGCAGAGCCAGACCAATCATTCAGTCTACCATAGGTGCCTGAGGGCACGGTGCTGATTCGCAAATGCAGTCTACGAGCACTCCGTGAGCGGAGGTGCTGCATCATATCAAATGCAGTTCAGACAGCCCGAGGGCGTCGCTGTATCGACAACCATCCAATTCCGTGAGCGCCGAGACGCTACTCGAGGAAGCATCAAGTATCATCATAGTATCGCCGTGTGAAGACTTAGGAAAATCCTAGTACAGGATTTAGTTCAACAAGCGTCAGTCTTTATAGTGAAAAGTTCCGGATTACAGTCAAAATAGGCTGCGAACTTAAAGAACAGGCGATAGATCTTCAAATAGCAGTTCAGTAAAAACGACAGAAAGTATCGTAACGTTTGAAGTACCAACGATAGAAAAACAAACAGTTATATAACAGTTAAGGAACCCGATCAAGGTCGGACAAAAATAGTAACGCCTAGTGTATCAAAAAGATAGGAACTAGAGCGCCGAAGAAAATAAGAAGGGAAAATTTAATCCAAGACATTGTCTAACAGGAGACAAACGAACAGTAAAAGCATTAAGCTACGAAACTAATTAAAGGAATAGCCGTAAGTGCTAGGGAATCATAGGTCACCGATAAAATATTCGAAAGGCCGTAACAGAACAGACTGTAGCTAGACCAACTAAATAGTGTCTAGAAAGAAGCGATTTCGAGCTAATAAAAATAGAAGCCGATCGTCAGGAAACCGGATTTGAGGAATAGCCGTTCCAGGGAAGGGTAGATTGATTGAGACTTTCATCATCTTGCCAGATAGGAAGCCAACGTCTAAGAGTGTCAACCCTTGGAAACGGGAAAGAAGGAATCACGTGTGTAAAGGCAAAAAGCAAAGCCTTAGTGATTAAAAGCAGTGTAATGTAAATATAGTTAAATACGTTTAAGTGTTATAAGATTTAGTGAATGTATTTGTGTATGATAAAAGAATATAAAATTGTATTCAATATGTTACCAGTGTTGAAGGTAAATAATATGTTTGTGTATCAAGAAGTGTTAATGTGTGAAATGGAATTAGGGAAGATGGTTTAAACACATTCAAGTGGGCAAAATGAAACATCGTTGGAAAGTTCGGTCGGTGACCGACATATCATGTGAGTAACCATTTCATTATGTTATGTGTTGGGAGGATTTGCGTACAAACCACTTGAGAACGAAAAGAATAGGGATGTTTTTAAATAACAAAGAATAGAATAATAGCACGATCTGAACGATAGAAAAATGAGAAAGTATAAAATAATCATGTGAAATGAATAAATACCTTTGGGGTAATGTAGAAAATAAAATATCAGTGTAGTTGATAAATGATTTAAATATGTGAAAGCAAGCGTAATAATAATAATAATAACAATTATATGAATGAATAAAGTTTATAATGAATTATATGAAAATAGGAGTTTGTGAGCTCTTTTAAAAGAATTAATACTTGTGGTGAACACATTGTTTTGAGATAAAGCGATTATTGTCAGGGGAGAGGAGTAATATAAAATTGAGATATATAATCAAATGTTGATTTTTGAATTTATCAGTTAATTGAAGGCAACTTGGCTCAGTAACATGTAAGCGCTGTGAAGCGCATTAAAGAAATTTGTCACGCTAGTAACGCGTTTGAATACTCGGTAAATTTAATTATGAGGGGCAGTTGGTCGCGGTAATTGAGCTATGGTAAGTCCTCTGATCACGAGGATATGTGTGTGTTATATTGTAGAAGGTGTGAAATATTTGTTGTATTATGAGCGCAGGTTATAGACAAAGGTCGCCCTAAGTCGCGAATGTTGTAAGTCCTCCAGTATGGGATATGGTTCCCGAGGCAGTGAAAGGAATCGAACCCAGGTTCGTCTATTATTGAAGCCCTTAAATATTTGTTGTTGTATTGAATTATTCTTACCCACCAATGAGGATACTTCATAATTAATAAATGCCGAGTTTAAGAGAATAAGGTCTTGTGAACCTCAATAAAAATAGTATAACGAAAGCCATGCTTGTTCAAAGAACTACATAATGAAACAGTTGTGTAAAGCTAAGAGTCGTTCGTCCCGTGTGGGCGAGGAGCGTAATGTCTGCCTCCCCTGCAATAAATCGCGCTAAGTGGCCAGGCCAGACCCCTCGCCATTGATGTTGTGGTAGGTTTGAATAGCCGTCTGTTTTGAAGTTATAATTCACAGAGTGTTTAGAGTTGGTTTTAACGACCCGGTCTTCGAACCGAGGTTCCTTTAGTTGAAGATTACCGCTTGCAAGTTCAGATCGTTGCTTTATTATGAGATAATGGTCTTTTAAGACAAATAACGATAAGTCCCTAATGTAATATAATGTAGGAATTCACGAGTTCAGTGAAGACAATTAGATTTCGGGAGTGATCTTAATTTTTGACATGTTCAAGTAGTCTTCTGAAGCTCGGGAGTACGCAGATGTTTTCCCAATCACAGTAGTGAATTGTTGACTGAGAGAGGTGGTAACCCATGAACATGTGAAAGCCCAAAATTTAAGTAAATGAATAACAGTACTTTAAGGAGAATTATATATTGTTTTAATTATAAGATACTCATATAATAGGAAGTGAGGTGTTGTAAAAGAATAACACAGAGTATATAAAAAGTATCGAGCCATTTGGAGCTCTTGATTTTATGGAATTTTAAAGGGATACTTTATGGAAGTGAAAAGAAATGTAAGTTTGTTGGTTTATAGGAAACCATTTATTATGATTTAACCTTTGTTTATTTATGTATTCCTTGTTCACTCTGAACAAGTTAGAAGTATTGGTCAGTATTTTATTTGTTTAATTTGTTGTAGCGCCATATATTTGGTTAATTAAATGTTTTATAATAGGAGTTGATTTTGTTTATTTGTTTTGGAAGTGTATCCTCTATTTAATCCAAAATGTGTAAGTCACAGAATGTGAGAACATACCATAACCCCGAAAATCCCGATTTGAGCATTGCTGGCATACTGTGATTTGCATATTTCATGCTAAAAGGGCACACTAGAGACCGTGTTTTTCGGAGATTCCTTTGGTGGGACGGGGAAAGTACAGGGAAGATAGAAGTGTTCCGTCACAATAGAGTTGTCTTTGGCCTTGCATGTTCTCCGTTTCTATTTTCAGCAACCATCAAACTCCACTGTAACGAGTTGAAGAGACAGACGGCCGATAATAGTTCCTACTCAACTTCAACAAAAGAATGCTTGGAAGAATGTTTTTATGTGGATAACCGCGCTATTAGTGTTAACAACAGAAATGAACTTCATTCATTCATGCGAGAGGCAAGCATAATAATGGTATTTCTCTGTCCAAAATTAATCTTGCAATAACTATGGGTCACTGAGTTGGGTTGGGACACCGAAGTAGATGAAACAACTAAGAGAATATTCTTGAAGTGGTTGGAAGAACTACATCAGCTGTCTGAGATTAAGATTCCAAGATGTTTGATCGGTAGTGTCCAGTCGGTTGAAGATATCTCTCTTCATGTGTTCTGCGACGCCAGTCTAACTGCGTATGCTGCTGTTATATTCTTGCGAATACAGAGGATTGAGAATATAGAGCTACGAATTGTATCAACCAAGACAAGAGTAACACCCAAGAAGAGTATCACCATACCACGCCTGAAATTATTAACAGCTATAAGAGGGGTTCGACTAGTGACGTCAGTACTACCAACATTAACTGCAAAAGAAATCGTTACTTATTATTGGAGTGACTCGTCAACAGTGTTGTCCTGGATCAAGTTAGACGAACCTTGGGGGATCTACGTGTGGAACAGAGTACAAGAAATTCGAAGACTGTCCAGAACAGAACAGTGGTGGCATGTTCCAGGAACCATGAATCCGGCTGACCTGGCATCACAGGGATGTAGCACCTCAGCAGAGATGGTGGGAAGGGCCAAAATGGCTAAAACAATCCACAACACAATGACCTAGCCCATAAATTGCAACAAATGATGATAAGTCTTCCAAGAAAGAGAAAAGAAAGTCAACACTATGACAGTGTTAGAAGACAAGTCCAATCCCCAAGAATGTCACCTTGATTATTTCTCGAGTTTCCGTAGAACAGTTCGTATGATGGGATGGATCTTGAAGTTTCTATATAATTGTCGACAGAAAAATGATAATAGAAGAACTGCAGAATTATCCACTGAAGAAACTACAAGCAGAAAAAGTCGTGATGAAGTTCATACAAAAGGAGGTTTTTTTTTTGGTGAAAAGGATGAAAGATTCAACTCACTATGTGTTTTCATGGATGATGAGGGAGTGATGAGACTGAAAACAAATTATATCGCACAAAGATGATTATGATTTTCTTTGTCCTCCTATCCTTCCTGCGAAGCATACAACAGTTCATGCTCTCATTAGGTAGAGGCACAAAGAATTATGCCATGCTGGAACCCAGATTCTGCTCAGTGGACTCAGACAGAAATATTGGATCCTTGGAGGAAGGAGAACGGTGAAGGGTGCAAGTAAAACATGTGTTGACTGCAGAAGGTACCATGGAAATCATCTTGAAGCAGAACAAACTCATCTCCCCATAGACAGAGTGAGAGAAGGCTGAATTTTTGAAATAACAGGGGTAGACATTAGTTAGTTAGTTATTGTTGTTTTAAGGGGCGGAACTACGAGGTCATCTACCCCTGGGGTAGACATTGCCGGACCTCTGATTTTGAAAGGTAGAGAGAAAGTCTGGGTCTATCTGTCCACCTGGAGCTAGTAACATCTTTGGCTACTGCAACACTCCTCGAAGCTTTTCGGCGCTTCGTATCCAGACGTGGAAGGCCAATGATTGTCTCTAGTGACAGGGGACAAACTTTTAAGACACCTGCAATATGTTGGAGACAATTCAGTGGGATACAATTGCTGAATATATTTCTGTACACCAAATAAAATGGAAATTCAATCCTCCCACTGCAGCATGGTAGGCAGGATGGTGGGAGAGGCTGATTGATGTCCTGAAACAAATGCTCAGGAAAGTTCTGGAAATTCATGTCTGTCGTACCATGAAATGATGACTGTTCTGTGTGTCATTGAAGCTGTCATTTATTCTCGACCACTTACTTACCTGTCCAATGATGGAGAAGACCTGAAGGCTATCGGCCCTGCAATGTTCCTACAGAAAGTCAAGGAGATTGGAATGCCCAATTTTGACTTGATAGAGGACGTAAAATTTGACAAAAGATTCAGTTACAGACAGAAAGTAAAGAAAACATTAAGGGTAAGCCTCAGGAATGCATATTTTGGACAGCTAATACAGAAGAACCACATTAGAAAAAGTCATCACAAACCCTGCATAGGTGTAGTAGTTCTGGTAGCCAGTGACAACACGAAGATACTATTATATAGACTGGCCGCTGGCAAGCGTGACAGAGGTCATCTCCTGGCAAAGGTGGTGTCGTGAGAGTTGTCCGCTTGGCAACTACAAAAGGAGAGCTACTGAGGCCAGCACAGAGGGTGTATCTACTTGAAGCAGGGCTGGCATGCGAAATTAAATTCATGGCTGTGGGGACGAAAATAATTTAATTTCGCCGTATGCGCGATATTCGGGAGCGAAATGATAATGATTGTCGGCGCGTAATTAAATCAAAGCGAAACTTAATTCGAAGCGAAATTAATTTCGTTCCAGACTTTTAATTTCGCTCCCGGCGCGAAATTAATTTAGTTCCAGACTTATAATTTCGCTCCCGGCGCGAAATTAATTTCGTTCCACACTTTTAATTTCGCTCCCGGCGCGAAATTAATTTCGTTCCACACTTTTAATTTCGCTCCAGGCGCGATATTAATTTCGTTCCAGACTTATAATTTCGCTCCCGGCGCGAAATTAATTTCGTTCCACACTTTTAATTTCGCTCCAGGCGCGATATTAATTTCGTTCCAGACTTATAATTTCGCTCCCGGCGCGAAATTTATTTAGTTCCAGACTTATAATTTCGCTCCCGGCGCGAAATAAAACTCGTTACAGACTTTTAATTTTGCTCCCGATGCGAAATAAAATTCCCAAACGGCATTAAGTTTCGCTCTCCGACGTGTATTTAAAATGCATGAAACATTTAATTTCGTTGTTGAAATTAAAATACAGTATATTCGTTTTGAGAGTTAAATAATGTTCTGTACGATGTTCAAAGTCCTGACGTCTGTCTGTTAGGTAGTCAGCCCGAAGGCTGGTTGGATCCTCAAAAAGTACCGCCGGTAGGTTATGTGGGTAGATACCCACAAAAACTCAAGGCAGCGCTATAGTGAGGCGTACTAGACAAGATGGGGGGTGAGGTAGTTTGCCATTGCTTTCCTCACTGAGTCAGAACAGCAGTACTAACCCTATGAGTAGAACCCTTCACAGCATCCACAGGCACTGACTGCCCCGAATCTCATTACTAAGCACCACCCATACCTCTGTAGCTTCCATATAATCACAGCCATGTGTAAGACTGAGACATCGGTGAAAAGCCACATTTTACTCTAGCCCGTGCCAAACAGTCAAATGCAAATGAGTCGTCAAGTTACAAAACTCGTTTAATCAACTTGTGAATAAGGATCATTTTCATGAGAAACGTTTCTCTGGACTTTGCCTCACGTAACTTTTGTGTTTGTTGTTTTCTACTTTTGGTTGGTGTTTTTGTGTTTGCTTTGTGCTTTTGCTTATGAATTTGACTTATTGCTTTTCTTTCTTGGTTTTGTGTTTGTGCTCTGGTTTTGCTTTTTTGAATTTTGCTTTATGTTATTTGTTTTTTGTTTTCTGCTTTTGCTTTTGTTTTTGAATTTTGCTTTTTGCTTCGTCTTTTTTGTTTTTGTTTTGTGTTTGTTTTCTGCTTTTGCTTTTATGAATTTTGCTTTTTGCTTTATGTTTCTTGTTTTCTGATTTTGCTTTTTTTTGTTCTGCTTTTGCTTTCTGCTTCGTCTATTTTGTTTTGGTTTTGTGTTTGTTTTCTGCTTTTGCTGTTTTTGTATTTTGCTTTTTGGTTTGTGTTTCTTTTTTATTCTTCTTTTGCTTTTGTGTTTGAATTTAGCATTTTACTTCGTGTTTTGTGTTTTTGGTTTTGCATTTGTTTTCTGGGAAATCAAAATAAAACAAAATCAACAAAACAAAATAAAAACAAAAACAAAATAAAACAAATAAAACAAGACAATTTAAAACAAAATAAAACGAAATAAAGTAAAACCAAAAAATCAACAAAACAAAATAAAGCAAAATAAAATAAAACAAAATAAAATGAGGTAAAATAAATAAAATAATTTAATAAATAATTTTACGACATGATCCTTATTCACAAGTGGATTAAACGATTTTTGCAACTGGACGACTCAAATGAAGTGCACGGGGTCGTTGGAATGAGGGAGATGGCTACCTGGGAGGCTTGTCGTAGTATAGTATCTATGTGTGAAGTATATGCGTCGACCGTCGTCTGGTTATCCAGTGGGAGATGGTCCGCACGGAGGTGATTGTTGACGTAGGCGCGGTATTCCTGCCAGTTTGCTGTGCAGAAATTCTGGACCATCCTGGGAGGTGGTAGTGGGGGAAGAGGGAAGTTGAGTAAAACGGGGGCATGATCACCTCCTTTGAGTGGCAGGACAGACACGTCAAACAGATGGAGGAGGGAGTTATGAGCAATGACTGCGTCGGGGTGGTATTGGAGGAAGGACGGGTAGATTCTGGGAGATGGACGAGGGTGGCGTCGATGTGACGTAGGTAGATGTCTAGGCTATGAAGTTCTAGGGCCGAACGGGAATGAAGGTTGAGGTCGGTCATTAGAATTAAATGGGGGAAGACTTCAGACACGTGGGTAATGCAGTCTTTGGGGATGGGGTGGTAGGGACGAATGTAGATGGTGGCTAGTTGTAGGACGCGGGAACAAATAAGGCTTTCGGGGAAGAAAAGAAACAGATTCATTTCAGAAACAAAATGAAATGTTCCATGCATTTTAATTTCAGGCCGGAGGGGGGGACTAAATGCCGGGAACTAAATTGATGGTCGTTAACAAATTTTATTTCGCGCCAAGAGCGAAATTAAAAGTCTGTAATGAATTTAATTTTGCGCCAGGAGCGAAATTAAAAGTCTGTAACGAATTTCATTTCGCGCCGGGGGCTAAATTAAAAGTCCGTAATGAATTTAATTCCGCGCCAGGAGCGAAATTAAAAGTCTGTAACAAATTTCATTTAGCGCCGGGAGCTAAATTAAAAGTCCGTAATGAATTTAATTCCGTGCCAGGAGCGAAATTAAAAGTCTGTAACGAATTTCATTTCGCGCCGGGAGCTAAATTAAAAGTCCGTAATGAATATAATTTCGCGCCAGGAGCGAAATTAAAAGTCTGTAACAAATATCATTTCGCGCCGGGAGCTAAATTAAAAGTCCGTAATTAATATAATTTCGCGCCAGGAGCGAAATTAAAAGTCTGTAACAAATATCATTTCGCGCCAGGAGCAAAATGTTATTCCATTGAACAATTTCATTTCGCGACGCTAAATTAAATTGATAATGCATTTCGTTTCGCATGCCAGCCCTGACTTGAAGTGACAACTGGAGAAGATCATGCTTGAAGACTGCAAGTTGAGCGGCATGAAAATGAGAAGAACGAGAACAATCCAAAGACAGATAAACCATCTACTAATACTTCTGATCTCATGAAAACCAGTATTGGGAGAGTGGTGGTTAAACCAAAGAGTCATTTTGACTGACTTATTTATTTTAGTGTACAATTATTTTGAGAAAAAAAATATTTTGCTATTTTATTTTATTGTTTCCACAACTCAAGTTGGGAGAATGTTGAGTTGGCAGCAAGCACAAGAGTTGGTAGTGGTGGGAGGTGGAGTATCTTTCACATATTCTTTGGTGACAGTTATTTATTTGGCGTATCGCTTTTAGTGCCGGGAGTGTCCGAGGACATGTTCGGCTCGCCAGAGACTGCTTCAATGCGGACACCCATGGGGTGAGCTGCAAGTTCCGCTCAATTTCAAGTAGTTCCAACTTTCGCTACCAGATGTCAATGATACCTAGTGGTGAAGGTTGGAACTTTGATAGAGCGTTCCAATGAAATCTAACCTAGAAATTTAGCTTCACACAAGTTTAGTCAGTGGAAGGATCCTTTACATGCCATAAATCTATGACATGGGACCGCCGGCTTTACTTCCCCTCCGAAGGAAGGCATACTGAAGGATTTTACCCCCGTGTGGGTTTCGGGTTAGAATACAAACACGGTATGCTCTGCCTGTCGTAGGAGGCGACTAATAGGACCGACAAGACCGACGGACAAGACTGACTTTGATTTGGAAGACCCCCTGTGGATGGGGAGGGCAGAATTCATCCACGGTATCCCCTGCCTGTTTTAAAAGGCGACTAAGAGGGGGGGGGGGCTTATTAAGGTCTTTTTTCGTCTTCCGGTCCCATTTTTGGTTTGACCCTTAGAAATAAACGTGCATGCTGCCTGGGGAAGGGCGTCCAACTTGGCCATCTGGCCAGAAAGCCTGGACGGTACTCCCAATCCCGTCAAGTGGGTGCGCCATGTACCCTTGCAGTAGTATCTGCCTCACAACGGAGGTCCCTGCACGGCCGATTACTTGCGCCGAACATATCACTGTGTATGCCGAAGGGGAAGCGCCTATTCAAGGCACTGGGACCCCTGGCAATACCTGCTATGCCAGGTAGGTATTGCCTTGGCTGGGTGGCGCCAACAGTGATGCCCTCGTTCGGAGTAGGTGGTATTCGGGGAGGATGATTCGGGATGACCAAAAAAAGGTCGAAAGAATCAACACAGGGTGGCCCATTAAAAAGCCGTCTCTGGAGTGTCGACCGAATTCCAAGGTGTATACGCCTTGGGATGAGGCATTTAATAAGAAGTTCCCTGTTGACAGGTTTCCGCGCTACCTGGTAGCTACCAGGACAGACGGGGAAGATTTTAAACAGGCAAAATCGATCCTATTTTCAGAGGAAATCGAGGGGAAATATCGCGACCTTAACGGAATTTGCGAGCTCCGGAACGGGCAGCTCCTGCTGCATACCGTTGACCGTCAGCAAACCGAGGCGTTGCTGGCATTCACGCATTTCGGCGAAATTCCCGTTAAGGTTGAGAAGCACAAGACGCTGAATGAGGTCCGTGGAGTTATATTCCATCGCGACCTCATTTTAAATAGCGACGCGGAATTGATGCGGGATCTGGGGAAGCGAGGCGTCACCAGGATTAGGCTCATCACCCGAAAAATTGGAAATGACAGCATCGATACTGGCGCTTTCATTCTCCATTTTGAGGATGATATAGTGCCCAAGCAGGTGAAGATCACGTCGTACCATTGCGACATTATACCGTACATCCCTCCACCTTTGCGCTGCTACAATTGCCAGAAATTCGGTCATGTTTCTGCCAGGTGCACTGCCAAGGACGTGTGTAGAGAGTGTGGCTAGGGGACACATTACGGTGAGAGGTGTACGCCTCCCCTGACGTGTCCTAACTGCCAAGGAAGTCACTCTCCGCGGTCAAAGCAGTGCCCTGAGTTCTGCAAAGAAGCAAAGATCCAAGAAATCAGAACATTGGATCGGCTTTCATATCACGACACTCGAAAGAGATACCGTGATATGACTGCATCCGAATTTCCGGTATCTTTCGTGGCTAAGGTGACGCCATCGGGGCAAAGAAGACTTCTGCGACCGGGGCTGGATCGTCATCCAGCCCACCTGATAAGACAAAGATAGTGGAGAAGAGGGAGACGGTGCAGCGCCGTCTCTCTCGCCCTCCGGCTGATAGGATGGCTCCTGCATCTGCTGGCCCTTCCGCTCCCTCGACCATCAAGGGAGTGATGCCGGCAGAAGCCAAACCCATTAGAGTGGAGGAACCCCCCTATAGGAAAAATAAGTCACCGGCGGTGAAGAGAGAGGCGGTTTAGAGCCGTATCTCTGCCTCTCCTGCCGACAAGTCTGCTCAGCCATCAGCTGGCCATTCCACTCCTACCACGCCCAAAGGAGCGGTGCCAGCTGGAGCGGCCTTGTTTTGCAAGGAGCTCACGTCTGTGGGGAAGGGACCATCTACTTCCCCGAATAGACGTCGGCGCCGGTCGAGAAAGAAATCTCTTCGGGACGTGTCGGGGACAGACACCCAGTCTTCGAACAGGGAGAAGGTTCCTCGACACCGCTCTCACTCTTCCCCAAGAGCGAGAATATCTAGGTACGACGAGGACCGCGCGCAACCCAAGAGAGCGTCCGCTCCATTTTCTTCGTCTTCGGACGGAGATGTGGAGATTGAGGTGTGCTCTCCTGCCCCATCATCTCCAGATAGAGATGAGGAAGGGTGGCAAACGGTCAAGCGTAAGTAGAAGACCCACTTCTACTTAAGTCCACACTATGGCACTATTACAATGGAACTGTAATAGCTAATCCGGTCATCTCGCTGAGTTACGTCAATTAATATCTTTGTTTTCGGCAACCATCGTCTGTCTTCAGGAATCCAGGTTTCGTCCTGGACATGAGACAACAATGCGTCACTTCAAACTCTTCTCTAAAGACCGGGTGGAAGGAGCTGTGGCCGCCGGTGGCGTCTGCACTCTCGTCCACTCTAGCCTCTTTAGTGAAGAGGTGCCGTTGCGTACTCGGCTAGAAGCAGTTGCAGTTCGTACTTGGTTGCCAGTAATGGCAACAGTATGTAACGTGTACATCCGCCTGATTCTCAACTGGATTATAACCAGCTGGTGGATCTAGTCTCTCAGCTCGCTCCTCCTTTTCTCCTTCTGGGAGATGTTAATGCCCACAACACCATCTGGGACTCCACTACCAGTAGCGGAAGAGGGAGAGATTTCGAGAGGCTGATCAGGCGGCTGGACCTGTGTTTGTTGAACACAGGGGAACCTACGCACTTCTCTATTGCACACGGCACTTATTCAAGCGTCGATATTACCTTATGCAGTCGTGCGCTGGTTCCCCTGCTAAAGTGGGGTGTACACGACGACCTTTGTAATAGTGACCATTTCCCGATTATCGTTAATCTTCCGAACCAGAGAGTTACCAAGTCAATGGCTTCGCCAACGGGCTGATAGGCCAACTTTCACGGCACGTGCGGTGTTTGCCGAAGATAACTTTGAGAGTGTCGACGATCATACCATTCACAAAACGAATGGTATTTTGGTTGCTGCTGAGGAAACAAAGCCTTCCTCATCCGGCAACTCACGCCGGAAGATTGTCCCTTGGTGGACAGCCGAGATTGCAGCAGCCTTTAAAGATCGTCGACGTGCTTTCAAATGCTATCGGAGGCAAAACACTGTGGCCAACCTTATCACCTTCAAAAGGATACGTGCTAGAGTCCGATATCTGATTTGGCAGAGTAAGAAAACGACGTGGGAAAAGTATGTGTAGTCTATGACGGCGCATACTCCTTCATCTGAAGTGTGGACTAAGCTTCGTCGGATCTCCGGATTCCTGATATCATTGTCGATACGCGGAGTATCCATCAATGGAGACATCATCACGGACCATCTCGCCATTGCCAACAGTATTGGATCGCACTTCTCCGATGTATCCTGCTCTGGGAGTTACGATCCTACATTTCTGACTCTGAAGCGGGAGGCAGAGACTCACCCCTTGTCCTTTGCCACTGCTGCTTTGGAGTCCTACAATGTACCATTCTCAGAATGGGAACTGCGCAGTGCGCTTACACTGTGCAGGGATACGGCTCCTGGACCGGATAATATATATAATCAAATGTTAAAACATCTGTGCGAATCCAGTATAAAACAACTGTTGATCCTCTTCAATCGTATATGGATTGAAGGGGAGTTTCCATCTCAATGGCGAGAGGGGATTGTGGTACCGATTCCCAAGGCTGGAGAGGATCCCAAGTTTGTAAGCAGCTATAGGCCCATTTGTCTGGCAAATGGCCTATGTAAGCTGCTGGAGAAGATGGTGAACCGTCGACTGGTGTGGTTTTTGGAGGGGAGAGGTCTCCTGTCTAAGTACCAGTGTGAATTTCGCTCTGACCATCTGGTGCGACTTGAGAGCACCATTCAGGAGGCATTTCTCCGAAAGCACCACCTAGTCACGGTTTTCTTTGACCTCGAGAAAGCCTACGACACCACATGGCGCTACGGGATCCTTTCCACCCTTCACAAGTGGGGACTCCGTGGTAATCTACCGACTTTCATTGCGAATTTCATGTCCGTCCGACTCTTCCGTGTAAGGCTCGGTAGGACATTATCGCAATACTATACTCAAGAAAATGGAGTTCCTCAGGTTTCTGTGCTGAGTGTCACCTTGTTCGCGATTGCCATAAATGGCATTGTTGCCGCCGCCGGGTCCGCGGTAGTTCCATCGCTGTATGTAGACGACTTAGCTCTGCATTACAGCTCTAGAAGTATGGCAGTCGTGGAACGGCAATTGCAGCTAGCTATCAACCGGGTCAACAGGTGGGCTCACGATCGGGGTTTTCGTTTTTCAGCACCAAAAACCTCCGTCGTCCATTTTTGTCGGCTCCGGAGGCTACATTTACACCCCAAACTACATCTCAGGGATGCTACGTTGCCGTTGGATGACACTTATCGCTTCCTGGGGCTCCATTTTGACAGCAAATTAACGTGGCAGCACCATACACGGCAACTAAAAACGGCGTGTCTCAGGAAACTGAACATGCTCAAGTTTCTTAGTGGCACTACGTGGGGGGCTGCTACGGTTCTACCAAGCCCTCGTCCTGTCCCGGCTAGACTATGGTTCTGCGGCATACGGTTCAGCAAGCCCGGCAACCTTGAAAATGCTGGACAGTATCCACAATAGTGGCGTTAGGCTGGCTACCGGTGCGTTCCGGACCAGCTCGATACCCAGCTTACTCGCCGAATCGGATGTTCCACCTTTAAATTGTAGACGCCAACATATGCTTTTAGCATATGCTGCCAATGTGCGTCAAATGCCGCAACACCCGAGCTATCAAGCTCTCTTCAGTACCCAAAACCACCAGGGGTACGCCAACCAGCCTCGTGCCACTCGGCCAGTTGGTATTAGACTTGATAGCTCGTGTACTGAATTAGGAGTGGCTGTAGGTCCCTGTATGATCCGGACACCTAGTAAAGTGCCTCCGTGGCGGGTCCCGCGTACGGAAATTCGGTTAGATCTGCACAGAGGTCCTAAGGTGAGCACGGATGCCTCCGTTTATCGGAAGCAGTTCCACAGCATAGTTCACCAATTTCCGGACGCTTGCATTCTCTAAATGGATGGTTCGAAGGTGGACGAAAAAGCGGGTTGTGCTTACGTTATTGATGGTGAAAATACCAAGGTCTCTTTGCCTGAAGCCTGTAGTGTGTTCACTGCGGAGCTCGTTGCCATCTATGAAGCTCTGCAGTTTGCACTACAGGATGCACAGATCCATTTTCTCGTGTGTACCCACTGTTTGAGTTCGTTGCAGTCAATTGCTACATGTTTCCCTCAACACCCCCCAGTGCATCGAATCCACGACCTACTAGACGGGCTGTGCCACGCTGACACTCGAATCACCTTTCTGTGGCTTGGGAATTGCGGGAACTGAGTTAGCTGTTCAAGCTGCAAAAGAGGCAGTATCACTACCACCTCGACCAATGGAGGTACCCGCTAGAGATATTCGCTCTCAGTTACGCCTACAAGTGCTGGCATTTTGGGAGAGTCAGTGTCTAGCTGACCCACGGCCCAGTAAACCGAGAGCGATCAAGGGAACTACTCGCGTGTGTCGGAGCTCTTTCCGGTCACGGAGAGAGTCCGTCATTTTGTGTAGGCTAAGGATAGGTCATACAAGATCCACCCACTCGTACCTAATGAGAAGGGAAAACCCCCCACTTTGTCGCTGTGGAGCAGTTTTCTCCGTGGCCCACATTTTAACCGAGTGTGTGGATCTTGCTGACTTACGAAGAAAATTTGCAGACCAAAAATTAATAAAACAAAAAAAAAAAATTAAACAAAAATCAAAATTATAAAGATAAAACAAAAATTACGCAAAATTAATGTACACTGGAAAATTTAGATTGCTGGCCCTAACCCACTCTCACTTATAAAGCGGATAACGCGATCAGCAGCCACCGCGTCATCGGCTATATCTACCCTTTATTATTCCTGTTTTAACGGGGTCAAGATGAGCTAGGAGAGATTTCTATGTGGCTGGTGGTTTCACGGCCGGACGCCCATCCCGCCACCACAATCTGAGAGGAGTCGATGAGAGATTAAATTATTGAAGATGAATGAAACTGAGCCGGAAGGAATCGGTCTATTAGAAGGCACCGTCCCGGCACTTGCCTGGAGTTAAAAATGGGAAACCAATGAAAACCATTTCAAGGGCGGTCGACGGTAGGGCTCAAAACTCATTCGTCTACGAAGTATCGTATGAATTGTGAACCTTTCCACAACGAATAATAAAATATGTATTCTGGATGAGTCTATGCGATTTATTAGAAGTGAACCTAACAACCGGTTATCAGACAGATTCTACACACGCCCATTGTACACGGGACTACATGACCGCGTTGTTGCAGCCCCTAAACTGAGGAACCAACCAACCTTCTTTCTTAGGGGAAGTAAAGCCGGCGGGCCCATGCCATAGAATTATTTCATGTAAGAGAACCTACCACCACAATTGATAGTGTGTAGCCAAATGTGTAGGTTATATTTGGTTAGAAACGCTCTATCAAATTCCAACGCTCACCACTAGTTGTCAGTGACAGTGGCCAAAGTTGGAATCACTTGAATTTGATCTTGCTCTGAGCCTACGGGCGTTCAATTAAAATACCCTGCTATGGCCATTGGCTGCAATTCATATATAATAACATACTTACATGACACCAACAATTACACCGCCCCAGGGTCGTATGAGTCACCGAAACACTGATACACACCTGAAACAATATCCATGGCGTGCGAGAGTTAAAGGCAATTGGCAGTGATTTTTGGAATTGCATGAAGGTAGTTTAATTATTATTTGGCTTTGACATTGAGGCTGATGACCTCCACTACTTCTCCGAATTTGTGAGTTGTTGTTATCTAAGCTTTTACGATCGCCACGGTCGTTATGATTATGTTTGATTTTAGTATGGTTTGTTTTAATTTTCGCAGCAGCATCAATTCAATTTTATGTGTAATTATTGGTTTGATTGTTGAAGTTGCAATATAAAGTAAAGACGGTTAAGACCTGTAGTGATTTTGGCATTGATCGGTACATTGTTCATTCAACGACCTTCGTCGGCAAGACGGACCTCTAGGATAGCTGCTTACCCTAAATTGGATGATTAACAGCATCGATCTTCCCGCAGAGCATAATATGTAATACGCAGTGAAAGTTATGTGCTAGGCCGAGAAGATGACAAACTGACATCCTCAGAGGTGAGGACTTGCGTATTCCGCGAGGAAATAAGCACAGCCGAAATCCCAAGACAACTCACGCCATCACTCTTCTATAACGTAACCGGGAGGGTAGGCTACATGATTCGAAGAAATATGAAACAGGCCGAGAGGATGTATTCAGATAGACTTTCAAAACAAATAACGATGCGGAGAGGAACGTGTACATGCTAAAATGAAATACCGTACAGTGTTCGAAACAACAGGCAGAATTACGCAGATATGAAATTGATAATTAAGTACCGAAGTACTGCAATAAAATGAGGGCTGACATATAAACTTAGTCACAGAAAAGCAGAAAGTAAGGATATGAGTAGACTAGATGTGCGATGAAAAGACTCTAAGGGACAGACAAACATGATGTTACAGTTAAAATATGTGAATTACGTGTCGTTGTGGAGGGAGAGGTACATACCGTAACAAGGCAAAATAGCGACAAATCCGCAAACAATGAATACAGAAACTAAAGAAGAATAGGCTAGCCTACCTCGGAGCTATATCGCATGAAATGAACTACAGAAATGAGCTACGTAGAGACAAAGATACGGGACGTAGATCATATCGCAAGAATACTAGATACACGAAAATAATCTTGAAAATGGCACGTGATGCAACGTAGATCTTATATAGCTTTGCTGGTCCCAAAGGATGTGGATTGCCGGTTAGTTTCCGACACAGAACGAACGTGTAGAACACAGAATCTTCTGAAATGGCCATTATGCGTGATGCTTTATACAGGTTATGGAAAGTTGTATTAGGAAGGCCATCGCTGGGTATTTCCGAATAGTCCACTCTCTCGAGGTGCTCCATTTGGGGAAATCTCTTGTTCTCTGAGCCATTATGCGATTTTGGCCATGGTCTTACCTAATGCCATCTTGTTAGATATAATTGTGTCCTTTTTATCCCATTCACTTGTTAGTAGGACTTAGGGTTTTTTATAGCCGGGGATTTTCAGGTTCTACGATCTGGCTGTCTTCGTGGGATTCAACGGGTGATGGTAGGTAAATTCAGGCACAGTACCGTACGTGAAAAATATTAAGAAACAAGAAATTATAGCCCTACAAACACACAGACAATGCCTTCTTCACGAACGGAGAGCCGCCATTATTGTTTAAATTACCAGGGCAAGGCAAGTCAAAAAGAATACATTTTTAGAACAAGACAATGAAAGAAGAATAAAATAAACGTATTACACGTACCTTCGTTCATCCAGGAACGCTATTAAAATCAAATCATTCACCCATTTGGGGTTTATAAATAATTGATATTCATATTTGCTGCCTCCTTGTTCCAGGTAACACGAAATCAGTTGCTTTCATCGCCCATGGCTTCACGTTGTTACAGCAGAAAATACTTCTTCCAGCGCATTTCAATCACATTTCTATTCTTTTATGATGCACTCCTTACATTGTAGAAATTCTATATAACGGCAAGAATTCTTGACTGTCGCACAGGAGGTCCGGGTTCGATTCCCGGCACTACCAAGGCATTCAATACTGGTATGAGGGCCGGAACGGGGTACAGTCAGCCTCGTGGAGCAAAAACTGAGGTGGGTTCGATTCCAACCTCAGACAACCTGGAAGTAGCTTTCTGTGGTTTTCCACTTTCAATTCAGACAAATGCCAGGATGGTCCCTAACTTAGGAAAACGGCCGTCTCCTTCCCAATGCTCACCTGAATTGCAAATAGAGTTGTTCTTGTTGATTCTCTAAGGGTCTATGTGACATCGTGATCATGTAACCCCGTGTATTTGCGTGTGTGTAGAATTTGTCTGATAACCTGTGTTATTGTGATGGCTGCATTAGTGTGTGTACTGGAGTTGTAATTCAGGTGAGGATTGGGAAGGATGCGGCCATGGCCTTCAGTTAAGTACCATCCCGGCATTTGCCTGGAGTGGAAGTGGGAAACTACAGATGATGCCATATGATCCCTTGCGAAGTACCGTATGAAGGTTCTCAGTTCGTGGCGCACGGGACGTAAATTAATGGTACAGTACCTTAATTTGTTTTAAATTCCGGGAACACTTTTAGTTTGTTTTCTTTAATAGATTAATTTTCGTTAATAGTTAAGTAGTTTATTTACGCTATACGGATCCGTGCTATTTTTTAAAATTATTATTAATTGTACATATATTTATTCTCGTTTTAAGCCTATTTTCATTAGATATTTTAACTCTTCCTAATCTCGCTAGGCTTTGATTTTTATTTATTGCTATTCTGTTAATTTTTGGAAGCAATATTGGTCGCAGAGGGACACCTAATATTTTTCTTTTTGTGAGATTTGAAGCCATTTTTCTTTTGTTTTCCGGTACTTCATTTGTTTTGCTATGAATGCTGGTAATGACGTGTTGAGTCCATGACTGCGAGTGCATGGTAATTGACGTGCTTGAAGTGAGGACTGTAATCCTTTTAACACCTTGTTGTAATGTCTGTTAGTTCGGTAAACATTGTAACGATTTGTGGTTTCTAATTAAGGTATGGAAGTATCAAGCCTATTTTAAGGTTTTGGAAATTTTATTGCTTGTGCTGAAGTTATGGAACTGATTTCCATTGTTGTTGTTTTGGTAAATATGTTAGGGTGTCCTCTCATAGTGTTTTAATCTTAAATTTATTTTATTTTAACTTAATTTGTTTATCTTGATTGTTATGGAAGTATTAGATTTCTTTGAATTCTTTTTCGTGTACTAGTCCATATTATTATTTTTATTTGCCATCAGCACATTTGTGTGTTCCTAGCGAAATGGTTTTATAAATTAAGTCGAGGCCTAGATACTTTTCTTTTCGTTTTGTTCAGTATCATCATCATAATCAAATTCCAGCTCCAGTCGCCCGGGTGCTGTTTACGAGTCCTCGCCACCTTTTCCTGTCCATGAATAGTTGGTCTTCATGGGCCCTTCTCCAGTCTAGCCCTTTTTCTTCAAGATCATTCTTGATTTGGTCCATGTGAGCTATATCTCAGACTATTTGAATAAAGCCTTATTATTTTTAATCCATCCGTGTTACTATTCTTTGGCTAGTTTAGTCAGGGCACGGAGGGTACAAGTTGCAGATTTTATGAGGATCATCCTGGTCCCCGCTTTCCTTCCTGGGGATCTAACATTGTTTAGGATTGGCATTCCAGCAATTCCACGTCGTGGACCTCTGAAGAGATGGTAGCAGTGCTCCAGCACGTCTTCGCACGTGGGGAGAAGTCCACTGGAAGGGTAAGTATGGGGTTGTGAGTTTCAGGTTGGATGCTGCCCCCCTGACGTCCAGCTGTTTTCATCGTCTTTGCATTAATCTTCTCGGGGGTAATCTGTCTTGTCTTACCACACTTCCTACCCCCCCCCCCCCGGTGTCGCAGTGGTAGCAGAGCGTGGTTTCGTTCCACGGACCTCTGGGTTATGGGCCGAGCACGCTTCCACATCCACGGACCTCTGGGTTATGAGCCCAGCTGTTTTCACCATCTTTGCTTTAATCTTCTGGAGGGGAATCTTGTTTGTCCTTGTCTTTCGATCCCTCCTACCCCTTACCCCTACCCCCACCCCCGGTGAGGCAATAACAATGCAATAGATCACAGGCTACTTACTGTACTTAAACCACAATAATAATAATTACCCAACAACCATACACGTGATCTATACTGTCTGTAAATAGTTTGACATGATGCACAAGTTTTTACATACTTATGTAATATAAATATTGTATTTTTGTGTTTATGTGTAATTCATAAACATCGTACACTAATTAAGACTAAGTGAACAGGATCTTATGATGAACACGTGACGTTCGAAACACGTCATCCAATTAAGTAGGCATTTGTACATAAAAGCGTGTTAGTTTGTAGGTTATGTAAATGCTTGTTTCCCGCTTAATGCAATTGGGCACAATTTGTGTTGACCAATGGAAATGCTTCCTTTAATAGAATTAGGCAACAATGAAAAATGACTTCTATCTCTACAACTTCACAGGAAGAAAGAGATAGGAAAAGGAATGATAGGTGCATGCTTATTATTATTATTATTATTATTATTATTTTTATTTGCGAATTGACCACTTCGGATCACGCTACAAATTCATTTTTTCTTTGCCTGAAGTTTCCTCTTCCTCCAGTACTCCTTCATATGGGCGCTATGCTGTTTCTTCTGCTCATCCGTACAGGCTCTTCCCTTCTTTGTGGTTCTTGTGACGTGAAACCCTTCCAAATTTTGAATTATGTACCGAAATGTTTCCCTGTTTGACATCTGAACTTCCTGGATGTTGGAATTTTCGAGATCTTTTCGAACTTCCTTAATCCATGTCGTTGTTGTCTTCTTGTTATACAGGTAGTCGAATAACTGTTTGGTTAGTCTAGTTTTGTCCATTCTGTACAAGTGTCCGAGAAACGATAACCTCCTCTTCTTCATGGTCTCTGAGATTCTCTCCACATTTTTATAGACTTCATTGTTGCTCCGAAGTTTCCAGCCGGTTTCAGTCTGGACTGGGCCCATGATTTTCCGTAGTATTCTTCTTTCTAGGATCTCTAGCTTCTCCAACTTTGTAATGGTTATTAACTCCCCAAGTTGGGCGCCAAATGTAATGGTTATTAATGCCCCATGTTGGTAGCGACAAATGTAATGGTTTGACTGCCCCTAACTGTTGGGTGATAAATGTAACTGTTTACCTTTGCCTAAGCTATGTTGTTTTAATGGGCGCCAAGACCTCAACGCAATGTTGAAATCTAAATTTGTATTTAACAACGTCTAGCTCTGGCAGAACACATTCAAGACTCTATTCACTCAGATCGTGGTATGATTTGATCATTAACCCAACAAACAATTGTATCAGGAGAAGGAATTGGTCTATATCTAATGCTACCTACTGAAAGCAAAGGTTGCATTGTAAAAGAAATGAATTTATTATATAAAACAAGTATAGCAAAATTAATAATAATAAGTATAGCAAAATTAATAATAAGTATAAAATTTAAATTGGAGCGTTGCGATTTTAATATTACCGATAGAAAATTACGTGAAAACGGAGTTTGATAAATTGATTTTACTCTTATTTCCAAGCTATGAAGTTACTGAAATATGAAATGTAAAACAAAGAGAAATGAGAGATTGCGTATTTCTGCGTCATTTGCGCTTACCACTGGAAATTGCCAAAGCATTTCCCTCGTACTTGATGATGCTGTGTGCTTCCCACAGTCTCCTGGACGTCGTCATCTCCGTCGAAATATTTGATGATATTCTGGTAGATTAGATAATTCTATGGTCCGTACATCGGACCCAAACACTTGTATAACCACACTGGTTAAGTTTTACCAAAGTTAGTCTTCCACTCCACGGAACATCGGAGTGATTCCCGCGTACAACATACTCGTCAAGTATTTCACAGATTGTCGCTAACTCCACCGAACATCGGAGCGACACGCACGCGCACCCATACTCCTCAAGTATTTCACGGATAGTCCTCGTTTCACGGCGCGTCGAACGATATATGCACACGTTGGCTCCCCCACCAGTCTCCACTTCCAGCTTTACGTCGTCTCCTCTACTGATTGGCTGACCCACCACGCGATCTTCCCCTCCTCTGGGTCATTACACTCGGCGGGAGGGTTCCGTTTCAACAATTCGCCATTCCTGGACGATGCGAGCCCGCTATTGCGTCATGCTTCTCGACAGGAATCAGCTTGTATTTGAAATCCCAGTGAGTCACGTCTCTCGATATACCCTAACTGACGAAAACTCCGTAAAATTCCGTAATCAGATAATTTTCTATGATATCGTCGTTCGTAATAATTTGCTTGATAGCGTTTTCTAAGACATAGAAAACCTATCTGTATGCTTATAATTTTTATAAAATGCTCCGAAAATATCTAAATAATAATTATAATAAATTAATAATAATAATAAATTAACATGAAAAATTCTCTTGGCTGAACAATTTGCCGCGTAAATAAATATAGAATGGCTTCCTACTGACTTATGCCAGTGGCATAAAAACCCCTCGAAAAACACGTTACATATTCGCCTCGGATCATCGGATGATTTACCGTGACGACGGTCCAATATCCGATTATCCCAGACACGTTAATAAACCCCATCCAAAATACATATTACATAAATGAAATCACCCTACATTACAGATATATACACTCATAATTTTTCTTCAAGCACTTTGCGTCAAAGTTTGTTGTCACAATGGATTGCACTTTGCAACCAGTCCAATGTTTCTCATATAAAATAGTGTTCCACGGATATTTCCGCCTCTCAAATTCCTCTATGTTGGAGAAATAGACATAATTAATGTGTGAGCACTATGTATTTATGATGTCATATCACACGCATTGAAGGTGTTCTGATATATTTATATCACCATAGAACTTTCTAATTTCACTGGAGGTTCCTTCCTTATTGTGAAATTAATCCCACTTATCACTGAGCACACGATCACACTATTGTGGCAGCGCCTCGTGACCATAATACTTAATCTCTCTTTAAAGCAGATTAAATTAATATTGACTTCTGAAAAAAAAACAGTAAATGCGCATTACATATAACACCAAATATTTCTGTGCCGTAATCGCGCTGTCTTGTTAAGTTCCCGTAGACCATATTCTACTTAATACTAGTTCTCAACACAGAAATAATACCATTGTACAAATTACCTTAAATTACACACTTACAAATCTTACATGGCGAGGCCGTAAACAGAAATCACGTGTGCTGATATGTATGAGTTTCATGAAGGACTGTCTCGCATTCTGATGGCCCTTCTTTTGCCTCGTGGACGCCTTAAGCAAAAATACCATGTACAAGCGCTCACCCATCTCTTGGAGGCAAATGGGAATTCACCAGCGCTACCAAATTTTGGCCTTGGTGTATCGAGACATTTTAGTGCTCAAGAGCATCCGACAATCCCGTCATATTTCCCTGTACCTTAAAAACTCTCATTTACTTACATACTACCCCCCTGTGCGACTTCTGATACGCCTGCCTTGAAGACCAGATCTTCCACGCACCAGACACCACACTTACTCATTTGATAGGCTGGCTCGCCAGCTAAACACACTCACTTTATGACACATATTTTCGTAGACTATGTATTTTATACGTTCCGTATAATCTGTTTCCCTCACTATTCTCCAGCACATATGCTGTTTTCCCAATACGTTTGGAAACTATAAATGTTTCTGCGTCACCTGCTTCCAACCTTGCAAGTGGCTCCCTTTAAATGAACGTCATCACGTTGCTCCACTAGCATATTTCTCAGTATCTGTAACGATGCCCTGTTGCTACTGTCCACACATGCTAACCCTACTTTCTTCTCGTGTAACACCTCTACTCGACACTCTATGACCTAAAAATGTCACTTCTGACTGACAGAATGACGACTTAGACAGCTTCAAAGTGAACCCTGCCTGATCTAACTTCTGAAAAACTATATCTAAATGACGTAGATGCTCCTCAAAACTGCGTGAACTAATTACCATATCATCTATGTAAATGGTTACAAACTCTCCTGTGTCATCCCCTAATGCGATGTTTAAAGCCCTAATTAAAGCTGCTGAACTACTCTTTAACCCATACGGTGTTCTACAAAATTGATAAAGGTTATATTTATGACTAAAAGCTGTAAATGGTCTATCTTCGTACATAAGTGGCACTTGCCAAAAACTGGAACTCAAATCTACACAAGTGAAATACTTTTTCCCCTCAATTGTTTGCATTAATTCCTCTATTGACATAGATTTCAGCTGATCTGAACTAATTCTACTGTTAACCAAACGAGCGTCTAAACAAATACGAACCGTGCCGTCGGTTTTGGGTACTGTGATCAAAGAATGAACATATGGACTGTTAGAGTGCTCAATAATCCCATCTTCAAGCATCTGGTTAATTTGTGCCTCAACTGCACTCTGACAAGCGAAAGGTACAGGATATCTATGTCCTGTGAATACTGACCTATCAATAACGTTCAATGAATGTGTATAGCAATTGGCCATACCAATGCGATCCTCAAAAACTCTCCTATTACACAATAACACATCATAGAGCCGAACACATTGTTCATCCTCTATATTTCCCTGAAACGCAGCATCACGTAACGAGTCCTCTAGACTTCCGTTCGTAATCACACTGCCCACAAAACATGGAGAACCCCGCTCTACGGCTGGCGATATCTCATTTAAAGTACAAATCACACCTACAATACTACTCCTCTGAATATGGTCATTGAACGCTACTTCTACTTCAGAATCTCCCCATTTAAATTTCAAACTCCCTACATCATAACATAAGTTACCAGACACTCTACTTAGCCACTCTGAACCCAAGATAACACTGAATACTAAATTTGGAATTACAAGGCAAATCTGCTTCTCTACATGATTATTAATTTTAATGTCTACTAAAACTTGCTTAGAAATTACCTTAGACCTCTTCCCAACAGCTGTGATAACAAAAGTGCTTTTAATTGGCATCTCCTCAAAATTTACTCCAGTTCCTTTCATTTTATCATAAAATGCACTACTTATGCAACTCTTCATACAACCACTATCAATTAAAACATCTGTGTACGCCTCGGACACGTTAAATTTAACTATGGGGCTCTTACTAACCACTTCCTGAATAATACCTTCATCATTTAGTTCATGTAATAATTCGTTTCTTACATTTAGGTCATAGGTTTCCTGTATAATTGTATGGACAGGGCATGCTACAGACTGAGATTCTGACCTTACTTCGCATCCTGGTTCGCGTTTAATGAACCGCTACAGCTGGCCGTAGTACTACTAACTACTGAACTGGTCTGGTTGTTCTGGGCTGTGTTGTCATTGTTTGACTGTATATTACTACCACTAGGCTGTCCTCTTCCTTGACCCCTATTCTGGTTGTAATTATTGTCATTATAATTTCTCCCTTGATTTCCCCTGAAATCATTGTTTCTCCCTTGATTTCCCCTGTAATCATTGTTCCTCCCTTGATTTCCCCTGAAATCATTGTTCCTCCCTTGATACTGATCGGGCCGATAACCTAGATGTTAGGCCCCTTAAAACAACAATTATCATCATCATCATTGATACTGATTACCATAGCCATTTCCTCTGTTCTGATTTAGCTGATTATTATTATTTCTATTTTGAGCGTTGGCCCCTTCGCCACCGTTCCCTTGAACTTCCTGATGCCTGGCCTCGTTAGGTCTATTATTATTATTACCCTGGTTCCGATTGAAATTGTCCTCATAACCCCCTCTCCCTAGTGCATCAAATGTGCTTAACAAATTTTCTACTTGTGATATAGTCTTTACATTCTGGATACAAGCAGCCTCCTTGATCCTATAGGGAAAGTGCCTAAGTAGCAACCTTACCACATCACTTTCCTCCTTCAAGCCATCCAGATATTTACACACTAATACCTGCCCTAAAAAGTATTCGGTCATGGTGGAGCTTCCTTTAGGGTTATATTTACCACACACTACTCCCTCACGATGCTGCGACTGAATGACCTCATTCCAGAACTTTTCACAGAATTTCATTTTAAAATCATTGATATCAGTAAACTTGTCTCTGTAGACAGCAAACCAATTCCTCGTTTCCCCCACAAACACTTGTTCTAAAATTTCAACTATCTGGCACCACTCAATACTACCATTTTCCAACCTCTCCCCGAATTTATTTTCTATAGTGTTCATGAACTCCATTGGGCACCCCTGTCGATTGCTGAACTTACCCAGTTCTACCTCCCTGTGTGTGCTATTCACAAAAACTGGCCTATTCTGACTATTTTCTTGCCTGATCCTAGCTTTTAATTATAATTCTGAGATTTTCTCCTCAGCCTTCCTCTCAATACTGTTTACTGTTAATTTAATGTTTCCTTCTGATTCTTCTACTTTATCATATAGCTTTGCTTGTTTCTCCTCAATCTTGCTAATGCTCTCTCTATTATTCTCTCTTAAATCATTTACTTCTGCAACTATTTGTGAGTGGACTTTCTCAATTCTACCCCCCAGCTGTTCCTTAACCTCTTTAGTAGCTATCTGAATTTTGTCAATTTCACCCCCCAATTGCTTTTTGACCTGCTGTGTTTCCAGTTGCACTAGTTCTTTTAAATTTTCAGCCTGTGTACTGATTCTAATTTCCAACTCCTCCTGTACTTTTCCTAATTTCTTGTCTACATCTGCAATGATCTCTTTAACCTTCTCTTCCATTACTCCTCTGATTTCTCCTCTAATCTGCTCCATTTTCACACTAATTTCCTTACTGTTTTGTTCTAATTTAGCATTTAAAGTTTCAGTACTCTCTCTATTTTCCCTACTGTTTTGTTCTAGTTTAGCGTTGTTTTGTTCCAGTTTAGCGTTGTTTTGTTCCAGTTTTGCATTTAAAGCGTCTGTACTTTCTTTATTTTCCCTACTGTTTTGTTCTAATTTGGCGTTTAAACTATCGCTCAATTCCCTATTACTCTCTTTATTTTCCCTACCGTTTTGTTCTAATTTTGCCTTATTCTGTTCTAATTTTGCATTTAAAGCTTCTGTACTTTCTTTATTTTCCCTACTGTTTTCTTCTAATTTTGCATTATTCTGTTCTAATTTTGCATTTAAAGCTTCTGTACTTTCTTTATTTTCCCTACTGTTTTGTTCTAATTTTGCCTTATTCTGTTCTAATTTTGCATTTAAGGCATCACTACTAACTTTGTTCTGATACATGAACTCAAGAAGTAAAGTTTTTAATTCTGGTTGGCCGCCTACACTCCCTGTTTCAGTATCGGGATTTACCTCCGCTACCCCGGTACTACCATCACTCGACATACTGCTCGTATCATCACTCTCCAGTTGATGACCACTACGTAACCTCATCTGTTTTTCTTTCTCATCCCCCATAATGATATACACTGATAAAGAAAAATAACCCCCAAAATACAGGCACAGAAATATATACCCTTCTCCTTCCACAAATGTTATTAGGTTTTCAGCCCCAAGTTGTCGGCGACAATTGTAGCAGTTTGACTGGCCCTCACTGTTGGGAGAAAAATGTAACTGTTTACCTTTGCCTAAGCTATGTTGTTTTAATGGGCGCCAAGACCTCAACGCAATGTTGAAATCTAAATTTGTATTTAACAACGTCTAGCTCTGGCAGAACACATTCAAGACTCTATTCACTCAGATCGTGGTATGATTTGATCATTAACCCAACAAACAATTGTATCAGGAGAAGGAATTGGTCTATATCTAATGCTACCTACTGAAAGCAAAGGTTGCATTGTAAAAGAAATGAATTTATTATATAAAACAAGTATAGCAAAATTAATAATAATAAGTATAGCAAAATTAATAATAAGTATAAAATTTAAATTGGAGCGTTGCGATTTTAATATTACCGATAGAAAATTACGTGAAAACGGAGTTTGATAAATTGATTTTACTCTTATTTCCAAGCTATGAAGTTACTGAAATATGAAATGTAAAACAAAGAGAAATGAGAGATTGCGTATTTCTGCGTCATTTGCGCTTACCACTGGAAATTGCCAAAGCATTTCCCTCGTACTTGATGATGCTGTGTGCTTCCCACAGTCTCCTGGACGTCGTCATCTACGTCGAAATATTTGATGATATTCTGGTAGATTAGATAATTCTATGGTCCGTACATCGGACCCAAACACTCGTATAACCACACTGGTTAAGTTTTACCAAAATTAGTCTTCCACTCCACGGAACATTGGAGCGATTCCCGCGTACAACATACTCGTCAAGTATTTCACAGATTGTCGCTAACTCCACCGAACATCGGAGCGACACGCACGCGCACCCATATCCTCAAGTATTTCACAGATAGTCCTCGTTTCACGGCGCGTCGAACGATATATGCACACGTTGGCTCCCCCACCAGTCTCCACTTCCAGCTTACGTCGTCTCCTCTACTGATTGGCTGACCCACCACGCGATCTTCCCCTCCTCTGGGTCATTACACTCGGCGGGAGGGTTCCGTTTCAACAATTCGCCTTTCCTGGACGATGCGAGCCCGCTATTGCGTCATGCTTCTCGACAGGAATCAGCTTGTATTTGAAATCCCAGTGAGTCACGTCTCTCGATATACCCTAACTGACGAAAACTCCGTAAAATTCCGTAATCAGATAATTTTCTATGATATCGTCGTTCGTAATAATTTGCTTGACAGCGTTTTCTAAGACATAGAAAACCTATCTGTATGCTTATAATTTTTATAAAATGCTCCGAAAATATCTAAATAATAATTATAATAAATTAATAATAATAATAATAAATTAACATGAAAAATTCTCTTGGCTGAACAATTTGCCGCGTAAATAAATATAGAATGGCTTCCTACTGACTTATGCCAGTGGCATAAAAACCCCTCGAAAAACACGTTACAACTTATAATTCATCGAGAGGCATTCGCTGGCATACAGGCATTCTGTTTTTACTACCGTGTTGTAATGTTTTAGTTTGACATTCCATGAGATGCATTTCTTGTTGTAGATGATTTTAGTTAGTCCATAAGCTCTTTCCATTTTTGAGATACGATCTTCTACAGCAGCTTTCTCTAGGCCGTTCTCTTGTATGGTTTCACCGAGGTATTTGAACTTTTTCACTCTCTGAATCCGTCCAATCTCTGTTTCAAGGAATTGTGGTCCATGTTTGTCATTCATCATGAACTTGGTCTTCTCTTTCGAGATCCTAAGTCCTGTCTTGCTAGCGATCTTTTCTAAGAGGTTGATCTGTATTATTATCATTGTATTCGATCTAATGGTGCTCGGGTATTTGGAATGGGATTAAGGTGGTGCTCACAGTCTCAAAAAGGTTGAAAACACCTGCCTTAACGAGGTGTATGAGAGAATGAAAGGGGTGACATTAATCCCGTAGCAACCAGCCTTAATCGGTGTCAGTGACCTTTGTATTTACGAGACCTGGCAAGGAGACCATGCGCAGTTACTGGGGCATCTATAAATTCACTTTCAAGTTCGAGGAATTTCAATAACACTCGTTTTACCTATATTTGGAAGTCTATGATTATCAAGACCGACATCGCACTTGCACATATGATTGAATTTCAGACATGCTAACTTTGAGGACGCTATTTTCTTCCTTCACGATTATGGAAGTCACGAACATGCACAACAGTATTCTGACGTCATGGTTGTGATGTCAGATGGGAGGGGTCTGCTCGTGACGTCACAAGCTTTGGCCTAGTTTATTTGAACTATCGATTGTCCGCTCTGCCCTCGGTACGAACTGGTGTGACCTTGGGGGCTTGGAGTGTGAACGACAGCGAACTTCACTTCGCTCTTGATACCTCATTAACATTGCAGACAGAAATAGCGAGCGAGCTGCAGTCTCGACAGCTCGTGCGCCCTGGGAAGGTGACTAAGGAGTAGCTTGGCGGGGCTGTTCACTGCCAGTGCGACATCAACACCCCATGTTTGAATCAGAACACTGCAAATTAGGAGGGCGAACGAATCACCAGATGTGGTTTTTCAGCTATTACGTGTTGTGTACATGTAAATATTGCAAAAACAAATGAAGATGTAAATTGTGCCAGTGAAACATGAAATATGTATGTGGGGCTTGCCCTGATTCACTAGGCCTTCCATACTCCTGATTGATCTATGATAAATAAATAAATAAATAATAATAATGTCGCCTCCGTAGCGTAGCGGTCAGCATGGTTAGCTGGCGTCCCGGAGGTCCTGGGTTCGATTCCCGGCTCTGCCACGAAATTTGAAAAGTGGTACGAGGACTGGAACGGGGTCTACTCAGCCTCGGGTGGCCCAAATGAGTAGAGTGGGTTCGATTCCCCCTCAGCCATCCTCGAAGTGGTTTTCCGTGGTTTCCCACTTCGTCTTCGGGCAAATGCCGGGATGGTACCTTCTTCAAGGCCACGGCCGCCTCCTTCCCTCTTTCTTGTCTATCCATCCTAACCATCCCTTACCTTCCCTCATGAGGCCCCTGTTCGCTTTGCAGGCGAGGCCGCCTGGGCGAGGTGCCAATCCCACCTCACCAGTTGTAACCCTTCCGATACGATGTTTCCAGCTCTAGGACACTGCCCGTAGAGGCGGTAGTGGTGAGTTCCCTCGCTGAGTCCATGAAAATGAAAATCCACAGCCTGCTTCCAGTCTCCGACCGGGTCAGGAATGGAATGAATGAAGCCCCCATCTAGCGGCGAGGATATGAACTGTGCCGGCTGCCGAGGCCTGACGCACTCCTCTGGGTCAATGATTAAATGAATGACAGATGGGATGTAATGATAGTGGAGAGTGTTGCTGGAATGAAATTTTGACAGGGAAAACCGGAGTACCCGGAGAAAAACCTGTCTGCCTCCGTTTTGTCCAGCACAGATCTCACATGGAGTGGCCGGGATTTGAACCACGGACCCAGCGGTGAGAGGCCGGCGTGCTGCCGCCTAAGCCACGGAGGCTTCGCTCATCCTCCCAGCACGGCTTCACGCACGCACTCCGCGAGGGATCGTTCCTCTACCATCGCAAGGACGGTGTCTGGGAGCTGAACATACTTTGACAGCTGATACAGGCCGAACGTTTGTTTTAGACGAGTGAAAAATCTTAATGGAAGCCTGGAGGCGAGTTACTGCAGTACCTGTGTTGTTATCAGCTGCCCCAAGCGGTCCGATGATTGACAAAGCTGTCTCACACTCCTACTGAAGTAAAGTCATTGGCAAATATAATTACGTTCTGTTCGTAAATCCGTAACGTGTACTTCCGCGTCACACAATACTTCGACGTTGACTGTACTGTCTGCAAGTCGGTGTCGCAACGTGCTCAAGTCAGGAATTCCATTACATCAGATCGGTGGTGACAAATGTGAAGCGATAGGGTGAGAAAGTGACTGTGTACAGGCTTACCCGCAGGCTTCGAGGTCAAGGGCAATCGTCTAAAACAAACGTCCGGCCTGTACAACTGGGGAAGGTGATATGCCGATCGCCCAGGTGACCGGTAACTGGGGTCTAATTAAGGGAGGGTCAGGGAAAGGATGTTGAATGGAACCGTCCCAGGAAACCTATGAAAACAATTTTCAGGTCAGTCGAGGTTGAATTCGATCCCACGCTCTCCCCATGCCAGCGGGCCATGAGGTAGAACCACCCCGGCTGGTGTTGTGCAGTACAAAAAATCGAGATGTTAACTAGAGAGTTAATATATCTGATGGGACAAGGACTCGAGCATGGGACCTTTGGAGATGTACCTTCGCCAAGCATAGAATAAATGTCTGCTTCTGATAGCTCAGTTGGTAAGAGTATCGGCTCGGTAATCCGAAGGTGTCAGGTTCGAGAATTGCTCGCATCAGAAATTCTAACATTGTGATGATTTGGACTTCATATTCACAAGCTGCTGATGTTGTTAATTGATTTTAGGGGCTTAGGATATCTTGGTCATCAGCACAGTGTAGTTGGGTGTGTGTTGAATTATTTTTGAAAATCTGTATTTTTGTGATGACTGTAGTAGTGTGTGTAACTGTATCAGGGACAGGGATGTCGTTGGTGCTCTGGGACGTGAAGTAAGGTACTATCCTGGAGGGAGTGTGGTAAAACCTGGGGAAAGACCACACTCAGAACAAGATCCCCTATCATCCCCTGACCATGTCCATGTTTTCCTGCAAAAAGTGGGTAAATTACCAATCTGTGCACAGGTTCCTTGGAAGGCTCCTAGCGACTGAATAATTAAACAGATTTGAAGGCAAAAGAGTCACACAAATGTGAAACCGTGAGTGTTTACTTCTGTATTGATGATATTTACGGTACTAGTCACCCGTTAAGAAATAAACAAGAAGTTCCGTCGAACTAAAGAGCCTACTTTTCTTAAAATTTAAGATTCATGCCAATGATTATTCTATATGGATCTATCTAGAATAATGACGAAATTAAGTTGGTAATATCGAAATTTCTAATTAGTTCGAAATACTGTATACCTGGCATAATATAGCCTAATAGAGAACTACAGTTGGCAGCCCTGGTGACTGAATACATTCTTAGTTCCATCTCTTAAGGTACAGAATACAAAATTTGGTCGAAGTCCAATGGATAGCATGGACGTTACATGCAGTTAAACATTGGATCTAAAAGCGCGCGTAAAATCATGTTGGGAACAATGACATTGGTCAGAAATAATCTGAAATAATATGATCTATTGTTGTGTCAATTTTGAATGAAATCCATTAGTTAGTATAGAAGTTACATGCATTTTAAAATTGGACCTATCAGCAGGCTTAGAATCATGTTGGCAGCACTGGCGTAGGCCTATATTAGTTACTCCAAATTAATCTAGAATGCCAGGTACTAAACGTGTGCAAAGTTTAGGGCTATTGGCTTGCATACTTTCTGATATATTGATATTAGGGTAACAAAAATAGAGACAGTATTTATTAACAGTTGGCAGCCCTGGTTACTCTTAAGAATCGGCATCGTCATATCTGTTATGGTACACATAGCACACACGAAATTTGGTTGAAATCCAAATGATAGTATCGAAGTTACATGTATTTAAATTTGGACCTCTCAACAGGCTTAGAAGCATGTTGGAAGCACTGACGTATATAAGTTACTCCAAATTAATATAGAATGTCAGGTACTGCACGTGTGCAAAGTTTAAAGCTGTCGGCTTGCATACTTTCTGTTATATGGGTATTTGGATACAAACATTGAGAGCATTTATTAACAGTTGGCAGCCCTGGTGGCTCTTACGAATACGCTCAGTCATATCTGTTTATGTACACATATCACATACAAAATTTGGTTGAAATCCAATTGGTAGTGTAGAAGTTATATGCATTTAAAATTTGGACCTATCAGCAGGCTTATAATCATTTTCGCAACACTGCCATGTTTGACCTCCTGGAAATTTAACTGCAATATTATTATCTATTCGTGTGCCAATTTTGAAATAGCTCCCATTCATACCTTCCAAGATATCCAACATGGACCTCAAAATTCAATTGCGATTTTTCAGCAGTTGGTAGCACTTACATCATTTTCAAATATGGCCGTGAGATATTCAGGTATAGATCTTTACTCCTACCAAATTTTGTTTCGATTGCTGCAGCCGTTTAGGAGTTGATAGGGGGGGGGGGGCACACACACAGAGAGAGATACAGACAGACAGACACACATTTACCCGATCTCATAAGTCTACTTTTTACTAATTTTTGCAAAATGTGAAAAGTAGGCTAAACATAGAAAATTAGTTTCTGTAACAAAAAGTGAAGATTCTTCCGAATGAATGCCAGAAGCGATTAAACAGGCTTATATTAACATACTGCGGGGAGCATGAGGATGCGGAGCAACACAATTGCTTCGAATTCATATTAATACCTGCCATGGTGACCGTGAGTGATAACGCGCAAATTGACTTGACATTAAATGTTATTCTACATAAAAATGAGAATACTACTTCACCCTAGAAATACGGAGTTTTCTTTTGTAACATGAACTTTGAAAAGGGGGAGGGGCTCGTCGAACCAATAACATGGAATTATTATTTTACGAAAGGAAAGGCAACATTTTATTAAAACCTTGTGCTTGTAGAACGGATATTAGGATAATTGGATATTGTTCCTAGTATGTAATACGTGGACAACAAGTCTTTTCAAATTGTAAAGAATATTTCATGGGAGGAATGAATGTAAATATAGTAAATATTGCTACATGGTACAGAAGAGGCGGGAAACCCGACATTTCCTTCTTCCTAAAACGTTTCTGCTTACGCAGGTCATTCACATGGACTCCTCCAATCTTCGTTTTTCTCCCACAATCTATCTTTCAGCATATCTTCCCATTGTATTCATCTTCGGGTCACATCGCCCTCCATCTGGTCTGGTGTCCGTGGTCTTCCAATTGGTCTTCTTCCAGCGTTTGGCCATTCCATTTCAGTCTATTTTTCTCCACTGAGTCTAAAGCGTGTGTCGAATTGTATAATTTCCTATCCTGTCTTTTCTCGTTTTACCCAGGATCCCTCGTAGAAAGCGCAGCTCTGTAGCTTGTAATCTTCTTAGATCCATCTTTGTCCATGTCCAACATTCTGAACCGTAGGTCAAAATTGGTAAATAATAATATTATTCATATTATGACTTGTATATCATTATGTTTGCTTTGGTAGATATTTCCCAATTTCTAATTATTAATTTACTAATAAACTCTCTTTGGCTTTTCCCAATTAATTGGGGTCGCCGGAGCCAAACAGGCTCATTTTGGTTTTGGCCGGGGATTTAAGGCCGGATGTCCTTCCTGTCGCCACGTGATTTTTCAGGTCAAAATTCCATCCTGCTGTCACCGGGATTCGAACCCCGGCAGTCCGGGTGAAAGACGAGCAGCTAAGCCACTGCGCCATCACGCTCGCCTATTAATTTACTAATATACAGGCTATAATAAAATTTCTATAACAACTTATCTTAAAACTAACAACCCATCCCGGCTTCGCCCGGTATCATTAATGGTTTACCCAGCGTAAGCTTAAAAGGCGCATGGACGGCAGGTCCCAGATGCCATTCATAAAAGCCGAGGTTAACAGCGAAACTCCAATCGCATACACATTCTCTGAAGTCTTTACTCGACACGACTCGACAGTTTGATGCTGGCCGAAGCTTTCTAGCTGGTAAACTCGCCCCGAAGTTAGTAATTTAAATTTCCACTGAATGGAGATGGTTGAAAGAAATGAAAATGTAAAAACACTTTAGTGAGCGATGTATTAAAAATAGTGATATCCTGCTGCGGACCTTTTTGTAGATCTTTTCATGATGAACAATTCTTACACTCAGAGTATATAGATATTTTTAGGGTTTACCCAGTTTAAGCCTAAAAGGCGCACGGATGCAAGGTTTTTCTTCAACTTGATTCACTGATGTTTTTACTGCTCGGCTTCTTTTGGTCATAAATGAATGTCTACAGAAACCTTTCTCGAGAAATTCTTTACAGAATGGTGAAAACCGCATCAAAATCCATCCAGTGGTTCTCGAGATTACCCGTTACATCCAAGAATCGGGGACTTTGTTTTATACTACAGTATGTAGAGACAATAAAACACCGTACATCCATATGACACTTTTAGCTCCCCATGACTCATGATCGTGAGATTAACGGAGCTGTAAAACTAAACGATTTCAACTCTTTTAGCTTTTTACCTTTTTAGATAAATCTGGTGATACTTTGTCTCTCGCCTCCATTCCTTCTTCTGCCGGTTTAATCACTCACAACAATTCACTCAGAAATGGCAAGCCAATATACGGAATGTGTAACTCATTGAAATTCAAACGTACAGTCTTCACAATTCACTTTTTAGTAGAATGGCCACCCCATTCAGTGTATTCTGACCGGCATACAACGAATGATGAGTAATAAACGCCAGCTGTCTCAGCCTCTAAAACTGCCCTGGGTTCGGTTACAATAAAAGTCCGCATACAAGTAAGTCACTTGTCAGCAGAAACGTTGTTATGAACAGTTTGTTCTAAAATTTACTAGTCTAAATCATTCCGCTCGACAGTATAAGTACTGACTAATTTCATGATTTAATTGATATAGAAAACATGTCGAATTTTACGGAATGTCGAGTAATCGATGATCTATTTTCCTGGACTCTACTGTATGTGGAAATTATTCTGAGACAGTTGACACATTTTACAAGTCTTTCTCGGTGAGTTTTACACAATTATCTATAACTGTTTGCTTTGTTCAAATTGTTAAATGGCATACTCTGATACCCGGCCGAAGTCGTCGGATTTTTGAAGAGCGTTAAAAATCCCTCAGTATACCTTCCTTCGCAGGGGAAGTAAAGCCGGCGGTCCCATGTCATAGATTTATGGCATGTTAAAGAACTTTCCACTAATTGCACCTGTGTGAAGCTAAATTATATATAGGTTAAACATTCAACAAACGCTCTTAGGTTCCAACGTTCGTCGCCAGGAGCCGACTGCGGTGGCATCTAGTAATCAAGTTCTGAACTAGTAGTCGTTGACGGTGGCGTTTGGCGGAAAAAGTAGGAACTATTTGTAAAAATTCATATCTGCAGTCCTCACTTGAATTGAAAACAGATAACACACACTAATACAGTCATCACAATTAACACCGGTTATCAGACATATTCTACACACACCCAAAGTACACGGGGCTACATGACCGCGTTGTCGCAGCCCCTAAACTGAGGAACCAACCATCCAACCAAACTCTGATAGTGCGATGGGAGGTTGTAGCCTACATTGAACCCATACTAAAATGTTAAATGTATCAAATGCACATGACGAATAATAGTACCATTTCATACACTATTCAAGAGACAATAACTCAAAGAGAGGAGGATTTATGGACATTCTTTTATAAATAAAAAGCGATAGATTAAGTTATAAAGTTCTATGATTGCCCATCTTCGGGGTTAATTGTTATTTGGGTATTCCCACCAGCATGATGTTCAATTCTAAAACAATTAATGGAATGTAGTGGGAAGAATTCATACATACATATTGGCATCGAAATGGCAGATGGACAACTAAAAGAAGTAAGATACTTCTGCTACTAGGGAAGTAAATTAACCAATGACGTATGAGGCAAAGAAGATATAAAAAGGAGGTTGGCACAAGCCTGGAAAGCTTTTATACAGAACATAAATCTGTTCACATCAAATATAGGTTTAGGTATTACAAAGTCATCTTTTGAAAGTCTTTGTCTGGAGCATGGCACTATATGGAAGTGAAACCAGGACTGTTGACGTAGCATAAAAGAGGAGATTAGAACCGTTTGAAACGTGGTGTTACAGGAGAATGATGAAGATCAAATGGGTAGACAGAGTAACAATATGAATAGGTATTAAGACTAGTAGGAGAGGAGAGATGTTTCTGGCGACTGCTAATGGAGAGAAGAGATAGGTTGACAGGACACATACTAAGGCATCCAGAAACAGCATGCTTAGTTATAGAAGGAAATGTCGAGGACAAGAACTATAGGGGTAGAACAAGGTTAGAATGTGTTAAACAGATTGTATCGGATGTTAAGTTTGGTAGCTCGGTAGAGATGAAACGATTAGTTTAAGTAAGGGGGGATGGAGAACTGAATCAAACCAGTTTAAAGTCTAAAGACTTAAACACTTTTGGCGTTCAATCATTGTCTTGATATAGCATTCACCAAATGATTACCGTAATCTAAATTGACTCATTATGGTCTCAACACTAATTTCATCTGGTTGGTAGTGTAATAGTGCAATGCACTAATTTTGAATGTATGCACTGATACCAGAGACCACAGTCGCCTCTGCATCCGCACGAAATCAGGAAGAGCATTCATTCGCACATCATGGGTTTTGCCATTGGATATTGGTACCAAACGGTGTGCAGTTTATCACCATCCCCACTATATTGGATTCAGAAAATAATTGTGCAACATTGCGCAAAGAGAAGGAAGAGAACGATACAATTTTCGAGTTGAATTTTCTAAAGTGTAGTTGAAGAAATGCCTGATTTTTTAAATTGCTGCACTCTTCGTATAGTGTGAACAATGTATACAGGACTTGCTTATAAATGCCCAGTGAGTGTTATTTTTATGATACATAAATTACTGGCACTGTTGTCAAATCTAGTGTAGTGGCCTGCAATTGCAGATATATAGAGAAATTGTACATCTATACATCTAAATTATTTTTCACTTTACATGCTTTTCGATATGATTATGATCTCGATACAATCCTCAGCAATTTATCATAACTGGTAGCTTTGACAGCACTTCAATAAAAACAAGTAGTTCCGTGAAGAACTATATAGCCTATTTTCATATATCCTACTTATGTTAACTGCCACTATGAACATACAAAATATCAGTTTGATTGCTGTAATGCATTCGTAGATATTGAGAACCGACTAAATATTTCGGATGGTCGCCATGTTGGATTTTATGTAGGTCCTAGAGTTATGTACTGTTACATGAAAATTATTGTGTACGTGTAGCATTCAATCTACAATCGCATGATTAGGACACAAGAAGTAAAAACGAGATTTTAAAATTTCCCACAGCTGCCATCTTGTGGTTATGGAAACAATTGAAATAAATTAGATGCCAGTGGATTAACATTCGTATAAGAATTTACTGTCTCAAGTTTCACTGCACTCGGATGGTTAAATTGCGGGAAAGTCCATGTGAATATTTATTCCTCGCGTTGCCGCCATGTTGGATTTGTGATCACCAGGTTATTAAAAATCCTATAGGTGAACTTAAGTTCATAGCCCCTATGAAAATAAAAAAATTCAGTTTGATTGCTATAATAGATTCGTAGATATTCAGAGCCGTCTAAATATTTCGGATGGTCGCCATGTTGGATTGTTAAATGTTTAGGTCATAGAGTCATATACCATTAAAGGGAATTTATTGCGTAGGTTCGTTATTCAAACTTTCACTTCGATAGCATGATTACGACACAAGAAATAGAAACTTAATTTTAAAATTCGCACAGCCGCCATCTTGAGGTTATGTAAACAATTGAACTAAATTAGATACCAGTGCATTACAATGTGTATAAACATTTCCTGTACCGATTTTCATTGCGTTTGGAACATTAAATCGCGAGAGAGGTCTATTTAAAATTTTCAAATTCGCTTGGCCGCCATGTTCCTTTTGTAGTTAACCGGTTTTTGAAAGTCTTACAAATGAGCTTCCAGTAGTGCCCTTTATCTCCGTACAAACTTTCAGGGTGATACCGCTAATAGTTTCCGAGATATAGAATGCCGGTGATATATTTCGCACATCCGCCATCTTGTGGTTATGTAAACAATTGAACAAAGTTAGATGTCGGTGCATTACAATGTGCATAAACATATACTGTAACAAGTTTTATTGCGTTTGGATGGTTAAATCGCGAGAAACGTCTATTTAAAAGTCGCAAATTCGCGTGGTTTTGTAGTTATCAGTTTTACAAAAGTCACATAGGTGAACTTCGAGAAGTTCCCTTTATCACTGTAATAAATTCCAGGGTATTATCGGGAATAGTTTCGGAGATATTGAATGCTGGTGAAATATTTCGCACAGCCGCCATGTTGGATTGGTGAGACGTAACAAAATTTGAAGGGCACGGTCGGGGTCGCCCGGAATAGAGCTACGGACTTACCGAGCTTCATTGAAATCGCTCCATCCGTTTAGAATTTATTAGGGGGGACACACACACACCTCACACACACACACACACACACACACGCACACGCACACACACACACGGACAAAAGGTGATCTCATAAGCCTATTTTTTCAAAATTGAAAATAGGCTAAAAATGTTGATACGATAATACAAGTGGCAACATAGAATAATTTCTCGCTCAAACCGGTTGACCAGATACTAGATAAACAACGGAAAAAAGAGGACAATTCATCAACTCAAAATGAAAACAAGTACGTACGATTCAATTTCGTGAACTAAAGCACATACACAATAACAAATATCTTCAAGAAACAAGGACTGAATATAACTTTCAGAACAAACAACTCACTAGATAAGCACCTACATAATAGCAGTGTGAAATCCGTATTCAAAATCAGGCGTATATCTGTTCACATGCCAAGATGAAGGATGTAATGCAAGCTAACCATGTCGGGCGAAGTGGAAGACAGAGCAAAAAGAGGCGATTGAACACAACAAACATTCCGCTATATGCGAACACATGTATGAAACAACCATCGTTTCACTAACATGGAAACAGACATGAAAATTCTACACCACGAAGCAAAGGGAAGAGTACTCGACATTAAAGAATCCATAGAAATATATCTAATCAAGAAAGATAATCCAGTGAATCTGAACAAACACTTGTTTTAGCAAGGTCACCACTTTTTGGGCTGCTAAATAAAATAAATCCACACTCGTGAAAATGAAGCAATGAATGCATACGGGAAGGAATAATTTGGGAAATATTTTATAGGAGGAGGATGCGCCATGTGCTACTTTTCAACAAACCAAGGTCTGAATTTGGGCAGTATTGTAGAATTCCATTCCATCTAAATGACCGGTTAGCAGCATATATGGATATATGCGCAGGTGCCTAAATATGCTCAGGTGTCTTGGATGTGCGAGACGGCTTAAATGGCTTGGAATAGTAATGAAAATAGTTCCAGAATATAACATACACCATTTTCGTAAGTAATTCCAGCCTCAGTCAGTCAGTTAAAACTTTCGATAGCAGATGTAACGCGTAGCGTTGTTTGAACTAAGCTGTTCTTGCTTCACGTATCGTCCGTAGGGAGAAGACAGGGGATAAGGTAATAGCTATAGGACTATGGCAACAGTTCCACTGAGACAAGTAACCATACAGGCTCATATAGAATTCAAGTGCATGCTCTAATTTTATTTCTTTTTATTTATTATATTGTGTTGTTCATAATTGTATACACGTGCATGATATTCATACGTAATTCACAAACCCTTAAAACGAAGCAAACTAACCTAATGACGACATTCAAATTGCGAATCGTATTATTATCACCAATTAAACGCACTTAAATTTGTAGTTAGATAATATATTTGTGTATAAATTTAAACCTCAACACAGTGATCTGTAGGGCTCGGATTTTTAGGTAAATAAATATTTTTTTAATGTAAATACATATTTTAAGCATTTTTTCTATAATTACATAAATTCCCGCTTTTCACTTATTAGCGCATGAAAATACATAATATTTACATTTTTAAAAATCAGTATGCGAGATCTTTCAGTTTATTGCATTTATGTTCTGTGAGGTATCTAATCTTCATGCAGAGCGTATGTCAGCTTGCAACTGTGTTATTCTTACCATGTTGCCCCGTGCCACTCACTGTGGAAGTTGGGGATTTCCTTGACCATAGCCATATTGCACCACGTGCTAGACCTCCCCCCACCAGCTACCAGGAACCAGTGTCACTCATACGCAGTTCATTTCTGGATCTGAAATGTAAGGCAGTTCTACGATGCATAAAGTAAAAACAACTAGGCCTACAAGTTATGGTCTGTTGCAGAATTAAAAGATAAGTTTACTTCTTATGGGGGCGTTCTGTCCTGCCAACCATGTGGGAAAGCAATCAAGGCTGAACAGCGATCTCAAGTTACACAGCACCTAAAAGGCAAGAAACATATTGCCGCAGTATTTCGATAATCATCGGTCATTTGTGATGGACAACCTGAAGATGTATCTCGTTGTGTATTGTAATGCTTCAGCAGTCAGTGAGACATAGAATAAATTGCATTCGTGAGTACTGCATATTGTTTATATTAACATTAATAAACTAAATTATAATTAAATATTTTTACTTTTCTGTCACATATTTCAGGCATTTGTATACATAAAAATACATATTTTCCCGATTTTTAGCACCTAAAAATTCGAGCCCTAGTGATCAGGATATGATGATGACCGCTTGACGGTCAAAATGTGTAATCCTAAAAATTTACTCATTTTAATAATCTATTTTTTCGAGGAGTGTTATTTACATAACTAATTATAGGCCTATACACAGTATTCCGCCCAGTCATTGGGCGAAATCGTGTTGACTGACTGAAGAGTAACAAATAACAGTTTGTATAGGCAACACTGAAAGAATGGCTTCAAAACTTTAGTTAGCATAGTTGTGTAAGGTAATCTTGCCTTACTTTCCTGGTTAACGTGCGGCTCACCTTGGAAATCTAGCTGGGCGGATATGTTGACATTCCATGGCACATGGGGCCAAGGCTGTCCCAGCGTGGGACACCGAGTTGTCAAATTTCCACCTTAGCCACTGAAGGTAAGCAGCGAGACTGGACAGAACTATGTGCAGATGTGCAACATTGGACACAGATACCTGTCAGAGACACAAGCTAGCCACCAGGGCGGGACTTAAAGAGTCCACGCGTAGTTATAGAGGAAGCATTCTATTGGTCAACAACAGTCAGCTATTGGTCAGTAGCGAACAATGGTTATTGTGGGCGCGTGTTACTACTGCCTTATGTTTGAGTCACCGCTCGTTAACCAGGAAAGTGAGGAAACTATATGTAGATTGATATTATAACTTTTCAGTCGGTCAACACAATACAAACCATTATAAGGTCTGTAGAATGCCAAATACCAAGTAAATCTATTACTTTATTTTGTAAAGATTTATGGTAGCCTGCTTACTTTCCGAACACGCCTCGAACATCATGCATCACATAGCACGTAGTTTCTTTGTTTTTACCTTGCTACTACATGTGTTACATAATATACCATAATTTCCCTTGTATGGGCCTAGGACGGAATTATGCTGGGCCAAATGGCAGACATCCACATGTACGAGCTGAGTTACATTACAGATCGCTCGCTATCCAGGAGCAGACTGGGGGCCGCGCAACATGCAGGCCAATCAGAGGAAAGCTGAGTACTTAGACAAGCGAGACGAAACTACCAACGCCAGTATCTACAGACAGAACATTATAATGGAGTTCGAGGAGAGAACCACTCGCAAAACCTTGGTGGAGATGATGCGTCGCAAGGTGGAGACTGGCTTGAAATCCTACGACATGGAATTGGACCGTCGCCGATATAAGTTAGTATATATTTTATGCCATGTGTTATCAGTTTCTGTTGAGTTATTTACTCTTTAAGCGCGACTCAATTGCATTCATTCAATACAAAATATCAACTCTATACGAGGAGTCTTGACTCTAAGATGGACCACATATAGTTATAAGAATTTCTGCGTATAACGTTAATAATTGTATTACCCCCGTCTGGTTTATCTCGGGAAGAATGACAGAATCTCAAGTCTCAACGTGTTTATGACTATTTTGTATGTACTGTAACTTAGAGCCCTGCGCGGATAAACAAAACCTTATCCGCATTCGCTCCGCATCCGCACGACTGTTATCCGCATCCGCCCCGCATCCGCATGACTGTTATCCGCATCCGCCCCGCATCCGCAAGAGTTGTATAAAAATCCGCCGATATTTCAATTCTGTTTTCCTGACCTCCGCTTTAGACAAAAAACTGGCTATACTTCTTTGGCTACTTTCGCACTTGTGCCGCAGTAGGTTTAATGTGCCTGATTTGTGTCCTGAGTATGAATACACTTATTTACAGGTAAAACATCCTACTATATCGTTCATCTCTTTGGTTCCATTGAAAACGTAACCAAATATCTGCCTTATCCTTGATTTGAGCTTTGTTTCACGCACTATTGAATATTCACCTTGTTTTGTTTTAATAGATATTTTATCAATGTTGGTTAAATGATGTTCATACTCCCGGTCGCGGTAACATTTACTAAGTGAACTTCTCTTTAAGCTTGGAGAAAGGGATTGACATTTGGCCGGAACTTCCAAGTCAGTCATCATACTTCTGCCTCTTGACCCATCAATGTTAGCATAGTTCATGTCATAACTGTCTCCGTTGCAATATCACAGCCCACGCGTTTCAGTGCCAAGATGGAAATAAATCTACAGATAAACCTGGAACCAGATCTTCCAGGATAGCTTAGATAGCGAAGTAGCTGACTTGAGAAATGTTAATGATGTCACCACGATGAACTAACAAACTTATTGACAGCATTATATCTCGTGGATAATGGCAGTGAGAAATTGATGATGATGATGAGATGTCAAGACCTTCTACTACAAACATACGGTACGGTACTTAATAAAATGTAGTTGAAACCATATGAGTAAAGTAATCTTCTCGTGTATAACTGCAAAACGTACCCGAATATTTCGTACGCAATAGGCTATAGGAGTATTTCTCTTTTAAGCATGAAGCTGTAGATTGGCATATCAAATATGTAATATTATCGAAAGTTCCACATCGTTTTCTAAAATCTATCCGCAAATTTACTCCAAACATTATCCGCAGCGTATCCGCTATCCGCACAGCCATGCAAACTATATCCGCGTGGCGAAAAATGCTGCGGATATCCGCGGGTTTATCCGGGTTTATCCGCGGATATCCGCATCCGCTCAGGGCTTTACTGTAACTGCTTCTTGAGCCCCACGTAGTGAGGTAATTTGTATTTGTCTCAAGTTGGACTCCACGTAGTTAGGTAATTTGTATTCGTCTCACGTTGGACCCAACGTAGTGAGGTATTATGTATTCGTCTCACGTTGGACCCCACGTAGTAAGGTAATTTGTATTCGTCTCATGTGGGATCAGCGCAGTGGTAGAAAATTACAGCGAATGTTTTGGTGTTGAAATATGAACATTCTAAAGTTGATTATATTACCGTATGCATAATAGTTCAGTGTATTGCTTGGTTTTTACAATACAGCGAGTTCGTCAGAGGTATGGGAACATAAATTTATTACATTTCATGTTAAGTGTGTCGTTCAAAGTCTAATTTTGAAATTGATGCTAAAAGCTAGAAGATTTGAAAATTTGAGTAAATTGGACGAATCAATTCCGAATGCTATCCAAGGATGTAAATGCGCTGAATGATTTTAATAGGTTGACTGGAGACTCCTTTCCCTCCAGCTTCCCCACTTGTGTTTAGGACGCACCAGCCAGTGCTGAAGCTGAGCACTGTCTTCTAGATGTTGAATATAGTGCAGATTATGACTGTATGTTGTTCCAGACTGCGCAACCTGATCCTGGAGGAAGAGAGTGCTTGGACTCAGGAGTACATAGAGAAGGCCCAGCGTGCCGAAGATAACAAGATGGACGAGTATCGTCTGCAGGCTGAGCGAATCAAGGCTAACAGGGAGGCTGACCACAAGGCCCTTGTAGAAGAGAAGAGGTTTCAGCAGTTCAAGTTAGTGTCACAATGATCAGACTTGGGGATAACGAGTAGAAATGTCAACAATTACGCCCGCGCTCCCAAATTTCATGAGTGCGGTATGTATGAGGCTGAAAGTGGAAACACCAAATTATAAGTATTCGTAGTTGTCCATCTGTCCACCACGAGTATGTAATATTAGCCGGTTCTGGCGCAGGGGCTAATGCGCAAGATGGCGGCCGCGTGAGTCCAACCCCATGCTGGTTGTATAAATGGGGCTAATGCGCAAAATGGCCGCAAAGAGTGACGGTCAAAGACAATGCACAGCAGTTAACATAGCTAGAGGGTAGCTGAGTCTTTAGTCGGTCAACCAAAAGAAGTCGTGATTAGCGGAACGGTGAGCGTACAATTATTTATTTATTATATTAGCTAATATTTAATTTATTTTTAGCTCAGGACTAAGACACAAAATGGTCACTGCACACTACCACTTACACATATGGCACGCTAACCTAACCTAACTTCACCTAACCTAACCTAACCTAACCTAACCTAACTTCACCTAACCTATCCTAACCTAACCTAAAGTAACCTAACCCAACCTAACTTAACCTAACCTAACTTCAAAGTGCGACCAAAAATATTGAGAGCAAATGTGAGAGCACAAATAATAAACTTAGTTATAACCCAACCTAACTTCACCTAACCTAACCTAACCCAAACTAACCTAACCTAACTTTACCTAACCTAACCTAACTTCAAAGTGTGAGCAAATATAGAGCAAAAAGTAATAGCAAAACGTGAGAGAAAAAAAAAATCGAGCAAAAAGTGAGAGCAAAAAACTAATAGCCAAAAATTGAGAGCAAATTTGAGAGGAAAAATAATAAACTTAGTTATTTTTTTTTAGCGTATGGCTTAAATGCCGGGAGTGTCTGAGGACATGTTCGGCTCGCCAGTTTTGTAGCTGCTTCGAGACGGACACCCAATGGGTGAGCTACAAGTACCGTTGGGGAGGAAAGTTGGAAGGGAAGGTCGAGGAGTTGGAAGGTAGCGGCTGTGGCCTATAGTTAGGGACCAACCCCGGCATTTGCCTGGAAGGAAGATGGGAAACCACAGAAGGCCATCTTCAAGGTTCCCGGCGGGGGGATTCGAACCTCCTCGCCTCCCGGATGTGAGGGACTTCCATTAGTCATGCCGTAACGACCTCGGCTAACTCCCCCGGTAACTTAGTTATAACCTAACATGGCGGCGGCTGTTAGTACCGAGTCTGAGTTATCTCCGATAAATCTCAAAATCAGTGACGAAAAGTGTGTTAAATGTAATAGAGTAGTGAAAAACGGTTTTCTATGTACAATTTGTGATGAATGGTACCATTTTCGCTGTGGAAATATCAAGTCCAATTTTAACGAACATGAAAGTGAGTGGATCTGCGTTGCATGTAAACAAAGCGCCAATAGCATGGAGACTTCTTTCCTCCGTACAGAAAGCTGAAGTCATACCCGGTTTCAGTGATCACGCAGCCATCTTTACCACATTGCATTACAACAAACCACGCAGCAAGAGCACAGTGAGGACAGTATACAATTACAAAAAGGCAGACTGGAAACTGCTATCATCTTTATTCCTCAAACACCTTCCCACCCCATGTATTCTGGACACCAGCGACATCAATTCAGTGTGGCACGCCTGGCGAAATTGTTTCTTTGAATGTGTGGATATAGCTATACCGAAAATAACCATTAGTGGGAAGAAAAATTATCCTTGGGTGACGAAGGAAGTCATTAACCTCCTCAGTGGCAATTAAAAATTTTGTTTCACAACAATTGAGTGAAAATGTACAGTATACTGTACATCCCTTTGCTATGTGTATATTCCTTTTAAGATACTTTCAATTGTCTATTTTAATGCTTTAGTACAGCATAATGTACATTTGAGTGTGAATCTGGTCAGTGCTGCATTCTTTGGGATGAACTGCAAAACATTACAGTCAACAAGAAATAAGCATTCCGTGACACTGTTCTACCATGCGGTTAAGTGTTATGTTTGAAAGTCAGTTTAACTGTTTTATAATTTGAATTTATCAGTGGAAATCTTTTGTTTAGTATCATTAAAGACTACGATTGACACTTATGCACAGCAGATACTAGATAATGTGGAGTTTTATGTGAGAAAAAGGGTGTTGTAATGTTATGTACACTATACTGTACATTTGACTTGAATTACACTGAAAAAAAAAAGTTTGCCCGAGAGGTTATGTTTGCAAGCTTCTGCTATTGATAGGTGTACTGGATGTGTAATCTAGTGTTATTTTCATATATCAGATATTCAAGATGAGTTTCTTACGTGCTGCAGATATTTTACACTTGATTGAAAATGGAGATATATCAGATCTTGAAAATCTAAGTGACACCGAGGACGAACCTAATATTGATGTACAGTGTAACATTCATTTTGGAGTGAATTTTGGTGATGAGGTTGAAAGAACTGTTGAAGAGGAAGCCCAAGAATTAGGCCTACCTGATGTGGAGGAGGAAACTACAAACATTTTAGCACCAGGTGGGTCTAACATCACCAACATAACAACTTCAAAGAAAGACCTTCATTGGAAAAAGGAATTGTTCACGAGCAGGGAGCCTCCAGAAAGGACTAAAAGCTCTTCAAATGATTACTGTAGCCTTTCACCACCATTGCATTTCTTTCAAGGCTATGTGCCAACCAGTGTATTGGTCAAGGCATGTGATTTTACTAACATGTATGCACTGCAGAACAACAATACAAATTTCAAGGAATGTTCTGTTACTGAAATTGAAACTGCCATTGCGTTACACATTGCCATGGGATCACTGAAGTTGCCCCACGTTGAACTATATTGGAATCCGTCTGTAAATATAGGGTTATTTACGGATTCAAAAATGTCGAGGAAGCGTTTCTTTCAGATCAGAAACAATCTGCATTTTGTTAATAACGTAGAGAAGCCCGGGGATATGAAGGATGTGTTTTTCAAAGTTCGTCCTTTGTATAATTCAATACTGAGCAGATGTAGGGAGTTGGATGTTGAACAATATGTTTCTGTCGATGAGCAAATGATCCTATTTACTGGAAAGTTATCAGTAAAACAGTATGTAAAAGGCAAGCCCTGCCCTTGGGGTGTTAAAAACTTTGCATTATGTGGCAAAAGTGGAATGGCATACGATTTCCTTCTATATCAAGGGAAGTCAACTGAGCTGAATGAAGCTCATTTGAAGGAATTTGGGTGGGGAGCAGCCGTTGTCCTAAAACTAAGTGAACGCCTAGGTGAGGGTCATTGTTTGTTTTTTGACAACTATTTCTCATCGTATCCACTACTTCAGATTTTGAAAAGTAAGATAATCTTCACAGCATGTACTGCAAGAATAAACAGGTTTTCAAACCTCCCTGTTACTGATGATAAAAAAAAATACAAAGTCAAAGAATAGAGGATAAAATGAGGAGTTGGTTAGCGAAGATGGTGATGTTGTTATAACTAAATGGCTGGACAATAGGACAGTAACATTTGCCTCAAACTATGTTGGTATTGGGGATAAGGACACTGTAAGAAGATGGGATGGAAAGAGCAAGACTTATGGGAATATTGAGAGACCACAAGTTACTAGACTTTACAATTCAGCAATGGGTGGGGTGGACTTGTTTGATCGCTTTATAGCTTTATACAGAATAACTGTTCGCTCAAGGAAATGGACCCTTAGGCTTATATTTCATGGGATAGATATAGCCGTATTCTTCTTGAATACAAAATAATTGGTGAGATTCTCAAGGTACCTAAGAATGATCAGCTGGATCTGTTGTCTTTCCACCTTCAACTTTTTGAAGAGATGATAAAAGTGGGCAAAACTACTGCACGGAGAAAACGAGGTAGACCTTCATTGGAGAGCTCCCAAGAACTTCCTAGTCCTCCACCCAGAAAGAAGACAGAGCAGCGACCTTTGGAAACTGTACAATTGGACACCGTTGACCATATAGCAATTCATGATGGACGCCCTGAGCCAACTCGCTGCAAAAATGAAAAATGTGGCAAGTTCAGATCACACATCTATTGCAAGAAGTGCAAGGTACATTTGTGTATCAACCAAAAGAGGAACTGCTTTGCCCAGTTCCATGAGAAAAAAAAAACCTGTTGGGTTTGTAAGTCTATGGTTAGATGAACATTAGCTTCAAGATAAAGTGTTTTCTCTGTGGACCTTTGAAAAACTATGACTATAATAAGATCACAATTATAGCATGCATGATAAGCCAAACAGTGATGTAATTTTGTGAAATAATAACCCATTTTATAGAGTACTGAGAGAATTACTTAACATTTGTAGATTTGAGGGAAAATGTACACTATAATGTACATCTTGAAAACTATATTCAAATTCTTCCTATACAGATATATTCATAATGGTACTATAAAAGAGTGCCGATAGAGAGGATATAACCCACAATTTTATTTTTTCCAACGAAATGTGACATAATGTGGCATAATGAGATCGAATGTACACTATTGACGTCCGAAACGGGGGAGGAGCTTACGGTCAGCTGTTTGCAATATGGCGGCGAGATAGTGACGAGAAGTAAGCAAGACAGTGATAGGGTGTGCGTTTGTTATGGCTTCTAATTTATGATGGCAAAATACTACATATTTTCTTTCATTGATAGAAATATTTTTATAATAAATTTAAATGCAGTGCTTAATTACTAGACTACCAGTTAAAAATATTACCCACCGGTAGATAGTTAATTTACTGTCTGCTGTTACATATATGAAGCCTGTACTTGGGAGCCTAGCGGTATCGATGTTTTTTTAATTAATTTCACAATATATATATATATATATATATCTCACATAACACAAAGGACGACTCCCTGATAATAAATTGAATCCAGCAACCCTGAATTTGCATGAATGTTTTGGGTTCAAAGAAGAGTTACTTGGGATGCTCAAATCATACTTCAATATTGCTAATATTGACCTACATACTTGCTGTTCAAAGGCAAGAATATAAATTTATTAATATCTTGCCACAGGCAAGTTAAAATGGAGGCATCCTCTTTATCAATATATTTAATTAAATATTTAAAATACAGATATTTAACAAAGCTGGAGTCTCCATTTGAACTTGTCATAAGCAAACGGAACAGATCAAAAACTACACTTTAAGCCAAATCAAATTCACTCCTCAGCTCGACATAAACCATAATACCAATTAAAACCTATACAAAACATACTCTCCTTACTGTTGTACAACTTTCAAACAAACTATTCGCACTCAAAACTGAAAAACCCTGAAATGGGAACTAATTAAAGTTAGAATAGCCTAGGCCGATCTGGTCTCCTGCTACATTACCGCATATGTATACTTAACATCACTATACCTTCTAAATTACGGCTAAGTGACCTATCTGTCTGAGTAGTATAGGTGTTACCGGCCTGCCTGGGATGATGGGTTTCCAAACCGGTACTTAAAACTAAGATTTTACACATTAATTAACTAAATTCAACAGTAAGGAGATCATAGACAAAACACACAATTTAAGCCAAATCATACTTAAAATATTGCAAATATTGAGCTACATACTTGCTGTTCAAAGGCAAGAATATAAATTATCTGGCAAATTAAGGCTAGGAACAGCATTTTTCAAGTTTTTTAACCATTCGACTATTGTCAATCGGAAGAACCCCTAAAATAAGTTTACGAAGAGCGGATTACATTAGGTTCAATGTACGGCACAGAAGTATTAGGCTACAAGTTTATCAGTATTTTTGATGTAGCTAAATCCTTGTGAATACAAATTAGAGACAATAACTATCAATAATCAACAGTACCGGTGCTTACGCTGTGGAAAGAAGTCGTCTTCACAAGAATGCAGACTGCACACTGTCATGTAACGTGTAACACGTTTTCCAATTGACAGCGCCGAAGCCCATCGTTCTCTCTGAACTTTTTGTACAGGAATGTAGTGAGGAGATTTCTTACCCATTTTATACGATTTGCAACCGTATGCAGAGCAGTACCTCCTCGAATTTGACCAATTCCTTTCTGTTTCCATCACGACATCAATGCTTCACCGTGAAAAGAAACCTCACCAGTCACAATGTTACAGCTTCAACATTCTACCGCGTGGCTGCGCCATCCAACTTTTCTGACGTCAATAGTGTACAAATCCACTGAAGAGGTTAAAATGATTAGGAAAAGGAACGTTTTATACAAGAAATGGAAAAGCTGCTCAACTGACATCATGTGGGAAAAATACAAGAACATCAGGAACCAAACAAAGAAATTAATTCGCGAAACATACGACAATTATATTCACAAAATAAGCAGCACCAGTGAAATGTGGAAATTTTTGTCCAGAAGACGCGGCACCGCTGCGCCAACCTCATTTCACTGTAACGGTAAATTCCTAAGTGCACCCCAAGATATTGCAACAGCGTTCATTGACAGTTTCAAGCAGAACTTTTCCAAGCCGGATATGACCATGAACCTGCTTCTGCCAAGGTCATCACTTCCACCCCTCCCACTCTCCAACCTGTACTTCACAACAACTGAGGTGATTCAGAGCCTACGGAAGATTAGACCACATGCAGCGACCGGCCCAGATGATGTTCCCGGACGGATCCTGCTGCAGTGTGCGGAAGCATTAGCGCCCTCTCTGTGTGCGTTATTCAACCTGTCTATCAACCAAGGTTCAGTGCCGTGTGGGTGGAAATGTGCTAACGTGGTGCCAATCTATAAGCAAGGTGACAGAGAAGATGTTGCAAATTACAGACCGGTGTGTCTAACATCTATAAAGGTGCGTATACACTTGCGCGCCGCGCCGCTCGCGCGCACCAAGTTCGCTAGATTAGTACGGGGTTTCGAAGCTGCGCGCGCGCGGCGCACGACGATCCATCTCCTGTCGGTTTTTTCCACGCGCACTTTGAGTGTTCGCAGTTCAGATTTGGACGGGATTGTGAGAAGTTCCTTGTTTCTCGCGCGCATCTGATTGCAATATTTGTGCGTTTTGAGTGGTGTAATGGAGTGGTCAGACGAATCTGTGATAAAACTGATCGATGCTTATCGCAAAAAGCCTCTTCTGTGGGATCCTCAACATAAGGATCATTTTAAGAAACCAATAGACTAAAAGCAGATGCCTGGAGGGAAATAGAAGCTGATATGGATATATCTGCGGACCAATGCAAGAAGAAGGTGATATCTCTGCTCTCTTCCTACAGGCTGGAGAAAAGTAAAATAAATCGCGGGGCGGAAATACGTAGCTTCTTTGGAAATGTGGGGTCCAATCTTCTGCAGCAGTTTCTCAAAGTCAGAAGGTGACATTCGAGTAAAATTCTTATACTGGCCGCTTATTTCTTGTGACATCAAGTCCATCATTAGCTCCGCACCTTTCCTTTTTTTAAACATGTCAGTGTGCCACCAACGTCGTCGTCGTTTCTTTTTCTTTTTGCACAAACGTGCCATTAAAACAGCCGCTCCACCCATCATCGCAATCGCGAGGTTTTCCTCGTGCGGCGGAGACATGATTGTATTTACCACACTCCAAACTGACTAGTGAATGTTCGTGGGTTTCCTATGGATCGCGAGAGGTTCGTTTAAATAATAATTCTGGTCGAGCAACACACGCGCCGCGCATGCACCGCGCGCAGTGTGCGGCGCGCAAGTGTATACCCACCTTAATTTGTAAATGTATGGAGCGGCTAGTAGCAAACAGTGTGCAGGAATTCCTACGGGAGAACAATCTGCTCGATCCAAATCAGCACGGTTTTCTTCCGGGTCGTTCTTGCACTACTCTATTGACAAAAGTCATTGATGAGTTTCAGTTCTACTTGAATCAGCCAGAAGTGAAACAAGTGGACTGTATTGCACTGGATTGGGCTATGGTCTTCGATCAAGTGTCTCATGAAAGACTTTTGTTAAAGCTACAGCAGCTTAACATACGGGGTAGCTTACTTGCATGGGTGAGGTCATTCCTAGAGAGTCGAACACAGTGTGTGGTGTACGGAGGAGCTCGATCGCAGGCTGCTCAAGTTACTTCTGGAGTGATTCAGGGCTCTGTGATCGGACCTCTTCTCTTCACTATATATGTGCTCGATCTTCCTGGCTGTGTCACCTCATCAATGTCACTATATGCAGATGACACCGTGCTATACAGGGGCATTACATGTGAAGAAGATTCCCTCTGTCTTAAATCAGATCTGGACAACTTATCGCTGTGGTGTTCTGTGAATAATTTAAATATAAATGTACAAAAATGTAAATACATAAGAATAACCAGGTCACAAAATCCCATTGAGAATGAATACAAAATTATGAACAGTGTCATCCCACAGTGCACAAACTTAAAGCTATTAGGGGTAACAATCTCCGACACCCTGAATTGGAACATTCAAAGTGAAGAGGCAAGATGTAAGGCCACCAAAGTTCTGGGTTTCTTGTACAGAAACATGAGAGGTTGTAAACCTAGAGCCTTCAGGATGGCTTACACATGCATGGTCCGTCCAATATTAACGTACGGCTTACCTGCCTGGCATCCCACTACAGCGGAAAACATGAACAACTCCAGCGTGTACAGCGCCGCGCAGAAAGGCTAATAGCTCGTTATTCCCCTTCCCCTTTGTCAAAATTTCCATCTATAGAGGCAACAGCCAAACAAATTGATCTAATTTTTCTTAAAAAATCCCTTACAGGTTCCATTAATATTGACCCTTTTTGCCGACTGTCATTGGCATATCGCTCAGTTCGGAGAGGACGAGGTGTAACCCTCGTTCCGCCCTTCGCACGTAGCAATGCTTACCTGACAGGTTTCTACGGCCGCTCTGCGCGGTTATGGAACGCGCTGCCAGGAGATGCCAAGATCTTGCCTCTTAGGAAATTCAAGCCGTACGTAAAAAGGTACATTGTATAAATAAACGTATGTATGAGTGATTGATTGTCTCGCTGAATGAATGAGTATCTGAATGGAATGAATGAATGAATGTATCGAGTGATTGAGGTTATGAAAGTGCGTGCGTGAGAGAGTGAGTGAACAGGAAAATGTACTATGTCAATATTCTAAATATGTAAATACTGCAAATATCTTTGTAAAACTTGTAAATACTGTTAAAACAAATGTAGATGTAAGCTGTGCCTGTGGAGCATGAAATATGTATGTGGGGCTTGCCCTTTTTCACTAGGCCTTCCATACTTCGTGTACGATTTATGGTAAATAAATAATAATAATAATAATAACATCAACAACAACAAAACAATTATGAATCCGTAGTTAAAATTTTAGGTGTACTTCAAGAAGACTTAATGGCCTTGAGAGCTGAAAATGAATCTTTGAAAGAAAGAATTGCAGCGTTAGAAGAAGACAAGAAAGAAATACAGAATTGGACAAAGGTTACAGGTCGCAATTTTAGGCCTAATGCAAATCAAATGGGACGAAACGAGTATGTTGTGAAACACACAAGAGCAACAGTGAAGTGCTCCAATAAATTTCAAGTGCTTGAACATGTTTCAAATGACACGTTTTCACCGGAATCATCCAATAGTAAAACCAAACACAGTGCTAGGAGCCCACAGAAGAAGACTAATAATTCAACTTCCTCACGGCAAGCAGTCAACGTGTATGCAGACAGCCAGGGTAGGGGCTTGGCAGAAGAAATCAAGACTAATCTCGATAATCCTTGTATACAAGTGTGTGGATCAGTAAAATCTGGTGCAAAAACTGTGGATGTTCTTGCCAATTGCAATCCTCTAATGGGAAATGACAATTATGTAGTAATTGTGACAGGGAACAATGATGTTTCTGCTAATGAAGGTACCGTAACAAATTAGTCAGGAGTTTAAAAGGTAAGCTCTCAATAATGAATAATTCACGAGTAATTGTTGTTAATGTACCTTATAGACATGATCTTATGAAGGAATCTTGTGTTAATATGGCTGTAAGTGAAACTAATGTTCAAATTCATAGCTTATGTAAACATTTAAAAAGTGTTGAAGTTATTGATATTTCCAAATTTAGCAGAGAAAGGTTTACTAAGCATGGCTTGCACCTTAACCACAAAGGGAAATAAACACTAGGAAGGGAAATTGCTTGCATTATCAGGAGGGAGATTAGCGATGTCTCAAAATTGAGAAAACTATACGTCTTACCTGGCCTTTGCAGGGAAACGTGCGAGGAAATTCGGATCCTTAAACCAGAAACCTTGTACAAAGATCCGAGTTGAAAATAATGTTACAGACAAATTAGTAATTTTGAATGAACTTACTAAAGATGTAAATATCACTGAAAACAAATCTGATGAGCTATCTTCACAAGTTTTGAAAGAGCTTAATATAATTCATATGAATTTACAATCTATAAGAAATAAGTTAGGTGAACTAGAAATCTTACTCAATTCCCTTTCAATAGATATCTTGTGTGTAAATGAACATTGGCTTGTGAAGGAAAAGGTTAGTCTTTATATTCCATCAGGGTATGAGGTAATGACTAGCTTTTGTAGAAAAAAATAAATCAAACGGGGGTGTTGCTATATTCAAGAAAGACTCTTCAAACATGGACAGTATAATAATGGCTTTAAATGATTTCTGTATAGAACAGCTCTTTGAAGTAGCTGGGGTAAAGTTTACAAGAGCTAAATTTATTATTATTTTCGGATGTCCAGGCCTTCATAAACATATGGGAAAGGTTTACTTGTTACTTAGCAAAATTCCAAAAGTATAAAATATATTGTTTAGGGGATATTAAAATAAATGTATTAATTGAATCACTGGCAAAGAAACAATTCTGTAACATTTTAAAATCTTTTGATTTTTATCTGATCAATAACCAACCAACTAGAAAGAAGTCTTGTTTAGATAACATTATTATTAATGTGCCAACAAATGGTTATAATTTTGGTGTTACAAAACCTCTCTTGTCTGACCATAGTGGCCTCTGGCTAACATTTCAAATTGATACAGGACACTTCCCAGAAAATAGGCAAGTCAAGTACAGTATATTAGGATGTTGAGCGACAATATCTTTCCCAGATTAAGGCACGAGTTGACCAGCAGGAATTTGGAAAACATAATTGTGAGCTATAACAATGTTTCTGAAGCAGCTGATAAGTTTATGAATATAATACATAATTCCTGAAATAAATGCTGCCCAATTAAGAAAAAATAATTAACAGTCCAGATCAAAAACAAAGTAAAAATAATACCAAATGGTATACGCCTTACCTTGATGTTATTAGGAAGCTAAAGATCATGTATTACACTAAAGCAAAGAAAGGAGACCCACAGGATATAGAAAACTATAATCACATTAAAAAACAAGAAGTTCTGTGACGAACTAAAGAGCCTATTTTTCTTAAAATTTAAGATTCATGCCAATGATTAATCTATATGGATCTATCTAGAATAATGACGAAATTAAGTTGCTAATATCGAAATTTCTAATTAGTTCGAAATACTGTATACGAGGCATAATGTAGACAAATAGAGAACTACAGTTGGCAGCCCTGGTGACTGAATATATTCTTAGTTCCATCTCTTAAGGTACGGAATACAAAATTTGATTGAAGTCCAATGAATAGAATGGACGTTACATGCAAGTTAAACATTGGATCTAACAGCGAGCGTAAAAAATATTGGCAACAATGTCATGCATGTATTGGTCAGAAATAATCTGAAATAATATGATCAATTGTTGTGCCAATTTTGAATGAAATCCATTAGTAGGTATAGAAGTTACATGCATTTTAAAATTGGACCTATCAGCAGGCTTAGAATCATGTTGGCAGCACTGACGTATATTAGTTACTCCAAATTCATCTAGAATGCCAGGTACTATACGTGTGCACAGTTAAGAGCTATTGGCTCGTATACTTTCTGATATATCGATATTAGGGTTACAAAAGTAGAGACAGTATTTATTAACAGTTGGCAGCCCTGGTTACTCTTAAGAATCGGCATAGTCATATCTGCTATGGTACACATAGCACACACGAAATATGGTTGAAATCCAAATGATAGTATAGAAGTTACATGTATTTAAATTTGGACCTCTCAGCAGGCTTAGAATCATGTTGGTAGCACTGACGTATATAAGTTACTCCAAATTAATTTAGAATGTCAGAAACTATACGTGTGCATAGTTTAAAGTTGTCGGCTTGCATACTTTCTGATATATGGGTATTTGGATAAACAAAAATTGAGAGCATTTATTAACAGTTGGCAGCCCTGGTGGCTCTTAAGAATACGCTCAGTCATATATGTTTATGTACACATAGCACATACAACATTTGGTTGAAATCCAATTGATAGTGTAGAAGTTATATGCTTTTATAATTTGGACCTATCAGCAGGCTTATAATCAGTTTGGCAACACTGCCATGTGTGGCCTCCTGGAAATTAAACTGGAATATTAGTATCTATATGTGTGCCAATTTTGAAATAGCTCGCATTCATACCTTCCATGATATCCAACATGGAACTCAAATTTCAATTGCGATTTTTCAGCAGTTGGTAGCACTGACATCATTTTCAAATATGGCCGTGAGATATTCAGGTATAGATCTTTACTCCTACCAAATTTTGTTTCGATTGCTGCAGCCGTTTAGGAGTTGATAAGGGGGGGGGGGGGGGGACACACACACTCAGCCAGCCAGCCAGCCAGACAGACAGACTGACAGAAGGACAGACAGACAGACATTTGCCCGATCTCATAAGACTACTTTTTTCTCATTTCTGCAAAATGTGAAAAGTAGGCTAATTATATCGGGGTGAAATTGAAGCATCAAAAAAGAGAGCGAATTATGAGTTCATTAATAATGCAAAGAATAAATGTAAAGCTGCTTGGTTAATCATAAACAAGGAACTGGGTAAAAATAAAAGTAAGGACTCTACACCAATAACGCCAAATGTGTTAAATGAATATTTTATAAATTCTGTTGAAAATATTGTCAAAAGTTTGGAATATGAAAATCATCATACAAAGTTTATGGAGAAATTGGAAAACCATAAAGTAGATGAAAATCCCACACCATTCTTCAGATGGAGACAAATAACATAAGAGAAGGTTCTAAAAATAGTTTCAGAACTAAACAATTCAAAATGTGAGGATTATTATGGAATGTCGAATTTTATTCTAAATCAAATAATAGACATCATAGTATTACCTTTAACTTATCTAATAAACTGGATATTTACTATTGGAGTTTTTCCAGAGTGTCTGAAAATCACAATCACAATTCCAGTCCATAAAAAAGGAGATATGATGGACCGCAGTAACTATAGGCCAATCTCAATTGTCCCAATTATTTCCAAAATAATAGAACAGTGTATAAAAGAACAATTATCAGCATTCTTTGAGGAGCACAATTTGTTGAATAGTACCCAATTTGGTTTCAGAACTGGTAAGTCAACGGTTCAAGCTGTTGAAGCTGTTGTTGATGAAGTGATTGCTGGATTTGAATCTCAACTTATTACATCTGTCACACTCTTAGACCTAAGAAAAGCTTATGATTCTGTGGATCATGATATATTAATACAAAAACTTCACTATTATGGAGTCAAAGATTGTGAATTATCATTATTTACCTCCTATCTCCACAAGAGAAGGCAAATAGTTGTAATAGATAACCAAAAATCTGCCCCGCTCATTGTAAATTCAGGTGTAGCCCAAGGTTCAGTCATTGGAGCCTTTTTCTTCCTGGTCTATATAAACGACATTGTTAGTAATATAAATGCCAAGTCAATACTGTATGCTGATGACATTACTGTAATAACAACTGATAGAGACCTAACTTGCCTTGAAGAGAAAAGAAACAAATTATTAGGTGAATCAACTTCTTGGCTAAAGGTAAACAAACTATTTCTAAACAGTAACAAAACAGAAGAAATCTATTTTCACTTAGTCAAATTGGCTTCATGTAGTCATGAATACAGCTCTATTAAGTTGTTGGGAATCCATTTAGTCTCTAAATTAAACTGGAACATTCACACACAAAAATTATGTACAAAATTAGCACGAGTCTTATTGTTATTGCGAAGACTCAAACAATCAGTTAGTGCTAATCAGATGATTCTCGCATACTATGCATTTTTTCATTCACATTTAACTTATGGTATGATATTGTGGGGAAACTCAACAGGGGCACAAGATGTTTTCAGATGGCAGAAGAAGGCAATAAGATGACTACAAGGCAAGTCTAGTACAGAATCCTGCAGAAATCACTTCCAAGAACTTGGAATTATGACTCGTACATCAATATACACATTCCATAGCTTAGTGTACATTAAAGAAAATCTCAGTGTATATAAAAATCGAAGGGATGTGCATTCACACACCACAAGAATAAGAAACCAGTTAGATACACCTCATGTCAGGTTAAAGAAAACACAAAACCACTACAAATACTATGGAATTAAAATCTTCAACACACTACCAACACAACTACAGCAGGAGTCTATAAACATTTTCAAAGCTTCCATTAAGCGATGGCTCATTAACAGCAGTATTTACACTTGGGTCGAATTTGAAGAGAAAATTACACTCTACCCAGATGGACTATAGAAGATCAACTTCTTCTTACTGTATTCGTGTTATTAGCCTACTTTCGATTTTTGCAAAAAATGAAAGTAGACTTATGAGATCAACACAGGGCGAAAAATTGTGTGTATGTCTGTGTGTATGTGTGTGTGTGAGTCTGTGTGTGTGTGTGTGTGTGTGTGTGTGTGAGTGAGTGAGTGTACTCTGAATGGCTGTCCCCCCCCTATCAATTCGAACACGGTGAAACCGAATTGAACGAAATTTGGTACAGAGGTAGCTCTAGCATAGGGCACCTCAGTGTCATACTTTATATCGCCGCCATCTTTACCAAAACTGAATGGCGGCCACTCAAACGTTCAAAACGTAAGCTCAAATTACGGCTAAACTAATCATCCGATCTCTACCAAATTTGGTGACAACATACCTTTATATAGGACGCGTCTTTCACCCAAACTTCAAGGTCATCGGCCTTGCCATTTCAGGATGGTGGCCGTGTGAATTATGCAACCATTATAATCAATAGCTTAAGACCCACCAATTCAGATTATCAAGCCTAGGGTGGTTTAAGCTATCCTGATGGTCGTGATCCGTTATTTATTATAATTTAATATTATAATATTATTCTGTATGACTGGCTTAAAAGAGCTGAGCTGTATCTGCCACACGACAAGATGGCAGCTGTCCTCATGAGCCTGTCATATATTTCAGTAGTTTTAGTATGTTGTATGCGATATACCCTACTGATACAATAATATAAACTTTGTATGAACTGATCTATAATGAAGATGTACTGCAGTGAAGAAATAGTTTATTTCAAGTCATTATTTGCCAACAGGTTGAATCTAATATATCAGTTAAGATCGCCATGATGTTACGGATATGTTTAGCTCTGGGCTAGCGTGTTAGCCTGTCACGCAGTTGACTGGGGATCGAATACTGCTACAGTTGACTTTTTTTTTCTTGAATTCTTTTACAAATGATGTGCACAAGCTCTTTTCACAGATACTGAATAAAATGTCATTTAGCTCAAAGGGGAGGCTAATGTATACACTCGTTTATTAATAAAATCACAGTCCCAGCATTGCATTAAGTAGTAGGTAATCTGTGACCTGGCCTCCTAAAGTATGGCAATTTTGTAATACTGGTAGTTCGACTATTAGCCACGATCGCGCTCCGATTACCTTTAATGATAGAACGTACAAGGCACTGCCGGCAGGACGTTAGGTCCTCATTTGAGTACGTAATTCAATTGCTTATATGAGGACGAAGCGTCCTGCTGGCAGGACCGTTCTTTTTTCCATTATATAGAGGGAAATGTAACGAATCAGCGCATGCAAGTCTGAAGTTGGTAGCTCTGACCGTTCAGTAATGGCGGCGATTATACGTAATGGTGACTGTGTTTATGTTTTTGCTACCTATTTCGATGCTCCAAACAGCGGAAATGCATGGAGTCGCTCGTTATTTGCTAGTAATTATGATATCAGTAAATGTCATGGTACTGTAGTTTAAATTACGTGTAGTTGTGCAACTGTGCAGTGGGATATTGACAAAAACACAACTAGGCTTTTTTTAAATTTATTCTCGAGTGATGGACGCGCCGTCGCTCATACATTTATTTAGTCTCTGTACTATAAGAAAACACGTTTATACTTTATACGTTTATATATTTTAGAGTCAATATGTTGTTAAGAGACAGTTATTGTATTAGTCAATATGAGTCATATTGAATATTTTAGAATATTTACAGACTTTTATTGTTTGCCCAGTACCAGAACTACAATATTATTACGCACGGATAACCCCAAGTACTGCCGGAAGGACGCGTCCTGCTGGAAGGCCAGTTCAAACATTTGCCATAAGGGTCCAAAGTCCTGCTGGAAGGACGCACCGCTGTGTACAAAAGTACTTCCGGAAGGTCCTTCTAGCAGGACGAGTGACTGTACGCTCTATCATTAAACACTGCCAGTTGGATCGCCTCCCTCCTGGCTACTTTAAACTGCCTACTCGTTGAACACCCAGAGGCGTACTAGATAAATATTAATTCACTGCTAGGTCGCAGCACCAACCTACTGTGATTGGCGCGGATTTTTTAAGGGGAAGGTACCCAAAACGATAGATCCTTAAGTTTGCAGGCTGGCTTAATATAGAGATTAACGGACGTGAATGCATTACAATAAGTTAGTAGTTTTGTTATTCAATCATCATAAAGTATATAATATTGATTTTGACACTTACTGGCTAATTATCAATATAAAAGAAAACAAACACTACATGGTGGTAGAGGTGGTTTTAGGGATGAGGACAAAGAGTTATAAATATACCCATACATTTAGGAGAAAGTAGGCTATATGTTCTTTGCTGAACATCTTGTTTTATTCTTATTTTATTTTATAGAATTCAGTAAGCTGGTAATAATACTTGTAATATATTATACATAACTTTGTGATTTTATTGTAAAATAAAAATGTATTTTTAACAATGTGAAGTAGTCTAATACAACGATAAGTTGTTAAATGACAATAAATATTGATTGATATTGATTCATTGATTGATACCTAACCTAACCTACAGAAACCTCGTTTAAAGATTTAAATTAATGTTTGTAAGTTTTCTTATTTTTACATTTTACAGTTCAGATTTTTTAAATTTTTAGATTTTAGATGTTTAATTTTACATTTTAAATTTGAGTTATTTTTGATTTTAGATTTTCCGAAAAGAGTAAACTTCAAGGTCACATACCTAACCTCACCTAACCTAACCTAACTTTACCAAACCTAACTTCAGCTAATCCAAAGGCTAATGCACATACACAAAGTATATAAGGGCTCATGCAACTATCCTTATGCTAGTCTTATAAGCTACTGTACAGCATATTCACTACCCCAACCGGATTTTTTTTTCATGTTGTTGTTTACACATTTGTCAATTTACCAATTTCCTATTTACAGTTTTTTTTAAGTGTCAGTTTTAAGTTTTCGAATTTCATGATATGGAAACATGGATTTTCCAGTTTTGCTGTTCACACATTTGTCAATTTACCATCTCCAGTTTTTAACCCTCTTAGTGCCAGGCGAAAAGGTAAAGGTGAAGTCTGAAAGTGCCAGTCTGTTTTAATGGAAAATGTAGGATTTCAGAAAAAAATATGTATATCCCCTGTTTTGAAAGATACGAAAGCGAAATTTTGTCAGGGAGTGGAAAACATAGCTATCTAAATTCAGGAAAATTTTTCAGATCATTATGAAACGTATTTCTTTCTTTGTTAATTAATTAATTAAAATAATTTCTTCTGTAAAATAAAAATTAGAAAATTTGATTATTCCTATTACCACACGCTTATAAATGGAGTAAAAATGAACAGTGGAGAGCACACATCCATAACAAAAGAACCAGGAAATGCTGTTTTTTAGTTGAAAAACTATCAGCAGGGGTGTTAAAAATCCGAAATTCTAAAATCTAGCATATTCATAAAATACCATACACCAACAATGGCATTGTTGTTATAAATAAAATAAAAGTAATTACAGGGAAAATAAATAAACAGAAGGGCACCCTGTAGTTTTATCTTTCACATTTGTGGTTGTGTAGCCTGTAGAGGATTGTCCTGGTCAACATTCCTTTCTTCCCAGTCACTATTACCATCAACATCATTACCATCACTATCACTTGTTTGGTTATGTACGATCGCATTCAGCGCAGGTCCGAAGCGGAATCGGCACTTGATTCGTCACACATAAGATCGCAATCACTGTCCACGAAGTCCAAGAGTTCACCACCTGACTCATCAATCATTAATTCTTCAATTTCTTCCTCTCTCAAACAATGCTTCCTTCCCTTGGACGCCATGCTTTAACGAGTCACGCGTAAACAAGTCAAGGAACTTCAAATATCGCTCGAGTATATCGATAGACAGAAAACAAAAGATGTTTGCCAGAAAATGGTAGCTAGAACTCTCCTTAATGGTCACGTCAAGTTTAGACGCACTTTTCGGTCTACAAGCCCCTCTACGAATACAAAAACGAAGCGTCTCTCAGAGCGACGCTGGCTAGTTTCGTTCATTTTATGAGGATCGCTCACAGCGACTCTGGCACTAAGAGGGTTAAAATGACAGTTTTACGTTTTTGAATTTTGGAAATATGGAAACATGGATTTTCCAAATTTGTTGTTTACATGTTTTTTAATTTAGTCCATGTACAAAGTTCATATTTGCCAAACACGATTCTTCATTACATATAACAAGGCTGTATACCTTATCCCAAAGCATATAGGTAATAGATGGGTTATATTATACTTTTGACTACCTAGTTTTAGCTAACTAAAGCGATTTCTCAAAATTACTAGAGGTTAACAGTTTGGATTAGGAGTGGGAGGTGGGTAGTAATTAAAAATGTCCAAGCAGTGTTCATACAATATTTTTTATTCATTTTAAATATATTTACACTATTTACTCATAATACATTGTTTATGTTATAAATTGTAGAGTTGGTTTTATTTGTTTTCTATTTTTTATTGTTAAATATGAATACAATTTTTTTCTTTTTCTGTTTTCTTTTTTTGTAGTGCTAGTGTTTTAATTTATTAAATTGTTTGGTTTATGTATTTGCTACATGCAGGTAAAGCATTTTCATATTTATAACTTAACTCTTTAAGCTTGGTCAGTAATTGAGTAATGACCAAAGGCATGTGTACCTATACCAATCGAATAAATTACTCTTTTATCATCACCAGGACACAAAGCAATTTTGTTTAATCTTATAGATGATACGTCATGTTGTTTAGAAGCGATAATGTTCATTGGTATACTTTTTACCTCGTTTTTTATGACACAATCCTTATAATCTTGTAAGCTTATACAATTTTTGACAACGCCTCTGCTAATACCTTTAATCTTTTTGATTTCTTTACCATTTATGTCTAAAGCTTACATTTTAGCTCCAAGTCCAACAAATGCTTTAATAATTTGTCCACAAATCTCGTCTTTAAATTTTCCAAACGTTTTCTTGTTTGATGTTGAGTAACACACATGATTAGTAGGTTAATCAGATGTGTCCAGGTGTTCTAGGAAATCCAACTTGCCTTGATAAAAATCTTGGGTGTTAACCAAATAAATGAACGAGTCGGTATCCATACACATGAATTTAAGATTGTCCATGCCATAATAGGGCAGCAGAACATCATAGTGGTGGGAATACATGAGAGTTTATGAAATATCCAGTATACACATTCCAATATATATATACGATTATTGAATACAATGTTACGTTTAGCCATGTGGAAAGCAGCTAGGTTAGGACCATAAATTTTTCTGTCCATGAATGTTGGTTTAGCTATTAGCTTTTCTGCCTTTTTGCTGTCAGTCACAAGACGTATGTCTATTCTTTTACGAATATTTTCCATTGATTTCCAAAAATGGCATTGTTGAATAATTTGTGCAGATTTTTCTCAAAATCATTTTTGGCTTGTTTTCGAAAGTTGTTATTAAAATCAACGTATGCCTTTATCCAAGGCCTTTGTTTAAACTTTAACACACGACGAATGTTTACCAATTTTAGTCCATGATCTAAAGCCTGTTTAAGTGACACGTAATGAACAACGTATCGCCTTCGATTTCCAAGATGAGGAATTAGTTTTTTCCGAGACGAATCCTTTGGTTGTGTACACTCTGGTAGGAAAGGTAAATCGTTGTGTAGATCATGAAGTTCTGATGGGTAATCAACATCAACGTCTAGAATGTAACCCACAGGGTCGTCTTTCTTTAGTTTTTCTAAATCAACAGTATCTGGAGAAACCCACTGAAATCCACAATAAGGAAGAGAGTGGCACATAGCCCACCCATATTGGTTGTTGGCATCATCATAGGAAATAAACTGCGATGGTTTCTCGGAATCATAGGTTTCCATGTATTTATTGTTAGCTTCTGAATACCGATGAGACATCTGACATATTCCTCCACGTATTCTAGACTCTATTAAAAGAATCTGATCGTAATCCTGTAGCAATTCCAGTTCAATTCCAGTGTAAAGGATCATTGCCTCTAAATTAAACCAGGTGAAGTAAAGAAGTGTGTTGCATCCACTCGGTATGTTTCTAGTGTTTTGTTTCTGAACGTTTCAAAGCTGTCTGCAAGAAGAAGTACATCTGAAGTTAGGTAAAGGGTACTATATCCCCCTCGAGTTTTAATGTTGAACTGATTCCACACATTTTTGGCATGGTCATAGTCTTCTTGACTAACATCTTCTTGACTTAATTTGTTAAAGAATGTCTCTTTAGGAGGTAAACACGTATCACTTAACTTTTCCCATGAATCAATGAAGTTAAAGCAAAATACCCCTTTACGAGTCATGAGCGGTGCATTTTCTTTCCCAAAGTATTTGTCTGTTTCAGGGTATGATGTTAAGTTGGAAACTAAGTTTTCCAAACTACTCGGCATTAACCGAAATGTGTCCACAAATCGAAGGTTAACATTTCCTACTTATTTGGTGAAGGAAATGTACTTTTCTTTCGAGTTAGCGATAACAGCCACTCTCTCAGTAGTACACCCCAATTGCTTTACAATGAAATTTGCGTCATAGCCACTCATATTGTGTAAAAATACAGGAACTGGGTTACGTGTTTTACACCTCAAATTACAGTCATTATGTGCACTTCCACGGTATTACCCTGTAATATGACAATGGTCTCAAACTTTCCAGTCCTCTTTGGTAAATGGTTTTTGACCCAAATAACAGGTTTCAGAACATTGGAACTCTGCTTCTTGATCCTGAGTTAAGGCCTTTGGAACATTTAAGCTGTAAATGCGATCAATTTCATTAGCTATTGAGATCAAACAGTCCATAAACTTTTCTGCAGCGTCAGGACCACGATAGGTAACAGGTTGGCATGGAAGTTTTGTCTATGCGTTCTATAGCAGGTGAGGGTTTAACGTATAAACCAAAGCTCATAGGAACATGACTCTGGTATGACACTGTATAACTTGCTTTAGGATTGGGTGTACATGTTTGATATGGTAACAGTATACTTTCGAAATCTGCATAGATAACGTAAGGTATTCTCAGCATTTTTTCCACGTTTACGAATTTCACAATTGAGTTTTTAATAGGTAATTCAACCCTAGCAATGTCATGCTGGATACACAAAGCTCGTATGTTGTTTCAATTTTTCCATTCCTCGTTGCCCACATTGATTATCGAAGTGAGTAAAACTCCGTTTACACGTATATATCTTATGTTCATGGCAGATAATCTGATGTCGTACTAGTTTATCAAAATCTTTGATAAAGACGTAGTTGTTCTGGCCTGATAAAGAACTTAGCAGAAGGAGGTCGCGATGCTCCTGCAGCTCTTGATCCACAACCTTTAGAGGAAACAGTTTACTGTCTTTTTCCAGTCCAAGTACTTTTATGGATACGTCATTGGCTTTCTCAACTTTGGGAATGTCAGCTAGCGTTGTAGGAAATCATATTACAGAAAAATCATACTTGTTGTCCAGGTCCATGTATTTACTAATGCGTTGAGCATTCTTTTTAACCAGTTTTGCTAAAATGGCAAACATAAAACACTTTTCATCTTTCAAGTTTTCAGGATGAATGCAGGCTTTTATAGCTGCTGGTAATGGAATATATGTGCAACCATGCAAGGCATTGTACTTATTTATTTTCAATCGTACTCCTTCCACTGCTAACAAAGCCCAAATACTGCCTTTTATCCCAGATTCTTCCATTTCAGTAGTTAACTTTGTAAATTGTGTTTCCAAGAAACTACCTTGGTCTGTATCCAAAAATAGAGCCTAATTTCGTAAATTGTGTTTCCAAGAAACTACTTAACTCTGTTTCCAAAAATAGAGCCTGATTTCGTGTTTAAAAGCACGATCTGTAATTTCATTTGTAGATGTATGAATGAATCTACATTCAGCCACAAGATTAACTTAGATCGACTTGTGCATTGCTAGTTCTTTCTGCATAGCTTGTATTATTTGCTGTTTGGACTCTTTAAGGTATGAATTTAAATCGATGCATGTATTATTTTGAAAAAAAAAAGTTTTGTCCTAGAGACTAGAAATTTGGTATGGGGGTAGAGGGGGTAAAGACCATTGATTTACGTCAGACAAACAGTGTAAATATAGCCCCCTATTTTCAAAATTTTATTTTTTGTCCTAGAAACCTTAGACTTGGTTTGCACGTAGAGGGGGTAAAGACCATTCATTTATGTCAAACAAAATTTTTTGTAAACTCTTTAGTTTCCATAAATATAAAAAAATGCAAAAAATAGTTTTTTCAAAAAACAAAAAAAAGTTTTTTTTATAAAATAAAGGACATAGAGACCATTCTTTTAAGCCTATAGAATACTTTTTAGAAGATTTGTTTTTTGAAAAATCGCCTACCGGTACTTTCCTAATTCAACTTTCTTGGAATTTGTTCTAGGGACTTGGAACTTGGTTTGCGAGTAGAGGGCAGAAGGACCAACAATTAATGTCAAATAAACATTTTTGTAAACTTGCTAATTTTAGAAATATAGCCCATTTTAAAAAATAATTTTGTGTTGTCCTAGAGACCTGGAACTTAGTCTGGGGGGGGGGGGGTAGAGGGGGTAAAGACCATTTGATTTATGTCAAACAAACTTCTTTTTGTAAAATTTCTAATTTTGGAAATATAACCCATTTTGAAACCTGTATTTTGTTGTCCTAGAGATCTGAGACTTGGTTTACTGGTAGAGGGGGGGTAAAGACCATTGATTTATGCCAAACAAACGTTTTTGTTAATTCCTAATTTTTGGAATTATAACCCTTTTTTTTAATGTGAAAAAATACACTATTTTTGAACTGAGAGTCGTATAGAAGGAAGTGTGTGAGTTAAGATATGACTTAGGATTTTTAGTTTAAACATAGCCTATATAGCCTATTTTCCAAATTAAATTTTTTTGAAAAAAAAAAGTATTATGTTTTTAACTAGGCGTTGTGATAAATGTACGAGTATTAGTTTAGAGTCAATCATAACCTTAGAGTACTTTTGATTTTTAGAAATTTAGTGTGTTGTTGTTTTTGCTGTTGCTTACAAATATAGTGGTAAGCATTATGCTGTCATAAAAAGGGCTGAAAAACTTTCTAGAACCAAAAGACAAAATCCACTAAATACATTGGCAAAAGTAACTTATCAAATAAGCTAATACAAAAAGCCAACAAAATTCAACAAAAAGCCAACAAAAACCAACAAAAAGCCAACAAAAGCCAACAAAAAGCCAACAAAAAGCCGACAAAAAGCCATGTAGCATGCTGGTAGTTGAGTGAGTTGTCATATTGACCGATAGGTAGCATGTTGGTAGTTGAGTGAGTATTGATATCGACCGATAGATATCATGCTGGTCGTTCAGTGAGTGAGTGTTGATATGGAGCGCTAGGTAGCATGCATGTCGTTCAGGTAGTTCTCATAGTCACCGCTAGATAGCAGAAACATTCTTTGCATGTTGCATGTGGCTATTTGACAAAGTTTTACCGCGTGAAAAACGTGCTTGTATAAGCTTTGTATATACATTGAATATACAATTAACTACTAAGTGTTCAGAACCAACATGTATAGCCTTGTGCAGGGAATATAGGTGTCCTTAGCAGGGATGAGTGCCTAACACATGAGTGTACAGCCTTTTGATATACAGTAAGTACCTAATAATCTTGAGTAGGGTATAAGAATATTTTCAGTTGACTACTACCTGTCACAGTGTTTACATTGTGAAAGACCGTTGAATCAACCAGTCTTTAGCCTTGTCCTATGCAGTAAGCAGCTGTTACCCTTAACTGGGGGTTTATTAGGGGACCGTTAGCAAGAATATCACCAGTTGACCATTATCTCTCACGGTGTTCACATTGTGAAAGACCTCGAAACAACCATTGTTCAGCCTTGTACTACACAGTAAGTAGCTGTTGGTCTTTACTATGGCATATTAGAGAACCCTTAGCAAGAATACAATCAGTTTACTACTACTTGTTACAGTGTTCATATCGTGAAAGACCGTCTCACTGTCCAGTCTACAGCCTTGTCATACGCTGTAAAGGGCCGTTGGACTAGACTAGGGTATATTAGAGGACCCCTAACAAGAATATCACCAGTTGACTACTACCTCTCACGGGGTTCACATCGTGAAAGACGGTTGAAACAACCATTGTACAGCCTTGTGATATGCAGTAAGCGGCTGTTTGTAGAAATCAATATACATAATGGAAGAAACCACTCCTAGCTACATGTGCAAAGACTGTGGAAAAACTTTTCTTCGAGACTATGATAGAAAGCGTCACGAAGTATCGTGTGGTGATTATCATTAGTGTAAAACGTGTGGCAGTAAATTGAATAATGCCAACAACGGATATCGTCATGAAGAATGTTGTAATGTTGTGTCGGCAGCTAAAAGACAAAAAGCGGAGCCGACAAAACATTACCTACTGTCATTGGTCCCCGACAAAAATGGACTTATAGAATATGAGACATCTTTTGAAGGTCGACTTAAATCCTATTTCATACGTTGTGATACGTGTAAAGATGTAAATTCATACCTTAAAGAGTCCAAACAGCAAATAATTCGAGCTATGTAGAAATAACTAGCAATGAATGCACAAGTCGATAAAAGTTAATCTTATGGCTGAATGTAGATTCGTTCATACATCTACCAATGAAATTACAGATCGTGCCTTTAAATCACGAAATCAGGCTTTATTTTGGAAACAGACTTAAGAAGTTTATTGGAAACACAATTTACAAAGTTAACTACTGAAATGGAAGAATCTGAGTTAAAAGGCAGTAATTGGGCTTTGTTAGCAGTGGAAGGAGTACGATTGAAAATAAATAAGTACAATCCCTTGCGTGGTAGCACATACATTTCATTACCAGCAGCTATAAAAGCAAGGAAAGCCTGCATTAATCCTGAAAACTTGAAATATGAAAAGTGTTTTATGTATGCCATTTTAGCAAAACTGGTTAAAAAGGATGCTCAACGCATTAGTAAATACAAGTATGATTTTTCTGTAATATCATTTCCTACATTGCTAGGTGACATTCCCAAATTTGAGAAAGCCAATGACGTATCCATAAAACTACTTGGACTGGAAAAAGACAATAAACTGTTTCCTCTAAAGGTTGTGGATCAAGAGCTAAAAGACCATCGCGACCTCCTTCTGCTAAGTTCTTTATCAGGCCAGAACCACTACGTATTTATCAGAGATTTTGATAAACAAGTTGGACATCAGATAACCCGCCATAAACATAAGATATATACGTGTAAACGGGGTTTTACTCACTTCGATAAACAATGTGGGCAACGAGGAATGGAAAAATTGAAACAACATACGATCTTTGAGTGTCCAGCATGACATTGCTAGGGTTGAAATGCCTATTAAAAACTCAATTGTGAAATTCGTAAACGTGGAAAAATGCTGAGAATACCTTACGTTATGTATGCAGATTTCGAAAATAAACTGTTACCATTTCAAACATGTATACCCAATCCTGAAGCAAGTTATACAGTGTCATACCAGAGTCATGTTCCTATGAGCTTTGGTATATACGTTAAACCCTCACCTGCTGTTGAACGCATAAAGACAAAACTTCCAAGCCAACCTGTTACTTATCGTGGTCCTGATGCAGCAGAAAAGTTTATGGATTGTTTGATCACGATAGCTAATGAAATTGATCGCATTTACAGCTTAAATGTTCCAAAGGCCTTAACTCAGGATCAAGAAGCAGAGTTCCAATGTTCTGAAACCTGTTATTTGGGTCAAAAACCATTTAACAAAGAGGACTGGAACGTTCGAGACCATTGTCATATTACAGGGGAATACCGTGGAAGTGCACATAATAACTGTAATTTGAGGTGTAAAACACGTAACCCAGTTCCTGTATTTTTACACAATATGAGTGGCTATGACGCAAATTTCATTGTAAAGCATTGGGGTGTACTACTGAGAGAGTGGATGTTATCGCTAACTCGAAAGAAAAGTACATTTCCTTCACCAAATATGTAGGAAATGTTAAGCTTCGATTTGTGGACACGTTTCGGTTAATGCCGAGTAGTTTGGAAAACTTTGTTTCCAACTTAACATCATACCCTGAAACAGACAAGTACTTTGGGAAAGAAAATGCAACGCCCATGACTCGTAAAGGGGTATTTTGTTATGACTACATTGATTCATAGGAAAAGTTAAGTGAAACGTTTTTACCTCCAAAAGAGACATTCTTTAACAAATTAAGTCAAGAAGATGTTAGTCAAGAAGACTATGAACATGCCAAAAAATGCGTGGAATCTGTTCAACATTAAAACTCTAGGGGAATATAGTGACCTTTACCTAACTTCAGATGTACTTCTTCTTGCAGACAGCTTTGAAACATTCAGAAACAAAACACTAGAAACACACCGAGTGGATGCAGCACACTTCTTTACTTCACCTGGTTTACGTTTTGAGGCAATGCTCCTTTACACTGGAATTGAACTGGAATTGCTACAGGATTACGATCAGATTCTTTTAATAGAGTCTGGAATTCGTGGAGGAGTATGTCAGGTGTATCATCGGTATGCTGAAGCTAACAATAAATATATGGAAACCTATGATTCCGAGAAACCATCGCAGTTTATTTCCTATGATGATGCCAACGACCAATATGGGTGGGCTATGTGCTACTCTCTTCCTTATGGTGGATTTCAGCGGGTTTCTCCAGATACTGTTGATTTAGAAAAACTAAAGAAAGACGACCCTGAGGGATACATTCTAGACGTTGATGTTGATTACCCATCTGACCTTCATGATCTACACAACGATTTTCCTTTCCTACCAGAGTGTAACCGCCAGTAGTGGCTCAGCTGGCTAAAGCGCAGCGTTAGGTCATGGGTCCAAGCTCTCGGCTGACTCGGTAGACGCGTGGGTCCGAGCCCGAAAGTCGGCCGCCCTTGAAATGGTTTTCCGTGGTTTCCCATTTTCAACACCAGGCAAATGCTGGGACGGTACCTTCTGATAGGCCACGGCCGATTCCTTCCACATCCTTGCCCAGTTTCATTCATCTTCATCCATTCCATCCCGACGCGCAGGTCGCCCACGGGCGTCGAATAGAAAGACCTGCACTCGGCAAAAAAAAAAAAAAAAAAAAAAAAAACAGAGTGTACACAACCAAAGGATTCGTCTCGGAAAAAACAAATTCCTCATCTTGGAAATTGAAGGCGATACGTTGTTCATTACATGTCACTTAAACAGGCTTTAGATCATGGACTAAAATTGGTAAACATTCGTCGTTTCTTAAAGATTAAACAAAGGCCTTGGATAAAGGCATACGTTGATTTTTATAACAACCTTCGAAAACAAGCCAAGAAGATTTTGAGAATAATCTATACAAATTATTCAACAATGCCATTTTTGGAAAAACAATGGATACTATTCGTAAAAGAATAGACATACGTCTTGTGATTGACAGCAAAAAGGCAGATATTCTAATAGCTAAACCAACATTTATCGACAGAACAATTTATGGTCCTAACCTAGCTGCTTTCCACATGGCTAAACGTAACATTGTATTCAATAAGCGTATATATATTGGAATGTGTATACTGGATATTTCAAATACTCTCACTATGATGTTCTGCTGCCCTATTATGGCATGGACAATCTTAAACTCATGTATATGGATACCTACTCGTTCATTTATTTGGTTAACACCCAAGATGTTCATCAAGACAAGTTGAATTTCCTAGAACACCTGGACAGATCTGATTATCCTACTAATCTTGTGTGTTACTCTACATCAAACAAGAAAAGGTTGAGAAAATTTAAAGACGAGGCTTGTGGACAAATTATTAAAGCATTTGTTGGACTTAGAGTTAAAATGTATGCTTTAGACATAAATGGTAAAGAAATCAAAAAAATTAAAGGTATTAGCAGAGGCGTTGTCAAAAATTGTATAAGCTTTCAAGATTATAAGGATTGTGTAATGAAAAACGAGGTAAAAAGAATACCAATGAACATTATCGCTTCTAAACTACATGACATATCATCTAGAAGACTAAACAAATTTGCTTTGTGTCCTGGTGATGATAAAAGAGTAATTGTTTCGAATGATACAGGTACACATGCCTATGGTCATTTCTCAATTATTGATCGTGCTTAAAGAGTCAAGTTATAAATATGAAAATTCTTTACCTGCATGTAGCAAATACATAAACCAAACAATTTAAAAAATTAAAACAATAGCACCACAAAAATAGAAAACAAAAAAGAAAAGAAATTGTATTCACATTTAACAATAAAAAAATAGAAAACAAATAAAACCAACTCTACAATTTATAACATAAACAATGTATTATGTGTAAATAGTGTAAATATATTTAAAATGAATAAAAATATATTGAATGAACACTGCTTGGACATTTTAATTACTACCCACCTCCCACTCCTAATCCAAACTATTAACCTCTAGTAATTTTATGAAATCGCTTTAGTTAGCTAAAACTAGGTAGTCAAAAGTATAGTATAACCCATGTATTACCTATATGCTTTGGGATGAGGTACACAGCCTTGTTATATGTAATGAAAAATCGTGTTTGGCAAAGATGAACTTTGTACACGGACTAAATCAAAAAAACATGTAAACAACAAATTTGGAAAATCCATGTTTCCATATTTCCAAAATTCAAAAACGTAAAACTGTCATTTTAAAAACTGGAGATGGTAAATTGACAAATGTGTAAACAGCAAAACTGGAAAATCCATGTTTCCATATCATGAAATTCGAAAACTTAAAACAGACATAAAAAAACTGTAAATAGGAAATTGGTAAATTGACAAATGTGTAAACAACAAAATGAAAAAAAAATCCGGTTGGGGTAGTGAACATGTTGTACAGTAGCCTATAAGACTAGCATAAGGATAGTTGCATGAGCCCTTATATACTTTGTGTATGTGCATTAGCCTTTGGATTAGCTTAAGTTAGGTTTGGTGTAGTTAGGTTAGGTTAGGTGAGGTTAGGTATGTGACCTTGTAGTTTACTCTTTTCGGAAAATCTAAAATGTAAAATCTAAAATAAAAAGATCTTAAATTTAAAATGTATAATCTGAAAATCTAAAATCTAAAAATAAAAAATCTAAACTGTAAACTGTAAAAATAAAAAATCTTACACGCATTAATTTAAATCTTTAAACGAGGTTTCTCTAGGTTAGGTTAGGTTAGGTTAGGTAAAGTAAGGTTAGGTTAGGTTATAACTTAGTTTATTATTTGTGCTCTCACATTTGCTATTACCTTTTTGCTCTCACTTTTTGCTCGAACTTTTTTTTTCTCCCACGTCTTCCTATTACTTTTTGCTCTATATTTGCTCACACTCTGAAGTTAGGTTAGGTTAGGTTAGATAAAGTTAGTTTAGGTTAGGTTAGGTTCGGTGAAGTTAGGTTAGGTGAGGTGAACTTAGGTTAGGTTAAGTTAGGTTGAGTTAGGTTAGGTTAGGTTAGGTTAGGTTAGGTGAAGTTAGGTTAAGTTAGGTTAGGTTAGGTTAGGTTAGGTGAAGTTAGGTTAGGTTAGGTTAGGTTAGGTTAGCATGCCATATGTGTAAGTGGTTGTCTGCAATGACTATTTTGAATATTAGTCCTGTGTTTAAAATACATTAAATATTAACTAATATAATAAATAAATAATTGTACGCTCACCGTTCCGCTAGTTACGACGTTTTTGGTTGACCGACTAAAGGTACTTGCACTCAGCTACCCTCTAGCTATGTTAACTGCTGTGCATTGTCTTTGACCGCCACTCTTAGCGGCCATTTTGCGCATTAGCCCCATTTATACAACCAGCATGGGGTTTGACTCACGCGGTCGCCAACTTGCACATTAGCCCCAGTGCCAGAACCGGCTAATATTACCTACTACCACGCCTTAGTGATTGTTACAATTCCAATTAATGTTTAATTACTTAGCAATTTATACAACCTTACCCACGAGCACCATAGTTGTCCACCCGTCCACCGCCCTTTGTTACAGTTCCAATTAGTTTCTAAATACCATACTTTGATTTTTATATAACCTTACCTACGTGCAACGGCCTATAACCCCTTTTCCATGAGAACCATTAATGTGACTGATATTTTGTATGTCAACACATAAATACACATAGACACACATTAGACATTTAGGCGTGAAAACAACATGACCAACAACAGTTTCTTTTAGTTGTTCCAAATATGTTGCATTTGTTGCCCAATGTCAGATCTGCAGATTTATTTTGTTAATCGTTTGGCATCCTATTACAGCCTTGGTGTTTAGTTAATCCTACGGGAGTTACGATCCTATGTTTTGCGCACGAGGTGGTGATCTTTATTCATTACCAGCAACCCGACCCAGCTTCGCCCGAGAACAGTTATGAATGCATTGCGTGATACGCGCTTTTTTCCCAATGTCAATAAACAACGACCAATATCCGTTTTGCGTGTCAGCATTATGGGTTAAAATCACTGACTGGACTATTAATTATATTATCATCGAGATGCATGTGCAACAAATTCTTGTCAGACCTAATTTAAGAATGGCTAGGTGCATGAAACACAAATCCCCCTTCCGTCCAATCTTAACTTGACGGTGAATTTTGCGGAACGAAAAGTTTACAGGCGAAATGAAGAAGAGCCGATTTGCACTTCCAGGGAAACTCCAAGCACAACCACTCTTCTCTAAAGTTTTTAACTGCGGCTTCGGTGGCGTAGTTGGTAGCATGCTGAGCTTCTATGCCCAAGATAGCGGGTTCAAACCCGGCTGAAGCCGTCGGATTTTTAAGAGCGTTAAAAATCCCTCAGTATGCCTTCCTTCGGAGGGGAAGTAAAGCCGGCGGTCCCATGTCATAGATTTATGGCATGTTAAAGATCTTTCCACTAATTACACCTGTGTGAAACTAAATTGGATAGGTTAAGAATGTAAACAACGCTCTTAGGTTGCTACGTTCGTTGCCAAGAGCCGACTGCGGTGGCGTCTAGTAGCTAGTTCTGAACTAGGCCTAGTAGTCGTTGACGGTGGCGTTTGGCGGCAAAAGTAGGAACTATTTGAAAATTCAAAGTTGCAGTCCCTACTTGAATTAAAAAACAGATACACACACTAATACAGTCATCACAATTAACACCGGTTATCAGACAGTTTCTACACACACCCAAAGTACACGGGGCTACATGACCGCGTTGTCGCAGCCCCTAAACTAAGGAACCAACCAACCAACCAAAGTTTTTAACTCAACACGACTCGACAGTTTGCTGCTGGCTGTATCTGGGGCAATAAGCTCGTCCGCTAGCTAAGCTGTAACTGGGGTGATAGACTCGCCCCTAGCTAGCTCGTAAACTGTTGCCTCAGTAACTGAATGGAGATTGTTGGAAGAAATGAAAACGTAAAAACACTTATAGTAGGCGATGTACTGAAGATAGAGATATGCTCTCCCGGGCTTTTTTTTGCAGAACTTCTCATGCTGAACAATTCTTACACTCATAGTATATAGATATTTTTAACGGTTTGCCCAGCGTAAGCTTAAAAAGCGCACGGACGCCAGTTTTTTTTGTCGACCTTTTCACTGAAATCGTTAGTGCTTGACTTCCTTTGGTGATAAATAAATTATTTTCTACAGAAACCTTCCTCGAGATATCCTTTACAGAATGGTGAAAACCGCATCAAAATCCATTCAGTGGTTCTCAAGATTACTCGTTACATCCATGAATCGGGGACTTTGTTTTATACTAAGCAGAGATTATACGCCAATCAGTATAATTTAATGTAATATAGTCCCCCTTCCGTCCAATCTTAAATTGACTGTGAATTTTGCGGAACGAAAAGTTCACAGGCGAAATGAGAGTTGCACTTACAGGGAATGACGAGGTGAATGAAACTCAAATCCCTCTTCCGTCTAATCTTAACTTGACTGTGTTTCACAGGCGAAATGAAGAAAACCTGAGTTGCACTTCCAGGGAAATTCCAAACACAACCACCCTTCTCAGAAGTCTTACCTCAACACGACTCGACGGTTTGCTGCTGGCTGTATCTGGGGCAATAGGTTCGCCCACTAGCTAGGCTGTAACAGGGATGATGGACTTGCCCTTAGCTAGCTCTTAAACTGTCACCTCAGTAGTTGAATGGGCATGGTTGGAAGAAAATAAAACGTAAACACCCTTATATTGGGTGTTGTGTTGAAGATAGACATATGCTCCCGCGGACTTTTTATAGAACTTTTCATGCTGAACAATTCTTACACTCATAGTATTTAGATATTTTAACGGTTTGCCCAGCGTAAGCTTACAAAGCACTCGGACGCCAGTTTTTTTGCGACTTTTCCACTGAAATCGTTACTGCTTGGCTTTCTTTGACCAAAAATAAATAATTTTCTACAGAAATCATCTTCGAGATATCCTTTACAGAATGGTGAAAACCGCATCAAAATCCATCCAGTGGTTCTCGAGTTTACCCGTAACATCCAAGAATCGGGGACTTTGTTTTATACTGGGTACTAAGTAGAGACTAGCAGTAGTACCCGGCTTCGTCCGGTGTGGAATTATTTATTTGTTTTATGGATGATAATGAATGCTACTACTGAACTGACCCATTAAACTTACAAACTAACAGAAAAAAATATTTTAAAAATATAACTTTTTATGGTGGTAATAAGTAATAATGGACGTAACATCCAGGACATTTTTCCTTATGATAATGATAATAATGAACAGGGAAGCGGCTATTTACTAACTACAGTACTGACAAATGTAATTTACTACAACTTGAAAAATATGATTAGAAAGGGTAATAAGTGATATAAAAGGCCCTGCCTATGCAGAAAAGCAGAGAGCAATAGTGTCGTCTTTAGCCGCATAGCGCTGTAGGAAAATAATCGGAGAACTTCGTCTTAGCGCTGTAAGATAATGATCGGAGTATATCAAAGAAAATTTGAAAGCAAGAACACTTATTGCATCTGATAACCTCAATGAACTGCACCAACACCATCGCACTTATACAGAGGTGTAATATTTTCATGATGATAACTGTGTTAAGGGGCCAAAGAAATCTTTTTTGCATTAATTACTCCCCGTAACGGCAATTTGTCAGCAGCGTAAGATGTAACTATTTTCGCAATTGTGCACCGGAACACGGATAGAAGCGACGTAATTCGGCCCGCATTGCCAGCCAATAATAATAATAATAATAATTGTTACGTGCAAAAGCCCGTCCCAACGTTTTTAAAATCCATTCTCCCCTCTATACATGTGTTCCCTGCCATTTAAAGCGCCCGCCTGATGGCTTGGTTCCGCAAATGAACTCGAGATGGCAGTATCTATCGGACTTCGGCGCCTCTAGCCGTGGTTGTATCTTCGACCGCTAGAGTGGGTTAGTGGTGTCTTCTGATCTCATCCTAATCGAGTCATATTTGAAGGATATTGTATTCTACGTCATTGAACAAAAGACTATATATACATCATGCCGCCAAAATAATTATATAATATGCATATTGTTACTTGATGTGTCAAGCTGTGATTGGACAATAACAATTAACATGAATGCAGTGCGGTATTTGACTTTGGATTCTCCGCCATCTTGTGATCTTATAGTCTGTCGTCAAGAAAGCAACAAGCCGGCTGTTGGTGAAAGAGTGTCTCTCCCTGTGCTGGGGGCTTGGGCCCCTATCCTCTTCGAAATATGGATATATGCTATAAGGAATTGCCTGCGCTCTTAAGGCTGTATTTTCGCCATTTCGCATTGAAGATGAAGAATGAAATAATAAGAACCGCAACTAGATGCAAACAGGAGTGCTTGTTTCCAAAACGGCGCATGTGCGTGTTAGCCATTTTGAGGCCATATAGTGCTTTATAATATTTTTTTAAATTCTTGTGTTAATTATTTTATTATTATTGTGTCTCCACAGAGAAGTTTTTAAGGTACGTAATTATTTAATATATATATATTGTTATGGAGCTCCGATATTGGCCTTATATAAATGTTTTAATACTCTATTTTGTTTCGCCTCGTAGGCCTAATTTTTTGTTTTGCTAATGTTACCAGATATGTAAATTTTATTGTTTTCCTTCGTACCTTCTGGAGACACGTTTCTAGTTTATTTTACGTTGTAAATTTTTATTTATTTAGTTTTTGGTAGTCTTTGGGATAGCCCTATTATTAATTTGATTTACGATCCGTTGCAGCCTAAAATGCCTCGTGTCAATAGTGTTAAGGCGTAATTCTTTCCTCCCTTTCTGTTATCTCTGGTGATTTTAAATTTAATTTTATGCTAATTGTTTGCCGTAATTCGATTGGACATGCGGCCATCTATTTGGTGGCCATGTTTGTTTTTTGTTTTGCCCGAGTGCATTCTGGTCTTGAGAGTGCATTCTCTAGGCGTCGAGCGGGAGACTCAAACGTGTTGTGGTGCTAGCTTAGTATGTTTTTTGTTAATCTTGTTGGTTTAACTTTGTGTTTTTGTGAGTGTTCCCGAGTTTTTCTCCGTCATGAAAATTGTGGATTTGTTAATTGATCCTATTTCTATTTTATTAATTTAATTTTAAATTTTTCGTTTCATCGTGGCCTTGATGTCTGCATGTCGGGTCGGTATTGCGTACCTTAGTAAATTATCAAGCCCTTTCTCATTTGGTAATACCTGTATTCTGCTTTTTTTAAATCTTTTGGGCATTATTATTTTAATTTTAAATTAAATGTTTTCATTTCGCTCAGCAAGCATGTTAAACCGTCTCTTGCCTACTTATGTAAATAACTTATGTTGGCCTTAAGCCATCTGCATCACCAGAGAGAGGTTGTTGTGGCCATAGAGTTTCTTCTTTTTTTTAATGATTTTGTTAAATTTTTTATTTTTCTTGACCCCTTTTGGTAATTAAATTCTCTTTTAAATATTAAGCATCTGTTGTGGCATTATTTCGTCGGCGACAATTCTATTAGTTACCGGACGGTGTCTGTAGACGAGCCTGTGCGTTCCCCTCTTCTCCGCCTTCCTTCCTCCCTTTAGGTGTTCTTCTGTTGGGGCATGTCATCTGGCGGTGGTTTTGCAGAAAGCGCCGCGGACCTCTTGAAAACCAGGTAAGTTAGGGCCTCCAGTTCCATCTCCTTCTGGGCGGCGCAATAATAATAATAATAATAGCCTCTATGTCCCTGGAAATGCAAAGGCCTCCAAAAATAGACTAATTTAAATATTCTTACAGTCACACTTCAATTCCCAGCGTCTCGGTACCCCTACTACAACACCAAAATATTATACTTCCGACACGGTTGGTTCTAGGGTCATAAAACGTGGTTTTCAGGTCCATTTGTCCGTTATTTATACAAATCTGCACCATTTTTTTTTCTGCTTAGCGAGGCTGAAAATGAGCCTAGATTAGTATTTCTACTACAAATTCAATCATTCGTCTATGTGCCAAACGGCCTGAATCTAGGGAATGGAGAGGGTTGTTCGAATTTCAAGTAGACGGGGTTCCAAAGGGCAAGTACGTAAAATTTGGTTCTGATCGCTGAAATGGTGTAGATTTGTGCCAAAGGGCCTAGCTGCAAGGAACGGAGAGGGATGTCTGAAATTTCAAGTGGACCGTGTTATCCGCATGGTTCCAATGAGTAAGTATGTAAAATTTGGTTCGGATCGGTGAATCGGTGTAGATTAGTATAAATAATAGACAAACAGACACATTTTGCATATTGAACAGTAATTGAAATTGTCAAATTGAAGATGCGCAAGGGGGCAGTAAGACCTCCATTGAGTTGGAAAATTGCTTATTGTGTATTGTTTTGGTTTATGTTTGTTAATTTCTCAAGTGGATTTAATGTATTGCCACTTGATGTCTTACAATATCTAACAACCCGGTCATAAAGCCCCGTGTCCTTTGGGTGTGCGTAGAAACTTTCTGATAACCGTTGTTCATTGTGATGGCTGTATTAGTGTGTGTTATCTGTAATTTAGGTAAGATAAGGACTGCAAACGATCAATTTCAAGTAGTTCCTACTTTTGCTACCAATGCTACCGTCAACGACACCTAGCTGCCCGATAGTGTGCTTTCATACTAACTGCTAACATTGTATCACGGCCGACTGAATGCGCTCATATTGTATTGAAGTAGTTTCAGGTTCTTCCTGTAGGTAGGTACATGACTAGTAATTCCATTTTCTTCCGCTGGGTAGCAAAGGGGGTTAACGTTTGGATCGAGGAAGCCAAGCAAAATCATAGAAAATTGGACACTGAAAACCGTACGTTCAAACCAGAATGGGAGTTGGATTATCTCTTTAAACTTTCAAAAGACAACAAACCCAAATGTTTGGTGAGCCTACAAGTGATAGCGGTGTTGAAAGAACATACCCTCAAAAGACATTATATGACAAATCACCGGGAGAAATATGAAAAACACTTCCGTGAATCTCGTAAAATAGAGGTTGAGCAGCTGAGAAAGAAGATAACTAAAAAGTTATTTAGTGATGTGACTAAAATACAGGAATTGGGTGTTTTAGCTTTCTTCATGGTCAGTTATGAGCTCTCCAAAGCTAAGAAGTCATTCACGGATGGCGATATCGTTAAACAATGTTATCTAAGAATGGCTGAGGCCTTCAAAGAAGATAAAGTTTAAAAAAGTCCAGTCTGTACCACTTTCGAAATAAACTGTGACAAGAAGAATAGTAGACATCTGTATCGTACTCATTTGTCTGCTAACCATGCGCAAATTCGAGGGAGCCGTGTCAGTAGATTTACTGGCACGTTAAAGATCCCCTTCGGGGCAAAATTCCGGCGTCTCTAAAAGCCAGTGTAGTTAAAAGGGACGTAAAACCAATAACATTATTATTATTGTCTGCTAACCTGAAATCAATCATTGTGAACTGTCACTAGCTTTGGTTGAGAGTGAGGACATAACAGACACAAATCAGCTCCTGGTTTTTACAAAGTTAATTCAGAATGGCTTTACCGACAAGGAAGAATTGCTGAAAGTGTGCTCTTTGCATGGGACAAGTAAAGGACATAATAAAATTTCCGCAGTGCAGTCAGCTGTAGAAGGGTATGGCGGATTTAATAAGATGGCTGCTATAGTTACAGATGGTGCTAAGGCAATGGTTTCATCGGTATTTTAAAACAAAAGCAAGGTAATGTGCCAGATTTCCAGTGCATTGTCAATCAAGAGGCCCTGTGTGGAAAATCTGTTAAATTATGTGACACTAAGGCGACTGTGACAAAAAACATAAACATAATAAGAGGGGGAAACAGGTCTTTAACTCATAGGAAATACATTTCTTTCTTAAAAGAACTAGACAGTGCTTACGGGGACTTGCTGCTTCATTCTGACATAAGGTGGCTTAGTGTGGGGAAATGTTTAGGAATATTTTGGGAACTGAGGCATGAAATACTTGCCTTCCTACAACAGCATGTTCCTAACTCAGCTGATTTCCAAGATAAACCCACAGTCATTTCTGAAATGATGGAATATGTTTGATGGTATTAAGAGGAAGTTACAACTCTTTAAATCTGCATTAACTAAGAATGAGCTGATCCATTTTCCATGTTGTGAAAAACTATCCAGAAAATAGGAAGTTGCGTTTGATAAGTACATTGAATATATTGAGCTATTGCTATCTGAATTTGACCACCGATTTCAAGATTTTGAGTAGCTGTGACAAGAAATGGAACTCTTCAATAACCCTATGAAGAGTACACTGGAACCTCAACCTGAACAATTGCAGTTTGAGTTGTGTGAGTTACAGTGTGACCCATCTCTCAACAACACAGCAGCAACTGGTGTGAGTACTGGAAATTGCTGTCTCGAGGATCTGGGCCCTAAAGCAGAGCTCAATTTTTGAGAGCACATATATATGTAAGGTTACATTTTGAGTTATGAAACATATTAAGTCCATGATGAGAAGCTGTATGACTGACTCTGTATAGACCTCGTGCGAATGAACGTTGCTGTGCTCTGGCGGCAAGCCACTCAAATATTCTGTAGGACTTGTGTGTGTGAGTGGAGCAACGTGATTAGATCATGTTGCGGAAAGATTTCAAGTTCAAGATGGTAAAAGTTCTACAGAGAGTAGATCAAATCGTTCTGTGGTTGAATGTAACTACACATACAGAAATGTCCACCTGGAACGTAATAATTCGTATTCAGAAGCAAAAAACAGTACGTTCTTAGAAGGAACGCCTCCTTAATTGTGGTATATGTAGTCGGCATTTTTATAAATAGAACACCGACAAGAGGTCCTGACAGATCCAGTCACTGTCATATATGAAACCAAACTAATCAGATCAGCGTGAACGAGGGGAGGGTAGTAGATTAACTGCGCGAAGAGAGGTTGAAATGAAAGATGACAGAGAGTAGCCCAGCACAAGTGGAAGTATTGCCATGCTCACCTGGTGTCCCGTGGTTACAAACCCAAGTCCTACTATTTGTGAGCCGCTGGGGAAGATTCATTGTTTCATGAAAATGACGGAAGTGAAGGAAGTGTGTTTAAATATGGATTATTATGTCCCAAGTCCGTAATGCGAATGGAGGAGGGTTAGCTGTTGTTGGTTTGGCAACCAGCTGCAAAAACTGTTAACGCCGAGTGTTGCGCGGTGAAGGGGCCAACCGCTTCTGGCTGATGAGCCCCTTTAGGTGGGGTGATGTTCCCCGCAGTGTAGGAAATTACACTGAAACCCATTATGTATATTTTGACCCAACGGCAAAACGGGCGGAGGAGGAACTTCCCTTGTGGTTCTCAACGGTCGTGGAGGCGGATGAGGTCATGCCAGATGGACTGGCTGTGAAGGCGCAACTCAATGGTATGTAGAGTCTGCGGCAGTCCATTGCTGTCACGGTGCTAGAGCTTGCACGTCTCATTTAATTTGTGCCGCAGGGTATAGTTCCGAGATTATAGTGTGTTTGTCACTTCCTTGCAAGCTGTGATCCACCTTAAACAAAATCTCGCTTGTGGCACGTTTTTCCTGCTGTCATATCTTTTAACTCAAGTCCGGTGGCGATGGGATAAGGATGGTGGAGGCAGGTTTTCGGTTTGAAACTGGAAGCCTCTAGTTCGGACCTGCACGTTGGCAACAGATGTGTGATGGTCGTCTTTCTAAGAACTAGTGACTACTCAGGAGTTCGGTCCTGCATTTGTGTTTGGGCCGGCAGGATCACCGCTACCCACCCCGAATGGGGAAGGCCCTAGAAAATGTGGGCTAAACATTGGTAGTCACACCTTTCCGGCTGGGAGGCCTCACCCAGCAGGTCACCCCTTTTGCGGTCGAAAAAAGAAGATTATCCAAAACTTAATTATACGATCCTGGAATGTTCGAACATTACTTGACTTGAAGGACATTAACAGGCCTGAGAGAAGAACAGCGCTCGTCACCCATGAGCTTGGTCGAATGAACATAGATATTGCTGCCTTAAGTGAAACCAGATTGTCCAGCGAAGGTAACATTACAGAGTTCAGTTCAGGTTATACCATATTCTGGAAGGGACAAGATGAGGGAGAGTGCCGTATTCATGGTGTTGGTTTCGCTATAAAGACCACACTGGTGAATGATCACCAGCTAACTCCAACTGCTGCCAGCGAAATAATTATGACACTCCAAATCCCACTCTCCGGGGGTAACTTTATGACTCTTATCTCTGCATATGCTCCCACCTTGGATGCTGATATATAAGTTAAAGACCAATTCTACAACCTGCTGAGCGCAATCATCACCAAAGTACCACCTAGAGACAAGCTCTTAATGCTTGGCGATTTCAACGCCATAGTTGGTAATGATCATCAATTATGGAACAATGTGATGGAAAAACAAGGACTTGGCAACTGCAATGCCAATGGTCTATTACTCCTAGGTCTATGTGCTGAACATGAACTCGTTATTACCAACACTCAGTTCCGCCTGCCGAATCGCTACAAAACCACTTGGATGCATCCTCGCTCGTAGCACTGGCACATCCTTGACTATATTTGACTATATCATCACCAGGCAGTGTGATAAAAAGGACATCCTTGTCACCAGGACCGCAAGAAATGTCGATGACTGTTGGACAGATCACAAGCTCCATTTTTGCCGGTTTAGGATCTCATTCTGCCGCAAAACGAAACGATCCATCCACAACCTGTCCAGACGGAAATTTGACACTTCTAAACTCCAAGTTAAATCAATTGCTTCAGATTAAAGAAATGAAATCACAAATAAGCTGGCTAGTCATCCAGTTAGCACAAATAGTGTACTGTAGTACAGGAATGGGCCACGCTTCAGAAGGTCATCAGTGAGTCAGCTGAGAAACAATTGGTTTAATGAAGAACAAAAGACAAGACTGGTTTGATGAAAATAATGATGAAATTATGTGTCTGATCAATGCCAAACGGGAAGCCCATCTATCCTTTCTTCAAGATCCATCTTCCAGTGTGAAGAAAACACATTTCGTGCAACTTAAGGGGAAATGTCAGGCACAAGATAGGGAAATAAAGAACAACTGGTGGCAGCGAAAAGCTGAAGAACTGCAAAAACTATCTGATGCCAGTGACCTACAAAACTTCTATGCAGGCATAAAGGAAGTATATGGACCAATCCGATCTTCAACAGGTACATTGAAAACTGCTGACAATTCCGCCATTTTAACTGATCGAGGACAAATTTTGGAGCGTTGGAAGGAACATTTCTCTGCACTTCTAAATCGTGCCTCCAATGTTGCCGAGGACTTTCTTCACAACGTCCCTCAGCAGCCCCAACAACTATGGATGGCAGTTCCGCCGACATTCCAAGATTTCACCAAAGTGCTTAATCAACTAAAGCAGAGAAAGGCTCCTGGTCCTGATAACATTCCTCTGCAGTTGTTACAAAGTGGAGGTATGTCTTTGAAGACTCGACTTTTACACTTATCCTCTTAATTTGGGAAACTCGAGAAGTATCCGGCGACTTGAAGAATGCTGCCATCATCACTATATTCAAGAAAGGCGATCGTAGTGTGTGTGGGAACTACCGTGGTATATCACTATTATCCATTGCAGGTAAAGTTCTCGCAATAATTCTACTAAGCCGGCTCCAAAGTATCTCGGAGAGGATTTATCCCGAGTCTCAATGTGGTTTCCGAACCTCCAGGGGCACAACAGACATGATATTCTGTGCCAGACAACTCCAGCAAAAGTGTAGAGAGCAACATGAACCTCTGTATTTAGTATTCTATGACCTGGGAAAAGCCTTTGATTCAGTACCAAGATCTGCTATGTGGAAAGTATTAGCGCACTTTGGATGTCCAGATCGCTATGTGGAATTAGTTCAAGCTCTTCATGATGGTACTTCACGGTAACTCTGTATCCGATCCGTTTCCAATCACTCACGTTGAAACAAGGCTGTTTACTTGCTTGCTTCAACACTCTTTGCATTGTATATGGCTGCAGTGTTGTATGAATCATCTTCCAACAACCCAGGCATAGAGATTAAGTTTCGCTTCGATGGAGGCCTTTTCAGTCTGGCAAGACTTCGTTCACAGAGACATACCCAAGTTACCCGGGTGACAGACCTGCAGTATGCCGATGACACCGCATCTCCTACTCCGACACCTGCAGAGCTTCAACAATCGGTCAATCGCTTTAGCACTGCTCGGCTGTAGTATGTACGTACGATATAATTTATATGTGTAAAGAGACGAATGCTTTGCGTTCTGATAAGGTTCTCAGTATTGTATTTATATATATAGGTTAATGTGCTCAACAACTCACCCAAGTTTCATCTCAATCGGATGAATGGTACACACATCAAAAAAAGTTTTGCATCACCTCGGTTCCCAGATCTCCGGCATATAGACGTTGACTGTGTATATTGTATCCAAGATACAGTCCCTTTGACTGTTCATAGATGTCACTAAAACTGCTCAAAGATGTAAACAACCATGCATGAGCAGGGCCTATTAGACGGAGGGGGTACGACAGCCGATCAGTTCCAGTCATTCCACCAGGACGAAGGTACGCTGCTCATGTTGTCTGTAGTTCTACCATGCCTAGAAGGTCAATACCGCAGTTCGATCGCGTCCGCATTGTTACTTTGTGTCAAGAAGGGCTCTCAACAAGGGAAGTTACCAGGCGTCTCAGAGTGAACCAAAGCGATGTTGTTCGGACATGGAGGAGGTACAGAGATACAGGAACTGTCGATGACAGGCCTCGCTCAGGCCGCCCAAGGGCTACTACTGTAGTGGATGACCGCTACTTACGGATTGCCGCTCGGAGGAACCCTGACAGCAATGCCACCATGTTGAATAATGCGTTTCGTTCAGCCACAGGACGTCGTGTTTCAACTCAAACTGTGCGCAATAGGCTGCATGATGCGCAACTTCACTCCCGACGTCCATGGCGAGGTCCAGCTTTGCAACCCCGACACCATGCAGCGCGGTACAGATGGGCCCAACAACATGCTGAATGGACCCCACGGAATTGGCATCACGTTCTCTTCACCGATGAGTGTCGCATATGCCTTCAACCAGACAATCGTCGGAGACGTGTTTGGAGGCACCCTGGTCAGGCTGAACGTCTTAGACTGTCCAGCGAGTGCAGCAAGGTGGTGGTTCCCTGATGTTTTGGGGTGGCATTATGTGGGGCCGACGTACGCCACTGGTGGTCATGGAAGGCTCCGAAACGGCTTTACGATACCTGAATGACATCCTCCGACCCATAGTGCAACCATATCGGCAGAATATTGGATAGGCATTTGTCTTCATGGACGACAATTCTCGACCTCATCGTGCACATCTTGTGAATGCGTTCCTTCAAGATAACGACATCGCTCGACTACAGTGGCCAGCATGTTCGCCAGACATGAACCCTATCGAACATGCCGGGGATATGTTGAAAAGGGCTGTTTATGGACGTCTTGACCCACCAACCACTCTGAGAGATTTACGCCGAATTGTCGTTGAGGAGTGGGACAATTTGGACCAACAGTGTCTTGATGAACTTGTGGATAGTATGCCACGGCGAATACAGGCATGCATCAATGCAAGAGGACGTGCTACTGGGTATTAGAGGTAGTGGTGTGTACTGCAATCTGGACCACAAATGCTGAAAGTCTAGCTGTATGATGGTACAACATGCAATGTGTGGGTCTCATGAGCAATAAAACGAGCTGAAATGTTGTTTGTGTTGATCTCTATTCCCTTTGTATTTAACGGTTCCGGAACTCTTGGAACCGAGGTGATGCAAAACTTTTTTTGTTGTGTGTATATAAACGCATATGGGACTTTGTTGGCTAACCTTACCTATATGCCGAAAACCACAAATACTCATGGGAAATATCGCCATTCGCACGAGGTCTATTGTGCCATGCACTAAGATTGCTACATCACACATGAAAGTAGACTTCAAGTCTTAGTCACAAAATAAAATAAAAACAAAACAAAACAAAAAAAAACACAATGTTTGCATTAAAATAACTAGGGCACGTTTGACGTGGTATACATCTGCTGCGAACCGTTTACAGTGGCGGAACACTACATCGAACGCTGTCAACTTATTTGAAGAAGTACGTCGCAGACATGGAGAGACAAAATGACCAGCAAGGAAGCTTCGTCAATTACAACCCCGCCCTCCCCCGACCATTCAGTGCAATTTATGTGGGCGCATGTTTCATGCCAGGATTGGCCTGTTTAGTCATCAGAAACACATCCACAAGCTAGTTTGAAAAGCTCTATGCAAGAAGAAGTATGTGTACTCGGAATCGAGTTACAGCCGACGACGATTATGTAACGCGAGTATATCGACAAATATCATGACGATAAATAGTGAGCTTGATATCACCACCACAGCTAACATTGCACAAGTTGTTATCAATCACAACATGAATAAGGGTAACCAATCTCCATAAGAGATAGTCCTGACATCATGGCCATAAATAGTGATAAGACTGAGGTGAGCTTGATGTCACCACCACAGCTAACATTGCTCGTGTTGTCATCAATCACATTATGAATAAGGGCAACCAATCTCCATAAGAGACAGTCCTGACATCATGACCATAAATAGTGATAAGACTGAGGTTAGCTTGATGTCACCACCATAGCTAACATTAGACGTGTTGTCATCAATCACAACATGAATAAGGGCAACAAATCTCCATAAGAGACAGTCCTGACCTACCATTATTCTCTCCGGGTTGCAGTAGCATCAAGGTTGTTCTTTTAGAAATCCAGCTCCCCTACGCAGCAGGCCTATTCGTGCAATAAACAACTCCTGAAGTGTCCTGCTCATTATTTGTGCCGATGTACTTGCGTATGTGTAGAAATTGTTTAAAAGCGCATGTTACTAGGAACCATCCCGGTATTTTCCTGGGGAAACCAAGAAAAACAACTTGGTCTGTAGGATACCTGAGGTGGGAATTGAACCATCCTCCTTTCAGCTTTATTTTTTATTTGTTGTATTGCAGTCAAACGGCCATACCATTAGTCTCACAATTCTGAGTGTACCGTGTTCTAACCCTTAGACGCTCTCGTTTACAATATTCCACGGCAACGTTCTTAGGTTTTTCCCATTGTTGCAGGAAGGAAGTCTTCAAATAACCTCTCTCGTAATGTGTTTAAAACATTTTGAAACCTACAATGGATTACATTTTGAAAGGCATGGTTTACATCCACTCTCAGGGGATTGATATTTCTTATTGCAATTAATCTGTTAAATAAATATTTTAAAATATGGGAAAGAGCAAAATAAAGTTGTACGTTGATAATACTCTTCTAAATTAATATATATGATTAACAATGCAAAAAGTAAGGCACTACAACTCAAATTTAACAGCATGAGATGGTTGATTAATGCTAGTTTCTCGCGAACACAAACTGTATAATTACGGTATGTCTTCTCCCAACTTTTATTTCACAATGTGCTATCCACCTTTCTTATCCTGAGAGGCTGTGAAATACGACGTAGCCTATCCCTCCGAATATTCCCTAAACCCTGATAAATTTCCATGGATGACGACATTTCACCAATAAGTTATTTTACTGTCCTACTCGGTTCTCCAGCACATGCCATCACTCACACTATTCCTACGGACTCAGTGAGCGAGTTGCCGCTGGTAGCGCCTGTAGCTAAAATATCGCCATTCGCACGAGGTCTATTGTGCCCAGGCGCGAATTCAAGGGGGGGGGGGGGGTCACGGGGGTCATGACCCCCCCCCCCCCAAAAGGAGACCAATTTTTTTTGCAAACTCAAAAAACGAAAACACAATTACCAGACAAATAAAACTTAACGAATTTTAACTGAAAAACAGGTGTTTTTTTTCATATTATTCAATACTGAATTATCTTTATTGGAATTATTATGTTCTATTACAACTGTACATATTTACAACTTCAAACCTCTTGTATAAAAACTATTAGTTATACAACAAAATCAACTCGTCTATTTTGTTTAGCAAATCTTGTGATTACCGAATCGATGTCTATAGTGATGTCACGATGAATGTGCAGCAATGCACGGATAGGAAACTGGGGCTTTTTTCGCACCAAAATTTTATGCCGACGTCCAAACTGCAAGCTTGGTTGGCAATTTAAGCTATGACTTTCTCCCTTTGTCGGTACCAACTCGACTTGCCGAAACTGTAACGTACCTTGATCCTTTTCTCGAAGCTCGATGTAAAAGTCGCAAAACACGCCGTTGCAATTTGAACGAATATTTTTGGTGCGCTAAACGCATCAAATTTCTATCCATGAAGCTTGCAAAAAAATTGGTCTGGTTTTGTACGTTTGGTTATTATGTGATTGCGTTTTTAGTGATACCATTTTTCTTAACAATTTCGATTCTCTGACCCCCCCCCCCGCCCGTCCTCCCCCCCGCCCGTCCTCCCCCCCCCCGCCCGTCCCCCCCCCCAAGCCAAACTCTAGATCGATTCTCTGACCCCCCCCAAAACCAAACTCTAGATCCGCGCCTGATTGTGCCATGCACTAAGATTGCTACATCACACATGAAAGTAGACTTCAAGTCTTAGTCACAAAATAAAAAAAATAAAAAAACAACAACAAACAAACACAATATTTGCATTAAAATAAAGTGTTTTTGTTTTTATGCAACAAATACTGCCTGAAAAGATTTCAACATACGTAAATCATATATTTTTTATTCCTACTTCTAAAATCATAACGTCAGATTTGAAAAAATTGGGAGTTTTGGCCCGCCGACATGTTTCTTTCAGTAATGGTGCCCTCAGTCCGTACAAAGTTGGCCACCACTGCTGTAACGTATTGGTATCGCGGAGGGAATTATCTTGTGTTTCGTTCTTTTCAAGCTGAATAATATCAGTTTGGTTTCATTGCTAAAACGTCAGCTGCTTAATTGCCATACCGAAACTGCGCCCTTCAAATTTAAATACGTTGAACCAATCCAACATGGTGGCTGCGCGCCCTGTCCGTAATATTTCACCGGCATTCTACATCTCCCAAACTATTACTGATATCACTCTGAAATTTGGCATGGTGATAGAGAATACTAAATTAAGTCCAGCTATGTGACGCTTAAAACATGTTAAGTACAAAACCAACGTGGCGGCCAAGCAAATTTAAAATATTTAAATGGTGTTTTCTCGAGATTTAATCAACCGAGCGCAGTGAAACTTAACACTTTACATGTATACACGAGATTTAATCTACTGGCAATAATTCAATAGTTCTCAAAAAATCAAGATGGTGGCTGTGCGAAATGTGGAAATTAATTATTTTTTGTGTTCTAACCATGCGATTAAAGTGAAAGTTTGAATAATGAACCTACTCAATAATCTTCATGTAATGATACATACAGTAACTCTACGGCCTACATAATACAGAAGAACAATCCAACATGCCGATCATCCGAAGTATTTAGATGGTTTTCAACTTCTGCGTATCTATTGCAGCAATCAAACTGACATTTTGTATGTTGATGCAGGTTATATACATAAGTTCACGAATGAGACTTAATAACCTGACGAACACAAATCCAAGATGGCAGCGACGCGAAATGTAAATATTAATATGGACCACGGCCTACAAGTCCGAAAAACTTGTACTTAATTATGAACGCCGGCCGTGAAAGCCTAAGCTGTTATATTAATATGGAGTTTTCTCGCGACTTAATTATCCGAGTGCAGTGAAGCTTAGCACGGTAAATCTTCATACAAGGCTTTATAGTGTATTTTATCGGCTAATTTAATTCAATTTCTATGAGAATATAAGATTGGCGGCTTTGCCAATTTTTAAAATCATGTTTATATTTCTCCTGTACAAAACAAGCCATAGATATATAGGTTGGTATAATAATAATATATTTAATGCAGCCAAATAGCCATAACTTAAAATATAAAATATAGGATACATTGATGGGTTACATATTTGCATAATCACTTATAGACATTGTTCTTTTTGTGCAGAATTCTATGTGGTACCGTTCACACATTTTTCCACATAATGTGCACTCACAGTCTATACTTGTGTCATGGAAGTGTTTTGATTTGCAGAGTAGGTGGTGAAAACCGTGAACTGCCAACCTTGTAATGACATGTCTTAGTTCGAAATTAGCTTTTGTCCACGAGCGGTCTATCATGGCCCCTGTGCCATAGAAGTCTGGTTGTACTTCTTCTCTCTTCTCCGTCAACGTTGCCAGAAGTTTCTCTGACGCACTGGTGCTCGGTAGAGGTATGCTTGTCCTGAGGTCATCTACGAGGAAAGTTTCTTTCGCCAGTAAATATACAAATCTAGATCGTGTCATTTTTGATACTCCTATCACCTTCTTTATGTAGTTCGCTTTCACCCTTTCCAAGGTGGATAGGTTCCTCGTAGTTAAATGTGTCCAGATGATTTCAATGCCATAGGTCATTATTGGAAGAATTTTTACTCTGAATAGCAACATTGCTGTTTCCAGACAGAGTGATCTGATGTCTTTTATTTCGTGCATTGCCATCATTGCTTGGGTTACCTTATCTGTGACATGTTTTGTGAAACAATATGCACTCGATTGCAGTGTGATGCCTAAATATTTAAAGTCTGGAACTATCTTTAATTTTATATCCCGAATGAAAATCTCTGCTGAGGCGGGTATTCTTCCTCCTTTTCGGAATATCATTGTGTCTGTTTTTGAGATGTTGATGTCCAGCTTGTGTTCAGAGCACCACTTTTGCACGTCATTTACAGTTTCCTGGAGTTTTGTTAAATCTCTGGATCCCATTACAATGTCATCAGCATATGCGCAAGAGAATACTCCCTCCTTTTGGGCTATTTTTAGGATATCTGTGGTTGATATTATAAACAGCAAGGGGCTCAGTGGGTCTCCCTGTAGGACCCCGTTTGATTGGGCTATCGGTTCTGTTAGAGTGAGGTTGTCCGAAATTCGTACTTCGTTCCATTGCAGTATTGATGTGATGAGATTGGCCCATATGTTGTTCATGCCTAGCATCTCCTTTAGCTTTTCTGTCACTAGCTTTCTATTTATCAGGTCGAAAGCCTTTGTGAAATCTATAAAAATGGTGTAATATTTTCCGTTGTCCTCTAAGGCATCCCATATTTGGTTAAGCAGAAGTTCAATAGCGTTTAGGGTAGATCGTCCCTTTCTAAACCCAAACTGGTTCTCTGGCAGAAGCTCGTTTATTTCCTCATTTAATTTTCCTGTTATAATTTTGGTGAAGATTTTCAAGGGTCAGTTTTCCAGTGCTATGCCTCTGTACTTATTGGGATCTCTTGGATCTCCTTTCCCTTTATATAAAACTTTTACAATTGAATTTATCCACTGGTCAGGTATGGAAGCTGTTTCTATACATTTGTTATATAATTTTGTCCATATTGGGGCTAGCAGGTGTGCAGTGTCTTTTACATATTCATTATAGATCCCGTCCGGTCCTGCGGCTTTCTTAATTTTGGTGCTGTCTATGGCGATTCTAGTTTCCTCAATGGTCAGGGGTACCCAGTCTCTTGGTATATGTGGAGGGATGATATGTGGATCTTTTCTGGTGTGCACTAGACCCTCGATATTGAGAATCTTGCTGAAGTGTGATTCCCAATTTTCCATGTCTATGTAGTGTGTCTGTGATTGTTTCTTTGGACGTAGGGCTATGAAGGTTTTTTTCTTGGCTTCCTCCGCTAGCTTCTTGCCCTCTGCTTCTAAGTAGGCGCGCTTCTTTTCTTTTAATGTTCTCTTGTAAAGATTTCTCTTGTCGTTGTATATGTGTAGTAGACTTTGGTTATTCAAGTTCTGCCTTAACTGTTGTAATTTTTCTAGGGTCTCCCTCCTCAGCCTATAACACTCACTATCAAACCATATCTTTGCTCTTCTTGTGGCCCGCGGAATGGCGGCCTTTTGTAAGATTTCCTCTATTGTTCTTGTTGCGTCCTCCAGCCTTGATTTATCTATTAATGAGTCTAAAAGTATTGTTGAATCTAGCATAGCTTTTACTTTCTCGACATCTATTTTCCTTGAAAGGGGATGAGTTGTATTTTCCTGTAGGTTTCCCCATTCCCCTTGGATATTTATTTCAAGTGGTAAGTGTTTCCTTATCACAGCTTGGTTTGCTGTCCATAATGGAAATACGTTTCCTGTTATTGGTCCTTTTGTAAGTGCAATATCTATTGTGCTCTTTCCGTTGTGTGAGATGTATGTAGGGATTGTGGGGTTGTTTAGCAGGATGAAGCCTTCTTCTTCCAGCTTCTCCAGAACTAGCTTTGTTTTGTAGTTAGGAATGTCTAATCTGCAGTTAAGGTCACCTGCGATAATTATTGGTATATCTTGCCTGCTTTAAATGATCATTTGGCCTAGCTCGTCCATTATGTCGAATGCTGTTATGTTCGGTTGGAAATGAGCGGCTATTATTATCAGGCCGCCTATTTCCAAAAGTAGGGTATGGTCCTGTTGCCTTGTTGCCCCCGGAAGGTCTACCTTTTTCTCCTTGTCTAGATTTAAGATGAATACCATAGAAGTGTGGGTGTTGCCAGTCATCAGTGACGAATGTTTCCAATAGGATTGCTATATCGTAACCTATTAGAAAGTGTTATGGGCTCATAGTCATAGCACTTTTTAGCCCTTCTATGTTCCACATCATGATAGGTTGGTATAATGAGCCACGATTATAATATTCATCTGGTGGCATTTAATTATATTGCATATACCCAAAACAATTCTACATGGCGTCCATACGATATATTTCACCGGTTCTCAATATCTCCGAAAGTATTTAAGCAATCAAACTAAAATGTTGTATGATATTAGAGGGCTGTTAAGTGAGGACATAGATGTGACTTCTCAAATCCTGAGAAACACAGAAACATCGTGTGATTTTCAAATATTTAAATTTAACTTTTCTGGCGATCTAATCACACAAGTGCTCTTAAACTTAGCACAGCCAATCTTTATTCAGAGCTTAGTGTAGAAATATTTAATGAAGTTCGATTGTTATAAAACATTCAAGATACATCAGTCTGAAATATAAAAAAACTTATGTTTTATTTCGCGATTGATAAGATGATTCGTATGATGGGCTATGATAACAATCATTAGCTAATGGCACTGAATTCTGTAACTTACTTCTCGTAAATCATTGAAGCCGTGCATTTCTGAAATCGCATAACTACTCATTGTAACGGTGTTGGTGAAGCCATAGGTCGTGAACCAAAAGCTATTTTATGTTCGACGATGTCGAAATGTAAATATTATATGTCAGAAGAGTGTATCATAATGAGAGTCATTATAACACTATTTTTCATTATGAAACAGTTTCTCCCACAAATCAGAGCTCTAGAAACAGCTGTCTGACCAATTATGTAAGGATAGCATCGCACCTGCGCCGAGTTCCACGGCCTCTAATTTAAATTTGACTGCGTGACTAATGTCATAGTGGAGTAATCGAGGAGGCCATGGTATTCCCTGCGTCCCATGCGCTCTGTTCAGTACATAAAACTGGCGAAATCTCGACCGATAATTTATGAATATTTATGTTCGAACATAAAATAGTTATAATTGTCGTCGAACATAAACAGTCGTATGCAACTCGCCTATGTTTATATGAGTATGAGTATGTTTATAAAACGAGCGTTTTCTTAATTATTGCCATTATAGTCTCGTTGCATAATGTACTATAGTATATCACATGGACAATCCTTTTAACAGACAGGAGAGGTTTAATGAAAAATAAAAAAGAAGCAGTGGTATATTTGAAAATAGTCTATTTAATTCTTCACGGAACTACTTGTTTCTTGTGGTGTGATGGGTTGAATGGCAGATTTCGAATACTATAGGCTATACGTTTCGGAAGCCATGTTTTCGGCCTAGCCTTGTTTTCTCTCCTAATGTAATTGGGCACAATTTGTGTTGACCGACTGTAAAGCTTTCTTTAATAAAACTAGGCAACACTGAAAAATGGCTGCTATCTTTTCAATTAGTAAGTGTGATAGAAATAATTGTTATTCACCGCCAAATTCATTGGGCATATTAATGTGAAGACCGACTGAAACACAATTCTGTTATACATTTGGAATCCACAAGGAAGACAGCTTTATTGTAATCTAGTGGAACTGAGAAGAGTAGTTCCTGCATTGTCATGGCTGTTGCTTTAGTGTCTCCATTGAAACTGGTACTGTCTCTGACTGGCCGAATATTTGCGAGTATATTCCTGTTCCTGCATTTCCACCTCAACTCGACAGTGATTTATCAATGTAAATCCTCAGATACTGATCTGGAGGAGGTCTTTAGTTGATAAATTATAATATCGCATGGCCTCGGGTGCCAGGTGCACGCTTTGTTATTGACGCCCAGAGGGCAGCTTGCATGTCGAACTTTTGTCGTTCCTTGGAGCGCTATGAAAGTCAAGGAGGTTAGATATATAAGCTCCTTGACATTATAGTGCTTTCTAATATAGAAAGGAGGAACTTTGTGGGTTGGCGGAAAATCCCGAGATTAATTTTGCCATTATGAACACGGCCTACTGAATTCAAAAAGCTTCTTTAACATGCCAACAACGTATCACATGCGAGTCAAGATTTTTTTCGCCTTAAAAAAAATCACTTACCATGGCCAGGAGCGAACCTGCAAGCTTGGAGTTGGTAGTCCAACATGATAACTACTCACCCACTGTGGCAAGCCTTTAGTTGATGATTGCCATTGGTATTTGTTTCGGCGGCAGCACGCCGGCCTCTCACCACTAGGCCCGTGGTTCAAATCCCGGTCACTCTATGTGAGATTTGTGCTGGACAAAGCGGAGACAGACAGGTTTTTCTCCGGGTACTCCGGTTTTCCCTGTCACAAATTTCATTCCAGCAACATTCTCCACTATCATTTCATTTCATCTGTCATTCATTTAATCATTGCCCCAGGGGAGAGCGACAGACCTCGGCAGCCGGCACAGTTCATATCCTCGTCGCTAGATCGGGGCTTCATTCATTCCATTCCCTGACCCGGTCGGTCGACTGTGGATTTTCATTTCAGGAGGTGGGCTGTTTGCCATCTCTTGATGAATGCAGTGTATTTGCACTTGTCTGTTGGCACGGGCTAGAGTGAAAGGTCGCATTTCACCGATGACTCAGTCTCACTCATCATGGCTGTGATTATATGGAAGCTACTGAGGTACATGGGTGGTGCTTAGTAATGACATTTAGGGCACAGTCAGTGCCTGTAGATGCTGTGAAAGGTTCTACTCATTGGGTTAATAGGCCTACTGCTGTTCTGAATCAGTGAGGAAAGCAGTGGCAAACTACCTCACTCCTCATCTTGCCCAGTAGCCTCAATTGCCTTGGGTTTTTGTGGGTATCTACCCACCTAACCTAACGGCGGTACTTTTTGAGGATCCAACCAGCCTTTAGGCTGACTACCTAACAGACACTTTAGGAGGAATACCGTACTTCTTTTATTAGAAAGCAAGGACATCATATTGTAGTATGATTGATATTCAACAACAGAGGTTCTTGGACAGATGAGTTTCACCTGAGTAGTTGACTCAGATACTCGTTGACTGTATTCAATGGTAGTGTGTGAGTCTTGAGCTGTTGATCAAGAGTCGTAGTTGCCCAAGTAGCATGACTGTGGAAGGGCTTTAAATTTCGTCAGACATATAGAAGCTAGTTGCTTTATTTCACAGACTATATTGGGCCGATAACCTAGATGTTAGGCCCCTTAAAACAACAATTATCATCATCATCATCACAGACTATTTGTAAATGATTTGTATGCGACTGGAGTGAAAGGACTGTTGTCTTCGCATCTCTGTAATCTTAGAACCTTCTTTTTAGCTGTTTCCAGAGCATTCAAAGTAGAGTTACTAGCAGTGACTAGTACTTCGCTTTCATACTTCATGACTGTCTTGTAAGAGGTATTGTACCTTGTGCACTTCCCCATGTGGCTCCAGCACGGCGTTTTATAAGACTCAATCTTCGGTTCACGTTATTTATTGTACCTGCCACATGATTCTTCCATGGCAACTTGTTGTCTAAACCAACACCATGGTAATCAGTACTTTCACGTTTTGGTAAATTGTGATTAATGAACTTCAAGTCAAAACTGCCTTTTTGTGACGTATTCAGAAGGACTTACAAACAGTTCTTGAGGCGTTAATCTTGATGTTTGGTGGCTTCGGTGGCGTAGTTGGTAGCATGCCGAGCTTCTATGCCCGAGGTCGAGGGTTCAAACCCGGTCGAAGTCGTCGGATTATTAAGAGTGTTATAAATCCCTCAGTATGCCTTCCTTCGGAGGGGAAGTAAAGCCGGAGGTCCCATGTTATAGAATTATGGCATGATAAAGAACATTCCACTAATTACACTTGTTGTTGTTGTTTGAGTCTTATGTCTTTTGACCGGTTTGATGCAGCCCTCCAAACCTCCCTGTCCTGAGCTAATCGTTTCATCTCTACATAGTTACCACACCCTACATCCGAGGCAATCTGTTTAACATACTCTAACCTTGGTCTACCCCTACAGTTCTTGTCCTCGACCCTTCCTTCCATAACTAAGCTTGCTATTCCTGGGTGTCTTAGTATGTGTCCTACCAACCTATCTCTTCTCTTCATTAGCAGTCGCCAGAAACATCTCTCCTCTCCCATTCGTCTTAATACCTCTTCGTTTGTAACCCTATCTACCCATTTGATCTTCATCATTCTCCTGTAACACCACATTTCAAACGCTTCAATTCTCCTCTTTTCTGCTGCACCAATAGTCCAAGTTTCACTTCCATAGAGTGCCACGCTCCAGACAAAGGTTTTCAAAAATGTCTTCCTAATACCTAAATATATATTCGATGTCAACAGATTCCTTTTCTCTAGAAATGCTTTCCTTGCCTGAGCCAACCTACTTTTTATATCCTCTTTGCTTCGTCCATCACTGGTTATTTTGCTTTCTAAGTAACAGAAGTCTCCTACTTCCTTTAGTTTTTCCCCTGCCAATTTGATGTCCATAGAGGTTTCTGATTTATTGCGACTGCATTCCAATATTTTTGTTTTACATTTATTAATTTTCATCATGAATTCTTTCCTCTAGACGGAGTCCATACCATTCAAAAACTCATTCAAATCTTCAGGCGTGTCGGCCAAGATGACGATGTCATCAGCAAATCTTAGAGTTGAAATTATTTCTCCTTGAATCTTCACTCCCACTTTAAATTTCTCTCTAATTTCCTTCATTGCTTGTTCAATGTAAAGATTGAAAAGTATGGGTGATAAGTTGCAGCCTTGCCTCACACCTTTCTGAATACCAGCTTCTCTCTCATGTCCATCAGCTCGAATGACTGCTGTCTGGTTTCTGTATAGATTGTAGATCCACCCTCCTATCCCTATACTTTATTCCAATCATTTTCAAAATGTCAAACAATTTAGTCCAATCAACGTTATCAAAAGTCTTTTCTAAGTCTACAAATGCCATGAACGTTCTCTTATCTTTTCTTATTCTACCTTCCAAAATCAGCCTAAGACTTAGTACAGCTTCCCTTGTTCCTACATATCTCCTTAAACCAAACTGGTATTCACCCAATTCCGCTTCTATCTGGCTTTCCATCCTCTTGTAAATTATTCTAGATAGGATCTTTGAAGCATGAGTAATCAAGCTGATTGTAAGGTAATCCTCACATCTGTCAGCTCCTACTTTCTTCGGTATAGGGATGATAACATTTTTCTTGAAATCAGAGGGTACCTCACCTGTCTCATAAATCCTACACACCTAGTGAAATAACCTGATCAGACCTTCATCTCCTATGCAGCGTAGCAACTCAATTGGTATATCATCTATACCTGCTGCTTTGTTCCTGCTTAAGTCTTCCAAATCTCTGTTAAATTCTGATCTCAATATTAAATCTCCTTTTGCATCCTCATCAATTTCCTCCTCCCTTTCCATTACATGATTCTCAATCTCCTTTCCTTTATACGAACCCTCTATGTAAGCTTTCCATCTATCAACCTTTTCTTCCCTATCTGTTAGAGGCTTTCCATTTGTGTCCTAAATATTACAGCACTTAGTCTCTTTTCCCCAAATGTATTCTTAATCCTTCGATAAGCTGTGTCTACTTTTCCTAATTTCAGACAATTTCCTATACCTGCACATTTCTCTTTCAACCATTCTTCTTTCGAAACCTTGCACTTCTTGTTAACCTCATTTCTCAGACGTCTGTATTCTGCTTCCCCCTTTTCATCCCTTACATTCTTGTGTTTCCGCCTTTCATCCATCAATTCTAGTATATCCTGAGTGATCCACGGTTTTGTGCCTATTCTGTCTTTCCTACCAATGTTTTCTTCTGCGGATTTTGTTATTTCATTCTTCAAAAGTGCCCCATTCGTCTGCAATTGAAGTTTGTTTAGAGTTTTTCATTAGTCCTTCCTTAATACTCTTCTTGAATCTTTCGTTTACATCCTTCTCTTTCAGTCTGTCTATTGCCCACTTTTTTGGCTTTCGACTTTTCTTCAGTTTCTTCAACTTTAATCTGCATTTCATGACAACTAGATTGTGGTCAGAGTTTATGTCAGCACCGGGATATGTTTTACATTCCAAAATCTGGTTTCGAAACCTCTGCTTGACCATAATGAAGTCGATTTGGTAACGCCCTGTATCTCGTGGTCTCATCCATGTGTATATTCTTCTATTGTGGTTATTGAATAAGGTGTTAGCTATGACCAACTTATGCTCGGTGCAGAATTCCATCAGCCTGCTTCCTCGATCATTCATTTCACCTAATCCGAAATCTCCTACTATTTTCTCTTCTCTTCCTTTTCCTACCACAGCATTCCAATCTCCCATTACTATAACATTTTCGTCACCCTTGACATACCTCAGAATTTCATATATTTCTTCGTAGACCTTTTCAACATCTTCATCCTCAGCTTGACTGGTAGGCATATAGACTTGTACTACTGTGGTGCACGTCGGTTTTGTATTGATTTTTGCTACAATAATCCGTTCACTATATTGCTCATAATATTCCACCCGCTGTCCAAGTTTCCTACTCAATATGATACCAACCCCTGCTTAGCCATTGTTTGATTTAGTGCTAATGACCCTATAGTCCCCTGACCAGAAGTCCTGTTCTTCCTGCCAGCGCATTTCACTAATCCCAACCAAATCCAACCTCAACCTATCCATTTCCCTTTCCATGTTTTCTAACCTTCCACTTCCTAGCAGACTTCTAACATTCCACGCTCCGATCCGTAGAATATCAGATTTCCTCTTCGTCACTTCTGTGATGTTAACCCCCTCTCGAGTAGTCCCCACCCGGAGATCCGATCGGGGGACTAGTTTACCTCCGGATTGGAATTTTACAAGTGAGGAGGCCATCATCACATGTAATTATGCATAGAGAGGTGCATATCCTCGGGAATAGCGTTACGGCTGTAGTTTCCCGTTGCTTTCAGGCGTGCAGCACATCGCAGTGTAGCCATTAGTTGGTTTATATTATTAATATTTTTGCCGTATATAAGACAAGTAAAGAATTGATTTATTCTGAAAGGCTGCTACTCCCTTTCAGAATAAGTAATAGAGCATTTCTACTAACAAAAATACTAACGTTCTACTAACAATTAAATACCAACATTCTACTAACAAAAAATACTCTAGTTCTACCAACAACAAAATACTACCACTAAAAAAGTTTGTCACCAGGCACACTCATATGCATCCTCACATATCACAGTCTAATGAAACAATGAACTATATCTAATAAACAATGCAGCTGCCACCAGACACATTCACACACCACAGTCTATTGGAACAATGAACTATATCTAATAAACATCCTAACTACATACGGTACTTACAACTAAAACTAACTACATACAAAGAGTATACCTGTCGAGAATTAACAAGGAGGTTAGGTTGAAAATACGTACAGAATGCAATGTAGAGTCGAAATACTTACAAAAGGCAACTGAAATTCAAAATACTTACAAAATGCAAATGAGATTGAAAATATGTACAAAATGCAATAGATTGATGAATTATTGTATAATATATGTATTGATTGACGGAGATTTTCCCTCAATTTTCGACGTAGTAAATACCGAGGTGTTACACGATCGGCGCTGGTCTCAGCCGCTGGTACTCCAGAAGCCTGTGGTAACTGGATGGGGAGGGCCCACGGGAAATAAACGGTGGTTGGTACGCGTGGATATAGACGGGGTGGAAGGAGTACCTTTGGTTATCGGGCTGTTTTGTCGTATGTTATGTAAAAAAAAGGCATCACTGGTATGTGTGTTTGAATGAGTGCACAATTGATTGGACGTTGATGGTTTGCCGTAAAACTTACTACACTATGCAGTAAAGGGTTAAATACGAGCTGTAGGGAGAGCCAATATAATTTTAAATCAAGGGGTAAGGGTTAAGGTTACTTGCTTAGCTTTCGCAGACGACCTAGTGATACTAGCGGACAGTGAAATCACTGCAAACAGATAGAAGTCCTCGAGGTATGTGCTGGAAAAGTTGGCTTACAAATCTCTTTTGGGAAAACTGAGTTCATCTCTACTGGTTTCAACATTCAGAAATTAAACAGCAAATATGGAAAAATCAATCGGATCTCACACTTCAAGTACCTAGGGGAGATCTTGGAACCAACAGGTTTAGAAAAGGAAGCACAAAGAGTTCGGCTACTGAAATTGAAGAGAGCATATGGGAGAACGCGTGACATCTACAACAAAAAGTGCACGTCCACACATACAAAGATTAGACACTACAACACGGTGATCAAACCGGAAGCTATGTATGCAAGTGAAACTCTAATACTTAACAGGAAGGATGACTTGGAAAATATCCTAAAAGAAGAACGAATGATCTTTGCCCAGAAAGAACAGAAGATGGATACATTTTGAAATCTCCTAAAGCAACTGAGAAATTATCTAATCTTGCAGCGGACATCAGAAAACGAAGACTGAAGTTTTATGGACATGTTCAAAGACTTTCACCGACTAGGCTTACACACAAGAGCATGCATGACCTACGCAGAAAAAATGAAGAATATACCTTGGATTCAGCAAGTCAAACAGGATTTGGAGAAGGCCTAAGTAAGAACAGTGGAAGTCTTTGACAGGAACCTATTCCGATGTAGGGTAAATGGATGGATAGTAACACCAGAGAATGACGCTCCAAAGAGACCAGGAACCAAGTGGACTGAGGAAAGGAAGATGGCCAACGGAGAGGGAATGAGAGTTATATGGCAGTACAGAAAGGCGAATCATAAAAGTACTGCGTGATCCATCTGCGTCCATTCGCACATGATAATAATAATATAGAAGAAGATGATAGACAAGAGAGTGTGAATTTATTTTTACATAATTTTACTTGTGTGAAGCTAAATTATAGGTTATATTGGACTAACGCTCTTAGGTTCCAACGTTCGTCGCCAGGAGCCGACTGCGGTGGCATCTACAAAGTTCAGAACTAGTTGGTCGTTGACGGTGGTGTTTGGTAGTAAATGTTGGAACTACTTGAAAATCGAACGTCTGCAGTCCTTACTTGAATTAAAAATAGATAACACACACTAATACAGCCATCACAATTAAAACCGGTTATCAGACAGATTCTACACACACCCAAAGTACACAGGGCTACATGACCACGTTGTCGCACCCCCTACACTGAGGAACTAACCAATCTTCATGTTGTTTTCAGAAACCCTCTTGCTTAGGGATTCCAGAACAAATGTAATTGTTAAGTTTATCATTCTTTGCCTTGTATTGTTAGCCTACTTTCGATTTTTGCAAAAAATGAAAGTAGACTTATGAGATCAACACAGGGCGAAAAAAGTGTGTCTGTCTGTGTGTGTGTATGTGTGTGTGTGAGTCTGTGTGTGTGTGTGTATGTGTGTGTGTGAGTCTGTGTGTGTGTGTGTGTGTGTCTGTGTGTGTGTGAGTGTGTGTACTCTGAATGTCTGTCCCCCCCTATCAATTCGAACACGGTGAATGCGAATTGAACGAAATTTGGTACAAAGGTAGCACTAGCAAAGGACACCTCAGTGTCATGTTTTATATCGCCGCCATCTTTACTAAAACTGAATGGCGGCCACTCAAACGTTCAAAACGTAAAATCAAATAACGACTAACTAAATCATCCGATCTCTACCAAATTTGGTAACAACATACCTTCGTATAGGATGCGTCTTGTGACCAAACTACAAGGTCGTCCGCCGTACCATTTCAGGATGGCGGCCGTGCGAATTATGCAAACTTTATAATCCATATCATGGGACCCACCAGTTCCGATTATCGAGCCGAGAATCGTTTTAACTGTTCTAAAGGAAGAGGCACGTTCGAAATTAAAAGTTTATTTTGTAATACTATAGTGCAGACGTGATTTTAAAAAGCTGAACTGATTCAGTAATAAGACAAGATGGCAGCGGATATCTTGTGCCTGACTTATATTTCACTAATTTGAGTATTGAATGCAATATAGCGTACTGATAAAAAATAAATAAACTTTGTATGAAATGATTTATATATAAATAATATACTCCAGTGATGAAATCGTTTAGTATAAATCATTATTTGCTAACAAGTTCTATGTAAGTCATTTTAAATAGAACGATATTCGTTGACACAATTAGCTCAGTGGTAGAGCGATAGCCTGTCGCTCAGATGCCTATGGTTCAAACCCGATCAGAGCTAGGTTTTTTGCTTGAAATGTTATATGTTTATTGTTTTGTAATGACTCAGATGTTTTAAAATTAAGCGTTATATTGTGCAAATTATGGTGTAAAATATATATTTAATTAAAACATAATTCGCCAGCAGATTTACTCGAGACATCTAGCTGCCAAAAAGGTAACTTCCAGATTTTATTGAAAAGTTTCTTCTTCTGGCCGCTAGAATGCACTCGCTCTGTTCGGATTATATTGTTCGATATTTCACCACTAGATGTCCCGACTAGTCTACGTGGGGATCCATTGATTACTATACCATTATCATTCTATGCGCATCGAATTTGAAGAATGACAAGTTGATACTACGATACATTTTAACTTTTTATTTTAAAGGGTTTGTAACAGCCTATTTTGCGTTACTTGAAAATGTTATTAAGCGTTATATTGTCCACATTATGGTGTAAAATATATATTTAATTAAAACATAATTCGCCAGCAGATTTACTCGAGACATCTAGCTGCCAAAAAGGTAACTTCCAGATTTTATTGAAAAGTTTCTTATTCTGGCCGCTAGAATGCACTCGCTCTGTTAGGATTATATTATCGAAAATATCCACATAGTTTGTATACACACGTCTCTGTAGGGTCATGGAAAGATTTGTTAATTCAATTAGGGTTGTGAAAGCCATGCACAACCAGACGTGTAAAGACATGCCTCAACTCAAAGTTGGATGTTGCCCACGGCAGGTCGTAATAATAATAATAATAATGTTATTGGTTTTACATCCCTTTTAACTACTGCTGCTTTTAGAGACACCGGGGTGCCGGAATTTTGGCCCGAAGGGGATCTTTAACGTGCCAGTAAATGTACTGACACGGCTCCCTCGCATTTGTGCATCCTCAAATGCCAGCTGACTGCGCCAGGATACGAACCTGCAACCTAGGGCCCAGCAAGCGAGAACGTTACCGCTGAGCCACGCCGCCAGTCCGGTCGATTATGTCTCCAGATCCATAACATTCTTGATATACTTCTTATCTTTCTTTCTTTCTTTCTTTCTTTCTTTCTTCAATGATGGTAGCAGTTTTTATCTAGGTCGTGGCGTTTGGTAGAGGTAAATCGTTTCTAAGGTCTTCAACAAAGAATAGTTCTATTATACTCTTTGATAATAACAACGAGTTATAACTATACTCATACATTTAGGAGAAAGTAGGCTATATGTTCTTTACTGAACATCTTGTTTTTTGTAGTGATTTGCAATATTTGTATTTTAACTTAGGTGTTCTTTGCTATATTTAGAAGGACCTTGATGTAATATGCTTTAAAATGTATGGTACTTATCACTGCTTTAGATACATCTCTACTTAGTATAAAACAAAGTCCCGATTCTTGGATGTCACGGGTAATCTCGAGAACCTCTCGATGGATTTTGATGCGGGTTTCACCATTCTGTAAAGGATATCATGAGAATGATTTCTGGAGAAAATAATTTATTTATGATCAAAGGAAGCCGAGCAGTAACGATTTCAGTGAAAAAGTCGAAAATAAAACATGGCGTCCGAGCCCGCTCTGTAAGATTACGCTGGGCAAACTGTTAAAAATATCTAAATACTATGAGTGTAAGTATTGTTCAACATGAAAATTTTTACAAAACAGTCCGGGAGAGCATATCTCTATCTTCGATACATCGCCCTCTATAGGCTAAGTGTTTTAACGTTTTCATTTCTGCCAACCATGTCCATTCAAATACTGAGGCGACAGTTTACGAGCTAGCTAAGGGCGAGTCTATCACACCTGTTACAGCCTTACTAGCGGGCGAACTTATTACCCCAGATACAGCCAGCAGCAACCCGTTTAATCGTGTTGAGTTAAGACTTCAGAGAAGGGTGGTTGTTTTTGGAGTTTCCCTGGAAGTGCAACTCGGCTTTTCTTCATTTCGCCTGTGAACTTTCCGTTCGGCAAAATACACAGTCAAGTTAAGATTGGACGGAAGGGGGATTTGTGTTTCATGCACCTCGCCATTCTTAAATTACGTCTGACAAGAATTCGCTATAATTAATAGTCCAGTCAGTTATTTTAAGCCAGCATGCTGAGATGTAAAACGGATATAGGTCATAGTTCATTGACATCGAAAAAAAAGCGCTTATCACGTAACAATGAAACAGAGCAACAAATAATTTCTCGATTGTCACAAGAGAAAGAAAGACTTAGACCTCGACTCCCTCAAACCGTTGCTCAAGAAGAAAACCGTCTGAACCACGATCAGAAACAAGCTTATGACACCATCATATCTAGCACCACTAAGAAGGAAAGTAAAATATTTTTTCTCGATGTCCCTGGAGGCCCAGGCTAAACGTTCTTGATTAATTTGTTGCTCGCTAAAGTGAGGTCTGGTGGTATTATTGCTCTCGCCGTCGAATCATCTAGAATTGCAGCCACTCTGTTGGAAGGGGAAAGAACAGCACATGTAACATTTAAACTTCCTTTGAAAGTCAGCAGTAATGTTGGAAGCGTGTGTAATATTTCAAAACAAAGTAACACTGCCAGTTTAATCCAAAACTGTTCTTTAGTTGTATGGGATGAGGCTACAATGTCGCACAAAACTTCCGTTGAAGCTGTAGACAGGACCTTGCGTGATTTAAGGAACCTGAACAGACCTATGGGTGGCTGCACAGTTTTGTTCACCGGAGATTTTTGTCAAATCTTACCAGTTGTTACCAGAGGAACGAGAGCCGACGAAGTGAACGCTTCATTAAAAAATCTTACATCTGGCCGGATATAACAAAATTGGCACTCAAAGCTAACGAGAGAGTACTCTTATCTTTAGAAGATAATAGTCTGTTTGCCAATTTGTTACTTAGAGTCGGAAATGGAGATTTACCGGTCATTGACGGGAAAATTACCCTCAGTCACGATTTTTGTGTTTTAATAGGCAGCATTCAAGAATTGATTTATAGCGTTCATCCTCAAATCTATGACCTATCTAACAAGTCTCATTCATGGTTTAAAGAAAGAGCAATATTATCGCCGACAAACGAACAAGTTGCGAAAATGAATGACTTGGTGTTCTCCAAATTCACTGCCCAGGCTCAAGTATATTACTCAGTAGACGCAGTAGTCGATAGTGAAGAAGCTATTCATTACCCCACAGAATTCCTAATTTCTTTACTTCCTTCTTGCTTGCCACCACGCAAGCTTATTTTAAAAGTGAGAGTGCCTATTATATTGCTACGTAATTTACACCCACCAAAGTTATGCAATGGAACGCGATTGGTAGTGAAAACTTTGAAAAACTGTTTCATTGAAGCAACTATCTTATCTAGCTGTGGTACAGGAGAAACGGTCTTAGTACCCATAATCCCTATGATTCCTTCAGATTTGCCTTATCATTTCAAACCAGTACAATTCCCAGTAAGAGTCTGCTTTGGCATGACTATAAACAAAGCATAGGGTCAGACACTTGGCGTGACTGGAGTGGAACTCAGTGGAGAATGTTTTTCTCACGGACAACTTTACGTGGCTCTATCGCGTGTTGCATCAAACAGAAATCTTTCCGTGTTCTCTGCTGGAGGGAAAACGACTAATATCGTATACGAGGAAATCTCATAAGACCTCGGTTAAAAGTAGCCCATCACCTTGCATTCATAACTGTTCCCGGGCGAAGCCGGGGCGGGTTGCTAGTGCATTATATATAATTATGCTATTGGTTTTACGTCCCTTTTATCAAGTGCGGCTTTTATAGACGCCGGGGTGCAGGAATTTCTCACCGAAGGGGTTCTTTAACGTGCCAGTAAATATACTGACATGGCTCCTTCGTATTTGAGCACCGTCAAATGTCAACTGGCTGTGTCAGGATTCGATTCTGCAAGATTGGGCACAGCAAGCGAGAACGTTACCGCTGAGCTACGCAGCCAGCCTACTGCTTTAGGGGTAGTCCTTCTTTGGAATGTTAATCATTCAAAAAGTCTTCAACATACTTAAATCCAGCTTTGATCAAGAAATCTTGAAAACCGGTACAGCATGTACTCTTCAAAATTCAGGATTTAAAGAATCGTAGTCTCCCATGAAATCTACAAATTAATAAAGACTGCTAGAACACTCTACTAATTATTAAAATCTGTTTTTATTCTCGGTGAAAGACTTGTATTGAATTGTTACTGTTTTAAGGGGAGGAACAGCGAGGTCATCTGCCCTGGTGTAAGACTTGTCAGCATGTATGTGGTAGGCATGTGTTGTCGGGAATCTGCTTGTTCCTCCACGAGCAACTTTTGGTTTCCAAAATATCAGTTCAGTCTGGCTGAAATCATTCTATCTTACATTTTTGTTAGTATGTATTCTTGTAGAAAGAAATACTTAAAATGCTAAATGCGTCCTAACTGTAATAATTAAATTAAACTAGCTGAAGTACCCGTGCTTCGCTACGCGTCATAATTAAATTAAAATGTGAAGGTCACAGTGTTAAAACAGGGGATAGGCGAGGTGCTGCGCAGAGGGAGATTAAGGATGGAACATTTTGTCCAACTACACTGCTCGGCGTTGACCCTGTTTTATAGCACAAATTTATGTTTTACTCGCTAACCGTTGGAGATACCTTTCGGATAGAAAATGTAATTTTAAACCTCGTACATGCCATCAAAACTTTGCTATTTCTTAGCGTTCTCTTTTTATTTGAAATGGAAATATGAAAGTTTTAAACCAAAGGGTGTAGAGACGTCACTAAAATATTCGCCATCTTTAAATAGGGCAAAGTATTGAAATCAAAAGAAAGCTATATGTTAACCAGGTAAATCAGCTACTTCCATGTAAAATTCATGTAAATCGGACCAGTGGTACTTGCGTGATTGAGCAATTCACAGACACACACCATCTCATTTTTTGCCTCGCATCGCTCGCGTCATAGTCGTGTCATATTGTTATTCAATGAAATGCAGATTTAACCCCGTTACCACCACTTTAGAACCTGAATATCCAAAAATCCCTCCTTAGTAGACGTTTTCGACACACAACAAACACATCCCCAAAATATCATTCTTCTATTTTTAATAGTTTGGGTTGGTCGATGAGAGTGAACATCCAAAAATCCTTCCTTAGTGGACGTTTTTCTTCCAGAATTTCACCCCTCCCCATAGGCCCCTTAAATTGGATTTATGAAAAAACGGTCGAACACCTATTTATTTTATTTATTTATTTTTAATCTGATTGATTTCCTCCGAGTTTCAAACTCCTCGCCTATGTCGTTTAAGAGATACACGCTCCGTTAAGAATCTTTCAACCCCCACTTTTCATCCCTTTCACCTCATAATATACACTACATCGAAAAACCATTAGACAAGTGTCAGCTTATTTTTAATGATTAGTATATATGCCAAGTATCACATCCCCAAATGAAACCACTCGTGAGATATTGTTATTCAATGAAATGCACGTTTACCCCCTTAACACCTATTTAGAACATGAATATTCAAAACTCTTTCCTTAGTGGACGTTTTCGACATACAACGAACATATCCCCAAAATTTCATGTTTCTAACTTCAATAAGTTAGGCTGGGCGATGATGAGTGAGTGAGTCAGTCAGGACATTTTATTCATTTATTTTTGATAATTTCACCCCTCCCCATGATCCCTTAAATTTGATTTATGAAACAAACGGTCGAACACCTACATACTTATTTGAAGGCTGTTTTCCCCCTGTGTTTGATGAGTGAGTAAGTGAGTCAATCAGTTAGGACACTTTCATTCCTGTTTTTCCCCCCAGAATTTCACCCCTCTCCAAGGGCCCCTTAAATTGGATTTATGAAAAAACGGTCGAACACCTATTTACTTGTATTTTAAGCTGTTTTTCCCGCCGAATTTCAAACTTCTCGCCTATGTCGTTTAAGAGATACACGCTCCGTTAAGAATCCCTCAACCCCCAATTTTCACCCCTTTCACCTCATAATATACACCACATCGATAAATCCTTAGACATACCTATGTCTGATTATTTTTAATGATTAGTTTATATACTGAATATTACATCCCGAAAGAAACAACTCATGAGATATCGATGTTCAATGAAATGCACGTTTACCCCCTTAACATATCTTTAAAACCCGAATAAACAAAAATCATTCCTTAGTTGACGTTTTCAACATACAGCGAACATATTCCCAAAATTTCATGTTTCCAACTTTAATTGTTTTCGCTGGGCGTGATGAGTGAGTGAGTCAGACAGGACATTTTCTTTCAATTATTTTTACCACAATTTCACCCCTCCCCATGGGCCCCTTAAATTGGATTGATGAAAAAACGCTTGAACACCTATTAACTTATTTTTTAAGCTGTCTTTTTTCCCCTGAGTTTGATGAGTGAGTGAGTTAGTCAGTCAGTTAAGACATTTTCTCTCCTTTCTTCCCCAAGAATTTCACCCCACCCCATGGGCCCGTTAAATTAATTTATGAAAAAACGGTCGAACACCGATTTACTTATTTTTTAGCTGATTTTTTCCCGCTGAGTTTTAAATTTCTCGCCTCTGTCGTTTAAGAGATAGGCCTACACGCTCCGTTAGGAATCCTTCAACCCCCACTTTTCACCCCTTTCACCTCATAATAATACACCACATCGAAAAACCCTTAGACACATGTCTGCTTATTTTTAATGATTAGTTTATATGCCGAGTAACACATCCACAAATGAAACCACTCGTGAGATATTGTTATTCAGTGAAATGCAGGTTTAACGCCCTTAAGACCCCTTTAGAACCTGAATATCCAAAACTCCTCCCTTAGTGCACGGTTTTGACATACAACGAACATATCCCCAAAATGCCATGTTACCAACTTCAATGTTTTTGGCTGGGCGATGATGAGTGAGTGAGTCAGGACATTTTCTTTAATTTTTTCTTCTTCAGAATATCACCCCTCCCGATGAACCCCTTCAATTTGATTGATCAAAAAAACCTGGCGAACAGTTATTTACTTACTTTAAAGCAGTTTCCCCCTGAGTTTGATGAGTCAGTCAGTCAGTCAATCAGTTAGGACACATTCTTTTCTGGTCCCCCCCCCCCCAGAATTTTACCCATCCCCGTGGGCCCCTTATATTGGATTTATGAAAAAAACGGTCAAACACATATTTACTTATTTTTATGCTGATTTTTTTCGCTGAGTTTCAAACTCCTCGCCTATGTCGTTTAAGAGATACACGCTCCGTTAGGAATCTTTCAATCCCTACCTTTCTCCCCTTTCACCTCATAATATACACCACATCGATAAACCCTTAGACATACCTATGTCTGATTATTTTTAATGATTAGTTTATGCAAGTCAGAAGATTCAATTGCACATTAAAGATCCCCTTCAGACATAGAAACTCATATGAACATGGCGGTTAACGGTCGAGATTTTTCTCCGAGCGAAAAGTTCGAAAATAACGTGTGTGAGATGTGTAATGGATCTAAAAACGATAGTAGGGCCAGTCTTGAAGTTTGTGAAACATGCGTGTTTAAGAATGCGTTCGCCAGTGAAGTGCCAAATTTGGAAGACGATGAAGTTTCAGATAACCTCACTTCGACCGCATCGCATCTATGGTTCAGAATAAAATCTCTGGAGCTCGAGCTATTCTCAAAGGACGAAATAATCAAGATGATATCAATTGATTTAGATAATGCTCTCCTGGAACTGAAGGGCTTAAATGAAGGTAGGGCAAATATTAAGATACCGGGAGAACATGGTAGGGATTATACAGAGGTTAAGTCAAAAAATCTTAGGCATACCAGGCCTCATGTAACAGGCAATGGAACTTCACATAAAGGCATCGCAACAGCGAATTGATTTCAGATCTTAGGGTCAGAAGATGACGTATTAAACACAGAATGTAACCTTCCTATGGTCTCGGAAAGTCAAAGGAAATCCCGTCGGCGATCGAAGCGTAAACATGCCCGTAAGGTAATAATAGGTGATTCTATGGTGAGGAATGTTGGGCCTGAAATTGAAGAAGGAATCACATATTGCTATCCGGGCATGCAAGTGGGACAACTGACAGCACATGTGAACAATAATAAAATAAAGGAAACACCCGAGACGTTAATTATCCACGTTGGTACAAACGACATTCTAAACTCAACAACACCCAGTGATATAATGGCCGAGGCTGATACTCTTATTGCGACAGTAAAAGTGAAGTTTCCGGAGACAAAGCTTTGTCTCAGTGGAGTGTTATTTAGGAATGATGTCGACTACCGCTATGTGGATGCTGTAAATTCCACACTAGACTGGCTGTGTCGCAATGGAGACGTCCTTTTTGTCTATGCAAATGGATGGCTTAATGACTATGATTTTAGTACAGATGGGTTACACCTCAATAGGAAAGGGACCTCTAAGTTCGGTAAACTGCTGAATAGGATATCTAAGAAAATGCTTTCGGGAAACTAATTCAGAAAATGGGGGGCTTAAATGAGTGCACTGGAAAAGATACAGTAAATCAGTACCACGAAAAACAGGACTCGAGTCAGGGGAGCAAGGGATTACTAATTGCACACCCACAACATCAAAATTTGAAGGGGGAGGGGGGTTTAAGATTGCTCTTGGTAAACTGTCAAAGTGTTGTAAACAAGCAAATAAAACTCAGTACAGCAATGGAAGCATATGCAATTGATGTGGCGATAGGAGTGGAATCATGGCTGAGAGATGGGGTAGGAAATAGAGAAGTATTCCCAGAAGGGTATGTAGTCTATCGTAGAGACCGGGGAAATAAGAAGGGAGGAGGGGGGGGGGGGGGGGTGTTTATACTGGTGAAGGAAACTTACTGCTCACATGAATGGTTTACCGACGAAAAGGATGAAATATTAGGGATAAAATTAGTTTGTGACAATATGAAGGAGATGGGAATTATAGGAATATATAGGCGTGGGAGAGAGAGAAGAGACATGGAAATATTTGAGAAACTAATAGATTACTCTCATAAAAACAATAATGACATGATAATAATTGGGGGGGATTTAAACTTGCCAGAAGTTGATTGGAATGGACCTGCAACAGAAGCCCATGAACAGAAACTTGCAAATAAATTAGTTTGGGAGGGAGGATTTACACAAGTAGTGCAAGCACCAACTAGACTCAGCAACTTGCTGGATGTATTCCTGATAAAACCAGGGGAACTTGTTGCAAAAACCCACGTAATTGAAGGAATAGGTGACCATAAGTCTGCAATAATGGACGTTGGTCTGGTACCAAAAAAGGCTTAATAGGTGGGTCACACAGGACAAGAAATTATACAGAAAAACTAAATTCGATGAATTTGGAGCTTACCTGAAATCAAAATTTAATTCTTGGATAAGTGAAGGGAGAAATGTGGATACACTCTGGGCAAATTTTAAGGAAATCATTTGGGAGGGTGAGAAGATATTTGTACCTATTAAGAAGGGAAAAACAACCTCAGACTCTGTTTACTATACAAAGGACATATGAAAATTGAAAAGGAAATGTAGAATGGTAAACAGTCAAATCAAAGAGGGCAGGGGAAACAGAGAAACCAGAAAGCAGCTAATAAAGGAGCTCAATAGGTTGAAAAAGGAAGCAAAGGAAAATTACATGAATGGCATACTTCATGAGGGTAAAGACCACATAGGGAAATGGAAAAAGATGTATTCATATATTAAAAACCAAAAGGGAAACGGAATCCACATTCCCACAATGGAGGGAGAAAAGGGTGAGCATTTATTTGCAGATAATGAGAAAGCAAACCTATTTAGTAGGGAATTCATAGATTCAGTGGAAGATTGTCAGGAGTTGGAAACCGTAAATGAGACTGGAGAGGGTGAAACACATAAGGACACAAGAAGCTTCACCTTTACGAATGAGGATATTTTTAGAGAAATCAAACTGCTTCAGCAAGGAAAAGCAGCAGGGTGTGATCAAATTACTGGGGAATTAATAAAGGCAATGGGGTGGTACATAGTGCCTTATTTAAAGTTTCTTTTCGACTATGTCATGAACAATAGTAGAATACCAAAGGAATGGAAGGATTCTATAATAATACCAATTTATAAAGGAAAGGGAGATAGAAATAAACCTGAGAACTACAGACCAGTAAGTCTGACCAGTGTAGTTTGTAAAATCTTGGAGAGTTTAACAGTAAAATATATTAGAGGGGTATGTGAAGATAAAAATTGGTTCCTGAGGAGCCAGTATGGATTTAGAAAGACATTTTCTTGTGAGGCACAACTGGTGGGATTTCAGCAGGACATATCAGATCGGTTGGATCTAGGGGGACAGTTGGACTGCATAGCTATAGACCTTTCCAAAGCTTTTGACAGAGTGGAACATGGAGTATTATTAAAGAAAGTGGAGAGAATGGGATTGGACTCGAGGGTTGTACGTTGGATAGGAACATTTCTAAATTCAAGGGTTCAGAGAGTCAGAGTAGGGAATTACGTATCACAGGAAGAGAAAGTTAAGAAGGGAATTCCACAGGATAGTAAAATTGGTCCATTGCTTTTCCTAATATATGCAAATGATTTAGGGAACAATATAGCATCAAAAATAAGATTGTATGCAGATGACATTAACGTCTATAGGGAAATAAATAATATAGAGGATTGTAAAATATTACAAAGGGACCTCGAAAGTATCCAACATTGGGTTGAAGAGAACCACATGAAGGTTAACGGAGGTAAATCAACTGTCACAATATTCACAAACAAGAGATTAAAAACTGAATTTCAATATACATTGGATGGGGTAATCGTACCAAAAGATGACAAGTGAAAATATTTAGGTGTGAGATTTGATAGTAAATTGCACTGGAAGGGTCATGTTGGAGACATTGTTGGGAAAGCATACAGATCGTTGCATGTCATTATGCGACTACTTAGAGGATGCAACAAAGAAATAAGAGAGAAAAGTTACCTAAGTTTGGTTCGTCCAATATTGGAATATGCAAGCAGTGTATGGGATCCGCACCAGGAATACCTAATAAAAGAAATTGAGAGTGTTCAAAGGAAAGCAGCAAGATTTGTGATAGGGGATTTTAGGAGAAGAAGCAGTGTATCAGATATGTTAGAGAAGCTTGGGTGGGAAACATTAAGTAAGAGAAGGGAGAAAAATAGACTTGTAGGGTTATATAGAGCATATACAAGAGAGGAAGCATGGGGGGAAATCCGTGAGAGGCTTCAATTGGAAAGTAATTATATTGGCAGGGCAGACCACAAATTCAAAATTGGACGGCACTTAAGCAGAAGCGATTGGGCTAAATTTTCATTCATTGGGAAGGGTGTGAAGGAATGGAACAGTTTACCAAGGGCTGTGTTTGATCCCTTTCCAAAATCAGTACAGTTATTCAAGAGCAGAATAGACAAAACCAGGGAAAAGAAAGAAGTGGTATAACTTAGTGCTGTATTCCTAGAAACATTATACGTGCTATGTACAGTAATTCCTACAGCAGTTGTGAGAGGGGAGTTCAATCAATGTGTGAATAGTACATTAAGTTACTGTATTCTTTTAATATTGTGTAGTGTTTGTTACTGTATTCTTTTGGGTGTTTGTTACTGTATTCCTTTAATATTGTGTAGTGTTTGTAAATTATGTACCTCATTTGCAACCGAGGTTGACACCTCATTGCAAATAAAGTGATTTTGATTTTGATATACTGAATATTACATCCCGAAAGAAACAACTCATGACATATCGTTGTTCAATGAAATGCACGTTTACCCCCTTAACATCTCTTTAAAACCCGAATAAACAAAAATCATTCCTTAGTTGACGTTTTCGACATACAGCGAACATATTCCCAAAATTTCATGTTTCCAACTTTAATTGTTTTCGCTGGGCGTGATGAGTGAGTGAGTCAGACAGGACATTTTCTTTCAATTATTTTTACCACAATTTCACCCCTCCCCATGGGCCCCTTAAATTGAATTGATGAAAAAACGCTTGAACACCTATTAACTTATTTTTTTTAAGCTGTCTTTTTCCCCCTGAGTTTGATGAGTGAGTCAGTTAGTCAGTCAGTTAAGACATTTTCTCTCCTTTCTTCCCCAAGAATTTCACCCCACCCCATGGGCCCGTTAAATTAATTTATGAAAAAACGGTCGAACACCGATTTACTTATTTTTTAGCTGATTTTTTCCCGCTGAGTTTTAAATTTCTCGCCTCTGTCGTTTAAGAGATAGGCCTACACGCTCCGTTAGGAATCCTTCAACCCCCACTTTTCACCCCTTTCACCTCATAATAATACACTACATCGAAAAACCCGTAGACACACGTCTGCTTATTTTGAATGATTAGTTTATATGCCGAGTATCACATCCACAAATGAAACCACTCGTGAGATATTGTTATTCAGTGAAATGCAGGTTTAACGCCCTTAAGACCCCTTTAGAACCTGAATATCCAAAACTCCTCCCTTAGTGTACGGTTTTGACATACAACGAACATATCCCCAAAATGCCATGTTACCAACTTCAATGTTTTTGGCTGGGCGATGATGAGTGAGTGAGTCAGGACATTTTCTTTAATTTTTTTTTCTTCAGAATATCACCCCTCCCGATGAACCCCTTCAATTTGATTGATCAAAAAAAACCTGGCGAACAGTTATTTACTTACTTTAAAGCAGGTTTTCCCCCTGAGTTTGATGAGTCAGTCAGTCAGTCAATCAGTTAGGACACATTCTTTTCTGGTCCCCCCCCCCCAGAATTTTACCCATCCCCGTGGGCCCCTTAAATAGGATTTATGAAAAAACGGTCAAACAAATATTTACTTATTTTTATGCTAATTTTTTTTCGCTGAGTTTCAAACTCCCCGCCTATGTCGTTTAAGAGATACACGCTCCGTTAGGAATCTTTCAATCCCTACCTTTCTCCCCTTTCATCTCATAATATACACCACAACGAAAAACCCTCAGACACGTGTCATCTTACTTTTTAATGATGAGTTTATATGCAGTTTATCACATCCCCCAATGACACCAATCGGGAGATATTGTTATTCAATGAAAAGTAGGTTTAACCCCCTCAAGACCCCTTTAGAACCTGAATGTCCGAAAATCCTCCCTTAGTAGACGGTTTTGACAAACAATGAACATATCCCCAAAATGTCATGTTTCTAACTTCAATAATTTTGGCTGGGCGATGATGAGTGAGTGAGTGAGTGAGTCAGGACATTTTCTTTCAATTTTCTTTTTTCAGAATTTCACCCCTCCCCATGATCCCCTTAAATTTGATTTATGAAAAAAAAACTGTCGAACAGTTATTTACTTACTTTAAAGCAGTTTTCCCCCTGATTTTGATGAGTGAGTCAGTCAGTCAATCAGTTAGGACACTTTATTTTCTGTTTCCCCCACCAGAATTTCACCCCTCCCCATGGGCCCCTTAAATTGGATTTATGAAAAAACGGTCAAACACATTTACTTATTTTTTATGCTGATTTTTTCCGCTGAGTTTCAAATCCTCGCCTATGTCGTTTAAGAGATACACGCTCCGTTATGAATCTTTCAATCCCCACTCTTCACCCCTTTCACCTCATAATATACACCACTTCGAAAAACCCTCAGACCCGTGTCTTCTTATTTTTAATGATGAGTTTATATGCCGAGTATCACATCCCCCAATGAAACCAATCGGGAGATATTGCTATTCAATGAAATGCAGGTCTACCCCCTTAACACGCCTTTAGAACCTGAATATGCAAAAATCCTTTCTTAGTGGGTGTTTGCGGCCCTTGAGGAAGCTGCATACCAAATTTAATTCCAATCCGTTCGTTGGTTTCTGAGATTTCGTGATGAATGAATGAGTGAGTGGTATTTGACTATATATAGTAGAAGATGGTGTCAAGTCTTTGTTATGCTAAACTCGGTTGACAGTGCTGTGTGAGTAGTTGAGTAACTAACGGGATTTCAAGTAAAGATCCTCATTTTCTATACCGGTAGTGTAGAGCGCAAATGGCATCCAGTCGGCCGTGTCTCGACTTGAGCTATGTTGCCATGGAAACTATCTGCCTTGCCATTCCTTCATGAGTATATTTTATGATTTGATTAGCCTGTGCTTGAGTGCAAAAGAGCCGAAATCAGAAGAATGAGAAAGTCTATCGAAATTTCATGTAGCCAGCGGTTCGTTCTGGGTCCTAAACTACAGTATGTGTATGCAAAATTTGGTTGACATTGGTGGAACGGTGTAGATTTGTATACGGAACAGACCCAAACACCCACATACATACATACATACATACAGACTTTCACTTTTATATATAAGATAGGTGTTTGGGTGACACCTACTGGCCAATCTTCCTCGTTCGGCTCATTTTTCACAGCTTTTAAAGGGGTGGTTTAATGGTTCATTGGAAGTAGGCCAAATTGGCAGGAAGTGATTCACATCATATTAATATTTATTATGTGGTTCCAGATATTCCTATCCATCACACAACTTTGTCACCATTATTGCCCTGATTGAGGCCAAGAGGTAATCCCCGTTCTTGAGGAAATTGCAACAAAGACCTCCTCAGACCAAACATTTGACCTCAAAAGAATCCACTCAATAATAATGACTTTTCCGTCTTCATTAGTATCACATAAGGAACCCTAAAGTTTCAAACTACCACAAACACGGTCGGTGCATAATACAACCAAATACCAGAGACCAAAGGAAAAAGTGCAACCATACGTCATTTCCACTTTTAATATTTTAGCAAAATAGAACTTCATCATCATACAACTGGCAAGACTTTTATCAAGTTTTTGAAGTTTTATCATTATAAGCATTGGCACAGGGAGGAGCCAGCAAGAACTAAATGACTACTGTCAACCAGCAGAGTTGACATGCCTAAATAGTTATAAAAAGGGACAACTTCCTCCAGGTGCATGTACTATGAGGCATCTTGGTTTTATATCTAATGACTACTCAGTGTATTACAATGTATTTAAACGTGTGCTTTTTGTTACTTATAAGTGTTTTAATATGTATTTATGACTGAAGAAGGACACATAAGTGTCCGAAACATGTACTAGTGTTAACATCTTGAATACAACTAGTATTGAAAAGACGGAACAGATTATAAATTATTAAGTGGTATGAACTCCCACACTTCTAATCAATAATCGATTCCCTGATGACGTCATTGTGACGTGCCCAGTGTCTTAATATTAACTATTTCTCTTGCGGTAGACAGTTCATGTTTCATACACTTCCTTGACAGCGCTGTTCCTTAAAATATAATTTTAATGTAAGTTGTAAACTCTCATATCTTGAGGAGTTCCTGATTTCTTTTATCCCTTTGGGAAACAGTGAACAGTTGATATCTAAGTCTGCTGTAAACACTTTATTCTCAAAATTTAGGAACGAGTGAGTTAATCCTTAAATGCAATTTCCTTACAGTCAGCGTTACATTCGAAAAACAGGAAGTGTTACTGTTACAATTACCGTCATTTTGTGTGAAAATATTGAAATATTAGAAGTATGCCTTTTCTAGGTCTACAAAATACAAACACAACTTGTTTATTTCTCTAGCAGCATTCTCGAGAACTTGATCCTGCCATCCCCGTTGTGGCCTAAGGCTACACAGGTTTTCATCGATGTTACTCTCAGCTATTGATCAAACTCTCCTCTCTACAATGCCAGATTACACTTTGCCTGAGGCACTTATCAAATAAATGCCTCTATAAATGTTGCAATAGACACAGTAGACCACTTTACTCAATTCAACTGAATGGTGTTGCTATCCCGTTCTCTAAACCTGTAGAAAGTCTTGGAGTCACACTAAATGAAACATTGAATTGGGATGAGCACGTTACTAATTCATACAGGAAAGTTTACTCATCACTTCATCCACTTAAGATTCGCCAGTCCATTCTACCCCGTAACTTGAAAATAAGACTTTTGAAAATAAGAACCTTGATACTCCCTACGATGTTGTATTAGTAGATGCTACCAGCTAAAAAAAACAAGGAACTTCAGAGAGCTTTAAATTCCTGCATTAGGCTTATATTCTCCTTAAATTTTTCCTCACACTTGTCTCCTTTTTTATGCTATTCGTTCCTGCTTATAAGTAGAACAACAAATAAACCTGCAAATATTATGTACACTCATCTATCGACTTCTCAATGAAAGTACACCTGACTATCTCTCTTGTAATTTTCGGTTTCTTTCTTCCTTTCATGATCGTCACACGCAATCTGGATCAATAACTGCAATTCCCCTACATAATTAATCTGCCTTCAGTAACTCTTTCCTCGTGTCGGAAACTAGAATTTGGAATAATTGTCCTCGTGACGTTAGAAATTGTACATCCCTAACAACTTTCAAACGTGCATGTCAAGATTTCCTCTTGAATTCGTAGGCCAGCTACAGTAGAACAATTTGTGTATGAATTTGTGAGTGAATGACCATAGTAACACTTTGTTAAAACTTCAAGTATTGATATTACTGTATGCAATTTATATAGCTTAGTTAATATCACACAGTTGCCACATTAATTCTAGTAAATTGTGCTCTGACTAGGCGGAACAGTTTCTCCTTTGTTATATAGTTAATTCTAGTATTTAAGTTTTCCTAGTATTTAAGTTTGGTAGGTTAATATTAACATATATGTGTATTCATGTAAGTTGCATTGTGTGTGGTTAAGTGTAGGAGATGGCCTAGAGCCATAACTTCGCCACAATAAAGGCACTAATAATAATAGTTTCTGTTACCTTGCTTATAACTTGGGGCTACTACAACTGTTGTCCAGTCAGAGGGCATCCTTCCTAAATTCCATTGCAATACTATTATCCTATGCAAGCATTTCATCCTTGATTTCCAACTATACTTTACTATTTCTGGCCGAATTTCATCTACCCCTGAAACTTTGAGACACTGTAGTTTATTTACCGTCATCTCTACCTCCTCAAGTGTGATCCTGTTCGCATTCCCATTCCCTTCTCGTATTATCTCAAAAACTGCCAGATTGCCAGAAAATTTTCTATTTGTATTAACGAGGCTTTCGAAGTATTCTTCTCATCTTAGCTTGGAAGATTTAAATGCTCGGCAACTATAACATTCTTTTCCATAGCTTTACCCGTACAGGTGATGTTATAAAGAGTATCCAGTAGCGAGAAGTTGTCTCTTCTGTACATTACGTATGTACCGTGAATTATCTCATTTCTATTTACATCCTCATATAACCATGGTTCAGTAGCTATGGCAACGGTGAATATGTCCCTACTCGATTCCAAAATTCTATTATTTTATTTCATGTTCACGAGATTAACGGCCACACAAAACTACAAGCTTCGTTCTTGCAGAATACTGTAGATTGCAACTGAGAACTCACTGCATTGGCTTTTCTGCACCTCTACTTTGTCTCTTTCTCTATACTAACACCCTGAGAGATTACATAGCCTAAATACCTAAACTGGTCTACCTGCTCCAATTGAGTTCCTCTTACCTTGCATTCTTTTTTGAAATGCTGATTTTCATATCATATTCCCTACATTTCCGTTTTAGTTGTAACATGTTGGCCTGTAAGTTTTCGACAAAGCCATGATAACTTGAGACTGCTTACCTGGTTTCTACCTAACTGATGCAAAATTTCAAGGTCTAGATGCCCTGGAAGTATCCCTTTTATAGTTATTACAACACTGAGGTAGAATATTCAAATACCTCCGTCAAGGCAAAACTATATTATTGAAGAGTTGCTTGTAATGTTCCAGGGAGCGCAATGAAGAATTGCGGGATTTGATGGTACATCGCAGACTTGTGGAGAGCAAACAAGCTCAGATTTACCAGATCAAGGAGAGGGAATGGATCAGGGATCAGGAGAGAGTAGAAGAGCACATGTGGGCCGAGGTGCAGAAGAAGAACATCCAGGCACTGGTAAGTAACCCAGTTATGTACAAAATGCGAATAGACTCCGCCACCTACTCTCAATTGTGTGTGAATTGAATGGAGTTTCCATCAAAGTGGTGATATGATGCCGTTGGTTCTATCCTCCTATCCGGAAAGCATACACAATGTATAGGCAGATAGAGGTACATTTAACTTAAAAAATTGGGCTCTTCAAGGTCCTTGAGAGGGTGGCAAACATTCATCTTTGTGATTCTTGGCAGAGGCCTCTCATCTAAATATCAGTGTGGCTTTCATTCTCATCGGTCCACCAGAGAGCGTCATTCAAGTGGCATTTCTCCCAAATGAGCATATAGTAACAGTTTTCTTTGTGCTTATGACACCATATGAAATTTCGGTATCTTTTCCACTCTCCATGAATAGAGGATTCTAGCCTAAGAGTATTAAATTGACACTTGCGATATCTCAATCAAGGTGGAATTTGGTTCGGCCACTGTCTTGGCAAACCAGTTTTGTGTTTCCCTATTTGTTTCCACTCTGTGTGGTTGTACATATCTGTATTATTTGTCTTCATTGTATTTATTCATTGTCAAGTTAGTTTTGTTTATGTTGGTTAGTTGTCATGAATCATTTGTTTTGATTACATTTTGTATTCCCACTGCCGTGTTTCCAGTAGGATATTTTTGCTTAGAAGGTAATTTGGTAGTCTAAGTTGGCCACATTGATTCTTCTTTATTCTATTTGACTTGTCTTTGAACTCTCTACTGTGATTGGCTGCTTTCAGCCTATCAGAGGCCTCCGACTTGTTTTTGAACTCTCTACTGTGATTGGCTGCTTCCAGCCTATCAGAGGCCTCCTTGCTGTTTGTAGTGACCAATCACGTGTTTTCTTCTTCGTTCTCTAGGTCTGCAGCCATGACACCATCTTGTGCTTCAACGCTGGTTGTGATATATCAACGAATATCCAGCTAATCTTTTCTATAATTGGTGCTATCTTCATAGTAACCGTGCTTAGCAATCATGTCCTATGCACATGATTCATATTTTGTTAGGGCAGTGACATTATGGTGATTTTCGGTCTCATCAAACCATGCTTGATGTTGCTACGCGCCATGTCGACGAATTCTTCAATCCGCGGCGTCGGATAGTTTGTTGTAATGTGTTTACTTCCATCTTCATCTACTGCCTAACAATTTGTCTTCACGCGTATGAATAATGATGTTGCTTCGTGTGATAAGTAATTCATCGTTTGTCTGGAAGCATGTGCCACAAGGCCATGCACCATCACTAAATGGAGGTTGACGCTAGGCTAAACTGCTTTACTATTGTGACAGTGCCGTGCGATTGGCATATCCCGGTATTTGTATGACAGCAACTACTTTGACTTCCTGCGTTTCACACATAATTTGTTTTATTAACAATTCATTTTTTGGGCTTATGGTATCGGCGCATCACTGTAAGTAAGTCCTGGTTCGACGACACATTCTCGTTCCATGCGACCTGTTTTTTTTTCATTATTTGTTGCAACTCCACTTGTGTTGCAAATTCAAACTATATCATTCTTTGGAACCGCCGTGTATTGCATGCCGTTCTATGATGTACTGATCTGCAGCTACGTTCAAGACAATATATGTGTTTTAGGCTCAAGACTTAACGTGTGTTAACTCCATGCGAGTGCTTCTTCAATTGTGTAAATTTGTGCCAGTGTTTCTCATATGTTAATGTGCCACCTTTGAGTATTTGTTTTATGTGCCACCTTTGAGTATTTGTTTTATGTACCACCTATTTGATAATATATCTTATTATTAGTTATTGGTGGTGTTGTGTCCTTTATGCCTTCCTGGACCTCCTTATTTGGTGACAATAATATTGTCTGGTCCTCCACATGTTTGCTAAATTGTTATGCGACCTTTGTAAAGTCAACTCTTTTTATCATTACATCTTATCTAATGCTTTGGCCAACAAACCTTTATACATTGTCCACTATTACCAGAATACTCTTGGTGGGTTGTTGACTTCCCGCGTTGGCCATTACAGAATTTATGTGGTGTTTTCTGTCGATCAGGAAGAACGCGAAGAAGAGGACTCCCGGAGACGAAGGATGCGCAATATTGACATGACGGAAACTCTAAACCTGCAGAAGGAAGGCCTTAGGAAACAGCAAGAGGAGAAGAAACTACAAGAGCAGGCGGAGAGCAGATTCAACGAAGAAGCCTCAGCCCGGATTAAGAAGGAGATAGAAATGGGTGAGTACAGTACCCACACTGAAATTGGATTCAAAATTATGGGTGATCGAGTTTTGACCCTAATAGCAAATTAGCAAGTGGGGCAATCTCAAATTGAACTACATAAATGTTAGTTACATACTTACTGCGAACGTGAGTCGTCTTCTCGGACGTTTGCTACTTAAGGGCACATGGTAGAGTTCGCCTTGGAACTGAGCACAATATTACAATAAACTTTGAGGCCATTTTACTTCTAAACCATCAATTTAAAAGCATTGAAACTTCAAACATGCATTTATTGATATCTCCTCAACCCAGCGAAAGAACATTCTTATTATTCAAACGCCTAGTTTATATAAAAATAATTTTAAATGTAACATGAAAAATAATATTTGAGAATCTTTTAATCTCTTTAGCCACACTTTTCTCAGACAGAGAGAAACAAAACTGCCCACAAATATTGCATAGGCTTATATTTACACAGTAGGTGAAAGATTTTATTCATTATATTATTACTTGGCCAATTAAAAAAATATATTTCATAAATCAAATTTTGGTCATTTGTTTGTAATATTCAATATTTTGTAGGGCTTGATATCAGTTTATAACCAATTAAATTTCATCTATTGTGTTTATAGGAATGGGCCCATGCATACCCATGAAAATTTCATGACAATAAGTTCCGTAGTTTCTGTGAAACGTGTACCTGAAGAGATTAAAACTTTCTCAAAAATTATTTTTCATGTTATATTTAAAGTTCATTTTATATAAACTGGGCATTTAATCATACCAATATTCTTTCCCTGGATTGAGGAGGTGGTTTAGGAGTAAGATGGCTTCAAAGCTTATTGTAATACTAGCGGACCCGTGCGAGAACTCTCGCATATTGTAATGGGTTGTGTGCGCCCCATGTGTACAGACTACTCGTCCAGCTCTTGTGCTATGCGCGCAGTACGCGCGACAGTTCTGCCAGGGATTGTCGTCTTGTTTATTTGTTTAATAGCACTTTATAAACAAATAAATATATTTCCGTGTACTTTTAAGAAATGCAAGATTTTTCCTGTACTATTGAGACGGTTTGGAAGATTTTGGTACAAACCATACCTTCTAACTCCCTCTGGTTTAGGAGCTTGAGTTTCATGAAACATACACCTTAGCGTAATATATAAGAAGATTGTTCTCAGTTCCAAGGCGAACTGTACCAGGTGTCCTGACATTTTGGTCTGATACTATTAATCACATTAAAACGTTAAAAGCCCGCCCTGTGGCGCTGTGGTTAGCATTCTTGGCTATCAACCCTGAGGACCGAGTGCGATTCCCGGCTCGCCTTGGTATTTAATTATTGTCTGAGGTCCGGAACGGGGTACACTTAGCCTCTTTCCGAGGCTTAGGCAGCAGCACGCCGGCCTCTCACCGCTGGGTCCGTGGTTCAAATCCCGGTCACTCCGTGTGATATTCGTGCTGGACAAAGCTGAGACAGACAGGTTTTTCTCCGGGTACTCCGGTTTTCCCTGTCACAAATTTCATTCAAGCAACACTCTCCACTATCATTTAATTTGCCCCAGGGGAGTGCGACAGGCTTCGGCAGCTGGCACAGTTCATATCCTCGCCGCTAGATGGGGGCTTCATTCATTCCATTCCATGACCCGGTCGGTCGACTGGAACCAGGCTGTGGATTTTCATTTTCATACACTCTTCTACAAATTCAATAATGCATTTATGAAGAACCGTCACATCGCTACAGCAAAAGGCATGTCGGGAGATCGAAAAGCAGATATGCCAATGCTTTGATTGTTGGTTTTAAGGGTGGAACATGGAGGTGATGGTTGGACAAGAGGGTCCTGCAATCTGAGTGCTCTCAAGACGGCTTTCCGAGGCTACGTACAGTACTTTTCACCTGTCGTGGAGTGATCGGGTATTGCTAGATATGGGTCTACGATACTCGAGGATAGCGTGAGGATGAATCATCAGAATGTTCTATGCTGGAAGGTAGTATCAACGGAATGAGTCCCATTCTGGTCCTTCAGACTTAACTGAGTGACGAAGTTGGGAGCAGTCGACATTTGACACACTGACGACCAGGCATCGGACGATCTGACACTGAGAGAGCACAGATAACTTAAGCACGAGCAGTTAACACAGTGCCGTTATCTAGTATCCATACATACATGGAACCTTCCTAACGAAACTGTGTCTCTGTCCGAACCATTTTTAGACCCTTTCAAAAGCAAATACGGTGCCAGATACCCCAGTACATAACCTACCTTTGTGGAGCGACACATTGCCTCAATAGCTAGTGTGGCTTAATTACCAATAAAGCTCGCTGACAGCTGTCAAAGCTAGCACGTGGGGAAATGCTGCGTTGCCACTGAGGCAGATCATGAGTCAACATTCCGAAAGGCTTGCAGGAAGACACAAATACTGTGGAAGTTAGCTCCCCTGCCTCGCGCTCTAATGGCAGTGACGAGTGAAGACACACTGATTCAAACCATGTGCTTACTGCTGTGTCGGCATACATTGCAACATTGTTCACTGTTGCCATGGAGACCGTTACCCCTCTCGTCTCCACTCCTCACCTCACCTATCAAGCGTGTGACAGCTTTCACCCAGCATCTTCTGCGATATCCTACAATGTGATATTTAAAGGGGTCCGATAATTTGATGTTAGCTCCGAATCCCGCAGCAGAGTTTCTAACAGATATTTTATCAGCAGGATTGACCCTACATGGCAAAGGTTGTTACGGTTCGTTGGGTAGTCCGTTCACTACACTTATCTCCGATTGTACCCCTGCCCAAATAATAGGGACCCCCTGTGATGGGTACCTGCACTATCACACCAGCAGTTAGGACAAAGTATAACTTGGGACGACATAATCGCCGGTCTACTAATGTTCTGAATTTCGAGGACCATTTTCAACATTAGTCGAAGGGTGTGCAGTATAATGGTGCCGTGTCCCTTCGTTCCTGACCGTATATCTTCTGGAATCCAGGATAGAGGTGGATACATGGGATATTGAGCTTGAGCGTTACAACTAATTCTAACCTATACATTTAGCTTCACTCAAGTTTAGTTAGTGGAAGGATCTTTTACATGCCATTAATCTATGACATGGGACCGCCGGCTTTACTTCCCCTCCGAGGAAAGGCATACTGAAGGATTTCAACGCTCTTAAAAATCCGACGACTTCGGCGGGGTTTGAACCAGCGATCTTGGGCACAGCAGCTCAGCATGCTACCAACTATGCCACCGAAGCCACTCTATTTAAACTATTTCATAAAATAGTGTGGTTATTGCACAATTATATCCTGTGTTATCAATTTTCAAATGTTGAGAGTACGGATGGCCACAATGTTGAATTTGTAAATTTGAGGGATTTGTTCCGTCAGCAGTTTGGTTATCTCGCGTGGACCTGCTTTCTTGACAACTTTAGAACTGGTAAGTTAAATGGATAGTGAACTGTTGGTTTTAATTTTAAAAAATTCAAGATGCCAGGTGCACGTGATAATCAGAATGATGCTTGCATGAGATATTTCGAGACGGCTTTTACTTGCGTGTTGCATTAATGTATTACAATTCGTCTCATTACGGCGATTTGTTTCGGAAATACACAGTGAAGAACCATAATTAACAAGTAGTTCCGTGAAGAACTAAATAGCCTATTTTCATACACCTACTTACATGTTAATTTCCTCTGTCACCATACAACATTTCATTTTGATTGCTGTAATAGATTTGTAGATATTGATAACCATCTAAATATTTCGGATAGTCACCATGTTGGATTTTTATATCTGTAGGGCATAGAGTTATGTACTATTAGATGAAGATCATTGCGAATGTTTGTTATTCAAACTTCACTCGCATGATTTGGACACAAGAAATACAAACTTAATTTTAAAATTTCCCACAGCCGCCATTTTGAGGTTATGAAAACAATTGAAATAAATTAGTAGTCAGTAGATCAAAATGTGTAAAAGCATTTGCCATACCAAGTATCACTGCGCTCGGAATTTTAAATCGCGGGAAACGTCCATTTAAATATTTAAGTTTCACGTCGCCGGCATATTGGATTTGTGCTCACCAAGTTATTGAAATTTCCATAGGTGTACTTACGTATATAGCCTTTATCAGCATAAAATATTTCAGTTTGATTACTGTCATAGATTAATAGATGTTGAGAACCGTCCAAATACTTAGGATGGTCTCCATGTTGAATTATTATATATGTAGGCCATAGAGTTATGTACTATTAGATGGTGATTATTGCGTAGATTCATTATTTAAACGTTGACGTTTATCACGTGATTAGGACCCAAGAAATATAAACTTAATTACAAATTTCCCACAGCCATCATCTTGAGGTTATGTAAACAATTGAACTAAATTATATGTCAGTGCATTGAATTATGTATAAACATTTGCTGTACCAAGTTTCACTGCGTTCGGATGGTTAAATCGCGAGAAAATTCTATTTAAATGTTTCAACTTCGCTTGGACGCCATGTTCGTTTTGTACTTAGCAGGTTTTCAAACGTCACATAGGTGAACTTTGTCACCTTACAAAATGTCAGGGTGGTAGCTGTAATCGTTTCGGAGATATAGAATCCCGGTGAAATATTTCGCACAGCCGCCATGTTGGATTGGTGAGCCGTAATACAATTTTAAGGACATGGTTGGGGTCGGACAAAATAGTACTATTTTCTTACCAAGTTTCATTGAAATCGCTCCAGCGGGTCATATATTATTAGGGGAATACACACACACACACACACATATGCACACACACACACACACATATGCACACACACACATATAAACACACACGGACAAAAGATGATCTCATAAGCCTACATTTTCATAAATGAAACTAGTTTTTAAAAAATGGTGCCTTCTTTGCATTTGGCAGCAAGGATGCACTTTGAAAAAATACAATGTGAGATGCCTCTAAAGACGAGATGATATTAAATAATTTTAGTAGAATTCTGTGCAGGGCTGATGTTTACGAAATCATAGCATATGGGACTGATAGTCACGATGTCGCAAGTCCCTAAATGCATCAACAACAACAACAATCAATGAATTTAATAATTATTATCGCAATAATGCATTAGAAAAGCAATTACGAGTTTTTACTGTTACAATAAATATCCTGGTCACCTTGGCCATTGAGGTAAATTTCCTCTGACATCCCTAAATTGAATTTCCACGACTTCATTCATAACAAATCGAAGCTTATTATAGCTATCAGGTCCTGGATTGTACAGAAAGTACAAGTCACGTGTAAGGTAGACATCGCAGCGACACTGGTTAGCAGAAAAATTATACACACATCCAATGTCCCAAAGCCCGTAAAAAATCAACAACAACAACAACTCTTTCCCTCTATCTCTAGTATAACTATCTCTACTTCTGACCTGATGTTTCAGTGGTACCCTAGCGGTCAGGAGTGAAACCGAACCTAACGATGGCTTTACTATAAATGCCTTGTACTTGTAAAATACCCGATTGTAATAGGTGAAAGCTTGTGTTTGTCATCTTATGAATTTAATTTCCTAGGAAAAGACATATCTCTTCTTAGTTGTTCTTCATAACGAAGTAATTTGGCAATGTGTATGGATCCCAAGACAAGCCCATTCGTCTACAGTTACAAGGAGGATGTGGTTGCTGGTGTCTTGATGAAGTACGGGTGTCACCGAAAAGGAAGTGGTCATCAAGTTAGTGGAGCACAATTACAACTCAGGAGGAATACATTAAATGGAACTAACTTCTACCACCACTAAGGCGCGCTCTGCCGTGCCCACATGCAACCTAGCGTGACTTAGGACGGTATTTGCGGGGTCATGAACTAACTTGTAACTAGAGGTGCATGCTAAAGTGTTTATTGCACTCAGAATAAATTATGACATATTAGTTGCAATCTAATATAAAGAAGGAGTAAAGATACAATAACGATTATTTATTTATTTATTTATTTATTTATTTATCGTACGGCTTTTAGTGCCGGGAGTGTCTGTTAAAAATATAATTATAACACAGGTTTACATATTCTATCTGACTCCAATCCATTTATTTTCCTTTTTTACTGTAACAAAAGTCTGTTCATGACGACAACAAAACGCCAAGTCAAAGCTTAGCTCCTGTAGAGATAGCCAATTCAAGTCAGTAACTTAAAGTCCAAAGAGGTAACCTGGAAGATACTACACTATAATTTATATTTTCTAACATCCTCCCACCTTGGAATTGTGGGAACAATTTCATAAATATACTTTTCTATGTGGTCTTCCAACCTACCCCAGTACTTGCTGTTAGGTATTACATCACGACCACTTTTTAGGTAGATTTCATTAGAAAGCTAACTATTGCAATGGGTACCATGTTTCGACTTCCGGAAAATTTCGACATATCTTCATGTTTCACATCCCCCAGACCCCAAAACCACCGTCAGTTCAAAAGTTTATATATAATTTATGTATATATTGTACCCGATACCTAGTTGAGGCTATCGGCTACGCCAGCTGACATTGAGCCGTAGTTGAGATATATGGGAAAAGTTGTAAAGATAGCGCTCACATCGAGTCGAGAAGAATGTTAGGAAATGACGTAGAAGGCCAAGGATTAAGATGGCACTGCCAGTCAAGCAGATGGAATTATAGGAAATATGAAGTATTATTAAGATCTATATGGAACATGGTATTATATCATCTCAGAAGAAAAGAAATGTCAAGCAATATATATGATAATAACTTGAAGAAAGACAGATAATCCCTTAAGTTATTGTATAACTTAATAGCCGAGATGATGGTGGTCGAGATTATACTTGTGACGCATGACCACAGAAGGTGGGGGGAGCATCACGTGACAGCGCGGGGTAGGAGCTCCTCAACGCAGTCTAGAGACAGCAGTCGAGTCCAGTCAGCAGGGCTGAGTAGAACACAGGCGCAGAGAGTACGGCAAAGTTGAGCGGTGCACAGCACTTGTTACGTGGCGTGAAAGCGACAGTATTACTTAACAAAGCGGAGAGCGGAAAGTAGGTCAGTGAGTCAAGGCAAGCAACACACGGTAGACGGCGCGAGGACCGGTTACGAGGCAAGCTGTACGGGCCGTGTAAGCAAGAGAAGAGCCGGGGTTAGGACAGCATTATAATACGAGATTGAGAACTTTATTTCGAGTTGCATTTTGTAACGCAGAACATTACAGCGAAGCGGCATGGCAAGGCCGGCTTTAAGCGTAGATCATTATGGAACAGTGCAGTAGAACCGAGCGTGCTGGTTCCGACTTTTATACGCAGGCAATATTAAAGAAGCTGAACTTCATTTCAACATTCAGTTACAACATTGAGTTGGGACTTGTATTCAGTAATCGAATTGTGCAGGCAGATAGTTATAATATACTGCAATTGTGAACTTCAAATGAACTTAGATATTCAAATGACATTACGACTATGCATTTCATAACGGAACATGTAGAGCGACCATGGGGTCAAGCTAGCATTAACGCTTTTAAGCAAACGAAATGTTACAAGTATATGCATTTATGAACATTGGCACGTGCATTAATACAATTCTTTTTCATGAATTATTATAAAATATCGAGTACGAACGCAGCTACAGGGTGTTTCAAAAACTTATACACTCTCATAAATAAAATTTATTTTCTGCAAGTGAGACTTAACCGCTGTGGAGATTGAACTTTTAACAAGCGAACCGAACATTGTATGGGACAGTGGCGTAACATAGAAGAAGAATATGGGGTATGCTGCTTTTATGAACTTTTACGTAAGGATTTGGACAGTATCCGCTATGGATAACATGCAGTTCATCATGTCGGAGTAAACGAAGACAGAGACGCGATGGCACCACGGAGCGATGGATTCAGTTCCTGAAGAAGAGGAGGTCTAACAGCTGATTCACTTGGGATATGAAGGCAATCGTTATCGCGTGGGTGATACGATATTCCCGTCGATCTTTCGAGAAATTTATTACACACGAGGATAATCGACGATCTTTGAAATATATTAACAGCTGATATGAGAAGGTACTGTAAGAGTTATGACTTTCTGATATGATTTTTCCATGAACACTGGGCATACTTGTATATATTTTTCTAGTAGGAGTTCTACGATTATTTAGACATGGCTTAGACATTATTTGCTCCAATTTTGCTAGAATATGGCGTTACCATATGATATGGCAGGCACCATTATACGAAATTCTCACCATTGGTTGGCTTTATTAAGCAGATGTTTAGTCTTTTAGATATTTTCCAGTAAGGATAGTTTTCTTGGATAGTTATTTTTTTGTGGCGAGTATTTCGAACTCGTGATCTGCAATTGGATTATTTAAATCACTTCGTCAGTTCATTGCATAGTAGCGAGTGTGTATTATTCATCAGTAGGGATTTTTCCATTGGATTGTTTGGAGATATTAAGATGTTATTCACTCAAATGAATGAATATCGCTTTTATGTGACAACTAGAGACTTGTTGATTCCAATCTGGTACATTCACTCATTAGACGACGAGATGGGGCCTTTCGCTTTAGGCGATTGCGTGGTGGTACACATCTTTACCCATCGTTCAGGGCATTATCATGATAGTCTGCGGGGCAAGGCCTTTCGTATTTATACGATTACGTGGTGGTACTCATCTTTACTTGCCATTGAGGAACTCATTTTTATCATCCGAGTGTACTTGAGATTGTAAGAGGATCAAACAAGAAACTACTAGTCACATATCAGTCGAATTTTGTTAAATAAATTAAAAATAAATGTCAGCAGGGTTACATTTTGTAATTCTTGTTTGCCAATCCAATATTTTGTTGCTATACTCATTTGAGAGTACTTTCATTTAACAGCTGATACAGCTGATGCTTTTGATAATTTTTACGATTGAGTTTGATACCTTTGTGAAGGATTTAAAGTAATTGAATCTTGTAAGATGAATCATTAATGGTCAGATTTATTTTAAGGCAGGTCAGTATTGCATATTTTGATGTGAGAGATTATAGCACATTGGTGTTTTTCTGTGAAGTGAATTATGAGAATTTTAAGAGAATTTATGCTATTTGAAAGCAGATTTTGAATTTGATTACGATTACTAAGGTAATATTTTTCCTAATTGTTTAAGAAGTTGTCTAGATGTGATCAGATTATTTACAGTTATTGGAGATTGTGTGCGTTGATAATTTGAAGCCAGTTATATTTTTTGTAGATCATGCAACGTGATTAAGTGAAGTTTGTGATAGGCATTTTGTGGAAGTTGCCTAGTGGAAGTTGCAATATTGCTAATGTATTTTGAAGCAGACATGAGGTTGTCGATCCCAGTCTAGCATAATTTTGAGATTCATGCTGTGCGCTGAATATTTATGGAGTTTTGTGGAATAATTGTGGTATTCAAATGTGATATTTGATAAAGTGAGAATATATTATAATGTAGTTGTGGATAGTGAGATCCAACGTGAATTTGTGAAGGCAATAATATTTTTTGGCATGATAATTAAATACGAGATATAACTTGGAAGTGATAAAACTGTAAGACAACGTTCTATAACCCATATTAAACAATTTGTTAGGAAATTAAACAAATAAATAAAGTTGATAATACAAGATTTTCTGATAATAATGATTAATGAAATAATAATCTGAAGTTTAAGCATATTAATGATCTGACCTAATGAAATAGAAATCAGAATGACTAGATGAAATAATAAAAATCTAAATAACCAGATGAATAAAATTTAAATAAATTGATAAATTAAATTTTGGAATAGTTTAATGAATTAAATAAATGGATGAATTAGAGATTGAATAAATAAGCTGATTTAAATAAATTAATAGATGATTAAATAGATGATGAATAACTGAATTAGAAGGTGATAATTAATTAAAGAAGCTGATGATTAATAAATTTAAATGGATTTAAATACATTTAATTGAGAGATATGATTTGAATGATTTGAAGAATTGCAACTTGAGTTGATGAATTAAACAATTTATATTGATGATTTAAGACGATTTAATCTGACGGAGATGACGAAATGAGAGTGTGTGAATAATTAGAGAGCATAAAGAATTGATGATTATAATATTCATTTAAATGATTTGATGATAATGAATTAATTATTCTGACTTGAATATATTGAATTTTGAGATGAGAACTAATGTGAGAAATATTTAATTTTGATGATGATGATGATTATAACCAATGAGTAGTGGATTTTCAGTGATTCACGAACAAGCAATTATTAATGACAGTGTAAATAGTGTAAATTACTAATTCGATGTTTAGGAGCATTTTCCTAACATATTCAGCATTTGAATAATGCCATGCAAGCCATAAATTATGTGATATTTAAATATGTGATTAGAATATATGTGTTTAGACAGATTAATTAATTTTTTTTACATCCACATTCATGATGTTAATTTAAAGAGAAGTTAGGTCTCAGGTATCGTGAATGTCAGTGACGCAAAGACATAGTGCTACGGTGATCCTGAGAACCCAAGAGAACTTTAGAAATTGTTCCTATTTTATGTGGATTAAATACACTTTGAGTAGAATAGAGATGGTTCGATTTTCTGGACAATGACAATTTAACGTTGGCATTCGACCATGCTCTCAGGTAGGATGAGTGTTTAATATGTCTGTCTGACTATCAAAGTTGAATAAATTTGTTTTTATCTTAGTTGTGATCTGATGATGATGTGATTTTCCTATTTCTTTCCTTGTCTTAATTAAGGCTTAACCAGGAAGGATGTGGTTTGCTAGGGATTCAGTTGGTGGCGCCCATTGTTATTTGTATTTTTTAAATTAAATTTAAACCCGTAACGACCCTGGAGATACTTTATCTCGTGTTACCCTCTGCTTTTGTAATATTTCAACTGAATTTCCGACACATTCCTTATTTGACTTCATGTTCATTTAACTCCGCTCTGTCCTGGAAATCCAGGAATGCGATGTAATAGCAGATGGGTCATAGCATCCCCAGGACGAACGGGTACAGCGAGAGAGGGAGAATTGGCTTTACTTATCCGTGGGGCATCGATTTTGTTTATTCTATGGAATCACATCAGATTTGGATTACGGAGAGATTGATCTCAATTTCATTTAATTGTGTTATAAAATTTATTAAACTTAGTCAGACAATATACTTGTATGCCCATTCCAGTGATCATGTTAATCATATTAGTGTTATATCATGTTTAGTTATAAGTTATTTTTCTTATACCCAAGTGAAATCAGGAATTGATACATCGTGATGTGTTGTTGTCTAACGTCTCTGAATAAAACGTTTATTGAAAGATATAATTATGTTACCGGAAGATTTAGCTAAGGTGTTAGGAGAGTTACAGAATGGCATGTCTAGTATTGCAGTAACTATTTCTAAAATGGAAACAGAAGTTAAAGAGCAGATAAATAATTCCGAAGCTAGGTTAAAAGCTAGATGTAAAGAAAATGTGGAAGCTTTACAGACTAGTAATGAAGACAATCTGAAAGATAATTTAAAGTCATTAGAGACCAGATTACAGTCCAGTAGTAGGGATGAATTGAAATTATTACAGACTAGTAATGAAGAAAATTTAAAGTCATTAGAGACTAGGTTACAGTCAAATAGTAAAGATGAGTTGAAGTCATTGCAGACTAGTGACGAAAATAATTTGAGATTATTGGAAGAAAGATTACAATCAAATAGTAGAGATGAATTAAAGTCATTAGAAACTAGATTACAGACCAGTACTGAAAGTAATATGAAAGCTAATGAAGCTAACTTGAGGGATAGTTTTAAATTGTTAGAAACTAGATTACAAGCTCGTAGTGAAGAGAATAACACAGAGTTGAAAAACAATTTAACTAGTTTGGAGAATACATTAACGTTAAAGAATGATGAAATATTCAAGGCTATACAATTAGATATAAAAGCTGTAGAAATGAAAGGAGAGGAAAATGTGCAAATGTTAAGAAAAAATATTGATTTAGAAATTAGAGAAGAAGAAAACATTCTTAATTTGAGAACAGATGTTATGTCCATACAGAAAGATATTAAATCAGATGTATCGAAGTTGAGATTCGACATTGATGGTTTAGTGGCAGATGTAGGCAAAATACAAGAGTGGTCTACCGAAGTATCTTTCGAAACTAAAATCAAAGGTCTAGAAATGAGTCTAGGTAATGAAATCAAAGGTTTAAAGTCAGTAATTGGGACCGTTAAAGAGGAAGTCTTAGGAGATGTTAATTCTAACTTGAAATCCTTAGAAAACCAATTGCAGATAGACATTAGGAAAATTGATGATGATATAGAGCAAACGTTTAATGAAAACTTAGCTTTATTCAAAAATAGAGTCGGTGCAATGGTGGAAGAACGGTATATTGAGGTCGATGCCGAAGCAAAAGAAAAACGTGCAGGGTTGGATGAGAAATTAATCGCAGGTATGGCGAACTTGGAAGCGAGATTTACTGAGAATAAGGAAGCGATGAAGATGGATTCAACTCAGTTTAGGACAGATGTTGATCAGTAAAAGGAACAAGTCGCGTCAGTAAAGACTACATGCGAAGATAAGATAGACAAATTGAAGAACGATTTAGAAGAGAGTAACAGAACGCAGAATGTTACGTCGTTAGATGATTTGAAGACTCAGGTCAAGACCGTAGAAAAAGAACAGAAGATAGGATGACTAAAATAGAATCTATAATAAATAGTTTCACAAGTCAAAATGTGACAACGGGGGAAGTATCGATGAATCAGACACCGATAGACCGCAGTATGAATAATCAAGAGGTTAGCGTGGGAGAAGACCGTCAAACGCAACAGAATGTAACATTCGAAAGGGCTAGTTCAACCCCTCAAGATAATCCGAATTCGAATAGGAGTACGTTTGGTACGAGTGAACGATACTCAGGTCCAGTGACCATCATCAGAAATCTGGATGATAAGCCAAGGAAGTTTTCAGGGAACACAGGAGTCACACCAGTCGAATTTCTGAGAGATATTCGCGATTACATGGCGGAACATAGAGTAGCCAAGGAGAGAGAACTAAGGATAGTCGAACGCGCCTTAGACGGGCCAGCGTTAACTTGGTTTCGCGCATTCAGGAGCAATTTTACGAATATGGAACAATTTGCCATAGCATTCTTAAGGAGATTTTGGAATGCAGAGGATCAGCTGAACGTAAGAGCAGAAATGTATTCGAAGCGTTACTCTACGTCACATCCAACGCATTATGCTAATTACTTTACTTCGCAATTGGCTAAATTACAGTTTTTGATTCCTCAATTGCCAGAAGAAGAGCTTTTGCAAGCTATAGCAAGACAGTTGCCAATTGAGGTACAACGATCACTCATAGCATCGGGAGCGAACACACTTGAGCACTATGACGATATCTTACGCCGATTAGATTATACAAGCGCTCAAATTACACCCAGAACTGCAAGGAACGATAATCGAAACACGCAAGAGGTGAATGCGGTAATTGTCGATAATGCAGCACAGACTGATAGAAGAGATTCCTGGGGAAACAGAAGGAACGAAGGGAATAGAGGTAATATTCACAACGTTCGTGGGAATGATCGATATCGAGGACCATAAGAGAGGCCATACGATCAGGACGCAAGAAACAGTAGATACAGGAACTATGATCAGAATTCCAGATACCAAAATAGGAATAGATACAATAATAGATATCGTGGTAGATACGACTGGAACCAAGGTCAACAGTCTAATCAGAACGATAGGCAGGATAGCAGAAGAAATGATCCAAATGAAAGACAAGACAATCGAGAATATGGGAGATCAAAGCAAGAAAGTAGACAGCCCAGTGCACCACCCGAAGAGATAACTAGAGATATCAATCGAGCAAGCACGAGTGGTGAAGAAAAAAAAACGACAAATTAACTTCAAATCAGAATGCTAATCATTGGGAATCAATCATCATTGTTGAAACGTATCAGGTCAAGGACAAGGACTTAATTGAAGAGGAAGACGTAGTACATCGAGGGAATAGACATGAATTGCCAGTTATCAGTGTGGAAGTCATGGGAAAGGAAATAAAGACACTAGTGGACACGGGGGCTATGGTGAGCTTGATATCCATAGGCTGCCTGGATGAATTGAAATTGTCAGGAGAAATTACGATGTTGCCAACTGTTGTTAGCAAGATTCAAGGGGTGATCCCAGACAAAAGTATGAAATGTAAAAGTCAGGTACTTTTAGATGTTGGGATTGGAACCAGATATTTTGAACAGATGTTCCTAGTTGTGGGTCAACTACATTTCGATATGATCCTAGGAGTGGATTTTTAAGTGAGAGTGGCCTGATCATAGATATGCAGAGCAGGCGCATGTACTTTCAAGAAGGGGTCATAGAAAATCAGGAATCCGAGATGACATTCTTCAGAGAGAATATATTGGATGAGATTGTGTGCAGCATTGAACGGTCTAACTAACACGAAGAGAAAGATAAATCCAGAAATTAAGGAGCAGTTTGATCAAGCAATTTCCGAATATGAGGACATATTCAATGATAAACCAGGACTCATAGAAAATTTTACCTACAGCATCAAGTTGATGGATGACAACCATACCACAAGAATTTATATCCCATTCCGGATAAATGGAAGGAAGAAGTCAGTACAATGATAAGCGATAAGGAGAAAGATGGAATTATCAAGAAGATGCCGACTGCTTATTTGTATCCTTTAGCTGTTGTAAAGAAACCTAATGGTAAGCTGAGGATATGCCTAGATGCTAGAGCCCTTAATGAAAGAGTTCTTCCTGAACACGACAGGCCACCTGTTATTCGTGAATTGTTGCGCAGATTCAGAGGAAAGAATTTCTTTTCTACGATTGATCTGACTAGTTCTTATTATCATATAGAGCTAGCAGAAGACTGCAAACAATATACAGGGTTCTTATTTGATCATAAAACATATGTGTTCAATAGGTTACCTTTTGGAGTAAAGTATAGTGGTCCGGTGATGATCCGAGCACTAGATGAGAATTTATCAGATGCAGTTAAGGAGCATGTAGTGAGCTATAATGATGACCTGATTATAGCGTCTGAGACAGCTGAAGAGCATATCAGGCACCTTCGAATGCTTTTTGAAGACCTCTGGAGGACGAACTTCAAGGTGAATTTCAACAAATGTCAGTTATTTCATGAAGAAATCGAATTTCTTGGACATAGAATCGACGGAGATGGTTATAGGCCCAATCCAAAGAAGATCATGGCTATTTCAGAATTTCCAACCCCAAGAAAGCTTAAAGACGTACGGCAGTTTTTAGGAATGTGTCAGTTCTTTTCAACACATTGTCCTGAATATACTGAAACGATGGCACCTCTGCAGGATATGCTAAGAAAGGGAAATCGATGGAAATGGGACGATAGATGCAATCAAGCGTTTTTAGCAGCTAAAAAAATGTTGATCCAGAATGTCAAACTTGAAAACCCAGATTTTGCTAGAAGATTCTTTGTGGAGACAGACGCATCCAAAATAGGCATCAGTGGGATCCTATATCAGTTGGACGATACCAACAAACACAGATATTTAGCTTTCACCAGTCGCAAGCTCAGGAATTGTGAAAAGAATTACTATGCAACCGAGTTAGAGGCATTAGCAGTGGTTCATGCTCTTAAGACGTGGAAGAAAGTGTTGTTTGGACATGACATAACGGTGATCACAGATCATAAAGCCCTCCAATTTATCATGAAGACAGACTTAGCAAGTGACCGCATCACCAGATGGGCTCTGTTCTTACAACAATTTAACCCAACTGTTGTGCATAGACCTGGGAAATTAAATCTGTTAGCGGATGTGTTGAGCAGAAATCCTTGTGACGAGGTGATTGTCAACCATATCAATCTAGTTCAAGAGGACCAGGGAACTCTAGAAAAGTTGAAGATGTTAGCGCAAACTCAGAAGAGATATGCACCTTTGCCAAGAATTTACCGTTTTTTGACACGCAGGATGGACAACGCTGATCCAGATTTTCGAAGAACTGAGATAGAAGCTAGAAAATATCACATTATGGGAGGTGTTATATGCCAATATATCGATCAGGATCATACTAAACTTAGAGTTGTGATCCCACCCAAGTTTGTCAAACCAGTTATTTGGATGATACACCGAACCGCAGCTCATGTAGGTGCAGATAAGACTTTGGCTCTTGCTCAAGAAACTTTCGTTTGGAGACAAATGGGACAAACGATCCGTGACGTCATAAAGACCTGTGACAGTTGTCAGCGAAGCAAATATTCATCTAAGCTAATGAAGGAAGATCCTAGATCAATATTACCTAGTAAGCCGAGAGAACTTTTCGCTTCGGACATTTTCGGTCCAATTCCTCGTTCGACGAAAGGAAACCAGTTTGTTTTGGTGACAGTAGACGTATTTTCTAAATACGTATCTCTATGTCCAATCCAGAAAGATACATCCAAGTACGTGATCAACAGATTAGAGAAAACAGTTATTCCAAGTATGGGGAAACCTGAAATATTGTTGAGTGACCATGGATCACAGTTCACCAGTATGGAATTTTCTACTGCGATGGAACGTTTGGGAATTAGGCATGTATTTAAATCTGTGCGGTATCCAGAGGGAAATCCAGCCGAAAGAATTATGCCGGAAATTAGTAAAATGTGTCGCTTATATGTATCAAGACAACACCACAGATGGATGGAAGTGATACCCATCATTAGTCAATGTTTGAATTCCACCATACATGAAAGCACAGGACAGATTCCGTCCATGCTTCATCATGGATTGAAACCTGATAGACAATGGGACCGAATCGTGAAGGCACCAGTAGATCCTGAACCTACACAAGAAAGAAGAGTCGAGAAAGCAGGAGAGAGACTCAGAAGACAGGCGGAGAAGAGAGCCAGGAGACACGCAGGAAGGAGGTTTCACGAGCTATTTCAAGAAAATGACGAGCTGCTGATTAGGAAGCCAGTCACATCAAATCTTCAACTGAAGATCTACCATAAATTTGCGCCATTGTACGCTGGTCCATTCCGAATTGATGAAACATACCGAAATAACAGCTACAAGATTGTTAGAATGGATACTAATGAAATTGTGGGGACTTTTAACGCAGCTAGCATTAGAAAGTATCATTATGCTGAATAAGAGGATTGTAGAGCTATCGTGTACATATGTTGTGTATAGAATGCCTGAGAGTGTATTTTTTTTCTCAAGCCTGATGAAAAAAAGGAGATGTACGGGAGAGATGTACCCGATACCTAGTTGAGGCTATCGGCTACGCCAGCTGACATTGAGCCGTAGTTGAGATTTATGGGAAAAGTTGTAAAGATAGCGCTCACATCGAGTCGAGAAGAATGTTAGGAAATGACGTAGAAGGCCAAGGATTAAGATGGCACTGCCAGTCAAGCAGATGGAATTATAGGAAATATGAAGTATTATTAAGATCTATATGGAACATGGTATTATATCATCTCAGAAGAAAAGAAATGTCAAGCAATATATATGATAATAACTTGAAGAATGACAGATAATCCCTTAAGTTATTGTATAACTTAATAGCCGAGATGATGGTGGTCGAGATTATACTTGTGACGCATGACCACAGAAGGTGGGGGGAGCATCACGTGACAGCGCGGGGTAGGAGCTCCTCAACGCAGTCTAGAGACAGCAGTCGAGTTCAGTCAGCAGGGCTGAGTAGAACACATGCGCAGAGAGTACGGCAAAGTTGAGCGGTGCACATCACTTGTTACGTGGCGTGAAAGCGACAGTATTACTTAACAAAGCGGAGAGCGGAAAGTAGGTCAGTGAGTCAAGGCAAGCAACACACGGTAGACGGCGCGAGGACCGGTTACGAGGCAAGCTGTACGGGCCGTGTAAGCAAGAGAAGAGCCGGGGTTAGGACAGCATTATAATACGAGATTGAGAACTTTATTTCGAGTTGCATTTTGTAACGCAGAACATTACAGCGAAGCGGCATGGCAAGGCCGGCTTTAAGCGTAGATCATTATGGAACAGTGCAGTAGAACCGAGCGTGCTGGTTCCGACTTTTATACGCAGGCAATATTAAAGAAGCTGAACTTCATTTCAACATTCAGTTACAACATTGAGTTGGGACTTGTATTCAGTAATCGAATTGTGCAGGCAGATAGTTATAATATACTGCAATTGTGAACTTCAAATGAACTTAGATATTCAAATGACATTACGACTATGCATTTCATAACGGAACATGTAGAGCGACCATGGGGTCAAGCTAGCATTAACGCTTTTAAGCAAACGAAATGTTACAAGTATATGCATTTATGAACATTGGCACGTGCATTAATACAATTCTTTTTCATGAATTATTATAAAATATCGAGTACGAACGCAGCTACAGGGTGTTTCAAAAACTTATACACTCTCATAAATAAAATTTATTTTCTGCAAGTGAGACTTAACCGCTGTGGAGATTGAACTTTTAACAAGCGAACCGAACATTGTATGGGACAGTGGCGTAACATAGAAGAAGAATATGGGGTATGCTGCTTTTATGAACTTTTACGTAAGGATTTGGACAGTATCCGCTATGGATAACATGCAGTTCATCATGTCGGAGTAAACGAAGACAGAGACGCGATGGCACCACGGAGCGATGGATTCAGTTCCTGAAGAAGAGGAGGTCTAACAGCTGATTCACTTGGGATATGAAGGCAATCGTTATCGCGTGGGTGATACGATATTCCCGTCGATCTTTCGAGAAATTTATTACACACGAGGATAATCGACGATCTTTGAATTATATTAACAGCTGATATAAGAAGGTACTGTAAGAGTTATGACTTTCTGATATGATTTTTCCATGAACACTGGGCATACTTGTATATATTTTTCTAGTAGGAGTTCTACGATTATTTAGACATGGCTTAGACATTATTTGCTCCAATTTTGCTAGAATATGGCGTTACCATATGATATGGCAGGCACCATTATACGAAATTCTCACCATTGGTTGGCTTTATTAAGCAGATGTTTAGTCTTTTAGATATTTTCCAGTAAGGATAGTTTTCTTGGATAGTTATTTTTTTGTGGCGAGTATTTCGAACTCGTGATCTGCAATTGGATTATTTCAATCACGTCGTCAGTTCATTGCATAGTAGCGAGTGTGTATTATTCATCAGTAGGGATTTTTCCATTGGATTGTTTGGAGATATTAAGATGTTATTCACTCAAGTGAATGAATATCGCTTTTATGTGACAACTAGAGACTTGTTGATTCCAATCTGGTACATTCACTCATTAGACGACGAGATGGGGCCTTTCGCTTTAGGCGATTGCGTGGTGGTACACATCTTTACCCATCGTTCAGGGCATTATCATGATAGTCTGCGGGGCAAGGCCTTTCGTATTTATACGATTGCGTGGTGGTACTCATCTTTACTTGCCATTGAGGAACTCATTTTTATCATCCGAGTGTACTTGAGATTGTAAGAGGATCAAACAAGAAACTACTAGTCACATATCAGTCGAATTTTGTTAAATAAATTAAAAATAAATGTCAGCAGGGTTACATTTTGTAATTCTTGTTTGCCAATCCAATATTTTGTTGCTATACTCATTTGAGAGTACTTTCATTTAACAGATGATACAGCTGATGCTTTTGATAATTTTTATGATTGAGATTGATACCTTTGAGAAGGATTTAAAGTAATTGAATCTTGTAAGATGAATCATTAATGGTCAGATTTATTTTAAGGCAGATCAGTATTACATATTTTGATGTGAGAGATTATAGCACATTGGTGTTTTTCTGTGAAGTGAATTATGAGAATTTTAAGAGAATTTATGCTATTTGAAAGCAGATTTTGAATTTGATTACGATTACTAAGGTAATATTTTTCCTAATTGTTTAAGAAGTTGTCTAGATGTGATCAGATTAATTACAGTTATTGGAGATTGTGTGCGTTGATAATTTGAAGCCAGTTATATTTTTTGTAGATCATGCAACGTGATTAAGTGAAGTTTGTGATAGGCATTTTGTGGAAGTTGCCAAGTGGAAGTTGCAATATTGCTAATGTATTTTGAAGCATACATGAGATTGTCGAACCCAGTCTAGCATAATTTTGAGATTCATGCTGTGCGCTGAATATTTATGGAATTTTGTGGAATAATTGTGGTATTCAAATGTGATATTTGATAAAGTGAGAATATATAATGTAGTTGTGGATTCCAACGTGAATTTGTGAAGGCAATAATATTTTTTGGCATGGTAATTAAATACGAGATATAACTTGGAAGTAATAAAACTGTAAGACAACGTTCTATAACCCATATTAAACAATTTGTTAGGAAATTAATCAAATAAATAAAGTTGATAATAAAAGATTTTCTGATAATAATGATTAATGAAATAATAATCTGAAGTTTAAGCATATTAATGATCTGACCTAATGAAATAAAAATCAGAATGACTAGATGAAATAATAAAAATCTGAATAACCAGATGAATAAAATTTAAATAAATTGATAAATTAAATTTTGGAATAGATCAATGAATTAAATAAATGGATGAATTAGAGATTGAATAAATAAGCTGATTTAAATAAATTAATAGATGATTAAATAGATGATGAATAACTGAATTAGAAGGTGATAATTAATTAAAGAAGCTGATGATTAATAAATTTAAATGGATTTAAATAAATTTAATTGAGAGATATGATTTGAATGATTTGAAGAATTGCAACTTGAGTTGAGGAATTAAACAATTTATATTGATGATTTAAGACGATTTAATCTGAAGGGATGATGAAATGAGAGTGTGTGAATAATTAGAGAGCATAAAGAATTGATGATTATAATATTCATTTAAATGATTTGATGATAATGAATTAATTATTCTGACTTGAATATATTGAATTTTGAGATGAGAACTAATGTGAGAAATATTTAATTTTGATGATGATGATGATTATAACCAATGAGTAGTGGATTTTCTGTGATTCACGAACAAGCAATTATTAATGACAGTGTAAATAGTGTAAATTACTTATTCGATGTTTAGGAGCATTTTCCTAACATATTCAGCATTTGAATAATGCCATGCAAGCCATAAATTATGTGATATTTAAATATGTGATTAGAATATATGTGTTTAGACAGATTAATTAATTTTTTTTACATCCACATTCATGATGTTAATTTAAAGGGAAGTTAGGCCTCAGGTATCACGAATGTCAGTGACGCAAAGACATAGCGCTACGGTGATCCTGAGAACCCAAGAGAACTTTAGAAATTGTTCCTATTTTATGTGGATTAAATACACTTTGAGTAGAATAGAGATGGTTCGATTTTCTGGACAATGACAATTTAACGTTGGCATTCGACCATGCTCTCAGGTAGGATGAGTGTTTAATATGTCTGTCTGACTATCAAAGTTGAATAAATTTGTTTTTATCTTAGTTGTGATCTGATGATGATGTGATTTTCCTATTTCTTTCCTTGTCTTAATTAAGGCTTAACCAGGAAGGATGTGGTTTGCTAGGGATTCAGTTGGTGGCGCCCATTGTTATTTGTATTTTTTAAATTAAATTTAAACCCGTAACGACCCTGGAGATACTTTATCTCGTGTTACCCTCTGCTTTTGTAATATTTCAACTGAATTTCCGACTCATTCCTTATTTGACTTCATGTTCATTTAACTCCGCTCTGTCCTGGAAATCCAGGAATGCGATGTAATAGCAGATGGGTCATCGCATCCCCAGGACGAACGGGTACAATATGTATCTATCTCTCTCTCTCTCTCTCTCTCTCTCTCTCTCTATATATATATATTTATCAGTTTCTTGTGGACACGATAACTGCCGTAATTTTGTACCAATCACTTTGAATGTTTTACATAATATGTATCCCTATAAAATCTCGGTCGAGTTCGTTAATGGGCAAAATCGGTCGAAGGGGGTGAAAATGGGGGGCATTTTTCGAAAAAGTGAAATTTCGCTATAACTCTCTTAATACGTGAAATATCGAATCCATTCAAAGTTCATAATATGTGTCGGATAAGTGCCAAAAATGTATGTCAAATAAGTTTTTTGATAGCACCAACCATTGACCAAAGGGGTGGAAAAAAGTGGGTTTTTCGGGAAACATTAATCATATCTCTCTCAATAGGCACAATATCAAAACCGTACAAAATGGAAAATATTCCCCTAATAATTACCTAAAACTTTTGTCTGAAAGAATTTTTGATATGACACACCATTACGCCAAGGGATGAGAAAAATGATTTCGGAATTTTAAAAAATGCCAAGTGCCATCAGAGGTTACCATAACAACGCTTTTAAATTCATAAGGGATGATCTATCAGAGGTTGCCGAGACAACGCCATTGACGAGATCACATTCATTTTTACCCTACTTTTCACACTTTTCAAAAATGAGCAAAAAGTAGACTTATGAGATCGATCCGGGAAAATGTGTCGGTCCTTCTGTCTGTCTGTCAGTCCTTCTGTCTGTCTGGCTGTGTGTGTGTGTGTCCCCCCCTATCAACTCCTAAACGACTGCAGCAATCGAAACCAAATTTAGTATGAGTAAAGTTGTATACCGGAATATCTCAGGCTCATATTTGAAAAAGATGCCAGTGCTACCAACTGCTAAAAAAACGCACTAGAAATTTGAGCTCCATGTTGGATATCTTGGAAGGTATACATGGGAGCTATTATAAAATTGGCACACATGTAGATAATACTATTTCAGTTTAATTTCCAGGTGGCCATACATGACAGCGTTGCCGAAATATTTTTAAGCCTTCTGATAAGTCCAATATTTAAATGCATATAACTTCTACACTATCAATTGGATTTCAACCACATTTTGTATGTAATATGTGTACATAAACAGGTATGACTGAGTGTATTCTTAAGAGCCACCAGGGCTGCCAACTGTCAATAAATGTAATCTCTATTATTTTATCTAAATACCAATATATCTGAAAGTATGCAAGCCGACAGGTTTAAACTATGCACACGTAAATTACCTGACATTTTACATTAATTTGGAGTAACTTATATACTGAACCCATGTACCATAGGCTTCAAAGGGAGTCGAATCCATGTATTTTGTGAAAGGAATGAAATAATCATACAGTCTCTAAGGGAACGGAGAGAGATTTCAAGCCGGGATTCTAGCCTAACATTGTGCAAGCGCTGGGACCAGGTGTTCCTAAGATGAGCTCATGCCTCTTGACATTTATAAGGAGCCAGTCATGGATATTATTAGAACTAGTGGAAAGTTTGGACTGTAAGATGAAGAAGCTCGACTCGGAAATTGCTCTTACGTTGTAGGAAAACGCAACCTCGCTGCTGAGTCAGAACAAGAATAATTAAATTTAACCCGTTTACGAGTATAAAAATAAGTAAACAGGTACAGTACGGTGAATCATTTCGGATTAAAGATTTTTGTGTAAAGAAAAAGCTTTTAATAATAGTCCAGGAGAAAAGTGCAAATGCAGCATACGTCATTGGGAATTCACCGGGACCCAAGGAGTGGGAGAATTAAAAATGAACAGCACCACCCACACAGTTGAGGACGAAGAATTAATGAATATCTCGGAAATGCACGATCGATTTCCATGCACAGGAAGATTATTTTACGTTTGGAAGACCAGCTTTCTGGAGATATAATTTTTATAATTGTGCGACAATTAGTTCAAAAGTTGGTCACGAAAAGGACTAGGATTTTATCTTTTTTTGACTAAAAGGTATAAAACTCCTGGCCTCACCAAGCCAATCATGCAGTCTACGATAGCCCAGGGAGGCGTTACGCTGTATCATTTCATGCAGTATTCAAGAGCCCGTGAGGGGGACGTTACGCTGTATCAGAAATTTAAGGCAGTTAACCAGTACTCCTTGAGGGGAGAAACGCTGTATTACACCGCAGAATTAATATCCGACAGCCGCGGGCGTCGAAGTATCATTAACTTGCGTGCCTCCGGAAGGAGTTGCAAAGTTGAAATATTAAAGTATCGCCGTGTTGAAAAATTAGGAAAATCCTAGTTACAGGATTTAGGTCCGACAGTGCAAAATTTATCGTAAAAGTTCATAAAATACAGTTAAAGCAGGCTGCGAACTTAGGATTCAGGCGATAGGTCTTTCAGTAAACGACCAAAAGTATCATAACGTACGGAAGTACCGGAACAGCGAGATAAACAGTTTATCAATTTTAAAGAACCCGAACAGGGAAAAACAGAGTAAGGTTCGCAACGTATTTCAGAAAATTAGAAGTGCGAGAACCAAATAAACAAAGAAGAACGGAAACTGTAGATATTGTCTCAAGAAAGCAGACGAACTATTCTAAAGCACTAAGACTCGAGAAGTATTAGTTGCTAAAAAATCCATAGGTCATCGATAGGTTATCGAGGGGACCTTGATCAGAACAGACTTTCGCTAGGATCGATAAATCAGATCTAAAAGGGAAGCCGTTCAAGCTAGAGAAATAGCCGATCATCAGGAACAGGATTCGAAGAATTGTTATTCCAGGGAAGTAGTAGATGATTCGAGACTTTCGTATTCTGCAGGATAGGAAGCCGACATTAAATAAATTTCACCCTTGGAGACGGGAGATTAAGAGGTCACGTGTGATAGGCTAGAAAAAGACGGCCTAGTGATCAAAAGTTGTGAAGTGTAAATATATCAAGAGTGTGTGTTAAAAGTAATATATTTTTTTAGTGTTTTATTGTGTGTTCTAAACGGATACACCAGTGTATTAAAAATGTTGTCAGTGTTAAATGTATTGAATATGTGTCAAGAAATGTCTGTACATGAGATGAGTTTGTACAATATGGAGTAAGTCAAGAAGGTGTGCCAAAATGACACATCGAACGAGAATAAAGGTCAGAAAACGACCTTAAACATGTGAGTAAAGATTTTCATTATGTTTTGGGTGTCGGGAAATTTTTGTGTACAATTCCACCGGAGTTTTGAATAAAAGGGATGTTCTTAAATAAATAATAACTAAATAAGAACGCGATCTGAACAAAAATAAAGTTTGAGAAATAATTATGTGAAAGAATAAATCCTGTAGAGGAAATGCATGGAATAAAATGTCAGTGTATTTGACGAATGTTATAAAAGCAAGCGTAATAATAATAATTATAACAAAGATATTTACATAAAGGTAAATTTGAATTATATGAAAGAAATAGCTTTTGAGCTTTTGTAAGGAATGAAGATATGATGTGAATAACAAGGTAAAGAAATCTAAATAAAGATTAAATTGAATGATATAAAAATATAGAGCGTTGGAACCTTAACAAATGTATAAGACAAGATGTGAATGCATGTTCTTAAAAATGGAGCGATTTATTGTCAACGGAAAAGCTTAATATAAGAATTGCGATATGTATCAATTGTTATTATGAAATTTATTAGTTCTTTGGAAGACATTCGGCCGTAAAGTAATGTGTAGCGCAATGGAACGCAATTAAATAAAAGTCACGCTAGGAATGCGTAGAATTTAAATGTACTTGGTAAATTACTTATGAGAGGTAGTTGATTGTATTGAATTGAGATATGTTGTAAGTCCTCTAATTGTGACGTAGATCACGAGGCCATGTGTGTGTTATTATATAAAAGGGAGCAAATGTATGGCATTATTGAGCGTAGGTCCTATAAGCTACGGCTAGACCCTAAATCGCGTCTTGTATAAGTCCTCCAATGTGGAAATGGTTCCCGAGGCATGTTAAGAGATTCGAACCTAGAATCCTCTTGTTGTTAAAGCCCCTAATTATTCGTCGTCGAATGTGTATTACTCTTCCCTATCAACGAGGACCCTTCATAATTAATAAATGCCAAGATTACGAGAGTGGTTTATGAGCCAAAGAATATTGTTGAAAGTGAAATGAGAAGTTAAAATGCCAGGTCTCTCCATAGAACTGAAAATAAAATGAAGGTTTTTTTTAAAGCATTGAAGAGAGCTCCAACCGTAGGCTAGGCAGGGAGCCGCTCTCCCTGTCATAAATCACGCTCGAGTATAATGGCCTGACCCTCATAGTACGAGGGTGGGTAAACCCTCATAGTACGAGGGTGGGTAAAGACCGTCTTGTAAGAAGTGTTAAATACACCGTGAGTGTTTAAAGTTGTTAATGACCCGGGCGTTGAACCGAGGTCCTTGTAGATTGATATTATCGCTTGCCAGTTCAGATCGTAGTTTTCTTATGTGATAATGGTCTTATAAGACAAATGAATTAAATAAAAATCCCTATTGTAATGTTGTATGGAAAATAGGAATCCACGAGTTTTGTGAAGATAACTAGATTTCGGGAGTAATCATAGTTTTTGACTTTGTCAAGTAATCTTTATGACTCTGGAGTACACAAGTAGTTTCCCGATCACCGTAGTGAATTTGCAAACTTGAGAGAGATGGTAAATACTGAGAATATGTGAAATGCCCAAATTTTGAAGTAGATAATTAACATGTAATTTTAAATGTAATTATATATTGTTTTGATGATAAGAAACGATAAAAATAGTTCTTGAGGTGTACAAAAGTATGACACCATTATTATGGGAAAGTATCTAGCCAAAGGAGCTCGTAGTTACATGGAACTTTAAGATAGGTACTTTATGGAAGTGAAAATAATCGTGAATTGTTGGTTTTAAAGAAAACCATGTGTTTTAATCTAATATTTGTTTTATTCTTATGCTATTCCTTGTTCACTTTGAACAAGTAGAAAGATATTGGTCAGTAGTTTATTTGTTTTATTGTTTGTAGCGCCATAATTTTGATTAATTAAATGTGTTAAAATAGGAGTTGATTTTGTTGTTATTTTTGTAAGTGTATCCTCTATTTAATCCAAAATATGTAAGTCACAGAGTGGGAGAACTTACCGCAGCCCCGAAAATCCCGAATTGAGCAATGCTGGCATACTGTGATTTGCATATTTCTTGCTGAAAGGGCACAATACGTCAGTTCTACCAACATGATTCTAAGCCTGCTGATAGGACCAATTTTTAAATACATGTAACTTCTATACCAACAAATGGATTTCATCCAAAATTGGTACAAAAAGATATAATATTTCAGATTATTTCTGACCAGCACTCGCATGGCATTGTTTCCAACATGCTTTTACGTGAACTAATAGATCCAATGACTAAATCCATGTAACGTCCTTTGAACTTCAACCACATTTTGTATTCTGTACCTTAGGGGATGGAAGTGAGAATATATTCAGTCACTAGAGCTGCCAACTGTATTGCTCTATTAGGCTACATTATGCCTAGTATACCTTATTTCGAACTAATTAAGACATTTCGATATTACCCACTTAATTTCGTCATTATTCTAGATAGTTTCATATACTGTAGATTAATCTATGGCATGAATCTTAATTTTAAGAAAAGTAGGCTCTATAGTTCGTCACGGAACTTCTTGTTCCATCTGACTATTAGGGAAGCGGCTAACTGGTAGCATGCTGAACTTCTATGCCTAAGGTCGCTGGTTCAAAGCCGGCCAAAGTCGCCGGATTTTCTAAGAGCGCTAAAAATCCGTCAGCATGCTTTCCTTCGGAGGGGAAGTTACAACGTTCGTTGCAAGTTGCTGGTTGCGGTGGCATCTAGCAGCCAAGTTCACAGCCAGGTGTCGTTGACGTTAGTATTTGGTACAAAATTAGGTACTACTACTTAAAATTGACCGTCTGCAGACCTTACCTGAATTACAGACTAATACAGTCATCACAAATAACACCGTTTATCAGACAGATTCTACACACACCCAATGTACACGGGGTTACATGACCACCTTGTCGCAGTCCCTAAACTGAGGAACTAACCAACATCTCTGCGGGAGATAAAATTTTGCGTGTAGAAGTAACAGACTGTTAGATAGTTACACATTAGTTCCAAACCTTGCATAAGGACAGTGTGATCACAAGTATAAAAATGAACCCCAAATGACAAGAAGGTTACCATCCCCATAAGACAGTAAAATGTTAAAAATATGCATAGAAAGACGACAAAATGTTAACTAACCTCCAATTGTAAAATACTTTCTCGCAATAAATGAGGTCTCATCCTCCTACGAAAACCTGCATATTTTGCCTATTATAGCCTATCCCCTAGTTTGCCTGGTGAAATCTACCTCCGCCTTCCGGTGTGCCGAGAGGAATTTTTTCACATACGAACACTACCATGATGTTTGCAAGTCCGATTTTCTATCGAAAATTGTTTGTTCACTGTCTATCTCCAGAGGGTAGAGTCTTTCAATTGGGCGAATCAGAACCCCATCTTTCGTTTTCACTTTAGCTACACGCACTGCACCATCGCGACCAGTGAAAAGCGTTAAAATTCTCGCCAAGAGGCCATTCCACCCTTTTCAGTTTCTCAGAACTAAGTAATACCATGTCACCCTCCTTCAGAGATGACGCCTTCTTTATTTTGGGACGTTGTCAAACTGTGAGAGGTATTCCTTCCTTAAGCGCTCCTTCATTTCTTCAATTAATTACTATCTGAATCGTAAGCGAGAACGAAACATTCCTTCCTCTAATTTATCTAGATCTGATACATGGGTAGCAATGATCTCATGTAGAAACATGCTTGGAGTTAATGGAGTTAAGTTCTTTGGATCCTCAAATGCGTATGTCAGCGGGCGGCCATTAATAACCGATTCCACATCACATAGTGAAGTTGACAGTTCTTCATAAGTCAGAACAGACTTCCCGAGCATCCTCTTCAGTAACTCATTGACAGAACGAACCAGGCGCTCCCATCAACCTCCTCACCAACAAGCTGTGGGAGGATTGAACTTCCACTCAATTTCTTGTATTTGAGAGTCATTCAGTATTTTCAGGACGGACTTTTCTTTTAGCATAATCGCAGCTCCAACAAAATTAGTTCCGTTGTCACAGTATATAATGGATGGACGTCCTCTTCTCGCAATGAATCTTCTTAATGATAGAAGTGAAGATACGAGTTCTAAGTGAACAGCCCTGTAAATTGTGCACGTATACAATGTAATCCGCACCTTCGAACCATTCTTTAAAATCAATGGTCCAGTTAGATCAATTCCAGTAACTTCAAATATTGCAGCATCTTCGATACGATCTTGTGGTAGTGGAGCTGCGTGCTGAGCTCTGTGTCGTTTGCACTGCATGCACATGGAAATCACTTTTCTAATGGCTCTTCTACTCTGAATGATCAAAAAAAAATTCTCAGCTGTACAAGGAGAAATTGTATGCTAGCATGACATTGAACTTTATGTTGTTCCTTGATCAAGGCATCATCTACATCATGATTTCTGGGCAATAACAAGGGAAATCGGAAATTGAAAACGTCATTCCTCATTGTAATCTCTGTCTTAACACGGCCTAGTCCTTTACTGTCTTGAATTACTTTCAATCCGCAGATTGTGTCACCATCTCGAGGAAATGACTCCCCTTGTACACACTTTATAATAAGTAATTCTGCTTCCCTTAATTCTAAAAAAGTTAGTGGACCAGTTTGCCTCTCTCTACTACTTCGAGCGTTGTTGTAGAATCTTAATACCCATCCCATAATTCTTACTCTTTGAGAATAGGTGAGATCTCTTTTCAGATCAATGTCCATCATTGTTACAGGCTCGTCTGTGTTCTTCTTTTTTCTGAAACAATGAGATCCTCGTCATATGTGCCTTCATTGGTGTAATAAACAGGCCACTCCTCTTCAGTACCTCTCAACCAGCGTGGACCCTCGCACCAGTTGGAATTGGCCAATTCCGATGGATAGCACCCTCTTGATAGTAAGTCGGCAGGATTATATACTCCAGGTACATGCCTCCAGTGTTGTGGGTCAGTCAGCTATCTTATTTCCATGACTCGGTTGCCAACAAAGGTATGCCATGGTTCATTTCTTCTAATCCATGCAAGAGCGGTCGTGGAATTACTCCAAAAATAACTTTTCACATTTTCTAACGAAAGGGATGATTTGACTAATGAAGCAAGACGACCTCCTATAAGGCAACCTAACAATTCTAGTCGAGGAATAGTGACCCTTTTGAGAGGTGATATTCGAGCTTTAGCTAGTACTAACTGAACTGATACACCCTTCTCATCCTGTTCTGAGATACACTACTGCTCCGCAGGCATGTTGACTGGCATCAACAAAAGTATGCAATGACCAAGACTGTCTGTCCGTTTTTCCTCCAGTTACCAGTCTTTGAACCTCTATCTCTTCTAAGTGGCCAATTTCCTGGTAACGCTGTTTGAACTCCTTCGAAATTACGTCAGGCGGAGGGGAGTCCCTATTTGATTTAAACCTTTTTTTACTCGAGTTCTCTGTAGCTTCTATTTTCCACGATTTCTGTAGCAATAATTTGAACGGGAAAATCGCAGGGGCTAGAAATCCAACGACGTCATGAATTTTCATTATTACTGAAAGTAGATCCCTCTTAGTAAGTATATCTTGGCAGAATGGAAATTGAGCAACAATACAGACCCCCATTGAATCCAGTCTCTTGTTCCACCTCATGCCTAATACCTTTGTGACACATCCATTGCTTTCAATATCTTCATTGTTGCTTTCGATCTTCGAAAGTTCACAGTTTCTTATTGTAGATTCCCAGCATCTCAGCTCCATCTTGGCTTCAGCTAGAATCCTTGTGCTTTCAAATCGAAACATATTGTATTCTTCTACAGAATCAACTGATGTTACACAGTTATCTACGTACATAGATTTCATCAGTTTCTGTGCTATCAGTTCATCCTTATTACTAACAGTCGAAAGATGATGATCCAATACAGCACCCAATATAAATGGACTACACGTGGCTCCAAAAAGAAATCTTGAATGTCTATAAATCTTCAATTTCATAGTTCTGAAATTCTCCCACCATAAAAATCGGAGATAATCACGATCTTCAACTCGTACCTCAATCATTTGGAATGCTTTCCTTATGTTTGCAGTAACACCCAGCTCTTTCTCTGGAAACCTTAAAAGAATTTCAGGAATAATTTGAAAGTAGTTAGGACCTTTCATTAAACAATCGTTCTGTGAAAGCCCTTTGTCTATTTTGCATGAAGCATCAAAAACTGGTCGAACTGAAGTAGTCAGACTTTCACGTTTGATTACAGGTCGGTGTGGAAGATAATGACAAGATTTCTCAACCTCTTCCTGTAGCACTTCTTCAATATAGCCTTCTGCTATCCAGTCTTCAAATATCTTGCCATAGTGTGAGAAGAGACCTGTCTTTTCTAACTCTGCGTGGTCGACTGAAGTCTTATTTCTGCTATTTCTGGATGTCCCTCCTTCCAAGGAAGACCAACTACATAACGTCCATCTTCTTTCTGGGTTAAAGTATTGAGTAGATGTTGTTTCGCTTCTCGATCTTGTTCTTCAGCTGACTTGATTTCTACTGGATCCTGAATACCAATTGTTTCAAGATTCCACAAGTCTGTGATTGAGCCATCGTTGTAAGCCATAGTGATTGTTGTATTGGCCATGTTCACTTCAGGAGAGTTGTCGGTTTGTTCTCCACCCAATTTCCATCCTAGCTTTGTTTCTATGGCTGTAAGACCACTCTTAAGCCGAACAACATTTCCAGTTAGAATTTTAGCATAGATATCCATTCCAATAAGGAGCTGAATTTCTGGACAGTTATCACCCACATCGCTGATCCATATTTTCTTCGTTCTACTGTAAGTTCACGAAACAAGGTAGAACATGCTGAAACTCGTGGGATTGACTGGCAAATACGTGACTTATCCCTGACTTCGATCTCAAAAGCAACGTTACCGCCCGGTTTCTGTAGCTTAATTGTGTACTTCTTGTGATTTATTTCCGAGGTCTTGCTTCCACCGAACTGAACATGGGAAACCAATTCTTCAGCATATGCTATCAATCCGAGTTCTTCAGCTGTTTTCATCAAAAGATAGGATCGCTGAGTGCCACAATCCAAGAAGTCTCTCACTGTTTTCCGTCTGCCATTGCCGTGGACAGTAACCATCAGTGTTTGTAATATTACTTCACGGACGGATGTGTGACAAGCCATATTAGAAGTTGTGTGACGCTGTTTGACTTCTTCTTCTTTATTCGATTCATTCTTATCTTTCTGCATAAGATCAGGACACATAACCGTGGCATGCTTCTTACAACAAACCAAGCATCGGATGGTTGATTTACAATTCTTTGACAAATGATTAGATCGCAAGCATATGAAACAACGCTTCTTTTCTCTAACCTTCGATCTTCTTCCCTCAACTGTCATGTTTGTTGTTTTGAAACAGTTCTCGCTGTCATGGGCATTTTCGCAAAATATACATAAGTCTTCTGAAGTATTGCTAAGTGCTGCCACAGTAGGTGTACTCATCTTATCTTTAATTTGCTTCCTGTGTACTTTTGAAATACATCCCTCCCTTTCAGTCTTTTCTTTCGCTTCTGTGCTACCGAAACCTGACTGTGCTAACAAGATTTGTTGCTCATTTAGGACTTCAGTCTTGATAAACTCCATTAAACAATCAAGTCGAGACATCCTAGGTTCTATTTCACTAACAATTTGTTTCGAAAATTGACTCCTCTGCCATGCCCGAAACGTTTCTTCTGGCAGACTCGACTCAACTAAGGGACATAACTATGTGCCTGGATCAGTGTCTGTCAAGTTTAAGGAACTGAGTGACCATAAATGTGATTCTAATTTAATTGATAACGTTGAAAGGGGGAGTTTATCCTTTTGAGTAGCATTTGAAATTACTAGTTTCAACAGTTCTCTTACGTAGACTTGCATCAGAAGATCATTCCTGCCGAATCGTTTTTTTAATGCTTCAATGACTGTTGGGTAATTTTCTGCTGTTTGAGGGTAACTAAGAACAATTGCTTGTGGTTCTGTGTCAGGTTTCATTGCCTGTAATAAATACTGAAACTTGTCACTGTCGTGCAAATTATCATCTTCGTGTACCTTTCTGAACTGAGACCAAAAACCTAACCAATCCTTTAGATCTCCATTAAATGTCTTTAGCTCAATTTTGGGTAACTTAAAGGACCTTCGTTTATTGATATCATTATATCCTTCATTTCCGAACCTCTCGCTAGGTGCTGAACTAATCACGCGGAACAAAATTATATTGTTTACTTGTACCTTAATAACCTCAAATTCGTCTATGTATTTCTCAGTACTTTCTCTTTTAGCTAAAATAACATTGTCCTCCGCATCATTGTCTAATAAATGATCCATTATTTTCACGTCAATTTCATGAAGTTCCTCCTTTAAACTTTCCAAACGATTAAAATTTGATTTCAACAAGTCACTATTCTGCGAGGTAATTCCTGTAGCAAGTATAACTCTTTAATGCATTGACATTTGTTTGTTACATTTTGTCTAATAGGAGCCCTACCTTTCTTTAGCCGTTCCATGTTATTCCTTCTCTTCTTGGATAGGAATAATTATTGGCAGTAATTTATGTACGTCTCCAATCACGTCGGGGTCCACCAAATGTTAAAAATATAATTAAAACATAGGTTTACATATTCTATCTGACTCCAATCTACTCGTATTTATTTTCCTTTTTTAAAAGGCTAGTCCATGAAAACATTTCTCAACATGTTTACTAAACATTTGTTAACAAACTTCTTCAACATTATGTCCACACCAAATAAACTTTTGTTAACAAACATCTTCAATATTTAATAAACTGTTTGAGAGGTTATAATGGATAGGGTCAGGAAGAAGAAAGTACTTACAGCTGCAGCTTTAATTATTTTAGTGAGAACAATTAGAGAAAAGCGCAGACGTAAGGTGTGGCAAAGCAAAATATTGGAAAGGCGTTTAGAATTACGTTTGGAGAGAACACTTATGTCAGAACTATTAATTCATGATGCAGCAGGCTTTCAAAACTTTCTAGAGAATGTCTCCACATGACTTTCAGTTCTTGTTGACAGTAATTGGGCCTGAAATTGCAAGAAATGCCACAAATTATCGGCAAGCCATCTCCATTAATGGCAGGCTAGGTATGACATCAAGATTCCTAGCAACCGGTGACTCCTACACTTCACTTATGTACTTGTCTAGAGTATTGTGCCCGTATACACGGATGATGATCAATCAGCACTCGGCTTTTGCTCTTGCTCCCCCGCTGATTAAACATCTGATATGGAATACTCAAGGTTCACAAGGATATTAAGGAAAAACACAACATTTTAAATATTACAAAAATTTAATTCATAAAAGAAAATTTTTCACTCAAAAACATGTAGAAAAAAATCAATCACTTGGCATAGTTCCTTCAAGTGTTACTCAAAAATATGTTAAAAGAAATCAATCACTTGGCATAGTCTCTTCAAGTGTTGTTCAAAACTAAAAATTAATCACTTGGCATAGTCTATTCAAGTGCCATAAAAAATCACTTTGCAAAATTTTATCAAGATCACTATAATGTCATTTCATTATTTTACGAACTTTATAACCACTTTGTAATCCCTTTGTCTTGCTTAAATCTAATTATAATTATTTGTAATATATTTTACTAAGGCGTCAAGCGCGCCTATCATTCAAGTCATACAACTTTCCAAGGCTATGGATATTTATATTCATTTCAAATCTTTACCCTTCTGGGTATCTTTAACGTTACATAATTTTTATTTATCTATCATTCATTTATTCAGTCCTTTGGACTTGACTAATATTTCTCCACAAAGCCTTAGATTTTACACATTTAAAATACTGTACAAGAACATGCCATGTCTGTGAATCGAACCCTTGTTCTACCAGCTTCATTCTCATGCATCAGATGATCTTTCTTTTGCAGCGTACCATGTACTGATTTATTTATTTTTGTGCGATCTTTATTCACCTTTAAAATGTATTTTCCACAACCCGTTCTTTCATTTTTTGAGGAAGGAATCCTTTTACTTACAATAAAAGTGTTTGACAAACTCGTCAAAATTCATGTAAATGCTACAAACTTATATTCTGGAGAAATGTCTCCATCCCAGCATTGAGATTTTATCAGTTAATTGCAGCTTGCATCTTTTTAATAAAAACTTTTACATAATGGCCTTTTTATTATTATTAGTCTTTTGACAGACCTTCACTTTACCGCAGAACCCATTAACTTTCTGTCTCACTGCCACGTTACGGTAGGTCGGCGCTCACAGCTGCCTGGCTCCTGTGATACTTTACTTGATTTATTGCGTCTGGCCAGCCACCACGCTTTACACTTTGTTTATCTCTCTGACCATATGATTTTCCAAGACTTTCGTTTCACTTCTAAAACAGCTATTTGTTCCTGCTTTTAGTTATTATTATTATCATTATTTATATTTCGATTTTACAGGATATGTATAACTTATTCCGGAGAGGATGCCTAATATAATAACAATTTGTGTGACGCCTTCTATCAATACTATTTTATAACAAAGCCGCTAACGGTCTTACTTGCAATTTTTTTTTCGACGATTATTGCCTACAACATTTAGATATAACAATGCCTCATGGTCTCACATGTTGATTCACTTACAACGCGTTATTTCGACGATTTATGGCCTTTAATAATTATAACAATGCTCTTATGGTCTTACATGTATATTTCATTCGACGATTTCTGCCTACAATAATATTTCAACACAGCCTGATCGGACTTACAATGTAATTAATTTTAACGCTTCAAAATGGCAATACAATTTATGGGAATTTCACCTACCCAATACGATACGACGTTTTCATACGACAACAATTCAGAAACGGGAATCTTTCACCAACGACTTTTCGATGAGACTCTCCATCTCCTGAGTAATTCTATCCTGATTAACGCACAATTATAAGCTTTTAGCTTCATTTATTTAGTACTGAGCCCCTTTGGCAACGACGATTCCTTGCTTGGTTATTCGCGGTTTATTTAATATCTCAAATTAATATTTCATTCATAACGTTAAGATCTCGGCCTTCTTATCATTTAATTTTCATATTTCTGGCTCGCTAGCCGGTGATAATACATTTCTTTAGGTGTTTTATTTCACCAATTACTTTTAAAGATTTATAAAATTTATCATTTGACAACAATACGTCAAGACATTTTAATTTATTTCGTTCTGTTTATTACTTGAGTTTCTCATTACAAATTTCATTATCACTTTATTTTGAATGCATAACCACTCGATAACATTTATTTTTTATTATTTTCACTACGAAATTTCAATTATTTTTTTCATTTCAACCGTTGTCTTATTTGCCTTTTAATTATAAGATCAACTATTTTATATATTTCATTATTTAATTTAACAATGTTATTATGATGCATATTTATTTTATTATCTGCTTTTACAATGGCGAAATTTTAAGCCATTTAAATTATTTTCGGTTCCTTCCTCCAAATCATTTATTATTTATTATTTCATTTCTTGTCTTTTTATCACTTTACATTACTGATCCCTTTCATATAATTATTCTGCGAGGTCATTCTCGCAATTATTTATTATTATTATTATTATTTCAACATTTAATTATATAAGTGCATTCAACTACCCGATGAGTTCGATCGTTAAACTCCCCAGTTACGACCGATCTCATCGAGCCAGTACATCGTACATCTGCAATTTTAATGAAAAATCATGACTCACCATCGTGATCCGTCTTCTGATCCATCCTTGGGAAGGATTTCACCCACCTAACGACATAATTAGTACTCTTCCATGGCACTTTCTCTTGTGAGCGACACCTCACTTATGTCCAATCGACCTTCACTTAAATTTAAACACATCACTAATTTATAAAACATTATATTAACACTAAAACACATATATCTTGTAGTGTAGCTTATTTACACTGCATAAATTTTCACCACCTCTCAGTGACTCTTGGCACGTTTTATCGGTGTTCCACGCCCTGATGAGATCCCCGGACCCTGCATTGGACGTGATGCAATCTCGAACGGCTCCTTTACTGGATCTAGTCTTTGCCCTGTCTTTTAGATAGTCTATTTTGACTTCTATTATCGTCCTATTATTAGCGCCTTTCAATTTTTACTTGTTCTACGTTTTCGTAGCGGTCTATCGAACCTACGGCCCGCTTATTTCGTGACCGTATTTTTTGTCCTTATTTGCGACAAGTTTTCCTTTACTTCTCCTACGAGAATGTCTTTATTGCTACGTTCCTATTTGATACACTGTAGCTTCGCTCAAGTTCACTATATTTGTTCTTGGATCTCGAACCCGTGTTCATTTACTGTTATTATTGGTTTTCGTTCCAATATCGGTCCCTCAATACTGTAGTCTTTCACTTAACCTTCATGGAGACCTGTATGTATATTTCGAAACGATGACCTCCAGCGTAATGTCTTTACTGATCTGGACTGTTGTATTCTAGCTTATTACTGTTCTAGAATTTTTACTTCGTCACGGCTTTCGAGTAGCATATTATAGTTTTGATCTAGCACAAGTGCTTTAGTGATCACTGATAACAACCGTGGCGGTTTTAATTTACCACGCACATACAACTTTTTGTTATTACCGCGGATACTGATGATCGTTAAGTCGTCTTAACACGATCTACTTTGGCGGTTGGTAACGAACTGCGTTACTTGCTGTGACTTCTCCATACAGGAGTACGATGAGTCTTTACTAGTGTGAGGACGGACTTCCGTCCCGACAACTTGATAATACTGTGTACGGTATACTTGTATACTGTGCGGAATTGCGCTGAGCCTCCCCGGGCTTACTGAACTGCGACAAGTATAGTGCAGCGCTTCTGCATTTTAGGAGACAGCGTGGAGCCTCTCCCCGGGCTTCTGGTGAACTGCTTCTGACACAGCCTATAGCCTCACTTGGCTGACGGATACTGCATGCTCTGTGGTTGAAACCTGGGCTATTTATTGGGAACTTGCAAAAATAAACTACTTTTGCCTTCTTCCTGGAACTAACTTCTGAACAAGACGTCGCACGTTTTTGAAAAGTATAACATTATGTTCCCTATATTTCAAACGTCTCATTACCATTTCGTATTCTGAAAATCGATCGTCTAATTAATTTAAATAAAATCTACAAGGCTCCTCAGCTGCGTGGGCGATTGAGTTTTTTTTATCTTCTTCCCACTACCTTCGCTTGGATCCGCCTAATGACGTAATTGCTGACTAAGTACTTCTTTCCTGGGCCTAAATTATTCATTCATAACCTCGCTTAATTCATAATTTCCTGGATTATTCTGATCCCCATAGGCCTATTGTTATAATTTTGCGTTGTTTCCGCGAAAACGGCTTATTTCACAATTTTGCGGTGTTGATTCGTAATCCAGTATTGTCAGAAAAGTGCCGATCTAAGCATTCAGTGGTGATTTCCCTGCTAATCTGCTCGGGCTGATTCATCCCAGCGTGACTGCTCCCGTGATTCACACATCGCTTGCACCACGTATCTCCAGATAAAGCTATCAATGTTCTGCGTCATGGCCTGACTCACATCGTTATTTCTTCACTGCTAGTTCATAGCTGGACCTCTTTTCATCTTAGAGATCGGAAGTTCATATCCTGTACCAACCCTAGTTGGGTACAGTATCAAAACAAGCAATTTCAGTTATGGTGCCTCAATTGCGCCTTTGCGCATGCGCGAACCAAAATGTTATCGAAAACACGAAAAGTTAATGAAAAGTTTCATTCACAAAACTTAAAAAGATTTTGTTATTGAACATGCTCGAAAAGTTAACGGAGACGCTATTTTTTTTATGAACAGTCAAAAATGTTCATGAACAAAGTTAACGAAAACTTCTTGGTGTGGACTAGGCTTAAACAAAAGTCTGTTCATGACGACAACAAAACGACAAGTCAAAGCCTAGCTCCTGTAGAGATATGCCACTTCAAGTCAGTAACTTAAAGTCCAAAGAGGTAACCTGGAAGATAATACACTATAATTTATATTTTCTATCAGTGTCCGAGGAAATGATCGGCTCGCCTGAGTCTTTAGCTCCTTCCACCGGAGACCCTTAGGGTGAGCTACAAGTTCAGTTCAATTTCAAGTAGTTCCAACTTCCGCTACCAGATATCAATGATACCTAGTGGTGAACGTTGGAACTTTGATAGAGCGTTCCAACGAAATCAAACCTAACAAATTTAGCTTCACACAAGTTTAGTCTGTGGGAGGATCTTTTACATGCCATAAATCTATGACATGGGACCGCCGGCTTTACTTCCCCTCGGAAGGAAGGCATGCTGAAGGATTTTTAACGCTCTTAAAAATCCAACGACTTCGGCCGGGTTTGAACCCGCTATCTTGGGAACAGCAGTTCAGCACGCTACCAACTACGCCACCGAAACCGCTTGATGAGAAATTATTCAGCACTGAGATTTGGTGATGACATTGACATCTTAGCCGATTCACCAGAGGATTTGAATGAGTTTTTAAATGGTATGGACTCCGACTTGAAGAAATAATTTATGACTTGCATTACCCGACGTGGCTTCGCCCGCGAATATTCTAGTTGCAAAATCTCAATCATGAATGCTATGACTGATTTATCCTTGGTATGAATAATGAAACTTTATCAATTCAGCTACTGGTGCAGTGGTTAGGGGTTTGTCATTCCTTCATAGGTATATCAGAGCGAAGTTAGTTTTCTAGGAATATCACAGACACTGTTAATTTAAGGGCCATTAAGTGTGGTTTTCGGAGACCCTTTATAGTCGGGTGAAAACGACCTCTCGTACCACACTCACACGTGAAAATTGCGTGAAAACATTCTAGAGTGCTCCTTGACCCCCTTAAGCGCATTATACTGCATGTATTGATGAATTTTACAGCTTAATTTGGCTCAGTGATAACCTTATAACCGTCTGGAAACTTTCACAGTAATGTAATAATTGGAATTTCATTGCGTCTTACAGAAATAGATGGACCTGTGAGATTCTGTTACCATGGTTACCGCGTTGCATTATTTCATTATTTCATTGTTAATATACAGGTTTTAAGGTATTTATTTAATTTTGAGGCATTTAAAGAGTAAGTGAGTGCGTTGAACCTGTAGGTACAGTTCCCCATATGTGTAGGTTGGTGTTAATGGGACCTTATTTTCGGTACAAAAATGGAATGGGACCTTAGCAGAATAATATAGGGAGGGATGAAAATTATTAAATGTAAAACAAAAACAAGATGTTCAGTAAAGAACATATAGCCTACTTTCTCCTAAATGCATGGGCATTGTTATAACTCTTTGTCCTTTTCAAGGAGTATGGTTGAATGTTGGTTGTAGTAGCTTGTTGAAATACAACGTGCTATAGGGATATTAAACATGAATATGAGGTGCCCTTTGCTGGTGCTACCTCTGTACCAAATTTCGTTCCATTCGGTTTCACCGTGTTCGAATTGATAAGGGGAATCGATTTTCACACAAAGATGGCCGCCATCCGCAAAATATTAGGCTGATGACCTATTAGTTTGGTCAAAGGATGCTCCCTCCATAAAGGTATGTTGTTGCTAAATTTGCTAGAGATCGGATGATTAGGCTAATCGTAATTTGATTTAAGCTTTGAACATTTGTGTGGCCGCCATTACGTTTCTGTCAATATGGCGGCGATATAAATCATGACACTGAGATGCCCTTTGCTAGTGCTATCTCTGTACCAAATTTCGTTCCATTCGGTTTCACCGTGTTTGAATTAATAGGGAGAATCGATTTTGACACAAAGATGGCCGCCATCCGCAAACTATTAGGTGAATGACCTATTAGATTGGTCAAAGGATGCTCCCTCCATAAAGGTATGTAGTTGCAAAATTTGGTAGAGATCGGATGATTAGGTTAATCGTAATTTGATTTAAGCTTTGAACATTCGTGTGGCCGCCATATCGTTTCAGTCAAGATGGTGGAGATATAAAACATGACACTGAGGTGCCCTTTGCTAGTGCTACCTCTGTACCAAATTTCGTTCCATTCGGTTCCACCGTGTTCGAATTAATAGGGGGAATCAATTTTGACATAAAGATGGCCGCCACCCGCAAACTATTAGGCTAATAACCTATTAGATTGGTCAAAGGATGCTCCCTCCATAAAGGTATGTAGTTGCAAAATTTGGCAGAGATCGGATGATTAGGTTAATCGTAATTTGATTTAAGCTTTGAACATTTGTGTGGCCGCCATTACGTTTCCGTCAAGATGGCGGCGATATAAAACATGACACTGAGGTGCCTTTCGTTAGTACTACCTCTGTACCAAATTTCGTTCCATTCGGTTGCACCGTGTTCGAATTAATAGGGGGAATCGATTTTCACACAAAGATGGCCGCCATCCGCAAACTATTACGCTGATGACTTATTAGTGTGGTCAAAGGATGCTCCCCCCATAAAGGTATGTTGTTGCAAAATTTGGTAGAGATCGCATGATTAGGTTAGTCGTAATTTGATTTAAGCTTTGAACATTTGTGTGGCCGCCATTACGTTTCCGTCAAGATGGCGGCGATATAAAACATGACACTGAGGTGTCCTTTGCTAGTGCTACCTTTGTACCAAATTTCGTTCAATTCGCATTCACCGTGTTCGAATTGATAGGGGGGGGGACAGACATTCAGAGTACACACACTCACACACACACAGACACACAGACACACACACACAGACTCACACACACACATACACACACACAGACAGACACACTTTTTTCGCCCTGTGTAGATCTCATAAGTCTACTTTCATTTTTTGCAAAAATCGAAAGTAGGCTAATAATAGAATGGAGCTGAAAGTAATCAGAAACCACTATTTACGTCAAATTGGGAGATGAAAAGCTAAAGAAATTAGGAGACTTCTGCTACTTAGGAAGCAAAATAGCTAGTGATTGACGAAGCAAAGTGGATATAAAAAGTAGGTTGGCTCAAGCAAGGAAAGTATTTTTACAGGAAGGAAATCTGTTGACATCAAATATATAATAGATTTAGGTATTAGAAAGTCTTTTTGAAGCCATTGTCTAGAGTGTGGTGCTCTATTGAAGTGAAAATTGGACTGTTGTTGAAGCAGATTAGATGAGAATCGAAGCTTCGTCCATCACTGGTTATTTTGTTTCCAAAATAGCAGAAGTTTCCTACTTCCTTTAGCTTTTCATCTGGCAATTTGACATCAGGAGGAGTTTCTGATTTCTTTCGGCTGCATCCTTTTACGTTAACACTTACTAAATTTTCTGACGGCTTTTCTTGTATTTTATTTCTAGAAGGCAGAGATTGTCGGAGGGTGTCACTGTAGGTTTGGTAGTGTTTTGTAGAGCTATTTATTTGCCTTACATATTTGGATCTGATGATGCTCGCTTGACGAGTGAAACATGTCATCCCTTTGTTTTCAACGTCTGCTTCATTATATATAAAACTTAATCTCATTTAATTTATTTTAGGTTTTTCACACATTACAGCAATTGAAATTATTTTTGTGTTGGCCAACTGAAAGCAACAATATTGTGGTTTATTTCTTTATTTAGCGTATGGCTTTTAGTGCCGGGAGTGCCCGAGGACATTTTCGGCTCACCGGAGGCTGTAGCTGCTTCAAGCGGTCAACCCTATGATGAGCTACAAGTTCCGTTCAATTTCAAGTAGTTCCAACTTTCGCAATCAGATGTCACTGGCACCTAGTGGTGAATGTCGGAACTTTGATAGAGCGTTTCAACGAAATATAACCTACAATTTAGCTTAACACTAGTTTAATTAGTTGAAGCCATAAATCTATGACATGGGAATGTCGGCTTTACTTCCCCTCCGAAGAAAAGCACATTGTAGGATTTTAACGTTCTTAAGAAGATCCGATGTCTTCGGTCGGGTTTGAACCCACGATCTTGGGCATAGAAGTTCAGCATGCTACCAACTACGCCACCGAAGCCGGCAACGATGAAAAATGGCTTCAAAGCCATCTGTTCTTGTTTGTTGCTTCATTTGAGGGGCTTGGACATCGTGTTAATTTAGCCCCGTGTAGATGGGTGGAGAAAGGCCAGTAGGAAGACCACTATGTTCCTGGAAAAAATGAAATCTCCAAACTTTGCAGACATCTGAACTTGGACAACTGGCAAGAACTCGCCCAAAACAGAGTTCAGTGGAGGCATTTTTTGAGATCCGCGGGGGATCTTCATGTCCCATAGAAGCCTTCTGAGTGGGTGAGTGAGTGAGTAGTTGGGTGTGTATTCTTCTTCTTCCTCTTCTTCTGCTTTTATGGCCTCATTGGACCACTTCAGTCAATAATTTCTTGGTCCTCTTCTTCAGTAAGTTTCCTTTCCGAGTTGCCCAGTAGCTTTTCATTCGATCTGATCTTCTCAGGCGTTCCTCATCTGTAAACACCCTTTTTTTTATTGTATTACGCTTGTCTATTTTTGCCTAAAATCTTATTTTTATATCTTTTAGTTGGGTGTGTATTCTTATTAGTTTTTTTTTATTTTGGTCGTGTGGCCTCCCAAGGGGCTGAGTGCAGGTCTTTCTAGTCGACGCCCGAGGGCGACTTGCGCGTCGGGATGAGAGATGGAATGGATGAAGGTTGGTTGGTTCCTTAGTTTAGGGGCTGCGACAACGCGGTCATGTAGCCCCGTGTACTTTGGGTGTGTGTAGAATCTGTCTGATAACCGGTGTCAATTGTGGTGGATGTATTAGTGTGTGTATCTGTTTCTTAATTCAAGGAAGGACTGCAACTTTGAATTTATCAAATAGTTCCTACTTTTGCCACCAAATGCCACCGTCAACGACTACTAGGCCTAGTTCAGAACTCAGCTACTAGACGCCACAGCAGTCGGCTCTTGGCAACGAACGTAGGGACCTAAGAGCGTTGTTTACATTCTCAACCTATACAATTTAGCTTCACACTGGTGTAATTAGTGGAAGGCTCTTCAACATGCCATAAATCTATGACATGGGACCGCTGGCTTTACTTCCCCTCCGAAGGAAAGCATACTGAGGGATTTTTAACGCTCTTAAAAAATCCGACGGCTTCGGCCGGGTTTGAACCCCCCATCTTGGGCTTAGACGCTCAGCATGCTACCAACTACGCCACCGAAGCCACCTAGAAATAAATGAAGATGAATGAATGTGGGCAAAGATGTGGAAGGAAGCGGCCGTGGCCTATCAGAAGGTACCGTCCCAGCATTTTCCTGGTGTTGAAAATGGGAAACCACGAAAAACCATTTCAAGGATGGCCGACAGTTGGACTCGAACCCACGAGTCTACCGAGTCAGCAGAGAGCTTGGCCCCATGACCTAACGCTGCACTTGAGCCAGCGTAGCCACTGTTGTCGGTATTATTATTAGTGATTTAAGCCCACCAAGGAGCGCTTATTACTAGTGATTCTGTGTCGCTTGCTTTGTTTTCCAATATCCCCTCAGTCCAGCCAATAACTTGTCCTTCCTCTCCTGTGTGAGGGGTGGTCGGGTCTTAATCACTTTGGGTGGTGAGGACCAAGAGTAGTTAACACTATCACAAAATTTTGAACGGACATGAATATCATAGTCTAGAATCCCAGCGTTATTCATGTCTTGTTTCACTTCATTACCCCACAAGCTGCCAGTCATGAAACCATTAATCAAGTTGAAGATCTTCTTGGTGATTCATTCGCTCCCCATCCGGAAGAGGTGCCCGTAGAATTTCAGTCGTCTCCGTCGCATGATAGTGGTGGCTAGTTCCAACTGATGGTATGATTCTGTGTTTGCTTTAAGTCGATAAGAGCCATCTGGGAACAATCTTGGTCCATGAATTTTTCGAACGATACGTCTCTCGACTTCTCCAAATCATCCATGTTGCATTTCTTGATCATCAAGAGGGTCTCTGCTGCATATAAAAACTGTGGTCTAATAACGGTTTTATAATGACAGATACATTTTTTGAAATACACCTCTTGTTGTTGGGTGTGTACATATATATAAAGAATTTGTCTGATAACCTGTGTTTCGTATTGTAGTGTCTGTAGTAGTATGTGTATTTGTAATTCAGGTGAGGATTCGGAAGGTGACGGCCGTTGCCTTAAGTTAGGAACCATCCCATTATTTGCCTGGAATAGAAGTTGAGGGAACTTCTTCCTGGTTGGCTGAGGTGGGAATTGAACCTAGACCTCCGGGGTAACTGCCAAAAATGCTAGCCATTACACCAGGTGGTGGAGTTTTTTGTGAAGTATTTATTTCCAAATAAAGTGATAAATGTCAAATTCCCACATTGAAAATATGGGGGGATAGCACATTATGCTAACAGAATTCTACTCATCGTGAATCAAAGTAAAGTACTGTAAATTGCTAATGGTATTCATTGCTGCACCAACATTCTTTAGAGGGGCAGCAAAAGAATTACGGTACTTATAAATCTCTTAAAATATAACATTGAATGTAAAAGTTTTTGGAATAGGGTTTACCGCAATATTGTGCTCGATACTACACCAATAAGTGCGATTATTTCTGCTAAATGCCCCGTGTTTCAATTTTCATAATATGGTCACTCTATCACTGTAAATATGCCCCTGTGACATAGATGTTTTGTGTTTCAGAGGAGCTGGACAACCGCAGGAAGCACAAGGAAAAGACCGATGCGCTGATGTTACAGCTAGCAAAAGCACATGAGTATAAAGAAATGAAGAAATTGGAGGAAGCTGCGTGGGACAAAGTTATGAGCAAAATGATAGATGACGAAGTGCGCCGTGAGCGAGAGGCTGTAATGGACTCAAGGGTAAATATATTGCACATCCCTTATTCCAAATATTGCAGAACATGTTACAACGCTTTCTATAGGGGCGTATGTATGAATGTATTGTAACCGTTTCCACGGGATACGGATGTGCGACGACCCGGCTAATACCACCACACACCGCCCGGAAAGGGATACACTCCCATAAAAATGCATTTGAATTTAGCATGGCTCGAAATAATAATACTAACACGATAGATCTTGGGAACTCAGGACGTTAACGGGATTATTGGCCGTGGGTCATCATCAAACTAAATTCACCATGCATAAACGTGTCATGTCTAGTAAAATAGAGCATCCAAAACAAGCAATACCAACTCCAGGTTTCGAAAATAAAAGTCAACACTCAACCCCCTTTATGAAACCCTAAATAAAATAATAATATAACGGCTCCTATTCTACTCTTCGTTAGGCTTAGAATAATTATTGAAACTTGTCTTCGTCATGTTCAGTCCTTTTAAATGGTAAAATAAATATAAAGAAACACAGTCCAAGGTGATTCTTGTTCACATAAATAACAAGGAGATGAAAAAAATACACAAAAATTAAATCTCAAAACATTTCGTCCCCCACTCAATCATTTCATAATTTAAAGCACTTTCCACTGTTACTATAACACAAAATATTCTTCTGGTGGCCTCTACCCTTCTTAATATTCCACATAACTGCAATACTTTATACACATAATCTCCTTGGTTACACTTGCAATCAATCAACTTAATTCTTACGACTTTTGCTATCTCTTATACACAGCTCTAGCATAGCCCTGTTATGGTTCAATAACGCTAATATACATCACCCATATTGCCAGATTTCCTTTTCATGTAAACACAAAAATGCTGCTCATATAAGAGAGAATATTCTAATCAACATCTGTTTCTACGGAACGGAAAAGCAGAAAATAGACCACATTGTTAAGGATCTGTGATCTGAGGACTATACACTAAGTAACTCCGAGTGGACTGATTGTCAAATTTGGACATTTCCATTTGATTATAGATATATATATATATATATATATATATATATATATATATGTACGTGTAAAACCATACGATACAATAATAAGAAACACGTCTGTTTATATCATGGCATGTTGTCAATTCCAGTTTAAAATTCTATTCCGTTGTATATCCCAAACATGACAAAGGTTCGAGATATTAATAATTCTGTCCAGTAAAATATAACTCCTTTTTAAACAATTACTAAGTCATCTCTCTCAACCAAGTTTCACCACATCTCATGGAGATATTAGATATGTCACTGTAATACCCCTTGTTAAAAAGATATCGATCTGACCATAGTTACCATTCATCATATCCTCTTAAGCAAAAAACCTATATTTTCAGATTCATTATCACAATCATAACCTTAAGGCAATATCAGTATTCAAGAAAAACAAATCAGCCGGACCCGATGGAATTTTCAAAGAATTCCTTAAGGAATCAACATCAGAATTACTAACAACATGGGTTGAACTTCTCAACAAGTGAATTGAGCTGGGTAATATCCCGAACTCTTCGAGGTAGGCCACAATAAATGTATTATACAAAGGTAAAGGGCTCACAAATGATCCACATTCCTGTCAAGGAATCGCTTTAGAACGCTATCCCTTCAAGCTATTGGCGAATATCCTGAATGTAAGGATAACAAGAGCATTAGACAGAAAAAAAAACCTGACCAGCAATTCGGCTTTAGAAAAGGACTTTCCACTCTGCAAGCAGTTGATAGCGTGCTACAAGGCATTCATGAAGCACTGAGAACTCCGAGACAGAAATCCTATACAGTATTCGTTGACTACAGCAAAGCGTTTGATTACGTGAACAGGCGGCTATTGATCACCAAACTAAGAAACATGGAAGAGTTGGACGGGTACACCCTCACATCCACAACATATTGACGCAAAACATCATAAGGATAGACGATACAGTACAGATATCAGAGAAAGCCGTTCCACCCAGAGGATTTTTCAGGGAGACTCTTTAAGCCCCCTCCTCTTAAATGTAATGAGAGGCAGATATAACTCAGATCCGTATATCTACGCAGATGACATGGTCCTTGGATCCACGGACGCAGTAGATTTACAGGAATCAATAGACAACCTTGCAACTTGGGTCGAAAAAAATGACTTCTCAATGAACATGGCAAAAATAGTAGAAATTGTTTTAAAAAGGGCGGTCGTCTTGCAGTAGGTGACTACTTTCATCTCCAGAACAACATCCTGCAAATTTAAAAAAGCCTTCAAGTACTTGGGGGTAACACTCCAATCAACAGCCAAATCATTTCGAATACATGTGAGAGAGACGCAGCTGCTACAATAGCAATACATGACATACAAAATATCACGCAATTATCACTTGCAACAGCCATGAAACTTTTTGAGACCAAACTATTACCTATCTTCACATTCGGGATACAAATAATATGGAATTACCTTAGTTACAGTGTTATTCAAACCTTGGAAAGAGTGAAAGTTCGAAATATGCCCCATCTGGATTTGCATATGAATTAGCACGCGAAACTTTCCTCAGGGAAGATCTACGAACTAGATTCTTTCTGCCATCTACTCAACAGGAATCGCAATTAAAGCAGAACAGACAAGAGAAGGGACAAGAAATACCGACCGAATTCTACGCAACCGATGCGATGATCAACCGGAAATGGACAGGACCAAACGGCGAGATCCGCAGCACAGTGACAAGACTGGTGGTACAGAGACTCCACCATAAACTCTGCAGGAGAACAGACTATCACGACCCTTCACCAGAATGCATGTGTAAATTTTGTGACAAGCCATGTACAAGATACCATTTTAATGAATGCATCAAAAGAACAAAATTGTTCCTGGAGTATAGCAGAGAGCAAGATTGAAGTATTTGTTACTGTAATACCGTTCGACTACTTTTAATGAAAAGAGTTTTATTTTATGGCCATTGGCTGCATTAAATTATTATAGATATTTGCAGATTTATTATACATATTTCAACGTTATCCTTCCATGTAGGTTATTTCTATAACGTTTCATCACGTAATGTGTATCTGAGCGAGGATAGTTTCCACTATGGTTCATTGTAACTTCATAACCCAAAAAACCTGCAATTTGCTAACTAATTGGTTGTGCTTCTTAAGATAGCCAGGGCAATTCCCTCAAATGGCCCAATATCATGTTATTCTATCAGTCTGATCTAAACATCAACAATGCATTGGCTATCTGATATTCGGTGGCTTCTCCCTATTCACTTCAAATGAAATTCAATCTTAATCATAATTACTCTCTTGTCTAAATGGAAATTCCTATAGCATTGTGTTATTCTTCCGAGACCAATATCGGTTTTCTCAAACTTTTATTGTGTTAGACAATATATACTCTGGGAGCTGCCTGGATAGGATTGACATTTCGCCGGAAAATCCACGTCAGTCATCACCCCTCTGCCTCTTGGCCAATGCATGTTCGCAAAGTTGATGTCATAATACTCTGCGTTGCAATATTACAGCCCACGTGCTTCAGTGCCTGGTCAGCTGTATCACTGGCTTGTACAGTTTGGCAATCTCGTTCTCAGACCACATGGCGATAAGAGAACTGTCAATCCTATTCTGGCAGCTCGCAGAGTATAAATTCGTTATTAATTCTTCTTAACCCAACATCATTAACTCATTCCATTATTATATTAATCAATATATGATCTCACGAACAATATATTTCCAAATTCAAAGGTCTATTTTACCAAAACTTTCGTATGTCACGACAAAAACATCCTATTTTCAATGAAAATATCCGAAGACTTCAAATAGTTAAAATATCAAATCCTCTTAAGCAAAAATCCTATATTTTCCGATAAATTATCACAACCATAACCTCATAAATATTTACAGATTTGTTGTAAACATTTCATACTGAATTAAATTCCCAAAATGTTAATTATTTGTATTAAATTTTTATATCCATTCGAATATCCAATAATGAGTGATACAATAATCCATCGATGAATTAAAGTAATAAAATATCCAAACATGCGCTGTTTCCACGCTAAATAAGTGACATAAAAATTGTTTCCATCGTCTGTGTGTAGGTGGCTTACTAGCCTATGTTCCTGCAGACTTGAGAACGATGGCTGGCGAAGTGTCTAGAAAGACCGGCGTGGGTTGACGAATTGCGAAGTGTCGTCTTTAGAGATAAATCGATTTATCTCGCTTCTGTCCTTCCCGCAGTGATCACTGCAATCTAGTGTGACGAGCTACCAAGAAGAGGAGTCACCTAGATCTTGTAGTTGAGAGGCACACAGGGCTAACCCCGGACATTATGGTCTGGGAGCTATTGGCTTAAATGTGAAATCACTAACGGTATTTGTAATTGTTGAGTGCAATATGACTGTTGCCAGAACTTTGACAGGGTACTCAATCCAGGGTTTGTCCCTATGAAGGCAAACATTGCGAATGTGATGTTTCAGCAGGAAAAAGCTCACATCTCCAGAGAAGCTCTCCATGAAATCACAATCTTACAATGGCGCACCGGTTCCCTGGACCTCAGTCCTATTGAACATGTGGACGACTTATCTATCAACTTGCCTCAGCCACTTACAACTAACCTTGCAGCAAGAAATGACCAGAATTCCTCAGAAATTCATCCTATTGACCCCACTGTATTTCAGCTCGTGGTGGGCACATCTTGTACTGATTTTTGTTCACATTTGAAGTCAAAGGGTTCTGAAAGTGTTAAATCGTTACTTACTTCAAGAGAAGACCAAATAAACTAAACACATGGAAACATCCAGGCAACTGGATCATGTTTGTTTGGATTATAACTACCACGGAGAGATCTATAATGTGAAAGTCCTGAGAGGAACAGATACTGGATCAGACATGATCAAGATAAACATTAAATTTACCCCATTGACAAAGAAAAAGTCCCACCTCAAAAAGAATAGAACCAAGGACCCTCTTAAACTAATAAATATCAACGAATGAAAAGAATGAACTAGGAATATTAAAATAACAGATGATCTAGAGGAAATAGTTCTCCTATTGAAACACATAGCTCAACAAGTAGCCCCAATAATTCCAAGAGAGAAACACCAATGGCGGAACGATGAGTGTTATAAAACAATAGAAGATAGACTACAAGCCTGGTTAAGGTATCAGAGTCAAAAAACAGAAGAATTACACTTGCAAATTACAAAACAAAGAAACACAACTAAAAAAATAATAAGAAGGGTTAAAAGGCAATTCCAAGAGGATATACTTCTGATGATCAAAAAGAATAGCGTGAAACAATCTCGTGAAACAAAGATTACTACAAATTTTGAACAGACAATTGCAAAGATATGAACCTCCAACATTAATGTTAAAAGACAACAAGTAGTTCCGTGAAGAACTTAAGTCTATTTTCATATATCCTACTTATGTTAATTGCCTCCATCAACATACAACATTTCAGTTTGATTGCTGTAATAGATTCGTAGATATTGAAAACCGTCTAATATTACGGATGGTCGCCACGTTGGATTTTTATGTATGTAGGTCTTAGAGATATGTGCTATTACATGAAGATTATTGTGTACGTGTAGTATTGAAACTTGAATCGCATGATTAGGACACAAGACGTAAATACAAGATTTTAAAATTTTGCACAGCTACCATCTTGTGATTATCAAAACAATTGAAATAAATTAGATGCCAGTGGATTAACATTTGTATAAGCATTTTCCGTACCGAGTTTTACTGTACTGGGATGGTTAAATAGCGAGAAACCTTCATTTAAATACATATACTTCGCGTCGCGGCCATGTTGGATTTGTACACACCAAATTATTGAAAATCCTATAGATGGACGTATGTTCATAGCCTCTATGAACGTCTAAATATTTCTGATGGTCGCCATTTTGGATTGTTATATGTATAGGCCATAGCGTTATGTACCATCAAAGGAAAATTATAGCGTAAAACAATCTACTTCGATCGCATGATTACGACACAAGAAATTAAAACTTAATTTTAAAATTTCGCACAGCCGCCATCTTGAGTTAATGTAAACAATTGAACTACATTAGATACCAGTGCATTACAATATGTATAATCATATACTGTACCATATTTCACTACGCTCAGATGGTTAAATCGCGAGAAACATCTATTGAAACGTTTCAACTTCGCTTGGCCGCCATGTTCGCTTTGTACTTTACAGGATTTTTGAAAGTAAGATATATGAACGTGAAGTGGTGCCTTTTATCATCGTACATAATTTCAGGGTGATATGAGTAATAGTTTCGGAGCTATAGAATGCCAGTGAAATATTTCGCACAGCCGCCATTTTGAGGTTATGTAAACATTTGAACTAAATTAAATGCCAGTGCAGTACAATGTGACTAAGTTTTTGAATGTCTCATACGTGAACGTTTAGTAGTGCCCTTTATCACCGTACACAATTTCAGGATGATATCGGTAATAGTTTCGGAGATATTGAATGGTATTTAAATATTTCGCACAGCCGCCATGTTGGATTGGTGGGACGTAGTAAAATTTGAACTGCTCAGTCGGGGTCGGCCAAAATGGTGCTATGACCTTACCGAGTTTTATTGAAATCGCTTCAGCAGTTTAGAAGTTATTAGAGGGGGACACACATCACACAGGCACACAGACACACACAGGCACACATACACACACACACACACACACACACACACACACTCGGACAAAAGGTGATCTCATAAGCCTATTTTTTTCATAAAATGAAAATAGGCTAAAAATGACGAGTTGGCCCTTAGTAATAAAAGAAATACTGAGATTTTAGCAAAAATATTTAACATACTAAATTGTGAAGATCCCCCAGAACTTCTTCAAATAAACACAGACACCCATATCAAGACACCAGCAGAAAATACAAACCCATCCACATTCCATGAAGTCCACAAAGCTTTCAAAGAGCTCAAAACCTACAAAGCAAGATCAAACATTTGTGGAACTGTGGAAATATGCATCAGAACCAGTGAGATATCACTACGCCAAAGCATAGTGAAAATCTGGAACAAAGTACTTGGACTACAGCTATAATACATCCATTACACAAGAAGGGAGAAAAATCAAATCCTGACAACTATCGAGGAATTGCCCTTTTGGATATCTCAAATAAAATCTTGTCAAGAATTCTATGTAATCGTTGTAAAGATAAATTTGAACTGGAACTTGGAGAATACTAAGATGTATTTAGAACCTGGTGGAGCTGCCCAGAACAGGTAGTCACATTATAATTAGTAATGGATTACTACAAACAAACGAAGGCAACGTCAACAACACAACCTTCGTAGACTTAAAAAAGCTGATGATTGTATACCTATATCTTCATTGCTGAAAATAGTTAGGAATTTCGAACTTCATCCCAAATTAATAAAAAAAATCATCATCATCCTTTCATGTGTTAGTCCTAGAAGAACTGTTACGGTCTTCACAAAAGATTTGAATTTTCACGCCATCTTTTCTTGGAGCGACCTAGAGATCTCTTCCCACCGGGGCAGTAGTTGACGACTGCTTTAGGGATCCCGCTTCTGTCCATCCTGTTGAGGTGTCTTAGCCAATTTCTTTGGTATTCATGGATGTATTCCAATATAGGTCTGCTGTTAAGACCATTCAGCACTTCTCTGTTTCGTTTGTGACTCCTGCTGTTCGTCGCATACATTTCATTTCGGCGGTAGTTATTCGTCTCTCATCGCATTTCCTCAGGGTCCACGCTTCGCTACCATAGCAAAGTACTGGTCTTGCTAAGGTTTTGTAAATTCTTTTTCGGGTGTGTTTTTGAACTAATGATGGTCTAAAAACTTGATTGATGATTCCTAAACATCTGTTGAATTTGAAGATTTTCTCGGGTATGTCCATTTCTTCAAGAAGCTTGCCACGGTGGGTGACTGGTTATAGTGTCGGACTACCAACCCCAAGATTGCAGGTTCGCCCCTGGCCATGGTAAGTGATTTTTGAAGGTGACAAAAATCACGATACTCATGTCATACGTTGTTGGCATGTTAAAGAACCCATTTGAATTCAGTAGGCCGTGTTCAATGGCAAAATTAATCTCGGGATTTTCCGCCAACACAAAGTTCCTCCATTCTCTACTTGAAAGCGCTGTAGTGTCAAGGAGTTTAGATATCTAACCTCCTTGACTTTCATAGCGTTCAAAGGAACGACGAAATTCGACATGCAAGCTACCCTCTGGGTGTCAATTAACAAAGCTTGCACCAGGCACCCGAGGCCATACGATATTATTATTATTATTATTATTATTATTTCTTCAAGGAAAGACAGTTTGTAACCAAGGTATTTAAAATTGTTTACTCTTTCCAAAATGTTATTATCCAAGCAGATCTTACTTCTTACTGGTTCCGTGCCACAGAATGCCATTATCTTAGTTTTCTCTAGAGATAATTCCATTGAGTAGTTTTCTGAGACTAGTTTCAGGTTATATATTGAACGCTGTAAATCATCTTCTGAGGTGGCAACCAGCACCAAGATGTCTGCAAATAATATTGCGTCCAGCTGAAGATTTCTGTTAATGCGGATGGAGCCATGTCTTGTTTCTCTAAATTCTCGCATAAGAGCATTCATATATATTATGAATATGAACAGGAGAGGGGAAAGACCGCAACCTTTTCTCACTCCTGTGTTTATCGATTTCCACTCGGATATTTTATTATTAACCTTTACAGAAATCAAGTTATGTTTGTAAAGGTTACTTAGGCTATGTTTTGCACCATCTGTTGTGGGGTGTGATCAGATATTAATATATTAAGTAAGGTATTGCGGTTTACTTTGTCAAAAGCTTTTTTGAAATCTACAAAGGCAATGTGTGTTTCCATATTAAATTCGCGGTGTTTTTCAAGAAGGATTTTCATTGTGAAATAACCATCACAGCAGGATCTCCCCTTCCTGAAGCCGAATTGTTCCTCTCCAAGAATGTTTTCATAGTGTTTATATAGTTTATTTTTAATGATGTTGGCATATATTTTATAACCAGAATTTAATAAACATATGCCTCTGTAATTTTGACAGTCCCTTTTGTCGCCCTTCTTGAAAATGGGTACAACTATTGCTTTATTCCAATTGTCAGGTGGTTCTTCGCCTTCCCAAATTTTATTGAGGAGCTGGAGGATTATTTCTTGGAAAGATCCACAGGAATATTTAATTAACTCCAAATTTAAGTTATCTTATCCAGGTGTTTTATTGCACTTTAGTGTCCTCAGGACTGCATCTAGTTCTACCATTGTAATGTGTTCGATGTGTAAATTATCCGAGTGCAATGTCGGAATATGGGAGATATTCTGTGACCATAAATTTTGAAAGTGATTTGACCAAGTATTGCAATGGATTGTATTTATTTCGTTTTTCTGTTCAAATTGTTCAACATTTTGTAAGTTTGTGGCTGAGATCTGGTTAGTTGGTTGGTTGGTTGACAACGCGGTCATGTAGCCCCGTGTACTTTGGGTGTGTGTAGAATCTGTCTGATAACCGGTGTTAATTTTGATGACTGTATTAGTGTGTGTTATCTGTTTTTTAAAATTTAAGTACTGCAACTTAGAATTTTTCAAATATTTCCTACTTTTGCCGCCAAGCACCACCATCAGCGACTACTAGGCCAAGTTCAGAACTTAGCTACTAGACGCCACCGCAGTCGTCTCTTGGCAACGAACGTAGAAACCTAAGAGCGTTGTTTACATTCTTAGCCTATCCAATTTAGCTTCACACAGGTGCAATTAGTGGTAGGTTCTTTAACATGCCATAAATCTATGACATGGGACCGCCGGCTTTACTTCCCCTCCGAAGGAAGGCATACTGAGGGATTTTAACGCTCTTAAAAAATCCGACGGCTTCGGCCGGGTTTGAACCCGCTATCTGGGGCATAGAAGCTCAGCATGCTACCGACTACACCACCGAAGCCGCGAAAAAGATCTGGTTAAATCGTTTTCTAAATGGGATACAAATTCGTCCCAGTTCCTCCTATGATATTTACGCACTTCTCTTTTCGCAATTGCTCGCTTTCTGTGGTACTCAAATTACTTATCTACATCTTTCATGGTACACAGGTATTTCCTATATGCCTCCTGTTTGTAATAAAAAAAGAAGATAAAATTAACTCTAACAATCACCAAATCTAAATTACCTGGGTAAAATTCAGAGGAGAAATATCTGAGCTGTTTACGTGTAAAAGAGGGCTAAGACAGGGAGATGGTTTATCGCATTTGCGCTTTAGAATACGTGATGAGGGAATGGCCCAAGGAATATCCTAAAAGCAACAAATTGGAACAAAGGAAGATCAAATAAACGTATTTATTTAATCGTATGATGATTATAACAAGGAATTCATAAGTCCACGTCCAAGTTCTTCAACCAAACTACAGCACTTTCTGAAAGATGAAACAGGTCGCTGGGGCTTCCGGAGTAGGCATGAAGAAGGCAGACGACTTAGCGTTACTAGCTAATAACATTCAAGAATCCAGACATCAAATAACCAACCTACAAAATATAGCACAAAAATTGGACTCCAGATATCATTCGAAAAGACCGAGATGGCAGCAAATCCACTACTGTCAACCAAAGTATTATGTGCACTCGAGTTTGAAGGTTGTTTGTGAAGTAAATAATAGACCTACATAGAATCCAATAACATCATCATTTGCATCGTTCTATTTTACGTTAGTTCATGTAGGTTTGGACTTTTTATTTCTATTGTAATATTTTTTTTATCGCAGTTGGAACACAAAAAGAGCTCGTTCTTAATCGTGTTTCAACCATGTGTCATATTTAAGAATTATTATCTCAAAAACCCGTCATCAGATCAAATCCAAATTTTAACACAATATATAAAAAAATATTGTATAACTGGGTTATTAATTTCAACATTTTGTGTGTCTAAAAAACAATGTTGTTATCATTTTTGTAAGGTAACTTTTTCACGTCTCAGGGGGATTGGAAAATGAAGTTCCTGGTCGCGTTGTAATCCTTATACCTCAAATAGTTATGCTGTATGACTGTGAAATACGTAAATTAATTCACTTACTTTATATCGGTTTGTATTTGTACGGGGTAATAAGACATGGTTCACCAGCTAGCCGCTCCGGGGAAAGCTGTACAGTGTTGCCGAGATGGGGCCCATCACGCGTCATGACGTGCCTCGCTCGGAAGTGATTGGCTCCATCTCGGCAACGCTGTACATCTTTCCCCGGAGCGGCTAGCTGGTGAACCATGTCTTATTTCCCCCGAACAAATACTAACTGATATAAAATAAGTGGATTATTTTACTTATTTCACAGTCATACACCATAACCTTTTGATGCATAAGGATCACAACGCGACCAAGAACTACATGTTCCAACCACCCCGAGCCGAGAAGAAGTTACCTTACAAAAATGATAACAACTTTGTTTCTTGGATACACAAAATTTTGAAATTAATAAACGAGTTATACAACATTTCAATGAATATTGTGTTAAAATTTGGATTTGATCTAATGATAGGTTTGTGAGATAATAATTCCTAAATGTGACGCATGGTTGAAACACGCTTAAAAACGGGTACTTTTTGTATTCCAACTGCGATAAAAATATTAAAATATAAATTAATAATTCCAAACCTTTATGAACTAACGGAAAATAGAACGACGAAAATGATGATGTATTGGATTTTATGTACGTCTATTGGTTACTTCACAAACCACCTTCAAACTCGAGTGCACATAATATTTTGGTCGACAGTAGTAATCAATCATGTAACAGTAAATAACAGGAAAGTATAAATCGTGAAGCAATTTAAATATTAAGAGATGATAACATACAACTTTGATAAGGATGGTGAGAAAGAACTACTAAAATGATAAAAGCCCAAAAATCAACATGGTCTATCGATCACAACCAATTTAAAACATTACAAGACGACGGTTCAACAAGAGGTGACAGAAATTCTTTTTAAAGTCAATCAGAAAAACCGAACCGACAAAATCCTAAAAATAAACAGGTAGTTCCGTGAAGAACTAAATAGACTGTTTTCATATATCCTACTTATGCTAATTACTTTTATCAACACACAAAATTTCAGTTTGATTGCTGTCATAGATTAGTAGACATTGAGAACCGTCTAGATATTTGGATGGTCGCCATGTAGGAATTTTTATATGTAGGCCATAGATTTATTACCCTTTCACGAATTGACTGCTGGTAGTCGAGATGGGAACTATTCTTTTTTTACTTGTGGCACACGTCAGCCTGCTTCGTTGACAGGTACAAGTGCACGAGTAGGATATGACTCAGCTCCAGTAGCCTCAATCATCGTTTAACTGTCCGTGGTGACATGAGCTCCTGTGACGCGCATTGCTGCTTGACTAATGTGCAGAATGCGATCTGTCATTGCTGTGTTCCCTGCTTCACCCCGCGAGGCAGCTGCTACCATAAACAACAAACACTGGTGCAGACACACTCAGAACCAATCAAATCTTACATGGGTATAATGTACTACAGGGCGCCAGGAAATGTTCTCCGCAGTGACTTTCGGCTTCTGCCAGAGCTAGCATCAGCCGTTTAGTTGGCAGCACGGTGTCCTTGACAAGGTGAATCCCACACGTGTGGGCTATAGGCTGTCGAAATCGTCAGTGTGTATTGCAATAAGTGAGCGTGTGTGTCATCAGCAATTCCAGCATTTGCTATGAATGGCTGTGGTGAGTACAAATTTACTGTTTGTTAGTTTTAATACAAGCAACGGTCGTGCTGCCAACGTAACTACTGATGCTAGGTCTCGCAGTCGCATGAAGGCACTGCGGAGAAGATTTCCTGGCGCCCTGCATTAGATGACGATTATTGCGTAGGTTCATTATTCACACGTTGACTTCGATCGCATTATTTGTACAAAAGAAATACAAACTTAATTTTAAAATTTCGCACAGCCACCATATTGAGTTTACGTAAACAACTGACCTAAATTAGATGTCAGTGCATTACAATATGTATAAACTTTTGCTGTACCATGTTTCACTGCCTTCGGATGGTTAAATCGCGAGAAAAAGTGTATTTAATTGTTTCAACGTCACTTGGGCACCATGTTCGTTTTTTACTTAACAAGTTTTTGAAATTCCCATAGGTGTACTTGTAGTAGTGCCCTTTATCACCGCGAAAACTTTCAGGGTGATATCAGTAATAGTTTCGGAGATATAGAATTTCGGTGAACTATTTCGCACAGCCACATTTTGTATTGGTGTGACGTAATAAAATTTGAAGGGCACGGTCGGAGTCGGACGAAATAGTACTATGTCCTTACCGAGTTTCATTGAAATCGCTCCAGCCAGTATGATTTTATTAAGGACACACACACACACACATACACACACGCGGACAAAAGATGATCGCATAAGTCTATTTTTATCATAAAAGAAAATAGGCTAAACATATCAGAAAGATGGACAGTGGCGGATAGTGCCAAATGAAGTAGTATACGGAGAACTGGAGCCCATCACATATACTATACGGAAGAAACGGAGCTTTTTTTAAATCACATCATGAGAACACCGGAAACCAGATTACATAGAAAAGTTGTAGAGAAACTCGGGAATATGAAGCAATAAGTAGAATGGATTAATGAAATTAGAGAGTATTATGAATGAACTAGAAATAACCTAGGATGACTTGCAAAACAAAACGAGACAATTGGACTCAAAAGCAAAAGAATAAGATTTCAACCAAAAATAGACAAACGGCGTACAGTAACAAGTAGTTCCATGAAGAACTAAAGCCTATTTTCATATATCCTACTTATGTTAATTGCGTCTATCAACATACAAAATTTCATTTTGATTGCTGTAATAGATTCGTAGATATTGAGAAACGTCCAATATTACGGATGGTCAACATGCTGGATTTTTATATATGTAGGCCTGAGTCTTAGAGTTATGTACTATTACATTAAGATTATTGTGTACGTGTAGTATTCAAACTTCAATCGCATGATTAGGGCACAAGAAGTAAGAGCGAGATTTTAAAATTTCGCACAGCTGCCATCTTGTGGTTATGGAAATAATTGAAATTAATTAGATGCCAGTGGATTAACATTTGTATAAGCATTTAATGTACCAAGTTTCACTGCACTCGGATGGTTAAATCGCGAGAAACGTCCATTCAAATATTTATACATCGCGTCGCCGCCATGCTGGATTTGTGATCACCAGGTTATTGAAAGTCCTATAGGTGAACTTATGTTCATAGCCTCTATGAACATAAAATAATCAGTTTGATTGCTGTAAAAGCTTCGTAGATATTTAGAAGCGTCTAAATATTTCGGATGCTCACAGTTTTGGATTGTTATATGTATAGGCCATAGAGTTATGTACCATTAAAGGAATATTATTGGGTACCTTCATTATTCAAACTTTCACTTCGATCGCATGATTACGACAAGAAATAAAAACTCAATTTTAAATTTTCGCACAGCCGCCATCTTGAGTTTATGTAAACAATTGAACTAAATTAGATGCCAGTGCATTACAATATGTATAATCATTTACTGTACCATATTTCACTGCGCTCAGATGGTTAAATCGCGAGGAAAGTCTATTAAAATATTTGAACATCGCTTGGTCGCCATGTCCGTTTTGTACTTGACACATTTTTGCAAGTTACATAGATAAACTTGTAGTAGTGCCCTTTAACGCCGTACAAAATTTCAGGGTGATATGAGTAATAGTTTCGGAGATATAGAATGCCAGTGAACTATTTCGCACAGCCCCATCTTGAGGTTATGTAAACAATTGAACTAAATTAGATGCCAGTACATTGCAATGTGTATAAACATTTGCTGTACTAAGTTTCATTGCGTTTGGATGGTTAAATGGCAAGAAAAGTCTATTTAAAAGTCTCAATTTCGCTTGGCCGCCATGTTGGTTTTGAAAGTCTCATAGATAAACTTCTAGTAGTGCCCTTTATCGCTGTACAAAATTTCAGGGCGATATCGGTAATAGTTTCGGAGATATTGAATGCTTGAGAAACATTTCGCACAGACGCCATGTTGGATTGGCGAGACGTAATAAAATTTGAAGGGCACGGTAGGGGTCGACCAAAGTGGTGCTATGACCTTACCGAGTTTCATTGATTTCACTTCCGCCGTTTAGAAGTTATTAGAGGGGTGCACACACACCACACACACAGGCCCAGACACATACGCACACACACACGGACAAAAGGTGATCTCATAAGCCTATTTTTTCATAAAATGAAAATAGGCTGAAAAGGGTATTTACAGATGACGAACGCCAGAGAAGATCAGAACGAATGAAAAGCTACTGGGCTACTCGGAAAGAAAACTAACCGAAGTAGAGGACCAGAAAATGATTGACTGAAGTGGTCCAACGAGGCAATAAAAGCAGGAGAAGAAGAAGAATATTAACCTGCGAGGACTGGCGCATGGATATTTTTGACCCGAGGCTAGACTTAAATAATGCTCTATATTTTCATTTTGGTCAGCCCTTATTTCCTGTCACTTACTGCACTTCACTCTGCAAAAGAAACATGTCCATAGCTTTTTGATCACTCAAGTAATTTCTATATTACTTACGGTCTGGTCAGATTTACCTATGGCACCAGTCCTTGTGTTATATTTTTTTCATTTTCACGCCAGTTTTCAAGGGCTAATGTTAGGTTGTTTTCAATTTTTATGCCTGCAACTTTAAATTTTAATTAAACTTAATATTTATGTTTAAACTGAATTACGAGGACAGATTACCTCACCGTTTCACCCATTTATACAACAACAATCATCATTATTAGGTGTCAATATGTACGTGGGTACGTGAAGTTTTTTATTTATTTACATGTGAATTATTTTCTATATTTCTGGTCTTATTCTACACTTACGAGCCTCATATTCTCACATACCAGTTAACTTACTGTTCATACATCCCAGCGAGAGCTGAAGAGCTCACTCCAGGAAGAAGATAACGGGAAAATATTCACGGCACACCATTTTGAAATTTCTCATAAATTAGGTAAAAAATATAATGATTTGAAGTGAATACCAATATACTATTGTTTGTAATGCTTTACAGACAACCGCTGAACGAGAGACAGCTATGTACCAGGAGAGTCTGAAACAGGTTCGGCAAGGAAGAGTGGCGGCCGAGCGGGAGCTGGACAAGGCACTCCTGGATGCACAGGCAAAGATACGGGAAAAGCAGGAAAAATCCTTACAGAGACTGAAGGAGGCCAAACGCAAATTGAAGGAGGTGAGAAATGTCATAAATGAGATTATTATTATTATTGTTATTATCACTTTTATCGTTATGCACGTCAAAGGAGCGCAATTGCTTCTATCTACGTGATCTTGCTTTCTTGTTCCCCCAAAATCTGTTATCTTCTCAATATGCCTCTTTCTGAATTTCTCCGTCCAGATTCTGAATGTAATGTTTGGGTGGTCTGAAAATTGATGATTGTCAACCACTTCCGTGATTTTAGTCCTGTCGACTACGGTATCACTTAAGATGTCTATTTCCTGATGTCTTTTTCAAATTCAATCAGCCAGTTGTTCTTAGCATTAATTGAGAGAGTAAGATTTAGCTTTCTTTTAGTCCTCCTGTGATCACTCATTCTGAGAATATGTCCATAAAATTTCAAACGTCTTTTCCTGATTATGTTTGAAATTTTTTTCGGATGCCTATAAAGCTCCTGCGATTTCCTTTTCAACCAAATTCTCTGTATAAAACGGGCAAAATGTTTCCTCAAAATATTTCCTTCCTGTTTTGGTATATCTTTAATTAGTGATCTGCCCCTAATGATCAGTGTTTCAGGGGCATATGATGCCTCGGGTATGATTACCGCGTTGTAATGTCGTAATTTTGCCTTACGGAAGATGGATGCCTTATTATATCTGTTTCATGTGATTCTGTAGGCTCTTTATTATTTAGATATTCTCTCTTTGTTTGCATCACGACTCAGGCATGAAGGTTGGATACTTTCTCCTAGGAATTTAAACACTTGAGTTTCTTTGATGAACCGGGTTACCAAAGGTTGTTTATCCATAACCTACAAGATCCTTCCTTCCATGAACTGGGTATTTTGATATGAGGTTTGGAGTCCATTAATGTTAGTAGGTATTATTATTATTATTATTATTATTATTAGTATTAGTATTATTATTAAGGCACACCGCAGATTCCCAACTTTAAAATGTCTGCATCTGTGTGGAGGTACTGGCAGTAGTTAAGAGGTAGATAGGAATATTGATAACAGTCACGTTAGCAATCTTTATTTATGTTCTAGTTAGGGACAGGAACGACTCGCGTTTTTATTTCGTGAAAAGTTAGATTTTAATACATACAGTATGTGTTGCTTTTCTGATTGGGTCAGAGTTTACTTGACCTGCCTTGGCGGATTCGTAGCCCGTAATAAACACTCTGCAACAGAATGAGCAAATTATGTAACCCAGTCATCAGTAAAATGGTTTCTCACTGAGACAAAAGCCAGTGGACAGAAAGCAGAGTACTGTCGAGTCCAGCTTAAGATTCATTGAAGCCGCGAATTTTTATCTCTAATTAAATGCAAACGACATACAGTATAAAGCAAATCTAGATATCGCGGAACTTATTTTTCTTTCCACATCTTGTTCAATATTTGCTACGTTAAGCTTGATGGTATTCTCTTATTATTCGAGTTGGGTCTCTTTGGAGTTCATGTTAGCAACCGATTTCATTTCAGAGTCTAGATCTTTTTCGTCTACCGGCTTTAACATCATCCCAGGGTATTTAGGGTCCATCGATCAGTCCCTTCTTTCGTGCTTCCGGCAAAGGGAATTTTAAGACCTTGATAGAATTTTTAATTTTTCTAAATTCATATCTGTTGTGTACTTTCTTTTCTAGGATACCAATTTACATTAGTTTCATCTAACATTTTTGGAACATTCTTCACCTGGCTGCCTTTGGGTTTGTGAAATTCTAGATTTTATTAGTCGGTCAGTCATTAGTCATATGGAAGATGTGCCGGAAGAACAACAGTCGTTTCTTTTCATTGCATGATGCTATTGGTTCTATCTTACTGTAGACTATAGTTCTTCATTGGATCTCAATGTATTATAGTTTAAATTTAAAATACTGTATATGTTACTTCATACTTAAATTTCCCTTATAAATATCGTACACGATCATTATTCGTTCTAAGTAAAAAATAAATGTTCTGTAATGAACTCAAAGATTAATAGATAGCAAATCAAAAAAGTGTTCATGTCTTCTTAAACGTCAACGAGTTGTTCTCATACACTAATTAACAATAATAAATGTTCTAAACTTTTTTACTTAATCACTTTTGAATTTTGTAATGGGGAGGGGGAGGCGCCTGGAAAGGGTTTCAACTGATAGCGGGGAGGTATGGTGGGATTTGTCCGTACATTATTCAGTTTCGCTGAGTGGTGCGCAGACTTCTACGGGGTGGGCGGACTACTTCACCAATAAGGCAGTTCTTGAGGAAGTCCACGTTAACAGCGTACAAGCGTTCATCCTCGGACATCGTCTTAGATGGACAGGAAAGGTTCTTCGCATGAATGATAGCAGGCTCCCTCGTCAAAACTTCTGTCTACGCCGACTTAGTACTGGCTCAAGATCACGTGGATCCCCATTCAGGCGTTATAAAGACCAAATGAAACAAACCATAAAGGCTACTGGCATTAGCCTGGAAACCTGCAGAAGGACGTTCATGGAGGCGCCACCTCACCCATAATCTGCTGCCCTTTTTGAAGAAGAACGTCACAGACGTGAAGAAAACAATCGTCAAGTATGCGAGCTTCTTCAAACACAATCACGTCATCCATTCGATGATTGGAAAGTACCATCAGAAAGAACATTAAACCTGAGAACGAAATGCAACCGTTAACGACTACATTTCCAACAGTTTTATAGTTTCCGTGACTTACTAAGCCATAAAGCATCGATGTAGTGGGTATATATCCCAGAGTTATCAGAAAAAGGGTAGGCTAAATACACCCGGGATAGATACCTCTCGAAATCAAATATTCTTGAAAATGCCAGACACGAATCGCTACGGGAGAAAACAATTTATTTATTTATACATATATACATTTATTCTTTTAATATTTACGAGTATTCATTTTATAATTATTTATTTATTCGAATAAGAACCAACACTGGCCGATGTGCCGATTCTCTGCACAAGTGGAAGAGAGTACCTTCTCCGGGTTATGATTGTGGTGCCGTAAAACAAACTGTTCGCCAAATAGTTCAGCAGTGTCCTCTGAGAGCTTTCCCTGGCGATCCAACTGAGTTCCTAGTGATGACGGAGAGATCTATAGACTGCATTCGTGGCTTACCGTAAATATTAGTTTGTAAGATAACTGTAATTTTAATTTGTAACTAGTGATGTAGCCATACGCTAAATAAACAAGAAGTTCCGTGAAGAACTATACAGCCTACTTTTCATGCCAATTATTATTCTACAGAATATGAACCTATCTAGAATAATGACGAAATTAAGTTGCTAATATCGAAATTTCCAATTAGTTCGAAATACTGTATACCTGGCATAATGTATCCTAATAGAGCACTACAGTTGGCAGCCCTGATGACTGAATATATTCTTAGTTCCGTCTCTTAAGGTACAAAATACAAAATTTGGTTGAAGTCCAATGAATAGCATGGACGTTACATGCAGTTAAACATTGGATCTAACAGCGCGCGTAAAATCATGTTGGCAACAATGTCATGCATGTATTAGTCAGAAATAATCTGAAATAATATGATCTATTGTTGTGCCAATTTTGAATGAAATCCATTAGTTAGTATAGAAGTTACATGCATTTTAAAATTGGACCTATCAGCAGGCATAGAATCATGTTGGCAGCACTGACGTATATTTGTTACTCCAAATTCGTCTAGAATGCCAGGTACTATACGTGTGCAAAGTTTAGAGCTATTGGCTTGCATACTTTCTGATATATTGATATTAGGGTAACAAAAATAGGGACAGCACATATTAACAGTTGGCAGCACTGGTTACTCCTTAGAATACGCATAGTCATATCTGTTATGGTACACATAGCACATACAAAATTTGGTTGAAATCCAAATGATAGTATGGAAGTTACATGTATTTAAAGTTGGACCTGTCAGCAGGCTTAGAATCATGTTGGTAGCACTGACGTATATAAGTTACTCCAAATTAATATAGAATGTCAGGGACTATACGTGTGCATAGTTTAAAGCTGTCGGCTTGCATACTTTCTGATATATTGGTATTTGGATAAAATAAATTAGGAGCATTTATTAACAGTTGGCAGCCCTGGTAGGTCTGAAGAATACGCTCAGTCATATCTGGTTATGTACACATACAACATACGAAATTTGGTTGAATTCCAATTGATAGTATAGAAGTTATATGCATTTAAAAATTGGACCTATCAGGAGGCTTATAATCATTTTGGCAACACTGCCATGTTTAGCCTCCTGGAAATTAAACTGAAATATTATGATCTATACGTGTGCCAATTTTGAAATAGCTCCCATTCATACTTTCCAAGATATCCAACATGGAGCTCAAATTTCAATTGCGATTTTTTAGCAGTTGGTAGCACTGACATCATTTTCAAATATGGCCGTGAGATATTCAGGTATAGATCTTTACTCCTACCAAATTTTGTTTCGATTGCTGCAGCCGTTTAGGAGTTGATAGGGGGGGACACACACACAGCCAGACAGACAGACAGAAGGACAGACAGACAGACAGACAGACAGACTGACAGACAGACAGACAGACAGACAGACAGACACACATTTGCCCGATCTCATAAGTCTACTTTTTCCTCATTTTTGCAAAATGTGAAAAGTAGGCTAATAAATACATTATGAGGTTTGAAGCCATTTGTTAGTGTTGACTTAGTAAACAAAAGTATGGTGTTTTTCATTCGGTCAACACGGATGTACCCAAAAGAGTTGGTTATACCCTAATCCTGAAAAAAATACATGAGATTAATACATACACTTGGATGACCAGTTTCGATCGTCAAGCGATCATCATGATGACCGCTTGACTCTTTTGGGTACATTCGTGTTGACCGACTTAAAAGAACCAAACTTTTGAAATAAATATATAAAAATAAATATTTATTTGTTTATATAAATTTTTTGGCTTCATTAAACAACTTAACTGAATTCTATACAAAATATTTTTGATTTTCTTATCAGACCAGTACCGATACTTCTTTATTCTGTCTGACTTGCTGCGTGGCTCAGCGGTAACGTTCTGGCTTGCTGGGCTCAAGGTTGCAGGTTCGTATCCTGGCGCAGTCAATTGGCATTTGAGGGTGTGAAAATGCGAGGGAACCGTGTCAGTGGATTTTCTGGCACGTTAAAGATCCCCTTCGGGGCAAAATTCCGGCACCAAGGCGTCTCTATAAGCCAGAGTAGTTAAAAGGGACGTAAAACCAATAACATTATTATTATTATGGTATTTATTCTGTCGCATCACGGTCTTCTCTTTCATCTGAAATCACTCGACCTATTGTCCGTTTGTAGATCTTTGTTTGTAGTGTGCTTTGTGTACCTTGGAGTTTATTAATTTTGTCTGTTTTGTTGTTAAATTCTCGATTTAATTTATAATTCTCTCTTCCTTAATTTCCATAATCCATCTAATATTACTCTTACTGTTCCATAATTTTTGTGTTATTTTCCTACTGTTTCTGTTTTCCGGTGATCTGATTAAATATCTAAAGAATGATCTGCATTGTTTCCTATTTGTACTCATTACTGCGCTATCTCCTTCTAGACTGTTTTCATTAAAAGCTAATCGCCAATGCCCATCCACTTATTATTGTTTGATTATGCATGTTCTGAATGTTCCTCTTTTTATTTGGGTATTATGTCTATTTGTCCAGTGATAGTTTTTTTGGAAGATGGTTATAATGCTTATGTTATTTGTGGTTGTGTAACTGTTTTGTTATGCTATGATTCTTTAGCAACCGGAAGACTTTATTAAGAAAGAAAATATAGTTTTTTCAATCAATTTAAGATATTTGATTCTCTTTGTAGAATAATTCTGAATAATTGCTACTCAACATTTAATTTCTTGTAGAATACATCTCAAGACGCACACACAACGAAAAATTATTAGAAGAGCTTTCATTTTTCATTTTAACATACAAATTTTCTTTAGTTGAAATAATTTACAAAGTGCTTTTGATTTAAAATCTTGAGAGGTTCACAACACTTTTATAAGTTTTTTTTAGTATATAATTAATATTTTTTGGTTTAATTACATTGTAACAGGTCAGATTTGGATAGTTTTGGAATATATTAAAAGAATCTCAAAATTACCTTATATGTTTTTCAATTACTCGCAACTTTATATTTCTTAATAGTTTCTTCTGACAACTTAAGTTTGCTGCTGATGATCAGTGATCACACTGCGGTCGAAACTAGTCCTGTTTATTAAACAACTAATAATATTGTTATTTGTAGCTCTTCAGTCGGTCAACACGATTGTGCCAAATGAATGGGCGGGGTACAAGATAAAAATACGAAACGACGCTCCTGGTAAAAATTACATGCATTAATTGGCCCATTATTTGTGATAATCTAATTAATACATGTAATTTTTTCCAGGAGTGTGGTTACGTATTTATATCTTGTACCTCGCCCATTCATTGGGCAGAATCGTGATGACCGATTGAAGAGTTACAAATGACAATTTTGTATAGGCAACACTGAAAAAGATTGACTTCAAATCTCTACATTTAATTTATAATAATACATTTATTGACTATTTGTGGTTTTATTTATTACAATTTTAATTTCAATTAAAGATGAAAAAGTTTAACCAGTGGGTCAGTTCATGGTTTTCTTACTGATTTGAAATCTTTAGTTGAATCTAGCCCCTAATGTGCAGTAGGATAATAATTTCGTAGGTGGAGATGGCTTCGTTGTTTTGCCCCTGAAAACAACAACTATCTCAAACGAATACAATATGTATGAAGAAGCTCAATTGAATGTCGAAAGAAAATGTGTTTGTTACAGCAAGTGCTAGCAGAGCGCGCGGAGCAGGTGGCTATGCGGCGCAAGGCAGCGGAAGTCCTGAAGGAAGAAGAGGCGGCTGAACGAGAGCTAATAGGACTGCTGTGCGAGCAGAACGAGCGTCTGCGGGTGGTGCACGAGCAGCAGGAGGCCGACAAACGGCGCCTCTACCAGGACTCGTTAAAGCAACAAATCGAGTATTGCAAACTCCTAAAGGTATGTATTCATCCTTAACCTTCAATTAGTCACCAAAGACCAGCACGTATTACAAACTCCTCAAAGCGTATAAGTACACTACACTTAACATTCGAGTAGCCATACAAACTCCTAAAGGTATGTATTCACCCTTAACCTTCTGGTAGACACCAGGGATTATCACGTATTACAAACTCCTCATGGTATATAATAGTCTATGTGTTCACTTTTAACCTTCGGGTAGCCACCTAGGATCAGTACGAATTATAAACTCCTCATGTCATATACTATGTACTGTATTCATTCTTAACCTTCGGGTACAGCACGTATTACAAACTCCTCAAGGTATAAATATATTCCTTTTAATCTTCGGGTAGACATACAAACTCCAAAATGTATGTATTCACTCTTAACCTTCGGGTAGTCACCGAGGATCACCACGTATTACAAACTCCACAAGGCTTACTCTTAAAACCTTCGGGTAGCCATCAAGGTACAGCACATATTACAAACTCTCATGGTATATACAGTATGTATTCACTCTTATCCTTCGGATAGCCATCAAGATATTGGACGTATTACAAACTCCTCATGGCATATAATATGTGTTCACTCTTAACCTTCGGGTAGCCACCTAGGATCAGTACGTATTACAAACTTCTCATGGCATATACTATGTACTGTATTCACTCTTAACCTTCGGATACAGCACGTATTACAAACTCCTCAAGGATAAATATATTCCTTTTAACCTTCGGGTAGACAAAATGTATTCACTCTTAACATTCGGGTAGTCACCGAGGATCACCACGTATTACAAACTCCTCAAGGCTTACTCTTAACCTTCGAGTAGACATCAAGGTCATCATCATCATCAGCCGATACTCGTATCTGAGCGTTCGTTTCTTCCCTGCACTCCTAAGCTCTCGTGTCCGCACGATGGAGATGCCGCTGATGACTCAGCAGACCGATCCTCGCATAGAACATGCGGTTGCATACGTCATATCTGATGGTAGAGGGTGGACGTGGAAGTGTTTGACGGAGTTTTCTTCTCTGACGAGCTTCCGTTTACTGTCTTTGACGATTTTGTTCAAAAAGTAGAACAGCATCGAAGGTGGTTTTGCGCCAGCGCAAACGGTCCTCCGCAAGGGTACACCATGTATCCGAATTGATAGATACATTTTTGAAGGTTTCTTTGAGCTGATATTTAAAACGTTTCAAAGGTGCACCTGTTGGTCTCTTGCCCGTGCTGATTTCACTGCACAAGATCTGCCCAGGGAGTCTGTCATCACTCATACGCTGGACATGGCCAGACCATCTACGCCGATGGCCGATAATGATGGACTCAATACTCTTCATTTTTGCTCTCTCGAGTACCGTGACGTTACGTATGTAGTCATCCCATTTGATGTGCATAATGGAGCGGATTTTTTTGATGTCCCGGCGGTATAGAGTCCAGGTCTCACACCCGTAGAGCAGCGTAGCGATAACAACAGCTTGCTATACCATCAGCTTTGTTCCCATCCTTAGGTCTTTGTTCTGGAATACACGATGTAAGAGGCGTCCAAACGCAACATGCGCAGCGTGAATTCTGTTATTCACATCTTTTTCGACAGTACATTGGGTCGACAGAAAGTCCCCAAGGTATAAGAAGTGATCAACTCGTTCCAAGGAAGTGCCAGAGATGGTGATATCAAAGTCAGGGGTGGAGGTTCCAGGGACAGGTTGAACCAGCACTTTGGTCTTCCGGATGTTTATGATCAGGCCAAGGCGTGCGTATACTCTCGCGAAGCAATTAACATATTGTTGCAACTCTTCAGCTAAGAGGACTGGTGAAACGATGTCGTCGGCGTATTGCAATTCTGTAACCAAGATGGTAGAGGTTGTTAATCTTTTGGAGTGGAGCCTGGTTCGGTTGAATAGCCGATATCTAATCTCCACGCCATGGATGTTCGCAGACGATGTCTCATATAGCATGGCCGCCAATTACAGGGCAAAAAGTGTAGGTGCAAAAGCACAGCCTTGCTTGAGCCCGTTGGTAATGGAGAATTCAGCGGAGATGTCATTCTGATAGAATTCAGCGGATATGTCATTCTGATATAGTACCTATCCAACCATACCATCGTTGAGAGCTTGAATCAGTCCAACAAAATGTTCAGGACATCCAAAGCGCCTTAAAACCATCCACATGGCATTTCTGGGAACAGTATCAAAGTCTTTTTGAAGATCGTAAAAGACTAAGAACAGAGGTTTCATTTGCTCCCTGCATTTCTCCTGCAGTTGTCTTACACAGAAGATCATGTCAATGGTTCCCCGGGAAGCACGGAATCCACACTGGGATTCAGGGAGTATTCTTTCTGAGATGCTGTGTAGTCGATTCAAGAGGATTCTAGCAAAGATTTTTCCCACTATAGAGTGAAGGCAGATACCGCGGTAGCTTCCACAGATACTTCGGTCACCTTTCTTGAAGATAGTAACAGTGGTGGCGTTTTTCCAATCACTAGGTACTTTTCGTGTTTCACAGACCAGAAGGATAAGGTGAAAAAGTCTGGTTTTCAGGGGTAGGCCTCCGCTTTGATTGAATTCCAGAGAGTTGTTGTCTGGTCCTAGGACCTTCCTTGGTTTCAGTCTGCTCAAGGCTTTGACAAACTCTTGGAAGTGTGGGGGCATCGCCATCCAAGGTTGAGGCGGATGTTGAGGGACAAGGCGCAGAATGTCTTCAGCTGCAGTGGAGCTACGATTTAAAAGAGAGCTGAAGTGTTCCTTCCATCTATCCAAAACTTATTGAGTGCTGGTGAGAATGGTGGTATCATCAGCAACTTTCAGTGTTCCTGAAGAGGAGTGAATGGGTCCATATAACTCTTTTAGACCCGCGTAAAAGTTGAGTAGATCTCTGCTGTCTGAATATCTCTGGAGCTCCTCAGCTTTTCGTGTCCCCAGTTGTCTTTTATCTTCCGGATTTCAACTTGACACTTAGTTCGCGGAGATGGTTTAGTTTCTCTGTGGAAGACGGGTCTCGTGTAAGGGAAAGGTAGGCTTCCCTTTTATCACTGAATAGTTTCAGTATTTCTTCATGATTTTCCTCAAACCAGTCATGTCTCCCCTTTTTCTCAAAACCAACAGTGTACTTTGGGTGTGTATAGAATCTGTCTGATAGGCCTAACCGGTGTTAATTGTGATGGCTGTATTAGTGTGTGTTATCTGTAATTCAGGTAAGGACTGCGGACGATCAATTTTAAAGTAGTTCCTACTTTTGCTACCAAATGCTACCGTCGACGACATCTATATGCGGACTTGGTTACTAGATGCCACCGCAACCGGCACCTGGCGACTTAAGTTGTAACTTATAGAGCGTTTACAAATCTAATCTACAAAATTGGTTTCACACAAGGCTTTAATTCCCCTCCGAAAGAAGGCATACTGAGGGATTTTTAACGCTCTTAAAAATCCGACGACTTTGGCCGGGTTTGAACCCGCGATCTTGGGTATAGAAGCTCAGCATGCAACTAACTACGCCTCCGAAGCCGTCGAGATAATTTTGGTGGACCTATGTGTTTAATGAGCACACTGGGGTATACCTACTGCAACTGCTTCTAATATGACGTTTTGCCCGTATTTTTTCAATGTGTTTCTTACATGACTGGCTGCAATTTCTGTTATAGGAGCGTCAGAAGGAGGAGGAGAAACGACAAGACGATCTAGTACTGCTGGAGGCGCAGCGACAAAGTATGATGGCGAAGAATTTGTTGGAAAATCCTCCTCCGGACAAAAAGGCGCACATGTTCAAAGTGGCACTGCAAGGTCACGTGTCTCGATACCGAGCACTGTCACCCCCACCTACTAAGCGCGAGGCCTTCCCGTGCCCCAAATTGGGAGGCAGAGGACCCATGCCCACTGAAGTGCCTGATCACACCCTGGCCTTAACTCCAGCTGCGGACAAGATGAAGTCAGCAACACCGCCATCGGAGCCAATCAGTGTGAAAGACCGTAAATCTGTCACTGCTAAAGTGGGTGAACACAGGGATGGGCTGACTACCACCACGCCAGTCACGCCTTTCCCAAAGACTCCCAACATCCATGCTCCACCGCCGCCACTAACAGCTCAAGTGATATCCATCCCATGTCCAGCTTTTCCAGCACCCAGCAATACCGCTCCACTTAAGGCCGAGGTCCCTTGCTTCATGAAGACAATCGACAAAGCCTCAACATAATGCAATTTCTCTGTTTTACTGTTGTACCATGTGTCAATGAACTTGATTTTTACATTTAATAAACATTTTCTAAGTAATACTTAAGCATTTCATTAAATGAACAAATCGAGAATTGGTCATTGATCAACAGAAAACATTCTTCACTACAGAACTGATGAGCAATGTGTCCCAAGTCCCTAGATGATGTAACAAAAAGAAGAAACATATTTCTCTTGGGCAGCCGAGGAATGCGAGTAGAGTTGACAAAAGAGGTCCTGGATTCACACACATTCCAAGGCTCTCGCTGGACGGTTCAAATTATTTACAAAAAGGAATTCAGTGGTTTTGCAAACTACAACTGATTTTATAAAATTATCATTCAAATTAGCTCATGGGTTCTTCTCGGTCAAGGGCGTCAGCTTTTGGAAACATTCAAAATCTGTCACTTCTTGCTGCTATAACTAATAATTCTGGTGTCATACTTGGTACCATCCAACAAAAATCTTATTCAGGAAAATAATTTTGCTCTGAGATGGCTGAAACATGGCGCATAGGTCACCTGGATGCCATCTCTCTGAAGGACTTACATTCGGTGCCATGCCTGTTCCCCTGCGTGTACAGAAGTAAATTTTCTGTGTCTTTGATCTCCCCTCCTCACAGAAAAAATTGCCCCTTTTAGAAATCGAGCAGATCTCACATCCAGCATAAATGCTGAGAACGTTGCTCTCTGCTATTCTAGGCCCCACAGACATACTTGGAAATACAGTCCCGCACAACAATTCATGTGAGATTAATTTCCTCAATTTAACCCGCGAGGACTGGCGCATGGGTATTTTGGCCCGAGGCTTAAATAATGCTCTGTATCTTCGTTTTGGTCAGGCCGTTTATTTCCTGTCGCTTACTGTACCTTACTTCTTAGCCTTGAACTTCGCCTTGAAAAAGAAACCTGTCCATAGCTTTTTAAACACTCAAGTTATTTCTATATTATTTACGGTCGGGTCAGATTTACCCATGGCGCCAGCCCTCGCGTGACAATTTTCGGTTTACGTTAGTCGGGACAATCTGTAAAAAATAAGGGGGAAAACCCACCTATTTTGGTGCAGCACAATCAGATCACGTTCTTGTTTAGGGTCTAGGGACACCTTGGTCATCAGATCCTTTGTTGGAGAAAATTAAGATGACCGCTTTGCCACCACTATCAAGGCTAATTATACTGTTACGTTAAATTATTGTCATTTTCCTGCATGTTACATTTGAAAAATATAAATAAACCTCATTTTATATTGGAAATGGTTCACAGGAAGACACCAGGTGTAAAATTACTTCATTAAAATCCGTACGACTTCGACAAAAAGGGAGTGACACTCTATGGGTCAAAATGACCCGGCGCCAGTCATCGTGTTATATTTTTCACGCCAATTTTCAAAGTTTAGGAACCTGGAAAAATGAACCTTAGGTAATTATTATGCTGAGCTTTGTATCCGTAGGGTGGGGCCGACTTTATGGAAATGACTGGAGAGAACAACCGTGTCAAATGTTGGAGTTTGGAGACGTAGAGAAATGTTCAATCCTGAAAGCGTATCTTTATTGTAGGTCACATCTCTTAAATAAGGGGTAGCCAGTTGGCATTTGAGGGTGCACAAATCTGAGGAAGCCGTGTCAGTAGATTTACTGGTACGTTAAAGATCCCATTCGGGCGAGAATTCCGGCAGCCCGGTGTCTATAAAAGCCAGAGTAGTTAAAAAGGGCGTAAAACATTATTATTATACATTATTATTCTAAAATGAGGCACTTTTCTTGCATGACATTTTGAAAAAACAGAAGCTAATAATGAACCATTTTCAGTATAAAAATGGCAATTTTCTCAGAGCACATCTAATGCTTCCTGAGAAACATCGCCTGTTGAGGGGCAGATGACCTCATAGTTCCGCTCCTTAAAACAACAATAACTAACTAACATCACCTGTTGGAGAGAAACTGATTATCTTGCGTATCAAATTCTTGGTTTTGGAAGCCTGATTGATATAATTTGAACAGCCCAACTTAAGAAATGACAGGCATTTTGTAGTACAAATAAATTGTATTTCCAATTTTACTAATCTGTATATGCTGTAACTTATCTAGAACAGGATTGCCCAACCTACTATTTTCTCCGGCCCACCGCTCCGCGCCCGTGCCGTGTCGCCAAAATTTGAAGCTACTAAAGTGCGCACCCCTACACATAATAGTTCCACTCGTCGCACTAAACAAAATCATCATGAACTTTATTTCATTATTTGATTAATAAATGTGTCAAATGAACATAAATACTCACTCTTTTGTTGAAAATATGTAAATTTATTTTTAGTGTTTTATTCTTTTATCCACTACATACACATAGAAAAAACTGCAACAATACTAAGAAAACTAAGGTCATACAGCCACAAATCTCACCATATTGCACCTATATTTCTTAGAAAATTTCCCGCAAGGTCCCCCAACTATTTACAATGTGGCACTTAGTTAAAAAAAGGTTGGGCCCCCCTGATTTAGAACATTGACGATATATGCATCTTGTACACAGTAGTTATTTCGTATGGTAACGTGTCTTATATTGCACTTGCTGTTGTTGTGTGGTAGTGATTTATACATTTGATAATACTATCAATAATAAAAACTATGCATTATGGAGTAGTTTTCATTACCGTACCTGTTAACTTTCCAAGTAGCAATTTCCTTGAAACGAACTGAAGATGAGAGCAAGGGATTTAAGTGCCCAAGTCTTAGTTGGTTTGTTAAATAGTCGCAGAGTAGCCTATATTTTTTTAAAAAGCAAAATGTGAATTTTTTCAAGTATAGTTGGAAGAATACTAAAGTGGAATAGTACAGTAGCAGTACTCTCAGGCAGCCGAATTTTTCGTTTAAGAAAAACGAAAAATGAAATTAAATAGAGGCTGGTGCCCTTAAGGGCTTCTTTTCCTCTTCTGTAATTGGTTTACCTATCTAGCTTGAATTTTTTATTTACATATTGATAATGTTATGATTAACAAATTTGTTATTCCTAATGTTTTTGGGAGTTTTTTTTCGTTAGAGTTAGATTTTTGTAGTAAATGAAATAATTTATATTTGATTATCACGTCGTTGGGTGGTTTGAGATTACTACTACCAATTAGCGGTCGCTTATAGCTGTGTTGGATGATGTTAGGTCTAGCGTACATAGGCTGATGAACATCAATCAGCACTGCGACATTAGGTGTTATTTTTAATGGCTTTCACTTTGTCAGTATCGGTTTAATAATATTATAGATTGTTTTGGATTGAAGTAGTCGGTTGGGTTACAGGGGCGCACCCAGGGGGGGGGCTTTGGGGGCTTAAGCCCCCCCTAAAAACCTGGGAACACTTTAAAAACATTGCATCACATAAACATAAAGAAACCTTCCAAACCGTCCGTCTGCAGGTGTCCGTCCGTCGTATCTGTGATGCGGGCAATCCAGGTAACAGGCTCGCAGACTCCTAGGTTGGTGTCCCGGTGAACCGTAATGTCGTAGTCGTTCAGGTTGGACAGGCGGACGTACGGCCGAGACGTCGTGTTGATGAGGGTCTTGGCAACTAACAATCCTTTTGTCTGGATGTCCTCATATTTTGGCTCGATGACAGCCGCCACTCCCTCAGCAGTTCCGTCGACAATTACGGCAGCGCTGATCTCCGTCCTGGTGGGAACGATGACGTCCTCTCTCAGCCTTACTCGTCGTGGGGTGACGGCCTCGTGTGCTGGTTGCAAAGCAAGTTCCTCACCTCCGAAGTGCAGAGTGTTGGTACTCAGATCCAAGATGATGTTGTTCTGGTCCATGAAGTCCAGTCCGATGATCACTTCATTTGATACGTCAGCCACAAGCACTGGATGCTTTATCGCCCGTCGACCAATGACGAACTCCAGTGATGCTTCGCCATGTACCGGTGCGGTCTCTCCGGTCGCGGTTATTAGTTGGAGGTTCCTTTGTGTGGGTTGCACTCTCCACTTCGGGATCACGGTGGGACTGACGATGGTCCTCGATGCTCCCGTGTCGATTAGCATGGGCCAGCTCTCTCCGTTGACGACTCCGTCGACCATCAGACTGCTATTATCCCTCCTTAACTCAGTCACACGAACTTGGACTGCCGGGGCTTGACGACTGTCACAAGCAAACCTTTGCCCCCCAAGGCTGGCTGATACTTGCTTTCCTGGGCCGCGTGGTTTCCCTACGACTGACTGTCCCGACGGAAACCCTTGGCGGCGCTGATCACCGCAGTCCTTGCTCAGGTGGCCTCTCTTACGGCAGGTCCAGCAGGTCGGTAGTCCTCTTCCGGGCCGCCTCTCCGGATGTCCTTCGGCTACGTTTTTGTTGGTGGTACTGCGACCCTTGAAGAACCGGCCTAGCGCCTCCATCAGTTCATCGACCTGGGGCTTGGTCTTGTCAGCTTTGGATGGTTCGTCGATGTCCACCTGACGCACCCGCGCGCGCATTCTAGATGCCTGATTTGCCGTCTCGAACTCAAGTGCGTGGCTCAGCGCATCTGCCACAGACTTATTGCGCGCGAGTCGCAGCGCCTGTTGAGTGTCCGAGTCCCGTAGTCCGTCGGTGAAGGTCTGCGTCGCAATCTGTTCCAGAAAGTCGGCCGGCGCTGTTGGATAGGCGAGCCTTACGTGGCGTGCGATGTCCATCCCGAACTCCTGCAGGGTTTCCGCGTTCTTCTGTACCCGGGTCCGGAGCTGCATCTGGTAGGCCTGCTGAAGATGGCTATCTCCATATCGGGACTCCATATGGGCGATCAGTGAAGCGTAGTCCTGGGATCCAGTCGGGATGGCCTGAAGGACGTTAAGGGCGTCACCTCTCAGCGCTACAATGAGAGCTGTAGCCTTTTCTGTGTTGTTCCAGTTATTTATGGAACAGGCCGCCTCGAACTGACGTAAGTAGGTGCTCCACGGGACCTTTCCGTCGAAGGTAGGGGGCGTCACTCTGCTATATCCCGTTCCTGATATTCCCGGTGTAACGGTGGGCGGGCGTTGGCGCAGCTTGGCAACTTCCTCTTGTAGAGCGTTGAATTTCTCTTCCACCCCCGTCAGTGGGCGTTGGCGCAGCTCGGCAACTTCCTTTTGTAAGGCGTTGAATTTCTCCTCCACCCCCATCAGCGGGCGTTGGCGCAGCTCGGCAACTTCCACTTGTAAGGCGTCGAACTTCTTTTCTACTGCCGTGACTTCCTCACGCAGACCCAGTTCTAATTTCTTCAGGTCCTGTGTCAACTTATTCTGACCGTCTTCCATCTTTTTCTGGCCGTCCTCTATCCTCTTCAAATCCTCCGCTAGCTTATTTTGACCGTCTTCCATCTTCTTCTGGCCGTTTTCTAGTTTGGCAGTTAGGTCCTCGGCTAACTTCTTCTGGCCGTCCTCCATCTTCTTCTGGCCGTCTTCCAGCTTCTTCAGGTCATCCTTCAGGTCCTTGGCAAATTTCTTCTGGCCGTCCTCCATCTTCTTCTGGCCGTCCTCCATCTTCTTCTGGCCGTCTTCCATCTTGGCTTCCATGCCACTTAACTTTTCTAGCAATGCTGCAAATTGCGCTTCCATTTTAGATGTTTGTCTTGTAAAGGGCATGCACTCACAGGAAAATTAAAATTAAAAAATGACCTGCTCGGGTTTTGAAACCAGGACCGTCAGGTGTTGTGCTTGTGTTTGAGTTCGTAATCCCGCTTCTGACACCAGTTGTTACGTGCCCCCCCCCCCCCTCCAGTGGCACTTTTGTTAACTGGACTACGGTGGGTTGAAGCACAACACAGATTGTTCCTTTAAATGAAATAATTAAATTTATTGCGGCCAGAAAGATACACTACTCAACAGCAAATACAAGAAATTAGAGCCTTACTCCAGTTTCCTCAAGTCTCTTCCTTATGGAGAGCTCTTGCCCCCTTTCACTTGTCAACAAACCACAGAAGTTAATTCGTCCTAATGAGTCAGGTGGCCTTGACAGAAACTACCTGCACCTCTTCCTCATTTACACAAACTACAGTTACTTGCTACACGCTGCTTCGCTGTTCACAAGCTGGGAAACAATGTCACTGGATTTCGTAACTCGTACGGCGCTTCGCCACAATACGTCTGTCGCTCAGTGAAATCACACTCGCTCAAAACACAGGCAGTCCCCTGTATGCTTCTCACTCCCTCGCTGTCAAGAGAATCGGCTTCACTAGGGGTTTCGCAAGTCACCACACTTCTGTCGCTCAGGATAAACTCTCGCACTAGCTCGAAAAACACAACCACAACTGCTTGACAGGTCGCTCTTATATAGCAGGCCGGTGACTCAATAAATGCTTCTAGACCCATCCAGGGTTCACGGCTTCTCGAGGTTTCCTTCACTGGCTGAGTCACGAATATTCTGGACCATCCCTTTGTCCTAGTAGTCCTGTTGCATAAGGCGCACGCAATACACTGAGGCAGAGCAGCCCAGCCCTGGGGCAGTTGTGACTCATGCGGCGAGCGATGAAACAGACTCACAGCCGTAACAATATTTACATACAAGAATAATAATGGACACATTCTCTTTCCATAGCTGAAATCATGTTATTGAGGAAAGCCCCCTCCAAACCAAAAGTCTGGGTGCGCCCCTGGTTGGGTATATACGGCAGTTGTAGGTAATTGGTAGGTTTTTGAAGAGCTGTAGTAGATAATATAATATTTATGTTGATAGGCCTCCGCATCGTCTCGGTTATGTTACGTCTTACAGATTTGTATTTGTACATGTGAAAAGTGCTTGGCTGAGCGGATTGTATAGTACAGTCCCTTTAGTGGTGATGGCTTGTCTATTTGCTGTATTGTCGAACGGTCGCTCATTTGAATTATGCTTTGTTGGAAGAACAGAGGCGGGATAAACCTTGAAAACAAGTAGGATATGAATTCAGTGTCACGAGTTTGCGCTGCAACATTAATTACATAATTACCGTATGTATCTTACAAAGGACACAGACATCTCCACTACCGGAATCATTGTTCTATATTTCCAAAATGGTATTCAATCGCAAACGCAGAATATAATGTAACCGCTGCGCTGCAGAGAAAATATGAGATGCCGTACTCAGGGGGATTACAGATCATAGGGAGCGCGTGGGTCGTGGTAAAGCTCTGCTCTGGATGTTCTGCTAACCAGTGAAGAATTAATTTTAGCACTAAGGTTCCGTAGTTGGCACTCATGAACGCTCACATCATTACATCAAACCGACTAGCAGAAGCGGGAATAGTCTGTTTTGATTGATTTTCCTCGTGGTGTTGTTGGTTGTTTTGATTTGTTCGGTATTTTGATTATTTATTTGAATTGAATTGAGAGTCAATCATGCCACTGCATGGGAGGAAATGATGCCAAGCACCGGGATGTAAGAATTATAATGATAGTAAGAACAATACGGCAATTTTCATCTTCCTAAACAGTAGGTGTTGATCATGTGTAAAATTAGTGGGCAATATTGGATTACTCTCGAATAAAAATATATAGAGAATAAATGTGTGCATTTCATCTCTTGTTTGTTTTCTTACCCATTCTCCTTTGCATTGCAATAAAATTTGTGGTTTAGGGTGACGGGGAGGGGTGGGTGGCAGCCGGCATGGTAGGCAAAAAAGTGAGGTTATGGCAATATAGTGTGTGCATTTGGACAGTTCTTTTTATATATTCATCGAATATCCCAACAATTCTGTAGAATAGGAGAGCAATGTTTAATTAGCCTAAAGGTGTATTAAGCTCTAGAACAGCATAACTGTGTCCTTCGTGACAAATCTATTGCCAACATTGATATATATCCAAACTTATTATTTTCCTATCTGGACGTATATTTCAGCGCCTAGCGAAAGGCGCAGTTATGTCTGTGTTATTTTCATCAATAATCAATGACTCTTCGCAGATCATACGGTTCAATTAAGTGTAATAAAGGCGACATTCATATGGCTTTTTATTTCTTATGTTGCCTAACTTGGTAGAGCAGTACATAGCCTCAGGCGGTGCTCTCTCTCGGAAATTCTATAACCAAAAGTGACGAATCTCTTATATTAGATGAACCTTGGGCGTACTTGTTTACAATGCTGCCATCTAACAGGAATATGTGGAACTACACTACCACTGCAGTCTCCTGCGCTCTGGTGGACTCAAACGCAACTGCGTGAAACGTGGAAATCCCCCTTGAACAAGATATTCTTGTAGCCAGCTTCAATCTTGCCATTAATTCAATATGCCAGCGTCCAGTTTGGTTTGGTTTGCAATTCAAATTCGACATGAGGTGAGATAAGGCTTGTGTCGTACGAATTATAGCCCAAAGGCAAGCTGGGTAGCACGAGGACCTCGTATATAACAGTGACAGAGAATGGAATATGGTAACTGGCTTTAATTTATTTCGGCTTCACTGACGAACGGGATATTAGTGGTCTATTAGATAAAACGAGGGGACCTGTGCGAGAAATATCGCATGCTCATTAACCAACCACCCACCCGGCTTTACTGTTACGTGGGCTTCTATAAATATGTTTATTTGTTAGAACGCACTTTCTAAACAAATTGTCGATATTATGAAATCAGAAAGCAATTCTTCACTGCTGCGGACAAATCTGTTTGAATATTCCTTTCAATGCACAATGAGTTGTGTGCGCCCCATGTGTATAGACTACCCGCCCAGCTGAGGTGTTTTGCGGGCTTGACACAACACAGTTCTGCCAGGGCTATCGTCTTGTTTATTTGTTCAAACACTCTATTTAAACAAATAAATATATTTCCGTTGACTTTTCAAGAAATGCAAGATTTTTCCTGTACTATTGAGACGATTTGGAAGATTTTTGCACAAAACGCACCTTCTACTTCCTTCTGGTTCAGGAGCTTGAGTTATTTGTCGGATGAACTTAGCGTAGTCTATTTTTTAATAGATGAGTTTCTAGTACGGTAAGCTCTAGTTGAAGTTTGTCGCATATCATGTCAACCATGACCAGTGTTTCATCCAGAGAATTATATCAGCGGAGAGAAAACAAACTCATTACACGGGAGGATTTCATCATAAGATAAGTATGTAAGTATGTAATTATGTATGTAAATTAATGTAAAAGAAATCCCTCTCGGCACGCCGGAAGGTGGGGGTTGATTTCACCGGACAAAGAAAAGTATTTCGAATTCACTAAATTTTACGTGTGTTTTATACCTACAAAGGTTCCACATGTTAAAGATACGAGAATCCCCCAAATCTTCCTATAATTCTGAAAATGTTTTGCTCCTCCCTTGGCGTAAGGGTGGGTCATATCAACAATTCTTTCAGAAAAAGGAGTTTGGTCCCATGGCTCAAGATCGCAAGATCGTTGGTTGGTTCCTCAGTTTAGGGGCTGCGACAACGCGGTCATTTAGCCCCGTGTACTTTGGGAGTGTGTAGAATCTGCCTGATAACCGGTGTTAATTGTGATGGCTGTATTAGTGTGTGTTATCTGTTTTTAATTCAAGTAAGGACTGCTACTTTTGCTACCAAACGCCACCGTCTAAGACAACTAGTTCTGAACTTGGTTACTAGATGCCACAACAGTCGGCTCCTGGCGACTAACGTTGGGACCTAAGAGCGTTAGTCAAATCTAACCTATAATTTAGCTTCACAGAATTCATTATTTGAAAAAGGAGACGAGTCCATTAAAGTAACTTTTCAGGAATAAAGCAAAACTGTATAAAGTGATTCATTCTAATTCTTCTGCATTCAAAACTAACTGAAACTGTAAAGGGTTGATTAGGCATTACGTCACACATAATATTATATTACTATTGAAGCAACTAAAATAACGCTATTGGTCAAAATATGTCATGGACTTGTCACGTTTTTCAAATGATCCATTAATTTTAAATGATATTATCAAGCAGCTTGATTAAATAATCGTCAATATAATTCAGAACATTTTTTTCAGGTTCAAATACAATATATTATGCAAGTCCATTAAATTGTTTTCTGATTTTCAGTCATTCATTCATTGATTTCTTCTTCGCCCTCAATGGTTGGCCATACGGTAGGCCTACCAACATTTTTTCATAGAAACCAAACAGTCGGAAGGAATGTATTTTATGATTTTTCTGAGGCCTTCTACTTTCTTTCTATTTAATGGTACGTGACCACGAGTGTGTGCTGTAATTAAGTTCATTCTGGAATTTGGAATGGCACGTGCCAGGAGGTACTATTCACATGAGCAAGACCCTTGATCTTGGAATTCCTGATTTTATTTCTCTTGTATTCATCTGGATTAGGAACACCTCTCTTTATTTTGTTTGGTGAAGGCAATGTATCCTGCTTATCCAAACGCTCCATCTTTACTGGCCAAAGGAGATTTGTTTGTGAATAGAAAAAGATCGAAATGCACACGTAAACAAATGACAACTGCAAAGCACAACCTCCTGTCATTGGAAGAAGGATACAAGTCCATGTTCACTAATGGACTCATAACTTTTTTCAAATGAAACATAATTTTATATGATAAAACTAAGCCTTTAGATTAATGGGAATTGTCTCCTTTTTACACAGAATGATGAGAATTGAGTTATAGCTTATGAAAATGTCCTTATCTCTTTTTTGTAAAAAATGTGACTTGTCTCCTTTTACAAATGATGGATTCATAGTGGAAGGTTCTTTTACATGCCATAAATCTATGGGCCCGACGGATTTACTTCCCCTCCGAAGGAAGGCATACTGAGGGATTATTAACGATCTTAAAAGATCCAACGACTTCGGCCGGGTTTGAACACGCGACCTTGGGCATCGCAAGATCGACGGCCACGTAAAACTACTGTACAACCTTCTTTCTAATTTCTTTCGGTACGTTATCTCACTGAATCGATAATATTCGAACGCTTTTCCTAACTGAAAAGCATTTAATTTCGATTACTAAGGCGACACTGAAAAATGGCTTCCAACACGATAATGTTATCTCACAGATTAGTGTTAATCGTTTAATATTTTGAATGAGTCTCAACAGAGGTACCTGCTAGGGATATTCGCTCTCAGATACGCGGACAAGTACTGCTCGGGTCTAAGCTGCGTGAACCTGATAGGAATGTGCATCGCGGACTATGAGAAGTGGTGTTGACGGGTGATGAGGTTTCTCGGTCCGTGCGTAGTAACAGAACCAAATACATTGGTCGGTGACTCACTCACTCATTCGTAAAACTACAGTGGTTTGAGCAACGGACCTATGTTAGCAGTACTGGAATAGAAGGAATACCAGATATCACGGCGGGCTGTTGACAGACCCTTCTCTTCTCGCCTGACCCTTCCCTGCTTTTTCCCCTCACCCCGCAAGTTCACAGAGCTTGGATCCGAGTAGTACTGGCACTTTGGGTTAATCAGTGGCTAGCTGACCCAATGCCCAATAAACTGAGAGTGATCAAAGGAACTACTCGCGTGTGGCAGAGCTCTTTCCGGTCACGGAGAGAGTCCGTCATTTTGTGTGGCTTAGGATAGGTCATGCAAGATCCATCCATTCGTACCTAATGAAAAGGGAAGACCCCTCACTTTGTACATGTGGAGCCATTTTCACCGTTGCCCATATTTTAACCGAGTGTGTGGATCTTGCCTATCTACGAAGAAACATTGGTTTGCAGGTGACACTCAAACTTATATTAGCTGGTGACGTAGTGGCTGCTGATCTCTTCATCTGCTCTATAAGGAGAGAGGGTTAGGGCCAGCAATCTAAAATTTCCAGTGTTCATTGACTCAATGACTTATTCTTTTTTGAATTCCGAATTTTGTTTTCCCGTAATTTTATTTATTATTATAACAAGCAACCCGGCTTGGCTTCGCCCGGGAACAGTTGTGAATGCATTACGTGATACGCGCTTCTTTACGATGTCAATGAACTACGATCTATATCCGTTTTACGTTTCGGCATGATGGGTTAAAATCACTGACCGGACAATTAATTATATTATCATGGAGATGCATGTGCAACACATTCTTATCAGACGTAATTTAAGAATGGAGAGGTGCATGAAACACAAATCCCCCTTCCGTCCAATCTAAAAACACTTATAGTGAGCGATATATTGAATACTAGCAGGTACCCGCAGCTTCGCCCGCGTCATAGTTGTGTTATATTGTTATTCAATGAAATGCAGGTTTAACCCCGTTAACACCCCTTTAGAACCCGAATATCCAAAAATCCCTCCTTAGTAGACGCTTTCGACACACAACAAACATATCACAAAAATATAATTCTTCTAACTTTAATAGTTTTGGTTGGTCGATGAGAGTGAATATCCCAAAATCCTTCCTTAGTAACGCTTTTCTTCCAGATTTCACCCCTCCCAAGGGCCCCTTAAATTGGATTTATGAATAAAAAACGGTCGAACACCTATTTATTTATTTATTTATTATTAAGCTGATTGTTTTCCAATGAGTTTCAAACTCCTCGCCTATGTCGTTTAAGAGATGCATGCTCCGTTAGAAATCCTTCAACCCTCTTTTCACCCCTTTCACTCATAATATACACCACATCGAAAACCCATTAGGCATGTGTCAGCTTATTTTTAATGATTAGTTTATATGCCAAGTATCACATCCCCAAATGAAACCACTCGTGAGATATTGCTATTCAATGAAATACACGTTTATCCCCTTAACACCCCTTTATAACCTGAATATCCAAAAATCTTTCCTTAGTGGACGTTTTCGACATACAACAAACATATCCCCAAAATTTCATGTTTATAACTTCAATAATTTTGGCTGGGCGATGATGAGTGAGTGAGTCAGTCGGGACATTTTCTTTCATTTATTTTTGAGAATTTCACCCCTCCTCATGAACCTCTTAAATGGGATTTATGAAAAAAAAACTGTCGAACACCTATTTACTTATTTTTTTGGCTGATTTTTTTTTCCACTGAATTTCAAACTTCTCGCTAATGTCGTTTAAGAGATACACGCTCCGTTAAGAATCCTTCACCCCCCAATTTTCACCCCTTTCACCTCATAATATACACCACATCGAAAAACCCTCAGACACGTGTTTCTTATTTTTAACGATGAGTTTATATGCCGAGTATCACATCCCCCAATGAAACCAATCGGTAGTTATTGTTATTCAATGAAATGCAGGTTTAACCCCCTTACGACCCCTTTAGAACCTGAATATCCGAAAATCCTCCCTTAGTGGACGGTTTTGATGTACAATGGTCATATCCTCAAAATGTCATGTTTCTAACTTCAATTATTTTGGCTGGGCGATGGTGAGTGAGTCAGGACTAATTCTTTCAATTTTATTTTTTCAGAATTTCACCCCTCCCCATGAACCCCTTTAATTGGGTTTATGAAAACAACTGTCGAACACTTATTTATTTATTTATTTATTTATTTATTTATTTATTTTAAAATTAGTTTTACCCCCTGAGTGTGATGAGTGAGTCTGTCAGTCAATCAGTTAGGACACTTTCTTTCCTGTTTTCCCCCCAAAATGTCACCCCTCCCCATAGGCCCCTTAAATTGGATTTATGAAAAAACCGTCGAACACCTATTTACTTATTTTTTAAGCTGATAATCTTCCGTTGAGTTCCAAACTCCTCGTATATGTCGTTTAAGAGATATACGCTCTGTTAGGAATCCTTCGACCCCCACTTTTCACCCCTTTCACCTAATAATATACACCACATCGAAAAACCCTCAGACATGTGTCTTCTTAATTTTAATGATGAGTTTATTTGCCGAGTATTACATCCCTCAATGAAACCAAGCCGGAGATATTGTTATTCAATGAAATCAGGTGTACCCCCTTAACACCCCTTTAGAACCTGAATAGCCAAAAATCCTTCCTTAGTGGGCGTTTTCGACTTACAACGAACATATACCCAGAATTTCATGTTTCTAACTATAATAGTTTTGGCTGGGCGATGATGAGTCAGTCAGTCAGTCAGGACACTTTGTTTTATATAATAGACTAGCAGGTACCCGCGGCTTCGCTCGCGTCATAGTCGTGTCATATTGTTATTCAATGAAATCAGGTGTACCCCCTTAACACCCCTTTAGAACCTGAATATCCAAAAACCCTTCCTTAGTGGACGTTTTCGACTTACAACGAACATATTCCCAAAATTTCATGTTTCTAGCTTTAATAGTTATGGCTGGGCGATGATGAGTCAGTCAGTCAGTCAGGACACTTAGTTTTATATAATAGATAAGCATCGGTCCTAGTGGAAAATAATTCTATCACCTGAAACCAAAAATGCATGGGACGAAAAAAAACATCAAAATATCATATTGGTTCCGGACCCTAAAAGACGTGAAAAATATAATAAAAGTATTAAAAAAACTATTTTTCGAAATTTCATTCGAATCAATTTTTATGCCATTCCTGGGACTTAGAAAATTCCGTCAAAAAGTACAAAATCATTAATAACTCCCTAAGTATTCGTCGTATGATGAAATAGCAAGAGACAAAAAAGATGTAATGTGTTATTGTCTACAACATAGGCCATGCAAAATTTTACACTCAGACATATTACGTTTCCCCCCCCCCATATTTTCACCCCTCCCCATGGGCCCCTTATATTGGATTTATGAAAAAACGGTCAAACACCTATTTTGTTATTTTTTATGCTGATTTTTTTCCGCTGAGTTCCAAACTCCTCGCCTATGTCGTTTAAGAGATACACGCTCGGTTAGGAAACCTTCAACCCCCACTTTTCACCCCTTTCACCTCAAAATATACACCACATCGAAAAACCCTCAGACACGTATCTTCTTATTTTTAATGATGAGTTTATATGCCGAGTATCATATCCCCCAATGAAAGCAATCTGGAGATATTGTTATTCAATGAAATGCAGGTGTACCCCCTTAACACCCCTTTAGAAACTGAATATCCAAAAACCCTTCCTTAGTGGGCGTTTTCGACTTACAACCAACATATTCCCAAAATTTCATGTTTCTAACTTTAATAGTTTTGGCTGGCCGATGATGAGTCAGTCAGTCAGTCAGTCAGTCAGTCAGTCAGGACACTTGTTTTTATATAAGAGATTGGTGTATTGACTCTCATGGTTACCATACCTAATTTTACGATGCACCAAGCATCCGAACACGAGTTATAGGCGTACATAAAGATACACAGAAAGGCAGACAGACCATTCTATTGTCTACACCATATCACTCACATATCCAAATATGGGTATATCTACCACACAGTATCAAACAAAATCATCCTTACGATGAACCCGTATGTCGACCAAAAAAAAGGTTAGTTAAAATGTGCTCTCAAACTAAATTCACCTAACGTGTACTTACTGACGTGAAATATTCAAAGCCTTGTAGACGAAACGCAATACACGTCACATAAAAACTGACCCACTACGTTGTGTTAGGTCCCCATACACAGGGAGACCCCTTTCATAAATTATAAAGGCTTGTGGTGCATGAACATTCAGGTTCTTTACCCTCATATGGCCCAAATTCCTAAAAGCCGCAAGAAAATTCTGATTCAATTCAGGAATTTTTGAAAATAATGTTTCTGTTTGGAGATATAATAGACCTTCTGTACTATATGGCGCACGTGATAAATGCATGAAAAAATTATAGGTTACCCCTTGACCCCCTTAATTGCATTGATGAATTATACAGTCTACGTTGGTTCCGTGATAACCTTATAGCCATTTGCAAACTTTCTCAGAAATGTAATAAATAGAGTAACATTGCTTCTTACAGATATAGATGGAAAGTTGGATGTCACCCCTTGAGATAATGTTGTCATGGTTACCGATTTGCATTCCTTCATTAGTTTGTTAAATTAAATTAAATTGGTTTTCTGGTAATATTTCAGAAACTGTTGGTTTTAGAGCCTTATAATGTAGTTTTCGAGGACCCTTTAGGGCCCCCGAGTTTTGTTTCTGGCACTGAGGGGCTTTGTCTCGTCGTTGTACGCCATAATATAATACTATTATTATTATTATTATTATTATTATTATTATTATCATTAATAATAATAATAATAATAATAATAATATATGGGGATAGGAATATAATAGACCTGCCATACCACACCCGCAGGTGTAAATCGCGTGAAAAATTCTTGAGTACCCCTTGACCCCCTTAAGCGCATTATACGTATTGATGAATTTTACAGCTTAATTTGGTTCCGTGAAAACCTTCTAGCCGTTTGCAAACTTTCACTCTAATGTAATTCATGGAATTGCATTGAGTCTTACACGGACCTCTGAGAATCTGTTGCCATAGTTACCGGCTTGCTTTCGTTCATTAGTTTATTAAATGAAATTATTTTTCTGGGAATATCTCAAAAACAGTTGGTTTTAGGGCTTTAAAATGTGGTTTTCGGGGGCCCTAGGGCCCCCAAGTTTTGTCTCTCACATTCAGGGGCTGAAAATGAGCTTTGTCTCGTCCTTCTAGCCTATTTCAGCATGTATTTTAAGGGGCTAGGCCCCCTATTGTGAGAGGTACGGAGAAGAGTTACATCAATGATTAGTGTCGTGCATCTGATGGATATCTGTACCAAATATTACGTTGATACACCCAGCCGTTCTCGAATTATAAGGGAACAAATTTGTCCTAAGACAAACAGACAGACAAACTGACAATTTTTTTTTCTCGCGCATCCATCATAAAACAATCTAAAACACGTAAATAACTCAAATTTCCGTAGAAATTCAGAAAAAAAACCAGACAAACTTTCATTTTTATATATAGAGAGATATACTGCACCGCTCGATGTTGACCGTGTTTTATTGCTCAAATTTAGGTTTTACTCGCTAACCGTTGGAGATACACGAAAAGTAATAAGAACCATTCGGATGGAAAATTAAATGTTAAAGCTCGTATATCCCATCAAAAGTTTGTTATTTATTAGCGTTCTCTTTTTATTTGAAATGGAAATATGAAATTTTGATACCGAAGGGTGTAGTGACGTATCAAATGTGGATTTTACTCGCTAACCGTTGGAGATACACGAAAAGTGATAAGGACCTTTCGGATAGGAAATTAAATTTGGAAGCTCGTATGCCATCGAAAGTTTGCTATTTCTTAGCGTTCTCTCTTTATTTGATATGGAAATATGAAATTTTTAAACCAAAGGGTGTAGTGACGTCACTTAATTGGTCGCCATGTTTTAATAGTGCGAAATATCGAAATTAAAAGTATCCTATATGTAAACACGATTAATCAGCTACATCCATGCTAAATTTCATTTCAATCGGACCAATGGTTCTTGCGTTATTGAGTAACACACAGACAGACAGACAGACAGAAAGAAAGACAGACACACACCATCTCATTTTAGCCTACTTTCCACATTTTGCAAAAATGAGGAAAAAGTAGACTGATGAGATCGGGAAAATGTGTGTCTGTCTGTCTGTCCTTCGGTCTGTCTGTATGTCTGTCCTTCTGTCTGTCTGTCTGGTTGTGTGTGTGTGACCCCCCCCCTATCAACTCCTAAACGGCTGCAGCAATCGAAACATAATTTGGTTGGAGTAAAGATCTATACCTGAATATCTCACGGCCATATTTGAAAATGATGTCAGTGCTACCAACTGCTGAAATATCGCAATTGAAATTTCAGCTCCATGTTGGATATCTTGGAAGGTATGAATGGGAGCTATTTCAATATTGGCACACGTATAGAAAATAATATTGCAGTTTAATTTCCAGGAGGCCATACATGGCAGTGTTGCCAAAATGATTATAAGCCTGCTGATAGGTCCACATTTTAAATGCATATAACTTCTACACTATCAATTGGAATTCAACCAAATTTCGTATGTGCTATGTGTACATAAACAGATATGATTGAGCATATTCTTAAGAGCCACCAGGGTTGCCAACTGTTACTAAATGCTTTCAATTTTTTAAATCCAAATGTCCCTATATAAGAAAGTATGCAAGCCGACAGCTTTAAACTATGCACACGTATAGTGTCTGACATTCTAGATTAATTTGGAGTAACTTATATACGTCAGTGCTACCAACATGATTCTAAGCCTGCTAAGAGGTCCAAATTTAAATACATGTAACTTGTATACTATCATTTGTATTTCAACCAAATTTCGTGTGTGCTATGTGTACCATAACAGATATGACTATGCCGATTCTTAAGAATAACCAGGGCTGCCAACTGTTAATAAATACTGTCTCTATTTTTGTTACCCTAATATCAATATATCAGAAAGTATGCAAGCCAATAGATCTAAACTTTGCACACGTATAGTACTTGGCATTTTAGATTAATTTGGAGTAACTAATATAGGCCTACGCCAGGGCTGCCAACATGATTCTAAGCCTGCTGATAGGTTCAATTTTAAAATGCATGTAACTTCTATACTAACTAATGGATTTCATTCAAAATTGACACAGTAATAGATCATATTATTTTCGATTATTTCTAACCAATACATGTATGTCATAATTGCCAACATGATTTTACGTGCACTGTTAGATCCAATGTTTAACTGCATGTAACGTCCATGCTATCCATTGGACTTCAACCAAATTTTGTATTCTGTGCCTTAAGAGATGGAACTAAGAATGTATTCAGTCACCAGGGCTGCCAACTGTAGTTCTCTATTAGGCTACATTATGCCAGGTATACAGTATTTCGAACTAATTATAAATTTCGATATTACCAACTTAATTTCGATATTATTCTAGATAGATCCATATAGATTAATCACTGGCATGAACCTTAAATTTTAAGAAAAACAGGCTCTTTAGTTCGTCACGGAACTTCTTGTTATATATTAGTATGATAGAGATGTGCTCTCGTGTACGTTTTTGGAGGACTTTTCATGCTGAACAATTCTTACACTCATTGCATATTGATATTTTTAACGGTTTGCCCAGCGTAAGATTAAAAAGCGCACGGACGCCAGATTATTTTTCGACTTTTTCTCTGAAATTGTTACTGCTTGGCTTCCTTTGTTCATAAATAAATCATTTCCTACAGAAAACTTCCTCGAGGTATCCTTTACAGAATGGTGAAAACCACATCAAAATCCAGGCAGTGGTTCTCGAGATTACCCGTGACATCCAAGAATCGGGGACTTTGTTTTATACTAAGTAGAGATTATACGCCAATCAGTATAATTTAATATAATATAATCCCTCTTCCGTCCAATCTTAAATTGACTGTGAATTTTGCCGAACGAAAAGTTCTCAGGCGAAATGAGAGTTACACTTCAGGGAATGGCGAGGTGAATGATACACAAATCCCCCTTCCGTCCAACCTTAACTTGACTGTGTTTCACAGCCGAAATTAAGAAAACCCGAGTTGTACTTCCAGGGAGACTCCAATCACAATCACCCTTCTTAGAAGTCTTAACTCAACACGACTCGGAGGTTTGCTGCTGGCTGTATCGGGGGCAACAGGTTCGCCCGCTAGCTAGGCTGTAACAGGGATGATAAACTCGCCCTTAGCTAGCTCGTAAACTGTCGCCTCAGTAGTTGAATGGACATAGTTGGAAGAAATTAAAATGTAAAAAATTCCTCTCGGCAGGCCGGAAGGCGGAGGTAGATTTCACCGGGCGAAATAGGGGATAGGCTATAATAGGCAAAATATGCAGGTTTTCGTAGGTGGATCAGACCTCATTTATTGCGAGAACGTATTTTACAATTGCAGGATAATTAACTTTTTTATTCGTCTTTCTATGCATATTAGCCTACTTTCGATTTTTGCAAAAAATGAAAGTAGACTTATGAGATCAACACAGGGCGAAAAAAGTGTGTCTGTCTGTGTGTGTGTATGTGTGTGTGTGAGTCTGTGTGTGTGTGTGTGTGTACTCTGAATGTCTGTCCCCCCCTATCAATTCGAACACGGTGAACGCAAATTGAACGAAATTTGGTACAAAGGTAGCACTAGCAAAGGACACCTCAGTGTCATGTTTTATATCGCCGCCATCTTGACGGAAACGTAATGGCGGCCACACAAATGTTCAAAGCTTAAATCAAATTGCGACTAACCTAATCATTCGATCTCTGCCAAATTTTCCAACAACATACCTATATGGGGGGAGCATCCTTTGACCAAACTAATAGGTCATCAGCCTAATAGTTTGTGGATGGCGGCCATCCTTGTGTGAAAATCGATTACCCCTATTAATTCGAACACTGTGAAACCGAATGGAACGAAATTTGGTACAGAGGTAGTACTAGCAAACGGCACCTCAGTGTCATGTTTTATATTGCCGCCATCTTGACGTAAACGTAATGGCGGCCACACAAATGTTCAAAGCTTAAATCAAATTACGACTAACCTAATCATCCGATCTCTACCAAATTTTGCAACGACATACCTTTATGGAGGAAGCATTCTTTGACCAAATCAATAGGTCTTTAGCCTAATTGTTTTCGGATGGCGGCCATCTTTGTGTCAAAATCCATTCCCCCTATTAATTCAAACACGGTGAAACCGAATGGAACGAAATTTGGTACAGAGGTAGCACTAGCAAAGGGCGCCTCAGTGTAATGTTTTATATCACCGCCATCTTGACGGAAACGTAATCGCGGCCACCCAAATGTTAAAAGATAAAATGTAATTACAACCAACCTAATAATCTAGTCTCCACCAAATTTTGCAACAACATATCGTTATGTGGGAAGCATATTCTGACCAAACTGCAAGATCATCAGCCCAATAGTTTAAAGATGGTGGCCAAGTATGTGTGCAAATCGATTCCCCCTATCAATTCCAACACGGTGAAACTGAATTGAACGAAATTTGGTACAGAGGTAGCACTAGCAAAGGGCACCTCAGTGTCATGTTTTATATCGCCGCCATCTTGACGGAAACGCAATGACGGCCACCCAAATGTTAAAAGCTTAAATCAAATTACGACCATCCTAATAATTTGATCTCGACCAGATTTTGCAACAACATGCCTTTTTGTGGAAAGCATCTTATGACTGATTACAAGGTCATCAGCCCAATAGTTTGCAAATAGCGGCCATGTATGTGTGCAAATCCATTCCCCATATCAATTCAAACACGGTGAAACCGAATTGAATGACATTTTTTTTACAGAGGTAGCACTAGCAAAGGGCCCCTCATATTCATGTTTAATATCCCAATAGCACGTTGTATTTCAACAAGCTACTACAACCAACATTCAATTATACTCCTTAAAAAGGATAGAGATTTATAACAATACCCATGCATTTAGAAGAAAGTAGGCTATATGTTCTTTACTGAACATCTTGTTTTTAACATTTTTTTGCCTTATGGGGATGGTAACCTTCTTGTCATTTGGGGTTCATTTTTATACTAGTGAACACACTGTCCTTATGCAAGGTTTGGTACTGATGTGTAACTATCTAACAGTCTGTTACTTCTTCACGCAAAATTTTATCTCCCGCAGAGATGTTGGTTGGTTCCTCAGTTTAGGGGCTGCGACAACGTGGTCATGTAAACCCGTGTACATTGGGTGTGTGTAGAATCTGTCTGATAAACGGTGTTAATTGTGACGACTGTATTAGTCTGTAATTCAGGTAAGGTCTGCAGAAGGTCAATTTTAAGTAGTAGTACCTAATTTTGTACCAAATACTACCGTCAACGACACCTAGCTGTGAACTTGGCTGCTAGATGCCACCGCAACCAGCAACTTGCAACGAGCGTTGGAACTTCCCCTCCGAAGGAAAGCATGCTGAGGGATTTTTAGCAGGGACCCGTAACTTAACGTAACGGGTAACGTAACGAAACTCGAGGTGTAACAGTATCATTCGGTTACATGATTTCGTTCGGTACTGCAGTAACGTTATAGACTGTTCGTTACATGAGCACGGTACAAATTGGAACTCTATTCCCATACGGTACACGGTGGAGTAACGTTACTCATTTCGTTCCATGCACTATTCGGTACAGTTATAACGTTACTGCCTCTTCGGTACATGGGCACGGTACAGATTGGAACCCTACTGCCATGCGGTATACGGTGGAGTAACGTTACTCATTTCGTTCCGCGCACCATTCGGTACACTTGTAACATTACGACCTCTGCCTTGCATCGATTCGTTACTGAATGGAACTCTAGTTTTGTACCGGAGTAACGCTCCTTTCTGTTACACGCAAGTGTACTTACATGAACGCTGTTGTTATTTCGAGATATTATTGAAGTTTGGATGGAAGCCTTGTGTAGGCAAATTGATGGGAACGTTACAACCAGGGCTAGATAACTTAACCGTAACCGTAACGTAATTAGGCAATGTACCGGAAAACTCCATGATTGCATTTAGGAAAATGCGTTACAGAACGAAACACTTCGTTTCGACAAGATTACCGTATTTATCATATACTATCGCAATAACGTTAGCGGCTTGGGTGGCGTAGTTGGTTGCATGCTGAACTGCTGTGCCCAAGATAGCGGGTTCAAACCCGGCCGAAGTCGTCGGAATTTTAAGAGCGTTAAAAATCCTTCAGTATGCCTTCCTTCGGAGGGGATGTAAATGATGATGATGATGATGATTGTTGTTTTACGGGGCCTAACATCTAGGTTATCGGCCTCTAATGATCTGGGTGATAGCGAAAATGTCAATGAAGTGGAAATCAGAACGAAAATTAAGAGAGAAGGAAAAGACGTACAAAAAGGAACTCAGATTGAAACTACTCACAAAATGGAGAGCGATAACACTTACAAAAGGGAATTTAGAACAAAATACTCACAAAAGGAATAGATTGAAAAATACACACAAAATGCAGGTTAAGTTCAAAATACGCACAAAATGCAATGTACAGTCGAAATAACTACAAAATGCAAGTGAAATTCAAAAAACGTAGAAAATGGAAATGAGATTGAAAATACGTACAAAATGCAATTGAAGTTCAAAATACTAACAAAATGTAATTGAAATTGAAAATAAACAATGCAATTTGGATTGAAAAATGCACATTTCAGATTCCAAATAATCACGTAGTGCAAATATATATATTTTTTTTATTCAATCAATTTACCCCTCTAGGTTGGTGGTTCCCACGGACTCAGCGAGGGAACTCACCACTACCGCTTCTATGGGCAGTGTCCTGGAGCTTGGAACATCTGGTCGGAATGGATACAACTGGGGAGGTGTGATCAGCATTTCGCCCAGGCGGCCTCACCTGCAAAGCGAACAGGGGCCTCATGAGGGATGGGAAGGGATGGAAGATTGGGATGGATCGGCTAGGAATAGGGAAGGAGGCGGCCGTGGCCTTACAGTAGGTACTGTACCCGTAATCCACGTGGTCTTACCTGTTGCAATACGATGGAAGGCTGGATCGTAGATTCTAGAAGTTCCCGGCTCAAATAACCTCTGAAAAACCTACCAACTAGGATCAACCAGGGATCAGGATACGTCGATATTAAAGAATGCGGTACGAAGATGCCAGTGGTGTATAAAATTACGATGAAACAAAGCTCAAAAGAACTCGAACAAGAGACTCTAAAATAAAATAAAAATATCTCGGGCGTTAAGTTTAAGCAAACTCAAAGAAAACCACCCACTGGTCCTCCTAACGCACTCCCCTTTTCTGATATAAAACACTAGTCGTTCTAAGATTCTTTAAAATTAAATTCAATTTATTGACTGATTAATGATGAATGTCCGTCAATTAGACACAAAGTTAAAGAAAAGCTTCTTTAGATCAAATGATAAAAAATGTAGTTTTAAATAAATGCCTACAATAAGGCCCCATCTTACTGTTCATATCATCCGCTGAACAAATAACAAGAAAAAATACAATATTACATTATATACTGATGTTATACCCTTAAAGATTTATACATATTTTTTTACACTTTATATACAAGTTACATCCTCAATTAGGATTTTGTTTTCAACGCTGCCTATCTTCGTTTAATTTTACAAGTATGTTTCATGGTTATCATTTCCTTAATTCGATGTATTCAACAATCAATTAAGATAATCGAATCGTGTTACAAGTTGTGAAAATAGTTCATTAACTATTTATAAGTTTCAAAGAATGCAGTATATTTTTACTAAAATTACTGAAATATCACATGTATTATGTTGCATGAATTAGTTAAAGTTGTTTAAGAAGTATCTGTGTTACTTGAATATGGGTGTCATGATATAGACAATTTATCTCCGGCAAATCCTACTAGGTGAGAATAAAACGTAGGGTTACTCGCATAAAACAAGCATAAGAAAAACATTCGTGATTCCAAATCACGATAACTACAACATCAAATCCAAAAAGGTGATAGCTCAAAAGCTAATTTCACTCTTACTAAAACGCAATAACTACGTTAACGTCTTCTCCAAAAGACTACAAGAACAATATCCAGCATTAATATTGATCATCCAATGATGTCAAATATTTGCTGCACTAACACAATAAATCGTATGCACAAAATTGCAATACCTCAAATCAGCTTTCCAAAGCTGTCAAAAATTAAACCCAAACGTTATTAAACTTGAAACCTTTCAGAAATTGCTCTGAAAATATCATGCCCCATCATGAACGAATATAGAAATGCCACATATTACTTCCTTCTAACTTCATTAAACAAGAAGCAACAATTTGTTAGATAAATTGTATTATTCATTTCCACAATAATCGTCTTTAAAGTCTACGATAAATTCTGTTATAACAATGTGAACAGTTAAATTTGATTCACAATTCCAATATATTTATATATATATTTCCATAATGACTTATATGTGTTAGAAAAATTGTAAATAGACACTACCAAAATAGTCGTTTCAGTTTCGCCTATCCAAATTCGAAAAATGGCTCAACTACTCAGAAGAAAACACGTGAGACTTACATCATGGAAAGGAGTCTATTATCATATCAATAGATACACGCAAACTATTAAATCAAACGATGAGCTATCCAAGAGTCTTCCCAAAAACGAATTGAAATAATACAAGCAAAAACTGAATGAACCAAATATTACATTTAAAGAAAAATCTTTATTCAAAAAATATATGAAAGTAGGCTGCAAATGCCTTGGCAATCAATTCACAATTGTTTTCGCCGGACGATTTCCATAAATCCATAACCATGGAGAATAACGATGGAAATGCACTATCATTTCTAAAAGAAAGAATTTCTACTAGAATGTCAAAAGTCCAAACGAATAGTATCACTCAAATATTTTTGGAATAGTTCAAGTGCACGAGTGTGTTGCCATCTTCTTCCTAATTGCTATTCTTATACAAAGATATCGTCGTCTTGTTCCTAATTATTCTGCAGATATCTTCCCAACAAAATTGAATGCTTGGATTTATTTCCAACATTTTAAAAATAAAAGCAACAAAGTAATACTCCAAATAGCATCACGTTTACAGTTAACTACACAAAAAATTACATTCTCCGACAGAGATGATAAAGAAGAACCAGATCTAGCCTTCGAATGAAATTCAAACTAATTAATAAAATATTGGTGAAAAGAATCGAACTAAAGGTGACAAGTTCTACTGTCTACTAGAGAAGAAAAGTTTTCCAGCTACCTTGGGCGAAGTTCTGGTTGAAATTGAAGAACGTATAGGAATATACATTCCTGTCAGGAATCGAACCATCGTCCCTGAGAAGTTCGTGGCTGGATCTGCAAGTCGCCGAACCAACTTCCTCCTAACCCGAAAACTACTGTCCACGAAACGGAGTTCCTGCATATTGCTTGCACAAGGCTCCCTCGACGTTATCAGTAAAGTAGCTTCCTTTCTATGGAATTGTTTCTTCATTCTTGGCTATTTTAAAGTTACTGGATCAGAACTAATGTTCCCAACGTTTCTTTCTCTTCATTGTAGAGTTCAAAAGGATGTCATTCCAAATGATCAACTCTGCTACTGCATTACATTCCTGAACGATATGTTTAGCACATCATTACTCCAATAGTTTGTTTCTCACAAGAAAATCCAGTCATAATGTTGTCGATAATAATGCTTTCTTGCATTTCAAACCAATACGTAGCAGATTTCCTCATCAAATTCTGTATTAACAAAGTCCATGTGTTGGCTAAGCTCACTCGTTCGAATCGCGCTGCGTGTAGAAAGCACTCGTATAACCGCGTGATACACGGAACTTCCTTATACGAACGATAACATGTTCACTGCATAGGTTGCTTTACTCAAGTGTCTGTCGTCTCAAAGCTGCTGATCCAAGACCCAGCTGGGAGTCTACCCAAGATGCATCACACCTGTATAGAGGTGGACAATCGAACACAATCGATTATCATTTCATATTTTCTTCAACTAGTTGCAATGACAAGTCTGTGAGCATGTCCTGTGCACGTGATCAGGAGTGTGGCGGGGTAGTCTAACCATCTCCTTAGTGCATATGCAGCAAACTGTGGCTCAAAGTCTACAGTCAAAATACTGTCAAGCAATAACTTCCAAATACGTCTCGCTGTCATATCAGGGTTCCAATAAATAGCAAAATACTGTCTCAGTACCATCCCGGCATTTGCCCAAAGATGAAGTGGGAAACCACGGAAAACCACTTCGAGGATGGCTGAGGTGGGAATCGAACCCCCTCTACTCATTTGGGCCACCCGAGGCTGAGTAGACCCCGTTCCAGTCCCCATACCACTTTTCAAATTTCGTGGCAGAGCCGGGAATCGAATCCAGGACCTCCGGGGCGGCAGCTAACCATGCTGACCGCTACGCTACGGAGGCGACATTGATATTCAAAATACTTACAAAATGCAATTGAAATTGAAAATGCTTACAAAATGTATTGTAGATTCAAACTTCTTAATTCGATGGACAATATTTACAAAATGCAATTCTGATTGAAAATACTTACAAAATGTATTTTATATTCAAACTACCCACAAAATGCATTTGAGAGTCAAAATACTTGCAAAATGCACACCCTACAAAGTGCAATTCAGATTGAAAATACATGCAAAAAGAGGTTTAGATTGAAAATACAAAATGCAAATAAAATTCAAAATACTCACAAAAGTCCCAGCCCCTATATTGAAAGACTTACTAAAAAGCAATTTAGATTGTCAATCCGTACAAAATGCAATTGAGGTTGAAAACACTCACAAAAAGCAATTTAGATCGAAAAGACTTACAAAATGCAACGGAGATTGAAATCACCTACAAAATCGAGTGTAGAAAAAAAAAACGCTAAATGGAATTTAGATACTCGGGGGTCCAATTAATAAAAAACAGAGCGGGAATCTTAAAGAGCAAAGGAAATATAATGAAAAGAAAACAAGAGGTCTGACCCCTCGAAGAAGGAGGGATCAGGGAAGATTAGACAAGGGCCAATAAAGGCGGGAAAGTGAAAGACTCCCTAGGCCTCGGATACCCTAATACCATCACGGTCGGAAGAGAACAAGAGTTGACCAAAGGAGGTCGACAGGATAGAAGACGGAGAGGAGCCCGGCACAAGTACTGTAAGTGGAAGCAAAGCCGGACTCAGCTGAGGTCCCGTGGTCGCCAACCCACGTCCCACTAGATGTGAGCCCCTGGGGGAAGTAAAGCAGGTGGTCCCATGTCATAGATTTATGGCATGTAAAAGATCCTTCCGTAGACTAAATTTGTTTGCAGCTAAATTGCTAGGTTAGATTTCGTCTGAACGCTCTATCAAAAGTTTCAACGTTCTCCACTAGGTATCATTGATATTTGGTAGCAAAAGTTGGAACTACTTGAAATTGAACGGAAATTGTAACTCACCCTAGGGGTGTCCACTGGAAGCAGCTACAGACTCAGGCGAGCCGAGCATGTCCTCGGACACTCCCAGCAATAAAAGCCATACGATAAGTAAATAAATAACAATAACGTTAAATTCAGGAACCGAATTAAAGAACTCTATTATTCCGGTCCTTGCCAATAACGTTATTGGGCGGGTGGCTCACATAGTGAATAACTGAATAACGTTATTGGCATCATTTCGTTATTAGTTCAACCTGATGTCGAAGAACGAAATTTAACGAACTACTGACAATAACGTTATCGGAAGGCGGGTAATGGACTTTCCTCATAGAAACGTTATTCGCCTATTTTCGTTCTTCGTCATACCCTATTTTTTTGTTCTTCTTTTGTTTTAGTCGTTTACCCTCCAGGTTGGTGGAACTCACAGACTCAGCGAATCGGAAGGGATACGACTGGTGAGGAGTGATTGGTACCTCGCCCAGGCGGCTGCACCTGCAAAGCGAACAGGGGCCTCATGAGGGAAGGTAAGGAATGGTCAGGATGGATAGGCAAGGAACAGAGAAGGAGGCGGCAGTGGCATTGAAGAAGGTACCATCCCGGCATTTGACCGAAGACGAAGTGGGAAACCACGGAAAACCACTTCGAGAATGGGTGAGGTGGGAATCGAAAACCCTCTACACATTTGGGCCACCCGAGGCTGAGTAGACCCCGTTCCAGTCCTCGAACCACTTTTCAAATTTCGTGGCAGAGCCGGTTATCGAACCCAGGACCTCCGGGGCGATAGCTAACCATGCTGACCCCTACGCTCAGTGTAAGCTCAGTTCGGAAGTGGACGTGTGTCTTTCACGATTTGTGGAATTCGGAAATATCTCAGAAATAAAATTACACAAAGCCACCATCTATAAGATGAGTATGCAATGTGACTCCTCTTTTAAAGGACCGGGGTTCGATCCCAATCTCTTCCTGCAAAGATATTTCTAGCCTCAGCGCTAGAAACTGTACAACAAGCCTAGTCAGTTAGTTAATTAGTTAGTAGGTTATTGGGGTTGAAAGGGGAGGAACTACGAGGTCATCGAGGCTAAACACTACACTAAGCCACGTGAAGATAGTTTGGAAGAGATAGGTTAGATTCCTACCTAGCTATGCTGGAGGTGGAAAGGCATGGTTGCTACTTCAAAGCCAGGCAAATGCCCGGATGGTACCTAAGTGAAGGCCACGATCCTTTACTTCCCCAACCTAGCCACAATTACAAATACGCACAATACCACAGCCAACACAATGCCACTGGTTAACACACTGATTCCACACACACCTTAGATAATAATAACATTAATAATAATAATAATAATAATAATGTTGTCGGTACGAAAAACAACGAAATGAGCGTTATCAATTATGGATTTTGCGTAACGCTACAAGACATGGTTGAGGTTGTAACTTTGTACCGCCAGCATTGACCCTCAGAGAAGAAACGGTACAGGCTGTAACGTTAAGATGGGATGTGGCCGCAGTTTCGGTACAGGGCTTGGTAACGTTACTGACATGTATACCGGCTCTTTCGATTGGCTCAGCAGGGCTAGGTGCAAGGAATCAAACATGGTGGACGGTTGTCAATTGAGGGTGGTATCTGCTGTTGATGGGCATTATTAGAATGCAAATCAGTCATTAAGATACGTAACTGTAAGTTGAAAACATGCCAGGCACTGATGAATGCATTCCTGGCGGTCTTGAAGATTGAACTGAAATCATTCGATCTTCAACCATTGCATTCGGATTCAGTTACGTAAGCTACCTGTGAGCTAGTCGATACACTGGAAAAGTGTCGGAGGGTTAAGGCTGTAGCTTCGTAACGGATAGGTCCTGGGTTCGAGACACCCTAGTGTCCAAGATTTTATTTCTTTTAAAATTATTTTATTGTATCCATCCGACTTTGTGCTGTCCATTCTCTGAGTCGGAAACCATTAACATTCATCCTATTCGTGTAAAATAATACAATTTGATAGCACTATGATATTTTCACTCCACAATAAATAATTCTCCTTTACTTCTTTTCTTTTCTTAGTCGTTTACCCTCCAGGTTGGTGGAACCAACGGACTCAGCGAGGGAACTCACCACTACCGCCTCTACGGGCAGTGTCCTAGAGCTGAGAAAATCAAATCGGAGGGGATGCAACTGGTGAGGTGTGATTGGCACCCCGCCCAGGCGGCCGCACCTGCAAAGCGAACAGGGGCCTCATGAGGGAAGGTAAGGGATGGTCAGGATGGATAGGCAAGGAAGAGGGAAGGAGGCGGCCGTGGCCTTGAAGAAGGTACTGCCCCCGTAATTGAATTATGTAGAGACCACGGTGGCTATATTTGAAATTATAAGGAGAGTTATGGCTGTCATAGTTATGACGTGGGTAGTCATGACGTAAGCACGGATGACGTAAATGTTATGCCAGCAGGCTACTTGAGCTGAGATTCTCAGTGACGTCAGATTTAGTCGAGAATGTTCCAAGATTTACGACGCAGTCGCAGGAAACGAGGAATTCTGCTGAGGAAGAAACTATGCTATTGGAGAAGAGGCATGAACCAATGAACGATAGTTTAAAGGAAGACGGAGATTGCTGAAACTATGGTATTTTTATTACTTTTGGAATGCAGAATTGTGGAAATCCATTTGCAGTAAAAGCATTGATTTGGAATTTTGGTGAAATTTATTTTCAGTTTTTGAATTTTGAAAATCCGTCATGTATTAACGAAGTTGGAAGTTCTAGCGATGACGCAGTACCACGCTTTGGAAGGGATGGTAACGCCCCTCGTGAAGTTAATAAAAGGGCTTGCGCAGAAGAGAGGAGCCTCTTTCGTTCTCTGATCATTCTGAGATCTCATTCTCAGAGCATCGAAGTATAATTGTGAAAGTTCTTTTCTTATACATTCATTATAGTGAGACGTCGAAGTGAACAGCAGTGAAAAGAATCGTCTTTATAACGTGTGGCGAGGCCACTATATTAACGAGATCCAAGTCAAACTAGGTGAAGTTGAAACGGACCTTAGAAAGCTTCTACAAGTTTAGCTTCGAACAGTTAGCGGTCACCGATAAGCTAATTGTATTGTGCAGTGCTACATGCAGTTATAGAGAAAAGCTGAACAATTTCGACCGATTAGTTCGAAAGATATTAGCAGTTTTATACGACTGAGAAAAGTGATTATCTCGCCACAAGAGAAGCACTTTTGTATAGCCAGAAGCAACGCAACGGCTGACGCTGCGAGTGGAATAGAAAGACTTCAGATTGCTTGGTTACAGAACGATACAGTATAATGGAGCAAGTTAATACGGCAGTTTGTTCTTCTAATACTACAACCGAAGAGCAGATGGAAGGCTAAGGAGCTTATTGCAATTGGGACATACTTCAACGGAGTAAGATAGCGACATGGAACTTCGCTAATTGCTATTCCACACAAGCGAACATGCGGTGAATACCATCTACACCCATGTTTCGTAATTAAAGGCTGAATACCATCGAACAGCCTTAGAAACAATTTCATACTCTGAATATGAATAATTTCTTCGGAAATTTCTACAAAACTTCATGGCGATTGTCTACTGGAACTTCAGGGAATTTTTCAAGAGAGGTCAGGGGTGTCCCGACTCACAAAGAAGATTATTGCCGGAAGGATGTCTATTCGTCTTCGAGGAGCAGAGCGATTCACGGAGAAGGAAGCAGTTCGATTCTCCGAGGGTGCTATTTCCTATTTCGAGGATGGAGCTCAGCTTTAACGTGGTGAAATGGATCCATCAGCAGTCTTCTTTGGGGAATTTTCCTCTGGAACGTCAATCGGCAGATAAGGTAGTCGTGAACGTTTACTGTATTTGAGTTTACTAATGATGTTTGAGCAACCATTTTTCCCATATTTTTATCCTCATGTATTTTTGCCCTATTTTCTTGTTGAGATTCTTATTCTCAGTACACCTTGATGAGTTTTGCATTTTTCGACGATTTATTAAGACATTGTTTTGTCATGGGCATAGTTAATGATTTTGAATCAGTTGAGACTGATATTTAGAATTTTTCAGTAATTAATATTTTTGTAGTCACGATTTGACTGTAAGTTAATGATTTTTATGGCAGATTTAAATTCAGACAGCGTGTCATTTTATTAAAGTAATTCTACCCCAGTTTAATTACTTTGACCAATTTTCTGTCATCATCAAGAAGGAAGAACATTTAAATGATTTTAGAGCGTTAAAATCTCTTACGTTGTCGACGATCTTGGAAATACTAGTCGTTATTTGAATTGATTGCAACACAGACATTTATCGTCAGTTATGAATGAACATTGCATTATAGACACTTTTGTGAAAGATTAACTTTAATAATGAATTTTTGAATGCATTAAAGTCTAGAACTTGTGTTAGGAGTTTTTCTCAATTAGAGATTTATAGAACGATGTTTGCATTCCCCAGTCTAATTGGATTCTATTCGACTACTTTGCATTTTAGTCGCACTTTATTTGAAGATAGTATGTTTATACTACACATTTTTTTTTAGGGATGTTAATCTTAAATTTTGATAGACCAGACAGGCGTATATAAGCGTATTCACTATTAAATTTGTTTGTGATTGGCAAGTTTTGACTTCATTTCGGTTCATGAATGAAATTCACGAAGGTTAAATAGAAAAACAGTTTTGAAACAATTAATGATTATAAAAATTTTTAAGTGGAACTATGAATGTATAATCGCTAGTGCAGCGCGTGTTGAAAGTCGCTGAGATATAATGCCCTTGAATATGAAGGAAGTTCCCACAGGAATAAATGTTAAAGAATTATTTGTGGAAGTTTTGTAAGTTATGTGAAAGTTTAATGCCATATAGAATAATATATGATGATTTTGGGCATATTTTTAATGCAGTTGGTGCATTAACTTGTTAGCGAAGGATTTTCCGCTGGAGTAAGATTGTCATAGTTCGTTGAAAATAAATCAAGTGATTTACTGTTATAATTAACACGAGTTTTGAAAGAATTTGAGATAAGATTTTGAATGAAGGTTGCCGTCACAAATCATTATTAAAACCTTTATTAAACCAGATTGTGACATTAACATGTATAACTAACCTTCATTGGTCGATTATATTAAACACGATTATGAAAATTATCAACCGGATGAACATGTGGTCAATGTATTTATTAAATTAATAATTTAAACAATTTAAAATGTTAATATTGTAAATAATTGCTGTAAATATTTTTGAAAATAATATGGAACGAGAGTGATGTTAAAGACGTGCTTATAATATTTTTATTGTCTTTGACAAATATTATAAACAATTTCTAATTGTTATAAATAATTTATGTGATTTTGTTATAAACATTTAAGAGCTAATTAAACATTTGGATTGAAGTTAACAAATTTAGGGAATTAACATAATGATCCAATAGGATGTGAGCAAAGTACTTGAAAGATTTGCGTAAATATAATGTGAGTTGTCTTGTAGACCTTTAAAAGTTTGAGAGAGCAAGCTATATTCTTACGTAACTTAGCACGTGAGAAGGGAATGCATTTGACCAGTATGAAACAGGTTGGAAGGTAGCTCGCAGCTGGGCCAACATCTGGTTCACAGAGAGTGAGGTCGTCCGCACTTCGGCCTTGCGACTATAAATACCATTCTCATGTTTATTAAAAGGAAACCAAATGCTCTCTATATGTCACACCCTTACGTCCTTTTCCAATCCAATAGTGTTATGAATATTACGTTATCTGGAGCTCTTGGGAGCTAAAATGTTTTATATCATGTTGTATGATAAATTTTGCAAGTCCTACTGGAGGACGTAGTCAGATTGACTTGGGCTACTGATAGCCACGTTGATTTTGTTGTGTTAGTAAAATCATACCCTTTATTAGAAATAAAGCTTTTGTACAGTTCAAAGTTCTCGTCTTCGTCTTGGTTCATTTTTAAATGTCATGGTGGAGGTTATTGTGTGAACAGACTTTTAGTGATCCTGTTGTCAACTCAAACCCCGAGATAATTAAGAGGTAAGTAACGGTAAGTATGAACCCCCGTCTATTTTGGTGTGTTCCACAATGATTTCCTGTGAACTTCTGTGCTCTTATCTCGATAGTATCTGTCAGTGCCATTTTCATTGATGTAGCTATGCCGGTGCAATTGATAATTGGCAATCCGATTGAGGGGGCGGATATCTGACAGCCTACTATCCAGGTAAACGGGGACAGAAAGATTGGCGCACCTAAAACGTTGGGGCTCGATTCAACATAACTGGATTACCAGGTTGAACGCCAGAAAGAGTGGCAAACCTAAAACGTGAGGTTCCATTAGACTCAAATAAAGAGGTTGATTCTTTGTCAGATGTCTAGGCCAATTGCAGTATTTAAGAGTGTAATTATATAGGAATTAAATGTTGTATTGTATTAGGAAAATTACACTCAGAAAAGATCAGATCTTATACCACTTGAGAAAGGTTAAATAGGCTGGAAACTTAGAAAAATCGCCTATGATCTGGAATCTTATTTTATTTGACCGGCTTATGACATTCTAGTCATATTAAAGATAAAATTAATTATTTGGATTGTAAATGTAAATTATTTGTGTTAGGATATTTTAAAATGAGCCAGAGAAATTTGAACATGTGCTTGAGTTTGTTTCATCATGAAGTATCTTCGAAAGTTAATTATAAGGTAGTTATAAGTTAGATTTAAGACAGAAAATTGATCAAAATTATATATGGTGAAAAGTGTTGCTCAAATGTTGTTATTTTGCTCTTTTGATGTATGTCCCTACAGCAATCCATTTTTGAATAATATTGTAATGGCAGATGAAAGTTTGAGGTTGATGCTAGAGGAGATGTCTGCTAACTTGAAAGCTAGCATGAACAATAGTATGAAGCAGATGATGGAGGAGAATGCTAGTAATTTGAATGCAAGGATGGAGGAGAATGCTAGTAATTTGAAAGCTAGCATGGATGAAAGTTTGAAGGGTATCCAAACTAGTGCTGCTAATTTGGAGGATTATATGTCGCGTTTACAGATTAATACCCAAGGAATTGAGAATACTGTAAGTGACATCCGCACAGATGTATCTAATGTTCATAAAAATGTTGATGATGTTAAATTTGATGTGTCTAAGGTACAGAAAGACCTTACAATGTTAAATCTAGATGTAGCTAATGTCCGAGGGGATATTTCTTGTGCTAGAGCCGAAGTAGTTGTTGTCAAAAACGATGTTGCGACTGTCCAAGACAAGGTCGAGGAAGTCCAAAAAGAAATTCAAAAAGCTAGAACTGATGTATCTAATGTTCAGGTAGACATTAATAATATTCATGCGGATATAACTGAGGTGCAAAGTGACATAACTAAGATTCAGGTAGAGGTCAACACAGTTTTCGTAGATATTACTAAAGTCCAAACTGATGTGAATAAAGTCAGGGAAGAAATCGAAAACTCAAAAACTCTTTGTACGCGTAATATAACTGCATTAGCGACTAGGTTAGTCGATGAATCAGTTAGAACAACAACGTCTTTAGCAGAGTTGAAGTATGATGTAGAGGTCATGAGAACACAGGTATTAGACCACAATAGAGTATTAAAAGAGGATATCGAAGTAGACATAGCCGAAATGTTAACAGCAAACGTAGCGGTATGGAAAGACGAGTGGAATAAGTCAAGTGGGGAACATGTAACCCAAATTCAGGAAAGGATTGAAAGAAAACTTGCCAGTACGCAGATAGAAATTAACAATGAAGTAGTACAGATTAGGAAAGATTTAAGCGTCAGGATAAATTCGTTATCCGAAAAACAAGTTGACGATAGAACACAACTAGATCAGGATATGCAGACTTTAAAATCCACATTAGAGGAACAGATGCATAAAGTTGTCTCGGATGTAAATGAAACGACGAGTAAACTGAAAAATTTGAAGTTAGGAGAGGCTGGTTTAATGCAAGACTACAAAGAAGAGATTATCAAGAAAGTCTTAACAGAAATCACCGACAAGGATACAGAAGGATTAGCTTGCGAATTGAATAGGAATTATGCTAGAAGACATAACCTAGAGCCAGAAGAAAGAGACGTGACTCCTGAAGAACGTGTATCCCGATTCAGAGAGGAGGATGACGAGAGGAATATGGAACCTGAGTGGAACTACCGAGATAGTGGGAAAAACTATCCGGATTCATATCCGAGGAACGTGACGGTCATTAGGAATTTCGAAGACAAACCACAAAAATTCAGTAACACTGATAGTTTGACACCTATAGAGTATGTAAGGAATCTCAAAGATTATTTCATCGAAGCTCACATTCCCAGAGAGAGAGAGATGAAGATAGTAGAGAGATATCTGATTGGAGGACCCCTTGAATGGTTTCGCGCATTTAGATACACATTCAGTAAATTTGACGAGTTTGCAGAGGCATTAATCAAGCGATTTTGGTCTATAGAAGCGCAGAATTCGTTAAGAGCGGAGGTGTATTCAAGAAAATACTCAGGTACTCTTCCAACGAGGTACGCGGATTTCTTTACGAGTCAGTTGTCCCGCTTGAGATTTTTGCAACCCCCATTGTCCACGGAGCAACTAATAGATGCGATTTCTCGTATGCTGCCAGTTGAGGTGAGGAGACTTATAATTTCGTCCAACATCAGGGATTTATCCAGCATGGATGAATTACTGAGAAGGTTAGACTACACAAGCCCAATGCCTAACGTAGTCCAGAAAGGTCAAAGGCAGGAGTTTAAGGAAATCAATACGGTATACATGGACCAAGTCCAACAAACTGACAAGCCAGAGCAGGAGAAAACTGACAATGTAGGTCCTCACAGAAATAATCAGTTTAGAAATTACAGATCACAAGGTTACCGAACGTATCAACAGAGAAGAGGTTGGAACTACAACCGAGGAAACTACAATGGAAGAGGCAGATATTACAACAATAATGGGTATAACCGTAACTATAATAGGAATAACCAAAACCAAAATAGAAACCAGAATACTCAAAGTCAGGTTATGACACCTGATCAGTATCAGCAAAGAGAAATGGAAAGCCAGCAATACTTAAAAGAATTAAGGAATAAAGAAGCTGACAATCAAAAGAAAAGGCAGGATGTTGTAATCGATCCTGGGCCTTCTACGAGCCAGCAGAATTTTGAGGTCGGTAACACACAAAAAAAAACGCCGATTTCTCAACGTCAGTGAGAACCTGTAAATACATTGCCACACCACACCTGATTACGATTAATGAGATATACGAAGTTACCGATGAAGATTTACTAGAAGAGAGGGGTATTGTTAAAGAGGAAAGACCATGTGCATTACCTATTATTGCTGTACGGATAGATGGACAGCAGTACAAAGCCCTGATGGATACTGGTGCTATTATTTCCATCATTTCAGAGGAATGTTATCAAAGCCTGCTAAGAGGAGAGAACATGACAGTTCTACCTGTTTCTACCGTCAAAGTGAGAGGGATATTCCAAGATAAGGCAGTGAAATGCAAGATTCAAGTGTTATTGAACTTTGAGATCAATGGAAGGAATTATGAACAGATCTTCATTGTGGTGAGCAAGATCAATTTTGATATGGTGCTTGGAATCGATTTTATATCGAAGGTCGGAGCTATTATTGACATGAAGAACAGAAGTATTAGCTTTAATGATGGGTACATAATCACAGAAGAGATAGAAGAACAGGACGTGAAAAACAGTCTGGAAATAGACCTTAGGGAAGAAATTTTGAATACAATAATTAATGAAGTGGAAAATTTAGAAGAAATACCCAGTAGAAAAACTGAAGGATTTGAAGAAATTCAGGGGGAATTTGAGGATCTGATAAAGGAATTCCAAGACATTTTCGATGAAAAGCCTGGATTGATTAAGGATTATAAGTACAAGATAAGGCTGACAGATGAAACCCCTTACCAGAAAAGAATATACCCCATTCCTGAGAAATACTATCAAGAAGTACGAGGGTTAATCAGAAAAATGGAGGTAGACGGGATTATTAGAAAACAGGCGTCGTCTTATATAAATCCCATCACAGTAGTAAAGAAAAGTAATGGTCAAATACGTCTTTGTCTCGATGCCAGGACCATCAACTTGAAGATTCTTCCAGAAAATGACAGACCGCCCAAGATTAGAGATCTGCTTCGGAAATTCAAAGGGAAAGCTTGTTTCAGCGTTCTTGACTTGACGTCTTCATTTTATCAAGTTCAACTAGAAGAGGATAGTATGCAGTACACTGGATTCCTATTTGACCAGACGTCATGGGTCTTTGCCAGAATGCCTTTTGGAATGGTTAACAGTGGACCAGCACTTATTCGAGCTCTTGATAGTAAGCTCACTGACGAAGTGAAAGAAAATGTAATCTGCTACATTGACGATTTAATCGTATCTTCACCCAGCGCTGCAGAACATTTAGTGCACTTGAGAAAGTTGTTCGAGAATTTAAGGGAGGCCAACATAAAGGTGAACTATGGAAAATGTCAATTCTTGAAGAAGGAGATAAATTATTTGGGGCATACTATTGATAAAGATGGATATCATCCAAACATGAAAAAAGTAGATGCGATCACGAGATTTCCAAAGCCAACTAAGGTAAAACAAGTCAGAGAATTTGTAGGTGCATGCCAATTTATTAGCAGCCACTGTCCAAGATACTCGGAAATTATGGCTCCTCTGTATGACTTACTCAAGAAGAACAACAGATGGAAATGGAGTACCGCTGCAGACGAGGCTTTTGAGAAAGCAAAAGAGATGCTCAAAAATAATGTGAAACTGGAGTACCCAGACTTTGAGAAGGTGTTCTATATTGAGTCTGATGCATCAAGAATAGGCATTAGTGCAGTCTTATACCAGAAAGACGAGGCAGGCAACAAGCACTACATTGCGTTCACTAGTCGGAAGTTGAAAAAGCACGAGGAAAACTACTTCACGACAGAGCTTGAAGCGTTAGCTTTTGTGACAGCTTTACAAGCCTGGAAGAAAATCCTGCTGGAACATAAGGTCATCATTATTACTGACCATAAAGCACTACAGTTTATGTTGCAAACTGACATGTCAAGTGATAGATTGACACGTTGGGCTTTGTTCACCCAACAGTTTAACGCTACTATTGTCCACCAGCCTGGGAAAGATAACTTACTGGCTGATGCTCTAACACGTAACCCTATTAAAAATGTGCAGATACACCATGTACAATTGGAGCAAGAAGATGAAGAAACCGTTAGGAGGTTAGCCCGAATCGGTGTGTCACAGAAGAGACACGCTCCAATAAGGAAAATGTACAGGTTCCTCAAGGGTTACATGGACAATACAGATGTTGACTATGAAGCTACACGGAGAAATTCACGACACTTTGTCTTGAGTGGAGACATCGTATGCAAGTATGCTGACCCTGCGCATACAAAACTCCGAATAGTCGTGCCACCTAAACTTGTTGTCAATTTAGTGTGGGTAGCTCATCATGCAACTGGACATGCCGGTTTAGATAAAACTCTTAATACACTTAAAGAGAGATTTATCTGGACTAACATGCGTTCCAGCATTGCCAAGGTCATTAGATCCTGTGACAAGTGTCAAAGAGCAAAGTATGCTTCTGCTTTACTAAAGGGAAAACCAAAGGCGATGATTCCTTCTAAGCCAAACGAACTTATGGCGACGGATATATTTGGCCCCTGTCCGAAGGGATACCAGGGTAACCAGTACCTGTTGGTGACCGTGGATGTTTTCTCAAAATTTGTTACAATGAGTCCCATGCAGAAAGCTAACACGAGGAACGTAGTAAGCAGACTGGAAAATGCTGTATTTCCTAAAGCTGGTATACCGGAATATCTACTGTCAGATCATGGAACGCAGTTTACGTCCGTGGAATTTGCAGCGGATATGGAAAGGCTTGGCATTAAGCACTTATTTTCAAGCGTGCGTTACCCTGAATCGAATTCCTCAGAAAGATATATGGCTGAATTTTCAAAATTCTGTCGAATTTTCTGTCCAAATGATCATTCTGGTTGGGTGAGATTTGTACCCCTTATTGAGGAATGCCTGAACTCTACAGTGCAGGAGAGCACAGGAGAAGTGCCAATGCGACTTCATCTAGGAAGAAACCCAGAAAGGCCGTGGGATAATCTTTTCAACCACATACCGAGAGATCCCGACATAGGAAGACAGCAGAGGATTGACAAGGCAAAGGAACAACTCCAGAAAGCAGCAGAGAAACGATTGAAGAGAGTAGCTGGAAAACGTTTTGGTACACCCTTTCAAGTTGGAAATCTTGTATTATTACGCAGACCTGTCAAGGCTGATATGTCCAAGAAAATCTACCCCAAGTTTGGATTAGTGTTCCTGGGGCCGTTTAGGATTACGAACGCCTATGGAAACAACTGTTATGAACTCTACGATGATGAGAATAATGTCGTTTACGGCAAGTTCAATGCTGGAAATTTAAAAAGATACTATCCTAGAGTAAGCCAGTAATAATTCAATTTCGTGTTCAAGAGAGTTGAGATACTTGTAACATTGAGTTTAAAAACAATTTGCAACTGTTTTTAAAACGTGGTGGGAGGAGAATGCCCCCGTAATTGAATTATGTAGAGACCACGGTGGCTATATTTGAAATTATAAGGAGAGTTATGGCTGTCATAGTTATGACGTGGGTAGTCATGACGTAAGCACGGATGACGTAAATGTTATGCCAGCAGGCTACTTGAGCTGAGATTCTCAGTGACGTCAGATTTAGTCGAGAATGTTCCAAGATTTACGACGCAGTCGCAGGAAACGAGGAATTCTGCTGAGGAAGAAACTATGCTATTGGAGAAGAGGCATGAACCAATGAACGATAGTTTAAAGGAAGACGGAGATTGCTGAAACTATGGTATTTTTATTACTTTTGGAATGCAGAATTGTGGAAATCCATTTGCAGTAAAAGCATTGATTTGGAATTTTGGTGAAATTTATTTTCAGTTTTTGAATTTTGAAAATCCGTCATGTATTAACGAAGTTGGAAGTTCTAGCGATGACGCAGTACCACGCTTTGGAAGGGATGGTAACGCCCCTCGTGAAGTTAATAAAAGGGCTTGCGCAGAAGAGAGGAGCCTCTTTCGTTCTCTGATCATTCTGAGATCTCATTCTCAGAGCATCGAAGTATAATTGTGAAAGTTCTTTTCTTATACATTCATTATAGTGAGACGTCGAAGTGAACAGCAGTGAAAAGAATCGTCTTTATAACGTGTGGCGAGGCCACTATATTAACGAGATCCAAGTCAAACTTGGTGAAGTTGAAACGGACCTTAGAAAGCTTCTACAAGTTTAGCTTCGAACAGTTAGCGGTCACCGATAAGCTAATTGTATTGTGCAGTGCTACATGCAGTTATAGAGAAAAGCTGAACAATTTCGACCGATTAGTTCGAAAGATATTAGCAGTTTTATACGACTGAGAAAAGTGATTATCTCGCCACAAGAGAAGCACTTTTGTATAGCCAGAAGCAACGCAACGGCTGACGCTGCGAGTGGAATAGAAAGACTTCAGATTGCTTGGTTACAGAACGATACAGTATAATGGAGCAAGTTAATACGGCAGTTTGTTCTTCTAATACTACAACCGAAGAGCAGATGGAAGGCTAAGGAGCTTATTGCAATTGGGACATACTTCAACGGAGTAAGATAGCGACATGGAACTTCGCTAATTGCTATTCCACACAAGCGAACATGCGGTGAATACCATCTACACCCATGTTTCGTAATTAAAGGCTGAATACCATCGAACAGCCTTAGAAACAATTTCATACTCTGAATATGAATAATTTCTTCGGAAATTTCTACAAAACTTCATGGCGATTGTCTACTGGAACTTCAGGGAATTTTTCAAGGGAGGTCAGGGGTGTCCCGACTCACAAAGAAGATTATTGCCGGAAGGATGTCTATTCGTCTTCGAGGAGCAGAGCGATTCACGGAGAAGGAAGCAGTTCGATTCTCCGAGGGTGCTATTTCCTATTTCGAGGATGGAGCTCAGCTTTAACGTGGTGAAATGGATCCATCAGCAGTCTTCTTTGGGGAATTTTCCTCTGGAACGTCAATCGGCAGATAAGGTAGTCGTGAACGTTTACTGTATTTGAGTTTACTAATGATGTTTGAGCAACCATTTTTCCCATATTTTTATCCTCATGTATTTTTGCCCTATTTTCTTGTTGAGATTCTTATTCTCAGTACACCTTGATGAGTTTTGCATTTTTCGACGATTTATTAAGACATTGTTTTGTCATGGGCATAGTTAATGATTTTGAATCAGTTGAGACTGATATTTAGAATTTTTCAGTAATTAATATTTTTGTAGTCACGATTTGACTGTAAGTTAATGATTTTTATGGCAGATTTAAATTCAGACAGCGTGTCATTTTATTAAAGTAATTCTACCCCAGTTTAATTACTTTGACCAATTTTCTGTCATCATCAAGAAGGAAGAACATTTAAATGATTTTAGAGCGTTAAAATCTCTTACGTTGTCGACGATCTTGGAAATACTAGTCGTTATTTGAATTGATTGCAACACAGACATTTATCGTCAGTTATGAATGAACATTGCATTATAGACACTTTTGTGAAAGATTAACTTTAATAATGAATTTTTGAATGCATTAAAGTCTAGAACTTGTGTTAGGAGTTTTTCTCAATTAGAGATTTATAGAACGATGTTTGCATTCCCCAGTCTAATTGGATTCTATTCGACTACTTTGCATTTTAGTCGCACTTTATTTGAAGATAGTATTTTTATACTACACATTTTTTTTAGGGATGTTAATCTTAAATTTTGATAGACCAGACAGGCGTATATAAGCGTATTCACTATTAAATTTGTTTGTGATTGGCAAGTTTTGACTTCATTTCGGTTCATGAATGAAATTCACGAAGGTTAAATAGAAAAACAGTTTTGAAACAATTAATGATTATAAAAATTTTTAAGTGGAACTATGAATGTATAATCGCTAGTGCAGCGCGTGTTGAAAGTCGCTGAGATATAATGCCCTTGAATATGAAGGAAGTTCCCACAGGAATAAATGTTAAAGAATTATTTGTGGAAGTTTTGTAAGTTATGTGAAAGTTTAATGCCATATAGAATAATATATGATGATTTTGGGCATATTTTTAATGCAGTTGGTGCATTAACTTGTTAGCGAAGGATTTTCCGCTGGAGTAAGATTGTCATAGTTCGTTGAAAATAAATCAAGTGATTTACTGTTATAATTAACACGAGTTTTGAAAGAATTTGAGATAAGATTTTGAATGAAGGTTGCCGTCACAAATCATTATTAAAACCTTTATTAAACCAGATTGTGACATTAACATGTATAACTAACCTTCATTGGTCGATTATATTAAACACGATTATGAAAATTATCAACCGGATGAACATGTGGTCAATGTATTTATTAAATTAATAATTTAAACAATTTAAAATGTTAATATTGTAAATAATTGCTGTAAATATTTTTGAAAATAATATGGAACGAGAGTGATGTTAAAGACGTGCTTATAATATTTTTATTGTCTTTGACAAATATTATAAACAATTTCTAATTGTTATAAATAATTTATGTGATTTTGTTATAAACATTTAAGAGCTAATTAAACATTTGGATTGAAGTTAACAAATTTAGGGAATTAACATAATGATCCAATAGGATGTGAGCAAAGTACTTGAAAGATTTGCGTAAATATAATGTGAGTTGTCTTGTAGACCTTTAAAAGTTTGAGAGAGCAAGCTATATTCTTACGTAACTTAGCACGTGAGAAGGGAATGCATTTGACCAGTATGCAACAGGTTGGAAGGTAGCTCGCAGCTGGGCCAACATCTGGTTCACAGAGAGTGAGGTCGTCCGCACTTCGGCCTTGCGACTATAAATACCATTCTCATGTTTATTAAAAGGAAACCAAATGCTCTCTATATGTCACACCCTTACGTCCTTTTCCAATCCAATAGTGTTATGAATATTACGTTATCTGGAGCTCTTGGGAGCTAAAATGTTTTATATCATGTTGTATGATAAATTTTGCAAGTCCTACTGGAGGACGTAGTCAGATTGACTTGGGCTACTGATAGCCACGTTGATTTTGTTGTGTTAGTAAAATCATACCCTTTATTAGAAATAAAGCTTTTGTACAGTTCAAAGTTCTCGTCTTCGTCTTGGTTCATTTTTAAATGTCATGGTGGAGGTTATTGTGTGAACAGACTTTTAGTGATCCTGTTGTCAACTCAAACCCCGAGATAATTAAGAGGTAAGTAACGGTAAGTATGAACCCCCGTCTATTTTGGTGTGTTCCACAATGATTTCCTGTGAACTTCTGTGCTCTTATCTCGATAGTATCTGTCAGTGCCATTTTCATTGATGTAGCTATGCCGGTGCAATTGATAATTGGCAATCCGATTGAGGGGGCGGATATCTGACAGCCTACTATCCAGGTAAACGGGGACAGTGCCATCCCGGCATTTGACCGAAGACGAAGTGGGAAACCACGGAAAACCACTACGAGAATGGGTGAGGTGGGAATCGAACCCCTCTACTCATTTGGGCCACCCGAGGCTGAGTAGACCCCGTTCCAGTCCTCGAACCACTTTTCAAATTTCGTGGCAGAGCCGGTTATCGAACCCAGGACCTCCGGGGCGATAGCTAACCATGCTGACCGCTACGCTCAGTGTAAGCTCAGTTCGGAAGTGGACGTGTGTCTTTCACGATTTGTGGAATTCGGAAATATTTCAGAAAAAAAATTACCCTAAGCCACCATCTATTAGATGAGTATACAATGTGACTCCTCTTTTAAAGGACCGGTGTTCGATCCCCATCTCTTCCAGCAAAGATATTTCTAGCCTCAGCGCTAGAAACTGTACAACAAGCCTAGTCAGTTAGTTAATTAGTTAGTTAGTAGGTTATTGGGGTTGAAAGGGGAGGAACTACGAGGTCATAGGCGCTAAACACAACACTAAGCCACGTGAGGATAGTTTGGAAGAGATAGGTTAGATTCCTACCTAGCTTTGCTGGAGGTGGAATGGCGTGTTTGCTACTTCAAAGCCAGGCAAATGCCCGGATGGTACCTAAGTGAAGGCCACGATCATTTCCTTCCCAAACCTAGCCACAACTACAAATACGCACATTACGACAGCCAACGCAATACCACTGGTTAACACACTGATTCCACACACACCAAGGATAATAATAACATTAATAATAATAATAATGTTGTCGGTACGTATATCAACGAAATGAGCGTTATCAATTATGGATTTTGCGTAACGCTACAAGAGATGGTAGAGGTTGTAACTTTGTACCGCCAGCATTGACCTTCAGAGAAGAAACGGTACAGGCTTAACGTTAAGATGGGATGTAGCCGCAGTTTCGGTACAGGGCTTGGTAACGTTACTGACATGTATACCGGCTCTTTCGATTGGTTCAGCAGGGCTAGGTGCAAGGAATCAAACATGGTGGACGGTTGTCAATTGAGGGTGGTATCTGCTGTTGATGGGCATTATTAGAATGCAAATCAGTCATTAAGATACGTAACTGTAAGTTGAAAACATGCCAGGCACTGATGAATGCATTCCTGGCGGTCTTGAAGATTGAACTGAAATCATTCGACCTTCAACCATTGCATTCGGATTCAGTTACGTAAGCTACCTGTGAGCTAGACGATATACTGGAAAAGTGTGGGAGGGGTAAGGCTGTAGCTTCGTAAAGGATAGGTCCTGGGTCCGAGACACCCTAGTGACCAAGATTTTATTTCTTTAAAATTATTTTATTGTATCCATCCGACTATGTGCTGTCTATTCTCTGAGTCGGAAACCATTAATATTTATCCTATTCGTGTAAAATAATACAATTTGATAGCACTATGATATTTTCACTCCACAATAAATAATTCTCCTTCACTTCTTTTCTTTTCTTAGTCGTTACCCTCCAGGTTAGTGGAACCAATGGACTCAGCGAGGGAACTCACCACTACCGCCTCTTCGGGCAGTGTCCTAGAGCTGAGAACATCTAATCGGAGTGGATACAACTGGTGAGGTGTGATTGGCACCTCGCCCAGGCGGCCGCACCTGCAAAGCGAACAGGGGCCTCATGAGGGAAGTTAAGGGATGGTCAGGATGGATAGGCAAGGAAGGGGGAAGGAGGCGGCCGTGGCCTTGAAGAAGGTACTGTCCCCGCTAATCCGGATAGTAGGCTGTCAGAAATCCTCCCCCTCAATCGGATTGCCAATAATTGATTGCACCGGCACAGCTACATCAATGAAAATGGCACTGACAGATACTACCGAGATTAGAGCACAGTAGTTAACATGAAATTATTGTGGAACACACCAAAATATACGGGGGTTCATACTTACCTTTTACTTACCTATTCAATTTAATCTCGGGTCTGGGTTTTCAACTGGATCACTTAATAGTATGCCCTCACAATAACCTCCACCACGATATTTAAAATGAACCAAGTCGGAGACCAGAAAATTTAAACTGCACAATAATTTTTTTCACATAAAGAAAAAATAATAATTTAACAAATTTTAACAACAAAATAGTTATGGCTGTCTGAAGCCATTGTCAATGCAACCATGTCCTCCTGTAGGACTGTAGACTTCACATACAAAATTTCAGCTTTCTCTAGCTCAAAAGAACGTAATAATAACAACAATGCACATTGGAATGGATAAGGGAGCTGGGACGAGACATATAGCATTTGTTTCCTTGTTCATGAACTTCATAATTTAGTTCATTGACACACATTTATTAATAACCGCAAGGCCGCTAAGTAGTTGACCTTGACCTCCACCATTCAGTTATCTGGCCACCTGCAATACACCCTAAGCAGTGTTGCATGCTTGCTTCGTCAAATGGACGCAGCTGCCTAACCAGTGTCACCATATGCTGGCCAACGCAAAGTCTAGCTCTCATTCAAAACAATTTAAATGCTCACATCTCAACTCAAATATTATCACGCAAAATTTATACAAGTTCCGTTCACATTGCAATGGATTACTCTGTTAATCGCAAATATTATTTAAATGTTTAATCCAATTATCGAACTAGCGTTGTTTAAATGTTAATAGCAAAACGCATAATGTTATATCATAGTGTTCAATAATTATTTATAACATTTAGATTGTTCATAACTTAGTCAAACGACAATTGAAAAATTTTTACACGCCTCTATTAATCCCGTTTGTTTCAAATTATTATTATAGATATTCACATAGTTATTTACATTATTTATATTTTATTTATATTTGAAATACATTAACCACACGTTTATCCGGTTGATATTTTCTTAAATCGTGGTAATATAATCGACCGATGAAGGTTACTTATATTTAAATTTTAGATTCAGGTTTAATAAGATTTAATAATTATTATTTGTGACGGTAACCTCCATTCAAAATCTATAATTCAATCAATTTATCACTCTTGTTAATTTTAACAGTAACTTCACATGAATAATTTTCAATGGACCTGAACAATACAACTCAGCGGAAACATACCTCGCACAAACGCACAAAATTGGCCCATAATTCATCATATATCTCATTATATATGGCATCAAAATCTTCCACAATACACACAAAAAACCTCCACTTATAAATTCATCATCATCATCAATATTACTGTGGGAACCTCCTTCACTTATTAAAGGGCATTATTCATCAGCGACTTTTACATGTCCACTGAACTAACGATTATACATCCATAGTTCCTCTTTAAAAATTCTTATATTCATCAATTGTATCGAAGATTGTTATTATATTTAACCTTCGTGGGTTTCATTCATGAAGCAATATGAAGTAAAAATTTGCCAGTCACAAATAAATTTAATAGCAAATACGATTAGACACGCCTCCCTGGTCTATCAAAATGAATTAATCTCATCATAAGTATCGCAGTATAAAAATACTATATTCAAGCAAAATTCATTTAACTGCAGAAATAGTCGAATAGAATGCAAATAGACTAGAAAATGCAAACATTATTGTTTCAATCTAGAATTGAGAAAATCTCCTATCAAATGTTCATTACTATAGTGTACTGAATAAATCGTATTCAAAGTTCATATTTCATAAAATTGTCTATAATGCAATGGTATTTCAGAATTGACTAAAAATGTCTGTGTTTCAATCATGTTCATAAAAACGACTAGTATTTCCAAGATCGTCGATAAAGTAGTAGATTTTAACGCTCTAAAATCTTTTAATCATTCTTCTTTCTTGAGGATGACAGAAAATTGGTCAAAGTAATTTACTGGAAAGAAGTACTTTAATAAAACGACACGCTGTCTGAATTCAAACTTGCCATAGAAAATCGTTAACTTTACAGTCAAATCGTGACTACAAGAAAAATTCAAATTCTCGAAAGAATATTTAACTTCAATATAAACTGATCCAAAATGTTTAAATATGCAAATGACATAATAATGTCTCAATAAATCGAAGAAAATGGCATAAAGCTGCAAAGTGTACAGAGTACAGAAACATCTAGCAAAAGAATATGGGGCAATCAAATATATGACAGAAAATATGGGAAAGATAGTTGCTCAGATCTCACTAAAATGGCTCAAATAAATCAAGAAACGTTCACGGCTACCTTATCTGTTGGATTGAAGTTCTAGAAGACAATTTCACAGAAGACTGCTGCTGGTTCCATTTCACCACAGGATAGATGTGCACCGACCTCGAACCTGGAACCTGCGCCCTCGGAGAATAGAACAGCTTCCTCCTCCGGAAATCGCACTGCTCCGTGTAGACGATAGACATCCCTCTGGCAAAACTCTTCTTTGTGTGCTGGGAAAAACCCTTGCCACTCTTGAAAGTTCCCTGAAGTTCTTGTAGAAATCAGGCATGAAGTTCATTGCAAATATTTCCGCAGAAATGTTCATAATTGTGGAGTATGAATTTATTTCCACTGCCATTTGATGTAATTCAGCGATGGATCACGATGCATGAGTGTAGCTGAATGTTCACTACATGCTCGTCTTTGTAGAATGACGATTATCGAAGCTCCATGTTGCTACTTCACACTACTGATGTATGTCCCAATTGCATTAAAGTTTTAGACTTCCATCTCCACTTCCATTATAATGTTAGTCGAAAGTACTGCCAGATTGTATAGTTCCATTGTAGAATGTAGCGTTGTATCACCAAATGTAATCTTCAGTATCACGGTTGCAATACACGTGTCTGCCGTAGCGTAGAATGTGGTAGTAAAAATGCTTCTCAGGATTCGAGAAAAACACTTTTCTCTGCAGTCTTTAAATGCGAATATCTTCTGAAGTATTATAATGAAAAAGTTCAACTTTCGCACACGCCTCAATATTGTGATGCACTATTGAATTAGTATAAATGCAGTAGCTAATTCTTGATAGATAAACTTGTAGAATCGTTTATGTGTGCGCTCCAACTTCGCCTAGTTTTAGTAACAGTAAAATTGCACTGCTGGATACCCAATACTGTTCGATGCGGTGGGCTCTGCCACGCTTGCTTATGACGATATGCTTGTTCTATCAGAACACGAAGTCAGACTATCAAGTCAGAATAAAACCACGAAGTGAGAAGCTCCTCTCTGCTGTGCAAGGCCTTTTATCAACTTTGAAGGGGCGTATCCATCCCTACCATAGCTTCTTCTTCCACCATTACTCGAAGTTCCAACTTTGGCTATTCTTGACGGATTTTCAGATTTCAAAAACATATAATTAATTTCTTCAAAATTCCAAATCAATGCCATAACTGAAAATAGTTTTTCACAATTCTGCATGCCAAAAGTTATTAAATATGGTAGTTTCAGTAATCTCCGTCTCCCTTCAAGCTATCATTCATTGGTTCGAGCCTCTCCTCCAATAGCGTAACTTCTTCCTCAGCACGTTTACTTGCTTCCCTGCGACTGAGTCGTAAATCTAAGATCCTTCTCGAACAAAATCGTGACGTCAGCAAGAATCTAAGCTCAGCCAGCCTACTTGCTCGAGCGTTGCGTCATCCTCGCCTACGTCATGAATATACACGTCACAACTATGACGGCCATAACTTTATTCACATATGCCAATACAGCCACCGTGGTCTCAGTATAATTCAATTTACGGGGGCAGTACCATCCCAGCATTTGACCGAAGACGAAGTGGGAAACCACGGAAAACCACTTCGAGAATGGGTGAGGTGGGAATCGAACCCCTCTACTCATTTGGGCCACCCGAGGCTGAGTAGACCCCGTTCGAGTCCTCGAACCACTTTTGAAATTTCGTGGCAGAGCCGGTTATCGAACCCAGGACCTCCGGGGCGATAGCTAACCATGCTGACCGCTACGCTCAGTGTAAGCTCAGTTCGGAAGTGGACGTGTGTCTTTCACGATTTGTGGAATTCGGAAATATTTCAGAAAAAAAATTACCCAAAGCCACCATCTATTAGATGAGTATGCAATGTGACTCCTCTTTTAAAGGACCGGGGTTCGATCCCCATCTCTTCCTGCAAAGATATTTCTAGCCTCAGCGCTAGAAACTGTACAACAAGCCTAGTCAGTTAGTTAATTAGTTAGTTAGTAGGTTATTGGGGTTGAAAGGGGAGGAACTACGAGGTCATAGGCGCTAAACACAACACTAAGCCACGTGAGGATAGTTTGGAAGAGATAGGTTAGATTCCTACCTAGCTATGCTGGAGGTGGAATGGCGTGGTTGCTACTTCAAAGCCAGGCAAATGCCCGGACGGTACCTAAGTGAAGGCCTCGATCATTTCCTTCCCAAACCTAGCCACAATTACAAATACGCACATTACCACAGCCAACACAATGCCACTGGTTAACACACTGATTCCACACACACCTAAGATAATAATAACATTAATAATAATAATAATAATAATAATGTTGTCGGTACGAATAACAACGAAATGAGCGTTATCAATGATGGATTTTGCGTAACGCTACGAGAGATGGTAGATGTTGTAACTTTGTACCGCCAGCATTGACCCTCAGAGAAGAAACGGTACAGGCTGTAACGTTAAGATGGGATGTAGCCGCAGTTTCGGTACAGGGCTTGGTAACGTTACTGACATGTATACCGGCTCTTTCGATTGGCTCAGCAGGGCTAGGTGCAAGGAATCAAACATGGTGGACGGTTGTCAATTGAGGGTGGTATCTGCTGTTGATGGGCATTATTAGAATGCAAATCAGTCATTAAGATACGTAACTGTAAGTTGAAAACATGCCAGGCACTGATGAATGCATTCCTGGCGGTCTTGAAGATTGAACTGAAATCATTCGACCTTCAACCATTGCATTCGGATTCAGTTACGTAAGCTACCTGTGAGCTAGACGATGTCCTGGAAAAGTGTCGGAGTGGTAAGGCTGTAGCTTCGTAACGGATAGGTCCAGGGTTCGAGACACCCTAGTGACCAGGATTTTATTTCTTTTAAAATTATTTTATTGTATCCATCCGACTTTGTGCTGTCTATTCTCTGAGTCGGAAACCATTAATATTTATCCTATTCGTGTAAAATAATACAATTTGATAGCACTATGATATTTTCACTGCACAATAAATAATTCTCCTTTACTTCTTTTCTTTTCTCAGTCGTTTACCCTCCAGGTTGGTGGAACCAATGGACTCAGCAAGGGAACTCACCACTACCGCCTCTACGGGCAGTGTCCTAGAGCTGGGAACATCTAATCGGAGTGGATACAACTGGTGAGGTGTGATTGGCACTCGCCCAGGCGGCCGCACCTGCAAAGCGAACGGGGGCCTCATGAGGGAAGTTAAGGGATGGTCAGGATGGATAGGCAAGGAAGAGGGAAGGAGGCGGCCGTGGCCTTGAAGAAGGTACTGCCCCCGTAAATTGAATTATATTGAGACCACGATGGCTGTATTGGAAAATATGAAGAAAGTTATGGCTGTCATAGTTGTGACGTGGATATTCATGACGTAGGCACGGATGACGCAGACTTCATGCAAGTAGGCTGCTTGAGCTGAGATTCTTGGTGACGTCATGATTTTGTTCGAGAAAGATCTGAGATTTACGACGCAGTCGCAGGGAAACGAGGAATTGTGCTGAGGAAGAAGTTACGCGATTGGAGGAAAGGCTCAAACCAATGAACGATAGTTAGGAGGGAGACGGAGATTACTGAAACTATCATATTTAATTACTTTTGGAATGCAGAATTGTGGAAAACTATTTTCAATTATGGCATTGATTTGGAATTTTGAAGAAATTATTTTTGAGTTTTTGAAATTTGAAAATCCGTCAAGTATTGCCAAAGTTAGAACTTCGAGCGATGACGGAGAAACAAGCTATGGAAGGGATGGATACGCCCCTTAAGAAGTTGATAAAAGGTCTTGCACAGCAGAGAGGAGCTCTCATATCTCATATCTCATAGCTCATATATCAGTTCTGATACCGCATATATATTGCTGATGTTATAGTCGTTTTCGAGTGAATAAGTGAAACAAGTCGTCTTTAGCGTGTGGTAAAGCCAACCGCATCGAACGAGCTTCGAGCGTGCCGCAGTTCCATTTTACGGTATTTGAAAACTAGGCGAAGTTGAAACGCACTCATGTTCAAGTCTACAAGTTAACATATCAAGAGTTGACTAATGCCTTTAAGCTAATTCGATTGTGCAGTACTATATTAAAGTGTGTAGAAAGGTTGAACATTTTCAACATTATAATTCGAAAGATATTGGCATTTTAAGACGGCAGACAAAAGTGATTTTCTCGCCATCTGAGAAGCACTTTTAAAATATATCACATTGTACGCTACGGCTGACACTGGCACTGCAACCGTGCTACTACATATTGCTTTTGATAATATAACGCTGCATTCTAACATGGAACAATATAATATGGCAGTTCTTTCAACTATTATAACGGAAGTGGAGATGGAAGACTAAGGACTTTAATGCAATTGGGACATATATCGATGGAGTGAATTAACAGCATGGAACTTCGCTAATCGTCTTTCTACAAAAGCGAGCATGTAGTGAACATCCAACTACACTCATGCATCGTTGTCCAACGCTGAATTATATCAAATGGCAGTGGAAAAATATTCATACTCCACAAATATGAATATTTCTACGGAAATAACCGCAATAAACTTCATGGCGAATTACTACCAGAACTTCAAGGAACCATCAAGAGAGGCCAGGGTGGACCCGGCTCACACAGAAGAGTTTTGCCAGAAGGATGTCTATTTTATACACGGAGCAGTGCAATTTCCGGAGGAGGAAGCAGTTCGATTCTCCGAGGGCGCTGATTCCAGGTTCGAGGACGGAGCACATCTTTTTGGTGAAATGGAACCATCACCAGTCTTCTTTGGAAGATTTTCCTCTGGAACTTCAATCAACAGATAAGGTAGTCGTGAACGTTTCTTGTTTTATTTGAGCCATTTAGCGATATCTGTGCAACCATTTTCCCCATATTTTTTTGTCCCATATATATTATGCCCCATTTTCTTGCTTGATATCTCTGTACTCAGTACATTTCGATGATTTATGCCTTTTTCTACGATTTATTAAGACATTGTTATGTCATTGGCAGATTTAAATAATTTTGGATCAGTTGAGACTGATAATTAATTTTCTTTCAGTAATTTGCATTATTTTGGAGTCACGATTTGACTGTAAAGTAAATGATTTTCTATGGCAGATTTGAATTCAGACAGCGTGTCATTTTATTAAAGTAATTCTATTCAGTAAATTACTTTGACCAATTTTCTGTCATCCTCAAGAAAGAAGAATAATTAAAAGATTTTAGAGCGTTAACATCTATTTCTGTATCGACGATCTTGGAGATACTAGTCGTTTTATGAACATGATTGCAACATAGACATTTATCGTCAGTTCTGAAATTACCATTGCATTATAGACAATTTTATGCAATATGAACATTGATTACGATTTTTTTGAATACACTATAGTAATGAACATTTGATAGGAATTTTTCTCAATACTAGATTGGAACAATAATGTTTGCATTCCACAGTCTAATTGTATTCTATTCGACTATTTTGCAGTTTAGATGAACTTTGTTTGAAGATAGTATTTTTATACTACGATACTTAGGAGATATTAATCTCAATTTTGATAGACTAGAAAGGCGTGTATAATCGTATTTGCTATTAAATTTATTTGTGATTGGCAAATTTTTACTTCATATCGATCCATGAATGAAACCCACGAAGGTTAAAATAATAACAGTTTTGAAACAATTAATGAATATAAGAATTTTTAAAGTGGAACTATGGATGTATAATCGTTAGTCCAGTGGACATGTAAAAGTCGCTGATGAATAATGCCCTTGAATAATTGAAGGAGATTCCCACAGTAATATTAATGATGTTGATGAGATTACAAGTGGAGGTTTTGTGTATGGATTATGGAAGATTTTTATGCCATATATATTGAAATATATGATGAATTCTGGGCCTATTTTATGCAATTATGTGCATTTGAAGAGAGGTATTTTTCCGCTGAGTTTATTGTCCAGGTCCTTTGAAAATTAATCATGTGAAATTACTGTTAAAATTAACAAGAGTGTTAAATAATTTGAGATAACGATTTTGAATGGAGGTTACCGTCACTAATAATAATAATCATTATTAAAACTTATTAAACCTGGATTTATAACACTTAAATATAACTAACCTTCATTGGTCGATTATGTTAACCTGATTTGAGTAATTATCAACCGGATAAACGTGTGGTTTAATGTATTTCTAAAATTAATATTATAAATATTGTAAATAAATTATGTAATTATCTTTAATAATAATTGGAAATGAAAGGAATTAAGAGAGGCGTGTATAGATTTTTCAATTGTCATTTGACAATATTATAAACAATTTGTAATTGTTATAAACAATTAATGAGCATTTGTTATAAACATTAAGAGTTTTGTTAATATACTCTAAAGAACGCTAATTATACATGTGGATTATTCCATTAAACAAGTTTTGGGATTATTAGAGTAATCCAGTAACATGTGAATGAAGCATTTAAAAGATTTGCGTGTTAATAATTGAGTTGAGTTGAGGACATTTAATGCGTTTGAAAAGGAGCTAAGCTCTGAAGTTACGAGCATATGCTAGCACTAGCCGCACAGGTGGGCCCGTTTGACGACGTGGGCATCCGACTTGATGAAGGGTGGATCGCAGCTGGCCTGACAACTGTATGTTAGAGGCCAAGGTCAATTACATAACAGGCTTGCCGTTATAAATAAAGTGTGATGTTTATGAAAGAGGAAAACAATTGCTACGTGTCTTGTCCCAATTCCCTCATCCATTCCAAGTGTATTACTATTATTACGTTCTTTATAAGCAAGTGAAAGATAAAATTTTGTATGTAACGTCTACCAGTCCTACAGGAGGACATGATTATATTGACAAAGGCTTCTGATTGCCAGCCACGTGTATTTTGTTGGGTTTTTGTTAAAGTCATTCCCTTTAAGTGAAATAAATTATTGTACAGTTTAAAGTTTCTTGTCTTCGTCTTGGTTCATTTTAAATATCATGGTGGAGGTTATTGTGTGGGCATACTTTAAGTGATCCAGTTGGCAACCCATTCCCGAGATGAATTTGAAGAGGTAAGTAAAGGTAAGTATGAACCCCCGTATATTTTGGTGTGTTCCACAATAATTTCTTTTTAACTGCTGTGCACTAATCTCGGTAGTATCTGTCAGTGCCATTTTCATTGATGTAGCTGTGCCGGTGCGTTTGATTACTGGCAATCCGATTGAGGGGGCGGATATCTGACAGCTTACTAACCGGATTTACGAACGCCAGTAGGATTGGCGACCCTATAACGTGGGGCAGGTTCGACAAAACTGGATTACCAGGTTGAACGCCAGTAGGATTGGCGCCGCAATTTCGTGGGGATCGATCAGCTCGATCAGCACGGTTGGCTCGATTGGCACGTTCAGCAAAACATTGGATTACCAAGTTATTGCAGAAGAATTGGCACCGCAATTTTGTGGAGTGTTCGAATAACATTGGATTACCAAGTTATTGATGTCAATGGGATTGTGAAGACTCAAATAAAGAGGTTGATTCTTTGTTAGATGTCTTGGCCAATTGTAGAATTTGAGAGTGTGATTATATAGGGATTAAATGTTGTGTTGTATTAGGAAAATTACGCTCAGAAAAGATCAGATCTTATACAACTTGAGAGAGGTTAAATAGGCTGGAAACTTAGAAAAATCGCCTATGATCTGGAATCTTATTTTATTTGACCGACTTATGACATGTTTCGTCATATTAAAGATAGAATTAAACTATTTGGATTGTAAATGTAAATTATTTGTGTTAGGATATTTTAAAATGAACCAAAGAAATTTGAACATGTGCTTGAGTTTATTTCAACATAAGATGTCTACGAAGGTTAATTATAAGGTAATTATAAGTTAGATTTAAGACAGAAAATTGCTCAAATTTATATATGGTGAAAGATGTTGCTCAGATGTTGTTATTTTGCTCTGTTTGATGTATGTCTCTAAAGCAGTTTATTTTTGAATAATATTGAAATGGCAGATGAGAGTTTGAGAATGATGTTGGAGGAGATGTCCAACAGAATGAAGCAGATGATGAAGGAGAATTCTAGTAACATGTCTGTTAGGCTGGATGAAAGCATGAAGGAGATGGAAGTTAGGAATACTAGTCGAATGCAGGAGATGATGAAGGAGAATGCTAGTAATTTGTCTACAAGTATGGATGAAAATTTGAAAGTTATTCAGACCAGTTCTGCAAACTTAGAAAATGATATGTCGCGTTTACAGATCAGTACCCAGGGAATCGAGAATGCTGTAAGTGACATTCATAAAGATGTTTCTGATGTTAAGACTGATGTTTCTAAGGTACAGAAAGATCTTACTATGTTGAATCTTGATGTTGCTAATGTTCGGGGTGATATTTCATGTGCTAGAGCTGAAGTAATTGGTGTTAGGAACGATGTTGCTACTGTACAAGATAAAGTTGAAGAGGTTCAAAGAGAGATTATAAATGTTCGAACCGATGTGTCAAATGTTCAAGTAGACATTAATAACATTCATTCAGATGTAAATGAGATACAAAGCGATATAACTAAGATACAAGTAGAAGTTAACACTGTTTTTGTAGACATTGCTAAAGTTCAAACTGATGTTAATAAAGTTAGAGAAGAAATTGAAACTTCAAAAACACTTTGTACTCGTAACATTAGTGCATTAACAACTAGGTTAGTTGACGAGTCTGTCAGGACAACAGCTTCTTTAGCAGGATTAAAGTATGATGTAGAGGTCATGAGAACCCAACTATTAGATCATAATCGTTTACTTAAAGAAGATATCGAAGTAGATATTGCGGAAATGTTAACTGCAAATGTAACGGTGTGGAAATATGAATGGAATAGGTCGAGTGGGGAACATGTAACTCAGATTCAGGAACGAATTGAAAGAAAACTTGCCAGTACACAAGTAGACATTAATAATGAGGTAGAGAAAATTAGGAAAGATTTGAGTATAAGGATGGACTCGCTATCCGAAAAGCAGGTAGGATAGAACTCAAATAGGTCAGGACGTGCAAACATTAAAGGAACAGATTCATAAGGTTGTCTCTGATGTTAATGAAACTACGAGCAAACTTCAGAATTTGAAACTAGGAGAAGCCAGCACGATGGAAACCTATAAAGAAGAGTTAATCAGGAAAGTCATTACGGAAATCACGGATAAGGATCCAGAAGGCTTGACTGGTGACGATGATAGGAATTACGTCAGACGATGTAACCTCGCTGCAGAAGAAAGAGATATTAGTCCTGAGGAACGTATATCCAGATTCCGAGAAGAAGATGAGGATAGGAATATTGAACCTGAATGGAGATATCGAGATAGTGGGAAGAATTACATGGATTCATATCCGAGAAATGTGACAGTCATCCGGAACTTCGAGGACAAACCTCAAAAATTTAGCAATACTGATAGTCTAACACCGATAGAATATATCAGGAACCTGAAAGACTATTTCATTGAAGCTCACATTCCCAGAGAAAGAGAGATGAGGATAGTGGAGAGATTTCTAGCTGGAGGACCCCTTGAATGGTTCAGAGCATTTCGCTATACGTTCAGTAATTTTGACGAATTTGCAGAGGCACTGATAAAACGATTCTGGTCCATCCAAGCGCAGAATTCATTAAGAGCGGAGGTATACTCAAGGAAGTATTCAGGTACTCTTCCAACACGGTACGCTGATTTCTTCACGAGCCAGTTATCACGCTTGAGATTTTTGCAACCCCCGTTGTCAACAGAGCAGTTGATAGATGCGATTTCTCGTATGCTGCCTGTGGAGGTGAGAAGACTCATCATATCGTCAAACATCAGGGATTTGACCAGTATGGACGAATTGTTGAGGAGGCTTGACTACACGAGTCCAATGCCAAATGTGGTACAAAAAGGTCAGAGGCACGAATTCAAAGACATCAATACTGTCTATATGGATCAAGTTCAGCAAACTGACAAGCCTGATGAAGAAAAAACTGAAAATGTAGGTCCTCACAGGAATAATCACTTTCGCAACCACAGATCGCAAGGTTACCGTCCATATCAGCAAAGAAGAGGCTGGAATAATAATAGAGGAACCTACAACAACGGAAGAGGTAGATACTACAATAACCAGGGCTACAATAGGAATTACAATAGAAATTACCAGAATCAAAATCAGAATTCTCAAGGTCAGGTTATGACACCCGACAAATATCAGGAAAGAGAGAAAGAAAGTCAGCAGTACCTTAAGGAATTACGAGAGAAGGAAGCTGAAAACCAAAAGAAAAGACAGGTTGTAGTGATCGATCCTGGTCCTTCTACAAGTCAGCAGAACTTGGAAAATAGGAATTCCGGACAGAAGAGAAAGTAGAGAGGAGAGAATACATTAGCCACACACAAACCAGAGTAGAAGAGACTTATGATTAAGGAACATAGAAGAAATATCATACAAGAGTAAGCCAATGATAATTCAATTTCGTGTTCAAGTGAATTGAGATATTTATAACACAGAGTTTAAAAACAATTTGCAACTGTTTTTAAAACGTGGTGAAGGGAGAATGCCCCCGTAAATTGAATTATATTGAGACCACGATGGCTGTATTGGAAAATATGAAGAAAGTTATGGCTGTCATAGTTGTGACGTGGATATTCATGACGTAGGCACGGATGACGCAGACTTCATGCAAGTAGGCTGCTTGAGCTGAGATTCTTGGTGACGTCATGATTTTGTTCGAGAAAGATCTGAGATTTACGACGCAGTCGCAGGGAAACGAGGAATTGTGCTGAGGAAGAAGTTACGCAATTGGAGGAAAGGCTCAAACCAATGAACGATAGTTAGGAGGGAGACGGAGATTACTGAAACTATCATATTTAATTACTTTTGGAATGCAGAATTGTGGAAAACTATTTTCAGTTATGGCATTGATTTGGAATTTTGAAGAAATTATTTTTGAGTTTTTGAAATTTGAAAATCCGTCAAGTATTGCCAAAGTTAGAACTTCGAGCGATGACGGAGAAACAAGCTATGGAAGGGATGGATACGCCCCTTAAGAAGTTGATAAAAGGTCTTGCACAGCAGAGAGGAGCTCTCATATCTCATATCTCATAGCTCATATATCAGTTCTGATACCGCATATATATTGCTGATGTCATATAGTCGTTTTCGAGTGAATAAGTGAAACAAGTCGTCTTTAGCGTGTGGTAAAGCCAACCGCATCGAACGAGCTTCGAGCGTGCCGCAGTTCCATTTTACGGTATTTGAAAACTAGGCGAAGTTGAAACGCACTCATTTTCAAGTCTACAAGTTAACATATCAAGAGTTGACTAATGCCTTTAAGCTAATTCGATTGTGCAGTACTATATTAAAGTGTGTAGAAAGGTTGAACATTTTCAACATTATAATTCGAAAGATATTGGCATTTTAAGACGGCAGACAAAAGTGATTTTCTCGCCATCTGAGAAGCACTTTTAAAATATATCACATTGTACGCTACGGCTGACACTGGCACTGCAACCGTGCTACTACATATTGCTTTTGGTAATATAACTCTGCATTCTAACATGGAACAATATAATATGGCAGTTCTTTCAACTATTATAACGGAAGTGGAGATGGAAGACTAAGGACTTTAATGCAATTGGGTCATATATCGATGGAGTGAATTAACTGCATGGAACTTCGCTAATCGTCTTTCTACAAAAGCGAGCATGTAGTGAACATCCAACTACACTCATGCATCGTTGTCCAACGCTGAATTATATCAAATGGCAGTGGAAACATATTCATACTCCACAAATATGAATATTTCTACGGAAATAACCGCAATAAACTTCATGGCGAATTACTACCAGAACTTCAAGGAACCATCAAGAGAGGCCAGGGTGGACCCGGCTCACACAGAAGAGTTTTGCCAGAAGGATGTCTATTGTATACACGGAGCAGTGCAATTTCCGGAGGAGGAAGCAGTTCGATTCTCCGAGGGCGCTGATTCCAGGTTCGAGGACGGAGCACATCTTTTTGGTGAAATGGAACCATCACCAGTCTTCTTTGGAAGATTTTCCTCTGGAACTTCAACTGATAAGGTAGTCGTGAACTTTTTCTTGTTTTATTTGAGCCATTTAGCGATATCTGAGCAACCATTTTTCCCATATTTGTTTGTCCCATATATATTATGCCCCATTTTCTTGCTTGATATCTCTGTACTCAGTACATTTCGATGATTTATGCCTTTTTCTACGATTTATTAAGACATTGTTATGTCATTGGCAGATTTAAATAATTTTGGATCAGTTGAGACTGATAATTAATTTTCTTTCAGTAATTTGCATTATTTTGGAGTCACGATTTGACTGTAAAGTAAATGATTTTCTATGGCAGATTTGAATTCAGACAGCGTGTCATTTTATTAAAGTAATTCTATTCAGTAAATTACTTTGACCAATTTTCTGTCATCCTCAAGAAAGAAGAATAATTAAAAGATTTTAGAGCGTTAAAATCTATTTCTGTATCGACGATCTTGGAAATACTAGTCGTTTTATGAACATAATTGCAACATAGACATTTATCGTCAGTTCTGAAATTACCATTGCATTATAGACAATTTTATGCAATATGAACATTGATTACGATTTTTTTGAATACACTATAGTAATGAACATTTGATAGGAATTTTTCTCAATACTAGATTGGAACAATAATGTTTGCATTCCACAGTCTAATTGTATTCTATTCGACTATTTTGCAGTTTAGATGAACTTTGTTTGAAGATAGTATTTTTATACTACGATACTTAGGAGATATTAATCTCAATTTTGATAGACCAGAAAGGCGTGTATAATCGTATTTGCTATTAAATTTATTTGTGATTGGCAAATTTTTACTTCATATCGATTCATGAATGAAACCCACGAAGGTTAAAATAATAACAGTTTTGAAACAATTAATGAATATAAGAATTTTTAAAGTGGAACTATGGATGTATAATCGTTAGTCCAGTGGACATGTAAAAGTCGCTGATGAATAATGCCCTTGAATAATTGAAGGAGATGCCCACAGTAATATTAATGATGTTGATGAGATTACAAGTGGAGGTTTTGTGTATGGATTATGGAAGATTTTTATGCCATATATATTGAAATATATGATGAATTCTGGGCCTATTTTATGCAATTTTGTGCATTTGAAGCGAAGTATTTTTCCGCTGAGTTTATTGTCCAGGTCCTTTGAAAATTAATCATGTGAAATTACTGTTAAAATTAACAAGAGTGTTAAATAATTTGAGATAACGATTTTGAATGGAGGTTACCGTCACTAATAATAATAATCATTATTAAAACTTATTAAACCTGGATTTATAACACTTAAATATAACTAACCTTCATTGGTCGATTATGTTAACCTGATTTGAGTAATTATCAACCGGATAAACGTGTGGTTTAATGTATTTCTAAAATTAATATTATAAATATTGTAAATAAATTATGTAATTATCTTTAATAATAATTGGAAATGAAAGGAATTAAGAGAGGCGTGTATAGATTTTTCAATTGTCATTTGACAATATTATAAACAATTTGTAATTGTTATAAACAATTAATGAGCATTTGTTATAAACATTAAGAGTTTTGTTAATATACTCTAAAGAACGCTAATTATACATGTGGATTATTTCATTAAACAAGTTTTGGGATTATTAGAGTAATCCAGTAACATGTGAATGAAGCATTTAAAAGATTTGCGTGTTAATAATTGAGTTGAGTTGAGGACATTTAATGCGTTTGAAAAGGAGCTAAGCTCTGAAGTTACGAGCATATGCTAGCACTAGCCGCACAGGTGGGCCCGTTTGACGACGTGGGCATCCGACTTGATGAAGGGTGGATCGCAGCTGGCCTGACAACTGTATGTTAGAGGCCAAGGTCAATTACATAACAGGCTTGCCGTTATAAATAAAGTGTGATGTTTATGAAAGAGGAAAACAATTGCTACGTGTCTTGTCCCAATTCCCTCATCCATTCCAAGTGTATTACTATTATTACGTTCTTTATAAGCAAGTGAAAGATAAAATTTTGTATGTAACGTCTACCAGTCCTACAGGAGGACATGATTATATTGACAAAGGCTTCTGATTGCCAGCCACGTGTATTTTGTTGGGTTTTTGTTAAAGTCATTCCCTTTAAGTGAAATAAATTATTGTACAGTTTAAAGTTTCTTGTCTTCGTCTTGGTTCATTTTAAATATCATGGTGGAGGTTATTGTGTGGGCATACTTTAAGTGATCCAGTTGGCAACCCATTCCCGAGATGAATTTGAAGAGGTAAGTAAAGGTAAGTATGAACCCCCGTATATTTTGGTGTGTTCCACAATAATTTCTTTTTAACTGCTGTGCACTAATCTCGGTAGTATCTGTCAGTGCCATTTTCATTGATGTAGCTGTGCCGGTGCGTTTGATTATTGGCAATCCGATTGAGGGGGCGGATATCTGACAGCTTACTATCCGGATTTACGGGGACAGTACCATCCCGGCACTTGACAGAAGACGAAGTGGGAAACCACGGAAAACCACTTCGAGAATGGGTGAGGTGGGAATCGAACCCCTCTACTCATTTGGGCCACCCGAGGCTGAGTAGACCCCGTTCCAGTCCTCGAACCACTTTTAAAATTTCGTGGCAGAGCCGGTTATCGAACCCAGGACCTCCGGGGCGATAGCTAACCATGCTGACCGCTTCGCTCAGTGTAAGCTCAGTTCGGAAGTGGACGTGTGTCTTTCACGATTTGTGGAATTCGGAAATATTTCAGAAATAAAATTACCCAAAGCCACCATCTATTAGATGAGTATGCAAAGTGACTCCTCTTTTAAAGGACCGGCGTTCGATCCCCATCTCTTCCTGCAAAGATATTTCTAGCCTCAGCGCTAGAAACTGTACAACAAGCCTAGTCAGTTAGTTAATTAGTTAGTTAGTAGGTTATTGGGGTTGAAAGGCGAGGAACTACGAGGTCAACGGCGCTAAACACAACACTAAGCCACGTGAGGATAGTTTGGAAGAGATAGGCTAGATTCCTACCTAGCTATGCTGGAGGTGGAATGGCGTGGTTGCTACTTCAAAGCCAGGCAAATGCCCGGATGGTACCTAAGTGAAGGCCTCGATCATTTCCTTCCCAAACCTAGCCACAATTACAAATACGCACATTACCACAGCCAACACAATGCCACTGGTTAACACACTGATTCCACACACACCTAAGATAATAATAACATTAATAATAATAATAATAATAATAATAATAATAATGTTGTCGGTACGAATAACAACGAAATGAGCGTTATCAATGAGGGATTTTGCGTAACGCTACGAGAGATGGTAGATGTTGTAACTTTGTACCGCCAGCATTGACCCTCAGAGAAGAAACGGTACAGGCTGTAACGTTAAGATGGGATGTAGCCGCAGTTTCGGTACAGGGCTTGGTAACGTTACTGACATGTATACCGGCTCTTCCGATTGGCTCAGCAGGGCTAGGTGCAAGGAATCAAACATGGTGGACGGTTGTCAATTGAGGGTGGTATCTGCTGTTGATGGGCATTATTAGAATGCAAATCAGTCATGAAGATACGTAACTGTAACTTAAAAACAAGCCAGGCACTGATGAATGCATTCCTGGCGGTCTTGAGGATTGAACTGAAATCATTCGACCTTCAACCATTGCATTCGGATTCAGTTACGTAAGCTACCTGTGAGCTAGTCGATATACTGGAAAAGTGTCGGAGGGGTAAGTCTGTAGCTTCGTAACAGTTAGGTCCAGGGTTCGAGACACCCTAGTGATCAAGATTTTATTTCTTTTAACATTATTTTATTGTATCCATCCGACTATGTGCTGTCTATTCTCTGAGTCGGAAACCATTAATATTTATCCTATTAGTATAAAATAATACAATTTGATAGCACTATGATATTTTCACTCCACAATAAATAATTCTCCTTTACTTCTTTTCTTTTCTTAGTCGTTTACCCTCCAGGTTGGTGGAACCAACGGACTCAACGAGGGAACTCACCACTACCGCCTCTACGCGTAGTGTCCTAGAGCTGGGAACATCTAATCGGAGTGGATACAACTGGTGAGGTGTGATTGGCACTCGCCCAGGCGGCCGCACCTGCAAAGCGAACAGGGGCCTCATGAGGGAAGGTAAGGGATGGTCAAGATGGATAGGCAAGGAAGAGGGAAGGAGGCGGCCGTGGCCTTGAAGAAGGTACTGCCCCCGTAAATTGAATTATACTGAGACCACGGTGGCTGTATTGGCATATGTGAATAAAGTTATGGCTGTCATAGTTGTGAAGTGTATATTCGTGACGTAGGCACGGATGACGCAACGCTCGAGCAAGTAGGTTGGCTGAGCTTAGATTCTGGCTGACGTCACGATTTTGTTTGAGAAGGATCTTAGATTTACGACGCAGTCGCAGGGAAGCAAGTAAACATGCTGAGGAAGAAGTTACGCTATTGGAGGAGAGGCTCGAACCAATGAATGATAGCTTGAAGGGAGACGGAGATTACTGAACTACCATATTTAATAACTTTTGGCATGCAGAATTGTGGAAAACTATTTTCAGTTATGGCATTGATTTGGAATTTTGAAGAAATTAATTATATGTTTTTGAAATCTGAAAATCCGTCAAGAATAGCCAAAGTTGGAACTTCGAGTAATGATGGAAGAAGAAGCTATGGTAGGGATGGATACGCCCCTTCAAAGTTGATAAAAGGCCTTGCACAGCAGAGAGGAGTTTCTCACTTCGTGGTTTTATTCTGACTTCATCGTCTGACTTCGTGTTCTGATAGAACAAGCATATCGTCATAAGCAAGCGTGGCAGAGCCCACCGCATCGAACAGTATTGGGTATCCAGCAGTGCAATTTTACTGTTACTAAAACTAGGCGAAGTTGGAGCGCACACATAAACGATTCTACAAGTTTATCTATCAAGAATTAGCTACTGCATTTATACTAATTCAATAGTGCATTACAATATTGAGGCGTGTGCAAAAGTTGCACATTTTCATTATAATACTTCAGAAGATATTCGCATTTAAAGACTGCAGAGAAAAGTGTTTTTCTCGAATCCTGAGAAGCATTTTTACTACCACATTCTACGCTACGGCCGACACGTGTATTGCAACCGTGATGCTGAAGATTACATTTGGTGATACAACGCTACATTCTACAATGGAACTATACAATCTGGCAGTACTTTCGACTAACATTATAATGGAAGTGGAGATGGAAGACTAAAACTTTAATGCAATTGATTTATTTGAGCCATTTTAGTGAGATCTGAGCAACTATCTTTCCCATATTTTCTGTCATATATTTGATTGTCCCATATTCTTTTGCTAGATGTTTCTGTACTCTGTACACTTTGCAGCTTTATGCCATTTTCTTCGATTTATTGAGACATTATTATGTCATTTGCATATTTAAACATTTTGGATCAGTTTATATTGAAGTTAAATATTCTTTCGAGAATTTGAATTTTTCTTGAGTCACGATTTGACTGTAAAGTTAACGATTTTCTATGGCAAGTTTGAATTCAGACAGCGTGTCGTTTTATTAAAGTAATTCTTTCCAGTAAATTACTTTGACCAATTTTCTGTCATCCTCAAGAAAGAAGAATGATTAAAAGATTTTAGAGCGTTAAAATCTTCTACTTTATCGACGATCTTCGAAATACTGGTCGTTTTTATTAACATGATTGAAACACAGACATTTTTAGTCAATTCTGAAATACCATTGCATTATAGACAATTTTATGAAATATGAACTTTGAATACGATTTATTCAGTACACTATAGTAATGAACATTTGATAGGAGATTTTCTCAATTCTAGATTGAAACAATAATGTTTGCATTTTCTAGTCTATTTGCATTCTATTCGACTATTTCTGCAGTTAAATGAATTTTGCTTGAATATAGTATTTTTATACTGCGATAATTATGATGAGATTAATTCATTTTGATAGACCAGGGAGGCGTGTCTAATCGTATTTGCTATTAAATTTATTTGTGACTGGCAAATTTTTACTTCATATCGCTTCATGAATGAAACCCACGAAGGTTAAATATAATAACAGTTTTCGATACAATTGATGAATATAAGAATTTTTAAAGAGGAACTATGGATGTATAATCGTTAGTTCAGTGGACGAGTAAAAGTCGCTGATGAATAATGCCCTTTAATAAGTGAAGGAGGTTCCCACAGTAATATTGATGATGATGATGAATTTATAAGTGGAGGTTTTTTGTGTGTATTGTGGAAGATTTTGATGCCATATATATTGAGATATATGATGAATTATGGGCCAATTTTGTGCGTTTGTGCGAGGTATGTTTCCGCTGAGTTGTATTGTTCAGGTCCATTGAAAATTATTCATGTGAAGTTACTGTTAAAATTAACAAGAGTGATAAATTGATTGAATAATAGATTTTGAATGGAGGTTACCGTCACAAATAATAATTATTAAATCTTATTAAACCTGAATCTAAAATTTAAATATAAGTAACCTTCATCGGTCGATTATATTACCACGATTTAAGAAAATATCAACCGGATAAACGTGTGGTTACTGTATTTCAAATATAAAAAAAATATAAATAATGTAAATAACAATGAAAATATCTATAATAATAATTTGAAACAAACGGGATTAATAGAGGCGTGTAAAAATTTTTCAATTGTCGTTTGACTAAGTTATGAACAATCTAAATGTTATAAATAATTATTGAACACTATGATATAACATTATGCGTTTTGCTATTAACATTTAAACAACGCTAGTTCGATAATTGGAATAAACATTTAAATAATATTTGAGATTAACAGAGTAATCCATTGCAATGTGAACGGAACTTGTATAAATTTTCCGTGATAATATTTGAGTTGAGATGTGAGCATTTAAATTGTTTTGAATGAGAGCTAGACTCTGCGTTGGCCAGCATATGGTGACACTGGTTAGGCAGCTGCGTCCATTTGACGAAGCAAGCATGCAACACTGCTTAGGGTGTATTGCAGGTGGCCAGATAACTGAATGGTGGAGGTCAAGGTCAACTACTTAGCGGCCTTGCGGTTATTAATAAATGTGTGTCAATGAACTAAATTATGAAGTTCATGAACAAGGAAACAAATGCTATATGTCTCGTCCCAGCTCCCTTATCCATTCCAATGTGCATTGTTGTTATTATTACGTTCTTTTGAGCTAGAGAAAGCTGAAATTTTGTATGTGAAGTCTACAGTCCTACAGGAGGACATGGTTGCATTGACAATGGCTTCAGACAGCCATAACTATTTTGTTGTTAAATTTTGTTAAAATATTTTTTTTTCTTTATGTGAAATAAATTATTGTGCAGTTTAAATTTTCTGGTCTCCGACTTGGCTCATTTTAAATATCGTGGTGGAGGTTATTGTGAGGGCATACTATTAAGTGATCCAGTTGAAAACCCAGACCCGAGATTAAATTGAATAGGTAAGTAAAAGGTAAGTATGAAACCCCGTATATTTTGGTGTGTTCCACAATAATTTCATGTTAACTACTGTGCTCTAATCTCGGTAGTATCTGTCAGTGCCATTTTCATTGATGTAGCTGTGCCGGGGCAATCGATTATTGGCAATCCGATTGAGGGGGCGGATTTCTGACAGCCTACTATCCGGATTATCGGGGACAGTACCATCCCGGCATTTGACCGAAGACGAAGTGGGAAACCAAGGAAAACCACTACGAGAATGGGTGAGGTGGGAATCGAACCTCTCTACTCATTTGGGCCACCCGAGGCTGAGTAGACCCCGTTCCAGTCCTCGAACCACTTTTCAAATTTCGTGGCAGAGCTGGTAATCGAACCAAGGACCTCCGGGGCGATAGCTAACCATGCTGACCGCTACGCTCAGTGTAAGCTCAGTTCGGAAGTGGACGTGTGTCTTTCACGATTTGTGGAATTCGGATATATTTCAGAAATAAAATTACCCAAAGCCACCATCTATTAGATGAGTATGCAAAGTGACTCCTCTTTTAAAGGACCGGGGTTCGATCCCCATCTCTTCCTGCAAAGATATTTCTAGCCTCAGCGCTAGAAACTGTACAACAAGCCTAGTCAGTTAGTTAATTAGTTAGTTAGTAGGTTATTGGGGTTGAAAGGCGAGGAACTACGAGGTCAACGGCGCTAAACACAACACTAAGCCACATGAGGATAGTTTGGAAGAGATAGGCTAGATTCCTACCTAGCTATGCTGGAGGTGGAATGGCGTGGTTGCTACTTCAAAGCCAGGCAAATGCCCGGATGGTACCTAAGTGAAGGCCTCGATCATTTCCTTCCCAAACCTAGCCACAATTACAAATACGCACATTACCACAGCCAACACAATGCCACTGGTTAACACACTGATTCCACACACACCTAAGATAATAATAACATTAATAATAATAATAATAATAATAATAATACAATAATAATGTTGTCGGTGCGAATAACAACGAAATGAGCGTTATCAATTGTGGATTTTGCGTAACGCTACAAGAGATGGTAGAGGTTGTAACTTTGTACCGCCAGCATTGACCCTCAGAGAAGAAACGGTACAGGCTGTAACGTTAAGATGGGATGTGGCCGCAGTTTCGGTACAGGGCTTGGTAACGTTACTGACATGTATACCGGCTCTTTCGATTGGCTCAGCAGGGCTAGGTGCAAGGAATCAAACATGGTGGACGGTTGTCAATTGAGGGTGGTATCTGCTGTTGATGGGCATTATTAGAATGCAAATCAGTCATTAAGATACGTAACTGTAAGTTGAAAACATGCCAGGCACTGATGAATGCATTCCTGGCGGTCTTGAAGATTGAACTGAAATCATTCGACCTTCAACCATTGCATTCGGATTCAGTTACGTAAGCTACCTGTGAGCTGATCGATATACTGAAAAAGTGTCGGCGGGGTAAGGCTGTAGCTTCGTGACGGATAGGTCCGGGGTTCGAGACACCCTATTGACCAAGATTTTATTTCTTTAAAATTATTTTATTGTATCCATCCGACTTTGTGCTGTCTATTCTCTGAGTCGGAAACCCTTAATATTTATCCTATTCGTGTAAAATAATACAATTTGATAGCACAATGATACTTTCACTCCACAATAAATAATTCTTCTTTTCTTCTTTTCTTTTCTTAGTCGTTTACCCTCCAGGTTGGTGGAACCAACGGACTCAGCGGGGGAACTCACCACTACCGCCTCTACGGGCAGTGTCCTAGAGCTGGGAACATCTAATCGGAGTGGATACAACTGGTGAGGTGTGATTGGCACCTCGCCCAGTGGGCCGCACCTGCAAAGCGAACATGGGCCTCATGAGGGAAGGTAAGGGATGGTCAGGATGGATAGGCAAGGAAGAGGGAAGGAGGCGGCCGTGGCCTTGAAGAAGGTACTGCGCCCGAAGAAACCCATCAGTACTTATATCCAAAGCCCGAAAAAGGATTGCAGACATGTAAGTTACCCAGCTCACAAGCTTATCATGCCTACTAAGTAAAATTGGGAATTCCAGGAACATACAGGATAGATATTATTCGTAAAGAAAATAGTACTACTAGACAAGGTACAAATTTCTACTATTATTTACATTTAGAACAACCGAGAAACTCCAATCTCGAGGGGTGATAAGGTCTAATATATAGTGAGCGCCTGTATCTATACCTCGTAGTACTATTTTCGACGATGACGACAATGAAAACGGAATCAGTTTAGATAAAAATTGACTAAGTTGCTAAAAAGCACTAGCCGTTTATTAAGCTAATAAAACATGTATAACAACTGGCTTCCTCCCTCAATATTGTGTCTCCCTGACACTTCAACAAAAATAACTGCAAAGATAAATTTGCACGTGGCATTACTATCGTAAGAAAATGTGAAACGGCGTGACATTAAGTATTGCCCTATTTTATACAGGTCCGCTTCAACTATGAACCGTAGTTCCATATCTAATCAAATTATTCATGAACTATGTGCATATATACATCTTTTTATGAAATTCAAATTTTACACTCCATAACGTCGAAGATTAAATTTTCTTCCTCCAATAAGTCTTTTATCTACTCCATTTCTCTTAAACATCAAATTCAAATTCAAACAAACACCGCAACTATCGTGTTGAAAGTAATAAATACTCGTCATAATCAATTGAACATAAGTGACAAACATTTAAGCTAAGCACTGTTCCTTTTTACCTTTATCTATATATCATGAAATTCTGAAATATGTGCTGAAATTCTTTACTGAGTTAACAATCTTCTGATAAACGTGAATACTGTAAGTGCACGGCATTAACCTTTGTTTCCACACTTCTCCTCCATAATTATACAACAATTACTTTCTCTCTTAAACACCCTGTATAGAATCTTCCTTTACTACACTCTCATAACTTCACAATTTTTGCATTCAACACTAGAAAAACTTAAGAGACTCCCCTGCGTCCCTTCGTAAACTTACGTAACTCCTTTACGTTCATATCTCCTTAATCTGCACGGTAATTCAACTATAAACTTCTACTTCAACCATATACTTCCTTTACTTAACATTTCTCCTCTACAATTGATACAACATCGCCTCGTGCTCGTAATTTCATTTCTGTAATAAATCTCTGTACTTTCACCTTTCTAATCACCCTGTGATTTAATTTCGTTAACTTTCCTCTTCACGTGTTTAAATTCAGCTTTACATTTTATTACAACTTTTCAAGAAATATCAGTAAATATTCATATTCTTAACAAAAGATATAAGTTTGACTTCATTCCATTAATATTTGTTTAACAAATTCATTTATGTTTTTTAACGCTCTAAATTTCATTTGACATATGTGTTTAAGCTTTTCGTAATACTTTCGTTCATAATAAATTTCTGACACTCGAATCAACATCATGAGTTGTCGAAATATTCTTTACACTTCGTGACGTTACTTCTTAAGTATACTGTACTTAAATTTGCTCCAATAAATTTTATTTTACTTCATTTATAATCTTACTCCTTCTTTACTTCGTTCAACGTTCTATTCCTTTTAAATACACACATCAAAAAAAGTTTTGCATCACCTCGGTTCCAAGAGTTCCGGAACCGTTAAATACAAAGGGAATAGAGATCAACACAAACAACATTTCAGCTCGTTTTATTGCTCATGAGACCCACACATTGCATGTTGTACCATCATACAGCTAGACTTTCAGCATTTGTGGTCCAGATTGCAGTACACACCACTACCTCTAATACCCAGTAGCACGTCCTCTTGCATTGATGCATGCCTGTATTCGCCGTGGCATACTATCCACAAGTTCATCAAGACACTGTTGGTCCAAATTGTCCCACTCCTCAACGACAATTCGGCGTAAATCTCTCAGAGTGGTTGGTGGGTCAAGACGTCCATAACCAGCCCTTTTCAACATATCCCAGGCATGTTCGATAGGGTTCATGTCTGGCGAACATGCTGGCCACTGTAGTCGAGCGATGTCGTTATCTTGAAGGAACGCATTCACAAGATGTGCACGATGAGGTCGAGAATTGTCGTCCATGAAGACAAATGCCTCTCCAATATTCTGCCGATATGGTTGCACTATGGGTCGGAGGATGTCATTCAGGTATCGTAAAGCCGTTTCGGAGCCTTCCATGACCACCAGTGGCGTACGTCGGCCCCACATAATGCCACCCCAAAACATCAGGGAACCACCACCTTGCTGCACTCGCTGGACAGTGTGTCTAAGACGTTCAGCCTGACCAGGGTGCCTCCAAACACGTCTCCGACGATTGTCTGGTTGAAGGCATATGCGACACTCATCGGTGAAGAGAACGTGATGCCAATTCCGTGGGGTCCATTCAGCATGTTGTTGGGCCCATCTGTACCGCGCTGCATGGTGTCGGGGTTGCAAAGCTGGACCTCGCCATGGACGTCGGGAGTGAAGTTGCGCATCATGCAGCCTATTGCGCACAGTTTGAGTTGAAACACGACGTCCTGTGGCTGAACGAAACGCATTATTCAACATGGTGGCATTGCTGTCAGGGTTCCTCCGAGCGGCAATCCGTAAGTAGCGGTCATCCACTACAGTAGTAGCCCTTGGGCGGCCTGAGCGAGGCCTGTCATCGACAGTTCCTGTATCTCTGTACCTCCTCCATGTCCGAACAACATCGCTTTGGTTCACTCTGAGACACCTGGAAACTTCCCTTGTTGAGAGCCCTTCTTGACACAAAGTAACAATGCGGACGCGATCGAACTGCGGTATTGACCTTCTAGGCATGGTAGAACTACAGACAACATGAGCAGCGTACCTTCGTCCTGGTGGAATGACTGGAACTGATCGGCTGTCGTACCCCCTCCGTCTAATAGGCCCTGCTCATGCATGGTTGTTTACATCTTTGAGCAGTTTTAGTGACATCTATGAACAGTCAAAGGGACTGTATCTTGGATACAATATACACAGTCAACGTCTATATGCCGGAGATCTGGGAACCGAGGTGATGCAAAACTTTTTTTGATGTGTGTAGTTTACTCTACATTCCTTTTTTAATTTTAACGCTCTAAATTTCTTTAATACAATTCCTTTCAATAATTTGCTTTCCTCTAAACAATTCATTTGTATTCCTTTTTAACGCTCTGAATTCCTTTAATACAATTTCTTTCAATAATTTGCTTTCCTCTAAACAATTCCTTTATATTCCTTTTTTAACGCTCTAAATTCTTTTAATACAATTGGTTCTAAGTTACTCTGAACAATTCCTTTATATTCCTCTCAATTCCTTTATATTCCATCGCTGCGATAAAACAGATTTAATTAAATTAAATCTAACGCAAGTGTGAAAATATTTACACGATTTTACTTTAATATAACCTTAGTGTTAATAGCATCATCATCATGCCAAAATTTCGTCCAAGTGACTGAAATTTTCCAGAAATACGGCAAATAACTCCGTAGAAAAATATGAAAATCACAATAACAAGATCTACACAAATTTAATTACTTTGACAAAATTACACGTTTTAAATAATGCAGTTAAGAAAAATGCTGTTGAAAATATGCGGTTGAAAATATGCGGTTGGTCAATTGGATAATCACACAACTAAACTACAATTCTACATGATAAAAGACAATTTTCTCACTACCTTGTGTTGACTTCTGTACTGCTGAAAATACTTGCATCGCTCCTTCCAAACCAAACTTGTCGTGTTCATAGCAATGTCTACAGCTATGAAGACCGGTTTTGTGACAGTAGCAGCTGGGCTCGCGGTGAATGACCTCGCCGAGAACAGCTCTGCCAACTCCCGTCTCTCCTTCGCTCCAAGTAGGCCGGCTTCGATTCTCCATCTCTTCAGAATAGACATCATGGTTTCTTCAGAATAGACATCGGTTTTCTTCAGAATAGACATCGGTTTTCTTCAGAATAGACATCACGGTGTAATACTGTCGTTTATGCAAGCTTTTTCGTCTCTCAAGATGTGTTAAAACTCTCGTAGAAAAGTATGAGTTTTGCTCGGTGATATTACGCTTTGCGTAGATATTTGTAGCGTCTTTCATGTTAGTGAATCTGGAATTCAACTGACATCCTTGTAGTCTTCAACTTCCCCATGCTTAACTTAACACATGTCAATATTCATATTCTTGACAATATACTTGAGACCTCCCCGTTGCTGCCTGGTAACTTGCATTTTCAATACAATGTTGAAATAAGCTCTTACACGAAGAAATACTGAGTAGCTTCTTGTCGAAAATGTTTCTAGCTATGTGGAACTCTTTGCATAAGCACTGCAATATATAGTTGTAGCTTGCTCCCAAGTTACTGAAATTTCACTCTTCCTTACTTCCAACCTTTGTGAACCGTAGCACTCTTATAAAGATACTCGTTTATGCTCGAGGTCTTGTCTCGTTCAAATCTCAATTGGAAGAGAACTCTCTCGTCCTGCTCTCCGCATTCCTCATGTTCTCGTCTCACTTCCTCTCCTCCCGTGGTGTGACGTAACTCCTACCACCTCTCCTGACTTCCGTCCGCAGTTCGACCTTCGCCTCTTCCCCTCTCTCATGACGTAACTCTCGCTTCAAGTGGCGTGATCTTTCTCGTAAAGTGAACCTCCCACTTTCGTATAATGGAATATATGTCCATCTTTAAATCATTCCTACTTCCTTGCCTTTTATAAATGCATAAGATCTATAGTATTTCACTCATTTCCATACAGTTTTTTCCATATTACTCAAATGTTTAATAAATAAATTTTTTTATCCACTCATTTATTTTCTGGGGTCTTGGTTCATCTCCCGATCAGTTCTTGAGTGATGACCTTCAATAAATTCTGGCGCATTTCCCCGTTGCTAATTTAAAGTAAAGTATAGCCTGTACTTTCTTTAATACCATTAATTTCTCTGCTCTTGAGACTGAATTTATTGATTTTATTGTATCTGCGGGTAAAATCTTTTCAACTTGGAATGGTTGAATTTTCCAATGGATCTATTATCTTCCACTCTTACAATTTTATAGCAATTATTTCCGTAGACTGTATCTACTTTGAATGGTCCTCTGAACAGGTTACTGAATTTGATATACACTTTATTCAGTACGTCAGCTTTCACAGGAATCCTGACTAATACAAGGTCTCCCTCTCGTAACGGTCCACTGAATCTCTTCCCTTCTAAACGTTTTAATCTCTTCTCAGCCGCTTTGTTTAACTGGATCCTTGCTTCTTCGATTCTCTGGTCCATCGGTGGTTCGTTATCTTCCGGAATATTGAAGATTCCGTCCCATGGTCGTACCGGTTTCTCTTCAAAATGTAACATGACTGGAATATCGTAGGTGCTCTCATGTCTCGTATTATTGATACAAAATTCCACTAGAGGTACAATCTTTACCCAATTCGCATGATTATCTGCACTATACAAGCGAATGTACTTTGAAAATTCCAGCATCGTTCTTTCAATAGGATTTGTCTCTGGGCTTCTAACTGATGAAAATAGGTGAACAATATCCAACCTATCCATCGCTCCCTGAAATTCTGCAGAAGTGAATTGCGTTCCATGGTCTGTTAATAGCCTCTCTGGTTTTCCTAACTTTGGAATAATGTTCCTCTCCAGGTGATATAAAACATTCCTCGTTGTTGCTTTCTGCATGGGATTGAGCATTACAATTTTGGAAAATACATCCATTGTAACTAACACATACTGGTTTCCTCTGTCTCCTTTAGGTGCAGGTCCAAAAATATCCTGACTAAACAATTCCAATGGTTTCGTCGGAATAATCGCTTTAGGTCTCTCCTTCAATAGTTCAGAATTATATTTATTCTTCTGACAAAGTTCACAAGATCTGATTACTATGGTTATGGATTCTCTCATATTAATCCAGTAGAATTTTTCTAACATGGTATAGTATGTTTTGTCAGTTCCTCCATGGCCTATACTTTTGTGTACTAACCAAATTAGTGGCACAATAAGTTCTGGTGGAATAGCAACTCGTACTTTCGTATGTCTGGCATCAATGTATTTACATACAGTTTCTCCCACGAGAATATAGTGTCTAGCTTTCCTTCTCGTTTCGAAGTATGAGGCGTGCCTCCTCGTCATTCTCCCTGACAAAAATCGATAAATGTTCCTGAATGGTGCATGCTTCTTTTGAAAAAGAGGAATTCTTTTCAACTTATCCAGCGTTTCTTGATCTTCAGCATCTGTCTGGATAACATTAACTCTCACATCTCTCTCAGGAATCGGATGTCTGGAAAGAATATCTGCTAGAAGGTTGTCTTTTCCAGGTACATGAACTATCGTGGCATCAAATTGTTGCAAAAACATGGTCCATCTTGTCATCCTATCGCTTGACAAGTCTGACTTCAACATGAATTCTAGTGCTTTATGATCCGTTCTGATTATGATCTTGTGTCCCAGAAATAATTTCTTCCAATTTTGTAGAGCATTTATGACGGCTAAAGCTTCAAGCTCCGTCGTGAAGTAATTCAGCTCGTGTGTGCGTAACTTCCTACTACTGAATGAAATATAATGAGGATTTCCATCTTGATCCTTCTGATATAAGACTGCACTAATACCGACTCGTGAAGCGTCTGTTTCTATGATGAATGTTCTTTCAAAATCTGGGTACTCCAACTTGATGTTATCTCTGAGCATTTCCTTTGCTTGAATAAAGGCATTCTCAGCAGCTGCATCCCATTTCCATCTATTGTTCTTCTTTAGAAGCTCATGTAGAGGTGCCATGATTTCTGAATATCGTGGACAATGACTACTGAAAAACTGACAAAGACCCGGAAAAGCTCTGATGTCTTTTATTTTCTTGGGTGTTGGAAATTTCAAAATTGCTTCAATCTTGTCTTCTTTCGGATGGTAACCAAATCTGTCTATAGTATGCCCTAGAAAGTTGATCTTTTCTTGAAAGAAATGACATTTATCCAACTTCACCTTGATGTTTGCACTTCTAAGGTTATCAAATAGCTTCGTCAAATGCATGAAATGTTGCTCTGGTGTCTCTGAAGATATGATGATATCGTCCACGTAGCAAATAGCAAATTGTTTCACTTCTTCACTCAACTTGTCATCCAAGGCTCTGATAAGTGCTGGACTTGAATTTACCAATCCATATGGTACTCTTTGGTATACATAACAGGTTTGATTTAACATGAACCCTGTATAACATTTGCTGTCTTCTGTAAGCTCTATTTGATGAAATGCTGCAGTTAAATCAATCACTGAGAAACAGGTTTTATTCTTGAATCTCCTCAGTAGTTCTCTAATTTTCGGTGGCCTGTCGAATTCTTTCAGCAGAAGAGTATTTATGCCCCTGGCATCTAAACATAGTCTAAGACTACCATCTGCTTTCTTCACAACAGTGAGTGGATTTAAATAAGGAGTGGTTTGCTTTCTTATAATTCCTTCCTTTTCCATGCCTTTTGTGAGCTCTGTCACTTCAGCTTGATACTTCTCCGGAATTGGATACAATTTCTTCTGATAAGGTGTGTCGTCAGTTAGCTTAATCTGATATTTATATCCTCTTATAATACCTGGCTTGTTATCAAAATGTCTGCATAAGTCGTGACTAATTCTTCCAACTTCTCCCTCTGATCTTCAAAATTCTCAATCTTTCTGCCATAGTGAGGTATTCCTTCTGCTTCGATTTCCATAACAATCTTCACAAGATTTTCTTCTGTAGTTTCGTCAAACAAACTACACTCATTCTCATCCTTCGTCTTATCCTCTGATTGATGTAGGCCTTCATTAAATCTTATGACTCCATTTCGTAAATCGATTACAGCTCCAGTCTTGGTTATAAAATCAATGCCTAAAATAGCATCAAAATTAATCTGGCTCAAGACTATGAATATCTGCTCATATCTATGTTTATTTATAGAGAATTCCATTAGTGCTTGGACTTTACATTTCATGGTCTTGTCGTTAAATACGCCCCTGACTTTAATGGTTGAAACAGGCATTGCTATAAGTGAATTTCCATTCTTCAATCTGTGAAAACAGTTCTCTGATAACATTGATGCTGTTGCTCCCGTATCTAGTAGTGTTCTCAGGCATTCTCCTTCTGATATGATTTCTATAATCGGTAACCTTGCTACTCTATCTGTTTTCGTCTCTTCTCTCTCATATAGAAGATCTTCATTCGTGGCTTCATACAATTCATTAATTTGGATCTCATGTCTGGTTACGGTGCTGTTTTCTTCTCCTTTCACTTTTTGGAATTTGACGTTTTTTTGTGCCCCTCCTGGGTCTTCATTCCTTCTATCTCTGCTTGTTCCAGGTTGAGGTTCTTGATTCCGGTTATGCTGTCCCTGATCTTGGTCTCTCGCATTCCTTTCTCTGAGATTCCTTAGGTACTCCTGACTTTCTCTCTCCCTGTCATCATAATACCTTCTTACATTGTTATTGTTCCTCCAACCTTGTTGCTGTTGTTGCTGTCTTGAATAATTACTCGTGTTTCTCCAGTTCTGATATCCCCGATATCCATAATTATTCGTAGGGTTATTTCGATTATAATATCCCTCTCTACGATAATCATTGTTCCTGGTGTAATAGTTATTCATCCATCTTTGATTTTCATATGGCCTTCCTTCTCTAGGTCTCTGATAATCTGGTCGAAATCGATTCTGCCCATATATCCTGGATCTCGTTGGACCTACTCCATTTTTGTTCTCCTCTGTTTGCTGCATTTGATCGATGTGAATGGTGTGTATTTCTCTCGGTTCCTGGTTTCTACTTCTCTGGTTTTGATTTCCAGTTGAGTTGTTGGACACATTAGACGTGTGATCCAGTCTTCTCAAAATTTCCGCCATTCCTTCTAGAGTTTTCACGTTTGCCGAGATGAGGTGTCTCCTAACTTCTGTTGGTAGCTGACATGAAATAGCGTGAACCAAGTCTTCTTCCGCCAAAGGGGGTTGCAAATACTGCAAGCGTGCTAATTGTTTCGTGAAGAAACTTGCGTATTTCGTAGGACTGGAATATGCATACTTCTTAGAATAGATTTCCGCTCGTATTTCCTGTTGAAGTTCCTTGCTCCAAAATCGTTTTTGTAGAGCTATAGCGAATTCTTCAAATGTCTGATATGTGCATTTGAAAGCTCTGTGTCATACTAATGCTTCTGAATCTAAGTATTTTTCCACGACTCTCATATGTCTTTCACGAGGTATCCTATTGTCTTCTAAATACGACCTCATGTCTCTCAGAAATTCTACTGCAGTAATATTGCCTACTCCGCTGAATTTGTTCGGTTTCTCATCGTTATTCTTTATTACGACGATGTTGGCATTTGATCTATTTTGGTAAGGTTCAAAATTTCCTCCAAACTCCCCTATTTCAGTGTGAAATGGCTCTTGACTGAAGTTAAAATTGGACTTCGGAATTTCCTGTTGACTACTCTCGCTTTCCTTATCCTCTTCTATCCTGTCTGTCCTAGCCTCTAATCTTCTTATTTCTTCTTTTAATTTTTCATCTCTTGCTTGAGAAAATCTCGCCAAGTCCTTTTTGATGTCCTCCCTGACTTCAGTTCTTAACGTTGATGAAAATGTAGTATCTCCTATCATAAGTGACCTTAATTGCTGTTCAATTTCTCTGATATCCTCATCCTGTTTTGATTGAATTTTCGCTAGTTCTATGCTTATCCCATCGACCGTACATTTAATTTTGTCAAATTCGTTTGAGTTAGTTAAATCTGTTTTATTAACAATCTCTGTCAGCGTGGCTACGTTATTAATTTGTAATGTATCTATCCGCTTAGATAGATCTTCCCGTACTTTGCTAACATTAATATTGGAACATAATTCTATAGCTTTAATGTCATTTGCTAATTTGTGATGTATCTCTGATATGATTTGAGTTGTGACTGTTACGACCTCCTCCTTCATGTCCGTAACTGCCTTTACAATGGAAGCATTTATATCTATATTTATACCCTCTTCAATCAGTTTACTTTGACCTTCCAATTTGACCTGCAATTCACCAACAGTGCCATTTAGATTGTCAAGTTGCTCCTTGAGTTTCTTCTGGGCCCCTGAAATGTGTACATGATGAGTGTTATTGTCTTCCTTAATTGAGCTCATGCTAGCCTGTAGTTTCTGTTCTAGTTCTAACATGTGACTACTGTTAGCTAATTGGATTTCTATCACTTTCCCTGCCATGTCCTGTTTGACTTGATCAACTGAAGCTTTTAATTCTTCCTGTGCTTTACCTGCCCTTTCAAAAATTATCTGAGCTTTTTCCTGATTTTTCCTAGCTTCCTCCTGTGCTTTTTCCTGATTTTTCCTGACCTCCTCCTGTGTTTTCCTAGCTTCCTCCTGTGCTTTCCTTATTTCGGCTTGGATCTTTCTATCTTCCAATCTAGCCTGCTCCTGACTTAACCTGTCCTCCTCGCGAGATTTTTCCTGAGCTAATCTTATCTCTGCTCTTATCCTATTTGCCTCTTCCAAAGCTAACTTGGCTTCTTCTCTTTCCTTCTCTCTAGCTAGTCTATCTTCTTTTCTGGCCTTCTCTAAAGCTAACTTAACTTATTCCTGTGCTTTTTCCTGACTTTTCTTGACCTCCTCATGTATTTTCCTAGCTTCTTCCTGTGCTAATGTTATACTAGCTGTAGTAATTGTTTGAGCAACTGCTAACTCTGCTTTGACTTCTGATTTTACAGTAGCTACTGATTTCTGTATCTCGGTTTTTAATTGTTTAATGTTGTTATGTATTAACTGGTGGAGGGCTTCAAGGTCTTTGGTCAATGTACTTTGACCTTCCTTCATGGTTTCAAGCATCGTTCGAATGAACGTCATATCATTCGTTGACATCTTTCTTCTTTTCTTGAGAATAAGGGAAGTATCGACTACAAAAATTACCAGTGAATATCCAGATTGACCAACGCATGCATTTTATACCAGTAATGGAATATATAGAACATCGTAATCCTACTTACATCTATTTCAATCGCGAGTTGTCTCGTATACTTGTTGTCCAATTTTACCGAACTGACATCGCTTCATTTTATCATCTCACTTAACCTATGTTTAACAACATGAATTTACTTTTAAATTTACTATTACATGACAAATGTCGTTAGCTGGTTTACAATTATGCCTCACAACTATAGTGTACTCCACTAATCTTCTGATGTTGTGTTCATCTCAACAATCATTAAATTTGGGCTCGGCATTTTTCTTTTCAAAACTAATATGGCCTCACTCTCGAGTACTTCCAAACTTCTTCTCTCAAGTGCTCTTTCGAATGCATTTCGATTGCTTTTAGAACGCCCCACGGATGGGTATGCCATTTAAATAATATATATCTATATGCGCCCGAAGAAACCCATCAGTACTTATATCCAAAGCCCGAAAAAGGATTGCAGACATGTAAGTTACCCAGCTCACAAGCTTATCATGCCTACTAAGTAAAATTGGGAATTCCAGGAACATACAGGATAGATATTATTCGTAAAGAAAATAGTACTACTAGACAAGGTACAAATTTCTACTATTATTTACATTTAGAACAACCGAGAAACTCCAATCTCGAGGGGTGATAAGGTCTAATCTATAGTGAGCGCCTGTATCTATACCTCGTAGTACTATTTTCGACGATGACGACAGTGAAAACGGAATCAGTTTAGATAAAAATTGACTAAGTTGCTAAAAAGCACTAGCCGTTTATTAAGCTAATAAAACATGTATAACAACTGGCTTCCTCCCTCAATATTGTGTCTCCCTGACACTTCAACAAAAATAACTGCAAAGATAAATTTGCACGTGGCATTACTATCGTAAGAAAATGTGAAACGGCGTGACATTAAGTATTGCCCTATTTTATACAGGTCCGCTTCAACTATGAACCGTAGTTCCATATCTAATCAAATTATTCATGAACTATGTGCATATATACATCTTTTTATGAAATTCAAATTTTACACTCCATAACGTCGAAGATTAAATTTTCTTCCTCCAATAAGTCTTTTATCTACTCCATTTCTCTTAAACATCAAATTCAAATTCAAACAAACACCGCAACTAACGTGTTGAAAGTAATAAATACTCGTCATAATCAATTGAACATAAGTGACAAACATTTAAGCTAAGCACTGTTCCTTTTTACCTTTATCTATATATCATGAAATTCTGAAATATGTGCTGAAATTCTTTACTGAGTTAACAATCTTCTGATAAACGTGAATACTGTAAGTGCACGGCATTAACCTTCGTTTCCACACTTCTCCTCCATAATTATACAACAATTACTTTCTCTCTTAATCACCCTGTATAGAATCTTCCTTTACTACACTCTCATAACTTCACAATTTTTGCATTCAACACTAGAAAAACTTAAAAGACTCCCCTGCGTCCCTTCGTAAACTTACGTAACTCCTTTACGTTCATATCTCCTTAATCTGCACGGTAATTCAACTATAAACTTCTACTTCAATACATATACTTCCTTTACTTAACATTTCTCCTCTACAATTGATACAACATCGCCTCGTGCTCGTAATTTCATTTCTGTAATAAATCTCTGTACTTTCACCTTTCTAATCACCCTGTGATTTAATTTCGTTAACTTTCCTCTTCACGTGTTTAAATTCAGCTTTACATTTTATTACAACTTTTCAGGAAATATCAGTAAATATTCATATTCTTAACAAAAGATATAAGTTTGACTTCATTCCATTAATATTTGTTTAAAAAAATTCATTTATGTTTTTTAACGCTCTAAATTTCATTTGACATATGTGTTTAAGCTTTTCGTAATACTTTCGTTCATAATAAATTTCTGACACTCGAATCAACATAATGAGTTGTCGAAATATTCTTTACACTTCGTGACGTTACTTCTTAAGTATACTGTACTTAAATTTGCTCCAATAAATTTTATTTTACTTCATTTATAATCTTACTCCTTCTTTACTTCGTTCAACGTTCTATTCCTTTTAAATAGTTTACTCTACATTCCTTTTTTAATTTTAACGCTCTAAATTTCTTTAATACAATTCCTTTCAATAATTTGCTTTCCTCTAAACAATTCATTTGTATTCCTTTTTTAACGCTCTGAATTCCTTTAATACAATTTCTTTCAATAATTTGCTTTCCTCTAAACAATTCCTTTATATTCCTTTTTTAACGCTCTAAATTCGTTTAATACAATTGGTTCTAAGTTACTCTGAACAATTCCTTTATATTCCTCTCAATTCCTTTATATTCCATCGCTGCGATAAAACAGATTTAATTAAATTAAATCTAACGCAAGTGTGAAAATATTTACACGATTTTACTTTAATATAACCTTAGTGTTAATAGCATCATCATCTTGCCAAAATTTCGTCCAAGTGACTGAAATTTTCCAGAAATACGGCAAATAACTCCGTAGAAAAATATGAAAATCACAATAACAAGATCTACACAAATTTAATTACTTTGACAAAATTACACGTTTTAAATAATGCAGTTAAGAAAAATGCTGTTGAAAATATGCGGTTGAAAATATGCGGTTGGTCAATTGGATAATCACACAACTAAACTACAATTCTACATGATAAAAGACAATTTTCTCACTACCTTGTGTTGACTTCTGTACTGCTGAAAATACTTGCATCGCTCCTTCCAAACCAAACTTGTCGTGTTCATAGCAATGTCCACAGCTATGAAGACCGGTTTTGTGACAGTAGCAGCTGGGCTCGCGGTGAATGACCTCGCCGAGAACAGCTCTGCCAACTCCCGTCTCTCCTTCGCTCCAAGTAGGCCGGCTTCGATTCTCCATCTCTTCAGAATAGACATCATGGTTTCTTCAGAATAGACATCGGTTTTCTTCAGAATAGACATCGGTTTTCTTCAGAATAGACATCACGGTGTAATACTGTCGTTTATGCAAGCTTTTTCGTCTCTCAAGATGTGTTAAAACTCTCGTAGAAAAGTATGAGTTTTGCTCGGTGATATTGCGCTTTGCGTAGATATTTGTAGCGTCTTTCATGTTAGTGAATCTGGAATTCAACTGACATCCTTGTAGTCTTCAACTTCCCCATGCTTAACTTAGCACATGTCAATATTCATATTCTTGACAATATACTTGAGACCTCCCCGTTGCTGCCTGGTAACTTGCATTTTCAATACAATGTTGAAATAAGCTCTTACACGAAGAAATACTGAGTAGCTTCTTGTCGAAAATGTTTCTAGCTATGTGGAACTCTTTGCATAAGCACTGCAATATATAGTTGTAGCATGCTCCCAAGTTACTGAAATTTCACTCTTCCTTACTGAAACCATATGCCATAGGGTCCAATGAGGGCGAATCCATGTATTTGGGAAAAAAATGAAAGAAACGTATAGTTTCTAATGTAACTTAAAGAAAGATCCAGCTAAGATGCTAGCCTAAAATGGTGCAAGAGGCGAGGACCAGGTGTTCGTGAGATGAGATCATCCCTCTTGACATTCAGAAGGGAGCGAGTCATGAGTATTAATAACCGAGTGGAAATTTCCCAGGATTAAACAAGGAAGCCTGACTCGGAAATCGACCTTACGTTGCTGGAAATTGACAACACCGCTTATGCGCCAGAAGAGGAATAATTAAATTTAACCCGTTTACAAGTATAATAATGAGTAAACAAGTACAGTACAGTGAATCATTTCGAATGAGAGATTTTTTAGTAAAGAGAAACCATTTAATAATTGCGCAGGAGAAAACTGCAAACGCAAGACGACGTCATCGGGGAATTACCAAGGCCTGTGTGGAGGGGAGAAAGCAAAAGAAATGCAACACCCACACAATTGAGGACGAGAAATTAATTAATATCTCCGAATTGCACGATCGATTCTTAGGGGCAATGAGATTATTTGACATTGAGAAGTCGAGCTTTCGGAAGGTATAATTTTTATATTTGTGCCACCATTATTTTAGAAATTGGCCACAGAAAGGACTAGAGTCTTATCTTTTTGTAGCGAAAAGGTATAAAAATCCTGGCCTCACCAAGCCAATCATGCAGTTCCGATAGCCCGTGAGGGGCGTAATCACGCATCACGCATTACAAGTCCGTCCAGGGGGACGTGACGCTAGAGCATCAACAGTAAATGCAGTTATTCTGACAACCCGTGAGGGTGTTACTATGCATGCAGTCATTCCGACAGTCCGTGAGGGGCGTAAGACTACATCACAGCACATCAGTATCCAGACAGCCATGTGGGGCGTAACTCTGCGTCACATCGAAGACAGTTACTAGTACTCCTTGAGGGGAGAAACGCTGTGTTACACCGCAGAAGTAATATCCGATAGCCATAGGCGTCGCAGTATTAACAACTTGCTTGCCTCCATGAGGAGTGGTAAAGAAAAATTTAAAGTATCGCCGTATTGAAAGATTAGGAAAATCCTAGTTACAGGATTTAGGCCCGACTGTATACAAGTTATAGTGAAAGTTCGTAAGATAAAGTCAGAGCAGGCTGCGAACGTCGGACTTAAAGGCGATAGGTCGTTAAATAGACGAACGAATATATCATAACGTACGGAAGTACCGTACCAGAAAGATAAACTGTTATCTAAATTAAAGAACCCAAAAAGGGAAGAACAGAATAAGGTTCGGAACGTATTTCAGAAACGTAGGAGTGCTAGAACCGATCAAATAAAGAAGCACGGAGACTATAAACATTATCTCCAGAAAGCAGGCGAACTATTCTAAAAGTACTAGACTCGAGAAGTACTAGCTGCTATAAACTAAATCCATAGGTCATCGAGAGGTTATTGAGGAGACCTCGATCCGAATAGACTTTCGCTAGGATCGAAAAGCCAGATCTACAAAGAAGCCGTTCAAGCTAGATAAATAGCCGGTCATCCAGGATAGGAGTAGAAGAATTTGGATTCCAGGGAACAGTAGATGTTTCGAGACTTTCGTATTCTGCAGGATAGGAAGCCGACATTGAATAAATTTCACCCTTGGAAATGGGAAATTAAGAGGTCACGTGTGATAGGCTCAGAAATACGGCCTAGTGATCAAGAATTGTGAAGTGTAAATTTATCAAGATTGTGTGTTAGATTAATATTTTTAGTGTTTATTATGTGTTCTAAAGGGACACATCAGTGTATAAAAATGTCGTCAATGTTAAGTGTCTTAAATATATGTCAAGAAGTGCTTGTACATAAAATGAATTTCTTTAATATGGAGTAAAAGTTCAAAGTGGGCCCTAAATGAAACACCGCACAAGAATAAAGATCATGGGACGATCTTAAAAACATGTGAGTACTGAATTTCATTCTATTTTGGTTTCAGGAAATGGTTGTGTACAAATCCACCGGAGTTTTTGAGTAAAAGGGATGTGTTTTAAGAAATAAATACTGAATAAACAAGAACGCGGTCTGAATAATAATAAAAATTTGAGAAATTATAAATGATTATGTAAAGAATAAATCCCGTAGAGGAAATATGTGAATAAAAATGTTAATGTATTTAACAAATGTCATAAGAGCAAGCGAAATATCAGTAATTATCATGAAAGATATTTAAATAAAGTAAAGTTGAGATATGAAAGAAATAGCTTTTGAGCTTGTGTAAAGAATAAAGATAATACTAATAACTAAGTATGGAAATATGAAATAAAGATCAAATAAATTGATGTGAACATAAGAGCGTTGAAGCCTTAATATATGTGTAAGATATGATGTTCAAGGGAATGTTTTAAATGGGAGCGATTTATCGGCAACGGAAAAGATTAATATAAGAATTAAAAATAATATGAATTGTTACTAATGAGATTTATCAGTTCTTGGGAAGACATTTCGGCTTAAAATAATGCATAGCGCAAAGGAGCGCAAATAATATTAAAATGTCACGCTAGGAAAGCGTAGAAGTTAAAATACTTGGTAAATTACTTATGGAGGGTAGTTGATTGCAGTGAATGGATAATTGTATAAGTCCTCTATTTGTGACGTAGTATCACGAGGCATTGTGTATGTATTAAAAGGGAGCTAATATATGGTATTATTGAGCGTATGTCATGTAGGCCACGGCCGACTTTAAATCGCGTCTTGTATAAGTCCTCTATAAGGAAATGGTTCCCGAGGCATGTGAAGAGATTCGAACTCAGAATCCTCTTATGATAAAAGCCCCTTAATTCTTCGACGTCGAATGTGTATTAATCTTCCCCAATCAATGAGGACCCTCTCATAATTAATAAATGCCAAGGTTATGAAAGTGGTCTTTGAACCAAAGAATATTTGTTTGAATGGATACAGAACAGTAAAAGCCCGGTCTCTCCCCAGGACTGAGTATTATGTGAAGGTTTGTTTTGAAAGCCTTGGAAAGGAGCTGCTAACGTGGGTTAGACAGAGAGTCGCCCGTCACCCTCCGTGTCATAAATCGCGCCCGAGTTAATGGTCTGGCTCTCTTAGAGTAAGGGGGGCCGAACCGTCTCGTAAGATGTAGTAAAGACACCGTGAGTGTTTAAAGTTGTTAACGACCCGGGCGTCGAACCGAGGTCCTTGTAGATTGATATTTTCGTTTGCCTGTTCAGATCGTAGTTTCTTATGTGATAATGGTCTTATAAGACATAAGAGATAAATAACAATCCCTATTGTAATGATGTATGGAAGTAGGATTCCATGAGTTAATTGAAGGCAACTAAGTTTCGGGAGTAACTATAGTTTTTTTGACTGTGTCAAGTATCTTCACGCTCTGGAGTACACAAGTGATTTCCTGATTACCTTAATATATTTGTGAAAATAAAGAGAGATGATAACCGCTGAATGTGTGAACATGCCCAAAATATTGAGTTAGATAATTAACATAAATTTTTAAATGTAATTATACATTTGTTTTTGAGGATCAAGAAAATATGAAAGTAGTATTTGAGGTGTACAAGAATGACACCATTATTATGTAAAGCATGGAGCCAAAAGAGCTCGGAGTTATAAAAAGCTTACAGTTGATGCTTTATGGAAGTAAGACTAAGTAGGAATTGTTGGTTTATGTGGAAACCATATGTTTAAATACAATATTTGTTTTATTATATTTGTGATTCCTTGTTCATTTGGAACAAGTAGATGATTATGGGTCAGTAATTAAATTGTTAAAGTGTTTGTAGCGCCATTAATTTTATTAATTAAATGTGTAAAAATAGGAGTTGATTTTGTTGTTATTTTTGCAAGTGTATCCTCTAATTAATCCAAAATATGTGAGTCACAGAGTGGGGGAACTTACCGCTGCCCCGAAAATTCCGAATTGAGCTACGCTGGTATACTGTGATTGGCATATTTCTTGCTAAAAGGGCACATTACTTCCAACCTTTGTGAACCGTAGCACTCTTATAAAGATACTCGTTTATGCTCGAGGTCTTGTCTCGTTCAAATCTCAATTGGAAAAGAACTCTCTCGTCCTGCTCTCCGCATTCCTCAAGTTCTCGTCTCACTTCCTCTCCTCCTGTGGTGTGACGTAACTCCTACCACCTCTTCTGACTTCCGTCCTCAGTTCGACCTTCGCCTCTTCCCCTCTCTCATGACGTAACTCTCGCTTCAAGTGGCGTGATCTTTCTCGTAAAGTGAACCTCCCACTTTCGTATAATGGAATATATGTCCATCTTTAAATCATTCCTACTTCCTTGCCTTTTATAAATGCATAAGATCTATAGTATTTCACTCATTTCCATACAGTTTTTTCCATATTACTCAAATTTTTAATAAATAAAGTTTTTATCCACTCATTTATTTTCTGGGGTCTTGGTTCATCTCCCGATCAGTTCTTGAGTAATGACCTTCAATAAATTCTGGCGCAGTACTGTCCCCGTTTACCTGGATAGTAGGCTGTCAGATATCCGCCCCCTCAATCGGATTGCCAATTATCAATCGCACCGGCACAGCTACATCAATGAAAATGGCACTGACAGATACTATCGAGATAAGAGCACAGAAGTTCACAGGAAATCATTGTGGAACACACCAAAATAGACGGGGGTTCATACTTACCGTTACTTACCTCTTAATTATCTCGGGGTTTGAGTTGACAACAGGATCACTAAAGTCTGTTCACACAATAACCTCCACCATGACATTTAAAAATGAGCCAAGACGAAGACGAGAACTTTGAACTGTACAAAAGCTTTATTTCTAATTAAGGGTATGATTTTACTAACACAACAAAATCAACGTGGCTATCAGAAGCCCAAGTCAATCTGACTACGTCCTCTTGTAGGACTTGCAAAAATTATCATACAACATGATATAAAACATTTTAGCTCCCAAGAGCTCCAGATAACGTAATATTCATAACACTATTGGATTGGAAAAGGACGTAAGGGTGTGACATATATAGAGCATTTGGTTTCCTTTTAATAAACATGAGAATGGTATTTATAGTCGCAAGGCCGGAGTGTGGACGACCTCACTCTGATAACCAGATGTTGGCCCAGCTGCGAGCTAACCTCGAACCTGTTGCATACTGGTTGAATGGACTCCCTTCTCACGTGCTGTGTTACGTAACATACAGCTTGCTCTCTCAAACTTTTATCTGTCTACAAGACAGATCACATTATATTTACGCAAATCTTTCAAGTACTTTGCTCACATCCTATTGGATCATTATGTTAATTCCTTAAACTTGTTAACTTCTCATCCAATTGTTTAATTAGCTCTTAAATGTTTATAACAAAATCACATAAATTATTTATAACAATTAGAAATTGTTTATACTATTTGTCAAAGACAATAAAAATATTATAAGCACGTCTTTAACATCACTCTCGTTTCATATTATTTTCAAAAATATTTACAGCAATTATTTACAATATTAACATTTAAATTTGTTTAAATTATTAATTTAATAAATACATTGACCACATGTCCATTCGGTTGGTAATTTTCATAATCGTGTTTAATATAATCGACCAATGAAGGTTAGTTATACATGTTAATGTCACAATCTGGTTTAATAAAGGTTTTAATAATGATTTGTGACGGCAACCTTCATTCAAAATCTTATCTCAAATTCTTTCAAAACTCGTGTTAATTATAACAGTAAATCACTTGATTTATTTTCAACGAACTATGACAATCTTACACCAGCGGAAAATCCTTCGCTAACAAGTTAATGCACAAACTGCATTAAAAATATGCCCAAAATCATCATATATTAATCTATATGGCATTCAACTTTCACATAACTTACAAAACTTCCACAAATAATTCTTTAACATTTATTCCTGTGGGAACTTCCTTCATATTCAAGGGCATTATACCTCAGCGACTTTTAACACGCGCTGCACTAGCGATTATACATTTATAGTTCCACTTAAATTTTTTTATAATCATGACTTGTTTCAAAACTGTTTTTCTATAACCTTCGTGGATTTCATTCATGAACCGAAATGAAGTCAAAACTTGCCAATCACAAACAAATTTAATAGTGAATACGCTTATATACGCCTATCTGGTCTATCAAATTTTAAGATTAACATCCTTAAAGAAAATTGTAGTATGAAAATACTATCTTCAAATAAAGTGCGACTAAAATGCAAAGTAGTCGAATAGAATCCAATTAGACTGGGGAATGCAAACATCGTTATAAATCTCTAATTGAGAAAAACTCCTAACAAAAGTACTTGACTTTAATGCAATCAATAATTCATTATTAAAGTTACTCTTTCACAAAAGTGTCTATAATGCAATGTTCATTCATAACTGACGATAAATGTCTGTGTTGCAATCAATACAAATAACGACTAGTATTTCCAAGATCGTCGACAACGTAAGAGATTTTAACGCTCTAAAATCATTTAAATGTTCTTCCTTCTTGATGATGACAGAAAATTGGTCAAAGTAATTAAACTGGGGTAGAATTACTTTAATAAAATGACACGCTGTCTGAATTTAAATCTGCCATTAAAAATCATTAACTTACAGTCAAATCGTGACTACAAAAATATTAATTACTGAAAAATCTAAATATCAGTCTCAACTGATTCAAAATCATTAACTATGCCCATGACATAACAATGTCTTAATAAATCGTCGAAAAATGCAAAACTAAACAAGGTGTACTGAGAATAAGAATCTCAACAAGAAAATAGGGCAAAAATACATGAGGATAAAAATATGGGAAAAATGATTGCTCAAACATCATTAGTAAACTCAAATACAATAAACGTTCACGACTACCTTATCTGCCGATTGACGTTCCAGAGGAAAATTCCCCAAAGAAGACTGCTGATGGATCCATTTCACCACGTTAGAGCTGAGCTCCATCCTCGAAATAGGAAATAGCACCCTCGGAGAATCGAACTGCTTCCTTCTCCGTGAATCGCTCTGCTCCTCGAAGACGAATAGACATCCTTCCGGCAATAATCTTCTTTGTGAGTCGGGATATCCCTGACCTCTCTTGAAAAATTCCCTGAAGTTCCAGTAGACAATCGCCATGAAGTTTTGTAGAAATTTCCGAAGAAATTATTCATATTCAGAGTATGAAATTGCTTCTATGGCTGTTCGATGGTATTCAGCCTTTAATTACGAAACATGGGTGTAGATGGAATTCACCGCATGTTCGCTTGTGTGGAATAGCAATTAGCGAAGTTCCATGTCGCTATCTTACTCCGTTGAAGTATGTCCCAATTGCAATAAGCCCTTAGCCTTCCATCTGCTCTTCGGTTGTAGAGTTAGAAGAACAAACTGCCGTATTCAATTGCTCCATTATACTGTATCGTTCTGTAACAAAGCACTCTGAAGTCTTTCTATTCCACTCGCAGCGTCAGCCGTTGCGTTGATTCTGGCTATACAAAAGTGCTTCTCTTGTGGCGAGATAATCACTTTTCTCAGTCGTATAAAACTGCTAATATCTTTCGAACTAATCGGTCGAAATTGTTCAGCTTTTCTCTATAACTGCATGTAGCACTGCACAATACAATTAGCTTATCGGTGACCGCTAACTGTTCGAAGCTAAACTTGTAGAAGCTTTCTAAGGTCAGTTTCAACTTCACCTAGTTTGACTTAGATCTCGTTAATATAGTGGCCTCGCCACACGTTATAAAGACGATTCTTTTCACTGCTGTTCACTTCGACGTCTCACTATAATGAATGTATAAGAAAATAACTTTCACAAATAGACTTCGATGATCTGAGAATGAGATCTCAGAATGATCAGAGAACGAAAGAGGCTCCTCTCTTCTGCGCAAGCCCTTTTATTAACTTCACGAGGGGCGTTTCCATCCCTTCCAAAGCGTGATACTGCGTCATCGCTAGAAGTTCCAACTGAAATAAATAAATTTCACCAAAATTCCAAATCAATGCTTTTACTGCAAATGGATTTCCACAATTCTGCATTCCAAAAGTAATAAAAATACCATAGTTTCATCAATCTCCGTCTTCCTTTAAACTATCGTTCATTGGTTCAAGCCTCTCCTCCAATAGCATAGTTTCTTCCTCAGCAGAATTCCTCGTTTCCTGTGACTGCGTCGTACATCTTGGAACATTCTCGACTAAATGCTGACGTCACTGAGAATCTCAGCTCAAGTAACCTGCTGGCATAACATTTACGTCATCCGTGCTTACGTCATGACTACCCACGTCATAACTATGACAGCCATAACTTTCCTTATAATTTCAAATATAGCCACCGTGGTCTCTATATAATTCAATTACGGGGGCATTCTCCTCCCACCACGTTTTAAAAACAGTTGCAAATTGTTTTTAAACTCAATGTTACAAGTATCTCAACTCTCTTGAGCACGAAATTGAATTATTACTGGCTTACTCTAGGATAGTATCTTTTTAAATTTCCAGCATTGAACTTGTCGTAAACGACATTATTCTCATCATCGTAGAGTTCATAACAGTTGTTTCCATAAGCGTTTGTAATCCTAAACGGCCCCAGGAACACTAATCCAAATTTGGGGTATATTTTCTTGGACATATCAGCCTTGACAGGTCTGCGTAATAATACAAGATTTCCAACTTGAAAGGGTGTACCAAAACGTTTTCCAGCTACTCTCTTCAATCGTTTCTCTGCTGCTTTCTGGAGTTGTTCCTTTGCCTTGTCAATCCTCTGCTGCCTTCCTATGTCGGGATCTCTCGGTATGTGGTTGAAAAGATTATCCCACGGCCTTTCTGGGTTTCTTCCTAGATGAAGTCGCATTGGCACTTCTCCTGTGCTCTCCTGCACTGTAGAGTTCAGACATTCCTCAATAAGGGGTACAAATCTCACCCAACCAGAATGATCATTTGGACAGAAGATTCGACAGAATTTCGAAAATTCAGCCATATATCTTTCTGAGGAATTCGATTCAGGGTAACGGACGCTTGAAAATAAGTGCTTAATGCCAAGCCTTTCCATATCCGCTGCAAATTCCACGGACGTAAACTGTGTTCCATGATCTGACAGTAGATATTCCGGTATACCAGCTTTAGGAAATACAGCATTTTCCAGTCTGCTTACTACGTTTCTCGTGTTAGCTTTCTGCATGGGACTCATTGTAACAAATTTTGAGAAAACATCCACGGTCACCAACAAGTATTGGTTACCCTGGTATCCCTTCGGACAGGGGCCAAATATATCCGTCGCCATAAGTTCGTTTGGCTTAGAAGGAATCATCGCCTTCGGTTTTCCCTTTAGTAAAGCAGAAGCATACTTTGCTCTTTGACATTTGTCACAGGATCTAATGACTTTGGCAATGCTGGAACGCATGTTAGTCCAGATAAATCTCTCTTTAAGTGTATTAAGAGTTTTATCTAAACCGGCATGTCCAGTTGCGTGATGAGCTACCCACACTAAATTGACAATAAGTTTAGGTGGCACGACTATACGGAGTTTTGTATGCGCAGAGTCAGCATACTTGCATACGATGTCTCCACTCAAGACAAAGTGTCGTGAATTTCTCCGTGTAGCTTCATAGTCAACATCTGTATTGTCCATGTAACCCTTGAGGAACCTGTACATTTTCCTTATTGGAGCGTGTCTCTTCTGTGACACACCGATTCGGGCTAACCTCCTAACGGTTTCTTCATCTTCTTGCTCCAATTGTACATGGTGTATCTGCACATTTTTAATAGGGTTACGTGATAGAGCATCAGCCAGTAAGTTATCTTTCCCAGGCTGGTGGACGATAGTAGCATTAAACTGTTGGGTGAACAAAGCCCAACGTGTCAATCTATCACTCGACATGTCAGTTTGCAACATAAACTGAAGTGCTTTATGGTCAGTAATAATGATGACCTTATGTCCCAGCAGGATTTTCTTCCAGGCTTGTAAAGCTGTCACAAAAGCTAACGCTTCAAGCTCTGTCGTGAAGTAGTTTTCCTCGTGCTTTTTCAACTTCCGACTAGTGAACGCAATGTAGTGCTTGTTGCCTGCCTCGTCTTTCTGGTATAAGACTGCACTAATGCCTATTCTCGATGCATCAGACTCAATATAGAACACCGGTTCTCAAAGTCTGGGTACTCCAGTTTCACATTATTTTTGAGCATCTCTTTTGCTTTCTCAAAGCCTCGTCTGCAGCGGTACTCCATTTCCATCTGTTGTTCTTCTTGAGTAAGTCATACAGAGGAGCCATAATTTCCGAGTATCTTGGACAGTGGCTACTAATAAATTGGCATGCACCTACAAATTCTCTAACTTGTTTTACCTTAGTTGGCTTTGGAAATCTCGTGATCGCATCTACTTTTTTCATGTTTGGATGATATCCATCTTTATCAATAGTATGCCCCAAATAATTTATCTCCTTCTTCAAGAATTGACATTTTCCAAAGTTCACCTTGATGTTGGCCTCCCTTAAATTCTCGAACAACTTTCTCAAGTGCACTAAATGTTCTGCGGCGCTGGGTGAAGATACGATTAAATCGTCAATGTAGCAGATTACATTTTCCTTCACTTCGTCAGTGAGCTTACTATCAAGTGCTCGAATAAGTGCTGGTCCACTGTTAACCATTCCAAAAGGCATTCTGGCAAAGACCCATGACGTCTGGTCAAATAGGAATCCAGTGTACTGCATACTATCCTCTTCTAATTGAACTTGATAAAATGAAGACGTCAAGTCAAGAACGCTGAAACAAGCTCTTCCTTTGAATTTCCGAAGCAGATCTCTAATCTTGGGTGGTCTGTCATTTTCTGGAAGAATTTTCAAGTTGATGGTCCTGGCATCGAGACAAAGACGTATCTGACCATTACTTTTCTTTACTACTGTGATGGGGTTTATATAAGACGACGCCTGTTTTCTAATAATCCCGTCTACCTCCATTTTTCTGATTAACCCTCGTACTTCTTGATAGTATTTCTCAGGAATGGGGTATATTCTTTTCTGGTAAGGGGTTTCATCTGTCAGCCTTATCTTGTACTTATAATCCTTAATCAATCCAGGCTTTTCATCGAAAATATCTTGGAATTCCTTTATCAGATCCTCAAATTCCCCCTGAATTTCTTCAAATCCTTCAGTTTTTCTACTGGGTATTTCTTCTAAGTTTTCCACTTCATTAATTATTGTATTCAAAATTTCTTCCCTAAGGTCTATTTCCAGACTGTTTTTCACGTCCTGTTCTTCTATCTCTTCAGTGATTATGTACCCATCATTAAAGCTAATACTTCTGTTCTTCATGTCAATAATAGCTCCGACCTTCGATATAAAATCGATTCCAAGCACCATATCAAAATTGATCTTGCTCACCACAATGAAGATCTGTTCATAATTCCTTCCATTGATCTCAAAGTTCAATAACACTTGAATCTTGCATTTCACTGCCTTATCTTGGAATATCCCTCTCACTTTGACGGTAGAAACAGGTAGAACTGTCATGTGCTCTCCTCTTAGCAGACTTTGATAACAATCCTCTGAAATGATGGAAATAATAGCACCAGTATCCATCAGGGCTTTGTACTGCTGTCCATCTATTCGTACAGCAATAATTGGTAATGCACATGGTCTTTCCTCTTTAACAATACCCCTCTCTTCTAGTAAATCTTCATCGGTAACTTCGTATATCTCATTAATCGTAATCAGGTGTGGTGTGGCAATGTATTTACAGGTTCTCACTGACGTTGAGAAATCGGCGTTTTTTTTTTGTGTTACCGACCTCAAAATTCTGTTGGCTCGTAGAAGGCCCAGGATCGATTACAACCTCCTGTCTTTTCTTTTGATTGTCAGCTTCTTTATCCCTTAATTCTTTTAAGTATTGCTGGCTTTCCTTTTCTCTTTGCTGATACTGATCAGGTGTCATAACCTGACTTTGAGTATTCTGGTTTCTATTTTGGTTTTGGTTATTCCTATTATAGTTACGGTTATACCCATTATTGTTGTAATATCTGCCTCTTCCATTGTAGTTTCCTCGGTTGTAGTTCCAACCTCTTCTCTGTTGATACGGTCGGTAACCTTGTGATCTGTAATTTCTAAACTGATTATTCCTGTGAGGACCTACATTGTCATTTTTCTCCTCCTCTGGCTTGTCAGTTTGTTGGACTTGGTCCATGTATACCGTATTGATTTCCTTAAACTCCTGCCTTTGACCTTTCTGGACTACGTTAGGCATTGGACTTGTGTAGTCTAACCTTCTTAGTAATTCATCCATACTGGATAAATCCCTGATGTTGGACGAAATTATAAGTCTCCTCACCTCAACTGGCAGCATACGAGAAATCGCATCTATTAGTTGCTCCGTGGACAATGGGGGTTGCAAAAATCTCAAGCGGGACAACTGACTCGTAAAGAAATCAGCGTACCTCGTTGGAAGAGTACCTGAGTATTTTCTTGAATACACCTCGGCTCTTAACGAATTCTGCGCTTCTATAGACCAAAATCGCTTGATTAATGCCTCTGCAAACTCGTCAAAGTTACTGAATGTGTATCTAAATGCGCAAAACCATTCAAGGGGTCCTCCAATCAGATATCTCTCTACTATCTTCATCTCTCTCTCTCTGGGAATGTGAGCTTCGATGAAATAATCTTTGAGATTCCTTACATACTCTATAGGTGTCAAACTATCAGTGTTACTGAATTTTTGTGGTTTGTCTTCGAAATTCCTAATGACCGTCACGTTCCTCGGATATGAATCCGGATAGTTTTTCCCACTATCTCGATAATTCCACTCAGGTTCCATATTCCTCTCGTCATCCTCCTCTCTGAATCTGGATACACGTTCTTCAGGAGTCACGTCTCTCTCTTCTGGCTCTAGGTTATGTCTTCTAGCATAATTCCTATTCAATTCACAAGCTAAGCCTTCTGTATCCTTGTCGGTGATTTCTGTTAAGACTTTCTTGATAATCTCTTCTTTGTAGTTCTCCATTAAACTAGCCTCTCCTAACTTCAAATTTTTCAGTTTACTCGTCGTTTCATTTACATCCGAGACAACTTTATGAATTTGATCCTCTAATGTGGATTTTAAAGTTTGCATATCCTGATCTAGTTGTGTTCTATCGTCAACTTGTTTTTCGGATAACGAATTTATCCTGACGCTTAAATCTTTCCTAATCTGTACAACTTCATTGTTAATTTCTATCTGCGTACTGGCAAGTTTTCTTTCAATCCTTTCCTGAATTTGGGTTACATGTTCCCCACTTGACTTATTCCACTCGTCTTTCCATACCGCTACGTTTGCTGTTAACATTTCGGCTATGTCTACTTCGATATCCTCTTTTAATACTCTATTGTGGTCTAATACCTGGGTTCTCATGACCTCTACATCATACTTCAACTCTGCTAAAGACGTCGTTGTTCTAACTGATTCATCGACTAACCTAGTCGCTAATGCAGTTATATTACGCGTACAAAGAGTTTTTGAGTTTTCGATTTCTTCCCTGACTTTATTTACATCAGTTTGGACTTTAGTAATATCTACGAAAACTGTGTTGACCTCTACCTGAATCTTAGTTATGTCACTTTGCACCTCAGTTATATCCGCACGAACGTTATTAATGTCTACCTGAACATTGGATACATCAGTTCTAGCTTTTTGAATTTCTTTTTGGACTTCCTCGACCTTGTCTTGGACAGTCGCTACATCGTTTTTGACAACAACTACTTCGGCTCTAGCACAAGAAATATCCCCTCGGACATTAGCTACATCTAGATTTAACATTGTAAGGTCTTTCTGTACCTTAGACACATCATTTTTAACATCAGACACATTTGTGCGGATGTCACTTACAGTACTCTCAATTCCTTGGGTATTAATCTGCAAACGCGACATATTATCCTCCAAATTAGCAGTACTAGTTTGGATACCCTTCAAACTTTCACCCATGCTAGCTTTCAAATTACTAGCATTCTCCTCCATCCTTGCATTCAAATTAGCAGACAAATTACTAGCATTTTCCTCCATCATCTGCTTCATGTTAGCAGACATCTCCTCTAACATTTTCTTCAAACTTTCATCTGCCATTACAATATTATTCAAAAATGGATTGCTGTAGGGACATACATCAATAGAGCAAAATAACAACATTTGAGCAACACTTTTCACCATATATATAATTTTGATCAATTTTCTGCCTTAAATCTAACTTATAACTACCTTATAATTAATCTTTGACGATACTTCATGTTGAAACAAACTCAAGCACATGTTCAAATTTCCCTGGCTCATTTTAAAATATCCTAACACCAATAATTTATATTTACAATCCAAATAATTAATTTTATCTTTAATATGACTGAAATGTCATAAGCCGGTCAAATAAAATAAGATTCCAGATTATAGGCGATTTTTCTAAGTTTCCAGCCTATTTAACCTTTCCCAAGTTGTATAAGATCTGATCTTTTCCGAGTGTAATTTTCCTAATACAATACAACATTTAATTCCTATATAATCACACTCTTAAATACTACAATTGGCCTAGACATCTAACAAAGAATCAACCTCTTTATTTGAGTCTAATGGAACCTCACGTTTTAGGTTTGCCACTCTTACTGGCGTTCAACCTGGTAATCCAGTTTTGTTGAATCGAGCCCCAACGTTTTAGGTGCGCCAATCTTTCTGTCCCCGTTTACCTGGATAGTAGGCTGTCAGATATCCGCCCCCTCAATCGGATTGCCAATTATCAATCGCACCGGCACAGATACATCAATGAAAATGGCACTGACAGATACTATCGAGATAAGAGCACAGAAGTTCACAGGAAATCATTGTGGAACACACCAAAATAGACGGGGGTTCATACTTACCGTTACTTACCTCTTAAATATCTCGGGGTTTGAGTTGACAACAGGATCACTAAAGTCTGTTCACACAATAACCTCCACCATGACATTTAAAAATGAGCCAAGACGAAGACGAGAACTTTGAACTGTACAAAAGCTTTATTTCTAATAAAGGGTATGATTTTACTAACACAACAAAATCAACGTGGCTATCAGAAGCCCAAGTCAATCTGACTACGTCCTCTTGTAGGACTTGCAAAAATTATCATACAACATGATATAAAACATTTTAGCTCCCAAGAGCTCCAGATAACGTAATATTCATAACACTATTGGATTGGAAAAGGACGTAAGGGTGTGACATATATAGAGCATTTGGTTTCCTTTTAATAAACATGAGAATGGTATTTATAGTCGCAAGGCCGGAGTGTGGACGACCTCACTCTGATAACCAGATGTTGGCCCAGCTGCGAGCTAACCTCGAACCTGTTGCATACTGGTTGAATGGACTCCCTTCTCACGTGCTGTGTTACGTAACATACAGCTTGCTCTCTCAAACTTTTATCTGTCTACAAGACAGATCACATTATATTTACGCAAATCTTTCAAGTACTTTGCTCACATCCTATTGGATCATTATGTTAATTCCTTAAACTTGTTAACTTCTCATCCAATTGTTTAATTAGCTCTTAAATGTTTATAACAAAATCACATAAATTATTTATAACAATTAGAAATTGTTTATACTATTTGTCAAAGACAATAAAAATATTATAAGCACGTCTTTAACATCACTCTCGTTTCATATTATTTTCAAAAATATTTACAGCAATTATTTACAATATTAACATTTAAATTTGTTTAAATTATTAATTTAATAAATACATTGACCACATGTCCATTCGGTTGGTAATTTTCATAATCGTGTTTAATATAATCGACCAATGAAGGTTAGTTATACATGTTAATGTCACAATCTGGTTTAATAAAGGTTTTAATAATGATTTGTGACGGCAACCTTCATTCAAAATCTTATCTCAAATTCTTTCAAAACTCGTGTTAATTATAACAGTAAATCACTTGATTTATTTTCAACGAACTATGACAATCTTACTCCAGCGGAAAATCCTTCGCTAACAAGTTAATGCACAAACTGCATTAAAAATATGCCCAAAATCATCATATATTAATCTATATGGTATTCAACTTTCACATAACTTACAAAACTTCCACAAATAATTCTTTAACATTTATTCCTGTGGGAACTTCCTTCATATTCAAGGGCATTATACCTCAGCGACTTTTAACACGCGCTGCACTAGCGATTATACATTTATAGTTCCACTTAAAAATTTTTATAATCATGACTTGTTTCAAAACTGTTTTTCTATAACCTTCGTGGATTTCATTCATGAACCGAAATGAAGTCAAAACTTGCCAATCACAAACAAATTTAATAGTGAATACGCTTATATACGCCTATCTGGTCTATCAAATTTTAAGATTAACATCCTAAAAGAAAATTGTAGTATGAAAATACTATCTTCAAATAAAGTGCGACTAAAATGCAAAGTAGTCGAATAGAATCCAATTAGACTGGGGAATGCAAACATCGTTATAAATCTCTAATTGAGAAAAACTCCTAACAAAAGTACTTGACTTTAATGCAATCAATAATTCATTATTAAAGTTACTCTTTCACAAAAGTGTCTATAATGCAATGTTCATTCATAACTGACGATAAATGTCTGTGTTGCAATCAATACAAATAACGACTAGTATTTCCAAGATCGTCGACAACGTAAGAGATTTTAACGCTCTAAAATCATTTAAATGTTCTTCCTTCTTGATGATGACAGAAAATTGGTCAAAGTAATTAAACTGGGGTAGAATTACTTTAATAAAATGACACGCTGTCTGAATTTAAATCTGCCATAAAAATCATTAACTTACAGTCAAATCGTGACTACGAAAATATTAATTACTGAAAAATCTAAATATCAGTCTCAACTGATTCAAAATCATTAACTATGCCCATGACATAACAATGTCTTAATAAATCGTCGAAAAATGCAAAACTCAACAAGGTGTACTGAGAATAAGAATCTCAACAAGAAAATAGGGCAAAAATACATGAGGATAAAAATATGGGAAAAATGGTTGCTCAAACATCATTAGTAAACTCAAATACAATAAACGTTCACGACTACCTTATCTGCCGATTGACGTTCCAGAGGAAAATTCCCCAAAGAAGACTGCTGATGGATCCATTTCACCACGTTAGAGCTGAGCTCCATCCTCGAAATAGGAAATAGCACCCTCGGAGAATCGAACTGCTTCCTTCTCCGTGAATCGCTCTGCTCCTCGACGACGAATAGACATCCTTCCGGCAATAATCTTCTTTGTGAGTCGGGATATCCCTGACCTCTCTTGAAAAATTCCCTGAAGTTCCAGTAGACAATCGCCATGAAGTTTTGTAGAAATTTCCGAAGAAATTATTCATATTCAGAGTATGAAATTGCTTCTATGGCTGTTCGATGGTATTCAGCCTTTAATTACGAAACATGGGTGTAGATGGAATTCACCGCATGTTCGCTTGTGTGGAATAGCAATTAGCGAAGTTCCATGTCGCTATCTTACTCCGTTGAAGTATGTCCCAATTGCAATAAGCCCTTAGCCTTCCATCTGCTCTTCGGTTGTAGAGTTAGAAGAACAAACTGCCGTATTCAATTGCTCCATTATACTGTATCGTTCTGTAACAAAGCACTCTGAAGTCTTTCTATTCCACTCGCAGCGTCAGCCGTTGCGTTGATTCTGGCTATACAAAAGTGCTTCTCTTGTGGCGAGATAATCACTTTTCTCAGTCGTATAAAACTGCTAATATCTTTCGAACTAATCGGTCGAAATTGTTCAGCTTTTCTCTATAACTGCATGTAGCACTGCACAATACAATTAGCTTATCGGTGACCGCTAACTGTTCGAAGCTAAACTTGTAGAAGCTTTCTAAGGTCCGTTTCAACTTCACCTAGTTTGACTTAGATCTCGTTAATATAGTGGCCTCGCCACACGTTATAAAGACGATTCTTTTCACTGCTGTTCACTTCGACGTCTCACTATAATGAATGTATAAGAAAATAACTTTCACAAATAGACTTCGATGATCTGAGAATGAGATCTCAGAATGATCAGAGAACGAAAGAGGCTCCTCTCTTCTGCGCAAGCCCTTTTATTAACTTCACGAGGGGCGTTTCCATCCCTTCCAAAGCGTGATACTGCGTCATCGCTAGAAGTTCCAACTCCGTTAATACATGACGGATTTTCAAAATTCAAAAACTGAAAATAAATTTCACCAAAATTCCAAATCAATGCTTTTACTGCAAATGGATTTCCACAATTCTGCATTCCAAAAGTAATAAAAATACCATAGTTTCATCAATCTCCGTCTTCCTTTAAACTATCGTTCATTGGTTCAAGCCTCTCCTCCAATAGCATAGTTTCTTCCTCAGCAGAATTCCTCGTTTCCTGCGACTGCGTCGTACATCTTGGAACATTCTCGACTAAATGCTGACGTCACTGAGAATCTCAGCTCAAGTAACCTGCTGGCATAACATTTACGTCATCCGTGCTTACGTCATGACTACCCACGTCATAACTATGACAGCCATAACTTTCCTTATAATTTCAAATATAGCCACCGTGGTCTCTATATAATTCAATTACGGGGGCAGTACCATCCCGGCATTTGACCGAAGACGAAGTGGGAAACCACGGAAAACCTCTACGAGAATGGGTGAGGTGGGAATCGAAACTCTCTACTCATTTGGGCCACCCGAGGCTGAGTAGACCCCGTTCCAGTCCTCATACCACTTTTCATATTTCGTGGCAGAGCCGAGAATCGAACCCAGGACCTCCAGGGCGGCAGCTAACCATGCTGACCGCTACGCGATGGAGGCGACTTCACAATAAATAATTATAATTATAATTTTATATTGGGTCATCTCCGTTGTGTAGTGGGCAGCATGCTTAGCTGCCACCCCAGAGGCCCAAGTTCTGATTCCTGGGTCTGCTACGTAATTTGAAAAGCGGTATGATTGGAACGGGGTCTACTCAGCCTCGGATGGTCCAAACGAGTAGAGGGTGTTTGATTCCCACCTCAGCAATACTCGAAGTGGTTTTCCGTGGTTTCCCACTTCGTCTTCGGGCTAATGCCGGGATGGTAGCTACCGTCAGGCCTCGGCCGCCTCCTTCTCTCCCATACTTCCGATCCTGTCCCGTCCCTCATGAGGCCCACAGTTTGCTTTGCATTTGAGGCTGCCCGGGCGAGGCGTTAGTCCCGCCTCCCCAGTTGTATCCCCCAATGGATGTCGAGCTCCTGGACACTGCCCATAGAGGCGGTATTATGTGGTATCCCTCGTTGAGTCCGTGAGAAAAGCCTAACTGGAGGATAAACTGACTACGAAAAAAAATTAAAAATAAATAAATTAGGCGTTCTTTATTTTGTGTATATAGCAAGCACTTTTCACACAAACGCCGTTTAGGGAAAATATAGTTTCGTTCTGAGGTAGAAAACCGTGGATCCCTCAGGATATACTAGAATTGATGGATGAAAGGCGGAAACACAAGAATCTAAGAGATGAAGAGGGGAAAGCAGAATACAGACGTCTGAGAAATGAGGTTAACAAGAAGTGCAAGGAAGCGAAAGAAGAATGGTTGAAAGAGAAATGTGCAGGTATAGAAAAGTGTCTGAAATTAGGAAAAGTAGACACAGCTTATCGAAGGATTAAGAATACTTTTGGGGAAAAGAAGACTAAGTGCTGTAATATTAGGGACACAAATGGAAAGCCTCTAACAGATAGGGAAGAAAAGGTTGAGAGATGGAAAGCTTACATAGAGTGCTTGTATAAGGGAAAGGAGATTGAGAATCATGTAATGGAAAGGGAGGAGGAAATTGATGAGGATGCAAAAGGAGATTTAATATTGAGATCAGAATTTGACAGAGCATTAGAGGACTTAGGCAGGAACAAAGCACCAGGCATAGATGATATACCGATTGAGTTGCTACGCTGCATAGGAGATGAAGGTCTGATCAGGTTATTTCACTTGGTGTGTAGGATTTATGAGACAGGTGAGGTACCCCCTGATTTCAAGAAGAATGTTATCATCCCTATACCAAAGAAAGTGGGAGCTGACAGATGTGAAGATTACCGTACAATCAGCTTGATTACTCATGCTTCAAAGATCCTGTCTAGAATAATTTACAAGAGGATTGAAAGCCAGATCGAAACGGAGTTGGGTGAAGACCAGTTTGGTTTCAGGAGAAATGTAGGAACAAGGGAAGCTGTACTAAGTATTAGGCTGATTTTGGAAGGTAGAATAAGGAAAGATAAGAGAACGTTCATGGCATTTGTAGACTTAGAAAAGGCTTTTGATAACGTTGATTGGACTAAATTGTTTGACATTTTGAAATCTATTGGAATAAAGTACAGGGATAGGAGGGTGATATACAATCTATACAGAAACCAGACAGCAGTCATTCGAGCTGAAGGATATGAGAGAGAAGCTGGTATTCAGAAAGGCGTAAGGCAAGGCTGCAACTTATCACCCATACTTTTCAATCTTTACATTGAACAAGCAATGAAGGAAATTGGAGAAAAATTTAAAGTGGGAGTGAAGATTCAAGGAGAAATAATTTCAACTCTGAGATTTGCTGATGACCTCGTCATCTTGGACGACAAGCCTGAGGATTTGGATGAGTTTTTGAATGGTATGGATTCCGTCTTACGGAAGGACTTCATGATGAAAATTAATAAATGTAAAACAAAAATACTGGAATGCAGCCGAAATAAATCAGAAACCTCTATGGAGATCAAATTGGCAGGTGAAAAGCTGAAGGAAGTAGAAGACTTCTGTTACTTAGGAAGCAGAATAACCAGTGATGGACGAAGCAAAGAGGATATAAAAAGTAGGTTGGCTCAGGCAAGGAAAGCCTTTCTACAAAAAAGGAATCTGTTGACATCGAATATAGATTTAGGTATTAGGAAGTCATTTTTGAAAGCCTTTGTCTGGAGCGTGGCGCTCTATGGAAGTGAAACATGGACTATTGGTGCAGCAGAAAAGAGGAGAATTGAGGCATTTGAAATGTGGTGTTACAGGAGAATGATGAAGATCAGATGGGTAAATAGGGTTACAAACGAAGAGGTATTAAGGCGAGTGGGAGAGGAGAGATGTTCCTGGCGACTGCTAATGAAGAGAAGAGATAGGTTGGTAGGACACATACTAAGACACCCAGGAATAGCAAGCTTAGTTATGGAAGGAAGGGTCGAGGACAAGAACTGTAGGGGTAGACCAAGGTTAGAATATGTTAAACAGATTGCCTCGGATGTAGGGTGTGGTAGCTATGTAGAGATGAAACGATTAGCTCAGGACAGGGACGCATGGAGAGCTGCATCAAACCAGTCAAAAGACTGAAGACTCAAACAACAACAACAACTGAGGTATTATTCGAGGGCCTACACAGGGACCTGCACAGCGGTCCGATCCCATGTGCTGCTTTCACACGACCGCACTGGGATTCACAAGTTACGAGCCTAGCTACCCGTAACGTCCCCGCACGTGGTTGGGTCGCCCCATATTATGTAGCTTTTAATGCGGCGGACGAATGAGAGCGCTTTGCTAGTCCATGGGTTGGCAGCTTCAATACGTACTACATGAAGACAAGAGTGACTTACGTGCGACGCCAATGCTAGAGTGACTGCTGCCAACTTAAATGGCCTCCTATTTTAAATGTATATGCGTGACTAGTGTCATAGTGGGGTATTCAGGGTGCCCGTGGTCGAATGCAAGTTATTATTTCCCTCTCAACTATCATTTTATGTAGCGGGGACAGCTACGTCATAGCATGAGGGGGCCATGGCAGACACATGAGTGTTATTCTATTTTTGTGGACGACGTTATCACACCGTGAAAAATAAACTGTGCTATGTTCCATTATTAGGCTTGAAATGGCCTTCTGTGCGAACTGCTGGGGTTCATAAATGAAGAGAAAGAGCATGTGCTATGGTTTGCCATCTCCTTTTCTGATATTAATAAAATACAAGTAGTTCCGTGACGAACTAAAGAGCCTACTTTTCTTAAAATTTCAGATTGATGCCAATCTATATAGACCTATCTAGAATAATGACGAAATTAAGTAATAGTGTAATAGAGTAACTTACTACAGTAGGCAGCCCTGGTGACTGTGAATATATTCTTAGTTCCATCTCTTCAGGTATAGAATGCACATACCAAATTTGGCTGCAGTCTAATGGATAGTATGGACGTTACATGTTGTCGGTTATTGGATTTAGTCTAACAGTGCGCGTAAAATCATGTTGGGAACAATGTTATGTATGTGATGCTCTGAATTAATCTGAAATATTACGATCTATTATAGTGCCAGTTTAGGATAAAATCCATTTGTTAGTATAGACGTTACATGTAATTAAAAATTGAAACTATCAGAAAGCTTATAATTATGTTGGCACCACCGAGGTATATTAGTTACTCCAAATTAATCCCTTTGTTAGTATAGAAGTTACATCTAATTAAAAATTGAAACTATCAGAATGCTTAAAATCAAGTTGGCAGCACTGAAGTATATTAGTTACTCGGAATTAATCTAGAATGTCAGATACCATACGTGTGCAAAGTTTAGCGATGATGCCTTGCATACTTTCTGATATATTGATATTAGGATTAAACAAATAGAGAGAGCATTTATTAAGAGTTGGCAGCCCTGCTTGTTCTTACGAATACGCATCGTTATAACTGTTATGTTACACAAAGCACGTACAAAATTCGGTTGAAATCCATATTTAGTTAATATAGAAGTTATATGCATTTAAAAACTGGACCTGTCAGCAGGCTTAGAATCGTGTAGGCTACAGTAAGTTACTACAAACTAAGGTAGAATGTCAGATAGTATAGGTGTGCGTAGTTTAAAGCTGTCGGCTTGCATACTTTCTGATATAGGCTATCGGTATTTGGATAAAAACATAGAGAGAGGCTAAAAACAGCAAAACCCCCCTGCACCCAAGTATTAACTAAACACGTTAAACACCGAGTTCATGCTTTATATGACAAATGTGGCTATAATTCGTCAATACATTGTTAGCCTACTTTCCAAATTTTGCAAAGATGAGGAAATGTAGACTTATGAGATCGATCCGGGAAAATGTGTGTCTGTCTGTCTGTCCTTCTATCTATCAGGGGCAGATGACCTCGTAGTTCCGCCCCTTAAAACAACAATAACTAACTAACGAACTAACTAACTTCTGTCTGTCTGTCTTTCTTTGTATGTCCTCCCCTATCAACTCCTAAACGGCTGCAGCTATCGAAACTGAATTTGGTATGAGTAAAGACATATTCCTGAATACCTCAAGGCCATATTTGATAATGATGTCAGTGCTACCAACTGCTGAACAAACAGCAATTGGAATTTGAGCTCCATGTTGGATATCTTGGAAGGTATGCATGGGAGCTATTCCAAAATTGGCACACATATAGATAATAATATTTCAGTTTAATTTTCAGGAGGACATACATGAGTGTGTTGCCAAAATGATTCAAAACCTGCTGATAGGTCCAATCCCTATCATAATTAAAATTGTGAAAATCTGTGTGCGTATCTGTGTGTGTGTGTGTTTGTGTTTTAGTTTGTTACCTCTTGACACTAAGACGGCTGAACGGATTTGGATGAAATTTGAAATGGAAGCAGCTTATCCCTGGGATAACATACAGGCTGCCTTTCAGCCGGAAATAATCATTGTTCCTGTGGAACGGGCAACGTACCTTAAAAGTCACCAACAAACTCAACCGGGACAAAATATCGAAGTTGTCGCATAAAGACCGGACAAAGCTCGTTTTACGCCCCTCGATGCGAGAAACAGTACTGGGACACCGAAAACCACATTTTAAGACCCTAAAACCAACAGTTTCAAAGATATTCGCAGAAAACTATCTTCACTCTGATAAACTGATGAACTAATGGCAAGTCGGTTTCCATGGCAACTGAACCTCATGGTATGACATCCTATTTTCTATATATCACTGTAGGAGGCAATGCCAATCCATCTATTATCTTTTTCAAGATATATATATATATATATATATATATATATAAGCACAATAAGAACAGAATCGCGCGCCTGCCTCCCATCCGGAGGCTCTGGGTTCGATTCCCGGCTCCGTCAGAGATATTAGACATTGACGTGAGGGCTGGAAAGGAGAGCACTCAGCTTCGTGAGGACAATTGAGTAGCTGTCTGATAGAGTGACTGCGCCCAGGTCACGAAGAACAAGATTAACGGCCGAGGGGACACGATTCACTGACCACGCGTCACCACAATATCTGCAGGCCAAATGGCTGGGAAGCGGTCGCATGATAGGCCTAGGCCCTTCATGGTGTGTAGTGCCAGGGGTAAAAAATTAGGGATAGCGCCTTCTAATATCAATTTTAATTTTTTAAACACTACAGTAGTGGCTACTATAGAAAGGTAGCGATAAAGCTACGTTCAATTTCACAAACACTGGGCCTACAAATCCCATATAGTTAAGTACAAATATCAGTCTGGTCGTTATTTCAGTAGCAACGAAGCTCTGTGGCGGCTATTGCCGTTTCGGTAACACTTAAGGCATCCCGCCGTCACATACCTCAATGTGCACTTAGAAAATTGTGGATCGGTCTATTTAACTGAAAAGAATTTCTGCGAGCGAGTATCCACTCCGGCAAAAACCACACTCACCACCTTTTCCAAAATTTACACAAGACATGATTTTTAAAGCACTCTTCTGTATGTTGAGGTACAAAGATATACCACATGGAAAGGCACAATAAAATGATGGCAAATCTGGTTTCAAGGAACTGCTGTCTAGAATAGGCTTTCGGTACAGGTTATGCGGCCCATGTTCGTAACATGGAATGTTTTCCTTTGACAATGCATCTACATCATGTGCGAGGGCAACGCATTTCAAAGATCTCTAAAAACACAATAATCAGGAAATTGGAGAAACATTTAAAGTGGGAGCGGAGATTCAAGAAGAAATAATTTCATCTTTAAGATTTGCTGATGACATCGTCATCTTGGCCGATACGCCAGAGGATTTGAACGAGTTTGTGAATGGTATGGACTCCGTCTTGAGGAATGAATTCATGATGAAAATCAATAAATGAAAAACAAAATTATTGGAATGCAGCCGAAATAAATTAGAAACCTCTATGGACCTCAAATTGGCAGGTGAAACGCTACGGAAGTAGGAGACTTCTGTCACTTAGGAAGCAAAATAACCAGTGATGGACGAAGCAAAGAGGATATAAAAAGCAGGTTAGCTCAGGCAAGGAAAGATTTTCTGAAGAAAAGGAGTCTGTTGACATCGAATATACTGTTACGTGCCACCCCCTAGTGGCACTTTTGTTAACTGGATTACGGTGGGGGTACAAAGCACAACACCAATTACTGCTTAAAGAAATAATTAACTTTATTGTGGCCAGAAAATTACACTAATCAGCAAATACAAGCAATTAGGAGCCTTCTCCAGTTTCCTCAAGTCTCTTCCTTATGCGCTCTTGGCCCCTTTCACTTGCAACAGACCACAGAAGTTAATCCGTCCTAATGAGTCCGGTGGCCTTGGCAGAAGCTACCTGCCCCTCTTCCTCAGGTACAACAAATACAGTTACTTACGAGCACTTGATGTACGCTGTTCACAAGCTGGGAGAAACAATGTCACAGGATTTCGTAACTCGCACAGCACTTCGTCACCACACTTCTGTCGCACAAGATAATCGCTCGCACTAGCTCGTAAAACACAACAACAACCACTGCTTGACGGGTCACTCTTATATAGCCGGCCGGTGACTCAATAAATGCTTCTAGATCCATCCAGAGTCCACGGCTTCTCGAGGTTTCCAGCGCTGGTCCAGTCACGAATGTTCTGGACTATCCCTTTGTCCTAGTAGCCCTGTTACATAAGGCGCGCGCAATACAGGAGGCAGGGCACAGCCCAGCCCTGGGGCAGTTGTGACTCACGCGGTGACTGATGACACAAACTCACAGCCGTAACACCACCCCCTTCCTAAAAAAGGCTGATCGTCCCGATCAATCATTGGTCCGTCTGTGTCCCTCCGTAGGCTGCCAGGCGATCTCGATGCACGATCTTCATCTTCGCCCTCGGGCTCCGCTGGATCCTGTAGACGAGATCGTTGATCCGTTTCACGACTCGGTACGGGCCCTCCCAGGACTTCTGCAGTTTGGATGACAGGCCTTTCTTCCGTAATGGGTTGAAGAGCCAGACCAGGTCGTCCTCGTGGAATCCGCCGGCATCCGTCTGCTGGTCGTATCGGGTCTTCATTCGGTCGGTCTCGATCCGCAGTTTCCTCCTCGCGAACGCGTGTACGTCCTCCAGTTGGTCGACCAGTTCTTGACAATACTGGCTTACCGGGATCGGATCATTCCCAGGTCGGCCGAAGGCAAGATCGACAGGTAGACGGAGCTCCCTCCCAAACATGGCCAGGGCTGGTGTGCACCCGGTGGCTTCATGCACGGCGGCGCGGTAGACCAGGAGAAATAGTGGAAGATGCTTGTCCCAATCCCTCTGGTGCTCGCCGACGACTATTCGGAGATGGTTCTCGACGGTGCGATTGAATCGCTCTACCATCCCGTCGGACTGAGGGTGTAGCGGCGTTGTCCTTGTCTTCCGGATCCCCAGCAGCTGGCATAGGTTCTGGAACACCTGCGACTCGAAGTTCCTCCCTTGGTCGGAGTGCAGCTCCAGGGGTACTCCGTACCGGCTGACGAATTCCATCACCAGGGTCTCTGCGATCGTCGTGGCTTCTTGGTTAGGGAGCGCATACGCCTCCGGCCATTTGGTAAAGTAGTCGCTGACGACTAATATGTAGCGGTTCCCTGCCTCGCTTAACGGGAATGGCCCAGCAACATCGATGGCCACTCTCTCCATGGGGCCGCCCACGTTGTAGGTCTTCAGTGGACCCCGTCGTCTTCGTCCTGGGCCCTTGCTGGCTGCGCAATCGTGGCACCTCGCGCAGTGGTTCTCCACGTCTGTTCGGCATCCGATCCAGTAGAATCGCTCTCTCAGCTTCTCCAGGGTCTTCTTTATCCCTAGGTGTCCACCAGATGATCCTTCATGAACTTCCTTCAGGACTTCCTCCGTCATAGCCTTTGGAACGACGACTTGTTCCCGAGATGTCTTCCCGTCGGTGCTCTCCCAGGTACGGCAGATGAGGCCATCCCTTACAATCAGCGAGTCCCACTGTGCCCAGTAGGACTTAAACTTTGGGCTGCAGTCACTCACAATGTTCCACCCGGGTCTGGGGACACAGGCCCTCTTCCATTCGGCTATCAGTCCCAGGTCATCATCTTCCGCTTGCGCCCGCGTGAAAGATTCGCGGCTCCAGCTCCCATGAAGTTCCACGGTAGTCCTTCGGCACTGTATCCCGGTGTTCTCCTCCCTTCGGGCATAGAAGGTGCATTCTTCGGGGCACGGTCTTCGTGACAGGGCGTCGGCGTTGGAATGCAGTTGGCCTTTCCTGTGCTGAATCTCAAAGTTATACTGTTGAAGCCTCTCTAACCACCGCGCGAGTTGACCCTCGGGCTGCTTGAAGTTCAGGAGCCACCGCAGGGATGCATGGTCGGTCCTGATGAGGAATTCTTGCCCGTACAGGTACTTGTGGAAGTGTTCAATGGTCTTCACGATGGCGAGCAGCTCCTTCCTGGTGACGCAGTAGTTCCTTTCTGGCTTTGACAAGGCCTTGCTGAAGTAGGCCACTACTCTCTCCTCGCCGTCCACTACCTGCGACAGGATTCCCCCTATGCCAAAGTCGCTGGCATCGGTATCGACGATGAACCTTGTTCCAGGTCTGGGGTAGGCCAGAATAGGCGCGGTGCACAGAGCCTGCTTGAGTTGTTCGAAGGCACTGTGACATTCTGCTGTCCACGTGAAGAGTTGGTCCTTCTCAGTCAGGCGATGTAAAGGTTTGGCGATGTCGGCGAATCCCCTCACGAAGCGACGGTAATAAGTGCAGAGTCCCAGGAAGCTTCGTAGTTGGGACTTGTCCTTCGGAACTGGCCACTCCCTCACAGCTGCGGTCTTCTCTGGGTTGGTGCCCACCCCTTCCTCGGAGACGATATGCCCAAGGTACTGGACCCGCTTCTGGAAGAGCTGACACTTCTTGGGGCTCAACTTCAGCTGGGCAGCCCGTAGCTTCAACAAGATCTCCTTCAGGTTGCTGTAGTGCTCCTCGAAGCTTCTCCCCAGAACGATGACGTCGTCTAGGTAGACCAGGCAGGTCTTCCAGTGTAGTCCCCTCAGAATGGACTCCATTAGCCTTTCGAAGGTCGCAGGGGCGTTGCACAGACCGAATGGCATGACGGTGAACTGCCAGAGCCCGCTGCCCACAGAGAACGCCGTTTTCTCGCGGTCCTTAGGGTGGACCTCCACCTGCCAGTAGCCACTCTTCAAATCCAAGGTGGAGAACCATCTCGACCCTGATATGGTGTCCAGCGTGTCGTCGATCCGGGGTAGAGGGTAGCTGTTCTTCTTCGTGACGTCGTTCACCCGCCTGTAGTCCACGCAGAACCTGGTGGAACCGTCCTTCTTCTTCACAAGCACGACCGGAGAACTCCAAGGACTATGTGATGGCTCGATCACCCCTTGCTCCTTCATCTCTTCTACCATCCGGTCGACTTCGGCTTGCTTGGCGAGCGGGACACGTCGGAATGGGGCCCTAATCGGTGCGCTGTCCCCAACGTCGATTCTGTGCTGGACCAAGCTTGTCCTGCCGAAGTCTTTGCTCCCTACGGAGAAGACATCCTGGAATTCGCGTAGCAGGTCCTGAAGTTGGCGTGATTGTTCCTCGTCTAAATGGTCCTGCGATCCTTGGTACAGCTTCTGTAGTTCTTCTGGCAGTGTGCGTCTTCTTCGGTTGTCCGTCTGCAGGTGTCCGTCCGTCGTGTCGGTGATGCGGGCAATCCAGGTAATGGGCTCGCAGACTCCTAGGTTGGTGTCCCGGTGAACCGTAATGTCGTAGTCGTTCAGGTTGGACAGGCGGACGTACGGCCGAGACGTCGTGAAGATGAGGGTCTTGGCAACTAGCAATCCTTTTGTCTGGATGTCCTCATATTTTGGCTCGATGACAGCTGCCACTCCCTCAGCAGTTCCGTCGACAATTACGGCGGCGCTGACCTCCGTCCTGGCAGGAACGATGACGTCCTCTCTCAGCCTTACTCGTCGTGCGGTGACGGCCTCGTGTGCTGGTTGCAAAGCAAGTTCCTCACCTCCGAAGTGCTGAGTGTTGGTACTCAGGTCCAAGATGATGTTGTTCTGGTCCAGGAAGTCCAGTCCGATGATCACTTCGTTTGATACGTCAGCCACAAGCACTGGATGCTTTATCACCCGTCGACCAATGACGAACTCCAGTGATGCTTCGCCATGTACCGGTGCGGTCTCTCCGGTCGCGGTTATTAGCTGGAGGTTCCTTTGTGTGGGTTGCACTCTCCACTTCGGGATCACAGTGGGATTGACGATGGTCCTCGATGCTCCCGTGTCGATCAGCATGGGCCAGCTCACTCCGTTGATGACTCCGTCGACCATCAGGCTGCTATTGTCCCTCCGTAACTTCGTCACACGCACTTGGACTGCCGGGGCTTGACGACTGTCACAAGCCAACCTTTGCCCCCCAAGGCTGGCTAATACTCGTTTCCCTGGCCGCGCGGTTTTCAGACGACTGATTTCCCGTCGGATACCCTCGGCCTCGGCGATCACCGCAGTCCTTGCTCAGGTGGCCTTTCTTACCGCAGGCCCAGCAGGTCGGTAGTCCTCTTCCAGGCCGCCTCTCCGGTTGTCTTCCGGCTGTGTCGTTGCAGGTGGTGCCGCGACTATCGAAGAAACGGCTTAGGGCCTCCATCAATTCGTCGGCCAGGGGCTTGGTCTCGTTGGTTTTTGCTGGTTCATCGACGTCCACTTGACGCACCCGCGCGTGCATTCTGGATGCCTGTTTTGCCGTCTCGAATTCAAGTGCGTGGCTCAGCGCATCTGCCAGGGTCTTATTGCGCGCGAGTCGCAGCGCCTGTTGAGTGTCCGAGTCCCGTAGCCCGTCGGTGAAGGTCTGCGTCGCTATCTGCTCCAGAAAGTCGGCCGGCGCTGTTGGGTAGGCAAGCCTTACGAGGCGTGCGATGTCCATCTCGAACTCCTGCAGGGTTTCCGCGTTCTTCTGTACCCGGGTCCGGAGCTGCATCTGGTAGGCCTGCTGAAGATGGCTATCTCCATATCGGGACTCCGTATGGGCGATCAGTGAAGCGTAGTCCTGGGATCCAGTCGGGATGGCCTGAAGGACGTTAAGGGCGTCACCTCTCAGCGCTACAATGAGAGCTGTAGCCTTTTCTGTGTTGTTCCAGTTATTTATGGAACAGGCCGCCTCGAACTGACGTAAGTAGGTGCTCCACGGGACCTTTCCGTCGAAGGTTGGGGGCGTCACTCTGCTATGTCCCGTTACTGATATTCCCGGTGTAACGGTGGGCGGGCGTTGGCGCAGCTCGGCAACTTCCTCTTGTAGGGCTTTGACTCTCTCAACCACCACGGTCGGCGGGCGTCGGCGCAGCTCGGCGACTTCCTCTTGTAGGGCTTTGAATCTATCTTCCATCCCTGTCGGCGGGAGTCGGCGCAGCTCAGCAAATTCCTTTTGTAGAGCGTTGAATCTCTCTTCCACCCCCACCAGCGGTCGTTGGCACATCTCGGCAACTTCCACTTGCAAGGCGTTGAATTTCTCCTCCACCCCCATCAGCGGGCGTTGGCGCAGCTCGGTAACTTCCACTTGCAAGGTGTTGAATTTCTCCTCCACTGCCGCGACTTCCTCACGTAGGCCCTGTTCTAATTTCCTTTGGCTCTCCTCTAATTTCGTCAGCAGACACTCTTCCAGATTTTTCTGGCCATCCAGAAATTTGGTGGTTAGGTCCTCTGCTAACTTATTCTGGCTGTCTTCCATCTGCTTCAGGTCCTCCGCTAACTTATTTTGGCCTTCTTCTAATTTGGAAGTTAGGTCCTCTGCTAACTTCTTCTGGCCATCCTCCATCTTCTTCTGGCCGTCTTCCATTTTGGCAGTTAGGTCCTTGGTTAAATTCTTCTGGCCGTCCTCCATCTTGGTTTCCATGCCATTTAACTTTTCTAGCAGTGCTGCCAATTTCTCCTCCATTTTAGTTGTTTGTCTTGTAAAGGGCATGCACTCACAGGAAAATTAGAGAAAATGACCTGCTCGGGTTTTGAAACCAGGACCGTCAGGTGTTGTGCTTGAGTTCGTAATCCGGCTTCTGACACCAGTTGTTACGTGCCACCCCCTAGTGGCACTTTTGTTAACTGGATTACGGTGGGGGTACAAAGCACAACACCAATTACTGCTTAAAGAAATAATTAACTTTATTGTGGCCAGAAAATTACACTAATCAGCAAATACAAGCAATTAGGAGCCTTCTCCAGTTTCCTCAAGTCTCTTCCTTATGCGCTCTTGGCCCCTTTCACTTGCAACAGACCACAGAAGTTAATCCGTCCTAATGAGTCCGGTGGCCTTGGCAGAAGCTACCTGCCCCTCTTCCTCAGGTACAACAAATACAGTTACTTACGAGCACTTGATGTACGCTGTTCACAAGCTGGGAGAAACAATGTCACAGGATTTCGTAACTCGCACAGCACTTCGTCACCACACTTCTGTCGCACAAGATAATCGCTCGCACTAGCTCGTAAAACACAACAACAACCACTGCTTGACGGGTCACTCTTATATAGCCGGCCGGTGACTCAATAAATGCTTCTAGATCCATCCAGAGTCCACGGCTTCTCGAGGTTTCCAGCGCTGGTCCAGTCACGAATGTTCTGGACTATCCCTTTGTCCTAGTAGCCCTGTTGCATAAGGCGCGCGCAATACAGGAGGCAGGGCACAGCCCAGCCCTGGGGGCAGTTGTGACTCACGCGGTGACTGATGACACAAACTCACAGCCGTAACAATACATTTAGGTATTAGGAAGTCATTTTTGAAAGGTTTCGTCTGGAGCGTGACACTATAAGGAAGTGAAACTTGGACTAATGGTGCAGCAGAAAAAGGACAATTGAAGCGTGTGAAATGTGGTGTTACAGGAGAATGATGAAGATCAGATGGGTAGATAGGGTAACAAATGAAGGGCTATTAAGATGAGTTGGAGAGGAGAAATGATTCTGGCGACTGCTAATGAAGAGAAGAGATAGGTTGGTACGACACTTATTAAGACACTCAGGAATAGCAACCTTAGTTATAGATGGGAGGGTTGAGTACGAGAAATGTAGGGGAAGACCAGGGTTAAACAAATTGCTTCGGATGTAGGGTGTGATAGCTATGTAGAGATGAAACGTTTAGCTCAGGAGAGGGAAGCATGGAGGGCTGCATCAAACCAGTCAAAAACTGAAGACTCAAACGACAACAATCGGGAATTTTAATTAATTAGAGAGGCATGTGAGGCAACAGGGTTGTTGGAGAATTTCAATCCCGGGGATGTAACACTGGAAGAGACTGCATAATGTACTCCAGCGGCCAAGGTGAGAGATATTTTATTATAGGTCTATTAATAGCGACATGTTGACGTTCAAATCATCAATAAGTGTGGCAAAATTACACCCAGAATAACTTAAGGAATATACTTTTAATTCCCCATATTCCGATAGATTTGCCATTCCAGTGTGCAAGAGTGCAGTTCCCTCTTCAAACAATATTCACAATTTCTATTAACAAAGCGCAATGACACACACTTAACAGCAGCAGGTTTACATTTAGACAAAACCATTTTTTTTTCCCATAGGCAACTTTATGTGGCGTGCTCGCTAGTATCTGGACAGCAAAATAGTTATGTCTCAGCAGAAGATGGCAAAACCAAAAACGAAATTCTAAAATGTGTTCACATAATGTAACATCGTACCCTGCAGGCTTTCACAACTCTATAAAATTCCCACTTTGCTGCTCATATCAATATACTGTATGTATCAGAATTTTCAGAATTCGAATGGACCCACCTGTAGCCGCGATTGCTGTAATATAATAGACCAATTATCAGCAATAATGCATCGTCCTCATTGTCTTGATCGCGAGCGAAGCCGCGGGTACCTGCTAGTTTTGATTTTACGCGCACTCATAAATCCAATATCAGACAGCATGTAAAGTCCATACTATCCACTAGACTTCAACCAAATTTTGTATGTGCATTCTGTAGCTTAAGAGATGGAACTATGAATATATTCAGAGCCACCAGGGCTGCCAACTGTAGTAAGTTACTCTATTAGGTTAAACTATTTCTGGTAGCCTATATTTCAAACTGCAGTACTTAGAAATGTTAGTATTATCAACGTAATTTCGTCAATATTCTAGATAGGTCTATATAGATTGCCATGAATGTTCAATTTTAAGAAAAGTAGTCTCTTTAGTGTCGCCTCCGTAGTGTAGCAGTCTGCATGGTTAGCTGCCGCCCCGGAGGTCCTGGGTTCGATTCCCGGCTCTGCCACGAAATTTGAAAAGTGGTATGAGGACTGGAACGGGGTCTACTCAGCCTCGGGTGGCCTAAATGAGTAGAGGGGGTTCGATTCCCACCTCAGCCAACCTCGAAGTGGTTTTCCTTGGTTTCCCACTTCGTCTTCGGGCAAATGCCGGGATGGTACCTACTGTAAGGCCACGTCCGCTTCCTTCCCTCTTCCTAGCCTATCCATCCCAATCTTCCATCCCTTCCAATCCCTCATGAGGCCCCTGTTCGCTTTGCAGGTGAGGCCGCCTGGGCGAAGTGCTGATCACACTTCCCCAGTTGTATCCCTCCCGACCAGATGTTCCAAGCTCCAGGACACTGCCCATAGAGGCGGTAGTGGTGAGCTCCCTCGCTGAGTCCGTGGGAACCACCAACCTAGAGGGTAAATTGACTAAATACAAAAAAAAGTCTCTTTAGTTCTCCACAGAACTACTTGTTACCTTCCATGCTAGGTTCTGCCTTCCATAATAGCTTCCATACAACTCACGAAATTGAACAGGTGCTATTTTTCCAGGCAGTTTGCATGGAAGTTTGAGTACAACAACCAATCGGATTGCTCTTCTCGTTCTAGTAGAGATCTTAGCGACAGCATAAACAAATAGGCTATATTTGTTATGTTGGTAGGAAGAGTACTGCTGCGTGGTCCACCGCACCGCACTCAGAGCCCATGGACTTCAGAAGCCCAGCCCGTTCTGCGCCGTTCTCGTCTAATGCGGCCGCGTTCTGGCCCATAGCACTGGGCTCAAAAAGCCTACCGTAGCCATGGCCGGCCATAGGGTTGGCCGCGACGAGCGAAAATTGGCAACCTCGCCGTGAATGGCCAGTCTGCTCTGCCTAGCCCATTGAGTTGCATGCAAAATGTGTCACGCGCTCATGTTTCCTTCAAAATACTCTATGTAAATGAAATGATACCATTGATGAATACTGTATAGTGGCTAGCTACAATGCCAAAGACATTGTGTTGTGCCGAATTGTAAGTGTAATTATCGTTCATCGATACAAACTGAAGGATTTGTGACAGTGTTTGGGTTTCCTAAAAATCCACAATTGAAAGCCATATGGGAACGTGCTATTCGTCGAGCCTATTGTGTACCTACGACATATTCCATCGTACGTATGTATGTATGTATGTATGTATGTATTAAAAACTTTCATCCTGAAGACGTAAGTTATGTTGAAAAATACAAGAATGGTGATGGGAATAATCAGTAATTCACACGGAAGAAGCCTGTATTGTTACCTCGTGCGGTTCCAAAGATATTCCCAAACTTACAATCGTATTTCAGTAAGTGCTCCTCCAAGATAAGGAAATCTCCAAATGAAAGCAGAGAAGAAGAAAAAGAACGGAAAATGTCTGAAGAGGAATGTGAGAAGACCCTTGTTGAGGGAGCCATCAAAATTACGACTTTCGAGTCCTTTGTTTGTGATATACAAAATAAATTGGTGGAGCATAAAACAGACTGGTCTATAAGTACTCTTGAAAACTATTGTATTTTGAATAAATTAGATGTGACAAGCATACCTGAAATAAGGTCGAGTATAAGGGTAAACAATTATTTTACGGTCAAAATTCATACCAATGGAGGCGTAATTCCTAACACTGATGCTCTTCATTCTGGCTCAGAAGTATTTCGAAATTCATTGCTTTAAGTAAGCAGTGGCAGTTGTTCCAAGCAATAGAATTTTGCCACGACTTTTTCTTACCTGTAAGTTCTGTAAGTTCACTAGTCGTCCAGATCAATAGTTTAATAGATAACCTAAAAACTGACCTTGAAAACCAGGTAGACGAAACTTCAGAGATTCTGTTAAAAATGTTAATGTTTCTGCAAGATCGGTTAACACATACTTTTTAAAGAAACCGTGATATAGACTATCGTTACTACAACTCTAAATGCATTCATTTATATGCAGTCTACAAAGTGTTATAACGCAATTAGATTTAACTATATTTTATCCCTACCTCATCCCCGAGTTTTACAAAAATTAACAACTTCCTTCGCCATATCTCCGAAAGCAGATGAAGAGGACAGTAACTTTCTAAGTCACATTGTGAAAGATTTATCAAATTTAGAAAGGGCTGTAAATTTACAGATTGATGAAATACATGTCAAGCAAACTTTAGATTTAAACAAGATGTTCAGTAAAGAACATATAGCCTACTTTCTCCTAAATGCATGGGTATTGGTATAACTCTTTGTCCTTTTCAAGGAGTATAATTGAATGTTGGTTGTAGTAGCTTGTTGAAATACAACGTGCTATATGGATATTAAACATGAATATGAGGTGCCCTTTGCTAGTGCTACCTCTGTAAAAAAAATTAATTCAATTCGGTTTCACCGTGTTTGAATTGATATGGGGAATGGATTTGCACACATACATGGCCACTATTTGCAAACTATTGTTTGATGACCTTGTAGTCAGTCATAAGATGCTTTCTACTAAAAGGCATGTTGTTGCAAAATCTTGTAGAGATCAATTTATTAGGATGGTCGTAATTTGATTTAAACTTTTAACATTTCGATGGCCGTCATTCCGTTTCCGTCAAGATGGCGGCGATATAAAACATGGCACTGATGTGCCCTTTGCTAGTGCTACCTCTGTACCAAATTTCGTTCAATTCGGTTTCACCGTGTTTGAATTGATAGGGGGAATCGATTTGCACACATACTTGGCCACCATCTGCAAACTATTGGGCTGATGATCTTGCAGTTTGGTCAGAATATGCTTCCCACATAAAGATATAGTAATCACAGAAAACTTGCCATCCATTGTTAGAGGCCAACCTGTTGTATATTTTGTAAATGTCATATAAACATTGAAAGCAAATTGGTTTTGTTACGCCAAGTAAGCCCAACTCACTCTTGACAATCCTTTTACTTTAATGTTGAAAAGAACAAATACATTATTTCGTTATTTCAATTTGTTTTCGTTGCGAAGCACACGCTCCAAGAGCTGGCCGGCTGCTATGGCCATCCCAGGTCGGAGAAGTGCAGCGTTGCAAGGTCGAACGCCGGGCCCACTGCACTGGACGGGCTGGGCCGAGCAGGCAGACTAAACCTCACCACGCGTGCACAGCAAATGCTCGCTTTACACTTATATTCTGAATTTTAGCAATACTAGTGTCACTAAGGTAATGGTATAGTCCAAACTGGCTAATCTGTATCTGAAATACATCGATAGTTGTTGATGATTGATTTAGGGGTTTTTATATCATGGTAATGTAACCCCGTGTATTTGTGTGTGTGTAATTTGTCTGATAACCTGTGTTATTGTGATGGCTCTCTTAGTGTGCGCCTTTGTAATTCAGATGAGGATTGGAAGGAAGCGGCCGTGGTTTTAAGTTAGGAACCATCCCGGCATTTGCCTGGATTAGAAGTTCAATAACAAATAGGAAATTAAGTACTGTACCGAGTTTAACCGAGTTTTACAAGAATATTACTTTCGCCAAACGAATTTAGAAAACTATTTGAAGTTATTAGACATTGGACAAAACGAAGTTTTAACTTATACTTTACGGCGTTCTAAATATTTGCTTTATCTTAAAAGTGTGTCACTGTTAGTAAATTGCGCAAATAGTAAGAACAATAGGAGCCTCCGTGGTTTAGGGTGCAGCACGCGGTGTGACAGGTTTTTCTCCGGGTACTCCGGTTTTCCCTGTCGACATTTAATTCAGCAACACTCTCCACTACCATTTCATTTCTTCTGTCATTCATTTAATTATTGCCTCAAAGGAGTGTGACTGTCTTCGGCAGCCGGCACAGTTCATATCCTCACCGTTAGATGGGGGCTTCATTCATTCCATCCCTGACCCGGTTGGTCAACTGGGAGCAGGCTGTGGATTTTCAGTAGGAACTATTATAAAATTATTAATAACAAAAAGTTCCGTGCGGGACAAAAGAGCCTACTTTACTTAACATTTAGAAACATGCCAATGATTAATCTATATGGACCTGTCTAGAATATAGACGAAATTAAGTTGCTAATATCGAAATTTCTAATTTTGAAATATACTTGGCATTATGTAGACTAATAGATCACTACAGTTGGCAGCCCTGGTGACTGAATATATTCCTAGTTCCATCTCATAAGGTACAGAATAAACATATTGGTTGAAGTATAATGGATAGCATGGACGTTAAATGCAGTTAGACATTGGATCGATCAGCGCGCGTAAAATGATGTTGGCAACAATGTCATGCATGTGTTGGTCAGTAATAATCTAAAAAATCATGATCTGTTGTTGTGCCAATTTTGGAAGAAATCCATTTATTATTATTGAAGTGACATTTATTTTAAAATTAGCAGGCTTAGAATCATGTTGGCAGCACTGACGTATATTAGTTACTCCTAATTAATCTAGAATGTCAGGTAATATACGTGTGCAAAGTTTGGAGCTGTTGGCTTGCATACCTTGATATATTATATTAGGGTAAAGGAATAGAGACAGCATTTATTAACAGTTGACAGCCCTGGTTGCTCTTAAGAATACGCATAGTCATATCACTTATGGTACACATAGAGCATACGAAATTTTGTTGAAATCCAATTGATAGTATAGAAGTTACAGGTATTTAAAAATTGGTCTTATGAGCAGGCTTAGAATCATGTTGGTAGCACTGACGTATATTAGCTTCACCAAATTAATCTAGAATGTTAGGTAATATAGGCTACGTGTGCATAATTAAAAGCTGTCGGCTTGCATACTTTCTGATATATTGGTATTTGGATAAAAAACATAGAGAGAGCATTTTTTAACAGCTGGCAGCCCTCGTGGCTCTTAATAATACGCTCAGTTATATCTGTTTATGTACACATAGTACATACGAAATTTGGTTGAAATCCAATTGATAGTGTAGAAGTTATATGTATTTAAAAACTAGCAGGTACCCGCGGCTTCGCTCGCGATCAAGACAATGAGGACGAAGCATTATTGCTGATAATTGGTCTATTATATTACAGCAATCGCGGCTACAGGTGGGTCCATTCGAATTCTGAAAATTCTGATACATACAGTATATTGATATGAGCAGCAAAGTGGGAATTTTATAGAGTTGAGAAAGTCTGCAGGGGACGATGTTACATAATGTGAACACATTTTAGAATTACGTTTTTGGTTTTGCCATCTTCTGCTGAGACATAACTATTTTGCTGTCGAGATACTAGCGAGCACGCCACATACAGTTGCCCATGGGATAAAATGGTTTTGTCTAAATGTACACCTGCTGCTGTTAAGTGTGTGTCATTGCGCTTTGTTAATAGAAATTGTGAATATTGTTTGAAGAGGGAACTGCACTCTTGCACACTGGAATGGCAAATCTATCGGAATATGGGGAATTAAAAGTATTTTCCTTAAGTTATTCTGGGTGTAATTTTGCCACACTTATTGATTATTTGAACGTCAACATGTCGCTATTAATTGACCTATAGTAAAATACCTCTCACCTTGGCCGCTGATGTACATTATGCAGTCTCTTCCAGTGTTACATCCCCGGGATTGAAATTCTCCAACAACCCTTATACCTCACATGCCTCTATAATTAATTAAAATGCCCCATTGTTGTCGTTTGAGTCTTCAGTTTTTTGACTGGTTTGATGCAGCCCTCCATGCTTCCCTCTCCTGAGCTAAACGTTTCATCTCCACATAGCTACCACACCCTACATCCGAAGCAATTTGCTTAACCCTGGTCTTCCCTTACATTTCTTGTACTCAACCCTCCCATCTATAACTAAGGTTGCTATTCCTGAGTGTCTTAATAAGTGTCGTACCAACCTATCTCTTCACTTCATTAGCAGTCGCCAGAAATATCTCTCCTCTCCCACTCGCCTTAATAGCCCTTCATTTGTTACCCTATCTACCCATCTGATCTTCATCATTCTCCTGTAACACCACATTTCACACGCTTCAATTGTCCTTTTTCTGCTGCACCATTAGTCCAAGTTTCACTTCCTTATAGTGTCATGCTCCAGACCAAACCTTTCAAAAATGACTTCCTAATACCTAAATGTATATTCGATGTCAACAGACTCCTTTTCTTTAGAAAATCTTTCCTTGCCTGAGCTAACCTGCTTTTTATATCCTCTTTGCTTCGTCCATCACTGGTTATTTTTCTTCCTAAGTAACAGAAGTCTCCTACTTCCCGTAGCGTTTCTCCTGCCAATTTGAGGTCCATAGAGGTTTCTAATTTATTTCGGCTGCATTCCAATAATTTTGTTTTTCATTTATTGATTTTCATCATGAATTCATTCCTCAAGACGGAGTGCATACCATTAACAAACTCGTTCAAATCCTCTGGCGTATCGGCCAAGATGACGATGTCATCAGCATATCTCAAAGATGACATTATTTCTTCTTGAATCTCCGCTCCCACTTTAAATGTTCCTCCAATTTCCTGATTATTGTGTTTTTAGAGATCTTTGAAATGCGTTGCCCTCGCACATGGTGTAGATGCATTGTCAAAGGAAAACATTCCATGTTACGAACATGGGCCGCATAACCTGTACCGAAAGCCTATTCTGGACAGCAGTTCCTTGAAACCTGATTTGCCAACATTTTATTGTGCCTTTCCATGTAGTATATCTCTGTACCTCAACTTACAGAAGAGTGCTTTAAAAATCATGTCTTGTGTAAATTTTGGAAAAGGTGGTGAGTGTGGTTTTTGTCGGAGTGGATATTCGCTCGTAGAAATTCTTTTCAGTAAAATAGACCGGTCCACAATTTTCTAAGTGCACATTGGGGTATGTGACGGCGGGATGCCTTAAATGTTATCGAAACGGCAATAGCCGCCACAGAGCTTCGTTGCTACTGAAATAATGACCAGACTGATATTTGTACTTAACTATACGGGATTTGTAGGCCCAGTGTTTGTGAAATTGAACGTAGCTATATCGCTACCTTTCTTTAGTAGCCGCTTCTGTAGTGTTTAAAAATTAAAAGTGATATTAGAAGGCGCTATCCCTAATTTTTCATCTCTGGCACTACACACCATGAAGAGCCTAGGCCTATCATGCGACCGCTTCCCAGCCATTTGGCCTGCAGATATTGCGGTGACGCGTGGTCAGTGAATCGTGTCCCCTCGGCCATTAATCATGTTCTTCGTGACCTGGGCGCTATCACTCTATCAGACAGCTACTCAATTGTCCTCACGAAGCTGAATGCACTCCTTTGCAGCCCTCACGTCAATGTCTAAAATCTCTGACGGAGCCGAGAATCGAACCCAGGACCTCCGGGGCGGCAGCTAACCATGCTGACTGCTACACTACGGTGGCGAAAATATAAAGTTATAATTATTATTATTAGTCGCCTCCTTAGCGTAGCGGTCAGCATGGTTAGCTGCTGGGTTCGATTCCCGGCTCTGCCACGAAATTTGAAAAGTGGTACGAAGACGGGAACGGGGTCTACTCAGCCTCGGGTGTTCCAAATGAGTAGAGGGGGTTCGATTCTCACCTCAGCCGCCCTCGAAGTTGTTTTCCGTGGTTTCCCACTTCGTCTTCGGGCAAATGTCGGGATGGTGCCTTCTTCTAGGCCACGTCCGCCTCCTTCCCTCTTCCTTGCCTATCCATCCTGACCATCCCTTACCTTCCCTCATGAGGCCCCTGTTCGCTTTGCAGGTGTGGCCGCCTGGGCGAGGTGCCAATCACACCTCACCAGTTGTATCCACTCCGATTAGATGTTCCCAGCTCTAGGACACTGCCCGTAGAGGCGGTAGTGGTGAGTTCCCTTGCTGAGTCCGTTGGTTCCACCAACCTGGAGGGTAAACGACTAAGAAAAGAAAAGAAGAAAAGAAGAATTATTTATTGTGGAGTGAAAATATCATTGTGCTATCAAGTTGTATTATTTTTACACGAATAGGATGAATATTAATGGTTTCCGACTCAGAGAATGGACAGCACAAAGTCGGATGGATACAATAAAATAATTTTAAAAGAAATAAAATGTTTGTCCTTAGGGTATCTCGAACCCAGGACCCATCCGTTACGAAGCAACAGCCTTACCCCTCCTCCACTTTTCCAGTATACCAGTGGGCTCAAAGGTAGCTTACGTAACTGAATCCCAATGCAATGGTTTAAGGTCGAATGATTTCATTTCAATCTTTAAGACCGGCAGGAATGCATTCATCAGGGCCTGGCATGTTTTCAACTTACAGTTACGTATCCTGATGACTGATTTGCATTCTAATAATGCCCATGAACAGCAGATACCACCCTCAGTTGACAACCGTCCACCATGTTTGATTCCTTGCACCTAGCCCTGCTGAGCCAATCGAAACAGCCGGTATACATGTCAGTAACGTTACAGAAGCCTGTACCGAAACTGCGGCTACATCCCATCTTAACGTTACAGCCTGTACCGTTTCTTCTCTGAGGGTCAATGCTGGCGGTACAAAGTTACAACCTCTACCATCTCTTGTAGCGTTACGTAAAATCCAGCATTGATAACGCTCATTTCGTTCTTATTCGTACCAACAACATTATCAATATTATTATTATTATTATTATTATTATTGTTATTATTATCATAGGTGTGTGTGGAATCAGTGTGTTAACCAGTGACATTGTGTTGGCTGTGGTAATGTGCGTATTTGTAATTGTGGCTAGGTTTGGGAAGGAAATGATCGTGGCCTTCACTTAGGTACCATCCAGGCATTTGCCTCACGTGGCTTAGTCTAGTGTTTAGCGCCGACGACCTCGTAGTTCCTCCCCTTTCATCCCCAATAACTAACTAACTAATTAACTAACTGACTAGGCTTAGTGTACTGTTTCTAGCGCTGAGGCCAGAAATATCTTTGCAGGAAGAGATGGGGATCGAACACAGGTCCTTTAAAAGTGGAGTCACATTTCACACTCATCTCAAGGAAGGTGGCTTTGTGTAATTTTATTTCTGAATTATTTCCGGATTACACAAGTTGTGAAAGACACACGTCCACTTCCAAACTGAGTTTACCCAACTGTTTTGATTCCTTGTTGTGCATTATTTTCTTTCTCTCAACTATCTTGGACATTTTGAGTTACGTAACAGTCTTCAATATAATATCCAAATTGTATCGTACTAAAAATCTGGCACACTTGAGTGATGAATTACAATAGGTGTAATATAAAATTAATTGTTTCGTTTATTCCTTTTCTTTTTCTACCCTCCAGGTAGGCTTTTCCCACGGACTCAGCGAATGATCCCGCCTTTACCGCCTCTACGGGCAGTGTCCTGGATCTTGACATCCAATTATGGGATACAACTGGGGAGGGAGGCTGGACTAGCGCCTCGCCCATGTGGTCTCACCTGCAAAGCGAATAGTGGGCCACATGAGGGACGGGACGGGATGGGAAGAATGGGGGGGGGGGGAAGGACATGGAACGGGGAAGGAGGCAGCTGTGGCCTGACGTTAGATACCATCCCGACATTAGCCCGGAAACGATGTGTGAAACCACGGAAAACCACTTCGGGGATGGCTGAGGTGGGAATCAAACCACCTCAACTCATTTGGACCACCCGAGGCTGAGTAGACCCCGTTCCAATCATACCGCTTTTCAAATTACGTAGCAGACCCAGGAATCGGACCTTGGGCCTCTGGGGTGGCAGCTAAGCATGCTGCCCACTACACAACGGAGATGACCCAATATAAAATTATAATTAATATTAGTTATTGTGAAGTCCCCTCCATCGCTTAGCGGTCAGCATGGTTAGCTGCCGCCCTGGAGGTCCTGGGTTCGATTCCCGGCTCTGCCACGAAATATGAAAAGTGGTATGAGGACTGGAACGGGGTCTATTCAGTCTCGGGTTTTCCAAATGAGTAGAGGGGTTTCGATTCCTACCTCAGCTATCATCGATCTTGTTTTCCGTGGTTTCCCACATCGTCTTCGGGCAAATATCGGGATGGTGCCTTCTTCAAGGCCACGGCCGCCACCTTCCCTCTTCCTTGCCTATCCATCTTGACAATCCCTTACCTTCCCTCATGAGGCCCCTGTTCGCTTTGCAGGTGTGGCCGCCTGGGCGAGGTGCCAATCACACCTCACCAGTTGTATCCACTCCGATTAGATGTTCCCAGCTCTAGGACACTGCCCGTAGAGGCGGTAGTGGTGAGTTCCCTTGCTGAGTCCGTTGGTTCCAACAACCTGGAGGGTAAACGACTAAGAAAAGAAAAGAAGAAAATAAGAATTATTTATTGTGGAGTGAAAATATCATTGTGCTATCAAGGTGTATTATTTTTACACGAATAGGATGAATATTAATGGTTTCCGACTCAGTGAATGGACAGCACAAAGTCGGATGGATAGAATAAAATAATTTAAAAAGAAGTAAATTTTTTTTCCTTAGGGTGCCTTGAACTCAGGACCCATCCGTTACGAAGCAACAGCCTTACCCCTCCTACACTTTTCCGGTATATCGGTGGGCTCACAGGTAGCTTACGTAACTGAATCCCAATGCAATGGTTTAAGGTCGAATGATTTCAGTTCAATCTTTAAGACCGGCAGGAATGCATTCATCAGTGCCTGGCATGTTTTCAACTTACAGTTACGTATCCTAATGACTGATTTGCATTCTAATAATGCCCATGAACAGCAGATACCACCCTCAATTGACAACCGTCCACCATGTTTGATTCCTTGCACCTAGCCCTGCTGAGCCAATCGAAACGGCCGGTATACATGTCAGTAACGTTACAGAAGCCTGTACCGAAACTGCGGCTACATCCCATCTTAACGTTACAGCCTGTACCGTTTCTTCTCTGAGGGTCAATGCTGGCGGTACAAAGTTACAACCTCTACCATCTCGTGTAGCGTTACGTAAAATCCAGCATTGATAACGCTCATTTCGTTCTTATTCGTACCAACAACATTATTATTATTGTTATTATTATTATTATCTTAGGTGTGTGTGGAATCAGTGTGTTAACCAGTGACATTGTGTTGGCTGTGGTAATGTGCGTATTTGTAATTGTGGCTAGGTTTGGGAAGGAAATGATCGTGGCCTTCCCTTAGGTACCATCCAGGCATTTGCCTCACGTGGCTTAGTCTAGTGTTTAGCGCCGACGACCTCGTAGTTCCTCCCCTTTCAACCCCAATAACTAACTAACTAATTAACTAACTGACTAGGCTTAGTGTACATTTTCTAGCGCTGAGGCTAGAAATATCTTTGCAGGAAGAGATGGGGATCGAAGCCAGGTCCTTTAAAAGAGGAGTCACATTGCACACTCATCTCAAGGAACGTGGCTTTGTGTAATTTTATTTCTGAATTATTTCCGGATTACACAAGTTGTGAAAGACACACGTCCACTTCCAAACTGAGTTTACACAACTGTTTTGATTCCTTGTTGTGCATTTTTTTCTTTCTCTCAACTATCTTGGGCATTTTGAGTTACGTAACAGTCTTCAATATAATATTCAAATTGTATCGTACTAAAAATCTGACACACTTGAGTGATGAATTACAATAGGTGTAATATAAAATTAATTGTTTCGTTTATTCCTTTTCTTTTTCTACCCTCCAGGTAGGCTTTTCCCACGGACTCAGCGAATGATCCCGCCTTTACCGCCTCTACGGGCAGTGTCCTGGATCTTGACATCCAATTATTTGAATTTGAATTTATTCATAAATAACTGCCACTGAGGCTAAATAGCCCCTTTATGTGGCGTATACAATGTTCTGGCTTGAAGTTATGTAATAAAAAAATAAAAATACAAAATAAACCTAGCTTAACAACTAAGAAAAAATAAATATAAAATATACTTATAACTAAACGAGCCAATTACCAGATGGTAATGGGATACAACTGGGGAGGGAGGCTGGACTAGCGCCTCGCCCAGGTGGTCTCACCTGCAAAGCGAAAAGTGGGCCACATGAGGGACGGGACGGGATGGGAAGAATGGGGGGGGGGGGGGATGGACATGGAACGGGGAAGGAGGCAGCTGTGGCCTGACGTTAGATATCATCCCGACATTAGCCCGGAAACGATGTGGGAAACCACGGAAAACCACTTCGGGGATGGCTGAGGTGGGAATCAAACCACCTCGACTCATTTGGACCACCCGAGGCTGAGTAGACCCCGTTCCAATCATACCGCTTTTCAAATTACGTAGCAGACCCAGGAATCGGACCTTGGGCCTCTGGGATGGCAGCTAAGCATGCTGCCCACTACACAACGGAGATGACCCAATATAAAATTATAATTAATATTAGTTATTGTGAAGTCGCCTCCATCGCTTAGCGGTCAGCATGGTTAGCTGCCGCCCTGGAGGTCCTGGGTTCGATTCCCGGCTCTGCCACGAAATATGAAAAGCGGTATGAGGACTGGAACGGGGTCTATTCAGCCTCGGGTGTTCCAAATGAGTAGAGGGGGTTCGATTCCCACCTCAGCTATCCTCGAAGTTGTTTTCCGTGGTTTCCCACTTCGTCTTCGGACAAATGTCGGGATGGTGCCTTCTTCAAGGCCACGGCCGCCTCCTTCCCTCTTCCTTGCCTATCCATCCCGACCATCCCTTACCTTCCCTCATGAGGCCCCTGTTCGCTTTGCAGGTGTGGCCGCCTGGGCGAGGTGCCAATCACACCTCACCAGTTGTATCCACTCCAATTAGATGTTCCCAGCTCTAGGACATTGCCCGTAGAGGCGGTAGTGGTGAGTTCCCTTGCTGAGTCCGTTGGTTCCACCAACCTGGAGGGTAAACGACTAAGAAAAGAAAAGAAGAAAAGAAGAATTATTTATTGTGGAGTGAAAATATCATTGTGCTATCAAGTTGTATTATTTTTACACGAATAGGATGAATGTTAATGGTTTCCGACTCAGAGAATGGACAGCACAAAGTCGGATGGATACAATAAAATAATTTAAAAAGAAATAAAAATTTTGTCCTTAGGGTGTCTCGAACCCAAAACCCATCCGTTACGAAGCAACAGCCTTAACCCTCCTTCACTTTTCCAGTATATCGCTGGTCTCACAGGTAGCTTACGTAACTGAATCCCAATGCAATGATTGAAGGTCGAATGATTTCAGTTCAATCTTTAAGACCGACAGGAATGCATTCATCAGTGCCTGGCATGTTTACAACTTACAGTTACGTATCTTAATGTCTGATTTGCATTCTAATAATGCCCATGAACAGCAGATACCACCCTCAGTTGACAACCGTCCACCATGTTTGATTCCTTGCACCTAGCCCTGCTGAGCCAATCGAAATAGCCGGTATACATGTCAGTAACGTTACAGAAGCCTGTACCGAAACTGCGGCTACATCCCATCTTAACGTTACAGCCTGTACCGTTTCTTCTCTGAGGGTCAATGCTGGCGGTACAAAGTTACAACCTCTACCATCTCTTGTAGCGTTACGTAAAATCCAGCATTGATAACGCTCATTTCTTTCTTATTCGTACCAACAACATTATCAATATAATTATTATTATTATTATTATTATTATTATCTTAGGTGTGTGTGGAATCAGTGTGTTAACCAGTGACATTGTGTTGGCTGTGGTAATGTGCGTATTTGTAATTGTGGCTAGGTTTGGGAAGGAAATGATCGTGGCCTTCACTTAGGTACCATCCAGGCATTTGCCTCACGTGGCTTAGTCTAGTGTTTAGCGCCGACGACCTCGTAGTTCCTCCCCTTTCAACCCCAATAACTAACTAACTAATTAACTAACTGACTAGGCTTAGTGTACATTTTCTAGCGCTGAGGCTAGAAATATCTTTGCAGGAAGAGATGGGGATCGAAGCCAGGTCCTTTAAAAGAGGAGTCACATTGCACACTCATCTCAAGGAAGGTGGCTTTGTGTAATTTTATTTCTGAATTATTTCCGGATTACACAAGTTGTGAAAGACACACGTCCACTTCCAAACTGAGTTTACACAACTGTTTTGATTCCTTGTTGTGCATTTTTTTCTTTCTCTCAACTATCTTGGGCATTTTGAGTTACGTAACAGTCTTCAATATAATATCCAAATTGTATCGTACTAAAAATCTGACACACTTGAGTGATGAATTACAATAGGTGTAATATAAAATTAATTGTTTCGTTTATTCCTTTTCTTTTTCTACCCTCCAGGTAGGCTTTTCCCACGGACTCAGCGAATGATCCCGCCTTTACCGCCTCTACGGGCAGTGTCCTGGATCTTGACATCCAATTATTTGAATTTGAATTTATTCATAAATAACTGCCACTGAGGCTAAATAGCCCCTTTATGTGGCGTATACAATGTTCTGGCTTGAAGTTATGTAATAAAAAAATAAAAATACAAAATAAACCTAGCTTAACAACTAAGAAAAAATAAATATAAAATATACTTATAACTAAACGAGCCAATTACCAGATGGTAATGGGATACAACTGGGGAGGGAGGCTGGACTAGCGCCTCGCCCAGGTGGTCTCACCTGCAAAGCGAAAAGTGGGCCACATGAGGGACGGGACGGGATGGGAAGAATGGGGGGGGGGATGGACATGGAACGGGGAAGGAGGCAGCTGTGGCCTGACGTTAGATATCATCCCGACATTAGCCCGGAAACGATGTGGGAAACCACGGAAAACCACTTCGGGGATGGCTGAGGTGGGAATCAAACCACCTCGACTCATTTGGACCACCCGAGGCTGAGTAGACCCCGTTCCAATCATACCGCTTTTCAAATTACGTAGCAGACCCAGGAATCGGACCTTGGGCCTCTGGGATGGCAGCTAAGCATGCTGCCCACTACACAACGGAGATGACCCAATATAAAATTATAATTAATATTAGTTTTTGTGAAGTCGCCTCCATCGCTTAGCGGTCAGCATGGTTAGCTGCCGCCCTGGAGGTCCTGGGTTCGATTCCCGGCTCTGCCACGAAATATGAAAAGCGGTATGAGGACTGGAACGGGGTCTATTCAGCCTCGGGTGTTCCAAATGAGTAGAGGGGGTTCGATTCCCACCTCAGCTATCCTCGAAGTTGTTTTCCGTGGTTTCCCACTTCGTCTTCGGACAAATGTCGGGATGGTGCCTTCTTCAAGGCCACGGCCGCCTCCTTCCCTCTTCCTTGCCTATCCATCCCGACCATCCCTTACCTTCCCTCATGAGGCCCCTGTTCGCTTTGCAGGTGTGGCCGCCTGGGCGAGGTGCCAATCACACCTCACCAGTTGTATCCACTCCAATTAGATGTTCCCAGCTCTAGGACATTGCCCGTAGAGGCGGTAGTGGTGAGTTCCCTTGCTGAGTCCGTTGGTTCCACCAACCTGGAGGGTAAACGACTAAGAAAAGAAAAGAAGAAAAGAAGAATTATTTATTGTGGAGTGAAAATATCATTGTGCTATCAAGTTGTATTATTTTTACACGAATAGGATGAATGTTAATGGTTTCCGACTCAGAGAATGGACAGCACAAAGTCGGATGGATACAATAAAATAATTTAAAAAGAAATAAAAATTTTGTCCTTAGGGTGTCTCGAACCCAAAACCCATCCGTTACGAAGCAACAGCCTTAACCCTCCTTCACTTTTCCAGTATATCGCTGGTATCACAGGTAGCTTACGTAACTGAATCCCAATGCAATGATTGAAGGTCGAATGATTTCAGTTCAATCTTTAAGACCGACAGGAATGCATTCATCAGTGCCTGGCATGTTTACAACTTACAGTTACGTATCTTAATGTCTGATTTGCATTCTAATAATGCCCATGAACAGCAGATACCACCCTCAGTTGACAACCGTCCACCATGTTTGATTCCTTGCACCTAGCCCTGCTGAGCCAATCGAAATAGCCGGTATACATGTCAGTAACGTTACAGAAGCCTGTACCGAAACTGCGGCTACATCCCATCTTAACGTTACAGCCTGTACCGTTTCTTCTCTGAGGGTCAATGCTGGCGGTACAAAGTTACAACCTCTACCATCTCTTGTAGCGTTACGTAAAATCCAGCATTGATAACGCTCATTTCTTTCTTATTCGTACCAACAACATTATCAATATAATTATTATTATTATTATTATTATTATTATTATCTTAGGTGTGTGTGGAATCAGTGTGTTAACCAGTGACATTGTGTTGGCTGTGGTAATGTGCGTATTTGTAATTGTGGCTAGGTTTGGGAAGGAAATGATCGTGGCCTTCACTTAGGTACCATCCAGGCATTTGCCTCACGTGGCTTAGTCTAGTGTTTAGCGCCGACGACCTCGTAGTTCCTCCCCTTTCAACCCCAATAACTAACTAACTAATTAACTAACTGACTAGGCTTAGTGTACATTTTCTAGCGCTGAGGCTAGAAATATCTTTGCAGGAAGAGATGGGGATCGAAGCCAGGTCCTTTAAAAGAGGAGTCACATTGCACACTCATCTCAAAAAAGGTGGCTTTGTGTAATTTTATTTCTGAATTATTTCCGGATTACACAAGTAGTGAAAGGCACACGTCCACTTCCAAACTGAGTTTACACAACTGTTTGATTCCTTGTTGTGCATTATTTTCTTTCTCTCAACTATCTTGGACATTTTGAGTTACGTAACAGTCTTCAATATAATATCCAAATTGTATCGTACTAAAAATCTGACACACTTGAGTGATGAATTACAATAGGTGTAATATAAAATTAATTGTTTCGTTTATTCCTTTTCTTTTTCTACCCTCCAGGTAGGCTTTTCCCACGGACTTAGCGAATGATCCCGCCTTTACCGCCTCTACGGGCAGTGTCCTGGATCTTGACATCCAATTATTTGAATTTGAATTTATTCATAAATAACTGCCACTGAGGCTAAATAGCCCCTTTATGTGGCGTATACAATGTTCTGGCTTGAAGTTATGTAATAAAAAAATAAAAATACAAAATAAACCTAGCTTAACAACTAAGAAAAAATAAATATAAAATATACTTATAACTAAACGAGCCAATTACCAGATGGTAATGGGATACAACTGGGGAGGGAGGCTGGACTAGCGCCTCGCCCAGGTGGTCTCACCTGCAAAGCGAATAGTGGGCCACATGAGGGACGGGACGGGATGGGAAGAATGGGGGGGGGGGGGGGGATGGACATGGAACGGGGAAGGAGGCAGCTGCGGCCTGACGTTAGATACCATCCCGACATTAGCCCGGAAACGATGTGGGAAACCACGGAAAACCACTTCGGGGATGGCTGAGGTGGGAATCAAACCACCTCGACTCATTTGGACCACCCGAGGCTGAGTAGACCCCGTTCCAATCATACCGCTTTTCAAATTACGTAGCAGACCCAGGAATCGGACCTTGGGCCTCTGGGATGGCAGCTAAGCATGCTGCCCACTACACAACGGAGATGACCCAATATAAAATTATAATTAATATTAGTTATTGTGAAGTCGCCTCCATCGCTTAGCGGTCAGCATGGTTAGCTGCCGCCCTGGAGGTCCTGGGTTCGATTCCCGGCTCTGCCACGAAATATGAAAAGCGGTATGAGGACTGGAACGGGGTCTATTCAGCCTCGGGTGTTCCAAATGAGTAGAGGGGGTTCGATTCCCACCTCAGCTATCCTCGAAGTTGTTTTCCGTGGTTTCCCACTTCGTCTTCGGACAAATGTCGGGATGGTGCCTTCTTCAAGGCCACGGCCGCCTCCTTCCCTCTTCCTTGCCTATCCATCCCGACCATCCCTTACCTTCCCTCATGAGGCCCCTGTTCGCTTTGCAGGTGTGGCCGCCTGGGCGAGGTGCCAATCACACATCACCAGTTGTATCCACTCCAATTAGATGTTCCCAGCTCTAGGACACTGCCCGTAGAGGCGGTAGTGGTGAGTTCCCTTGCAGAGTCCGTTGGTTCCACCAACCTGGAGGGTAAACGACTAAGAAAAGAAAAGAAGAAAAGAATAATTATTTGTTGTGGAGTGAAAATATCATTGTGCTATCAAGTTGTATTATTTTTACACGAATAGGATGAATGTTAATGGTTTCCGACTCAGAGAATGGACAGCACAAAGTCGGATGGATACAATAAAATAATTTAAAAGGAAATAAAATTTTTGTCCTTAGTGTGTCTTGAACCCAGGACCCATCCGTTACGAAGCAACAGCCTTAACCCTCCTTCACTTTTCCAGTATATCGTTGAGCTCACAGGTAGCTTACGTAACTGAATCCCAATGCAATGATTGAAGGTCGAATGATTTCAGTTCAATCTTTAAGACCGACAGGAATGCATTCATCAGTGCCTGGCATGTTTTCAACTTACAGTTACGTATCTTAATGTCTGATTTGCATTCTAATAATGCCCATGAACAGCAGATACCACCCTCAGTTGACAACCGGCCACCATGTTTGATTCCTTGCACCTAGCCTTGCTGAGCCAATCGAAATAGCCGGTATACATGTCAGTAACGTTACAGAAGCCTGTACCGAAACTGCGGCTACATCCCATCTTAACGTTACAGCCTGTACCGTTTCTTCTCTGAGGGTCAATGCTGGCGGTACAAAGTTACAACCTCTACCATCTCTTGTAGCGTTACGTAAAATCCAGCATTGATAACGCTCATTTCGTTCTTATTCGTACCAACAACATTATCAATATTATTATTATTATTATTATTATTATTATCTTAGGTGTGTGTGGAATCAGTGTGTTAACCAGTGACATTGTGTTGGCTGTAGTAATGTGCGTATTTGTAATAGTGGCTAGGTTTGGGAAGGAAATGATCGTGGCCTTCACTTAGGTACCATCCAGGCATTACTTCACGTGGCTTAGTCTAGTGTTTAGCGCCGACGACCTCGTAGTTCCTCCCTTTTCATCCCCAATAACTAACTAACTAATTAACTAACTGACTAGGCTTAGTGTACAGTTTCTAGCGCTGAGGCTAGAAATATCTTTCCAGGAAGAGATGGGGATCGAACCCAGGTCCTTTAAAAGAGGAGTCACATTGCACACTCATCTCAAAAAAGGTGGCTTTGTGTAATTTTATTTCTGAATTATTTCCGGATTACACAAGTTGTGAAAGGCACACGTCCACTTCCAAACTGAGTTTACACAACTGTTTTGATTCCTTGTTGTGCATTATTTTCTTTCTCTCAACTATCTTGGACATTTCGAGTTACGTAACAGTCTTCAATATAATATCCAAATTGTATCGTACTAAAAATCTGACACACTTGAGTGATGAATTACAATAGGTGTAATATAAAATTAATTGTTTCGTTTATTCCTTTTCTTTTTCTACACTCCAGGTAGGCTTTTCCCACGGACTCAGCGAATGATCCCGCCTTTACCGCCTCTATGGGCGGTGTCCTGGATCTTGACATCCAAATATGGGATACAACTGGGGAGGGTGGCTGGACTAGCGCCTCGCCCAGGTGGTCTCACCTGCAAAGCGAATAGTGGGCCACATGAGGGACGGGACGGGATGGGAAGAATGGGGGGGGATGGACATGGAACGGGGAAGGAGGCAGCTGTGGCCTGACGTTAGATACCATCCCGACATTAGCCCGGAAACGATGTGTGAAACCACGGAAAACCACTTCGGGGATGGCTGAGGTGGGAATCAATCCACCTCGACCAATTTGGACCACCCGAGGCTGAGTAGACCCCGTTCCAATCATACCGCTTTTCAAATTACGTAGCAGACCCAGGAATCGTACCTTGTGCTTCTGGGGTGGCAGCTAAGCATGCTGCCCACTACACAACGGAGATGACCCAATATAAAATTATAATTAATATTAGTTTTTGTGAAGTCGCCTCCATCGCTTAGCGGTCAGCATGGTTTGCTGCCGCCCTGGAGGTCCTGGGTTCGATTCCCGGCTCTGCCACGAAATATGAAAACTGGTATGAGGACTGGAACTGGGTCTATTCAGTCTCGGGTATTCCAAATGACTAGAGGGGGTTCGATTCCAACCTCAGCTATCCTCGATGTTGTTTTCCGTGGTTTCCCACTTCATCTTCGGGCAAATGCCGGGATGGTGCTTTCTTCAAGGCCACGGCCGCCTCCTTCCCTCTTCCTTGCCTGTCCATCCTGACCATCCCTTACCTGCCCTCATGAGGCCCTTGTTCGCTTTGCAGGTGTGGCCGCCTGGGCGAGGTGCCAATCACATCTCACCAGTTGTATCCACTCCGATTAGATGTTCCCAGCTCTAGGACACTGCCCGTAGAGGCGGTAGTGGTGAGTTCCCTTGCTGAGTCCGTTGGTTCCACCAACCCGGAGGGTAAACGACTAAGAAAAGAAAAGAAGAAAAGAAGAATTATTTATTGTGGAGTGAAAATATCATTGTGCTATCAAGTTGTATTATTTTACACGAATAGGATGAATATTAATGGTTTCCGACTCAGAAGAGACAGCACAATGTTGGATGGATACAATAAAATAATTTAAAAAGAAATAAAATTTTGGTCCCTAAGGTGTCTCGAACCCAGGGCCCATCTGTTACGAAGCAACAGCCTTACCCTTCCTACACTTTTCCAGTATATCGGTCGGCTCACAGATAGCTTACGTAACTGAATCCCTATGCAATGGTTTAAGGTCGAATGATTTCAGTTCAATCTTTAAGACCGGCAGGAATGCATTCATCAGTGCCTGGCATGTTTTCAACTTACAGTTACGTATCCTAATGACTGATTTGCATTCTAATAATGCCCATGAATAGCCGATACCACCCTCAATTGACAACCGTCCTCCATGTTTGAATCCTTGCACCTTGCCCTGCTGAGCCAATCGAAACAGCCGGTATACATGTCAGTAACGTTACTAAAGCCCGTACCGAAACTGCGGCTACAACCCATCTTAACGTTACAGCCTGTACCGTTTCTTCTCTGAGGGTCAATGCTGGCGGTACAAAGTTACAACCTCTACCATCTCTTGTAGCGTTACGTAAAATCCAGCATTGATAACGCTCACTTCTTTGTTATTCGTACCGACAACATTATCATAATAATAATAATAATAATTATTATTATTATTATTATTTTCTTAGGATTGTGTGGAATCAGTGTGTTAACCCGTGACATTATGTTGGCTGTGGTAATGTGCGTATTTGTAATTGTGGCTAGGTTGGGAAGGAAATGACTGTAGCCTTCACTCAGGTACCATCCGGGCATTTGCTTGGCTTTGAAGTAGGGGACCACGCCATTCCACCTCCAGGATACCCTGTTGGGAATGTAACCTATCTCTTCTAAAATATCCTCACGAGGCTTAGTGTAGTGTTTGGGGCCGATGGCCTTGTAGTTCATCCCTTTTAAACCCTAATAACTAACTAAATAATTAACTGACTGACTAGGCTTAGTGTACAGTTTCTAGCACTGAGGCTAGAAACATCTTTGCTGTAAGAGATGGGAAATGAACCCAAGACCATTAAAACTGTAGTCTCAGTACTCACTCTGTTGACGGAAGGCGACTTAATATAATTGTATTTCTTAAATCTTATTGTTTTATACAAACCGTAAAGGAACACAATTTTGCTTCCAAACTCTACTCCGCCATGTTTGATTCCTTGCAGCCGGGCCTGGTGCTGTACCGATGGTAACACGCGGTACGGCTATATATAACGTTACTAATGGCTGTACCGGAACTCCTGCCTTAGCCAAACGTAACGTTACAGCCTGTACCTTCTCTACTCAGCTGGCCAATGCTGACGGTACAACACACCCGACATAGCTGTAACGTTACTAATGTCTGTTCCGGAACTGACGTTATATGAAATGTAACGTTACAGCCTGTACCATCTTTACTGTACCGATCAATGCCTGCGGTACAACTGTTACGTTACTACTGTAACCTTACACTTGGTTAGAACGTTAGTTGCGGTACACGCAAGAGGCACGTTACCCTACCACATCGGTTCCACGTTACATTATGTGTAACGTAACGTAAAACTCAGCGTTAATAACGCTTATTTCGTTAAGTTACGGGTACCTGATATTTAGCGCTCTTAGAAAGTCCGACGACTTTGGCCGGTTTTGAACCAGCGACCTTGGGCATAGAAGTTCAGCATGCTACCAGTTAGCCGCTTCCCACATAGTCAGATGGAACAAGAAGTTCCGTGACGAACTAAAGAGCCTACTTTTCTTAAAATTAAGATTCATGTCAATGATTAATCTTCAGTATATGATCCTATCTCGAATAATGACGAAATTAAGTTGGTAATATTGGAATGTCTTAATTAGTTCGAAATACTGTATACTAGGCATAATGTAGCCTAATAGAGCAATACAGTTGGCAGCCCTGGTGACTGAATATATTCTTAATTCCATCTCGTAAGGTTCAGAATACAAAATGTGGTTGAAGTCCAAAGGACGTTACATGGAGTTAGACAATGGATCTATCAGCACACGTAAAAGCACGTTGGCAACAATGTCATGCGTGTGCTGGTCAGAAATACTTGGAAATATGATGATATCTTTTTGTGCTAGTTTTGGATGAAATCCATTTGTTAGTATAGAAGTTACATGTATTTTAAAATTGGAGCTATCATCAGGCATAGAATCATGTTGGCATCACTGACTTATATTAATTACTCCAAATTAATCTAGAATGTCAGGTGCTATACGTATGCAAAGTATAGACCTGTTGGCTTGCATACTTTCTGATATATTGATATTAGGATAAAAAATATAGACACCATTTATTAACAGTTGGCAGCCCTGGTTGCTCTTAAGAATACGCATAGTCATATATGTTATGGTACACATTGCACATACGAAATTTTGTTGAAACCCAAATGATAGTATAGAAGTTACATGTATTTAAAAATTGATCCTATCAGCAGGCTTAGAATCATGTTGGTGGAACTGACGTATATAAGATACTCCAAATTAATCTAAAATGTCAGGTACTATACGTGTGCATAGTTTAAAGCTGTCGGCTTGCATACTTTCTGATATATTGGTATTTGGATAAAAATAGAGAGCGAGCAATTATTTACAGTTGGCAGCCCTGGTGGCTCTTAAGAATACGCTCAGTCATACCTGCGTATGTGCACATATTACATACAAAATTTGGTTGAAATCAATTTATAGTGTAGAAGTTATTTGCATTTAAAAATTGAACCTCTATCAGAAGGCTTAAAATTATTTTGGCAACACTGTAATGTATGGCCTCCGGAAATTAAACTGAAATAGTATTATCTACATGTGTGCCAATTTTGGAATAGCTCCCATGTATACCTTCCATGATATCCAACATGGAGCTCAAATTTCTAGTGCATTTTTTTAGCAGTTGGTAGCACTGACATCTTTATCAAATATAGGCTTGACATATTCCGGTATACATCTTTACTCATATTAAATTTGGTTTCGATTGCTGCAGCCGTTTAGGAGTTGATAGGGGGGCACACACATACATACACACACACACAGCCAGGCAGACAGAAGGACAGACAGACAGACAGAAGGACAGACAGACACATTTTCCCGGATCGATCTCATAAGTCTACTTTTTCCTCATTTTTGCAAAGTGTGAAAAGGGTTACGTCCCAAAACTCACGAGTCTCAAAATTCACGAGCTAAAAATAGTAACAAATATTATCAAAACTCACGACAATAAACTAGTAGCTGAGTGAACATTATAATAATAGTCTCAAAACTCACGACTCAGGAGACCACACTGTCCTTCGACCCATATTTGTCCACCCAGTTTTAGAATGGGATTTCGTTTGTATTGTAGAGATGTCACATTGACGCAGGTTATCAGACAAATTCCATGCACACCCAAGTACATGGCCACGATGTCGCAAAGCCCCTAAAGGAATCAACAAAACATCTTGATGAGAGAGGGGCCAATTACAAGAGGGCAAGCAGTTCTGGCTGGCTCTAACAATGGACCTTTTCCCAATGAATTGGATTGGCCCTGACTATTATAACCATATAGGTGGCTATGGCTTGGTTCGTGAGTTTTGAGACTGGCCCAGGTACAGAAACCGGTTAGAACCTACTTTAACTAACCCTCATCTTGAAATTCGTGAACTTTGAGACTCGTGAGTTTTAAGACTCGTGAGTTTTGAGACGACACGGTGAAAAGTAGGCTAAAAATGAACGTGATCTCGTCAATGGCGTTGTCTTGGCAACCTCTGATAGCTCATCCCTCATCAATTGAAAAGCGTTGTCATGGTAACCTCTGATGGCACTTGGCATTTTCTTTAATTTCGAAATCATTTTTCTCATCCCTTGGCGTAATGGTGGGGCATATCAAAAATTCTTTCAGACAAAAGTTTTAGGTAATTATTAGGGGAATATTTTCCATTTTGTACGGTTTTGATATTGTGCCTATTAAGAGAGATATGATTAATGTTTCCCGAAAATCCCACTTTTTTCCACCCCTTTGGTCAATGGTTGGTGCTATCAAAAACTTATTTGACATACATTTTTCGCACTTATGACACATATTATGAACTTAGAATGGGTTCGATATTTCACGTATTAAGAGAGTTATAGCGAAATTTCACTTTTCGAAAAAAGCCCCCCATTTTCACCCCCTTCGACCGATTTTGACCATTAACGAACTCGACCGAGATTTTAATGGGATACTTATTATGAAAAAAAAAGTCAAAGTGATTGGGGCAAAATTACGGCAGTTATCGTGTCCACAAGAAACTGATATATATATATACAAGCTGACCCGGCAGACGTTGTCCTGCCAATCAAAGAAAGTGTTGTAACTTTGTTTCTTGAAGTGCTTTTGGATAACAATATTTTTTTCAATTTCTGTTAACTGCCTCTAAACTATCGTGAATTGAATTCACTAATTTAGAAACATTCGTTGCAGTGTGCACAACAACTCTCCTAAGTTTCATCGCAAACGGATAAATGGCATTTAACGCATACGGGATTTGGTTTAAATGATTCGTGCGCTGTCACTCATTTGTTGAATCTACTCGTGCTCTACCGACTGTGAAATGGATTTACTAAGTTAGAAAGCATCACGTAAGTGTACACAACAACTCATCAAAGTTTCATCGCAATCGATGAATAGTATATGAACGCATACAGGATTTTGTTGGAACGCTTCGCGCGTCGTCACTCATTACTACACTACACTCATTACTCACTACTCATTACACTCATTACTACTCGTGCGCTACCAAGTTGAACACATTCCCTGGCGTGTACACAACAACTCATCAAAGTTTCATCGGAATCGGACGAATGACATATGAACGCATAAGTGATTTTCTTTAAACGATTCGCGTGCCGTCACTCATTTGTTGAATCTACTCATGCGCTACCTATTGTAAAATAGATTTACTAAGCCAGAAACCTTCCGTAGGGTGTACACAACATCTCACCCAAGTTTCATCGTAATCGGACGAATGGTATTTGAACGCATACGGGACTTTATTGAAACGCTTCGTGCGTTGTCGCTCATTTGTTGAATCTACTCGTGCGAAACCTCCTGTGAAATGGATTTACTATGTTAGAAACCCTCACGTAAGTGTACACAACATCTCACCCAAGTTTCATTGCAATCGGATGAATGGTATTTGAACGCATACGGGACTTTGATTAAAAGTTCGCGCGTCGTTGCTCATTTGTTGAATCTACTCGTGAGCTACCTATTGTAAAATGGATTTACTGAGTTAGAAACCCTCACATACGTGTAAACAACATCTCACCCAAGTTTCATCGTAATCGGACGAATGGTATTTGAACGCATACGGGACCTTATTGAAACGCTTCGCGCGTCGTCGCTCATTTGTTGAATCTATTCGTGCACTATCTATTGTAAAATGGATTTACTAAGCCAAACACCTTCCCTGGAGCTCACTCAACATATCACCCAAGTTTCATGGCAATGGGATGAATGGTATATGAACGCATACGGGACTTTGAAACGCTCTAACGTGCAGAGACAAACAGTAGAATTCGACATCAATGCCACCTTTGGTATAAAACACAACTTTCCGCCACGGGCGGAGTGTATGTCATGGCAGTAGTTGCACAGGTTGCGACCAGGTGGCTCTAACGTGCCGAGACAAACCATCCAAAGACATCAGCTTTCACGAAGGTCAAGGCTAGTGGTTTCCATGACGACTGTTTTTGACTGTATATTGTGGTTCTAAAATTGTGTGTAAATTGTGGTTCTAAAATTGTGTTCATTCCACCTACCGGGTCAGATTGTGAATCTAAACCATACATGGACCCACCCTAATCATCATCATCATCATCATTTCCCCTTATCCAGCTCCTGCCGGGTCGGGGTATTTATGGCACTTCTCCACTTTCCTCTTTCCTTCCACCATTCTTCTTCCACGATCTTGTCCCAGTCCAGATTTCTTTTTCTCACGCTGTTCTTCACTGAATCAATCCACCTTGTTCTAGGTCTTCCCCTTGCTCTCTTACCCTTGCACTTCGCCTCCAGCATCTGTCTTGGTATTCTATTTTCCTCCATCCTCTTTACATGTCCAAACCACCTTAGTTTATTCTTCTCAATTCTCTCATTTAGTTTTCCCATCCCAACTTCCTTCCTAACATCTTCATTCCTCACTCTGTCTTTCCTTGTCTTACCTATCATACTTCTTAGGAATTTCATTTCACCCACCCTAATATACATACCAAATTCCATCAAAATCGGTTCAGTCGTTTAGGAGGAGTTCAGTCACATACACACGTGTCGAAGAATTATATATATAAAGATGAGTTGCCTAGATGCAAAACTGTCCATGTCCACTTTTCAAAAAAAGTGAGTTGGCAACACTGGATTGTAGAGCTACACTTATTACACATGCCTGAAATGCTATTTATGCTCAAAACTGACCATGTCCTATGAATACCAGCTCTCGAAAAGTGTGGTTGGATTCAAAACTGTCCATGTCCATACGTAAGTGAGGCTCAAAACTTGCCTTGTCCCTTTCCACCAATCGCAATGAAGATTGAAGTCAGATAACTAATACAAGATGGCCGTCTTATGTATGTAAACATTGAGCCCTTGTGAGTGGTTTAAAGTGTATGCTAAAAGTTATACGCACTGTTTTCGTCACAATAAATATGAAACATGTCAGTAATGTTGATCAAGGCATTGCGGAAACAACACCTGACCGTTCTAGGAAGCGAGTACGCCGTGAATATCAGTAAAGCAAGTTGTTTCTATTCATCGCTGAAGGAAATGCGAGACAATTTCTGCCCATGTCTTTCGACTGCCAGAGGAATTAAAATATCTGATCAGAGTGTCTATTACAATAGGCAATTATACCTATACAATCTTGCCATTATAGTATGTTCCTCTTCAAATCAAGGTTAACCACTAATAATGTCTTCATGTACACATGGCTTGAGAGCGAAGGTAAGAAAGGGTCAAATGAAATATGCTCAGCTCTCTACCACTGTTTATGCCATACAGACATGAGCAACATACAAACTTTGGGCTTAATTGCCGATGGGTGCCCTGGGCAAAATAAAAACACAATAGTTGTCTAGATGCTGTGTCACTGGATGTACAAACACGCAACAAGCGTCAACAAAATAGAAGTGAATTATCCTTTTACTGGATATTCATTCATGCCTTCCGATAGAATGATTGGGCTCATCAAAAGGCAACTGCGGAAACGAGAAACGATAGTGTCAACCATAGCATCTTGGAAGAGTATGGGACCCTCCACAACCTGGGAGATAGCTGACTGGAAAAGGCCATTCAAAACGTCATCCAATCCGCAGCATCGTTCCCCTTCCAGATGACAAAAGTAAAAAGAGTCATCATCATCATCCGTAATTCACAGAATGTAATTCACGTCCAAGGGGAGCCTAATTATTGGTCTGACATCAATGATCCAATGGGTGTATGCAAACGGGGAATACACTACAAACAGGTAAACCCGGGCTGCTTAACAAACTCTCCCGTGACCATTAATGAAAAATAACTGGAAAATGTTTCAAATCTCCTCGAGAAACAGTATGGTGAGTCCTGGAGGGAGATTAACTCTCTGTTATAGCACAAGAACTTATTAGGCTAGCAGGAGAGGATCAAGACATTGTTCCAGGTATGATGTACTAAGTGCGTGGCAGATTGTCAGATATTACACCATGTACGTTTTTAAAAAATGCACAAATTTAGATTGATGTTCCTTCCATAAATTGAAGAATGGAATGCAAAAATATACATTTATGATCATCACATGTCTTCTCTTCACATAGTCTCTAGTCTGTTTCAAAACTGTCCATGTCCATTACAGTTGCATACAAAAGTGTCCATCGGCAAAATGAGATGCAAAAGTGTCCATACCCATTTTTATTTTGCTTATATCTTGCAAGCATTGCGTTCCTGTTTTTTTGTCAATTGCTCAAGCAGATTTGTACTAATCCATACTTATTTATATGACAAACAGTGTAGGCTTATACCAATCCACCCAGTAAAAACACATTTTCCACTTTTTCTCAAAACCAGTTATGGAGGACATGGACACTTTTGCATCTAGGCGACTCATATATATATACATACATAAACTATATATAAACTTTTGAACTGACGGTGGTTTTGGGGTCTGGGGGATGTGAAATGCGAAGATATATAACAAAGGAGAAACTGTTCCGCCTAGTCAATACATTTATTTACAACAAGTTATAAACTTGCTATTATAAGGTACAAGTTTCGGGGCCGCTAGTACTGGTCCCTTCTTCAGCCATATATTAAGTTGCAAAATCCAGCATAATTAAACACATCATAATAAAAATACATAAAATGATGAGTGAATGGATGAAATGAGGCGAAAAAGAACATATTACACACGAGGAGTAATATGAGTGCACATCAGTGAAAAGTAACACCATTGGTAGTGCTAGGTTCTTGAGAATACACTTATATAGCACTGTTCTAATGTTTGTGCATGTGGAGATCATTTCACTTGGGATTTATGGCCTGTTGTTTACAATGCTGTTGACTGAAACTTGCTGTTCAAGCTGGGGCTTCTGAGCTTATAGTCTTGCATTAGAGGGAAAACACCGAATGTCATGTCATGTATTGACTAGGCGGAACAGTTTCTCTTATGTTATATAGTGAATCTGTCAATACGGAAAATGAACTTCTTTCAGAGCACAATTTACGCGAAGATATGTCGAAATTTTCCGGAAGTCGAAACATGGTACCCATTGCAATAGTTAGCTTTCTAATGAATTCTACCTAAAACACTTATAGTGGGCGATGTATTGAAGATAGACATAATATGCTCCCCTGGACTTTTTTGTAGAACTTTTCATGCTGAACAATTCTTACACTCATAGTATTTAGCTAGTTTTAACGGTTTGCCCAGCGTAAGCTTACAAAGCGCTCGGACGCGAGTTTTTTTTCGACTTTTCCACTGAAATCGTTACTGATCGGCTTCCTTTGATCATACATAAATTATTTTCTACAGAAATCATTCTCGAGATATCCTTTACAGAATGGTGAACACCGCATCAAAATCCATCCGGTGGTTCTCGAGTTTATCCGTAACATCCAAGAATCGGGGACTTAGTTTTACACTAAGTAAAGATTATTAGTTTTATTTAATTTGTTGTTTTATTAATCTCTGGATCTTTTCATATTTAAGTGTCCAGCTCTAAATTCTTAATTTCATTCTAAATTTGCATACTTTAATCTGTGTTAAGAGGAGCAGATGACCTCGTAGTTCCGCCCTTTTAAACCTCAATTACTAACTATGTGTTTATTCAATATTAATATTGACCATTCTATTTGATTGGGCTCCCATCAACGAATTGAGCGACTGTTATACACAGATAAGTTTTCTTCAGTACCTGTGGGGTGTGGTTAGCAGAGGAACTCAAAGAGCCACAATGCGTTCTCAAGTAGGCTATCTAGCTTCACTTCTCAGCTGTTTAGTATGCGTCTGCAGGAGTCCTTACCGTGCAAATGTTTGTCTTGCTCCACTGCCTGAAATTCTAGGTTGGATTATCTACTGTTTCTTCCCAGTTAGCGGCCTAGATTGCCAGCTTGCGTTCTTCCACCATCACTAACTGCTACGCTTTTCTTCTTTCTACGAATTCATGTAGGCTACGTATGTTACCGACATAAACTTGATCTCTGTAACGTGCGTATGTATAACCCTAATTGTTACAGTTTATTGTTGTTTCATGTAGGGGCTTGGAAATCGTGTAGTTGGGCCTGTGTAGAATTTAATAACAATGTTATTGATTTTACAGTATGTCCCTTTCAACCACTGCGGCTTTTTGAGATGCCGAAGTGCCACACCAAATGCCATTCGAACATCTTCATCTTGTGAGTCCTATTGACCAGCATCTTCATTTCCATGACATGCCGCTGTTGTACATGTCTCCTTGTGACTGGCCAACATTTGGTTCCATACAGTGCTACTAGTCTAATGATGGTTTCATAAATTTTAGATTTCAGGTACATCGGCACACACCGACAGAAAAGGACTCCTGTAACTTGGCGCTACTTCATCCAGGCAGCGTTGATTCTGCTTCGAACATCTGGGAGCGTGTCATCATCCGATTGGAGAAATGACACCAGATATATAAATTCAGATGTTTTAGGAATCGCAACGCCGTCGATGTTAATTGACCCATCACTTTGTACTCTACACTCTAGGTACTCAGTCTTCCCGACGTTAAGTCGCAGGCCATATCTGTCCAAGGAGTCTTTCCAACGTTGGACTAGGTGTTGCAAATCTTGACGGGATTCACAGGTCACCATAACATCATCAGCTAAGAGTAGAGTCGTAAGGTGTGGTGTTAACACTTCTGGGCTGATGGAGTCGAGACAGAGGACGAACAGAAGTGAATATAAAGCCGATCTCTGATAAACGCCATCTTGAATGCGAAATGGTGCAGACATTCCTCGGTTGGTTGGTTCTTAAGTTTAGGGGCTGCGACAACGCGGTCATGTAGCCCCGTGTACTTTGGGTGTGTGTAGAATCTGTCTGATAACTGGTGTTGATTGTGATGACTGTATTAGTGTGTGTTACCGGTTTTTTAATTTAAGTACTGCAACTTAGAAGTTTTCAAATAGTTCCTACTTTTGCCGCCAAGCGCCACCTTCAACGACTACTAGGCCAAGTTCAGAACTTAGCTACTAGACGCCACAGCAGTCGTCTCTTGGCAACGAACGTAGAAACCTAAGAGCGTTGTTTACATTCTCAACCTATCCAATTTAGCTACACACAGGTGCAATTAGTGGAAGGTTCTTTAACATGCCATAAATCTGTGACATGGGACCGCCGGCTTTACTTCCCCTCCGAAGGAAGGCATACTTAGGGATTTTTAACGCTCTTAAAAAATCCGACGGCTTCGGCCGGGTTTGAACCCGCTATCTTGGGCATTGAAGCTCAGCATGCTACCGACTAAGCCACAGACATTCCTCAACGACTCCATACATATAAGATGGAGAATGGACGTTGTTCTTTAATGTAAGAAACAATTTCTCTGGCTGGGAGAGCGGAGTTACAATGATATTAGTAAACGAGGAGTCTTATACTGGGTACAATATTGTTAACGTCCATTACAAGAGCAGTCAATTACACAACTTCATAAGGACAAAGAATTGTAACTATACTCATATATTTCAGAGAAAGTAGGATACATGTTCTTTACTGAACATTTTGTTTGTTATATTGAGATATAAGGTTTATTTAACAATTTCATTGCCAATACTGATCATAACAGCTTGGTTAATACCATGAAGAATTTCACACAACATCTAATGCGCGTATTTACACTTGGGCAAATTCACCCAATTTAAAGATGTGCAAAATGAATCTGGGGACTAAATGCCACCAAAGATATTTTGTTTTGTGTTCAGAACTGAATGTGAGCAACGTGTCACTTAGAATCGGGGGTTTACGTTCGCTAGGTTCTCTTGTGAGTGTGGGTCCGGATCCAGTGCAGTAGGTAACTGTTATATGAAGGCAGCGTGTGCTATTGATTTACTAACTAGTTGATTGCTTGTTTTCTTTCTTGGTTGTTGGTTTGATTAATTGTTAGGCTGGCAGAGGCACTAAAGGAGCTAGGTCATAAATCACCACCCAATAAACACCGGGCCAATAATGATGCGAACTTCAAACACTCCATCTTCATTTCCTTAGGGAGCCCAGGGAATGAATCATGTCCACTTAACATATGTTTCAGTGGCATGACCGATTGATGATTACATGGCTTCGTGGACAAGACCGCATACATTAATTCCTGTGATGATTGAAAGGTAGCCTACCACCGTCACAGCAATCCTCACCTACTCTAATATTCTATTACCTCTAGAGAGATCAATGGCCAAGCAAGCAAGCAAACAAGCAGGCAAACAAGCAAGCAAACAATCAAACAAACAAACAAATGGACAAAAAAGCAAGAAGGCAAGTGAATAAACAAACAAACAAAGAAACAAACACATCAGAAGTCAAGCAATCAAACGCGCTAGTGAACAAAAATAAAGCACACAAACGAACAAGAAGTTCCGTGAAGAACTATACAGCCTACTTTTCATGCTAATGATTATTCTACAGTATATGAACCTATCTAGAATAATAACGAAATTAAGTTGGTAATATCGAAATATCTAATTAGTTCAAAATATACCTGGTATAATGTAGCCTAATAGAGCACTACAATTGGCAGCCCTGGTGACTGAATATATTCTTAGTTCCATGTCTTAAGGTACATAATACAAAATTTGGTTGAAGTCCAATGGACGTTACATGCAGTTAGACATTGGATCTATCAGCACGCCAAAGCATGTTGCCAACAATGTCATGCGTGTGCTGGTCAGAAATAATCTGAAATATTATGATATCTTTTTGTGCCAATTTTGGATGAAATCCATTTGTTAGTATAGAAGTTACATGTATTTTAAAATTGGACATATCAGCAGGCATAGAATCATGTTGGCAGCACTGCCTTTTATTAATCACTCCAAATTAATCTAGAATGTCAGGTGCTATACGTGTGCAAAGTATAGAGCTGTTGGCTTGCATACTTTCTGATATATTCATATTAGGGTAAAAAAATACAGACAGCATTTCTTAACTGTTGGCAGCCCTGATTGCTCTTAACAATACTTATAGTCATATCTGTTATGGTACACATAGCACATACGAAATTTGGTTGAAATCCAACTGATAGTACAGAAGTTACATGTATTTAAAAATTGGTACTATCAGCAAGTTTATAATCATGTTCGTAGAACTGACGTATATAAGTTACTCCAAATTAATCTAAAATCTTAGAATATACGTGTGCATAGTTTAAAGCTGTTGGCTTGCATACTTTCTGATATATAGGTATATGGATGAAAAAATAGAGAGAGCAATTATTAACAGTTGGCAGCCCTGGTGGCCTTAAGAATACGCTCAGCCATATCTGTTTATGTACAGATATTACATACAAAATTTGGTTGAAATCCAATTGATAGTGTAGATGTTATATGCATTTAAACATTGGACCTATCAGAAGGCTTAACATTATTTTGGCAACACTGTCATGGTTGGCCTCCTGGAAATTAAACTGAAATAGTCTTATCTACATGTGTGCCAATTTTGGAATAGCTCCCATGCATTCCTTGCAAGATATCCAACATGGAGCTCAAATTTCTAGTGCGTTTTTTCAGCAGTTGGTAGCACTGACATCATTTTCAAATATGGACATGAGATATTCCGGTGCACATCTTTACTCATACTAAATTTGGTTTTGATTGCTGCAGCCGTTTAGGAGTTGATAGGGGGGGGACACACACAGCCAGACAGACAGACAGACACATTTTCCCGGATCGATCTCATAAGTCTACTTTTTCCTCATTTTTGCAAAATGTGAAAAGTAGGCTAACTAGCAAACTAGTAAGTAACCAAGCAAACAAATGAACAATGAAGCAAGTCAACAAACAAATAATCTGGAAAGCAAGCAAGAAGGCAGGCAAGCAAACAAACAAACAAAATAAAAAACAAACAAGCAAGCAAAGAAGCAGACAAGCTGGCAAACAAGCAAACAAACAAACAAGCAAGCAAACGAGCAAGCAAAGAAGCAGACGAACAAGCTGGCATACACGCAAACAAGCAAGCAAACGAACAAGCAAAGAAGCAGACAATCAAGCTGGCATACACGCAAACAAGCAAGCAAACGAGCAAGCAAAGAAGCAGACGAACAAGCTGGCATACACGCAAACAAGCAAGCAAACGAGCAAGCAAAGAAGCAGACAATCAAGCTGGCATACAAGCAAACAAACAAGCAAGCAAACGAGCAAGCAAAGACGCAGACAACCAAGATAGCATACAAGAAAACAAACAAGCAATGAAACAGATAAACAAGCTAGCATACAAGTCAACAAACAAACAAGCAAGCAAAGAAGCAGACAAACAAGATAGCATACAAGCAAACAAGAAAGTAAGTTTACAAGCATCAAGAAGACACTCAGCAAGCGAACAAACAAATTATCAAACAAGCAAATTAGCAGAAAAACGAGCTATCATACAAACAAGCAAGCAAATCAGCAAGTAAGTTGGCAAGCATCAAGAAGACAGGAATACAAGCGAACAATCAAACAAATAAACAAGCAAGCAAATTGACAAACAAACAAGAAGATAGGCAAGCAAACAAATGAACAAACAAGCAAGCAAGTTAACAAACAAGAAGACAGGCAAGCAAACAAATAAACAAAGAAGCAAGTAAACACAAGCATGCAAACAAGCAATTAAACAAAGAAACACACAAGTAAGTAAGTAAAGGAAACAAGAAAGCAAACAAACATAAACATACAGACAAGAATGCAGTTGCGCAATCAATCATTAATCAAGCAATTTAACAAACAAGAAGACAGTCAAACAAATAAACAAATGAACAAGCAAACTAAAAATAAGGCAGGTAAGGAAACAAACAAAGAAGCAATTAAGCTTGTAGTTTTATGAAGCTCTTAATGTCGTGATCATAAGCCACAGGAATTCTATTTATATGGAAACCGACCACTGCACGTGATTTTGACCTCGAAAATTTCACACAGAAGCAAGCACTGGTGAGATACATGCTGCTTGACCGCTGCACTACCACCCGTTTAAGTCCCACGCCAAGGGACGTTGGCAGTGGGGTGTAGAAGGACGCTCACACTCCCTTTTCTATTATATCCGCACCCTTATTTATAGGGAGATAGTAAGGAATGTTACACATTTGTATTAATGGCAACCAAAGGATGAATGCTACACCGTTGTATCCTGTCATACACAGCAATGCTGTTCATTAGTTGTCATCTTCAAAAAGCTAAAGACAGACTATGATAAAAATGGATTAATATACTGGCATCATCTGTAGTGGAGAGAACTAGGTCTTACACGATCAGAGACCGAGGTTTGAATACCGACGATGAGAAGAACTACCCTCAGAACGGTTTTATTACATTGTAAGAAACGGAAAAGCACCTGAAATAACACCCGCACATGTTATTTAATTTATAATAGCATCCTTTATTTTAACTTTGACCCTTGTCTTATGTCGTAACATGATTGCTGGTATGAGCACAGCTGTGAAATCAGCTCTGTGGTGAGCGTCATGTGGGATGGTAGTAACCCGTGTTGATGAGAGCGTCTATATCAAAATACCGTTCTCCGGGGGAGAAATGCGAGAGAATGATATAGTGAATAGGTAGAAGCCGTTGGGAATAATGCCCTTCCATATCGCACAGTAGCATGGTGGGTAGGAAAGTTTCAGCAAGGACGTGTGGCAATGGATGATGACTAGTCTAAAATGACATAGTCGCGGTGCGACAAGCGCCCCTCTGCCAAGATTTGAATCTAATTTGGGCTAAAAAGATGTTAAGATTAATAAATAAAAATTTCTGAAGTGATTAATATTTAAAAATTATCATTAATATTTAATTAGACTTCATTAATTGGTTTGACAATGGGGGATCTGAATTAATATTCGCATAATGACTTATAGGGATTTATTATTTCGTGATTTGATTTAGCTATTGACTGTCACAACTTCGCTCGTTAGTTCACTGCAGTTTGGGATGATGTTCGCTTATTATGCTAGATGGAGCATAGCTACTAATCATCCCCGCTTGCCATGGTTTGGATGGTTTGGTAGTCGTTTACAGCGGCAGCTTCGGCGTAATGTATAGTAAACTATGAATATGTTCCTGAAGATGTATCTGTTTAAATTACTAGGTAAAGGCTTTTCTCCGGTGTAGAAACGGTATCAATTGGTGTTCGTTGGTCATTAAATGGTACTCCCATGGCGACTAGTCTGAAATGACATAGTCGCGGTCGGCTCGCAAAGCGAGCGACCGCGGCTGTGTTTGAGCCAGATACCGGTGCGTCAAGCGCTCCTCTGCCTGGATTTGGGCTAAAAGAAGTTTGGATTAATAAAAATAATTTGTGAAGTGATTTACATTTATAGTGTTGTGTGGTGTTGTGGTAGCGTGCCTGCCTCTCACCCGGAGGCCCTGGGTTGGATCCCCGGCTCCGTCAGGGATTTTAAAACTGACGTGAGGGTTGGAACAGGGTGCACTCAGCCTCGTGAGGACAATTGAGTAGCTGTCTGACAGTGAGACAGCGCCTCGATCACGAAAACCAAGATTAACGGCCGAGGGGACCCGACGCGCTGATCACGCGTCACCCCAATATCTGCAGGCCGAATGGCTGGGTAGCGGTCGCTTGGTAAGCCTTAGCCCGTCATGGGCTGTATAGTGCCAGGGGTTGACTTTTTTTATATTTATAATTTTTTCGTTAGCATTTGATTTAATCCACATGAGTTATACTCTGATTTCGCTACTATCTGCTGTGTGCTGGGCTGATGAATCAGGGTTGAAAATGAATTTAGGGGGACTCGTGGGGGACTGTATTAGTTGCTGAATTAGTTGGTCTTTGCTAGCCTTAGTTATTAATGGTATAATTTAGGCGGGCGTGGCGTGCTATCCAGTGGGTGGCACCCAGGTGGGCGGGGCGTGCTATCCAGTTGGTGTCCCCCTCTCGGGGAGCCTGTGCGAGCTCCCTGGTGGCCTAGCCACGTGTTTTCGGTTGAGAATGAATCTGTGGGGCCACTAAGGGCTAGCCGTGGTAACTGTTGCTAGTACTTCGTTTTGGTTTTGTGATTCGTAGCGTTAAAGTCTTAGGTGTTGGGCTTATAGTTTTAAACGTCGTTATTTTGAAGAATGTATTTTGGTCTCCTTTTGATTTTGTCCTTTCTATCAGGTTCATAGGTACCCTGGTTACGTATTAAAGGGTTTGTATGTCTATGTGTTTTTGCGTAGTAATTATTAGTTAGTTTTGTCATGTAGTCTAGTAAGTAAGGTGTTTTGGTTTGAGAGTGAAGGTCCGTAGTTCGAGTTTCGCGCGGTACTTTGAGAGCTATTCTTAGCATCCAATTCTGGATGCGCTGAAGTCTAGCTAGTTTGGAAACGGACATAAATGCTATTGCCGGCGCGGCGTACGTTAATACTGGTCTTATTAATGCTTTGTAAAGTAGTAGAACGTTTTTGGTTGATAGTGTAGATTTTGGATGTATAATAGGGTATAATAGTTTAATGCTAGTGCGTGTTTTTGTAATTATGTTGTCAATGTGCGTCGCTCGGGACGACCTGTCAGTATGCGGACCGACGTGGCACGTGCCGTCAACGAGCATCTCTTGGAGAAAGACTGACAGGATATTGAGGGTAAAGCTACAATTGCGCAAAAAAGCATCGTGGTGGACTAAGTTGAGGACCTTTAGACCCAGTGTTGTCATGGCAACTACTGTTTGTGTGCTGTGCTGGAATATAGGCGGTGTACTTGGCTGTAAGTCGGGTCTGGGCGGGGACACCAAGAGCCCGCTGATGAGCCAGCTTGGTGTCCTAGGCGAAACCCCACACAAGACACGGCACAAACATTGATAAATTGCTGAGTTTTAATTCACTGGCCGTGAAAGCCAATATACTTTTATTTTTTTTGGAAGCCTTCATAGGGAGGTTATGGCTGCTTGAGCTGTTAGTTCTCGCAGTAGAGGTGCAGGTGCGCTCCATAAAAAGGGAGGTAGGGCGCAGTTCGCATACTCCTGTGGGAGTCCGGGCGGGAACACCAAGATCCCGCTGATGAGCCAGCTTGGTGTCCTGGGCGAAACCCCACACAAGACTCGGCACAAACCTAGAAAAATTGCTTTGTTTTGTAAGACGTTAGTTAGTAATTAGCTTGCACCACGCAGCCAGTATTGCCGTATGTAGTTCCCACCTCGTCAAGGCAACTGTATATGTCGCATTGTCCAACCGGGCTGGTATCTGCAGGAAAGAAAATGGTTCCAATTACTTACGCTCCAACCCCCGTATATAAACCAAAGATAGTAGCAGTCTGAATGTCTGTAAGTGACATTAACTCCATCTAGACTCTAAATATTATGAATCATTGAAGGCCACAACAGGTTTTCTAAACACTCACACCAGTTAAGTGCAATCGTGCCTTATTTCAAGTTTCGGAGAAATCATTCGAAATTCAGAGGTGGTGGTGATGATGATGACTTATCTCATCTTATATCATTCATAGACCCTAACAACGCAATTACTGTATATAGGTCTGTCTGTTAAGTAGTCAGCCCGAAGGCTGGTTGGATCCTCGAAAAGTACCGCCGTTAGGTTATGTGTGTAGATACCCACAAAAACCCAAGGCAGCGCTATATTGAGGCGTACTAGGCAAGATGAGGAGTGAGGTAGTTTGCAATTGCTTTCCTCACTGAGTCAGAACAGCAGTACTAACCCTATAGAGTAGAACCTTTCACAGGCAGTGACTGTGCCCTGAATGTCATTACTGAGCACCACCCATACCTCAGTAGCTTCCATATAATCACAGCCATGAGTGAGACTGAGACATCGGTGAACGGCCACATTTTACTCTAGCATGTGCCAACAGACAAATGCAAATGTACTGCATTCATTAAGAGATGGTAGCGGCTTCGGTGGCGTAGTCGGTAGCATGCTGAACTGCTGTGCCCAAGATAGCGGGTTCAAACCCGGCCGAAGTCGTCGGATTTTTTAAGAGAGTTAAAATCCTTCAGTATGCCTTCCTTCGGAGGGGAAGTAAAGCTGGCGGTCCCATGTCATAGATTTATGGCATGTAAAAGATCCTTTCACAGACTAAACTTGTGTAAAGCAAAATTTGTTAGGTTAGATTTCGTCAGAACGCTCTATCAAAGTTCCAACGTTCGCCACTAGGTATCATTGATATCTGGTGGCGAAAGTTGGAACTACTTGAAATTGAACGGAACTCGTAGCTCACCCTTTAGGGTGTCCGCTGGAAGCAGCTACAACTCAGGCGAGCCGAACATGTCCTCGGACACTCCCGGCATTAAAAGCCATACGATAAATAATAATTAAGAGATGGTCAAACATGCCATACAGTACTCTAAATACCACAATAATATAGGATATCAGACAGTTCCCAAACGCATATGACGTTTTAACCAAGTTAACCTAAACATTTTACTATGGTGCAGATGGTCTAGATTTGACAAACAACAGGGTTCATTCTACAGTTATATGAAGTATGCTGCATATATTTCGACATTTTACCACACGTTTCCCAGGATGTATTTGTGTTTTTCACTTATGTACTGACAATATTTTTAAACTATTGCAAAGATAAAGTGAAATCGAACATTTCAAAATGCTCACTGATGAGATCAACTGTCCGGCACATTGAATAATTAATGGTACGACAAATGTAGACTACCAATACCGGTAGCGACTAAGGCTGAACATATCAATGGATTATTCGATTGGTTGGTTCCTCAATTTAGGGGCTGCGACAACGCGGTCATGTAGCCCATGTACTTTGGATGTGTGTAGAATCTGTCTGATAACTGGTGTTAATTGCGTTGGCTTTATTAGTGTGTGTTATCTGTAATTCAGGTAAGGACTGCAGACGATAAATTTCAAGTAGTTCCAACTTTTGACACCTAGCTGTGAACTTGGTTACTAGATGTCACCGCAACCGGCACCTGGTGACGAACGTTGGAACTGTAAATCATATCAAAGCTACAAATTTAGCTTCACACAATTGTAGTTAGAGGATGATTCTTTTACATGCCATAGATCTATGACAAGGGCCCACCGGCTGTACGTCCCCTCCGAAGGAAGGCATACAGAGCAATTTTTAACGCTCTTAAAAAATCCGACGACTTTGGCGGGATTGAACCCGCGATCTTGGGCATAGACGCTCAGCATGCTACCAACTACGCCACGGAAGCCGCAATTATTCGATTAATTCGACTACTTTAAATATTCGCCAATTCAAAATTCGAATAAATCACTCGAACAATGCAGTGGGTGTACGAATACGTCGATTGTTCGAATCAATCGAACATTGGAAGTACTAGAGTATTACGAATAGTTGATTATTAAAGTAAATACAGAAGATCAGTGTAAACATTTGAATTATTCGAAGAGGATGATTACCCGAAATTACTGCAATTTTTGTAAAGAAATATGTCCAGTGGATGAGTTGTTCGAAGCACGGATCGGATGGGGGTTAACCCCTCCCCATTCAGGATGATAGATCCTTATTAATTAATATCATTCAACTTCTTATCTTTCTTTCATTCATTCTAAAATGCATAGACATTAACCATTATGAAGATGGCATTAAATACCATCGGTGTTGACTGATATTAATCTCAAATTATAATAGCCGCCTTGTCAAATACTATAAAGTAGTTTATTAATTAAATTAACACGTATATGTTTCGTTATTTCTCTCCATTTCGATCTCTCGTTATTCTGTTCTTGGTGAACAATGTCGCACTTGGAGGTCGGCATGCGATTCCTCATCCAATTGCAAGACAAACGTTTCAATAGCAACATCGGATCGGGTGCTGTTTGAAAACACAAGTATGAAAACGAGAAGCTGGCAACACTGTCACATCCTGCAGAGCATCGGAATGTACAGAGAAAGCTCCAGCAGAGCGCCGAGTTCCTGCGACCTGCTTTTGGCCACGCTGCATGCAGTTACAGCGTTGCCAGAACCTTGTTTCTTAGCACGCATTTTTGTTAAACCTATTGGCGGGACTAGGTTTTGCAAGATAAACTTTTGTCGTGAATTTCGTCGAGGAACCGCATGCCGACCTCCAAGTGCAGCATTTTTGTTCACCCTGTATATTGATCTCCCCGTAGTCCTGTGACGTGGGCCCAGCGCAGGATTAAGGTATTCGTTTCCACTGCTGATACAACATCATGCAAGGTAAAACCGATTGCGGTTGGAATATCAATGTCCAAGTATTGCACACATCCTCTAATTATTTATTAATCCTTTCTTGTGACCTTTCATTTATCTAAAATTAATGACTTTTTGTAAGGATATCCATTTTGTCTTGTTTGTTAAGATAGTTTCTAAGATTTTTTTCACGCTGACGAAGTTATCATTAATATAACGAAACTTGCACTATACGTGTTAATTTTATTATTAAGCTACATTCTAGTATTTGACAAGGCTGCCTTTCTTTCTTTCTTTCTTTCTTTCTTTCTTTCTTTCTTTATTCATTTTTTCTTTCTTTCTGTTGCCTTTTATGCATTCCTTTCTCTTTGTTTCTACGTTTATTATAATTACTCGAACACAGTCACAATAGTCAGGTTATTTTACTAATGCAGATCTTTCTAAATTTGAATGATTTAATAGGTTGGTATTTGGAATAATTCAAATGTGTGAATAATTCGATTAATCGACTATTCATGTGTTCGAATCAAATATTTCTATTGGAAATTATTCGAACAATTCAAATAACTCGATGCTTTTGTTTGTAATGCAACATTACTGCGAAATGATGTGACGAAACTTGCAATCAAAACACCCTTCGTAGGCGTTAGGATGTAGTTCATTTCATTAGTGCGAGAAAATGTATCTCACTTATGTGAAATGAAAATCCACAGCCTGCTTCCAGTCTCCGACCGGGTCAGGAATGGAATGAATGAAGCCCCTATCTAGCGACGAGGATATGAACTGTGCCGGCTGCCGAGGCCTGACGCACTCCTCTGGGGCAATGATTAAATGAATGACAGATGAAATGAAATGATAGTGGAGAGTGTTGCTGGAATGAAATTTTGACAGGGAAAACCGGAGTACCCGGAGAAAAACCTGTCTGCCTCCGTTTTGTCCAGCACAGATCTCACATGGAGTGACCGGGATTTGAACCACGGACTCAGCGGTGAGAGGCCGGCGTGCTGCCGCCTAAACCACGGAGGCTTCTATCTCATTTATGTATTTTTGTAAAATGTTAATGAACACATTGTACTGTATATCTATGAAAATTGTAGAATGAATGTCAAGTATCAATCTGCAAGGCTGCCCGATGGAGTACAGGTCTCTCCTGTGGATGTGCTTTCCCGCTATCTCCATGCTCTCCAAGGTGAGTCACGGAGATCAAAGCAATACTGTTCCTGGGAATGCCGTCATAGAACACTAACCAGTGTGTAAGGAAACCTTAGCATCCACTCAGCAACCTTTCTTTATAATCCTAGTTACGGCTCTGCACCCACATCTCTAGCAAGCGCCGAGAAACATTCAGAAAGATCCAGCCGGCTGTGTGCGCCGGAGATTGGAGGATCGAATCCTGGTCGTGTCATGCCATTTATCTCACTATTTAATATATATATATATATATGTTCAAGTTGTGTGACTCAGTCAGCTGAGATTCTCGTCTTCTCTTTTCCAGGTTATGGAGGGAATCCAGCCATAATTGATTGGCATTTATGGTCGTGCTTCTTTTCGAGATCATGACATACCACACTTGGCTCTGTCGTCAGCCAACTCATTAGCGTGTGGTTGTGTTGTACTTTCACATATGCCTGTTAATAATAATAATTATAATCATTATATGCAGCAGAATGTTTAACACATAGCCTGCTTGAAAAACTGGCAATTAAGGAAAATAAGATTAACAGAAAATTTCATGGCTCCAACTTCAAAAATGGTAATAACAGACTTCAGAGCACCCACACTGAGATGATTTCAAGCGTAATCAGAAAAACAAGTATAACTTATTAAGCTCACCTCTTCAGATTGCCAGCTGAAATAATTTCTAGATATTTGTTTTCCTACTTAAGAAGTCACAAAACGATTCCTCCTTAGCTGGCGGAGATCGATAAGTACCTTTCGAAATATGGAATTTCAGAAACAGACATTCAACTTCGAACACCACTCAAACACAATAATGTTAACAATCTCATCATGTAGGAGTCACAACTCGACCGAAGCATGTTCATTCTGATGCAAGAAAAAAAAAAACACATTCCGAAAGGATGAAAATTTGGTGAGCCCAAAAGAAGGCAAACAATTGAGATCTCACGGTCCATAGTGACCCTATTACACAGAATTACCTTAATATATTCATAGATCCGGGGATCATGCCGGAAAACTGGCTTCCACTAATGCTAAACACTACTCCACGAGGCGGTTGACAAATACTGTACTTCTTTTAATATAATATGAAGATATGAATCGACTAGATTTTAGGAATATTGGCTTAGAAATAGGCATTTGGTTAATGCATAATTAAATAGAATCGCTTGTTTTGCCAGCGCTATTGCGTCATCATCTTGATTACGTTCATCTCTGCTGTATGTTGGTAAGCAGCAGGCGGGAGGCTAAACCGCTACGGTGCCTTCTCACAATGCGCAATATGTTCAGAATTTAATTAGACGCTCTTCATGGAATCCGTATCTCCGTTTAAAAACCACTCTTCCCTTCTACGATTATTAACACTCCAAGTGGGGGATAATTGCCAACTCAAGCCGGCAATTAATTTTGGATCCCAAGACGACCCGAAATGATTCCATGCCTCTCTCTTTTAAAAAGGCCGTGTAAAGTAAATTAATTTAGAATAATTATAATTAAGGTATTGTTTCAAATCATGGATCCATATCATTTTCCATCAGCAATACATTTAGTGCTGATGCAAAATTTTAGCTGATAATCAGTTCACCCGTTTATTAGACAACCTCAATTTTTGTAAACCTAATTGTTGGATTGTTGATTGTACTCTAATTCGCTTCGTGTATTCAAATGCTGCATCATTTGTACTATTTGGTGTTGCAGTTAATATTTTATCGTACTTTCCTCAATGCAATAATGATAAGAAGCTAGTCTAATGCATTCATTTTGTCTACATAGATATGTCTGTATCTGCGTGTGTCCATCTGTATGTCTTTCCTTTGTAACAAATAACTTAAATGTCTAATCCTCCTTTTTAACCAAGCTTGGGGTGTTGGACGTATTTAAACCAGGATTCCAAAATTTTAGCTTTTCATAGGCTAAGTCAGAGGTTTCCAACCATTTTTTTCCCTCCCATACCCTCTTATACATATTTATCTATAATGGCACCCCATAAAAGTAAACTTTTAAATAATATGTTATGGGCAATATGTACATAACTTAATGAAAACATTAACAGTAAAAAATAACTTACAACCATTTATAACTTACTTTTTGAATACAATATAACTAATATTTTTAATACATTATTTGTTTGCTGTTCATTTCAATAAGATGCTAAATATAATATTCAATTTTACTTTTATTTACTTGTGCAAATGAAGATGTATGAGCATTTAACTGAGCAAAATAAGCAATAAGTACATACGATTTTTTTATTTTGATTTTATTGAAAAACAATTAATTCTAGCGATTAGTTTGGCAAAAATAGACAAATCAAGACAATCGCAGTGCAGCGGTGAAAGTGACTGGGGTTGGGGTAGGGTGGGTTGTCGAGGGGGAGCAATGATCTCGACGTGCGTGAATAACACGGCACTGGGTGCCGGTACATTACGACTGACACGTACGATGGAAACATGGCGCCCGCTATTACCGTTTATTTTTGGCGTACCTTTAACCGGTTCGTTACGTACTACCAACAGGTACGCGTACCCCAGGTTGGGAACCGCTGGACTAAGTAATACAGAATGTTTCGAAAAACGTGTCCGATATTGTGACAGGGGTTGGATTGGTCAAAACGAGAACATATGTTATGTCCGGAAACAAATACCTGTTGAGATATGAGCCATTTTACTTGTGCTGTGAATGTACCCTTCAGACAATGGGCGTCTTCTTACCAGCTACTTCTAATGAACACTTGACTGTCACACACGTTTAACAGAACACGCGTTGGGCAAACAACCTTCCACACCTCCAACTAGGAGCTGTGATGATTTCAGCCGGACTGTCCGCGCATACCATCTGTACGTTACAGGAGATGCTCAACATGGTTTACCATATGCTTTGACTCTTCTTCGCAAGGAATCCCCAACTCGTCCAATAACGCCTGTGGCCACTCTCATTGGTCACACGCTCTTGTAACATCTGCACATTGTCGATGGGTGTGGCATACACCAATGTCTTTAAATGTCCCCATAGCCAGAAATCTAATTTATTAAGATCCAGAGAACGGGGAGGCCATGCTACTACCATTTTCTAATCTATAGCAAAAATCCATGTTTGCCATTTTCCTCGAGGAATACTCCTTCACACTGTTTTCGTCATCCAAACAGCACGGGACCAACAGTCTGGTGCGGGTAGCACACTGCACTGCCAGCACAACCGCATACTATGACTGAACATCCGACTCATGCAAAAACCTTCAACGGAAGGACTCCTGCACCACCGAACATAACGCCTCCTCTATGCGGGTAAAATGGTGCATATCTCAACAGGTATTTGTTTCCGGACATATGTTTATGGGAACATTTCTTCTCGTTTTGACAAATCCCAACTCCTGTTGCAATATCGGACACTTTTTTCGAAACACCCTGTAGATGGTACCAACCTTATTGCCATCCTTGTGTACAACCAAGCCAATTTTGGGCAAACTTGGTACGTAAAAAGTGCTCTCCAGAAAAGCTTGGTTTATACAGTCTATGCTTGTTCCAGTGCCGCCAAATGTAAATGAAAAGTACTAAATACAAACACCACAGCTACCATTTGATTAATCGTAAATTGTTGCACCTAATTTTAATAATATTTCCTTGTATAAATAATTCACTTAAAAGAATAATTTTCGGATTTATACCACATACAAAAATGCCAACTGTAAGTAATATATGATAGGCGTATCTTTTCGTCATGGAAGACAGAATATTACATGGCTCCAAATGTGCAGCGCATTTACAGCAGTAGGCCTAAATGGAAGTCATTACCGAAAGAGATGGTAATCATCTGCAATCCCAATACAAAGAAACTTGAGTTCTTCTACCGCTTAAATCCGTAATACGACAAGTGCATCTGCTAATGGAAGCTGAGAGTTAAAGCGATGTCTTAAGCTTAATATTGTTCTGAGTATCGTACGCCTTTGGATATCGTTTACGGGCCCCGTGAGGTGAAACTGAGAAGAGGCGGGTTCTATTCCTTCCTCAGTGATCCTGGAAGTGGATTTCCGTGGTTTCACTTCTACTCAAGGCAAATGTGGGGTTGGTGCCTAACTTGAGGGCACGGCTGCTCATTACCTAAATCCTACATCGATTACAAGTACACCCACTAGTGCAGGCATCATAGGGACAACGGTTATCACTCAGACAACTTCTACAGAATCAACAACAACGATATCGTTTAACGAACGAGGGGATTCGTCCCTTAAAACAACAATAACTAACTAACGTGGGAATTTTCAGAGCTTGGGATGAGGACTGAAACAGTGCTCTTGTCAGTCGTAAGTATGAGCATGTCTCAACTATTGCTGGAGTGTCCACTTCATGATTTCCTCCCCCATAGTCTGATCAACCTACAGGTGCAATTCTTTTTATTTTCTGCCTCAATTTATATACCTCCATTGTTGAGAAACTACGTATCGTACTTCTTTACTGTAGCACGAATAACGTGAAAGGCTTCAAAGAACAGAGCTTCCCATTTGTTGCATCCCACTAGCAGCGTGAAGCATGGACAGTAACATGTGTTTAGCTGACAATGGAGGGAAAACCCGAGATAACGCGAGGTTTGCCGGTAGCAGGCGAAGGACCATTCCATCTATCACTCTGTATTGGCCGAAGCCTGGCTGACATCTCGGTCACTGGACGCAAGTGATAACATCCTGCCAGGACCACGGCCTACAAGCCCAGACAACTTGAACCTAGTTATCAATGCCAGCTGTGAAAGCCTAAGTTATTAACAAGACAAACTATACAAAGAATAGCAAAAAATAAAAAAGTATAACTTCAGCCACAGTGATCAAGAACTGATGATGATCGCTTGACGGTCGAAACGCGTAATCCATAATTCCCCCTTTATCACTGAATAATATTGAAAATGAAAATCCACAGCCTGCTTCCAGTTCACCGACTGGGTAAGGGAATGGAATGAATGAAGCCCCCATCTAGCGGCGAGGATATGAACTGTACTGGCTGCCGAAGCCTGTCGCACACCCCTGGGGCAGTGATTAAATGAATGACAGATGAAATGAAATGATAGTGGAGAGTGTTGCTGGAATGAAATTGTGAGAGGGAAAACCGGAGTACCCGGAGAAAAACCTGTCTGCTTCCGTTTTGCCCAGCACAAATCTCACATGGAGTGACCGGGATTTGAACCACGGACCCAGCGGTGAGAGGCCGACGAGCTGCCGCCTAAGCCACGGAGGCTCTAGTGAATAATATTAATACATGTACATTTTTTCAGGAATGTGTGTTATATAATATAGCCTATACTGTAGTTACCCCGCCTAATCTAATGATGCTAAAGCGTGTTGACCAACTGAAAAGTATAAATTGATAGTTTGTACAGGCAACACTGAAAAAAAAAATGCCTTCAAAACTTCACATAACATGAAACAGAAAATATTTGCCACTAATAAGTGGAAGAAAAGTCAGGTCAATCCTAAGTAGGATGACCTCGCTGTTCCGCCCCTTGAAAGAAGCAATACCTAACTAACTAGTTCTGACCACAATGATTGCCACCCATGTGCTTGGGGTACACATTCAAAAAAATGAGCAACTGAACCATCACTAGCCCCATATAGAAAATTCACGGTCGTTGTTCAGCAATTCAATGATTTTACCGGTTAGGCTGCTAAAGGAGCTGTAATGACCGATCATTTCATTAACTCCCAGCATGTACCAGTTAATAAAATAGCATCGTACTTCTGTATATCACATGCAGAAATAATTGAACTCAATAAAAAGCTCAATTTTATTCATCAGAGCTTAATTTCACCGAGTTATACACAAAAAGGGAAAACAGCTCAGTTTATCTAATTACCACCAGGGCTTTGAATGTATTCCATGCTAAAAGCAGGGCGATTCCCGCATGGCCCGTTCACACTCCCCGTAGCTGCTTCATTTGATTGAAAAACACTTTATATCTGGCAGAACTTAATTGTTTTCATTACTCCCTCTATGCACGTTTGCGAATCAATGTAACAATGGTGACATTTATACAATTCTCACGAGAGACGCTTCAAATGTTCCAGCGCTCCACAGCGTTTACCTCGCTTTCCTTTGGCCTTTCATTTCCTAATTGTCATGTCCTAAAGGCAAGGCCCTGACGATGCAACCACATTGGTCTCTCCTCGGCTGAACGTTTCAAAACAGCACATTCCTGGAAGTTTAGTCTGTCCATCACAGAATCTAGATACTTCTTCCTTGGTCCTCCTCTTCCCTTTCTCCCCAAAACTTTTCCTTCCAACATGATCGTTAGGAAATTGTTATGGCGTAGTCTGTGGTCAAGGAATTTTGTTTTCCTCTTTTCTATAGTGTTGATCAACTCCCTTGTTTCATCTACTTCCTTAAGGATCTCTTGGTTTGACTTTTTCTCTATCCAGCTTATTCCCATTGCTTCCATACAACAAACATTTTGAGAAGATACTTCTTAATTTTAGTGTTTATGTTTCCGTTTGTCAGAAGATGTTTCTTGTTACTGAAAGCCTGTTTGGCTAGAGCAATCCTCCTCCTGATTTCTGTGGTGCACCTATTGTCGTGTGTATTGTTACGGCTGTGAGTTCGTTTCATCGCTCGCCGCATGAGTCACCACTGCCCCAGGGCTGGGCTGCTCGGCCTCAGTGTATTGCGTGCGCCTTATGCAACAGGACTACTAGGACAAAGGGATGGTCCAGAATATTCGTGACTGAGCCAGCGATGGAAACCTCGAGAAGCCGTGAACCCTGGATGGGTCTAGAAGCATTTATTGAGCCACCGGCCTGCTATATAAGAGCGACCTGTCAAGCAGCAGTGGTTGTTGTGTTTTTATGAGCTAGTGCGAGCGCTCATCCTGAGCGACAGAAGTGTGGTGACTTGCGAAACCCCTAGTGAAGCTGATTCTCTTGACAGCGAGGAAGTGAGAAGCCTACAGAGGAACTGTGTCTTGAACGAGAGTGTTTTTCGAGTGCGACATAAGTGATTGTGGTGCATTGTGAAACAGTGTGTAGTACGGTGACAGGCTGAGTGCAGATATTTCCAGCCAACGCACGGGGCCACCTCATTACCAGGGATTAAATTCAGCGGCTTACTGACAAGTGAAAGGGGAAGTGTTCTCGCCGAGGAGGAAACTGGAGTAAGGTAATAATTGCTTGTATTTACTGAAGAGTGCTGTATCTTTCTGGCCGCAATAAAGTTAATTATTTAATTTAAAGGAACAATCTGTGTTGTGCTTCAACCCACCGTAATCCAGTTAACAAAAAGTGCCACTAGGGGGGTGGCACGTAACAACTGGTGTCAGAAGCCGGATTACGAACACAAGCACAAGCACAACACCTGACGGTCCTGGTTTCAAAACCCGAGCAGGTCATTTTCTCTAATTTTCCTGTGAGTGCATGCCCTTTACAAGACAAACAACTAAAATGGTGGCGCAATTGGCAGCATTGCTAGAAAAGTTAAATGGCATGGAAACCAAGATGGAAGACGGCCAGAAGAAGATGGAAGAAAGCCAGAAGAAATTAGCCAAGGACCTGAAGGATGACCTGAAGAAGATGGAAGTCGGCCAGAAGAAGATGGAGGACGGCCAGAAGAAGTTAGCCGAGGACCTAACTGCCAAACTAGAAGACGGCCAGAAGAAGTTAGCCGAGGACCTAACTGCCAAACTAGAAGACGGCCAGAAGAATTTAGCCAAGGACCTAACTTCTAAATTAGAAGACGGTCGGAATAAGTTAGCAGAGGACCTAACCGCCAAATATCTGGATGGCCAGAAAAATCTGGAAGAGTGTCTGCTGACGAAATTAGAGGAAAGCCAAAGGAAATTAGAACAGGGTCTGCGTGAGGAAGTCACGGCAGTGGAAAAGAAGTTCGACGCCTTACAAGTGGAAGTTGCCGAGCTGGGCCAAGGCCCGCTGATGAGGGTGGAGGAGAAATTCAACGCCTTACAAAAGGAAGTTGCCGAGCTGCGCCAACGCCCACTGACGGGGGTGGAAGAGAAATTCAACGCTTTACAAAAGGAAATTGCTGAGCTGAGCCAACGCCCGCCGACGGGGATGGAAGCGAGACTCAACGCTCTACAAGAGGTAGTTGCCGAGCTGCGCCAACGCCCGCCCACCGTTACACCGGGAATATCAGGAACGGGACATAGCAGAGTGACGCCCCCAACCTTCGACTGAAAGGTCCCGTGGAGCACCTACTTACGTCAGTTCGAGGCAGCCTGTTCCATAAATAACTGGAACAACACAGAAAAGGCTACAGCTCTTATTGTAGCGCTGAGAGGTGACGGCCTTAACGTCCTTCAGGCCATCCCGACTGGATCCCAGGACTACGCAACACTGATCGCCCATATGGAGTCCCGATATGGAGATAGCCATCTTCAGCAGGCCTACCATATGCAGCTCCGGACCCGGGTACAGAAGAACGCGGAAACCCTGCAGGAGTTCGAGATGGACATCGCACGTCTCGTAAGGCTCGCCTACCCAACAGCGCCGGCCGACTTTCTGGAGCGGATAGCGACGCAGACTTTCACCGACGGGCTACGGGACTCGGGCACTCAACAGGCGCTGCGACTAGCGCGCAATAAGACCCTGACAGATGCGCTGAGCCACGCACTTGAGTTCGAGACGGCAAAACAGGCATCCAGAATGCACGCGCGGGTGCGTCAAGTGGACGTCGACGAATCAGTAAAAACCAACGAGACCAAGCCCCTGGCTGACGAATTAATGGAGGCGCTAAGCCGTTTCTTCGATAGTTGCGGCACCACCAGCAACGACACAGCCGGAAGGCAACCGGAGAGGCGCCCCCGAAAGAGGACTACCGACCTGCTGGACCTGCGGTAAGAAAGGCCACCTGAGCAAGGACTGCGGTGATCGCCGCCGCCGAGGGTATCCGACGGGAAATCATTCGTCTGAAAACCGCGCGACCCAGGGAAACGAGTATTAGCCAGCCTTGAGGGGCAAAGGTTGGCTTGTGACAGTCGTCAAGCCCCGGCAGTCCAGGTTCGTGTGACGAAGTTACGGAGGGACAATAGCAGCCTGATGGTCGACCGAGTCGTCAACGGAGAGAGCTGGTCCATGCTAATCGACACGGGAGCATCGAGGACCCTCGTCAGTCCCACCGTGATCCCGAAGTGGAGAGTGCAACCCACACAAAGGAACCTCCAGCTAATAACCGCGACCGGAAAGACCGCACCGGTACATGGCGAAGCATCACTGGAGTTCGTCATTGGTCGACGGGCGATAAAGCATCCAGTGCTTGTGGCTGACGTATCAAATGAAGTGATCATCGGACTGGACTTCCTGGACCAGAACAACATCATCTTGGATCTGAGTACCAACACTCTGCACTTCGGAGGTGAGGAACTTGCTTTGCAACCTGCGCACGAGTCCATCACTGCACGACTAGTAAGGCTGAGAGAAGACGTCATCGTTCCCGCCAGGACGGAGGTCAGCGCTGCCGTAATTGTCGACGGAACTGCTGAGGGAGTGGCGGCTGTCATCGAGCCAAAATATGAGGACATCCAGACAAAAGGATTGCTAGTTGCCAAGACTCTCATCAACACGACGTCTCGGCCGTACGTCCGCCTGTCCAACCTGAACGACTACGACATTACGGTTCACCGGGACACCAACCTAGGAGTCTGCGAGCCCGTTACCTGGATTGCCCCCATCACAGATACGACGGACGGACACCTGCAGACGGACAACCGAAGAAGACGCACACTGCCAGAAGAACTACAGAAGCTGTACCAAGGATCCCAGGACCATTTAGACGAGGAACAATCACGCCAACTTCAGGACCTGCTACGCGAATTCAAGGACGTCTTCTCCGTGGGGAGCAAAGACTTCGGCAGGACAAGCTTGGTCCAGCACAGAATCGACGTTGGGGACAGCGCACCGATTAGGGCCCCATTCCGACGTGTCCCGCTCGCCAAGCAAGCAGAAGTCGACCGGATGGTAGAAGAGATGGAGGAGCAAGGAGTGATCGAGCCATCACATAGTCCTTGGAGTTCTCCGGTTGTGCTAGTGAAGAAGAAGGACGGTTCCACCAGGTTCTGTGTGGATTACAGGCGGGTGAATGACGTCACGAAGAAGGACAGCTACCCTCTCCCCTGGATCGACGACACCCTGGACACCATATCAGGGTCGAGATGGTTCTCCACCTTGGATTTGAAGAGTGGCTACTGGCAGGTGGAGGTCCACCCTAAGGACCGCGAGAAAACTGCGTTCTCTGTGGGCAGCGGGCTCTGGCAGTTCACCGTCATGCCATTCGGCCTGTGCAACGCCCCTGCGACCTTCGAAAGGCTAATGGAGTCCATTCTGAGGGGACTACACTGGAAGACCTGCCTGGTCTACCTAGACGACGTCATCGTTCTGGGGAGAAGCTTCGAGGAGCACTACAGCAACCTGAAGGAGATCTTGTTGAAGCTACGGGCTGCCCAGCTGAAGTTGAGCCCCAAGAAGTGTCAGCTCTTCCAGAAGCGGGTCCAGTACCTGGGGCATATCGTCTCCGAAGAAGGGGTGCGCACCGACCCAGAGAAGACCGCAGCTGTGAGGGAGTGGCCAGTTCCGAAGGACAAGTCCCAACTACGAAGCTTCCTGGGACTCTGCACTTATTACCGTCGCTTCGTGAAAGGATTCGCCGACATCGCCAAACCTTTACATCGACTGACTGAGAAGGACCAACTCTTCACGTGGACAGAAGAATTCCACAGTGCCTTCGAACAACTCAAGCAGTCTCTGTGCACCGCGCCTATTCTGGCCTACCCCAGACCTGGAACAAGGTTCATCGTCGATACCGATGCCAGCGACTTTGGCATAGGGGGAATCCTGACGCAAGTAGTGGACGGCGAGGAGAGAGTAGTGGCCTACTTCAGCAAGGCCTTGTCAAAGCCAGAAAGGAACTACTGCGTCACCAGGAAGGAGCTGCTCGCCATCGTGAATACCATTGAACACTTCCACAAGTACCTGTACGGGCAAGAATATCTCATCAGGACCGACCATGCATCCCTGCGGTGGCTCCTGAACTTCAAGCAGCCCGAGGGTCAACTCGCGCGGTGATTAGAGAGGCTTCAACAGTACAACTTTGAGATTCAGCACAGGAAAGGCCAACTGCATTCTAACGCCGACGCCCTGTCACGAAGACCGTGCCCCGAAGACTGCACCTTCTGTGCCCGAAGGGAGGAGAACACCGGGATACAGTGCCGAAGGACTACCGTGGAACTTCAAGGAAGCTGGAGCCGCGAATCTTTCATGCGGGCACAAGCAGAAGATGATGACCTGGGACTGATAGCCGAATGGAAGAGGGCCTGTGTCCCCAGACCCGGGTGGAACATTGTGAGTGACTGCAGTCCAAAGTTTAAGTCCTACTGGGCGCAGTGGGACTCGCTGGTTGTGAGGGATGGCCTCATATGCCGTACCTAGGAGAGCACCGACGGGAAGACATCTCGGGAACAAGTCGTCGTTCCAAAGGCTATGACGGAGGAAGTCCTGAAGGAAGTCCATGGAGGATCATCTGGTGGACACCTAGGGATAAAGAAGACCCTGGAGAAGCTGAGAGAGCGGTTCTACTGGATCGGATGCCGAACTGACGTGGAGAACCACTGCGCGAGGTGCCACGATTGCGCAGCCAGCAAGTGCCCAGGACGAAGACGACGGGGTCCACTGAAGATCTACAACGTGGGCGGCCCCATGGAGAGAGTGGCCATCGTTGTCGCTGGGCCATTCCCGCCATTCCCGTTAAGCGAGGCAGGGAACCGCTACATATTGGTCGTCAGCGACTACTTCACCAAATGGCCGGAGGCGTATGCGCTCCCTAACCAAGAAGCCGCGACGATCGCAGAGACCCTGATGAAGGAATTCGTCAGCCGGTACGGAGTACCCCTGGAGCTGCACTCCGACCAAGGGAGGAACTTCGAGTCAAAGGCGTTCCAGAACCTATGCCAGCTGCTGGGAATCCGGAAGACAAGGACGACGCCGCTACACCCTCAGTCCGACGGGATGGTAGAGTGATTCAATCGCACCATCGAGAACCACCTCCGAATAGTCGTCAGCGAGCACCAGAGGGATTGGGACAGACATCTTCCTCTATTTCTCCTGGCCTACCGCGCCGCCGTGCATGAAGCCACCGGGTGCACACCAGCCCGGGCCATGTTTGGGAGGGAACTCCGTCTACCAGTCGATCTTGCCTTCGGCCGACCTGTCCCGGTAAGCCAGTATTGTCAAAAACTGGTCGACCAACTGGAGGACGTGCACGCGTTCGCGAGGAGGAAACTGCGGATCGAGACCGACCGGATGAAGACCCGATATGACCAGCAGACGGATGCCGGTGGATTCCACGAGGACGACCTGGTCTGGCTCTTCAACCCATTACGGAAGAAAGGCCTGTCACCCAAACTGCAGAAGTCCTGGGAGGGCCCGTACCGAGTCATGAAACGGATCAACGATGTCGTCTACAGGATCCAGCGGAGCCCGAGGGCGAAGATGAAGATCGTGCATCGAGATCGCCTGGCAGCCTACGGAGGGACACAGACGGACCAATGATTGATCGGGACGTTCAGCCTTTTAGGAAGGGGGTGGTGTTACGGCTGTGAGTTTGTGTTGTCGCTCGCCGCATGAGTCACCACTGCCCCAGGGCTGGGCTGCTCGGCCTCAGTGTATTGCGTGCGCCTTATGCAACAGGACTACTAGGACAAAGGGATGGTCCAGAATATTCGTGACTGAGCCAGGGATGGAAACCTCGAGAAGCCGTGAACCCTGGATGGGTCTAGAAGCATTTATTGAGTCACCGGCCTGCTATATAAGAGCGACCTGTCAAGCAGCAGTGGTTGTTGTGTTTTTATGAGTTAGTGCGAGCGTTTATCCTGAGCGACAGAAGTGTGGTGACTTGCGAAACCCCTAGTGAAGCTGATTCTCTTGACAGCGAGGAAGTGAGAAGCCTACAGAGGAACTGTGTCTTGAACGAGTGTGTTTTTCGAGTGCGACATAAGTGATTGTCGTGCATTGTGAAACAGTGTGTAGTACGGTGACAGGCTGAGTGCAGATATTTCCAGCCAACGCACGGGGCCACCTCATTACCAGGGATTAACTTCTGTGGCTTACTGACAAGTGAAAGGGGAAGTGTTCTCGCCGAGGAGGAAACTGGAGTAAGGTAATAATTGCTTGTATTTACTGATGAGTGCTATATCTTTCTGGCCGCAATAAAGTTAATTATTTAATTTAAAGGAACAATCTGTGTTGTGCTTCAACGCACCGTAATCCAGTTTACAAAAAGTGCCACTAGGGGGGTGGGACGTAACAGTATTAATGCTTCCCAAGTAACAGAATTACCGACAGTTGTGGCTACGCTGGCTAAAGTGCAGCGTTAGGTCATGGGGCCAAGCTCTCTGCTGACTCGGTAGACGCGTGGGTTCGAGCCCCACCGTCGGCCGTCCTTGAAATGGTTTTCCGTGGTTTCTCCATTTTCAACACCAGGCAAATGCTGGGATGGTACCTTCTGATAGGCCACGGCCGCTTCCTACCACATCCTTCCCAATTTCATTCATCTTCATCCGTTCCATCTTTCTCCCGACGCGCAGGTCGCCCACGGGCGTCGACTAGAAAGACCTGCACTCGGCCTCTCAGGAGACCACACGATAATAAAAAAGTCCTCTCGGCACGCCGGAAGGCGGAGGTAGATTTCACCGGACAAGCCTGGGGATAAGCGAAAATAGCCAGAATATGCAGGTTTTCGTAGAAGGATCAGACCTCATTTCTTGCGAGAAAGCATTTTATAATCGGAGCTTAATTAACTTTGTTTTTCGTCATTTTATGCATATATTAAACATTTTATTGTCTTAAGAGGACGGTAATATTCTTGTCATTTGGAGTCCATTTTTATACTTGTGGTCACACTGTCCTTATGCAAGGTTTTGACACTGATGTGTAACTATCTAACGGTCTGTTACTTGTTCACACAAAATTTTATCTCCCGCAGAGATTTTGGTTGGTTCCTCGGTTTAGGGGCTGCAAACAACGCGGTCATGTAGCTCCGTGTACTTAGGGTGAGTGTAGAATCTGTCTAATAAACGGTGTGAATTGTGATGGCTGTATTAGTCTGTAATTGAGGTAAGGACTGCATGCGGTCAATTTCAAGCAGTAGTTCCTAATGTTGCTAACAAATACTACCGTTAACGACACCTAGCTATGAACTTGTCTACTAGATGCCACCGCAACCAACAACTCGAAATGAACGTTGGAACGTCCCCTGCAAAGGAAAGCATACTGAGGGATTTTTAGCGCTGTTAGAAAATCCGACGACTTCGGCCGGCTTTGAACCCGTGACCTTGGGCATAGAAGTTCAGCATGCTACCAGTTAAGTCACCGAAGCCACTTCACAGTCAGATAGAAAACTGAATGTGTTCTCGTGCAAGTGCGTTGTCATGGCAACGTCTGATGGCTCATTCCTCATCAATTTAGTAGTGTTGTCATGGCAACCTCTGAATGCTCTTGGCATTTTCTTATAATTCTGAAATCATTTTTCTCATCCCTTGGCGTAATTGTGGGTCATATCAAAAATTCTTTCAGACAAACGTTTTAGGTAATTATTAGGGGAATATTGTCCATTTTGTACGGTTTTTATATTGTGCCTATTAAGAGAGATATGATTAATGTTTCCCGAAAAAAAAACACTTTTTCCCACCCCTTTGGTCAATGGTTAGTGCTATCAAAAAACGTTTCAAACATAAATTTTTGAGCCTTATACGACACATAGTATGAACTTTGAATGGATTCGATATTTCAAATATTAAGAGAGTTATAGCGTTATTTCACTTTTTCGAAAAAAGCCCCCCATTTTCACCCCCGTCGACCGATTGTGCCCATTAACGAACTCGACCGAGATTTTATAGGGATACATATTATGTAAAAATTTCAAAGTGATTGCTGCAAATTTGCGGTATTTATCGTGTCCACAAAAAGTGATATATATATATATATATATATATATATATATATATATACATATATACATAAATTATATATAAACTTTTGAACTGACGGTGGTTTTGGGGTCTAAGGGATGTGAAACGCGAAGATATGTCGAAATTTTCCGGAAGTCGAAACATGGTACCCATTGCAATAGTTAGCTTTCTAAAGAAGTCTACCTAAAAAAAGGAACAGAATTAATTGACTTGTTGTACGGTGTCATAATTTATCTTGATGTTTGTTGATATTTTTACATATGATTTCCTGACAACTACTAATTTTGATTTCGATCTTGGGGGCGTAGTGGCGCAGCGGTCAAGCCGTTGGCCTCTCACCAAGGTGGACCGGGTTCGATTCCGGGTCAATGCATGTGAGATTTTCTAAGTGAAATGCCCTTTCCTGTGGATCGGATTCCACGTAAAAAAGGAGGTCCCGGGCTCATGATCGCATGATTAACGGTCACGTAAACTAAACGCTTCCTTTGTTTTCGATCTGTTCAGTTTCAATTTTCATTCTTGTAGGGTAGATTTCAAAACTCGTAGCATTTTACTCAGTTTCCTCTCTGAATCTGCATTTGATGCAATGTCATTAGCAAATCTTATAAAGTGGATTTCTTGTCCATTAATTTTATTTCATTTGGTCTTTTGTTTAAATTTTGATACGGCCTCTTCAATGAACACGTTGGACAAATATGGAGATAATGCACAACCCTTTCTCATTCCATTTCTAATGGATGCTACCCTTACTTTTCCAGACATTTCTACATCTCTGTGCTATATTTTTTAAAAGAGAAAAACAAGATGTTCAGGAAAGAATATATAGCCTACTTTCTCCTAAATGTATGCGTATAGTAATAACTCTTTGTCTTTATCACCTCCTAATTTCTTCCAATTCGAAGTGCAAATTGCCACACTGGATTTGAGGAGTGGCGTTCAAATAATTTACCCCAGCATTTTGCAATTTCATCAGCAAACACTCCAAACAACGTAGGTATTCAATATATTAACACCGACTACTTACAATAATTTAAACTTCGTTGCTCTAAACGTATCATTGGGAGAAACATATTTAATATACCTATTACACAGCTAATTTGTAATCACGCACGGCTAACGAGAAAGACAGACCATGGCACGTAAACCAAACCCTTCTGTGACGTAGGCAATGTACCGGTACTGCTTGATGGTGCTTGTACGTTTAAGTCGAGAGCAATTCATAAACAGCAGAAATGCAATATTTTATATCAATCATCATAAAATGGACGCAGTTTAGATGTTCCGTGTGTTTTCAAACACGATAAATTATACTGTATAGGTTTGCATAACTACGCTTGTTGAAGTTACTCCTTACAAAAATCCAGGTGAACTAGGATTCAAGGGTTCGTTGTGTCTTTAATAGCTGCAACGAGCAGGCTGAGTTATAGAGTCTGTGACCTTCGTTGTGAGTTAAATTATGTGCACATGAGTATAATTTGATCAAAGAATCTTGCAGCACAGTATAGATATCATTAACTTATTGTTGATTCAAGGGGCGGAACATAAATTAATTCGTTTATAGAAGAAATCTGCGGAATACACTACCCACCGACTAACGACTTGTATCAATACCTTCTATGAAGACAAGTGATAAATGAATATCAACGTTTATACAGGTTCAATGATGTAGACAAGATGATTAGGTACCACACCGCCAGTAAAACGAAGACCAGGCAGGGGTGCAACAGAACTACATTGCTGACGTCACGAAAACTCACCAGAGCCAGTCATTCTCGTTGGCCGTGATATTCGCACCATATCTTGGGGATGTGTACCCTCTATCGGCAAAAATAATAACCTTTTCAATTATACTGTAGACATGGGTTCACTAACAGGCCGGTAGAGAGCACAGCTCGCATCTAGAAGGCTGTAGTTAGCTATAACATAGTTCAAGTAATTACTCTTAGATGTCACTCCGGTGGTGAATGTTGTTTTAATTAAATATATATTTTCCATTTCAAAATGCACCATATCATTTTTTTAGTCTTTTACCCTCCAGGTTGGTGGAACCCACAGACTCAGCGAGGGAACTTACCACTACCGATTCTACGGGCAATATCCTAGAGCTGGGAACATTGAATCGGAAGGGATACAACTGGTGAGGTGGGATTGGCACCTCGCCCAGGCGGCCTCAACTGCAAAGCGAACAGGGGCCTCATGAGGGAAGGTAAGGGATGGTGAGGATGGATAGGCAAGGAAGAGGGAAGGAGGCGGCCGTGGCCTTGAAGAAGGTACCATCCCGGCATTTGCCCGAAGACGAAGTGGGAAACCACGGAAAACCACTTCGAGGATGGCTGAGGGGGAATCAAACCCCCTCTACTCATTTGGGCCACCCGAGCTGAGTAGACCCCGTTCCAGTCCTCGTACCACTTTCCAAATTTCGTGGCAGGGCCGGGAATCGAACCAAGGACCTCCGGGGCGGCAGCTAACCATGCTGACCGCTACGCTACGGAGGCGACTACCATATAATGCTTTATTTTATAACGTCTCAGTACTCAAGAAATAATAAATATAAAAAAATTCTAGCAAAAAGTCCAACTCTGATAGGATTTGAACAACGGCCAGCCTGATGAAAGACCAACGCCCTGACCACTCAGCCAATCGTGCACACTCTAATTGATCGTTAGGAACCAATATATATACAACGTTATAGCATATCATGACTTGGACTAAACGTTTTCTTCACTGGAGTATACTTTAAACTGAGTTCATTTCATAGAAAGTTCAAATATTTGTTACCACTAGGCTATATTGCATGCAACATACTGACATTAATAATAAAACAAGATGTTCAGTAAAGAACTTTCTCCTAAATGCATGGGTATTGTTATAACTCTTTGTCCTTTTCAAGGAGTATAATTGAATGTTGGTTGTAGTAGCTTGTTGAAATACAACGTGCTATAGGGATATTAAACATGAATATGAGGTGCCCTTTGCTAGTGCTACCTCTGTAAAAAAAATCATTCAATTCGGTTTCACCGTGTTTGAATTGATCCGGGGAATGGATTTGCACACATACATGGCCGCTATTTGCAAATTATTGGGCTGATGACCTTGTAGTCAGTCATAAGATGCTTTCCACAAAAAGGCATGTTGTGGCAAAATCCGGTAGAGATCAAATTATTAGGATGGTCGAAATTTGATTTAAGCTTTTAACATTTGGGTGGCCGTCATTACATTTCCGTCAGGATGGCGGCGATATAAAACATGACACTGAGGTGCCTTTTCTAGTGCTACCTCTGTACCAAATTTCGTTCCATTCGGTTTCACCGTGTTCGAATTAATAGGGGGAAACGATTTTCACACAAAGATGGGCGCCATCCGCAAACTATTAGGCTAATGACCTATTAGATTTGTCAAAGGATGCTTCCTCCATAAAGGTATGTTGTTGCAAAATTTGGTAGAGATCGGATGATTAGGTTAGTCGTAATTTGATTTAAGCTATGAAAATTTGGGTGGCCGCCATTACGTTTCCGTCAAGATGGCGGCGATATAAAACATGACACTGGGGTGCCCTTTGCTAGTGCTACCTCTGTACCAAATTTCATTCCATTCGGTTTCACCGTGTTCGAATTAATAGGGGTAATCGATTTTGACACAAAGATGGCCGCCATCCGCAAACTGTTAGGCTAATGACCTATTAGATTTGTCAAAGGATGCTCCCTCCATAAAGGTATGTTGTTGCAAAATTTGGTAGAGATCGGATGATTAGGTTAGTCGTAATTTGATTTAAGCTTTGAATATTTGTGTGGCCGCCATTACGTTTCGGTCAAGATGGCGGCGATATAAAACATGACACTGGGGTGCCCTTTGCTATTACTACCTCTGTACCCAATTTCGTTCCATTCGGTTTCACCGTGTTCGAATTAATAGGGGCAATCGATTTTCACACAAAGATGGCCGCCATCCGCAAACTATCAGGTTGATGACCTATTAGTTTGGTCAAAGGATGCTCCCCCCATAAAGGTATGTTGTTGCAAAATTTGGTAGAGATCGGATGATTAGGTTAGTCGTAATTTGATTTAAGCCTTGAACATTTGTGTGGCCGCCATTACGTTTCCGTCAAGATGGCGGCGATATAAAACATGACACTGAGGTGTCCTTTGCTAGTGCTACCTTTGAACCAAATTTCGTTCAATTTGCGCTCACCGTGTTCGAATTGATAGGGGGGGACAGACATTCAGAGTACACACACTCACACACACACACACACACACACAGACTCACACACATACACACACACAGACAGACACACTTTTTTTTCGCCCTATAGTGATCTCATAAGTCTACTTTAATTTTTTGCAAAAATCGAAAGTAGGCTAATATAGGTCAGAACGAGAGATCAGCTGCCATCTTGTCAAAACAATTGAAATAAATTAGATGCCAGTGGATTAACATTTGTATAAGCAGTTAACGTACAAAGTATCACTGCACTCGGATGAGTAAATCGCGAGAAACATCCACTTAAATATTTATACTTCGCGTCGCCGCCACGTTGAATCTGTGCTCACCAGGTTACTGAAATTCCTATAGGTGAACTTACGTTCATAGCCTCTATGAACATTAAAAAATCAGTTTGATTGCTGTAAAAGATTCGTAGATATTGAGAACCGACTAAATATTTCAGATGGTCGCCATTTTGGATTGTTATAAGTATAGGCCATAGAGTTATGTACCATTAAAGGAAATTTATTGCGTAGCTTCATTATTCAAACTTTCACTTCGATTGCATGATTACGACACAAGAAATAAAAACTTAATTTTGAAATTTCGCACAGACGCCATCTTCAGTTTAGTTAAACAATTTGACTAAATTAGATGCCAGTGCATTACAATATGTATAATAATTTACTGTACCACATTTCACTGCGCTAAGATGGTTAAATCGCAAGAAGAGTCTATTAAAATATTTCAAATTCGCTTGGCCGCCATGTTCGTTTTATACTTTACAGGTTTTTGATAGTTACATAAATTTACTTTTAGCAATGCCCTTTATCACCTTACACAATTTCAGGGTGATATCAGTAATAGTTTCGGAGATATAGAATGCTAGTGAAATATTTCGCACAGGTTATGTAAACCATTTAACTAAATTAGACATCAGGGCATTACAATGTGTATAAACATTTGATGTACCAAGTTTCATTACGTTTCGATGGATAATCGCGAGAAATGTGTATTTCAAAGTTTCAACTTCGCTTGGCCGCCATATTGGTTTTGTAGTTACCAGGTTTTTAAAGGTCTAATAGACGAACTTCAAGTAGTGCCGTTTATAACCGTACAAAATTCCAGGGTGATATCGGTAATATGTTCGGAGATATTGAATGCTGGTGAAATATTTCACACAGCCGCAATTTTGCATTGGTGAGACGTAATAAAATTTGAAGGGCACGGCCGGGTTCGACCAAAATGTTGCTATGACCTTACTGAATTTCATTGAAATCGCTCCAGCCGTTTAGAATTTATTAGAGGGACACACACACACACACACACATCACACACACATACGCACACACATACACACACACGGACAAAAGGTGATCTCATAAGCCTATTTTCTTTTCATAAAATGAGAATAGGCTAATAATTATTAGTTTTCAACCTAGCTCTCATTTCTATTTTATATATTCTCAACCTAAAATTAGCCTAAGCCATCCTGCATTTGATGTAATCTCATATCAAGTATGTAACTAATTTTGTTCTAATTATAACGTTGTTTTCTCTCTCTTTTTGATGTTTGATTTCTCTAAATCTTTGGTCCGTTTGCGACATGTAGCTGATATGTTCCTTTTATTTTAGAGCAACACAGTTGTGAGAAAGGGTCTATTACATGGCATAATAATTTTATGTTATACTGTGTATAATTGTTTTTAGCGTTTAACATAATTTGTCATTAAGGCCGTAAAAGTTAATAATCTCCCCTCTCAACTTCTTGCAATCTTAGCTCCATGTTGAGTGGTTTTTCTTTTAGGCCTACTTTGGTATGCTCGAAAGAAGACACGCATTAATCGCATTAATATGTATATACTGTAGTCTTTGTTGACATTCCTTATCGTTCAGGTTCACACAGTAAAGCATCAGCCTTTCATTGCAGCCCGCTTTCGATTCCCGGCCGGTTCATATGGAATTTATGCTGGACAAAGTGTAAATGGGACTGGAGCTTCCTGTTTCTCTTGTCCGGTGTAAGGAAGGACATTCGGCCTTAAACTTGGCGTAACTTTGAAATGCATGCCTTATGCATGACTTATGACTTGAACTTATGTGTACAGGGCAATTGAATAAGAAATATTGTTGTATTTACTGTTTTGTTATTTGTTCGTGCAGTAAATTTCCAAAATACAGAGTAGAAAGTTTAAGTTTTGAAGTAAAATAATTTGGAAATGAATGGGCTAATGTGGATACAGATATATAATTTTATTGAACTGCCTGCAACGGTTTGAAAATTTTCACGGAACTACTGCCACGTTATCTATACTAATATAATAAGGCTGAAGAGTTTTGTTTGTTTGTTTGTTTTTGTTTGTTTGTTTGTTTGTTTGTTTGTTTAAACGCGCTAATCTCTGGAACTACCAGTCGAATTCGAAAAATTATTTTTGTGTATGACAGCCAGATTCAAGAGGAATAGTTTAGGCTATGTAGCATTAGGCTACACCTCTCAGGTAACCTTAAAGATGGATTTTTGTTCAGTAAGTCGGAAGAACAAGCGCTCCCAAACAGCTTTATCCGCGTGCGCTGGCGTTATGGTTAGTGATACGTACACCGTTTCACCGATTTGAACCAAAATTTGTATACTTACCCTTTGGAACCCTTGCGGGTAACTCTGTCCACTTTAAATTTCGGACAGACCAGTCCATTCCCTGCATTTAGGCCCTTTAGCACAAATCTACACCGTTTCACCGATCTGAACCAAAATTTGTATACTTACCCTTTGGAATCCTGCGATAACACTGTCTACATGAAATTTATGACAGACCAGTCCATTCCCTGCATTTAGGCCCTTTGGCACAAGTAGGATATAAAGGGCGGTTCTGGGGTAGGGGCTAATGGACAAGATGGCCGCCGCGCGCAACCGCCCTTTGTTATTCTTATGGAGGGGTCAGTCATAGCTGGGGCAGGGGCTAATGGGAAAAATGGCCGCCACGCCCTGAGACCGTTAATGACGTCACAGGGAGAGGTCGGCCGTGTAGTTGCTAAATGGAATAGTTATTATTATTATTATTATTATTATTATTATTATTATTATTATTATTATTATTATTAGGTAATTATTGATTGATCATGTACAATCAAGACCAGTCTTATATTGTCCACTTTGTGGTGTAGTGGTTAGTAATCTTGAATGTCTCCGCGGTGGCCCGGGTTCGATTCCTGGTTTTGCCAAGAAATTTAAATTCTGGTCTCACGAGTGGAACGGGGTACACTTAGTCTTGTGAGGTAAACGTGAGAAAAGGCGGGTTTAATTCATACCTCTGCCATTCAGCCTAACCCAACTTCATTTAACCTCACCTAACATAACCTTAGTTCACCTAACCAAACATGTCCTCACCTAACCTAACCTAACCTATCCTAACTTCATAGTCAGAGCAAATATGAGAGCAAATGTGAGAGCACACATAATAAACTAAGTTATAACCTAACCTAACCTAACCTAACTTAAAAGTGCGAGCAAAAAAAAGTGAGAGCAAAAAGTGTGAGCAAAAAAGTGAGAGCAAAATGTGAGAGCACAAATAATAAACTTAGTTATAACCTAACTTCACCTAACCTAACCTAACCTAACTTCACCTAACCTAACCTAACCTAACATACCTAACTTCAAAGTGGGAGCAAATATGGGAGCAAAAAGTAAGAGCAAAAATTGTGAGCAAAAAGTGAGAGCAAAAATGGGAACAAAAATGTGGGAGCAAAAAGGAGGGAGAAAAAAGTGGGAGCAAAAAGGTGAGAGCAAAAAGTGGGAGCAAGAAAGTGGGAGCAAAAAGTGGCAGCAAAAACGTGGGGAGCAAAAGGTGGGAGCAAATGGGAGAGCAGAAATAATAAACTTAGATATAACCTAACCTAACCCACAGAAACCTCATTTAAAGATTTTAGATTTTACATTTTAACATTTTAGATGTTTGATTTTTTCATTTTACATTTTTTAGATTTTACATTTTTTTTGTATTTTAGATTTTAGCTTTTTAGATTTTACATTTTAAATTTAAGATTTTTTGATTTTAGATTTTACATTTTACATTTTCTGAAAAGAGTAAACTACAAGGTCACATACCTAACCTCACCAAACCTAACTTTACCAAACCTGACTTAACCCTTTAATTGGCAAGGGAGATTTGTAATCGTATTTTTTTGCCAAAGATATTCTTTTTGATGCTTTGTGCTCTCTGATATATAATAAATTGTTAAAAAAATATTTATTGGTTTGTAGACTCACAATCTAAGAAAAAATATTTACGTATCCGTTTGGATACAGTGCCAAACATTCCGAGAGTGACAGTGAATGTCGTTATGTATCCAAATGGATACTTTACCAAGAATTGCGAAAACGTATGAACTATTATTATGCATCCAAATGGATACTTTACCAAGAATTAAGCAAACATATGGACTATTAAATATCACTGATAGTGAGCATTAACTGTTATGGAAAAATATTGATATATTACACATATACTTTATATACAGTACATGATCTACATATGTTATGATTTCAGTGACCATCAATATGTGGACAAATGACATAAGACATCAAAATACAGTTTGGAAATGTTAGAACAATAGGCCTACAATGTGTTCCATGGAATCATTTTCTCTGATGAAAGTCGTAGAAACAGTTCTTGCTTTTGGTAATGCACAATCTTGCCCGACACTTAATGCATTCCATGCGTGTTTGTCCAGTCTTGCAGTATCGACAGCGCCATTTCTCGCAGGATTGTCCAAAGTGGTCGATACGATCATAACGACAATCTTCATCGACCTGATACCTAGGACGATTTATTCCCGGTACTTTTGGTGAATGGTTCGCGGAATACTGCCTTCCTTTAGCCATCAATTTCTGTGCAATATCCCATCGAAATTGTTTCAGTGAGACATTCTTGATGTTTGCATTCTTGCAGTCACATCTATACATAAGCCAAGCATTGCACACACACATATCTATTATTTGCGAGAATATAGCAAGGTACCATCTATGAGTGCGTAATGCAGTTCGAAACAAGGCTATCAACATATCCGCAAGATCTACTCCACCCATGAATGCATTATATTTCAGGACTATGAAGGGGCAAGTTACATTGATCTTCGCATGGGGACCATTGGTCTGTTGCTGTGTGTTATTGACCTGTGCAGAGACTTTCTTCTTTGGCACTAATTTCTTCCTTTCATTGCGTTTGATTGTTCCCAAAGGTTCAACTTCACAGAAGGTACTTGCAAGACATACACTTTTGTTGTCTTGCCACTTGACAACGCACACCTTCATGTCGTAACTGCCTCTGCCCTGCTTTGCGAGCTTCTGGTCATCAGTCAGTGGACATCCCCTCAAACGATGCCTCTTATTGTGCCCTTCGCTAGAATACCATATTTCTCACGAAGTAGAACCAGGAGCTCAAGCGAGGTAAAAAAATTGTCAAAGAAGACAAAAGAGCAGGGTTTCTTCTGTATCGAGCTACATAAAGCTCTAACTACTTTCCCGCCAAGTCCAAGGAGTTCCTCAGCATCGCTGAACTTATGTTGACGAAATGTGTCCTCACCCCCATACAGTAAGAAGTCATAAATTATACCAGTAATTCCTGCTCGCACAAAAATCTTGAACCCCCATTTAGTAGGCTTGTTCTTGATGTATTGGCGTCTGCTCCCTGCTCGAGTTCCCTTGTAAGGAACCATCATTTCGTCAATGCTATACTGACCCTCTTCTTTCACAGCTAAAAAGTTCTTTCTCACAGTATCCACTATTGGGCGAATTTTGAAGTACCTGTCGTTATCTTGAGTTTGAAGAGTGTTATCAACAAAGTGCATAAACCTACGGATCAACTGATATTTCTTCAAGGGCATAACTGAAGCAATTTTTTCATAACGGCACGATTCAGACCAATAATCAGTGTATGCAGGCATCTTTATAATTCCCATTGCAATAGTTATTCCAATGAAATTTTGAATATCCTTCTTGGTAATCTGAATGGGATTATTTCTCTGACTAGCGCTATATAACATGCTTTGTTCTACCATCAGATCCCAAATATCGTCAGAGAAAAAGTCTGAAAAATACTGAAGGGGCTTGCGAATGTTAATATTTTTAGGTGAAGTTGTGTCCTTGAAACTACTGTCAATATCTGTTACTACGTAACGAAAAGGTTCCTTTTTCCATTGAAATTCAGAAGAGTGGGTTTTATTTCTTGTAACTTTCACTCTCCTAGCATTACCAGAGGGGAGTGCTGCTTTACGGGAGAGGGAAAGAACCACTTGTTTTCTAGGTTTACCATTAGATGCTGAAGGAATGTTAGAGTTGAAAACTGACGCAGTTGTTTGATCAACAGAATTTGATGTTATGCTTGAATGGCTAGTGGCAGATAAAGAAGGCGAAGAAAGATTACATGATGACTCTAAAGGTGACTCAACAAATGTAGGTGATTCTATGCTAGAGCTTGGTAGAACTGGTGATTGAAGGCAGGTTGGTGCGAGAAAAGTAGATTCGTCATTTTCTGTTACATCAGAAACAATATTCTGTTCATTTCCTAGTAGAGCATTTACATGATCAGAATTGAGACCCGCTAATGTGCTCACTTCTTCATGAAGTCCTACATGTACTTCGTTTTCGAAAACATCTAATCCTGGATCATTTAGTGTCACTAAATCATCTGGCAGAGCTGATACAATGTTCATTTCTTGAGCAAAGAGTTCATCATGAATATCAGAGAGATTAGTTTTCAAATCATCTCTTGGAATGGGATGTAGCTTACTAGACCTTGGCCTACTGAATGTTTCATCACAGCCTTTCAGCATCCGTAATTCCTCATCATCTGAACTGCTTGAACCTGAGTCATACGGTGGCACTAGAGCCATAATACGGCTAGTCCGATTGCTATGCACCGATACCACATTTCTTCTGGCTCTTAGGCCACACTTAAACCTCGGTGTGGTAGATTTGGCCTTCGGGAGGTTTGCCATCATTCTATCCAAACGTGTGGGAAATTTCTGAAGCAGAGAAAGACACACTGTATAAGTACCGTACACTATGTAATGAAAAATTATCAATCTATCAATCCTTTGTTATATCAGAATCTGTAAGAAGCAGGTAACTATCTCATTCAGGAAATAATATACAGTATCTACAAGTAAAATAGAGCAAGTATGTCTCATTAAGTTACAGTAATTATATAATGCTTGATAAGCTGGCAATGTGAACATATGGATACATAACTATCAAACAGAATATATCTGTTGACTTGGCAGTGTATCCAATTGGATACGTTTGAATTTATGTCCACATCACACATAGTAATTGACACAATTAACTTTAACAATTAACTTACCTTTACAACATTATTTTCCATGTTATCCAGAAAAGAAACTCCAATTATCTTCAATAATGCTGTCAATACAGTGTTGGAAACAACAATAACACTCGGCTGTGTAGACTAGGCAACATCATAATGGAAACTGATCTGTATTGTTTTCCCGCTTTTTCCAATGAGTTTCAAATATGTTTCTAAGAGATTTGTAATGGTCATAGAATACTGCAAGATAGTCAAAGATATTACAATACCGGTTCCACAACACATAATAAATGAAATAATTTTGAGTATCCAAATGGATACGGTGTCAAGTTAAGGGTTAAGCTAATTCAAAGGCTAATGCACATACACACAAAGTATATAAGGGCACATGCAACTATCCTTATGCTAGTCTTATAGGCTACTGTACAACATAATCACTACCCCAACCACTTTTTTTTTACATTTTGTTGTTTACACATTTATCAATTTTCCAATTTCCCATTTTCAGATTTTTATTAAATGTCAATTTTAAGTTTTTTAATTTCATAATATGGAAACATGGATTTTGCATTTTGTTGTTAACACATTTGTCAATTTACCTCTCCCTCTAACGTCACATTTCGGGGCGGGGCTAGAACCGGCCTCACTCCCCTACTGCACAGTTTTAGTTCTAGAGACTTGAAATTTATTTTGGTGGTAGAGGGGGACAGGGCCATTCATTTATGTCAAACAAACTTTTTTGGAAACTTGTTAATTTCCAAAATATAAAATTTTCAAAATTGAACCTTTTCAAAAAAAACTCAAAAAATAAAAAAGTTTTATTATAAGAAATAAAGGACATAGAGGCCATTCTTTTAAGCCCATAGAACACTTTTTAGAATGTTTGGTTTTATGATAAATCGCCTACTTTCCCAATTGAATTTTTCATTTTTATCCTACAGATCTGGGACTTGGTTTACTGGTAGAGGGGATAGGGATCTTTCATTTACGTCAAACAAACTTTTTTGTAGAATTGCTAGTTTCCAAAATAGTGACCATTTTTCAAAATTCATTTTCTTTAGTCCTAGAAACTTGAAATTTGGCATGGGGCTAGAGGAGGTAAAGACCATTGATTTATGTCAAACAAACTTTTTTGTAGAATTCTGACCATTTTAAAAAATCCATTTTCTTTTGTTCTAGAAACTCGAAATTTGGTATGGTGCTAGAGGAGGTAAATACCATTGATTTATGTCAAACAAACCTTTTTGTAACATTCCTAATTTTGGAAATATAGCCAACTTTAAAAATTATTTTGTTTTGTCCTAGAGGCTTGAAATTTGGTATGGGTATAGAGGGGGTCAGGGCCATTTATTTATGTCAAACAAACATTTTTGTAAAATTCCTAATTTTGGAAATATAGCCCATTTTCAAATTTTTATTTTTGTTGTCCTAGAGACCTGAGACTATGGTGCTAGAGGAGGTGAAGACCATTGATTTATGTCAAACAAATCTTTTTTTAGAATTCCTAATTTTGGAAATAGAGCACATTTTCATTTTTTTGTTGTCCTAGAGACCTGAGGCTTGGTATGGGGATAGAGGGGGTAAAGACCATTGATTTATGTGAAACAAACGTTTTTGTAAAATTCCTAATTATGGAAATATAACCCATTTTCATTATTTTATTTTTTTTGTCCTAGAGACCTGGGACTTGCTACGGCGGTAGAGGGGGCAATGGCCATTCATTTATGTCAAACAAACATTTTTGTAAACTTTATAATTTTGGAAATATAACCCATTTGGAAATATATTTTGGAAAATATGAAAAATAAACTATTTTTGTACTGAGAGTCGTATAGAGGTAGGTGTTGGAGTTAACTTATGTCTTTTTAGGATTTTTAATTTAATAATATAGCCTACTTTCCAAATATTTTTTGAAAAAATTTGAAAAATACACTTTTGTTTTGACTAGGCATGGGATAGAGGTAAGTGTAAGAGTTGAGAGTCATTGATAAACCTTAGACTACTTTGTTTTTTTTGAATTTTGTGTGTTGTTGTTGTTGTTGCTGCTTCTTACAAACATGGCTGTAAGCATTATGCAGCCATAAAAAGGACTGACATACTTTCCAAGACCAAATAAACCCCAACAAGCAAGAGCAAATATGAGAGAGCTAATACAAAATCCAACAAAAGCCAAAAAAAAGCCAACAAAAATCTGACAAAAAAGAAAGCCTTGTAGCATGCTGGTAGTTGAGTGAGTTGTTATAATGGCCAATAGGTAGCATGCTGGTTGTTGAGTGAGTATTGATATCGACAGCTAGATAGCATGCTGGTCGTTCAGTGAGTGAATGTTGAAATGGAGCGCTAGGTAGCATGCTGGTCGTTCAAGTAGATCTCATAGTCACCGCTAGATAGCGGCAACAAACTTAGCGTGTCGCATTTGACTATCTGGTAAAGTTTTACCGCGTGAAAACGTGCTCGTATATGCTGTGTATTTAAATTTAATATACAATTAACCCCCAAGTGTTTAGAACTAACATGTATAGCCTTGTGTAGGGAATATAGAGGGTTTTAGCACCAAAAAAAGACTGTCTTAACACATGAGTGTACAGCCTTTTGATATGCAGTATGTACCTGATAACCATGAGTGGGGTGTAAGGATATTTTCAGTAGACTACGAGCTTTTACAGTGTTCACATTGTGAAAGACTGTCTCAACGACAAGTGTACAGCCTTGTCATAAGCAGTAAGAAGCTGTTACCCTTGACTAGGGGTATATTAGAGGACCCTTAGCTAGAATATCACCAGTTGACTATTACCTCTCATGGTCTTCACATTGTGAAAGACTGTCAAAACAACCATTGTACAGTCTTGTACTACACGGTAAGTAGCTGTTGGTCTTGACTATGGTATATTAGAGAACCCTTAGCAAGAATACAATCAGCTTACTACTACTTGTTACAGTGTTCACATTGTGAAAGACCGTCTCACTGTCCAGTCTACAGCCTTGTCATACGCTGTAAAGAGCTGTTGGTCTAGACTAGGGTATATTAGAGGAACCTTAACAAGAATATCACCAGTTGATTACTACCTCTCACGGTGTTCACATCATGAAAGCCCGTCTCACCGACCAACCTCTAGCCCTGTGATACGCAGTAAGCAGCTGTTTGCAGAAATAAACATTCATGTTGGAAGAACCCATTCCTAGCTATATGTGTAAAGAGTGTGGGAAGACTTTTCTTCGAGACTATCATAGGAAGCGACATGATGTATCGTGTGGTGAATTCCATGAGTGAAAGACCTGTGGTAGTACATTCAACAATGTGTACAACGGACGTCGGCATGAAGAATGTTGTAATGTTGTATCGGCAGCTAAAAGACAAAAAGCAGAGCCTACAAAACATTACCTACTATCAAGGGTCCCAGACAAAAATGGACTTATTGAATATGAGACATCTTTTGAAGGTCGACTTAAATCGTATTTCATACGTTGTGATACGTGTAAAGATTTAAATGCATACATTAAAGAGTCCAAACAGCAAATAATACAAGCTATGCACAAAGAACTAGCAAAACACAAGTCGATAAAAGTTAATCTTGTGGCTGAGTGTAGATTTATTCATACAACTACCAACGAAATTACAGATCGGGCTTTTAAAACACGAAATCAGGCCCTAATTTTGGAAACAGACTTAAGTAGTTTCTTGGAAACACAATTTACAAAGTTATCTACTGAAATGGAAGAATCTGAGCTAAAAGGCAGTAATTGGGCTTTGTTAGCAGTGGAAGGAGTACGATTGAAAATAAATAAGTACAATCCCTTGCGTGGAAGCACATATATTCCATTACCAGCAGCAAGAAAGCAAGAAAAGCCTGCATTAATCCTCAAAACTTTAAGGACGAGAGGTGTTTTATGTATGCCATTTTAGCAAAACTGGTTAAAACGGATGCTAAACGCGTTCGTAAATACAAGGATCTGGAAAAAAAGTATGATTTTTCAATAATATCATTTCCTACATCGCTAGCTGACATTACCGAATTTGAAAAAGCCAACGATATATCCATTAATGTATTTGGATTGGAAGAAGACAATAAATTGTTCCCTCTAAAGGTTGTGGATCAAGAGCTGCAAGACCATCGCGACCTCCTTCTGCTAAGTTCATCATCCGGACAGAACCACTACGTCTTTATCAAAGATTTTGATAAACTAGTAAGACATCAGATTACCCACCATGAACATAAGATATATACGTGTAAACGGTGTTTTACTCAGTTCGATAATCGATATGGACAACAAGGAATGGAAAAATTAAAAGAACATAGAGCTTTGTGTGTCCAGCATGATATTGCTAGGGTTGAAATGCCTATTAAAACTCAATTGTGAAATTCTTAAATGTTGAAAAAAATGCTGAGAAAACCTTACGCTATATATGCAGATTTCGAAAGTATACTCTTATCATATCAAACATGTTTACCCAATCCTAAAGCAAGTTATACAGTGCCATACCAGAGTCTTGTTCCTATGAGCTTTGGTATGTACGTTAAACCCTCACCTGCTGTGGAACACATAAAGGCAAACCTACCAAGCCAACCTGTTATTTATCGTGGACATGACGCTGCAGAAAGGTTTATGGACTGTTTGATCTCAATAGCTAATGAAATCAATCGCCTTTACAGCTTAAATGTTCCAAAGGCCTTAACTGAGGATCAAGAAGCAGAGATCCAATCTTCTGAAATCTGTTATTTGTGTCAAAAACCATTTACCAAAGAGGACTGGAAAGTTCGAGACCATTGCCATATTACAGGGGAATACCGTGGAAGTGCTCACAATAACTGTAATTTGAGGTTTAAAAAACGTAACCCCGTTCCTGTGTTTCTACATAATATGAGTGGCTACGACGCAAATTTCATTGTAAAGCAATTAGGATGTACTACTGAGCGAGTGGACGTTATTGCTAACTCCAAAGCAAAGTACATTTCCTTTACCAAATATGTAGGAAATGTTAAGCCTCGATTTGTGGATACGTTTTGGTTAATGCCAAGTAGTTTGGAAAACTTAGTTTCCAACTTAACATCATACCCTGAAACAGACAAGTACTTTGGAAAAGGAAATTCATCGCTCATGACTCGTAGACGGGTATTTTGTTTTGATTACATTGATTCATGGGAAAAGTTAAGTGAAACGTGTTTACCTCCAAAAGAGGTATTCTTTAACAAATTAAGTCAAGAAGATGTTAGTCGAGAAGACTATGAACATGCCAAAAATGTCTGGAATCAATTCAACATTAAAACTCTAGGGGAATATAGTGACCTCTAACTAACTTCAGATGTACTCCTTCTTGCAGACAGCTTTGAAACGTTTAGAAACAAAACACTACAAACACACCGAGTGGATGCTGCACACTTTTTTACTTCACCTGGTTTAAGTTTTGAGGCAATGCTCCTTTACACTGGAATTGAACTGGAATTGCTACAGAATTACGATCAGATTCTTCTAATCGAGTCTGGAATACGTGGAGGCATATGCCAGGTGTCTCATCGGTATGCTGAAGCTAACAATAAATACATGGAAACCTATGATTCTGAGAAACCATCGCAGTTTATTACCTATGATGATGCCAACAACCAATACGGGTGGGCTATTTGCCACTCCCTTCCTTATGGTGGATTTCAGTGGGTTTCTCCACATACTGTTGATCTAGAAAAACTAAAGAAAGACGATCCTGTGGGATACATTCTGGACGTTGATGTTGATTACCCATCTGACCTTCATGATCTACACAACGATTTACCTTTCCTACCAGAGTGTACACAATCTAAGGATTCGTCTCTGAAAAAACGAATTCCTCATCTTGGCAATCGAAGGCGATATGTTGTTCACTACATGGCATTAAAACAGGTTTTAGATCATGGAATAAAATTGATAAAAATTCATCGTTTGTTAAAGTTTAAACAAAGACCTTGGTTAAAGGCATACGTTGATTTTAATAACAACCTTCGAAAACAAGCCAAAAATGATTTTGAGAAAAATCTGTACAAATTATTCAACAATGCCATTTTTGGAAAAACAATGGAAAATATCCGTAAAAGAATAGACATACGTCTTGTGACTGACAGCAAAAAGGCAGAAAAGCCAATAGCAAAGCCGACATTTATTGACAGAACAATTTATGGTCCTAACCTAGCTGCTTTCCACACGGCAAAACGTAACATTGTATTCAATAAGCCTATATATATTGGAATGTGTATACTGGATATTTCAAAAACTCTAATATATTCCCACCACTATGATGTCCTGCTACCATATTATGGAATGAACAATCTTAAACTCATGTATATGGATACCGACACGTTCATTTATTTGGTTAACACCCCAGATGTATATCAAGAGAAGTTGGATTTACTAGAACACCTGGAAACATCAGATTATCCTACTAATCACATATGTTACTCTACCGGTATATCAAACAAGAAAACGTTGGGGAAATTTAAAGACGAGGCTTGTGGACAAATTATAAAAGCATTTGTTGGACTTAGAGCTAAAATGTACGCTTTAGACATAAATGGTAAAGAAATCAAAAAGATTAAAGGTATTAACAGAGGTGTTGTCAAAAATTGTATAAGCTTCCAAGATTATAAGGATTGTGTCATGAAAAACAATGTAAAAAGAATACCAATGAACATTATCGCTTCTAAACAACAAGACATATCATCTATAAGACTAAACAAAATTGCTTTGTGTCCTGGTGATGGTAAAAGAGTGATTGATGCTGATGGTTTAGGTACACATGCCTATGGTCATTACTCAATTATTAACCATGCTTAAAGAGTTAAGTTATGAATATCAAAATCTTCTGCCTGCAACTAGCAAATACATAAAACAAAACAATTTAGGAAATAAGACAATAGCACTACAAAAATAAATAAAAAACAAACATAAAAAATGGTATTCATAAACAAAAATAAATAAATTAGAAAACAAAATAAAACCAACTGTACAATTTATAACAAAAAAGAATATATATAAAATGTATTATGTGTAAATAGTGTACATGTATTTAAAATAAATAAAAAATATTGTAAGGACACTGCTTGTACATATTTAAATACTACCCACCTCTCTCCACTCCTAATGCAAAATGAACATGTAAAACACAATTTGGAAAATCCATGTTTCTATATCATGAAATTGAAAAACTTTAAACTGACATTTTACAAACTGTAAATGGGAAATTGTGAAATTGATAAATGTGTTAACAACAAAAATGCAAATTCCATGTTTCCATATTATGAAATAGAAAAACTTAAAACTGACATTAAAAAATCTGAAAATGGGAAATTGGAAAATTGACAAATGTGTAAACAACAAAATGCAAAATCCATGTTTCCATATTATGAAATTGAAAAACTTAAAACTGACATTTAAAAAAACTGAAAATGGGAAATTGGAAATTTGATAAATGTGTAAGCAACAAAATGAAAAAAAACCCGGTTGGGGTAGTGATCATGTTGTACAGTAGCCAATAAGACTAGCGTAAGGATAGTTGCATGTGCCCTTATATACTTTGTGTGTATGTGCATTAGCCTTTGGATTAGCTTAAGTTAGGTTTGGTAAAGTTAGGTTTGGTGAGGTTTGGTATGTGACCTTGTAGTTTACTCTTTTCGGGAAATGTAAAATGTAAAATCTAAAATCAAAAAAATCTTAAATTTAAAATGTAAAATCTAAAAAACTGAAATCTAAAATACAAAAAAAAATCAAAAATGTAAAATCTAAAAATGTAAAATGAAAAAATCAAAAATCTAAAATGTTAAAATGTAAAATCTAAAATCTTTAAATGAGGTTTCTGTGGGTTAGGTTAGGTTAGGTTAGGTTAGGTTAGGTTATAACTAAGTTTATTATTAGTGCTCTCCCATTTGCTCTTACTCTTTTGCTCCCCACGTTTTTGCTCCCACGTTTTGCTCCCACTTTTTTCTCCCACTTTTTGCTCTCACCTTTCGGCTCCCACTTTTTGCTCCCAACTCTTTGCTTCCACTTTTTTGCTCCCACTTTTTTTGCTCTCACTTTTTGCTCACACTTCTTGCTCTTACTTTTTGCTCCCATATTTGCTCCCACTTTGAAGTTAGGTTATGTTAGGTTAGGTAAAGTTAGGTTAGGTTAGGTTAGGTGTGGTTAGGTTATAACTAAGTTTATTATTTGTGCTCTCACATTTGCTCTCACTTTTTTACTCACACTTTTTGCTCTCACTTTTTTTTTTGCTCGCACTTTTAAGTTAGTTTAGGTTAGGTTAGTTTAGGTTAGGTTATAACTTAGTTTATTATGTGTGCTCTCACATTTGCTCTCATATTTCCTCTGACTTTGAAGTTAGGTTAGGTTAGGTTAGGTTAGGTTACAGGCCGGACGTTTGTTTTAGACGAGTGAAAAATCTTAATGGAAGCCTGGATGCGAGTTACTACAGTACCTGTGTTGTTATAAGCTGCCCCAAGTGGTCCGATGATTGACAAAGCTGTCTGACACTACTGCTGAAGTACAGTCATTGGCAAATATAATGACGTTTTGTTCGTAACTACGTAACGTGTACTTCCCCGTCACACAATACTTCGACGTGGACTGTACTGTCTCCAAGGCGATGTCACCACGTGCTCAAGTCTGGAATTCCATTACATCAGATCGGTGGTGACAAGTGTGAAGCGATATGGTGAGAGAGTGACTGTGTGCAGGCTCACCCGCTGGCTTCAAGATCAAGGACAATAGTCTAAAACAAACGTCCGGCCTGTAGGTGAGGACATGTTTGGTTAGGTGAACTAAGGTTATGTTAGGTGAGGAATAAATGAAATAGTTGATCCTAAGGTGGAGATAACAATTCATGAAGTGTATACATCTGGATAATCAGAATATCGTCGTGGCATTTCTGCTAATCCTAGGAAATGCTGAGGGAAAAACGTTAAGTTTACCCCCACAAATATAATTGTAAATTGAATCTTTAATCATTTAGGGTTTAAGGATAATCCGGTAAATGAAGTTGGGTTAGGCTGAATGGCAGAGGTATGAATTAAACCCGTATTTTCTCACTTTTGCCACACATGACACTCGTGGGACCAGAAATTAAGTTTCTTGGCAGAGCCAGGAATCGAACCCGGGCCACCGCGGTGACATTCAAGATTACTAACCGCTACACCACAAAGTGGACAATATAAGACTGGTCTTGATTGTACATGATCAATCAATAATTACCTAATAATAATAATAATAATAATAATAATAATAATAATAATAATAATAATAATAATAATAATAATAATAATAATAATAATAATAATAATAACTATTCCATTTAGCAACTTCACGGCCGACCTCTCCCTGTGACGTCATTAACGGTCTCAGGGCGTGGCAGCCATTTTGCCCATTAGCCCCTGCCCCAGCTATGACTGACCCCTCCATAAGAATAACATAGGGCGGTTGCGCGCGGCGGCCATCTTGCCCATTAGCCCCTACCCCAGAACCGCCCTTTATATCCTACTGGCACAAATCTACACCGTATCACCGATCTGAACCAAATTTTACATACTTACCCTTTGGAACCCGACGAGTAACACAGTCTGCTTGAAATTTCGGACATACCACTCCATTCCCTGCATTTAGGTCCTTTGGCACAAATCAACACAGTTTCACTGATCTGAACCAAATGTTACATACTTACCCTTTGGAACCCGACGAGTTACACTGTCTGCATGAAATCTCGGCCAGACCACTCCAGTCCCTGCATTTAGGCCCTTTGGCACAAATCTACACCGTTTCACCGATCTGAATCAAATTTTACATACTTACCCTTTGGAACCCGACGAGTAAAACTGTCTGCTTGAAATTTCTGACAGACCACTCCACTCCCTGCATTTAGGTCCTTTGGCACAAATCAACACCGTTTCACTGATATGAACCAACATTTGTATACATACCCTTTGGAACCCTGCGGGTGACACTGTCCACTTTAAATTTAGGACAGACCAGTCCATTCCCTGCATTTAGGACCTTTATCACAAATATACACCGTTCCTCCTAATTGCACCGAATTATACACACACTTTGAAACCCTGCTGGTAACACTGTCCATTTGATATTTTGGACAACGCTCTCCATTCCGTACATTTAGAATAACAGACAAAATGAACTTGAAAACCACGTATTAAGGCCCTAGAACCATTCATGTCCGTAGTAGTGTAACTGTAAGAGAATTTTAATAAGTCTATTGTTGACTGGCAATTCGGGCTACATCACGTCGCTGCTTATAAATTGCAGTCGTGGGGAGTAATTAGTGCAAAAAGGTTTCTTAGGCCCCTGAAAACAGTTATCATCATGCATATATTATGCCTCTGTATAAGTGCAATTGTGTTGGTGAAGTACGTTGAGGTTATCAGCTGCAATAAGCGTTGGTGCTTTCTAATTTACCTTCATTTATTCCGAATCTTATCTTTGAGCGCTATGCGACAAAGGACAACACAATTGGTCTCTAAATTTCTAACAGCCAATGAGACATAGGCCCTAGGCAGTGTCTTTTATTTCACGTACTCCTCTTTCTAATCATTTTTTAAAATTCCTTTGTAAATTACATGTGTCAGTGCTGTAGTTAGTAAATAGCCGTTTCCCTGTTCATTATTATCAATACGGGAAAATGTCCTGAATATTACGTCCATTATACTGTATTCTACTACTTATCACCCCCACTACAACCACTACCACCAGCACAAAAAGTTATATATAAAATAAATCTCTTAGTTTAAGTATCACGTGCCACTTCTCTAGTAGTATTCATTACCATCCATAAAACAAATAAATCCACCGGACGAAGCCGGGCACTACTGCTAGTAGGAACATAGGTAGGGAAGTTCACTTACAACAATCCTAGATTTGTCTATCAGAATTAGCCACTGGTTTGGGAACCAGATATACACTATGCTAGTGAAATCCACAGTGTTTCAAGACATAATTGAAGCTGTTGCAGCAGTGAGGTAAGCAGTGTCCGTCTCGCTGATGAGCAATAATGTAGGCTGATGAAATTGGTGAACTCTGACAAGAACCGTCTCTAGTGTTGTCAGCTGAAGTGAAGTTGCACTTTGTTCTTTGAAAAGATCCATTGAACCTGTTCGCTATTCATGACAGAGGAAAAGGACAAGAGAAATCAACTTTGACGGAGATTCAATCTAGTGAGGACCTGTCTAGCCTTCACTGTAAGTGATTCGCTTTAGCTTTGGAGCTTTTACGAAGGATGAACACATTCAGCGCCTACTCTTCTTGTACGCAAAGTGGTCATACAATATAGAGAGATCTTCAATGATACAGTATCTCGAAACTGGAAATAGGTATTTCTATCAAACTGGTAGCCTACAATTTAAGCCCTGTTTAAGGATATCAGACTTGATTATTTTGCAATTGCATTAGTGCTGCCACCGGCAAAGCACGCACTTATTTTTTTATTATTAAGTACTGCAATTCATAAACCATGGCGTGGAACAACACAGAAATGAAAGCGTTGTTGTATCACCGATGTGGAAGTTTGCTAGCATCAGTGATACAACTTGTGATTTTAATCCACTCATTTTTCTACATCTAAGAGTATCTATCGATTTAATCCAAGACTCTACACAAAACATGCTACGAATATTTCACATTTGATTAAAATATAAGATTGGTATAAACGATACCTCAATAACTAGTAAGTTCTCGAACAATTTACCCAGAAGCTACCAATTCGATCTGGAAACCAAGTGACTGGGACAGCGTGGAAAAAGGTAACTCTCTTGCCTGCTGTACTCAAGGTTGCAGGATGGAATCCTGGTGCAGTCAGTTGGAATTTGAGCGTGCGCAAATGCGAGGGAGCTATGTCTGTAGATTTACTGAAACGTAAAATATCCCTTTCGAGGTGAAATTCCGGCACCCCAGCGTTTCTAAAAGATTCAGTAGTTAATAGAGAAGTAAAACTAATAACATTATTATATTGAAATTCAAGTGATAGTCGTTGGAATGTGGAATGTATTAAGTGTGTTCTCTGCGACGTAAATTGAGCGCAAGTTCGCGGCGACAATCGATGAACATATTGCAGTGATTCTACGTACGAATCTAAACATGCTAACAGTTTCAAGAAACTTTATGAATGTTGCCAAGAGTTTGTTGTGGCAAAGTACAATTATTTTGAAAGTCAATAAGGGTTAAGTTTAAGCCTAATTTCGAACTGTGTAAAGAAATGACCATAGAGTTATATGAGATCTTCACGGATCAAATGTCCGAGTGTCTGCCTGTCTGTATGTACGTGTGTAGGCTATGTTTGTTTCGCTACCTATCAATTCCATAACGACGACACCCCAATTGAATTAAATTTAGTACTGAGGTAGCACAAGTATAGGGAACCTTATTGTCATGTTTGGTATCGCCACCATCTTAACGAAAATATAATGGCAGCACCCGAGTGTTCAAATCATAAATAGAATTACGATCGGATCTCTACCAATTTTTAGTAAAACAAACTTTCCTGTGGGAAACTTCCGTGGACCAAACGACAAAGTTATCAGCCGAATAAGTTCAAGCGACTCAAAAAATTGAAAATGGCGCTAGTCGTGCTAATAGAACATAATATTGAATCATATAGAACGTAATTGCGCGATTAAAACGAAACTTAGTAAGAATGAAGTACCATGAAGCTATAAGAATAGCACACTAAATACGAGCCGAATACTTCTTGAAAATATACAATATGATATAAATAACTCAAAGTATTTTGAAGCTACAGTAACACAAGTTAATAGTAATGGAGGATTTTGAAGCAACTTCCATTGTCCAAATAAAACAAACAAAGACCCCATACACTCACAACAGCGGCAGAGGGTGCTCTTAAAACTTTAATATCATGAATGTAGGATATAATAGCACAAATAAAGCGAAATTTGGTGAGAGAGGAGTACCATATTAAAGACCTCGCTCATGATAATATCGCATTGATTAATGCGTGTAACAGCCATCTTGAAATTGTGGAATATAAAAATAATTAACTATAATTTTATAGATACATTAACTAACATAGTATTTAAGTACATCCGTATATGCACTTATATATTTAATTTTATATCAAAGCTTTCATCATTACTCAAGATAACTCACGCCAACATACCTCCAAACTAGAAAATGTGTGTACAAATTTTCATGACGAGGCTTATCTGAAATACATGAATACAACATCAAGGTATTGTGTATTTTTCGAATCAGATCGTCGATGCCTTTAATGTGCACATTGCATGATTAACCATTTCCAGATAGTCTGGTAGATCCAAATACAATATTTAGCTACAACAGTAAGATAGTTACAGTAAAGTTAAGGATACAAAAACACAACACTGGTTGTGACGTCAAATGATTCTACCATCAGCATTTAAACAAGTCAGTATAATTAAAATACGATAAAAAATAAAGAAAATATACAAGACGTAGACCTATACAAACAATGTTGATTCTTCCACCATTTTGTCTCATTGCTGTATTTCTATATATAAGTCAGTTACCAGCGCATCTCTCTATCTTTGATACTATGCCCCTTATAAGTATTCAAGTGGAAAATATACACAAGTATCTGAGTCTATTTCGTAGCAAGAACACGATCTTTATATCACCAGTTGTAAGTTTTATTGGTCGTCTTCCTGTTTAAAACCAGTAACGTCTTACTATAGCATCGGCCTCCATGGAAGTCCAGTTTAAAATTATACTGGAAAGGAAGTTAGAATAAAAGAGCATCGGGAAACCATGAGATGCTGATAGAAGGATTCTTCCAAGTGTTTACCTCCAATATTAGCATATTATCTCACTTAGCTAACCAGTTTGGTTTAATTAGAGATGTGGGAATAGAAATAATAATTTTCCCAGAATCTCTCTAAGAAATATTTCAGTGTAACACACTATTTGTTGGAAACTTAAGTGCGTAGTATATTGACAGATTTGCAGTATCATTGTTCCTTCTTACTATCCTGACACATGATGACTCACGGATGACTAGCTAGTCATTTGTGACAGCTAGGAGAAACTAAACTGTGATCAACTGTTTCAATCTCACGAAATAGTCAAAATGATGCATACATATACCCACTTGCTATAGGACCTTTATGTACTCTAACGCGTAAATGCGAAATCACATGTTATATACAAATAGAAAAGGATCCTCAGGAAGTTAAAACTAAACGAAGTCTATACTTTAAATATTCATAAACTAAGTAATCTCCTGTAATTGATTGTGTCCTCAGCACCTCCAGTTAAACCAAACACTTCAAATACCCCCAGGTATGCGATCGTCAATGTGTAAGTGATTTTCTTAAGTGCCCATCTTTTGTTCACCATCCTGATCGAGGGATCGACTACTTAATTTTCGTGACAATCATGTCAGATTTTTGGATCTTCCAATACGGAACGTGCCATGCACATGTTAGAACTATCACCAGTAATTAATCTACAATCACAAGAAAGACACGTCATTTCAAGATTTCTTGGCGAATTGAAACTGCAACATGATCACTAAGTAAGTGGCTGTTGCCCCAACCATGGAATACAAAAGGTTTCCATTAATAATGAAGAAACCACAAGCACTAAAGTTCAATTTACAGTGATCCAATTGTTGGGAGAAAAGTTGCAATTCTCTCGCGGTGCGCCCATCCATATTCTGCAGCAGAAGAGACTTTTGGATCAGGGCTGCGGTGAATTCCTCTTGGTTGCTGACGGACTGAGCAGTCATGGTTATTGCGACAAAGTGGGTGAAGACAAACACCATCCAGAAACATATCATCAACATATTTACTATTGTTTCTATGGGTGTTGAACTGGGGTTTACAAGTAATGACACGATCGCGTAGAGGCAGGTTACAGCTCCTGTGAAAAGGCTCGCAAAAATAAACAACAAAGGGAAGCCATAAACGTAGTTTGTAGTATCCACTACAGAGTACAGCACAGAATGTAGTTCTCTAAGACGGTGTGTTTCGTCGGAAGGAACATTTATTATCGTTTCCTTTGCTAAATTGAAGTTTCTCATGTGGAAATTTGCAGGATGCCACTTATCCATCACCATCAAAGATGATTTGTTTCGATCTCTTCCAAACCCAACATGAAATGTTTCACTTTGTGAGAAAGCATGATTCTGCTTCAAACGTAGTCTAGTCTCCGTATGATGCTCACTTTGCCAGCTGTCGATTTCTCGTATTAGACAATTATTGATGACCTGAATTCTGTGCTTCACATGTAATATAATTCCAAAAAACTGATAGACTTGCAGTTGCATAGCTGTTCCAAATAAATAACCATACCATATTATCCATGGGTTAGAGTCAGTAAAGATGGTACCCAGGCTCGTTCCTAAAGCATATACTGATAAGCAGAATGCTAATATTAGCAAATGAATCAACTGTATCTTCCTATTGACAATTCCCATATTTGCAGCAAGATTTGTATCTGCTATATGTAGTAACGTATAGATGTTATCTTGCTAACGCCTGCCGACTGCCATGTACCAAAAGAGAGATATTATTGCAGCCAAGGGTGCAATGTTAGTATTGATAATACTGTCCACAATATGTGTGATATCTTGTGAATATCGAATACCCATATATCGAGTAGCTGTAATGATGCATAGCACTGATAAACACGCAATGACTAAAGAATACACCACCTCTATTTTGCTACACGTGCTGGATTTGTGTGTACACCATGGAGCAAGGGCGAATATTCTGGATAAGAACATAACTGGAAATACTGATTGGTTCACAGTGCATGGCTTCAAGAAACGCTCCATGTTGCTGGCTCGAATAAAGTCGATAAACGTATGATGAAGGTGAGGTCGTGAGTGGTCTCCAACAAACGCATCAAATTAATAACTTAATGTTTTAATGGAACACTGACTCATTTTCAACCAATTAAAATAAGAACCTGTCACAGTTACATGAGTGCATTCAGCAAGTCTAGACACATTTATCTAGATTAGTATTTCGTTTGATATTATTGACATAAACAGTACACATGTAGTAAACGTAATTCGAAAAGTTCGGACGTACGTAACTGCATTAAAGAGGTTCAGTTAAACGTTTTCAACATTCCATAAATACAGTATTAAATAATCCATCTAGGGGCCGCAGGGTTAAGCATTCTTGGTGAACACTGCAAAGGTGCCTCGTGAGACAGAACTGAGAAGATGAGTGTTTGATTTCCACCTCAGCCATACTGAAAGTTATTTTTCGTAGCTTATCAATACTTCCTCAGGTGAATGCCAGTATGGTGCCTAATCTAAGGCCATCTCCTAGCCCAAATTAGAAACACACACATTTGTACAGCCGTCACAATGACTCAGGTTATTACAGAGATTTGTAACTTCTGGGTTACAATGAAATCGAACCCCAGTACTTCGCCACCCCAAAATGATGTGTATATTTCCTATGTCTTTCGTTTTCATCCATTCTACATTATGCGTTTCATTATCCCGTTTCCCTTATGAATAGATTTTATTAATTAAGGGTGCGCATTTCATCAATTTCATGTATGATTTTCAATCATTTCATTACTTAGATTTTAACATATCCCATTGTCCATTGAGAGTCTTAATTGTGCCAGGAGTGTATTTCGTCAGGGAGCTATTAACATCCTCCTTTGTATTCTCTAGTCGGGGAAATTTATTGCTCAACTTCTGACGATTTTAGTCCAAGCCACTTAGAGGTTGTACACGGGCGGGTATCAATTCCACTTGGTCGAATATAAATTCCCCAAGATTTTCCTTAATTCCACTCGGACCTCCAAGGGACCCAAAAATGAGTTCCTCAACTCCGCTCAGGCAAAGGGGTTATCCCCAATGACGTATACAAATGTCATTCTTGAATGCAGCTGATTATTCCGTTCTAGGCTGGAAAACAGTATTTTCAGCATCCTTAGCTGATATCGAAAGTATTTTTAGGTACAAATTATACACCTATTATTATCTAAATTTAATTTAATAATGTCTGACTAGGTTAAAAAACATACAAACATTTAATTATGCACATGTTAAAAACAATGTATAAAATTTGTAGAAAAAATAGAAAACTTGGCAGACTTATTTAAAAGAATATTGTGATTATTTTTAAATCACTTGTATTTTCTGCCATATAAGTTATAATGTGCCTAACACTTTAGGCCTACACCTGATTTAACGAATGAGCGGACTTGACATCAGAGCGGTTGACCAATGGCACAACAATGTCTTGCGACAGCATTAGCATATCAATTCGAAAAGGGATTCCCGTTCAATTCTCCATGACGTTGTAGGTAAAAGTTCGCTTTTCCGACTGTGATAGCCTGCAATGTCTATTATTAGGATAGATCCAACAATCGCTCGGCGAACCACTTTTCATACAGTTCACCTGTCATTTCATCGTGGGTGTCACCCGTGTTATTTTGGCACTGGAAAGTTATCTAAGCACCAGTGTTATTACATTTGTTTATTCCCGGCATGAACCAAGGCAAACCTCGACCCACGAACCCTATGTGGCCTAAGACGTTCATGTTCTTTAAAACATAATTAAATATATTCATTATACTATCATTCGTTCTCTACTGTGCAATTTGCCAATACTACGCCACCTTCTAGTTGCTGTATCCATAGTGAATATTATAATAATACAAATAATAATAATAAATATAATAACTTAATAATAATTAACACAATTTAAAAAAACAAGGACCACTTCAATTTACAGTTTAACTTCACACCAGAACAAATTTAATAACACTGAGCTCTGGGGTAGCACATAATCTTTTCCTACTCTCATCAAACGCAGTCGTAGAGATAACGATGCCGCCTGATTAAACTGCTGGGCGATGTCAGTACGCCAGGTGCGATAACTTATGAATGCTATCTGATACCGAGCTCTGGTTTGTTTTAAAAACTATTTCAGACATTAATGAACATTTCTTCTCGCTTAGTCACTGACGTAAAGTCAACAGCAAAAATGTTACTCGCAACCATTTAAGAAAAAATAATAAAATTTTCTTATTATGAAACAAATTACTGCTCTGGGAAATAGGATATCTTCTATCAACATCAGGCAATATAAAAATAAATTCTTAATCTGTTGTGAGCATTAGTTCATTAGCTATGGCGTGATAAGTTTTATATGTGCATAAATATAGATTCGCGCAAATATATCGTAATTATGAAAATTGGGTCATGTGTTAATTATTTATGGCTTTTAATTTTACATCATCATAAAGAGCGGAAAATTCTCTAAAAAAGCACGCAAACATTTTCTTAGATTTATCACTTTGCATTATTGGGAAATGGCAACATCACCGGGGCAGAAGGGGACGAAGCTAATTGCAGGACATAGGAGTGCGAGTGAGGGGAAAATACTACATTAATCGCATACTGTATTTTAAGGTAGAGACGCTCTTATACTGTAGATAATCAGTTAATAAGGAATGCCATTAGAAAGAAAAGAGAAGCGCAGTTCAAACTTCAACTTTGACCACCTGGTGGTGTACCAGTGTGCGTTCTTGGCTGTCGCCCCAGAGGTCCGGGTTCGATTCCCGGCTCTGCTAAGAAATTTTAATTCTGGTGTAAGGGCTAGCACGTGGTAACCTCACCCTCATGAGGCAAAATTGAGGAGAGGAAGGTTCGATTCCTACCTCGACAATCCAGGAAGTGGTTTTCCGTGGTTTCTCACTTCTGCTCCAGACAAATGGGGAGTTGTTTCCTAACTTAAAGTTACGGTCGCTTTCTTCCCATTCATATACCCAATAACACAGAATATCACACACATTCCACACACACAAAAATACGGGGCTATATAGCCGCAGCCCCTAAAATAAGCAAAACCAACAAGAACATTTCGGCGCCTTACACAGGAGAAGATGAATGAAATGCGAGCTAGCTGTGAACGTTCTCCTCGGAAGTCAATCCTGTGCATTCCTGGGAGTGGGGAGTGAAGTAAAGCGAACTCCACCCAGTACAGGAACTTCCAGGAATCAACCACAACCAAAAATATCAGCTCAGTTATCATTTACTGTTTGTTCAAATGATAAACCTAACAAACCAATAATCATAATAGCACATTAGGCAACGAGCTAATAGTGGCAATAATTAAGACACGAGTATGTTTATAAAACGAGCGTATGCGAGTTTTATAATTTCCATACGAGTGTCTTAATTACCATTATAGGCGAGTTGCATACGACTGTTTATATTCGACGATAATTATTAGAACTATTTTATGTTAGAATATAAATATTCATAAATATCTGTCGAGATTTCGCCAGATTTACGTACTGAACAGAGCGCATGAGACGCAGAGAATGCCTTGTATTCGACCATGGCCTCCTCGATTACCCTATTATGACACTAGGCCAGGCAGTGAAATTTAAATTAGAAGGCCGTGGAACTCAGCGCATCTAATTATCTAATTGGTCAAACAACTGTTTCTTGAGCTCTGATTGGTGGAAGAAACTGTCTCATAATGAAAAATAGTGTTATAATGAGCCTCATTATAGTACAGTTTTCTGACATATTACAGTCAGGGTCGAACATAAAAGCTCATTATGTGATTGGATTCTTTTTCTTTTTTAGAGTATGGCTTTTAGCGCCGGGAGTGTCCGAGGACATGTTCGGCTCGCCAGTTTTGTAGCTGCTTCGAGGCGGACGCCCAATGGGTGAGCTACACGTACCGTCGTGTGTGAGTAGTATAATTCGCTAGACTTTGGATATTGCATCATCATGACCAGAAATTGCGTAATCCTGATGACGTCATGGGATGACGTCATGGGTCCTTAGAGCGAGCACGTGGTCCAGGAGCGAGCATGTGCAGTGCACGTGTTAGCGTGGGAAGAGGTTGACCCTTTGGCTTGTTTGTGCGATGGTGATAAAAAGTTAATGGGTGTTGACGTCATGGAGGATGTTTATTAGGATGCTAACTGTCATCTGACACCCATGCGAGTGTGAGCACCAAAACAAAAGGTTATTCGCGGGTAGTGGGGTAGTGTATGTTCTCTTGCAAGTCGCGTGTGTGCTTGAATACGTATGGCTATGTTGGGAAATGTTTGGTGGCGGGCGAGGACTAGGGTTGAGTGAGGGTTCGTTTAAATGCTATTTTTCCCGCTCTATTTGATGGTGAGGTAATTTTTTAAAATGGGTGGAATTTGGAAACGCAATTTGAGGTAAACGTGCATTTTTGACAATTTGGCGAATTTAATGAGCTTGTAAGGCTAGAACGATGCATATAGGGTGTCGTAGGACTTGTGGTGAACCACCCCTTGCTATGGACGGGAGTATATCCACCCCAAAATAAATCTACCCTTACCCGGAGGTTAAGTAGTGGTTATTTTTGTATGCATGCGCACTTGAGGGCTTTTGTAAGAGAGCGGAATTTTTAAAAGATTCTTTATAGATGAGGCTTTTTAAAAAATTTATTAAAAAAACAAAAAACTAATAGGTCATTCGATTTTTAGTATCTCGCTAACCAATAATGCGATGTAAACATATGGGGTGTCATAGGACTCGTAGTGAATTCTCCTTTTGTATGAATGAGGTATGTCAACCCCCAAAATAAAAACTACCCTTACCTGGGGTGAAAGAGCAATTTTTGTATGTATGCACACCGGTGGCTTTTGTCAAAAGGGTCTAACTACACATTTGTTAATATTTTCTGAACCCAGGATGGGATTTTCCCATAGGCAGTATCCTAGCACTTGGGGTGACACCTCGTTTTTGAAAGTATCATTCATTTATTTTCTTGTCAAAAGGGCCTAACTACACTTTTGTTAATATCTCGTGAACCAATCATGCTAGGGACTTGTATGAGGGGTCCTAGCACTTGGGGCGACGTCCCCCTTTATGGGGTGAAACTACCCCCCCAAAATTGAAAACTCAATATCTTGGAAACTATGAACCCTAAAATTAGGCGTTATAGCTTTAAAAATAGGTGATGACATAGGCTTTTACCTGGATTGGTCATTTCACCCCTAAAACAGTAAATAGTCATGTTATGGGGAAAAAACGTGTTAAACACCTAAAAATGATAAATGAAACTAAGATCTTTTGTTTTTGATGAAAAATAGCAGGGGGGGTGAAAACTACCCCCAAATTGAAAAATCGATACCTTGGAAACTAAGAACCGTAAAATTATGTGTAATAGCTTAAAAAATTCGTTGTGACATAGGCTTTTACCCGGATAGATGATGTCACCCCTAAAACAGTAAATAGTGATTTTACAGTGGGGAAAAAGGTTTTAAACGGGTAAAAATGATAATTGAACCTAAGATCTTTTGTTTTTGATGAAAAATAGCAGGGGGGTGAAAACTACCCCCAAATTGAAAAATCGATACCTTGGAAACTAAGAACCGTAAAATTATGTGTAATAGCTTAAAAAATTCGTTGTGACATAGGCTTTTACCCGGATAGATGATGTCACCCCTAAAACAGTAAATAGTGATTTTACAGTGGGGAAAAAGGTTTTAAACGGGTAAAAATGATAATTGAACCTAAGATCTTTTGTTTTTGATGAAAAATAGCAGGGGGGTGAAAACTACCCCAAAATTGAAAAATCGATACCTTGGAAACTAAGAACCGTAAAATTATGTGTAATAGCTTAAAAAATTCGTTGTGACATAGGCTTTTACCCGGATAGATGATGTCACCCCTAAAACAGTAAATAGTGATTTTACAGTGGGGAAAAAGGTCTTAAACGGGTAAAAATGATAATTGAACCTAAGATCTTTTGTTTTTGATGAAAAATAGCAGGGGGGTGAAAACTACCCCCAAATTGAAAAATCGATACCTTGGAAACTAAGAACCGTAAAATTATGTGTAATAGCTTAAAAAATTCGTTGTGACATAGGCTTTTACCCGGATAGATGATGTCACCCCTAAAACAGTAAATAGTGATTTTACAGTGGGGAAAAAGGTTTTAAACGGGTAAAAATGATAATTGAACCTAAGATCTTTTGTTTTTGATGAAAAATAGCAGGGGGGTGAAAACTACCCCAAAATTGAAAAATCGATACCTTGGAAACTAAGAACCGTAAAATTATGTGTAATAGCTTAAAAAATTCGTTGTGACATAGGCTTTTACCCGGATAGATGATGTCACCCCTAAAACAGTAAATAGTGATTTTACAGTGGGGAAAAAGGTTTTAAACGGGTAAAAATGATAATTGAACCTAAGATCTTTTGTTTTTGATGAAAAATAGCAGGGGGGTGAAAACTACCCCAAAATTGAAAAATCGATACCTTGGAAACTAAGAACCGTAAAATTATGTGTAATAGCTTAAAAAATTCGTTGTGACATAGGCTTTTACCCGGATAGATGATGTCACCCCTAAAACAGTAAATAGTGATTTTACAGTGGGGAAAAAGGTTTTAAACGGGTAAAAATGATAATTGAACCTAAGATCTTTTGTTTTTGATGAAAAATAGCAGGGGGGTGAAAACTACCCCAAAATTGAAAAATCGATACCTTGGAAACTAAGAACCGTAAAATTATGTGTAATAGCTTAAAAAATTCGTTGTGACATAGGCTTTTACCCGGATAGATGATGTCACCCCTAAAACAGTAAATAGTGATTTTACAGTGGGGAAAAAGGTCTTAAACGGGTAAAAATGATAATTGAACCTAAGATCTTTTGTTTTTGATGAAAAATAGCAGGGGGGTGAAAACTACCCCGTATATGAAAGGAGTGTAGACTTATTGATGTTGCAGATTGGAAACAGTGAAAGTTATCACTTTTGTTTAATTAGAAATCTTGCTCGCCTTGTGCGTTCAAGCATCACTAGCACTCAGAGAAGGATTTATATATGTAGACGTTGTTTGTCATATTATCTTCTTGAGGATGAGTTAAATGTTCACTTTGCAGACTGTAAACAGTTTCCTGTTGCAAAAAGCATAATGCCGACTGATGAACAAAGATTTGTTAATTTTACAGAATTCCGAGTTAAAGATACAGTTCCATTTATAATATATGCAGACACTGAATGCGTTTTGTCTCCAATTTCCTCCTGTTTTCCAAATAGTGACATTCATAACTCTACTTTAACACATAAACATATTCCTTACAGCATTTCTTTATACCTTCATTGTAATTTCGATAGTGAATTGTGCAGTTTCAAGCTCTTTAGGGGAAATAATTGCATTGAATTGTTTGTAAAGGAACTTTATAGTATTGTGGATAAACTTCAAACATATTACTTATCGGTTAAGCCAATGTTAAAGATGACCGAAAATGAAGAAAGATTATTTTTGTCAAGTAAAATGTGTCACATTTGCGAGAAACCGATTGCAGTTAATGAACTCAAAGTACGCGATCATTGTCACTTAACTGGAAAATATAGAGGAAGCGCACACAATAGTTGTAATTTAAATTACAAAGTAACAAAGGTTTTGCCTATAGCATTTCATAATCTAACCGCCTATGATGGACATTTTATAATTAAAGAAATTTGCGAGAAACGTGATGGAGAGGTGTTACATAATCCTGGTCATATAAAATTGTTAGCGATGAATATGGAACGTTACAAAGGGTTTACAAAGTATGTACGGGCTAAGAATGGATTCATTCAGTTAAGATTTTTCGATACATATAATTTCTTGTCCTGTTCACTAGATCAATGTTCATCTTCGTTAAGCGAAGATTCAAAGCAAATAACACAACGTTATTTTAATGATGATGCACAGTTTCGACTTACTGCGAGAAAAGGTGTGTTTCCCTATGAATACTTCACGAGTATGGATGTTCTTAACGAAACTAAATTACCTGAAATATCCAAGTTTTATAGCAGCCTTAATGATCAAACAATATCGAATGAAGAGTATGAGTTTGCTCAATCGGTGTGGGAAACGTTTTCCTGTCAAACATTAGGAGAATACGCAGATTTGTATTTAAAAGTTGACACACTTCTTTTGGCGGATGTCTTTGAAAATTTTAGATCGAATGGCATGGAAACTTATGGCATTGATGCAGCTCATTTTTACACTGCTCCATCTATGTCTTGGTGTGCTATGAAAAAGATAACCAACGTTCAACTTGAATTGCTTCAAGATATTGATATGTTACACTTTTTTGAACGATCTATTCGAGGAGGAAATGTTCAGTGTATAACACGACATGCGATTGCTAATAATAAGTATATGAAAACTTATGATGAGAAAAAGCAAGAGTCCTACATAATGTACTTTGACGTTAATAATTTGTATGGATATGCGATGATGGAATATCTTCCAACGGGTGGCTTTAAATGGATTGCAAATGTTGAAGGCTTTGATGTTTTAACTATTGATGATACTTCAGAAATTGGATATATTTTGGAAGTAGATTTGACTTATCCTCAAGAGTTACATGACAAACATTCAGATTACCCTCTATGTCCAGAAAAGTTGACAAAGCTAATGGCTACCCTAGATAATAAAGAACGTTATGTTTTGCATTATAGATTGTTAAAGCAATGTATTCAACTAGGAATGAAATTAGATCGTATTCACAGAATAATTGAATTCAATCAGAGCCAATGGCTAAAACCATATATTGATGTGAACACAGAGAAACGAAAACAAGCCAAAAATGATTTTGAAAAGAATTTTTATAAATTGATGAATAATGCAATTTTTGGTCGTTCACTGATGAATGTGAGGAAGTTAAGGGACATCAAATGGGTCACCAAATGGCATGGAGCTCGTGGTGGTAGGTCTTTAATAGCTAAGGCTAATTTTAAACATAGAATTATATTCGATGAACAATGTATGGTCATCGAGATGAGTAGACTAAAGATTTTTCACAATCAACCAGTATATGTTGGTGCATCTATATTAGATTTGTCTAAATGTAAAATGAATGACTTTCATTACAATGTTATTTTAGCAAATCCTGAATCAAATGTGAGGTTGTTATACACAGACACCGATAGTTTTATGTATATATTCTATTATGATATTTATGAGTTCATGAAACAACATTCAAATTTGTTTGATACTGGAAACTATGAAACAAACAATCCTTTTGGCATTGTGAGACAAAATAAAGGTGAAATTGGTTTAATGAAAGATGAAAATGCTGGAAGGATTGTTGAAGAATTTGTGGGGTTACGACCCAAAATGTATGCAATAAAATTGTGTGATGAAATGAATAGCTTGTGTAAGGCTAAAGGCATTAAGAAGAGTGTGAGTAAAAGTAAGAATATTGATGAGTATCGAAAGTGTCTTTATAACAGAGAAAAAGTCAACAAAGTTCAAGTTTGTATAATTTCAAAATCTCATTCTGTATTTACTGTTCGGCAAAATAAGTTGGCAATTTCATCAAACGAAGATAAAAGACACATAACTGAAAACGGAATTGATACTTTACCGTTTGGTCATTTTTCTCTGAAAAATGATTAGAAACAAATTGAGATTAAAGCAGTTCATCTCACTTACTTTATTTCTTTCACACACACACTTTTATGCTGGTAATAATACTAATTTTTGTGTGTTCCTTTGCTTATGAAATCCTAGACTAGGAGTTCCACATTCGACATGATAGCGGAGTTTCATCTCCCATAAACTCGTCTCTGAGGTGGGTGCCAGAAAAGGCATCCAGCTGTAAAAACCACACCCTCACATAGACTTTCATAACTTCTTACGTTGAGGTTCATAACACTACGTTGATTGATTTATCGGTTTCCTTTTCACAATTCCTGTCTATACATTCCTCTTGAAGGTTGCAAGATGCTTGCAAGGTTCCTAAAATGCAATTAAATTTAATAAATACCTTAAGATGGTTTGATTTGTTTAATGATATGGTGTTAATAGTATTTTTAGGTTTTGACTGGCTTTGCATTAAGAATTGACTAACCAAACATGAGTTACCTATCAGGGAAACATTTTGGCCACTATGTTGGCTATTGACCAGTGAGTTTAGCTGTTTATCATTTTTTTAAATCATAAACAACAGAGGGTTAAACGTATAGATAAACCGTGTGACCATGTTTGTTAAACAAGACATTATACCAGAGACAATTAGAATACTTATGTAGAGTTTACCAAAAATAATGTTGTGTAACAGTAAATGCTAGTCAACAGTTATACACTTCTAAAAAAAATCATCATACAATACCTGAGAGCTCTTCTAAAATTATTGATGTGTAACATGATTCCACTAACTTGCTATGTATTTTTTGGCTTGGGGGTGAAAACAAGATGTTCAGGAAAGAACATATAGCCTACTTTCTCTTAAATGTATGGGTATTGTTATAACTCTTTGTCCTTTTCAAGGAGTATGATTGAATGTTGGTTGTAGTAGCTTGTTGAAATACAACGTGCTATAGGGATATTAAACATGAATATGAGGTGCCCTTTGCTAGTGCTACCTCTGCAAAAAATTTCATTCAATTCGGTTTCAGTGTGTTTGAATTGATCTGGGGAATGGATTTGCACACATAAATGGCCGCTATTTGCAAACTATTGGGCTGATGACCTTGTAGTCAGTCATAAGATGCTTTCCAAAAAAAGGCATGCTGTTGCAAAATCTGGTAGAGATCAAATTATTAGGATGGTCATAATTTGATTTAAGCTTTTAATATTTGGGTGGCCGTCATTCGGTTTCCGTCAAGATGGCGGCGATATAAAACATGACACTGAGGTGCCCTTTGCTAGTGCTACTGTACCAAATTTCGTTCAATTCGGTTTCGCCGTGTTTGAATTGATAGGGGGAATCGATTTGCGCACATACTTGGCCACCATCTGCAAACTATTGGGCTGATGATCTTGCAGTTTGGTCAGAATATGCTTACCACATAAAGATATGTTGTTGAAAAATTTGGTAGAGACTAGATTATTAGGTTGGTCGTAATTACATTTTAGCTTTAGCGGCTGCGATTACGTTTCCGTCTAGATGGGGGTGATATAAAACATGACACTGAGGTGCCCTTTGCTAGTGCTACCTCTGTACCAAATTTCGTTCCATCCGGTTTCACCGTGTTCGAATTGATAGGGGGAATCGATTTTCACACAAAGATGGCCGCCATCCCCAAAATTTTAGGCTAATGACCTATTAGTTTGGTCAAAGGTATGTTGTTGCAAAATTTGGTACAGATCGGATGATTAGGTTAATCGTAATTTGATTTAAGCTTTGAACATTTGTGTGGCCGCCATTACGTTTCCGTCATGATGGCGGCGATATAAAACATGACACTGAGGTGCCCTTTGCTAGTGCTACCTCTGTACTAAATTTCGTTCCATTCGGTTTCACTGTGTTTGAATTAATAGGGGGAATCGATTTTGACACAAAGATGGCCGCCATCCGCAAACTATTAGGCTAATGACCTATTAATTTAGTCAAAGGAAGCTCCCCTCATAAAGGTATGTTGTTGCAAAATTTTGTAGAGATCGGATGATTAGGTTAGTCGTAATTTGATTTAAGCTTTGAACATTTGTGTGGCCGCCATTACGTTTCCGTCATGATGGCGGCGATATAAAACATGACACTGAGGTGTCCTTTGCTAGTGCTGCCTTTGTACCAAATTTCGTTCAATTCGCGTTCACCGTGTTCGCATTGATAGGGGGGGGGGGGGACAGACATTCAGAGTACACACACTCACACACACACAGCCAGACACACTTTTTTTCGTCCTGTGTTGATCTCATAAGTCTACTTTCATTTTTTGCAAAAATCGAAAGTAGGCTAAAAAACGAAAAATATAATTCTATAAAATATTTAAAAATACAAAATTAGTCAAAATAAAAAATAGTCGAAAAAGCTCAAAATGTCCAAAAAACACTAAAATCAAAATTAGGTAAAGTCCAAACAGAAAACAATCACAATTAGTAAACGTTATAGCCCAGGAATTTTAGTCTAAAAACGGTCAAAACCTTGAAAATTTTTTAGTAAAGCTGAAAATTGGTACAGTTGTCCTATTTGATGTTCTTAACAACATATTGAAAGTCCCCGGTCTTCCCGTGTCGGCTTCCTGGATTTCCAGCCGTTTCAACTCCTGGAATGCTGGAGAAGTAGGTGGTGTCGCAGGAATGCGCATTGTAAGCGAACGATTTGGCTTACAGTGCTCTAGCATGGCTTAAATTAAAGGAGAAAAAATAAGCGATAAGCTAATTCATGGGTTGGCATGTTAGCGATACTTCCGGTGTAACAGGAAACGAAAAAATGCCACGTTTTTTTAAGTGCCACGTTTTCCTTTTTGTCGTTTGTTGGCAAACTATCACGAATATCGCAGACAAGTCTGCTATAAAAGTTGTTGGCGACAAAATAAGATTTCATTTGATGTATTCATAATTGATATGCTAGTAATAGTTCCCAAGCTACAGAGATTTAAACAATGGTGCGCGACCTGAATCAGCCCGTGTATGCGTTGTTTCTCAGCGGCCAACTGACGCGTTCGCCCGCAGCATTGATGCGTCGAATTGGCGGAACTTCTTGTTTTCTTTTGTTTCTAAATTTTAAACAGTTGGTCGTTGGCCGATGCGTGTTAAGCCGTATAAGTGTCATTTATTCTGTTGTTGTCGTCATAAAATGAGTTTTGAAGACTGAATTTTGTGTAAGAAGCCACTCGACGATCCAATGGGCGTTGTTTATGTTTTAAAAGGTTTTAGAAGGAAAACTAACACCGAAAAAAGTATGCGAAGATCAAGTTGTAACTCGAGTCATGGAGTACATGGAAGACAAGATGAAGACTCTGTCAGATGCTAACCGGACAGCGAAGCTGTGGGCGGAGTACTACAGGCAACTGGAAATCGTTCGGCTGTTTATTCGGGCAGAAAGAACATCAAATCGGAACCTCCATTTGTACTGCCTATCGAAGATGTTGCCATACCTACACGCTGCAGGGCATAGTCACTACGCTAAGTCAGCCTACTTGTACCTGCATCAAATGCTTAAGTTAGATCAGAAGATGCCCATGGACGAGTACATAAACTTCACGAAGAACGGGTACTTTTCCATCCGACGCTCGCATGATTTTGGGCTGGAATATGGTCAGATATGACCATAGAACAGGATCTTATGCGGCCTAAGAAATCACGAGGAGGTTTAACAAGAGGACGAGGAGTAGACGATAGCGCGCTGGCTCACTTTGTCTCGGCATTTCCACTGTGCATCCCGATCTGTGAAGCTGTAGAAAATGTGTCTGGTATAAAGACAAAATCCTCGGAACAGCACGTTCAGTTGAGAGACTCGCGGCGGAAGCTGGAGAACCGCCACGCAGAAGTGTTTCGCTGGTGGGTAGAAGATCGCTCTCCGTGGGATTTAAATAAAGAAAGTCTTCAATCGCTTTCCACTGGCGTAGTTGCAGACAACAGCGTCAACTGCGACAAGACTCGAGAAGTTGGTGAAGAAGCAATACAACAAATGGTGGGGACAATTTTGAGGGTCACAAGCTCACAAGAAAAAGCCGCGTAGTCTCTTTGTCAGTTGTTAAGTGCCAACTAAAAATTCGTGATGACATCGTCCCGTTCAACCCGCACTAACTTTTCATGCGAATCATATGTGTGATGAAATCGGAAGCGGATATCGTGGAGTTCTTGAAGTTTGCACCGACGCCTCCAGCTCTCTTCGATTCATCCTTATTGAGAAAAACAGCCAAGTCAGCATTTCAACACCTTTTCAAATCTTCAGAAGCCCCCAAAGATTTTGAAGAACAACGCAAAGTAGTCGTTGATGGAGGTCTGCTTTTGCATACCGTTGTATGACCAAGAACTGCAACTTTTGGTAACATAATCCAGTCCTACAAGTTGTACATAAGCAAGCACTATCCTTCAAACGTTACCATTGTGTTTGGCAACTACGATCAGACTCCAAGCACGAAGAACCAGGAGCAGGCACGCTATGCGGGGAAGCGGACGTCCATAGACATTGTCTTCGATTCCAACACAATGGTTTCCACTTCTCAGGCAGACTTTCTAAGTAACACCAAAAACAAGGAGCGGTTCATCTCTACGTTGACAAAGGAGCTTAGAAATGCTGGAGTTGCTGTTCGTCAGGCGACAGGGGACGCAGATACACTAATTGTCGACGTAGCGTTGTCTCTAGTTGCCGAAGATCATGCTGTTACTGTTATAGCGTCAGGCATTGATGTCCTATGCATGTTATTGGCAAAAGCAAGAGAGTACAACAACATCCATTTTTACAGTCCTGGAAACTCAAAATCTCTTGGAAAGATTTTCCCTATCACAAACATTCAGGAAGATATCGGCGAGATGAAAAGTTGTGTGCTAATTGCACATGCCGTGAGCGGTTGTGACACAACTTCGGCTATTTCTAGCAAAGGGAAGTAGCGTCCATGGGACATTCTCAAAAACAACGAAGATCTTCGGAAAACTGTCGAGGTTTGCAATCAGCCTGGCGCATCCAAGGAAGATATCAAGATAGCTGGAGAAAAAAATTGTTCTGGAGTTGTTCAACGGAAAGGGCTTCGATTCTCTAAACGAGCTTCATATGCATCTGTATGGAAGGACTATCGCAAGACAGACAGTTACTGCTTCGTTCGATTTGGCCGCTTTGCCGACAACGTCCGACGCATGCCGGCAGCAATTCACTGCGTACATATTTGCAGCTATATATTATTTTCAGTATGTTGTTACACACCATTTTACTTTGCTGTGATAAAATTAACATTCTCTTTTGTTTACAAATTGGTTTCTAACAAAAATTATTTGAACTATTTGATTATAAACTGTATTAGTTTTAAGCAGAAATATCTACTCCGTTATTCGCACTACTTTTTCTTAAGATATTTGTTCTCCTAAAAATGGCATTAAAATAACAATTTATGTGCGCCAAGTGACAAATGGTTACATATTTTACATATTAAAACATTAATTTTGTTTACCTAGCTCAATAAAGCACGTAAAAAACGCACCGAGAACACCTTATAGAATGAAGAGATGTCGGTTTTTACTATTAGGAGCTGATGTACACAAAGGGAGATTTTCATTAAAAACGCTAAAAATAATTTGATTCTTTCTTTTTTGGTGGGGCGGGAGGGATATTTTTTAAGAGGGGTGGGTTTAAGCATGAAATATTTTGAAAAGAGGGGAAGCACTTCATTTATCATAGAGAAAGGAAGCTTCTGTTGGATGTAACAATTCAAAATCAGAGCGCGTCCCGGTCGCAGTGTGTGTGTAGCGCAGACGGAGAAGAGAATGACGTAACAATCTTTTGTTTACACCGCTACAGCTCGGCAACTATTATTCGGACATCGATTATAAATACATCAAATGAAAGCTTATTTCGTCGCCAACAACGTTTCTAGAAGACTTGTCTGCGATATTCGTGATAGTTTGCCAACAAACGTCAAAAAAAGAAAAACGTAGCACTTTTTTTTTTTAATTTCGCGGCATTTTTTCGTTTCCTGTTAGACCGGAAGTATCGCTAACATGCCAACCCATGAATTAACTTATAGCTTATTTTTCACCTTTAATTTAAGCCATGTTAGAGCACTGTAAGCCAAATCGTTCGCTTACAATGCGCATTCCAGCGACACCACCTACTTCTCCAGCATTCCAGGAGTTGAAACGGCTGGAAATCCAGGAAGCCGACACGGGAAGACCGGGGACTTTTAATATGTTGTTAAGAACATCAAATAGGACTACTATGCCAATTTTCAGCTTTACTAACAATTTTTCAAGGTTAAAACCTAAAATTCCTGGGCTATTAGGGTAAACCAGCTCAAATATTCCAAATAAATAATACAATAATAAACGCATTATATGCTTCGGAGACTTTGACTATGAACAGACGGGGATTAGTCGACCAGTTATTCAAAAGAGAACGCAGGGTATTGAGAAAAAAATCAGGCAACAGATGGGTTAACGGACACTTACGTTTGAAGTCAAACGAAGAGTTATATAGAAAGATAGAAACAGTCACGTCAATAGTAAAAAGGAGAAGGCTGTTGTTCTATGGACACATTTTCAGAATGTCCAACGATCGTCTAACAAAGACAATTTGGAATTTCGTGAAACCAAAGAAGAAACAAGATGTTCAGTAAAGAACATATAGCCTACTTTCTCCTAAATGCATGGGTATTGTAATAACTCTTTGTCCTTTTCAAGGAGTATGATTGAATGTTGGTTGTAGTAGCTTGTTGAAATACAACGTGCTATAGGGATATTAAACATGAATATGAGGTGCCCTTTGCTAGTGCTACCTCTGTACCAAATTTCGTTCAATTCGGTTTCACCGTGTTTGAATTGATGGGGGGAACCCATTTGCACACATACTTGGCCACCATCTGCAAACTATTGGGCTGATGTTCTTGCAGTTTGGTCAGAATATGTTTCCCACATAAAGATATGGTGTTGCAAAATTTGGTGGAGACTAGATTATTAGGTTGGTCGTAATTACATTTTAGCTCTTAACATTTGGGTGGCCGCGATTACGTTTCCGTCAAGATAGCGGTGATATAAAACATGACACTGAGGTGCCCTTTGCTAGTGCTACCTCTGTACCAAATTTCGTTCATTCGGTTCCACCGTGTTCGAATTAATAGGGGGAATCAATTTTGACATAAAGATGGCCGCCATCCGCAAACTATTAGGCTAATGACCTATTAGATTGGTCAAAGGATGCTCCCTCCATAAAGGAATGTTGTTGCAAAGTTTGGTAGAGATCGGATGGTTATGTTAGTCGTAATTTGATTTAAGCTTTAAACATTTGTTTGGCCACCATTACGTTTCTGTCAATATGGCGGTGATATTAATCATGACACTGAGATGCCCTTCGCTAGTGATATCTCTGTACCAAATTTCGTTCCATTCGGTTTCACCGTGTTTGAATTAATAGGGGGAATCGATTCTGACACAAAGATGGCCACCATCCGCAAACTATTAGGCGAATGACCTATTAGATTGGTCAAAGGATGCTCCCTCCATAAAGGTATGTAGTTGCAAAATTTGGTAGAGATCGGATGATTAGGTTAATCGTAATTTGATTTAAGCTTTGAACATTCGTGTGGCCGCCATTACGTTTCAGTCAAGATGGCGGCGATATAAAACATGACCCTGAGGTGCCCTTTGCTAGTGCTACCTCTGTACGAAATTTCGTTCCATTCGGTTCCACCGTGTTCGAATTAATAGGGGGAATCAATTTTGTCATAAAGATGGCCGCCATCCACAAACTATTAGGCTAATAACCCATTAGATTGGTCAAAGGATGCTCCGTCCATAAAGGTATGTTGTTGAAAAGTTTGGTAGAGATCGGATGGTTATGTTAGTCGTAATTTAACGTAAGCTTTGAACATTTGTGTGGCCGCCATTACGTTTCTGTCAATATGGCGGCGATATAAAACATGACACCGAGGTGCCTTTTGTTAGTACTACGTCTGTACCAAATTTCGTTCCATTCGGTTGCACCGTGTTCGAATTAATAGGGGGAATCGATTTTCACACAAAGATGGCCGCCATCCGCAAACTATTACGCTGATGACCTATTAGTTTGGTCAAAGGATGCTCCCCCCATAAAGGTATATTGTTGCAAAATTTGGTAGAGATCGGATGATTAGGTTAGTCGTAATTTGATTTAAGCGTTGGACATTTGTGTGGCCGCCATTACGTTTCCGCCAAGATGGCGGCGATATAAAACATGACACTGAGGTGCCTTTTGTTAGTACTACCTCTGTACCAAATTTCGTTCCATTCGGTTTCACCGTGTTTGAATTAATAGGGGAATTGACTTTCACACAAAGATGGCCGCCATCCGCAAACTATTAGGCTAATGACCTATTCATTTAGTCAAAAGATGCTTCCTCTATAAGGGTATGTTGTTGCAAAATTTGGTAGAGATCGGATGATTAGGTTAATCGTAATTTGATTTAAGCTTTGAACATTTGTCTGGCCGCCATTACGTTTCCGTCAAGATGGCGGCGATATAAAACATGACACTGAGGTGCCTTTTGTTAGTACTACCTCTGTACCAAATTTCGTTCCATTCGGTTGCACCGTGTTCGAATTAATAGGGGGAATCGATTTTCACACAAAGATGGCCGCCATCCGCAAACTATTACGCTGATGACCTATTAGTTTGGTCAAAGGATGCTCCCCCCATAAAGGTATGTTGTTGCAAAATTTGGTAGAGATCGGATGATTAGGTTAGTCGTAATTTTATTTAAGCATTGAACATTTGTGTGGCCGCCATTTCGTTTCTGCCAAGATGGCGGCGATATAAGACATGACACTGAGGTGCCTTTTGTTTGTACTACCTCTGTACCAAATTTCGTTCCATTCGGTTTCACCGTGTTTGAATTAATAGGGGGAATTGATTTTCACACAAAGATGGCCGCCATCCGCAAACTATTAGGCTAATGACCTATTCATTTGGTCAAAGGATGCTTCCTCTATAAGGGTATGGTGTTGCAAAATTTGGTAGAGATCGGATGATTAGGTTAGTCGTAATTTGATTTAAGCTTTGAACATTTGTCTGGCCGCCATTACGTTTCCGTCAAGATGGCGGCGATATAAAACATGACACTGAGGTGCCTTTTGTTAGTACTACCTCTGTACCAAATTTCGTTCCATTCGGTTTCACCGTGTTTGAATTAATAGGGGAATTGACTTTCACACAAAGATGGCCGCCATCCGCAAACTATTAGGCTAATGACCTATTCATTTGGTCAAAAGATGCTTCCTCTATAAGGGTATGTTGTTGCAAAATTTGGTAGAGATCGGATGATTAGGTTAATCGTAATTTGATTTAAGCTTTGAACATTTGTCTGGCCGCCATTACGTTTCCGTTAAGAAGGCGGCGATATAAAACATGACACTGAGGTGCCTTTTGTTAGTACTACCTCTGTACCAAATTTCGTTCCATTCGGTTGCACCGTGTTCGAATTAATAGGGGGAATCGATTTTCACACAAAGATGGCCGCCATCCGCAAACTATTACGCTGATGACCTATTAGTTTGGTCAAAGGATGCTCCCCCCATAAAGGTATGTTGTTGCAAAATTTGGTAGAGATCGGATGATTAGGTTAGTCGTAATTTTATTTAAGCATTGAACATTTGTGTGGCCGCCATTTCGTTTCTGCCAAGATGGCGGCGATATAAGACATGACACTGAGGTGCCTTTTGTTTGTACTACCTCAGTACCAAATTTCGTTCCATTCGGTTGCACCGTGTTTGAATTAATAGGGGGAATTGATTTTCACACAAAGATGGCCGCCATCCGCAAACTATTACGCTGATGGCCTATTGGTTTGGTCAAAGGATGCTCCCCCCATAATGATATGTTGTTGCAAAATTTGGTAGAGATCGGATGATTAGGTTAGTCGGAATTTGATTTAAGCTTTGAACATTTGTGTGGCCGCCATTACGTTTCCGTCAAGATGGCGGCAATATAAAACATGACACTGAGGTGTCCTTTGCTAGTGCTACCTTTGTACCAAATTTCGTTCAATTCGCATTCACCGTGTTCGAATTGATAGGGGGGGACAGATATTCAGAGTACACACACTCACACACACACAGACACACTCACACACACACACACACACACAGACTCACACACACATACACACACACACACAGACTCACACACACACACACACACACACACACACACACAGACAGACAGACACACTTTTTTCGCCTTGTGTTGATCTCATAAGTCTACTTTCATTTTTTGCAAAAATCGAAAGTAGGCTAAAAATTGGCATGGTTCGAAAAATGTAACAAAGACCTTATAGAAATTGGTATTCCGGACTGCAAAATTATGAACAGGTGTGAATTCAGACACCTAATCAAAAATTACCAGGGATTAAAGGTAGGGGCAGAACCCAAAAGACGGAGGGGACCTCTTTCAGAAGATCGGAAGAAGGTGCTGAGTGATGGGCTCAAGAGATACTGGCAGGAAATCAAAGCTGGCAAACGATTCAGAACGAAATATTGATTTTGATTGTTACTCCGTAGTCCATAGTGGCTCAATTAGAATGTAAAAAAATAAATAATTATTTAAAAATAGTCTACATTCTGCTAGCCTAGAGAATGAAATAGTAGTTGACGTTAGTGGTATTTATTATTAGTTTCTAGAATCGTAGTCGTTGCTGATGCGGGGCGCTACCCTTCTACGGTTAAACACATAATAGTAATACTCGTAACAACGCAACCCAACACTTACATAAATGAAAAAAAAAACAACATAAAATTGGTTAAAAAGCCCGACTTGTTCATCATTATCATCACCCTGAACCGCTTGTGACGGTGGGTGAGAGGTCAACGTGTCGGTCTACTAACCCCCAAGCTTGCAGGTTCGCTCCTGGCCGTGGTAAGTGATTTTTGAAAGGCGGCAAAAATTACGACACCATGTCATACGATGTTGGCATGTCAAATAACCCATTTGAATTCAGTAGGCCGTGGTCATAATGGCAAAATTAATCTCAGGAGTTTCTGCGAACACAAAGTTCCTCATTTCTCTACTAGAAAGTGCTATAGTGTTCAAAGAGCTTATATATCTAACCTCCTTGACTTTCATAGTGCTTCAAGGAACAACGAAATTCGACATGCAAGCTACCCCTTGGGTGTCAAATAACAAAGCTTACACCCGGCACCCGAGGCCATAAGATGTTATGTTATCATCCTGAACCAACTCCAGTTGCCCGGGTGTGGTATATGAGCCTCCAGCCCCATTTCAACCTGTCCTTGTACCACTCCTCCTCTACCAACTTCTCCCAATCATGACCTCTCTGCAGTGCATCGTTCTTAACTGTATCTATCCACTTCTTTCGTGGCCTTCCCACGGATCATCTTCCTTCTACTTTTCTCTCAAATTCCTTCCGTGCAGTTCTGTTTGGTGGCATCCTCTTCATGTGACCAAACCACTTCAGTCTTGAGATCTGGATCTTATTGAGGAGAGAATCATCTATTCCTACTTCTTCTCTAATCTTCACATTCTTGATCTTGTCTTTCCTGGTTTTCTGAATCATGGTAAATAGGAATTTCATTTCGGCTGCCTGGAGTTTCGAGTTATCTCTATTGGTTAGTATTGTGGTAATAGGACTTGTACAATGCCATCTTTGTTTTCATGGGCATTTGCTCATACCACAGCAGGTGACTTACCTGGTGGTAAAATTGTGTTGCCTTATTAATTCGATTGTTTACCTCATGTTTTGCTAGGTTGTCACTTGATAGAATGCTACCCAAGTACTTGAAAACTGGAACGCTGTCCAATTTGGCTTCATTTAGCATGACTATTGGTTCTGCTCCTTCCTCATACACGTGTTACAAAGTATAATTATATACTCATGTGACTTGTTGTGCTATTTTTATGGCTGCGTCATCACGGTAATATAGACCCGTGTATTTTTGCGTGTGTCTGGAAATTTTGTGTTGAACTGCGTTATTGTGATGGCTGTACTAGTATGTCTATTTGTAAATTGGGGATAGTATTTGGAAGGAGGTGGCCATCCCAGCATTTTCCTTGTGTAGAAGTGGAGGAATACTACAGAAAACCACTTCCAGGATGGCTGCTTCTGTAACTTAATAAGTAAATACTCTTGTATGTAAGTATTTTATACCTAATCGCTGAACCTAAATGAAGCCTGAGTGTGTTCTGATGATGTTCGCTTAACGGATGAAAATAGTCATACAATTAAACCCCCCAATTGTGTGAGAAGTGTTTTATTAAGAGTACAAATATTTCATGTATTTATTTCAGTCATTAAGAAATTAGTTGTTTTTCCCCTCAATCTGATTGGGTGGTGATCGACTGCAAAGCTTCTACTAATGGATTACTAAATCAGCACAGAAACAATGGCTTCTAATCATTTGAATATCAAATTTATTTCACCTGTTCTGAACAACTCCAGATGGTGGGTGTACGAAATTTCAAATAATTTCTTTGATTTGTGTGTCCTAATCAAGTGATAGAAATGAAAGTTTGTATAATGACACAATAATCTGCAACTATTGGTACCGTACCTAACTATATTAACCACATACGACCGGGTGAGTTAGCCGAGGTCGTTACGGCGTGGCTGCTGGCAGTCGCTCACATTCTGGAGGCGAGGAGGTTCGGATCTCCCCGCCGGCAACCTTGAAGATGGTCTTCTGTGGTTTCCCATCTTCCTTCCAGGCAAATGCCGGGGTTGGACCCTAACTATAGGCCACAGCCGCTGCCTTCCAACTCCTCGACCTTCCTTTCAAACTTTCCTCCCGAGACAACACTCCGCACGTGACGCTACTTGTAGCTCATCCCATGGGTGTCCGCCTAGAAACAGCTACAAACTGGCGAGCCGAACATGTCCTCGGACACTCCCGGCACTAAAAGCCATACGCTAAAAAAAACTAATATACAGTAAAATAATCCAACATGGAAGACATGAGACACCAGTCATTAATGCATACGAACCTATTACAGCAATCAAACATACATTTTCGGCAGTTTGACAACAGTGAATTTCTGCAACTACAACTTGCTGTTTACCCCGCACGCGGAACTAATGCAGATAATACCTGCAGCTCAGGGCCATAGTTCGAGTTGCCACACTATACGCGAGATTACTTACTTAACATAAGATGGGTTAAGATATGACATTTCTGGGGTGATCTCCAAGGTCCAAACGCCTCGGAAAACTCTTGAAATTGCATTGCCATTTGTAACAAGCACTATCCATTCTGCGAATCATTGATACCAGGAATGGGTCCTGAAGCTACCAGTTCGATCTAGAATCCAAGTTGCAGTCGATAGAATGCAGTTAGCTCCTCCACTGCGACATAAATTGAGCCCAAGGTCGCGGCGACAACCAGACACTCGAGGAAGTGGCAGTGATTCTACGAATACATCAAAACAGGCAACTACTAACAGTTTCCAGAAACTTGATGAGCACATTGCCAAGTGTTTGCTTTGGCAAATCGAGTTTAATTATTCCTTTATCTGATTGGTCTGTTTTCTGATAAAATTTAACGTACTTTTTATCCACAAAGCGTACACTTTAATTCAACAAAAGACACCCAGGATGTTTTTCCCTCGTTGGCATGTTTTGATTATGATCTCATTTACGTGATAATAACATTCGAGCCTCTGTACACAAACACTGCATTCAGAATGCCACATTAATATTTTAACAACACATTAAAATACTGTACTTAATTCGGGATCATCATGCATTATAAGTAGTTTGAATTATACTCGATATGGTCTCATAACGATATGCAACACATTCCAGTTTAATGGATACGCAAATCACATGTCCCTCTACTAACAGAGTAATCAAAAGTATAATTTAGTAGCTATCTTCAGAGAATGGTGGAAATCGTGTTTTATCTTCTTACCACGGTGGGTGAGTGGATAGCGTGTCGGTCTACTAACCCCAAGATTGCAGGTTCGCCCCTGACCGTGGTAAGTGATTTTTGAAAGGCGGCAAAAATACGATACGCATGTCATACGATGTTGGCATGTCAAAGAACCCATTTGAATTCAGTAGGCCGAGTTCATAATGGCAAAATTAATCTCGGGAGTTTCCGCCAGCACAAAGTTCCTCATATCTCTACTAGAAAGCGCTATTGTGTTCAAGGAGATTAGATATCTAACATCTAACCTCCTTGACTTTCATAGTCAAGGAACTACGAAATTCGACATGCAAGCTACCCTCTGGGTGTCAAATAGCAAAGCTTGCACCAGGCACCCGAGGCCATACGATATTATTATTATTTATACCAGTAATAAAATAAATTTGCCATATTTGCAGCACACCCAGTGTCACGCTACAATTTCGAAAATTTTCCTATTTACACACACATTGTCCACTGTAATTACAGAATAGAATTAATTGTTCATATAATAATCTGAGCCTCCTCATCTAGCTGTGGCGTGCGTGTGTTAATTCCACAGTGGACGATATTGATTTATGTAATCAACTTTTGTTTCATACTCCTAGAAATCCTGCAGGGATATTTAGAATAGAGGACGTCATCACTAAAGTACAAAATACTGTACATTAAGTCCTCTCAGTTTCGATACAGTTATAATTTTCATTTCTTTACCCCCCCCCCATTCTCGTTTCACTTCTTACTTGCTTCGTTGAATACATTATTTGACTGGTCTGAAACCGTTGGCTGCTTTATGGCAAGATTGGGAGGAATATTTTGTTTTTAGTTCACAGTTTCTGTCCATGGAAATTCGCGTTTCTTCTTTTGTGATTCAATGTCATAATGTTCAGTTCTCAAAAACAGGTAAAAATTTGTGGTACGTATCACCATGTATCGACAATAATATCAAAATCAAGCAGTTCATTTAAATGCTAATGCAAATCCAGTTCGCCTATTTCCTAAATACGGTAACTGGAGGACATATTTTCTGATATTTTCAAATTACTGAGTTAAATTAAACTGTGGAAATTTCCCTACATATGAAACTGCCTAATAATTCAAGTAGCACTGTTTCCAAATATCTTGTTTGTACTGGCCGTTACAGCGGATCCATCACGTTTTCCTTCTTCTTAACATGCTATCAGAGGAAGCCTCTGTGCCTCTTACCGCTGGGGTCTGAGTTTCAAATCTCGGTCACTTCATGTGAGATTTGTGCTGGACAAAGCGGAGGCAGACAGGTTTTACTCCGGGTACTCGGGTTTTCCCAGTCAATATTTTATTCCAGCAACACTCTCCACTTTCCTTTCATTTCATCTGTCATTCATCTAATCATTGCCCCAGAGGAGTGCGACAGGCTTCAGCAGCCGGCACAGTTCATATCCTCGCCGCTAGATGGGGGCTTCATTCATTCCATTCCTGACCCGGTCGGTCGACTGGAAGCAGGCTGTGGATTTTAATTTTCAACAAGCTATCAGGAATTCTTCGCATTGCTCTTCTTAGCATAATGAATTTTGTGCAAAGTGATACATTCGTATTGTACGTTCGTTACTCGTACCTGTGACGCCCATGGTTTTAGCAAATTATCGTTTTAGAAAGAAAGTATTTCATTTGATTATTGCTGACCGTTAAGTTAAGTAAAATATATAAAACTCACTAAGACATGTACTTCTTACTTAGTGGCTTTGATAACGACGTACATCGCAGGATCAGGCTGTTACATACCATCCATACAAGGAAAAGGAACTGGCTACGAAGAAAGTATTTGCTGAGGGTTGCTCTCGAAGGGTCAGTAAACGGAAAGAGAGTAAGAGGACGGAGAAGGTACCAGCTGGAGGACAGTGTCAAGATAGCAGGACATTACCGCCAAACAAAGAGAAAGGCTGAGGACAGGACTGCATGGAGAGCTGCTGTGTGAAGACCTGCCTAATGGGCAGAACACGTTATATGCCGGTATATAATATATTCATTCGTACTTAAGAATGGCACATAATAATGTTCCTTGAGTTAAGAGCCTGCCAATGTCTGTTCTGTAATTTTCTTCTTTCAGAAGCACATCATTATCAATCCCCCCTTGAACTTTGGCTTTATCACCTAATTGATCTATATTGAATTGTAACTTTCAGTCGGTCAATACTAAGCCCAATTAAATTAGGATTAAATTAGCTTCTCCGCTCATATACGTAGGCTATTATGTTGCGCATTGGAAATTGCCTAGCAAGAAGATTCCATTGGAATCATATAGCGTACAACATTACGAAATCTATCAGTATTGAACGCCATTCTGTCTCGACTGATCTACCGTCTACATTCGATTGGGGGTGCGAATCTCAGTCGCTTTGATAACGGCACAAAAACACCGCAGAAATATTTAACTATTAGCCTGTAAATTGCTTCGATCGTAGAAGATTTAACACTACAAGTTAAGAATCTACAACAATGGTAGATTGCTGTTCATTTGTAGCAATGATTGCTCTGTTCTCAAGAAACGGATCACAGTACTATGGCAAACCTTGAATACAAATATCGCAGCACGAATAACGATCGCAGTAAGGCAGAACGACGCAACTTTAGACGAGTGTACAACACAGTCAGGCCCGTATTTAGGGCTCCTGAAGCCCCTGGGAGAAAAAATAAAAATAGAAAATCTTTGCTACCCTCGACTTAAAATATGTAGATTCATTAAAATTTCCTTAACATATGGGGCTGTTTCTTCACTGAGCGTGTATTTAACTTTGAATGGCAAACTCTATAAATATGTGTTTACAAAATTTACAAATTGAAAAAAAAAAAAAAAAAAAAAACATTTAAATTTTATAAGATATCATACACAACCAATCACAAAAAAAAAAAAAAAAAAAAAAGATGGGTGAGTTAGCCGTGGTCGTTACGGCGTGGCTGCAGGCAGTCGTTCACATCCGGGAGGCGAGGAGGTTCGAATCCCCTCGCCGGCACCCTTGAAGAAGTTCTTCTGTGTTGTCCCACCTTCCTTCCACGCAAATACCGGGGTTGGTCCCTAACTATAGGCCACAGCCGCTACCTTCCAATTCCTCGTCATTACATTCACACTTTCCTCCCCAGACAATACTCCACACGTGACGGTACTTGTAGCTGTCCCCATGGGTGTCCGCATACAAGCAACTACAAACTCTGGCGAACATGTCCTCGGACACTCCCGGCACTAAAAACCATACGAAAAATAATAATCATAATAATAATAGTCACAAATTATTCTAATAACAAGGGGATTCCTTCCTGCCTTGTCATTTGCAGACAAGATTAAGATTTCATCAGTCCAATTTCACTTTCAAGTCAGATTCAAAAGAAAGAACACCAAGATGACTAACACAACCCCGTTTTGTGTGTCCTTAAATAATCAACATTGCAATTGTGCGACAATGAATACTTCTCTCTTGTGTGTGTGTAAGTGTGTGTGTGTGTGTTGTTGTTGTTGTTGTTGTTTGAGTCTTCAGTCTTTTGACTGGTTTGATGCAGCTCTCCATGCCTACCTGTCTTGAGCTAATCGTTTCATCTCTACATAGCTACCACACCCTACATCCGAGGCAATCTGTTTAACATATTCTAACCTTGGTCTACCCCTACAGTTCTTGTCCTAGACCCTTCCTTCCATAACTAAGCTTGCTATTCCTGGGTGTCTTAGTATGTGTCCTACTAACCTATCTCTTCTCTTCATTAGCACTCGCCAGAAACATCTCTCCTCTCCCACTCGTCTTAATACCTCTTTGTTGGTAACCCTATCTACCCATCTGCTCTTCATCATTCTCCTGTAACACCACATTTCAAATGCTTCAATTCTCCTCTTTTCTGCTGCTCCAATAGACCAAGTTTCACTTCCATAGAGCGCCAAGCTCCAGACAAAGACTTTCATAAATGACTTCCTAATTCCTAAATCTATATTCGATGTCAACAGGTTCCTTTTCTGTAGAAATGCTTTCCTTGCCTGTGCCAACCTACTTTTTATATCCTCTTTGCTTCGTCCATCACTGGTTATTCTGCTTCCTAAGTAACAGAAGTCTCCTACTTGCTTCAGCTTTTCACCTGCCAATTTGATCTCCATAGAGTTTTCTGATTTATTTCGGCTGCATTCCAGTATTTTTGTTTTACATTTATTAATTTTCATCATGAATTCTTTCCGTAAGACGGAGTCCATACCATTCAAAAACTCATTCAAATCCTCAGGCTTGTCGGCCAAGATTACGAAGTCATCAGCAAATCACAGAGTTGAAATTATTTCTCCTTGAATCTTCACTCCCACTTTAAATTTTTCTCTAATTTCCTTTATTGCTTGTTCAATGTAAAGATTGAAAAGTATGGGTGATAAGTTGCAGCCTTGCCTAACACCTTTCTGAATATCAGCTTCTCTCTCATGTCCTTCAGCTCGAATGACTGATGTCTGGTTTCTGTATAGATTGTAGATTACCCTCCTATCCCTGTACTTTATTCCAATAGATTTCAAAATGTCAAACAATTTAGTCCAATCAACGTTATCAAAAGCCTTTTATAAGTCTACAAATGCCATGAACGTTCTCTTATCTTTCCTTATTCTAACCTTCCATAATCATCCTAAGACTTAGTACAGCTTCCCTTGTTCCTACATTTCTCCTGAAACCAAACTGGTCTTCACCCAACTCCGTTTCTATCTGGCTTTCAATCCTCTTGTAAATTATTCTAGACAGGATCTTTGAAGCATGAGTAATCAAGCTGATTGTACGGTAATCTTCACATCTGTCAGCTCCCACATTCTTTGGTATAGGGATGATTACATTCTTCTTGAAATCAGGGGGTATCTCACCTGTCTCATAAATCCTACACACCATGTGAAATAACCTGATCAGACCTTCATCTCCTATGCAGCATAGCAACTCAATCGGTATATCATCTATGCCAGGTGCTTTGTTCCTGCTTAAGTCTTCCAAAGCTCTATCAAATTCTGATCTCAATATTAAATCTCCTTTCGCATCCTCATCAATTTCCTCCTCCCTTTCCATTACATGATTCTCAATCTCCTTTCCCTTATACAAACTCTCTATGTAAGCTTTCCATCTCTCAACCTTTTCTTCCCTATCTGTTATAGGCTTTCCATTTGTGTCCTTAATATTACAGCACTTAGTCTTCTTTTCCCCAAAAGTATGTGTGGAGGGGGTTAAACTTTAATAACTTGGCGTTTAATGCCCAAGTGGTTTTCCAGATTTTCTATCGCCCCTAAAACCTGTCGCCCTTGGCAGCTGCCCTGTTTGTTCCCTTGTAATAATGGGCCTGAATACAGTAAATGACCCTATATAGTAAACGCCACCTTAAGGGACCAGTGTTTTACTAGTCACCAAAGAAAACCTCGTTTTAAGGGCTGAAATCCGTTATCGGTGTTGCAATGTATAAAAATATCTCCAGAACGTGCTATCATATCGTCACTGCCAAAGTGAGGTGGCGAAATTAGTAGCCAGCCTAACCACTTTTGATAGTGTTGGGTAAACATACGGTATTTAAACAAGACATAACCATATTGAAAAATGGAGCTTTGTTTCCATTGGTGGTCTAGTGCATGACATCATTAGAACCATATATTTTTGAATATAAATAGGCCTACATATTATGTCAGCAACATTAAAGAAGTTTTCTATTGTGACATTTGTCAGTTGATTATCAGAAACTTCAATTTATGAAATAACTGGCGACAATGACCAATCGAATATAAAAATTCTCGGAATTCCAGGGGGGGGGGGGGGGGGGGGGCACGGCCCCACCTTGCCCCTCCCTGCGGGCTCCCATGCTTTGTACATGTTGTGGTAAGCTCTAAGTTAAGTTATAAAGGAATTATTTTGCCTATTTTATTTTCAACATGAATATGTCTATTTGAAATTGTTAGCTTGTAACTCTTCAGTCGGTCAATACGATTGTGCCCGATGAATGGACGGGGTACAAGATATACATATGTACATATGTAAATACACTCTTTGAAAAATTTGCTTAATATCACAATTGATTACTCTATTAGTAGAGCGACATGTGATTTGCGTATCCATTAAACTGAAATGTGTTGCATATCGTTATGAGATTAACAAGGAAAACTATCTTCTTTCAATGGCCGAGTTAAACGCGCGAATTTGTAACATTAGAATAGAGTATAAAATAGAGCCCCACGGAGAACCTGTACAAAATAGTAACGGACTGAAACTGATCGACATGGCAATTTATAACAAACTCTATGAAATTCATTATTTCCACACAAGGATTCACATAAATAGACCTGGTCAGCGAGAGTACAAGTATAAATCACAGACTACATTATCACATTATCAATTATCTTGGCATGATCGAGCAGTATGTGGTCCCTCAATTACAGCAAGATGGGATACTGTACATGATTATCTATCAACAGGATGGTGCTCCACCGCATTGGGCTATCATGATGAGGGAACAATTAACCTCATATTCAACTATCCCATGGCATCCTAATAGCCCTGACTCACCTCCTCTAGATTTCTTTGTATGGGGCTACGCCAAGTCGGCAGTGTACGCACAAAGACCACAGAATTTGCCTGACCTACGGAGGGAGAACACGGCAGCCTTTCAGCAAATCACTCAAGAAATGCTGCGTGCCACCTGGCGCAACATGCATTCGAGGTATCACTTGTGCCAAATGCGCGATGGTGGACATGTTGAGTGCTAATGTGCTGTGACACAAACTTCAGACTCTCCTAAACACGTATGTGCCGTTAACAAGCAATAAATGTGCATAGTTTCTCGTGTATAGCGTTTTACTTTTTTGACATCCCAATTGGATGACCCTGCATATTATATTGATAACTGCATTACCGCAATGTGGGTTAATATCTGAATAACCATTGTGCAGAAACATGTCACCGGCATTGCTGACTAGTTACAATGTTTCATATTAAAGTATACCAGCATTTAAATACTGATACGAAGACTTCCATGTGGTTTGTGTTTCACTCAGTTGACACCAGAGTTCGCATGAGAGTTTACCTGTTTGGATAAAAGTGTTGAGCAAAGTTACTCGGGAAATGGAGCCCATCACTTTTGTCCAGAGATTGAGAAACAGACTCTTAAAAAATCATAATTCTTTTCAGCAAATATGATATAATGAATATTTTCACACCAAAGAACGACAACTTGAAGATGATTTATTCTATGAATATCTCTTATGGCGCCTACAAAACTTGAAGTAACCCGTATACGATATACATTCCACATGGTTGACAGTACATCCTGGTCCTAATCTCCGCCACCGCACGCTCATTGTTTCCTCTTACCACAGCCAGCCAGATCGCATCCCTCCTGGCTGCTTTAGACTGCCTGCCCATTCAACACTCTGACGCGTACTGGATATACTGTATATTAATTCACCGTTAGGTTGCAGCGCCAACCTTCCGCGGCTTTGTAAGGAGACGATACCTGAAACGAAGGGTTTCTAACTTTGGAGGATTAATATCGAGATTGAAAAAAAACGCGAAAACATGGCACTAAGTTAGTTCTTTTGTTATTCAATCAGCATAAAGTATATGATATTAATTCAGAAACATAATTACGGGGAAATGTTCATTATAAAGGAAAGCGAAAAATACAAAACGAAGTGTATTTAACTTTGGTGGCTTAATATCGAGATTGAAAGAACGCGAAAACATGGCACTAAGTTAGTTCTTTTGTTATTCAATCAGCATAAGTATTAATTCAGACACATACTTACGGGCAAATTTTCAATTTATAGGAAAGCGAAACATAGATGGTGGTGGACGTGCTTGTTTTCAAGGGGCGAAATATCCGTAAATGTCCGTAATTATACGGTACGGATGATAATTAAAATACAACTATTTCCAACTAATTTAAATCTAACTTACATACTAGACGAGATTAAAAGAAAAGAATATGGGCAATAAAAGACAGGGAAAAGAAATGCCTCCGGCCGCCGAAGAATGGGATGTTGATTAATTTAAGGGCTTTGCAACATCGTGCTCATGTAGTCCCGTGTACTTGGCTGTGTGTTGAATATGTCCGATAACCCGTCTTATTGTGATGGCTGTATTAGTGTGTGTATTTATAAGTCAAGTGAATTGACCGATGGTAACTCATGAAATGGGATTCCTCGGCATTCAAACTTGCCATGTTCTGATTTACAAAAGGGCCCACAACAATACGCCATCATAAAATACAAAACACAACTTCGCCATTAACATCAATACAAAACAAATGTCTGTAACAGTGACTTCAAAAAGCGGCGATCACAGTGGGTTGGTGCTGCTCTTAACGTCTATATTTGAAACGAGGTTGAACGCATAAACCAATACTGTAATCGTTTAATGGGCAGACAGTTTAAAGCAGTCAGGATACCCATGTAAGCATATTTGCAGTGAAATTACCATCGTGGTGATCCCAAAGACTCCCTAATATACCAGTGAAGTGTAAATAGTGTTGTACATATATTATTCACATGTTAATCAATGACGCCACGAACGCTGCAATGCTGCATACCAATAAACCAACCAATCCACAAACCAAGCAACCAACCAGCCAATCAACCAAACACGAAAAACCCTCCACTTACGCTAATGGACTCAATCAGGCCAGCAACAACGAATTACAACCGAAGTATGAGATTTCCGAACTGTTTTCTGCAGTAGCCAACTCAACTCCAAGGGGGTTTGGCGTGGCGGTAGTAACAGAGTTTGTCACCAGGCCAGGTGTGGCAGTAGTAACACAATTTGAAACCAGGAACCGCCATGGGCAGAGACCATGCAAATACATTAGTTTTGACTAAGGTCAGCGTTTACCATGAGTACAGTTTGTTGGTTGACAAAGGAGTTCTGATCTTTGTACATGTATCTGATCTTGGCTCTCAAAATAAGTTGTGTTCATCCCACAATACGATTGCATAAGAATACGATACATTATATAGTTCGTTTTGTCACTGTTTAATTTATAGGTTAAGGTTACTTTTAGTTTGTAGCATGGTCACCTCGTGCTATGGCACTTGCAGGGAGTGTGTGCATTGTGCCAATTTGGTTCCCTCTGTGATCAGGCAGGAGGTAGCTTTGCTAATGCCAGGATGATTTATGTTCCTTTTACGATGGTGTATTGTTTTCATGATTGGGTTGTTGAAAAATATATATACAAATGAAGTGATGGTTAAATTAAATGAATGTGGTAATTAAAGAAATGAGTTATATAAAGATAAAGGCCAAAAAATGTTCCACATATGTGGTGGTGCAACGAGGTAAGATTATGGTATATGTGACAAGTTAGATACAAGATTAATTTCAATTACTATTCCTGTGTGTGTTAACACCGAAAGCGGCCCCCATAACCACAACAAACCCCTTGTCAGGTTACAGTTTCTGTTCGTTCACACTTATTTTTCCTATATATGAGCGATTTTAGTACTTACTGTCGAATGATATTGTATAATGGTGTAGTTATCACGAATTCCAAACACCTTGAACTCCGCTATAGCTTTTTAGACATCATTACGGTATGGGTTTAGAGAATATATTTCTTATCTTACGAAATACTTAGGGGCTAAAGAAACCCAATGTGTTCTCAATCAACGCATCTTATTTGACATTATACAGGGATTATACGTTGCTGAAGTTACTTTAACTAGGTGAGATAGGTTGGTTGGTACCTCTGTTTAGGGGCTGCGACAACGCGGTCGTGCAGCCCCATGTACTTTGGATGTGAGTAGAATCTGCCTGATAACCGGCGTTAATTGTGATGGCAGTATTATTGTGTGTTACATGTAATTCAGGTAAGGACTGCAGGCAGTCAGTTTTAAGTAGTTCCTACTTTTGCTACCAAATGCTACCGTCAACGACACCTAGCTGCAAACATGGCTAATAGATACCACCGCAATCAGTACCTGACGGTGAACGTTGGAACATAATAGCGTTAATCAAATTTAACCTACACATTTTACCTTCACACGAGTGTAGTTAGTGGAAGGTTCTTTAACATCACATAAATATATGACATGGGCCCACCGGCTTTACTTCCCCTTCAAAGGAAGGCATACTGAGGGATTTTTAACGCACTTCAACAATCCGATGACTTCGGCCGGGTTTGAACCCGCGACCTTGAGCATACCAAATACGCCACCAAAGCCGCCCAATATGAGATAATAGGCATGCAAATACAGCAATACTATTCCCTAATATGCAGCTATAGTAGCCTACACACTGACTTATGTACATGAATAAGCCATTCCTCATTAATCACACCATTTGTGCGGGGTTAAAAGTCGTAAGTATATTTGACTACAGAATGATGACTTTATATTCCAAACATTGAATAATTTAAATATTGATTCCTTTCAAAAAGGTAGATGCAACAATTTAATAATGAAAGAGAACTATGTGAACAAGACGTCTAAATTAAACCCATTACAACAAAAATAAAGACTATCAGGAGAGTACTGTAATTGTGAGACTAGGTCCTTGAGAAATGTGCATATACAGCCCCTTTTGTTATTGATGCATTCTCTACTACGTTATTGTACTCCACAGTACCTTTCCCCTAGATTTACAGTGAGTTAATATTGCACTTGATTAACTTCAGAGCCCAGGAGAACTACGTTTTGAACTCACTTAGGGGCAAAGTGAATATACTTTGCGTAATATATTGGCATGTTTCTTCCTATAACATGTAAATACACCTCCCGGGCAACGCCGGGTAAAATAGCTAGTACTTAATAAAAGTCAAATGATTTAGTATGGTAAAACTGTAGTGCATGCCCTATCTTAAAGCAAAGCTCTCATCGTTACTCAAGGTAACTCACATCAGCACACTCCCAGCATTGGAAACAAAGTGTGTCCAATTTTCACGACGAGGCTTATCTGCAGAACATAAACACAGCACAAAGGAACTGTGTACTTTTGGAAACAGATCGTTGATATCTTGAATGTGAACATTGAAATAAGATAGCCTGGTTACTCAAAAGACAATGTTTAGCTACGACAGATAGATATTGACAGTAATTTAAGGATACAAAAACAAAACACTGGTACTCACATTAAATGATGCAACCATCAGCATTTAAACAAGTTAGCATAAACGAAGTTTGATGTCTTACAGCTGATCAACACCATTATACCCAATTGGAACCCTAAAAAAAAATTGCATGAGATTAATAAATACACTTTGATGGCTAGTTTCGATTGTCAAGCGATCATCATCAGATCCATTACACGTAGGCTATAAAATGTATGTTTGAAAGTATGGGTGAAAGTATTTACCCCAATAATTTAAACGAACACACATTCGTGGAGAATTCACCCCCCTTTACTCTACTAGAAAACACCCCCCCCCCCCCCCCCCCCGTTGGAAACAAGACACAGCATAACGAAGTAGCCAAGTTAGATAAAGGATTAATAAGGGAAACATGTTATTGGATCAGAATGTTCGATGTATCTTTTTCTTCAATAAACCAACGCTGGTATTAACGCCAGTATTAAAGGTTCCCGGACATTCTCACTTGACCGTTTGTGCTTGGATATCGCTCTTTAGCGAGAATGAAAACTGGTCTTTAATATTTGAAGATTGCCCAGTTTTCACTAACACACACCATAATTGGTAGATTGGACTTGGCAACACACAGTCACATTTGTACGATGAACACAGACACTTAGGTATGCGAGAGGCGGAAAAGCCCAGGAAGATAAGAGATCCTCGCACACAGGGAAATCCCCCCTGCAGTTGAGAGCAGACAGTGACGAAGTTAACTGCTCTCACCATGACCGCGCAAGACCTAACCAGATAAGTAGCCTATACAATACAATCTAAATTGACCATTTAACAGAAAACACATATTCACTCTAAACAAGCAAATTTTGGAAGCCAATCACTTCCAGTTTCTTAACAAATAATCACATAGACTATAACTAACAAATATTGATGAGTTGCATTACATTAACTATTAAGTGTACATATTGTAAGTAATCTCACCCATACATTCAGACATAGATTTTATAGCCTAAGTGTAATGGATCTGATGATGATCGCTTGATGATCGAAACTCGTCATCCAAGTGTATTCATTGTATTGTATTGTATGTCTACCCCTTATTATTCCCGTTTTCCAACGGGGTCGGGGATGAGGTGCGATGGAGGTCTTTGTGGCAATGGTTTTTACGGCCGGATGCCCTTCCTGACGCCAACCTCATGAGAGGAGTTAATGAGAGATGAAATGAATGATGGTGAATGAAACTGGGCAAGGATGTGGCCTGTCAGAAGGTACCGTCCCAGCATTTGCCTGGTGTTGAAAATGGGAAACCACGGAAAACCATTTCAAGGACGGCCGACGGTGGGGCTCGAACCCACGCGTCTACCGAGTCAGCAGAGAGCTCGGCCCCATGACCTAATGCTGCGCGTTAGCCAGCGTAGCCACTACTGTCGGTTAAGTGTATTCATTATTCTCACGAATTTTTTTCAGGATTAGGTAATAACCCATCACAATTCGGTACAATCCTGTTGACCGACTGAAAAATATCAAACTTCGTTTACTAAGGCAACACGGAAAATGACTTCTACACCATAAAGTTAGCATAATAAAAGAAACTATAAAAATAAAGAAAATGCACAAGGCTTAGGCCTCTAACAAACACTATTACTGTTTATTCACCCACCAATTTGCCTCATTGTTGCATTTCACTCTATCAGCCAGTTACCAGCGCATCTTTTTTATCTTTTACATTCTGCTCTTCATAAGTAATCAAATGGGAAACAACAAGCATCTGAGTCTTTTTCCTAGCAAGAACACGGCCTTTATATTACCAGTTGTATGATATAATGGTCGTCTTCATGTTTTAAACCAGTAACGTCTCACCATAGCTTAAGCTTCTACCATGGCCGGCTCTACGGAAGGCCGCGGCGTTCGACCTTGCAACGCTGCACTGCTCTGAACTGGGATGGCCATAGCAGCCGGCCAGCTGTTGGTGCGTGTGCTTCGCTACGAAAACAAATTGAAATAACGAAATCATATTTGTTCTTTTCAACATTAAAGTAAAAGGATTGTCAAGAGTGAGTAGGGCTTACTTGGAGTAACAAAACCAATTTGCTTTCAATATTTATTTGACATTTACAAAATATACAACAGGTTGGCCTCTAACAAAGAATAGCAAGTTTTCTGTGATTACTATGGCAAGTTACCCGTTCATTCCTCAACTTCCTGTAATTATTTAACAAAATGTTACTCATTGTTAAGACAATACTTGTGACTATTGTCATAACATTACATCCACAGGTACAAGTTTTCTCGGCAGTTTCTGACAATTCAATATCTGATAAAATACCGAGTAGACTAAGATTTTGAATTACTTGGCGTTGATTGTTACATTTACCTTTTAAAAATTGTTCCTCAAACTTATCAGAAATTAGTGCCTGCGTAATTCCAACAACATGTTTACACACTGATAAAATAAAATCTGCAGGAACTGAAAGTCCGCCCCTATTTATTTGATTGAAGTAGCTGTCATTTATCTGTTCTTTATTTCTAAGCAAAGCCAAACATTATTCACATTTTATTCTTGAACATTGCTTGAACGATATGTAACCACAGGCATATATATAACCCGACTCATCGAATTGTATGTTTTCAGTGTACTTGTCTTCTAAAATACTGTAAAAGGTATCGTCAACAGTAGCTGACGAAAGGCTGCTTGTTGTACTTTCTCCTGAATTTGTATCGGAAGAGGACATTATCATTTCTTTCGAAAAAGTAACTGCTCCATACCTGGATGAATGAAGGCCAAGTTCGCTTTTCAACCTTATTTTCAATTCGACCTCCATTACCTGAGTAACTGTTATATTATAGTTGTCGCCTGTTAGTTGGCGGTACTGCCCAAACCTGGATTCTAATTGTTCACTCTGAAATTTGCCAGTTAACACATAAGAAAGGTTCACATTCTGTAGAGCATAAATAATAATCTCACGTAATACATAGGTTGTTACATACAAAGCGTTGTAAGTTTCATTGGTTAAACAACTCTTTTTTGAGGAATAATTTTCATCCTTCTTTTTCCACGTGGACAACCATTGGAGGAATGCCTTTAGGAAAGCCAACCTTTTGTCTTCGAGATTTTTGAAAGGCATTTGAAGACTAATATGTTTAACAACATGGGTGAGAGACCGCTTAATATTAACAATGGACCACCACATTAGGATTACTCTGACAAAAAAAAGCAGTACCTTTATAACAACACTTGTTTAGAGCAGAAGCTGTAGATTCGTTAAACACGTTTGTAACCAAAGAAACCCTTTGACGTTCAAGTGAATTTGGATAAACACTTTTAAATGTTAACTTTGGTGCAGACTTAATCAGTAAATCGGATTCCTTTTTGTAGATCGCTCTTATGTCACTAAATGATGCTTGAGTTACCTCTTTAAAATCAAGGTTACAGTCATCTGAACTTAAAACATTTGAAAATGAGTCTAAATCTTCCCATACAGGAATAATAAATGACTTATCAATGCCACTTAAATTCCGCCAATTATTTCGTATATTTTTTATGGACACTGTCATATAAAACAAAGGTTTTTAGGGGGTTTCCATCAATATGGAACCAGTAATTACTATCAGAATGTTTGGTTAGTTCTTTGAACATAGCACGATTCACACCATTATTATCAGCTATGATAGACAGAATATTTAGGCCACAATCCTGTATTTGCCTGATAACACCTTTTGCAATATCAGCTAGTTGCAAACCCGTAAATTGTTTCACTGGAACTAATTTAACAACCTCTTTCAAATTTCCAAAAGCAGAACTAACGAGAAAGGCCAGAACTGTCTTAGCTAAATCGACAGATTCATTTGTAGCAACACTAAATAATTTCCCATTTTTTAAATCTAAAGTTTGTTTGACATGTATTTCATCAATCTGTAAATTTACAACCATTTCTAAATTTGATAAATCTTTCACAATGTGACTTAGAAAGTTACTGTTCTCTTCATCAGCTTTCGGGGATATGGCGAAGGAAGTTGTTAATTTTTGTAAAACTCGGGGATGAGGTAGGGATAAAATATGGTTAAATCTAAATGCGTTATAACACTTTGTATACTGCATATAAATCAGGAATGCATTCAGAGTTGTAGGTTTATTTAAAAAAGTAAGTGTAAACTGATCTTGCAGAAACATTAACTTTTTTTAACAGAATCTCTGAAGTTTCGTCTCCCTGGTTTTCAAGGTCAGATTTTAGGTTATATATTAAATTATTAATCTGGACGACTAGTGAACTTACAGAACTTCAAGGTAAGAAAAAGTCGTGGCAAAATTCTATTGCTTGGAACAACTGACTCCACTTACTTAATAATGAATTTCGAAATATTACAGGGCCAGAATGAAGAACAACAGCGTTAGGAATTACGCCTCCATTGATATGAATTTCGACCGTAAAATCATTGTTTACCCTTAAACTTGACCTTATTTTAGGTATGCTTGACACATCTAATTTATACAAAATACAATAGTTTTCACTAGTACTTACAGACCAGTCTGTTTTATGCTCCACCAATTTATTTTGTATATCACAAACTAAGGACTCGAAAGTCGTAATTTTGTTGGCTTACTCAGCAAGGGTCTTCTCACATTCCTCTGCAGACTTTTTCCGTTCTTTTTCTTCTTCTATTCTTTCTTCTGGAGATTTCCTTAACTTGGAGGAGCAATTACTCAAATACGATGGTAAGTTTGGGAATACCTTTGGAACCGCACGAGGTATCAATACAGGCTTCTTCCGTGTGAATTCCTTATTATTCCCATCACCATCCTTGTATTTTTCAACATAACTTACGTCTTCAGGAAGAAAGTGTTTAATACATACGAAGGAATATTTCGTAGGTACCCAATTGGCTCGAGGAATAGCACGTTCCCATATGGCTTTCAATTGTGGATTTTTAGGAAACCCAGACACTGTCACAAATCCTTCAGTTTCTATCGATGAACGATAATTAGACTTACAATTCGGCATAACACAAGTCTTTGGCATTGTAGCTAGCCACTATACAGTAATAATCAATGGTATAATTTCATTTACATAGAGTATTTTGAAGAAAACACGAGCGCGTGACACATTTTCCATGTAACTCAGTGGGCGAGGCAGAGCAGACTGGCCATTCACGGCGAGGTTGCCAATTTTCGCTCGCCGCGGCCTTCCGTAGAGCCGGCCATGCTTCTACTCATGTCCAGTTTAAAAATACATTGGAAAGAAGTGATCGTTATAAGTTGGAGAGAAAATGGACATGGGGAAACTACGGAATGATGATACAATGATTCTCCCAAACTTTTACCTCAATTGTAATACATTATTTCACTTAGCTAACCAGGTTGGTGCAATTGGTGCTGTGAGAACATAAATAATGATTTTCCCAGATTACGTCTAAGAAAAATTTCAACCCAATGATTCGATGCAAAATGCTATTTATTGGAAACTTAGGTGCTGAGGATATTCACAGATTTTCAGTATCTTCGTTGGTTTTTACAGTTATCACACACGGAGTCACCCGAATGATTAGATAGCCTTTTGTGAGAACTAGTAGAGATTAAACTGTGATCAGCTGTTTCGTGCTCACGTACAAGCCAAGTTAATCCTACAGGGCCTTTTTGGTAGTCTTTCGTACATATGCAAAAATTCAAAATTCAAATTCAAAAAGATCATCGTGAAGTTAGAATGAACAAAGATTTGACTTCGGATATTCATAAACTGAATCATCTCCAGTGGTTGATTGTGTCCTCTGCGCCTGCAATTACCCCCAACACTTCAATTGCTTGACGATGTGCGATGGAATTCGATCGTCACTGTGTAAGTTCATCTCCTTTAAGTGTTCATCTTTTATGGCGGCTGTCAAATTTTATGGACCATAATGGTCGAGGGATCCACTACTTGATCTTCCTGCTAACGGATTTAATGCCAATCTTGTCAGATTTTCAGGTTCTTCCAATAGTTCACGTGCCGTGTACCTGTTAATATTATCATACGTGATGTACTATCACACGGGAGATTCATCATTTCCACTTTTCTTAGCGAATTGAAACTGCAGCATGATCACTAAGTAAGTGGCTGTTGCCCCAACCATGGAATACAAAAGGTTTCCATTAATAATGAAGAAACCACAGACACTGAAATTCAATTTACAGTGCTCCATTTGTTGGGAGAAAAGTTGCAATTTTCTCGCGGTGCGCCCATCCATATTCTGCAGCAGAAGAGACTTTTGGATCAGGGCTGCGGTGAATTCCTCTTGGTTGCTGACGGACTGAGCAGTCATGGTTATAGCGACAAAGTGGGTGAAGACAAACACCATCCAGAAACATGTCATCAACATACTCACTGTTGTTTCTATGGGTGTTGAACTGGGGTTTACAAGTAATGACACGAAAGTATAGAGGCAGGTTACAGCTCCTGTGAAAAGGCTCGCAAAAATAAACAACAAAGGGAAGCCATAAACGTAGTTTGTAATATCCACTACAGAGTACAGCACAGAATGTAGTTCTCTAAAACCGTGAGATATCTCGGAAGGGAAATGTATAGGCCTAATCCATTCCTTTGCTAAATTGAAGTTTCTTACGTGGAAATCTACAGGATCCCACTTATCTATCGCCAACAAAGAGGATAATATATTCTGAGCTCTCCCAATCCTAACATTAAAATCTTCTTTGTGTGAAAATGCATGATTCTCCTTGAAACATTGTATAGCCTCAGTATGACGTTCACTTTGCCAACGGTCAATTTCTTGTAATATACAATTATTGATAACTTGAATTCTGTACTTCACATGTAATATAATTCCAATAAATTGAAGGACTTTCAGTTGCATTGCTGTTCCAAATAAATAACCATAGAGCATTAGCCACAAGTTAAAATCCAAAAAAATGGAACACAGACACAATCCTAAAGTATGAACTGAGAAGCAGAATGCTAATATTAGCAAATGAATCAGCTGTATCTTCCTATTGACAATTCCCATGTTTGCAGCAAGATTTGCATCTACTAAATGTAGTAACGTATAGATGTTATCTTGGTAAGGCCTGCCAACTGCCATGTTCCAAAAGAGGGATATTATTGTAGCCAAGGGTGCAATGTTAGTATTGATAATACCGTCCACAATATGTGTGATATCTTCTGAATATCGAATACCCATATATCGAGTAACTGTAATGATGCTTATCACTGATAAACAAGCAATGACTAAAGAATACACCACCTCTATTTTACTACACGTGCTGGATTTGTGTGTACACCATGGAGCAAGGGCGAATATTCTGGATATGAACATTACTGGAAATACTGATTGGTACACAGTGCATGGCTTCAAGAAACGCTCCATGTTGCTGGCTCGAATAAAGTCGATAAACGTATGATGAAGGTGAGGTCGTGAGTGGTCTCCAACAAACGCATCAAATTAATAACTTAATGTTTTAATGGAACACTGACTCTTTGTCAACCAATTAAATGTATAACCTGTCAAAGAGAAATGAATGCTTTAAACTCGTCTGGGTACATTTATATAGATTAGGTTTTCGTTTTAATATTATTGAGAGGAACGGTAATATTTGTTTTGTCCACCTAGTAATACTTGTAGTTATTGACAGTAAAATTTAATGTACATGCTTCTGACTAACTTATTTCTTCGTCTAACAGAGTCGCACGTAATTTATATTCATGGTGCTAGTTAATTGATAATTTATAATTAAATAAGAACATTGTAAGCAGTTATGTCATGGTGAAAAGGCATGTGGTATGCCTACTAGTCAAATTTTATGAGACTCAGAAACTGTCACGTTTGTATAGACTTACATTATTAATATTCTCTTTCAACGGTATCGTATGCATGTTTGTTATAGAAAACGGGTTGCATTGCAACCAAATATATTTAAAGATGTGATTTATGAGAGGTTTGTTTAACAATTGATAAGTATGTTGAAGAAGGATCGGTATAGCATTTCCTACTATGGTATGTGAATAACTAAGATCGCACATACCTGATGAGTACAGGTGACGCCAGATATGGCGTCAATCTTCTTGAGAGTGATGCTTAACTGGCAGTGGAAGAGGGAAGTGTACATTCGTGCTGGCCCCAGTGAGTTGCGAAACTACCGTGCCAGGACTCAAGAAACTGAGCCAGAAACGAACGTCCTCTCGTATAGAAAGCAAGTTCAGGGATGAGCTCCCCCCCCCTCAGTCAGCATTACGCCACTCAAGAGCTGAGAACGAGAGTAATGGGGGATAGGCAAGCTACGAGAGTCCACACAAGGGATAGAGCAGTAATTGTCGAAACGATATGTATTGAAGTACTCCAAAGGTAAAGTAGCGAGAGGAACGATAACATGCTAGGTTGATAAGTATTGTAAGTGGAGCACATCTAGATACGTGCACAGAAGCATGGGAGTAGGGTAATTTCGATAAAAAGGCGTTCGAAAAAATAGATGATGTGGAACTGGCATACAGTCTTGTGAAAGTCTGGACCGTAACAATGTAGGCGTTACAGTCCCATAATGGAGCTCCCAAGATAGGTGCAGATAGGAGGAAGCAAAGTGTAAGAATGTGTATTGAGATGGGAACAAACTACCAATCATCAATGAAGCTAGAAACTCGTGCACAAACACACCGTTCGACTTAAAATTATTAAATAGACTTACGAAAACGTAGCCATAGGTTAGATATCTCCGAAATAAGACGAGTGTATTAAAGGGAAAGATAAAGTCAAAAGGTAGAGGACTGGCTGCGTGGCTCAGCGGTAACGTTCCCGCTTGCTGGGCCCAAGGTTGCAGGTTCCTATCCTGGCACTGTCAACGGGCATTTGAGGGTGCGCAAATGAGAGGGAGCCGTGTCAGTAGATTTACTGGCACATTACAAATCCCCTTCGTGGATTCCGGTTCCCCGGCGTCTTTAAAAGCCACAGTAGTTAAACTGGACGTAAAACCATTAACATTATTATTTTTATTATTATTGTCAAGACTTGCGTAATAAACTGCAATATCACTCTAAGACAAGTACGATAAGAACTTGAGAGTAGTAGATAATGGTGTAAAATCAAGATTTTACTTAGGTCACAAAAGATGAAGGATGCGATGCGTTGGTACAGGTCTGCACGAAGATCCAGGCACCATTACTGCAGTAACATGCTAGGTCCAGAATATATTTTCCTGGTAAAGACGATACCGAATGAACATACAGTAAATACAGTCACATGAGTATCCCTAAAATGTATGAGGTGCAAGGATGCAGAAACACACACTGCACCCTCACACAGGATTTCTAAATATGCATGTATGCCCAACGTCAAGTCGAATAATGCAACACCCAACTAATTACTGAACTCAAGAAAAGATTACAGTTGGGGGAGGAAATACTAATACTCGGGAATAAGAGAACAGCCAATTGTTACTCTTCAGTCGGTCAACACGAATTTGCCCAATGACTGGGCGGGGTACAATGTATCTGTACTTAGTATAAAACAAAGTCCCCGATTCTTGGATGTGCCGGGTAATCTCGAGAACCACTGGATGGATTTTGATGCGGTTTCCACCGTTCTGTAAAGGATTTTTCAAGGAATGTTTCTGTTGAAAAATAATTTATTTATGACCAAAGGAAGCCGAGCAGTAACGGTTTCAGTGAATTGAGTGGAAGAAAAAACCTGCCGCCCTTGTGCCTTTTAAGTTCACGCTGGATAAACCGTTAAAAATATCTACATACTATGAGTGTAAGAATTGTTCAGCATGAAAAGTTCTAAAAGAACGTCCGTGACTTCATATCTCTATCTTCAATACGTCGCCTACTATAAGTGCTTTACGTTTTCATTTCTTCCAACAATCTCCATTCAATTACTAGCTAGCAAGTGAGCCTATCGCCCAAGTTTCAGCCTTCGTTCCGGAGAATACACAGTCATGTTTAGATTGGACGGAAGGGGGATTTGTGTTTCATACACCTCGCCATTCTTCAATTAAGTCTGACAATAATTCGTAGCAAATGCTATCTCCATGATAATACGAGGGGCGTGCTATGTTGTTTTACACTTTATGTTTCCTACGTCTGGGTGTGGTTCAAATTTTACTTCTGAAGGTGGTGACGTTTAACTAGTGTCTTGTTGCACCGTTTGGTAGCAGCACGCGCACAGGCAAGTCTAGATAACTTCAAATATTCAGCTACTTAAAAACGCAACTTAAGCCATTCAAATACTGTTACGTGCTCCCCCCTAGTGGCACTTTTGTTAACTGGATTACGGTGGGTAGGAAGCACAACAACAATTACTGCTTAAAGAAATAATTTATTTTATTGTGGCCAGAAGGATACACTACTCATCAGCAAATACAAACAATTAGAACCTTACACGAGTTTCCTCAAGTCCCTTCCTTGAGCGCTCTTGCCCCTTTCACTTGTCAACAAACCACAGAAGTTAAACTGTCATAATGAGTCCGGTGGCCTTGACAGAAGCTACCTGCACCTCAACAAATACAGTGACTTACGATAATCCTCTACCCGCTGTTTCACTGTCCACAAGCTGGGGAAACAATGTAACTGGATTTCGTAACTCGCACGGCACTTCGTCACCACACTTCTGTCGCACTCGCTCAAAAACACACACCCACAGAAAACTCGGTCCCCTCACTGTTGAAGCCGCTTATATAGCAGGCTGGTGACTCAATGAATTCTAGAATCGTCCAGGACACACGGCTTCTCGACATTTCCTTCGCTGGCGGGGTCACGAACATTCTGGACCATCCCTTTGTCCTAGTAGCCCTGTTGCATAAGGCGCACGCAATACTCGAGGCAAGGCACAGCCTAGCCCTGGGGCAGTTGTGACTCATGCGGCGAGCGATGACACAAACTCACAGCCGTAACAATACTATAAAAGAAAAATGTTCTCCCCTCAATATCAAACGAGGAGATAAAATTTAATAAATTGACTTTTTGTAAAGGTACCAATTAAAGGCTTAAAGGAGCACCATTAGGAGCACCAGTGCCTGTCACCATCCCAGGTGACAGGCACAGGTGACTTCGCGCGCGTTAGGGGATGATTTTGCCCTAGACCTTGACTTGAGACATGGCTCCATTGCCATGAGCTACAAAAGAAGCAACAATCAAAGCAATGGCATAGGGCCAGTTCATCACCAAAGAAATGTCAAACAGTGCCATCAGTTGGCAAGTGAATGGCGACAGTGTTCTTGGACACAAAGGATTGACTGGCTCGAATTGGGGGACACGATTAACGATATGTGGCAGCCTTTAAACGCTTACGTCGTGCCATTCAAACTAAGTGGCCAGGAAAATGGGCTAAAGGTGTGCTTCTGCAACATGACAATGCCCGCCCCCTAACTAGCCGAGAGACCACCGCTGCCATAGATCAAATTAGATTCACGGTGCTGCCATATTCACCATACTCTCCCGACTTGGCACCAAATGATTATCACCTGCGTGGTTGCCGTTTTCCAGAACTGGACACAGCTGTCAAGGCATGGGTACACAGCACTCCGAAAGAATGGTTTCAGGAAGGTCAGGAGAGACTGACACATCGATGGCAAAAGTGCATAAAGTTACAAGGAGAATCTGTTGAAAAGGTGGACGTAACAACTGATGTGCTATGTACTTCATTTGGGCAGGAAAAAATAAAGTTCAAAACAATATACGACGCCTTTCATATAATTAATGGTCCAGTCAGTTATTTTAACCCATCCGGCCGAACCGAAAATCGGATATAGGTCGTAGTTCATTGCAATCGAAAAGAATATGCCTTTTACGCTTATGCTGGGTAAACTGAAACCTCTTCAGACTCAGGGTACACACATGTGGACCTCCACTTTTTTATACTTTACTTTTCTTTGGCAGCAGTTGGAATTACGTGATATCTGAATTGTCATTCTCTCCCTTAATATTCCCATTTCTATGGGGTTGGTGGGAGAAGAGAGATGAGTCTTATGTTGGTGGATGTTTTTACAGCCGGATGCCCTCCCGACACCTAGCATATCCTGGAGTCATTGAGAGATAAAAAAAAGAGTGGGGATGAATTCAACTGCGCAAGAAGTTGTAAGAAAGCGGTGGTAGTTACCGTCCCAGGTTCACCTGGATTTGAAAACAGAAAATCACGGAAAACCATTTCAAGAATGTCTCACTGAGGGATTCGAACCCATTCGTTTTTCGAGTCCGTAAATAGTCAGGCCCTATGGCCACAACCTGGCGCTTGTAACTATGCTGATAGGCAACTGTAGTGTGTAATTTTAATATTTTATTAAAATTAGTCCTCTGTCTTAAAATATTTGTGATTTTTGCCATCACTTAATCATCATACAATGAGATGGTGTGTGTCTGTCTTTCTGTCTGTCTGTCTGTCTGTCTGTCTGTTACCTAATAACGCAAGAACCACTGGTCCGATTTAAATGAAATTTTGCATGGATGTAGCTGAAATACCAGGTTTACATATAGGATACTTTTAATTTCGATATTTTGCACTATTAAGAAATGGCGACCATTTTAGTGACGTCACTACACCCTTTGGTTTCAAAATTTCATATTTCCATATTAAATAAAAAGAGAACGGTAGGAAATAGCAAACTTTTGATGGCACATGCGAGCTTTGAAATTTAATTTCCTATCCGAAAGGTCCTTATCACTTTTCGTGTATCTCCAACGGTTAGCGAGTAAAACCTACTTTTGTGACGTCACTACACCCTTGGTTTCAAAATTTCATATTTCCATTTCAAATAAAAAGAGAACGCTAAGAAATAGCAAACTTTTGATGGTATACACGAGCTTTAGCATTTAATTTTCTATCCAAAAGGTTCTTATCACTTTTCGAGTATCTCCGACGGTTAGCGAGTATAACCTAAATTTGTGCAATAAAACACGGTCAACACCGAGCGGTGCAGTATATCTCTATATATATAGAAAATTTGTCTGTTTTTTTTTCTGAATTTCTACGGAAATTTGAGTTATTTACACGTTTCAGACTGTTTTATGATAGATGCGCGCGAAAATAATGTTTTGTTCTGTCTGTTTGTTTGATTGTCTGTGGACAAATTTGTTCCCTTATAACTCGAGAACGGCTGGGTGTAACAACGTAAAATTTGGTACAGATATCCATCAGAGGCACGACACTAATCATTGATGTAACCCTTCTCCGTACCTCTCATAAAAGGGGACCTACCCCCTTAAAATGCATGCTGAAATAGGAGTAGAAGGACGAGACAAAAATCATTTTCAGCCCCTCGATGTGAGAGACATAACTCGGGGGCCCTAAAGGGTCCCCGAAATCCACATTTTAAGGCCCTAAAACCAACCGTTTTTGAGATATTCCCAGAAAACTAATTTTATTTAATAAACTAATGAACGAATACAAGCCGGTATCCATGGCAACAGATTCTCAGAGGTCCATCTATTGCTGTAAGACGCAATGCAATTCCATTAATTACATTGGTGTGAAAGTTTGCAAACGGCTAGAAAGTTATCACGGAACCAAATTAAGCTGTAAAATTCATCAATACGTATAATGCGCTTAAGGGGGTCAAGGGGTACACTAGAATTTTTTCACGCGATTTACACCTCCGGGTGTGGTACGGCAGGTCTATTATATTCCTATCCCTATATTATATTATTATTATTATTATATTATGGCTTACAACGAGGAGATAAATCCCCTCGGTGCCAGAAACAAAACTTGGGGGCCTTAAAGGGTCCTCGAAAACTACATTATAAGGCCCTAAAACCATAAGTATCTGCAATATTCCCAGAAAACTAATTTAATTTAATTTAACAAACTAATGAAGGAATGGAAATCGGTAACCATGACAACATTATCTCAAGGGGTGGCATCCAACTTTCCATCTATTTCTGTAAGAAGTAATGTCACTCTGTTTATTACATTTCTGTGAAAGTTTGCAAATGGCTATACGGTTATCACGGAACCAACGTAGACTGTATAATTCATCAATGCAATTAAGGGGGTCAAGGGGTAACCTAGATTTTTTCATGCAATTTTCACGTGCGACATATAGTACAGAAGGACTATTATATCTCCAAACATTTGCAAAGTGAAATGCCATGCCCTGTGGTTCAGATTCCACGCAAAATGGAGGTCCCGTGGCTTATGATCTCGCGATTAATGGTCACGTAAAACTACAATCATCCTTTATATCTCCAAACAGCAACATTATTCTCAAAAATTCCTGAATTGAATCAGCATTTTTTGCGGCTTTTAGGAATTTGGGCCATTTGAGACTAAAGAACCTGAATTTTCATGCACCACAAGCCTTTATAATTTATGAAAGAGGTCTTCCTGTGTATGTGGACCTAACACAACATAGAGGGTCATTTTTTATGTGAGGTGTATTGCGTTTCGTCTACAAGTCTCTCAATTCTATTTCACGTCAAGAAGTCCAAGTTGGGTGAATTTAGTTTGAGAGTAAATTTTAACTAATCTTTCTTTTGTCGACATACGGGTTCATCGTAAGGATGATTTTGTTTGATACTGTATGGCAGATATACCCATATTTGGATATCTGGGTGATATGTTGTAGACAATAGAATTGTCTGTCTGTCTTTCTGTGTATCTTTATGTACGGCTATAAATCGTGTTCGTAGGCGTGGTGCATCGTAAAATTAGGTATGGTAAACATGAGTCAATACACCAATCATTTATAAAACTCCTCACCGTACTTTTCAAACAGTAGAAGGGTGGATATAGGGAAAAACTTCTCAAAATACATGCTAAAATAGGCGAAATATAAAAAACTATCCTAGAAGGACGATCAAAGCATATGTTGCGCTTCTCAATGTGAGACACAACATTCGCGAGTCTATAAGGGGTCTCCGAAAACCACATTTTAAGGCCCTTAAATTAACAGTGTGTGTGGTATTCCCTGAAAACTAACTTCGTTTTGATAAACTTATGAAGGAATGAAAAACCGCTAACCATTGCAACAGTAGCTCAATTGATAATGTCTGGTGTTAATATATAACACCGTTCGAAGGACGGGTACTTCTTCTATACTAATATATAAAAATGAGATGGTGTGTGTCTGTCTGTCTGTGTGCTACTCAATAACGCAAGAACCACTGGTCCGATTTAAATGAAATTTTGTAGGGATGTAGCTGATTTACCAGGTTTACATATTGTGCCCTTTTAGCAAGAAATATGCCAATCACAGTATACCAGCGTAGCTCAATTCGGAATTTTCGGGGCAGCGGTAAGTTCCCCCACTCTGTGATTCACATATTTTGGATTAATGAGAGGATACACTTGCAAAAATAACAACAAAATCAACTCCTATTTTAACACATTTAATTAATAAAAATTATGGCGCTACAAACACTTTAACAATTAAATTACTGACCCATAATCATCTACTTGTTCCAAATGAACAAGGAATCACAATATAATAAAACAAATATTGTATTAAAACATATGGTTTCCACATAAACCAACAATTCCTACTTAGTTTTACTTCCATAAAGCCTCAGCTGTAAGTTTCATATAACTCCGAGCTCTTTGGCTCCATGCTTTACATAATAACGGTGTCATTCTTTGTACACCTCAAATACTACTTTTTATATTTTCTTAATCCTCAAAACAAATGTATCATTACATTTAAAATTACATGTTAATTATCTAACTCAATATTTTGGGCAATGTTCACACATTTTCAGCTGTTATCATCTCTCTCTAGTTTCACAAATATATTAAGGTAATCAGGAAACCACTTGTGTACTCCAGAGTATGAAGATACTTGACACAGTCAAAAAACTATAGTTACTCCCGAAACCTAGTTGCCTTCAATTAACTCGTGGAATCCAACTTCCATACAACATTACAATAGGGATTGTTATTTATCTCTTACGTCTTATAAGACCATTATCACATAAGAAAACTACGATCTGAACAGGCAAGCGGAAATATCAATCTACAAGGACCTCGGTTCAACGCCCGGGTCGTTAACAACTTTAAACACTCCTGGTGTATTCATTACTCTTTACAAAACGACCTCCAGACACCCCTCCTACTCCGAGGGTCTGGCCGTGAAACATGATAGTTATTTATGACTATGCGGGCTCCTTCCCGTCTGGCCCGAGCTAGAGCCCTCTTTAAATGCTTTACAAAACACAAACTTTCCATTCTCAGTTCTTAGTGGAGACCTGGCCTTTTACTCTGCGTGTACAATCAGCAATATTATTGGGCTTAAAAACCACATTCGTAATCTTGGCGTTTATTAATTATGAAAGGTCCTCATTGATTGTGGAAGAGCAATTAACGACGAATAATAAAGGGGCTTTCAAAATAAGAGGATTCTAGTTCGAATCTCTTCACATGCCTCGGGAACCTTTCCCTTATAGAGGACTATACACAATGCGATTTAGGGTCAGCCAACTAGCTAATAGACCTACGCTCAATACCATACATTTGCTCCCTTTCAATACATACACAATGCCTCGTGATACTACGTCACAAATAGAGGACTTATACCAAATCTCAATTCGCTACAATCAACTACCTCTCATAAATAATTTACCAAGTACATTAACTTTTACGCGTTCCTAGCGGGACATTTTACTTTAATGGCGCTCCTTTTGCGCTATATATTTTAAGCCTAGCGTCATCCAAAGAACTGATAATATCATATTAACAATTGATACACATTTCAATTTTTATATTATTCTTTCATTTTGACAATAACTTTCTCTATTTCAAGAACATGCATTTAAACATCATGTCTATACTTTTTATTAAGGCTCTAACGCTCTTTTATTCACATCAATTAATTTGATCTTTATTTAATATTTCCTTCAAATTTTACTTTTATTTAAATATCTTTCATGATAATTAATAATATTTCGCTTGCTCTTATGACATTTGTTAAATACATTAACATTTTATTCACATATTTCCTCTACGGGATTTATTCTTTACATAATTAATTATAATTTCTCAAATTTCTATTTTTGTTCAGACCGCGTTCTTGTTTATTCAGTATTTATTTATTAAAACACATCCCTTTTACTCAAAAACTCCGGTGGATATGTACACAGTCATTTCCTGATACCAAAATAGAATGAAATTCAGTACTCACATGTTTTTAAGATCGTCCCATGATCTTTATTCTTGTGCGGTGTTTCATTTTGGGCCCACTTTGAAATTTTACTCCATATTATCGAAATTCATCTTATGTACGAACACTTCTTGACACATATTTAATACACTTAACATTGACGACATTTTTATACACTGGTGTGTCTCTTTAGAACACACAATAAACACTAAAAAATATTAATTTAACACACAATCTTGATAAATTTACACTTCACAATTCTTGATCACTAGGCCGTATTTCTGAGCCTATCACACGTGACCTCTTAATTTCCCGTTTCCAAGGGTGAAATTTATTCAATGTCGGCTTCCTATCCTGCAGAATACGAAAGTCTCGAAACATCTACTGTTCCCTGGAATCCTAATTCTTCTAATCCTATTCTGGATGACCGGCTATTTATCTAGCTTGAACGGCTTCTTTGTAGATCTGGTTTATCGATCCTAGCGAAAGTCTGTTCGGATCGAGGTCTCCTCGATAACCAATCGGTGACCTATGGATTTATTTTATAGCAGCTAGTACTTCTCGAGTCTAGTGCTTTAGAATAGTTCGTCTGCTCTTTGGGGATAATGTTTATAGTCTCCGTTCTTCTTTATTTGATCGGTTCTAGCACTCCTACGTTTCTGACATACGTTCCGAACCTTACTCTGTTCTTCCCCTTTTGGGTTCTTTAATTTAGATGACTGTTTATCTTTCTCTTACGGTACTTCCGTACGTAATGATATATTCGTTCGTCTATTTGAAGACCTATCGCCTTAAATCCAACGTTCGCAGCCTGCTCTGACCATATTTTACGAACTTTTCACTATAAACTTGTGTACTGTCGGACCTAAATCCTGTAACTAGGATTTTCCTACTTTTTCAACACGGCGATACTTTAAATTTCTTCTTTACCACTCCTGATGGAGGCAAGCAAGTTGTTAATACTGCGACGCCTATGGCTATCGGATATTAATTCTGCGCTGTACTACAGCGTTTCTCCCCTCAAGGAGTACTGGTAACTGTCTTCGATGTGACGCAGAGTTACGCCCCACACGGCTGTCTGAATACTGATGCGTAGCAACGCCCCCCTTGGGCTATTTGGACCTGCTTGTACTGATGCGTAGTAACACCCCCTCGGGCTGTTCAGAACTGCATGTACTGATGCGTAGTAACACCCCCTCACGGGTTGTCAGAATAACTGCATGATTGGCTTGGTGAGGCCAGGAGTTTTATACCTTTTCGCTACAAAAAGATAAGACTCTAGCCCTTTCTGTGGCCAACTTCTAAAATAATGGTTGCACAATTATAAAAATTATACCTTCCGAAAGCTCGTCTTCTCAATGTCAAATAATCTCATTGCACCTAAGAATCGATCGTGCAATTCGGAGATATTAATTAATTTCTCGTCCTCAATTGTGTGGGTGTTGCAGTTCTTTTGTACTCTCCCCTCTACACCAGCCTTGGTAATTCCCCGATGACGTCTTCTTGCGTTTGCAGTTTTCTCCTGTGCAATTATTAAATGGTTTTTCTTTACTAAAAAATCTCTCATTCGAAATGATTCACTGTACTGTACTTGTTTACTTATTTTTATACTCGTAAACGGGTTAAATTTAATTATTCCTCTTCTGGCGCATAAGCGGTGTTGTCATTTTCCAGCAAGCTCAGCTCGATTTCCGAATCAGGCTTCCTTGTCTAATAGTGGGAATTTTCCACTCGGTTATTAATACTCATGACTAGCTCCCTTCTGAATGTCAAGAGGGGTGATCTCATCTCTTGAACACCTGGTCCTCGCCTCTTGCACCATATTAGGCTAGCATCCTAGCTTGATCTTTCTCTAAGTTACATTAGAAACTGTACGTTTCTTTCATTTCTTCCCCAAATGCATGGATTCGACCTCCATGGACCCTATGGCACATGGGTTCATCTCTCCCCTCCTTAGGTAAATAAATTTTCGAAAAATTTTGAGGAAATTTATTTCAATTAATTTTGTATTTCTTTATTCGTCGAAGCCATCATAACGTCGTCCGTATTTACTGTTGTTTTATTTCTTTAAAGTCGTATCCGGCAATTGTGTAGGTCGGGTATGCTCTGTCCCTACCCTTTCTTTCTTTCTTTCTTTCTTTACTTGTCTGGACTTTAAGTCCCCAGAACCTCATTCTTCTTTACGGGTGTGGTCTATCCCTACCCTTTCTTTCTTCTTGATTTGTCTGGACTATAAAATCTCCAGAACCTCATTCTTCTTTACGGGTGTGGTCTATCCCTACCCGTTTCCTTATTTCATCATTTTCCTTTCTTAAATTGGAATTTTCTTCTTCAATAAATTCAATTATTTCTTTAATTTCCCAATACAATTTCTCCAATTCGCATTCGCACTCGAATGCTTGAGCTCTATTTTCTATTTCTTCCTTATTCTTATTTATGTCAAAAGCGGATTCATCTCTAAATGTTTCCATAACCAGGGCTTGTTCATTTGCTTCATCGAAATCTTCGGGAGGGTAATATAATTTCAAATTTGCTGAATTCATGGTCACTTCGTGATCCGTTTCACAGTGCCGAATTCTATATGCGTTATTCCTCAAATCTCTGATTATTTGATATGGTCCGTGGTACATTTTCTGGAACTTCTTGTACACACGGTTCCCTGGATCCGAAATGGCTGGTCTTTTTACTAACACCATTTCTCCTGCTAATAATGGTCGATGATACCTCTTATGCCTATTTCTTCTCTGCCTCCTGTCGGCTTGAGCTTTTAGATGCTCAAAGGCTCTTCGAATACGTACATCTCTTCCAGGCTGAGCGTCTGCTGGCCTAGGAATTACCAGACTCCAAGGTCTTTCTGGTTGCTCATTCCGATGTAACGTTATGGGTATCTCTCCCGTGGATTCATGGATTGTATTATTTATACAAAATTCGATAATATCCAAGATATCTATCCACTTCCAATTTTCTTCGGCACAGTATATTCTACAATACTTGGCCGTTTCCCTCATCACTCTTTCTACAGGATTTGCCTCAGGATGGCGAATACTTGACAAAATCTGACGTATTCCAAGTCTTTCTAATTCTCGTCTAAACTCTACACTGGTGAAACAACTGCCGTGATCCGACAACAAATTCTCAGGTTTCCCCAGAATCGGTATCACTTTTTCTTTTAGTCGTTTTAACACCTGTTTGGTACTAGTCTTCTGTATGGGAGCAAGGACAACCATTTTAGTGAAGACATCCATGGCCACCATTATGTGTCGATTTCCTCTTCTTGCCTTGGGCAAAGGTCCAAAATTATCAATAGATATGATTTGGCCGGGCCTTTCGGGCAACAATGGTATAGGCTTCTGCCTCATCAGAAATGCATTAGGTTTGATCCTTTGACATAGATCACATGTCTTTAGCGTGTCCCTTACAGTTTCTCTCAGTCTCGGCCATACAAATGCTTCTTTCAGCATCGAGACTGTTTTGTCGACTCCCATATGTCCGAACGATCTATGGGCTAACCATACTATTTTCCTCTGCAAAATTGCAGGTACAACAATCCTTAATTTTGTATGGTCAGAGTCCACAAACTTATATAACAATCCATTATAAAACGTGTAGTCTTGAGCTATCTTATTAGCTTCCGTGTATGCTGGTGTTCCCCTTATCAAGCTTCCCTCAAGGAAAGATATGAGCATGTTCATCCATGGATCCTCCCGTTGTCTTTGACTAATGTTTCATAACTCATTAAGAGTACGCTGATCCCTGTCTTCCAAATCTATAGCCATTACTTCCTCTTCTATGGACTCTGGCTGTCTACTTAAGTAGTCTGGAACTATATTTTCTTTTCCTGGGCAGTACTCTATCTTGACATCAAATTGTTGAATGTATAAAGCCCAACGCATCAACCTTTGACTGGATAAATCAGTCTTCATCAAAAAGGTTAAGGCTTTATGATCCGTCCTTAAGATGACCTGAAACCCATATAGGATCTTCCGCCAATATTGCAACGAGTGCAATATCGCTAACAGCTCGATTTCGCTGATCGTATAATTTTTCTAGTGTGGTTTCAGTCTCCGACTTGTGAAAGCTAGATAGTTTTTCTTATCAGGGTTTTACGGGTTTTCCTGATATAGCATTGCCCCTATTCCAATCTGGGATGCGTCTGTTTGAATGATAAATCTCTGATTAAAATCAGGATATCCTAGCTTCACGTAATTTAAGAGCATTTCCTTGGCCTCCGCGAATGCTTTTTCTGTTTCCTCCGTCCATTTCCACTTGCCCCCCTTCTTCAGAAGGTCCTGTAGTGGTGCAACAGTTTTTGTGTATGATCGACAATGTCCTGAAAAGAACCCAATCAATCCCAAAAACTGGCGAACGTTCTTCACCTTCAAAGGCCTTGGAAAATCCCTTATCGATTCCAATTTGCATGGATTTGGTTTAACACCATCCTTGTCAATCACATGCCCTAAAAATGTTACTTGTCTTTGACAAAAATTCGACTTCTTTAAATTTATTTTAAAATTTGCCCTTCTTAAGTCTTCCAAGAGTTTCTTCAAATTTTCTAAATGTTCCTCAATATTCTCCGAGGTAAGCAAAATATCATCCACGTATCGGATAGTACAATCTTTCACTTCCTCTGACAGGTTCCGATCAAGCGCTCTTATTAATGCAGATCCTGCGGTCTTCAATCCAAACGGACATCTTCTAAAACAAAATGTTTGTTGGTCGAACTGAAATCCAGTCAACAAGCTGGTTTTCTCTTCCAGTTCGAGGTGATGATACGAAGAAGTCATGTCAATATTTGTAAAAATCTTCTTGCCTTTGAACTTCCTCAGTATTTCTTTTATGGGTGGTGCCGAATCATTTTCTGGTATGATTTTTGCATTTAAATTTCTGGCATCTAGACACACCCTTACTGAGCCATCCGGTTTACTCACAATCACTAATGGACTAACATATGGTGTCGCCATCTTTTCTATAACACCTGCATTCATCATCTCCTGCAGTGTTTTCTTAGTTTGTGGGTAATGTTTTTCCGCAACCGGGTATGGTTTTTGTTTGAACGGTGCCCAATCATTGACTTGGAATGCGTATTTAAAATTTTCAATCTTCCCTGGCTTGGAATCAAATACGTCCCTAAAATTCAATAATAATTTCTTTAACTGTTCCTTATTTTCGAGGTTGACTTTAGCTTCCTCCACTTTTCCTGACAGGTTGGTCTCGAACTCAGTTTCCAAATTATCTTCGAGTTCTATGTTGAGGACTTCAAATATCTTTTCTATGTCCTTATAATCTTCTTCGATCACTTCTTCCATATGCCATACCTGTTCTCCTATTTTCGCATCCTGTTCCTGTAGGTTAATGTTTTGTTCATCCACATCCTCTCTTTGAACTCTAACGCAGTTTTGCGCTAGGTCTATAATGACCTTGTTCTCACGGATAAAATCAATACCTAATATGACATTATACGGTAATTGATTTACCAGCAAAAAGCACTGCAAAATTTCAGCGTTACCCATGATCAGATCAATGTATACCTGAAATTTACATGTTAAAGATTTTTCAGGGATAATTCCCTTAATCTTTACACTTGATGTGGGAATCTTTAATACTCGGCCCCTTGTTTCCAATTCATTTAGAAGGGTTTGTGTAATTAAACTTATTGTGGATCCGGTATCAATCAATGCTCTGACCAGTAATCCTTCTATCCTAAGCATAATTATAGGTAGTTCTCTTTTAACAGGTGGGATTCCTTCCACATCCTCGTTAATTAGTTCATCTGGTCTGGCTATCCAATTCACAATTTCTACCTCCTCCCAGCTCCTGGTATGTTTCCACTTTTGACAATTTAAATTTGGAGTTTTTTTTAATCCTGAGGGCTCCCTTTTCCCTCATTCTTTAACTGAGCTTGTAGTTCCAAGCTTTGAGCTCCGTCTAGTCGGTCGGGTGATTTCCGGTTCTTAATTGCCTCACTCCAACGGACTTTTTGCCTATCAGGTTCATCTGGTCGTTCGTTCATATAACGAAGACTTTCCTGATATCTTTCTTCTATTTCGGCCCGATATTCATCATCCCTATCCTCTGGCCTTACATTCCTTCTGGGATAATTCTCCCATTTCTTTCTGTTTTCTTGCCTTTGATGGTTATTGTTATAGGGTCGGCTCTCTTGTTGCCTATAACCTGTATTCCTAGGATTTCTTCCTCGATATCCTCCTCTGTAATATGGCTGTATCCTTCTAGGCTCCTGGTGCCCATACTCTCGACCTAGTCCTTGGGTATCCGTGCTGGTGGACTGATTCCTGGTCGCTGGTTTTTCGCTGGTTTCCTGACTGCTGGCCATATGTACTTGCTCAGTCTGTCTTTGATGCCGGGGAGTTACGTGCGAAGTCGTCATATCTAATTGACGTAATACATTCTCCACTTCCACAGCACTTCTGGCTTTGGATGAGATTAACAGCCTCTGAATCTCATACGGAAGTTGTCTTGCAATGGCGGCACACAGGTCGTTTTCTGCCGGAGCAATGTCAAGTTCGCGGAATTTACACAGCTGAGCGGTGAAAAATTCCGAGTATTTAGTTGGTGCATTTGTGCTGTACTTCCTAGAGTACAGATCTAGCCTTAAATTCTCTTGGTCGTCTGCTGCCCAATATCGTTTTAAAAATGCTTCCCTAAAGCCTTCCACCGTATCAAAGGTGTATCTGAAGCTTTTGAACCAGGTGAGACAATCACCTGCTAACAGCTTTTCAATAGCTCTCAGTCTCCGATCCTGAGGAACTTTCATTTCGTTTAAATACTCTGCAACTTCCTTTAGCCAGTATTTTGGAGTAATAGACATGTTATTACCCGTAAACTTTACTGGTCTGTCCTCATTTGATTTAATAATGTTTATTATCTGGCCATTTGTCTGATTCATGTACGGGGTTGACATCGCCATCGGATATCCTGGGTTCTTATAAGGGCTCTCCCCTCCTAAGTCCCTCTCCGTATCTGTGCCTTGTTCACGGGAATCTGGGCCGATAACCTCGATGTTAGGCCCCTTAAAACAACAATTATCATCATCACCATCACGGGAATCTACCCATCCTGTCTTTGGAAACTCCTCCTGATTCTCAAATTCTAACTTCCTTTCCCTTCGGGCACTTTCTTCATTAGCCATGAGTTGGATTTCCATTTGACTATTCTTATGTTCAGTCCTCTCCAATCGGGATCCTAATTCATTTTGAATTCTTTCCTGATTTTTCTTACTGGTTTCCAGTTCTTGTTTGATTTGGTTTTTATCGTTCCTCAAGCTATCCCTGAAGACATTTAGTTGGTCTTCTACCTCTTTCTTGATGATCATGACCTGTTCTGTTATAATTTCTGGTTTAACGTCACCTCTGGTATCTAGGTCTTCTCGTATTTCCTTTATCTTTTTCTCCATCTCTCTTTGTCCTTTGACCATATTTACTTTAATTCCTTCCAGTTTTTCCTCAGTTTTCCCTTGACTCTTATATAATATCATCAAGTCATTTTGGATCTGGCCTACTTCCCTATGAGTTTTTCCTATTTCGACCTTTAATGTTCCGATGGTTCCCTGAACCTCATTAATACCCTGACTTATTTCATTTATCTTATGGGTACTTTCCTTATTTTCGTCCTCTCTTTTGTTTCTTTCACTCTTGAGATGCCCCTCGTATTTACCGAATCTTTGATCTATTTTCGTTTCGTACGTCTTCCAATTATCATCTACCTGCCTAGTAAAATGATCAATCTGATCTTTCATACCCTGAACATCCTTTTGATTTTGATTTTTCATCTCAGTTACTTCGGTTTGAACTTCATTGACTTTTCCCTCAAGTTCTCCCATTTTTTTCTCAACCCCTTCAAATCTATCTCCTAGCTCATTCACGCTTTGTTTTATTTCATCCCGGGAAGCCTCACAAATACTCTTGTTAGATTCTATCTGAGCTTTCAATTCTTTCTGCACACCTTGGATCTGGGTTACAAGTTCATCTTTACACACATCTACATTTCCCTCCATATTACTCAATTTAGTTTCCATGGAACTCAAACCTTTATTCAAAATTTCAAAATTTTCTTGACATGCAGTTTGGGATTTTTCCGTACTACCCTTCAAGATATTTATTTGGTCTTGCAATCCTGACTGAAGTGCTTTATTTTCCCTTTGAATTTCACTTGCGATTTCCCCTTTTAACTCAGTAAACTTATCCCCAAACTTAGTGTCAAAACCTTGAAATTTGTCATTTATTTTATCTATCTCAACCTTCAATTCACCGTTCATTGTTACACAGTTAGTTTCGATAGCTTCTAATTTAGTTCCCATGTTAGCACTATCAGTTTTTAGTGACTCTAAACTTTGATTCATGGATCCTAATTTTTGATTATTTTCCTCCTGTTGGCTATGCAACTTATTTTCTATTCTAACACTGTCAGTTTTGCGAGCTGTTAAATTATCCTTTATGGATTCGACCTCTTTTTTATTTTCATCCTTTTGGAGGCCCAATGTATTGTTTATAGCCTCCAACTTCTCACTGCTATCGGCTTTTATCGCCTCCAATTTTTCACTACTATCGGCTTTTATCGCCTCCAAAAGCCCCTGCAATTCCTCACTCAATACCATCTTATTAGAATATAGTGGGCCACTAATGCCACCACACTAGTACATGCTTGAGAGATGATACTCTGAATCATTGTGTCCCAATTTCTTTAAAAATTTTACTTTGGTACGGGTTTTTACTACAACGTACCCTTTTGATATCTTTTATTCAATTTCATAAACCTTTATGGAGGTATTTAAAATTCAAAATTTCGAAAAACCATTTTTTTTTTTCAAAAAATGAAAATTTTGATTTTTCGAGAAAACTCGGGTTTTCCTTAGGAAAACTCAGCCCTGCGTACTGGGCGCCAACGAAAAGTATGTATTTGCTAGAAGCCCCACGTTGAAGCCACTATGAAAAATGTTTGCTAGGGGGGTTGTTAATATAATATAATTCAGGGCTGCTCGGTATGAGTTTCCAGGGACCCATGCGGTCAGTTAGTATTTTACGTTGTAGCTACTCCTATCATTACTTTACTTTACATGTTATGACCGTCTTAAGTGTTCCTCTAGTTATTAATCCAGCACATTACTTATATGCCCCCCATGTGCCCTTTTAGCAAGAAATATGCCAATCACAGTATACCAGCGTAGCTCAATTCGGAATTTTCGGGGCAGCGGTAAGTTCCCCCACTCTGTGATTCACATATTTTGGATTAATGAGAGGATACACTTGCAAAAATAACAACAAAATCAACTCCTATTTTAACACATTTAATTAATAAAAATTATGGCGCTACAAACACTTTAACAATTAAATTACTGACCCATAATCATCTACTTGTTCCAAATGAACAAGGAATCACAATATAATAAAACAAATATTGTATTAAAACATATGGTTTCCACATAAACCAACAATTCCTACTTAGTTTTACTTCCATAAAGCCTTAGCTGTAAGTTTCATATAACTCCGAGCTCTTTGGCTCCATGCTTTACATAATAACGGTGTCATTCTTTGTACACCTCAAATACTACTTTTTATATTTTCTTAATCCTCAAAACAAATGTATCATTACATTTAAAATTACATGTTAATTATCTAACTCAATATTTTGGGCAATGTTCACACATTTTCAGCTGTTATCATCTCTCTCTAGTTTCACAAATATATTAAGGTAATCAGGAAACCACTTGTGTACTCCAGAGTATGAAGATACTTGACACAGTCAAAAAACTATAGTTACTCCCGAAACCTAGTTGCCTTCAATTAACTCGTGGAATCCAACTTCCATACAACATTACAATAGGGATTGTTATTTATCTCTTACGTCTTATAAGACCATTATCACATAAGAAAACTACGATCTGAACAGGCAAGCGGAAATATCAATCTACAAGGACCTCGGTTCAACGCCCGGGTCGTTAACAACTTTAAACACTCCTGGTGTATTCATTACTCTTTACAAAACGACCTCCAGACACCCCTCCTACTCCGAGGGTCTGGCCGTGAAACATGATAGTTATTTATGACTATGCGGGCTCCTTCCCGTCTGGCCCGAGCTAGAGCCCTCTTTAAATGCTTTACAAAACACAAACTTTCCATTCTCAGTTCTTAGTGGAGACCTGGCCTTTTACTCTGCGTGTACAATCAGCAATATTATTGGGCTTAAAAACCACATTCGTAATCTTGGCGTTTATTAATTATGAAAGGTCCTCATTGATTGTGGAAGAGCAATTAACGACGAATAATAAAGGGGCTTTCAAAATAAGAGGATTCTAGTTCGAATCTCTTCACATGCCTCGGGAACCTTTCCCTTATAGAGGACTATACACAATGCGATTTAGGGTCAGCCAACTAGCTAATAGACCTACGCTCAATACCATACATTTGCTCCCTTTCAATACATACACAATGCCTCGTGATACTACGTCACAAATAGAGGACTTATACCAAATCTCAATTCGCTACAATCAACTACCTCTCATAAATAATTTACCAAGTACATTAACTTTTACGCGTTCCTAGCGTGACATTTTACTTTAATGGCGCTCCTTTTGCGCTATATATTTTAAGCCTAGCGTCATCCAAAGAACTGATAATATCATATTAACAATTGATACACATTTCAATTTTTATATTATTCTTTCATTTTGACAATAACTTTCTCTATTTCAAGAACATGCATTTAAACATCATGTCTATACTTTTTATTAAGGCTCTAACGCTCTTTTATTCACATCAATTAATTTGATCTTTATTTAATATTTCCTTCAAATTTTACTTTTATTTAAATATCTTTCATGATAATTAATAATATTTCGCTTGCTCTTATGACATTCGTTAAATACATTAACATTTTATTCACATATTTCCTCTACGGGATTTATTCTTTACATAATTAATTATAATATCTCAAATTTCTATTTTTGTTCAGACCGCGTTCTTGTTTATTCAGTATTTATTTATTAAAACACATCCCTTTTACTCAAAAAATCCGGTGGATATGTACACAGTCATTTCCTGATACCAAAATAGAATGAAATTCAGTACTCACATGTTTTTAAGATCGTCCCATGATCTTTATTCTTGTGCGGTGTTTCATTTTGGGCCCACTTTGAAATTTTACTCCATATTATCGAAATTCATCTTATGTACGAACACTTCTTGACACATATTTAATACACTTAACATTGACGACATTTTTATACACTGGTGTGTCTCTTTAGAACACACAATAAACACTAAAAAATATTAATTTAACACACAATCTTGATAAATTTACACTTCACAATTCTTGATCACTAGGCCGTATTTCTGAGCCTATCACACGTGACCTCTTAATTTCCCGTTTCCAAGGGTGAAATTTATTCAATGTCGGCTTCCTATCCTGCAGAATACGAAAGTCTCGAAACATCTACTGTTCCCTGGAATCCTAATTCTTCTAATCCTATTCTGGATGACCGGCTATTTATCTAGCTTGAACGGCTTCTTTGTAGATCTGGTTTATCGATCCTAGCGAAAGTCTGTTCGGATCGAGGTCTCCTCGATAACCAATCGGTGACCTATGGATTTATTTTATAGCAGCTAGTACTTCTCGAGTCTAGTGCTTTAGAATAGTTCGTCTGCTCTTTGGGGATAATGTTTATAATCTCCGTTCTTCTTTATTTGATCGGTTCTAGCACTCCTACGTTTCTGACATACGTTCCGAACCTTACTCTGTTCTTTCCCTTTTGGGTTCTTTAATTTAGATGACTGTTTATCTTTCTCTTACGGTACTTCCGTACGTTATGATATATTCGTTCGTCTATGTCAAGACCTATCGCCTTAAATCCAACGTTCGCAGCCTGCTCTGACTATATTTTACGAACTTTTCACTATAAACTTGTGTACTGTCGGACCTAAATCCTGTAACTAGGATTTTCCTACTTTTTCAACACGGCGATACTTTAAATTTCTTCTTTACCACTCCTGATGGAGGCAAGCAAGTTGTTAATACTGCGACGCCTATGGCTATCGGATATTAATTCTGCGCTGTACTACAGCGTTTCTCCCCTCAAGGAGTACTGGTAACTGTCTTCGATGTGACGCAGAGTTACGCCCCACACGGCTGTCTGAATACTGATGCGTAGCAACGCCCCCCTTGGGCTATTTGGACCTGCTTGTACTGATGCGTAGTAACACCCCCTCGGGCTGTTCAGAACTGCATGTACTGATGCGTAGTAACACCCCCTCACGGGTTGTCAGAATAACTGCATGATTGGCTTGGTGAGGCCAGGAGTTTTATACCTTTTCTCTACAAAAAGATAAGACTCTAGCCCTTTCTGTGGCCAACTTCTAAAATAATGGTTGCACAATTATAAAAATCATACCTTCCGAAAGCTCGTCTTCTCAATGTCAAATAATCTCATTGCACCTAAGAATCGATCGTGCAATTCGGAGATATTAATTAATTTCTCGTCCTCAATTGTGTGGGTGTTGCAGTTCTTTTGTACTCTCCCCTCTACACCAGCCTTGGTAATTCCCCGATGACGTCTTCTTGCGTTTGCAGTTTTCTCCTGTGCAATTATTAAATGGTTTTTCTTTACTAAAAAATCTCTCATTCGAAATGATTCACTGTACTGTACTTGTTTACTTATTTTTATACTCGTAAACGGGTTAAATTTAATTATTCCTCTTCTGGCGCATAAGCGGTGTTGTCATTTTCCAGCAAGCTCAGCTCGATTTCCGAATCAGGCTTCCTTGTCTAATAGTGGGAATTTTCCACTCGGTTATTAATACTCATGACTAGCTCCCTTCTGAATGTCAAGAGGGGTGATCTCATCTCTTGAACACCTGGTCCTCGCCTCTTGCACCATATTAGGCTAGCATCCTAGCTTGATCTTTCTCTAAGTTACATTAGAAACTGTACGTTTCTTTCATTTCTTCCCCAAATGCATGGATTCGACCTCCATGGACCCTATGGCACATGGGTTCAATATAGGATACATTTAATTTCGATAATCTGCACTATTAAAAATGGCGACCATTTTAGTGACGTCACTACACACTTTAATCAAAACTTCATATTTCCTTATCAAATAAAACGAGAACGCTAAGAAATAGCAAACTTTTGACGGTACATACGAGATTCACTTTTCGTTTATCTCCAACGGTTAGCGAGTAAAACCCACATTTATGACGTCACTACACCCTTTGATTTCAAAATTTGATATTTCCATTTCAAATAAAAAGAGAACGCTAAGAAATAGCAAACTCTTGATGGCATACATGAGCTTTAACATTCAATTTTCTATCCAAAAGGTCCTTAACACTTTTCGTGTATCTCCAACGGTTAGCGAGTAAATCCTAAATTTGTGCAATAAAACACGGTCAACACCGAGACGTGCAGTATATCTCTACATATATAAATAGAAAATTTGTCTGGTTTTTTTTCTGAATTTCTACGGAAATTTGAGTTATTTACACGTTTCAGACTGTTTTATGATAGATGCGCGCGAAAATAATGTTTTGGTCCGTCTGTCTGTCTGTTTGATTGTGGACAACTTTGTTCCCTTATAAATCGAGAACGGCTGGGTGTATCAACGCAAAATTTGGTACAGATATCCATCAGAGGAACGACACTAATCATTGATGTATCTCTTCTCTGTACCTATCATAAAAGGGGCATACCCCCTTAAAATACATGCTGAAATAGGAGTAGAAGGACGAGACAAAGCCCATTTTCAGCACCTCAATGTGAGAGATAACATTCGGGGGCCCTAAAAACACATTTTATGGTCCTACGTCCAACCGTTTTTGAGATATTCCCAGAAAACTAATTTAATTTAATAAACTACTGAACGAATGCAAGCCGATAACCATGGCAACAGATTCTCAGAGGTCCATCTATTGTTGTAAGACGCAATGCAATTCCATTAATTACATTAGTGTGAAAGTTTGCAAACGGCTAGATGGTTATTATGGAACCAAATTAAGCTGTAAATTTCATCAATATATAAAATGCGCTTAAGGGGGTCAAGGGGTACTCAAGAATTTTTCACGCGATTTACACCTGCGGGTGTGGTATGGCAGGTCTATTATATTCCTATCCCTATATTATATTATTATTAGTAGTATTATATTATGGCGTACAACGACGAGACAAAGCCCCTCGGTGCCAGAAATAAAACTCTAGGGTCCTAGAAAACTACATTATAAGGCTCTTAAACCAACAGTTTCTGAAACATTCCCAGAAAACTAATTAAATTTAATTTAACAAACTAATGAAGAAATGCAAATCCGTAACCATGACAACATTATCTCAAGGGGTGGCATCCAACTTTCCATCTATTTCAGTAAGAAGCAATTTATTACATTTATTACATTTCTGTGAAAGTTTGCAAATATAAGGTTATCACGGAACCAACGTAGACTGTATAATTCACCAATGCAATTAAGGGGGTCAAGGGGTAATCTAGGATTTTTTCATGCAATTTTCACGTGCGACATATAGTACAGAAGGTCTATTATATCTCCAAACAACAACATTATTTTCAAAAATTCCTGAATTGAATCAGCATTTTTTGCGGCTTTTAGGAATTTGGGCCATTTGAGACTTAAGAACCTGAATTTTCATGCACCACAAGCTTTTATAATTTATGATAGAGGTCTTCCTGTGTATGGGGACCCAACACAACGTAGAGGGTCAGTTTTTATGTGACGTGTATTGCGTTTCATCTACAACACTTTCAATTCTATTTCATGTCAGGAAGTACACGTTAGGTGAATTTAGTTTGAGAGCACATTTCAACTAATCTTTTTTCTTTTCTTTTTTTTTTGTCGACATACGGGTTCATCGTAAGGATGATTTTCTTTGATACTGTGTGGTAGATATACCCATATTTGGATTTCTGGGTGATATGTTGTAGACAATAGAATTGTCTGTCTGTCTTTCTGTGTATCCTTATGTACGCCTATAACTCATGTTCGGATGCTTGGTGCATCGTAAAATTAGGTATGGTAAACATGAGTCAATACATCAATCATTTATAAAACTCTTCACCGTACTTTTCATACAGTAGAAGGGTGGATATAGGGAAAAACTTCTCAAAATACATGCTAAAATAGGCGAAATATAAAAATTATCCTAGAAGGACGACCAAAGCATATGTTGCACTTCTCAATGTGAGACAAAAAATTCGCGAGTCTATAAAGGATCTCCTAAAACCACATTATAAGGCCCTTAAATTAACAGTGTGTGTGATATTCCCAGAAAATTAACTTCGTTCTGATAAACTTATGAAGGAATTACAAGCCGCTAACCATTGCAACAGTAGCTCGATTGATAATGTCTGGTGCGTCTCTAAAAGCAACAGTACTTAAAAGGGATGTAACACCAATAACATTGTTATTATTATTATTATAATGTCTGGTGTTAACACCGAACACCGTTCGAAGAACGGGTACTTCTGCTAGTAAGAAATAAAGGCAGAACCAGAACATCTTGGCTACAAATTTTGTCTTGCGTCTGAAGAGGTTAGAGATACCGGGCGAAGCCGGGGCAGTTTGCTAGTATATTATAAGTAAATAACACTCCTGGAAAAAATATTTCATGTATTAGTTATGATCACTGCAACACCACCTTAAAACAGTTTTAATTAAGATTGACGTGTGGCCATATCGTCCGGAAGATGAATATGGTCGAGTGAATGGCAACGTCATTAAAAGGAGTCAGCAATGCTTGCTAGCCGAGGGGCAGTACTTCCACCACCTTCTGTAGCCTACTTACGTACATGACATTTAACTATATGCTTTCTTTCCTTCTCTCCCATTGACCACAACTAGCGAGACGTGGGTTCTCTACGATATGACCCCCAACTGAGTTCGGCGGCTTGGTAGCATGCCCAAGATTGCGGGTTCAAACCCGGCCGAAGTCGTCGGACTTTTTAAGAGCGGTAAAACTCCCTCAGTATGCCTTCCTTCGGAGGGAAAAGTAAAGCGGGCGGGCCAATGTCATAGATTTACGGCATGTAAAAGAACCTTTCACTAACTTGGCCTACTTGTGTCAAGCTAAATTTGTAGGTTAGATTTGATTAACGCTGTAAGTTTTAACGTTCGTCGCCAGGTGCCGGTCGCGGTTGCATCTAGTAGCCAGGTTCACGGCTAAGTGCCGTTGACGGTAGCATTTGGTAGTAAAAGCAGGAACTACTTGAAATTGATCGTCTCTTGTCCTTACCTGAATTACAGATAAAACACACTAATACAGCCATCACAATTAACACGGGTTATCAGACAGACTCTACACACACCCAAAGTACTCGGGGCTACATGACCATGTTGTCACAGCCCCTAAACTGAGGAACCAACCAACCCCTTAATTATGCCCATGGCGTAACGGTAATCTTCTCGCCTGCTGAGTCCGAGGTTGCAAGATCGAATCCTGGCGCAGTCAGTTAGCACTTCAGGGTCTATAAATGCGAGAGAGCCGAGTCAGTGAATGAACTAGCTCGTTAAAGATCTTCTTCGGGGTAAAATTCCGGCTCCCCAGAGTATTTAAAAGCCGCGGTAATTCAATGGGACGTACAGACAATAACATTATAACATCATACTTACATGTGCTGACCTCCTCTCGGACATCTTTCCTGTCGACCTCACTTCGTCAACATTTGTTCTCTTCCGACCCAAATAGAATTAGGGTATCTGAGGTCTAGGCTGCCTTTCATTTTCCCACCTTAAATGACTGTTGTCTCATCTTTTCTCGACGATCAGACCACTTTATGTGTTTTCAAGGTATCTCCTGCTTTCTGTACAAGGCCCTAACGAGGCAATTTGTGTGTAGTCCCACCATTTATGGCGCACTCTTAATAGTGTTACACTTTCAAGGGCTCGCGGCTGGTGAGTTTAGGAGTTGGTGACCACAAGGAATTCCTGAGCTGAGTTTGGTTATTTACTGACTTCTGGGTGAACTCACTCCTCTTTCCCCCCTTTCCTATCTGCCTTTCATGGCTCTACTTCCTTACAAGTTCTTAAATTGCTATTCCTCGAGGGTTGAAGACATTTCTTTTCATCCTGTCTTATATTTATCTTTTCCCTTCTTTTACCATTTCTTTTCCTAGTAACCTAGGCTATGTAAGTTATAAGTCTATAGTTAGAATAATTTGTAGCAGTAGTCTAGCAGTAGGTACATTTCATTAGGGGCCGATAACCTAGTTGTTAGGCCCTGAAAACAACAACTTTTATTAGCATCATCTTTCCTTTCTTGCCGCTGACAGCCGGCAGTAGGAGCCACGTCACTCGGGCACCAAGCGCTCTAGTCCCGGCCAGCGGTTTGCGTGAGATCCATCCAAAAATCACCCTGCAAATTTACAGTTTTGTGTTGACACATTTTTGTGGTTTATTTCTTTATTTAGCGTATGGATTTTAGTGCCGTGAGTGTCCGAGGTCATGTTCGGCTCGCCAGAGGCTATAGCTGCTTCAAGCGGACACCCATTGGGTGAGCTACAAGTTCCGTTCAATTTCAAGTAGTTCGAACTTTCGCTAGCAGATGTCACTAAAACCTGATGGTGAACTTTGGAACTTTGATAGAACGTTTCCACGAAATCTAACCTAGAAATTCAGTTTCACACAAGTTCAGTTAGCGGGAGGATCTTTTACATGCCATAAATATATGAAATGGGACCGCCAGATTTACTTCCGCTCCGAAGGAAGGCATACTGAAGGATTTTAACGCTTTTTAAAAATGCGACGACTACGGCCGGGTTTGAACCCGTATCTATCAGGCTTTGCTAATGCTGTCACCCCATTTCAACCATTCTGTAACAATTAATCGTTACTTTTACCACTAGGAATGTCCCATATGAGTCAATATAGAAGCTAAATATTGCATTATTACACATTAATCAAAATGTTCTATTGAATTTGTGTTGCTGTGAATTCAGCAACATTTTGTGTTAAGTGTAGTGGCATAATAATACACTGATGTCTTCAGTATTAATTTAGCGTTAGTATGTAATTATGTGCATTCTACAGGACCTGCTCATGAGTTAAATGTGTGAACAACACAGAGTAGTTAATCGGAAGGCTCTAATTATATAATATTTGTTTAGCAAGGCTCCATGTATCATTGATGAGTTAAATTCACACAACGGTAGTAATTATGCCATTATGTTATGCACTGCATCGTTTGTGAATTAAATGAAACACTTCATTATATTGATTGACATTCCCATACAATAACACTCTAAAATAATTGACATTATTGCACCACCAGGAGACGGATCGCGGGTTCAAACCCGGCCGAAGTCGTCGGATTTTTTTGGGAGCGCTACAAATCCCTCAGTGTGCCTTCCTTTGGAGGGGAAATAAAGCCGGCGGTTCCATGTCATAGATTTATGGCATAAAAAGAACCTTCCACTAACTACACTTGTGTAGGTTAGTTCGATAACGCTATATTAGTTCCAACGTTCGCCACCAGGTGCTGACTGCGAGGGCATTTAGTAGCCACGTCCGCAGCTAAGTGTCGTGGATAGTTGCATTTGGTAGCAAAAGTAGGAACTACTTGAAAAAATTAATCGTCTGCAGTCATTCTACGTGAATCACACATAACACACACTAATACAGCCATCACAATTAACACCGGTTAGCAGACAAATTCTACACACACCCGAAGTACATGGGGCTACATGACCACCCAACCACCAGGAGACGATAGATCTTTTCGCTCACTCTCAGATTAGCCTATTTTCAATTTTGAAGAAATAGGCTTATGAGATTCACCTTTTGTCCGTGTGTGCGTGCGCGTGTGTGTGTGTGTCCCTAATAAATTCTAAACGGCTGGAGCCGGTAGGTTCATAGCACTATTCCTGGCTACCCCGACCGTGCCCTTCAAATTTTGTTACGTCTCATCAATCCAACATGGCGGCTATGCGAAATATTTCACCAGCACTCAATATCTCCGAAATTATTCCCGATATCACCCTGGAATTTATTACGGTGATAAAGGGAACTACTAAAAGTTCATCTATGTGACTTTTGAAAACCTGGTAACTACAAAACCAACATGGCGGCCACGCGGATTTGCGATACTTAAATGGACGTTTTTTGCGATTTAACCAACCAAACGCAATAACACTTGGTACAGTATAAGTTTATACACATGCACCGACATCTAACTTCGTTCAATTGTTTACATAACCACAAGATGGCGGATGTGCAAAACATTTCACCGGCATTAGCGGTATCACCCTGAATTTTGTACGGAGATAAAGGGCACTACTGGAAGTTCATCAATAACACTTTCAAAAACCGGTTAACTACAAAACGAACATGGCGGCCAAGCGAATTTGAAAATTTTAAGTAGACCTTTCTCGCGATTTAATGTTCCAAACGCAATGAAATCTGGTACAGGAAATGTTTATACACATTGTAATGCACTGGTATCTAATTTAGTTCAATTGTTTACATAACCTCAAGATGGCGGCTGTGTGAATTTTAAAATTAAGTATTTATTTCTTGTGTGGTAATCATGCGATCGAAGTGAAAGTTTGAATAATGATCCTACGCAATAATTTTCCTTTATTGGTACATGACTCTATGGACTATACATTTAACAATCCAACATGGCGACCATCTTAAATGTTTAGACGGCTCTGAATATCTACGAATCTATTATAGCAATCAAACTGATTTTTTTATGTTCATAGGGGCTATGAATTTAAGTTCACCTATAGGACTTTAAATAACCTGGTGATCACAAATCCAACATGGCGGCGACGCGAAGTATAAATATTCACATGGTCGTTTCTCGCAATTTAACCATCCGAGTGCAGTGAAACTTTGCAAGTTAAATGCTTATACGAATGTTAATCCACTGGCATCTCATTTATTTCAATTGTTTCCATAACCACAAGATGGCAGCTGTGCGAAATTTTAAAATCTCCTTGTTACTTCTTGTGTCCTAATCATGCGATTGAAGTTTGAATGCTACACGTACACAATAATCTTCATGTAACAATCCATAACTCTAGGAGCTACATATATAAAATCCAACATGGCGACCATCCGAAATATTTGGTCGGTTCTCAATATCTACGAATCTATTACAGCAATCAAACTGAAATTTTGTATGTTGATAGTGGCGGTTAACATAAGTAGGATATATGAAAATAGGCTGTATAGTTCTTCACGGAACTACTTGTTTGTTGTATGGATTCAATTTCCTCCTGCCCAACCTAGGAGTGGTTTTCCATTATTTTCCTCTCTTACAGCAGGAAAAAGCTGCGATGGCACCTAACTTAAGGTGAGGTGTGTGTAAGAATGGCACAGAAATGGCGATTTTGTTTTATTTGTGGAAATAGTAGTTCAGTATATCCAGAATAAAATTACAAAGTTTGAAGGTTCTACGTGGTCTCAACATTTTGTTATTCAGAGACCTGCACAAGTGTCACGCCCCATTCCATGATACAGTACTCTTCGTTCAAGAAATTAGTTTGGTTACTTTGAAAGGCCACAGTCAGAACTGTTGCTATAGTGATCAAGAAGGTATGGAAACATGGCTGACGCTTAATATTGTTTGTAAACACCAACCTTGGTTACCTTTTTCTGATTATTGTTGAATTTATTAAGAGACTTATTGTTTTAAGGGGCGGAACAGAGAGTTCATAAGCCCCTAATTAATAGATATTTGGTGATCTTGGACAGTGTTCATTGTGCAGTGCGCGTAGGTAATAATGCCTAGATTCTGTGGCAAGATTTTCAAAGCTACTAAAGAGATCGTGCATTGCGTCTTAATAGCAAAAACAGGACTGTAGCTGAAACTTTAGTGAATGCAACATCAGCATCTTGTGGATAAACTGAACATATCTCTGAGTAATATGCACAATGGTATTTCGCATGAGGAGTCCACTTAAGACAGGAGTATCAGTTGATTTACAATAAATGATCTGGAAATCTTGTGCAGTGTAATTAGTTCATCTTGTGCCTGTGCTATTTGTGGAAATAAAACTTTGAGGTTATATGATGGTAGGAAGAGGGTTGGAGTGGTATTTACAAACATACATTGTTATTGTGACGGCTGCAAATATTTCTCAAGACCAAACCTTCTCCTTCCTCGGCATTAATTCTTTCTCTATTTGTGTACCTTGGCATGTTGATCCCTCTTGGTGATGGTGACATGCGTCTCGCTCCGTCTGTTCTTCAGCACTTGCGTAGTAAAATCATCGCTCCGTCTCACATAAGTAGTAGGAGAAGGAAAACTTTGGATATTGCATCATCACTACCAGATATTGCGTAATCGCGATGACGTCATGGGTCCTTAGAGCGAGCACGTGGTTCAGGAGCGAGCATGTGCACTGCACGTGTTAGCGTGGGAAGGGGTTGACCTTTTGGCTTGTTTGTGCGATGGTGATAAAAAGTTAATGGGTGTTGACGTCATGGGGGTTGTTTATTATGATGCTAACTGTCATCTGACACCCGTGCGAGTGTGAGCATGTGTGCCAGCCAGGAGCGAGCATGTGCACTGCATGTGTTAGCGTGGGAAGGGGTTGACCTTTTGGCTTGTTTGTGCGATGGTGATAAAAAGTTAATGGGCGTTGACGTCATGGGGGTTGTTTATTAGGATGCTAACTGTCATCTGACACCCATGCGAGTGTGAGCAGGTGTGCCAGTGCCAGCGATCCGCACATGTGGTGTGCAGCTGTTATGTTTTTTTTGTCCGCGCCGGGTGGGCTGAGCGGAGAGGCGGTTCCTATCCACACATGTGGTGTGCAGCTGTTATTGTTTTTTTTTTTTTTGCTTAGGATGCTATCCGTCATTTGACACCCGTGCAAGTTTGAGCATGTGCAGCAGTGTGATTGATCTCGTCTGCAGTGTTCGCGTGAGACAGAGTTGACCTTTAACGTCATTGGCTAAGAATGTAATCTTTGACTTCTTTAAGCAATAGTGGAAAAAAGAATTGTTTGCGTTAGAAGCTAGTTTGCAGCATATGGTTTCTTGAGTGTGGGTGGGGGTGAAGGATATATAAATGGACGAGTGCATGGAAGAGTTTAACTTTTACTTTTGCGCGAAGAGAGTGTGTGTGTGTGTGTGAAAGAAATAAAGAAAGTCAACGACGAGGAACAAATTGTGTGATGGATGCTCTAAAAAAGTTCAGTAACTTATCCAATTGTATTGAGTATTCTAATAAGAAACTAGCAGAACTAGTCATTGATTTACCGTATGTGGTCCAAATTATTCGCTCCGTGGAGACGAGGTATGGAAGAAAAATAGTGGTGGACATTAACATTGAAGATGAAGTAACAAGTGTATTTCTACCGGCAGTATTTTCAAAATTAAGCGCATCAGAGATCGATGAACTAAACTCAATGGGAGGCACACTGATGCTGGTGTATTTGGGGTTGAAGAACCGCTCACATCAAGTCATTTTGAAACAGTACTCGAAGGCAAACTGATGACAGTGTATTTTGGGTTGAAGAACCGCTCACACATCAACATGTTTTTAAAACAGTAATTTTTTTTGGTGAGTATTGGATTATATATATATTTTATGTATAGATTGATATAACGATTGATATATTCAGTTGCTAATTATTTCTTAATTTGCTTAATTTTTCAGATTATCTAAAAACTAATAAAACGAACAGTATAATGAAGTGGAAAACTGTTAATTTCCTGAGTGGGACTGAACTTCGATCGCACCCGCTAATAGAGTATCATCGTGTATGCTTTCAACAGCCGGAAGAAGAGGAAGAAGATGATAATGAGGTGAGTCGTAATGAGAAAGAAGCTTGTTTTAACAAATGGACATCTTCGAGTGGAATGTCGACATTTTCAGTCTACGTTACCAATGTTAGCAAATCAGATGATAGTCAGCGAGAGGTGACAGAAACAGTTCTAAGATATCTATTGAAAGAATTATGTGAAGAAGAACATTTTATTTGTTTCTTCGGATACAATACATTTGATGAGGTTTTCAAAATCGAATTTTCCATGACTTGTTACGATGTAACAAAATTGAATGAGTATAGAAACAAATTGCTTGGTAAACTTCAGGATGAATTTCCTTTTGAGGCTGTTCATTGTTCATTGGAGATTACAGGCAGTAATTTATCACAATGGCTTGAATATACTTTAAAAGATTATAGGTTTATGGTAAACCGATGTTAGACAACTGCTGGTGGTGTATTAACAATAGTGCAAATTGGACGTATGCTTAGACATCAGTGATGGTACACCAACTGTTGGTGGTGTATTAACATTAGTGCAAATTGGACAATTGCTTAGACGACAACAACAACAACAACAACAACAACAACAATGACCTCACCTCCTAGCAAACATAGAAAGGTTGATATTGTAATACATAATAACAGTGAAAATATAAGAAACCAATTGGACAATGCATTTGAAAGTGTTTCTAATTTTAGAAGTGAACTAAACGGTGCTATTTCTGTATCATACCAAATCGGGGAAAACACTCAAACCGACTTGATTGAGAACAGTGATGAGTTGATTGAATGTTGGAGAGTTATTAGTGAACACATATTGCAACAAGCTGTGAATTTCGAAGAAATTACAATTCAAATAAAGGATGAATCTTTCTTGAGCTGTGAGTTAATTGAAACGGCATTCAATTCTAGAGTGTACACACTTGCAGTATCAAATGTTAAGAATGAGTTTTTGGATCCTCGCGAATTTTTAGCGAATGCTAATATTTGGTTTACAAAGTATGTTAAGAAAGCGTTAACTGTACAAGCTTTAAAGGTGAATTCAGTTTTGTGTGCACAATATGTGCTTCGCGACACATCAGAAACAAAATATTTTGCTATAAAAAATGAGGTAGTTTTCGAGTATACTGATTTAAATGAATTTTATAATAAGAATATCATTGAAGGTACATTGACAAAAATGAGCGAATTTGAAGCAAATGGTTCCGGGTGGGCTTTAGAAAAAATTCATAGTTTGAGAATTAATATAAATAAATATGTTGGATTTCAAGTAGGAATGTCCAATACTAGTCGATTGCCTGACGTAATAGTCAATAAATATGCAGTGCTAAATTTGTATGATACAAAGGAAGCTTGTTTTGCGTGGAGTGTGGTTGCTGGTTTGTATCCAAAAACTCGAAACGTGAATCATCTTTCTTCCTATCCTAATTACAGAGATGTTTTAAATTTAGATGGTATTCCAATTCCGATTGAATTTAAACAAGTTTGAAAACCAAAACAATATTTCTGTAAATGTGTATGGAGCACAATATGATGAAAATAATTAGGTATGTATGGGAACAAACGAAGTAAAAGGAAAAAAAACTTTTACTATTGTACCTTTGTATGTATCAGATAAAGTATATGAAAGGAGTGTAGACTTATTGATGTTGCAGATTGGAAACAGTGAAAGTTATCACTTTTGTTTAATTAGAAATCTTGCTCGCCTTGTGCGTTCAAGCGTCACTAGCACTCACAGAAGGATTTATATATGTAGACGTTGTTTGTCATATTATTTTCTTGAGGATGAGTTAAATGTTCACTTGCAGACTGTAAACAGTTTCCTGTTGCAAAAAGCATAATGCCGACTGATGAACAAAGATTTGTTAATTTTACAGAATTCCGAGTTAAATATACAGTTCCATTTATAATATATGCAGACACTGAATGCGTCTTGTCTCCAATTTCCTCCTGTTTTCCAAATAGTGACATTCATAGCTCTACTTTAACACAAAAACATATTCCTTACAGCATTTCTTTATACGTTCATTGTAATTTTGATAGTGAATTGTGCAGTTTCAAACTCTTTAGGGGAAATAATTGCATTGAATTGTTTGTAAAGGAACTTTATAGTATTGTGGATAAACTTCAAACATATTACTTATCGGTTAAGCCAATGTTAAAGATGACCGAAAATGAAGAAAGATTATTTTTGTCAAGTAAAATGTGTAACATTTGCGAGAAACTGATTGCAGATAATGAACTCAAAGTACGCGATCATTGTCACTTAACTGGAAAATATAGAGGAAGCGCACACAATAGTTGTAATTTAAATTACAAAGTAACAAAGGTTTTGCCTATAGCATTTCATAATCTAACGGCGATCATTGTCACTTAACTGGAAAATATAGAGGAAGCGCACACAATAGTTGTAATTTAAATTACAAAGTAACAAAGGTTTTGCCTATAGCATTTCATAATCTAACGGCCTATGATGGACATTTTATAATTAAAGAAATTTGTGAGAAACGTGATGGAGAGGTGTTACATAATCCTGGTGATATAAGTTTGTTGGCGGTGAATATGGACCGTTATAAAGGGTTTACAAAGTATGTACGGGTTAAGAATGGATTCATTCAGTTAAGATTTATCGATACATATAATTTCTTGTCATGTTCACTAGATCAATGTTCATCTTCGTTAAGTGAAGATTCAAAGCAAATAACTCGACGTTATTTTAATGACGATGCACAGTTTCGACTTACTGCGAGAAAAGGCGTGTTTCCCTATGAATAGGTCACGAGTATGGATGTACTTAACGAAACTAAATTACCTGAAATATTCAAGTTTTATAGCAGTCTTAATGATCAAACAATATCGAATGAAGAGTATGAGTTTGCTCAATCGGTGTGGGAAACGTTTTCCTGTCAAACATTAGGAGAATACGCCGATTTGTATTTAAAAGTTGACACACTTCTTTTGGCGGATGTCTTTGAAAATTTTAGATCGAATGGCATGGAAACTTATGGCATTGATGCAGCTCATTTTTACACTGCTCCATCTATGTCTTGGTGTGCTATGAAAAAGATAACCAACGTTCAACTTGAATTGCTTCAAGATATTGATATGTTACACTTTTTTGAACGATCTATTCGAGGAGGAAATGTTCAGTGTATAACACGACATGCGATTGCTAATAATAAGTATATGAAAACTTATGATGAGAAAAAGCAAGAGTCCTACATAATGTACTTTGAAGTTAATAATTTATATGGATATGCGATGATGGAATATCTTCCAACGGGTGGCTTTAAATGGGTTGCAAATGTTGAAGGCTTTGATGTTTTAACTATTGATGACACTTCAGAAATTGGATATATTTTGGAAGTAGATTTGACTTATCCTCAAGAGTTACATGACTAACATTCAGATTACCCTCTATGTCCCGAAAAGTTGACAAAGCTAATGGCTACCCTAGATAATAAAGAACGTTATGTTTTGCATTATAGAATGTTAAAGCAATGTATTCAACTAGGAATGAAATTAGATCGTATTCACAGAATAATTGAATTCAATCAGAGCCAATGGCTAAAACCATATATTGATGTGAACACAGAGAAACGAAAACATGCCAAAATGGTTTTGATTTCTTTTTTTATAAATTGATGAATAATGCAATTTTTGGTCGTTCACTGATGAATGTGAGGAAGTTAAGGGACATCAAATGGGTCACCAAATGGCATGGAGCTCGTGATGCTAGGTCTTTAATAGCTAAGGCTAATTTTAAACATAGAATTATATTCGATGAACAATGCATGGTCATCGAGATGAGTAGACTAAAGATTTTTCACAATCAACCAGTATATGTTGGTGCATCTATATTAAATTTGTCTAAATGTAAAATGTATGACTTTCATTACAATGTTATTTTAGCAAATCCTGAATCAAATGTGAGGTTGTTATACACAGAGACCGATAGTTTTATGTATATATTCTATTATGATATTTATGAGTTCATAAAACAGTATTCAAATTTGTTTGATACTGGAAAATATGAAACAAACAATCCTTTTGGCATTGTGAGACAAAATAAAGGTGAAATTGGTTAAATGAAAGATGAAAATGCTGGAAGGATTGTTGAAGAATTTGTGGGGTTAAGACCCAAAATGTATGCAATAAAATTGTGTGATGAAATGAATAGCTTGTGTAAGGCTAAAGGCATTAAGAAGAGTGTGAGTAAAAGTATGAATATTGATGAGTATCGAAAGTGTCTTTATAACAGGGATCAAGTCAACAAAGTTCAAGTTTGTATAATATCAAAATCTCATTCTGTATTTACTGTTCGGCAAAATAAGTTGGCAATTTCATCAAACGAAGATAAAAGACACATAACTGAAAACGGAATTGATACTTTACCTTTTGGTCATTTTTCTCTGAAAAAATGATTAGAAACAAATTTGAGATTTAAGCACTTCATCTCACTTACTTTATTTCTTTCACACACACACTTTTATTCTGTTAATAATACTAATTTTTGTGTGTTCCTTTGCTTATGAAAAAAAAAGAATAAATAATAACCCAAATTTTGTGTGTATTATTAAAAAAAAACACCTCCCCCCACCATTCCCATTTTCCAGAAATATATATATGTGTAATTACTTTACATTACATATCATTTAGTAATGGTGCGTTGTAAGAGGAGCAACTCTACCACTCAATATAAACGAACAGGAAGTGGATCATTAATTAGTCGTGTACTTAATAAAACTATTGATAATTTACCCGTGGAATTACACATCCCGGGATATGAATATTGTGGACCAGGAACAAAATTAGAAAAGCGATTGAGCCGTGGTGATCCAGGAATAAATATATTAGATAAAGCGTGCAAAGTGCACGACATTGCTTACGCAAAGCATAAAGATTCAAACAAAAGAAGAGAGGCTGATGAAATTTTAGCTTCAAAAGCTTGGTCTCGTGTAAAATCCCGTGACGCATCATTTGGAGAGAGAGCGGCTGCACTAACAGTGGGTGGCATACTGAAAGCTAAGTCTAAGATTGGAGGAGGTAAGCGAAACTTAAATAATAAAAAAAACAAGAAAAGATTTAAAAAAAGAAGAACATCGAAAAAGCAAGGTGGTATTTTACCCCTACTTCCGATATTTGCAGCCTTGTCGGGCTTGGGGGGTCTAGCAGGCGGAGCAGCAGGGGTGGCGTCTGCTATAAACAAGGCGAAAGCTGCTCAAGAAGAACTAAAAGAAATGAAAAGACACAATCGAATGATAGAAGCAATGCGAGGAAAAGGAGGTCAAGGCATTTATTTAAATCCTCCTGCATACAAAAGATAATTAACCAAATACCAAATAAAGCATTAAGTAATTTCGATTTAGCTAAATACGCACATCAATTAAAGATTCCAAATTTTAGAGGAGTCTTTATGCGAGATACGTTACCAAGATATCCCCGAAAAAATTAAAACTGTATTGTTAACCTTGAACCGATGGATAAATCCGGTTCACATTGGGTGGCTTTCAGTAAACGAGGTAAATATGTGCATTATTTTGATAGTATTGGTAATTTAAGACCGCCATTAGAAATTTTAACATATCTTAAAAATTGCTATCTACAATATAATTTTCATTCATATCAATCGATTACTTCTTCGATTTGTGGACATTTATGTTTAGTCTTCTTGTATTGTATAAATAAGGGAAACACAGACCGTCTTTAAACATTTCAAAGATGGCTTTCGAAAGACGAATAACTCTTGAAGGTAAAGGCTCGAAGATTGATGTTACATTGGAGAACCCGATTCATCTTGTAGGAGCAGAGTTTTTTGAAATAGGACTTGCAGGATTGTATACATCTAATTCTATTCGAAATGTTACCAACAGAAATAATAAATTTCGCATTCATTTTACTAATTTTTTATCAATTGATTTAGTGGTACCACCGGGTATTTATGAATTTGAAGATCTAGCCTCAACATTTGATGATTTACTAAGTTATCACTCATTGTTGAAACTTATACCAGAACATTTAGAAAAAACAAATATGTATGTGGAAGAGGATATAGATGGAAAAAGAGACAACCGTCTCGTTTTGTCTTCTCCGTTTAATATTGATTTCACTGTAGCCAACAGTGTAGCAGGGCCTTTAGGTATTGAGAAGAAAGTTTACCCTAAGGAGAATAAAAGAGAAATTGAAATTGATCGAAATAGAATCGATAATGAAGTAACAATTAGCGAGAATAATAACGTTTTGGCTATAAAGTTGAACGAAGCGGATAGAGCGATTGTAATAATACCCAATGCTAGCTATACGTTAAAACAATTAAGTGAAAAGATTAATGAATTATTAGTTGAACATTTATTAGGTGACAATGACAAATTCCCATCATTTTATATTAATTATGATAAAGTCTTTTATCATTGTAAACTACATTCGAAAGTGTTTGCTATAGATTTTGGTGTTGCAGATTCTATTGCAGATTTGTTAGGATTTTCTCATAGAAAGTTCGAGGCAAACACAACTCATCATTCTGAATATATGATTAAAATTAACACTGTTAATAGTATTCGAGTATGTTGCAACCTTGTGCTTGGTACGAGTTCTTATTTGAACCATAAACCAACACACTCTTTATATAATTTTAAAGCTCATGTTCCTGCTGGTTACCCGATTGTTGTACAACCAACAACAATTAATTTTTTGCCTATGAACACCAAGGTTATTCAACATGTATCTGTGCAACTTGAAGATCATCTTCAACAGCTCATTGATTTGCAAGATGAAGATTTAACTGTAGAATTAATTATTCGTCCAGCACGATATCTTGCTATATAAAGTAATGAAATACTGTTATGTTTTCATTCAACTTGAGTAAGCTTACTAGAAAACATTCACAAATATGGTTATCTAATATATAAAAGTGAAAGTCTGTATGTATGTATGTATGTATGTATGTATGTATGTATATATGTTGGTTCCGTATACAAATCTACACCGTTCCACCAATCTCAACCATATTTTGCATACACATAGTTTAGGACCCAGAAGGAACCGCTGGCTACATGAATTTTCGATAGTCTTTCTCATTCTTCTGATTTTGGCCCTTTTTCACTCAAAAACAGGCTAATTAAATCATAAAATATACTCATGAAGGAATGGCAAGATAGATAGTTTCCATGGCAACATAGCTCAAGTCGAGACACGGCCGACTTGATGCCAATTGCGCTCAGCACTACCGGTGTAGAAAATGAGGATCTTTACTTGAAATCCCGTTAGTTACTCAACTGCTCACACAGCACTGTCAACCGAGTTTAGCATAACAAAGACTTGACACTATCTTCTTTCTACTATATATTTTTCAAATACCACTCACTCACTCACTGACTCATTCATTTATTCATCAACCAGCGAACGGATTGGAATGAAATCTGGTATGCAGCTTCCTCAAGGGCCGCAAATGCCCACTAAGAGAGAAATTTTGGCTATTCAGGTTCTAAAGGGGTGTTAAGGGGGTAGACCTGCATTTAATTGAATAGCAATATCTCCCGGTTGGTTTCATGGGGGGATGTGATACTCGGCATATAAACTCATCATTAAAAATAAGAAGACATGTGTCTGAGGGTTTTTCGATGTGGTGTATATTATGAGGTGAAAGGGGGTGAAAAGTGGGGATTAAAAGATTCTTAACGGAGCGTGTGTCTCTTAAACGGCATAGGCGAGGAGTTTGAAACACAGCGAAAAAAAATCAACATAAAAAAGAAGTAAATATGTGTTTGACAGTTTTTTCATAAATCCAATTTAAGGGGCCCATGGGGAGAGATGAAATTCTAGGGGGGGGGGGGAGGGGGGGAACAGGAAAGAAAGTGTCCTAACTGATTGACTGACTGGCTCACTCATCAAACTCAGGGGGAAAAACTGCTTTAAAGTAAGTAAATAGCTTTTCGACAGTTTTTTTTGCATAAATCAAATTTAAGGGGTTCATGGGGAGGGGTGAAATTCTGAAAAAAGAAAATTGAAAGAAAATGTCCAGACTCACTCACTTACTCACTCACTCATCATCGCCTAGCCAAAATTATTGAAGTTAGAAACATGACAGTTTGGGGATATGTTCATTGTATGTCAAAACCGTCTACTAAGGGAGGATTTTCGGATATTCAGGTTCTAAAGGGGTCTTAAGGGGGTTAAACCTGCATTTCATTGAATAACTATATCTCCCGATTGGTTTCATTGGGGGATGTGATACACGGCATATAAACTTATCATTAAAAAGTAACAAGACACGTGTCTGAGGGTTTTTCGATGTGTTTATGAGGTTAAAGGGGTGAAAATTGGGGATTGGAAGATTCCTAACGGAGCGTGTATCTCTTAAACGACATAGGCGAGGAGTTTGAAACTCAGCGGAAAAAAAATCATCATAAAAATAAGTAAATATGTGTATGACCGCTTTTCCATAAATCCAATTTAAGGGGCCCATGGGGAGGGGTGAAATTCGGGGGGGAGGGACAGGAAAGAAAGTGTCCTAACTGATTGACTGACTGACTCACTCATCAAACTCACGGGAAAAAACTGCTTTAAAGTAAGTAAATAGCTTTTCGACAGTTTGTTTTTCAATCAAATTGAAGGGGTTCATCGGGAGGGGTGAAATTCTGAAGAAAAAAAAATTGAAAGGAAATGTCCTGACTCATTCACTCACTCATCATCGCCCAGCCAAAAATATTGAAGTTGGAAACATGACATTTCGGGGATATGTTCGTTGTATGTCAAAACCGTACACTAAGGGAGGTTTTTTGGATATTCGGGTTCTAAAGGGGTCTTAAGGTGGTTAAACCTGCATTTCATTGAATATCAATATCTCACGAGGGGTTTCATTTGTGGATGTGATTCTCGGCATATAAACTAATCATTAAAAATACGCAGACATATGTCTAAGCGTTTTTCGATGTGGTGTATTATTATGAGGTGAAAGGGCTGAAAAGTGGGGGTTGAAGGATTCCTAATGGAGCGTGTAGGCCTATCTCTTAAACGACATAGGCGAGAAATTTGAAACTCAGCGAAAAAAAATCAGCTTATAAAATAAGTAAATCGGTTTTCGACTGCTTTTTTCATAAATTAATTTAAGGGGCCAATGGGTTGGGGTGAAATTCTGGGGAAAAAAAGGAGAGAAAGTGTCCTAACCGACTGACTAAGGGGAAAAAGACAGCTTAAGAAATAAGTTAATAGGTGTTCAAGCGTTTTTTAATCAATCAAATTTAAGGGGCCCATGGGGAGGGGTGAAATTCTGGTAAAATAAATGAATGAAAATGTCCTGTCTGACTCACTCACTCATCACGCCCAGCGAAAACTATTAAAGTTGGAAACATGAAATTTTGGGAAAATGTTCGCTGTATGTCGAAAACGTTAACTAAGGAATGATTTTTGTTTATTCGGGTTTTAGAGACGTGTCAAGGGGGTAAACGTGCATTTCATTGAATAACGATATCTCATGAGTTGTTTGTTTGGGGATGTGATATTCGGTATATAAACTAATCATTAAAAATAATCAGACATATGTCTAAGGGTTTATCGATGTGGTGTATATTATGAGGTGAAAGGGGTGAAAATTGGGGGTTGAGGGATTCTTGACGGAGCGTGTATCTCTGAAACGACATAGGCGTGAAGTTTGAAATTCGGTGGGAAAAAACAGCTTAAAATACAAGTAAATAGGTGTTCGAACGTTTTTTCATAAATCCAATTTAAGGGGCCCTTGGAGAGGGGTGAAATTCTGGGGAAAAAAAAAACAGGAAAGAAAGTGTCCTAACTGATTGACTCACTTACTCACTCATCAAACTCAGGGGGAAAACAGCTTTAAATAAGTAAATAGGTGTTTGACCGTTTGTTTCATAAATCCAATTTAAGGGGTTCATGGGGAGGGGTGAAATTATCAAAAATAAATGAAAGAAAATGTCTTGACTGACTGACTCACTCATCATCGCCCAGCCAAAATTATTGAAGTTAGAAACATGAAATTTTGGGGATATGTTTGTTGTATGTCGAAAACGTCCACTAAGGAAAGAGTTTTGGATATTCAGGTTCTAAAGAGGTGTTAAGGGGGTAAACGTTCTTTCCATTGAATAACAATATCTCACGAGTGGTTTCATTTGGGGATGTGATACTTGGCACATATACTAATCATTAAAAATAAGCTGACACATGTCTAATGGTTTTTCGATGTAGTGTATATTATGAGGTGAAAGGGATGAAAAGTGGGGGTTGAAAGATTCCTAACTGAGCGTGTATCTCTTAAACGACATAGGGAGGAATCTGAAACTCGGAGGAAATCTATCAGCTTAAAAATAAATAAACAAATGAATAAATAAATAAAATAAATAGGTGTTCGACCGTGTTTTCATAAATGCAATTTAAGGGGCATATGGGGAGGGGTGAACTTCTGGAAGAAAAACGTCCACTAAGGAAGGATTTTTGGATGTTTGCTCTCATCGACCAACCAAAACTATTAAAGTTAGAAGAATGATATTTTGGGGATATGTTTGTTTGTTGTGTGTCGAAAACGTCTACTAAGGAGGGATTTTTGGGTATTCAGGTTCTAAAGGGGTGTTAACGGGGTTAAACCTGCATTTCATTGAAAAACAATATGATACGACTATGACGCGAGCGATGCGAGGCTAAAATTGAGATGGTGTGTGTCTGTGTATTACTCAATCTCGCAAGTACCACTGGTCCGATTTACGTGAATTTTACATGGAAGTAGCTGATTTACCTGGTTAACATATAGGTTACTTTTGATTTCAATACTTTGCACTATTTAAAATGGCGACCATTTTAGTGACGTCACTACACCCTTTGGTTTCAAACTTTCATATTTCCATTTCAAATAAAAAGAGAACGCTAAGAAATAGCAAACTTTTGATGGCATATGCGAGGTTTAAAATTACATTTTCTATCCGAAAGGTATCTGCAACTGTTAGCGAGTAAAACCTAAATTTGTGCTATAAAACACGGTCAACGCCGAGCGGTGTAGTTGGACAAAATGTTCCATCCCTAATGTCCCTCTGCGCAGCACCTCGCCTATCCCCTGTTTTAACTGTCACCTTCACATTTTAATTTATTTATGACGCGTAGCGAAGCACGGGTACTTCAGCTAGTACTATATAATACTCAAAGTTTGAAAAAAAAGAAGTCGACTCTGATTCGAAAAAATAATATAAATCAATCAGCTAAAATTTCTAAAAAAAAAAAAAACAACGACATCGCACCTTGAAATCTAAGAAACAGTTATCGAGTAACAACAAACATTTCTTACAGTCTTTAGGCTATCGCGTACTTTAATTTCAATATAAATATATATGCAATTGTTAATCTTATTTAGTTTCTACCTATAGTTGAAGCTGTTAACATGTTTAGCATGTTTAACATAACAGATAAAAGAGAGGTTGACAACAGAGTTGTGCGACGAGAAGAAAGAGTTTATCAACCTTATTCAGCTAATAAATTCGAAAATAATGATGAAATTCGAATACCGATTCAAAATGAAGAAAACATAGTTTTATTATCAGAAGGTGTTCTTCACTTAGAAGGTCAAATTATTACTTCTAACATAAATCCGTCTGCTTCTACTACAGCACATCCTGACCAAAATTTTGGGGCTAATCATTTTAGCGAAATTCGCATCACGTTATATGGTAAAGAAATTGATCGTACACGCCATCTAGGTATAACAAGTTCTATAAAAACCTTTGCATCATATTCAAAAAACGAATATACAGCTTTACAAAATGCTGGTTATTTTCCCTCTTTAACAACACCAGCAAGTGAAGCAAATATTGTTGATAGTAACACAAAACGTTTTCATATAATACGTCCTTTAAGCAACCTGTTAGGTTTAGCAGAGGATTACAGAAAGCCGATTTTAAACTGCAAGCATGAGGTAATACTTCTCCGATCGTCAAGTGACGCACGTGCGTTGCAATCGACAACCGAAAACGATCTTTCTAAGGTGAAGTTATTTAACGTTTATCTAAAAATTCCCGTTTTATTATTATCGGACGAAGAACAAATTAAAAGATTAAAACTAATGCAGAAAAATATTCCCATTCAGGTTGGTATTCGATCATGGGATGTTCATGTCTTGCCTTCTCTTCCTAGAACAACTAAATATAGTTGGACTGTAATGACACCTTCTGAAACTCAAAAACCACGTCAATTTTTATTAGGTTTTCAAACGAGAAGAAATTTACTAAACACATGCTGTTCCTATTTTGACCATTGTAACATTAAATCTATAAGAGTTTTTTTAAATTCAATTTTTTATCCCTATGAAATGCCAACTTCTGAAATTGCCATAAATGACTACAGCGAGTTGTATGACATGTTTGTTAAATTTCGTAATGTATATTATCAGATCGATGATGTTCGTTCAGAGACTCTGGTTTCACGAGATGAATTTAAGTCTCTTTGTCCGATTATTGTAATAATTGTCTCAAACAAGTGGATGCAGTGAAGACATCTTCAGTCGATGTGCGAATTGAAATCGAGACAAGTGAGAATATACCTGAAGATACAACTCTTGATTGTGTTCTTATTCATGATCGTCAAATATCTTACAGACCATTAACGAATGAAGTAATTATCTAAACCAGTATTTGCTAAGTTATAAGCAAGCAAGTAAACAAGTATTCTCACTTTAGTTGCAATCATGGAATTGACAACAACAAACTCTCCTTCTACTGATGCTGGCACGTGGAATAAGAATCAACCAATAGTTGCAGACATTCGCAAGCTACCAAACGGCAGTTTGGAACTTGCTTACTGTATGTTAAATAACGGCAATATACATTCATTCAGCCCCGTGATCACATGGGTTGCAGCATATTGAGAAAAAACTCTTTCTTCTTTTTTTGACTCTATTAAGTATAAATATGAATATTTAGTTGTATATAATTTGCCACAGGAATTTTCTTTGTTTGCACTAAAAGCACTTTCCCCCGATTCATTATTCGATCTTAATACGATTGATGGAATGTCAGACCTAATGTTGAGGCATAGCCATCGTTTACCTACAGATTGTACAAAACATTTACCATCTCTAGCAATGGGAAGCAATAGTTGTGCTAAATTCAATGTCAATGCTGTTCAACATTGGTTAAATTCTTCTGATGGCATCATGAAAATCGTGTGTTCGATAATAAACAAGTTTCGAAACAATGGACTTCGAGGTTTTAATAAGTTTGATTGGAACTACTTTCCTATAAACGTACTGACTATATATGAACCACAACGAATTCGTCTAGAGTGGGAACATCTACCAGATCATCTAAAGAGAAAATTTCAACTGTTTCATCTTCGCTGCAAATGTGATAACTGTAATCGCTATCTATAAAAGTTGATTAATTAAATCTACTAGTGTCGTTGACCGCTATACATATTTTGTTTTAGTTTGCTTTTTAACACAGTGTATATTTTTTTGTCTACAGAAAATAATCATCTGGACAACTAAAAGAAGAAGATCATCTCAACACACCCACACTCATCTGGACAACTAAAAAAAAGAATGAGATTACTTCAAGAGAAATAAAATTGTATTAATTGTAATTCTAAATGAATAAAGAAGAAAAGGTCTTTTGTACCATTTCATATTAAAGTTCTTATTAATGATCAATTACCTCCTCACTTCACATGTAAATATAATAATAATAATATTGTCAGGTGAGGGATTCGAACCCTCGCTTTCAATTTCTGAAAATTAGTTCTTAAGTCTAACGCCTTAGACCGCTCGGCCAACCCAACACATGCAAATCATGCATATTAGCCAACGTGTTTTGTTGATTCATCTCAGTTCGCATTTAGCTTCGTGTGGTGAACATCTTTTCTTTGTGAAGTAAAGCAGTATCATGAAGTATTTTAATTGTGTAAAGTATTCCAAAAAACTGTTAATGCAAATGATATTGAGTCAAAAAGAAATGAATTTAAAATCTGAAAGAGATCGGCTAAAAACATTTAAGACCTGGTCTTCAGACAGTTTTACGAACACTGCATGGTTAGCAGCTGCAGGATTTTACTATTATGGATATAAGGATATGGTTAGGTGTGCTTTCTGTAATCTGCAACTTAGTTATTGGGAAGAAGATGATGATCCGTTTGAAGAGCATAAGAAATGGGCTTTTTCTTGCCCATAAACAATATTTCTCCTAGCATAGAATTGAAATCTGAATATGAAAGACTTAAAACTTTTCAAAATTGGCCTCTTCCCTGTCCAAACGAATTTTGTTTAGGATCAGCAGGATTTTATTATACTGGTCATGGTGATAAGGTGAAATGTATATTCTGTAAGATTGAAATTGAAAATTGGAGGGAAAACGATAATCCTTTAAATGATCATGAAAAATGGGCGCCATATTGTCCATATTTAAGAGGGTTTTACGTCGGCAACGTTGATTTAAATCCTGAAAATCCTACTATTATTCCATATAATACAAGTTATGATACGTGTGGAAGCAATATATGTTGATGTGATGTGATTTTTTGTGCAGTGTGCATTCTCAGACGTAAACGTAGACATGCTGAAGTTTGTTAAGCAGTCAAACACTCTACCAGTAATTTCATTTACTAATGCTGAAAACCAGAGTAAAAGTGAAAAAAGAAAGCATGGTGTTTTACTACCGAACACAATTCGATGTATCATTTGCGGTCCATCGAACTGTGGCAAAACAAACGTAATGCTAAATTTATTATGCCACAGAAATGGAGTTCGTTTTGAAAACGTTTATATTTATTCTAAATCACTTGCTCAAAGTAAATATGTTGAATTAGAAAAGTTTTTGGACTCCATAAAAGAAATAAAAAGTGATTTTTTTCCGATAATGATGAAGTTATGCCTCCAGAAATGGCTAGAAAAAACTCTATATTTGTTTTTGATGATGTAGCCAGCAATAAACAACAACACATGAAAGATTATTTCAGTAGAGGTCGTCATCATGGCGTTGACGTATTTTATCTTTGTCAAACATATTCTTGTATACCTAAACATCTAATTAGAGATAACGCTAATTTTTTAATTCTTTTTAAACAAGACGGAACAAACTTGCGTCACGTATAAAACGATCATGTAAATACAGATATGAGCTATGATTAGTTCTTTGATATTTGTTCGTATTGTTGGCAAAACTTTTTGGTTATCGATAAAGATAGCGATTTACAAAATGGTCGATATCGCAATGGATTTGATGTTTATTTTCAGTTATAAATATGACTTCAAAAAGAGCTAAATGCCCATTCGTGTTATAGCTTTTGCGTGGTTAACAACTTAACTATGCCATCGTTTAACAAAACCAATAATGTGTCTATCGGACGACCGACTTCACGACATGATATTGCAACTAAATCATATGTTGATGATACGCTACTGCAATATGGAAATCAACGAACAACAACAACAACAACAACAACAAGCGACGGACATCTAAGTATTAACGGCAAACGGTTAAAAAATGTTGGAACGCCAATACATGTTGAAGATGCGTGCAACAAAGGTTATGTAGTGAAGTTATTGAATGAGCTAAATAAAATCGAGTCTACAGAAGACATACAACGAAACTTTAACGACCTTAAAGGTTTAATTTTTTCAATTTGTAAAATAGAGAAAAAAGAACTTGACTTTCAAAACAAACGTCTCGCGGGCTTAGCTTTACCATCATCTGCAAATGATGCAATAAACCTTATTGCAATGCAGCAACATACATCGAATATAAAAAAATATCTAGACACCCGAATAACCGAAGTGTTACAACGAGTAGAATTCATTCATGGTTTAGTGCGAGAATTTTCAGAAGATCACTTTCCGTATGATGAAGATACTCTCGACTTGGGTAACAAAAGAATAAGAAATGTTAAAGATCCAATTCAAAATCAAGATGCGGTAACGTATTCTTTTCTTAAAACTCATGTAACAAATGAACGCGATGAAATTAAAAAATCTCTTTTGAATATAAACAGAGATGATGAAACTGTAGATATGTTAAATAGAAGATTAACAAACATATCTCAACCAATCGATTCGTTAGATGCAATAAACAAATATTACTTAGAAAACTTTGCTGCCTCTCGAAAAGATCTAGAAGACTTAATCACTAAATTTAATAAACAAAACTTTTTAAACGTAGACGATGGTGGAACTTTAAATATGATGAGTAAACGAATTACTCACGTAAACAATCCCATATACGATAACGATGTTGCAAATAAGACGTTTGTTGAACAATATGCCGCTTCCCGACGTGAATTTGATCAATTGAAACAAACTGTAAACAATCTACAACATCAAAAACAAACAAATGTTGAGTTTCCTGTTAACGACCAAGATGTGACAAATAAACGGTTTGTAGGACACTATGCTGCTTCACGAACTGAAGTTAATCAACTAAAAGAAATTTTAAGCAATTTACAAACTCGTATTGAGGGTGTTGTGAACAATCCCAATATTGTTAAAAAAGAAGATCTTGAAAGTTATGCTGCTGAATCCAAAGAAGAATATAACAAGTTAAAAACTGAACTAGAAAAAATTGAGCATATGGTTAACAAAGAGCCACTCGAAAGTTTTACTGCATCCAAAGAAGAATATGGTATATTAAAAGATGAAGTAAAGAAAAAGAACTTATCGAAATTTAATCTGAAATTCTCCAACACACCATCAATCCATTCACCAGTATACACGCTTCATAATCATAACATACAGTACCAACTTCCCTACAAAGGCATATTAAAACAAATTTTTGTTTCACCAAGATCTCCAATTGTGTATGCAATTTTAAATATACGTCAAGAGATTGAACTGGATGGCAGTGATATTGTTGTTGAAGAGCAAGATGAAATTCAATTTCGACTTAGAGACCCTAAAAAACATAAAACTGATGATCTTCCTCTTCAAATCGATTTTGAATATACTATAAATAAGTAAAACAACCACAATTTCAGTTTAGTCATGGAGAAGAGCTCGAAGATTAAAGCTGAAAGTCGAGTAAAGAATAAACTTTCTCGCTTAAAAAAAAGTCCTCTCGGCACGCCGGAAGGCGGAGGTAGATTTCACCGGACAAACTTGGAGATAGGCGAAAATAGGCAGAATATGCAGGTTTTCGTAGAAGGATCAGACCTCATTTATCGCGTGAAAGTATTTTATAATTGGAGATTAATTAACTTTGTTTGTCTTCATTTTAAACATATTTTAAACAATTTATTGTCTTACGGGGACGGTAACCTTCTTGTCATTTGGAGTCCATTTTTAGCCTATTTTCAATTTTGAAAAAATAGGCTTATGAGATCACCTTTTGTCCGTGTGTGTGTGCGTGTGTGTGTGTGTGTGAGGTGTGGGTGAGTGTCCCCCCCCTAATAAAATCTAAACGGCTGGAGCGATTTCAGTGAAACTCGGTAAGTTCATAGCACTATTCCCGGCGACGTCGACCGTGCCCATCGAATTTTGTTACGTCTCACCAATCCAACATGGCGGCTGTGCGAAGTATTTCACTAGCATTCAGTATCTCCGAAACTATAACGGATATCGCCCTGAAATTGTGTACGGTGATAAAGGGTACTACTAGAAGTTCACCTATGAAACTTTCAAAAACCTGGTTACTACATAACCAACATGGCGGCCAAGCGAAGTGGAGACTTTTAAATAGACTTTTCTCGCGATTTAACTATCCAAACGTAATGAAACTTGGTACAGCAAATATTTATACACATTGCAATGCACTGGAATCTAATTTAGTTCAATTGTTTATATAACCTCAAAATGGCGCCTGTGCGAAATATTTCACTGACATTCTATATCCCCGAAACTATTACAGATATCACCCTGCAATTTTGTACGGTGATAAAGGGTACTGATACAAGTTTACCTATGAATAATTCATAAACCAGTAAAGTACAAAACGAACATGGCGACCAAGCGAATTTGAAATATTTTAATAGACTTTTCTCGTGAGTTAACTCTCTGAGCGCAGTGAAATGTGGTACAGTAAATGATTTTGCAGATTGTAATGTACTGCCATCTAATTTAATTCAATTGTTTACATAACCTCAAGATGGCGGCTGTGCGAAATTTTAAAATTAAGTTTTTATTTATTGTGTCGTAATCATGCGATCGAAGTGAAAGTTTGAATAATGAACCTAGGCAATAAGTGACCTTGAATGGTACATAACTCTATGGCCTATACATATAACAATCCTAAATGGCAAGCTTCCGTAATATTTAGACGGTTCTGAATATATATGAATCTTTTACAGCAACCAAACTGAAATTTTTATGTTCATAGAGACTATGAACATATGTTCACCTATAGGACTTTCAGTAACCTCGTGAGCACGAATCCAACATGGCGGCGACGCGAAGTATAAATATTTAAATGGACGTTTCTCGCGAATTAACTATCCGAGTGCCGTGAAACGTTGCACGTTTTAAATGCTTACACAAATGTTGATCCACTGGCATCTAATTTATTTCAATTGTTTGCATAATCACAAGATGGCTGCTGTGCGTAATTTTAAAATCTCGTTTTTACTTCTTGTGTTCTTATCATGCGATTGAAGTTTGAATACCACACTTACACAATAATCTTAATATAATAGTACAAACATAAAAATCCAACCTGGCGACCGTCTGAAATATTTAGACGGTTCTCAATATCTACGAATCTGTTACAGCAATTAAACTGAAATTTTGTATGTTGATAGAGGCAATTAACATGAGCAGGATATATGAAAATAGGCTGTACAGTTCTTCACGGAACTACTTGTTATACTTGTGGTCACACTGTCCTTATGCAAGGTTTCGACACTGATGTGTAACTATGTAACGGTCTGTTACTTCTTCACGCAAAATTATATCTCCCGCAGAGATGTTGGTTGGTTCCTCAGTTTAGGGGCTGCGACAACGCGGTCATATAACCCCGTGTACTTTGGGTGAGTGTAGAATCTGTCTGATAAACGGTGTGAATTGTGATGGCTGTATTAGTCTGTAATTCAGGTAAGGAATGCAGATGCTAAATTTCAAGCAGTAGTTCCTAATGTTGCTACCAGATACTAACGTCAACGCCACCCAGCTGTGAACTTGGCTACTGGATGCCACCTCAATCAGCAACTCGCAACGAACGTTGGAACTTCCCCTCCAAAGGAAAGCTTACTGAGGGATTTTTAGCGCTCTTAGAAAATCCGACGACTTTGGCCGGCTTTGAACCCGCGACCTTGGGCATAGAAGTTCAGCATGCTACCAGTTACGTCACCGAAGCCGCTTCACACTTAGTCAGATGGAAATCTGAATCTGATCTCGCGCAAGTGCGTTGTCATGGCAACGTCTGATGGCTCATCCCTCATCAATTTAGTAGTGTTGCCATGTCAACCACTGATAGCTCTTGGCATTTTCTTATACAGTGCACTCTCGTTAATTCACGGTAATTAATGCACGAACTTCTGCGAATTACCGAAAACAGCGAATTATCCGTAATTATTTTTGTTAAGCTTAGTAAAAGCAAAACTGTTGTTTAAAATACTGAAATAGGCTTGAACACGCAAAATAATAATTATAACACTTGATTGTACTAGGTAGTGTCTTATAAGACATGCTAGGCTAGAGGTAGGCCTATGTGGATTATGCCTACATTAATATTTAAAACAAAAATCAGTCATCACGATTTGTTTCTTAGATAGTTTATTCTAATTTTGGATGACACATTTCTGAAGATAACATTATATGAGAACAAAAATTCATCTCGTTTTTCTATATAAGAGATAAGTGTGAATAGAGACACACTAGCTTGACTGTGGGGAACTTTCGGGATTTCCGTTGCATCCCTCCCGCACTCGATATCAACTGGATCTCTGTATTCCTCACCAACATTCAAATTCCTGCTATTTCTTCTTTGCTTTCGTGTCATAAATCATAATCGTCTTTACCGACGTCTAACTTGCCCGTTCGAAATATCGTCGTCACAGAAGTCGGCAAGCGCTTGCTTTTGTACGAACGTGGTAGCGGTATTTTTCTCCCATGACTTGTTGACTGCATGAAGAGCATCCAAGGATCATGTAAGTATAAGCATCCAACAACAAGCACGCTCTCGGTGTCGCGCAAGTTTGTGCCATTACGCAATAATCGCTGTCCGCGCAGATCAGCGACCTCGGGGTGTGGCTGTTGGGAAAGGGAGGGCAGGTGCATTCCTCTTGTATTGTTTGGGCTTCCAAGATAAAGGAAATCTGTGCTATGCCACTCGCGGCAACATGCTCGTAGGTTTCGAAGATTGCGCAATTAGGCCTACTGTTACAATGCAGAGAAACGCAGTTCAGTCTTCTCGAATCTCAATGATTTCGTCTTTACGCATTTGCATCAGAATTCTTTTAAACGACGGAGAGATTGCTTTACTTAGCGTGATGATTAGTTGCTGTGAGAATTTCTATTTTAAAAAATACTCTTGGAGACCCGCGAATTAACTGCAAAACGAATTATCCGCACGCGAATTATCGGGAGTGCACTGTAATTCCGAAATCATTTTTCTCATCCCTTGGCGCAATGGTGGCTCATATCAAAAATTCTTTCAGACAAACATTTTAGGTAATTATTAGGGGAATATTGTCCATTTTGTACGGTTTTGATATTGTGCCTATTAACAGAGATATGATTAATGTTTCCCGAAAAAATCACTTTTTCCCACCCCTTTGGTCAATGGTTGGTGCTATCAAAAAATGTTTCAAACATAAATTTCTGAGCTTTATCCGACACATAGTATGAACTTTGAACGGATTCGATATTTCACATATTAAGAGAGTTATAGCAATATTTTATTTTTTCAAAAAAAAAACGGTCCCCCATTTTCATCCCCTTCGACCGATTTAGCCCAGTAACGAACTCGTCCGAGATTTTATGGGTATACATATTCGGTAAAAAATTCAAAGTGATTGGTGCAAAATTACGGCAGTTATCGTGTCCACAAGAAACTGATATACATATATACATATTGAACCCTTGCAAAGAAGCATATGAGACTCAGATTCGGGGCGTAACAGGTCATATTCGTAAGTTGCTGTCAGGGCGCTTCATTAACTTGCAGGGTAACATATAACAAAATAACATGCAGGAAAGAGTGAAGCCAGGGTTAAAAACAACTGAATTTAATAACAAATCACCATATTTACACATAAACAATTAACAACAAAAACTCCCAACTGACTCCCGCTTAATAAAAAAAATGCCAAAAACTTAGGCGATATCTCTGGAGAGATTAATTACCTGGACCAAGTGTCCTTAAATAAAAGATACAAAAGTGACCATATAAGTGCGTATGCCGTTCTACATGCACCACGATGTGTACTTTGAATGCGCGATTCGTTATCATTCAGAATGACCCTTCAGACAACGAATCCGCATTTCCTAGAGCTAGACCGACACAAGGGAACACAACTACAATACATTAAATTAAACCGACACTTCCTAAATCTACTATAAACAAACACAAAATTTCCGTGTGAAATTGGACTTGAATTGCCGTAGCAACATTTACTGCCTAAAATCTTAGGACTTCTCACACAAATCAACACAAGTACATTAACACGTGACCAATAGAAAAATACTCAAATGACCGCTGTCAAAATTTACAAATACTCTACCACTACACCACACGGGTGTGACAAACAAAATTACATGAAATCGAGTCATCAACAAAGCAATAGGCAAACAGCCAACATTTACGTTAATCACAATATTCTTATCCATACAAGGTACAACAATCCGTTACACACATGGCGAACTCCCCAATTAATTATGGCTTAAAAATTAGCCATCACAATGAACAGGTTTGCTACATGAAAGCTTACAGGGTTCAGTCGGACAAATAGGACTGCCTATCAAAAATAAGTCACAGGCAAAACGGGCGGTTTGTGGAACTCTGCATGTCTGTCAACCCACGTGTCAATAACCTCGACCTCCCAGAACATGGGGTCGAACCTCGAAGAAATGTGCCCCAAAGCACAATAATACGTGTGTGTCAGAAAAACATATGGACAAGAATCAGCAGTCTCCCAAGAGCACTCTGTCTTTCCATCAAAAAAAATACAACAGCAGCAAAAAAATATATAAGGGCGGTAGGACAACTACCCCCTCCTCACGTAGAATCAACACACACTAGACACATCAACACACACTGAACCACACGTATGGGTTGTGACAGACCCTGAAATAAAAGACACAAATAATATCCACATGCTGGCGCCATCGTTCTATGCCGTGACTAGTCACCTGAAAAGGACTCAAGAAAAATCTATCAAAATTAGAACGAAGGTGTTCTACAATTACTTTTAAGTTGGTGCACTCGGCTACCCTAACATGAATAATAACCTGTTCAGCAAAATGTTTTACAATCATTTCCTCCCATTCCTATTTCAAATATTAACGTTAATAAAGCACCATTTATCGAATGTAACGGGTTCCGCAATTGCAAGGATAAAAATCACGCACGCACGCCGCGTACATTACACATGACTCAAGAAAAAAAATCAAAATATCAACAAACACTTTGGCCACGCGCCAACGGACATTTAAACATATAGTGTCGGTACAAGAAAAACAGCTAAAAAAAAGAAAGAAAAACATGACTATTTACAAAGTTCCCCGGCCAAATCTAACTACATAATTGAAATAATCCAATTTTTAGTACATCACCGCTTCTGCATGTAGGACTAAGGACATCCTCCTCAACCCATTGCCCTATGGACAATTTAGCACTCCATAGTAGTCGTCTGCGTTGATTTCTTGAAGCTCATCCCAACTTCAAACCACGTGCTGATCATCTTGGTCTCGACTCCTTGGCAGAAAAGTTCAATGTTAAATATTTGCCTATCTATAATCGCTTGCAGGCTACTCAGTTCACCCACAATTGTCCTACTGCGATTAATAGCGAAGACTGGCCCTAATTATATCGCACATACGCACTATAAAAACACATACAATACACACAATTTATACATAAAATATACATCTCGAGTCCGCGCCACTGGCTCGTTAACAAGTTCAAAATCCTGGCTGCACCAGCAGTCGCTATCTCGTCTGGTATTTCCGTCCCGTCTTGGACTTCGGTTCTGGTAAGCGCTAATTAGGGTGATACGATACTTCCCCCTTAAAGTTGAACTCGTCGTCTTTAAAAGAATGTTACAGTTTATCACGCGCGGGCGTGAAATATTTAGATCACACAACTTAGTTGATTTTAGAACAAAACGTATTATAGCTTTTAAAATTCGATACTGCAAACGCTGCGACTTTAGCTTCCCAGAGCTCATAAAATAAATTAGCTTCACTGATTTTAGAGCGTAAAAATCATATTTCGAACTGGCGTGGAGTATGCCTCTGAAGGCTCCACAAGTATAGACTTAGATAAATTCGAGCGTCAAAATCACACTTCAAACTGGCGTGGAGTATGCCTCTGAAGGCTCCACAAGATAAGTACTTAGATAAATTCGAGCGTCAAAATCACACCTCAAACTGGCGTGGAGTATGCCTCTGAAGGCTCCACAACTGAGTACTTAGATAAGCGTCAGGCCAGACTATTTATGAGAAACTGACAAGGGCGGTGGAGTGGGGCGAAGTCGGATAAAAACTTCCAGAGTTTTTGTCTCACTAAGATGGGGCTAGTGTCATTCTTCTCCAAATAAATCCAACGTCTCAAATTACTCGAGCGGAGATTAATCCGTTCGGCGGTTCCTTAGATACACACTTCCGCGCGCTTTTTACTACTGACGCCGTCCACCTCGTGGTCACGGCTTGGTCTCTTGCGATTGGCTGATTCAATCGTATGTTCGTTGAGAGGACCTCGTGATTCTTCCTTTATGTCTCCAATTTTGGTACAGTAGTTGCACAATTTGGCCTTGAACTCGACTAATTCTGGCCGTCCCCAGGAATAGCTACCAACTCAGCTTCTGTTGCAACCATTACGAAATGCTGGCCTCCCTAATATCCAAGTCGACTTCCTTATGTGCTGCCTGGGCCGTAGTAATAATAATAATAATAAATATGAATACTTTTTTATCGAAGATCAATAAGGGTTCATTTATCCTCAGCAAGGTTTTGAAATTCGAAACAATTTATTGGTTTGGATTTCAAAAACAAAATCCACTGTAGTAACAACACATCTCTTTAAATCTCACTCAGCTGCTCGAGTGTATGCCCCTCTGACTCACTTAGTGTGCTCCCTTCTCGCTGGAATGTCATTCATATTTTCATTAGGTCTCCCCCTTCTCCTCACGTAGTTGTCACTCCCGTCGTCTCAGCTGCTCGTTGTTTACAAACAAAGTGCGTACTCACGCGCTCCCCGTGGATTTGAGTGTTTGTTTTCAAAAAAAAATATAAATTTTTGGCAATACAGATTCTGCACACATCATCTTTCCTAATCATCAAATGGTTCCCTTCTGTAGTACGGTTTCAAATTGGCGCTATTAAAAACAGATTTTGCACCAGTGCTCACTTCCTCTAATCTGTAGGCATCGTTACCCAGATTCTTAATTACCCGGAACGGGCCAATGAATTTCGGACAGAACTTGGCGAAGACTTTGTTCTTAGGGTCGGAGATCGGTGGTCTACGAACCAGCACTAATTCTTGTTCTTGTAACTCTCGGTGAAACTTCTTTCCTCGGTACCGTCTCAGCCTTCGGTCCGCTTGGTTCCTCATGTGCTCTCTCGTTCGCTGGATTCGCAAATCATGCGCTAATAATGGATCCCTTGGGCAAGGAATGATCTTGTCCCAAGTTCTTTCCGGCAACCTGTTGTGGTGTACAATCAGTGGGACTTGACCCGTCGACTCGTGCTTAGTAGTGTTCATGCACATCTCAATTTCCCCTACTTTGTCTACCCATTTATTGTGTTCGTTAGGAATCATTACTCTGTAGTATTTAGCGACACAGCGAATTGTTCTTTCGCTCGGATTTCCACAAGGATGACGAATACTTGAAAATATGTGTTTTATTCCTAGGCTCTCCAAACCTTGCCTAAAAACATTGCTTGTGAAATAGGTACCGTGATCTGATAGAATGGATTCCGGCTTCCCAAGCATCGGAATGACTTTGTTCTTAATTCGACTAAGGACTTGTCTTGATGTCGTCTTCTGAATAGGACATAGCACGACCATCTTCGAAAATACATCGACACATACCAAGAGGTGTCGGCATCCACGCTTTCCTTTTACTAAAGGACCAAAGCAATCAATCGCGAGCATCTCGCATGGTTTCTGCGGTAATAGTGGTCTTGGAGGTTGTTTCAGAATAAAGTTGTTCGGCTTTGTGCGCTGACAAGCGTCACACGTTCTAATTACTTCAACAATGGTGAATCTCATCTTGGGCCAAGTAAAGGTCTCCCCTATCGTAGCTTCAGTCTTATCCGTGCCGATATGTGCTAGGCTCTCGTGAACATGCCAAGTTAATCCCCTCTGTAGTGATGCTGGAACTAAGATCCGCAGTTTAGTATGATGCTCATCCACGTACTTATGTAACAAGTTATTCAAGTAGTGAAATCTCGCTTGTTTAGCACTGGCTTCCCGGTACTCCGGTGAATTTGGTTGTAACTCCTTCCTATAGAATTTTATCATCATCATCATCCATGGGTCAGCTTCTTGCTCCTTCCGAATATCCTTCAATCTTGCCAAAAACTCACGAGCCTTAGGTGTCAAGGTAATATTGTGAACTTCCGCTGTTACTTCGTTTCCGTCCTCAGGGTTTCTACTCAAGGCATCTGGTATGACGTTCAATTTCCCAGGACAATGCTCTTTTGTAATGTCAAACTGCTGTATGTAGATGGACCAGCGCGTAACTCTCTCACTTGCTATTGTTGTCTTAAATAAAAATGTCAGTGCATGGTGGTCGGTTCTAACAATGATGGAATAACCATAGATCATCTTGCGCCACTGTTGGAGAGAATATAGAATTGCTAGTAGCTCAAGTTCCGTAACTGTGTAGTTCCTCTCATGTTTCCTTAATTTACGACTCGTGAATGCCAAATAGGATTTCTTCTTGGGTTTTTCAGCGTCCTCTTGGTACAGCATAGCACCAATCCCAATTAACGAAGCATCTGCTTGAATGATAAATTGTTTCTCAAAATCCGGATATCCAAGTTTCACACAGTTTTCCAATAAATCCTTCGTTGCTTTAAAAGACCTGTCGCACTCCTCGTTCCACGACCATCGATTCGCTTTCTTCAACATCTCCTGCATAGGCGCTACTGTTTCTGTGTAACCAGGGCAATTTTCTTTGAAGAAACCTGTCACTCCCAAAAATGCTCTAACATGTTTGACTTTGGTAGGTGTGGGAAATTTCTTAATAGCATCAATCTTGGCTGGATTAGGTCGCACGCCCTCGACATCAATTATATGTCCCAAATATAAAATTTCGCTCTGGCAAAAATGTGACTTTTTTAAGTTGATCTTGAAGTTCATGGTTCTCAGGTTGTCCAGCAGTTTATTTAAATTTACCAAGTGTTCTTCCATTGTCTCAGAAGCGATTAATATGTCATCAACATATCTCGTGGTGAAGTTCTTGACCTCCTCAGTCAGATTTCTATCGAGTGCTCTAATGAGTGCACATCCCGCAGTTTTCACGCCAAAGGGCATTCGACACCAGATATAACTTTGATTATCGAATAAAAATCCCGTCAACAGTTGGGATTTTTCTTCAAGTTCAAGATGGTGGAAACTATTCGTCAAATCAACACTTGAGTATATCTTCTTCCCGCGGAAGCCTTTCAAAACATCTTTGATCCTCGGTGCTTGGTCGTGCTCCACTAGCAGTTTGCTATTTAAAACTCGCGCGTCTAGGCATAGCCTAATTGATCCGTTTGGCTTGGTCACAACCAATATTGCGTTCAGATAAGGAGTTGCAGCTTTCCTTATCATGCCAGAATCTAATAAGTTAGTAATAATATCCTTCACCTGAGAAAAATGCTTCTCTGGGATCGGGTACAATTTACTTTTAAATGGGGTCCAATCTGTTACCTGCATCGCATATTGAAAATTTAAAACTTTCCCAGGTACGGTGTCAAACGCTCCTTTATGTAATCTTAAAATTTCTTCCATTCTTCTTCTATCAGATTCCCCTACGATGGCTTCCTTAAGTCGCTCCTGAAGTAGAATTTCGAATTTGGTTCCGCCCATTTCTTCTTCCGCCAAATGCACCCAAAGTTCCTGCGAAATATCTCGGCTATCCATCTCTAGCACTGCTGTCTGGTTAACTTGCCCTCCCCTCAAGATCTTATCTCCGGCCTCATTAGTGCATTCCTCAACAACCCAAGTATTTGCCTCTCTCTCCAGCGGATTCTCTTCCATATTTAAACCCACATGATCCAATCCTTCTACTTGTTTGAAGCTTACAGTATTGTTATGTAAATCAATTACAGCATGAAAATCGCAGATGAAGTTGGCTCCTAAAATTATATTGTAGTTCATCTTTGGAATAACAATGAATGTTTGTGAAAAAGTATGGTTCAATATTTCCAGATCTAGAAATGCTTGCTGTTTACAATTCATAGTTTTGTCAGGAATGACACCTCTGACTTTCATTAGCGGTACCGGCATAATAGGAACAGTCTGTTTTCTTGCTATTTCTTTTATCAAAATTTCAGTGACTAAGCTCACCTGGCTACCTGTATCAATCAAACATCTCACCCTCATACCTCCAATATGCGCGTAAATAATTGGTAGCTGTCTGATAACATTTTCACGGTTCTTCACCACTTCCTCCAGGCAGTCGTCTGGGAATGCTACCCACTCTTCTATATTGGCCACTATCATCTCTTCTTGCTCCCTGGCGATCTCCGTTTCTAGCCTGTCTCTTTTCAGTTCATTTTTTTTTTTTTTATCCCGGGCCCCATTAGATGTGTTTCGCCGGTTATCATTCTGTCGCTCCTGTTGCCTCAGTAAACTCTCTGCCCCCTCTCCTTGATGGTTGTCTGGGCTCTGTCTGTTCGCCATGGCACGCCCCCACTTCTCCTTCTCCGCTTCTTCATTACTTAATTGATCCAAGTATTTACGGGATTCAATATATCGTTCGTCCCAGTTATTCCTATAATCTCCTCTGTTTTCTTGGCGATAGTCCCTGCCGTAACTCCATCTACCATCTCCATTTCTTTGGTAAGGTCTACCTTGTCTCTGGTTTCCCCTCCAATTCGTGTATTCCCGCTGGTACGTCCACTGATTATTTTGATTTTGGTTATTCTGATGATATCTCCCGCGGTTATTCTGATAATTCTGATTGTTGTTATGGAACTGGTTTCGGCCGTCAAAATCTTGTCTTCTTGGCGTGAACTGTGTCCCTGTGGACTGTGTCTTACTTTGGTTCCCCTGGCCGTGGTTATTTTGGAGTCCCTGAACTACCTCTGCCGTGTTGACACATTCCAAATTCCTTCTTCCTGTCTGTGGGCTTACCATACTCGTCTCATCTAAGTGTCTGAGTAATTCTTCGGCTTGGACTGCGGTCTGAATATTTCCTGCGACTAATAATTGTTGGATATGCATTGGGAGTTGTTTTCCGATGGTTAGAACCATATTCGGCTCGCTAGGCGGGTCATCAAAATCCCTGAATTTTACCAATTGCTGACTGAAGAATTCTGAAAAACGGGTTGGATGTGTACTGTGGTATTTGCGCGTGTACAGGTCCATTCTTAACCCCTGCTGTAACGAAGGACTCCAAAACTTCTTCAAAAACGCCTCGCGGAATTGAGCCATGTCTGTAAACGTGTACTTGAAACTTAAAAACCAGGTCAGGCTAGGTCCTTCTAAAAATTTCTCCACCAGTCTTAATTGTTTCTCCGGGCCGATGTGTTGGTCATTAAAGTAGTCAGTTAATTGCCGTAGAAATGCTTTGGGAGTAGTTCCTGAATGTTCTTTAAACTTATCGGGCTTAAAATCATTACCCCGAATGACTTGGATGACTTGGGCTGGTGCCAAGTTCGGTTGCGGAGTTGAAGTCTCCCCCCTGTACTGCTGGAATGCATTAGTCGTTAGTCTGGGACTTTGACCCCGACTCGTGTCCTCAGCCAACTTCGAACCTGCCGGACTTCCAATACTTGTTTGCTTTTCCGGAATATTTTCGTTTGAAAATAATGTCGCATTCTCTAACGATCTAATCTCGTTTTTTATGATTAATTCTGAGTGTTCCTGTAATTTCGACTTCATATTTTCCTCCAGTGCCTGCATTCGCTTTAAAACTGCCAGCCTGTCTTCCTTATTCGCATGAGCCTGCTGGTCCCAATCTCGCCGGATCCTACTTTTTAAGCTATTTATTTTCTCCTCGTTCCTCTCCTGATTTTTCTCTAGCTCTTCACGTATCCGTTCCTGCGTTTTCACTAGTTGTTCCCCCACCTCTTCTCTTATAGCCTCTTGCGTTTTTATTAGCTGACCTTCCAAATTATCCTGAGTTTTGACGAGCTGCTCCCCTACTTCTTGTCTTATGACCTCTTGTGCGTTTATTAGCTGGCCTTCCATCTCTTTTCTTATGATCTCTTGTGTTCTGCCTAATTGCTCCTCTAAATTTTCCCGCAAGTGTATCCGCTCGGTTTCAGCCTTAACTTCGACTTTATCTATTTCCTTTATTAATTCCAGCACGTTGTTATCTACCGAATTAATTTGCTGCTGTAGTTTCTCTTGGGTTTTCTTCACTCCCGCGGTGTTACTGACACATGCTGCCTCTATCTGCTTGAGTTTATCTGCCACCATCTCGTCAAATTGTACTAATTTGTTATCAAATTTCGCCTCCAATTTCTTCATTTCGCCTAACTGTTTGATGTTGTTTTCCGCAACCTCGCCTGCCAGTTTCTATACTTTTTGAACGCTCTGATTAATATCATTCGTGATTTTTCCTAACTGTTCGGTTTGTGTTACCGCCTGTTGTGACAATTTGTGGTTTAGTTCATTGAATTGTTTGTCCGTGTCTAATTTCTGGACTTCTAACTGGACCGAAATGTTACCGCTCATATCAAGTAATTGTTTTTCACTATGCTCACGCTGAGCTTCTAATTGTTCTTTTAATTGTTCTTCCGTTTTCGCGGACATTTGTTCTAATTGTTTTTCACTATGGTCACGCTGAGCTTCTAATTGTTCTTTTAATTGTTTTTCCGTCTTTACGGACATTTGGATCGACATCTGTTCTAATTGTTCTTCCGTTTTCGCGGACATTTGGATCGACATCTGTTCTAACAATGCCTTCATTTCATCAACGATCGCCATTTCACACACACAAATATATTCAGAGAAAAACAGGGTTATGGGCTAAGGTTTCAGCCCTATACGCACATACATGTCACACATTTAAATATTACTGGCTCTAATTTAATGAAAATTTCAGTAACAAAATTTACTGAATACAAATGACACTTATTCCCAAACAACAAAATAACCCCTAGTGATCTGCTTTTAAATTCCTAACCAACAGAATTTACGAAACACCAATTAACCGAAGTCAATTAAATGTCAAATATAAGGCAACATCTTCCTGCTTTGACTGAGTTCATCAATAATGCAAATTTCTAATTTTAATGTGGGCGCCAGAACAAGTTTATAACAAATACCAAATCAAATTCTAACCTTGTTCAATATTTCTAACTTTAGGAACTCAGTGATTTTACTAATGCACATGGCGGTACAACATCGCCTCCATTTACTGAATTTACATGTCCGCTTGACCTGGCATCATTTCTCAACGAAATAAATATGAGATCAGCGAAGCAACAACAACAACAACCCCCACTTGGGCAGCCATTTTTGTTTTATGAACCCTTGCAAAGAAGCATATGAGACTCAGATTCGGGGCGTAACAGGTCATATTCGTAAGTTGCTGTCAGGGCGCTTCATTAACTTGCAGGGTAACATATAACAAAATAACATGCAGGAAAGAGTGAAGCCAGGGTTAAAAACAACTGAATTTAATAACAAATCACCATATTTACACATAAACAATTAACAACAAAAACTCCCAACTGACTCCCGCTTAATAAAAAAAATGCCAAAAACTTAGGCGATATCTCTGGAGAGATTAATTACCTGGACCAAGTGTCCTTAAATAAAAGATACAAAAGTGACCATATAAGTGCGTATGCCGTTCTACATGCACCACGATGTGTACTTTGAATGCGCGATTCGTTATCATCCAGAATGACCCTTCAGACAACGAATCCGCATTTCCTAGAGCTAGACCGACACAAGGGAACACAACTACAATACATTAAATTAAACCGACACTTCCTAAATCTACTATAAACAAACACAAAATTTCCGTGTGAAATTGGACTTGAATTGCCGTAGCAACATTTACTGCCTAAAATCTTAGGACTTCTCACACAAATCAACACAAGTACATTAACACGTGACCAATAGAAAAATACTCAAATGACCGCTGTCAAAATTTACAAATACTCTACCACTACACCACACGGGTGTGACAAACAAAATTACATGAAATCGAGTCATCAACAAAGCAATAGGCAAACAGCCAACATTTACGTTAATCACAATATTCTTATCCATACAAGGTACAACAATCCGTTACACACATGGCGAACTCCCCAATTAATTATGGCTTAAAAATTAGCCATCACAATGAACAGGTTTGCTACATGAAAGCTTACAGGGTTCAGTCGGACAAATAGGACTGCCTATCAAAAATAAGTCACAGGCAAAACGGGCGTTTTGTGGAACTCTGCATGTCTGTCAACCCACGTGTCAATAACCTCGACCTCCCAGAACATGGGGTCGAACCTCGAAGAAATGTGCCCCAAAGCACAATAATACGTGTGTGTCAGAAAAACATATGGACAAGAATCAGCAGTCTCCCAAGAGCACTCTGTCTTTCCATAAAAAAAATACAACAGCAGCAAAAAAATATATAAGGGCGGTAGGACAACTACCCCCTCCTCACGTAGAATCAACACACACTAGACACATCAACACACACTGAACCACACGTATGGGTTGTGACAGACCCTGAAATAAAAGACACAAATAATATCCACACGCTGGCGCCATCGTTCTATGCCGTGACTAGTCACCTGAAAAGGACTCAAGAAAAATCTATCAAAATTAGAACGAAGGTGTTCTACAATTACTTTTAAGTTGGTGCACTCGGCTACCCTAACATGAATAATAACCTGTTCAGCAAAATGTTTTACAATCATTTCCTCCCATTCCTATTTCAAATATTAACGTTAATAAAGCACCATTTATCGAATGTAACGGGTTCCGCAATTGCAAGGATAAAAATCACGCACGCACGCCGCGTACATTACACATGACTCAAGAAAAAAAATCAAAATATCAACAAACACTTTGGCCACGCGCCAACGGACATTTAAACATATAGTGTCGGTACAAGAAAAACAGCTAAAAAAAAGAAAGAAAAACATGACTATTCACAAAGTTCCCCGGCCAAATCTAACTACATAATTGAAATAATCCAATTTTTAGTACATCACCGCTTCTGCATGTAGGACTAAGGACATCCTCCTCAACCCATTGCCCTATGGACAATTTAGCACTCCATAGTAGTCGTCTGCGTTGATTTCTTGAAGCTCATCCCAACTTCAAACCACGTGCTGATCATCTTGGTCTCGACTCCTTGGCAGAAAAGTTCAATGTTAAATATTTGCCTATCTATAATCGCTTGCAGGCTACTCAGTTCACCCACAATTGTCCTACTGCGATTAATAGCGAAGACTGGCCCTAATTATATCGCACATACGCACTATAAAAACACATACAATACACACAATTTATACATAAAATATACATCTCGAGTCCGCGCCACTGGCTCGTTAACAAGTTCAAAATCCTGGCTGCACCAGCAGTCGCTATCTCGTCTGGTATTTCCGTCCCGTCTTGGACTTCGGTTCTGGTAAGCGCTAATTAGGGTGATACGATACTTCCCCCTTAAAGTTGAACTCGTCGTCTTTAAAAGAATGTTACAGTTTATCACGCGCGGGCGTGAAATATTTAGATCACACAACTTAGTTGATTTTAGAACAAAACGTATTATAGCTTTTAAAATTCGATACTGCAAACGCTGCGACTTTAGCTTCCCAGAGCTCATAAAATAAATTAGCTTCACTGATTTTAGAGCGTAAAAATCATATTTCGAACTGGCGTGGAGTATGCCTCTGAAGGCTCCACAAGTATAGACTTAGATAAATTCGAGCGTCAAAATCACACTTCAAACTGGCGTGGAGTATGCCTCTGAAGGCTCCACAAGATAAGTACTTAGATAAATTCGAGCGTCAAAATCACACCTCAAACTGGCGTGGAGTATGCCTCTGAAGGCTCCACAACTGAGTACTTAGATAAGCGTCAGGCCAGACTATTTATGAGAAACTGACAAGGGCGGTGGAGTGGGGCGAAGTCGGATAAAAACTTCCAGAGTTTTTGTCTCACTAAGATGGGGCTAGTGTCATTCTTCTCCAAATAAATCCAACGTCTCAAATTACTCGAGCGGAGATTAATCCGTTCGGCGGTTCCTTAGATACACACTTCCGCGCGCTTTTTACTACTGACGCCGTCCACCTCGTGGTCACGGCTTGGTCTCTTGCGATTGGCTGATTCAATCGTATGTTCGTTGAGAGGACCTCGTGATTCTTCCTTTATGTCTCCAATTTTGGTACAGTAGTTGCACAATTTGGCCTTGAACTCGACTAATTCTGGCCGTCCCCAGGAATAGCTACCAACTCAGCTTCTGTTGCAACCATTACGAAATGCTGGCCTCCCTAATATCCAAGTCGACTTCCTTATGTGCTGCCTGGGCCGTAGTAATAATAATAATAATAAATATGAATACTTTTTTATCGAAGATCAATAAGGGTTCATTTATCCTCAGCAAGGTTTTGAAATTCGAAACAATTTATTGGTTTGGATTTCAAAAACAAAATCCACTGTAGTAACAACACATCTCTTTAAATCTCACTCAGCTGCTCGAGTGTATGCCCCTCTGACTCACTTAGTGTGCTCCCTTCTCGCTGGAATGTCATTCATATTTTCATTAGGTCTCCCCCTTCTCCTCACGTAGTTGTCACTCCCGTCGTCTCAGCTGCTCGTTGTTTACAAACAAAGTGCGTACTCACGCGCTCCCCGTGGATTTGAGTGTTTGTTTTCAAAAAAAAATATAAATTTTTGGCAATACAGATTCTGCACACATCATCTTTCCTAATCATCAAATGGTTCCCTTCTGTAGTACGGTTTCAAATTGGCGCTATTAAAAACAGATTTTGCACCAGTGCTCACTTCCTCTAATCTGTAGGCATCGTTACCCAGATTCTTAATTACCCGGAACGGGCCAATGAATTTCGGACAGAACTTGGCGAAGACTTTGTTCTTAGGGTCGGAGATCGGTGGTCTACGAACCAGCACTAATTCTTGTTCTTGTAACTCTCGGTGAAACTTCTTTCCTCGGTACCGTCTCAGCCTTCGGTCCGCTTGGTTCCTCATGTGCTCTCTCGTTCGCTGGATTCGCAAATCATGCGCTAATAATGGATCCCTTGGGCAAGGAATGATCTTGTCCCAAGTTCTTTCCGGCAACCTGTTGTGGCGTACAATCAGTGGGACTTGACCCGTCGACTCGTGCTTAGTAGTGTTCATGCACATCTCAATTTCCCCTACTTTGTCTACCCATTTATTGTGTTCGTTAGGAATCATTACTCTGTAGTATTTAGCGACACAGCGAATTGTTCTTTCGCTCGGATTTCCACAAGGATGACGAATACTTGAAAATATGTGTTTTATTCCTAGGCTCTCCAAACCTTGCCTAAAAACATTGCTTGTGAAATAGGTACCGTGATCTGATAGAATGGATTCCGGCTTCCCAAGCATCGGAATGACTTTGTTCTTAATTCGACTAAGGACTTGTCTTGATGTCGTCTTCTGAATAGGACATAGCACGACCATCTTCGAAAATACATCGACACATACCAAGAGGTGTCGGCATCCACGCTTTCCTTTTACTAAAGGACCAAAGCAATCAATCGCGAGCATCTCGCATGGTTTCTGCGGTAATAGTGGTCTTGGAGGTTGTTTCAGAATAAAGTTGTTCGGCTTTGTGCGCTGACAAGCGTCACACGTTCTAATTACTTCAACAATGGTGAATCTCATCTTGGGCCAAGTAAAGGTCTCCCCTATCGTAGCTTCAGTCTTATCCGTGCCGATATGTGCTAGGCTCTCGTGAACATGCCAAGTTAATCCCCTCTGTAGTGATGCTGGAACTAAGATCCGCAGTTTAGTATGATGCTCATCCACGTACTTATGTAACAAGTTATTCAAGTAGTGAAATCTCGCTTGTTTAGCACTGGCTTCCCGGTACTCCGGTGAATTTGGTTGTAACTCCTTCCTATAGAATTTTATCATCATCATCATCCATGGGTCAGCTTCTTGCTCCTTCCGAATATCCTTCAATCTTGCCAAAAACTCACGAGCCTTAGGTGTCAAGGTAATATTGTGAACTTCCGCTGTTACTTCGTTTCCGTCCTCAGGGTTTCTACTCAAGGCATCTGGTATGACGTTCAATTTCCCAGGACAATGCTCTATTGTAATGTCAAACTGCTGTATGTAGATGGACCAGCGCGTAACTCTCTCACTTGCTATTGTTGTCTTAAATAAAAATGTCAGTGCATGGTGGTCGGTTCTAACAATGATGGAATAACCATAGATCATCTTGCGCCACTGTTGGAGAGAATATAGAATTGCTAGTAGCTCAAGTTCCGTAACTGTGTAGTTCCTCTCATGTTTCCTTAATTTACGACTCGTGAATGCCAAATAGGATTTCTTCTTGGGTTCTTCAGCGTCCTCTTGGTACAGCATAGCACCAATCCCAATTAACGAAGCATCTGCTTGAATGATAAATTGTTTCTCAAAATCCGGATATCCAAGTTTCACACAGTTTTCCAATAAATCCTTCGTTGCTTTAAAAGACCTGTCGCACTCCTCGTTCCACGACCATCGATTCGCTTTCTTCAACATCTCCTGCATAGGCGCTACTGTTTCTGTGTAACCAGGGCAATTTTCTTTGAAGAAACCTGTCACTCCCAAAAATGCTCTAACATGTTTGACTTTGGTAGGTGTGGGAAATTTCTTAATAGCATCAATCTTGGCTGGATTAGGTCGCACGCCCTCGACATCAATTATATGTCCCAAATATAAAATTTCGCTCTGGCAAAAATGTGACTTTTTTAAGTTGATCTTGAAGTTCATGGTTCTCAGGTTGTCCAGCAGTTTATTTAAATTTACCAAGTGTTCTTCCATTGTCTCAGAAGCGATTAATATGTCATCAACATATCTCGTGGTGAAGTTCTTGACCTCCTCAGTCAGATTTCTATCGAGTGCTCTAATGAGTGCACATCCCGCAGTTTTCACGCCAAAGGGCATTCGACACCAGATATAACTTTGATTATCGAATAAAAATCCCGTCAACAGTTGGGATTTTTCTTCAAGTTCAAGATGGTGGAAACTATTCGTCAAATCAACACTTGAGTATATCTTCTTCCCGCGGAAGCCTTTCAAAACATCTTTGATCCTCGGTGCTTGGTCGTGCTCCACTAGCAGTTTGCTATTTAAAACTCGCGCGTCTAGGCATAGCCTAATTGATCCGTTTGGCTTGGTCACAGCCAATATTGCGTTCAGATAAGGAGTTGCAGCTTTCCTTATCATGCCAGAATCTAATAAGTTAGTAATAATATCCTTCACCTGAGAAAAATGCTTCTCTGGGATCGGGTACAATTTACTTTTAAATGGGGTCCAATCTGTTACCTGCATCGCATATTGAAAATTTAAAACTTTCCCAGGTACGGTGTCAAACGCTCCTTTATGTAATCTTAAAATTTCTTCCAATCTTCTTCTATCAGATTCCCCTACGATGGCTTCCTTAAGTCGCTCCTGAAGTAGAATTTCGAATTTGGTTCCGCCCATTTCTTCTTCCGCCAAATGCACCCAAAGTTCCTGCGAAATATCTCGGCTATCCATCTCTAGCACTGCTGTCTGGTTAACTTGCCCTCCCCTCAAGATCTTATCTCCGGCCTCATTAGTGCATTCCTCAACAACCCAAGTATTTGCCTCTCTCTCCAGCGGATTCTCTTCCATATTTAAACCCACATGATCCAATCCTTCTACTTGTTTGAAGCTTACAGTATTGTTATGTAAATCAATTACAGCATGAAAATCGCAGATGAAGTTGGCTCCTAAAATTATATTGTAGTTCATCTTTGGAATAACAATGAATGTTTGTGAAAAAGTATGGTTCAATATTTCCAGATCTAGAAATGCTTGCTGTTTACAATTCATAGTTTTGTCAGGAATGACACCTCTGATTTTCATTAGCGGTACCGGCATAATAGGAACAGTCTGTTTTCTTGCTATTTCTTTTATCAAAATTTCAGTGACTAAGCTCACCTGGCTACCTGTATCAATCAAACATCTCACCCTCATACCTCCAATATGCGCGTAAATAATTGGTAGCTGTCTGATAACATTTTCACGGTTCTTCACCACTTCCTCCAGGCAGTCGTCTGGGAATGCTACCCACTCTTCTATATTGGCCACTATCATCTCTTCTTGCTCCCTGGCGATCTCCGTTTCTAGCCTGTCTCCTTTCAGTTCATTTGGGTTTTTTTTTTTATCCCGGGCCCCATTAGATGTGTTTCGCCGGTTATCATTCTGTCGCTCCTGTTGCCTCAGTAAACTCTCTGCCCCCTCTCCTTGATGGTTGTCTGGGCTCTGTCTGTTCGCCATGGCACGCCCCCACTTCTCCTTCTCCGCTTCTTCATTACTTAATTGATCCAAGTATTTACGGGATTCAATATATCGTTCGTCCCAGTTATTCCTATAATCTCCTCTGTTTTCTTGGCGATAGTCCCTGCCGTAACTCCATCTACCATCTCCATTTCTTTGGTAAGGTCTACCTTGTCTCTGGTTTCCCCTCCAATTCGTGTATTCCCGCTGGTACGTCCACTGATTATTTTGATTTTGGTTATTCTGATGATATCTCCCGCGGTTATTCTGATAATTCTGATTGTTGTTATGGAACTGGTTTCGGCCGTCAAAATCTTGTCTTCTTGGCGTGAACTGTGTCCCTGTGGACTGTGTCTTACTTTGGTTCCCCTGGCCGTGGTTATTTTGGAGTCCCTGAACTACCTCTGCCGTGTTGACACATTCCAAATTCCTTCTTCCTGTCTGTGGGCTTACCATACTCGTCTCATCTAAGTGTCTGAGTAATTCTTCGGCTTGGACTGCGGTCTGAATATTTCCTGCGACTAATAATTGTTGGATATGCATTGGGAGTTGTTTTCCGATGGTTAGAACCATATTCGGCTCGCTAGGCGGGTCATCAAAATCCCTGAATTTTACCAATTGCTGACTGAAGAATTCTGAAAAACGGGTTGGATGTGTACTGTGGTATTTGCGCGTGTACAGGTCCATTCTTAACCCCTGCTGTAACGAAGGACTCCAAAACTTCTTCAAAAACGCCTCGCGGAATTGAGCCATGTCTGTAAACGTGTACTTGAAACTTAAAAACCAGGTCAGGCTAGGTCCTTCTAAAAATTTCTCCACCAGTCTTAATTGTTTCTCCGGGCCGATGTGTTGGTCATTAAAGTAGTCAGTTAATTGCCGTAGAAATGCTTTGGGAGTAGTTCCTGAATGTTCTTTAAACTTATCGGGCTTAAAATCATTACCCCGAATGACTTGGATGACTTGGGCTGGTGCCAAGTTCGGTTGCGGAGTTGAAGTCTCCCCCCTGTACTGCTGGAATGCATTAGTCGTTAGTCTGGGACTTTGACCCCGACTCGTGTCCTCAGCCAACTTCGAACCTGCCGGACTTCCAATACTTGTTTGCTTTTCCGGAATATTTTCGTTTGAAAATAATGTCGCATTCTCTAACGATCTAATCTCGTTTTTTATGATTAATTCTGAGTGTTCCTGTAATTTCGACTTCATATTTTCCTCCAGTGCCTGCATTCGCTTTAAAACTGCCAGCCTGTCTTCCTTATTCGCATGAGCCTGCTGGTCCCAATCTCGCCGGATCCTACTTTTTAAGCTATTTATTTTCTCCTCGTTCCTCTCCTGATTTTTCTCTAGCTCTTCACGTATCCGTTCCTGCGTTTTCACTAGTTGTTCCCCCACCTCTTCTCTTATAGCCTCTTGCGTTTTTATTAGCTGACCTTCCAAATTATCCTGAGTTTTGACGAGCTGCTCCCCTACTTCTTGTCTTATGACCTCTTGTGCGTTTATTAGCTGGCCTTCCATCTCTTTTCTTATGATCTCTTGTGTTCTGCCTAATTGCTCCTCTAAATTTTCCCGCAAGTGTATCCGCTCGGTTTCAGCCTTAACTTCGACTTTATCTATTTCCTTTATTAATTCCAGCACGTTGTTATCTACCGAATTAATTTGCTGCTGTAGTTTCTCTTGGGTTTTCTTCACTCCCGCGGTGTTACTGACACATGCTGCCTCTATCTGCTTGAGTTTATCTGCCACCATCTCGTCAAATTGTACTAATTTGTTATCAAATTTCGCCTCCAATTTCTTCATTTCGCCTAACTGTTTGATGTTGTTTTCCGCAACCTCGCCTGCCAGTTTCTATACTTTTTGAACGCTCTGATTAATATCATTCGTGATTTTTCCTAACTGTTCGGTTTGTGTTACCGCCTGTTGTGACAATTTGTGGTTTAGTTCATTGAATTGTTTGTCCGTGTCTAATTTCTGGACTTCTAACTGGACCGAAATGTTACCGCTCATATCAAGTAATTGTTTTTCACTATGCTCACGCTGAGCTTCTAATTGTTCTTTTAATTGTTCTTCCGTTTTCGCGGACATTTGTTCTAATTGTTTTTCACTATGGTCACGCTGAGCTTCTAATTGTTCTTTTAATTGTTTTTCCGTCTTTACGGACATTTGGATCGACATCTGTTCTAATTGTTCTTCCGTTTTCGCGGACATTTGGATCGACATCTGTTCTAACAATGCCTTCATTTCATCAACGATCGCCATTTCACACACACAAATATATTCAGAGAAAAACAGGGTTATGGGCTAAGGTTTCAGCCCTATACGCACATACATGTCACACATTTAAATATTACTGGCTCTAATTTAATGAAAATTTCAGTAACAAAATTTACTGAATACAAATGACACTTATTCCCAAACAACAAAATAACCCCTAGTGATCTGCTTTTAAATTCCTAACCAACAGAATTTACGAAACACCAATTAACCGAAGTCAATTAAATGTCAAATATAAGGCAACATCTTCCTGCTTTGACTGAGTTCATCAATAATGCAAATTTCTAATTTTAATGTGGGCGCCAGAACAAGTTTATAACAAATACCAAATCAAATTCTAACCTTGTTCAATATTTCTAACTTTAGGAACTCAGTGATTTTACTAATGCACATGGCGGTACAACATCGCCTCCATTTACTGAATTTACATGTCCGCTTGACCTGGCATCATTTCTCAACGAAATAAATATGAGATCAGCGAAGCAACAACAACAACAACCCCCACTTGGGCAGCCATTTTTGTTTTATGAACCCTTGCAAAGAAGCATATGAGACTCAGATTCGGGGCGTAACAGGTCATATTCGTAAGTTGCTGTCAGGGCGCTTCATTAACTTGCAGGGTAACATATAACAAAATAACATGCAGGAAAGAGTGAAGCCAGGGTTAAAAACAACTGAATTTAATAACAAATCACCATATTTACACATAAACAATTAACAACAAAAACTCCCAACTGACTCCCGCTTAATAAAAAAAATGCCAAAAACTTAGGCGATATCTCTGGAGAGATTAATTACCTGGACCAAGTGTCCTTAAATAAAAGATACAAAAGTGACCATATAAGTGCGTATGCCGTTCTACATGCACCACGATGTGTACTTTGAATGCGCGATTCGTTATCATCCAGAATGACCCTTCAGACAACGAATCCGCATTTCCTAGAGCTGGACCGACACAAGGGAACACAACTACAATACATTAAATTAAACCGACACTTCCTAAATCTACTATAAACAAACACAAAATTTCCGTGTGAAATTGGACTTGAATTGCCGTAGCAACATTTACTGCCTAAAATCTTAGGACTTCTCACACAAATCAACACAAGTACATTAACACGTGACCAATAGAAAAATACTCAAATGACCGCTGTCAAAATTTACAAATACTCTACCACTACACCACACGGGTGTGACAAACAAAATTACATGAAATCGAGTCATCAACAAAGCAATAGGCAAACAGCCAACATTTACGTTAATCACAATATTCTTATCCATACAAGGTACAACAATCCGTTACACACATGGCGAACTCCCCAATTAATTATGGCTTAAAAATTAGCCATCACAATGAACAGGTTTGCTACATGAAAGCTTACAGGGTTCAGTCGGACAAATAGGACTGCCTATCAAAAATAAGTCACAGGCAAAACGGGCGTTTTGTGGAACTCTGCATGTCTGTCAACCCACGTGTCAATAACCTCGACCTCCCAGAACATGGGGTCGAACCTCGAAGAAATGTGCCCCAAAGCACAATAATACGTGTGTGTCAGAAAAACATATGGACAAGAATCAGCAGTCTCCCAAGAGCACTCTGTCTTTCCATAAAAAAAATACAACAGCAGCAAAAAAATATATAAGGGCGGTAGGACAACTACCCCCTCCTCACGTAGAATCAACACACACTAGACACATCAACACACACTGAACCACACGTATGGGTTGTGACAGACCCTGAAATAAAAGACACAAATAATATCCACATGCTGGCGCCATCGTTCTATGCCGTGACTAGTCACCTGAAAAGGACTCAAGAAAAATCTATCAAAATTAGAACGAAGGTGTTCTACAATTACTTTTAAGTTGGTGCACTCGGCTACCCTAACATGAATAATAACCTGTTCAGCAAAATGTTTTACAATCATTTCCTCCCATTCCTATTTCAAATATTAACGTTAATAAAGCACCATTTATCGAATGTAACGGGTTCCGCAATTGCAAGGATAAAAATCACGCACGCACGCCGCGTACATTACACATGACTCAAGAAAAAAAATCAAAATATCAACAAACACTTTGGCCACGCGCCAACGGACATTTAAACATATAGTGTCGGTACAAGAAAAACAGCTAAAAAAAAGAAAGAAAAACATGACTATTCACAAAGTTCCCCGGCCAAATCTAACTACATAATTGAAATAATCCAATTTTTAGTACATCACCGCTTCTGCATGTAGGACTAAGGACATCCTCCTCAACCCATTGCCCTATGGACAATTTAGCACTCCATAGTAGTCGTCTGCGTTGATTTCTTGAAGCTCATCCCAACTTCAAACCACGTGCTGATCATCTTGGTCTCGACTCCTTGGCAGAAAAGTTCAATGTTAAATATTTGCCTATCTATAATCGCTTGCAGGCTACTCAGTTCACCCACAATTGTCCTACTGCGATTAATAGCGAAGACTGGCCCTAATTATATCGCACATACGCACTATAAAAACACATACAATACACACAATTTATACATAAAATATACATCTCGAGTCCGCGCCACTGGCTCGTTAACAAGTTCAAAATCCTGGCTGCACCAGCAGTCGCTATCTCGTCTGGTATTTCCGTCCCGTCTTGGACTTCGGTTCTGGTAAGCGCTAATTAGGGTGATACGATACTTCCCCCTTAAAGTTGAACTCGTCGTCTTTAAAAGAATGTTACAGTTTATCACGCGCGGGCGTTAAATATTTAGATCACACAACTTAGTTGATTTTAGAACAAAACGTATTATAGCTTTTAAAATTCGATACTGCAAACGCTGCGACTTTAGCTTCCCAGAGCTCATAAAATAAATTAGCTTCACTGATTTTAGAGCGTAAAAATCATATTTCGAACTGGCGTGGAGTATGCCTCTGAAGGCTCCACAAGTATAGACTTAGATAAATTCGAGCGTCAAAATCACACTTCAAACTGGCGTGGAGTATGCCTCTGAAGGCTCCACAAGATAAGTACTTAGATAAATTCGAGCGTCAAAATCACACCTCAAACTGGCGTGGAGTATGCCTCTGAAGGCTCCACAACTGAGTACTTAGATAAGCGTCAGGCCAGACTATTTATGAGAAACTGACAAGGGCGGTGGAGTGGGGCGAAGTCGGATAAAAACTTCCAGAGTTTTTGTCTCACTAAGATGGGGCTAGTGTCATTCTTCTCCAAATAAATCCAACATCTCAAATTACTCGAGCGGAGATTAATCCGTTCGGCGGTTCCTTAGATACACACTTCCGCGCGCTTTTTACTACTGACGCCGTCCACCTCGTGGTCACGGCTTGGTCTCTTGCGATTGGCTGATTCAATCGTATGTTCGTTGAGAGGACCTCGTGATTCTTCCTTTATGTCTCCAATTTTGGTACAGTAGTTGCACAATTTGGCCTTGAACTCGACTAATTCTGGCCGTCCCCAGGAATAGCTACCAACTCAGCTTCTGTTGCAACCATTACGAAATGCTGGCCTCCCTAATATCCAAGTCGACTTCCTTATGTGCTGCCTGGGCCGTAGTAATAATAATAATAAATATGAATACTTATTTATCGAAGATCAATAAGGGTTCAATATATTACATAAATTATATATAAACTTTTGAACTGACGGTGGTTTTGGGGTCTGGGGGATGTGAAACGCGAAGATATGTCGAAATTTTCCGGAAATCGAAACATGGTACCCATTGCAACAGTTAGCTTTCTAATGAAATCTACCTAAAATACTGCCGTCAACGACGCCTAGCTGTGAACTTGGCTACTAGATGCCACCTCAATCAGCAACTCGCAACGAACGTTGGACCTTCCCCTCCGAAGGAAAGCAAACTCAGGTTTTTTAGCGCTCGTAGTAAATCCGACGACTTCGGCCGGGTTTGAACCCGCGACCTTGGGCATAGAAGTTCAGCATGCTACCAGTTCCGATACCGAAGTCGCTTCCCACTGACATATGAAAACTGAATGTTATCTCGTGCAGTGGCGTTGTCATAGCAACTGCTGATGGTCATCCCTTATCAATTAAAAGTAAAGTTGTCATGGCAACCTCTCTTGGCACTTGGCATTTTCTTATAATTTAAATCATTTTGTTCACCCCGTGGCGTAATGGTGGGTCATATCAAAAATTCTTTCAGACAAAAGTTTAGGTAATTATTGGAGGAATATTGTCCATTTTGTGCGGTTTTGATATTGTGCCTATTAACAGAGATATGATTAATGTTTCCTGAAAAACCCACTTTTTCCCACCCCTTTGGTCAATGGTTGGTGCTATCAAAAACCTTATTTGACATAAATTTTTGGCACTTATCCGACACATATTATGAACTTTGAAGGGATTCGATATTTCATGTATTAAGAGAGTTATAGCGATATTTCACTTTTTCGAAAAAAGCCCCCCGTTATTACCCCCTTTGACCGATATTGCCCATTAACGAACTCGACCGAGATTTTATAGGGATACATATTATGTAAAAAATTCAAAGTGATTGGTACAAAATTACGGCAGTTATCGTGTCCACAAGAAACTGATATATATATATATATATATATATATATATATATAGATAGATAGATAGATACATACATATATACATAAATTATATATAAACTTTTGAACTGACGGTGGTTTTGGGGTCTGGGGGATGTGAAACGCGAAGATATGTCAAAATTTTCCGGAAGTCGAAACATGGACCCATTGCAATAGTTAGCTTTCTAAAGAAATCTACCTAAAAGATGTTAAAGACAAGTATCTTTCACTTCAAAATGATGTTAGACGTAAAGAATTAGACATAGAGACTAACTTTAAACCAGTAACAAGTTCATTAAATCAACTTGTAGCTATTGCTAATACGTCAACTCAAAATAAAGAAAATCGAAAAAGAAAAGGAAAATATGACGATTCTGAATCAACTGCTACTTCAGACGAAGAGGATGGAGATAGCATCAAAATAATTTCACTACTTAACCGCTACTTCGATCCGTTCATTAAACAAAACGTGGATAGAACATATGGTATAACGATAAGAAATGATAAACAATACTTGGGACGTGAACGAGTTTTCTTTGATAAAAAGTGGATAAAAGTTGGTGGTGAAAAATTTCCTATAACAGAAGGTCTACTTGAATTGATTCAAAGGAAAGTACCAGACCCCACTCTAATAGGTAGGAGTGATTTACGTTCATATTTGAGATAATTAAATGTTTCAAACGTGCACAAAAGAAATTATACAAGCAATGCAGCTCCAAGAGGAACGCAATCTTATAAGTATAGACAAATAATTGAACCCCTTCTCGCTGAAGACATAGATAGAATTATAAAAACAGCTGATGAAAATGAAGAAGAAGCAAATACTACGATGCATACTGGATATGGTAAAAAAACACATCACGCCACAAGCCATTTGGAAATTTGAAGGCGGAAACAATATTGAATTCGTTCACTGGAATGAACCAAACAAATTGGTATCAAGACTTAAAAAATTAATTGCATCGAAAGCTGCAGGTCACACTGGACTCGACAGCGAAATCTTTGCAATTGAAGAAGAACTAAGAAATGCAGGATATATTGAATAAAAATTCAAACGTTTGTAAAACAATGCACAGTATGTTATAACACATTGTTTGGAAAATAACTATGAACGAAATCAGACGAGAAATTGCAAAAGAACTTCACGCACCGCTTAGAAAAAAGTTGAAAAGACGACGTGTTATTAGCAAAGGAATCGATGACCTCCTTGAAGCAGACCTTGTGGACATGTCCAAATTTGCAAAATGGAATAATGGATTTAAATATTTATTAACCATTATTGACGTTTACTCGAAATATGCATGGGCAATTCCTCTTAAAACCAAAAAAGGAAGTGAGATTGTAAAAAGCTTAAAATTTGTTTATTCTCAAAGTAAAAGATTGCCGAATTATTTTCACACCGATCGAGGAACGGAATTTTATAACAGTGAATTCAAAACATGGTCTCAGAAACAAAATCTAAAGCATTATTCCACTGGCAGCTCCATTAAAGCGAGCGTGGTAGAAAGATTTAATCGAACTCTTAAGGAATCGATGTGGAAAGAATTCACAACACGAGGTTCTTACCGATGGGTACATATTTTGCCTGAGTTATTAGTAAAGTATAATCACAAAATACATCGCAGCATCGGCATGAAACCTAGTGATGTAAAAAGAAACAATCCACCCAGCTTGCCAACACAATATAATGAAACTTTAAGGAAACCAAAATATAAAATCGGTGACATTGTAAGAATATCAAAAATCAAGAAACACTTCACTAAAGGATACGAAGCTAATTGGACAACGGAATTATTTACAATTTATAAAGTTCAAAATACTAATCCACGAACATATCTTTTAAAAGATAATAAAATTTTGGCGATATTTGGAGCTTTTTATGAAGCAGAGTTACAACGAACAAAACATCCTAATATTTACTTAGTCGACAAAGTACTACGTAGAAAAGGAACCCGAGCCTCCGTATTGTGCCCAACTGGTCACGGCAGTCTGGTATCGAACTCAGGGCCTTATCAGAAAAGACCAGGCAAATGGTTATGCCTAAGGTCGAACCAGTGGTCTCTAAGGGGGAGCCATTATATGGAACCCACAGAGCAATGAGAGGTCTACTGACACATAATAGTCTAGCGTGATTTCACGATTATTTAGGTGCAAATCATAGCAATTTAAAGGAGAAATTATAAGCAAAATGCAAGGAAATGTACGTTTTCAGTGCATACGAAGTCGAGAGAGGCTAGTTTTGAAGTCTGACAAATGACTTTTAAAAGTAGGCGGAGTAGCCCAGGCGCCTACGGAACTATTTCTGTCTAGGGCGGTCAGACAGCTCAAAATTAATGACCCGGGAATCCACCGGTCGACAACGAGCGAAGCTTTGGCGGGACCAAGCCCACAAGAAATTAATTAATTACAGATAAATGGAGCATTGTAATGAAATGGAACATACACATAGATGAATGTATCCACGGAGGAGTAATTTAGGAGTGGTTTTTCACCTAAAATTACGCCTATTTCTCAAAATGACCGCACTGCAACCTAACTCACGCTCGAGAGCATGAATACTTTAACCAACCAGCGGGAAATCCCCACCGTAGCATCCCACGCGCTGAACTAAGGCAATTAATTGTAATTAATCGGCCGAAGCGATCGCCGGCACGCGAGTGTTTTTAAAACCTCCACGCCTAGATAAACAAGATGCAGTTGTTATTTCGGCTGAAGACGGAGTATTTCAAGAAGGGAGTCGCTCTCACGTGTCCCGTGAACTATTTTGTGCAAGAAACCAATATAAGGGGAGAGCACCCTACGCCAAGGGTCAGTTACAAGTCAGTTGTTGGTCAGTTACACGTTAGTTGTACGGTCAGTTGAAGTCACTTGTTGGTCAGTCGAAGTCAGTTACAGGTCAGTTACACGTCTGTTATGGTTCAGTGGAAAGCAGTTGAAGACGTCAGACGGTCGCTCGAGTTGGAAGTTAGTTCTTTGTCTACAAGCGCTCTGCAGTAAGCACGCCAATTATTAAAATATCAGCGTACCGCCGTTGAAGACAATGGAGGCAAATTGTAAGCTTCATCAGTGATAATGAAGTGCATAAAAGGTAACAAAGTGCAGATATTGCTTTATTATCTGACACAGATATAAATTCGCTACAGCGAATAGGAACTGATAATGTTTGGAACAGTTCGTATACCGGAAGGTATTGTCAATTATATGACATCAGCATTAGGAGCACTCCAGTGATGGGAGAGTGGAAGTTATTGCCACCTATCCAGGACAGTGAGGTAAACGGGAGTGCAGGGAACTAGGATCGAACATCTATAAAAACGCTACTAGATTTCACGGAGACCAGCGGTTATCGTAAGTCATCGCATCTCTGAGGTCAAGCGTAGGTGAAATCCAGATTAAGGATCAACATGTGAAATGATAGATGAAGTGTATAAATTGTGAAATAATAATTTAAAGTGTTAATGTGTTTAATGTTTAATATTCAGTGTTTATCAGTGGTAAAGGCCACTTGTGGTAATATGTGCATCATGTGTAAAAAGTGTGAATCTCAGTGTTGTGTATTGGATATCATGATGGATTAAGTCAATCATCATGGTAGAGCTCAGGCGGAGATACTGGTACTTTCCAGCCAGAAGGAAACGTGAGTAAACATGCAAATAATAACATTATAATGGCATAGTTCACCATGTAACGATTAATCACTTTGAAATTAAAGAAGTAATAGTCACTTACTGAACGAGTTTTCACCACTCGTCTTGAATAAAGTATGACTTGGAAGGTGATTTGCTTAGGACCATGTAGGTCAAAAATAGTGATGGATCTAAACGTTAAAATAATAATAATAATAATAACTGGGGTCGGCAACCATAAAGTAAGGGCAGAATTGGCCTAAGTAATATTCAAATAGTGTCATGTCTAATTTAAGATACTGTCATTTGGTAAACAGTAAAGAATGTAGTGTGGAATATCGCGAATACGAGAGTTTTTCTCAGTGTCAGTGAAAATTTTGAATGAATATGTGAATTTAAAGTAAGCCAGTATATTTATACATTTGTGTTAGGAGCTATGTAAAGCTTTGGCTTAAATAATATAACAGGAAGAACGCAGGTACCTTGATAATGGAGTCATATATGTGAAATATTGTTTAGCCGCATATAGCGTGCAGATTAACGTAGAATCCAGTGATTTACGTAAGATAAGCACGGGAAAGACTAGTATAGCTTGCGCGTGAGGTGAAAATGGGCTTAATCTTCGAGAAGTATCGCCTTTGTGCATACTGTATGTGTTACGCAGCGATTTGGATAGATTCTATTGCCAACGCTTGCATTGAATTATAGCCACTATGGACGCCCAGCGAGGCGCGGTGAGCATTTTTTACTTATGGTCTGCCCGAGAGGTAGAATCATAGTCGTCGACGAGGAACGTGGTTCCCAAAATATATATGTAAATGACAGCTGCTGATGATAACCATGGGGTTTCATTATGATGCGCGTCTTTAAAGCCACAAGTAATCACCTTAGAACGGCAATGCTATCATTAGAATTCCACCCCTGCCATGAATGTTTAATAGGAGCCATTTGAGCCCAAATACACTGTAAAGTTAGGTGTTAATTAATTAAAAATGACTCAATTACTTAGGACCATGCCTAGCGGATCTTTCTTGTTATATAATTGTAAACAAGGATGGCCTTGAAGGTAGAGAGAGACAGGAAATGTGGACCATTTCCGTGGCAGCCATCTTGGAGAGCTGTCTGGAACTAATTTTATGACCTGCTGAGGGGAGAGAGGTCGCTCGACCGATCCCTTGTCAATTACGGTCACAATAGGACACTGAGAGGTCTCGGTATTCAATAATGCAATTAAAATATGAGTATTTTAGTGATGCAAATGGAATTAATTGGTATATGGCAACTCACATACGTGGTTGAACCATAGAAATCTGATGATATTTGGCGAAGTTATCCTCTGAGGGGGAAGGCTGAACCAAAATAATGTAGGCATCTTCTTTAAAGTGCATTTTGCCAGTTTATGCTAATTTAGGAAAAACGGGTATGTGTTTTTCCCAGAACATGACACAGTTGTATCTATAATAAGTCCGACAAGACCCAGATAATCGTTATATGGTGAAACTATAAATATTCTATCCATGTTTATGTTTATTTTATGATTAAGAAGCATGACTCATTTTCCTAGAGCGTTCATAGGGATGGAAAGAAGGAAGATGATTCGCACGACACAACAAGAATATTTGCTAATAAATGTAGAAAACATTGATGTAATGATAATTAAAGTAAATGTCGTAGAAGACGGAATAATGTCTTAGAAATTCATGTGTTTGTGACATGTGATTTTTGTGTTAAGATACTTCCATTAAATCAAATTGTGTCACATGACGGACACTATGAAAACCTTGTAATCTGAACTATTATGGACAGGATATTAGAAGTAGGTTTGAGTGCATTGTAGCGCTATTTTAAGGAGAAAGCTCACAGAATAACCCCATTTATTTGTGGGAATTAATTGTAATTTGTCCTTTGTTTTGTATTTGTTGTACAGCCATGATTTTAGACCAGTAAATATTTTATTCATAGGAATGTTGTGTATTTCCTGTAGAGTAGTTGCCTGGTAGACTCAAATCCTGAACATGTGATCGTATTGTGGGCAGGAACGTCCCATACCTCGAAAGACCGTGAGCTAGTTGGGATTCGAACACATGGTCCACATGGTGACGATCGGGTACATGGGGGAGTTGTCTCTGTACTTGGATTGAGTCACAGGTAATTACTTAAGTCGGTCAAGGTATTAATGGTAGAAGCAAATATAGCATAGAAATTAGGACAGAATAGGAAGACCGCATCCCATTTGTTAATAAGCCACCACATTAAAAATAATTGTTAATCCTCCATAAGACATGCTTATATAATTGTAACTTTCATAAACCATAGCCATAGATAACACATATAAAATAACATGACGCTGATATGTGGGGCCAGTTTAAAATACAGGTCACCTCCACTTAAGCATCATGGGCATGGCAAAAAAATAAGCATGTTGACTACCCTAATTTAACATGTCACCCATGAGTGGGCCACCATGAATGCTCTTAAAAATTAACATGGCACCCATGTGGGATATGACATTTTAATTTAACATGGCATGGCCCAGCGTGGGGCATTCGGCAGTAAAAACCACTCCTTGGACAGTTTTAATAGTAAATTAGAATATGGCCGATGTCTTACGATGACCTGGTATGACAATAAAAATTAACATGGCGCCCGTACGTGGTTGGCTTATGGGATTCAGAAAAACCCCATAATAATAGCATGGTTTTCATGGGGAAAACCATAGAAATAATTTTTTTCCTCAAACTTGGTTTGAGCGATTGTGAGTCTTTCTAGATGATGTTCAGACGTCAGACAAATGTTGTCAGACGGGTACGAGGGTCTATACCCATTCCATAGTTAGTTTTGACACTTTATAATATGTTGTTGTTGTTGTCGCGGGATCGGAATCCTTTCTTTCCAATAGAACGCGCCAGTGTCTTCAGCTAGGGCCTACCTGAATCTCAAATTAAGTAGTACAGGATGGCCGGAACGGAAGAAGTACTCAGGTGTATCGCCGAGTTAAGGGAACATTTCGATGTTATAAATGCTAAAAGTAAGGAAGAATCCAAAGCATTTAAAGATGAAATAGCGGATAGGCTAGAGGCTAGTCAAACTGAGGTAAGCCAGATGTTGGCCACAGTCAATACTAGACTAGAGGCTAATCAAGCCGAAGTAAATACTAGACTAGAGGCTAATCAAGCCGAAGTAAATACTAGACTAGAGGCTAATCAAGCCGAAATAAATACTAGACTAGAGGCTAGTCAAACTAATGTAAACACGCAGTTAGAATTAAACCTAGTAGAGGTTAATAAGAAAATGGACGACGTTAAGGAGTCTGTCCAGAGACAGGTAACTAAGAATATTGTTAGCGTGATCTCAGAAATGCAAAATGATAACGAAAAACGCTTTGAGTCTATTGAATTAAAATTAGAAAGCAATTTGCAAATGTGCAGAGAGTCACAGCGTGAAATTAACGATAATTTAAACAGTATGTCCCGGGAGCTTAAAGACATTCAAAGTCAGAATGAAGCTAACACGAAACGTCAGTTAGAACAATTTAACACGTTTACTCAGACCGTGGATCATAGGTTCGAGGATAATGAACTCAAATGGAATACGCGAATGGCAGGTTATGCCAAGGCTGTGGACGAAGCTTTAAAAAAGCAGGACCAGAATATCCTTGACCAATGCAAGGAAATGCAGGAAATAAAGACGTCTGATCGAGATAATAAGGAAATAATGTCTAATATGAAGATACAAGTTGGAAAAGTGCAGAAAGAGTTGGAAAACACTCAGAATGACTTAGCAGTTCTCCATAAAAGACAGGACGAAGACCAAGGAGAAATCACAAAAATAAGGACTGAAATATCTCATATACAAGGTCACATTCAACGGGAAGTTACAGGCTTACGCGAAGAGTTAGAGCTTCGAGAAGGCTTAAAGACTGAAGCCAGTGATAAGACTCTTGCCGAAGTAAGAGAAAGTCTAGCAGGGGAAATTATCCACCTGAAGGAAAACCTTAAGGATAATAAAGAAAAGGTATTTTCTATGGCAGAAAGAAACCGAGATCGCCTAGAGAAAATAGAACGAGAGGTATTAGCTCGTTTGGAAAGGACTGAAAACAGGCACAGCCAGTTAGAAACGAGAATGATAGCGCAGGAAGAATCCATGTTGCGGAATCCTAGGTCTAGCGAAGGAAGTATAGACGAGAATAGGAGGAATAAATGGGCAGAGATAGAAATACAGCCCACCCCAAAGAATGCAGCAATGCCAAGTGACAGCCCGTATGCCACACCTGGTATGCCAATGGCTATGTCAACACCGCAGGAAAATGCTGTACAGAACCAAATAGTCACAGTTATAAGGGCTAGTGATGAAAAACCAAAGAAATACTCTGGGAGTAATTCTAATATGACACCCAAGTACTGGCTTAAAGAAGTTTCCGAGTACTTGAATGATGCAAAAGTACCGCCAGAGCGCAGGTTGAGAGCGATTGAAAAACTCACCGAAGGAGAATGTGCTCTATGGTTTAGAAGTTTTAGGTACACGTTCGACACCGTTGAGGAATTTCGCCAAGCATTTTTAAGCAGGTATTGGAACGCGAGCGTACAACAAAATCTCAGACTGGACTTGTATTCCAGGCGTTACAGTACTAGTAACCCGACCAAGTACGGAGAGTTTTTTGTGAACCAATTATGCCGTTTTCGCGAGCTCGACGAAGGACTCAGAGAGTCAGACTTATGCATAGCTATAGCTAAGCAGCTGCCGTATGAAGTGCAGCGCCTGCTAATCTCAGCAAACGCCAAAACTGCAATCGATATGGAGGAGGTGCTGAGACAACTTGATTTAACCACAGTGCAGCACGCAAGACAAAGCCGACATGTGGAACAGGTTAATATGACGAATACGCCGATCGAGCCAACGAAGGTGCAGACGAAATGCAAGTCTACAAGCACCGAAACAGAAAAATCCGACTGGCAGCGCGAAGGACGCGAAAACCAAAATTGGAGGCCAGCGTATCGAGGAGGTTCGAACCGTGGTAACCGAGGAAGGAAAAACTGGAATCAGCGTGGTACCAGAGACCAGCAGCTGGATAACAGAAGAAATTACGGCCGAAATGGGAATAACCAAGGATGGAGATCCCAAGAGCAGAGTCGTGGGTTCGATGAAGAGGCGGAAGAACGCTATCATGCATCTTTAAGATACATGGAAGAGCGCGGAGATGATCCAAGACAATCGCGAGTTCACTGGGATGAAGCGATTCGAAATAGAAGGTCACCCGACATATATCAAAATGATGATGGTGCCAAAAGTCTGGAACTTCAGCAGCATGAAGACAGGCAGAAGAACTCCACAAAGAATGGAGCAATTGAAAAAAAAACACCAATTTTAAATGACCAGAGAGAGATAGGTTCAGGATGGAGTACAGTAAATGTTATTAACTGGATTGCCAAACCTGAGGAGCTTATCGAAGACCTCGATGAAAGAACGGTCAATGTAAGAAGGGAACTACCTATTATTATTGTAAACATTGCGGGAACGAAAGTAAGAAGTCTCATCGATACAGGATCAACAGTGAGTTTGATAACCCAGGCATTATACAATGAAATCCAGAGTAAAATCCACGTATTGAAAATACCCATTTCAAGCGTGAAAATAAAAGGTGTCATACCAGACAAAGTTATGATATGCAGATACCAAGTATTTTTAGATCTGCAGATAGGGAACTCTACATTCTCACAGAGCTTCCTACTTGTAAATAAGCTGCCATATAACCTTATTGTTGGGATGGATTTCATAAGAGAGTATAAAGTTATTATAGATCTCTCGCAAGACATTGTAATGTTTCGCGCAAGTGAGGGAAAGGAAGACTTAGAACTCTCATTAAGACATAATGAAGCGAGACAAGAAGAATACGTATGGCATACATACGGAGATATGACTGGGGAGGCAGTGTCGACAATAGAAGATATCGAGGAAGAGTTGGCAACACTGGCCGCAGACATTGAAAAAGATCTCGAACCAAAATTTGAAGAATGCCTGGAAGAGAAGATTGAGGAAGCTAAATTTGGTCCAGAATATAAGAAAATGCTAAGGGAACTGCTATTCGAGTATAAAGGAGTCTTCGATTCGAGACCTGGCCGGATCAAGAATTTCCAGTATGCGTTTCAAGTCAGCGATTGGACGCCATTCAAACAGAAGCCGTATCCTGTAGCTGAGAAACATTATTTAAAGGTCAAAGAAGCGATACAAGAAATGCTAGAAGCAGGCGTCATTGTAAAGACAGCCACACCTTATGTCAGCCCACTGGTAGTTGTACCGAAACAGGATGGAAGCGTGAGGATATGCCTGGACCTACGAAATTTGAATTCCAAGGTTATACCGGAATTTGATACAGTTCCACCCATTAAGGAGGTACTCAGAAGGTTCAAAGGAAAGACTGTATTCTCAAATCTTGATCTCACGGCAAGTTTTCACCATCTTGCTCTGGAAGAGAAAACAAGTCTATTAACCGGATTTTTATTTGACCAGCACACGTACTCCTACGTCCGTCTTCCATTTGGATTAAAAACAGCAGGTTCAGCGTTGATACGAGCGCTAGATAGGAACCTATCCGAAGAAGTAAAAGCTACAACCATATGCTACGTAGATGATATACTACTGACCTCTGAAACAGTTGAAGAACATGTCAGAGATCTACGCAAGTTGTTATATGACCTAAGTCAGGCTAACTTCAAGGTCAATATAAAGAAGTCTAACTTTGCTCAGAGAGAAGTTAAATTTCTAGGACATGTAATCGATGCACAAGGAGTTAGGCCTAATCCGGGAAAACTGGAAGTCATAAAACGTTTCCCGAGACCAACGAAGGTGAAGAACGTCAGGCAATATCTAGGCGTTATTGGATTCTTTTCGAACCATTGTCCGAAGTACACCGAGACTGTAGCACCACTCCAAGACTTACTTAAAAAGGGAGGAAGATGGCGATGGACGGAGCAATGCGAGGAAGCCTTCGTGAAATCTAAACAGATGTTGTTAGATTATGTGAAATTGGGATATCCTGACTACACTCAGAAATTTATCATCCAGACTGACGCATCCTTCGTAGGCATTGGAGCTATGTTGTATCAGGAAAATAAGGACAGGCCAGAGGAGAGAACTTATATCGCATTCATCAGTAGAAGGTTGAGGCCTAATGAAAAGAATTATACGGTCACGGAGATCGAATTACTTGCGATACTGTATGCATTACAGTATTGGCACAAGCTGATTTATGGTTTTAGAATTATTTTGAGAACAGACCATAAAGCCCTAACGTTCCTGCTGAAAACTGACTTGTCGAGTCAAAGACTGACAAGGTGGTCCCTATACATACAACAATTTCAAGTGGAAATAGAATATTGCCCGGGGAAGGACAATATCATACCTGATTTGCTAAGCAGATACCCTACAGCAGAGGAAGAAGAAACTCTAGCTATTGAAATAGAAGATAGAGATCGGAAGACCTTAGATGATCTGAGGCACATCACCGTTTTTCAACGTGAAGATCCCTGGATACGGTTGATGATAAATTACTTCGAGGGAAAGCTGGATAGAGGAACCCCGATGTATATGGAAGCTGAAGCACTTTCAACGGAATATCTATGGTTTAACCAGATGCTACATAAATGGAGCGACTCTGACCACACAAAACCTAGGATTGTTGTACCATCAGCATTGCAGAGAAGGCTAGTTTGGCTAGCACACCGAGCTTTTGGACATTCAGGTGTAGATAAGACTGTTGCCCTGCTTAAAGAGGCGTTTATTTGGCCTAAACTTAGAGAAACAGTCAGAAATACTATCAGGACATGTGATATGTGCCAACGAGTAAAGCCTAACTCGTACTTAATGAGGCAGAAACCTATACCACTCTTACCAGAGAAGCCATGTCAGCTCCTGGCGCTGGACAACTTTGGGCCCCTGCCTAGAGCTAGAAGAGGAAATAAACACATCCTAGTTGCACTAGACGTGTTTTCCAAAATGGTAGTCCTGTGTCCAATTCAGAAAACCAGTACAAAACAAGTACTTAAGAGGCTGAAGGAAAGAATCATTCCTATATTAGGACAGCCAGAAAACATCTTATCGGATCACGGAAGCTGTTTTACCAGCGTAGAATTTCGCAGGGAGTTGGAAAATCTGGGCATAAGACAGATTTTGTCCACGGTTAGGCACCCGGAGTCGAACTCAGCTGAGAGAGTTATGAGGGAGGTGCAGAAATACATGAAGATATACTGCTCTACTGAGAATTGGAAATGGATTGACGTGCTTGAGATTATTGAATATTGTATCAACAATACTGTGCACGAAGCTACAGGAGAGGTGCCAGTGAGCTTACATCTCGACAGAAGACCCGAGAGGCCATGGAATAATGTCATCCAGACACCCGTCGATGCACAACTTGGACGTGAGTTGAGGATCCAGAGAACGTTCGAGTATCTCAAGAAACAAGCAGATAAACGACAGCGGAGAAACAGGAGGAAACGTTATCATAGACCGCTACTCGTGGGAGAATACGTCTTATTGAAAAAAACCCGCCAGTTCAGATCCAGAGAGCAGGAAATATAAGAAATTTCAGCACGCTTATCTCGGACCCTACCTGATTATAAGGGATCTGCAGAATAACGCATATCGGATTAAAGATGAGGCAACAGGTAGAGAAGTTGTGGTAAATGCCGCAAATCTGAAGTTATATAGTCCACCAGAAGACTATGAAGCGAGAGAAGAGCAAGCTACACACATTCAAGTGAACGAGGAATCATTACGTATGCACGGAAAGGTTCTGAAGAAAAGCTTGCAGACTCGAGAAGGGTCGAAGAAAAGAAAACAGCTCGCCAGCCCAGCGGACACGAGGGGAGAGTGCAGCTGTCGACTGCAGGAGTTTTACGACCAATTAAAGGGAGCCGCTGTAGAGTTAGAGGAGATGAATGAACAATTGAGACAGGAAAACGAAAGTCTACGAGACAGCAGACAAGAGTGGAGTGGGAAAACGTGAAAGCCCATTGCCAAGAGCAATGACCGCTTAAAGCAAACACTGCAAGGAGTTGATACCAGCTGATAGGCCCGAAAAATTCACTTATGAAATGAATTTTTCGAACTTAGCAGGAGAAAGATGTGCCCAACTGGTCACGGCAGTCTGGTATCGAACTCAGGGCCTTATCAGAAAAGACCAGGCAAATGGTTATGCCTAAGGTCGAACCAGTGGTCTCTAAGGGGGAGCCATTATATGGAACCCACAGAGCAATGAGAGGTCTACTGACACATAATAGTCTAGCGTGATTTCACGATTATTTAGGTGCAAATCATAGCAATTTAAAGGAGAAATTATAAGCAAAATGCAAGGAAATGTACGTTTTCAGTGCATACGAAGTCGAGAGAGGCTAGTTTTGAAGTCTGACAAATGACTTTTAAAAGTAGGCGGAGTAGCCCAGGCGCCTACGGAACTATTTCTGTCTAGGGCGGTCAGACAGCTCAAAATTAATGACCCGGGAATCCACCGGTCGACAACGAGCGAAGCTTTGGCGGGACCAAGCCCACAAGAAATTAATTAATTACAGATAAATGGAGCATTGTAATGAAATGGAACATACACATAGATGAATGTATCCACGGAGGAGTAATTTAGGAGTGGTTTTTCACCTAAAATTACGCCTATTTCTCAAAATGACCGCACTGCAACCTAACTCACGCTCGAGAGCATGAATACTTTAACCAACCAGCGGGAAATCCCCACCGTAGCATCCCACGCGCTGAACTAAGGCAATTAATTGTAATTAATCGGCCGAAGCGATCGCCGGCACGCGAGTGTTTTTAAAACCTCCACGCCTAGATAAACAAGATGCAGTTGTTATTTCGGCTGAAGACGGAGTATTTCAAGAAGGGAGTCGCTCTCACGTGTCCCGTGAACTATTTTGTGCAAGAAACCAATATAAGGGGAGAGCACCCTACGCCAAGGGTCAGTTACAAGTCAGTTGTTGGTCAGTTACACGTTAGTTGTACGGTCAGTTGAAGTCACTTGTTGGTCAGTCGAAGTCAGTTACAGGTCAGTTACACGTCTGTTATGGTTCAGTGGAAAGCAGTTGAAGACGTCAGACGGTCGCTCGAGTTGGAAGTTAGTTCTTTGTCTACAAGCGCTCTGCAGTAAGCACGCCAATTATTAAAATATCAGCGTACCGCCGTTGAAGACAATGGAGGCAAATTGTAAGCTTCATCAGTGATAATGAAGTGCATAAAAGGTAACAAAGTGCAGATATTGCTTTATTATCTGACACAGATATAAATTCGCTACAGCGAATAGGAACTGATAATGTTTGGAACAGTTCGTATACCGGAAGGTATTGTCAATTATATGACATCAGCATTAGGAGCACTCCAGTGATGGGAGAGTGGAAGTTATTGCCACCTATCCAGGACAGTGAGGTAAACGGGAGTGCAGGGAACTAGGATCGAACATCTATAAAAACGCTCCTAGATTTCACGGAGACCAGCGGTTATCGTAAGTCATCGCATCTCTGAGGTCAAGCGTAGGTGAAATCCAGATTAAGGATCAACATGTGAAATGATAGATGAAGTGTATAAATTGTGAAATAATAATTTAAAGTGTTAATGTGTTTAATGTTTAATATTCAGTGTTTATCAGTGGTAAAGGCCACTTGTGGTAATATGTGCATCATGTGTAAAAAGTGTGAATCTCAGTGTTGTGTATTGGATATCATGATGGATTAAGTCAATCATCATGGTAGAGCTCAGGCGGAGATACTGGTACTTTCCAGCCAGAAGGAAACGTGAGTAAACATGCAAATAATAACATTATAATGGCATAGTTCACCATGTAACGATTAATCACTTTGAAATTAAAGAAGTAATAGTCACTTACTGAACGAGTTTTCACCACTCGTCTTGAATAAAGTATGACTTGGAAGGTGATTTGCTTAGGACCATGTAGGTCAAAAATAGTGATGGATCTAAACGTTAAAATAATAATAATAATAATAACTGGGGTCGGCAACCATAAAGTAAGGGCAGAATTGGCATAAGTAATATTCAAATAGTGTCATGTCTAATTTAAGATACTGTCATTTGGTAAACAGTAAAGAATGTAGTGTGGAATATCGCGAATACGAGAGTTTTTCTCAGTGTCAGTGAAAATTTTGAATGAATATGTGAATTTAAAGTAAGCCAGTATATTTATACATTTGTGTTAGGAGCTATGTAAAGCTTTGGCTTAAATAATATAACAGGAAGAACGCCGGTACCTTGATAATGGAGTCATATATGTGAAATATTGTTTAGCCGCATATAGCGTGCAGATTAACGTAGAATCCAGTGATTTACGTAAGATAAGCACGGGAAAGACTAGTATAGCTTGCGCGTGAGGTGAAAATGGGCTTAATCTTCGAGAAGTATCGCCTTTGTGCATACTGTATGTGTTACGCAGCGATTTGGATAGATTCTGTCTATTGCCAACGCTTGCATTGAATTATAGCCACTATGGACGCCCAGCGAGGCGCGGTGAGCATTTTTTACTTATGGTCTGCCCGAGAGGTAGAATCATAGTCGTCGACGAGGAACGTGGTTCCCAAAATATATATGTAAATGACAGCTGCTGATGATAACCATGGGGTTTCATTATGATGCGCGTCTTTAAAGCCACAAGTAATCACCTTAGAACGGCAATGCTATCATTAGAATTCCACCCCTGCCATGAATGTTTAATAGGAGCCATTTGAGCCCAAATACGCTGTAAAGTTAGGTGTTAATTAATTAAAAATGACTCAATTACTTAGGACCATGCCTAGCGGATCTTTCTTGTTATATAATTGTAAACAAGGATGGCCTTGAAGGTAGAGAGAGACAGGAAATGTGGACCATTTCCGTGGCAGCCATCTTGGAGAGCTGTCTGGAACTAATTTTATGACCTGCTGAGGGGAGAGAGGTCGCTCGACCGATCCCTTGTCAATTACGGTCACAATAGGACACTGAGAGGTCTCGGTATTCAATAATGCAATTAAAATATGAGTATTTTAGTGATGCAAATGGAATTAATTGGTATATGGCAACTCACATACGTGGTTGAACCATAGAAATCTGATGATATTTGGCGAAGTTATCCTCTGAGGGGGAAGGCTGAACCAAAATAATGTAGGCATCTTCTTTAAAGTGCATTTTGCCAGTTTATGCTAATTTAGGAAAAACGGGTATGTGTTTTTTCCCAGAACATGACACAGTTGTATCTATAATAAGTCCGACAAGACCCAGATAATCGTTATATGGTGAAACTATAAATATTCTATCCATGTTTATGTTTATTTTATGATTAAGAAGCATGACTCATTTTCCTAGAGCGTTCATAGGGATGGAAAGAAGGAAGATGATTCGCACGACACAACAAGAATATTTGCTAATAAATGTAGAAAACATTGATGTAATGATAATTAAAGTAAATGTCGTAGAAGACGGAATAATGTCTTAGAAATTCATGTGTTTGTGACATGTGATTTTTGTGTTAAGATACTTCCATTAAATCAAATTGTGTCACATGACGGACACTATGAAAACCTTGTAATCTGAACTATTATGGACAGGATATTAGAAGTAGGTTTGAGTGCATTGTAGCGCTATTTTAAGGAGAAAGCTCACAGAATAACCCCATTTATTTGTGGGAATTAATTGTAATTTGTCCTTTGTTTTGTATTTGTTGTACAGCCATGATTTTAGACCAGTAAATATTTTATTCATAGGAATGTTGTGTATTTCCTGTAGAGTAGTTGCCTGGTAGACTCAAATCCTGAACATGTGATCGTATTGTGGGCAGGAACGTCCCATACCTCGAAAGACCGTGAGCTAGTTGGGATTCGAACACATGGTCCACATGGTGACGATCGGGTACAGTATCTTGGCTTGGATTTGATTCAACTCACAACTCTTGGATCCCCAACAAAAATATCTTCTAATTACAACAGTGTAAGTTTTGTTTTTTAATTCCTCGCAAAAATATTATTAATATTATTATTATTATTATTATTAATGTGATCTCTATATATATTTTTCAGCTCACTAAAAAAACCAACACATGCAAGAAAGAAAAAGGAATGATTGTACTTACCCGTGCACAAGACCAGCATATTTCAACTCTGCAAACAACACAGCATCTTCAATTCTCTGCAGCTTGTTGGAAAAAGAACTACTTACCACTTTAAGAACGAAGATCATATCATTTTTCACTATTTCATAATATATAATTAATGTAAACCACAAATGATCAAATAAATATATTTTTAAAAATATTTACACTGCACATTTTGAATAAAATAAAAATAAAAACCACTGTCCACTGTCCATTCAGTTTAGAATCTGAACTTCTTCATCTTCTTCTTCCTCTCCCACACGCTCGTCACACTCTTCTTCTTCTTCTTCTTCTTGGTCTTCTGATAGAGGAGGTTGAGGAGTCATATATTCCTCCACCCTCAGTCTGTCAAAAGGAATCAGAGTTTCCTCATCTTCTTCTTCCGTTAAAGGAGGAGGAGGATGAGTCCAAAAATCCACCATCCTCTGACTCACATCCTCTGACGAGAACATTCTCAGTCGCTGTATGACGACTTCCAAAATGTTGGTTGTGAACCCGTTGAAAAAGAATTTCTGACAGTATTGCGGGTGATGAAAAATTTCCATCATCTCATGGTCTAAGAGTTGTTTTTCCAAAGCGTTTAAGCTTTGGAAGATGATATTTTGTTCACCTTTCGATGCGGATATTATCAAATGAAATCCCATCGACCCCGCTCGCTCTGCGTATAGTTTCAGCTCCAGCTGCTCCAACTTCTGTAGCAAAGTGGTGCACAAAGACATGGTGAACTAGTGCATCTCGGTGTTATATACTATGAACTTTAAGCAGCAAAAAGCTATTTTAAACATTTCACATGGAGCTCTGGGAACCGACATCCAATCTCGTTCTCTCATTAAAAATTACAGACTTGACTAATGACGGATAAGAATCTAAAAACAAGATGTTCAGTAAAGAACATATAGCCTACTTTCTCCTAAATGCATGGGTATTGTTATAACTCTTTGTCCTTTTCAAGGAGTATGATTGAATGTTGGTTGTAGTAGCTTGTTGAAATACAACGTGCTATAAGGGATATTAAACATGAATATGAGGTGCCCTTTGCTAGTGCTACCTCTGTACCAAATTTCGTTCAATTCGGTTTCGCCGTGTTTGAATTGATAGGGGGAATCGATTTGCACACATACTTGGCCACCATCTGCAAACTATTGGGCTGATGTTCTTGCAGTTTGGTCAGAATATGTTTCCCACATAAAGATATGGTGTTGAAAAATTTGGTAGAGACTAGATTATTAGGTTGGTCGTAATTACATTTTAGCTTTTAACATTTGGGTGGCCGCGATTACGTTTCCGTCAAGATAGCGGTGATATAAAACATGACACTGAGGTGCCTCTTGCTAGTGCTACCTCTGTACCAAATTTCGTTCATTCGGTTCCACCGTGTTCGAATTAATAGGGGGAATCAATTTTGACATAAAGATGGCCGCCATCCGCAAACTATTAGGCTAATGACCTATTAGATTGGTCAAAGGATGCTCCCTCCATAAAGGTATGTTGTTGCAAAGTTTGGTAGAGATCGAATGGTTATGTTAGTCGTAATTTGATTTAAGCTTTAAACATTTGTGTGGCCGCTATTACGTTTCTGTCAATATGGCGGCGATATTAATCATGACACTGAGATGCCCTTTGCTAGTGCTATCTCTGTACCAAATTTCGTTCCATTCTGTTTCACCGTGTTTGAATTAATAGGGGGAATCGATTCTGACACAAAGATGGCCGCCATCCGCAAACTATTAGGCGAATGACCTATTAGATTGGTCAAAGGATGCTCCCTCCATAAAGGTATGTAGTTGTAAAATTTGGTTGAGATCGTATGATTAGGTTAATCGTAATTTGATTTAAGCTTTGAACATTCGTGTGGCCGCCATTACGTTTCAGTCAAGACGGCGGCGATATAGAACATGACACTGAGGTGCCCTTTGCTAGTGCTACCTCTGTACCAAATTTCGTTCCATTAGGTTCCTCCGTGTTCGAATTAATAGGGGGAATCAATTTTGACATAAAGATGGCCGCCATCCGCAAACTATTAGGCTAATAACCTATTAGATTGGTCAAAGGATGCTCCCTCCAAAAAGGTATGTTGTTGCAAAGTTTGGTAGAGATCGGATGGTTATGTTAGTCGTAATTTAACTTAAGCTTTGAACATTTGTGTGGCCGCCATTACGTTTCTGTCAATATGGCGGCGATATAAAACATGACACTGAGATGCCCTTTGCTAGTGCTACCTCTGTACCAAATTTCGTTCCATTCGGTTTCACCGTGTTTGAATTAATAGGGGGAATTGATTTTCACACAAAGATGGCCGCCATTCGCAAACTATTAGGCTAATGACCTATTCATTTGGTCAAAGGATGCTTCCTCTATAAGGGGATGTTGTTGCAAAATTTGGTAGAGATCGAATGATTAGGTTAATCGTAATTTGATTTAAGCTTTGAACATTTGTGTGGCCGCCATTACGTTTCCGTCAAGATGGCGGCGATATAAAATATGACACTGAGGTGCCTTTTGTTAGTACCACCTCTGTACCAAATTTCGTTCCATTTGGTTGCACCGTGTTCGAATTAATAGGGGGAATCGATTTTCACACAAAGATGGCCGCCATCCGCAAACTGTTACTCTGATGACCTATTAGTTTGGTCAAAGGATGCTCCCCCCATAAAGGTATGTTGTTGCAAAATTTGGTAGAGATCGGATGATTAGGTTAGTCGTAATTTGATTTAAGCTTTGAACATTTGTGAGGCCGCCATTACGTTTCCGTCAAGATGGCGGCGATATAAAACATGACACTGAGGTGTCCTTTGCTAGTGCTACCTTTGTACCAAATTTCGTTCAATTCGCATTCACCGTGTTCGAATTGATAGGGGGGGACAGACATTCAGAGTACACACACTCACACACACACAGACACACACACACACAGACACACACACAGACTCACACACACACATACACACACACAGACACACTTTTTTCGCCCTGTGTTGATCTCATAAGTCTACTTTCATTTTTTGCAAAAATCGAAAGTAGGCTAACAAACACACCAAGATTCATTTCACACTTGACTTATAAAACAGCGTAACCAGATTGAGACCATGAAGCAAGCTGGAACACAAAAAATGTTAACATTATTTAAATTAAACAGACATAACATAGCGACAACGAGTAACACAAGTTCACTCCCACGCTCTGGTGATATATGCTGTACTTAAACAGAGTGTAGCTTTACGACGCTACATTACTTACTTAGCGAGCGCGAGCAAAAACCTTTAACAGCCGTGCACCACATGTGCGGAGAGCGTGAGCTGGTCTCACGCCTCGCCCGCACGCCACATGTTTGGTAGCGAGCCAGCTATGTCGACCGCCTCGTCGTACACTCTCATTCAAAAGTTATGACACCCAAGACTCTCTCCACTTCCTTGAACAATTACCTAAATATAATTCAATAATCAATCAATAATTAATAGCCATGATACACAACTGACCTCTGCTGTCCTCTCCATGCGAACACAAGGCGTGGTGGTCATCCTAGCCATTAGCCAATCACCTGATCCCACCTGGACCACGTGCTCGCTCTAAGGACCCATGACGTCATCGCGATTACGCAATATCTGGTCGTGATGATGCAATATCCAAAGTGTTCCTTCTCCTACTACTCACATACGTATGATACCATTTCAGTGCCTATCGCTCGTGAATTAATTGTATTGTTATGTATTTATTGAGGTGTAATATAACATTTTATCATTTTAAATGATCTTGTCGACTTCGTCGTTACGCTGGGGTCTGGCGTTACGGTACGGTGACGGGACGAAATGTACCCAGATGCATTGAGGTGTGTGACGTCATAGTACTGCTCGGAGCATGTGTTCCCCCGACAATCTCTACTTCGTTAGTATAAGACAAAAATCCCCGATTCTTGGATGTCACGGGTAATCTCGAGAACCACTGGATGGATTTTGATGCGGTTTTCACCATTCTGTAAAGGATATCTGGAGGAAAAGATTCTGTAGAAAATAATTTATGTATGATCAAAGAAGCCAAGCAGTAACGATTTCAGTGAAAAAGTCGAAAACAAACTTGGCGTTCGTGGGCTTCTTAAGCTTACGCTGGACAAACCGTTAAAATTATCAATATACTATGAGCGTAAGAATTGGTCAGCATGAAAAGTTCTACAAAAAAGTCCGTGAGAGCATATCTCTATCTTCAATACATCGCCCACTATAAGTGTTTTTAGACTGGATGGAAGGGGCACGTCCCCGTGCACTCTGGTGAGCGTGACGGCATCCCGCGCGCTTGATCTTGCTTTACCCTTGGTTTGCACTTGCCGTTCACGAGTAATTTGAAACAAGATAAGTATTATGCAGATAATTTTCTAACATGTGAAGAGTATTTGGCTTCGAGCGAAGCGAGAAGCCTCCTATCCTTTCTAGCATTTTTCAGCATTTGTAGCATTTAAAATGATAAAAAGTCTAGTCTTTCAGACTGACTGTCACTTTAATTTGGAACTATGCCCAGTACCATCTCGGCGAGTTCTAAGAGCAAATCAAAATCATTTTGAAACTGATTTGGAATAGATGATAAATGAAGTGATCCAGGTTACGAAAGGACCTATCATAATTTCCTACATACTGAAATTATTACTCACATTTGGACGCATACAGCTTTTAAACGTTTTGTTTTTAACATGTACATATAAGTGGCGTGCTTTGTGATGAGGAAACTTGTGTGCTCATGGATATTGGATATCAAAATATACATTTATTTTTTGAGTTTTCCTTTATTTTGTTTTTATTCCTTATTCTAGGCACCGTATAAAAGACTGAATTGGCAGAGAGAAAATCACAAAAAACCATTTTTCGTAGAGTTTTGAGAAAAATAGGAGGGCCCACATTTTGGAAACATAATTTTAGTAATTTGACACTTCCTCGTATAATAGGGTTTTAATTTTTTCTTCAAAGTTTTGATATAGTATGCTTGAAAGTATATGTATAGGAACACTGTATACGAAATTAGTTCAATAAACCACAATTATTTTGTGAAGGGATCGTTTAATATAAAGGGAAATATCTGACGTCTGACGGACACCATCATACTCGTTATCTTGCAAAATGAAATGATACCAACTGAGGGCTATGGCCACGGCCACCTTTTTCTAAATATTAGCCTCAATAACAAACACACAATAACACACGTTATAAGACAACTCCTAAAACCACACCCACACCCAAGTGCATGGGGACCTCTAAGCCCCTAAATAAAACATCGTGTTGACCGACTGAAAATATAAAATTATGATTACTAAAGAAACATTGAAAAATGGCTTCCAAGACGATGATGTTTATTCTTCATTTTGAGCCTATTTTCTATTATGAAAAAAAATGGCTCATGAGATCACCGTTTGTCCGTGTGTGTGTGTATACGTGTGTGTGTATGTGTGTGTGTGTGCGTCTCCCCCTAATAAAATCTAAACAGCTGGAGCGATTTCAATGAAACTCGGAAAGGACATAGTACTATTTTGTGCGACCCGGCCGTGCCCTTCAAATTTTATTACGTCTCACCAATCTAACATGGCGGCTGTGCGAAATATTTCACCGGCATTCTATGTCTCCGAAACTATTACTGATATCACCCTGACATGTTGTACGGTGATAAAGGGCACTACTGAAAGTTCACCTATGTAACTTTCAAATGTCTGTTAACTACCAAACGAACATGGCGGAGAAGCAAAGTTCAAACATTTAAATAGCCTTTTATCGCGTTGGAACCATCCGAACGCAGTGAAACTTGGTATAGCAAATGTTTATACAAATTGTAATGCACTGATATCTAATTCAGTTCAATTGTGTACATACCCTCTAGATGGCGGCTGTGCGAAATTGTAAGATTAAGTTTTCATGTCTTGTGTCCTAATCATGCGATCGAAGTCAACATTTGAATAATGAACCTACGCAATAATCCTCATATAATAGTAAATAACTCTAAGGCCAAAATATATAAAAATCCAACATGGCGACCATCCGAAATATTTAGACCGTTCTCAATATCTATTAACCTATGAGAGCAATCAAACTGAAATTTTGTACGTTAATAGAGGCTGAAGAACTTTCAATAACCTGGTGAGCACAAATCCAACATGGCGGTGACGCGAATTTTGAATATTTAAATGGACGTTTCTCGTGATTTAACCATCCGAGCGCAGCGAAACTTGGTACGATATATGTTTATACAAATTTTAATCCAGTGGCATCTGATTTATTTCAATTGTTTTCATAACTACATGATGGCGGCTGTGCAAAATTTTAAAATCTCGTTTCTATTTCTTGTGTCCTAATCATGCGACTGAAGTTTGAATAATACACCTACACCATAATCTTCATATAATCATACTAATATATAAAAATGAGATGGTGTTTGTCGTCCTGTCTGTCTGTTACTCAATCACGCAAGAACCACTGGTCTGATTGAAATGAAATTTTGCATGGATGTAGCTTATTTACCAGGTTTACACATAGGCTACTTATGATTTCGATATTTTGCATTATTTAAAAATGGCGACTATTTTCATATTTCCATTTCAAATAAGATGAGAACGCTAAGAAATAGCAAACGTTTGATGGCACATACGAGCTTTAAAATTTAATTTTCTATCAGAAGGTTCCTTATCACTTTTCGTGATCTCCAACGGTAGCGAATAAAACCCATATTTGTGACGTCACTACACCGTTTGGTTTCAAAATTTCATATTTCCATTTCAAATAAAAAAAGAACGCTAAGACATAGCAAAATTTTGATGGTATATGTGAGGTTTAGCAAGTTTACACATAGGCTAATTTTGATTTCGATATTTTGCATTATTTAAAAATGGCGACTATTTTCATATTTCCATTTCAAATAAAAAGAGAACGCTAAGAAATAGCAAACTTTTCATGGTATATGTGAGCTTCACCAGGTTTACACATAGGCTACTTTTGATTTCGATATTTTACACTATTTAAAAATGGTGATTATTTTCATATTTCCATTTCAAATAAAAAGAGAACGCTAAGAAATAGCAAACGTTTGATGGCACAAACGAGCTTTAAAATTTAATTTTCTATCCAAAAGGTCCTTATCCCTTTCCGTGTATGTGCAACGGTTAGCGAGTAAAACCTAAATTTGTGCAATAAAACACGGTCAACACCGAGCGGTGCAGTCTATCTCTCTATAAATAAAAATGAAAGTTTGCCTGTTTTTTTCTGAATTTCTACGGAAATTTGAGTTATTTACGCGTTTCAGACTGTTTTATGATGGATGCGCGCGAATTTATTTTTTGTCTGTCGGTGTTTTTGTTTGTTTGTCTGTGGACAAATTTGTTCCCTTATAACTCGAGAACGGCTGGGTGTATCAACGTAAAATTTGGTACAGATATCCATCAGAGGCACGACACTAATCATTGATGTAACTCTTCTCCGTACCTCTCATAAAAGGGGGCCTACTCCCTTAAAATACATGCTAAAATAGGTGTAGATGGACGTGACATAGCTCATTTTCAGCCCCTCAATGTGAAAGACAAAACTCGGGGGCCCTAAAGGGTCCACGAAAACCACATTTTAAAAGGCCCTAAAACCAACATTTTTGAGATATTCCCAGAAAACTAATTTCTTTTAACAATGCAAGCCGGTAACCATGGCAACAGATGCTCAGAGGTCCATCTATTGCAATTCCATTAATTACATTAGTGTGGAAGTTTGCAAACGGCTAGAAAATTCATCAATACGTATAATGCGCTTAAGGGGATCAAGGGGTACTCTAGAATTTTTTCACGCTATTTTCACATGCGGGTGTGGTCTGGCAGTTCTATTATATTCCCATCCCTATATTATATTATTATATTCTAGAAGGTTATCACGGAACCAAATTAAACTGTAAATTCATCAATACGTATAATGCGCTTAAGGGGGTCAAGGGGTACTCTAGAATTTTTTCGCGCGATTTACACCTGTGGGTGTGGTCTGGCAGGTATATTATATCCCTATCCCTATATTATATTAGTATTTTATTATGGCGTACAACGACGAGACAAAGCCCCTCGGTGCCAGAAACAAAACTCGGGGGCCCTAAAGGGTCCTCGAAAACTACATTATAAGGCTCTAAAACCAACTGTTTCTGAAGTATTCCCATAAAAATAATTTAAACTTAATTTAACAAACTAATGAATGAATGAAAATCGGTAACCATGACAACATTATCAAGGGGTGGCATCCAACTTTCCATCTATTTCTGTAAGAAGCAATGTCACTTCATTTATTACATTTCTGTGAAAGTTTGCAAATGGCTATTAGGTTATCATGGAACCAACTTAGACTGTATAATTCATCAATGCAATTAAGGGGGTCAAGGGGTAACCTAGAATTTTTTCACGCAATTTTCACGTGCGACATATAGTACAGATGGTCTATTATGTCTCCAAACAGCAACATCATTTTCAAAAATTCCTGAATTGAATCAGCATATTTTGCGGCTTTTAGGAATTTGGGCCAATTGAGGCTGAAGAACCTGAATTTTCATGCACCACAAGCATTTATAATTTATGAAAGGGGTCTTCCTGTGTATGGGGACCTAACACGACGTAGAGGGTCAGTTTTTATGTGACGTGTATTGCGTTCCGTCTACAAGGCTTTCAATTCTATTTCACGTCATGAAGTACACGTTAGTTGAATTTAGTTTGAGAACACATTTTAACTCATCATTTATTTTTTATTTATTTTTTGTCGACATACGGGTTCATCGTAAGGATGATTTTGTTTGATAGGCTACTGTGTGGTAGATAGGCTATACCCATATTTGGATATCTGGGTGATATGTTGTAGACCAGTGTGGTCCAACCCGCGGCCCTTGCCCCTCTTACTGCCCTTCACTCTTCGACAGTTATAATCCGTGGCGTGCCTACTTTAATTTTCACTTTCATTCAGTAATGTTACGAAGGAACCAGGTGGGAAAGGAAAGATCTCGAAAAATACGCCAGTAATCAGAATTGTCTTTCCAAGAATACGTACGGCACGAGAAGCGGGGTGCCTCCAGGTGACAACTGGTTGGCTGCCAGTGATTGGCTGCAGATAAGCTCACGATCGTTCGTGAGCTGCACCCGATTTCCCTATAAAAGGGAGCGCAGGGCTGTTCGAAGAGGTTGTTTTTGACGAGAGAGGTTGTTCGAGAGATATAGTACGACGAGAGTTTGTTGTCATCGTTGTTGCGAGAGCGGTACCTAATATGGCAGGAGTTAATAAACGGCGTGTTGAAGATGAGAAACGACGATTTCAGTCAAAGGGCAGGAAAGTTACTATTTTGTTGAACATAATCGAAAACCGCAGTGTGTTATCTGTTCTCAAGTCTTAGGTGTTTCGAAGGAGTATAACGTGAATAGACACTATACCAGCTTGCATAAATCAAAATACGATCAATACCAGGGAAGTGCCAGAAGTTGTGTGTTTAATGATTTGAAGCTGAAACTAACAAGACAGAAGAATATATTTCAGCAACCATCAAACACTGCTGGTTTAAAGGCATCTTATGAGGTATGTTTAGAGCTAGCTAAAAGCTAAAAGTCTTTCAGGGATGGTGAGCTCATTAAGAGATGTGCTGTAAAAATGGCACTTCATTTGGAGATAGTAGGATAGCTAAGGGACTTTGTTTTATATGTAACGGGGATTTTCGCTCGCCCTCTCGCCTGCGCTGCGAGCCGGTCTCCCGCCAAGCACTTTGCCGTAATGCGCTTCTTGGTGCCACAAGTGTCCCTCCATTGCAGTCTGCTGAGAGCTTTAACACCGTGAGGTTCAGTTTAGTCAATTGTTGACGTGTTAAGTGCTCAGTGTGCTGTTCCAATGCGATTTTCATTACGTAACATTGAAATTCCTATACTCAATGACTCAGTGCCGGGAGAGCGCCGAATTACGGCAAAGCGCTTGGCGGGAGACAGGCTCGCAACGTGGGCGAGTGGGCGAGGAAAATCCCCGTCACATATAAAACAAAGTCCCTGTATTTTGAAACAGTTTCCTTGTTTCATCAGACAGTTAGTAGAAGAATTAATGATATGGCTGGTGAAGTTTCAGGTTCTCTCAAGAGCAGTTTGGAAAAATGTGAATTTTACTTTCTTTAGCTGACATCGGCCAGCTCCTTATCTTCGTCAGAATAATAAACGAAGAATTTGAAATTCATGAAGAACTGTTGGAATTAAGATCATTAGAAACCAGCAAAAAAGGTATTGATATTAACAACGCACTGGATGATATCGTTTCTAAATATGGAGGTTTTGTGAAGTGCTCTGGCATTGCAACAGATGGAGCTAAATAAATGGTTCGTCCTAACATTGGTTTAGTGGGAATGTGTAAAGAAAAAGGATTGCATTTTTTGTTTTTCCACTGCGTTATCCACCAGGAGGCTCTCTGTGAAAAAATTATAAGGCTCAGTGAGACAATGAAAACTGTTGTAAATACTTTAATTTAATAAGGGGAGGCAATAAAGCCTGTAGACACATAGCATTTATTGCATTCCTGGACAATTTGGAAGCTGAGTATGGTGACATTTCATTGAACTGTGAAGTGCGTTGGCTAAGTGCTGGAAATTGCTTGCAACAGTTTTTTGGGTTGAGGAATAAAATTCTTGCTTTTCTCTAAATTGAAAACACTGGGCATAAGTATCAAGAAAAACTGGAAGAAATCCAGTTTTTAAATAATCTTGCTTTTCTGACAGAGTTAACATCCCATCTAAATGCTTTAAACCTGAAACTTCAAGGCAAAAAACAAAATATCTCCCAGCTTCCGCAAAAAACTTATGCAATGTAAATTGCATTGAAGGCAAACAATATGGCACCTTTCCATCTTGTCAGCAGTTGAAAAAAGAAAAAAATGTGACAAAAATTTTAGTTTGTTTCATGAAATAATAATAGATATCAAGAAAGAGTTCCAGAACAGATTCCAGGATTTTGACTCCCTAAAACCAAAACTTGCACTGTCAACAACCCCATGGATATTGAAGTGAGTGAGGTGCCCTGCGACCTTCAAATGGAAATTTGTGATCTTTAGGCAGACCCATTCTACCAGACTAAAAAGTGTGATGTCCCTGAACATTTCTGGAAACTATTTCTAAAGAACGTTTTCCTGAACTGCTTAAATTCTCTCTGCAAGTGCTATCGCTGTTTAGCAGTACGTATGCGTGCGAAAGTGCTTTATCTGCTCTCAAACAAATTAAATCAAAAACGAGAAATCGAATTGAAAGTTCTGCACTGGAATTGAGCCTGAAACTTTGCCTTACTGAACTTACAGTGGACATTGATACACTTGAATCAGGAAAGCAGGGCCAATCATCATTGATTTCTCGACAGTAAAATGAAGTGGTATATTAAACTAGCAATATTAAAATCCTTTGAATATAATTTTTAATAAATGTTTTTGAGTAAAATAAGTAATACTTTTTCTTTCTGGACTGTCTCTGGCCTCACATTCCTATACTAAAATTTGATTGGCCCTCTGGTAACAAAAGGTTGGACCACCCTGTAGACAATAGAATTGTCTGTCTGTCTTTCTGTGTATCTTTATGTACGCCTATAACTCGTGTTCGGATGCTTGGTGCATCGTAAAATTAGGTATGCTATCCATGAGAGTCAATACACCAATCATTTATAAAATTCTTCACCGTACTTTTCATACAGTAGAAAGGTGGATATAGGGAAAACTTCTCAAAATACATGCTAAAATAGGCGAAATATAAAGGTTATCCTAGAAGGACGACCAGAGCATATGCTGCGCTTCTCAATGTGAGACACAAAATTTGGGAGTCTATATAGGGTGTCCGAAAACCACATTTTAAGGCCCTTAAATTAACAGTGTGTGTGATATTCCCAGAAAACTAACTTTGTTCTGATAAACTTATGAAGGAATTACAAACCGCTAACCATTGCAACAGTAGCTCAATTGATAATGTCTGGTGTTAACACCGAACACCGTTCGAGGAACGAGTACTTCTGCTAGTTGTACATAGCTCTAAGGCCTACAAATATAAAAATCAACATGTCGACCATCCGAAATATTTAGATGGTTCTCAATATTTACGAATCTATTACAGCAATCAAACTGATACTTTGTATGTTGATAGTGGCAGTTAACATAAGTAGGATATATGAAAATAGACTATAGGCTATAGGATTCACGGAAACACTTTTTTTTTATTCTCAGTAAATGTGTTCATTATAGCAAAGGTAGCACTGTAAATGGCGGCCATGCCATAAATGGGCCAGAGTTACTGCATTAGTGTGCAAGACTCATATCAGTTGCTCAACTTGACGGCCACCAACCTCGATACAAGCATGGAAACGAAGTACGCGCTATCTTCCGTAAGAAGGAAGAACCACAAACATAGCATTGGTCGTCTACAAGTTTATGCCAATCCGTTTGCTGGATACCTGTGTAATGGCCCAGTGTACATTTATTGTCAAAAAGTAATACAAATACAGTAACTAACTACTCCGGACGCCCTATTCGTGTTACACATGTTTACGTCCATAGCACCTTTGGGGAACTACATGTTCCCCTTTCGATGTACTCTGTGTGACTGTCCAGATTGCCTGTATCCATTTTGCATGCTATCACTGGATCAGCCTATAGATAGCACTGATACACCGAGGCAGTTTGTATGGAAGTGACATATGGATAATGACTATAATAGATCGGCACTATCTAACAATGTTTTAAAACAGAATTCTATACCGAAGCTTTGGTCTATCCAAATTAATGACGAATTAGGAAAAATGTTGAATTCAAAGGATCCTACAAGAAGCTAAGTACAAATCACAAGAGATTCGTGGCAGACGATTGCAGATATGTTATGATGGGTGATGATCGTGTGTTGGAAATGGTCTGGGAAGGAACCCACACAACCTTTCGTCTCCTAGAAGCAGGTGGTTGGACCAACTTACAGACGACCTAGCAGGAATGGGTCTTTAGCATTGATGGCAGGACCTAGCACTGGATAAGTTAGAGTGAAAGAACAAGAATATTGTACAGTACTAATGACTGAAAGTCTTCTAGACTGACAGTGAATACTGTAGATGTTTACTCGGGCAGTCGTCTAATCTAGCGATTATTTGCTGCTAAATTATTACAGTATGTTAGTCAACGGTATTTTTTTTTTTGCAGAAAAATATGTCTTACGATTCCAAGATGAAAGGATTTAATAACAAAACTGTTAAGATTTTCAAAGAATCCATGTTTAATAATTTATGAGGAACGCGCCTTGGAAGAGAATTCTTTAAAATTCTAAGAAAAGTACAATGAAATATATGTAGGCTACAATAATACACCAGGTAGGAAGACTGGATGTTACATAATTCAAGAATCTCCTTGGTATTCGCACTTTCTTCTGTTTGAATATTCACTGCATGTGGAAACAGTAAACTAGCGAAGGGGCGGAACGAACAATAGTAGTACATTAACTTGTTAAAATAGAGCTCGCATTGTGATGCAAATAGCAGAGTATTGTCTTCAGGACCAGGCTGACTATCCTTACAACTGAACTTTCTTACAGCAATGTTCCCGTGATAGTTCATTGATTAATGTGGTCTGTGAATAATATAGTCTCAGCAATAAGATAGTTGCTGAGTTTTAAGATAGTTTCTGTTTAATTCAGAAACTTAACTTACCTTACCACCTAGCAGTGTAGCCGAGCGTGTTAATTCGCGTTCAGCGACTGCAAGAGAGAGATGAAATTTGATAATCTGAGATTCGAATCTATGATCCTTATTGTATTTCTTTCCCCTCTGTTTATTCCATACTCATTTCAGGAAAATGCCAGGATGGTACAATATTTCAAGTCCCGGGACACCCATAATAATCCTGTCTGTTAGGGAGTCAACTCGAAGGCTGATTGGATCCTCAAAAACCACCGCCATAGGTTATGTGGGACAAACCCCTAAAACTAAATACAATAAGTGTTTAGTGCTTTTCAGTCGGTCAACACGAATGTACCCAAAAGAGATGGGTTATGCCCTAATCCTGAAATAAATTACATGAGATTAATAAAACACTAGGATGACCAGTTTCGATCGTCAAGCGATCATCATCAGATCCATTACACTTAGGCTATAAAATCTATGTTTGAAATACAGGTGAAAATATTTACAATATGTACAATTATTTAGTTGCAGTATTGGTACTGCAACTGTCAGTGTATGCTAAATCCAGTATATATGTTAGGTGAAATGCTAAATGGTGATAGCTATCCGGAGATTGTACTTTAGAGAGATTATATGGTTGTAAACTATGGTTAAACTATAAAATTTTAGGCTAACTACTTATCTGATTGTCTTCCGTACTACAGCTACTCGCAGTTTTCGTGTTTACTAGAACTCACTGTGCGGTCGAGTGAGTTCGTGTTGACCGACTGAAAAGCACTAAACACTTGTTTACTAAGGCAACACTGAAAATATGGCTTCAAACACCACAACTAAATACAATGCTATAATATGACTTAATTTACAAGGCAAGGTGCGGAATTAAGTAGTTTGTCATTACTTTCTTCATTGACACTATTAGTAAAACCTTTTAAAGCATCCTAAGACACTGGCTGCGTCCCGAATGTAATCACCCAGCATAATTACAGCCATGAGTGAGACAGCTACATTTTTCTATAGCTTTTACCAATCCTAGTCCCTAATAATTGCAATTGGACATACTTATACAAAATATATGTATTATGTAATCCACCTTGTCAATACTATGAAATGATATATATATATATATTTAAAACAGTAATGTGATTTTTGTTACCGCGAGATTGAGAGAACGGCAAACCGATTCACTTCGTAGAGCAATCTGACGAAAGCTCTAGACCTGTAGATTTGCTGTGTGTCTTTAAAATAAACAAATATGTTACAGAATAATTTTAAATTAATAAACAAAAATTCAGAAATCTTGCCACTCACGCATGCGCAAAATCGCCTTGCCTCATGACAGTAATGGCGGTTAGATGTCCACCGCGTTTTAATTTGATAGTTATTTATAAGCATTACTGGAATATAATTATAAAAGACGGAAAATGTTTAAAAACGTACACTGACAGTTGAGTGTGTATGTTGTTTAACCTTCTTAATATTGCGCTCCGATACCAGTGTTTTGGTGGCTCATTAGTAGCGTCGAAGACTCTTTATTTATGCATCGCGCAATGGAAGGAGTTCGAACCCCACCTCCAACATGTTTTTTTTTTCAATTTTCTTTCTTGCTATTGCTATTACATTGTCAAAACATACTGTATTTTACTCTTAGTATTCCCGTAAACTAAGGAATTCTGCGAGATTTACGTTGCCATCTATCTATATATTTAAAACACTAAGCTGTTTTTTGTACACACGAGATTGTGAAAACGACTTAACCGTTTGGCTTCGTAAGACATTCTAACGAAAACTCTTGGCATGCAGATTTGCAGAGTTTCTTTAAAAGGAAAATATATGTTACGGTATATTTTTAAATGATTAAAGAAATATGTAATATTTGACACTCCCGCGCATGCGCACAATGGCCTTCCTCAACAAGGAAAATGGCGATTCCGGTCGCGTCTAACTGAGATCTTTGTTTATGAGAATTGAAAAGGGTCTCCAATAATGTTAATTATGTTTTTACAATATGCATTGAATTAGAATTATATTAAATAAACCACGAATTGAAAGACTTAAACTGCAGGTTGAGTGTGTATACTGGTTAGATAGCTTAATACTGAAGTGTCCCATAGTTGTCTGGATGGCCAAGGGTATAAGGTTACTCCCTAGAAATATGTATTATGCATGATCGAGAGGGTTCGATTCCCACCTCGGATATGTTTTTTATTTTCGTTTTCTGCCTTCCTACGATTCGTATTGCATTGTAGAAACATATTTCACTTTTATCATTCCCGTCAAGTAACGAATTCTCTGTTGCCATCCTTTGCATGGTCGAGAGGGTTCGATTCCCACCTAGGTTATGATTTTTTTATTTTCGTTTTCTTCCTTCCTACGATTGGTATTACATTGTAGAAACATATTTCACTTTTATCATTCCCGTAAAGTAACGAATTCTCTGTTGCCATCCTTTGCATGGTCGAGAGGGTTCGATTCCCACCTCGGATACGTTCTTTTATTTTCATTTTCTTCCTTCCTACGATTGGTATTACATTGTAGAGACATATTTCACTTTTTTCATTCCCGTGAAGTAACGAATTCTCTGTTGCCATCCTTTGCATGGTCGAGAGGGTTCGATTCCCACCTCGGGTATGTTTTTTTTTGTTTTCTTCCTTCCTACGATTGGTATTACATTGTAGAAATATATTTCACTTTTATTATTCCCGTTAAGTAACGAATTCTCTGTTGCCATATATATCTATATATTTAAAACACTAAGGCGATTTTTGTTACCACGAGATTGAGAGAACGACAGAACCGATTTACTTCGTAGAGCACTCTAACGTAAGCTCTTGGCCAGTAGATTTGCAGAGTGTCTATAAAATAAACTAATATATTACGGTATATTTTTAAATAAATATAGAAAATAGCAGAATTCTAGCTCCTCACGCATGCGCACAATCCGTCTGGGCTCATGACAAAATGGCGGTGAGAAGTCCATTTAAATGTAAGTTATTTAATAAGCTTCCATGTAATTGAAAACATACATTAACCAAGTTCTGACAATAAAATATAATAACAGTATGAACATATACGAATTTGCAATATTGATTTTATTGATAATGAATTGGATTATTTTCTTCAGATACCGGCTTTTGAAGATCCTAATGGTTGCGTCTGCGGCTGGACGAGAGTGCGTGAATAGCTATTTGGTTAAGGCGATTGACTGTGGATCCAAGTATCACAGGTTCGATCCCACCTCCCGCCAGAATTTTTATTTTTTTACTACTGAAATATTGTTTTATCAAGGAGTATTAGTAAGGTTTTATGTCAGTTAAAGATACATATTTCTACATTCCCTCTCAATACGTTTTATTTCCGTTTTACCTTTGCATTACAGCATGTGGTCAAAAGAGCTAATATCTGCCATCAGTTCCAGTAACTGAAAACAGATGGCAGTACCTCGCCCATATAGTTCCAGTAACTAACAACAGATGGCAGCACCATTGCATCGATATATTTAAAACACAAGACATCGCGCGTTTTCACGTGATGGAGAATTATAAAGGAGGGGAATTTTTAAGAAGGGAAACGTTGAAGAACATTAACTGACAGTTGAGTGTGTAGGCTATGTTGTTTATGTACCTAATATTGCAATTTCTTCCGAATGCTTCGGTGGTCAAGTTGGTAGCATCCTAGACTAAAAGTTATAATTATGCATCGTCGATATACTCTTAAATTATTAGAGAAAAGGTAGTTTTCCAGGCCCTGGCGCGTGTCCACAATTGCTTTCGCCACGAGAGACACTTGGCAAACATAATTCGTTTGAAGGGCTCCGACATCGTGGTCACTTAGCCCCGCGAACTTTGGTGTGTACGTGTAAAATTTCCTCTGATAACCCGTGTTATTGTGATGGCTGCATTACTGTGTGTATTTGTAATTAAGGAGGGAAATGGCAAGGTGACGGCCGAGGCCTTAAGTTTGGAACCATCCCGGTATTTGTCTTGAGTGGAAGTGGGAAACCACAGAAAACCACATCCAAGATTGTCGAGGTGGGAATCAAACCTTCCTCTTCTTAGTTATACCTCAAGAGACTGAATGTGCCCCGTTTTTGTCCTCAGACCAGAATTAAATTTCTTGGCAGAGCAGGAAATGTAACACGGGTCTCCGAGGCGATAGCCAAGAATGGGTGGGCTTCCATGTGTTAATACGATTTTTGATATGCACGGGACATAGAATTCTAAAACTGCCTCCATTAGGGTGACTGCTGAAGTGAGTATTGAGTTTAGACCTATGCTCATTCCAGTAGTTGCCGAAGTGATTCTATGTTCCCCTGCAAAATGTACTGCCATAAACTATAACAGGTGATGGAAATAGCTTATTTAGAACAGTTTTGTACTGTTTATATCAAAATGAAGAACGTGATTCTGAGCTGCGTTTTCAAGCTATTGCAAAAAATTTCGCTGGCAGGAACAATTAGACTATAAGGAATTTATTTTAAGCGTTCAGTCTCATCGCATTCTCCTCACCAACCAACTTGAGTATGAAAGTCTCTGGACGGTCATGTTGAACTTCATTGTATAAGGCAATTGTTTAATGATTATTTGTTTAGAGTACTGAATCTAACTACGCAGTTGATTTCGGCAATGGAAGTATTTTTTGCCATTTAATATTTAGCGCCTCCGATATTGCAGAACACTATAGTGTTATCGAATAATACGAAGCCACATTTAAAGTCCAATATAAATAGGCCATTTCAGAAACAATTCCAGATGTTATGCAGTACAGTGTAAGGTCTTTGACGATCAAATGTAAACATCGTTCTACATTGTATTTCTCTTGCGTAAAATCTACGCGCGGTTACTTCGGCCTTTACTGTTGTGATGGTAAAATTGATCTACTGGAATATAAAATATTTGCCAAGCTGCAACAATGTAATGATATTAATTTAAAAGTCAGTAGTTCAAACCATACATCAGCGTTAACAAATTGGCGAACATAATTCATTTGATGGACTCAGACATCGTGGTCACTCAGCCCCGTCTATTTTGGTGTGCGAGTGTAAACTTTTCTCTGATAACCTGTGTTAATGTGATGGCTGTGTTGATGTGTGCATTTGTAATTAATGTGGGGAATGGGGAGTTAACGACCGAGGCTTTAAGTTAGGTATTTGCCTGGAGTGGAAGTGGGAAACCACGGAAACCAAATCCAAGATTGTTGAGATGGGAATCAAACTTTGCTCTTCTTAGTTTTGCCTCACGAGTGCGCCCCGTTCCAGTCCTCAGACCAGAATAAAATTTCTTGCAGAGCGGGGATCGAACCTGGAATCCGGGGCAATAGCTCAGAATGTAGTCTTAAGAGTGGCTTCCCTGTGTTAATACGATCTTTGACAAGCACTGAACATATAATTCTAAAACTCCCTCCATTACGGTGGCTGGCGAAGTGAGTCTATGCTCATTCCAGTAGTAGCGAAGTGATTCTATGCTCCCTTGCATAATTTACTGTCATGGGAATGCAAAGTATTGTACTTTCAACAGGTGATGGAAATTGATTATTTACAGCAATTTCATTCTGTTTTATTTCAAAAAGAAGATCGTCATCCTGAGTGGCGTTTGCAAGCAAATTGCAAAAATTGCAAGGATTGTATTATTGGCGATCAGTCTCATCGCATTCTCATCAGCAACCAACTTGAGAATGGAAGTCTCTGAACTTCATTGTATTTGTGAATATTATTGTTTATTGATTATTTGTTTAGAGTACATAACAATGGGTCTAACCACGCAGATGATTTTGGTAATGGAAGTAAGTTATTATTTGCCATTTAATATTTGGCGGCTGCGTTGATGCAGGCCACTATAGTGTTATTTAAAATGACGTTAATTTGGGGAGAAATGCTGCTATAAATAAACCCATTTGACGAAATGGAACACTAGCCGCAAAAAAAAGTGGGAAATCGGAGAAAAATACGAAGCCACTTTTAAAATCTAACATAAATATGGCATTTCAGAAACAATTCCAGATACTATGCCGTTACAGTTTAGGGTCCTTGACGAACAAATGTAAACATTGTTCTGCACTGTATATCTCTTGCGAGAAATCTACACTTGGTTACTTTGACCTTTGCTGCTGTAATGGTAAAATTAATCTGAATAAATATAAAATATTTGACAGGCTGCAACAATTATTTTTCACTGGAGATGATATCTCAAGGAATTTCAGAGAGACTAATCGGCAGTACAATGCTATGTCCTTCGTTTCATTTGGTGCCAATGTTACTGTGCCACACGCACACGGTCCACATTGTTTTAAAATGTATGGAATTGCACATCATCGCATTTCTTCGTTATATTCCAAAATTATAAGCGACGGTTTGCGGCCAGTTGTATTAGACTCCTCAGAGTTCTTGAATTTCTTGGAACTAAATGACTGGCCGCCACATACTCCAAACGCTTGACCCGTTATTCTGCTTAGAAATCTGAACGTTTCCCAAGGACTCCTAAATGCAACCATATTGCTTGGATATGGAACTAATAGGTGCAGTTAAAATTAGGCAGAGAGGTCTAATCCTTCGACTTCATTTAACACCATCCGATAAAACACTATCATTTTCTTTTAAGAGGCAATATTTTCCAATTCATTTGGCATACTTTATCACTATCAATAAAGCTCAAGGGGAAACTCTGGAACGTATAGGCCTCAATTTGCCCCAACAATTTTTCAGTCATGGCCAGCAGTATTTTGCAATGTTGAGAGTGCAATCAATTGACGCCCTTATAGTTTCAATAGAGTCAAAAAATAATCGTACAAAAAATGTACAGTAGGCCTATAGAAGAAAATTCTTCAGTAAATATTTTTCTATTGACCGTCATGTTTTGACGGGTTTCAACTAGTATATATTTAAAACACTAAGGTATTTTTTGTACACACGAGATTTTGAAAACGACTTAACCGATTGGCTTCGTATGGCATTCTAACGAAAGCTCTTGGCATGCAGATTTGCAGTGTGTCTTTAAAAGGAAAATATATGTTACGGTATATTTTTATATGTTTAAAGAAAAATGTAATATATGTGGCTATTGCGCGTTGCCACAATGGCGTTTCTTCATGAGAGAAATGGCGGATAAACGATCCACCGTATCGTAGTGTGATCTTTGTTTATGAGAATTGAAAAGGGAAATATCGCTTATGTTGTATCCCGATATATACTGGAATAGAATCATGAAATAAGGGAAATATTGATGAACTATAACTGGCAGTTGAGTGCGATTGTTGTTTACGTCACTTAATATTGCACTCTAATTTCGTTGTCTGGGTGGCTCAGCGGCTAACATTGTGGACAACGAAATTGATTATGCATCGTCGGAGGAGTTTGATTCCCACCTCAGACATGTAATTTTATTTCCCAATTATTGCAATTGGTATTACATTGTCTAAACATATGTTACGTTTATTATTCCCGTAAGGTAAGGAATTCTCCATGATTTACGTTGCCAGATACTTTTAAATTATTAAATAAAAATCGGCACAATCGCTTCGCCTTGAGAGAAAATTGTCGAACATAATTCATTTGATGGACTCAGACATCGTGGTCACTCAGCGCCGTCTACTTTGGTGTGTGAGTGTAAACCTTTCTCTGATAACCTGTGATAATGTGATGGCTGTATTGATGTGTGCATTTGTAATTAGTATGGGGAATGGAGAGTTGACGACTGAGGCTTTAAGTTAGGAACTATCCCGGTATTTGCCTGGAGTGGAAGTGGGAAACCACGGAAAACCACATCCAAGATTGTTGAGATGGGAATCAAATTTTTCTCTTCTTAGGTTTGCCTCAAGAGTGCGCCCCGTTCCAGCCCTCAGACCAGAATTAAATTTCTTGGCAGAGCAGGGATCGAACCTGGAATCTGGGGCGATAGCTCAGAATGTAGCCTTAAGACTGGACGCTTCCCTGTGTTAATACGATCTTTGAAAAACACTGAACATATAATTCTAAAACTCCCTCCATTACGGTGGCTGGCGAAGTGATTCCATGCTCATTCCAGTAATGGCAAAGTGATTCTATGCTCCCTTGCATAATTTACTGTCATGGAAATGCAAAGTATTGTGCCTTCAACAGGTGATGGAAATTGATTATTTAGAGCAGTTTCATTCTGTTTATTTCAAAATGAAGTTCGTCATCCTGAGTTGCGATTGCAAGCAAATTGCAAAAATTGCAAGGATTTTATTATTGGTGATCAGTCTCATCGCATTCTCATCAGCAACCAACTTGAGAATGGAAGTCTCTGAACTTAGTTGTATAAGTGAATATTATTGTTTATTGATTATTTTTTAGAGTACATAACAATGAGTCTAACCACGCAGTTGATTTTGGCAATGGAAGTAAGTTATTATTTGCTATTTAATATTTGGCTGCTGCGTTGATGCAGGCCACTATAGTATTATTTAATATGACGTTAATTTGGGGAGAAATGCTGCTATAAATAAACACATTTTACGAAATAGAACATTAGCCGCAAACAAGTGGGAAATCGGAGAAAAATACGAAGCCACTTTTAAACTCCAATATGAAGACGGCATTTCAGATACAATTCCAGATACTATACCGTTACAGTGTAGGGTCCTTGACGAACAAATGTAAACATTGTTCTGCACTGTATTTCTCTTGAGAGAAATCTACACTTGGTTACTTTGACCTTTGCTGTTGTAATGGTAAAATTAATCTGACTAAATATAAAATATTTGACATGCTGCAACAATTATTTTTCACTGGTGATGATATCTCAAGGAATTTCAGAGAGACTAACCGGCAGTACAATGCTATGTCCTTCGTTTCATTTGGTGCCAATGTCACTGTGCCACACCCATACGGTCCACATTGTTTTAAGATGTATGGAGGTGCACATCATCGCATTTCTTCGTTATATTCCAAAATTATATGTGACGGTTTGCGGCCAGTTTTATTAGACTCCTCAGAGTTCTTGAATTCCTTGGAACTAAATGACTTGCCTCCACATATTCCAAACGCTTGAACCGTTATGCTGCTTAGAAATCTGAACGTTTCCCAAGGGCTCCTAAATGCAACTATATTGTTTGGATTTGGGAATAATAAGTGCAGTTAAAATTAGGCAGAGAGGTCTAATCCTTCTACTTGATTTAACAGCATCCGATAAAACACTATCATTTTGTTTTAAGAGGCAATATTTTCCAATTTATTTGGCATACTCTGTCACAATCAATGAAGCTCAAGGGAAAACTCTGGAACGTATAGGTCTCAATTTGCCTCATCAATTTTTCAGTCATGGCCAGCAGTATTTTGCAATGTTGAGAGTGCAATCTTTTGACGCCCTTATAGTTTCAATAGAGCCAAAAAATAATCGTACAAAGGATATACAGTAGGCCTACATAAGAAAATTCTTCAGTAAATATTTTTCTATTGACCGTCATCTTTGACAGGTTTCAACTAGTATATATTTAAAACACTAAGGTAACAAAAGTATACACCAGCGTGTACAGATTAAATAATGAAGAAGGAAGCCAGCTACGTCAATTTCCTATAGAATTCTTGAATTCTTTAGAAATTAAGTGAGTTGCCTCCACATATTCTTACTCTAAATGTTCGAGCCATAGTTATGTTCCTTTAGGATAAGGGCTCAAATTGTGCCAGATTAATTGTAAGAATTATGTATGAAAATTGCTTGTATTTGGAAATAATAAGTGCAGATAATATTGGGCAAAGAGTTCTAATCCTACGACTTGATTAACACCATCCGATAAAACACTTCCATTTTCTTGCCTCATCGAGATTTCAGTCGTCGCCTCCGCAGCGAAGCGGTCAGCATAGTTAGCTGCCTCCCTGGAGGTCCTGGGTTTGATTCCCGGCTCTGCCATGAACTTTGAAAAGTGGTATGAGGACTGGAACGGGGTCTACTCAGGCGGGAGAGGTGGGATCCCTCGCTTAGTCCGTGGGAAAAGCCAACCCTGGAGGGTAAAACGATAATGCAAACGTAACGTAACGCAAGTTTTCAGTCATGGCCAGTTATATGTTGCAAAGTCAATCTTTCTCTGTAATATAAGCAAGTCCTTCAGTACATATTTTCCCAATAACCGTCATGTTTTGACGGGTTTCAACTAGTTCATAATTTATTTTAGATGTACTGCATGTTTCGGTTTAACAATGATATCTTCTTCTGCGTTAATAGTTTAAAAGATAACACTAATAATATAAAATAAATAAATAAATAAATAAATATCCTTAAAAATTTGAATTAAAATAAATCGAAAAATTCACATAATTTTTTAAACACTAGAAAGATCTTAATAAAATGGGAGTTGCGATTGATTCTGGTGAAATGTAAACACAATGATATAGAAAAATTTAGAATTATACCTTATGAAAATGCCCAAGTCACACTCCTTTATAGCTGGCTTATTACTCTAGTAGCTGTGTGAATAATCTCAACAGAGAACAGACGGACCCGCATCCAAATGGACCCGCGGTGGAATGAGGTGATAAACTAAATCTGATATGGCCCAAGAGCCTTAAGTTATAACCTCGACATCTGTCAAAGTCAACAACTCCACTTGTCGGTTCTCTCTCGCTGCATCAAGATAATCAGCTCTTCTAAGGAGTACCACAATGCATGGAGCAGTTGTGAAACCAATATCCAAATATATAAATGCACATGTGACTGGCAAAACATAGAATGCTTCAAAATTATTCAGATATCCTCATTCAAAGACCCGGATAGTTACGTGTGTATATAAAGGGTGTTTCAGGAGGAATAGTAAATATTTCAGGAGGTGGTAGTATAGATGAATTGCAATAAAAAAAATCCATATAACATTTATCCCATTTGTATTGCGTACCGAGATACAGATGTTGGTATGTAACCAGGGCAGTTGTCGTTTCCAGTGTTGGTACGCCGGTTGCTATAGGCGTATTTAACGATTGTCAACAGTATTGTGTTGATGTTCACGTTGTGAAGTTGTGCTTTAGTTTCCATTGAATGTGTTCAGTGTGCTTTGGTGGCCAAGTTGACTGTACTGTATTGTTTAAACATGCCGAACGTTTTTACACATGCTCAGTATGCCAATATGTTATTAGTGAATGGGTTTTGTAATGTAAACTCTGCTGCTGCTTGCAGAGAATACGGCATACGATTATCTAACCGCAGACGACCAGATTCAAGAGTGTTTACTCGTGTTTAAATACCGGTACACTGCGTGACTATGGTGAAGTACCCAGCCGTCGTATTTCATTTGAATGTGCAAATCAACAGACAGTGGAGGACGCTGAAGACATTATGCAGTCGGTAGAACGTAGTCCTTGCATTGAAGATGGTGGTGGAATCTTTGAAAATCAACTTTGAACGTCCTCATATGCCTTGGCTTTACATTTGTTTGTGTTAAATACTACCAGCTGTATCTTTGTACGGAATATAAATGGGACACATGTTATGTGGAATTTTTGTTGCAATTCATCTATTCTACCACCTCCTAAAATATTTACTATTCCTACTGAAACACCCTGTATCTTTGATGTGTACCATCTTTCCACTCGGTTGCTTGATATTTTTGTGGGAGTGATTTTGAAAAAAGGGACGGAAGTGGATCGAACGGAAGTGTGTAAGACGCACTGCCAGCTGGATCGCCAGGAGGGATCCAATCCAGCTGGCAGTGGTACCATGTGGAATGTATATCATATACGGATTACTTCAAGGTTTTGAGGCGCCATTACATATATTTCTACAATGAATCATTTTCAAGTTGTCGTTCTTCGGTGAAAAAATATTCATTATATCATTTTTGCTGAAAACAATTATGATTTATTAAGAGTCTGTTTTTCAATCTCTGGATGAAAGTGATGGGCATCCACTCTCCGAATAATTTTGCTCAACACTTTCATACTGAACGGTAAACGCTCATGCAAACTCTGGTGTTAACTGATTGAAACACAAACCACGTGTTAAAAGTCTTCGTAACAGTATTTAAATGATGATATGCTTTAATACGAAACATTGTAACTAGTCGGCAAAGCCGTTATTATGTTTCTGTACAATGGCTATTCAGATATGAACCCACATTGTGGTAATGTAGTGATCAACGTAATATATAGGCCTATCGATGTTTTTATACGGGAACTGGGCTAGCCTTTCACGGACCACTATAGGAATTCCCTTTACTGTCAAGTAGGTGTATTCATAACTAATTTAAAACTCAATTCCACGCAGGAACATTATCGAAAAAAAAATTAACGGAGCATAAAAAATACTTCTTTATTATTACCGGCACGTGAAAATGGGTAACTGTCTTGTACTCTAAATTTCTGTGGTTGTAATGGCTGCGTAGATAGCATCTTGGTCTGCGAATCATGAGGTCTCAGGTTTGAACCCCAGTCCCAGCAATTATTTTTGCTACCGGATTATCGATTTAAACGATATCTATGGTGAAAGTATGCGTCATTTTAACAGAATCTACATGAAATTACGATTTGTCTAATTTTAATTACAATAGTTTGCACCAAGCAGGAGTTGGGAAATTTGATTGCATTGAACATTATTTCTAGTAGTCTATAGATAGGCTAGAGACTATGGTTTCATTCCTCCTCTTAATTTACAATGTAATATGTGATGTTTGTTCAAACAAGTGTGACAGTAGCATATCTCCAATTCAATATATACATTCATCATAGTACCAGTATGAAAAAGGATCGTAAATTAACATTTTAAGAATGTACAATCTGTGTAATATACGAGTATGATAACATGTCAGATGACTTCACATACATTTCATATCAATTTCATAGTAGGATAACATGTCAGATGTTACACATCATATGCGACTACTGTAAGGCTCGTATCTTTTTATTTATTTAACTAAATATTTTCTATTGATTTACATATTTTTGACATTTTTATAAATAAAAAGTGTGATAGTCAGTCTGAAAGACTAGACTTTACATCATTTTTAATGCTACAAATGCTGAAAAATGCCGGGTGAAAGCCTCATGATCATGCAGCGAACTGCGTGAACTCAAAATCCATTAGCAAGTGCAAACCAAGGTCAAAGGAGGTAGCTGGCTGGAAGACGTCACGCTCATCGGAGAGCGCGGGGGAAAGGAGGCAGCTCAAGCGGTACTATGACGTCACACACCTCAGTGCATTCTCGGTACATTTCGTCCCGTCGTCGTAACGTAACGCCAGACCTCAGCGTAACGATGAAGTCGACAAGATCATTGAAAATGATAATACATATTCTGGCGACTTTATTCATAAATACATATTTCCTATATTTTGTGGTATGTTGTTCTCCTCAGATGACTGCTGCCCACATTTTCGACCCTTGGCAATTCCAGTAAGGAGTAAGATCTGTTGGATAATAACATTTTGGAAAGAGTAAATGATTTTAAATACCTTGGTTACAAACTGTCTTTCCTTGAAGAAATGGACATACCCGAGAAAATCTTTAAATTCAACAGATGTTTAGGAATCATCAATAAAGTTTTTAGACCATCATTAGTTCAAAAAAACACCCGAACAATAATTTACAAAACCTTAGCAAGACCAGTACTTTGCTATGGTAGCGGAGCGTGGTCACTGAGGAAATGCGATGAGAGACGAATAACTACCGCCAAAATGAAATATATGCGACGAACAGCAGGAGTCACTAAGTGGGATCACAAACGAAACACAGAAGTGCTGAATGGTCTCAACAGCAGACCTATATTGGAATACATCCATGAATACCAAAGAAATTGGCTAAGACACCTCAACAGGATGGACAGAAGCAAGATCCCTAATGCAGTCGTCAACTACTGCCCCGGTGGGAAGAAATCTCTAGGTCGCCCCAGAAAAAGATGGCGTGAAAATTCAAATACTTTGTGTAGACCGTAACACTTATCGGTCTAACACATGAAAGGATGATGATGATAAAAATTTAAGAACATATTTTGGAAATTTAATCACATATTTTCCATTTTAAAGCACATAAATAAATACATATTTATGAAAAGTTAAGCACATAATTATCTGGGCCCTGCTCATTACATTATGCAACGAGCCTATAATGGCAATAAATAAGACACGAGTATGTTTATAAAACGAGCGAAGCGAGTATAAAAATTTCCAAACTAGTGTCTTAATTACCTTTATAGGCGAGTTGCATACGACTGTTTTTGTTCGACGATAATTAGAACTTTATTTTATTTTATGTTCGAACAGAAATAATCATAAATATCTGTCGAGATTCAGTCACTTGAATTCAGTGAAAAGAGTGCAAGCGCTGGGTTTCCTGTCTGTGCTTTACAAGTTCTCTCTCTCCCACGTATGCGCTCTGTCTGTTTGGCAATGTCCTATGTTTACAGCCTGCAGATGTTCTACTGCCGATCAGCATCAGCATTCACTTAAACTGTCGCCGAAGTCGTGTAGATATTCGAGTTTGGGATATTAAGGTACAGTGTAAAATATTCGCCATTTTATTTACGCGAACATATGGGACGGTGCACATTCAATGTCGGTAATTTATATAGAAGGATGCTGTGTTGCAATCTTCTGGACATAGATTCATAAATTGCTTGCATATTTCATAGTATTTTCTTGTTACTGTAAAGGTTCGTGCTGATTTTGTCTTTGTGTTTGGGATTGTAACTACAATGGTTGATCCGATATCCTTTGCATTGTCAACGTTCAAATCATGTAATTCATGTCCGACAGGTTGGATTTTGAGTGCGTTGAGCAAATGTGCGAAGCTATCCTTACCTAATTGGTAGAAAAAACTGAACTCTGATTGGGTGGAGAAAATGTATCATAATGAAAGCTTGTACTATAATGGCCCTCATGAAGATTCAGTTTTCTAGCACGTAATATTTACATTTCGCCATGGTCGAATATAATAGTACATTATGCAACGAGACTATAATGGCAATAATTAAGACACGAGTATGTTTATAAAACGAGCGAAGCAAGTTTTATAATTTCTATACGAGTGTCATAATTACCATCATAGGCGAGTTGCATACGACTGTTTATGTTCGACAATAATTATAACTATTTTATGTTCGAACATAAATATTCATAAATATCTGTCGAGATTTCGCCAGTTTTATGTACTGAACAGAGCACATGGGACGCAGAGAATACCTTGTATTTGGCCATGGCCTCCTCAGATACCCCACTATGACACTAGCCACGCAGTGAAATTTGAAATAGAAGGCCGTGGAAGTCAACGCAGATGCGATGCTATCCTTATCTAATTGGCCACACAACTGTTTCTTGAGCTCTGATTGGTGAGAGAAACTGTTTCATAATCACAAATAGTGTTATAATAACCCTCATTATGATACAGTTTTCTGACATATAATATTTACATTTCGACATCGTCGAACATAAACAGTATTATGGTTCATACAATTTGGTCACAAACTTGATGACAATAACAATATTTATATAGTCAGCACAATAACACACATTGTCAGACAAAACAAATATACAGATGTAGGCGTTTAGGGTCGTACTACCCTACCAGTGTATTGTTACCGCTAGATGGAGAGCGCAGCTGTTGTGTATACATTCCGTCATCTCGCCTCGTTATGGCTGCAGCGAGCGGCTTGCTGGGCAAGGGGGGGACTCATGTACAGTCATAGGCTACAATGAGAACACACCGCACAGTACACGGCCCAGCATGAATCAATAACGTCAATCGCAGGCGTGTGGCTGGGCGGAGCGCATAGTTCCGATCTCCGCCACCGGTAACAATTCGCTGGTCGGATAGTAGTTGGCCGTGAGAGTTCAGCGGTAGAAAAAAAAGGGGCGTGGAGCGGTGCGGGGATCATGCTGGCAAGTTCAATTTAATTTCCGAGTGAGGGCGCTGCCGGCACGAGAGAACGAGGAAGGGAGGAGCGAGAGCATGTGGAGGGAGGGGGGAGAGGGAGGGGGGAGGGCGACACCATTGGTAAATCATCCTCACGTGTGCGCTACCCAGCGCCGGTAGGTTTCCCGTGCAGCAAATAGCAGTAGATCCAGCAACATGATGACAGGACGGGTAAGGGGATGCCTAGTAGTTCGCATATTTTCCAGGGCTTCAGATTAACTTGTAGCGCTGTTGTCGCGTTGTACTTCCCTATCTGAGAGCATTGATACGCTACAATGGACATAACAAGTCTAAGCCAGTACCGCTTAGCGTGGGAAATGTTTTACGCTGCAGTATTATGTAGGAGGATGGGAATGGTGAAGTGCAGAGCTAGCTGCTGGTGACTATACACGGGGAAAGATGACCATAGATGCTTCGTGCTTCTAACAGTAGAAACCACTTTGGTATGATTGAAATACACGTGGCTGATGATGTTATCGGTTAATTTAATGTCACCTACAGTAGTTGCCAACTTAACGGTTACTAACAAATGCTTCGTGAACCTCATACGAAGGAAACCAAATCTACAACCACCTTGTCGGCAGGTCTAGCTTAGACCCAGACTTTGAGAATATGGAGTGGCCTTTGTAATTGGGTGCCATCGAGTTGACTGACTATTATTTATTTAGCGTATGGCTTTTAGCGCCGGGAGTGTCCGAGGACCTGTTCGGCTCGCCAGAGCTTGTAGCTGCTTCTATGCAGAGTTACAAGTACCATCACATGTGGATGAGATGAAATTAATAAAGATGAATGGAACTGGGCAAGTTCAATATATAGTAGTCCAACTTTGGCTACCAGATGCCACTGACACCTAGCGATGGACGTTGGAAATCGATAGAGCGTTTCTAAGGAAATATAACCTACTAATTTGGCTACACACTACCAATTGTACTGGTAGGTTCTTTTACATGCCATAAATCTATGGCATGGGCCCGTCGGCTTTACTTCCCCTCCGAAGAAAGGCACACTGAAGGATTTTAACGCTCTTAAAAAAATCTGACGACTTCGGCAGGGTTTGAACCCGCGATCTTGAGCATAGCAATTTAGCATACTACTGACTACGCCTCCGAAGCCACTAGTTGACTAATTGAAAAGCATTTATATTTCGTTTAATAAGGCAACACTGAAAAATGGTTTCCAACACGATAATGGTTAGAAGAAATAATAAAGGAAGTCTTACACGAAATAAAAACTAAAGACGTCATAAAAATCGTGAAGCCTATAGAGCAATAGTAAACAAACACATATTTTGCAGAAACCCAATAATAAAGCAATTAAGACTAGGTCAGAGCAACGCAAACTTGAGAAGAGATGGGTTATATTCCCACCTCAGCAATCCTGGATGTGATTTTCGTGGTCTCCCACCTTTACTCCAAGCAAATGCCGAGATGGTTTCTAACTTAATGCCACGGTCGCCTCCTTCCCAATATTTACCTGAATTACAAATACACACGCTACTACAGACATCACAATACCACAGATTATCAGACAAATTCTACACACAAGCAAGTACATGGGGCTGAATGATCACGATGCTCAAGCTCCTCGAATGAAGCAACAACATTAGCCTAAGTCATCAATTATGTATTTATACCCTCTAACCTGAAAGAAATATTACATAAGAATTTATCACAAAATAACACGCTTTTATGTACAAAAATGGGAGTGGGTTTCACTTACAGTAATTGGATGAGATGTTTCCATCTTACTTACTTATTACCCGTTGCACCTAGCACCTAGGTGGTGCATATGTCAGCAATAAAGGCTCTCCATCTGGTTCTATCTATGACCAACCACTTCACTTAATTCTAGGTTCCTCTTCTATGTTCTCCTCCAAGTCTTTCTGGGCCACTACGTCTCCTTGCACCTCGCGGGTTCCAATCCATCGCCGACCTCTCAACAGCTCCGTGAGGTTTTCTGTAAGTGTGGCCGATCCACCGCCACTTCCTCTCCTTGATCTGAATGCTTATCGGCTGCTGGTTTGTTGTCTTCATAGTTCTTCATTAGAGATCACCTCTGGTCATCTCACATTTGTAATTTTCCGGAGACACCGGTTAATGAGGACTTGTAATCTGATATTAACTTTGTGGCCTTCCTAGTTTCACAGCCACACAAATGAACTGACTTTACTTTACAGGCGCATTTTGTTTATTCTTGAGATGTTCTTATTTCTCCAAACAGGTTACAATTATTGTACAAAGGCCCCATTTGCTTTCCGAATTCTGATCTTAACATCTTCGTCAGCCCCTCCATCCTTTCGAACAATACTGCCAAGGTACACAATCTGTTTCGAACGTCCCATACATAAAAACGTGTTATTTTATGATAAATATTCCAGTCACGGTGGCCGATAGCACTATCGCGCTACCTCGTGACTCACTGGCATCGGGAGAGCCTGGGTTCGAATCCCACCTCAGCCGTCCTGAAAATGAGTTTCGTGGTTTCCAATTTTCACCACCAGGCAAATGCCAGGACGGTTCCTTTCAATAGGTCCACGGCCGATTTTCTTCCAAAATCCTTTCCCTGACCTGTCCTGAAAAGTAAAGTACATGGCCATTAACCGAATTAATAAAATTATTATGATATATATCACGGTCGCCTCCGTAGCGTAGCGGTCAGCATGGTTAGCTGCCGCCCCGGAGGTCCTGGGTTCGATTCCCGGCTCTGCCACGAAATTTGAAAAGTGATACGAGGACTGGAACGGGGTCTACTCAGCCTCGGGTGGCCCAAATGAGTAGAGGGGTTTCGATTCCCCCTCAGCCATCCTCGAAGTGGTTTTCCGTGGTTTCCCACTTCGTCTTCGGGCAAATGCCGGGATGGTACCTTCTTCAAGGCTACGGCCGCCTCCTTCCCTCTTCCTTGCCTATCCATCCTCACCATCCATTACCTTCCCTCATGAGGCCCCTGTTCGCTTTGCAGGTGAGGCTGCCTGGGCGAGGTGCCAATCCCACCTCACCAGTTGTATCCCTTCCGATTCGATGTTCCCAGCTCTAGGACACTGCCCGTAGAGGCGGTAGTGGTGAGTTCCCTCGCTGAGTCCGTGGGTTCCACCAACCTGGAGGGTAAACGACTAAAAAAATAAAAAAATATATATATATCTCATGTAATCTTTCTTTCAAGGGACAGATGGCATCGCTGTTCCACCCTTTGAAACAACAATAACTAACTAATCTTTCTTTCAGGTTAGCGTGTTTAAATACTTGTTTTCTCGTCTATTGTAATTGAAGACCCCACGGGAAGAACGGGGTAAGTCACATTGTGTAAAGTTTTCAGGAGAGCCAATTTTTACTTTCGACACTAAGAATTAATTCTTAAAAACACCCCAATTTGTTGTAAGCAATAAAGTTATTTTTCCGATTTTATTTCTTATAAAGTAATAATGTTATTGGTTTTACGTCCCTTTTAAGTACTGTGTCTTTTAGAGACGCCGGGGTGCCGGAATTTCGCCCCGAAGGGGAACTTTTACATGACAGTAAATCTACTGACACGGCTCCCTCGCATTTTCGCACCCTCAAATGACAGCTGACTGCGCCAAGATGCGAACCTACAACCTAGGGCCCAGCAAGCGAGAACGTTACCGTTGAGCCACGCAGCCAGTCCATTTCTTATAAAGGAAGTACATGCATTGCAAATAACAAATAAAGATACACTATGAAAAAGTGAGAGGATATGGGACGTTCTTCCGTTTCCACTAAAAATAAAACCTCTGTATCCCGGTGACCTACCGCTTTATTTCATTGTTGAGAGAGGCTAAGAAGATCAGGGCTTCACCTACTTTACCACTATACCATCAATGTTGCCATCCCTCACAACAGTGACTACGGTCTAGGAGGCCAAAATGTGTTACTGCAGAAATTCTATATGTGGATGGGTTTAATTTAAACCAAAGTTGGAGAAACGAGTGGTCAACTAAAACAGCGGGAACAAGTGCCCATTCTCTTGATCCTACAAATGAATTGAAAGGTTCTGACCTCCCAAGGAAACTGTGGTGCCGTCTTAACAGAGTCAAAACCGGCCATGGCTGCTGTAAATTCTTTCAACACAGATGGGGCTGGACCAATTCAGCAATGTGCGACTGTGATCAAGAGGAGCAGACAATGGATCATCTGCTCCGACGCTGCCCTCTGTTCTCGTTCCCTGGGAACCCTGCTGAACTCTTTCATGTCACTCCAAATGTCATAACTTGGTTGCAGAATGTGGATAATGTTAAATAATGTAAATTTTATATATAATTCACCACACGATTAAATAAATAACCGCTTTATTTGAAAAAATATTTGAACTGATCTGTAGTTACGATGGCTGGCCACCAGAAAGCGCCATAAACTCATTTCCGAAAAAAGTGGACTTACCAAGTTCCTTCCGTGTGGTCTTCAATTGTGTTGACCAACTGGAAAGCTTTTTATGATATAATTAGACAACACTGAAAAATGACTCTTAACCGTCGACACTGAGTGGATTAGTACTTGCTGATTTAAAACATTTATTTACCCTAGTACAATCAAAATACACAGGGCCGATAACCTAGATTTTAGGCCCCTTAAAACAACAATTATCGTTATTATAATTAATATACACACACCATATTACGCATTTTATGCTTTTATCCGTCAACTTTTTTTTGTTACAATATTATTGGACCAACGTTTCCATAGACAATAGCTCATACCTTGACCTATCATACACTTAATAAAGTCGGTAGCATGCTGGGTTTCTATGCCCAAGATAGTGGGTTCAAACCCGGCCGAAGCCGTCGGATTTTTTAAGAGCGTTAAAAATCCCTCAGTATGCTTTCCTTCGGAGGGGAAGTAAAGCCGGCGGTCCCATGTCATAGATTTATGGCATGTTAAAAAAACCTTCCAGTAATTACACCTGTGTGAAGCTAAATTGGATAGGTTAAGAATGTAAACAACGCTCTTGTCAAGAGCCGACTGCGGTGTCGTCTAGTAGCTAAGTTCTGAACTTGGCCTAGTAGTCGTTGACAGTGCCGCTTGGCGGCAAAAGTAGGAGCTATTTGAAAAATTCTAAGTTTCAGTGTGTACTTAAATTAAGAAAAACAGATAAAACACACAAATACAGTCATCACAATTAACTCCGGTTATCAGACAGATTCTACACACACCCAAAGTACACGGGGCTACATGACCGCGTTGCCGCAGTCCCTAAAACTTAAGAACCAACCAACACTTTAAGTTAGATTAATTTCTATGACTACATACTGCATATCTTAGCAACAACCAAGTTACATAAATAGACATTGTCTCCTGACAACTGCGTAAGGGAACCTGGTAGTGAAGATCACCCAATAATGGAAAAAAGAAAGCGAGCGGAAATCGACCTGGAATTCTATGGGTCTGATGCCATGTATCAGAGAAATTAGATTGAACCTAACAATGAAATGAGGAGTGATCTGAATAGACTTGCTGTACACGGCTTCCATCATAAGCTGTGCGTGCGATGTGGCTTTCGTGAACCTTCTGTACAGTGTGTGTGCGTATTATGCGCTAATCAGTGTGTTGGTTGGTTCCTCAGTTTAGGGGCTGCGACAACGCGGTCATGTAGCCCCATGTTCGTTGGGTGTGTGTAGAATATGTCTGATAACCGGTGTTAGTAATGGCTGTATTAGTGTGTGTTATCTGTTTTCTATTCAAGTAAGGACTGCAGACCACTGCAGACATTGATTTTTTTCAAATAGTTCCTACTTTAGCCTCCAAACGCCACCGTCAACGACAACTAGTTCAGAACTTGATTACCAGATGGCACCGCAGTCGGCTCCTGGCGACGAACGTTTGAACCTAAGAGCTTTTTTCAAATGTTTAACCTATAATTTAGCTACATACAGGTGTAATTAGTGGAAGGTTCTTTAACATGCCATACATCTAAGACATGGGACCACAAGCTTTACTTCCCCTCCGAGAGAAGGCATACTGAGGGACTTTTAACGCTCTTAAAAAGTCGATACCATTTTAGTCAATGCTCTAGGACAGGGGTCTCCAAACTTTCCAGCCTTAGGGGCCATACTGATTACTCCAGTAAGTTCCGAGGGCCAAAACTTTATTATCATTGTTGCCGGTGGTAAAAAGTGAAATAGTCCACTGATGAAAAAAAAGTCCGAAAAAGTACGCAACGTTGAAAAAAGGCTGCAAATCGGACTTAAGTCCGCAAAACGGCAACACTGCATATTATTAATTTTCCTGTAATTATCTGTAATTTCTAGATTAGTCGTAGAGTACGAGCCATGAGGAGTAACGTGACACGACATCTGGTGGACACAAGCGGAAATAGGTAGTACCTTCTATCGCTAACAGATGGCGCTAATAGCACGTACAGAGTAATCTCGTTGGTTCGAGAGAGTTCTGGTGTCTTCCACTCACTTCTAGATGGCAGTAATTGGAATATATAAGAAGGCTAGTTGCGCAACCACAAGTCAGTTCCTATGACACTGTTGTGAAATAAAATAGTGCGTACCTCCTTAAAACGTGTTTGTGCGTGTTTAAGTTTAAGACATCTTTGTAACAGTATTTTGATTTGAATTGTTGCTTTTGTGTGTGATTTAGTGGTATGGAAAAGAAGCGAAAAATTGATAGTGAATGCAGAAAACTCAAAGATGAGTGGAACATTCAGTATTTCGTAATTGAGTCCAGTAACAAGGCGCTATGTTTGATTTGCAATGAAAGCATAGCCGTTCTCAAGGAATATAACATTAAACGTCATTATGAAACAAAACATTTTCAAAATTACTCAAAATATACAGGAAGTTTGCGGACAGAAAAATTCGAAGCTATGAAGCGCGGATTGAAATCGCAGCAATCTTCATTTACAAAACTCAAAACCGAACAAGAGACTGCAACTCGTGCCAGCTTTCGTGTGGCTCTTGAAATTGCAAAACGTGGAAAACCATTCACCGATGGAGAAATGATCAAAGAATGCATAATTGGAGCAGCCGAAGAAATGTGCCCTGAAAAGGTAAATTTATTAAAAACTGTCAGTATGTCAGCAAACACGGTGGCTCGAAGGGTAGAAAACGTCGCTGAAAATATATCCTCTCAACTGTTCGACAAAAATGGAGATGTTGAGTGGTTTTCTTTGTGCGGAAAATGTTTGGATATGTCTGAAGTTCTGAAACCAGTCATATCAACTGTTAATTTTATGAGATCTTTTGGGCTGAATCACCGACAATTCCGACAATTTATTGAAGAGATTGGAGAAAATGACTTACCTTATCATACTGCCGTACGTTGGCTTAGTTGTGGGAAAGTCCTTCAGCGCTTTTTTGAACTTCGAGCAGTGATCAAAATTTTTTTGAATGAAAAGCATCGCCCTCTTATTGAATTACAAAACAACGCATGGCTGTGGAAGTTAGCATTCTATGTTGATTTGACAAAACATGTGAACGAACTGAATTTGAGATTGCAAGGAGAAATCCAGCATCTTCCTGATTTATACACTAATATCAAATCATTCCGGAAGAAATTGATACTGTTTCGATCACAACTACGAAGTAAATGTTTTTCACATTTTAAAACATGTGAAATATTCAGCCACACCACTGAGACTGAGTTTCCTATCGATTTTGCAATCGAAACTTTGAGTGCTTTGAAAATAAATTTTGATACTCGTTTCTCGGACTTCGATGCCTTTGCGAATCAAATTAAGATTTTTCAGGATCCATTTGATACTGACATTGAAACCCTAGCCCCGGAACTTCAAATGGAAATGATTGAACTACAGTGCAGTGATATAATTAAGAACAAATATCAAAACTCATCTTTGTTGGAATTTTATAAGAGTCTTCCACTGACACAATTTGATAATTTGCATAAATTTGCTCGTGGGCTGTTTTCTGTTTTTGGTACTACTTATTTGTGTGAGAAGACCTTCTCCAAAATGAAGTACACAAAAAATGTTTACATATCTAAATTAACTGATGAGCATCTTAAATCTCTTTTAATAATTGGTACAAGTAAAATTAGTCCACAACTACAAACTATTGTCAGTGGAAAATCTCAATTACATAAATCTCATCAGTATTTCATATGTCTGCATGTTATACATGTCTTTACTCATTACAATTCTGTGTTTCTCTATCCAACTTATCACAAAAAAAAACCAAGATGTTCAGCAAAGAACATATAGCCTACTTTCTCCTAAATGTATGGGTATCTTTATGACTCTTTGTCCTCATCCCTAAAACAATCACCCCAACCACAATGTATTGTTTGTTTTCTTTTATATTGATAATAAGCCAGTAAGTGTCAAGATCAATATTATATACTTTATGATGATTGAATAACAAAACTACTAACTTATTGTAATGCATTCACGTCCGTTAATCTCTATATTAAGCCAGCCTGCAAAATTAAGAATCTTCCGCCCCAATCATCTTCCGCCCCAATCACAGTAGGTGGTGCTGCGACCTATCAGTGAATTAATCTTTATCTTGTACGCCTATGCACTGCCATCGTAATGTACTACGATGGCAGTGTTCTATGGGTGTTGAATGAGTAGGCAGTTTAAAGTAGCCAAGAGGGAGGCGATCCAGCTGGCAGTGTTTAAAGGTATTCGGAGCGCGATCGTGGCTAATAGTTGAACTACCAGTATTACAAAATTGCCATACTTCAGGAGGCCAGCTCAGGCATTTACACAGCGTTATGTTTGGAACAATATTACCCACATAACCCACAAGAGGACAGCACCGTACAGAGGCATTAAGAAGGCTGTGGTTAATGACAACGTGTATCTAGTTCTTCTATTCTCCTTTTTCTAATGTCTTCTGTTTATGTGCGATGCTGGGACTGTGATTTTATTAATATGCGAGTGTATACTTTATCCTCTCCTTTGAGCTAAATGACATTTTATTCAGTATCTGTGGGAAAAGATCGTGCACATCATTTGTAAAAGAATTCAAGAAAAAAAAACTAACTGTAGCAGTATTCGATCCCCAGTCAACTGCGTGTCAGACTAACATGCTAGCCCAGAGCTAACCGTATCCATGACGTCAGGTGTTTTTAACTGACATATTAGATACAAACTGTTGGCAAATAATGACTTTAAATAAACGATTTCTTCACTGCAGTACATCTTCATTAAAGATCATTTCATACAAAGTTTATATTATTGTATCAGTACGGTATATCACATACAACATACTAAAACTACTGAAATATAAGACAGGCACATGAGGACAGCTGCCATCTTGTCGTGTGACACAAACGGCTCAGCTCTTTTAAGCCACTCATGAAAATGAAAATCCACAGCCTGCTTCCAGTCACCGACCGGGTCAGGAATGGAATGAATGAAGCCCCCATCTAGCGGCGAGGATATGAACTGTGCCGGCTGCCGAGGCCTGACGCACTCCTCCGGGGCAATGATTAAATGAATGACAGATGAAATGAAATGATAGTGGAGAGTGTTGCTGGAATGAAATTGTGACAGGGAAAACCGGAGTACCCGGAGAAAAACCTGTCTGCCTCCGTTTTGTCCAGCACAGATCTCACATGGAGTGACCGGGATTTGAACCACGGACCCAGCGGTGAGAGGCCGGCGTGCTGCCGCCTAAGCCACGGAGGCTTTTAAGCCACTCATACTGTATAATATTATAATATTAAATTATAATAAATAACGGATCACGACCTTCAGGATAGCTTAAACCCCCCTAGGCTCGATAATCGGAATTGGTGGGCCTTAAGCTATTTATTAAAATGGTTGCATAATTCACACGGCCGCCATCCTGAAATGGCATGGCCGATGACCTTGAATTTTGGGTGAACGACGCGTCCTATATAAAGGTATGTTGTCACCAAATTTGGTAGAGATCGGATGATTAGTTTAGCCGTAATTTGATTTTACGTTTTGAACATTTGAGTGGCCGCCATTCTGTTTTGGTAAAGATGGCGGCGATATAAAGTATGACACTGAGGTGTCTTTTACTAGTGCTACCTCTGTACCAAATTTCGTTCAATTCGGTTTCACCGTGTTCGAATTGATAGGGGGGGGGACAGACATTCAGAGTACACACACTCACACACACAGACACACACACACAGACTCACACACACACATACACACACACACAGACTCACACACACACATACACACACACAGACAGACCCACTTTTTTCGCCCTGTGTTGATCTCATAAGTCTACTTTCATTTTTTGCAAAAATCGAAAGTAGGCTAATAACAATAAGCCTACAACAATGTTATGAGTAGTTAGCCCATGACCATATCAATGCAGATGTCATATTAATAATTATTCAACATAAAATTAGAATACTTCAGTAAACTAAATTTAATTTGCTATAAAAAAATATGTTCTCTAAAAGGAGTTTTCAAGTATGCTAGCTCTCCGCGGGCCGGACAAAATCTGTCCGCGGGCCGGATGTGGCCCTCGGGCCGTAGTTTGGAGACCCCTGCTCTAGGAGAACACTTTCCTTATTAGGTTACTCCAAAATGTAATGCACATTAGTGCGCAGTTTCTTAATTATTATTAATAAAATTTTCATTCTTATTTTACCATGACATCCAGAAACTTCCAATTCTCACAGATTAATAATACGGTTCATGGCTGCGTATTAATAAACTAACATAGACATTTATAACATAGCGTATTTCAATAAGTATGGAATTTCAACTAAAAATTTCTCAAAACTAGAAATTTTCAAATTTATCTACCTTTTCCTCAGGAACTATGATCCCAATCAGGTTGGTATTTTTCACACTTATTGGTGCTTATGAATTACAAATAGTGAAGTAAAGTAATAGTAATGAGAGTAAAAATAAAATAATTAATAAATATAAAATTATCCGAAGTATTAGCTTAAAAAAATAACAAATTGAAATATTCGTAAAATCTAAACCAAACTCTTATCAACAATAAGTTCACTTTATAAGCTTTACTATTATCATTGGATCACAAATTATAGCTTTCATCTAATTATTCACAGTAACATCAGAGGAAAGATACATCACTAGGTGGACTTTTCAAAAGTTTCAGAAACGTCCATAATTATTGAACATAAAATTCTATAATACTCTAGTAACACACAGCCATAAATGTTATTAAACACCCGTGAGAATTTGAAGTTTCTAGTTGCTATAGTTACCTAGGAATGAAGTTTTTATCAAGCAGCTTCATTGTTGACTAACACTTCCAGGTTCCCATAAAATGAAAAGTTATTTATTGTCCTTACAGACTTCTAATACTTCAAAAATAAACAAGCCAAATGTAAAGTTGCAACGCGCCATAGGAATGGGTGAAACAAATATACAGTATAAGAATAATAATAATATGAAAACTATTTTTAACGGTGTTTCCAATTACTGTAGTTTTGGAGATTCCAAAATTATATATGTAGAGTGTATTGAGATAGGCGATTGATGTAATCAAAGAGAAGTAAGCATTTAAGTTCGACGTGGAATTACTTAATTTCGAATATTTTTTAATCTCAAGAGTGAGCTATGTTATAGATGTTTGTTGCAAAAAATAATGCGCCATTTACAACCTCACTAGGATGTTGTTTATATCAGAGAACAATGTGTTGTAGCTTCTTGAAGAGAAACCGCTTGCAGCTGCGTCAACAGGACGGTGAAAGAAAGAACAAATCTCGCGATATCGTGGACGAGGAGCACAAGACAAAGGCGCCTCACAACACGTGTCAAAGAGAGTTGAAAATAAAAATAAAAAACTGTTACTGCAATCCGCGAAGAGTGAAAAACTTTGTGTCCCAGCCTGGAGTTTGTCACACAAATTGATTAGGACTGTTGTCACGTAAATAATTAAGTTAAGTGAATTTTAACGCCCGGATTCCGTGATTTAAACTTACTCTGTATATAATTATTAAAGTGTTTTTCTACATTTAGCTTGGGTGTTCTTTGTCCCCTGCCTCTACACGTGTGAAGCAAGGGAGGTAAACAACGTTTTAAAAGAGATTAAAAGTAGAGGCATGTGATTATTTGATGTAGTACTTTTATAATGTTCCTGACTGACAACACTTGACTCTCGGGGAATCAGAGTTTGGTCCCATCCGTCACTGTGGTTGAATAAAAACTTTGGGAGGGTCCTAAAATTACTAATTTGGTTATTGACCACGTTTCCTCAAAATAAAATCCTAGGAACTATTTCCTTTTGCACACAGTATCAGCACTTGGATTTAAATTGATTGGAACATTACCGATCATACTGAGGATATTATCTGGGAGGTAATTAACCATTCTTCTTCTTTCATGTCAGAAGTATTAACAATAAGCGATACAAATGTCTTCAAAAGGGGTCAGGAAACTTTAATTTGCACTTATTGTTCAAATTTGGGGCAAAATAAGCACAGGAAAAAAATCGACATTCCCTTAACTTCCAAACTTTAATTATACCAGAGAAGAATATCTGCACAAATGTAGTCAACAGAACAAAAGTTTAATGCTTTTCAGTCGGTCAACACGTTTGTTCCCACATGAGATGGGTTATTCCCGAATCCTGAAAAAATTACATGAGATTAATAAATACATTTGGATGACCAGTTTCGATCATCAAGCGATCGTCCTCAGTTCCATTATACTAAGGCTATAAAATCTATGTCTGAAAGTTATGGGTGAAAATATTTACATTATATACACTTATTTAGTTGCAGTATTAGTTAAGACAATGCAAACGTCAATATTGTCTATGTGATGTTTTGTTAAGATACTGAAAGTGGTGATTGACCTCCGGAATTTGCTTGTTTGGAGTGAATATGTGGCTGTTGTAATGGTCAATTATGATTGTACGGTCAAGGCTACTTATCTGGTTGAGTCTTGCGCGGTCCTGGTGAGAGCAGTTAACTTGGTCACTGTCTGCATTCGACTGAAGGGAAATTCTTGTGTGTGAGGGTTCCTTATCTCGTTGGGATATTCCCCCTCTCGCATTCCTAAGTGCTATGTGTTCCCCTTACAAATGTATCTGTAGTTATTTTAGCCTACTTTTCACATTTTGCAAAAATGAGGAAAAAGTAGACTTATGTGATCGGGCAAATGGGTGTCTGTCTGTCCTTCTGTCTGTCTGTCTGTCCTTCTGTCTGTCTGGCTGTGTGTGATTGACCTCCGGAATTTGCTTGTTTGGAGTGAATATGTGGCTGTTGTAATGGTCAATTATGATTGTACGGTCAAGGCTACTTATCTGGTTGAGTCTTGCGCGGTCCTGGTGAGAGCAGTTAACCCCCCTATCAACTCCTAAACGGCTGGAGCAATAGAAACAAAATTTGGTAGGAGTAAAGATCTATACCTGAATATCGCACGGCCATATTTGAAAATGATGTCAGTGCTACCAACTGCTGAAAAATCGCAATTGAAATTTGAGCTCCATGTTGGATATCTTGGAAGGTATGAATGGGAGCTATTTCAAAATGGGCACACGTATAGATAATAATATTGCAGTTAAATTTCCAGGAGGCCATACATGGCAGTGTTGCCAAAATGATTGTAAGCTTGCTGATATGTCCAAGTTTTAAATGCATATAACTTCTACACTATCAATTGGAATTCAACCAAATTTCGTTTGTACTATGTGTACATACACAGATATGAATGAGCATATTCTTAAGAGGCACCAGGGCTGCCAACTGTTAATAAATGCACTCCCTATTGTTTTTATCCAAATACCAATATATCAGAAAGTATGCAAACAGACAGCTTTTAAACTATGCACACGCATAGTACCTGACATTCTATATTAATTTGGAGTAACTTATATACGTCAGTGCTACCAACATGATTCTAAGCCTGCTGAGAGGTCCAAATTTAAATACACGTAACTTCTATACTATCATTTGGATTTCAACCAAATTTCGTGTGTGTTATGTGTAACATAACATATATGACTATGCATATATTTAGGAGCAACCAGGGCTGCCAACTGTTAATAAATACTGTCTCTATTTTTGTTACCCTAATATCAATATATCTGAAAGTATGCAAGCCAATAGCACTTAACTTTGCGCACGTATAGTACCTGGCATTCTAGATTAATTTGGAGTAACTAATATAGGCCTACGCCAGTGCTGCCAACATGATTCTCAGCCTGCTGATAGGTCCAATTTTAAAATGCATGTAACTTCTCTACTAACTAATGGATTTCATTCTAAATTGACACAACAATAGATCATATTATTTCAGATTATTTCTGACCAATACATGTATGTCATTGATGCCAACATGATTTTACGCGCACTGTTAGATGCAATATTTAACTGCATGGAACGTCCATGCTATCCATTGGACTTCAACCAAATTTTGTATTCTGTACCTTAAGAGATGGAACTAAGAATATACTCAGTCACCAGGGCTGCCAACTGTAGTTCTCTATTAGACTACATTATGCCAGGTATACAGTATTTCGAACTAATTAGAAATTTCGATATTACCAACTTAATTTCGTCATTATTCTAGATAGATAGATCCATTTAGAATAATCATTGGCATGAATCTTAAATTTTAAGAAATTTAGGCTCTTTAGTTCGCCACGGAACTTCTTGTTTGATGAGTAACATCTTTTCACTCGGTATCTGTATATTTTTTGTGGGGGTGATTTTGAAAAATGAAACGGAAATGGATGGGACGGAAACGGTGAAATGGAAATGGATGGGACGGAAACAATGAGCTCACGCGGTGGCGGAGATTCATACCACGATGTACTGTCGTCCATGTGGCTGTGTGGAATGTATATCACATACGGTTTCCTTCAAGGTTGTGAGGCCCCATTAAAGATATTCCTACAATAAATAATCTTCAAATTGTCGTTCTTCGGTGTGAAAATATTCATTATATCATATTTGCCGAAAACAATTATGATTTATTAAATCTTCATAATTTTGCTGTATTTGTATTTAATGTAAGTTCTCGAGGTACTGTCGGCCATGTGGCTATGTGGAATCTATATCACATACAAAATTACTTCGAGGTTTGGAGGCCCCATTAAAGATATACTTCCTACAATAAATCATCTTCAAGTTGTCGTTGTTTGGTGTGAAAATATTCATTATATCATATTTGCTGAAAACCAGTCAGGATTTGGCACTGCAGTTTTACAAGTAGTTATTTCAATGACAACAGAGTTCACTGTTAACAAGGGATAACATGTCACATGTTACACATCATATGCGACTACTGCAAGGCTCTCGTATTTTTTTATTTTTTCAGGATTAGGGAATCTCGTCTGAGTACTATCAGGTTGACTGACTGAAAGGCATCAAACTTTGGTTTACTAAGGCAACGCTGAAAATGGCTTCAAACACCATTATGTAATCAAAAGCATTAACCTCTGACATTAATCCGTGGAGAACGGATTGAAAACATAATCTGAAGATGAGCTTTCTGGTGATTGGACTAAAGTCGCTCGGAGAAGATATTGTATCTGCTAGTGGTTAATATTATATTATCTGATTTTTACAGGGTTTACAACTCCTGTGTGAAACCAGATATACTCGATAGAAATAGGTAATTGATCGATTGATTGAATGAGAACTTTTGGTTAGTCAACACGAAATTCATGTCCAATTATACGAGTAGGTGGGAAATACGAGATTCTACCTTAAGCAATCTACTTGTGATTAATTATTTGCTCTGAATTCAAGGGGAGATAGAGAGATAATATGTTTCGTTTGTCAAATGAATATCATCAGATCCAAGTGAATCAAATCGAACATATATTCAAGAGAATAAAATTCCTCTACGAAACACTTTTAAAACCAACGTAGGAATTAGTTTCAGAACCATGAATTTTGTATTGAAACAAATTTTCTTGTGTCTTGGGATAAGTTTTAGTGTTAATGAGTTGAACTTTTGGTTTTTCGATTTGCTTGACTGACATTGAGTATGTTGAGTATGGTAAGTAGCTAAAATTAGTTATTATACGAGGGCTATTCCAAAACTAAGGTCCGTTTATTTTTTTAAATTATCCGAACATTTTATTTTGAGACCCCATTTATTTTTAGGTTTAACATACCTTCCTCTATTTTTCTACATAGTTGCCTCGTTGTTTAGGCACTTGTCATACCTTAAAACTTAGTTCTCAAATCCCTCCGCATAAAAGTTTGCCGCCTGCTCTGAAAACCAAGAATTCACACTTGAGGAAAATCCATTGATAGAGTGGTTATCATGAATCTTCGGTCCTAGTGAATTTTCGTGTCAAATGCAGTCACCAAGTCATCTGTGATCACAGACCTGAGCGTTCTTTGTCATGAACATTTTCACGGCCACTTTTGAACTCGCGTACCCATTTTCTCACTTTACCTCCCGTCATTGTATTATCACCATACACCTCACAAAGCTGACGATGAATGTCTGCAGCCGACTTGTTTCTTGCACTAAAAACACATCACAGATCGTACCTCACACGCGGCGGGCGAATCAATAATCTTGAACATTGTAAAGATGCACAATTCAGCGTACAGGTTAGCTACACAGCTGCAAAGGACGCCTGCTTGTTCACAAAGGATGCCGGGAGGTAGCGCGCGCACTTGTTGCAGCGTGCGCACTAACTACGGGCTTAAAAAAAACCGGACCTTAGTTTTGGAATAGCCCTCGTAGATAGATTTATTTTGGCCATGTTCAGTGTTGCCTTTGAAAACGAAAGTTTGATGCTTTTCAGTCGGTCAACACGAGTTTTTCCCCAAAAGGGGTTATTCCCTAAACCTGAAAAATAATACATGAGAATAATACATAAACTTGGATGACCAGTGACAATCGAAACTGGTCATCCAAATGTATTTATTAATCTCATGTAATTATTTTCAGGATTCGGGATTAACCCATCTTCTTTGGGGAAAAACTCGTGTTGACCGACTGAAAAGCATCAAACTTTCCTATAAATAGATTTATTGATCATCTCTAAAGGACAGAATACCCAATTACATATCTGGTTTAGGGAGTGCAGAGCCAATAATAGTCAGGACTTAGCATAGGCTACAGTTTTCCACCACTGTATGCGAAAAGAGAATCATTGCGACCTGGAACATGAAGCGGAATCAACCGCAAAAGGAACGCTGAGACGACTCTATTGGTCAGACACTTTTACAGCTCGGATTCACCCACAGACTCTGCGAGGGATCATTCCTCTACCGCTAAGAGCAGGGGGATGACAGTTCACAGGGAGCGCGTGGGTCGGGGTAAGGCCCTGTACTGGTTGTTCCGCCAACCAATGAAGAATTAATTTTAGCACTAAGGTTCCGTAGTTGGTACTCATGAACGTTCACATCAAACCGACTGGCGGAAGCGGGAATAGTCTGTTTTGATTGATTTTCCTCGTGGTGTTGTTGGTTGTTTTGATTTGTTCAGTATTTTGATTGTTTATTTGAATTGAATTGAGAACCAACCATGCCACTGCAAGGGAGGAAAAATTGCCAAGCACCGGGATGTAAGAATTATAATGATAGTAAGAACAATACGGCAATTTTCATCTTCCTGGTGTTGACCATTTGCAAAACTAGTGGGCAATATGGACTACTCTCGAATAAAAATATATAGACAATAAATGTGTGCATTTCATCTCTTGTTTGTTTTCTTACCCATTCTCCTTTGCATTGCAATATAATTTGTGGTTTAGAGCTGCGGGGAGGGGTGGGTGGCAGCGGACATGCTAGGCAAAAAGTGAGGTTATGGCAACGTAGTGTGTGCATTTGGACAGTTTTCTTTATATTCATCGAATATCCCAACAATTCTGTAGAGTATGGGAGCATTTTTAATGAGCCTAGAGGTGAATTAAGCTCTAGAACGGCATAACTGTGTCCTTCGTGACAAATCTATTGCCAACATTGATATATTGTGACCGTTTAGTTGATGTCAACAACCACGATGACTCAACTAACGACACATAAATCGAATAAAAAGAAAAGTACCGTGAGGATCAGGTGACCTTCCAAAAAGGCTAAAGCGGCACGAGAGTCCGTAGTCCACAGGGATCGTGGTACATGGTGACGATGGTCATAGACCGCCTAAGGAAAGGTTCACCTTAAAACTAGACTGAGAAAATAAACATCCAGACTCATGTAAAACACCGTGAAAATTTATTAGAATTCACAAGCCCCTAGCCTAGTTCGGAGGGTTATAATCGGCTAGTCCGCAAATTAATAAATAAACTAAGATAAAGAACAGGTCCCCTACCTGAGAAGTTACTGAAAACCCTCACGAAAGATCTAACTCACAATGATAAAGCAACAATAGCAACGCTAGGAATATGGCACGACGCAAGTCCCTAGTTCAAGTTACAAGATCAAGCTAATATCTGAATTTACATTTAACAGGGTAGCAAAACAAATCTAGGTTAGGATGGTACCATTTCGACATTTAAATTTAACATTAATTCAACTAGCTAAGTCCTATCAATTAACAAAATTTACGGCGATGACGTCCGTAAAAGAAAACAATTACATCCAAAAGCTAAGTGTACAGCCATGAAAAACAAACAATTTAATTATGCTTAATAACTATGTGCTAACAGCACACAATAAAGTAACATGTAGGGTTTAATACACTTGACATCATAAATTAATAACGAAATAGACACAGTAGTTTTATTAAAAATTCCTGCCTACACCTTGGTTTACTCTTTGTAAACCATAGTCATCTAATGTGTATAGTTACGGTGACGAATGCGCAGTTGAGACCACGTCTGACATCGCATGGCCTGAGCTCCACAAGCTACGAACTCTAGGTTCGCACATGCTTCAGGTTGCTACAAAAATGTCAACTGTCCTAGTCATTTCCTCACAAGGAAATTATCTTCAACTGCACGACTATGTCAACAGTTCCAGAATGCAAAGAACAAAGTTAGATAGAAAGAATCGTTAGTTAGGCTTGTTTTATAACAATTATGCATTTTATTATTAGAATGTCGGTTTATAGGTTTATCGTAGGTTTATGGCGAATAACATTGACAATAGCCTGGGCACGGAGTGTCTCCAACTGAGATCATTCTCCACCAAAAAGCCTCGACTCAACAGTCGGAATATAATCATCGAGTATAACAACTCGGACACACAATAACACGGGTTACCATCGGCGCTAAGCTCGCGTTCAATAACTCTGGGATAGGCCTGTACAACAGTTACCTTCCAAAAACATCTGGTCAACGGGATCATCCCCGGACAAAGCATACAATAACTTCCTGCTATAACAGGGTAGACTTCACCATCCTATAGAAAACCTTACATAACTGTACCTGTCATACGACAATACACGCAACAGAGCGCTGAACTAACAAAAACCGATCCATAAAACAAGTGATCAAATACAAGAGTGGAAACTGGTTTCCATAAGCAAAAATAGCAATGAAAGGAAAAGCGAATACAAATTGTACTCTGTCCTCGTCTATAGTAGTTTTGTCTCACAACGAAGCAGGCGTGCTCTAGGTCACTGGGTTACATAACCAGTTTATTCAAGGCCGGCGATTTAATCAATACAAAACCTGCACTTGGCCGGTTCATAAAAAACATTACCATATGTTACGGATCTCTACAGAGTCCGTGTATCGAATGCACGCTATAAATCTGAGTATAGTAATACACTTCCGCCTTTCTGCCAAAGACGTCTAAATGAAAGTAAACTTACAATAACTGAAGCTCTTTGCTTTAAAAATGCAACTCAGTAGTTGCTAGAACATCAAATAAAAACGTGTCTCACACGACACAAGAAAAAATATGATAAATGTGGCACAGATTCACACACTAGATCTGCTTAATGATACGTTGGGAACCGCGTTCGATGCTAGGCAACGAAACATTCCTTCTAGTTGTTAGGTTCAAACATGACCAAGAATAGCTTCTGAGCTTATTCAAAATGAAATATAATGCATTTACAAACTGGTAGTTACTGTCGACTACCTAAATGATACGACCGTTCTAACGACAGTCAGGGGTGTAACAAAGGATGGCTGCGAAGAATGCAGTCAATTAATAACCAAGGCATCTGATTGCCATAACTACAGTCAGCAAAGACTTGAAAATTACCCCAAGTAGGGTTGAACAAAATAGCCTCAAAATGACTACGATCAGGTTCAGCAAAAAGGTAGGCATTGACGTTCCACAACGTTCACCAAGCTGCACCAGGGCTGACCAAAATGTCTGACCCCAAAGGTGTCTCACTCTAAACTGAAATCAATGACATCTAACTAATCTAGTTACATCCCTACCTAGAAAAATGGCTGACACTGAGTGTGGTTGATTCACAAACTACATTAAAACTACTATACCACCAGAAACTAGAACAAAGAAGGGGTGTGACAAAAACTCACGAAATGGAGGAGCTCTCACTCAGCTCTCTATTCCACAACAAGGGTTGTACATAAACCTCTCTGGCTCTCTGGATCGGTATCCTCCTCATCAGGATTCCCATCTGGACTCCCCCAAAGACCAGGGTTCGATTTGTCCCTGTCGACATCTTCGTGGATATGCCTGGAAATGGCATTTTGGCTCCTTCCCTCTCGTTCATCGTTCTGGAAGTTCCACCATGATGCTGGTTCCTGTAGAAACGTCACCCCCCCCATACTGGGATGGTATTAGCCCATGGTAACTGCTTCAACCATGGTGAATAAAAGTCCAATCACGTGGGTAGCGAAATAAGTTGCGTGATTATTCATCCTCTCACTTCCAAAATTATAATATCCGTCGTGACTATTATAGGCTTCAATTATAAGATACGACACAGCCTTAATCTTGCATATGTGGATTAGCATGTGAGCTAATACTATTTTATAATGCTGCCCGTGCTAGTGACGCTACTTTTGTATCACGCAGCATCCGTGAATTATACGACGTTTCAAAGATGAAATTTCCACTTTGGCAATTTAAATATCTCATACTATTATAATCACACTTATTCAGGATAATTGTAACACTATTACCTGTATATTTCCACTAGGCATCTGCCCTCCACATACGCGTGGGTAATATGTGATGTCACAGCAATGTTGTGCAATACACTATACTTGCCAATAATTATTTCCCAAGCTTCTTATTTAATTCACTGGACTTCATCGACAGTGAATATTAGTATTTGCTTGCTCGATGGCACCTTATAATCACTTTGAACGCTAAACAGCGGATATTCTTCTACGTCTCGTAGGACAAATGTAATTCCACGCCTACACAAGGCGGATTCTCAAGACGCAGTGCTCCGGTACTGGGTGTCTCTAGAAAGTAGGTCGTCAAAACGAAAACGTTGAGCGACTACTTACGTTCCTTTTTGCGTATCTGCAAGGGTATTACCTTACCTAAAGTAAAAATAAACATTCTCCAAAATGTTTTAATAATGCAGCATGACGAAATGGAATATTCTGAGTCTCGTAGGAAAGATAAAATTAATTAATAAGACCTCAGATAATAATTAGCAGTTTACACCAAAGTCAAAAGTGCGATTCACCGCTACTTCAAAGTATCGCGTGATCTCTCAGCTTCACGTGGCTTCCTGGGTGTGTTCAAAAGTACAACATCCCATCATAAATGCTCTGTCATAAAAAAAAATATCACATGAACCATAGCTCAGCGGGTTCATCTGCCTCTCTGTCGTTTCAAATAAAATGTTGGGATAACATTTTTATTTGCTTTGAAATTCATTCAAGAGTGATATTTTTTTAGATTGGCTGCATTAAAGGTTCCAATGCGTTCTCCTGTCCTAATGTCTTCTATCACGTAACTTCCATTGTTTAAAGGCTGTCGGATACGACTAGGGCCATAATACAAGGATAGAAATTTCCCATATATGCGGTCTATAGGACTAGAAATTCCGGGTCTCCTTATAAGGATAAGGTCTCCTTCTACTAGTGGTTCTCTAAACCTCTGGCGTCTAGTTCTTCTCAAGCGCTTGGCAGCTTGTCTGTCCATAGTCTCTCTTGCAGCTAAAAGTCTGCTGGCATGTGATGGTTGTAAACAAGGTGGATTTACAATCACACGATCCCATATTCTCAGCGGCATCTGGTTCAAATGCAAGACCATAGGTATTTGACCAGTGCTTTCATGTACTGTTGAATTAATACATTTTGCCATAATAACAAGGACTTCAGTCCATCGCCAGTGTTCTTCTTGACAATATAATCGACAGAATTTTGCGATAATAGACATCACGCATTCTGCTGGGTTGCTCTCTGGATGTCGAATAGATGATAAAATATGACCTATTTCAAGCTCATTCATGGCATTGGCAAATTCTGCTGAGGTGTACTGTGATCCGTGATCAGTCAACAAGAATTGTGGCTTTCCTGCCTCCGGTATCACTTGACGTCTAATCCTCTGAATAATCTGATGTGCAGTAGCTTTTTGAATTGGATGAAGCATCGTATATTTCGTGAACACATCCACCGTTACAACGATGTATCGATTCCCACGACGAGCCTTAGGTATTGGGCCATACAGGTCCTGTGCATACAACTCTCTAGGTTGAGTTGGTAGTATTGGTCTAGGTTGTTCCTTCAGCAAGTGTGACGTGTATTTGTTCCGCTGGCATGCGTCGCAAGCACGTAAACACTGTCTAACGGTGGCTCCTAACCCTTTCCACGTGAAAGACTCCTTGATAGTTGCAATGGTTTTGTCTGTTCCACCATGTCCAATGGATAAATGTACCATAAGAATAACAGATTCTTGGTATCTCCTAGGAATAACTGCACGCAGTTGAGTGTGGTCCTCGTCTACAAAACTTGTATAAGACACGATGATAAATCAAATAATCATCTGCAACAGCAGCAATCCTTGCATAATGATCATCCTGTGGATCCATTCTTCGTTCTAGGAAACGGATAATATGTCTGAGTTCCTCCTCACGTCGCTGTCCTTCAGGTAAATGACGAAATCGGCGAAGGTGTTCCTCGCATTCTCCCTCGATGTCTATGGCATTAACAGTAGCTTCAGGATTCCGGCTGAGGATGTCGGCCAACACATTCTCTCTGCCTGGTCGATAAACTATTTCCAAATCGAACTGTTGGAGAAACAGCGTCCAACGTGTGATCCTGTCGCTTGCCAGTCTTGTTCTCAAGATGAAGGTCAACGCATGATGATCGGTTCTCACAATAATCCTCTGACCTAACAGAAGTTTCTGCCAGTATTCAAGTGCGTAAACAATTGCAAGTGCTTCTATCTCGGTCGTGAAGTAGTGAGATTCATGTGCTCTTAAACGTCGGCTTAAGAAAGCGATGTAATGACGTTTCTTCTCATCATCTTCTTGCAGTAAAATGGCTCCTATACCAATGGCAGATGCATCAGTTTCTAGAATAAAGTTCCGAGAGTAATCTGGATATTCTAACTGAATTGAGTCCACAAGCATCTGTTTAGCTCTCCTGAAAGCTATCTCGCATTCATCATTCCAGTTCCACCTGCAGTTCTTTTTCAATAATCCTTGCAGTGTTGCAACAGTTTCGGAATACTTCTCACAATGAGCAGCAAAGAATTGGAGAATTCCTAAGAATTGTCTCACGTGTTTCACACGGGTTGGTGTTGGAAATGCAGCAACAGTTCTAATCTTTGCCGGATTCGGTCTATATCCTTCTCCATTGATTATGTGTCCTACGAATTTCACTTCTTCCTAAAAAAATCGACACTTGTCAAACTTGACCTTAAAATTTGCCTGTCGGAGATTCTCAAAAACAAGGCGCAATGTCTTTAAATGCTCTTCTTCTGTTCCCGAAGCTATGATTATGTCATCCACATAACATATTACTTTCTGCTTCACTTCATGAGTCAGCTTGGCATCAAGTGCTCTGATTAATGCAGCTCCGGCATTTTTCAATCCAAATGGTAGTTTTTGGAATACATAAGTCGTCTGATCAAACAAGAATCCAGTATATTTCTGAGTATGCTCAGATAATCTGATATGGTAATAAGACTGAACCAAGTCTAATGATGAAAATATCCTTTTTCCTTTGAACTTCCTGAGAATGTCCCTAATCTTGGGCGGTCTGTCGTGCTCAGGAGCTAGGCGTTCATTCAAGGCTCTGGCATCAAGACAAAGTCTCAAGCTTCCATCTACCTTAACCACAGGTATTATGGGATTCAAGAAAGGAGTCGGTGATTTCTTGATTGTACCTGCTGCTTCCATCTCATGGATCTTCTTTGCAGCTTCTTCGAGATGTTTCTCGGCAATCGGATAGATCCTTTTCTGGAATGGGGAATCGTCCGGTAATACAAGATCATACTCATAGTCTAATATCTCACCAGGTGTGGTGTCGAATATATCTCTGTATTCGTTCAGTATTGCCTCAAGATCCTCATGTGTGGGTGCTGATAACGATTCTGCCTCTTCGTCGGCATCTAGTGTCGCCTCAATTTCCTTGCCCTTTAATGCTTCGACTACGTCTACTTCGGATAGGAATTCCGGTTCTTCTTCAATTAGGCTCATCTGAATGGGTTCGTTCGGCTTGAACTCTACCGTATTCCGTCCCATGTCAATGATTCCATCATATTTTCTAATGAAGTCTGCGCCTAAAATGGCATCATGATGCAGGCCCTTCATTACGAGAAATTCGTGCAAGTACACGTGGCTCGAAATCTTCACAGTACACAAAATCTGGATTTTGCACGTTACAACGCGGTCAGGTATGACACCTCTGACTCTTATAGCTGAAATGGGCAACTCCGTCACCTCAGAGTTTGCTCTAAGTCTGGCATGGCAATCGGCGGAAATTACACTAATCATCGCCCCAGTATCGATGAGTATGACTACACTGACTTCATTCAAGGTGGCTACAATCTTGGGTAGACGTGTTAATTCATAATTGTGGTTCGTCGTTCGTCGTTCGTCCAACAAGTCTTCTTGGATTGGCTCCCAGAGTAATATAGAGGCAGTTACTCGGTGCTCAACCGAACAAGAATCTATTGATTTTTCGGAGTTTTTTTTTCTGTCATGGCGAGAAGTACTGGGCTGGTTCTGCTCCGTTTCCTGCGCCGAATGTCTATTTTCCCTCGAAGTAGGGTTCCGTTCTCCCTCTTCTTGGATCTGCAATTCTCTCAATTGTTGGAGGTACTCACGGCTCTCCCGCGCTCTTCCTTTCCAATCCCTGTCTGGCTGGTATCTAGGGTCTCGATTTCTGTCGTAACCCCCACTATATCGATAGTCTCTACGGATACGTCCGTGTTGCTGATTTCTTCCTTCATTCCCTCGGCGGTTGTTTTCATGACGTCGGTTGTCGTCCGTCCTTCGGTCGAATCGCCGGTCCCAATGACTTCGCCGGTCATCATGTTGATTTCGAGTATACGGAGTGTTATTCCATTCTCTCCTGTTATAACTGTAATTGTTATCACGTCGCCCAGAATCCTCTGTGGTTTGTGTTTGTTGTGGCGTCTGGCTCACTTTATCAACAGTCGTCAGATTCATATGTCTATCCTCGCGTCTATCAGCCTTCTGCTGACGGTGTGTAGGAAACTGTTCTGTGTTAGCGTCCAACCTTCGCAGTATCTGGTCACACTGCTGGAAAGTGGATGCCCCTGCAGCGATTAACACACGTTGTACATCCGCAGGGTACTGCCAAACAATTGTGTTCACCAAATCTTGTTCGGACAATGGAGGCTGAAGACAACGGAGCTTCGCGAGCTGTATTGCGAAGTAATTCGCATAACGAGTAGGTGTATTGGAACTGTACCTTCGAGTGTACATCTCAGCTCGGATGCTCTGCTGGATGTCGCTCGACCAGTATGTTCTTAATAACGCTTCCTTAAAGTCTTGGTAGCCTGTGAATGAGTATCGGAATGCTCTGAACCAGGTACCGGCTTGTCCCTCAAGCAGTCGCTCTATAACTCTTAGTTCCCTCTCTGGAGTTACCATAGTATCACGTAAGTAGCTTTCGACATTTGCTAGGAATTCCACTGGAGTAACACCGCTCCCAGTTCCCGAGAAGCGAGCTGGTTGCTCCTCTCTTGAACGAATTATGGTGACATTTCCCTGCGTATTCGCGGGTCTGAAAGTATTTTGCATGTAACTCTGCGTAGGAGTGTTAGTCTCATGACTAATTCGATTAGATGCTGGTTGAAACGGGTGAGCTTTAAAGTTCAAGGTCTGACCTTGCGCTAAATTAGTGAATTGTGACGGTTGCGGTTCCATAGGCGCGCTGGGTTGGAAATGGGTAGGCATCATTCCTCCTGATGGAGATATAGGCGTTTCCTGAGATTCTCCCATCTGTGGGTGTACGTGTCTCTCTCTTGGAGTCGTCTCGAGTCTGTCCAGGCGTCTTTCTATTACTTCAAGACCTGGGATGGTTCTGACTGCGACTTTGTTGCCTAAGTCGTTCAATTGCAGCTCGATCCTGTCAACCTTTCCCTTGAGGTTTGTGTCTACCTCGCGTATGGCCGTCCTAAGGTTATAACTGAGGTCTAACCTCTCGGTCACCGCGACTTCCTCAAATCTCTTTTGTAAGGAATCGATATCTCCTTCAACTCTGGACATATTTTCTTGGATTTTACCCACATCGTCTCTAACCTCGGCTACCTTAGCCTCGACTGTAGCTTCGTGTTCGTTGAGGTCACCTCTCAATAACATGAGGTCAATTTTGTGTTCCTCATGATGAACATCAACTGTCTCACGTAGACTGGCTACGGTTTCCGTCAATTCAGAAATGTTTCTCCTGTTGGTGTTAAGTTCCTCTTTAATCTCCATCATGCCATCAACGATAGTCTTCACGTTGTTATTAACGGCATTGGCAGCTCCTCTCATCAAGATTAAACCAACGTTCATGGTTGCCATGTCCTTCTTCACATTTCCGATAAATCCCTCGACGTGATCTAGTCGAGTCCCGAATTCTTCCCTGGTATGTTCCAGATCTGCTCTCATGTCTATCTGGACTTTATTCAAGGTTGTCTGAATTTGAGCTGTGTGCTCCTCCAATCGGTTTTGCACCTCCTCCCTAGCTCTATTCATCTGGTCGGTTAAGCAATCTACGCGCTGGTTAGCCTCCTGATGGTGTCGTATGACATCAACCCTAACAGCTGCTAAACCTGTCGTCAGATCATTTCTCGCTTCGATCCTATATGTGTCCATGTCTGCCCTGACTTGAGTTAAATCAGCCCTAACATTATTTACAGAGTGAGTGTTAATTTCTAAGTCCTGCCTTACATTGTTCATAGACTGAGTGTTAAATTCTAAGTCCTGTCTTACATTGTTGACTTCCTGTCTAACCTGGTCCACATGACCACTTACAGTATTTACAGCCTGAGTATTCTGACCTAAGTCAGCAGTAATCTGTTGAAGATTGGCATTCACACCTGCCATCATCTCTCCAAACACACGACGAATAGTTTCCTCATCCATAGATAAGAAATATATGAGAAAGTGAGGGATCAATTTCTACTGGAACTTACAGCTATGATTAGTTACTTGGTGGTATAAAGCTTGCTTCATTTATATAAATATCACGAGTACAGCTGGAGTATGCAAACTAAGTGCTTCTACATTTACAAAGACAACGGTGAGCAAAGCAAAGTATTACATTTACTTAGGATGAGGCATCATCAAAGAAAATCCTATCCTTCATTTATTCAACACTAAAGCCTCACCCCATGGACTTCTATCAAACATGAATGCCATGCGGTCAATTGATCTGCAGTACGACTTTCTAAGTTCGTCCCAGTCCTGTCAATTTACCATTAATCAACATTAGGATCCTCAAAAAAGAATAACATGGTACTGATGGTCACCACGTTAACGTCGGCACATGAGTTGGGTGCCATTTTATGTCGTCCAAGTCAAGCCCACAACGTTGTGCGCCATTTTATGTGACCGTTTAGTTGATGTCAACAACCACGATGACTCAACTAACGACACATAAATCGAATAAAAAGAAAAGTACCGTGAGGATCAGGTGACCTTCCAAAAAGGCTAAAGCGGCACGAGAGTCCGTAGTCCACAGGGATCGTGGTACATGGTGACGATGGTCATAGACCGCCTAAGGAAAGGTTCACCTTAAAACTAGACTGAGAAAATAAACATCCAGACTCATGTAAAACACCGTGAAAATTTATTAGAATTCACAAGCCCCTAGCCTAGTTCGGAGGGTTATAATCGGCTAGTCCGCAAATTAATAAATAAACTAAGATAAAGAACAGGTCCCCTACCTGAGAAGTTACTGAAAACCCTCACGAAAGATCTAACTCACAATGATAAAGCAACAATAGCAACGCTAGGAATATGGCACGACGCAAGTCCCTAGTTCAAGTTACAAGATCAAGCTAATATCTGAATTTACATTTAACAGGGTAGCAAAACAAATCTAGGTTAGGATGGTACCATTTCGACATTTAAATTTAACATTAATTCAACTAGCTAAGTCCTATCAATTAACAAAATTTACGGCGATGACGTCCGTAAAAGAAAACAATTACATCCAAAAGCTAAGTGTACAGCCATGAAAAACAAACAATTTAATTATGCTTAATAACTATGTGCTAACAGCACACAATAAAGTAACATGTAGGGTTTAATACACTTGACATCATAAATTAATAACGAAATAGACACAGTAGTTTTATTAAAAATTCCTGCCTACACCTTGGTTTACTCTTTGTAAACCATAGTCATCTAATGTGTATAGTTACGGTGACGAATGCGCAGTTGAGACCACGTCTGACATCGCATGGCCTGAGCTCCACAAGCTACGAACTCTAGGTTCGCACATGCTTCAGGTCGCTACAAAAATGTCAACTGTCCTAGTCATTTCCTCACAAGGAAATTATCTTCAACTGCACGGCTATGTCAACAGTTCCAGAATGCAAAGAACAAAGTTAGATAGAAAGAATCGTTAGTTAGGCTTGTTTTATAACAATTATGCATTTTATTATTAGAATGTCGGTTTATAGGTTTATCGTAGGTTTATGGCGAATAACATTGACAATAGCCTGAGCACGGAGTGTCTCCAACTGAGATCATTCTCCACCAAAAAGCCTCGACTCAACAGTCGGAATATAATCATCGAGTATAACAACTCGGACACACAATAACACGGGTTACCAGCGGCGCTAAGCTCGCGTTCAATAACTCTGGGATAGGCCTGTACAACAGTTACCTTCCAAAAACATCTGGTCAACGGGATCATCCCCGGACAAAGCATACAATAACTTCCTGCTATAACAGGGTAGACTTCACCATCCTATAGAAAACCTTACATAACTGTACCTGTCATACGACAATACACGCAACAGAGCGCTGAACTAACAAAAACCGATCCATAAAACAAGTGATCAAATACAAGAGTGGAAACTGGTTTCCATAAGCAAAAATAGCAATGAAAGGAAAAGCGAATACAAATTGTACTCTGTCCTCGTCTATAGTAGTTTTGTCTCACAACGAAGCAGGCGTGCTCTAGGTCACTGGGTTACATAACCAGTTTATTCAAGGCCGGCGATACAATCAATACAAAACCTGCACTTGGCCGGTTCATAAAAAACATAACCATATGTTACGGATCTCTACAGAGTCCGTGTATCGAATGCACGCTATAAATCTGAGTACAGTAATACACTTCCGTCTTTCTGCCAAAGTCGTCTAAATGAAAGTAAACTTACAATAACTGAAGCTCTTTGCTTTAAAAATGCAACTCAGTAGTTGCTAGAACATCAAATAAAAACGTGTCTCACACGACACAAGAAAAAATATGATAAATGTGGCACAGATTCACACACTAGATCTGCTTAATGATACGTTGGGAACCGCGTTCGATGCTAGGCAACGAAACATTCCTTCTAGTTGTTAGGTTCAAACATGACCAAAAATAGCTTCTGAGCTTATTCAAAATGAAATATAATGCATTTACAAACTGGTAGTTACTGTCGACTACCTAAATGATACGACCGTTCTAACGACAGTCAGGGGTGTAACAAAGGATGGCTGCGAAGAATGCAGTCAATTAATAACCAAGGCATCTGATTGCCATAACTACAGTCAGCAAAGACTTGAAAATTACCCCAAGTAGGGTTGAACAAAATAGCCTCAAAATGACTACGATCAGGTTCAGCAAAAAGGTAGGCATTGACGTTCCACGACGTTCACCAAGCTGCACCAGGGCTGACCAAAATGTCTGACCCCAAAGGTGTCTCACTCTAAACTGAAATCAATGACATCTAACTAATCTAGTTACATCCCTACCTAGAAAAATGGCTGACACTGAGTGTGGTTGATTCACAAACTACATTAAAACTACTATACCACCAGAAACTAGAACAAAGAAGGGGTGTGACAAAAACTCACGAAATGGAGGAGCTCACACTCAGCTCTCTATTCCACAACAAGGGTTGTACATAAACCTCTCTGGCTCTCTGGATCGGTATCCTCCTCATCAGGATTCCCATCTGGACTCCCCCAAAGACCAGGGTTCGATTTGTCCCTGTCGACATCTTCGTGGATATGCCTGGAAATGGCATTTTGGCTCCTTCCCTCTCGTTCATCGTTCTGGAAGTTCCACCATCATGCTGGTTCCTGTAGAAACGTCACCCCCCCCCCCCCATACTGGGATGGTATTAGCCCATGGTAACTGCTTCAACCATGGTGAATAAAAGTCCAATCACGTGGGTAGCGAAATAAGTTGCGTGATTATTCATCCTCTCACTTCCAAAATTATAATATCCGTCGTGACTATTATAGGCTTCAATTATAAGATACGACACAGCCTTAATCTTGCATATGTGGATTATCATGTGAGCTAATACTATTTTATAATGCTGCCCGTGCTAGTGACGCTACTTTTGTATCACGCAGCATCCGTGAATTATACGACGTTTCAAAGATGAAATTTCCACTTTGGCAATTTAAATATCTCATACTATTATAATCACACTTATTCAGGATAATTGTAACACTATTACCTGTATATTTCCACTAGGCATCTGCCCTCCACATACGCGTGGGTAATATGTGATGTCACAGCAATGTTGTGCAATACACTATACTTGCCAATAATTATTTCCCAAGCTTCTTATTTAATTCACTGGACTTCATCGACAGTGAATATTAGTATTTGCTTGCTCGATGGCACCTTATAATCACTTTGAACGCTAAACAGCGGATATTCTTCTACGTCTCGTAGGACAAATGTAATTCCACGCCTACACAAGGCGGATTCTCAAGACGCAGTGCTCCGGTACTGGGTGTCTCTAGAAAGTAGGTCGTCAAAACGAAAACGTTGAGCGACTACTTACGTTCCTTTTTGCGTATCTGCAAGGGTATTACCTTACCTAAAGTAAAAATAAACATTCTCCAAAATGTTTTAATAATGCAGCATGACGAAATGGAATATTCTGAGTCTCGTAGGAAAGATAAAATTAATTAATAAGACCTCAGATAATAATTAGCAGTTTACACCAAAGTCAAAAGTGCGATTCACCGCTACTTCAAAGTATCGCGTGATCTCTCAGCTTCACGTGGCTTCCTGGGTGTGTTCAAAAGTACAACATCCCATCATAAATGCTCTGTCATAAAAAAAAAATATCACATGAACCATAGCTCAGCGGGTTCAATATATCAAAATTTATTATTTTACTATCTGGACGTATATTTCACCGCCTAGCGAAAGGTGCAGTTATGTTTGTGTTATTTTCATCAATAATCAATAACTCATCGCAGAACACACTGTTCATTTACGCGTAATAAAGGCTACATTCATATGGCTTTTTACTTTTTATGTTGCCAGACTTGCCAGTACAATCCATAGCCTCAGGCGGTGTTCTCTCTCGGAAATTCTATAACCAAAAGTGACGAATCTCTTATACTTACATGATCCTTGGCTAAGAGGACAGTATCTGGGAGCTGAACACACTTTATCAGCAGATACAATTGGGGATGGTGACAGGCCGATCACCCAGGCGACCGCTATCAAATTATTAAGGAAGGGCCAGAAAAGGGATTTTGTGAGGAATCCAGCCGTGGAACCGTCCCAGCATTTGCCTGGTGATGAAAATGGGAAACTACGGAAGAACATTTTCAGGACGGTTGATGTAGGATTCAAACCCACGCTCTCCCGATGCCATCGATGCTCAAGTTAGAGCATCAGTTCAGTAAAAGTAACGGGTATTCTGCCCGAACGCAGGTCCAAGCCTCCGAAGAAGCTAACCTCAGCCAGGAGTTTACGTGTGGAAGTTGGCCAGGTCCGTTCCGCTCCTGAATGTGCACCAACAGAAAGTGGTCCCACCGAAACTGGCGTACATTCCAAGTTCCAGCCACGCCCAATGTTGCTTAACTGCGGAGTTCCAATGGGATCCGGTATTTCAAAATGGCCAGGCCGTTGGGCAGAGCATCAGTGCCCAGAATTATTTAAATATAATAACTAAAACTCAATCCACGCTAAACCAAGCGTCTCTTACTACAGTTCTTCACTTTTATTGACCTAGGGAGTGTAATATTGCTCCCACGCTGTATGAAATGGTTACGAGAAATACAAGGAAATACTCTGTACCTTCCAGGAAGACATTAGACGCCGAGCACGCAATTATCTAGTCGTATTTCCACTTAACGAAATCGTAATATTCAGCGCAGAGGGTCAGTTGACTGTTAAGTTGAAGAGCTCTTACACTGAAGTCATGTCTTAGAAAGGGAAAGGCGTCATTTGAATTCTCTTCCATTTACAAAGTAATGAGCAGCGAATTAGCATGGGGCAATGGCGAGTTCAATACTTAGAGAGCGAGAGGGAAAACCACTTAGTAGCAGCCCCTAGGGTTGAGTGGGAAAGGCTGAATATTAAAACTTGTGCTTCTTTGAGGCCCCAGGCCGCACAGCGCGGTGCACGGTCATAGCCTTTCGCTAGGACGCATCACAATCAGCCCCCTCTTCATCACAGGGATCAAACTATCACCCTTGTTTGAAGCCATTTTCTGTGTAGCATTAGTAAACGAAAGTTTGATGCTTTTCAGTCGGTCAACACGAGTTTTTCCCGAAATAAAAGGGGTTATTTCGGTATGTACCTTCACGGGTAATGTCCCGTCATCATTAAATTATTGTTAATATTGTAATTAAAGTTCCCAATAATAGTAAAGAAATATTAAAATGGTGGAATCATTTTACTAAACCCTAATCCTGAAAAAAATACATGAGATTAATAAGTGCACTTGGATGACCAGTTTCGATCGTCAAGCGATCATCATCAGATCCATTACAATTAGGCCCAAAAATTTATGAGAACATATTTACAATATGTACACTTATTTAGTTGCAGTATGTGTTGAGATAATTCAACTCGTCAATATTTGTTTGTTGTAGTTCATGTGATGTTTTGTTAAAATACTGAAATTGGTGATAGATCTCCAAACTTGCTTGTTTGGAGTGAATATGTGATTATAGTTAAGTGATAATTCAACTCGTCAATATTTGTTGGTTATAGTCTCTGTGATGTTTTGTTAAGATACTGGAATTGGTGATTAGTCCACAAACTTGCTTGTTTGGAGTGAATATGTGGTTATAGTTAAGAGATAATTCAACTCATCATTATTAATTGTTGGTTATAGTCTCTGTGATGTTTTGTTAAGATACTGGAATTGGTGATTAGTCTCCAAACTTGCTTGTTTGGAGTGAATATGTGATTTTAGTTAAGAGAAAATTCATCTCGTCAATATTTGTTGGTTATAGTCTATTTGATGTTTTGTTAAGATACTGGAATTGGTGATTAGTTTCCAAACTTGCTTGTTTGGAGAGAATATGTGATTGTAGTTAAGAGATAATTCATTTCGTCAATATTTGTTGGTTATAGGCTATGTGATGTTTTGTTAAGATAATGGAATTGGTGATTAGTCTCCAAACTTGCTTGTTTGGAGTGAATATGTGATTCTAGTTAAGAGATAATTCAACTCGTCAATATTTGTTGGTTATAGGCTATGTGATGTTTTGTTAAAATACTGAAAGTGGTGATTGACCTCCAAACTTGCTTGTTTAGAGTGAATATGTGATTGTAGTTGAATGGTCAATACAGATTGTATTGTACACGCTACTTATCTGATGGGGGCTTGCACGGTCCTGGTGAGAGCAGTTAGCTTAGTCACTGTCTACTCTCAACTGGGGGATCTTCCCTTTGTAGGCTTACTTTGCAGATATGTGATATATATTTATATTTAAAATGAATTACTACCACTTATTGTGAACACCACCGGCCACGGTAGTCGACAGCGCTAAGGCGTTATCTCGTGCCTCATTGGCATCAGGAGAGCGTGTGTTCAATTCTCACCTCAGCCGTCCTGAAAATGGTTTCCGTGGTTTCCCATTTTCACCACTAGGCAAATGCCGGGACGGTTCCTTTCAATAGGTCCGTAAAATAAAAGAAATGGCCACTGTATGCATTAATTAAATTATTGTGATGACCTCGTGGTGTAGCGGTTAGCTGCCGCCCCGCGGAGGTCCGAATTTGATTTTCAGTTTTGCCAATTAATTTTAATTCTGGTGTCGAACGGGGTACACTCAACCTTATGAGGCAAAACTTAGTGGAAGAGGGTCCGATTCACATCTCAGCCATCCTGGAAGTGTTTTTTTTTGTGGTTTCTCCCACTTCTGGTCCAGGAGAATGCTGGGCTGGTTACTAACTTAAGGCCACGGCCACCTCCTTCCCAATCCTATCCTCCCAATTCACATAATAACACAGGTAATCACAGAAATTCCACACACACTAATTCGGTATATACGGGGCTATATGACCACGATGTTGCAGCCCTTAAAATAAGCAACAACAACTACCTCTTATTGTCAGGTTGGGGAACTGGGGACTCGATACTTCTCTTTGTATTGATTATAATCGAATGCTTTTCAGTTGGTCAACACGATTCTGCTCAATTATTGATTTCGTTGCTTATTTTAGGAGCTGTGAGATCGCAGTCATAAGACTCCGTGTATTTGTGTGTGTGTGTAAATGTGTGATAACCTGAGTTATTGTGATGGCCGAACTAGTAGGCTATGTGTAAATTGATCGGATTGGGAAGGTGGCGGACCTGGCCTTAAAATAGGAACCATACCAGAATTTGCCTCATCCACTTGAGGGCAAACCGAGAAGAGGTGTCTTCGATAACCTTATCAGCCAGAGTGGTTTTCCGCGGTTTGCCATTTCCACTCACGGCAAATGCGGGGATGTTTGGTCCTTAAATGCACGGCCATCTCCTTCTCAATCCTAGTCTCAATTACAAATACACACACTCTTACATACACCACTATAACTCTCTATATATCCTAGTACACATGGCTGAATGGCTAAGATGTCCAAGCTCTTAGCAACAAGATAAGGAAACGCGTTATTGCGCTCTGTTCAAAAGCGCAAATAATAAAAGAAAGAATGTTTGATTTTAGCAAATAAGTAAATAAGTAAATAAATAAATAAGTAAATACATAAATAAATAAATAGTCTTATATAAATAAATAAAAATAAGTAAATAAATCAATAAATAAATAAAAGGATCTTACCAGATGGAAGACGATGGTACAAACCAAACTTTGAACTGTACAAACACCAGTAAAACATCACAGATGCCATCAGGAGACGCCTGGCTCTCTACGGCCACCGCTACTTGTACAGAATGGACCACCACAGGCTGTCTTATAAGATCTTCAAGGTAGCCAAGAAGGGAAGCCACCGGGTCCTTGTGGATCAAACAAATTGAGAAGGATCTTGCTGAACTTAATATTCAGCAAGAAGCGGAGGCTGAAGTTCTACGGATATTTACTACGAATGGATGAAGGCAGGCTGACCAAAAGGATCTTCAGCTATATCATGGGGTTAAAGGTCACATGTAAATGCGTAGATAAGGTGAAGAGGAAGAGGGATGCAGCGGAAGTTGGAATTATTCCACCCTTGGCCCACGATAGAAGAGAGTTCCGCAGCCGAGTTGACGGAGACAAGAGAAAGAAAGCCAGTAAGTCTTTAGTTCCTTGCGGTCCATAGTTGGCCAAATTCGATAATAAAAAGTAAAAATAAAAATAAATAAATAAATAAATAAATAAATAAATAAATAAATAAATAAATAAATAAATAAATAAATAAGAAATAAAAACAATAAAGAAATGAATGGATGCATGTTACCCTATGCTGTTAAGGACAATCCTGAGGACAATGCTAATTTGTGCCTTTTAAGCTGACGCTGGGTAAACCGTTACAAACATCTAAACAATATGACCGAGCCGCTCAACTTCCTCACGCACGAACCCTGAAGGAACCTAATTTACAGGGAGAAGTATCGAGCCCTCTGTTCCGAGTGTCATTACCAATTACCGCTCCTGTCAATCTTGCTCCTAGTGGGGTCTATCCATTTAATTACAGCGAGCAATGAGTGATCCGTTAATTAAAGACGCATTCATGGGGGAATCTGTTTCACTGAATCGGAAATATCCCGACGGCCAGCACCTGGGGCGATCTGTCTCAGTATGTGATGATATCATAATTTTGGAGGTACAGTGCCAAGAGAAATTACTAATGAATGGTTTAGGTTCTCCTGGCTGTTTTCAGACAAAATTACAGCAATGACAGCTTCCTCAGTGGATGAGGGGCAGTGGTGTTCGTAGGCCTAATTCCCACCCACAGAAAACAAGACTTTTGAAGGGCGGTAGAAACTCACCGCACTCCGAGTCGTATGACGTCGACTTGAAAAAGATATCGTGTGCCACATAGGTTGATTTGAATAAATAAGTATATAAATAAATATGTATATAAATAAATAAATAAATAAAAATCTCTACATGCTATAAAACAGTCCCCGATTCTTGGATGTAACGGGTAATCTCGAGAACGACCCGATGGATTGCCATGCGGTTTTCACCATTCTGTAAAGGATTTCCCGAGGAAGGTTTCTGTAGAAAAACATTCATTTATGACCCAAGGCAGCCGAGCAGTAACGACTTCAGTGAGTCGAGTCGATGAAAAAAACTGCCGTCAGTGCGACTTTTAAACGTATGCTGGGTAAACCGTTAAAAGCATCTGTAAGTTATGCTATGAGTGTAAGAATTGTTCAGCATGAAAAGTTCTACAAAACAGTCCCGGACAGCATATCTCTATATTTAATACATCGCTCACTATAAGTGTTTTTACGTTTTCATTTCTTACAACAATCTCCATTGAGTGGAAATTTTAATTACTAGCTTCTGAGCGAGTTTACGAGCTAGCGAGCGAACCTATCACCCCAGCTTTGGCCAGCATCAAACTGTCGAATCATGTCGAGTTAAGACTTCAGAGAAGAGTATATGAGTTTGGAGTTTTGCTGTTCACTTCGGCTTTTCTGAATTGCGTCTGGGACCTGCCGTCCGTGCGCCTGTTAACCGTTGAAGATATCGGGCAAAGCCGGGGCGGGTTTCTACGTAAATAAATAAATAAAAAATGTATATTAAATAAATAAATAAACACCCTTCTAATAAGGCACGACCACTTCCACCTCCGACTTACTTCACATTGCATTCATATCATCTCTCATTGAGATCGTCCTACGTGGTTGACGTTAGGAAGGACATCCTGCCATAAAAATCATCCACGACTTAGGAAATTCATCTCACCTCATCACCGACCCCGTAGAAACGAATAACATAAGGGGTAAAATTACAGTCAACGTGATCGTTTAGAATTTGAATTCCAAACCAGCTCATGTATTGCTAAAAATTCTGGAGGTTTATCAGACCATTTCTCAATCCTGTTATTTCACAGAGATAAGACATTTATTTTCTAGAGAACGTGATGTTGGTTCCAGTGCAGTCATCTGTCTGTCTTTGGAATGCTGAGCCAACTAAGTTGGCTCGGTTCCCGGTCGGGAGACTGTCCAGTGACCGAACGTGTTTCAAATTGTTCCGCTGGTATGTGGCGAACGGACACCTCAGAACATTCCGCTTCTCTAAACTTGCGTCCAATGTTTTATTCCTGTGGAGTTGCAAGAGTAGGCAAGCCATACGCTGACCACAAGCATCGTTCAGATCTACTCGTTAGTGATCGTACATGATCGATATGTCTGTCATTAGCGTTTCAACAACATGCACAGTTAAATATCCTCCCAGCAGGGGAGGTGAGGTTCGAAACCCGTGAGTGACCAATACCACAACATTAGCTTTGAGCAGTGAAGAACCATCCAAGCTGCTGCACTCTATTGCGATGAAGATATATCCTGTAGACAAAATAGTGGTGATCCTCTCCGTTATGTTCGAAACTAGTTTAGAGTTACACAAAGCTAAAATCATAAATTCAACAAATTAGGTTGTTCTTGTTTTCTGTTTCATGGTTGAAAGTATACTTGTTGAATCCTTAACAAACTCCAACTAGACGCAATAAATAAAATCCCTCTCGGTGCGCCGGAAGTCGCAGGTAGATTTCACCGGGCAAACTAGGGGATAGGCGAAAATAGGCAAAATATGGAGATATTCGTAGAAGGACCAGACCTCATTTATACCCCTCATTATGGGAAAGATTTTACAATTCAAGCTTAAAAAAATTCTTCTTTTTTATGCATATTCTTCACATTTTATTGTCTTCTGAGGACGGTAGCCTTTCCGTCATATGAGGTCTATTTTTGTACTGGTGGTCACACTGTTATTATTCAAGGTTTCAACACTGATGTGTAACTATATAACGGTCTGTTACTTCTTCACGCAAAATTGTATCTCCCACATTGACAGATGGAATAAGTAGAAGAACTAAATAGCCCATTTTCAAATTTAATATCAATAATCGCCTCTAAACAACATACACAATTTCAGTTTGATTGCTGTAATAGATTCGTAGAATTTGAGAACCGTCTAAATATTTCGGATGGCCACCATGTTGGATTGTTATATATATATAGGCCATAGAGTTGTGTACTATTGCATGAAGATTATTTCGTAGGTGTATTATTCAAACTTAAATCGCATGATTAGGACACTAGAAATAAAGTCAACAAGATTTTAAAAATTCACACAACCACCATCTTGTGGTTATGAAAACAATTGAAATAACAATAACTAACTATAACTAATACTGCCATCTCCTTCTTCAATCGACATCTCAAGAACAAATACTCACACAAACGCAGCCATCGCAGTGACACAGATTATCACACAAATGCCACACTCACCCAATTATACGGACCTACTACCCTGCCAGAGAATTGTTACAGCTAGACGTGGAGCGGGACTGTTGTGTAGACCAGCGGTTCCCAAACTTTTTCGGTCACGGAACCCTTCAGAAGTCATGATTTTCCCGCGGAACCCTATCTCTATCCCTGATTTTTACAGAGCATTGTGAACCCACAACGTTCTTCCTGCTTTCATCTATCCTTATTGCCTGGGTGTTTTTTATAGCCTAACGCTAACGTGGTAGGTTTGGAAACAAAGAGAAAACATTTTAAATGTACATGCAAGCCTTTATTTTGGAACAAAAATATAAACAATTATTTTAGAACAATAAAAATTGGATTTCCATCTAATTACTAATGTGATGAATGAAATTGTTTCATTTTCGTTCTTAAAATAGTTTTGAAATCGGGCTTTATGTCCAACAGCTGAATACGTAAATCCGGGGCAGTATTCAACTTACTCCTAAATTTGTTTTATCATTTTAAATTGTTATGTCGACTTTATCTGGGGTCTGGCGTTACGTTACGGTGACGGGACGAAATGTTCCGAGAGTGCACATAGGTGTGTGACGTCATAGTACGATGTAGCAGCCGAGTACTGTCCCCGTTTACCCGGATAGTAGGCTGTCAGATATCCGCCCCCTCAATCGGATTGCCAATAATCAACCGCACCGGCTCAGCTACACCAATGAAAATGGCACTGACAGATACTACCGAGGTTTGAGCACAGAAGTTAACAAGAAATTATTGTGGAACACACCAAAATAGACGGGGGTTCATACTTACCTTTACTTACCTCTTAAAAATTATCTCGGGGATTGGGTTGACAACAGGATCTCTAAAGTATGCTCCCACAATAACCTCCACCATGACATTTAAAAATGAACCAGAACGAAGACAAGAACTTTGAACTGTACAAAAGCTTTATTTCAAATAAAGGGTATGATTTTAACAAACTCAACAAAATAAATGTGGCTATCAGTAGCCCATGTCAATCTGACTATGTCCTCCTGTAGGACTTGCAAAGTTATCAAACAATATGTTAGCTCCCACGAGCTCAAAATAACGTAACATTCATAGCACACTTGGACTGGAAAAGGAAGTCAGGACGAGACACATATACAGAGCATTTGTTTTCTTTTAATAAACATCACACTTATATATAGGCACAAGGCCAGAATGTAGACGACCTTGCCCGCTGATAACCAGTTGTCTGGCCAGCTGCGGTCTACCCTTCAACCTGTCGCACACCTGTCAAATGGACTCACTTGTCCTGCTATGTTGCGTAAGAATCCAGCTCCCTCTCAAAAGTTTTAAATGTCCGCAAGACAACAGAAATATAGTTACGCAAATCTTTCAAATGCTTTTCTCACACACCACTGGATTATTCTGACAATCCCTAAACTTGTTTAATTAGCATCAAATGTTTAATAAGCGTTGTTTAGAGTATGAAACAAACTCCTAAATGTTTATAACAAAAGCTCAAAAATAATTTATAACAATTAGAAATTGTTTATAATATTTGTCAAAGACAATAAAAAAAATTTAAACACGCCTCTAACATTACATTCGTTCCACATTATTGTCAAAGATATTTACATCATTATTTACGATATTAACATTTAAATTATTCAAATTATTAGTTTAAGAAATACATTTAACCACATGTTCATCCGGTTGGTAATTTCATAATCGTGTCAATATAATCGACCAATGAAGGTTAGTTATACATATTTAATGTCACAATCTGGTTTAATAAAGGTTGTAATAATTATTATAATTATTTGTGACGGTAATCTTCATTCAAAATCTTATCTCAAATTCTTTCAATACTATTGTTAATTATAACAGTAAATTCACTTGATTAATTTTCAATGGACTAAGACAATACACTCCATCGGAAAATACTTCGCTTACAAATTAATGCACAAAACTGCATTAAAATAGGCCCAAAATTCATCATATATTAATATATACGGCATCAAAATCTTCCACAGAACTTACAAAAACCTCCACTAACAAATTCTTCAACATCCTTAATTACTGTGGGAACCTTCTTCGTTAATTCAAGGGCATTATACATCAGCGACTTTCAACACGTCTGCTGCACTAGCGATTATACATTCATAGTTCCACTTCAAAAATTCTTATAATCATTAATTGTTTCAAAACTGTTATCTTAAACCTTCGTGGATTTCATTCATGAATCGAAATGAAGTAAAAATTTGCCAATCACAAACAAATTTAATAGTGAATACGCTTATATACGCCTGTCTGGTCTATCAAAATTTAAGATTAACATCTTCAAAGAATTGTAGTATAAAAATACTATCATCAAACAAAGTGCGACTAAACTGCAAAATAGTCGAATAGAATCCAATTAGACTGTGGAATGCAAACATCATTATATAAATCTCTAATTGAGAAAAAACTCCTAACAAAAGTTCATGACTTTAATGCATTCAATAATTCATAATTAAAGTTCATCTTTCACAAAATTGTCTATGATGCAATGGTCGTTCATAACTGACGATAAATGTCTGTGTTGCAATCAATTCAAATAACGACTAGTATTTCCAAGATCGTCGACAACGTAATGGATTTTAACGCTCTAAAATCAATTAAATGTTCTTCCTTCTTGATGATGACAGAAAATTGGTCAAAGTAATTAAACTGGGGTAGAATTACTTTAATAAAGTGACACGCTGTCTGAATTTAAATCTGCCATAAAAATCATTGACTTAAGTCAAATCGTGACTACAAAACTAAGCAAAATACTGAAAAATCTAAATATCAGTCTCAACTGATCCAAAATCATTTAACTATGCCCATGACATAACCATATCTTAATAAATCGTCGAAAAAGGCATAACACATCAAGGTGTACTGAGTACAGGAATCTCAAACAAGAATATAGGACAAAATACATGAGGACAGAAAATATGGGAAAATGGTTGCTCAGATATCGCTAAAAAACTCAAATAAAACAATAAACGTTCACGACTACCTTATCTGCCGATTGACGTTCCAGAGGAAAATTCCCCAAAGAAGACTGCTGATGGATCCATTTCACCAACTTGAAGATGAGCTCCATCCTCCAAACAGGAAACAGCACCCTCGGAGAACCGAACTGCTTCCTTCTCCGGAAATTGCACTGCTCCGTGTAGGCGAAAGACATCCTTCCGGCAAAATTTTTCTTTGTGAGTCGGGACTACCCTGACCTCTCTTGAAAAATCCCTGAAGTTCCAGTAGAAAATCGCCATGAAGTTTTTGTAGTAATTTCCGAAGAAATATTCATATTCAGTGAGTATGAAATCGTTTCCATTGCTGTTTGATAGTATTCAGCGTTGAACCACGAAACATGGGTGTAGATGGTTATTCACCACATGTTTGCTTGTGTGGAATGGCAATTAGCGAAGTTCCATGCTGCTATCTTACTCCGTTAATATATGTCCCAATTGCATTAAAGTCCTTTAGCCTTCCATCTTCTCTTCGGTTATTGTAATAGTAGAACAAACTGCCATATTAAACTGCTCCATAATACTGTAGCGTTGTGTCACAAAAGCAATCTGAAGTCTCCCTATTGCACTAGCAGTGTCAGCCGTGGCATAGAATCTGACGATACAAAGTGCTTCTCAGATGGCGAGAAAATCAGTTTGGTCAGTCGTCTAAAATTGCCAATATCTTCCGAAATAACTCCGTGAAATTGTTCAACTTTTCTACACTCCTTAATGTAGCACTGCACAATAGAATTAGCTTATAGGCGACCGCTAACTGTTCATAGCTAATCTTGTAGACGCGTTATAATGTGCGTTTTAACTTCACCTAGTTTTACTCACTGTAAACTTGCACTGCTTGTCTGCTCGATAGTTCACTGCGGTGGCTTCACCACGCGTTATAATGACGACTCTTTCTACTAATTTCACTCGACGTCTCACCGAAATGACTATATAAGAACTGATACTGAAGATCTGAGCTTAGGTTCTGACGATTTGAGATCTGACGATATGAGACTCCTCTCTTCTGCGCAAGGCCTTTTATAAACTTCATAAGGGGCGTATCCATCCCTTCCATAGCGTGTTACTGCGTCATCGCTAGAAGTTCTAACTTCGTCAATACATGACGGATTTTCAAAATTCAAAAACTGAAAATAAATTTCACCAAAATTCCAGATCAATGCCTCTACTGCAAATGGATTTCCATAATTCTGCATTCCAAAAAGCATTAAAAATACCATAGTTTCAGCAATCTCCGTCTTCCTTCAAACTATCGTTCATTGGTTCGAGCCTCCCCTCCAATAGCATAATTTCTTCCTCAGCATAATTCCACGTTTCCTGCGACTGCGTCGTAAATCTCGGATCTTTCTCGAATAAATGCTGACGTCACTGAGAATCTCAGCTCAAGTAGCCTGCTGGCATAACGTCTGCATCATCCGTGCTTACGTCATGACTACCCACGTCATAACTATGACAGCCATAACTTTCTTCATAATTTCCAAAATAGCCACCGTGGTCTCTATATAATTCAATTTACGGGGGCATTCTCCCCTCACCACGTTTTAAAAACAGTTGCAAATTGTTTTTAAACTCAGTGTTACAAGTATCTCAACTCTCTTGAACACGAAATTGAATTATTACTGGCTTACTCTAGGATAGTATCTTTTCAAATTTCCAGCATTGAACTTGCCGTAAATGACATTATTCTCACCATCGTAGAGCTCATAACAGTTGTTTCCATAAGCGTTCGTAATTCTAAACGGACCCATAAACACAAATCCAAACTTGGGATAGATTTTCTTGCTCATATCAGCCTTGACAGGTCTGCGTAGTAATACAAGATTTCCAACTTGTAAGGGTGCACCAAAACGTTTTCCAGCTACTCTTTTCAATCGTTTCTCTGCTGCTTTCTGGAGTTGTTCCTTCACCTTGTCAATCCTCTGCTGCCTTCCTAGGTCGGGATCTCTAGGAACGTGGTTGAAAAGATTATCCCACGGCCTTTCTGGGTTTCTTTCTAGATGAAGTCGCATTGGCACTTCTCCTGTGCACTCCTGCACTGTAGAGTTCAGACATTCCTCAATAAGGGGCACAAATCTCACCCAACCAGAATGATCATTTGGACAGAAAATTCGACAGAATTTCGAACATTCAGCCATATATCTTTCTGAGGAATTCGATTCTGGGTAACGCACGCTTGAAAATAAGTGCTTAATGCCAAGCCTTTCCATATCCGCTGCATATTCCAAGGATGTAAACTGCGTTCCATGATCAGACAGTAGATATTCTGGTTTACCAGCTTTAGGAAATACAGCATTTTCCAGTCTGCTTACAACGTTCCTCGTGTTAGCTTTCTGCATGGGACTCATTGTAACAAATTTTGAGAAAACATCCACGGTAACCAACAGGTACTGGTTACCCTGATATCCCTTCGGACAGGGGCCAAATATATCCGTCGCCATGAGTTCGTTTGGTTTAGAAGGAATCATAGCCTTCGGTTTTCCTTTTAATAAAGCAAAAGCATACTTTGCTCTTTGACATTTGTCACATGATCGAATGACCTTGGCAATGCTGGAACGCATGTTAGTCCAAATAAATCTCTCTTTAAGAGTATCAAGAGTTTTATCTAAACCGGCATGTCCAGTTGCGTGATGAGCTACCCACACTAAATTGACAACAAGTTTAGGTGGCACGACTATTCGGAGTTTTGTATGCGCAGAGTCAGCATACTTGCATACGATGTCTCCACTCAAGACAAAGTGTCGTGAATTTCTCCGTGTAGCTGCATAGTCAACATCAGTATTGTCCATGTAGCCCTTGAGGAACCTGTACATTTTCCTTATTGGAGCGTGTCTCTTCTGTGAAACACCGATTCGGGCTAACCTCCTAACGGTTTCTTGATCTTCTTGCTCCAATTGTACATGGTGTATCTGCACATTTTTAATAGGGTTACGTGATAGAGCATCAGCCAGTAAGTTATCTTTCCCAGGCTGGTGGACGATAGTGGCGTTAAACTGTTGGGTGAACAAAGCCCAACGTGTCAGTCTATCACTCGACATGTCAGTTTGCAGCATAAACTGTAGTGCTTTATGGTCAGTAATAATGATGACCTTATGTCCCAGCAGGATTTTCTTCCACGCTTGCAATGCTGTCACAAAAGCTAACGCTTCAAGTTCAGTCGTGAAGTAGTTTTCCTCGTGTTTCTGCAACTTCCGACTAGTGAATGCAATGTAGTGCTTGTTGCCTGCCTCGTCTTTCTGGTATAAGACTGCACTAATGCCTATTCTTGATGCATCAGACTCAATATAGAACACCTTCTCAAAGTCTGGGTACTCCAGTTTCACGTTATTCCTGAGCATCTCTTTTGCTTTCTCAAAAGCCTCGTCTGCAGCGGTACTCCATTTCCATCTGTTATTCTTCTTGAGTAAGTCGTACAGAGGAGCCATAATTTCAGAGTATCTTGGACAGTGGCTGCTAATAAATTGGCATGCGCCTACAAATTCTCTGACTTGTTTCACCTTAGTTGGCTTTGGAAATCTCGTGATCGCCTCTACGTTTTGCATGTTTGGATGATATCCATCTTTATCAATAGTATGCCCCAAGTAATTTATCTCCTTCTTCAAGAATTGACATTTTCCAAAATTGACCTTGATATTGGTCTCCCTTAAATTCTCGAACAACTTTCTCAAGTGCACTAAATGTTCTGCGGCGCTGGGTGAAGATACGATTAAATCGTCAATGTAGCAGATTACATTTTCTTTCACTTCGTCAGTGAGCTTACTATCAAGTGCTCGAATAAGTGCTGGTCCACTGTTAACCATTCCAAAAGGCATTCTGACAAAGACCCATGACGTCTGGTCAAATAAGAATCCAGTGTACTGCATACTATCTTCTTCTAGTTGAACTTGATAAAATGAAGACGTCAAGTCAAGAACGCTGAAACATGCTCTCCCTTTGAATTTTCGAAGCAGATCTCTAATCTTGGGTGGTCGGTCAATTTCTGGAAGAATCTTCAAGTTGATGGTCCTGGCATCGAGACAAAGACGTATCTGACCATTACTTTTCTTCACTACTGTGATGGGGTTTATATAAGACGACGCCTGTTTTTTAATAATCCCGTCTACCTCCATTTTTCTGATTAACCCTCGTACTTCTTGATAGTATTTCTCAGGTATGGGGTATATTCTCTTCTGGTAAGGGGTTTCATCTGTCAGCCTTATCTTGTACTTATAATCCTTAATCAATCCAGGCTTTTCATCAAAAATATCTTGGAATTCCTTTATCAGATCCTCAAATTCCCCCTGAATTTCTTCAAATCCTTCAGTTTTTCTACTGGGTATTTCTGCTAAATTTTCCACTTCATTAATTATGGTATTCAAAATTTCTTCCCTAAGGTCTATTTCCAGACTGTTTTTCACGTCCTGTTTTTCTATCTCTTCTGTGATCATGTACCCATCATTAAAGCTAATACTTCTGTTCTTCATGTCAATAATAGCTCCAACCTTCGATATAAAATCGATTCCAAGCACCATATCAAAATTGATCTTGCTCACCACAATGAAGATCTGTTCATAATTCCTTCCATTCATCTCAAAGTTCAATAACACTTGAATCTTGCACTTCACTGCCTTATCTTGGAATATCCCTCTCACTTTGACGGTAGAAACTGGTAGAACTGTCATGTTCTCTCCTTTTAGCAGACTTTGATAACATTCCTCTGAAATGATGGAGATAATTGCACCAGTATCCATCAGGGCTTTGTACTGTTGGCCATCTATCAGTACAGAAATAATAGGTAAGGCACATGGTCTTTCCTCTTTAACGATACCCCTCTCTTCTAGCAAATCTTCATCAGTAACTTCATATATCTCATTAATTGTAATCAGGTGTGGTGTGGCAATGTATTTACAAGTTCTCACTGTCGTTGAGAAATCGGCGTTTTTTTTGTGTTACCGACCTCAAAATTCTGCTGGCTCGTAGAAGGCCCAGGATCGATTACAACATCCTGCCTTTTCTTTTGGTTTTCGGCTTCTTTTTCCCGTAATTCTTTCAGGTATTGCTGGCTTTCCCTCCCTCTTTCCTGATACTGATCGGGTGTCATAACCTGACCTTGAGGATCTTGATTTCTATTTTGGTTCTGGTTATTTCTATTATAATTTCTGTTATAACCATTATTGTTGTAGTATCTGCCTCTTCCATTGTTGTAATTTCCTCGATTATAGTTCCAGCCTCTTCTCTGTTGATACGGACGGTAACCTTGCGATCTGTTATTTCGAAACTGATTATTCCTGTGGGGACCTACATTGTCAGTTTTCTCTTCATCTGGCTTGTCAGTTTGTTGGACTTGGTCCATATATACAGCATTTATTTCTTTGAAGTCATGCCTTTGACCTTTCTGTACCACGTTAGGCATTGGACTTGTGTAGTCTAACCTCCTCAGTAATTCGTCCATGCTGGTCAAATCCCTGATGTTTGACGAAATGATTAGTCTCCTCACCTCCACAGGCAGCATGCGAGAAATCGCATCAATTAATTGCTCCGTTGACAATGGGGGTTGCAAAAATCTCAAGCGGGACAATTGACTCGTAAAGAAATCAGCGTACCGTGTTGGAAGAGTACCTGAGTATTTTCTTGAATACACCTCCGCTCTTAACGAATTCTGCGCTTCTATGGACCAAAATCGTTTGATTAATGCCTCTGCAAACTCGTCAAAGTTACTGAATGTGTATCTAAAAGCGCGAAACCATTCAAGGGGTCCTCCAATCAAAAATCTCTCCACTATCTTCATCTCTCTCTCTCTGGGAATGTGAGCTTCGACGAAATAATCTTTGAGGTTCCTTATATATTCTATAGGCGTCAAACTATCAGTGTTGCTGAATTTTTGCGGTTTGTCTTCAAAATTCCTGATAACCGTCACGTTCCTCGGATATGCATCCGGGTAGTTTTTCCCACTATCTCGATAGTTCCACTCAGGTTCCATATTCCTCTCGTCATCTTCCTCCCTGAATCTGGATATACGTTCTTCAGGAGTCACGTCCCTCTCTTCTGGAGCTGGGTTATATCTTCTGGCGTAATTCCTATTGGTTTCGCAAGCCAAGCCTTCTGTATCCTTGTCAGTGATTTCCGTTATGACTTTCTTGATTAACTCTTCTTTGTAGGTCTCCATCAAACTAGCTTCTCCTAGCTTCAAATTCTGCAGTTTGCTCGTCGTTTCATTCACATCAGAGACAACTTTATGAATCTGTTCCTCTAATGCAGATTTTAATGCTTGCACATCCTGACCTAATTGTGTTCTATCTTCTACTTGTCTCTCGGATAGCGAATCCATCCTGACGCTTAAATCTTTCCTAATCTGTACTACTTCATTGTTAATATCTATTTGAGTACTGGCAAGTTTCCTTTCAATACGTTCCTGAATTTGGGTTACATGTTCCCCACTTGACCTATTCCACTCGTCTTTCCATACTGCTACATTTGCCGTTAACATTTCTGCTATGTCTACTTCGATATCTTCTTTCAGTAATCTATTATGGTCTAATACCTGGGTTCTCATGACCTCTACATCATACTTTAAACCTGCTAAAGACGCTGTCGTTCTAACTGACTCATCAACTAATCTAGTCGTTAAGGCACTCATATTCCGCGTACAAAGGGTTTTCGAATTTTCTATTTCTTCCCTGACTTTATTTACATCAGTTTGGACTTTAGCAATATCTACGAAAACTGTGTTGACTTCTACTTGAATCTTATTTATATCACTTTGCATCTCATTTACATCCGAATGAATGTTATTAATATCAACCTGAACATTGGACACATCAGTTCTAACATTTTGGATTTCTCTTTGGACTTCCTCAACCTTGTCTTGGACAGTCGCAACATCATTTTTAACAACAACTACTTCAGCCCTAGCACAAGAGATATCACCTCGGACATTAGCCACATCTAGATTCAACATTGTAAGATCTTTCTGTACCTTAGAAACATCAATTTTAACATCAGCAACATCTTTATGCATATTAGACAAATCTTTATGGACATTGGACACGTCTGTGCGCATGTCAGTTACAGTATTCTCGATTCCTTGGGTATTAATCTGTAAACGGGACATATTATCCTCTAAGTTAGCAGAACTGGTCTGGAGAACTTTCATATTCTCCTCCATTCGACTAGTACTCTCCTTCATACTTTCATTCATGCTAGCTTTCAAATTGGCAGACAAATTACTAGCATTCTCCTCCATTCGACTAGCATTCTCCTCCATCATCTTCTTCATACTGCTATTCATGCTAGCTTTCATCTCTTCTAACATCATTCTAAGACTTTCATCTGCCATTACAATATTATTCAAAAATAGACTGCTGTAGGGACATACATCAATAGAGCAAAATAACAACATCTGAGCAACACTTTTCACCATATATAAATTTGATCAATTTTCTGTCTTAAATCTAACTTATAACTACCTTATAATTAACCTTCGAAGACCCTTCATGTTGAAACAAACTCAAGCACACGTTCAGATTTCCCTGGCTCATTTTAAAATATCCTAACACAAATAATTTACATTTACAATCCAAATAATTTAATTTTATCTTTAATATGACTAAAACATGTCATAAGCCGGTCAAATAAAATAAGATTCCAGATCATAGGCGATTTTCCTAAGTTTCCAGCCTATTTAACCTCTCAAGTTATATAAGATCTGATCTTTTCTGAGTGTAATTTTCCTAATACAATACAACATTTAATTCCTATATAATCACACTCTTAAATACTACAATTGGCCAAGACATCTAACAAAGAATCAACCACTTTATTTGAGTCTAATTGAGCCACACGTTTTAGGTTTGCCAATCCTACTGGCGTTCAACCTGGTGATCCACTTATGTTGAACAAGCCCCATACGTTGACTGCACCAATCCTTCTGTCCCCGTTTACCCGGATAGTAGGCTGTCAGATATCCGCCCCCTCAATCGGATTGCCAATAATCAACCGCACTGGCTCAGCTACACCAATGAAAATGGCACTGACAGATACTACCGAGGTTTGAGCACAGAAGTTAACAAGAAATTATTGTGGAACACACCAAAATAGACGGGGGTTCATACTTACCTTTACTTACCTCTTAAAAATTATCTCGGGGATTGGGTTGACAACAGGATCTCTAAAGTATGCTCCCACAATAACCTCCACCATGACATTTAAAAATGAACCAGAACGAAGACAAGAACTTTGAACTGTACAAAAGCTTTATTTCAAATAAAGGGTATGATTTTAACAAACTCAACAAAATAAATGTGGCTATCAGTAGCCCATGTCAATCTGACTATGTCCTCCTGTAGGACTTGCAAAGTTATCAAACAATATGTTAGCTCCCACGAGCTCAAAATAACGTAACATTCATAGCACACTTGGACTGGAAAAGGAAGTCAGGACGAGACACATATACAGAGCATTTGTTTTCTTTTAATAAACATCACACTTATATATAGGCACAAGGCCAGAATGTAGACGACCTTGCCCGCTGATAACCAGTTGTCTGGCCAGCTGCGGTCTACCCTTCAACCTGTCGCACACCTGTCAAATGGACTCACTTGTCCTGCTATGTTGCGTAAGAATCCAGCTCCCTCTCAAAAGTTTTAAATGTCCGCAAGACAACAGAAATATAGTTACGCAAATCTTTCAAATGCTTTACTCACACACCACTGGATTATTCTGACAATCCCTAAACTTGTTTAATTAGCATCAAATGTTTAATAAGCGTTGTTTAGAGTATGAAACAAACTCCTACATGTTTATAACAAAAGCTCAAAAATAATTTATAACAATTAGAAATTGTTTATAATATTTGTCAAAGACAATAAAAAAAATTTAAACACGCCTCTAACATTACATTCGTTCCACATTATTGTCAAAGATATTTACATCATTATTTACAATATTAACATTTAAATTATTCAAATTATTAATTTAAGAAATACATTTAACCACATGTTCATCCGGTTGGTAATTTCATAATCGTGTCAATATAATCGACCAATGAAGGTTAGTTATACATATTTAATGTCACAATCTGGTTTAATAAAGGTTGTAATAATTATTATAATTATTTGTGACGGTAATCTTCATTCAAAATCTTATCTCAAATTCTTTCATTACTATTGTTAATTATAACAGTAAATTCACTTGATTAATTTTCAATGGACTAAGACAATACACTCCATCGGAAAATACTTCGCTTACAAATTAATGCACAAAACTGCATTAAAATAGGCCCAAAATTCATCATATATTAATATATACGGCATCAAAATCTTCCACAGAACTTACAAAAACCTCCACTAACAAATTCTTCAACATCCTTAATTACTGTGGGAACCTTCTTCGTTAATTCAAGGGCATTATACATCAGCGACTTTCAACACGTCCGCTGCACTAGCGATTATACATTCATAGTTCCACTTCAAAAATTCTTATAATCATTAATTGTTTCAAAACTGTTATCTTAAACCTTCGTGGATTTCATTCATGAATCGAAATGAAGTAAAAATTTGCCAATCACAAACAAATTTAATAGTGAATACGCTTATATACGCCTGTCTGGTCTATCAAAATTTAAGATTAACATCTTCAAAGAATTGTAGTATAAAAATACTATCATCAAACAAAGTGCGACTAAACTGCAAAATAGTCGAATAGAATCCAATTAGACTGTGGAATGCAAACATCATTATATAAATCTCTAATTGAGAAAAAACTCCTAACAAAAGTTCATGACTTTAATGCATTCAATAATTCATAATTAAAGTTCATCTTTCACAAAATTGTCTATGATGCAATGGTCGTTCATAACTGACGATAAATGTCTGTGTTGCAATCAATTCAAATAACGACTAGTATTTCCAAGATCGTCGACAACGTAATGGATTTTAACGCTCTAAAATCAATTAAATGTTCTTCCTTCTTGATGATGACAGAAAATTGGTCAAAGTAATTAAACTGGGGTAGAATTACTTTAATAAAGTGACACGCTGTCTGAATTTAAATCTGCCATAAAAATCATTGACTTACAGTCAAATCGTGACTACAAAACTAAGCAAAATACTGAAAAATCTAAATATCAGTCTCAACTGATCCAAAATCATTTAACTATGCCCATGACATAACCATATCTTAATAAATCGTCGAAAAAGGCATAACACATCAAGGTGTACTGAGTACAGGAATCTCAAACAAGAATATAGGACAAAATACATGAGGACAGAAAATATGGGAAAATGGTTGCTCAGATATCGCTAAAAAACTCAAATAAAACAATAAACGTTCACGACTACCTTATCTGCCGATTGACGTTCCAGAGGAAAATTCCCCAAAGAAGACTGCTGATGGATCCATTTCACCAACTTGAAGATGAGCTCCATCCTCCAAACAGGAAACAGCACCCTCGGAGAACCGAACTGCTTCCTTCTCCGGAAATTGCACTGCTCCGTGTAGGCGAAAGACATCCTTCCGGCAAAATTCTTCTTTGTGAGTCGGGACTACCCTGACCTCTCTTGAAAAATCCCTGAAGTTCCAGTAGAAAATCGCCATGAAGTTTTTGTAGTAATTTCCGAAGAAATATTCATATTCAGTGAGTATGAAATCGTTTCCATTGCTGTTTGATAGTATTCAGCGTTGAACCACGAAACATGGGTGTAGATGGTTATTCACCACATGTTTGCTTGTGTGGAATGGCAATTAGCGAAGTTCCATGCTGCTATCTTACTCCGTTAATATATGTCCCAATTGCATTAAAGTCCTTTAGCCTTCCATCTTCTCTTCGGTTATGGTAATAGTAGAACAAACTGCCATATTAAACTGCTCCATAATACTGTAGCGTTGTGTCACAAAAGCAATCTGAAGTCTCCCTATTGCACTAGCAGTGTCAGCCGTGGCATAGAATCTGACGATACAAAGTGCTTCTCAGATGGCGAGAAAATCACTTTTGTCAGTCGTCTAAAATTGCCAATATCTTCCGAAATAACTCCGTGAAATTGTTCAACTTTTCTACACTCCTTAATGTAGCACTGCACAATAGAATTAGCTTATAGGCGACCGCTAACTGTTCATAGTTAATCTTGAAGACGCGTTATAATGTGCGTTTTAACTTCACCTAGTTTTACTCACTGTAAACTTGCACTGCTTGTCTGCTCGATAGTTCACTGCGGTGGCTTCACCACGCGTTATAATGACGACTCTTTCTACTAATTTCACTCGACGTCTCACCGAAATGACTATATAAGAACTGATACTGAAGATCTGAGCTTAGGTTCTGACGATTTGAGATCTGACGATATGAGACTCCTCTCTTCTGCGCAAGGCCTTTTATAAACTTCATAAGGGGCGTATCCATCCCTTCCATAGCGTGTTACTGCGTCATCGCTAGAAGTTCTAACTTCGTCAATACATGACGGATTTTCAAAATTCAAAAACTGAAAATAAATTTCACCAAAATTCCAGATCAATGCCTCTACTGCAAATGGATTTCCATAATTCTGCATTCCAAAAAGCATTAAAAATACCATAGTTTCAGCAATCTCCGTCTTCCTTCAAACTATCGTTCATTGGTTCGAGCCTCCCCTCCAATAGCATAATTTCTTCCTCAGCATAATTCCACGTCTCCTGCGACTGCGTCGTAAATCTCGGATCTTTCTCGAATAAATGCTGACGTCACTGAGAATCTCAGCTCAAGTAGCCTGCTGGCATAACGTCTGCATCATCCGTGCTTACGTCATGACTACCCACGTCGTAACTATGACAGCCATAACTTTCTTCATAATTTCCAAAATAGCCACCGTGGTCTCTATATAATTCAATTTACCCCAGTGCGAGAACAGAGTTTCAAGAAGGCAGTGCGAGAACAATCAAGTAGGCAGTGAAGAAACAAAATAGAATCTTGAAACTCTGTTCTCGCACTGCCTTCTTGGTACTCGGCTGCTAGCATTTAAAACGATATAAAGTCTAGTCTTTCAGACTGACTATCCGTGTCTTTTTGGTGTAAGCATAAGCAGAAAAGCCTGCTTCGCAACGATAGGTGGACTCGAAGGGGTGCAAAGCTCGGATAGCCTTTCGGCTACTGACGGGTACTATGTCTATCAGTCCTACCCAAAAGTCATTCAGCGGCACTAATTCAAATTTCGTTTTAAAAGCGGAGGTACATTGAATTTCAATAAGATCTTCATAGTCAGGCACGGACATGTGAGGTTTATTTCGGTTGGCAAATTGATTTTGCACCCACTCGATGTCCTCTATTATTCTGATATCTGGGAAGTATTCCGTCATAGATTTCGAAAGATTTATTAAATGCTCACAAATGTTTTTGTGCACATCAGCTTCGATTTCCATCTCATTTTCACTCAGAAATTGTGCCAGGAGGAAAAAAGCATTCAAAGTTTTTCTCATTTACACATTCGATCCAAAAGTTGAGTTTGGTTCTGAATGATGTTATTTTGTCTCTGAATGTGAACGTGCTTATATCTTTACATTGCAAAGATGTAGTAACTTCAGTCAGTTTACCGAATATGTCAGCGAGGTAAGCACATCGAATGAGCCACTTCTCGTTGCGTAAAAATTCACCATGTTTGCAAGGCGCGGAAAAGTCTTCTTTCCCTATGAAGAAAACCAGAAGCTCGTTGCGCAGCTCAAACAACCTGGTCAGGACTTCGCCTCTTGAAAGCCATCCAATTTCTGTGTTCATTAAAAGCGATTGATGTTGACTTCCAATTTCTTCACAAGCCTTTGTAAAAAGCCTACACTGTAGTGGGCGAGACTCAACATAATTGACAATTTTTACAGCCTCATTAAGAACGTCCGTCAAGTCTGGTGGAATGTTCTTCGCCACAAGGGCATGTCGATGCAAGATGCAATGGCTACTGGTACAATTTGGCGCCATACTGTATTTTTTATTCTTGATACAGTCCTTTTCAATTTTCCAACTATCGCTGCAGCCCCATCGCTGCTTACATAACACACATTTCCCAAACAAGATCATGTATACGCACGCATTCAATCTCTGATTTAAAAATTTCTTCCCCAGTTGCATTGGTCTCCAAAGGTACTCATAGAAACAAATCTTCTTCCATACTTTCTTTGAATGGATACCTCACGGAAACAAGCAATATCGCAAGTCCGGCGACATCTGTACTCTCGTCCAGTTGCATTGAATATGCTTTACAATTTTCCAGTCTCTGAATTAGTTCGTCTTCGATATAGTCTGCGATTTTATGTATACGGTCGGACACAGTGTTGTTAGATCATTGGATCTCTGAAACGTTTTTCGCCGCTTCTACTCCAAGCACACAGCCGACTATTTCTTTGGCGAATAGGTGCTTGGATACAACACGAACTCCACCTAACTTCGCATTAGATACAATCTGATAGTTAGCCTCGTGTGGTTTTATTTTAAAAAATGAGTATTAAATTTGATTGTTAAGATTTATCGCGGAACCCCTGCGATGCCTTCGCGGAACCCTAGGGTTCCGCGGAACCCAGTTTGGGAACCGCTGGTGTAGACTATACATTCCGTCATCTCGCCACGTTAAGGCTGCTGCGGGCGGGTGCCCCAGGACAAGAGGGGGAACGCATATACAGTCATACAATGAGAACACACCGCACAGCGCACGACCCAGCACGACACTTGCACACACACGCCATGCGATGAGGTTTTGCTGGCGACGACTGCACATCTATCCCAGGCGTGTGGCTGGGCGGAGTGCCTTAATTCCGATTTCCGCCACCGGCAACAATTCACTGGCATAGTACATGACACAATGTCGCAAAGCCATCATCAACAACAGCATTAATGGACAGCGAACAAGGAATGATTTTTGTCTCGATCCACAAAATAATTTCATGTATCGTGTTGGAGATCCTCGACTATTTAGGGCAATGTTTAGGATTATGCGTTTCAACTTTCAAGGGGCGGCTTCGGTGGCGTAGTCGGTAGCATGCTGAGATTCTATGCCCAAGATAGCGGGTTCAAACCCAGCCGAAGCCGTCGGATTTTTAAGAGCGTTAAAAATCCCTCAGCATGCCTTCCTTCGGAGGGGAAGTAAAGCCGGTGGTCCCATGTCATAGATTTATGGCATGTTAAAGAACCTTCCACTAATTACACCTGTGTGAAGCTAAATTGGATAGGTTAAGAATGTAAACAACGCTCTTAGGTTTCTACGTTCGATGCCAAGAGCCGACTGCGGTGGCGTCTAGTAGCTAAGTTCTGAACTTGGCCTAGTAGTCGTTGACGGTGGCGCTTGGCGGCAAAATTAGGAACTATTTGAAAATTTCTAAGTTGCAGTCTGTACTTAAATTAAAAAAAAAACAGATAACACACACTAATACAGTCATCACAATTAACACCGGTTATCAGACAGATTCTACACTCACCCAAATTACACGGGGCTACATGACCGCGTTGTCGCAGCCCCTAAACTTAAGAACCAACCAACCAACCAACCTTCAAGCGGTCATCATCCGATCCTGTTAACTGTGATGAAGTTTAAACTTATAAAATTGCCCCATTATAATAGTGATTATAAACTAATACATGTATTTTTTTCTGTACAGTTATTTACATATTATATACATTGTACCACGCCCGGTCATTGTGCAAATTCGTGTTGACCAACTAAAGAGTTATAAATAACAGTGGGGTAAGATAACATCAAAAGGTTATGATACAAATTAAGAGAAACTCTTTGGCAGGAAGAAGCTTTAAATTACCAGTAAGGACTATGAAATCTTTGAAAATATTTTGCTAAAATTAAAGTCCAGCTTAGCGCCAGCTGGGGATTGATGATGCCAGCTGATCGTTGAGTGGTGGCAGATTAAATACACAGTTACAGTATTAGGAAGCAAAACAACAATAATGGAGAATACAAGAAATTCTACTTTCCCAATTTATCACGTCACCATTAAGGATTGCTTGGTCTCTACGTTGTTTAACGACAACAAAAATCTAGCGCGGGAGATATATTAGGGCACATTAATCTTGCTCGTATTTCGCCGAGTGATGGCGCTGTGTAGCCAATGTTCTCCTCCATTGTTGTTATGCTTTTGTTCTTAATTTCACCATTCATATTTAAATTACTTGAGCAAGACTCTCATCCATCGTCTGAAAGTTTTCAAAAGTAGTTACGTGTCGAGTGAATACAAAAGGAGACGAGCAAGAAAGCTAACAATCATAGAATTAATGGTCGTCAAGAACTGGAATTATAACGCTACCCCAAGTAATGTAATCAGTGACATACAAACAAGAGGAAGTTCTATATCCTTGGGAACACCACGGTGGCTGTAGCTGCTCCCTTCTGAGGGCCTCTGTTGTGTTTTATTACCAATTAACTACCAAGATATACTTCGATGAAATTGTTGAATATTATTTTCGCATAGATGTCTTAATTGCGAAACGGCATTCTAGACTGTATAGGCAAACATCCAAAGGGAGAAGAAGCGACTACCTGATACCAGTTTATTTATTTATTTATTTATCGTATGGATTTTAGTGCCGGGAGTGTCTAGGGACATGTTCGGCTCGCCAGAGTCTGTAGCTGCTTCCAGCGGACACCCAGAGGGTGAGCTACACGTTCCGTTCAATTTCAAGCAGTTACAACTTTCACTACCAAATGTCAATGATACCTAGTGGTGAACGTTGGAACTTTGATGGAGCGTTTCAACGAAATCTAACCCAGAAATTTAGCTCCACATAAGTTTAGTCTGTGGAAGGATCATCTATGTCATGGAATCGCCGGGTTTTCTTCCCCTCCACAGGAAGGCATACTGAAGGATTTTTAACGCTCTTAAAAATCTGATGACTTCTGCCGGATTTTAACCCACTAGCTTGGGCACAGCAGTTCAGCATGCTACCGACTACGCCACCGAAGCCGCCTGATATCAGTGGCGGCTGGTGTAGAAAATCAGTTGTATGGTCTAACCAACTCCTCCTCTCCCCCTACCCCCCCCCCCCCCACAAAAAAAATCCAAATATTTAGAAACATAATTTATAGAAATACTCACTCAGAATCACTCAAGAGGCTCTGCACTGAGTTTTTCATCCTGAACAAATTCAACACATAAACACTTGATGTGAGCCTGCAAAAACAGAACTTCTCTTTGTTACCAAAAGCATTGAAAAGAAACCACAACGCCGTAATGCAAAATGACAGGTTATTTTACTATAGTGAAATTTACAAACTAGACATTTTGTAATTAAAGTAAATCGCAATATCATGTCCTTATTTTGACAGCATAAGTATTATAATTTTTACAGTTCATCGATTTACAAAATGTGACTTGATAAGTTGGAAGTATTAAAATACATTCCGCTGGGAACAGCTGATGCGTCCCTCTATTTTTCCCCCGTTGTTTGCTTCGATCGATTCCCTCTAAATGCTTCCGCAGAGTCTAGAAAGTGCCACGTTCTCATATCGTGTGACCAATGCTGCCGCTCTTTAATCGAATGAAGGATCGCTGTGTGTCTTTGCTTTGGTCTTGGCTGTTGTCCCAGCAGCACAACGGAAAAGTTGAGCACGCTTGCGCAAAAGGCAGAGTTCATGTTTGCTGGCAATAAACGTAGAAATTCTCGCTGAGCTGCGATCTGTACAGCCAGTGCCGGACGCGCTCTAGATACCATGTTTTGAGAGGAGTTGAGATATTGTTTATTCTTGGGCAGACGTGTTTTTGAATGCACTGTATTTGAATAGTTTATTTAGCGTATGATGCTTCATTTGACAATCGTTGAAATGTATTACATATAATTGCTATTACAAAATAAAAATTAATATATACATATTTATATACATGGATGTAAAGTATTACAGACATAATAACTGGGATGCACGCATACACACACACACACACACACACTGCTGCAGATTCTGATATTTCATCACAAGCTGATGTCTAGTCCTTCCAACCAAGTGAGTGCCGTAGGGGTTACTTGATGTAGCTCCTCCACAGGCCCATTTGAATAGTTGATTATAATGTAATGAATTTTCAAATAATAGAATGTGCTGCAGCACTTCAGCTCATATTATGGTGCAGCCGCCCCTGCCTGATTCAGAAGTGACAAGTCCCTACCAAAAACCACACCGAGAAGTATTAAGTGCGCCAACGCTAGGACAACGGGAACACTTGGACCAAACTATGCTCCTCAGGACTTACTCACCTGATGAGTAAAAACTGAGCACTGCCCCTGAAAAGCAGGAGGCCATAGCCCTTATGGGATTTGCAAGGCTGTTTTATTTATTTATGCTTTTTTTCTTTGGGACTGTCCAAAACAACAAAATCAAGACGGTTTATTTTCTAGCAAGAGAGACGTTTCTAATTGAAGACATCAGGCAGAAAATTATGTTACAGCACACCAGGGCTTTTGAATACCAGATGCGAATCATGGAAGACAAAATAGCATCTTTCTAGCCTGAGTTCTACGGCACCGAAGCCATGGCGAATCGGGCATGAACGGCTCCCAACTACGAGATGCGCCTCGTCGTAACTAGACTGTCTACACACGGCTTCCACCACCTAATATGCCAAAACAAGAATTACCATGACCCAATGCCAGCGTGTGTATGTGAATTATGCAACCAAATGTGTGAAAGATACCACATAGAACTGTGTACAGATAGACTAAGATCAATAAGCGAATACGCAAATATATGAAAATGTTATAGAGTATGTACTGTAATCTTACATGGCTATCTAGCTGCAATTATTAAATTATTTATTTTTGTATTTACTGACAAGTTGCATTATCTTAACTAATACTCAACTAAATAAGTGTACATATTGTAAATACTTTCACCCATACCTTCAGACAGAGATTTTATAGCCTGATGATGATCGCTTGACAAGTGAAACTGGTCATCCAAGTGTATTTATGAATCTCATGTAATTTCTTTCAGGATTAGGGAATGAACCATCACGATTGGGTACAATCCTGTTGACCGACTGAAAAGCATGAAACTTGGTTTACTAGGGCAACACTGAAAATAGTTTCAAACACCATAATATTTATTTATTGTCGTGTTGGAAACTAATTTTTAGTGTTGCCTTAGGAAACTATGTTATTCAGGTTTAGGAAGTAACACCAATTACAATCGTGATAACCGACTGAAAATAAATTAAAATTTCGTTGTTGAAACATAAGTGGAAGGGAGCATACTGTAGAACTAGTTGTTGTTTGAGTCTACAGTTTCTTGACTGGTTTGTTGCAGCTCTCCATGGTTCCCTGTCCTGAGTTAATCGTTTCATCTCTAAATAACTACCACACCTTACATCCGAGGCAATATGTTGAACATATTCTAACCTTAGTCTACCCCTGCAGTTCTTGTTCTCGACCCTTCCTTCCATAAATCAGTTTGCTATTCCAGGGTGACCTACCATCCTATCTCCTCTCTTCATTAAAAGTCGTTAGAAACATCACTCCTCTCCCACTCTTCTTAATACATCTTTATTTGTTACTCATAATAATCTTCTTCATTCTGCTGTAAAACCGCATTTCAATTGCTTCTATTCTCATCTTCTCCGCTGCGCTAACAGTCCAAGTTTCACTTCCATATAGTGCCACGCTCCAGGCATGGGCTTTAAAAAACGACTTTCTAATACCGAAATCTATATTCGATGTCAACAGATTCTTTTCCTGTATAAATTCTTTCCTTGGCTGAGCCAACCTACTTTTTATATCCTCTTTGCTTAGTCGATCACTGGTTATTTTACTTCCTAACAAGAAAAAGTCTTCTACTTCCTTTTGCTTTTCATTTGCCAATTTGACCTCAATACGAGTTTCTGTTTTCTTAAGGCTGCATTTCATTATTATCATTTTAAATGATCTTGTCGACTTCGTCGTTACGCTGGGGTCTGGCGTTACGTTACGGTGACGGGACGAAATGTACCCAGATGCACTGAGGTGTGTGACGTCATAGTACTGCTTGGTGCATGTGTTCCCCGACAATCTCTACTTCGTTAGTATAAGACAAAAATCCCCGATTCTTGGATGTCACGGGTAATCTCGAGAACCACTGGATGGATTTTGATGCGGTTTTCACCATTCTGTAAAGGATATCTCGAGGAAAGATTCTGTAGAAAATAATTTATGTATGATCAATGGAAGCCAAGCAGTAACGATTTCAGTGAAAAAGTCGAAAACAAACTTGGCGTCCGTGTGCTTCTTAAGCTTACGCTGGGCAAACCGTAAAACATATCAATATAGGCCTACTATGAGCGTAAGAATTGGTCAGCATGAAAAGTTCTACCATAAAGTCCGCGAGAGCATATCTCTATCTTCAATACATCGCCCACTATAAGTGTTTATAGACTGGATGGAAGTGACACGTCCCCGCGCGCTCTGGTGAGCGTGACGGCATCCCGCGCACTTGGCCTTGCTTTGCCCTTGGTTTGCACTTGCCGTTCGCGAGTAATTTGAAACAAGATAAGCAAGATAAGTACTATGCAGGTAATTTTCCAACATGTCAAGAGTCAGCCTCCAGACTTTCTAGCATTTTTTCGCATTTGTAGCATTTAAAATGATACAAAGTCTAGTCTTTCAGACTGAGTGTCACTTTTTTGTTTTATATACATACATACATCATCATCATCATTTATTGCATTTATGGGACTTTAACGCCTACAGAAGGAGAACAAAAGAAAGAAAAGGAACATAAAAAGTGGTAACAAAGAAATCAGTTACGAAGGAGGAGGTATCTACTGCAGATAGCATTCCAACGTAGCCGGTCTCTTGCTTCATCTTCCACCGCATTCGGCTCCACTTGCTGAAGTATTGTCAATACTCGATACTTCCATCGCGTCCAGGGACGTCCCCTTGGGCTCTTCCGGTAGGTTGTAAATGAAGGACTCGGTTTTGGATGGATTCATCAGCTCGAAAGATGTGGCCAAACCACTGTAACATACATCATCATCAACCAAGTGTATTTATGAATCTCATGTAATTTTCTTTCATGATTAGGGAATTAACCATCACGATTGGCTACAAGTTTTGAAGTCAGTACATACATAAGTAATTATAATTATATGACCATTTGTTTCATATCTTGTGCAACAATAAATACATCTTTCCCACACATCTTCCATGTTTATATGAACCTTTTAACGTTTAACTTTTTAAATATGTGTTCAACCTCCGCTATAAACCGTAACTCAATCGGTTACACATCTATTTATTAAGTATTTTAATTTAATTCTGATTTCGGGTAAATAAAAAAAATCCATGGCAAGTTTTATAGAATGGCTAATTAATGCCCTTCCGATCTGTGTGAGATTCAATTTGTAGCTGGGAGTATTGAATAAACTTAAAAAGAGAAAATTTAAGAAATTCCTGAAAGTCATGAAAGAAATGAGGACTAACTTTAGAAATGTTGTTGTTTACACTATTTGGATATTTATGGAGTAACCTCGAATTTTGATCCGCTGGGTAGCCTATTGTAATGAGGTTATAATGTCAATGTGGCAAATGCACAAATGATACACTGCACTACAACGGAACAATATTATGTAAACCTAGCTGGTATTTGATATCCGAGACCTATACAGCAGCAGCCCTTCTCGTTCACTGGTCACCTCGGACTGAATACTCCAAGATCCGTTAGCTTCCGTGCTCACCAAAAGTGCTGCTACCTACTTGATTATCTGTGAACTATGTTACAAAACGCTACGTCTAAGTACTGTCCGTGCCATCTGTTGTTGCTTCTTAAAACCTTACTTGGTTTAATTAGTCTTTAGCCGGCAATGTCCTAACCTGTGATAATGTATGCTAATGGTAATGATATGATATTGATGCAGTCAGTTTTCAAAATTAAAACTCGTTCATTCACTTTAAAAGCTACCACCTAATCCACAAGATTCATGAGACGAAAATGCGTGCTGGTAAGTTGCCAGAGGTTACGCAATATGTCTCGACAGACCGGCAAAATTATCTAAATTCAAACCCAGGACCACAAAAGTGATTCACAGTAATCGTTATGAAGGGACCTGAGAACAAAGAAGTGGAGAGCTGGAGGGAACACAGATTTATATAGCGCTGCTCCGTGCTCTAAAGAGATGTCTCAGCCAGTTGTGTCTTCTAATTAATGACGCTGTCTCTGTCTTCTCCTAGAGACAATGCTGCCCAAGCACGTTTTTACACACACTAGGGGTAGCCAAATGTTTAATATCAGCTTAGAAATACCAGCGCATTCATAAATATTAATGAATGTGCCTGGCTATTGTCAGTCAGTGAAAGTATAGAGTTTGTGGAATTACAAAAAACAGTAATGATGATACAGCAAGCAGAAGCAAAATTGCGGAGGAAGAAGACATCAAAAGAAGGCATTTAAAGGAGCCAAGAAATTTATAACAGGATGTAAAGCATAGAAGGCCTATGAATGGAAGCACAGGAGAAAGAACGCTCCGTAAGAATAACGAATCTGGCGAATTTTAATTTTCTAAATATGTGTTTGTTGTTATTAACATGCTTTGTATCAATCTTGAGAAACAATGCTCAGTAAGACTCATACAGTAGTTACAAAAAGAGGAAAGCTCTTCAGGCACTCGACACACTAAATCGGAATCTCGTTTAGCTGAGAGTGCATAAACATTTTCAACTGGCTTATTACGAGGGAAGTTCCGAAAATTAATTTCGACATTTCTTTCCCAGGAACCCTTCATAGCCAAACTGACATAGCCTACACCATGGCATCATAAACTATACTCCTCGCACTATTTTTAGACATAGTCACCAGCGACATTGAGACACTTGAGGGGGCTAGTTTCAATCCCCGCAATCTCCAACATTTTCGTAAATTGAATTCTAATTATGTAGCCTACCCTGTTCCTGCAAACACCACAAAATCATGTTATTTTATTTAATACAAAGCCGTGTCAATTTCAAACCTAGCAATCTCCACCAGATGGTAGTTTCAAACAGAGCAATCTTCGAACAGACCAATGAGAGCTGTAATATGGCGGCCACCCAGCATTCTCCAGTCTTGTTTGCTTACATCACTGTGGCAAGGGTGCAGTGACTATCGCTGGATTTGAAGTTTGTTGTCAGGTTAATGAATTAAGAATTAATTAAGAATGGACATCAGTAATGAAGTAATATCCATAAAACCTTCATTTTTCCATGTTTTTTTTTTTTCATGTCAAAGTGTGCATTCTCCACATCCTATTACATCAAACTCACCAATCTCCATGTTACTACTTCAAAGTCAGCAATCTCCATATTTTAAGGGCATATTACATCATATCAACAGGGCTTACCTCAAACGTGTTTCAGAATATGTACTCTTATTGGTGCAAATAAGTGTTAGAAACAGAAGTACACCTTCAAAATGTAGGGGAAATTAGTGCAACAGTTTTTGGCCTCTGCTGAAAAATCATCAAAGATGGAGATTTTTGGGTTTGAAACTAGCCCCATCACTTGTCGTATCGTGCAATCAGTTTGTAGAAACCACTCTGGTAAAGCTCGGTACCCAACACGTCATGGAGCATGTGATGGGCCCGGGCGCCGTGTGGACGTTATGTCTGTCACCGTTATGCACTTGTCCGCTAACACCATGTCCTGTAGTCGAGCAATGTTGTTTACATTCGTGAATGTGGAGGGGCGCCCACTTTGATCTTCATCCTCCACACTCTGCCGTCCTTCACTGAACATGCAAAACCAGGGCGACTGACCCAATGATACCGGGCACACCGGTCTGCTGCTCCTCTCTCTTTGATGGCGCTCTGCGCTTGCGTCATTCCCCCTCCGCTGATGCTCCTTCCGTGTGGATTCTTATGGTGATTGTTTGTGTCACCTGGTGTACCATCTGCTCGTGCAATCAAATGACGAAACTTACTTTCGGAACTTCCCTCGTAAAACTAAAATACATAAAACTACAAGACTTAACTTACTTATGACACACAAGGAACTCTTATGAACTCGACTTCTCCGATTTTAACGAAGCTTTGTTTGTATTAGATCCAGATAAAGTCTAAATCTTAAACATGGTGCCCACATTCACACATGTTACGAAACGTTCAAACAAATCCTTTGCATCTTCATTAATGAAAGATTCTTCATTAAAATATCATTAACAGTTAGTAATAAAGTACGAGGAAGTAAGTGTGTTTGTAAACAATTCTCTTGCACTCACTGACACACTCGAGAAGTTTCTTTAGTTCCACAATGTCTTTTTCACATCACAATTGGTCAGACAATAGCATTGCTCTCGAATCATCATCTTCCTAGCATTAATCCCGCTTTGTTGCAGGGTCTGCTTTTCTGCACTTTTTCTTCCATACTGATCGATCCTGAGCGTCTCTAGTTGAGGTATTCACCAGTCACATGTCCTCCCGAATAGTATTGTGCCCAAATCTAGGAATGGGTATTCCAAGTTTCAGACACCTAGATATCAAGGGAAAGGCTGTAGCAGCTTTTGAAAGTTCAGATATTTGAATATCGCGCTACATTGCTTCTCGAAGCCTTTCGAAGGAAATTACCGATAGTTGGATGGTAAATGACGTAGCGAGTCATAGCAGAGGTGGAGACTATTTATTGATTAAATAGTTAACTATGGAGCAGAGACTTGAGACTGGGATCAGATTACTGGCACGGCCAAATGAAAGAGAATGCAATTAGTATCAAGTAAATCGGACCAGGGATTCAAGAGATATGAGGATTTCTAGATATCAGGCGATGACGCGTGACCCTGACCGTTTTTGTATAAAAGCAAGCTGGAGCAGGCTTAGTTAGCTCAATTCATCACAAGCACTTGGCGAACAAGTTGCGTCTACGCTGAGCCAAGGCACATGGTTGCCGCCTCTACGAAGAAGTACTTTTCAAATCGTGATAGTCACGAGAAGTGCTGCGCAAACGAGTTGGAACTTAGTAAGTTTCTGGTGAGGAGAATCACTGAGGTGATTGTATTTCTACAGACATTGGTGGAAATATTTATATTTCCTATAGGACATATGCTAGACTTGGTCTAGAAAATAGTATTTGTCACAGTCCAATAGTAAATTAATACTTGGATGTTTAGATCCATTTAAAGTCAGTTTTCATATTTTGTAACTATTTAACCACTTCGATCCGTCAGTACATTGAAGAATAGTCTATAACGGTGGCGTTCATTAGTCTACGCAAGGGAAACTGCAGGTTGTCTAGCGCATGGCAGATGGTGATTTTAATAAACCATGCCCAGGGAACGATCTTCAGAACAGCCGTTAACTGCTTAGACTGTCAACGTTTTTCTTGTACTGATGAGATTACAGTGAGTTAAGTTACAACTGACACATTTAAGAAGAGATCGCTTAGATCTGACCCTTTTCAAACAAACTGTTATGGCTTTGTTAGAAGCCCATATTAAAATGGAACCACAGTCATTTAAAACGTCGAAGAATACTACCACTATGTCTGACTAGACGATTTGTGGGTCTACAATGGCGGCCGATACAAGGATTATACGTGCTTGTCCGATATGGCATGTCTACGGATAAATCTGGTATAGACCAGGTTTACTACACTTCAAGAACATCAAGAAATGTAAGCCACATTTGAATTATTTTATGCCTAGCTAATTGGAACAAACTATTTTTCTGCAGATGACCAACACATTTTTTTTCGTCGTATTTAAAGCTTGTAATGATTTACGCAAGACTTGTTAGATTTATTCTGAGCATTTTCAGCACTCAGAACAGTTTAGGATCGATGACCGAGCATTTTGAGCATTTATTTGAATTTTTCATATTTTTGGGAAATCACGGTAATCAGCCGATGTAACTGTAAAAGTTAAATTTATTTTTGTTGAGGAATGGATATTTTTTTTCCATATTCGAAGGTTCGAACATGTGGATTCTCACATAATGAGATGATAATTAAACATATTTGAAATAATAATAATAATAATAATAATCCACTAATAATAATAATAATAATTTTCATAATTTTTCTAAATAATTCTTGGATATTATATTTTATAATAATCATATGTATTGAGAAAGAGCCTATGAAGTAGTTGAAACATTTCTAGTTTGGAACAGGAGATTTTACGAAGGAGAGTGGTTAGCGCAAGCCCGCATTCAACCTACATTTCAGTTCCGGTTGAACAGTTGATATTTGCTATGAGCAAAGTATATGTTTCATATAACACGGAGGGGCATGAAACGGGAAGCAATTGATATTTGTATCAAATAGGATATTTTTGTATTTATATAAAATCATGACGTAAACACACTTCGAAAGTGAAATGAAGCTTTTCATAAGTATGGTAAATTTACGGGTTAAACTGAATGGTAAAATAAAATAAACTTGTAAGTTTATTAATCTTCCAGTGTTGATAACAAGCAGAGGCTTGATTTATTGTATAAATTTTGGGAAGATAATTTATGTGTGTGGAATAGTTGTAATGCCATTCCCAGGTGCGCATGTTAAGTCGCAGGAATGAAGGTTTTTTCGAGCATCAATCAAATAGCAGGTTCGATGGCTCAGGTTTATAGTAGGAGTATTGGAGCCACACATTTCGTCGTATGAATAACCCGAAGGTTATTTCTTTGAAACCATCAGTTCTTATTTCAACCTCGTTTACGAATTCCATTTAGACTTTGATTTTGCTAGAACCCGGATTTGTCATGATAGTAGTTTATTCTTCTTCAGAGGAAGACCTTTGCCGTTGTTGTTGTTGTTATAATATTGTGTCCTTACACAAATAGTAGAATGGGCCACTGCCAATTTAAAATATTTCTTTAACCACGAATAATTTGAAGGATATTTTCAATCCTAGTGCCATGAACTAAATGAATTCATTATAAGACTACAATTCTAATTTCCGCATTCTGTCGAAGAATTGCAAGTTGTGAAAGTTGCTAGAAATGGCCATAAATATAAATATTTTTTATAATATTGTTCCCAAGTGGAAAATCTAATAGTTGAATGGTTCAACCATTTGTTGATCAAGTTAATGATTCAGAAATCATATATTTTGTTTGGAACTTGAAGTTCATAATCGAGTCACTTCTCGAATGTTTAATGTCAGAAGAACAATTAATTGTTGTTGTGCTTCGCACAGTTCTTCGATGCTATGCTCAATGGTCAAATACTTTTCAGATGTTGTTAATATGTGTTAATAATTTGTGTTGCTACGATGATAATAGTTTCAACGATATATTTTGGAAAACTGGAAAACAAATGAAAGTTAAAGAAATTCTATAAACATTTATTCTACGAGTGTTAATATCATGTAAATAGTCAAACAGTGATCTACGTTATTTCCAGTATGGACAATTCATTTTGCACTGGAGTTAATGTTAATAATTTTGGAACACAGTCCACAGGACTAACAATCGGACTTGTGTTTTCAAATAGATTGTCAAATGTGTTTGGAAGATTTCTGTATATTGTGTGTAAATAAGAGTGTGGATCGCCACACGTGGATGATGCTGCTTTGAGCATTATTCTCGCAGTCAGATTTTAACTTTAAATAAACTGAGATAATTTTACCAGATGTGTTTCACCCAATTAAATCTCCTTCTATCCTTATTGTTGCATTGAGCCAAAAATCAGCAAAGCATTTTTATAAATTTGATGTCGTTTTTGCGATTTGCTTTAACCCATCTGGCGCTCCGGGATATTTTGATTCTCGTGCTGACTGATTATTGGTAAAATGCATATGTGGTCGTGCGGACTCCGGTCTAAACGGGCACATAAAATAAGATAGAGAGAGAAATGGCTTCGAACGTGGGTCCCGATTTAGACATGGTCAATCGCATGCCGATTTGAAATTGTGATAATTTTTATAGAAATATTTTGGGAGTTGAGAGATGTCTGGTTTGGATGAATAAATTAGTAGGAAACCCAATTAGTGGGAAAATTAATAATTTAACTTGGTTAATAATTAGAATGGGTTTGATTATTTTTGATAATGGCTTAACCATTAGGGCGTCAAGTAAATTCAGTAGTAAACGTTCGATGACTGGAGATACACATTATTAGAATCCAGGTGGAGGATATTTGAGAACTTGCATATTTTTCTTGTGATATTATGGTAAATGTAATTCGTAAAAGTAGAGAATTTTGTTTTTCCATCACGTCGATATTAGGACAAATCTCATTTTATTATAGTGTTCCAATTAGCTACTCATATTTCTTGTTCTAGTTATAAGCTTGTGTTTGCCACTGTTGTATACCCCTAAGTTTTGAATAATTGAAATTATGGAAGAAATGATGAGAATGATGAGGAGTTTGGAGGAGAGTTCAAAACAGGCTGGACTTCGTGTAGCAGCCATTATGAAAGAGAATACAGAGGCTTTAGAAAAGAAACTTAAAGAAAATTCTGATAATTTGAAAGAAAGTTTAGATGATAAACTTAAAGAAAATTCTGATTCTTTAGAAAATAAACTTAAAGAAAATTCTGATTCTTTAGAAAATAAACTTAAAGAAAATTCTGATTCTTTAGAAAATAAACTTAAAGAAAATTCTGATAATTTGAAAGAAAGTTTAGATGATAAACTTAAAGAAAGTTCTGATAAACTCAAAGAAAATTCCGATTTGTTAGAAAGCAGGTTAAAAGATAACTTGAAGGAAAATTTAAACAGTAAATTTAATTCAATGGAAAGTAAATTTAAAGAGAATTCTGAAATTTTGAAAATGACACTTGAAAGTAAAATGAATAAATTATGCGATAAAACACATGAGCTCGAAACTTCATTAGCTACTAACGCTAGTTTAATGGACGATAAATTTCGCGATGCCGATCTTCGATCCCAAAGCTTAGCTGATAGGAGAGAACATGGTCTTAGGAAAGTTGGTGAAGACATGGTCAACCTGGAAGTCAGAGTGAAGAAGGAGAGTAACGAGATGGGAATTCTAGTTGTTCAACGTTTAACGGAACAATTCAAGGAACTTGTCATGGGAGAAATAAGAGAAGGAGTGATTCATGAATTGCAAACTGAGATTAAAACCACAGTTGTCAATGAAATTAAAGACACACTCAAGCTGGAGAATCAAGAGGGAATCAAGGAGATTAGGGAATCTTTGTCATCCCACATTGAAGTAATTGCCAAGGATATTCAAGCAACTCAGAAGGACATATCAGATATGACAGGGTCATTGAAAAGTCATGAGGCTGTTATGAACCAGATATCCATTGATGTTAAAGACAATTGTAAGGAGACTGAAGCAATCAAGAAGATGGCAGAAGAAAACCAGAAGGAACTTGAGGCTATGAAAACTCAAATAAAGGATGAGAAACAGTCTGATCATCTTTTGAAAATGCCGAATGTAAGGGGAAAGGAACAGATACAGATAAATCTAGGAGGAGCTAGAGAGACTGATAGACAGGATGAGGTCAGGACAGTATTTCAATCCAACCCCATAACTGTATTTAAGAATATAGAAGACAAGCCTTCTAAATTTTCAGGGCGAGATTCTGTAACACCCGTGGAATTTCTGAGAGAAGCAGGTGATTACCTGAAAGATTCTAAGATCCCTAAAGAAAGACAGATCAGGGTAATAGGGAAGTTCTTGGAAGGTCCCGCACTTTTGTGGTTTAGAGCATTTAGATCCACTCTAAATACTTTTGAGGAGTTTTCTCGTGGGTTATTGAAGAAGTTTTGGTCCCCTGAAACCCAACAGCAAGTTAGAGCAGAGTTGTATTCGAAGAGATTCTCGACGTCACAACCTACTCGATACTCTACATACTTTTCTGGACAGCTGTCTAAACTCCAACATTTAGATCCGCCAATGCCAGATAACGAGTTGATTACTGCTTTGATACGACAATTTCCAGCAGACGTCCAGAGGACTTTGATCGCTGCTGATATCTACAATATGGAACAGTTTGATGAAGTATTGCAGAAGCTGGATCATACAAACGCTCAATTCTTCCATCAGAAGGGAGTAAAGAGTAATAACGCTGTGTATGCTGTTATGGCTGACAGTTATTCTCAGACACCTCGAGAGATTCGAGAGGAGCGAGAAGAGAAATCGCCGAGGGAAGATTCCAATACGAGAGGATGGAACCAATACCGTAACAGATACAGTTACAAACCATATGCAAGACCGGATGGTGGTAATCGATACAACACTCGATGGAGAAGACCACGAGATACTCAAGGAAGGTACCAGGAAAGAAGATCCTATGGTAATAACTATAATAACAGAGGGAATGTAGATACTCGTCAGTCCAATGAAGAGTTTAACAAGGACACGAGGAAAAACTTGGAAGCAAGACACCAAGATAACTTACAATTTGTGGAGCAGAGGCCCAATGATCCAGGTCCATCGGGAACACAACAATCCCGGGGGAATGGTAATGAAAAAAAAAAACTTCGAATTCACAGTAGAAGATAGAATTTTGAATACTTTCACTTCCAGAATAATTAAATGGCAAGCAGAGGATGATGACTTAATTCAACAGAATGACGAACGAAAAGAAATGGGTACCAGAATTAGAATGCCAATCATTTCATGCGAAGTATTTGGTATGCCTGTCGATACTTTGATCGATACTGGGGCTATGCTTTGTCTGGTGAGTGAGAAGCTTTATATTCTGTGGAAGCTCAAAGAGAATTTAGAGGAAATTCCAGTATCAGGAATTAAGATCCAAGGAATTATACCCAATAAAATATCTCTGTGTAAAACACAATTATACTTATGTATTACGATTGGAGGACATGATTTCCGACATGTATTTGTTGTAATGAAGGACATGGCTTTTGACATGATATTGGGAGCAGATTTCATTCAGAAATATCAAGCAGTGATAGATATGAAGACAGAGACGATTAAATTCAAGAATACCGAAGAGATAAACTTCGAGGGAAAAGAAGAGGAAGACATCGAGGGAGATGCTCAATGGTCTCTGATTTTTCATGAAGCTGAAGGAAGAGAAGTCTACACTGAGAAGGAGTCCCCAGAGCTAAGGAAAATTTTGGAAGAGTATCAAGATATTTTTGACATTAAACCTGGTGAAATTGAAGATTTTGAATATTGTGGAAGTAAACAATAATGGAAGCTATGAAGTAGCTAATACACGAACTAGTAACATCGTGGGAACTTACAATGCATCGAATCTGAAGATCTATTATTCAAGAACCATATAATTTAATGTGTAGATAGGAAAAATAAAAAATTTTCAATTTTTATTTTTTGCTAGGTGTGGGGTGGATGTGCCCAAATCTAGGAATGGGTATTCCAAGTTTCAGACACCTAGATATCAAGGGAAAGGCTGTAGCAGCTTTTGAAAGTTCAGATATTTGAATATCGCGCTACATTGCTTCTCGAAGCCTTTCGAAGGAAATTACCGATAGTTGGATGGTAAATGACGTAGCGAGTCATAGCAGAGGTGGAGACTATTTATTGATTAAATAGTTAACTATGGAGCAGAGACTTGAGACTGGGATCAGATTACTGGCACGGCCAAATGAAAGAGAATGCAATTAGTATCAAGTAAATCGGACCAGGGATTCAAGAGATATGAGGATTTCTAGATATCAGGCGATGACGCGTGACCCTGACCGTTTTTGTATAAAAGCAAGCTGGAGCAGGCTTAGTTAGCTCAATTCATCACAAGCACTTGGCGAACAAGTTGCGTCTACGCTGAGCCAAGGCACATGGTTGCCGTCTCTACGAAGAAGTACTTTTCAAATCGTGATAGTCACGAGAAGTGCTGCGCAAACGAGTTGGAACTTAGTAAGTTTCTGGTGAGGAGAATCACTGAGGTGATTGTATTTCTACAGACATTGGTGGAAATATTTATATTTCCTAAAGGACATATGCTAGACTTGGTCTAGAAAATAGTATTTGTCACAGTCCAATAGTAAATTAATACTTGGATGTTTAGATCCATTTAAAGTCAGTTTTCATATTTTGTAACTATTTAACCACTTCGATCCGTCAGTACATTGAAGAATAGTCTATAACGGTGGCGTTCATTAGTCTACGCAAGGGAAACTGCAGGTTGTCTAGCGCATGGCAGATGGTGATTTTAATAAACCATGCCCAGGGAACGATCTTCAGAACAGCCGTTAACTGCTTAGACTGTCAACGTTTTTCTTGTACTGATGAGATTACAGTGAGTTAAGTTACAACTGACACATTTAAGAAGAGATCGCTTAGATCTGACCCTTTTCAAACAAACTGTTATGGCTTTGTTAGAAGCCCATATTAAAATGGAACCACAGTCATTTAAAACGTCGAAGAATACTACCACTATGTCTGACTAGACGATTTGTGGGTCTACAATGGCGGCCGATACAAGGATTATACGTGCTTGTCCGATAGGGCATGTCTACGGATAAATCTGGTATAGACCAGGTTTACTACACTTCAAGAACATCAAGAAATGTAAGCCACATTTGAATTATTTTATGCCTAGCTAATTGGAACAAACTATTTTTCTGCAGATGACCAACACATTTTTTTTCGTCGTATTTAAAGCTTGTAATGATTTACGCAAGACTTGTTAGATTTATTCTGAGCATTTTCAGCACTCAGAACAGTTTAGGATCGATGACCGAGCATTTTGAGCATTTATTTGAATTTTTCATATTTTTGGGAAATCACGGTAATCAGCCGATGTAACTGTAAAAGTTAAATTTATTTTTGTTGAGGAATGGATATTTTTTTTCCATATTCGAAGGTTCGAACATGTGGATTCTCACATAATGAGATGATAATTAAACATATTTGAAATAATAATAATAATAATAATAATCCACTAATAATAATAATAATAATTTTCATAATTTTTCTAAATAATTCTTGGATATTATATTTTATAATAATCATATGTATTGAGAAAGAGCCTATGAAGTAGTTGAAACATTTCTAGTTTGGAACAGGAGATTTTACGAAGGAGAGTGGTTAGCGCAAGCCCGCATTCAACCTACATTTCAGTTCCGGTTGAACAGTTGATATTTGCTATGAGCAAAGTATATGTTTCATATAACACGGAGGGGCATGAAACGGGAAGCAATTGATATTTGTATCAAATAGGATATTTTTGTATTTATATAAAATCATGACGTAAACACACTTCGAAAGTGAAATGAAGCTTTTCATAAGTATGGTAAATTTACGGGTTAAACTGAATGGTAAAATAAAATAAACTTGTAAGTTTATTAATCTTCCAGTGTTGATAACAAGCAGAGGCTTGATTTATTGTATAAATTTTGGGAAGATAATTTATGTGTGTGGAATAGTTGTAATGCCATTCCCAGGTGCGCATGTTAAGTCGCAGGAATGAAGGTTTTTTCGAGCATCAATCAAATAGCAGGTTCGATGGCTCAGGTTTATAGTAGGAGTATTGGAGCCACACGTTTCGTCGTATGAATAACCCGAAGGTTATTTCTTTGAAACCATCAGTTCTTATTTCAACCTCGTTTACGAATTCCATTTAGACTTTGATTTTGCTAGAACCCGGATTTGTCATGATAGTAGTTTATTCTTCTTCAGAGGAAGACCTTTGCCGTTGTTGTTGTTGTTATAATATTGTGTCCTTACACAAATAGTAGAATGGGCCACTGCCAATTTAAAATATTTCTTTAACCACGAATAATTTGAAGGATATTTTCAATCCTAGTGCCATGAACTAAATGAATTCATTATAAGACTACAATTCTAATTTCCGCATTCTGTCGAAGAATTGCAAGTTGTGAAAGTTGCTAGAAATGGCCATAAATATAAATATTTTTTATAATATTGTTCCCAAGTGGAAAATCTAATAGTTGAATGGTTCAACCATTTGTTGATCAAGTTAATGATTCAGAAATCATATATTTTGTTTGGAACTTGAAGTTCATAATCGAGTCACTTCTCGAATGTTTAATGTCAGAAGAACAATTAATTGTTGTTGTGCTTCGCACAGTTCTTCGATGCTATGCTCAATGGTCAAATACTTTTCAGATGTTGTTAATATGTGTTAATAATTTGTGTTGCTACGATGATAATAGTTTCAACGATATATTTTGGAAAACTGGAAAACAAATGAAAGTTAAAGAAATTCTATAAACATTTATTCTACGAGTGTTAATATCATGTAAATAGTCAAACAGTGATCTACGTTATTTCCAGTATGGACAATTCATTTTGCACTGGAGTTAATGTTAATAATTTTGGAACACAGTCCACAGGACTAACAATCGGACTTGTGTTTTCAAATAGATTGTCAAATGTGTTTGGAAGATTTCTGTATATTGTGTGTAAATAAGAGTGTGGATCGCCACACGTGGATGATGCTGCTTTGAGCATTATTCTCGCAGTCAGATTTTAACTTTAAATAAACTGAGATAATTTTACCAGATGTGTTTCACCCAATTAAATCTCCTTCTATCCTTATTGTTGCATTGAGCCAAAAATCAGCAAAGCATTTTTATAAATTTGATGTCGTTTTTGCGATTTGCTTTAACCCATCTGGCGCTCCGGGATATTTTGATTCTCGTGCTGACTGATTATTGGTAAAATGCATATGTGGTCGTGCGGACTCTGGTCTAAACGGGCACAGTATCCAGCCAGCGCTTTCTCGCTCTCCCTCGTGTTCGTCGACCTTCTGGACTGATATCGTGCAGTTCTTGGAACCGAAGAGTGATTGCTACGCAGTACATGGCCATACCAACGTAGACGGCTCTCCCGCATTCTTTCAGGGATTGGCGCCATACCAAATGTAGCTCGAACAATGTCATTCCTGATGCGATTTAGTCTAGTAAGTCCCTGTGTCCAGCGAATCATCTTCATCTCCATGACATGCGGTTTTTGTTCATGTCTCTTCGTTACTGGCCAGAATTCTGTACCATACAGTGCTACTGGTCGAACAATGGTTTTGCTCTCGAATATAGGAAGAAATATGGTTGAATGTGGCGGAACACAGAGAGTATAGGTACAAAGTTTATTAAAATTATACAAGACTGGAACGTGGCTTTTACACTTCCACTTTGATATTTTCAAACTTTGTATCATATTCAAGGAGTCAATGCGAGTTGAAATTAATGTCCATTAACACTTCTGCACTTGGAAATATCTTCTAAGGTACGAAAATATGTATCTTCATTTCTTGCTCATTCAACGATTGCAGCCATATTTCTATTGACGTCACATTACGCAGCCATTGTGGGATACCAACAGCAGTCCTGGTATCAGCGATCGCGATCATGAATATAACGCCGATGTCTTTGCGATTGCTCAGCAGTGCACTTTATGGAAATTTGAATTTCCATCAGGCTGGTTGTGAGTACAGATTAATTTGAATGAAAGAAAGTGCCAATTTCAATAGTAGGATATATTAATCTTGGGTGAGAGCTGTTCTTGGACGTAGAGCGTTGTATTGTAATACAAATACGCACCTTCCAGCAATACATGAGATATAGATTTGATTCCTTTGAATTTCCCTTTATAAGCGTTTATCTGCAATATTTCTTGACATTTTTATTCTGATGGTATCGCCCCGATTGTAAATGCCATCCTGTTAAGGTTCACAACATCCGATTCATATTGTTTTCTTTGCAGGTATCAACCTCTTCGTTAGTGACATCCAGCGTGATCCTGAAACTCCGTTCTTAGATAATGATGCCACTGAATATTTAGGCTAGTTATACAAGCCTAAACATGGACTAAAGGATGATCTACTTGTGGAAACGCTGTGAAAGGGTACTACACTCGATAATGAAATGGTCGAGCGGACGGGCTAGGAGTGGGCAAAATGTGTGAGTTGCGTACCTTTAGGGGTGAACACAATACATAAACTTGCTCACCCTGCATCACAACTCACATCCCGTTGTCAATATGCCACACCATTTCAAAGTGTAGTGGCTGGATTTCATGGCCTTCAAACTTGACGTTCGTGCTCGAATACCTCCTCTGCTAAGGAATGTAATTCGGGTCTGAGTGTTGGAACGGGGCATCTCTGTCTAGTGCGGCAAAACTGAGAGGACGTAGGCTCGGTTCCGACCAGAAGTATTAATTGTTTCCCACTTCTACTCCAGGCAAAATGCGGGACGGTTTCTAACTTGAAGCCACAACCGACTCGTTCCAATCCTACCCTCAATATTGTTGTTTGAGTCTTCAGTCTTTCGACTGGTTTGATACAGCTATCCATGCTTCCCTGTCCTGAAATAATCGTTTCACCTGTACATAGCTACCATACCATACATCCGAGGCAATCAGTTTAACATATTCTAACCTTGGTCTAACCCTACAGTTCTTATCCTCGACTCCTCCTTCTATAACTAAGTTTGCTATTCCTGGGTGTCTTTGTATGTGTCCTTCCAACCTATCTCTTCTCTTCATTAGCAGTCTCTAGAAATATCTTTTTTCTCGCGCTCGTACAAAAGTATTATAAATCTGCAATTCTAAACTTTTGTCCAAACTTCAACCCTAGTGATCAGCATCTGTTGATGACCACTTGACAGTCAAAACGCATAATCCTAAATTGCCCTTATTTAAGTGGACAATATATGTAATTTTTTCAGGACTTTTGTTTTATATGTTTTGTAACCCCACCCATTCATATTAGACAATTAGCGTATTGACCGACTGAAAAGTATTGATTGACAGTTTTTCTAACCTAAATCTTAGCTTACGGACTCGATGGATTTATTTACATTTGGTCCTAGTTTCGGGAGGCACTGCCCGTATTGATCGCGGGCAAGCTGTGGCTCAGTAGGGAACTGCTAGATAGATGAGAGTGGGGCAGGAAGTGAGACATATAACAGATACTGAGTCCATTCTTTAAAGGCAGCTTCGGTTCTACAAGGAAAGGGTGGGAAAACGTCATTCCCTAAGCTCTCTGGAAGGCGTGCGGAGCATCGTAATGAGAGTAGCATACACCGCATGAATCTGTAGTCCTATCACATTTCTCAGGAAATTGTAGGGAATTTGGCCGGCTTTTCAAAATTTATTGTATCACAGAGTAATAACCTTCAAGAAATATCCTCTGGTGAAATACAGTTAAACTGTATATTATAAGACAATAAGGAATAAAATAATCTAAATATTCAGCACGTTCGAGTTAGATGTTTGGAGAATTGCTGCCTAACCACACAATTTAAAGCAAATACCGGGCGCCAGGGAATGCTGCGAGAGCTAGCATCAGCAGTTACGTTGGCAGCATTGCTGCCGCTTGTATCAAAACAAACAGTAAACATTGTACTCACCACAGCCATTCATAACAGATGCTGGAAGTGTTCGAAGACAGACTTCACACGTCTCCACATATTGTCCAAGACTTTCTTGAGTTAATTTGAGTGTTGATTTTCATGGACTACGCAGCATTATATCGAAGATTTCATCAAGGATTTTCGTCTGTTAAAAGCGTAGACTGGTCTCTTCCCGGTACATCGTGAATTGAGCCAGTCACACGAAATTTACTTATCAAATCCCGAAAGATATCCCGGTTTGGACACTTTGAATTAGGAAACCGAATCTGCAATTATAGTTTAACATTTTCTTTAAACCTTCGCGAAAAACGTTTCCATCAAAAAAGCTCTCTATTCAGTAGTAAACATTACCGCTTGTATACTGATGAACTCTTCCAATAATCTATCTGAATGCTCGCTTACTGCAATACAGATCATACAAAACAAGTGACAACTCTCCGTGCATTTTTCCACACCAAAGGAGAAACATCCCTTCTCCATCGCATTGTATCTTCAGCTGATGATAATTACACACCGCTCCATCTGTCATCTTTAGATTCACCAGTAAACGAAATGAAAACTACTGAATACAAGATCGGGAATTGGAAACAGAAGGCGCTTCATGGGAAGTTTCCACATGAGTTGGACCAGCCTCACATCGACAAGTTAGCGTCGCACGCATGGCTGACCCACTCGGTTCTCTTTCCGGAAACAGAGGGATTTGTTGCAGCTATCCAAGACCAAATTGTTGCCACTCGAAGCTATCGGAAATGTATCATAAAAGATCCAGCAACAGAGAGTGAGATGTGTCGCCGCTGTGGCAAATGTAGTGAGACCATTCAACACATAATATAATGTTGTTCCCACCTTGCCAACACTGACAACAAACATCGACGCGATCAAATTGCCAACATTATCTACCAGAAACTGGCCTTGAAGTACAAACTTCTTTAAAGCTCCGTCCTCTATTGGAAATACACACCATCTGCAGTACTCGAAAATGCCACACACAAGCTTTACTGGGACAGAGGAGTTGTGACAGATGTTGCAGTCAGTAACAACCGGCCAGATATCATTGTCATCAATAAGGAACAGAGAGAGGCATTACTGATAGATATCGCATGTCCCAACACTCAAAACATCCAAACAACAGCTGCTACTAAAATATCTAAGTACACAGAGCTGGCAATTGATATAAAGCAGATGTGGAAACTTGAGTCGGTGACTACCATCCCAATAACTGTATCGTGTACTGGTGTTATTTCCAAAACACAGTAGTCTATCAATATTGAATCTACACCCGCAGATATAGGCTATATTGAACTACAGAAGGCAGTTCTGTTAAACACATGCCATATTGTTCGGTAGTTCCTTGGTGACAATACCCTGACCGAATATTCAGCAAGGCTCGACAATTTAGATGGACATTTACAGTAGTTCATCCTATAAATAAATAAATAAATATAAATGAAGAAGACTCGTGAAGCCTGCGGGCACGACATGGATGTACATTAATGTGAAGTCTCTGAACAGTGTATACGAAATTATCTCAATACAGATGGTTCTTTGCTAAGGCCGAACTAGGCTGTAACATAAAATGTAGCCGGTATTTGCCGTGATAATGTTGTCAAACAATAAACCATAACAATAATAATAAGTTACGCTCGAAAGAGCATTACTTAACCTACATAATACACGGAAATATCATTCTAAATACAATTTGATCATACAATGCTATTTAGTTTTCACAGTAGTCTCTGATGGATTTAGTTCTTTTTACACACTTAGTTAAGTGATAACGGCCACACCTCTTGTTACACAACGAAAACACACAATCATCACCTGGCTGGTGAAAACCTTGAGTTAAGCAAATCTTATGGAGAAAACCATGAGTTGCAAGTCTCGTTACCACATGTCTTACATCCTGTCCTGCCTCAGTCCATTGTCGATCCATCATTGCACTAGTGATATAAAAATCAGGATCGATGTCATTTCTCTTCCTCCACCGCAGTGTGGAATTCACAGAGGCTGGAGGATATATTTCCTGTTGATGCCCGTAGGTGACTTGCGCATCGTGAAGAGGATGCAACCGTTTGTGAAAGTGATAAAATCGAACTTTATGGAAATTTGTATTTCCATCAGGCTGGTTGTGAGTACAGATTAATTTTGAATGAAAGAAAGTGCCAATTTCAATAGTAGGATATATTAATCTTTTGGTAAACCTTCTATCAGAAGGCTATCAAACCTAGCGTCTTCGTACTCTCCTAGGACCTTCTGTTACAGAGAAAGTGGCTATAATATGCCAAACCCTGTGTACAATTGCTCATTATTCAATATGGATCGATGAACATTAAAAATAAAAAATACACCCTTGTGCTTTTCCTTTTCTCTCTCCGAGAATGCTACTAAATCACTTATTGCCCTCAAAACCGGCATCACCTGGAGTAGAAATCGACACCATGAAACTTGTACAATAACACAGGTAAGAATCTAACCCTCCTCTCCTCAGTTATGCTTCACGAGGATGATAAATCACACACTCACTCCTCAGACCAGAATTAAATCTCTCGGCAGAGCCTGAAATTGAACCCTGTCCTCTGTGATGAACGCCAACATCGATAGAACATACGCCACAAGGTGGATATATTTATTTTCAAATGGCATGTTCTAAAATATTTCAATTTAGCTGATAGGGCAAATAGGACGGTAATTTAATTTAAATAATTATTTTGACTTTTATATTAAATTTATTTGCAAATCAATTTGAGAACAATCTCCAAGGGAATTTTGCCCTGATCTATGCTCCGAATTTATCATTGAGTCTGAGCCATTCAACTCGACAAATTCAGATCACATTTCCCAATCTTAGAGCCTAACATTTAATTTAACACACTATAACACATATTATCAAATTCTATTCACACACACACATACATGGCCAGAAGGCTGGTGATCAAGGTATATCTAGCTCCAGAATAAAGAAAGTGGCTTGATGTACAATTTTGCTTGTTTGTACCTCAAAAGAATGTAAGTAGTAGCCTATAGGTCGCGATACATTACACTACAAAATTCTCCTAGACATAAAATGGCGGCATACATGAGAAAGTAGACGACATTTATACTTTTTAAACGATCCATGCATGTAAAGTTCTATGAGTTAATATGGCTTTACGTAGGCTACAAGCACAAACCAGATCTCCTTGCTTGTATTACACGCAGTAATTTTCGTCCACACAGCCGTCTAACCCAATAGCGGCCAATGGTTACGTCCAGACAGTAGTCCAATCAAGTAGCGACCAATGGTTTTGACTCACTATTGCTTTACTTATTCATATTTATTTATATATATATATATATATATATATATATATATATATATATTTTAGTTCCGTTTGGGCCGGCTGTGGACCACGTGGTTCTTATCTCGGGCAGCTTTCCTCCTAGCCCAGTATTCCTTCATTCTGGCACTGTGAATGTCCTTCCGCTCCTGAGTCCATTTCACACCTACTCCTGGACGCACTGCTTTTGCTGTTAGTGACTGGAGAGAGTCTGATGTTCTGACTAAAGTCCTGTATTTATTCCTGTCATAGATGTTACTGGAGTCAATATCCAATTGTTCAAGGTCTTTTCTGACTAGTTTCGACCACTTGGCGTTAGTTGCTTTCCCTCTAGAGACAGTGTTGAAAATTCTGGAGGTGAGCCTCTGATTATCCATTCTCACAATATGACCATAGAAGATCAGCCTCCTCTTCCTCATAGCTGTTGTAATGCTCTCCACTTGTTCATAGAGTTCATTGTTGTGCCTGATTCTATACTTGCCTTCCTCTTTAATAGGGCCCATGATTTTTCGTAGAATCTTCCGGTCCTTCAGCTCCAATTTCCGGAGTTGTCCTTTTCTGACCATATTTAGGCATTCTGAGGCATATAGTACTGATGGTCTCACTACAGTACTGTAGTGTCTGAGTTTGAAATTCATTGAGAGGGATTTGGATTTGTACATATGCTTGCATAGGTGGTAGGCTCTCTCCAGTTTGATGCATCTGTCGTTCATGGCCAGGTCTTCATTGATGTTTGGGGTTATCCATTCTCCTAGGTATTTGAAGGAGTTAGTCCTTTGTACTACTTTGTCCCCCAGTATGATTGACTCGGGCGCATCTCTGATGTTGCTGATAAACTGTGTTTTGTTGATGGCGATCTTTAAGCCTACTTTAGCTGCTATATAGTTCAGAGAGGATAGTTGATGGTTAGCTTCCTCCACACTGGACGCTAGGAGTGCAAGGTCGTCTGCAAAGGCTAAACAGGGGACTGTTAACTTGTCTTTCTTGTAGCCTATTCTTAATCCAGAATCATCCTTCAGAGTTTTCGTCCACTCACGAATTACTTTTTCTAGTAGGCAATTGAAGAGGATCGGAGACAAGCCATCCCCTTGTCTAACACCAGTTCTGACCTCGAAGCTCTTGGACAGTTCCCCTCTGAATTTGACTTTGACTGTGGTGTTAGTGAGAGTCGCTTTCACTAGATTCAGGGTCTTTTTATCTAGCCCCAATTCAGCCAGTGTCTCAAAGAGTGACTCTCTATCTACTGAGTCGTAGGCCATTTGGAAGTCAACGAAAATTGCAACATAAGGTGAGGCACTTAGATTTTTGTACGTGAGAATGGTTTTGAGATTCAGAATCTGTTCGGTGCATGACCTTGACTTTCGAAACCCAGCTTGGTACTCTCCAATGCAGGAATCCAGTTGAACCTCTACTCTTTTGAGCAATACTTTGGAGAGTATCTTGTATGTCACTGATACCAGGGAAATCCCTCTGTAGTTGTTGAGATCTGATTTGTCACCTTTTTTATGTAGTGGGTGAATGATAGCTGAGGTCCAGTCACTAGGTAATTGTTCTGTCAACCAGACGTTAGATATGATGTCATGGATACTCTGTATCGACTCCTCGTCAGCATACTTCCAGAGCTCTGCAATGATCCCATCTTCGCCTGCTGCTTTATTGGACTTTAATTCGGAAATGACTTTCTGGATCTCTTCCTTTGTTGGAGGGAAAGAGTGTGGCTTAGCAACGTTCTTGGGTTCAAAAGGTAGCTTTTCCATGGGTTCCTCGGAGTTAAGAAGGTCGCTGAAATACTTTGCTAAGGCTGTGGTGCACTCCTCATTGTTCAGTTTCAGATCTCCGTCAGCTCCCCGAAGGTGAAGTGTAGGAGCTGAATAGGGTGTTATTTGTGATTTAAAAGCCTGGTAGAAGTCTCTAGTGTTGTTCCGCTGGAAATCCCTCTCTGCCTGGTCAATGATATCCTTATTATGCTGCCTCTTGCTTGTTCTGATAATTTTGGCAGTAGTTTTCCGAATTTCTAAGAAATTATCATGTTTGTCCACACTTTTATTACGGTTCCATTTCAGCCATGCTTGTTTTCTCTCTTCTATTGCCTTGTCACATGTAGCTGTCCACCATGGATGTTTATTCTTTCTGACTGCCGGGATAGTTATTGTCGCCGCATTTACTAGTGCCTTCTGTAGTTGGGGCCAGTCCTTCTTTTCCTTGTTCTTAGCTAGGGTCTTGGTGAAGTCATCACTGTCTCTCAGCTTAGATGGATTGAACCTTGGAATTCGCGACTTGATGCAATGGATTTCTCTGCTTGTTTTAAGAGGGATGAAATTGGTTTTGATCAAAGAAAGATAATGATCCGAGTCAATGTTCGCACTTCTCAATACTTTGACATTTAATATTTCCTGGCTGTTCCTTCTACTAATGGCTACATGATCTAGTTGGAATTCCCCAAGCATGGGATTAGGCCATCTCCACGTCATAGCTTTTCTAGGAAGGCGTTTGAAAGCTGTAGATTTGAGGACTAACAATAAGTTGTAATTTCTGCACAGGTCAATCAGCCTTTCTCCATTCCTGTTGGTCCTCTTGTGTGCTGGATATTCTCCAACTATGGCCTGAAATTTCCGTTCTCTACCAATCTGAGCATTAAAGTCCCCCATTAAAATAGTTACATGGTGCTTTGGAATCCGGTCCATTGTCTCTTCGAGTACCCTCCAGAAGTTTTCCACACTCTCAATATCTTTCCTACTGGTGTCATTAGTAGGTGCATGAAAATTAACAATTGTGTATGCTTTGTTGAGAGTTCTGAAGGCTATAGTGGACGTTCTGCCATTTGAAGATGAAAAGGAGATGATGGAGTTGATCATTTTGTTGTTGACTATGAAGCCTGTACCCAAGTGATAAGGATAGTGATGATATGTTGCAATTAATGTTGATCTAAAGAACACTAGTTTCATCCATTACCTCATAATGAAAATAATTCATCGTAACGCAGCTTAAAACTGAATGTTAGATGCTCTTCAGTCGGTCAACACGACGATACCAAATTTATAATGGGTGTTAATCCCTGCGCCTGAAAATAAAACCATGAGATTAGTTTCCCGACTGAAAAGCATCTAAATATATCATTTACAAAGGTGTGTATATTATTAGACTAAAAATAAAAACAATTTAAATCTTTCACATTTTTAGCCTATTTACATTGATGAAAACAAGATGTTCAGCAAAGAACATATAGCCTACTTTCTCCTAAATATATGGGTATATTTATAAATCCTTGTCCTCATTCCTAAAACAATCACCTCTACCACCATGTATTGTTTGTTTTCTTTTATATTGATAATTAGCCATTAAGTGTCAAAATCAATAGTATATACTTTATAATGATTGAATAACAAAACTACTAACTTACTGTAATGCATTCACGTCCCTTAATCTCGATATTACGCCTCCAAACTTAAGAATCTTCGTTTTGGGTATCTTCCCCTTTAAAAATCCGCGCCGATCACAGTAGATTGGTGCTGCGACCTAGCAGTGAATTAATATTTATCTTGTACGCCTCTGGGTGTTGAATGAGCAGGCAGTTTAAAGTAGCCAGGAGGGAGGCGATCCAACTGGCAGTGTTTAAAGGTAATCGGAGCGCGATCGAGGCTAATAGTTGAACTACCGGAATTACAAAATTGCCATACTTCAGGAGACCAGGTATTTACACAGCGGAATGTTTGGAACAATATTACCCACGTAACGCACAAGAGGACAGCACCGTACAGAGGCATTGAGAAGGCTGTGGTTGATGACAACGTGTATCTAGTTCTTCTATTCTCCTTTTCCTAATGTCTTCTGTTTATGTGCGATGCTGGGGCTATGATATTATTAATAAACGAGTGTATACATTAGCCTCTCCTTTGAGCTAAATGGCATTCTATTCAGTATCTGTGAAAGAGCTCGTGCACATCATTTGTGAAAGAATTCACAAAAAAAAAAGTGAATTCTAGTACTATTCGATCCCCAGTCAGCCGCGTGAGAGCCTAACACGCTAGCCCTGAGCCAACTATGTCCTTAACACCTGAGTGCTATTAACTGACTTAGATACAACCTGTTAGCAAATGATATCTTGAAATAAACGATTTCTTCACTGCAGTACATCTTCATTATAAAACATTTCATACAGCGTTTATATTATTGTATCAGTAGGGTATATCACATACAACATACTAAAACTACTGAAATATAAGACAGGCAAATGAAGACAGCTGCCATCTTGTCGTGTGACACAGACGGCTCAGCTCTTTTAAGTCACTCATACAGTATAATATTATAATATTAAATTATAATAAATATCGGATCATGACCTTCAGGATAGCTTAAACCACCCTAGGCTCGATAATCGGAATTGGTGGGTCTTAAGCTATTGATTATAATGGTTGCATAATTCACACGGCTGCCATCCTGAAATTGCACGGCTGATGACATTGTAGTTTGGATAAAAGACGCGACCTATATAAAGGAATGTTGTTACCAAATTTGGAAGAGATCGGATGATTACTTTAGCCGTAATTTGATTTTACGTTTTGAACGTTTGAGTGGCCGCCATTCAGTTTTGGTAAAGATGGCGGCGATATAAAGTATGACACTGAGGTGCTCTTTGCTAGCGCTACCTCTGTACCAAATTTCGTTCAATTCGGTTTCACCGTGTTGAATTGATAGGGGGGGGGGGCAGACATTCAGAGTACACACACTCACACACACAGACAGATACACAATTCTTGGCCCTGTGTAGATCTCATAAGTCTACTTTCATTCTTTTCAAAAATCGAAAGTAGGCTAAAATAGGCTTATGAGATCACATTTTGTCCGTGTGTGTGTATGTGTGTGTATGCCTCCCCCTAAAAATATCTAAACGCCAAACGGCTGGAGCGATTTCAATGAAACTAGTAATATTTTGTCCGACACTGGCCAGGCCATTCAAATTATATTACGTCACATCAATCCAACATGGCGGCAGTCCAAAATATTCCAACGGCATTCTATATAACCAAAACTATTACTGATATCACCCTGAAATTTTGTACGGTGATAAAGGGCACAACTAGAAGTACACCCATTATAGAGGGCGGATCAGATATAAACGGGAATTTGAATGTACCGCCGCCGTTAGCAATAAATCTAAGGCGGGTCTTTGCCAGAATGTTGGTGGGGGTGTCTGAAGAAGGGGTTTGCGTGCACACGTACGGCGGGGAGCTGGGCTGCTTCAGTACGCTATGAGTGAGCAAGAGGTGCACGTGTCTATTGTGCATCGCATCATTATCAGATTTCTCGCAAAAGAGGGCACCAAACCTTCCGAAATTATGAGAAGGCTCCGCGTACAGTTTGGGGAAGAAACACTTTCGCACACTCGAGTGTATGAGTGGGCTAAAAATGTGTGGCAGGAAGAGAAACGGTGGAAAATGAACCTCATGAAAGGAGACCGCAGACAAGCATTAATGCTGACAACATTGTTGACATTCGTGACATTATTGAAGAAGATCGGTGAATAAAAATTTCGCAAATTGTGTTAGCCGTAGGAATAAGTTACGGAAGTGTTCAAACCATCATCCGAGATGAGCTCGATTTCAGAAAATTGTCTGCCAGGTGGGTTCCTCGTCTCCTCAACCTAGAACAAAAAACTTTACGCCAGGAAGTTTGTCAGAGGCACCTGCATCGCTACGAGGAGGAAGGAGAGGATTTCTTACATCGTATTGTGACCTGTGATGAAACTTGGGTGCATCATTACACCCCCGAGTCAAAGAAAGCAAGCATGGAGTGGCGGCGAAGAGACGATGCAGGTCCGGTCAAAGCCAAAACACGCCTATCTGCTGGGAAGGTGCTTGCAACCGTTTTTCTGGCAGATTTTCTTCACGAACAAAGGACAATTAATACAGCCTATTGCTGTCGCCTTCTGGATGAAGCAAAAGCTGCGTATCGCAACAAGCGACGCCGGCAACCGATCCGAAACGTCATTCTTCTCCATGACAATGCAAGGCCGTATACTTTCGCTTTAACGCGGGAAAAACTGGAGAAAATTCATTGGACAATTATGGAACACCCTCCCTACAGTCCAGATTTATTGCCTTGGACTACCGTTTGTTTGGACCACTTAAACAAGACCTAGGATGACAGCGGTTCGATAATGATGTAAGTGTAGAAGAGTTTGTTGGTTGGTTCCTAAGTTTAGTGGCTGCGACAACGCGGTCATGTAGCCCCGTGTACTTTGGGTGTGTGTAGAATCAGTCTGATAACCGGTGTTAATTGTGATGACTGTATTAGTGTGTGTTATCTGTTTTTTAATTCATGTAAGGACTGCAGACTTTTGAATTTTTCAAATAGTTCCTACTTTTGACGCCAAACGGCACCGTTAACCACTACTAGTTCAGAACTTAGCTACCAGACGCCACCGCAGTCGGCTCTTGGCAACGAACGTAGGAACCTAAGAGCGTTGTTTACATTCTTAACCTATACAATTTAGCTTCACACGAGTGTAATTTGTTAGAAGAGTTTGTGCGCAAGTGGCTCCTTACACGCCCATCTTCTTTCTACCAGGACGGCATTAAAAACTTACCGATCCGATGGAGAAAATGAGTGTCGAAGGCGGGACACTATGTAGAAAAGTGATCTCTAAATGTGTATATTTTGTGATTGACGCAATAAATGTAAAATAATAATTCCTGTTTATATTTGATCTCCCTTCGTATCTTTCATTTTTTTAAACTACGAAACGAGCATGGCGACCAAGTGAAGTTTTAGAGGAGCCTATTTCCAAAAGTCGGCATCTGACATTTCTTTTTACAAAAACTAGGTTTTTTAAATTTCATATTCCTCTTCGAGAAACGCATCAAATGGATGGTGGGAGATGTTCCAAAACACGATATCTGTGGTTAAAAATCAATATTAAAGTTTGACTTTATTTCCAAATCTCGACATCTGCTTTGTTAAGTTATTTCTATAATCCGACATCTGCACTTCGTTCCTAAATCCAACATTTTGCATAAGAAAGTTGATGCAACTTCCAAAGTGTGTTCCAATAATCGACATTCCTGTTGCATTACTTCGAGGCAGTGTTTCCCGCAAACTTTTGATTGCAGTACTTAGCAATGTCCGGCGCCAATTAACTTCTTTCTAAGTGTTTCTGCCAAGTTTGTTCTATTGTGACAATGCACTGTTTCAACGCGGTATTTGTTGGTTCTATACTTCAGTCACCAGTTGACATCTGATTAGTTTGGTGCTGTTCTACAAAGCAATGGATAATTCATTAAAAGTATCTCCTTCTGCACCTGGACGTGGGAGGAAACATTTCCGTGACCCCGAAAACTGGGCTAAGAATAAGAAGAAAAGAGAAAGGTGAGCATTTCGTTTCTAATTCGTTTAGCAATAATTATCATATAATCGTTACAAATAATTCGTTCTTGAAGCAGAATCTAGATAAATATTAAATTTTCAGATACTCTGCTTCACAACCCCCAAAAGTACCAATATGCAGTCACAAGAAGAGAGCATTTCAGTGCCAGACGCTGACAACTAGGGACATCAAACATTTTCATAACATATTCTACAGCACGCCAAAGAAGCTTATCCAGGACGCACTTATAATCAAGTATACAGCGGCAGCACTTCCGAGGAGAACCGTGAGTAATGGCAGTAACAAGAATAAGAACATTTCGATAAAGTATTTTGTGAAAAAGGCAACAAAGCGACCCGGTAAAGAACCTGTTGTACCCGTCTGCAGGGCGACGTTTCTAGGTATCTTGCAGATATCAAAAGACAGGGTAGGTCTGGCTTGTAAGCGTCACTTTGAGACTGGTCTCCTGCCTATAGCCTAGATAAATGAGGAGGAGATACTCATAGCAAGTACAGTGAAAATAAAAGACTAGCTATGAGCATTTTCATAGAGAAATTAAATGTTGTTAGTGAATTACACTATTGTAGAGGACAAGTGAAAGGTCGCCAGTATTTATCAAGTGAGCTGAACATCAGTAAATTGTGGAGAAGTTACAACCAATCAGTATCAACTGAGCTACGTGTTAAGGCAGCTTACTTTAGGCATTATTTCTGTTGGACATATAATATTGGATTTGGCACTCCAGCGACTGATGCTTGCTCAAAATGTTTGTTGCTGAAAGCTAAACTGAAGCACTGCAATATTCCTCAAGAAAAGAATAATATAATAATTGAGTTAAGAGTACATAAATTAAGAGCACAAGCGTTTTATGATGTTCTACGTAATCAGGAAGATAATGAACTGATATTAAGTTTCGATTGCCAGAAAAATGTACCTCTTCCAAAATTACCAGATCAAGCCACGTATTACTCCAGACAATTGTATATGTACAATTTTACAATCTGTGTAGGAACATGGCGTGATCGTCAAACTACACGGAACACTTTTATATACCAGTGGCTGGAATCTTCTCGTCCAAAAGCATCTAACGAAATAGCTTCCTGTGTTTATGACAGACTTAATCATCTTGATCTTACAGGTATCGCGAAAGTTAATTTGGTTTCTGACGGCTGTGGGGGTCAAAATAAAAATAGTATTATGGTTGGAATGGTTTCCTATTGGCTGTATAATGATTCCCCCGCACAAGTTAAAGATGTGGAGATGGTATTTCCCGTTGTAGGCCACTCCTTCATACCCCCAGACCGAGTCTTCGGGAGAATTGAAAAGGAGTTTAAAGTGCGAGACACTATTGTAAAACCAGAAACCTACACTCAAATTTTCAAGCAGTTTGGCACAGTGAACACATTAGGTGTTGATTGTCCGGTGTATGACTTGAAAGGTAGCGTCCAATCTTCTTTTAAAGCACCAGGGTCATGGCATATCAGAATTCAATCCTGCAAGAGATTCGTGTTTAGGAAAGTAAAATCCTCTACTTTTCTTCGTGGAGAGCAAAATTATAGGAGTGACTTAACTGATTTCAAAGGGATAACTAAAAGGGGAAAACGGTAACTTTTGAGAAAGTTCAGTTGCCTCTTGGAGTAGCCGTCAAAGAAGAGAAGATGAATGATGTGAACAAACTACTAACACTTCACTACGGAGAAGAATGGAAAAATAATGAATAACTTCAATATTATAAGAAAGTCATGGATCCAGAAAACATGACAATTGATGTGGAAGACGATCTTGTTTGTGAACCCCAGGAGGAGGATGACGACTTGAGAATCTAATCTGTGTGAATTATTGCTTCTTGTGTATTATTATGTTAGTGCATACTATTTTTTATCTAATTTGCTAGAAACTTGTGTTCACTGTAAATTTTGTGTGTTTATTAAATTAGGAGTGCATAACAACATTATGTGGCTTAAAATCCTTGTTAAGCAAAATCCATGTTTTGTTCCAAAACTCGTCATATGCTAGAAGTTCGTTCCAAAATACGATTTTCCATTAACGTACTTCCAAAATCCGACATCTGCGAATTTTAATGTTAAATATCTTCTAATTGCATTGGTGAATCTACCTCTGGACCTATTTTTTATGTTTATGGTATGTTTATGTTAGAGTTAGTATCAAGAATAACATAACATTTCCTGAATTTTACCGTTTAAGCGTTTTTTTCGTTTTTCTCAATAACTTCAAAAAGTCAGATGTCGACTTTTGGAAATAGGACATATTTTTCTTGCGATTTAACCATCCGAGTGCAGTGAAACATGGTACAGCAAATGTTTATACACATTGTAATGCACTGCTATGTAATTTAGTTCAATTGTTTACATAACTTCAAGATGGCGGCTGTGCAAAATTTTAAAATTAAATATCTATTACTTGTGTCCTAATCATGCGATCGAAATCAACGTTTGAATAATGATCCTATGCAATAATCGACATCTGTACACAACTCTATGGCCTACATATAATAAAATCCAACATGGCAACCATCCGAATTATTTGGAAGGTTCTGAATATCTACTAATCTATGACAGTAATCAAACTGAAATGTTGTATGTTGATAAAGGCTATGGGACTTTCAATAACCTAGTGAGCATAAATCCAACATGGCGGTGACGTGACATTTAAATATTTAAATGGACGTTTCTCGCGATTTAACCATCCGAGCACAGTAAAACTTGGTACGGTAAATGCTTATAAAAATGTTAATGCACATCTAATTTATTTCAATTGTTTTCATAACCTCAAGATGGCGGCTATGCAAAATTTTAAAATCTGGTTTTCATTTCTTGTGCCCTAATCATGTGATTGAAGTTTAAATAATAAACCTACGCAAAAAACGTCATCTAATAGTACATAACTCTATGGCCTACATTATATACAAATAAAATAAAATAACATAAAATAAAATATTTAGAACATTCGCACTATCTACGAATCTCTTACAGCAATCAAACTAAAATTTTGTAGGTTATATGAAAATAGCTATTTAGTTCTTACGGAACTACTTGTTTTGTTCTAAATCATTTAATGACCAGCTGATCAGATCTTTCATTAACCTCTAAATAATGATTTATTCCCTATGGACTTGAAACATTTCCCATAGGGAATTGCATCAAAAGTTTTCGGAATTGGGTATTCTGAGGGACACCAGAGCTGATTCCGGTTTTTCTTTTTTCAATTACCTTGGAATATACCCTCTAAATCAGGTGGTTTCAATCCATGATCCACGGATCTTTCAATAGTGGACAATCAGTAAAAATAGACTTAAAATCCCTCTGCTCTAAATTCACGCAAAAAGTAGAATAACGCTTCAAAGCAAGACGTGTGGCATTTTGCAGTAGGAAGCCTCCTCTTTTATTGAAAATTCTAAAATATAATTTTACTGTGAGTAGCTTGAAGGAAATTATCATCAAGACTATTGGTTCAACATTTGAAATAATTGTTCAATGATAAAAAATGCTTATGGAATGGCCTGTACATTTTATTTGGGTTGAATCATTTCACGAATGCCCAGAGTTGTATTAATTACTAGCTATTTTACCCGGCGTTGCCCGGGAGATCTATTTACTTGTTATAGAAAGATACATGACAATATATTTTGCAAATTTATATTCACTTTGTCCCTAAGTGAGTTTAAAACATAGTTCACCTGGGCTCTGAAGTTTATAAAGTGCAATATTAACTCACAGTAAATCTAGGCGAAAGGTACTGAGGAGTACAAAAACGTAGTAGAGAATGCATCAATAACAAAGAGGGCTGTATATGCTCATTTCTCAAGGACCTAGTCTCACAACTACAGTACAGTACATTCCTGATAGTCTTTTTTTTTGTTGTATGGGTATAATTTAGACGTTTTGTTCACATAGTTTTCTTAACATTGTGGTGTTTGAAGCCATATTTTCAGTGTTGCCTTAGTAAACAAGAGTAAATATTTTCACCTGTATTTCAAACATAGATTTTGTAGCCTAAGTGTAATGGATCTGATGATGATCGCTTGACGATCGAAACTGGTCATCCTAGTGTTTTATTAATCTCATGTAATTTATTTCAGGATTAGGGCATAACCCATCTCTTTTGGGTACATTCGTGTTGACCGACTGAAAAGCACTAAACTCTAGTTAGCCTACTTTCGATTTTTGCAAAAAATGAAAGTAAAATTATGAGATCACAACAGGGCGAAAAAAAAGTGTGTCTGTCTGTGTGTGTGTGTGTATGTGTGTGAGTCTGTGTGTGTGTGTGTGTGTGTGTGTGTGTGTACTCTGAATGTATGTCCCCCCCTATCAATTCGAACACGGTGAGAGCAAATTGAACGAAATTTGGTACAAAGGTAGCACTAGCAAAGGAGACCTCAGTGTCATGTTTTATATCGCCGCCATCTTGACGGAAACGTAATGGCGGCCACACATATGTTTAAAGCTTACATCAAATTACGACTAACCTAATCATCCGATCTCTACCAAATTTTGCAACAACATACCTTTATGGGGGCAGCATCCTTTGACGAAACTAATAGGTCATCAGCCTAATAGTTTGCGGATGGCGGCCATCTTTGTGTGAAAATCAATTGCCCCTATTAATTCGAACACGGTGAAACCGAATGGAACGAAATTTGGTACAGAGGTAGTACTAGCAAAGGGCACCCCAGTGTCATGTTTTATATCGCCGCCATCTTGACGGAAACGTAATGGCGGCCACACAAATGTTCAAAGCTTAAATCAAATTACGACTAACCTAATCATCCGATCTCTACCAGATTTTGCAACAACATACCTTTATGGAGGGAGCATCCATTGACAAATCTAATAGGTCATTAGCCTAATAGTTTGCGGATGGCGGCCATCTTTGTGTCAAAATGGATTACCCCTATTAATTCGAACACGGTGAAACCGAATGGAATGAAATTTGGTACAGAGGTAGCACTAGCAAAGGGCACCCCAGTGTCATGTTTTATATCGCCGCCATCTTGACGGAAACGTAATGGCGGCCACCCAAATGTTCAAAGCTTAAATCAAATTACGACTAACCTAATCATCCGATCTCTACCAAATTTTGCAACAGCATACCTTTATAAAGGGAGCATCCTTTGACAAATCTAATAGGTCATTAGCCTAATAGTTTGCGGATGGCGGCCATCTTTGTGTCAAAATCGATTACCCCTATTAATTCGAACACGGTGAAACCGAATGGAATGAAATTTGGTACAGAGGTAGCACTAGCAAAGGGCACCTCAGTGTCATGTTTTATATCGCCGCCATCTTGACGGAAACGTAATGGCGGCCACACAAATATTCAAAGCTTAAATCAAATTACGATTATCTTAATCATCCGATCTCTGCCAAATTTTGCATCAACATACCATTATGGAGGGAGCATCCTTTGACCAAACTAATAGGTCATTAGCCTAATATTTTGTGGATGGCGGCCATCTTTGTGTGAAAATCGATTCCCCCTATTAATTCGAACACGGTGAAACCGAATGGAACGAAATTTTGTACAGAGGTAGCACTAGAAAAGGCCACCTCAGTGTCATGTTTTATATCACCGCCATCTTGACGGAAACGTTATCGCGGCCACCCAAATGTTAAAGGCTAAAATGTAATTACGACCAACCTAATAATTTAGTCTCTACCAAATTTTGCAACAACAAATCTTTATGAGGGAAGCATATTCTGACCAAACTGCTAGATCATCAGCCCAATAGTTTGCCGATGGTGGCCAAGTATGTGTGCAAATCGATTCCCCCTATCAATTCAAACACGGTGAAACCGAATTGAACGAAATTTGGTACAGAGGTAGCACTAGCAAAAGGCACCTCAGTGTCATGTTTTATATCGCCGCCATCTTGACGGAAACGGAATGACGGCCACCCAAATGTTAAAAGCTTAAATCAAATTTCGCCCATCCTAATAATTTGATCTCTACCGGATTTTGCAACAACATGCCTTTTTGTGGAAAGCATCTTATGACTGACTACAAGGTCATCAGCCAAATATTTTGCAAATAGCGGCCATGTATGTGTGCAAATCCATTCCCCAGATCAATTCAAACACGGTGAAACCGAATTGAATGAATTTTTTTTACAGAGGTAGCACTAGCAAAGGGCACCTCATATTCATGTTTAATATCCCTATAGCACGTTGTATTTCAACAAGCTACTACAACCAACATTCAATTATACTCCTTGAAAAGGACAAAGAGTTATAACAATACCCATGCATTTAGGAGAAAGTAGGCTATATGTTCTTTACTGAACATCTTGTTTTCTTAACTTTTTAAATTGTTGCATCTACCACCTTGGAAGGAAACAATATTTAAATTATTCTATTTTTGGAATATAAAGTCATCATTCTGGACTCAGATATACTTACGATATTTGACCCCGCACAAATGGTGTGATTAATGAAAAATGGCTTATTCATGTACATAGGTCAGTGTGTAGGCTACTATAGCTGCATATTAGGGAATAGTATTGCTGTATTTACATGCCTATTATCTTATATTGGGCTGCTTTGGCGGCGTATTTTGTAGCATGCTGAGCTTCAATGCCCAAGGTCGCGGGTTCAAACCCGGCTGAAGTTATCGGATTTTTGAAGAGCGTTAAAAATCCCTCAGTATGCTTTCCTTCGGAGGGTAAGTAAAGCCGGTGGGCCCATGTCATAAATTTATGTGGTGTAAAAGAACCTTCCATTAACTACACTCGTGTGAAGGTAAAATTTGTAGGTTAAAATTCATTAACGCTATTAAGTTCCAACGTTCACCGTCAGGTTCTGATTTTGGCGGTATCTATTAGCCAAGTTTGCAGCTAAGTATCGTTGACGGTAGCATTTTGTAGCAAAAGTAGGAACTACTTAAAACTGACTGCCTGTAGTCCTTACCTGAATTACATATAAAACACAATAATACAGCCATCACAATTAACAACGGTTATCAGGCGGATTCTACACACACCCGAAATGCACGGGGCTGCATGACCGCGTTGTCGCAGCCGCTAAACAGAGGAACCAACCAACCTATCTCACCAAGTTAAAGAAAATGCAGCAACGTGTAATGTCAAATAAGATGCATTGATTGAGAACACATTGGGCTTCTTTATCCCTAAAGTATTTCGTAAGATAATAAATATATTCTCTAAACTCATACCGTAATGATCTCTAAAATGCTATCGCGGAGTTCGGGGAATTCGTGATAACTACACCATTATACAATATATTTCGTCAGTAAGCACTAAAATGGCTAATACATAGCAAATCAGCAAAATGTTGGATGAACACACGTTTTATTTGAAGAGATAGGAAATCAGAAACATGATCAAAGAACAACACTAGTTTGTCAATAACCAAACTGGTAGTCATGGCTACCGCTACCCTTAGTCAACACTTTATTTATATCCTCTTTGGTCAACACTAATATCTTTGGATTGTCTCAGTCCATTGCGGTACCTGGTGTCATTCTGTGTTACTACCGCCACATCGGTCCTGGTGGCAAATTGTGTTACTACCGCCGTAGCTACTGTTTGGTCCTTATCATCCAAAATCTAATCACAAAGAAAGTAATGCTACAATCTGCAATAGTATATCGAATGCACGGTTTGCCAATGTATTTCTCTTTTAATTTCATTTCCCTATTACGACCCCTGTTAATTAAAGAGATACGGTTTCATATTTTATTGCGTTCAGATTTCTAATATTTTTATCGTACCTTAGATAATAGATGGTGTGGCCACTGCCTGCCGGATCGCATCCCTCCTGGCTGCTTTAAACTGCCTGCCCATTTAATGATTACAGTATTGGTTTATGCGTACAAGCACGTTTCCAAATCCCCCCCAGGGGCTCACATCTAGTGGGACGTGGGTTGGCGACCAAGGGCCCCAGCTGAGTCCGGCATTGCTTCCACTTACTTGTGCCGGGCACCTCTCCGTCTTCTTTCCTGTCGACCTCACTTGGTCAACTCTTCTTCTCTTCCGACCCCGACGGTATTAGGGTATCCGAGGCCTATGGAGTGTCTTCCTTTCCCGCCTTAATTGGCTCTTGTCCCATCTTTTCTGAAACCCTCCTTCTGAGAGAGGTCAACCTTTTTTCATTTCATGTTATCTCCTGCCTTCTGCTCAAAGCCCACGAGGAGGCAGGGTGTATGTAGCCCCACAACGTCTGGTGCACACTGGATATTGCTACACCCTCAGGGGCTCACGGCTGGTGAGTTCGGGAGTTGGCGACCCCGAGGGATTGCTGAGCTGGGTCCGGGGTTCCTCCTTTTATCCATTACCTCTGGGGTGGACCTTCTCCTCTTTCACGTTCCTATCTGCCTTTCATAGCTCTCCTTTCTTCCAAGTCCCTCAATGTGCATTCTTGGAGGGTTGAGGGCATTTCTTTTCCTCCTGTCCTTTATTTGCCTTATTCTCCTTTTGTTTTCCATTTCTTCTTCTAGTTAGTTCTTCGTTAGTTTTAGTTATAGTTTACATTTCATTATCATCTTCACGATCAACCAAACCATTAGGCGCTGATAACCTAGATATTAGTCCCCTTAAAAACAATTATCATCATCATCATCATCATCGTTTCCTATAGGCGATAAGAACAGCACCAACCCACTGTGATCACCGCTTTTTCAAGTCACTGTTACAGACATTTGTTTTGTATTGATGTTAATGGTGGAGTTGTGTTTTGTATTTTATGCTGGCGTACTACTGTGTGTGCTTTTGTAAATCAGAACAGGGCAAGTTTGAATCCCAAGGAATCTCATTTCATGAGTTACCATCGGACAATTCACTTGACTTATAAGTACACACACTAATGAAAATGAAAATCCTCAGCCTGCTTCCAGTCTCCGACCGGGTCAGGAATGGAATGAGTGAAGCCCCCATTTAGCGGCGAGGATATGGACTGTGCCGGCTGCCGAGGCCTGACGCACTCTTCTGGGGCAATAATTAAATGAATGACAGATGAAATGAAATGATAGTGGAGAGTGTTGCTGGAATGAAATGTTGACAGGGAAAACCGGAGTACCCGGAGAAAAACCTGTCTGCCTCCGCTTTGTCCAGCACAGATCTCACATGGAGTGACAGGGATTTGAACCACGGCCCCAGCGGTGAGAGGCCGGCGTGCTGCCGCCTAAGCCACGGAGGATTTTTACATACACTAATACAGCCATCAAAATAAGACGGGTTATCAGACGAATTCAACACACCGCCAAGTACACGGGGCTACATGAGCACGATGTTCCAAAGCCCCTGAATTATCAACATTCCATTCTTCGGCGACCGGAGGCATTTCTTTTACCTGTCTCTTATTGCCCTCATTATTTTCTTTTCATCTCGTCTAGTATGTAAGTTAGATTTAAATTAGTTGGAAGTAATTGTAATTTTAGTATCATCCTTACCGTATAATTACGGGCAAATAAGCTAGACTTTTCGCCCCTTGAAAACAATCACCTCCACCACCATCTATGTTTCGCTTTCCTATAAATTGAAAATTTGCCCGTAAGTATGTGTCTGAATTAATATCATGTACTTTATGCTGATTGAATAACAAAAGAACTAACTTAGTGCCATGTTTTCGTGTTTTTTCAATCTTGATATTAAGCCTCCAAAGTTAAAAACCCTTCGTTTCAGGTATCGTCCCCTTAAAAAGCCGCGGTAGGTTGACGCTGCAACCTAATGGTGAATTAATATACAGTATATCCTGTACGCGTCTGAGTGTTGAATGGGCAGACAGTTTAAAGCAGCCAGGAGGGATGCGATCCACCTGGCAGTGAAAATCCCGCGGCGATCACAGTTGGTGCTGCAACCCATCTTGTGTTAAATGGACAGGCAGTTTAAAGCAGCTTGGAGAGATGCGATCTAACTGGCAGTGGGTGTAGCATGCTTACCGAGATAGATAGAAACTTGGTTGTCTCGTCTTGAGCTATTGTTACCATGGAGATGCCGGCCTTGCCATTACTTTATCAGTTTTTTCTATACCGGTAGTGGAGAGCGCTACTCGCATCCAGTCGGCCGTGTCTCGTTAAGAGCTACTGTTGCCTGGAAACGACTACCTTAGCTGTCATTTGTGTTACGTTTTATAGTGACTTTTATTCTCTTTGTTTTATGTCACGTCTCGGGATAAAAAGTATCCTATGTCCGTCGCGTGGTTCTAAGCTACCTCCACACCAATTTTCAGCCAAATCGGTTTAGCCGTTCTTGAGTTATAAATAGTGTAACTAACACGACTTTCTTATATATATATAGATTTTACTATTCTAATCTGACCAAGAGCCAGAACGTCGACGACATAAACTCCGAACAATACCTACAAAACAACAAGGAAATAGCAAGGACTACTAAATTAGATTGTTTACCAGATAGGGCAGAGCTGTTGATTAGTTGACCTTATAGCCACTGGCGGGCTTAGCTGACGTCTAGTCTCTAATCCAGCGCCACTGATATGATGTGTGCTTTGGCAACACACTGCCCCCACAAGAAGCATTCCTAAACACATATTCATTGCATAAAGTTGTGAGAAAATGAAATGTTGCAAAACTGGAAATCTAGTCTAATAATTTGCACACCTCTGTACTAAGGCAACACTGTAAGATGGCTTCCAACACGATAAACCAACTTAAATAGTACGTTATGCAACGAGCCTATAATGACAATAATTAAGACACTGAACAGAGAGTTGGATTTTAATTTCCGTGGAACTAATGTCATACGCCTGCTTCCTCTATGATGTTCTGGTGTGCTTATGTCAAAAACAGCATTCACTAAAATTGTCGGCGGAATCTTACGAATGTGTAGAAATTGATGTTGCGGATATTAAGGAACAGTGCTACTTCTTTTGCAATATTGCCTAGTTTGTGCATGAATTGTAACTACAATGGTTGATCCAATATAGGCTACATTGTCAACTTTCAAATCATGTAATTCATGTCCGACATGTTGGATTTTGAATGCATGTCAGAAGCTATCCTTACCTAATTGGTGTCCTGTGGTTCGGATTCCACGTAAAACGGAGGTCCCGTGGCTTATGATCGGGAGATCAACGGTCACGTTAAACTACAAGCTTCCTTTTTTTTACCTAATTGGTTAATGAATTAAAATATTGAGCTCTGATTGGTTGAAAAAACTGTGTTATAATGAAAAAAAGTACTTTAATGACCCCCATCATGATACAGTTTTCTGACATATAATATTTACATTTCGACATCGTCGAACATACACGTTTATATACATCGAAATTGTAGTTAATATTATTCCATTAAAATCCTTCTTGGCATGAGTAAGTGACGGAGGTCTTTATCACTGCTAGGGTCCGATATATAGCCTACTCTTCCCAGCGCAGAGCTGTCTCCTGACCATCGCCATTCAGCACAGTCGTGCGTGCCCTCCTTGCGTCTCCCTTAGAATGGAAAAGAAATAATCTTCTCCGTGAATCCCAGTGAGTGAAACAGCAGCGTCTGTATTTCCTCGCTCAACACTTGATTTTCTATACAGCTTATCCTCTCTCGCACAACGTGGAGTTAAAATAGTTAACTGACATCTCCACAATTCAAGTGCTGCACAGACCACATACACTAGGATATCTCTCTCTCCCTCTGGGTTTAAAAAGGGGTCATAGCGCCACTAATGCACTACCACTATAGCGATGATATATGCTCAGCTATGGACAAGATGATGATGATGATGATAAGTGTTGTTTTAAGGGGGCCTAACATCGAGGTTATCGTCCCCTATGGACAAGCGTCAGCTTACAAATCTCTGAGAACAACCACACACTGGTTAGCCACTGTCAGCGTCGGGATTCGAACTTGTGACCTCCGCACTCGCTGCAGCTGCCCGCGTGGTGCACAATTTAACGAGCAATTCTACGCCACCAGACAATTAAAGCAATTACGGACCACCTCGTGGAGTAGAGGCTAGCATTCTTGGCTGTCACCCCTGAGGTCCAGGTTCGATTCCCAACTCTGGTCATCATCATTTACTAAAGGCAAATCCTTGTCACTGCAGTCACATTTGACGGTTTTCTGCTAGTCTCTTCATGCTGTCATAAGAACCACATGCTAGTTCTCCGATGGTTTGTTGATGTACGACATCCTTGGACGTCCCCTAGGTTTCTTTCCCAATACAGTACATTGCCCTTGATAATGGTTTGGAGAAGAGAGTCGTGCCTTAATACATGTCCAAGGAAATTTGTTTTCCTCTTCTTTACAGTGTTTTAATGCCGGCCCCGTGGTGTTGGGGTAGCGCGCCTGCCTCTCACCCGGAGGCCCCGGTTTCGATTCCCGGCTCCATCAGGGATTTTAGAAACTGACGTAAGGGCTGGAACGGGGTGCACTCAGCCTCGTGAGGACAATTGAGTAGCTGTCCGACAGTGAGGCAGTGCCCCGATCACGAAAACCAAGATTAACGGCCGAGGGGACCCGAAGCGCTGATCACGCGTCACCCCAATATCTGCGGGCCAAATGGCTGGGCAGCGGTTGCTTGGTAGGTCTAGGCCCTTCACGGGCTGTAGTGCCAGGGGTTATTTATTTATTTACTGTTTTACATCGATCCTCCTTCAATTCCTACAGAACAAGTTCATTTGTTTTCCTGTCCATCCAACTCATTCTTGTCTTTCTTCTCCAAAACCACATTTCCGCAGCCATAAGTTTCCTTTCCTTGAGTTTCCTTAATATCCAGGTTTCGCATCCATGCAGTAAAACACTCCAAACAAAGGTCTTGGGAAATGACTTTTGAACCCATGTGCCATAGGGTCCAAGGAGGTCGAATCCATGTATTTGGGGAAGAAATGAAAGAAACGTACAGTTTCTAATGTAACTTAGAGAAAGATCAAGCCAGGATTCTAGCCTAACATTGTGCAAGCAGCACGAGCCAGGTGTTCGAGAGATGAGCTCACGCCTCTTGACATTCAGAAGGAGCTGGTCATGAGTATTAATAACCGAGTGGAAATTTTCGGCTGTTAGACAAGGAAACCTGACTCGGAAATCGAGCTGAGCTTGCTTGAAAACGACAACACCGCTTATGCGCCAGAAGAGGAATAATTAAATTTAACCCGTTTACGAGTATAAAAATAAGTAAACAATTACAGTACGGTGAATCATTTCGAATTAGAGATTTTTGTGTAAAGAAAAACCCTTTAATAATTGCACAGGAGAAAACTGCAAACGCAAGTAGACGTCATAGGGGATTTACCAAGGCCTGTGGAGAGTGGAGAATGCAAATGAACAGCAACACCCACACAGTTGAGGACGATAAATTAATTAATATCTCCGAATTGCACGATCGATTCTTATGCGCAATGAGATTATTTAACATTGAGAAGACGAGCTTTTTGAAGGTATAATTTTTATAATGGTGCAACCATTATTTTAAAAGTTGGGCACGGAAAGGGCTAGAGTCTTATCTTTTTGTAGCGAAAGAGTATAAAGCTCCTGGCATCACCAAGCCAAACATGCAGTTATTCTGACAACCCGTGAGGGGGTGTTACTACGCATCAGTACAAGCAGTTCCAAACAGCCCGAGGGGGGCCTTGCTACGCATCAGTATTCAGACAGCCGTGTGGGGCGTTACTCTGCTTCACACCGAAGACAGTTTACCAGTACTCCTTGAGGGGAGAAACGCTGTATTACACCACAGAATTAATATCTGATAGCCACAGGCGTCGCAGTATTAACAACTTGCGTGCCTCCATAAGGAGTTGTAAAGAAGAAATATTAAAGTATCGCCGTGTTGAAAAATTAGGAAAATCCTAGTTACTGGATTTTAGGTCCGACAGTACACAAGTTTACAGTGAAAAGTTCGTAAAATATAGTCAGAGCAGGCTGCGAACGTTGGACATAAGGCGATAGGTCTTTAAATAAACGACCGAAAATATCATAACGTACGGAAGTACCGTAATAGAAAGATAAACAGTTATCTAATTTAAAGAACCCAAATAGGGAAAAACAGAGTAAGGTTCGCAACGTATTTCAGAAAAGTAGGAGTGCGAGAACCGAATAAATAAAGAAGAACGGAGACTATAGACATTATCTCCAGAAAGCAGACGAACTATTCTAAAGCACTAGACTCGAGAAGTACTAGCTGCTATAAAATAAATCCATCGATCATCGATGGGTTATCGAGGGGACCTCGATCCGAACAGACTTTCACTAGGATCGATAAACTAGATCTAAAAAAGAAGCCGTTCAAGCTAGAGAAATAGCCGGTCATCCAGAATAGGATTCGAAGAATTAGGATTCCAGGGAAAAGTAGATGATTCGAGACTTTCGTATTCTGCAGGATAGGAAGCCGACATTGAATAAATTTCACCCTTGGAAACGGGAGATTAAGAGGTCACGTGTGATAGGCTAGGAAAATACGGCCTAGTGATCAAAAGTTGTGAAGTGTAAATCTATCAAGATTGTGTGTTAAAATAATATTTTTTAGTGTTTATTGTGTGTTCTAAATGGATACACCAGTGTATTAAAAATGTTGTCAATGTTAAGTGTATTGAATATGTGTCAAGAAGTGTTTGTACATGAGATGAATTTCTACAATATGGAGTAAGTTAAAAAGTGGGCCAAAATGAAACACCGCACAAGGATAAAGGTCATGAGACGACCTTAAAAACATGTGAGCAATGAATTTCATTATATTTTGGTGTCAGGAGATGATTGTGTACAAATCCACCGGAGTTTTTGAGTAAAAGGGATGTGTTTAAATAAATAAATACTGAATAAACAAGAACGCGGTCTGAACAATAATAGAAATTTGAGAAACTATAAATAATTATGTAAAAGAATAAATCCAGTAGAGGAAATATATGAATAAAATGTCAGTGTATTTGACGAATGTCATAAGAGCAAGCGAAATCTTAATAATTATCATGAAAGATATTTAAATAAAAGTAAATTTGAGTTATATGAAAGAAATAGCTTTTGAGTTTGTGTAAAGAATGAAGATATGAAATAATAATAATAATAACCAAGTAAGGAAATATTAAATAAAGATCAAATTAATTGATGTGGACATAAGAGCGTTAGAGCCTTAATAAAAGGTATAGACATGATGTTCAAATGCATGTTCTTAAAAAGAGAGAAATTTATTGTCAAAGAATAATATAAAAATTGAGATGTGTATCAATATTGTTAATATGATATTATCAATTCTTTGGATGACGCTAGGCTTAAAAATAAAGTATAGCGCAAAAGGAGCGCAATTAAAATAAAATGTCACGCTAGGAACGCGTAAAAGTTAATGTACTTGGTAAATTACTTATGAGAGGTAGTTGATTGTAATGAATTGAGAATTGGTGTAAGTCCTCTATTTGTGACGTAGTATCACGAGGCCATTGTGTATGTTGTATTGAAAGGGAGCAAATGTATGGTATTGAGCGTAGGACTTATAAGCTATAGGCTGACCCTAAATCGCTATTTGTATAGTCCTCTATATGGGAATGGTTCCCGAGGCATGTGAAGAGATTCGAACTCAGAATCTTCTTATTGTGAAAGCCCCTTTATTATTCGTCGTAGAATGTGTATACTCTTCCCCAATCAATGAGGACCTTTCATAATTAATAAATGCCAAGATTACGAATGTGGTTTATGAGCCCAATAATATTGTTGAATATACACGAGGAGTAGAATGCCAGGTCTCCCCAAAGAATTGAGATTGAACGAAAAGCTGTTTGTAAAAGCATTAAAGAGAGCTCTAGCTACAGACTAGACGGGAGGGTTCCCGCATAGTCATAAATAACTCTCAAGTATCACGGTCAGACCCTTGGAGCAGGAGGGGTGTCTGAAGGCCGTCTTGTAAGGAGTAATGAATACACCGTGAGTGTTTAAAGTTGTTAACGACCCGGGCGTTGAACCGAGGTCCTTGTAGATTGATATTTCCGCTTGCCTGTTCAGATCGTAGTTTTTTATGTGATAATGGTCTTATAAGACATATGAGATAAATAACAATCCCTATTGTAATGTTGTATGGAAGTAGGATTCCATGAGTTAATTGAAGGCAACTAGGTTTCGGGAGTGACCATAGTTTTTTTGACTGTGTCAAGTATCTTCATACTCTGGAGTACACAAGTAATTTCCTGATTACCTTGATGTATTTGTAAAACTAGAGAGAGATGATAAAAGGTGAAAACCTGTGAAATGCCCAAATATTGAGTTAGATAATTAACATGTAATTTTAAATGTAATTATACATTTGTTTGATGATTAAGAAAATATAAAAAATAGTATGGGAGGTGTACAAAGAATGACACCATTATTACAGAAAGCATTGAGCCAAAAGAGCTCGGAGTTATATGAAACTTAGAGTTGATGCTTTATGGAATTAAAAATAATTAGGAATTGTTGGTTTATATGGAAACCATATGTTTTAATACAATATTTGTTTTATTCTTATGTTATTCCTTGTTCATTTGGAACAAGTAGATGATTATGGGTCAGTAATTTAATTGTTTAATTTTTTGTAGCGCCATAATTTTGATTAATTAAATGTGTTAAAATAGGAGTTGATTTTGTTGTTATTTTTGCAAGTGTATCCTCTAATTAATCCAAAATATGTGAGTCACAGAGTGGGTGAACTTACCGCTACCCCGAAAATCCCGAATTGAGCTACGCTGGTATACTGTGATTGGCATATTTCTTGCTAAAAGGGCACATGGGGGGCATAGAAGTAATGTGCTGGATTAATAACTAGAGGAACACTTAAGACGGTCATCTCATGTAAAGTAAAGTAATGATAGGAATAGCTACAACGTAAAATATTAACTGACCGCATGGGTCCCTGGAAACTCATACCGAGCAGCCCTGAATTATATCATTAACCCCCCTAGCAAATCGTAGATTTTGGCGCCCAGTACGCAGGGCTGAGTTTTCCTAGGGAAAACCCGAGTTTTCTCGAAAAATCAAAATTTTCAGTTTTTGAAAAGAAAATGGTTTTTCGAAATTTTGAATTTTAAATACTTCCATAAAGGTTTATGAAATTGAGTAAAGTTATCAAAAGGGTACGTTGTAGTAAACACCCGTACCAAAGTAAATTTTTAAAGAAATTGGGACACAATGATTCAGAGTATCATCTCTCAAGCATGTACTAGTGTGGTGGCATGAGTAGCCCACAATATTCTCATAAGATGGCATTGAGTGAGGAAGTGCAACGGCTCTTGGAGGCCATGAACAATAAATTGGGAACGATAGACCATACATTGGGTCTCCAAAAGGAGGAAAATAAAGAAGAGTTCAAATCCCTAAATGAGAGTTTGAATAAGTTGGATAGCCAACAGATTGAAAATAAAGAAGGGTTAGGATCCATAACTGAAAGTTTAGAGTCACTAAAAATTAAAAGTGATAATATGGGAACTAAATTAGAAGCTATCGAAGTTAAAAGTGATAGCATGGGAACTAAATTAGAAGCTATCGAAGTTAAAAGTGATAGCATGGGAACTAAATTAGAAACTATCGAAGCTAACTGTGTAGAAATGAACAATGAAGTGAAGGCTGAGATAGATAAAATAAATGACAAGTTCCAAGGTTTTGACACTGAGTTTGGGAAAAAGCTAACTGAGTTAAAAGGGGAAATCACCAGTAAAATTCAGGAGGAAAATGGGGCACTTAAATCAGAATTGCAAGACCAAATAAGAACCTTAAAGGATAGTACGGTAGAGTCCCAAACTCAAGGCCAAGAAAATTTTAAAATTTTGAATGGAAGGTTGGGTTCTATGGAAACTAAATTAGTTGATATGGAAATAGCTTGTAAAGAAAATGTGGATGCATGTGAAAAGGAACTTGTAACCCAGATCCAAGGTGTGCAGACAGAAATGAAAGCTCAGATAGAATCTAACAAGAATATTTGTGAACGTTCCCGGGATGAGATAAAAGAAAGTTTTAAGAAATTAGGAGAAGAATTTAAAGGGGTAAAGGACAAAGTAGGAGAACTCGAGGGAAAGGTCGATGGAGTTCAGAATGAAGTAACTGAGATGAAAAATCAAAATCAAAAGGATGTACAGGGTATGAAAGGGCAGATTGATCATTTTACTAGGCAGGTAGATGAGACCTTAAAGAAGCATGAGGAAGGAATAGATAAAAGATTCGGTAAATACGAGGAGCATATCCAGGAAGAGAGAAAGCAACGAAATGAAGAAAATCAAGAGAAGACCCTGAAGATAGAGGAAATAAGCAAGGGTATTAATGAGGTCCAGGAAACTATCGAAAAATTAGAAGAGCGAGTAGGAAAAACAAATAATGAAGTAAAATTGATCAAAGATGAAGTGACGGAAGTGTCTAAGAGCCAAGAGAAAACTGAGGGAAAGTTGAAAGGAATTGAATTAGATATGGTCAGAGGACGAAAAGAAGTGGAGAAGCAAATAAAGGAGATACGAGAGGGCCTGGATACCATCGGTGATGTAAAGCCAGAAATTATAAATCAACAGGCCATGGTCATTAAGAAAGAGGTAGAAGACCAACTAAATGAATTCAGGGATAGTTACAGGGAGGAGAAATTCCAACTCAAAAAGGCAGAGGAAGATAGTAAAAGGAATCAAGAAAGAATTCAGAATGAATTAAGATCCCGATTGGAGAGGACTGAACATAAGAATAGTCAAATGGAAATCCAACTCATGGCTAATGAAGAAAGTGCCCGAAGGGAAAGGAAGTTAGAATTTGAGAATCAGGAGGAGTTTCCAAAGACAGGATGGGTAGATTCCCGTGAACAAGGCACAGATACGGATAGGGACTTAGGAGGGGAGATCCCTTATAAGAACCCAGGATATCCGATGGCGATGTCAACCCCGTACATGAATCAGACAAATGGCCAGATAATAAACATTATTAAATCGAATGAGGACAGACCAGTAAAGTTTACGGGTAATAACATGTCTATTACTCCAAAATACTGGCTAAAGGAAGTTGCAGAGTATTTAAACGAAATGAAAGTTCCTCAGGATCGGAGACTGAGAGCTATTGAAAAGCTGTTGGCAGGTGATTGTCTCACCTGGTTCAGAAGCTTCAGGTACACCTTTGATACGGTGGAAGGCTTTAGGGAAGCATTTTTAAAACGATATTGGGCAGCAGACGTCCAAGAGAATTTAAGGCTAGATCTGTACTCTAGGAAGTACAGTACGAATGCACCTACTAAATACTCGGAATTTTTCACCGCTCAGTTATGTAAATTCCGCGAACTCGACATTGCTCCGGCAGAAAACGACCTGTGTGCTGCCATTGCAAGACAAGTTCCGTATGAGATTCAGAGGCTGTTAACCTCATCCAAAGCCAGAAGTGCTGTGGAAGTGGAGAGTGTATTACGTCAATTAGATATGACGACTTCGCACGTCACTCCTCGGCATCAAAGACAGACTGAGCAAGTACATATGGCCAGCAGTCAGGAAACCAGAGAAAAACCAGCGACCAGGAATCAGTCCACCAGCACGGATACTCAGGGACTGGGTCGAGAGTATGGGCACCAGGAGCCTAGAGGAATACAGCCATATTACAGAGGAGGATATCGAGGAAGAAATCCTAGGAATACGGGTTATAGGCAACAAGAGAGCCGACCCTATAACAATAACCATCAAAGGCAAGAAAACAGAAAGAAATGGGAGAATTATCCCAGAAGGAACGTAAGGCCAGAGGATAGGGATGATGAATATCGGGCCGAAATAGAAGAAAGATATCAGGAAAGTCTTCGTTATATGAACGAACGACCAGATGAACCTGATAGGCAAAAGGTCCGTTGGAGTGAGGCAATTAAGAACCGGAAATCACCCGACCGACTAGACGGAGCTCAAAGCTTGGAACTACAAGCTCAATTAAAGAATGAGGGGAAAGGAAGCCCTCAGGATAAAAAAAAACTCCAAATTTAAATTGTCAAAAGTGGAAACATACCAGGAGCTGGGAGGAGGTAGAAATTGTGAATTGGATAGCAAGACCAGATGAGCTAATTAACGAGGATGTGGAAGGAATCCCACCTGTTAAAAGAGAACTACCTATAATTATGCTAAGGATAGAAGGATTACTGGTCAGAGCATTAATTGATACCGGATCCACAATAAGTCTAATTACACAAACCCTTCTAAATGAACTGGAAATAAGGGGCCGAGTATTAAAGATTCCCACATCAAGTGTAAAGATTAAGGGGATTATCCCTGAAAAATCTTTAACATGTAAATTTCAGGTATATATCGATCTGATCATGGGTAACGCTGAAATTTCGCAGTGCTTTTTGCTGGTAAATCAATTACCGTATAATGTCATATTAGGTATTGATTTTATCCGTGAGAACAAGGTCATTATAGACCTAGCGCAAAATTGCATTAGAATCCAAAGAGAGGATGTGGATGAACAAAACATTAACCTACAGGAACAGGATGCGAAAATAGGAGAACAGGTATGGCATATGGAAGAAGTGATTGAGGAAGGTTATAAGGACATAGAAAAGATATTTGAAGTCCTCAACATAGAACTCGAAGATAATTTGGAAACTGAGTTCGAGACCAACCTGTCAGGAAAAGTAGAGGAAGCTAAAGTTAACCTCGAAAATAAGGAACAGTTAAAGAAATTATTATTGAATTTTAGGGACGTATTTGATTCCAAGCCAGGGAAGATTGAAAATTTTAAATATGCGTTCCAAGTCAATGATTGGGCACCGTTCAGACAAAAACCATACCCGGTTGCGGAAAAACATTACCCACAAACTAAGAAAACACTGCAGGAGATGATGAATGCAGGTGTTATAGAAAAGATGGCGACACCATATGTTAGTCCATTAGTGATTGTGAGTAAACCGGATGGCTCAGTAAGGGTGTGTCTAGATGCCAGAAATTTAAATGCAAAAATCATACCAGAAAATGATTCGGCACCACCCATAAAAGAAATACTGAGGAAGTTCAAAGGCAAGAAGATTTTCACAAATATTGACATGACTTCTTCGTATCATCATCTCGAACTGGAAGAGAAAACCAGCTTGTTGACTGGATTTCAGTTCGACCAACAAACCTATTGTTTTAGGAGATGTCCGTTTGGATTGAAGACCGCGGGATCTGCCTTAATAAGAGCGCTTGATCGAAACCTGTCAGAGGAAGTGAAAGAGTGCACTATCCGTTAAGTGGATGATATTTTGCTTACCTCGGAGAATATTGAGGAACATTTAGAAAAATTGAAGAAATTATTGGAAGACTTAAGAAGGGCAAATTTTAAAATAAATTTAAAGAAGTCAAATTTTTGTCAAAGGCAAGTAAAATTTTTAGGGCATGTGATTGATAAGGATGGTGTTAAACCAAATCCGTGCAAATTGGAATCGATAAGGGATTTTCCAAGGCCTTTGAAGGTGAAGAACGTTCGCCAGTTTTTGGGATTGATTGGTTTCTTCTCAGGACATTGTCCATCATACACAAAAACTGTTGCACCACTACAGAACCTTCTGAAGAAGGGGGACAAGTGGAAATGGACGGAGGAAACAGAAAAAGCATTCGTGGAGGCCAAGGAAATGCTCTGAAATTACGTGAAGCTAGGATATACTGATTTTAATCAGAAATTTATAATTCAAACAGATGCATCCCAGATTGGAATAGGGGCAATGCTATATCAGGAAAACCCGGAAAACCCTGATAAGAAAATTATCTAGCTTTCACAAGTCGGAGACTGAAACCACACGAGAAAAATTATACGATCAGCGAAATCGAGCTGTTAGCGATACTGCACGCGTTGCAATATTGGCGAAAGATCGTATATGGGTTTCAGGTCATTCTAAGAAAGGATCATAAAGCCTTAACCTTTTTGATGAAGACTGATTTATCCAGTCAAAGGTTGATGCGTTGGGCTTTATACATTCAACAGTTTGATGTCAAGATAGAATACTGCCCAGGAAAGGAAAATATAGTTCCCGACTATTTAAGTAGACAGCCAGAGTCCACAGAAGAGGAAGTAATGGCTATTGATTTGGAAGACAGGGATCAGCGTACTCTTAATGAGTTAAGAAGCATTAGTCAAAGGCAACGTGAGGATCCATGGATGAACATGCTCATATCTTTCCTTGAGGGAAGTTTGATAAGGGGAACACCAGCGTACACGGAAGCTAATAAGATAGCTCAAGACTACTCGTTTTATAATGGATTATTATATAAGTTTGTAGACTCTGCCCATACCAAATTAAGGATTGTTGTACCTGCAATTTTGCAGAGGAAAATAGTATGGTTAGCCCATAGATCGTTCGGACATATGGGAGTCGACAAAACAGTCTCGATGCCGAAAGAAGCATTTGTATGGCCGAGACTGAGAGAAACTGTAAGGGACACGCTAAAGACATGTGATTTATGTCAAAGGATCAAACCTAATGCATTTCTGATGAGGCAAAAGCCTATACCATTGTTGCCCGAAAGGCCAGGTCAAATCATATCTATTGATAACTTCGGACCTTTGTCAAAGGCAAGAAGAGGAAATCGACACATAATGGTGGCTATGGATGTCTTCACTAAAATGGTTGTCCTTGCTCCCATACAGAAGACTAGTACCAAACAGGTGTTAAAACGACTAAAAGAAAAAGTGATATCGATTCTGGGAAAACCTGAGAATTTGTTGTCGGATCACGGCAGTTGTTTCACCAGTGTAGAGTTCAGACGAGAATTAGAAAGACTTGGAATACGTCAGATTTTGTCAAGTATTCGCCATCCTGAGGCAAATCCTGTAGAAAGAGTGATGAGGGAGACGGCCAAGTACTGTAGAATATACTGTGCCGAAGAAAATTGGAAGTGGATAGATATCTTGGATATTATCGAATTTTGTATAAATAATACAATCCATGAATCCACGGGAGAGATACCCATAACGTTACATCGGAATGAGCAACCAGAGAGACCTTGGAGTCTGGTAATTCCTAGGCCAGCAGACGCTCAGCCTGGAAGAGATGTACGTATTAGAAGAGCCTTTGAGCATCTAAAAGCTCAAGCCGACAGGAGGCAAAGAAGAAATAGACATAAGAGGTATCATCGACCATTATTAGCAGGAGAAATGGTGATAGTAAAAAGACCAGCCATTTCGGATCCAGGGAACCGTGTGTACAAGAAGTTCCAGAAAATGTACCACGGACCGTATCAAATAATCAGAGATTTGAGGAATAACGCATACAGAATTCGGCACTGTGAAACGGATCACGAAGTGACCATGAATTCAGCAAATTTGAAATTATATTACCCTCCCGAAGATTTCGATGAAGCAAATGAACAAGCCCTGGTTATGGAAACATTTAGAGATGAATCCGCTTTAGACATAAACAAGAATAAGGAAGAAATAGAAAATAGAGCTCAAGCATTCGAGTGCGAATGCGAATTGGAGAAATTGTATTGGGAAATCAAAGAAATAATTGAGTTTATTGAAGAAGAAAATTTCAATTTAAGAAAGGAGAATGATGAAATAAGGAAACGGGTAGGGATAGACCAAACCCGTAAGGAAGAATGAGGTTCTGGGGACTTAAAGCCCAGACGAATAAAGGAAAAAGAAAGAAAGGGTAGGGACAGAGCATACCCGACCTACACAATCACCGGATACGACTTTAAAGAAATAAAAACAACAGAAGATACGGACAACGTTATGATGGCTTCGACGAATAAAGAAAGATAAGATTAATTGAAATAAATTTCCTCAAAATTTTTCGAAAATTTATTTACCTAAGGAGGGGAGAGATTAACCCATGTGCCATAGGGTCCAAGGAGGTCGAATCCATGTATTTGGGGAAGAAATGAAAGAAACGTACAGTTTCTAATGTACCTTACAGAAAGATCAAGCCAGGATTCTAGCCTAACATTGTGCAAGCAGCACGAGCCAGGTGTTCGAGAGATGAGATCACGCCTCTTGACATTCAGAAGGAGCTGGTCATGAGTATTAATAACCGAGTGGAAAATTTCGGCTGTTAGACAAGGAAGCCTGACTCGGAAATCGAGCTGAGCTTGCTTGAAAACGACAACACCGCTTATGCGCCAGAAGAGGAATAATTAAATTTAACCCGTTTACGAGTATAAAAATAAGTAAACAATTACAGTACGGTGAATCATTTCGAATTAGAGATTTTTGTGTAAAGAAAAACCCTTTAATAATTGCACAGGAGAAAACTGCAAACGCAAGTAGACGTCATAGGGGATTTACCAAGGCCTGTGGAGAGGGGAGAATGCAAATGAACAGCAACACCCACACAGTTGAGGACGAGAAATTAATTAATATCTCCGAATTGCACGATCGATTCTTATGCGCAATGAGATTATTTAACATTGAGAAGACGAGCTTTTTGAAGGTATAATTTTTATAATGGTGCAACCATTATTTTAAAAGTTGGGCACGGAAAGGGCTAGAGTCTTATCTTTTTGTAGCGAAAGAGTATAAAGCTCCTGGCATCACCAAGCCAAACATGCAGTTATTCTGACAACCCGTGAGGGGGTGTTACTACGCATCAGTACAAGCAGTTCCAAACAGCCCGAGGGGGGCGTTGCTACGCATCAGTATTCAGACAGCCGTGTGGGGCGTTACTCTGCTTCACACCGAAGACAGTTTACCAGTACTCCTTGAGGGGAGAAACGCTGTATTACACCACAGAATTAATATCTGATAGCCACAGGCGTCGCAGTATTAACAACTTGCGTGCCTCCATAAGGAGTTGTAAAGAAGAAATATTAAAGTATCGCCGTGTTGAAAAATTAGGAAAATCCTAGTTACTGGATTTTAGGTCCGACAGTACACAAGTTTACAGTGAAAAGTTCGTAAAATATAGTCAGAGCAGGCTGCGAACGTTGGACTTAAGGCGATAGGTCTTTAAATAAACGACCGAAAATATCATAACGTACGGAAGTACCGTAATAGAAAGATAAACAGTTATCTAATTTAAAGAACCCAAATAGGGAAAAACAGAGTAAGGTTCGCAACGTATTTCAGAAAAGTAGGAGTGCGAGAACCGAATAAATAAAGAAGAACGGAGACTATAGACATTATCTCCAGAAAGCAGACGAACTATTCTAAAGCACTAGACTCGAGAAGTACTAGCTGCTATAAAATAAATCCATCGATCATCGATGGGATATCGAGGGGACCTCGATCCGAACAGACTTTCACTAGGATCGATAAACTAGATCTAAAAAAGAAGCCGTTCAAGCTAGAGAAATAGCCGGTCATCCAGAATAGGATTCGAAGAATTAGGATTCCAGGGAAAAGTAGATGATTCGAGACTTTCGTATTCTGCAGGATAGGAAGCCGACATTGAATAAATTTCACCCTTGGAAACGGGAGATTAAGAGGTCACGTGTGATAGGCTAGGAAAATACGGCCTAGTGATCAAAAGTTGTGAAGTGTAAATCTATCAAGATTGTGTGTTAAAATAATATTTTTTAGTGTTTATTGTGTGTTCTAAATGGATACACCAGTGTATTAAAAATGTTGTCAATGTTAAGTGTATTGAATATGTGTCAAGAAGTGTTTGTACATGAGATGAATTTCTACAATATGGAGTAAGTTAAAAAGTGGGCCAAAATGAAACACCGCACAAGGATAAAGGTAATGAGACGACCTTAAAAACATGTGAGTAATGAATTTCATTATATTTTGGTGTCAGGAGATGATTGTGTACAAATCCACCGGAGTTTTTGAGTAAAAGGGATGTGTTTAAATAAATAAATACTGAATAAACAAGAACGCGGTCTGAACAATAATAGAAATTTGAGAAACTATAAATAATTATGTAAAAGAATAAATCCAGTAGAGGAAATATATGAATAAAATGTCAGTGTATTTGACGAATGTCATAAGAGCAAGCGAAATCTTAATAATTATCATGAAAGATATTTAAATAAAAGTAAATTTGAGTTATATGAAAGAAATAGCTTTTGAGTTTGTGTAAAGAATGAAGATATGAAATAATAATAATAATACCAAGTAAGGAAATATTAAATAAAGATCAAATTAATTGATGTGGACATAAGAGCGTTAGAGCCTTAATAAAAGGTATAGACATGATGTTCAAATGCATGTTCTTAAAAAGAGAGAAATTTATTGTCAAAGAATAACATAAAAATTGAGATGTGTATCAATTGTTAATATGATATTATCAATTCTTTGGATGACGCTAGGCTTAAAAATAAAGTATAGCGCAAAAGGAGCGCAATTAAAATAAAATGTCACGCTAGGAACGCGTAAAAGTTAATGTACTTGGTAAATTACTTATGAGAGGTAGTTGATTGTAATGAATTGAGAATTGGTGTAAGTCCTCTATTTGTGACGTAGTATCACGAGGCCATTGTGTATGTTGTATTGAAAGGGAGCAAATGTATGGTATTGAGCGTAGGTCTTATAAGCTATAGGCTGACCCTAAATCGCATTTTGTATAGTCCTCTATATGGGAATGGTTCCCGAGGCATGTGAAGAGATTCGAACTCAGAATCTTCTTATTGTGAAAGCCCCTTTATTATTCGTCGTAGAATGTGTATACTCTTCCCCAATCAATGAGGACCTTTCATAATTAATAAATGCCAAGATTACGAATGTGGTTTATGAGCCCAATAATATTGTTGAATATACACGAGGAGTAGAATGCCAGGTCTCCCCAAAGAATTGAGAATGAACGAAAAGCTGTTTGTAAAAGCATTAAAGAGAGCTCTAGCTACAGACTAGACGGGAGGGTTCCCGCATAGTCATAAATAACTCTCAAGTATCACGGTCAGACCCTTGGAGCAGGAGGGGTGTCTGAAGGCCGTCTTGTAAGGAGTAATGAATACACCGTGAGTGTTTAAAGTTGTTAACGACCCGGGCGTTGAACCGAGGTCCTTGTAGATTGATATTTCCGCTTGCCTGTTCAGATCGTAGTTTTGTATGTGATAATGGTCTTAAAAGACATATGAGATAAATAACAATCCCTATTGTAATGTTGTATGGAAGTAGGATTCCATGAGTTAATTGAAGGCAACTAGGTTTCGGGAGTGACCATAGTTTTTTTGACTGTGTCAAGTATCTTCATACTCTGGAGTACACAAGTAATTTCCTGATTACCTTGATGTATTTGTAAAACTAGAGAGAGAGATGATAAAAGGTGAAAACCTGTGAAATGCCCAAATATTGAGTTAGATAATTAACATGTAATTTTAAATGTAATTATACATTTGTTTGATGATTAAGAAAATATAAAAAAAATAGTATGGGAGGTGTACAAAGAATGACACCATTATTACAGAAAGCATTGAGCCAAAAGAGCTCGGAGTTATATGAAACTTAGAGTTGATGCTTTATGGAATTAAAACTAATTAGGAATTGTTGGTTTATATGGAAACCATATGTTTTAATACAATATTTGTTTTATTCTTATGTTATTCCTTGTTCATTTGGAACAAGTAGATGATTATGGGTCAGTAATTTAATTGTTTAATTGTTTGTAGCGCCATAATTTTGATTAATTAAATGTGTTAAAATAGGAGTTGATTTTGTTGTTATTTTTGCAAGTGTATCCTCTAATTAATCCAAAATATGTGAGTCACAGAGTGGGTGAACTTACCGCTACCCCGAAAATCCCGAATTGAGCTACGCTGGTATACTGTGATTGGCGTATTTCTTGCTAAAAGGGCACACTTTCTAGTCCTCAAACTGAAGTGATTATTTAGCAATAAGTTCTTTTTATTTTGGAAGGGTTGTTTTTCTACCACTCTTCTTTTCTTGATTTCTGACAGGTACTTGTTATTAGAGGTTATCACACCACTCAAATATGGGACTTCTGTGATTCGTCAATTGCAGTGTTATTCACTTCTATGTTTGTTCCAGTTGCAGGATCTTTTTTTTTTTGTCAACTAGCATTAATTTTGTTTTCTTAGTATTGCTTTTTGTTTGAAGTTTTTTGAGGATTTGTTGAATATTTTTAGCACCCTACACATATCCTTTTCAGAATTGGCCAAGAGCAATGGCATGTGCAAATCGGATACTGTTCACCTGTGTACCATTACACTTCGCCCAATACTGGTAAGAATTTAATTCTGGTTTGAGGGCTGGAACGGGGTTCACACAGATTCGTGAGGCAGAACTGAGAAGTGGTGGATTCGATTCCCACCTCAGCAATTCTGAAAGTGGTCTTTCGAGGTTTTCCAGAGTACCTTATGCATATTGCATATTTGGAGTAGTTATACCTTAACAAACTACTCCAAATATAGAATATCCCCTTCAATCCCTGAGCACAATTGTGCAAGTGGGTATTTTATTTGTATTTCTTAGTTGGGATCGCTTTTGGGCCCCAGACCAGCCTGCATATCTTGTGTGGGTTACTGGCTACATGGAACTCCAATATGAATCTTCTTTTGTATTCTATTAAGATGTGAAATCTGTTAGCTTTTCATTTATGGGCAACATGGCTACCACCAACCATCGATCTCGAGGTAAACATTATTGATTAGATTGGTTGGTTGGTTCCTCAGTTGAGGGGGCTGCGACAACTCGGTCATGTAGCCCCGTGTACTTGGGGTGTGTGTAGACTCTGTCTGATAACCGGTGTTAATTGTGATGGCTGTATTAGTGTGTGTTATCTCTAATTCAGGTAAGGTCTGCAGCCTATAAATTTCAAGTAGTTCCAGCGTTTGCTACCAAATGCTACAGTCAACAACACCTGTCCGCAGACTTGGCTACTAGATGCCACCGCAGCCAGCACCCGGTGAAGAACGTTGGAACTTAAGAGCGTTAATCAAATCTAACCAACAAATGTAGCTTCACACAATTCTAGTTAAAGGAAGGTTCTTTTATATGCCTTAAATATATGATATGGGCCTGCCAGTCTTACTTCCCCTCCGAAGGAGGGCATACTGAGGGATTTTTAACGCTGTTAAAAAAGCCGTTGACTTCGGCCGGGTTTGAACCCTTGATCTGGGGCATAGGAACTCAGCTTGCTAGCAACTACGCCACCGAAGAGACCAATCTATTAGATTCGTATTAGCATTGACTCTTGAATAATGTATTAAAATGTTAGGGTATTTATCTTATAACCTATCCTTACTATTAATTTGTTGGTACATCTTCTTCTGTCAGATGGGCCTACTGGGGACCACTAATTTGGAGATCGTTGTTAACTTCTTGAGTGTGAGATAGCGGAGTTGCTTCATATTACTATATACCCCGATTCTCCCACCAACGGTTATCCCCCAGTTTCTATAACCCCTCCCTTTGGTCGATCTAGGCTACGCTACTGCGGGACACCACATTGTACTAGCGACTAGTACATCCCAAATTTATCATTTTTCTTACGTATCTCTATAAATCGATTTTTCCACAGTCGAATTTAATTTAATATCGAATCGAAATATCGAGATTTGACTATTGGGCCTCTCTTGGTCCGAATGCCTGTTATATCCGCTCGCTTGGCCGTTCAAGGGGGGAAATGCATAGAGGCCCGTATACAATAGGAAGCCGTTAATGGTGCACGTTAGTTTCAGTTTATTGTAGCTAGTTTCGTATTATGTAAAATGTGGTTTATAACTTACAACCTGTTCGAGGCTTTGCAGAGTCAGGATGCCGATTTGTCTACATCTCTGAAGAATATTTCTCATATTACCGAACTTTCAACTGTCAAGAGAAATATATGACAGAGCGAAAAATTTGGCAGAAAGCATTCATTGGGTAAAAGAAGTTCCTCGATTCTGAAAATTAAAAAACACGCTGTAATGAACATTAATCTACCCCAAAACCGTATTAAATTATATATATGACTCTATGTTAGGAGTTATAACTGTTTTGGAATAATGTACTGAAATTAAGTGTTAAATCTTCTATCAAACAAATGTGGAGTTTTAAAATGCTACTTATTTTTCATTACGTACTTATAATTATAAAGTGAAGACTTACAGAATTGCAAATATATTTTCCTATACATGTTAAAACCCTTTATAGGTCGTCGGGTTAATATCTCCCCACCATGTATTTATAGAACGGAGTTAGGGAGATAATCTTCCCACCCCTTTCATTTCAAGCAGTTCCACATGCATCCAAAGCTAGCTGCACATAAATATTGAAAATCCATTAATTTGAAGTACACTGTCATCAGAAACCGAAGGTGGGAAGCATATATTCCAGTGGTCGTGTTTAGTGAATGCAATACATTGTTTTACAGAAGAAGGTGTCTTTATTGAAGATAGGATATTTGTAAAAGTTGGTATATAGTTGAAATATAATGTTAGTAATGGTCTTGGTCACTTGAGTAAATATATTTCAGCTAGAAAGGAAATAATTATCCAGTTTAGGGTGTTTGCCATAGAATAGAAGATTTTTTAAATTAATTTTCTGTGTTTTTAGTAAATACTATTTTTAATTTATTGAATTATATTTCGAATATACAATTTTCTAACATTCCAAAATCAATTTTATAATTTTTGTGCAGTTTTCGGCAAAGATGTTATAGGTCACTGAACGTGTGTGTTGCGAGGGATTTAGTTTTTTTTTAAATTATAGAGTATGATGCATATTTTGTATCTATATCATGTTAAATAAACCTCATTATTGAGTGATAAACACAGTACTGTGTCATCATAATCTGAAGGTGGGAAATTGTTACCCCATTGCCCATTTAAGAAAACATACTGTCGGGTATGGGCAGTGGGATAATAATTTCCCATCCCGTATTTCATAAAATTGAATCCACATCAATAAAAGTTTTGCATATTCCCACTCATCTATCACCCCCAATTATAAATGTGCAAAGAAAATAATTATTTTATACCCCGAGTCTTTTGCAAATAAAGGGTTAACTGTATTAAAATTACTCAAATATTCCAAATTGTTTTGTGCACTTTGCATAATTTATTTCATAAAATAAATGCTAAAATGATTTCTATGAAATAAGATTTATATGCTTTCTTTTAAACTTTGACTGTGCATCAGGTGTCTTTTTTTCTCTTCAAAATGATATATTTCCGGAATAAGTAGTAGTAGTGTGTCCCTGTTCGCTCGTGCCATTCACTAGACGCACCATCAGCAAAACAAAATAAAATAAAATCGGATTGTGTTCCATGTTCGTGGTAATGATAGGGGAATCGCCCTCGAAAAGTTTTAATACGTGGTGAAAGCGTTTGTATCGCTCTGGAAGTATAATGGTGCGTTATTTATATGGAATAACGGCCGAACTCTTGGCCTCTAGTGGGCCTTTAAGACTAAACAGTGGGGTCGCTACACGCTGTATTGTGAGGGTGGACACCAAACTCTCCCTTGAGGACTCTCATCCCTTCTATCTGATTGCATACATACAGGGGCTACAACCAGGAGGGGAGATTTTCCCATTTAAAATTACTGAATCTGGGGTTGTGGCTTTAAACTCGCCATTTATAACCATTCTTTCATTCCCCTCTCTATCACATGTGATTTGTGAGCAAAGAATTCCCGCGCGTGGGATTCAGAGACCATTTACTCGCTTTGTAGATCTCACGCTTGACGCTTAATATGACAGATTGATGATATTTTACTGAATTGTTAACTGTTTCTGCTTTTGCTACATTCGACAGTGTAATGGTTAGAATGAAGTATTTAATATTCCGTTTCTTACTGCTGTTTCAATTTATGAAGCTTGAGAGGAGGCGGTTATTAGTTCCATGCAGTTCCAAATTAAGGTCACGTCGAGCCCTGAGCTGTGATAGTCACAGGACCCTGTCTATCTATCGTCTGAGAAATATCCATACCCTTTTCCTTGGCGGTGAATAAGTAGCTGGTCATCAGTTGAGTTAAAAAGAAAATAATGATTAACTAGAAATGTATGGCCTAACCCAAATTAAAAATTGCATGAGAATAATATGTCCAATTAATTAATTAATGATGTTGATGTTTCATTTGAGGAGTTGAACACCGAGGACATTTTCTCCCGTGTACTTGTGTGTGTGTAGAATTTAACTGAAAACCTGTGCTGCTGCTGTGTGTGTAGTAGATTTTCTATTTTTAATTCAGGGAAGGATTGATAAAGAGGTGGCCGCGAACTTAAGTTAGGAACCATCCCAGAATTTTCCTGGAGTGGAAGTGGGAAACAACGGAAAACGACTCCCAGGAAGGCTGAGGTGATAATAGTACCCACCCACCTCTTCTCAGTTTGGCCTTACGAGGTTGAGTGTACCGCATTCCAGCACTCAGATCAGAATTAAATTTTCTGGCAGAGTCGGAAATCGAACCCGGACCTCCGGGGCGACAGTAAAGAACGCTAACCGCTACACCTCGAGCTGGTCTATTAATTACTCTAACACCCATTACAATTAGGGTACAAACGTGTTGATCGACTGAAAAGCATTTGAATTGCATTACTGAGCTTCCATCACGATAATTTATGATTGACATAATTCACTCGAAATCTATGGACGTAAAATTGGCAGGTAAATAGTTAAAGGAAGTAGGAGACTTCTACTACTTAGAAAGCAAAATAACCAGTGATGGACGAAGCAAAGAGTGTAAGTATTATAAAAAGTAGGTTGGCTCAAGCAAGGAAAGCATTTCTACAGAAAAGAAATCGGTTGATATCAAATATAGATTTAGGTATTAGTAAGTCATTTATGAAAGCCTTAGTCTGGAGCATGGCGCTCTATGGAAGTGAAACGTGTACTCTCAGGTAACCTTAAAGATTGATTTTATTTCAGTAAGTCTGAAGAACAAGCGCTCCCGAACAACTTCAATAATACCTAAGGCTATTGTTGCCAGACAACGAAGGCTGCATGACGTCCCCCCCTACCAGTGTTCTGGTGCAGAATTGCGAGCTGGTTATAAATTGCAGTCACGGGGAGTAATTAGTGCAAAATTATCATCATGACAATAGTATGCCTCTGTATAAGGACGATGGTGTTGGTGCAGTATGCTGAGGCTATCAGCTGCAATAAGCGTTGGTGCTTTCCGATCCGAGCGCTCCAGTTCTGTGGTAGTATTCAATAGCATCCATAAAACAAATAAATCCACCGGGCGAAGCCGTGCACTACCCGTATTCCTTGTATAATAATAATAATAATGATAATAATAATGATAATAATAATAATACTAATAAATGGTGTATAGTTTGAAAACCTATGTCATAGGCTCTTCAAAGTGTTACTCTACTCCGTTTCTTGCATTAATGTACCGAAATGAGTCATGTCACCAACTGTAAGTTCAGGAAATAAAGAAATGATAACAAAACTAATAACAATAATAGGTGTTTTATTTTAGCAGTGTGTTCCTTCACGCATGCTCCACATCTTTTCCGCAGAGTGGAGAGTTTGTTCAACAAGCCTATATCCTACCAAGTATCCACTCCAAAATGCAATTATCCATATCTCTTCGCTAGAGATACGAATTGTTGGCTCAGCACTCGCTCATTGATCAATACATTCCTATTCCCAAACAATGCCGGCCTTTTGTTTTCACCCGCACCCTCTTCATTAGGTCTCGCGTTCGTTACAGAGGCAAGCTTGGATTCTTTGTAAAATCCCTGATAGTTGAACATCGGAAAAATATCCGAAAAAAATGTAAGGTAGTGAATTTCACCTCCAGTTGTTCCAAAGTAAACAACATAAAACAGCTAATTCCATGAAAAACTATTACAATCAACTATCATTTACCTACGTCCCGCCTCGTGTAGTGGCTAGCATTCTTGGCTGCCACCGCGATGACTATTCCCGGCTCTGTCAAGAAATGTAATTTTGGTCTGAGGGCTGGAAGGATTACATTCAGCCTCGTGAGGCAAAATTACGAAGAGGCGGATTCGATCCGTACCTCAACCTCTCTGGAAGTAGCTTTCCGTGGTTTCCCACTTCAACTCCAGGCAATTGCCGGGATGGTTCCTAACTTAAGGCCATGGTCGCCTCCTTCACAATCCTCACCTGTATTACAAATACCTACACTAGTACAGACACCACAATAACTCTGGTTATTAGACAAATTTTACACAACTCAAGTACAAGGGGCTAAATGACCATGATGTCGCACAGGCCTTGCAACCCCTGAAACTACGATGCCCTGGTTTAGAAACACCAAAGGAGCCCTCCAAAAGCTACAAGTCAAATCCGAAGACGCCTTTAACAGACATCTCTTCCGCAAAAAGATGGTGACGAGCGGGCTAAATTGCATAGATGCTTTGTCTCTTAGAACAACAATCATCGCTAACACCACTACATATATTTTCCATCTCAAAACTCTTCCTTCAATTAATATTTTCCTTGTGACGGACTAACTAGCTTTTGGATTATGACCTGCATTGTAACAAATTATAGGATAACTTTAAACCATTACCTCAATAACAAAACACGAGCAGCTAAAAATAAAAGTTAAAACTGCTTTTCGAGATACGTAGTGTACTCGTATAGGTCTATGTAAATGAGCTTGGAAATATTCATCTTTTCAAAAGTTTTCTAACGCTCCAATGATAAATTATAGCGACACTGGAATCAAGCCACGAAACAGGTTTGTACATCTCGCCGAGTTAGTCAGTTAACCGAGCCGACCAATGAGGAAAATATACGCAGTCACGTGAGAGACTTGGCACTAGGAAGCACAGTGCTAAAAGAATGATGGAACTATCTTGCACGGAGATAATCGAGGACTCCCGAGTCGAGCCGAAAGCCACACGCGCAGTAAGTGGGACTAGAGGATCGAAGGAAGGGTGACTCGTGCTTGGCGCGTGTCGGACAGCCAATGAGAAGCGACCTTACTTAGATAAGAGCAAACAATGTAATTAGCATAGCTAATTACCAGCATTACTTTAACACTTCATAATATCATAGAAGATATTAAATAATAAATAAGAACTATTTATTAACATTGCAACTAATTAAATGTTTAATTAAGGATTATTATTATTATTATTATTATTATTATTATTATTATTAATATCGCTTATAAGCAACCAATCAGATCCTTGTTCTGAAAGGTGACGCTAACTTGAGTATTGACGAGGGGAATGAGAGAGGAGAATCGAGGCTCTTAACAATTACGACTTCATGAGAAGAGGACGTGTCAACCAAATACTCGACAAACGAACAAAGCTGATAGAGAATAATGTATATTTGAAGAAGACGAATACGGACGCAATTAGCAAGGAGAACGAAGTCACTTAGTTTGTGCATGTATATCAAGTCGACATACAAGTATATTTAAAGTTTATGTAAATTATTCTACATATATCTACCATGTCGAAAATACTGACGTTGAGGGAGGAAAATACGACTGAATCTACAGAATAAGCAATGACGAACTAAAATGTTAACGGGAACAGAACTATGACGACAACGAGAGTATTCTAAATGACAAAATAACATCAATCTCGTGGGGGAGATTAACATCTCGTCTCTCCTAAGTAAAATATTCTACATCTACAAAGTCATTTCACCAACTAATATGACGAATACTTATATCAGAACTTTGGCGAATGAAGACAGAAGATATTCACGAACGAGGGCGGCTAGGGTTGATCCCAGTGTCATCAAGGGAGAAAGGGTATCCCATCTCACACAAGAAGATTGCCTAGCGGGAAGGACGGCCACACGAAGAAGTTAGAGTTCGAATCCCGTACCTGACCGCATGGAGATTTCTGTAGGAGACCGTAGAAGCCCACACGACATCATGGAGTTTCGAGCTATTAGGAACAATCCGTTTCTGAGGGATAGCGAAGAAAGCCCACTTCTAGTCATCTATAACGCAACACAAGGTATTCTCATGACCAACGATATATCCCATTTTGTAGAATTGTAGAAACTTTTGAGAATATCCGACAACTTTTATAAATGCAATTTTTCTACGTTTCCATAATATTGTTATAGTTTTCGATGATATATTTTCATAACTACGCCATGAGGATGTTTATTCTCGATTTTCGTCATTTTTTGACGATTTAGAATTTTTATTTCAATTTTTGGAATTTTGCGACTTTCGAAATTTGAATGAGGAGATTTTACAGTTTAGTTCAGAATATTTTTATGGTCAAGTTTAAATATGTTTAGATCACATTTTGTCAGTTTTGAATTGTAATATATCGTTCTTTGATAACGATGATAATATTGGAAATTTGTTCCAAGAATGTTATACAGAGGTATATTTTTGAGAATACGATTCTTAAAGATCTTATTTGGAAGATCCATGTAAAGTCTCGATCTGATAATTTATTAGACAGATTTGGTTATAAATATTTGGTGACATAATTAACAAACATAAAGTATAAAAGTTTATGAGAAATATATTAAAGAAAGAATTTATAAGAGAATGTAATATGAAGTTAGTAAATACGAAATGCAGCGTATTTTTGAAATGATAAGATTTTGATGAGAGATTTGAAAGAAATAATATCACAGCTAATAGGAAGCTTTAAGGAAATGTGAGTGATATAAAAAATGATATTGTTTTTAGAAGACTAGTATTTTATTGTATTACCTGTTAAATTAATTCATCGTTAGAACCAGTATCTATTACATATTTTTATTAAGGATGTTGAAACTACGAAAATATTTTTTTACGAGAAGTTACTTAAAATATAATATGTTATTGGAAGAAACTGCGAAGTATCTCTAAGAGAGAGAGATTTATTTATTCCCGTGATGACGGAGGTATTTGTTGTGTGACAATGAGCATTGTGAAGCCATTGGTCAATTGTTGAAGGAATGCCTGTAGTGACAGACTTGCGCATATGTTGGAAAATAGGATGTTTTAAGAAGAAGCAGTATTGCTGGTGTTTATTAATATTTGAAGTTATTGCAATAGTCTCATAGAGTTGAAACTCCTTGAAAGCATTAGGACAGCGAATCCTAGATGAAGTTGTATCTGAAAGAAATTATAGGATCAATGGATCTTTGTTGAAACTGAGAGTAAACTGAGCCCTATTTAAATGGTTCTTAATCAGATATTGGATTTACTGTAATTATTCAACGAATTGGAAGATTGTATTTTTAAAAGTATTTTTATTTTTATGACAGACCAGTTGTAGGAGGTCTATGAACTATGTCTTTACTTAATTGTATGGATTATAGAATCCCGAATTGTAACAGTTTCCCGAATAAGACATAGTATGGTGAATGAAAATTTTCTAAAGTCCGTTGAAATGTGAGTGAAGAAATAGGAAGACAATTTATGTCTATATTGACTGTAAAGAAGGCAGTTTGCCCGGTGTAAATATTTCATTTTAAATCGAGTAGTTGTTGAACTACAGCGCCGATATTTGTGTTGTATATAAATAATATTTAGAATTAAAAGAAAGGTTTACAGTTATATTTATGCGTATTGTACTTTTAATTTGTAATTTAAATATGAGTAGAGGTTTTTTATCGCTTCTATGAGAAAGATTTAAGTGATAGGAGACGGGAGATAAATTGTATAGTGTAATGAATAGTTTTTGTAATGTAGGAGATCTACAGTACGTCAGGGGTAAATTTATTTTATTTTGGGGATATTTGTATTAACTTTATAACATTTTATCTTGTTATAAAACTCCCGTTACCTAGGGCACAGCAGTTGTTTGCTGCGATTTAATTCATGCTTTTATTTGAGCTTATGAAAGCTTCCATAAATAATTTTATCGGTTTCTAGAAGAAACAAATAAGTGTTTAATGTAACTGAGTAATGACATTTCGTCATTTTATTTAATTGAACGTTAATAATTCAAATTATGAATGCAAGTGTTAGGAAACGTGTATTTGTTAACGTCAATAAGTATGACAGGCACATTTTTACGATTCCCTGATCTTTTATAGAAATTTGGCATTGCCTTTGTAGTTAAATGGTAGCGGAATGTGCTGTAGAGTGGAAGTTCCCGAGGGATCTTATCCGCATCCTTACGCCCAGGATTTTAATGGATTCTCGTTTTTCCTGAGTAGTTAGAGAACCCTATTTTTCTGTAGTTAGTTACTATAGCACATTCTGTTTGATAAATCCCTGTTCCCATTCTGAGTGTTTTCGCCAAGTAGCACTGTGTTGTTTTTAGCCGGGACTTCAGGATGCTACAATCCATTATTTTTTCCAGCCTTGGATTTTGGTGGATCATCCAGATATAAGGATACAGTAGGTTCGAACTAAATAGTGGTAACTATTTATTTACTACCAAGAGAAGTGTTATGCCTGCATGAAGCGTCTACAGTCCTTCAGTCTAGTCACCAACATTGTCTTCAACTCATAGCTAGCGACGTGGAAGTCATACAATCCCTGTGCCAGTATCTGTTCTGTTGATATCTCTGATTCAGCGATCTATTGGCTGCGTAATCTAGGTACCAATCCGGAAACGAACGCCATGATTTTTTTGTAGGATAAAATCACAATCACAGGGGGGTATAAGTCCGGTGAATATGGTCAGTAAAACTTCCAGTGACCATACAAATCGCTTGTGTGCTTAAAGGGAAAGATCTGCAGGAAGTGGGTATATTGCGGGTCAACTCGTAAAGCAAACGTTCGTCAAGCCCCTGCTAATGTGAAAGTTATGGTGATTCTTGTCTACAACTACGACGGTGTCATCCAAACACAAGGCTAGCGTTGCGAAGAAAGCGGCAACACTTCCTGCAAGAAACTCCCATGGCGTTGCAGGATAATACTTACGCCCATATAGCACATTGTGTAGCCGATTTGTATTGTCAGTGAGGCTTGGAAGTGGCTTACTTTCCATCATATTCACCTGACTTATGTGTCTGTATTTATTACTTGATCCCAGAACTTTGTGGCATTTGTTTCTGGACTGTTCCCAAGATTCTGCAGATAGTAGATAGTGCCATCAGAGACATCAACCAAACAGTCTTTGCTAGAGGGTTTCTACTTTCAACGAGTTGAAGACAATGCTGGTGACTACAGTGAAGAACTCTTGACGTTTCACCCAGGTATCTCTTTCAGTAGTACATACATAGTTGCCCCTATTTCAAGTTTATCTCACGAATCTAAGCCACACCCTCTCTTTCTTTATACTGGGATACTAACCAACAGAATGAAACTTTTCACTTACAAAATATTTATGCGTTACGAAATGCTGGTAACACTGCTATCTCTACAACAGTGGTTCTGAACCCGTAGAAGTCTGCGGACCACTCAGCGTGAAATTGAATCATGTACGGACCACCCCTCATCCCCCTACCCCAATACACCTTGAAAATCCACAGCCTGCTTCCAGTCTCCGACCGGGTCAGGAATGGAATGAATGAAGCCCCTATCTAGCGGCGAGGATATGAACTGTGCCGGCTGCCGAGGCCTGACGCACTCCTCTGGGGCAATGATTAAATGAATGACAGATGAAATGAAATGATAGTGGAGAGTGTTGCTGGAATGAAATTTTGACAGGGAAAACCGGAGTACCCGGAGAAAAACCTGTCTGCCTCCGTTCTGTCCAGCACAGATCTCACATGGAGTGACCGGGATTTGAACCACGGACTCAGCGGTGAGAGGCCGGCATGCTGCCGCCTAAGCCACGGAGGCTTACCCCAATACACCTTATCAGTTGTAACACTTCCTCAATAACACACATTTTAAAGATATTTTAAAACCTGATAGTCATCGCCGCGAATACATTCGGACGAATCTCGTTCAACGCACATCGTTTCCGAAATCCCCATTTATTGGTCACTTTTTAATACGTGCTGGTGGACCCTTTTCTCCCGCGGACCACTCCCGAGGCGCTCGCGGACCTCTGGTTAAGAACCACTGCTCTACAACGATGAGGATTTACTTGACATGATATGCAGAGATAGTCGATATCATTCAACTTGGTACATGGTTGGCCCCATGGTAAGGGGGTACCACGCACGCCTCGCGCCCAGAGGCCTCGGGTTCGATTCTCGGTTCAGTCAGGGATTTCAGAAATTGACGTGTGGGCTGCACTCAGCCTCGTGAGGCAATTGAGTAGCTGTCTGACAGTGAGATAGCCCCCCAGTCACGGAGACCATGATTAACAGCTGAGGGGACCCGACGCTCTGCCCCCGTGTCACTCCATAATCCGCTGGCCAATAGCTGGGCAACAGTCGCTTGGTAGGCCTAGCCCTTCACGGGCTGTAGTGCCACGGGGTTTGCTTTGATTTTCTTGATACATGGGATGATTAGAGAATTGCAGTCAGATAACTTTAGAAAATTCAAGCACTGGTTTATTAAAGTTTATGGAAATACCACAGTAACGTTGGCCTCTGTCAGCTTCGAGATTCGACCCTCAGACTTCCGAACATCAACTACTGAGCCCATGCGTGCATTATACCAATTGACTATGCTCGTGATATTTCAATATGATGAAAGTATTATTAAAAAGTTATGTTTTATTTTAGGTAAATTACGTCAAATGACACTGACCGGCAAAGAAAAAAAACGATCACTTGAAAAATTCAACATTACTTTCATTTAAATCATAAATATGAACGCTCTAGGCCTAGTACAGTACATACTGTTTATAGCTTGGAAGTGAGGTTTCCTGGATGTGTTATAATTCTTCATATCATTCATTCATTCATTCATTCATTCATTCATTCATTCGTTTATTTGTAATTGGGGGTGTGTCCCCCGGTGGCAAATTAGATGAAATGAAAATCCACAGCCTGCTTCCAGTCTCCGACCGGGTCAGGAATGGAATGAATGCAGCCCCCATCTAGCGGCGAGGATATGGACTGTGCCGGCTGCCGAGGCCTGACGCACTCCTCTGGGGCAATGATTAAATGAATGACAGATGAAATGAAATGATAGTGGAGAGTGTTGCTGGAATGAAATTTTGACAGGGAAAACCGGAGTACCCGGAGAAAAACCTGTCTGCCTCCGTTGTGTCCAGCACAGATCTCACATGGAGTGACCGGGATTTGAACCACGGACCCAGCGGTGAGAGGCCGGCGTGCTGCCGCCTAAGCCACGGAGGCGGCCAATTAGATATACATAACAAAAAATAAATAACTGCACATAACAATTCACTAACAATTAAACTGGAGTATTTACACAAACAGTCAGTATGTTCTCAAACACACCTATATGTTTGGGAAAAGGCTCTAAGACTGCGGCAGGTAGAGAGTTCCAATTGGTTCTCTTAACAATAGCGATTCATTGGCATGATGCTGTTTCCCGTGGAAAGATGTGCGCGCCATCATTTTCGATCAGAGCCACTGTCCTGGCAACATCTTTAGGCCTAAAGCGCATATTCGTTTCTGAATTGCACAAAAACAGCTGAGAATATGGTTGTATTGATCATTTCCTATGCCAGCAAGTGGCAAAAGAGAAAGGAATAAATCATTGCATTGTTGACAACAGCGATGGCGCGCACATCTTTCCGCGGGAAACAGCATAATGTCAAAGAATCTCTATTGTTAAGTGAAACGATGACATGAAGAATGGTAATGCATCCAGGAAACTAATTAACCTACTTCCTTGCTATAAACTGTATCTACTGTACTAGGCCTATACCGTTCATATTTATGATTTGAATGAAAAAAATTGAGTTTTTCAAGTGATCGTTTTATTTTTGCCAGTCAGTGTATTTTGCTGACTGGAATTAAAGCTGTTCACTTTTACAACTCATAGTCATCATCGTTGGGAAAATGGTTCAATGAATAGAATGGAAATTCAGTCTGTACCAAATGTTGCCGGTCCATATCTTAATTTCTGCCATTGTGCGATATCTGTATCGTGTTTACGGTCGGCATTCAGTCTCTCGACAAAGAGCGAGGCCCCGCCCCCAGAAGAGCGTGGCACCATTGTCGTGGGCAACAATGCACACACGTGGCGCTCATAACCAGAGCTGATAGCATCGCGACTACCGGGCACAAGAGCAATTCATATAAAAATGAAGTACAGTGGGAGTGTGTGCTTGTGTGGCTCGCCCAGCTGTCACCTACCGGGCACCCTGGCAACTCCAGCACAAGGAGAAGCTAGAGATGTATGAAGATCAGAGGAATGTACCTCAATGGTCCTGGCGTGGGTAGATAGGGAAATCAAAGGATTTAATACCCCCACCCCCACATTCATAAGTACCATCCCTAAATACATTGCGTCAGTGACTAGCTGACTCAATGCCCAGTAAACTGAGAGCGATCAAGGGAACTACTCACGTGTGGCCGAGCTCTTTCCGGGCACGGAGGGAGTCCATCATTTTGTAAAGGCTAAGGATAGATCATACAAGATCCACCTACTCGTACTTGATGCGAAGGGAAGAACCCCCCCACACACTTTGTACCTGTGGAGCAGTTTTCACCGAGTGTGTGGATCTTGCGGACTTACGAAGAAACCTTGGTTTGCAGATAATAATAATAATAATAATAATAATAATAATAATAATAATAATAATAATAATAATAATAATAATAATAATAATAATATCGTATGGCCTCGGGTGCCGGGTGAAGATTAGATATCTAAGCTCCCTTGAACACTATAGCGTGTTCTAGTAGAGAAATAAGGAACTTTGTGTTGGCGGAAACTCACGAGTATAATTTTGCCATTATGAACACGGCCTACTGAATTCAAATGGGTTATTTGACATGCCAACATCATATGACATGGTGTCGCAATTTTTGCCGCCTTTCAAAAATCACTTACCACTTACCACGACCAGGAGTGAACCTGCAAGCTTGGGGTTAGTAGACCGACACGTTGACCACTCACCCTTATATTTGCCGATGGCTGCTGATCTCGTCATCTGCTTTATAAGTGAGAGTGGGTTAGGGCAATCTAAATTTTCCAAAGCACATGGACTCAGAGACATGTTCTTTTTTGAATTCTGAATTTTTTGTTTATTCCGTAATTTTTGCTTATTATTATCATTAATAGTTTTATCTAAATTTTGTCTTATTAATTATAGATTTTTAGCCTATTTTCAATTTTGAAAAAATAGGCTTATGAGATCACCTTTTGTCCGTGTGTGTGTGCGTGTGTGTGTGTGATTCGTGTGTGTGTGTCCCCCCTAATAAAATCTAAACGGCAGGAGCGATTTCAATGAAACTCGGAAAGTTCATAGCTCTATTCCCGGCGACCTCGACCGTGCCCTTCAACTTTTGTTACGACTCACCAATCCAACATGGCGGCTGTGCGAAATATTTCACCAGCATTCAATATCTCCGAAACTATTACAGATATTACCCTGACATTTTCTATGGTGATAGAGGGAACTGCTATAAGTTCACTTATGTGGCTTTTGAAAACCTGGTAACTACAAAACCAACATGGAGGCCAAGCGAATTTGCGACTTTTAAATAGACGTTTCTCGTGATTTGACCAACCAAACGCAATGAAACTTGGTACAGAATATGTTTATGTACATTTTAATGCACCGACATCTAACTTCGTTCAATTGTTTACATAATCACAAGATGGCGGATGTGCGAAATATTTCACCGGCATTCTATATCTCTGAAACTATTAGCGGTATCTCCCTAAAATTGAGTACGGAGATAAAAGGTACTACTGGAAGTCCATCTATAAGACTTTCAAAAACCGGTTAACTACAAAACGAACATGGCGGCCAAGCGAATTTGAAAATTTTAAATAGACCTTTCTCGCGATTTAATGTTCCAAGCGCACTGAAACCTGGTACAGGAAATATTTATACACATTGTAATCCACTGGTATCTAATTTAGTTCAATTGTTTACATAACCTCAAGATGGCGGCAGTGCGAATTTTAAAATTAAGTTTTTATTTCTTGTGATGTAGTCATGCGATCGAAGTGAAAGTTTGAATAATGAACCTACGCAATAATTTTCCTTTAATGGTACATGACTCTATGGCCTATACATTTAACAATCCATCATGGCGACCATCCGAAATATTTAGATGGCTCTGAATATCTACGGATCTATTATAGCAAAAAAACTGAATATTTTTATGTTCATAGGGGCTATGAACTTAAGTTCACCGATAGGACTTTAAATAAATCCAACATGGCGGGGGCGCGAATTATAAATATTCACATGGACGTGTCTCGCAATTTAACCATCCGAGTGCAGTGAAACTTGGTACAGTAAATCCTTATACACATTGTAATCCACTGGTATCTAATTTAGTTCAATTGTTTACATAACCTCAAGATGGCGGCAGTGCGAATTTTAAAATTAAGTTTTTATTTCTTGTGATGTAGTCATGCGATCGAAGTGAAAGTTTGAATAATGAACCTACGCAATAATTTTCCATTAATGGTACATGAGTCTATGGCCTATACATTTAACAATCCAACATGGCGACCATCCGAAATATTTAGACGATACTGAATATCTACGAATCTATTTTAGCAATCAAACTGCATTTTTTAATGTTCATAGGGGCTATGAACTTAAGTTCACCTATAGGACTTTAAATAACCTGGTGATCACAAATCCAACATGGCGGTGACGCGAATTATAAATATTCACATGGACGTTTCTCGCAATTTAACAATCCGAGTGCAGTGAAACTTGGTACAGTAAATCCTTATACGAATGTTAATCCACTGGCATCTAATTTATTTCAATTGTTTCCATAACCTCAAAATGACAGCTGTGAAAAATTTTAAAATCTCCTTGTTTTTTCTTGTGTCCTAATTTTGCGATTGAAGTTTGAATACTACACGTTCACAATAATCTGCATGTAACAGTACATAACTCTAGGACCTACATATATAAAATCCAACATGGCGACCATCCGAAGTATTTAGTCGGTTCTTAATATCTACGAATCTATTACAGCAATCAAACAGAAATTGTGTATGTTGATAGTGGCAATTAACATAAGTAGGATATATGAAAATAGGCTGTATAGTTCTTCACGGAACTACTTGTTCATATTTAGTTGCTCTTCTCTAAATTATTAATTTAATTCCAAATTTTTATACTTTATTCTGTGTTAATAGGGGCAGATGACCTCGTAGTTCCGCCCCTTAAAACGTCAATCACTAACTAACCTAAATACATTACGAGGGAACAAACAAAATCCCACAGTTCTAGCCCTTCTGGCAAGCAACTAAATGTTCAAAACATCCATTAATGTCATAAACTAGACCTTCCATGAACATTATTCCTTTAGGGGATTTACATACATTGTACCTTTAAGAGATAAGAGTCGTCGAGTTGCAAAACTCGTTTAATCCACTTGTGAATAAGAATCATTTTCATGAGAAACATTTCTCTGGACTTTGCCTCACGTATCTTTTGTGTTAGTTGCTTTCTCCTTTTTGATTTTGTGTTTGCTTTGAACTTTTGCTTTTGACTTTTACTTTTTGCCTTTCTTTCTTGTCGTTGGTTTTGTGTTTGTTTCTGCTTTTGCTTTTAGCTTTGTGTTCCTTGTTTTTTGTTTTCTGCTTTTGTTTTTGTTTTTGAATGTTGCTTTTTGCTTCGTGTTTTTTGTGTTGTGTTTGTTTTCTGGAAAATCAAAATATAACAAAACATAATAAAACAGAAGATAAACAAAACAAAATCAAATAAAAGCAAAATAAAATAAAACATAATAAGCAAATCAAAATAAAAACAAAATCAAAATAAAATAAAACGAAACAAAACAAAGAAATTACAAAAAATATACAAAACAAAATTAAATTAAACAAAGAAAAACAAAACAAAATTAAATTAAACAAAGAAAAACAAAATCAAATAAAAAAGTAAAATAAAATAATTAATTAAATAATTTTACGACATGATCCTTATTCACAAGTGGATTAAACGAGGTTTGCAACTGGACGACTCATTATTATAGACTTGGTAATTTACATAGCCTACCATCAATATCTAGGGATATGAGTTAGGAATTTTAGATAAATAAAATCTCTACTTAGTACAAAGCAAAGACCCCGATTCCTGAATGCCGCGCGAGGCAGGTTTCTGTGGAAAATAATTTATTTATGATCAAACGAAGCCAAGCAGTAACCATTTCAGTGAAAAAGTCGACAAAACCTGGCATCCGTGTGCTTTCTAAGCTTACGCTGGGCAAACCGTTAAAAAGTAACTATACCAAAACAGTGTAAGGATTGTTCAGAATGAATAGTTCTACAAAAAAGTCCGGGTGACCATATCTCTATCTTCAATACATCACCCACTATGTGTTTTTACGTCTTCATTTCTTCCAACAATCTCCATTCAACTACTGAGGCGACAGTTTACGAGCTAGCTGGAGGCGAGCCTATGGCCCTAGTTACAGCCTAGCTAGCGGGCGAGCCTATTACCCTATATACAGCCAGCAGCAAACTGTCAGGCCGTGTTGAGTTAAGACTTCGGAGAAGTGTTTGGAGTCTACCTGGAAGTGCAACTTGGCTTTTCTTCATTTCGCCTGTGAACCTTTTCGTTCGGCAAAATACACAGTCAAGTTAATATCGGACGGAAGGGGGGTTGTGTTTCTTGCACCTCGCCATTCTTAAATTATGTCTGACAAGAATTCATTGCACATGCATCTTCATGATAATATAATTAACAGTCCAGTCAGTGATTTTAACCCATCAAGCCGTGAAATATCGGACGGAAGGGGGGTTGTGTTTCTTGCACCTCACCATTCTTAAATTACGTCTGACAAGAATTCATTGCACATGCATCTACATGATAATATAATTAATAGTCCAGTCAGTGATTTTAACCCATCATGCCGTGACGTAAAACGGATATAGGTCGTAGTTCATTGACATCGAATAAAAGGGCTTATCACTTAATGCATTCATAACTGTTCCAGGCGCAGCCGGGGCGGGTTTCTAGTACTGTATAATAAAGTATGAGAAGTCCTGGAAAGGGGAATTATAAGAAAAATCATGGGCGCAGTTCAGACTGAAGACGGACGGAAACTGCGAAGCAACAGGGAAGTGAGAACGTGGAAAGAATCTCAGAGACTATGTGGAAGTGGAGGCTGACATTCCTCGGACATCTACACAGAATGCCCAAACATAGATTAATGAAACAAATATTCGACTATCTCTGGAAGAAGACCACTACAACGTGAACTAAGGAAGTTAGAAAATATTTAGAAAAGTTGATGTCACAGAGTCTCAAATGCTAGAAAGAAGTGAATTTAAAAGTAAAGTTAAAAATCTGTATGGTGTTCAAGATGATGGAAGACCTAAGAGAAGTGGACGATCTTGGACAAAAGATCAAAGGAAACACGCCAGTGATAGACGTGAAGGAATATTGGAGACAGAGGAAACTCCAGGATAAGGAAAAGAAAACGAAATAAAGTTGTTGCGTAATCCTAAATGGTCAATTTGCTCCGAAAATAAAGTATGAGAGTACAATCTGTATTTATTCCTAAGAATTACAATCCTTTTCTTAATAATCGAACTTGTATTTAAGCATTTTGAATCAGGTCGATTAGATTAGCAGTTTGCCTTTTCTACCACTAGGAGCGCTAGTGTGAGTCGATGGAGAGTTTCACTTAAGCCATTCTAACTACTTCCGGTGTAAAGATTTTTCAATAAACACCTGAGGGTATTGAACCAAGGAACACATTAAAGAAAGAGTTTTGTAAATAAGTTAATTTAGCCAGGATTTGAGTCGATTAGAAAAAGAGTCAAGAAACAAGCGATTTTAGAACTCAGCAATCTTTCTAGTTTTGTGCCGTGTTTTGTGTGGAGTTTCGTCTAGGACACAAATCCGGTTCAACAGCGGGCTCTTGGTGTCCCTGCCTGGATCCCCACAGGAGTAGCGAATTATGCGCTACCTCCCTTTTTATGAAGCGCACCTGCGCCTCCTATCTGCGAGAACTAAACGCTCAAGCAGCCATAACCTCCCTATGAAGGCTTCCAAGAAGATAGTATACGCTACTCCTGTGGGGGTCCGGACGGGGACACCAACAGCCCGCTGATGGGCCAGCTTGGTATCCTAGGCGAAAGGCCACACAAAACACGGCACAAACCTAGAAAGATTGCTGAGTTTTAATTCACTGGCCGTAATAGCCAATATACAAGAGATTTTAGGCTTTTGTTTCTAGAACTGCATATAGAACGGAAGTTATTTTCGAAATTTGGTTCTTTAGTTACATAGAGCTCTCCAAGACTCACAATTTGAAACTTAGCCGGACCTTTTAGCCCTTCAACGTTTGGTACAATTGAGGAAATTGCTTAATTTTACACTTTTACTAAGATGGGGTACTTTGTCTGCTAAAAATGTTTTACATATTGAAACTGTATACAAAATCATTTCACATTGATTAATCAATTTAAAATATACGAGGACCTAGTTGGAGCAGGTGGGCAATTTTAAGTAGACTACAGGGGTGAGTGGCCCCGTGATGATGGGATAGAACATCTGCCTCTCACCCGGAGGTCCCAGGTTCAATTCTCGGCTACGTCAGGGATCTTAGAAACTGACGTGACGGCTCAAACGGGGTGCACTCATCCTCGTGAGGACAATTGAGTAGCTGTCTGATAGTGAGGCAGTGCGCCGGCCACGAAAACCAAGATTAATGGCCGAGGGGTCCCGAAGGAGATATTTAACGAGCCAGTAAATCAACTGACAATGCTACCTCACATTTGCGCACCCTCAAATGCCAACTGACTGTGCCAGAATTCGATCGTAAGACCTTGGGCACAGTAGAAAATAAGAAAGACATGGGGAATTTACGGCGGGACTAATGAAGGACACCCTACTTCGGGGCCGAAAGAGAACAAGAGTTGACCAAGGGAGTCTCAACAGGAAAGATGAAAGTTCGGCAGAAGTACGTGGGAGCAAAGCCGAGTTCAGCCGGGGTACAGTGGTCACGAACCCATGCCTGGGGAAGTTTGACCAGAACTGTAATGAGGTGTTTTGTCATTATGTTCAATATTCCACTGAACTAGTATGGTATTCCCGAGAGAAATGTAAAAAATCAGCGCCAATTACTGCATTCCAAACAGTTTTGAATGAGCGCGACACGGAATTCAGTAAATAGCTCGTGTTAAATGCCACAGGAACTTCAAGAGCATTTAATTGGGTTAATTTACAGAATTTGGCATTTCCAATATTGAAGGGAGAGCATTATAGATAGCCTATATCCGAATTACACATTATTTTTTTACTTCATGATAATATGAGCCCAACGCAGCGTGTTCATAACTAATGCACATGTTTTTCTATTTACTTACTTGTTTGTTTATTGACAATGTCTCTTCACAATCCTTCAAAATAGTCTCCCTGTTTCTCAATTACCGAGTCTCAACGTAAGACCTAAAGGCGAGTAATGGACTCGTGTGTTCTTCCCGATCTCCTTTACGGAAGACAAACGTGGTCATTAAGAAGGAAGCCTCGAAGTTAGAAGCCTGCCAGAGGAAAATGGAGAGAATACTCCTAAACATTACATTAAGGAACAGAATTAGAAAAGAGAAAATTAGGAAAAGGAGAGGTCTAGGGCAGGGGTTCTTAGCCTGTGAAGTGAGCCTCCCCTGGGGAGGTGCAAAGAAGTTAGTGGGGAGGTGTGACTGTCCCCAATAATTTTGAATTTTGCAATATTACTTTCGGAATTTACACCTTTCTGAACGTAAAATATAAAGTTATAAGGGTGTATACTTTATCCAAATCATTCTGATCACGACAATAGATCTAATGAGTTAGGTACGCTACATAGTTCGAACAGCTACAACAATGCATTTCATCAAGTAAGAATGCTTAGTATTTCTCTGTATTGAATTGCACAATCTGTATGAGTGTAGCATTGAATAATTACAAGACCGTTTTTATTTCTTTAAATTTATATCTTTACTACTTAAAGTAGGAAATTGCTTGATTTATTATCTCCACTACTACCAAAAGTATAAGTTACAGTGCTGTGCCTTAAAAAAAGAATGTCAAAGAAAAGGAAGTACAGTGATGCATATGTTAAATATGGGTTCACATGCACATGGAATTGAAAAATCGCAGTGTTTCTTATGCGCCAAAATTCTTTGGAATGATAATATGAGGCCCGGCAAACTCCAGGAACATTTCAGTAAAGTACACCCGGGCAGTTCTGGAGATTCACTGGAGTCGATTCAAATCATCAGGTACGTTACCGAAGTTAGGTTTTGTATCTTCCCAACTGCCACTGCTTGAAGCCTCCTACAAAGTGGCTGTGAAAGAGGAGGGGGAGAGGGAGGTGAATCTTTAAGTTTACTTTTAGGTGAAGGTGTGTGAGTAATAATGATAACAGCCCCTGGTCTAGAGGATGTCATCACGAGGGACAGGAAACTGGGCAGGCCATGTACTGAGAATGGATCACGCGAGGTGAGCCTACTCAACTACAGTGTAGGAGCCCAGAGATTGAAGAAGAGACCACGCCCGCCCGAAGACCAAATGGTCAGTCGAGTTTCAGTCGACGATCGGGAGAGAGAAGCTGGTCAACGGAATTCGTGATGGACAGTATGTTCAAGACATCCTTAGTCACATCGTCAACTTAGAAAAAATCTTCAGGCCAACTAGGTCCAAGTTCTACCAGTGAAAATTGTGTTTAATACAATACGATCATTTGTGAGGAAGATGAATAGGAATGCAAATAGTTCAGCACTACCACTGTAGTTTTAAGTTACTATTAAAGTAAATGTTCGTAATCCTTGCTCATCTGATGCAATATCTCAGAGCTACCCTGCTAGCAGGAGGCCTTTGCCCTTTAATGGATTTATCAATGGCTAATAACAATAATAATAATAATAATAATAATAATAATAATAATAATAATAATAATAATAATAAAAATAAAAATAATAATAATAATAATAATAATAATAATAATAATAACGAGAATACTAAATTGAAGACGAGACAGAAATATTATTTTGGAACGTTAAATGTCAACTCATTACTCAAAGTTGGTAAACACAAGGAATTGACAAATATGACGGACGAACATAACATCTCAATCCTGGCCTTGCAGGAAACACGGTATCAGGACGAAGATGTAATGGACATTGAGGGCTATAGGGTCTATAAAGGACAGAGAGCAGTGAAGATAGGCAAGAATATGCCAATGTTTGGAACAGCTTTTGCTGTAAATAAGAAGGTAATCAGTGCAGTTGTGGACTTCTCTAGCCCATCAGAAAGACTATCACTACTAACTCTACGCTGTGGTAACAAAGGCTATACCCTGGTCAATGCACATGCGCCAATTAATGAAGACAACAGGCGTAATCCCGAGAAAGTGGAACAATTCTGGGACCTTATAGAGGAGGAGATGGAGAAAATACCTATAAAGAACATCAAGGTTTTATTGGGCGACTTCAACGCTCAACTGGGAATAGAAGCAAGATATAGATCGACAGTAGGAAAATATCCTGCTCACAGAATGACCAACAAAAATGGAACAGGGTTTGTCGAACTATGTAGAACGTTTGATCTTCAGATAATGTCAACTTTCTATAAACACAAACCAAGTAAACAGAAGACATGGCGGTGAACGGAGAGAAACAAATTGATCACGTGGCAATATCCAGGACAGCAATGAAGGAGATTATGAATGTAAAAGTACAGAGAGGGGCCAAATTTGATTCAGATCATTATCTCTCCAAGATTAAAATGAATTTCATTCCTTTTAGAAAGGCTCCGAAAGCTGGAAATAAACTTCACAGATATGATGTGACAAAACTTAAGGTTGATCAAGGAATATTGGAGCACTACCACCAGCAATTAACATTTAAATCTAAGAATTGGACTGGCATTGCCTCCACAATCCAACAAGCAGCCAATGTTTCAATCTTGACAGCACAGAAACGTAAACACAGATGGTGGAACGAGACCTGTGATAGTGCATTTGTACAAAGAACAGATGCCTGGAAGAAATGGAACTCAACGAAGAGACAAGAAGATTATAACTCGTTTTGTGACAGTCGGAGAGATGCAGCCCGGGTTTTCCGAATTGCAAGGCGATCATATGAAAAACAACAGATGGAACAGATTGATCAGGATTTCAGGAAGAATAATGTCAGGGACTTCTATCAAACTTTCAAGTCTAATCTGAAAGGATATCAAGCACCGAGCTTGTGCTTCAGAGATGAAAATGGAAAGTTAGGCCTGAACAACAAGGAGAACTGTCGTATCTTGGCTGAGTACTTTAAGAAGTTACTCAATTGTGATGAACCAAAACATAGGCTACTCATAGGCCGTCCTACTCAAGTAATGGCCAATTCGCATCCACCTTATAAGACAGAAATTAAAATGATTATCGATGGTCTAAAGAATAATAAAGCAGCGGGAGAGGATTCCATTGTGGCAGAGCTTCTAAAACTGGCAAATGAAGATACTCTGAATATATTAGCTGAGCTCTTTGCGGAGATATGGAGAACTGGTAGGATACCCACAGAGTGGCAGTCTGCATTAATTCACCCTCTCCACAAAAAGGGGGATAAGAAGGACGTTAATAATTTCAGGGGTATATCAATTGTATCTGTTCCCTACAAGATCCTATCCAAAGCACTCCTGAACAGAATTGAAGAACATCTTGATAATCAGATTGGTGAGTACCAGGCCGGTTTCAGAAAGGGACGTTCTTGTCCGGAACAGATTTTTAACCTGAAAAACATCATTAGGTATAAGACGATAGGCAGGTATGACTATGTGGTCGTATTCATTGATTTTAAGAAAGCGCATGACTCAATTGACCGCGAGTCACTACTGAATATTCTGGAAGAATTTGGAGTGGATGACATGTCTCGAAATCTGATTAAACAGACTTTGACCGACACAGTGTCAAAAGTAAAATTCATTGGCGAGATCTCAGATCCCTTTGTAATCAAAACTGGTGTCAGACAAGGTGATGGGTTATCTCCAATCCTTTTCAACTGTGTATTAGAAAAGGTCATTCGTGAATGGAGGAAGACACTGAGTCGGGAAGAAGGGAATGAAGAACGATTCAGGCTAGGGCCCAAACTGAAAGGGGTGCATGTTGATTGTTTGGCTTTTGCAGATGACCTAGCTATTTTTGCCTACAATATTAAATCAGCCATTGTAAAGATTAATCGGTTGTCAGAGATGGCTGAGAAAGTAGGTTTACAGATTTCCTTTGAGAAGACAAAGTACATGACAAACATCAGTGAAGGACCAGAATGGATGAAAACAAACCAAGGAAAGATTAAACGTCTAAAGAAATTTAAATTCCTGGGTGAGATAATCCAACAAAATGGCCTGGAACAGGAAGCAATTAATCTTAGAATCTGGAAATTAGACCGAGCCTATCACCTGACGAAAAATCTCTATAATAAGAAGTCGCTGAGCATTGGAGCCAAATTAAGACACTACAGCACGGTTGTCAAACCTGAAGCATTATATGCTTCGGAGACTTTGACTATGAACAGGCGGGGACTAGTCGACCAGTTGGTCAAAAGAGAACGCAGGGTATTGAAAAAAAATTTAGGCAACAGATGGGTTGACGGGCACATACGTTTGAAGTCGAACGAAGAGTTATATAGAAAGATAGAACCAGTCACGTCAACAATAAAAAGGAAAAGGTTGTTGTTCTATGGACACATTTTCAGAATGTCCAACGATCGTCTAACAAAGAAAATTTGGAATTTCGTGAAACCAAAGAAGAAACAAGATGTTCAGTAAAGAACATATAGCCTACTTTCTCTTAAATGTATGAGTATAGTTATAACTCGTTGTTATTATCAAAGAGTATAATAGAACTATTCTTTGTTGAAGGCCATAGAAACGATTTACCTCTACCAAACGCCACAATCTAGATAAAAACTGCTACCATCATTGAAGAAAGAAAGATAAGAAGTATCTCAAGAATGTTATGGATCTGGAGACATAATCGACCGGACTGGCTGCGTGGCTCGGCGGTAACGTTCTCGCTTGCTGGGCCCTAAGTTGCAGGTTCGTATCCTGGCGCAGTCAGCTGGCATTTGAGGGTGCACAAATGCGAGGGAGCCGTGTCAGTACATTTACTGGCACGTTAAAGATCCCCTTCGGGCCAAAATTCCGGCACCCCGGTGTCTCTAAAAGCGGCAGTAGTTAAAAGGGATGTAAAACCAATAACATTATTATTATTATTATTATTATTATTATTATTATTGTTTTAATGTGCTAAACGGTTCCAGGCTAGTGTTCAGAAGTAAAGGGGGAGTTTTAGTCGGTAGTCTGCTACTCAGCAGCAGGAGCCCGACACTCTGTGCGTAAATGCATTTCTTCCCCTAAAAAAATATATATATATATATATATATATATATATATTATTATTATTATTATTATTATTATTATTATTATTATTACATATACGACCTGCCGTGGGCAACATCCAACTTTGAGTTGAGGCATGTTTTTACACGTCTGGTTGTGCAGGGCTTTCACAACCCTAATTGAAAAAAAAGGAAGGAAGATTGTAGTTTTACGTGGCCGTGAATCTTGTGATTATGAGCCACGGGACCTCCTTTTTACGTGGAATCCGAACCACAGGATATGGCATTTCACTTCAAAAATCTCACATGCATTGACCGGGAATCGAAAACCCTAATTGAATTAACAAATCTTTCCATGACCCTACAGAGACGTGTGTATACAAACTATGTGGATATTTTCGATTGCTATTTGCCTGAAATAAAAGTAGTAATTAATACCTGAACTAACACCAACGGCTTGAACTCAGTTACTATGTGAAATCGTTTTGTTCTTTACTTCAAATAACATTTTCAAGTAACGCAAAATAGGCTGTTACAAACCCTTTAAAATAAAAGTAAAAATGTATCGTAGTATCATCTTGTCATTCTTCAAATTCGATGCGCATAGAATGCCAATGGTATATTAATCAATGGAGCCCCACGTAGACTAGTCGTGACTTCTAGTGGTGAAATATCGAACAATATAATCCTAACAGAGCGAGTGCATTCTAGCGGCCAGAAGAATAAACTTTTCAATAAAATCTGGAAGTTAATAAGTATGTCGGCGTGCAGTTACCTTTTTGGCAGCTAGATGTCTCGAGTAAATCTGTTGGCGAATTATGTTTTAATTAAATATATATTTTACACCATAATATGCACAATATAAGGCTTAATTTTAAAACATCTGAGTCATTACAAAACAATAAACATATAACATTTCAAGCAAAAAATCTAGCTCTGATCGGATTTGAACCATAGGCATTTGAGCGATAGGCTAACGCTCTACTACTGAGCTAATTGTGTCAACGAATATCGTTCTATATAAAATGACTTACATAGAACTTGTTAGCAAATAATGATTTATACTAAACGATTTCATCACTGGAGTATATTATTTATATATAAAGCATTTCATACAAAGTTTATTTATTTTGTATCAGTACGCTATATTGCATTCAATACTCAAATTAGTGAAATATAAGTCAGGCACAAGATATCCGCTGCCATCTTGTCTTATTACTGAATCAGCTCAGCTTTTTAAAATCACGTCTGCACTATAGTATTACAAAATAAACTTTTAATTTCGAACGTGCCTCTTCCTTTAGAACATTTAAAACGATTCTCGGCTCGATAATCGGAACTGGTGGGTCCCATGATATGGATTATAAAGTTTGCATAATTCGCACGGCCGCCATCCTGAAATGGTATGGCGGACGACCTTGAAGTTTGGTCACAAGACGCATCCTATACGAAGGTATGTTGTTACCAAATTTGGTAGAGATCGGATGATTTGGTTAGTCGTTATTTGATTTTACGTTTTGAACGTTTGAGTGGCCGCCATTCAGTTTTAGTAAAGATGGCGGCGATATAAAACATGACACTGAGGTGTTCTTTGCTAGTGCTACCTTTGTACCAAATTTTGTTCAATTCGCATTCACCGTGTTCGAATTGATAGGGGGGGACAGACATTCAGAGTACACACACTCACACACACACAGACACACACACACACACACACACACACACAGACTCACACACACATACACACACACACACACACACACACACAGACTCACACACACACATACACACACACACACAGACAGACACACTTTTTTCGCCCTGTGTTGATCTCATAAGTCTACTTTCCTTTTTTGCAAAAATCGAAAGTAGGCTAAAAATTGGCATGGTTTGAAGAATGTAACAAAGACCTTCTAGAAATTGGTATTCCGGACTGCAAATTTATAAACAGGTGTGAATTCAGACACCTAATCCAAAATTACCAGTGATTTAAGGTAGGGGCAGAACCCAAAAGACGGAGGGGACCTCTTTCAGAAGATCGGAAGAAGGCACTGAGTGATGGGCTCAAGAGATACTGGCAGGACATCAAAGCTGGCAGACGATCTAGAACGAAACATTGATTTTGATTGTTACTCCGTAGTCTATAGTGGCTCAATTCGAATGTAAAAAAAATAATAATAATAATAACGAGTAGGAAGTAGAGCTGGTAATAACGTAGCCCACCTGCCAAACAAGGTCCTACAGCCTACCAGTAGCTAAGCTAACTCCTGCCATTCGTCTCCAGAGTGGCATTTTCTTTTCAGCTTTATGTCAACGTCAACGACCTTGGTGTTATGCAAGCAGATTGACTGCTGTGCCATCACCCTCCCCTCAAAGAAATAAGATAGGCTGACTGGTGCGACTTAGACAATGGTAATTGATACATTACCTTCATGAACTGTGTACATGGAGTTAATTGTTTTTATAGTTCAGACCACTTTGTGCCAGTTCATCCTCTTACTTTTTCAAGAAGAATATTAAAGTAAGAAAGTAAAAAAGAAAGATTTTTTAAATGTATTTATCGTATGGCTTTTAGTGCCGGGAGTATCCGAGGACATGTTCGGCTCGCCTGAGTCTGTAGCTGCTTCCAGCGGACACTCTTAGGGTGAGCTACAAGTTCCGTTAAATTTCAAAAAGTTCCAACTTTCGCTACCAGACATCAATGATACTTAGTGGTGAACGTTGGAAATTTGATAGAGCGTTCCGACGAAATCTAACCTAACAATTTAGCTTCACACAAGTTTAGTCTGTGGAAGGATCCTTTGCATGCCATAAATCTATGACATGGGACCGACGGCTTTACTTCCCCTCCGAAGGAAGGCATACTGAAGGATTTTTAACGCTCTTAAAAAATCCGATGACTTCGGCCGGATTTGAACCCGCTATCTTGGGCACAGCAGTTCAGCATGCTACCAACTACGCCACTGAAGCTGCTAATAAAGAATGAATGAAAGAAAGAATGAAAGAAAGAAAGAAAGGAAGAAAGAAATAAAAATAAAAATACAATTGTGATTATACATCAAACCTACTGATGTTTGTGATCAGATGAGTGTGTCACACATGCAAGTCCAAGCTCGGACCACACACAATATTGTGATTATACTGTACATCAAACCTACTGATGTTTGTGATCAGATGAGTGTGTCACACATGCAAGTCCAAGCTCGGACCACACACAATTGTGATTATACTGTACATCAAACCTACTGATGTTTGTGATCAGATGAGTGTGTCACACATGCAAGTACAAGCTCGGACCACACACAATTGTGATTATACATCAAACCTACTGATGTTTGTGATCAGATGAGTGGGTCACACATGCAAGTCCAAGCTCGGACCACACACAATTGTGATTATACTGTACATCAAACCTACTGATGTTTGTGATCAGATGAGTGTGTCACACATGCAAGTCCAAGCTCGGACCACACACAATTGTGATTATACTGTACATCAAACCTACTGATGTTTGTGATCAGATGAGTGTGTCACACATGCAAGTCCAAGCTCGGACCACACACAATTGTGATTATACTGTACATCAAACCTACTGATGTTTGTGATCAGATGAGTGTGTCACACATGCAAGTACAAGCTCGGACCACACACAATTGTGATTATACATCAAACCTACTGATGTTTGTGATCAGATGAGTGGGTCACACATGCAAGTCCAAGCTCGGACCACACGACTCGAGGACTGCCATCTGCAGTGAAATGTCAAGAGGAGAGAATAATGGTGGCCTCTAGAGAATGGAGATTCCTTTGTTAACAGTAGTACACAACTTGCAAAACTTGTGCAATCTTTGTCATGAGTACAAGTGTCCGCAGTCTTACAAGATGCGTGTAGCACACGTCCCCAGACACATGACGTACTGACACTTCTCTGTCGTACAGCAACATCCTGAGTCATGCGTGGTAACTCGTCTCCATAGACTAAAATATGCCTCGTTACTCTCTTTTACTAGGGGCGTAATGGCACATCATTCTCTAAGATCAGCAATTTGTGAAACGTAAGATACCTTATTGTTGGCCCCTGTTGGTTTTGTTAAATTCAATGCGTGACCTAAAAACTGAAAACTTATTTGATCATTAACAGTTAGCAGAGACCAGCGTCATATATGTATTCTATTATGAGATTCGTAAGGCAAAACTGAGTACAGGTGCGCTCAATTTCCAACCCAGCTGTTAGGAAACTTTTTTATTCTGTGGTATTATATATTTAGGGATTAGTATTGCCAGAGTTCCCACAGGCTTTGCTTTGAAAGAAAAACAATTGCATAGTTGTTGGAATTTGTTTTAATAAATATCTCGAAAAACATTCCTAAAATAAATGTTTCGCAATGGTTTTAAGCCCTCCGTAATTATTATTCCAAATACGGTACACCAGCCTTCCCAGAACTGGGTTTCCATGCTTTCCTACTTCTACTCCAGGCAAATGCCGGGATGGTTTATAACTTAAGGCTACAGCCGCCCTAATTACAAATACACGCATTAATACAGTTATCACAATACCACAGGTTATGAGACGAATTTCCACACACACACAAGTTCATGGGACTAAATGCCCACCAAGCCCCTCAAATGAAACAACACGAAAGTATAGTAATGATTGGAAATAAAGAAAATCTTTAGAATAGCACTATAATAATGGGGTAGATGACCACACTGTTCCACCCCTTACAATAACAATCAATTAAGGTATAATAAACCACATTGAATTTCAACAATCTACTACAACCAACATTCAATTTTACTCCTTGATAAAGACAAAGAGTTATTAGTCATTACTATACCCATACATTTACCGACAGTAGTGGCTACGCTGGCTAAAGCGCAGCATTAGGCCATGGTGCCAAGCTCTCTGCTGACTCGGTAGACGCGTGGGTTCGAGCCCCACCGTCGGCCGTCCTTGAAATGGTTTTCCGTGGTTTCCCATTTTCAACACCAGGCAAATGTTGGGATGGTACCTTCTAACAGGCCACGGGCGCTTCCTTCCACATCCTTGCCCAGTTTCATTCACCATCATTCATTTCATCTCTCATTAACTCCTCTCGTGAGGTTGGCGTCAGGAAGGGCATCCGGCCGTAAAAATCATCGCCACAAAGACTTCCATCGCATCTCATCCCCGACCCCGTAGGAAAAAACGGGAATAATAAGGGGTAGACATACATACTATACCCATACATTTAGGACGATGATAGTGATAATTGTTGCTTTAATGGGTCTAACATCTAGGTTATCGGTCTGAGTGATCGTGAAAATAAAATACAACTAAAACTAACTACACAACTTGCGGGCTAGAAGAAGATAAGGACAAAAGAAAGGAATAAGAGACATTAAAGACAGGAGGAAAGGAAATGCTCTGAACTCTCAAAAAATGAGGACTGAGGAACTTGGAAGGAAGGAGAGCCAAGAAAGGCCGATAGGAAAGGGAAAGAAGAGAGGGTCCGCCCCAAAGGCAATAGAAAAATGGAATAAACCGAACCCAGCTCAGGAATCCCTTGGGGTCCCCAAATCCGAGCTCACCAGCCTGGAGCCTTTGAGGGTGTAGCATTATCCAGGGTGCACCAGAAGTGGTGGGGTTACACACACCCTGCCTCCTTGAGGGCCTTGAGCATAAGGCAGGATATACAATGAAAAGAAAACAAGAGGTCTGACCCCTCGAAGAATGAGGGATCAGGAAAGATGAGACAAGGGTGAATTAAGGCGGGAAAATGAGACTCCCTAGGTCTCAGATACCCTAATACCATCGGGGTCGGAAAAGAACAATAGTTGACCAAGGGAGGTCGAAAGGAAAGGTAACAGAGAGGAGCCAGCACATGTAAGTGGGAGCAATGCCGGACTCAGCTGCGTCCCCATGGTTACCAACCCACGTTCCACAAGTTGTGAGCCCCTGGGGGAATACATTCAGGAGATAGTAGGCTTATGAAATGATAATTTAATGAATATCTTGTTTTTTCTCTCTTCGATCATTATTAGGGGAATTCATACAGTTATCTAAGGATTTTAATATTATTTTGTGTGCTCCTTTACCTCGTCTAACTGCAATATACACGAAGGGAGTGTCAGAGTCGTTCATTTCCTAGTTATCAGCATGTTGTAGCATCCCGTTTTTGCCTGCGCGTTAATGAAAGTTGTTTGGCTGACAAGTGCCGTGTGGTCCCTGCAGTACACTAATGCTTGTTTAAGGACTCAATGTAGCAGCAGTTGACCAGAGGGTGTTGAGGGGAAGTTAATGGTGTACAAGAACTCGCATACAATACACGGACAGTCCGTAATGTGCTACTGGAAAATACAAATTAAGATATCTGCCCTGACTCGCCCATATGACATAGCATGCTTGTTTGTGTCGCACCGAATACAGTGGTAAGTCTAGTCATAGTTCATTTTCAGTTGTCTTTTTTGTTGTTGTTGTTGTTGCTTAATTTAGGGGCATTAAGCGGCGTGTACTCTGGGTGTGTGAGTACGGTACTTTATATGTGTTATCAGCCAAGGCTCCAATGGCTAGGCAAACTTTGAGAAAGAAGGCGTCCTTCATACTTAGATATATTAAACCTTTTCTCATTATACTGTCTATTTATGAAACATATTACATTATTTATGAAGCCTCCGTGGCTTAGGCGGCAGCACGCCGGCCTCTCACCGCTGGGTCCTTGGTTCAAATCCCTGTCACTCCATGTGAGATCTGTGCTGGACAAAACGGAGGCAGACAGGTTTTTCTCCGGGTACTCCGGTTTTCCCTGTCAAAATTTCATTCCAGCAACACTCTCCACTATTCTTTCATTCATTTAATCACTGCCCCAGAGGAGTGCGTCAGGCCTCGGCAGCCGGCACAGTTCATATCCTCGCCGCTAGATGGGGGCTTCATTCATTCCATTCCTGACCCGGTCGGAGACTGGAAACAGGCTGTGGATTTTCATTACATTATTTATGAAGCCTCCGTAGCTTAGGCGGCAGCATGCTGGCCTCTCACCGCTGGGTCCGTAGTTCAAATCCCGGTCACTCCATGTGAGATTACAGCTGGACAAAGCGGGGGCAGACAGGTTTTTCTCCGGGTACTCCGGTTTTCCCTGTCAAAAACTTTCATTCCAACAACACTTTCCACTATCATTTCATGTCATCTGTCATTCATTCAATCATTGGCCCTGAGGATTGCGACAGGTTTCGGCAGGCGGCACAGTTCATATCTTCGTCGGTTGATGGGGCGGGGGGCTTCATTCATCCATCCCTGACCCGGTCGGACGACTGGAACAGGCTGTGGATTTTCATTACATTATTTATAGTGTTTCAGTGGATATTTAGAATGTTCAAAATTGTCAGCCATGAAGAAAATCTGTTAGTGTAGGCACTCTGTGTTTTTATTCTGAGTGCCAATCCACTGAACCCGACTCCAAAGTGACTCATGTTTCACAACAATATCTCTCCGTAGGGCAGGCAAGTTGAGAGCATACCTAGTCGACCAGCTACAGAGAGCTTGGCCCTTGAATGAGCATACGAACAAACATCCGAGTCTCGTTCTTACTCAACGCATGCGTATAACACTTGGGTCAGCATGTAGAGACGCTGCCTGTTTTCTCCGATCTTTTACGATAATTGCCGACAGCTACCCACCCCACCGCTGTCACGTGTTGTCAACAATCATGCTCCTATATGTAAAATATTTCATATTTTGTGACTTGTGTTTATGCGTATTAGCCTATTTGTTTTCTGTGAGTTTTGAACATGTCGTGTTAGGCTGTAGACTACCCAGAGAATTTTATCACGAGCCGTTAATGGTGTTGATGTATATATACTGTAGATTATTTGTCTGATAGTCTATGTTATTGTAGAGCCTGTATTAGAGAGAGAGGGCGTGTATTATGTAGTGTAATTGAGGCTAGGTTTAAAGATGAAGTCGGTCGTTGCCCTAAGTTAGGAACAAACCCGGAATTTTCCTGAAATAGAAGTGGGAAACCACAAAAACCACACACACACGTACGCACACACACACATGGACAAAAGGTGTTCTCATGAGCCTATTTTTTCATGAATGAAAATAGACTAATAAAAATAGAGCGTGATAGCAATCATTAAATGTAACACACTATAATCTTCATTAAAAGTACAAAAAATTATCTCTGTACAGTTTACGCCACGGTTTTTTGACTGATCAGCGCCGGTTGCAAAGTCATACAGTGGGTAGTCGGTGAGCATCAGGCATGTGCAATTGATTCGTGACTTGTCGGTTGTGTGGAAAGTAACTCACGTATCCGTTGATTATGCCTGTAAACTGTAAACTGTACAACTCTAAATCCATCATGCACTTGCCGCGATCTCGTAATCCTCTTCAATTGTCACTTATAGCCCGCCATTAATGCACTGGTAAGGTGTCCTTGAGTACTGATCTATGAGAATTCTCATAGATGTACAAATTATACAGATTATAAATGCGTGATGCAGTAGTCTACAACAAGGAAGCTTGTAGTTTAACGTGACCGTTAATCTTGAGATCATGAGCCACGGGACCTCCTTTTTACGTGGAATCCGAACCACAGGACATGGCATTTCACTTCGAAAATCTCACATGCATTGACCGGGAATCGAACCCGGACCGCCTTGGTGAGAGGCATACAGCTAGACCACTGAGCCACCACGCCCCCAGTCTACAACAGAATGATTTATTGGACTTGACCGTACGATGCGATGGTGAGGTTTATGCATGAGTGAAACTATTGCTGTGTTAGGAACTGAACACACCTCTTTTTAATTCTGCCTCAATAGGCTGAATATACCCCGTTCCAGCTCTCAAACCGGAATACATTTCTCAGCAGTTCAGGGAATTGAACCCGGACCTCAACGGTGACAGCTAAGAGTGCTAGTTAGTACACCACGAGGTGGATAGACTCGTAAGCATAACTGAGAAGAGCTGGATTTTTTTCCAACTTAGGCATTAGAGGGCTTCATTTGCCACCTTTTGTGGTCTCGGGGTGAGTATTAGGCCTCCGGGTCCAGTGGTCCTGGGTTTGAATCCCCAATTTTCCAAAATATCTCCAAAATAACTCCATACAATGCCAGGATTATATATAACTTACGATCGCGTTTGCCTCCATCCTGATCTCATTCCCAGTTGTGAGTGCTTACACTAAAGTAGTATATCACAATAACACAGGCTCAACAAATTACCAGTTCGTCTGGCATTCTGTATGTGTTTTGTGTAGGGAACAGTGCGATACATAACACGTAATGGAGTGCAAGAAGGGAACGGTCTCTTTGTTTCAGTTTTGCTCTGATCTTGAGTTAGGTGTTATTTAGCCTGATGTAATGCACATATTCTTCACATTGTGCGGAATAAATTCGTTATTAATACAGAATAGTACATTATGTAACGAGCCTATAACGGCAATAATTAAGACACGAGTATGTTTATAAAACGAATGAAACGAGTGTCTTAATTACCATTATAGGCGAGTTGCGTACGACTTTTTAAGTTCAACGATAATTATAATTTACTTGTATGTTCTAACACAAAAATTCATAAATATCTGTCTAGATTCTGGCAGCTGACTTGTGTGCAGAGCGCATGCGCTGTATTTCCCCGTGTAGTTGGCTGTGTGTATATACAGTATATATACTTACTCCTTGGTGCTACAGCCCTTCCAAAGCTTTGTTTTCTTTTCTTGGGAATTCTGTGGGCATCAGCATTTGCTCTCTATCCAATAACAAAATCGAAAGCATTGAAACACTGTTCATCTGGAACTAGCACCAACAGATAGCGCACAGGTAAGTTACTATCTGGGATCAATTTGTTATTTTGGTAATATAACATACAATAGGTTGGTGCATACGCTTCAAAATTAAAATGTATCGTATTATCAACTAGTTATCCTTCAAATTCAATGCGTATAGAATGTAAATGGAAGGCAATCAATGGAGTCCCAAATAGAACAGTCATGACATCTGGCGGAAAAGTTTCGCATAGGAAATCCCTGTACTGAATAGAGCTTGACTTCCGTGGATCTAGTGTCATACGCCTGCTTCGTCCATGAAGTTCTGGTGTGTTTATTTCAACAACAGCATTCACTAAAATTGTCGGCGAAATCGTACGAATGGAATGCCCTGTGTAGAAATGGGAGTTGCAGACATTAAGGGACAGTGCTATTTATCTTGCAATATTTCGCAGTTTCATTATGCGAACATTACGGACGGTGCACACTTTCCATGTCGGTAATTAATATAGGCTAGGGTAGAAGGAAGATGTGTTACAAATTTCAGGACGTAGATTCCTAAATTTCTTTCATACTTCATAGTATTTTCTTGTGACCGTAAAGGTTCGTGCTGATTTTGTCTTGGTGTTTGGGATTGTAACTACAATGGTTGATCTGATACCTTTTACATTGCCAACTTTCAAATTATATAATTCTTGTCCGACATATTGCATTTTAAGCGCATGTGCGAAGCTCTCCTTACCTAATTGGTCAACGAAGGAAAATCTTGGCCTCTGAATGGTTGGAGAAACTGTAACATAATGAAAAGTAGTACTTTAAACTTTGCGTCGCCCATTAAAGTACAGCTTTCTGACATATAATATTTACATTCGACATCGTCGAACATAAATATGTTAAAGAGCTGATGAACTGAGAATTTAAAAAAACCTGGCACTACAGCCCGTGAAGGGCCTAGGCCTACCAAGCGACCGCTGCCTAGCCATTTGGCTCAGCCGTTAATCTTGGTTTTCGTGATCGAGGCGCTGCCTCGCTGTCAGACAGTTACTCAATTGTCCTCACGAGGCTGAGTGCACCCCGTTCCAGCAATCACGCCAGTTTCTAAAATCCCTGACGAAGCCGGGAATCAAACCCGGGGCCTCTGAGTGAGAGGCAGGCACGCTACCCCAACACCACGGGGCCGGCCGGCGAACTGAGAATGGGCAGTAGAAATGTAGCCGAAAATAAAGTAAAAAAAAGTCCAAATATTGCAAAAAGGGTTAAATAAACACAAATATAACCTACCATTTTCCGTCCTACAAAGACCCAAAATGAACATATATTAGTTTCACCTCATCTTCGGACACTCGAGAAAGAAAATGATTTTTCCTCAACTTCCGAGCCCTAATCATCATCATCATCATCACTCCTCCATCAGCCTACCAGCGTTACAATAGATCTGTGTGAGAGGTACGTCGATGTTACTGAGAACGTGAATGTTTAATGTGTAATGTTTCAATCCCCATCCTCGATCTACGCGCTGCACAGCCCAGAGGGGGAACTCAATGATGGCTAAATAAACGGTGTTACAAGCCAAAGGTCATCCCAGTGTTCAACTCGTGAACTTAAAACTTGTGTCGACATCAATAACAGGTCTTTGATAACGGAGGACAGTATTAAATGTTTCGCGATAAAGCTAAACCACTTTACTGCTGCCGGCACAACTGTCAGCTGATATGGTAAAAAGATTAATTTGTTGTCTTGTCATATGAGATAGCTTATATTAGGGCATTACTCCGTGCAACTAATAGCTTGGCATGTGACGCCAAACACTGATATGTTGTGCGTCACAGCCCAATTAACATCGCGTATATTGCACAGTAGTTATCACTACTACACAAGAGGATTTTGAATGAGTTTATAAACGGTATGGATTCTGTCTTGAGGAAGGAATTCATGATGAAAATTAATAAATGGTGTTGAGGTAGCGCGCCTGCCTCTCACCCGGAGGCTCGGGTTCGATTACCGGCTCCATTAGGGATGTTAGAAACTGAGGGCTGGAACGGGGTGCACTCAGCCTCGTGAAACAATTGAGTAGCTGTCTGCCAGTGAGGCCCCGGTCACGAAAACCAAGAATAACGGCTGAGGGAACCCAATGCGCTGACCACGCTTCACCTCAATATATAGAGGCCAAATGGCTGGGCAGCGGTCGCTTGGTAGGCGTAGGCCTTTCATCGGCTGTAGTGCCAGGGGTTACTTATTTTTAAAACGAATATTGGAATGCTGCTGAAAGGAATCAGAAACTCCTGTGGACGTCGATTTGGCAGGAGAAAAGCTAAATGAAATAGGAGACTTCTGTTACTTAGGAAGCAAACTAACCAGAGAAGGACAAAGCAAAGGGGATATAAAAAGTAGGTTAGCACAGTCAAGGAAAGTATTTATACAGAAAAGGAATCTGTTGACAACGAATATAGACTTAGCTATTAGGAAACCATTCTTGAAAGCTTTTGTCTGGAGTGTGGCACTGTATGGAGTGAAACATGGGCTCTTGGAGCACCAGAAATTGAAACGTTTGAAATGTGGTGTTACAGGAGAATGATGAAGATCACATGGGTAGATAGGGTTACGAATAAAGAGGTATTAAGACGAGTGGGAGAGGAGAGATGTTTCTGGCAACTGCTAATGAAGAGAAGAGATATGTTGATAGGATACATACTAAGACACCCACGAATAGCAAACTTAGTTATAGAAGGAAGGGTATAGCGGACCCTGCCACAAGGCGTGACAAAAGCCAAAGCAAAGGAAGAAGAGTTATAGAAGGAAGGGAAGGGGATAGGAACTGTAGGGGCAGACCAAGGTTAGCATATGTTAATCAGATTGCCTTGGATGTAGGATGTGGTAGTTTGTAGAGATGAAACGATTGACTCAGGGACTGGGACGCACAGTTAACCAGTCAAAAGTCTGAAGACTCAAACTACAACAGTGATCGCTGGACTATAGCCGTCTGAACCTAGTTGTTGCTGTTTCATTTGGGGGGCTTGGCCATTTTTAGCCTACTTTCGATTTTTGCAAAAAATGAAAGTAGACTTATGAGATTTACACAGGGCCAAATATTGTGTGTCTGTCTGTGTGTGTACGCTGAATGTCTGTCCCCCCCTATCAATTCGAACACGGTGAAACCGAATTGAACGAAATTTGGTACAGTGGTAGAACTAATAAAGGGCACCTCAGTGTCATGTATTATATCGCCGCCATCTTTACCAAAACTGAATGGCAGCCACTCAAATGTTTAAAACGTAAAATCAAATAACGTCTAAACTAATCATCCGATCTCGACCAAATTTGGTAACAACATACCTTCATATGGGGCGCGTCTTATACCCAAACTGCAAGGTCATGCGCCGTATCATTTAAGGATGGCGGCCGTGTGAATTATGCAAACTTCATAATCCATAACATGGGACCCTCCAATTCCGATTAGCGAGCCAAGAGTGTTTTAAGCTATCTTAAAGGACGTAATCCGTTATTTATCATAATTTAATATTAGCCTACAATATTATACTGTATTAGTGACTTAAAAGAGCTGAGCCGTCTCTGCCACATGACAAGATGGCAGCTGGCCTCTTGTGCCTGTCGTATGTTTCAGTAATTTGAGTATGTTGTATGCGATGTAGCTCACTGATAGTATTAATATAAACTTTGAATGAAGTGATTTATAATGAAAATGTACTGCAGTGAAGAAATTGTTTATTCCAAGACATTATTTGCAAACACGTTGTATCTAATTCATTTAATAACACTAATGTTTAAAGAGCTTGTTTGGCTCTGGGCTAGCATGTTGGTCTTTCACGCGGGTGACTGGTGATCGATTCCTACTATAGGTGACTTTTTTTACTTGAATTCATTTACAAATGTTGTGGAAGAGCTCTTTACACAGATACTAAATAAAATGCCATTTATCTCAAAGGAGAGGCTAATGTATACACTCGTTTATTGAAAATAACAGCTCCAGCATCGCACATAAACAGACGCCATTAGAAAATGGAGATTCTAATAAGTACAAGATACACGTTATCATCGACCACAGCCTTCTCAATGCTTCTTTACGGCGCTGTCCTCTTGTGGGTTGCGTGGGTAATTGTTCCAAACATGAAGTATGGAAATTTCGTAATAGTTCAATTTTTAACCACGGCCGCGCACCGATTACCTTTAAGCACTGCCAACTGGATCGCCTCCCTCCTGGTTGCTTTAAACTGCCTGCCCATTCAACACTCAGAGGCGTACAAGATATATTAATTCATTACTAGGTTGCAGCACTTCGCGTTAGCTCGGTACTCTCAGTGCTCAGCGTGCAAATAAACAGCAGGCTGTGGAACTGCATTGAGTTTAGATCTTTCATTGTAGGTTTAGCACACTATATTATGTACTTTAAATTAAAACTACATTCATAACTTTCTGTAAAGACATGAATAATAATAATTTTCAATTATCTGAGTAGAATTACAAATTTAACGCTAGTATTCATAACACAAGTCATGAATGAATACAATATGTACCAAAATGAGTCCTTGGTGTGCTTTATAGGGACATACAAGTCGTTTCTATTAATGAAGTTTTTATATCATCTCGCTCCTTTCCGTCAGGCTCAACGAAAGTCAATTTACGGTGCTTCTTTGGTGGCTTATTCGTGGCAAACAGGGACTTTATTGTAGGTTTAGCACACTTGACTTGAATAATAATAATGATAATTTTCCATTACATCAATCAATATGTTACGGTAATTCGTTAACTAAACAATTTAATCACAGAAGAATTACAAAGCTTGTACTGTAGCACGAATAACTTGAAATACTTCAGAGAACAGAACTTTAGATTTATTGCATTCCACTAGAACAGTGACACGTGTTTAACTGACAATGGAGGGAAAATCCGAGCTAACGCGAGGTTTGCCGACAGCAGGCGAAGGATCCCGAAGCCCCGCTGACATCTTGGTAGTTAGACGCAACTGGTTGCAGCACCAACCTACTGTGATCGCCGCATATTTCTAAGGAGGAAGATACTTAAAACGAAGGATTCTTAAATTTGGAGGCTTAATATCGAGATTAAAGGATGTGAATGCATTACAGTAAGTTAGTAGTTTTGATATGCAATCATCATAAAGTATATAACTTAATATTGATTTAGACACTTACTGGCTAATTATCAATATAAAAGAAAACAAAACAAAAATGCATGGTGGTGGAGGGATTGTTTTAGGGATGAGGACAAAGAGTTATAAGTATACCCATACATTTAGGAGAAAGTAGGCTATATATTAATTGCTGAACATCTTGTTTCCCCGTGTAGTTGGTTGTGTGTATATACAGTATATATAGGCCTACTTACTCCTTAGTGCTACAGCGCTTACAGGGCCTTGGCTTCCCGGACAATCTCCGTCCATTCTTCCCTGTTGACTGCTTTGTTTCTTCCATCTTTTGACTCCCATCTTCATCAGATCCTCCCCCACGTTATCCAACCATCTTGTCCTTGGTCTTCCCCTCACACAATGTCCTCACGGATTCCCATTGAGGACCTTCTCTGTCATTATTTCTACATGTCCCAAACAACGCAGTCTACTACTCTTTATTTCCACTACTATATCTGGTTTACCTTACAACGCTCTTATCTCCATACTATTTCTGATTCGCCAGAATTCACTCTCTTTCACTTTCCTCAGTATCTTCCTTTCCCACCTCTTTAACAATTCCTCATCACCTTGTGTCATGGTCTAAGTCTCCGAGCCATACATTACTACAGTTATCACTACCGTACGATACTCCGTCAACTTCAGATTCCTACTAAGGCTTCTTGCTTTAAATACCTTGCTTAACTCAAAGTTACTCCTATTTACAGCTTCTATCCTCGCATGAATATCATAGACACTGTTCAATTTAGGGCCTTAAAATGTGGTTTTCGGGGCCGAGCTTTGCGTCTCCCATCGAGGGGATCAAAATAAGCTTTGGTCGTCCATCTAGGTTAATTCTTATATTTGACTATGTATTTTTAAATGTTTTGCCCTATAGCCACACTTTTATGAGAAGTACGGTGAAGGGTTACATCAATGACAAGTGCAGAGACACCTTGTGGCCGAGAGACAAACTAACCCTATTTATACACCACATCACCCTGATGACTAAATCTGGAAGGGAAAACCATACACCAAATGATACCAGGCAAATGACAAATCCAATCTGAAGGTATATTTACGAAAGATCTCCTTCTTCAGTTAAAATAAATATTGACACACTCGTACACGAAAAACAACACACGTAGTATAAAAAAAAGGCCTAAAGCAAAAAAAGGAAAACGAATAAAGTTTGGATAAAGGCAAGAAAAGAAACACCTTATTTTCTGCTCATACTGTAATATTATGATGCCTCGCCGATGCTGCAAGTCCCCATCCCGTGATGACGCCATTAAATAAAATTAAGCCAATGCTGTCTCGGTCATCCTATTGGTCTCTTCCCCTCTATCCGCAATGTCATTCCAGTGTGGGCAACTCTTGTTTCAGCAGCTGGAACGTCTAAGGTACCCCTTGAACCCCTTAAGCGCATTATACGTACTGATGAAATGAACATCCTAAGTTGGATCCGTAATAACCTTATAGCCAATTGCAAACTTGAGCAGAAATGTAACAAGTAGTACCGTGAAGAACTATACAGCCTATTTTAATATATGCTACTCATGTTAATTGCCTCTATCAACATACAAAATTTCAGTTTGATTGTTGTAATATATTCTTAGACACTGAGAACCGTATAAATATGTCAGATGGCCGCCATGTGGAATTTTTATTTATGTACTACTACATAGCGCCGCCTTTGGCTTTTGTGGGTATCTACCCACATACCCTAACGCCGGTACGTTTTGAGGATCCAACCAGCCTTCAGGCTGACTACTTAACACCTACTATTACATGATGATTATTGTGTACGTGTGGTATTCAAACTTCAATCGCATGATTAGGACACAAGAAATAAAAACGAGATTTTAAAATTTCGCACAGCTGCCATCTTGTGGTTATGAAAACAATTGAAATAAATTGGATGCCAGTGAATTAACATTTGTATAAGCATTGACCGAAAAATGTTTCGCTGCTCTCGGATGGTTAAATCGCGAGAAACGTCCATTTAAATATTTATATTTCGCGTCGCCACCATTTTGGATTTGTGCTCACCAGGTTATTGAAAGTCCTATAGGAGAACTTATGTTTATAGCCTCTATGAAGATTAAAAATTTCAGTTTGATTGCTGTAAAAGATTCGTAGATATTGAGAACCATCAAATGTTTTCGGATGGTCGCCATTTTGGATTGTTTTATGTATAGGCCATAGAGATATGTAACATTAACGGAAAATTATTGCGCAGCTTCATTATTCAAACTTTCATTTCGATCGCATGTTTACGACACAAGAAATAAAAACTTAATTTTAAAATTTCGCACAGCCGCCATCTTGGGTTTATATAAACAATTGAACGAAATTAAATGCCATTGCATTAAAATATGTACAATCATTCACTGTACAACATTTCACTGCGCTCAGATGGATAAATCGCGAGAAAAGTCTATAAAATATTTCAAATTCGCTTAGCCGCATGTTCGTTTTGTACTTTAGAGGTTGTTGAATGTTAAATGGATAAACTTGTAGTAGTACCCTTTATTACCGTACAAAATTTCAGGGTGATATCTGTAATAGTTTCGGAGATATAGAATGTCAGTGAAATATTTCGCACAGCCGCCATCTTCAGGATATGTAAACAATTGAACTAAATTAGATGCCAGTGCATTACAATGTGTATAAACATTTGCTGTGCCAAATTTCATTACGTTTTAATGGTTAAATCGCGAGAAACGTCTATTTAAAAGTCTCAAAATAGCTTGGGCGCCATGTTGATTTTGTAGTTACCAGATTTTTGAATGTCTCATAGGTGAAATTCTAGTAGTGCCCTTTATCACCGTACAAAATGTCAGGGTGATATCGGTAATAGTTTTGGAGATATTAAATGCCGGTGAAATATTTCGCACAGTCGCCAAGTTGGATTGGTGAGACGTAATAAAATTTGAAGGGTACAGTCGGGGTCGGCCAAAATGGTGTTAGGACATTACCGAGTTTCATTGAAATCGTTAATGCCGTTTAGAAGTTATTAGGGGACACACAGACACACATACACACACACACGCCTATTTTTTTTATAAAATGAAAACAGGCTAATAAATGGAGTGGCAATGTCTTGTACAGAAATATTTGAGATACTGTTGCCATGGTAACGGGCTTGCATTCCTTCGTTTAATACATGAAATTAGTTTACATGGAATATCTCAGAAACTGTTGGTTTTAAAATGTGGTTTTCGGGGGCACGGGCCCCCGACTTTTGTTTCTGACATTGAGGGCTGAAAATAAGCTTTGTCTCGTCCTTCTACGCTTATTTCGACTTGTATTTTAAGGAGGTAGGCCCCCTTTTATGAGCGATACGGGAGAGAATTACATCAATGGTAGGTGTCTTGCCTCTGATGGATATCTGTACCAAATTTTACGTTGATACATCGAGCTGTTCTCGAGTTACAAGGAAACAAAATTGTCCACAGACAGACAGACAGGCAGGCAGACAGACAAATAGACAGACAGACAAAATAATTATTTTCTCGCGCACCAGTCATAAAACAGTCTGAAACGCGTTAATAACGCAAATTTCCGTAGAAATTCAGGAAAAAACCAGACAAACTTTCATTTTTATATATACCTAGGTATAGGGATTGTATATAACCTATGTTATTGTGGTATAGTGTGTGTTTCTGTAATTTAGGTGAGGATTAGGAAGGAATCGGCCATGGCCTTATGGTAGGAACCATCCTGGCATTCACCGGGGAGAAAGAGGGATTCCAAGGAATACCACTTCCAGGATGGCTGAGGTAGGAATTGAACTGGCCTCTTTTCAGATCGTCCTCACGGGGATGAGTGTAGTCCTTCCCAGCCTTCAAACCAAAATTATAATTCCTTGTCAGAGTTGGGATCGTACCTGAAAATCCACGGCGAGAGCCGAGAATAACGGCAAGATCCTGGTTCGACATTTAAAGAAATATCTGGTATTAAAAGAAAACTATTAGTGAGGTTGGGTGTTGAGTATTAAATCGTCGGTCTTCATTAGCCTATACATTGCTATTTTCTCCTGGACTGATAGTTAAAAGGTTCACTCAGACTCCTGGGGCAAAACTGACTTATATGGGTTCGATTGCCACCTCAGGCATCCTAGTAGGGGTTTTCCGTGGTTTCCGCACTTCTACTCCAGGTGAATGTTAGACTTGTCCCTGAATTGAGGCCACGGCTTTTACTCACTCTAATCCTAGTCCAAATTACAGATACACACATTAATAGAGACATAACAAGCATAGAGGTTATCAGATAAATCCTACACACGGCCATGTACACGGGGTAAAATTACCACTATGTCCCAACTCTCTCAATGAATGAAGGACAACCAATAACAATGGTATTTTCTTTTTTACAAATATCTTCAATTGTCCAACGCACTATCTCACTTGCATTGGGAGAGCGTGGGTTCGAATCCCACCTCGGTCGTCCTGAAAATGGTTTTCGTAATTTCTCATGTTCTTTTACTTCTAGTGCCTATCCATTCCGGATGTTGGTGACCATCATAGTTTTGTCAGTTTTGGATGTTCTGAATAGTTCTTCACTGGTGTGTGAAGTCCATGTTCTTACGTTTCCAAGCCAAGATGTTCTTCTTCTTCCCCGTCCCCTTTTACCATCCTCGAAGAATGTTCTGCAGCAGTTTTTACCTGTATCCATTCCTCATTACATGACCTAAATATTGTAGCTTTCTGCATTTTACTGTTTTCAGGACTTCTTTTTCTTTCTTCATTTTGTGTTCAACACCTGGCAAATGCCGGGACGATTCCTTTCAACAGGTCCACGACCGACTTCCTACCGAAATCGATTCGCTGACCTTTTCTTAATTAGACCCAAATTAGCGGTCGCTTGGGGCACCGGCCTGTCACCATCCCCAGTTGTATCTGCTGATTAAGTGTCTTTAGCTCCAAGACACTGTCCTTGCGACGGTAGAGGAATGATCCCTCGCAGAGTCCGTGTGTGAAGCCAAGCTGGCAGGATTAACGATTTAATAAAAGTCTTCGAGTGAAAATTAATTGAATCGTTTATTTCAGAAAGGGATCAAGTGACAGAAATGCCAAAGAAGACTTAAAATCTCATACAAAGAATTTTTAATGGATCTTAAAGGCTTACCACAAATGTGTTTATGTATTTGAAACTTAATAACAAAAAATATATTTGTTTTACTTGTTTGTATCTTGGAAGAAACGAACTTAGAAGCATTGTACTTGACACCTTTCTGCAATAAAGAAGTAGAACACGGATATTTTGTTAGCAAATCTGAGAAATATTTTACAGTTTTGTAATGAAAACGAATTGTATGCAAAACAGTACAAGAAAACCATTATTGTAACAAACGAAACCAGTTTAAGAATGGCTGGTACTTTCTTTAAACCTGATCAGTCTCAATGATCAAAGCCATACATTATCTGGTTTGTAGTACCCTGATTTATTTGTCTGCGAACTCCACAACACAATCTGCATCCGTAGAAGGCCATTTGCAATATATCGTTGTAGAATTCTTCATACCCAACAATGTAAGGTTAGCGGTTAATAAGGTATTTTATCTACTTCACATTGGTGGGACTCTGAAAGAGAAACTGCTTGTACAGTAGGTCCTAGGCCGAAACTAGACATTGAGTACAAGAAGTACGGGTTTAAATATTAGAACAGAAACGAGTAAAGCAGCGTCCCTTGACTGAACGCAATTTGTAACATAATGCCTTAATGTATTAACAGGACGGAACTTGACTACGTTCTGTACTAAAATATGCGTCTACTCCTAAAGAACATGTTCCCACAAATAACTCATTTCATCTTATTTTGTCACTTGTCCCCTTTCTAGCTTGCCACGGTGGGTGAGTGGTCAACGTATCGGTCAACTAACCCCAAGCTTGCAGGTTCGCTCCTGGCCGTGGTAAGTGACTTTTGAAAGGCGGCAAAAATACAACACCATGTCATACGATGTTGGCTTGTCAAAGAACCCATTTGAATTCAGTAGGCCGTGTTCATAATGGCAAAATTAATATCGGGATTTACCGCCAACATAAAGTTCCTCATTTCCCCACTAGAAAGCGCTATAGTGTTCAAGAAGCTTAGATACCTCACCTCCTTGAATTCTATAGTGCTTCAAGGAACAACGAAATTTGACATGCACGCTACCCTTTGGGCGTCAAACAAAAAAGCTTGCACCTGGCACCCGAGGCCATACGATGTTATTATTATTATTATTATTATTATTATTATTATTACCCCTTTCTGAAATAAACGATTCAATTTACCGTGTATTTCTCAATGTATGGTAAGAGAACAATAAGTAAAATGAGGTAGTTACATCCTTAAGGAGGGGATATTCCATCTACAGAGTCAGTGAGCGGTACACGTTAATGTAATTTAAAATTGGATGCCATAAAGGAATCCTTTTGAAAAACTGCTTCCTGAACGAATAATACGATAGCGGAAGTTCTGTATTTCATTCCATCTTTTAGATGTACATGTATAGAATTCTCCTCAATATTCCTCGACTCCAAGAATACATTCGCTCCATCAGTGCATTTGTTTTGGTAACTTCCTTTACAAACAAATCCTTGTAAAGTTGTCTCTCCTGCGGAGGGAGAAGATTGGAGCTTTACAAATTGAAATGCATTTGGATATATTTCCTCCGTAGCAGCTGCTTTCCCTAGGGAGTCTGGCCTTATATTGTGAGAACACAGTGAAAGCACGGGATACCTGGAGATACCGCAGATACTGTCTTCTCTCAATTCTCTGAATATGACTGTAATCATAATTATTAATAATGTTGATGACGATAATTGTTGTTTTAAGGGGCCTACCATCTAGGTTATCGGCCTCTAATGGTTTTGGTGATAGTGAAAGATGAGATGAGAATAAAAAACTATAACTAATATTAACTACAAACTTACATACTAGAAGAAGAAATGGTAAACAAATAAAGGTTAAGGCAAAGGAAGGACAGGAAGAAAAGAAATGCCCTCGAAGAATGAGGATTGAGGGACTTGGAAGGAAGGAGAGCATTAAAGGCAGATAGGAATGGGAAAGAGGAGAGGGCCCGCCCCAAGGTCAGAGGAAAAAGGGGACAAAACGGACCCAGCTCAGGAATATTTCGGGGTCGCCAACTCCCAAACTCACCAGCCGTGAGCCCTTGAGGGTGTAGCACTATCCAGGCTGCACCAGACGTGGTGGGGCTACAAACACCCTGCCATTTATGGGCCTTGAAGAGCAGGCAGGAGATATGAAAAGAAAAAGAAGGCTGACCCCTCGAAGAATGAGGGATCAGAAAATATGAGACAAGGGCCTATTAAGGCGGGAAAGTGAAAGACTCCCTAGGCCTCGGATACACTAATACCATCGGTCTCGGAAAAGAACAATAGTTGACCAAGGGTGGTTGATAGGAAAGATGACAGAGAGGAGCGCAGCACAAGTAAGTGGAAGCAATGCCGAACTCAGCTGGGGCCCCGTGGTCGCCAACCCACGTCCCACTAGCCGTGGGCCCCTGAGGGGTATTAATAATGTATTATTGCTTGCTTGGAGAAGTAGCGTTTGATACTGTTCACAATGGTCCGTCTGGTTGCGTAGTGACTAGCACTCTTAGTTGTCACCGTGGAGGCCCGGGTTCGATTCCTAGCTCTGTCAAGAAATGTAATTCTGGTCTGAGGGCTGGAACGGGGTACGCTGAGTCTCGTGAGGCAAAACTGAGAAGAGGTGGGTTCGATTCCCACCTCACCCATCTTAGAAGTGGTTTTCTGTGCTTTTCTACTTCTACTCCAGGCAAATGCTGGAATGGATCCTAACTGAAGGCCACGGCCAGTTCCTTCCCAATCCTTATCTGACTTACAACTACACACACTAATACAGCCATCTCAATAACAAAAGTTATCAGACAAATTCCACACACACCAAAGCACACGAAGCTTCATGACCACGATATCGCAGAGCCCCTAAATGAATCAAGAGCAACAACTGATCTGAATGCTGTCCATAAATTCTATAGTGAAATCCATCGGCTGCAGTCATGGTCACTAGAACTGTAATAATAATAATAATAATAATAATAATAATAATAATAATAATAATAATAATAATAATAATAATAATAATAATAATAATAGTTGCCTAGGAATTGCTGGTACAGGTTAGGTGAACATTACCACAAATATTCCGTTTAAAATAGTTTAATCTATGCCCTGTATTGTGTGTTTATTACTCCGTTTACTCAATTAGTCCAATTGGGCCCCTATAACAGATATTAATTGTGTAATGTCGTTTATTTCGTTAGAAACAGGGGTTAGGATTGAGTTAAATGACATCAGTTGGACCACATATTTACAAAGAATCTGCGTCGATCAGTCAAAATAACACACTAGCATTCACAGGAGTGTTGTAAACTTTGCCATAGGTATCAAAGGTAATACCCAGGCCATACCTGGCTGAAGGTATAAAAAGCACACAGGAAAGGCAATACTAGTAATTTGCTTTAAGAAATGTCACTGCCTGTGATACGGCAGGTTACCTCTAGAACCACCGCTAGAGGTGACAATACGCAAACCGGTGGCAGTGGGATGACAAGCTGCTGTCCACCCACCAGTAGACCCGAAGAAGCTCCAGCAGCTCAAGACGATATTGGCGGTACACAAAATCTCGAGTCTCGCACCGCACCTGACGGCAGTGCCTTTGTAATAAATACAACCACTCTCGCAGGTAAGCCCAGAAAACGCATGAAATGGGAAACTCATATGAATGAATATATCATGCGGGCATATTATCGAATAACTCGTCTTGAAACAGATATAACAAACTACCGCCAAGCACTGCATGCGGCTTTCAAGCAGCAGTATCCTCTGTTTAGCATCACTGAGCACGGATCAAAGAAGAGCAATTGTAAAGAATCATTTAGTTCCCGACCCTGTTCTGGATCGAATCAGACAGGAGATATCTTATGAACTATATCCCTCAGCTGCAAGTGGTGAAACTAGCCAAATAAATACTGATAATGAGGTCTCCATGAATGATTCGACTCACGTGAATAAACCTCATAATGGGGAAACAAGCCATCATTCCAAGATCCAAGACGAATTTAATTCAGCTCTGCTTGAATATGCAGGTACTGACCCTACCCAACGTCCAATACTTCCGAGGCAGCAGTCTTCCCGCAAGTGTGCCATGGTGTTGAAAGAACTGAACGAAACCGTACTTCCCAACTATTTAGAAGAGCACCAATCATTCACGGAGGTTCATACTGCTATCTATTGTGCAGCACTAGCTGCAGTACGAATTAATGGGGGTAGGCCACGCCCTCCAAACCAACAGTCTGCTGCAAGGAAACCCAGCGATCCACCATGGGCAAAACGTTTAAAACAACGCATTGAATAACTACGCCAGAATGTGAACAGACTGCAACAGTATAAGAATGGGGTGAGAAGTAGACGTCTGAACAACCGCATACGAAGGATCATGATGGACTCATCACTAGAAGAATTTCAGGTCCCCGAGGACGCAGTGATAACAGACGTACTTGATACTTATAAACAAAAACTTGCAGTCCTCTCTAAGCGTCTTAAGAGATACCAGAACACTACCGAACGGAAGAAACAGAACAATGACTTCAAGAGAAATGAGAGAAAGTTCTATGAAGTCCTGAAAAAGACACCTCAAGTTCAGAATGATTCTCCAGAAGTACCCAGTGCGGAGTGTGTTACCGACTACTGGTCATCAATATGGTCTAGGACGGAAGAACACAACAATGAAGCTCCATGGTTTAAGGAAATAGAGAATGCTACCAGACAAATAAATCAAATGGCACATACAGACGTTGATGTTGAGGAACTACGCCAGGTCATCAGCAGCCTACAGAATTGGAAAGCACCTGGAATTGACCGATTCCATAATTACTACTATAAAAGGCTCACATGTACCCACCGTTTACTGGCTATTCACATACAATGTTTTTTGGAAAATCCTGCTGCATTTCCATTTTTCCTAGCCAGAGGGCCCCATCACCTGCTTGCCAAACCTTTATAAGATCATTACATCCATTATTGCAAATCGAATTCGTGCGCATTGTGAGGAAAACGCCATTCTCGCAGAGGAGCAAAAGGGTTGCAGAAGGAATTCTCTAGGATGTAAGGAACAGCTCACTATTGATGCCGTGGCATTAGAGCAGGCCTGCCGTAGATCACGAAATCTTTATGCCTGCTTTATTGATTACCAAAAAGCTTCGATTCCATGCCTCATACATGGCTTATACAGAGCTTGGAGATTTACAAGGTCAACCCTATTATAGTGAACTTCCTGAAGTGCGCAATGGTTTCAAGGAGCACTGCCCTCCAACTTACAGTGGGTGGCACTCGTTTAACATCTTCATTAATACCGATTCGCCGAGGAATTTTCCAAGGAGATTCGCTAAGCCCACTCTGGTTTTGTCTGGCATTGAATCCTCTCTCGCAAATCCTGAACAGTAGCAACTACGGATTTAGTATTATGCGTAATCATGGTGAAGCGTACAAGATGAACCATCTTCTTTACATGGATGACATTAAACTGTATGCATCAACTAAAGTGCACCTACAATATCTCATCTCTATCACTCAGAGCTTTTCTTCAGATATCCATATGCAGTTTGGTTTTGATAAGTGCAGAACACAGACTGTTATTAGAGGCTCGCACTCTGCACAAGGAATACCTAGAGATAATCAGGCTTGTGGGCGCATAAAAATGTGCCTTTTAATAGCGGGAACCTGGTGCTCTAATAGTGCTCCTTTCGTCCCTTTTTAAATGTGATTTTTTTAAGTAATTTGATATGGTGGTTTGTTATTAAATTTATTGTACCTTGCTGACGAAAATGCAGTAGTGGGTACAATGTTTGTTTGCATTAGCTTATATTTTTGCTTTAATGAATTAAATTTTTGGAAATGTATATGACTATCTCACAAATATTTTTCGGCTTAAGTTCGTACTGGAAGTGCCTTTATGGTCCTTGAATTGGACCATGCACTTTCCTGTCGATGCCGTAGATGTTAATAGTTCGCTCGCTCGCCATGGTTTAATGTGTGAAATTTTTCGGTGCGTGTATAGGTTTTAGATTGTGCAGCAGCTTCGAGTTGATTGTGAAATGTAATAGACCACTAGTGGGTAGTAATTTAGTATTGCTTTGGAGAGTTGAAAAGTATAGACCTGTAGTAGGTTTGGCAATGTTTTGCTATAATAGCATTTAAAAGACCCCAGCTTCCGCCTCATATAGTTTGTTTTTGTATAGTATGTGTAGATAGTATGTGTAGTGTAATGCAATGGAGCAGGAGAATGCGCTCCAGAGCATTTGGTGTGTTATGTAGGTCCCCGGTTCATGGCTCCGCATCCCGGGCGGGGTCGGCCGTGGCCTTAGCCCCCAAGCAGCGGAGCCATTTGCCAGGGAGTTGTTTGTGAGTATGCTGGTGAGTGACTGTGCTTGGGAGCCGGCTCAGGGCTCAGTTTGTTCTAATTTACATGTTGGTAGCCGTGAGTTGCTGTAGCAGGCTCAGCAGCTGTGTGAGGGCAGTGGCTGGCTGTGTGGGAGGGGGGGTCAGTGAGAGGGACATGAGGGCAGGGGGACTAGTGTAGGAGCGTTGGTTGAGTTGCCATTGTCTTTGCCGTATAGCAGTTTTAATGTAGCGGCATCCACCATAAGAGGCCGCATGCGCTCCCTTACAATTGGCACATTTTGGGTGATCCCGAGGTGCCTCGCTCAGAGAGTGGTGATGAGAATCGCCACATCTGTTGCAGCGGATGTTATGGGGGCAATTTGCGGCATTATGATGGAGACGCTGACAATGGTAACACTGTATGACGAGAGTAGCATGTGGTTTGGATGGAGGGCGATTTTTCACCCGTGTGCTTGATTGTGGTGGAGAAGCCACCGTGTTAACTGAAGGGGGAGGGGGGATTTTCCTGTGGTTTGTGTTTTTTGTAGAGCTGTGTTGATTATTTTGTGATTGGGCTTTGTGTTTGGGTTTGGATTTAGGTTTAGACGGAGTCACTGAGATTAGTTTTGTGGGAGAGAGAGAGATAGCGTGTGAACTGTTTGTGTTTGCCTGGCATGTAAGGAATACCTGTTGGTGAGGGATAGAGAAGTATTCAGCCGTTGGAGGAAGGCGCATTGTACAAATATCTTGGGTTCGCCCAGAGTACTCATCTCAGACATGGTGATATCAAGAAGAACATAACTGAGCAGTATACTTCACGACTTCGCAGTGTCCTCTCTTCAAAACTTAGCGCTAAACATATCATTAAGGCAGTTAAAACATTTGCAATGCCCGTGGTTACATACTCCTTTGGTATAATCAGGTGGACTCAAACTGAACTGCACGATCTGCAACGAAAAACATCGGTGCTTTTATCACGCCATCGTATGCACCATCCGAAATCAGCTACAGAGCGCCTGACTCTACCTCGGTCTGAAGGTGGTAGAGGACTGATTGACATCATGAACCTTCATACAAAATAAGTGACAACTCTGCGTGCATTTTTCCAAAACAAAGGAGAAACATCCTCTCTCCATCACACTGTATCTTCAGGTGATGATAATTACACACCGCTCCATCTGTCATCTTTAGATCCACCAGTAAAAGAAATGAAAACTACTGAATACAAGATCGGGAATTGGAAACAGAAGGCGCTTCATGGGAAGTTTCCAAATGAGTTGGAGCAGCCTCACATCGGCAAGTTAGCGTCGCACGCATGGCTGACCCACTCGGTCCTCTTTCCGGAAACAAAGGGATTTGTTGTAGCTATCCAAGACCAAGTTGTTGCTACTCGAAGCTATCGGAAATTTATCATAAAAGATCCAGCAACAGAGAGTGAGAAGTGTCGCCGCTGTGGCAAATGTAGTGAGACCATTCAACACATAATATAATGTTGTTCCCACCTTGCCAACACTGACTACAAACATCGACACGATCAAGTTGCCAACATTATCCACCAGAAACTGGCCTTGAAGTACAAACTTCTTCAAAGCTCCGTCCCCTATTGGAAATACATACCATATGCAGTACTCGAAAATGCCACACACAAGCTCTATTGGCACAGAGGAGTAGTGACAGATGCCGCAGTCAGTAACAACCGGCCAGATATCATTGTCATCAATAAAGTACACAAAGAGGCATTACTGATAGATATCGCATGCCCCAACACTCAAAACATCCAAACAACAGCTGCTACTAAAATATCTAAGTACACAGAGCTGGCAATTGAGATAAAGCAGATGTGGAAACTTGTTTCGGTGACTACCATCCCAATAATTGTATCGTGTACTGGTGTTATACCGAAAACTTTCCACAGTAGTGTATCAATATTGAATCTGCACCCGCAGATATATATTGAACTTCAGAAGGCAGTTCTGTTAAACACATGCCATATTGTTAGGAAGTTCCTTGGTGACAATGCCCTGGCCGAATACTCAGCAAAGCTCGATGATCCAGACGCGAAATTAGCTCATCCTACAAATGAAGGAGACTCGTGAAAACTGCGGGCACGACATGGATGTGAAGTCTCTGAACAGTGTAGGCCCAATCGTAATTATCTCAGTACAGATGGTTCCTTGCTAAGGCCGAACTAGGCTGTAACAGAAAATGTAGCCGGTATTTGCCGTGATAATGTTCTCAAACAATAAACTGTAATAATAATAATAATAATAATAATAATAATAATAATAATAATAATAATAATAATAATAATAATAATAATAAGGAGAATATTTATTATTATTATTCATTCATTTTTTAATGGTTCATCCTCCCAGGTTGGTTTCACCCGCGGACTCTGCGAGGGGTCATTCCTCTACCGTCCCAATGACGATGTCTGGGAAATGAACTCACTTTGACTGCTGTTACAACTGGAAATTCGATGATCAAAGTAACTCAATAATATTAGTAATACAAATATATTAAAACCCAAAATATTTCACACACCAGCAAGAGGAGCATTCAATTGCACCGGTGGCTGGCACCACAGAGAATTTGTAATTAATATGAGGATTGGAAAGGAGTCGGCCGTGGCACCGGTGGCTGGCACCACAGAGAATTTGTAATCAATATGAGGATTGGAAAGCAGTCGGCCGTGGCCTTAAGTTTTTGAACCAACCCGGCATTCAGCTGTAGTAAAAGTTGGAAACCACAGAAGACCACTTCCAGAAAAACTGAAGTGGGGATCGAACCCACCTCTTCTCAGTTCTGCCTCACGAAGCTGATTGGACCCCATTGCAGCCCTCAGACCAGAATTAAAATTCTTCACTGAGCCAGGATCGAACCCGGCCTCCGTGGTGACAACCAGGTATGCTAGCCGCTACACCACCAGGTGGTCTTTAAATGGTAGAACATCAGGGCCGTCTAGCCTATCGCCTAGATGGCACCATCTAGTAACTGACTGCACACGTTCATAAGTTTACTATTGCTTGTTGATTGGTTGGTTCCTCAGTTTAGGGGCTGCGACAACGCGGTCAAGTAGCCCTGTGTACTTTGGGTGTGTGTAGAATCTGTCTGATAACTGGTGTTAATTGTGATGATTGTATTAGTGTGCGTATCTGTTTTGATTCAAGTAAGGACTGCAGACATTGAATTTTTTCAAGTAGTTCCTTCTTTTGCCGCCAAACGCCAGGCATCAACGACCAACTATTCCAGAACTTAGGTACCAGATGCCACCACAGTCGGCTCTTGACGACGAACGTAGGAAATTACAACGTTCGTCAAATGTTTAACCTATAAATAATTTAGCTTCACACATGTGTAATTGGTTGAAGGTTCTTTAACATTCCATAAATCTATGACATGGGTCCGCCGACTTTACTTCCGCTCCGAAGGAAGGCATACTGAGGGATGATTAACTTTCTTAAAAAATCCGACGACTTCGGCTGGGTTTGAACCCGCGACCTTGGGCATAGAAGCTCAGCATGCTACCAACTATGCAACCAGAGCCGCTTTTTTTCTTTTTTTTACTATTGATTACACTGGAAAACACTTTCTTTTTTACTTCTTGTTCTTCCTCCTACCAGGTGGTCTGTTACGGTCTCGTTCCATCTCTTCGTAGATCGACCTATGTCTCTTCTGCCTCTAGGTTGGTATTTGAGGACTCGTCTGGTGATCCGGCCGGTCTTCGTACGTAGTACTGTGCCCAACTCTAGGAATGGGTATTCCAAGATTCAGACACCTAGATATCAAGGGAAAGGCTACAGCCGCTTTTGAAAGTTGAGATATTTGAATATCGCGCTCCATTACTTCTAGAATGGAATGGAAACTTTGTGCAGCCAAGAGCATGTTAAGTGACGTAGCAAGAAGTAGCAGAGGTCGAGACTATTTGTTGATTAAATAGTTAGCCATGGAGTAGAGACTTGAGACTTTGATCAGATTACTGGCACGGCCAAATGAAAGAGAATGCACTTAGTCTCAAGTGAATCGGACCAGAAACACCGGAGATATGATGATTTCCAGATTTCAGCGTGATACAGCGTGGACCCGACCGTTTTGAATAAAAGCCGACCGGCCCAAGCATCATCAGCTCACTTCGAACCAAGCTCTTGCATGACAAGGTGCTGCTGCTACGTTGAGCCAAGGCACATGGTTGCCGGATCTACGTAGAAGATATCTTTAAATTGTGATAGTCACAAAAGTACTGCGATACGTGTGGAACATAGTAAGTTTCCGGCAGAGGGAATCACTAAGGTGATTGTTATTTTTCTACGGACACTGGTGAAATACTTTATTTCTATATGGACATATGCTAGACTTTGTCTAGAAAGTACTTTGTCACAGTCCAGTAATAATAATTCAATACTTGGATATTTTAATCCAATTAGTCAGTTTCATAAATTGTAACTTGATAACCACTCCGATCTTTCAGTGTATTGAAGGCCAGTCTATCACGGTGTTGTTCATTAGCCGACAAAGGGAAACTATAAGTTGCTTCGCGCACGATAGATGGTGATAAACCATGCCCAGGGAACGATCTTCAGAACAGCCATTGATTGATTTAGACTGTCAGTGTTTTCTTGTACTGAAAAGATTACCGTGAGTTATGTTACAACTGACGTATTTGAGAATAGATCATTTAGATCTGACCCCATTTAAGCAAACTGCTATGGCTTTAACAGAAGTCAATATTAAAATGGATCAGCAGTTACTTCAAACTTGAAGAAATATTTCCACTATGTCGTGTTAGACAGATTGTGGGTATATAATGGCGGCCGATACAAGGATTAGACGTGCGTGTCCAATAGGGCATGTATGTGGATAAATCTGGTACAGACCAGGTTCACTACGCTTCAAGACCAACGAGAAATGTAAGCCACATTTGAATTTTATATTATGCCTAGCTAATTGGAACAAACTCATTTTCTGCAGATGACCAACACATTTGTTTTTTTCTTCGTATTTAAATCTTGCAATGATTTACGCAAGACATATTAGAGTTATTCTGAGTATTTTCAGCACTCAGAACAGTTTAAGATCGATGACCGAGCATAACGAGCATTTATTTGAATGTTTCACTTTTTTTTGATAATCACGGTAATCAGCCGAGGTAACTGTAAAAGTTAATAATTATTTTTGTTGAGAAATGGATATTTTATCCATATTCGAAGAATCGAACATGTGGATTCTCACATAATGAAATAATAATTAAACACATTTACAATAATATAACTAATAATAATAATAATAATCCACTAATAATAATAATAATGATTTTCATAACTTTTCTAAATAATTCTTGGATCTTATATTTTCTAATAATCACATTCATTGAGAGAGAGCTTATGAAGTAGTTTAATCATTTCTAGTTTGGAACAGGTGATTTTCCGAAGGATAGTGGTTAGCGCAAGCCCGCATTCAACCAACATTACAGTTCTGGTTGAACAGTTAATATTTGCAATGAGCAAAGTATATTTTTCAGATAACACGGAGAGGCATGAAACGGGAAGCAAATGATATTTGTATCAAATAGGATATTTTTGTATTTATATAAAATCATGACGTAGATACACATTCGAAAGTGAAATAGAGAGTATCATAAGTGTGGTAACTTCACGATTTGAACTGAATGGTAAAATAAAATAAACTTGTAAGTTTATAAATCTTCCAGTGTTGACAATAAGCAGAGGCTTGATTTATTGTATACATTTTGGGAAGAAAATTTATGTGTGTGGAGTAGTTGAAATGCCATTCCCAGGTGCGCATGTTTAAGTCGCAGGAATGAGGAGGTTTTTATTTGAGCATCAATCAAATAGCAGGTTCGATGACTCAGTGTTAAAGAAGGAGTATTGGAACTACACATTGCGTCGTATGAATGACCCAAAGGTTATTTCTTAAAAAACCATCAGTTCTTATTTCAACCTTGTTTACGGATTCCATTAAGACTTTGATTTTGCTAGAACCCGGATTTGTCATGATAGTATTTTATTCTTCTTCAGAGGAAGACCTTTGCCGTTGTTGTTGGAATATTGTGTTCTTATAAAAATAATAGAATGGGCCACTGCCAATTACAAATATTTCTATAACCACGAATAATTTGAAGTATGTTTTCAATCCTAGTGTCATGAACTAAATGAATTTATTATGAAGCTACAATTCTTATTTCCGCATTCTGTTCAAGAATTGCAAGTTGTGAAAGTTACTAAAATGGCCACAAATATAAATATTTTCTTAATAATGATTCCAAGTGGAAAATCGAATAGTTGAATGGTCCAACAATTTATTGATCAAGTTGATGATTCAGAAATCATATATTTTGTTAGGAACTTGAAGTTCATAATCGAGTCACTTCTCGAAACGTTTAATGTCAGAAGAACAATTAATCTTGCTGTGCTTCGCACAGTTCTTCGATGCTATGCTCAAAGGTCAGATACTTTTCAGATGTTGTTATTAATATGTGTACATAATTTGTGTTGATTCAGAGATAATAATATTTTTTTGACAATATTTTTTGAAACTGGAAAAATAAGTGAAAGTTAAAAATTCTATGAACAATTATTCTACGAGTGTTAATATTATGTAAAAATTCAACCAGTGAACTACAGTATTTCCAGTAAAGACAATTAAATTTGAACTGGATTTAATCATAAATAATGGATATAATTTTGGAACACAGTCTACAGGACTGATAATCAGACTTGTGTCTCCAAAGATAATTGTCCAATGTGTTGGAAAATTTCTGTACAATGTGTAAATAGTAATGTGGGTCGCCACACATGAATGATGCTGCTTTGAGCATTTTATTTTGCAGTCAATTTTAAATTCAGAATAAAATGAGATAATTTTACATGATGTGTTATGCCCAGTTGAATCTCCTTCTATCCTTATTGTTGCATTGAGCCAAAAATCAGTAAAGCATTTTTTTCATTTGATGTCGTTTTTGCGATTAGCTTTAACCCATCTGGCGCCCCGGGATATTTTGACTCTCGTGCTGACTGATTCTTGGTAAAATGCATATGTGGTCGTGCGGACTCCGGTCTAAACGGGCACATAAAATAAGATAGACAGAGAAATGGCTTCGAACGGGGGGCTCGAGTTAGACACGGTCAATCGCATGCCGATTTAAATTGTGATAATTTTTATATAGATATTTTGGGAGTTGAGAGATGTCTGGTTTGGATGCATAAATTAGTAGGACACCCAATTAGTGGGGAAAATTAAGAATTTAACTGGGTTTATATTTAGAATGGGTTAGATTATTTTTGATAATGGCTTAACCATTAGGGCGTCAAGTAAATTCAGTAGTAAACGTTCGATGACTGGACATACGCATTATTGGAATCCAGGTGGAGGATATTTGAGAACTTGCATATTTTTCTTGTGATATTGTGGTAAATGTAATTCGTAAAAGTAGAGAATTTTGTTTTTCCATCAAGTCGACATTAGGACAAATCTCATTTTATTAGAGTTTTCCAATTAGCTCTTCATATTTCTTGTTCTAGTTATAATCTTGTGTCTCCCAACATGTATACCCCTAAGTTTTGAATAATAATTGAAAATTATGGAAGAGATGATGAGGATGATGAGGAGTTTGGAAGAGAGTTCCAAAGAAGCTGGACTGCGTGTAGCAGCCATTATGAAAGAAAATACAGAGGCTTTGGAAAAGAAACTTAAAGAAAATTCTGATTTTTTAGAAAATAAACTTAAAGAAAGTTTAAATGATAAACTTAAAGAAAATTCTTATTCTTTAGAAAATAAACTTAAAGAAAGTTTAAATGATAAACTTAAAAAAAATTCTGATTCTTTAAAAGATAACTTGAAAGAAAGTTTAGATGATAAACTCAAGGAAAATTCCGATTTGTTAGAAAGCAGGTTAAAAGATAACTTGAAAGAAAATTTAAATAGTAAATTTAATTCTATGGAAAATAAATTTAAAGAGAATTCCGAAATCTTGAAAATGTCACTTGAGAGTAAAATGACTAAATTATGCGAAAAAACACATGAGCTCGAAACTTCATTAGCCAATAACGCAAGTTTAATGGACGATAAATTTCGCGATGCCGATCTAAGATCCCAAAGCTTAGCTGATAGGATAGAACATGGTCTTAGGAAAGTTGGTGAAGACATGATCAACCTAGAAATCAGAGGGAAGAAAGAGAGCAATGAGATGGCAACTCTAGTTGTTCAACGTTTGACAGAACAATTCAAAGAACTCATAGTGGGAGAAATAAAAGAAGGTATGATTAATAAATTACAAACTGAAATTAAAACCACAGTTATCGATGAAATTAAAGACACACTCAAGCTGGAGAACCAAGAGGGAGTCAAGGAAATTAGGGAATCTTTGTCATCCCATATTCAAGTAATTTCCAAAGATATTCAAGCAACTCCGAAGGACATATCAGATGTGACAGGGTCGTTGAAAAGTCACGAGGCTGTTATGAACCAGATATCCACTGATGTCATGGAGAACTGTAAGGAAACCGAAGAAATTAGAAAAATGGCAGAAGAAAACCATAAGGAAATTGAGGCTATGAAAACCCAAATCAAGGACGAGAAACAGTCTGACCATCTGTTGAAAATGCCAAGTATAAGGGGAGAAGAACAGATACAGATAAACCTAGGAGCAGCTAGAGAAACTGATAGTCAAAGACAGGATGAGGTCAGGACAGTATTTCAATCCAACCCCTTAACTGTATTCAAGAATGTAGAGGATAAGCCTTCTAAATTTGCAGGGCGAGATTCTGTGACACCCGTAGAATTCTTGAGAGAAGCAGGTGATTACCTAAAAGATTCCAAAATCCCTAAGGAAAGACAGATCCGAGTGATAGGGAAATTTTTGGAAGGTCCCGCACTTCTTTGGTTTAGAGCATTTAGGTCCACTCTCACAAATTTTGAGGAGTTTTCCCGTGGGTTATTAAAAAAGTTTTGGTCCCCGGAAACCCAACAGCAAGTCAGAGCAGAATTATATTCAAAGAGATTCTCGACGTCACAACCTACTCGATACTCTACGTACTTTTCTGGACAGCTTTCTAAACTACAACATTTAGATCCGCCAATGCCAGATAATGAATTAATTACCGCATTAATACGTCAGTTTCCAGCAGACGTCCAAAGAACTTTGATCGCTGCTGACATTTATAATATGGAGCAATTTGACGAGGTATTGCAGAAACTTGATCACACGAACGCTCAATTCTTCCATCAGAAGGGAGGAAAGAATAACAACGCTGTGTACGCTGTTATGGCCGACAGTTATTCCCAAACACCTCGAGAGATTCGAGAGGGGCGAGAAGAGAAAACGCCGAGGGAAGAGCCCGATAAAAGAGGATGGAATCAGAACAATAACAGATACAGTTACAAGCCTTATGCGAGACCGGATGGTGGATATCGATATAATACTCGATGGAGAAGGCCAAGGGATAATCAAGGAAGGTACCAGGAAAGAAGGTACTATGGTAGAAACAATAACTACAATAACAGAGGGAATGTGAACACTCGTCAGTCCAATGAAGAGTTCAATAAGGAGACGAGGAAGAACTTGGAAGAAAGACACCAAGAAAACTTGCAGTTCTTGGAACAGTGCCCAATGAACCAGGTCCATCGGGAACACAACAATCCCGGGGGAATGGAAAAGAAAAAAAAACTTCGAATTCACAGTAGAAGATAGAATTTTAAACACTTTCACTTCCAGGATGATTAAATGGCAAGCAGAGGATGATGACTTAATTCAACATAATGACGAACGGAAAGAAATGGGTACAAGAATTAAAATGCCAATCATATCATGCGAAGTATTCGGTATGCCTGTCGATACTTTAATTGATACTGGGGCTATGCTTTGTCTTGTGAGCGAGAAGCTTTATATTCTGTGGAAGCTCAAAGAGAATTTAGAGGAGATTCCAGTATCCGGAATTAAAATCCAAGGAATAATACCCAACAAAATATCTCTGTGTAAAACACAATTATACTTATGTGTTACTATTGGAGGACATGATTTCCGACATGTGTTTGTAGTAATGAAGGACATGGCTTTTGACATTTCATTCAGAAATATCAAGCAGTGATAGACATGAAGACAGAGACGATCAGATTCAAGAATACCGAAGAGATAAACGTCGAGGGAAAAGAAGAGGAAGACATCGAGGGAGATGCTCAATTGTCTCTGATTTTTCATGAAGCTGAAGGAAGAGAAGTCTACACTGAGAAGGAGTCCCCAGAGCTAGGAAAAATTTTGGAAGAGTACCACGATATTTTTGATATTAAACCTGGTGAAATTAAAGATTTTGAATATCATATTCGTGTAAATGATGATGCACCTTTCCATGCTAAATTGTATCCGGTAGCGGAAAAGCATCGAGAAATGGTAAAAGTGCTTATCAAAGAGATGGAAAGTAACAATGTGATTGAAAAGTACACTACCTCTTATGGCAATCCATTAGCAGTAGTGTCTAAGCCAGATGGAAGTCTGAGACTATGTTTAGACGCGCGAAATTTGAATTCAAGATTGCTGCCAGAATATGACCACCAATCATTAGGGAACTGTTAAGGAAATTCCAAGGCAAGGTCTGGTTCTCTAACATTGATCTCACTTCGTCCTACCACCACATTAGGCTTAGTGAAGATTCCAAAAAGTTTACAGGGTTTATGTTTGACCAACAGACATATGTATTCCGCCGTCTACCATTTGGGGTCAAAACATCTGGATCTGTTTTGATCAGAGCACTGGAACGAAACTTGAGTCCTGAAGTAGAAGAGATAGCAATTCGTTACATAGATGATATCCTAATTGCATCTGAGACTAAGGAGGAACATTTGTTACATCTTCAGATGTAATTCGCAGATTTGAGAAAAGCGAACTTTAAAGTAAACCTTCGAAAATGAGGATACCTTGAGAAGGTTAAGATTGTTGCATTTATCCCAGAGGAGAGACAGACGTTTTAGAAACATTTTTCGTTTTCTACAGGGAGACATGGATCCAAATGATGATGATTTTGTGGAAACTGAAAGAATTTCAAGAGATTTGATGATGTTAGATGGTTTAATCTACAAGTTTGCAGATCCCGACCATACGAATCTATAAAATCGCCAATACACGAACTGGTAACATCGTGGGAACTTATAATGCAGAGAATTTGAAGATTTATTATTCAAAAACCAGATGATTTAATGTGTAGATAGGAGAAATAAAAATTCTCCAATTTTTATTTTTTGCTAGGTGTGGGGTGGATGTGCCCAACTCTAGGAATGGGTATTCCAAGATTCAGACACCTAGATATCAAGGGAAAGGCTACAGCCGCTTTTGAAAGTTGAGATATTTGAATATCGCGCTCCATTACTTCTAGAATGGAATGGAAACTTTGTGCAGCCAAGAGCATGTTAAGTGACGTAGCAAGTAGTAGCAGAGGTCGAGACTATTTGCTGATTAAATAGTTAGCCATGGAGTTGAGACTTGAGACTTAGATCAGATTACTGGCACGGCCAAATGAAAGAGAATGCACTTAGTCTCAAGTGAATCGGACCAGAAACACCGGAGGTATGAGGATTTCCAGATTTCAGCGTGATACAGCGTGGACCCGACCGTTTTGAATAAAAGCCGACCGGCCCAAGCATCATCAGCTCACTTCGAACCAAGCTCTTGCATGACAAGGTGCTGCTGCTACGTTGAGCCAAGGCACATGGTTGCCGGATCTACGTGGAAGATATCTTTAAATTGTGATAGTCACAAAAGTACTGCGATACGTGTGGAACATAGTAAGTTTCCGGCAGAGGGAATCACTAAGGTGATTGTTATTTTTCTACGGACACTGGTGAAATACTTTATTTCTATATGGACATATGCTAGACTTTGTCTAGAAAGTACTTTGTCACAGTCCAGTAATAATAATTCAATACTTGGATATTTTAATCCAATTAGTCAGTTTCATAAATTGTAACTTGATAACCACTCCGATCTTTCAGTATATTGAATGCTAGTCTATCACGGCGTTGTTCATTAGCCGACAAAGGGAAACTATAAGTTGCTTCGCGCATGATAGATGGTGATAAACCATGCCCAGGGAACGATCTTCAGAACAGCCGTTGATTGATTTAGACTGTCAGTGTTTTCTTGTACTGAAAAGATTACCGTGAGTTATGTTACAACTGACGTATTTGAGAATAGATCATTTAGATCTGACCCCATTTAAGCAAACTGCTATGGCTTTAACAGAAGTCAATATTAAAATGGATCAGCAGTTACTTCAAACTTGAAGAAATATTTCCACTATGTCGTGTTAGACAGATTGTGGGTATATAATGGCGGCTGATACAAGGATTAGACGTGAGTGTCCAATAGGGCATGTATCTGGATAAATCTGGTACAGACCAGGTTCACTACGCTTCAAGACCAACGAGAAATGTAAGCCACATTTGAATTTTATATTATGCCTAGCTAATTGGAACAAACTCATTTTCTGCAGATGACCAACACATTTGTTTTTTTCTTCGTATTTAAATCTTGCAATGATTTACGCAAGACATATTAGAGTTATTCTGAGTATTTTCAGCACTCAGAACAGTTTAAGATCGATGACCGAGCATAACGAGCATTTATTTGAATGTTTCATTTTTTTTGATAAGCACGGTAATCAGCCGAGGTAACTGTAAAAGTTAATAATTATTTTTGTTGAGAAATGGATATTTTATCCATATTCGAAGAATCGAACATGTGGATTCTCACATAATGAAATAATAATTAAACACATTTACAATAATATAACTAACAATAATAATAATAATCCACTAATAATGTTAATAATGATTTTCATAACCTTTCTAAATAATTCTTGGATCGTATATTTTCTAATAATCACATTCATTGAGAGAGAGCTTATGTAGTAGTTTAATCATTTCTAGTTTGGAACAGGTGATTTTCCGAAGGATAGTGGTTAGCGCAAGCCCGCATTCAACCAACATTACAGTTCTGGTTGAACAGTTAATATTTGCAATGAGCAAAGTATATTTTTCAGATAACACGGAGAGGCATGAAACGGGAAGCAAATGATATTTGTATCAATTAGGATATTTTTGTATTTATATAAAATCATGACGTAGATACACATTCGAAAGTGAAATAGAGAGTATCATAAGTGTGGTAACTTCACGATTTGAACTGAATGGTAAAATAAAATAAACTTGTAAGTTTATAAATCTTCCAGTGTTGATAATAAGCAGAGGCTTGATTTATTGTATACATTTTGGGAAGAAAATTTATGTGTGTGGAGTAGTTGAAATGCCATTCCCAGGTGCGCATGTTTAAGTCGCAGGAATGAGGAGGTTTTTATTTGAGCATCAATCAAATAGCAGGTTCGATGACTCAGTGTTAAAGAAGGAGTATTGGAACTACACATTGCGTCGTATGAATGACCCAAAGGTTATTTCTTAAAAAACCATCAGTTCTTATTTCAACCTTGTTTACGGATTCCATTAAGACTTTGATTTTGCTAGAACCCGGATTTGTCATGATAGTATTTTATTCTTCTTCAGAGGAAGACCTTTGCCGTTGTTGTTGGAATATTGTGTTCTTATAAAAATAATAGAATGGGTCACTGCCAATTACAAATATTTCTATAACCACGAATAATTTGAAGTATGTTTTCAATCCTAGTGTCATGAACTAAATGAATTTATTATGAAGCTACAATTCTTATTTCCGCATTCTGTTCAAGAATTGCATGTTGTGAAAGTTACTAAAATGGCCACAAATATAAATATTTTCTTAATAATGATTCCAAGTGGAAAATCGAATAGTTGAATGGTCCAACAATTTATTGATCAAGTTGATGATTCAGAAATCATATATTTTGTTAGGAACTTGAAGTTCATAATCGAGTCACTTCTCGAAACGTTTAATGTCAGAAGAACAATTAATCTTGCTGTGCTTCGCACAGTTCTTCGATGCTATGCTCAAAGGTCAGATACTTTTCAGATGTTGTTATTAATATGTGTACATAATTTGTGTTGATTCAGAGATAATAATATTTTTTTGACAATATTTTTTGAAACTGGAAAAATAAGTGAAAGTTAAAAATTCTATGAACAATTATTCTACGAGTGTTAATATTATGTAAAAATTCAACCAGTGAACTACAGTATTTCCAGTAAAGACAATTAAATTTGAACTGGATTTAATCATAAATAATGGATATAATTTTGGAACACAGTCTACAGGACTGATAATCAGACTTGTGTCTCCAAAGATAATTGTCCAATGTGTTGGAAAATTTCTGTACATTGTGTAAATAGTAATGTGGGTCGCCACACATGAATGATGCTGCTTTGAGCATTTTATTTTGCAGTCAATTTTAAATTCAGAATAAAATGAGATAATTTTACATGATGTGTTATGCCCAGTTGAATCTCCTTCTATCCTTATTGTTGCATTGAGCCAAAAATCAGTAAAGCATTTTTTTCATTTGATGTCGTTTTTGCGATTGGCTTTAACCCATCTGGCGCCCCTGGATATTTTGACTAGTGCTGACTGATTCTTGGTAAAATGCATAATTGGTCGTGCGGACTCCGGTCTAAACGGGCACAGTACATGGTCCTTCCAAGCTGATGTGTTTTAGGTAGATTTCATTAGAAAGCTAACTATTGCAATGGGTACCATGTTTCGACTTCCGTAAAATTTCGACATATCATCGCGTTTCACATCCCCAAGACCCCAAAACCACCGTCAGTACAAAAGTTTATTTATAATTTATGTATATATGTATCTATATATATAATATATATATATATCAGTTTCTTGTGGACACGATACCTGCCGTAATTTTGCACCAATCACTTTGAATTTTTTACATAATATGTATCCCTATAAAATCTCGGTTGAGTTCGTTAATGGGCAAAATCGGTCGAAGGGGGTAAAAATGGGGGGCTTTTTTTTGGAAAAAGTGGAATATCGCTATAACTCTCTTAATATGTGAAATATCGAATCCCTTCAAAGTTCATATTATGTGTCGGATAAGTGCCAAACATTTATGTTTAAAAAGATTTTGATAGCACCAACCAATGGCCAATGGGGTGAAAAAAAGCGTTTTTTTTTTCGGGAAACATTAATCATATCTCTCTTAATAGGCACAATATCAAAACCTTACAAAATGGACGATATTACCCTAATAATTACCTATAACTTTTGTCTGAAAGAATTGTTGATACAACCCACCATTTTGCCAAGGGATGAGAAAAATGATTTCGGAATTAGAAGAAATTGCCAAGAGTCATCCGAGGTTACCATGACAACGCTTCCAAATTGAGGAGGGATGAGATATCAGAGGTTGCCATGACAACGAGATCACATTCTGTTTTCCATCTGGCTATGTGGGAAGCGGCTTCAGTGCCGTATCCTAGCTGGTGGCATGCTGAATTTCTATGCCCAAGGTCGCGGGTTCAAAGCCGGCCGAAGTCGTCGGATTTTCAAAGAGCGCTGAAAATCTCTCAGTATGCTTTCCTTCAGAGGGGAAGTCAAACGTTCGTTTTAAGTTACTGATTGCGGTGGCATCTAGTAGCCAAGTTCACAGCTAGGTGTCGTTGACGGTATATTTGGTACCAACATTAGGAACTACTGCTTGAAATTGACCGTCTGCAGTCCTTACCTGAATTACAGACTAATACAGCCATCACAATTAACACCGTTTATCAGACAGATTCTACACACACCCAAAGTACACGGGGTTACATGACCGCGTTGTCGCAGCCCTAAACTGAGGAATCAACCAACATCTCTGCGGGAGATAAAATTTGACGTGAAGAAGTAACAGACTGTTAGACAGTTACACATCAGTTCCAAACCTTGCATAAGGTCGGTGAGACCACAAGTATAACAAGTAGTTCCGTTAAGAACTATACAGCCTATTTTCATATATCCTACTAATGTTAATTGCCTCTATCAACATACTAAATTTCAGTTTGATTGCTGTAATAGATTCGTAGATATTGAGAACCGTCTAAATATTTCGGATGGTCGCCATGTTGGACTTTTATATATGTAGGGCTTACAGTTATGTACTGTTAAATGAAGATTATTGTGTACGTATAGTACTCAAACTTCAATCACATGATTAGGATACAAGAAGTAAAAATGAGAATTTAAAATTTCGCACAGCTGCCATCTTGTGGTTATGGAAACAATTGAAATAAATTAGATGCCAGTGGATTAACATTTGTATAAGGATTTACTGTACCAAGTTTCACTGCACTTGGATTGTTAAATTGCGAGAAACGACCATGTGAATATTTATACTTCGCATCGCCGCCATGTTGGATTTGTGATCACCAGGTTATTGAAAGTCCTATAGGTGAACTTCTGTTCATGAACAAAAAAAAAAGCAGTTTGATTGCTGTAGTAGATTCGTAGATATTGAGAACCGTCTAAATATCCCGGATGGTCGCCATGATGGATTGTTACATGTATAGGCCATAGAGTCATGTACCTTTAAAGGAAAATTATTGCGTAGGTTCGTTATTCAAACTTTCACTTCGATCGCATGATTACGACACAAGAAATAAAAACTTAATTTAAAAAATTCACACAGCCGCCATCTTGAGATTATGTAAACAATTGAACTAAATTAGATACCAGTGCATTACAATGTGTATAAACATTTGCTGTACCAAGTTTCATTGCGTTTGGATCATTAAATCGCGAGAAAAGTCTATTTAAACCTTTCAACTTCGCTTGGCTGCTACAGTGTGTTCGTTTTGTAGTTATCCGTTTTTTTTAAGGACTCGTAGATGAACTTCCAGTAGTGCCCTTTATCTTCGTGCAAAATTTCAGGGTGATACCGGTAATAGTTTCAGAGATATAGAATGCCAGTGAAATATTTCGCACAGCCGCCATATTGAGGTTATGTAAACAATTGAACGAAGTTAGATGTCGGTGCATTACAATATATATAAATATATACTGTATCAAGTTTCATTGCGTTTGGTCGGTTAAATCGCGAGAAACGTCTATTTAAAAGTCGCAAATTCGCTTGGCTGCCATGTTGGTTTTGTAGTTACCAGGTTTTCAAAGGTCACATTAGTGAACTTCTAGTAGTTCCCTTAATCACCATACGAAATTCTATGGTGATATCGGTAATAGTTTCGGAGATATTGAATGCTGGTTAAATATTTCACACAGCCGCCATGTTGGATTGGTGAGACGTACCAAAATTTGAAGGGCATGGTCGTGGTCACCGGGAATAGTGCTTCGAACTCACCAAGATTCATTGAGATCGCTCCAGCCGTTTAGATTTTATTAGGGGGGACACACACACACACACGCACGAATCACACACACACACGCACACACAGACACACGGACAAAAGGTGATCTCATAAGCCTATCTTTTTCATAAATGAAAATAGGCTAAAAATGGACCCCAATGACAAGAAGGTTACCGTCCCCCTAACACAATAAAATGTTAAAAATATGCAAGTAAGACGAAAGAAAAGTTAATTGAGCTCCAATTACATTGTAAAATACTTTCTCGCAATAAATGAGGTCTGATTCTTCTACGAAAACCTGCATATTTTGCCTATTATAGCCTATCCCCTAGTTTGCCCGGTGAAATCTACCTCCGCCTTCCGTCGTGCCGAGAGGATTTTTTTACAAAGGCAAAAATAGTTGATTTATATGGATTTGAGTGTGCTGAAGTTGAAAATGACAGTTAAAAATCTATATTGTCGCAGGTTTGGAAGTTAAAGAAATTTTCGTGTCCTTCACATATTATAATCGAGCGAACATTGTTGGGGTTATTAACACATCTACGGGGCATTGTAACACAAGTTTTGATACCACGCAGTAACTCAAGAACTCAGGTAAAAGCCACAATGCAAAACAGGAGCAGTTTTGATTCCACACAGAAACTCGTGTCATAATACACAATGGACCACTACGGAAGACGAGCAATCTTAGACTGTGTAAGCTAGAAACAAAACACAGCATTCATTGGCATTCCTGAAATAAGAAACAAGATGTTCTTTAAAGAACATATAGTCTACTTTCTCCTAAATGCATGGGTATTGTTATAAATCTTTTACCTTTTCAAGGAGTATAATTGAATGTTGGTTGTAGTGCTTGTTGAAATACAACGTGCTATAGGGATATTAAACATGAATATGAGGTGCCCTTTGCTAGTGCTACCTCTGTAAAAAAATTCGTTCCATTCGGTTTCACCGTGTTTGAATTAATAGGGGGAATCGATTTTGACACAAAGATGGCCGCCATCCACAAACTAATAGGTTTTTTTTTCGTGTAGCCTCCTAAGAGGCCGAGTGCAGGTCTTTCTAGTCGACGCCCGTGGGCGACCTGCGCGTCGGGATGAGAGATGGAATGGATGAGGATGAATGGAACTGGGCAAGGATGTGGAAGGAGCGGCCGTGGCCTGTCAGAAGGTACTGTCCCAGCATTTGCCTGGTGTTGAAAATGGGAAACCACGGAAAACCATTTCAAGGACAGCCGACGGTGGGGCTCGAACCCACGCGTCTACCGAGTCAGCAGAGAGCTTGGCCCCATGACCCAACGCTGCGCTTTAGCCCGCGTAGCCACTACTGTCAGTAACTATTAGGTTAATGACCTATTAATTTGGTCAAAGGATGCTTCCTCCATAAAGGTATGTTGTTGCAAAATTTGGTAGAGATCGGATGATTAGGTTAGTCGTAATTCGATTTAAGCTTTGAACATTTGTGTGACCGCCATTGCGTTTCCGTCAAGATGGTGGCGATATAAAACATGACACTGAGGTGCCCTTTGCTAGTACTACCTCTGTACCAAATTTCATTCCATTCGGTTTCACCGTGTTTGAATTAATAGGGGGAATCGATTTTCACACAAAGATGGCCGCCATCCGCAAACTATTTGGCTGATGACCTACTAGTTTGGTCAAAGGATGCTCCCTCCATAAAGGTATGTTGTTGCAAAATTTGGTCGAGGTCGGATGTTTAGGTTAGTCGTAATTTGATTTAAGCTTTGAACATTTGTGTGGCCGCCATTACGTTTCCTTCAAGATGGCGGCGATATAAAACATGACTCTGAGGTGTCCTTTGCTAGTGCTACCTTTGTACCAAATTTCGTTCAATTAGCGTTCACTGTGTTCGAATTAATAGGGGGAATCGATGTTCACACAAAGATGGCCGCCATCCGCAAACAATTTGGCTGATGACCTACTAGTTTTATCAAATGATGCTCCCTCCATAAAGGTATGTTGTTGCAAAATTTGGTAGAGATCGGATGATTAGGTTAGTCGTAATTTGATTTAAGCTTTGAACATTTGTGTGGCCGTCATTACGTTTCCTTCAAGATGGCGGCGATATAAAACATGACACTGAGGTGTCCTTTGCTAGTGCTACCTTTGTACCAAATTTCGTTCAATTCGCGTTCACCGTGTTCGAATTGATAGGGGGGGGGACAGACATCAGAGTACACACACACACACACACACACACACTCACACGCACATACACACACACACACACAGACAGACACACTTTTTTTCGCCCCGTGTTGATCTCATAAGTCTACTTTCATTTTTTGCAAAATTCGAAAGTAGGCTAAAAACGAGAGTTAAAACAGAAATAAGGACGTTACAAACTTCATATAGCACGAAAACGGGAACTGAAAGACGAAAATGATTGGCATATTTGAATTCTGCGTACAAAAATCTATAAGATTGGGTATTATTGTTTGTGTAAAAATGTCATTGTTTAACAGTGTTATCTACTACATCACCTCCTTATTCTTCATTAGACGTAGGCTATGGCTAGAGCCCAGCGCTGATAAACCACAAGTTATCCGCGTCCGCACGACTTTAATCTGCATCCACCCCACATCTGCACATTTGTTATCCGAGTCTACTGGCATTGCAATTATATTTTGAAAGAAAAATCATAGAGTAGTAATGCAATACATTTTGACATTTGAGGAGAAAGTCGTTCTGTAACATAATGTACTGTATGTCATGTGCTATGTTTAAATTGAATGCTATACACCCAGAATTACAACCCTTTACAGTTCGGAGTGTTAATTATGCTTAATGACATAATTTGAATGAGATTAGCGTAAATCACCTTACATTTGTCTCGAAAAAAAACATAGGCCTAACGAATAAAATATGATATGTCACAACATCCGGGTCCTAGTAATGATATACAACAACTTCGAATTGTAATCTAAAAATTATCCAGAATGTTTTTCCAAAAAATATCTGCAGCTTATCTGCTATCCGCACAGCCATGCAAACTATATCCGCATGGCGAATAATTTTGCGGTTATCCGCATCTGCGCAGGGCTTTAGCTATAGATTCTACAGTTCCCCTCACGTTCGCAATCACTACGACAAAACCGGTTTTTATTTAATCTACTGAAAGGTCATAGGCGCCTATTGCCCGTCCATTCGCTGATGTCATGTCGCAAATATTTCCTTAGGCGTTGATCTGAACGGTGACCAGTAATTTCATCTTGCAAAATGGTATTTATTTCATTACACGATGTGGCAAATTAATTTCCAATTTGTTCTTGCTCTCCTTGATAGGCTGCTAGGCTTTGGTCTGAAAGTGTCCGGGTTCGTTTCCTCGCCAGGTAGTGAGATTTTAACTTCGGGTGGTTAATTCCCCTAGTTTGGGGTGTTTGTGACCCTTTCATCCTCATCACGATACCCAGTACCTACTAGAAAGTCCTGCACTAGGCCTTTCCGGAGGCCATACGTCATTATTTAACACGTTGGTGTTCTGTACCTTTCGAATCCATGAAAATATATGATAAATAATCCGTGTCATACGCATACTAATAATAATAATAATAATGGTTTCCTTATTACAATAATATTATAACCTCCATGCAGAACTTTAAAAGGCACGTAGAAAATTCTAGATACTTTCGTTTGAAAATGAAAGGATGTCCGAGTACATTCCTTAGGATACTGGAATGCATTCCCTGTTCTAAGGAACATATAAGGTGCGTTCAAAAAATAACGAGCCGGAGGCATAATTACAGAAACCAGTAGCCTACATGTATGTTAGAAGTATTGGCCCTGGCTGTTGAGGCACTTGTCCCACTGTTGCACGAGGCGGTGAATGGCTGTCTCATAAAATACCCTGGGCTGCAATGTTGACCAGTTCCGCACGTACAGCTGGACGTCGGCGTCCGAGGTGAATCGTTGGCCTCGCAGAGCCCTTTTCAGGGGACCAAACATGGCGTAATCACAGGGAGAGAGGTCTGGACTGTATGGAGGGTGGCCGAGAATCTCCCATTTGAATTTCTGCAGGAGTGCCGCGACTGTGTTGGCCGTATGAGGTCGTGCATTGTCGTGGAGCGACCTCGGCGGCTATGGCGTTCACTGTCACTCGGCGGTCCTGGGTAATGAGTGCATCAACCAGCTGGACGTTGTCATCGGTAATGCAGGAGGGTGCCCCAGACCGGGTATCATCGGCTAACGACACCCGTCCTTCCATGAAGCGCTTGTGCCACGCCTTGACCCTTGCAAGGGCAGTGTTCGCCGTACACTTGTGACATTCGGCGATGAATGTCCGTTCCCCCTACTCCTTCTGCTGTCAGAAACCAAACAACACCTCTTTGTTCTCTGGTTGACGCCTCCATGTCACTGTTTGCAATGCGACTGGCAGCGTTGGACGATTGATGCACGCTGCTGCTCGCTTTGTATCGTAACGTGACGTGCACGCGTGCCCTCTAGCGACGGGCTGTGACCTTCCATGCTCTGGTCGGAACCACAGCTCGTTACACACCCCACGATTAGCCGATGTAGTCACCGGTTTGCGCATTCCAGCCTCCGGCTCGTTACTTTTTGAACGCACCTTACAATACAAGGACTTCCTTTCATCCAAATTCTGGTTAAATTGAATTTAGTATGTAGGTATGTATTTTTGTGCTCAGTGTACGCACGATATGTGTTTGTGGTGCTGAATAAGGCGGTATACGTCTACAATAAAGCAAGGATATTCTGCACTGCAATTAGACTTGAAATAGTCCATCTTCTTTAATAAAACACGGTGTGAGGAAGACACGCATGTGGGCAACGGATGAAGCTCGTGAAGTAGCCGCAACTTGACAAGCGGAATTAACGTCTGTCTTGCCGACAGGTCGTTAGTGGATGTGCGTACTTAATCCCAGTGCCGGACAGTAATGTGTTCATTTGCTTTGTTCAAATTATTCTCCTGAGAATGCTGCTGCATGAACCTGAGAGTAAAACCTTTCTCATTTATTAACGGCACCGATTATTAAATAACTGAAAGTTTACTTTATTATTGTTATCAAGTCGTTATTATTATTATTGTTATTAATATCTAGTTATTTATTTATTTATTTATTTATTTATTTATTTATTTATTTATCGTATGGCTTTTAGTGCCGGGAGTGTCCGAGAACATGTTCGGTTCTTCAGAGGCGGTAGCAGCTTCAAGCGGACACCCCTAGGGTGAGCTACAAGTTCCATTCAATTTCCAGTAGTTCCAACTTTCGCTACCAGTTGTCAATGATACCTAGTGATGAACGTTGGAACTTTGATAGAGCGTTCCTACGAAATCTAACCTACAATTTAGCTTCATACAAGTTTAGTCTGTGGAAGGATCTTTTACATGCCATAAATCTATGACATGGGACCGCCGCTTTACTTCCCCTTCGAAGGAAGGCATACAGAGGGATTTTAACGCTTTTAAAAAATCCGATGACTTCGGCCGGGCGTGAACCCGCTATCTTGGGCACAGCTGTTCAGCACGCTACCAACTACGCCACCGAAGCCACTTGTTATTATTATTATTATTATTATTTTTATTATTATTATTATTATTATTAGGCTATTATTATTAACTAACGTATGTAAAATGCTAAAGTGTATGTTTCACAAACTGAAGTTCTTAAACCAGAGGGAGTAAGAAGGTCAGTTTGTACCAAAATCTTCCAAATGCTGCATTTCTTGAAAAGTCAACGGAAGTATATTTATTTGTTTATAAAGTGCGTTTAAACAAATAAACAAGAGGATAGACCCTGTCAGTCCTGTATCGCGTAATTCGCGCATTACAGTAAAGCCTGACGGGTGGTATGAACACATGGGACGCTAACAAGAAACCGTAACAAATGAGCATTAGAAAGAGAATTACTCGCAGCAAGTGTGAATTGCAATCTGAGTTCATAAATATCGACAATTTTATTTGTTTTAAAAGTGCGTTTAAAAATAAATGAGACGATGACCCCTGCCAGAACTGTGTCACGTCGAGCCCGCATATCAATGAAGCCGGGCGGGTGGTTTATACACATGCGGGTGTTGTTCCCAACTGTGAAATGTTTCTTACATACGTGATTATTGTGCCGCTTATTAAACATTGGCTTTATGGTAAATTGGATTGGTCCAAGGAAAACGGTCTAGACGTTAACCCTGGAAAGGTGGCGATCGTTGATGCGAAGTGAGAGGTGGCGCGGGAGACGGAACTTGCTCTGATAACCAAAATTACTATCTTTTATGTATCACACATTGATGTATTGGGTTTATTAACTCAATTGCATGATACGAGGGCCGTTTTTCAAGTAATGCCCGTTGTGTTATTACGCCATTGCAGCGCTCCGGTTGGCATTCCGTGCAGGTACGCTGTGTACCTGCATCTATTGGAAAGGCTGTGACGCCATAACGGCATCAGTCTCCCTTGTGGGGGTGTGTTGACAAGCTTTTGAAATGGCATCGCCGATCGCGAGTCCCACCGACTCGTAGACAAGAGAGAAAACTCCGCTGTAAGTTATGCTACCATTTGGCCACCATTTCAAGGCAAATTGCGTGATTACTCAGGAGAACTCCGAATGTTTAGGAGTTCTCCTGAGCACATACGCAATTTGCCTGACAGTGGTGGCCAAATGGCAGTATATCTTTCAGGGGAGTTTTCTCTCTTATCTACTAGTCAGCAAGTCTCGTGATCGGCGATGTCATTTCAAAAGCTTGTCAACACACCCACACATGGGCGACTGATGCCGTAATGGCGTCTCAGCCTTTCCAATAGAAGCAGGTACACAGCGCACCTGCACGGAATGCCAACCGGAGCGCTGCAATGGCGTAATATCACAACGGGTATTACTTAAAAAACGGCCCCCGTATGTTAGTGATAATATATGTATATTAACTTCACAGCATAGGTTACCAATGAATATACATGAACTCATAGATACAGGCCGGACGTTTGTTTTAGACGAGTGAAAAATCTTAATGGAAGCCTGGAGGCGAGTTACTACAGTACCTGTGTTGTTATCAGCTGCCCCAAGCGGTCCGATGATTGACAAAGCTGTTTCACACTACTGCTGAAGTACAGTAATTGGCACATATAATGACGTTCTGTTCGTAACTAGGTAACGTGTACTTCCGCGTCACAAAATACTTCGACGTGACTGTACTGTCTGCTCAAGTCTGGAATTCCATTACATCAGATCGGTGGTGACAAGTGTGAAGCAATAGGGTGAGAGAGTCAGTGTGTGTAGGCTCACCTGCAGGCTTCAAGGTCAAGGGCAAACGTCTAAAACAAACGTCCGGCCTGTACTACACTAGCACAGGTTATGAAACAAATTTTATACACCCAATGAGTTCACGGAGCTAATTATTACGATGTGCCCAGCAGCTTAATGATACACCAAGGAACAATCCAACCAATATTTGCCAAACTTTCGAAAAAAAACAGGCTTTCATTAAATCAACTATGGGGTTCCCTCACACGCACCGCTTGACAATAATACCTCTTTCTAAGAATGAACAGCTTTCACTACAATGTCACTGATCTCAGACTAACGGCAAGAATATGAGGAGAAGTATGTGGCAGACAAGGTCTATAAATTTTGAAACAAGCACACTCTAACAAAATAAATTTGCGCCAGGTCAGAAAAGACCCCGCACCACCACTCCTGTGTCAACAAACAGAAAACAGTAGCGATGGTCTTAAGAAGGGGAGGAAACCTAGCGGCTGCACATACATTTTATTTTGAAGAATCACCTCTAAAAACTGTGAATTCATTAAAATATCTTGGAATAACCTTCCAATCAAACGATAAAACCTTCTCATTGTCAGCGCATATAAAATAACGGTCCCTGGCAGCTATAATAGCAATAAACGACCTAGAACAAATCAGTCAATTATCAATCGAGACAGCAATGACACTGTTTCGTCTAAAAATCATCCCAATCCTGACTTACGGCCTTGAAATAATATGAACCTTCCTGAAACAGAGAGACCTGAACGAGATAGAAAGGGTAAAAGTGGCATTCCATAAACGAATCCTCTGTGTGTCCAAATCCACACCTTCGAGACTTGTATACGAACAGACAAGGGAACTGTTTTTCATCGAGGATCTACGGTTTACAATTACTCTGCAATAGACAGTAGAATACCAAGAGAGGAGCAACCTGACATTTAAAAGGTTCAAAACATTCTGTGATTTTTACACAACCGACGCAATGACCTCATATAATTGCTTTGAGCTCAGGCATGTAGTGACTCGTGTAGCGACAACGGATTACTTATAAGGCTTGTGCTACACTCTATTTTCACGAACCGAACATTGACTGTGTGTGTCGATGGTGTAGGAGATTCTGCGATCGTTACCACGCCTTGGACTGTCTAAAGAGAGCCTGCCCTCTAACAAGACATTGTAGTGAATTACTTGTAATCTATTGTATTCAAATTTGCTTATATGACATTGGTCGTAATGAATTATATTATTAACGACTGACAAAGACAAATTAAAAACAAGTAGTTCCGTGAAGAATTAAACAGTCTATTTTCATATATCCTACGAATATTAATTGCCTCTATCAACATACAAATTGTCAGTTTGATGGCTGTAATAGATTCGTAGACATTGAGGGCCGTCTAAATATTTTGGATGGTCACCATGTTGGATTTTTATATTATAGGCCTTAGATTTATGTACTATTACATGATGATTATTGTGTATGTGTTTTATTCAAACTTCAATCGCATGATTAGGACACAAGAAATAAAAGCGGGATTTTAAAATTTCGCTCAGCCGCCATATTGTGGTTATGAAAATAATTTAAATGAATTAGATGCCAGTCGATTAAAATTTGCATAAGCATATACCGTATCAAGTTTCACTGCGCTCGGATGGTTAAAACGCAAGAAACGTCCATTTAAATATTTAAATTTCGCGTCACCGCCATATTGGATTAGTGCTCGCCAGGTTATTGAGCGTCCCATAGGTGAACTTATGCTTATAGCCTCTATACACTTACAAAATTTCAGTTTGATTGCTCTAGTAGATTAATAGATATTGAGAACCGTCTAAATATTTCGGATGGTTGCCATGTTGGATTTTAATATATGTAGGTCATAGAGTTATGTACTATTAGATGATGATTATTGTGTACGTTCATTATGCAAATGTAGATTTCTATCTCATGATTAGAACACAAGAAATAAAAATTAAATTTTCGAAATTCGCACAGCTGCCATCTTCAGGTTACGTAAACAGTTGAACTAAATTAGATACCAGTGCATAAAAATGTGTATAGACATTTGCTGTACGAAGTTTCATTGCGTTTGGATCATTAAATCGCAAGAAAAGTCTATTTAAAACTTTCAACTTCGCTTGGCCGCCATGTTCATTTCGTAGTTAACCGGTATTTGAAAGTCTCATAGATGAACTTCCAGTAGTGCCTTTTATCTCCGTACAAAATTTCATGGTGATACTGGTAATAGTTTCAGATATATAGAATACCCGTTAAATATTTCGCAAAGCCGCCATCTTGAGGTTATGTACACAATTGAACGAAGTTAGATGTCGGTGCATTACAATGCGTATAAACATATACTGTACCAAGTTTCATTGCTTTTGGTTGATTAAATCGCGAGATAGGTCGATTTAAATGTCGCAAATTTGCTTTGCCGGCATGTTGGTTTTGTAGTCACCAGGTTTTCAAAAGTCCCATAGGTGAACTTCTAGTAGTTCCCTTTATCACCGTACAAAATTCCAGGGTGATATCGGTAATAGTTTCGGAGATATTGAATGCTGGTGAAATATTTCGCACAGCCGCCATGTTGGATTGGTGAGACGTAAAAAAATTTGAATGGCACGTTCCGGGTCGTCCAGAATAGTGCTATGAACTTACCGAGTTTCATTGAAATCGCTCCAGCCGTTTAGAAATTATTAGGGGGACACACAAAAATCCTCACACTCACACACACACACACGCACACACAGACAGACATACTAAGCCTATTTTTTCACAAATGAAAATAGGCTAATAAGAAAGTTTGCACTTCGATTTAAATGGACTTTGACATGAGTACATAGTTTCGCTAGTCTTTTCTAAAGGGGGTGTCAAGAGATACAAATTTATATTTTGATAATTTTTGCGAAAAATTACATCTTGAATTAAAAGTAATGCGCCTCATTTTTCTTATCAAGAACTTACTGAGTTGAATTCAAACTGTTTATCACTGTTTTGTTTGCTGGTTTACACACAACAAATATGAGCGTGCAATCTGCCGAACTATTTGGTTTGGTAACGCACTATCTGCTTTCTGTAGATGTTATGGTCAGGTGTTCATTCATTCAAATATGTATGCTCCTAGCAATGTTGTAGGCAAGGGATGGGTCCAGAGCCCCTCCTCAAAGAATAAGGTGAGAAAAAAAACGGCTGGATGCGAGCATTAAGCCACTTCTATTCGGAATGCCGGCTAACAACCGCTGCAATCTCCATCTTAAAAAGGATTAGCGAAAAATTAGACCTGTTTTCAGCTCGATAATTCTGTAGGGTGCGAACGTCTTTAATGACTTATTCTTGATTCATACGCATCACAATTATAGCCCAATTCAAACAGTTTATAGTGAAACTGATACAATAATTAAGAATTGTTACATTTTATAATTATACAAACTGAACAATGTTGCCATAACAACTGACTCTTCGGCCATCCGTCTGGCGTAATCTGTGTAGGCCTATATAACTTGGAATATTCAATTTCATCGATTATATTTCACAGCAATATCAGAATTAGGCTATATACATTCTTACCTAAAATGTCTACGCGTATATAATATCCACATCACTGTTTCTACTTCAAGCTGTTTTCCTTTTTACCAAGATTTATGTCTTTCATCTTTAATGCATATTGTAACAGTTCTGATTCTTTTAAATTTTAATGTGTTTTTTTAGCCTTTAGACGATTAGTATTGTTTTTTAGAAATAATTTTGAGAACAACCTTGGATATGGATTTTTTTGGAATATAAGTCTTGAATCTCTACGCATATTATAATTTGTCTCTGAAGAAGGTCAAAATATGGCCGTAACCGATAGTAAAAAGTGCAACTTATTATTGACTTCAGGTTTGAATTTTCTGAATATTCAATCGTAACATGCCTTACCGACTGCCTTTACAGTGAAATAGAACTCTGCATGGCTAATACAAAATCGTGCAAAAAACTGACAAAAGTAAACATGCAAACAGACAGGAAGATTGGCAGTTTTATAAATAGTCAGAAACCTGCAGAAGAAAATAAAAGGTAAGTCGATACACAGATATAAATATAAGGAGACAGGGACGCAAATATATGTGAACAGAGAAGTAGAATAAAGCAAACGGGTAGACAGACGGACGGACAAAGGAACTGACACAGTGTTGAGAGTAACCACCAGGGATAGGTTTCACTAAGGGATTTTGTTTTCCATATATTCTGAAGCCCGATGTATGTAAATTGTATCCTGCAGCGTTAGGAGGTGTTTTTGAGTGGAGGAGGAATTGTGTCCACTGTGTTTTGTGCTGCGTGTCCGGGGGCAGTCCGAAGCTAGAATATGTTATGTGAAGTGTGCTGAGAGCGTGTTATAAGACCGTCTTCAAGAGCAATCCCCCACCTCTCACACTACGCAGAGCCGGAACGAACAAAGGCAGCGTTCTCTCCGCATGTTAGAACTTTGTGAGTGGCTTACGGCATTGTCTGAACACAAAGAAACCAGTTAATTTTCACAGGGAAGCAAATTAGGTGAAGAAAGGAGAAAATACTACTTTAAGCCATAAGTAGGGAGCTGACTTGATTATCTGTGCTCGTAATTACAGCGATAATACGCATGTGCTAATAGAAGTATAAAGCTACTCTTAAAGAAGCTACGAGGGGTCAACAAGCCATTTAGAGTACTCAATAAGGATGTAATGATACAACGAATTCATTTCTACGCGAGCAAGCCTTAAAGAAAGCTTCACTAGATCTGATAAAATAACAAGAACTACAACTGCAAAACGTGCAACAATGTTGATAATGAAAATTGTTTCCTTAACGGACTACGGATTGCTGAAAGTTTCAAGTGTTTGTAAACTTGTTTTATCATTTTAAATGACCTTGTCGACTTCGTCGTTACGCTGGGGTCTGGCGTTACGGTACGGTGACGGACGAAATGTACTCAGATGCACTGAGGTGTGTGACGCCATAGTACCGCTCGGTGCATGTGTACCCCGACAATCTCTACTTCGTTAGTATAAGAAAAAAAATCTCCGATTCTTGGATGTCACGGGTAATCTCGAGAACCACTGGATGGATTTTGATGCGGATTTCACCATTCTGTAAAGGATATCTCGAGGAAAGATTCTGTAGAAAATAATTTATGTACGATCAAAGGAAGCCAAGCTGTAACGATTTCAGTGAAAAAGTCGAAAACAAACTTGGCGTCCGTGCGCTTCTTAAGCTTACGCTGGGCAAACCGTTAAAAATATCAATATACTATGAGCGTAAGAATTGGTCAGCATGAAATGTTCTACAAAAAAGTCCGCGAGAGCATATCTCTATCTTCAATACATCGCCAACTATAAGTGTTTTTAGACTGGATGGAAGGGGCAAGTCCCCGCGCGCACTGGAGAGCGTGCGGCATCCCCCGCGCTGGACCTTACTTTGCCCTTGGTTTGCACTTGCCCTTCGCGAGTAATTTGAAACAAGATAAGCAAGATAAGTATTATGCAGATAATTTTGTAACATGTCAAGAGTCCAGCCTTTCTAGCATTTTTCAGCATTTGTAGCATTTAAAATGATACAAAGTCTAGTCTTTCAGACTGACTGTCACTTTTTTGCACCATATTAATCTACTGACTCTTAGCATTCTAACGGTAGACTACTTTTAGGTAGATTTCATTAGAAAGCTAACTATTGCAATGGGTACCATGTTTCGACTTCCGGAAAATTTCGACATATCTTCGCGTTTCACATCCCCCAGACCCCAAAACCACCGTCAGTTCAAAAGTTTATATATAATTTATGTATATATGTATCTATCTATCTATATATCAGTTTCTTGTGGACACGATAACTGCCGTAATTTTGCCCCAATCAGTTTGAATTTTTTACATAATGAGTATCCTATTAAAATCTCAGTCGAGTTCGCTAATGGGAAAAATCGGTCGAAGGGGGTGAAATTGGGGGGCTTTTTTCGAAAAAGTGAAATTTCGCTATAACTCTCTTAATACGTGAAATATCGAATCCATTCAAAGTTCATAATATGTGTCGGATAAGTGCCAAAATGTTATGTCAAATAAGTTTTTTGATAGCACCAACCATTGACCAAAGGGGTGGAAAAAAGTGGGTTTTTCGGGAAACATTAATCATATCTCTCTTAATAGGCACAATATCAAAACCGTACAAAATGGAAAATATTCCCCTAATAATTACCTAAAACTTTTGTCTGAAAGAATTTTTGATATGGCCCACCATTACGCCAAGGGATGAGAAAATTAATTTCGGAATTAAAGAAAATGCCAGGTGCCATCAGAGGTTACCATGACAACGCTTCTAAATTAATGAGGGATGAGCTATCAGAGGTTGCCAAGACAACGCCATTGACGAGATCACATTCATTTTTAGCCTACTTTTCACACTTTGCAAAACTGAGGAAAAAGTAGACTTTTGAGATCGATCCGGGAAAATGTGTCTGTCTGTCCTTCTGTCTGTCTGTCTGTCCTTCTGTCTGTTTGGCTGGCTGTGTGTGTGTGTCCCCCCCCCCTATCAACTCCTAAACAGCTGCAGCAATCGAAACCAAATTTAGTATGAGTAAAGATGTATACCGGAATATCTCAGGCCCATATTTGAAAACGATATCAGTGCAACCAACTGCTAAAAAAACGCACTAGAAATTTGAGCTCCAAGTTGGATATCTTGGAAAGTATATATGGGAGCTATTCTAAAAATGGCACACATGTAGATAATACTATTTCAGTTTAATTTCCAGGAGGCCATACATGACAGTGTTGCCAAAATAATGTTAAGCCTTCTGAGAGGTCCAATTTTAAATGCATATAACTTCTACACTATCAATTGGATTTCAACCAAATTTTGTATGTAATATGTGTACATAAACAGATATGACTATAAGTATTCTTAAGAGCAATCAGGGCCGCCAACTGTTAATAAATGGTCTTTATATTTTTTACCCTAATATCAATATATCAGAAAGTATGCAGGCCAACAGCTCTATACTTTGCACACGCATAGCACCTGACATTCTAGATTAATTTGGAGTAATTAATATAAGTCAGTGTTGCCAGCATGATTCTATGCCTGATGATAGCTCCAATTTTAAAATATATGTAACTTCTATTCCAACAAATGGATTTCATCCAAAATTGGCACAAAAAGATATCATAATATTTCAGATTATTTCTGACCAGCACTCGCATGACATTGTTGCTAACATGCTTTTACGTGTACTAATAGATCCAATGTCTAACTCCATGTAGCGTCCTTTGGACTTCAACCACATTTTGTATTCTGTACCTTAAGAGATGGAATTAAGAATATATTCAGTCACCAGGGCTGCCAACTGTATTGCTCTATTAGGCTACATTATGCCTAGTATACAGTATTTCGAACTAATTAAGACATTTCGATATTCCCAACTTAATTTCGTCATTATTCTAGATAGGTTCACATAATGTAGATTACTCATTGGCATTAATCTTAATTTTAAGAAAGGTAGGTTCTTTAGTTCGTCACGGAACTTCTTGTTCCATCTGACTATGAGGGAAGTGGCTAACTGGTAGCATGCTGAACTTCTATGCCCAAGGTCGCTGGTTCAAAGCCGGCCAAGGTCACCGGATTTTCTAAGAGCGCTAAAAATCCGTCAGCACGCTTTCCTTCGGAGGGGAAGTTACAACGTTCGTTGCAAGTTGCTGGTTGCGGTGGCATCTAGCAGCCAAGTTCACAGCTAGGTGTCAATGACGGTAGTATTTGGTACAAAATTAGGTACTACTACTTAAAATTGACCGTCTGCAGACCTTACCTGAATTACAGACTAATACAGTCATCACAATTAACACCGTTTATCAGACAGATTCTACACACACCCAATGTACACGGGGTTACATGACCACCTTGTCGCAGCCCCTAAACTGAGGAACCAACCAACATCTCTGCGGGAGATAAAATTTTGCGTGAAGAAGTAACAGACTGTTAGATAGTTACACATTAGTTCCAAACCTTGCATAAGGACAGTGTGATCACAAGTATAAAAAAATGAACCCCAAATGACAAGAAGGTTAGCATCCCCAAGACAATAAAATGTTAAATAATGCATAGAAAGACGGAAAAAGAGTTAAATAACCTCCAATTGCAAAATACTTTCTCGCAATAAATGAGGTCTGATCCTCCTACGAAAACCTGCATATTTTGCCTATTATAGCCTATCCCCTAGTTCGTCCGGTGAAATCTACCTCCGCCTTCCGGCGTGCCGATAGGATTTTTTTTAATGTTGAAAACAGCAAAAATGTAAAATAAAGCAATTTCGTCGATTGTGCCAAACGTTGAAGAGCTAAAGGGCCCGGGAAGGTTTGAAATTGTGAGTCTTGAAGAGCTCTATCAAATAAAAAGAAACAAATTTTGAAAATCATTTTCGGACTAATGCCATTCCGGAAAAACAGCCTAAAATCTCTCGTTTCTTTACTCGTTTTATTTTCTATTCAAATCTTAGCCAAATTAACTTATTAACATAATTTTCTCTTTAATGTGTTCCTTTGTTCAATATCCTCAGGCTTTTAAGCCTACTTTCTATATTTGAGGAAAAAGAAAGTAGACGTATGAAATCTACACATGGCCAAAAGTTGTGTGTCTGTGTGTGTGTGTGTGTGTGTGTGAGGGTGTGTATGTCTGTCACCCTATCAATTGAAACATGACCAAACCGAATTGAATAACATTTGGTACAGGGGTAGCACTAGCAATGAACACAATATTGTCATGTTTTGTATTGCCGCCATCTTTACCAAACCTTAATGGCGGCCACTCAAATGATAAACACTTAAAATTGAATTACGACCAAATTAATCGTCGGATCTTTACCGCACTTGTAAACACATACCTTCATATGGGTCGCGTTCTGTGCTCAAACTACAAGGCCATCAGCCGTACAATTCAAAGATGGTGGCAGTGTGAATTATGCAAGCATAACTTTGGACCCACCAATTCCGATTATCGAGCCGAGGGTGGTTTAAGCTATCCTAAAGGACATGACCCGCTGTTTATTATAATTTTATATTATAATATTACACTGTATGAGTGACATAAATGAGCTGAGCCGTCTCTGTCACATAACAAGTTAGCAGCTGACCTCTTGTGCCTGTCCTATATTCCAGTAGTTTGAGTTGTTGCATGCGATTTAGCCTACTGAAAAATAATATAAACTTTGTATGAAATGATTTATAATGCAGATGTATTGCAGTGAAGAAATCATTTATTTAAAAATACATTATTTGCTAACACGTTGTATCTAAGTCGGTTAATTACAGTGGGATGGACATGTTTGGCTCTGTGGTAAAGCGTTGGTCACTCACGTGGTCGGCTGGGGTTCGAAACTTAATAGAGTTAGATTATTTTTACTTGAATTCTTTTACAAATGATATGGACGAGCTCTCTCCACAGATACTAAACAAAATGCTATTTAGCTCAAAGGAGAGGCTAGAGTACACACTCGTTTAACAATAATCAAAGCCCCCAGCATCGCACATAAATGAAGACACAAAAAATGAGAATAAATAATCAAGATACACGTTGTCATCCACAGCCTTCTCAATGTCTCTGTACGGTGCTGTGCTCTTGCGGGTTACGTGGGTAATTGTTCCAAACATTCCGCTTTGCAAATCTCTGGTCTCCTGAAGTAATACAATTTTGTGTTAGTTTTAGTTCTAGCCATGACCATGCTCAGATTACCTTTAAGTGACGTAAAGAAGAGTGCGAAGTTCCTTGTATAAGAATGGCGGAAGTTGATCCTTGCTTACTAATTGCTCCTACTGGGGTCTAGGGATATCATGATATTCCAGATCCCTATAAGTAAATATCTTAGCCAGGAAAACCTTTCTCATTGAGGACTTAAGAATGCAAATGCAACTGCAGTAAACTCGGGCTTGCAAGAAATTAATTGGAGAAGTAGAGGAGAAAACGGACTTGATCGAGGAAAGTTTCTGCACTACCGATACTAAGGTACATATGTAGAGGATGAATGAGGAATACGAGTTGAGACATTTGATGACGCGCTTTGCGATACACGGTTTTCATCATCATATATGTGCCAGGATTTTTTTTTCACCAAGCCAATCAGGAGTGTATGTGTTCTATGCAGTGAACAGTGCGATATTTCCGACGAAGTGCAAGAACAGAAGAGTATCACTGACTCAATTTTGCTCATGTTGAGTTACATATCATGTAATGTACAAACTCTGCGCATTGAGCGCAATAAATTTATTAAGTTAATGCATAATATTCGCAAAAGTGCAGGAAATCAAATATGGAGGAGTGTTGTCGTTTGAGAGTAATCTGCAGTTGATTCACATTATGTACGCACAGCGGGTGGGAAACTTGCTTTAAATAAAGTTGAAAACCTGCCAGACACTGAATTTATGGGAGGCTTGACTGAACTTTTGCCCATTTTCTTAAACAAAAAGGGGTTTTCAGATGTTGCCCTTAAAATATTCCTGTGTCCTTCCTAGTGGCCGAGAGCACTAACGCGCTACCTCAAAAGTTTTCACCTGGCACCTGAGGTCATATCATATTATTATTATTATTATTATTATTATTATTATTATTATTATTATTATTATTATTATATTCCTTCTCATAAATTACCATCAATAAATAAAGAAACCCTAAGATATAATTAACTTCATACATTGAATTCTGTGACTCAGTGGACTACGTCAATATTGTAAAGAACACGTACGATTTCTTCGAAAAATATTCCTTCTTATTCTCTGGCAGGATGTGAGTATATTTTCATAAATTGCCATATTGATGGAGGGATAGTATTTGTGAAATCTGGAGTACACAAACAAATATATCAATTCCCTCATTGTTTGTCGATTCACAAAGGTGGAACGGACAATACGCGATAGATAATGCTGGCTGTTTATCGATTGTGAGAGTGCCAGCCTATACAATTTATTGTGCATCATTCAGCTGCCTGAATATAAAACTCCTACATGTGCAATAAAATATGTATACAACGTAATGCAACACATGATGATGTAATTCCATTTCATTAGTCCTCCCTTCACAGGAAGATGACCGTTTATACGAATGATTGGGGCTGCCCTGATATATGTGCACATAATGTGATCAGTGTTTGATATATGGCACGTCCGTCGTGGTCATTGATCTCAACAGAGACAGCATCACATTTCTAGGCCGGTCATTGCCTCCGTTATAATTACACTTGTGAACTACTGGCAAATGATGATGTTGTTGTTGTTGTTGTTGTTTCATTTAAGGGGCTTGGATGTAGTAGTCATATAGCACCGTGTATTTGGGTATGTGTGTGTATAGAATTTGTTAGGATATCTATGTTATTGTGGTGTCTGTAGTAGTGTGTGTATTTGTAATTGAGGTGAGGATTGGAAAGGAGGCGCCGTGGCCTCCCGTTAGAAACCACACCGGCATTTGCCTGGAGTTAAATTTGGAATTCAAAGGTTCAATTATATGCCAATCAATACTTACACAAATACGAGTACATCTACAGTATTTTATTTTTATTCTTAATTGATTTCATTTTAATTGAGCTGAAGAAGGCCTCAATATCAGGTCGAAACATGTACAATATATCTATATATATAAAGCACAAAGTTTGTCTGTCTGTCTGTCTGTCTGTCTGTTATGTATACAAGTCTACACCGTTTCACCGATCTGAACCAAAATTTGTATACTTACCCTTTGGAACCCTGCGGGTAACCCCGTCAACATTAAATTTCGGACAGACCACCCCATGCCCTGCATTTAGGCCCTTTTGCACAAATCTACACCGTTTCACCGATCTGAACCAAAAGTTGTATATTTAACCTTTGGCACCCTGCGAGTAACACTGTCCACTTGAAATTTCGGACAGACCACCCCATACCCTGCATTTAGGCCCTTTGGTCCAAATCCACACCGTTTCACCGATCTCAACCAAAATTTGTATATTTACCCTTTGGAACCCTGCGAGTACCACTGACCACTTAAAATTTCGGACAGACCACCCCATTCCCTGCATTTAGGCCCTTTGGTCCAAATCTACACTGTTTCACCGATCAGAACCAAAATTCGTATTCTTACCCTTTGGTGCCCTGCGAGTAACACTGTCTGCTTGAAATTGCGGACAGACCACTCCATTCCCTGCATTTAGGCCCTTTGGCCCACATCTATACCGTTTCACCGATCTCAACCAAAATTTGTATATTTACCCTATGGAACACTGCGACTAACACTGTCTGCTTGAAATTTCGGACAGACCACGCCATTCCCTGCATTTAGGCCCTTTTTGCACAAATCTACACGGTTTCACCGATCTGAACCAAAATGTGTATACTTACCCTTTGGAACCCTGCGAGTAACACTGTCTGCTTGAAATTGCGGACAGACCACTCCATTCCCTGCATTTAGGCCCTTTGGCCCAAATCTACACCGTTCCACCGATCTCAACCAAAATTTGTATATTTACCCTTTGGAACACTGCGACTAACACTGTCTGCTTGAAATTGCGGAGAGGCTACTCCATCCCATGCATTTAGGCCCTTTGGCACAAATCTACACCGTTTCACCGATCTGAACCAATTTTGTATACTTACCCTTTGGAACCCTGCGATTAACACTGTCCACTTAAAATTTCGGACAGACCACCCCATTCCCTGCATTTAGGCACTTTGGCACAAATCTACACCGTTTCACCGATCAGAACCAATATTCGTAAACTTACCCTTTGGTACCCAGCGAGTAACACTGTCTGCTTGAAATTGCGGACAGACCACTCCATTCCCTGCATTTAGGCCCTTTGTCCCAAATCTACACCGTTTCACCGATCTCAACCAAAATTTGTATATTTACCCTTTGGAACACTGCGACTAACACTGTCTGCTTGAAATTGCGGCGAGGCCACTCCATCCCTTGCATTTAGGCTGTTTGGCACAAATCTACACCGTTTCACCGATCTGACCCCAATTTTATATACTTACCCGTAGAACCCGACAAGTAACACTGTTCACTTTAAATTTTGGACAGACCACACTATTCCCTGCTTTTTGGCCCTTTGGCAGAAAACTACACCGTTTCACCGATCTCAACCAGATTTTACATAATTACCCTTTGGAACTCGACGAGTAACACTGTCCACTCGAAATTTCGGACAGACCACTCCATTCCAGGCATTTAGGCCCTTTGGCACAAATCTACATCGTTCACCGATCGAAAACAAAATGTGTATAGGCTACTTACCCTTTGGAACCCGATGAGTAACACTGTCCACTTTAAAATTTGGACAGGCCACCCCATTCCCTGCATTTTGGCCCTTGGCACAAAACTACACCGTTTCACCGATCTCAACCAGATTTTACATAATTACCGTTTGGAACTCGACGAGTAACACTGTCCACTCGAAATTTCGGACAGACCACTCCATTTCTCGCATTAAGGCCCTTTGGTACAAATCTACATAGTTCACCGATCGAAAACAAAGTGTGTATACTTACCCTTTGGAACCCGATGCGTAACACTGTCCACTTGAAATTTCTGACATACCACTCCATTCCCTGCATGTAGCTCAGGAATTCCTCGGGGTTGCCAGCTTCCTAACTCACCAGTCATGAGCCCTTGAGGGTGTACCAGAAGTGGTGGGTCTACACACACCCTGCCTCTTTGAGGGCCTTGAGCAGAAGACAGGAGATATTATGAAAAGGAAAAGAAGGCAGACCCCTCGAAGAATGAGGGTATCAGGAAAGATGAGACAAAGCCAATTAAGGCGGGAAATTGAAAGACTCCCTAGCCCTCGGATACCCTAATACAGTCTGGGTCGGAAGAGAACAAGAGTTGACCAAGAGAGGCCGACAGGAAAGAGAACTGAAATGAGCCCAGCACCAGGAAGTAGAAGCGATGCCAGACTCAGCTGGGGTTCCGTGGTCGCCAACCCACGTCCCACAAGTTGTGAGATCCTGGGGGGAGAGTCAGTTGTGAGAATAGCTTGCTGATTCATCGTGAGGTACTTTCCAGAGCCCGCCGTGTTATCTCCTGCTGTCTATGCTGATGCCAGCACAGGGCAGTTGCGAAACAGTGAGTGATTCCCGGTCAATCTGTATAGGACGGGGAACCCCGAACGTGTGTCATCATATTTCGTCATCATCTGCGATCATCTCAGGTTCGTGCAGCTTGGACCTATATTCTTTGTCTTTGCCGAGCAGTACGCTCTTTCACTAGACGCATCCAGTACAGGCCTAAGCCAGAAAATAAGGTTGAGACTTTGGAAGACATCGAAGCTAGACACCTGAATTACCTATATTAGTTTTAAAATAACACCATGTTCGTTTGTCATTTTTTCATTACCTTATTTTCATCATAAGTGCAAATGGCCTAGATGTTACGCGCATCATACCAATAATCACCGCCGCATAAAGTCTTTCTCGACTGTGATTTTTAAAATATTTATTTTTGGTTGGTTGGTTCTTAAGTTTAGGGGCTGCGACAACGCGGTCATGTAGCCCCGTGTACTTTGGGTGTGTGTAGAATCTGTCTGATAACAGGTGTTAATTGTGATGACTGTATTAGTGTGTGTTATCTGTTTTTTAATTTAAGTACAAACTGCAACTTAGAATTCTTCAAATAGTTCGTACTTTTGCCGCCAAGCGCCACCGTCAACGACTACTAGGCCAAGTTCGGAACTTAGCTACTAGACGCCACTGCAGTCGGCTCTTGGCAACGGACGTAGACATCTATGAGCGTTGTTTACCTATCCAATTTAGCTTCACACAGGTGTAATTAGTGGAAGGTTCAATAACATGCCATAAATCTGACATGGGACCGCCGGCTTTACTTCCCCTCCGAAGAAAGGCATACTGACGGATTTTTAACGCTCTTAAAATATCCGACGGCTTCGGCCGGGTTTGAACCCGCTATCTTGGGCATAGAAGCTCAGCATGCTACCAAATACGCCACCGAAGCCGCCATATAGTTATTTTTATTACAGTACATTGTGTACATTATAGGTTGAAGTGTCAATTCAATACCGGTAGTAGTTTCCCTTATCATCCTCATCATAAGAGCAAATGACCTACAGTAGATGTTACTCCCATTACACCATTAATCACCACACACAATAAGTCTTTCTCGCCTGTGAATTTTGAAATATGTATTTCAATTACGGTAGTTTGTAAGTTTGACGTGTCAATTCAACAGTAGTTTTTATTATCATCCTTATCAAAAGGGCAAATGACCTAGATATTACTCCCTCATTGTCTTTGGGGGGCAAATGACTTAGATTTTAAGTCCATTATATTTCTAAGGAGACCTTAAAACATTATCATCATTCCACCGGGCGAAGCCGGGTACTACTGCTAGTAATAGATATATTTGTGTAAGTATTAAATGGCGTAAAATTTAAACTTTGAATTCATCCATTAATACGGATATTTACAAACATTTGAATTTGGAAACCACGGAAAACTATTTCCAGGATAGCTGAAATGGGAATCGAACCCACCTCTTCTCAGTTTTGCCTCACGAGGCTGGGCATACCTCGTTTCAGAGCATAATTAAATTTCTAGGCAGAGCCGGCAATCGAACTCGGACCTACGAGGCGACAGACACGAATGCCTTGCTCGAGTATGTGGGATTTCCCAGGCGTTTGCTTAGTTCTCCCCATGCTTGACGATTAGTGTAAGTGTTAACCATAGCGTATAGTCTGGATTCCGGTCTTCTATCTTCCAGAGGTTCCCACCCCAGTTTTTCTGTCATTCGAGTAACTCTACTTCTAGGATTAAAATCGTTGAACACAACCTAGCAGCCTTCCATTGTACCATCTCCAGTTCACAGATGTAGGACCTGCACCGTGTGGAAGTCACTCAATTGACTGAAGAGTGGGTTAGTTTCAATTCTTATCTCAGTCATCCTACAGTAGTTTCCTGTCTTTTTTCTTACTTCTTCTCTAGAAGAATGCCGAGATGGTACCTAAATTAAGGCCACGGTTGCCTCCTAGCCGTATTCTAGTGTCAATTAGAAATACAGTCGACACAGTAGTATAGCCACCACAATGACACAGGATACCAAAAAGATTCCCCCCCCCCCTTCCGGTTACATGACCCCTATGTCACAAAGTCCCTAGGGGGGGGGGGGGGGGTGTTGGTGATGCGGTAGGCTAGCTACTTGACACTCACCAAGGCGTACCGGGTTCGATTCCCAGTCAATTCATGTGAGATTTTCGAAGTGAAATATCAAGCCATGTGGTTCTTATTCCGCGTAAAAATGGAGGTCACGTAAACCTAGAAGTTTTCTTAGCTTAATATACTTCTGCTTAAGCCCAACAGCAATGCCCTTACCATTTCAACCTACGATTTCACCAAAGGATTTTTCCAAAGCTAAGGAATTTACTCCTATGTCAGTTTGTAAGAGACGATTCTCATTACATTGGTGCCCTAAATGACAGTCTAAGTTAAACTGATTGATGTGAGTCTCTGAAAATAGACTTCCGATTGTGAGCTCATCAATCTTGTTTTCTAAGCCCCCTCGTTCTGCGCGCAAAGCCATTACACCCAGCACCTTCTTCTCATCTAAGACTCAGGATCAATGACAGAAAAGAAATGGCAAGAGAAGTGGGAAGGCGGTAGTTTATCCAGATAAGAACCCAACATCTGTCCGGCGCAAACATTCCTACCATCCATTATTTCAGAAAATCTCTACAGATTCTTATCTAATTTAATTACGTGCATTATACGACAGGACAAAGGAAAATAATTGTATGGATTGTGGTTACAAATTCATAGAGCCTCTAGGAATATTTTGCGACATGGCATTAAAGGGGCTAAACACTTAGGGGTCGCCGCCGTAGTGTAGCGGTCATCATGGTTAGCTGCCACCCCGGAGGTCCTGGGTTCTATTCCCGGCTCGGCTATGCAATTTGAAAAGTGGTATGAGGACTGGAACGCGGTCTACTCAGCCTCGGGTGGTCCAAATGAGTAGAGGGGGTTCGATTCCCACCTCAGCCATCCTCAAAGTGGTTTTGCATGGTTTCCCCACTTCGTCTTCGGGAAAATGCTGGGATGGTACCTACTGTAAGGCCAAGGCTACCTCCTTCCCTCTTCCTTGACTATCCATCCCAATCTTCCCCTCCCTTCCCATCCCTCATGAGGTCTCTGTTCGCTTTGCAGGTGAGGCCGCCTGGGCGAGGTGCTGATCACACCTCCCCAGTTATATCCACTCCGACCAGATGTTCCCAGCTCTAGGACACTGCCCGTAGCGGCGGTAGGGGTGAGTTCCTTCGCTGAGTCCGTGGGAAACACCAATCTGGAGGGTAAAATCGATTTAAAAAAAACACTTGGGGGGAGAAGTAGAGCTATGTTCCCGTTGAGTATGTGTATTTAAATACTACAGTGAGGTCCATCTCTATAGAAGGGAACCTTGCAGGGGCCGCGTGGCAGGTGGTCCACTGTATATAGCAGCGTGTCGAGCACTGGCGATAGCAACAGCGTGGCGCCCAACTAGTTTAACACATTTACGCATTTTAACGTATTTAATAATCTTCTTTACTTACATGAATTCAAGATTAATTTCTGGATATGCTGTTCTCCTTTCTCTAGACACACATTGCACCGACGTAGGAAGTTTTGGTACACTTGCTGTAAATCATCCTCACTGATCAGTTATTTAATTCCCGAGAGCCTCCAGAGTACGCGGATTGTTTATGTATACCTTTTGTTTGATATTCCCCCACAAATAATAATCACATGGCGCTGAGCTCACTAACACTTGTACTGTAAGACTTCTTCATAAGAAGATAAGTTGTCACTAGGAAAGAATTCGTTGTTTTTTTCTATACCTAACCATGTTCACGGGATACGAGATAGGCTACAGTACTTCACCACAAGTCTTAATTATCTCAACTAAGGTATCTTTCCAGCTCCATATGTTATCAATGCTAATACAGCTTCCTGTGTTTCCCGACCCTCTGTTTTGTAATCGGTACATGCTAGTTATCTGGCCGTAACTCATCGTGATCCGTCCACCACGCGGTCCCGGCGAGGTTCTGTTCTATAGAGAAGGATCTAACTGTACAAACCCACATGCCTTAAGATAAGTTCTCGAGGCTGCACCTCCGTAGAGTAGACGGATAAGTGTTGTACCGTTGAGCAGGGCTCCCGTAGACGTGTTGACTACCGATTGCTTGCGAAGCTGACTTATATGCAGCCAGAAGGCATTCTACAGGGTGCCAGGGAATGTTCTCCGCAGCGACTACGTGCTGCTGCCAGGGTCAGCATCAGCATTTTAGTTGGCAGCACTGTATCCTTGACGGGACAGCGGCACAGTGAAGGCCACACGTGTGGGTTGTGGGGTGTCGAAATCGTCAGTGTGTATTGCAGTAAGCGAGCGTTTAGATAGATATTTGGAAGAGTGCATCAGTATACAGGCGGTAATGTTTTCTACTGAAGAATTAACTTTTTTGGTGGAATACGTTTCTTGCGAAGGCGATTGGTTTATAGAAAATGTAAAACTAAAATTTCGGGTGTGGTTTCCTAATTCAAAGTGTCAAAACCGCGATACCGTTCAGGATTTGATAAGTAAATTTCGTGTGACCAGCTCAGTTTACGATATACCGGGAATAGGCCAGCCTACGCTATTAAAAGACGATAAACTTGATGAAATTATCTGATATAAAGATGCGTAGTCCAAGAAAATCAACACGCAAAATAGCTCAAGAAAGTTTTCGACAATATGTGTAGACGTGTTGAAGTCTGTCTTCCAACGTTTACCGTTTGTTTGTTTTAATACAAGCGGCAGCCGTGCTGCCAACGTAACTGCTGATGCTAGCTTTAGCAGCAGCAAGTAAGCATTGCGGAAAACATTCCCTGGCGCCTTGCAGAAGAATCCAGAACATGATGTACCCAGGCTGACATCACGTCCAGCTGGGTAAGCGCTGGAACCAACTAGAAGTTTGAATAAGGCGACTGCTTAGTGACCATGCCAGGGAAGCGTGAGGCTCTATGAGAGAGTAGGATGGTGCCTGGCGTAATCAGCAGCAAGCAGAGCTTCACCACAAAGGACAGCTCATTACAAGGTAAGTAAACAAGCTCAGTATGCCGGCCAGGGGGGCGACAGTTAATAGGGAGCGAATAGGTTGCTGAAAAGCTGCGTTCTATCAGTTCTGCCAACGAATGAAGAATTAATTTAGGTACTAAAGTTCCGTAGTTGGCACTGATCAACGCTCGCACCAAGCCGATCGACGGGAGTTGTTTGTATTCTTTGGATTGCGTTTCGAAGTGGTGTTTGCGGCCTCGTGTTGTTTGTGGTTCCGTCTTCTGATTTGCTTTCACTCAAAAAACATTTCATACGTACAAGAACTGTCAGCGTTACTGTGACCCGCTATTGCTATATCACTTACTTGTAGTGTGAATAATACGTGCTCTGGTGTGTTTACAACTGAGTCGTCCAGTTGCAAAACTCGTTTAATCCACTTGTGAATAAGGATAATTCGCAATATTATTTATTTAATTAGTTTTTTATCTTATAATTATATTAAAATAGTTTTCAAAAATTTTACCCTTTACTAAAACTGAAATATTTCGGGAAGTATTGGCGCTAAGCCGACGTTCGTTGTTTTAAAATGTAATGCCCGTCACGCATTATCGATCGATACCCACCTTACTTTATTATATCATCCGTGTATTAAAATAATTGCGAATATTACTTCCTTCAAGGTCACACGAAAATAGAATCGAATGACTTGACGAACATATTGTCGCTAGGTGACAACGACTAACACCGTATCATGATATTCAACGCCGCCCCAATAATAAATCTAACTTGATGAACTGTCACTAGGCGACAACGACTTACTCTGTATCATGATAGTCCGGTAAAGTAGAGTGCACATCTTCATCGGTGGTTTCCATGGTAGTAATGGGAATCCACGTAAACATCTTCATATTAAGGGATATCAAATCTCCTTGGGGGCATAACGCATTCACTTAAACATCTTCGATGCGGTTTGAATCACGCCAAAAAAGAATATTTCTTCATGAAATTTTTTGTTTTATTTCGTTCGTTTGGTGATTCAATACATCCAATATAATTATAGCATTCACTGGTATAGGGCGATCAGTTCCCTAATTACGTCATGATATCGTTAACTTCTACCTGCTCCACTTGGAAGCTAATGTCGCATGTATCCATACAATAAGCAGAACGGGATTCGCAAGCCAGAAGTCCGTATATATATATCCTGAAACACCAGTACATTACGTCTGGAATAAGAGCAACTGCCAGTGGCAAAAAAGAAAAAAAATGTTTCAAAAACTATAGGCAGAATGTATAATGTTTCGCCTTCAGAAACAGAAACGTATTATTTACGCCTGTTATTGCTTCACGGCATAGGTGCTACCAGCTTCCAGGATCTACGAACATACAAAGCCGTTATCTATTCTACAAAAAAAAACAGCAAAGGAGCGAGGTTGGCTGTCTGATGATTCGGAATGGCAGCGTTGTTTGGCAGAAGCGTCACAATTTCAGATGCCTTCTCAGTTACGACAACTGTTTTCTTACATAGCATATGTATCTTTCAGACCCCTTCAAATGTAAGACAGTTCTTCATTATCAGAAGATTATCTGTAGTTTCACGAACCTAACATTGCATATCAGTTCACTTTTATACATATTTCTAATACATTAAAGCTCCATGGTCTCCCCATTACTTCTCTCGAATTGCCAGCTATTATTGATAATTTTCCTCAGACAAGTTTACCAATGAATTATACAAAAATTAATGAGGATGAATTAAGTCGGATGATAAACAAAGCAAATGAAAACCAAACGGCTATAATTACAGAAATGTTGGGGTTAGTACCAAACGGCAATGAAAGGATGAGTAATGCATATTTCGTTAACAGTCCAGGGGGCTCCGGGAAAACATTTCTTTACCAATGCTTGATTCACAGTTGCACACATTTGGGGTTAAATGTAGTTTCTGTTGCATGGACTGGTATTGCAGCAATGTTACCACCTCAGGGGCGCACTGTACACAGCCAGTTCAAGTTACCTCTATATTTACATGAAAGTTCTGTATCAGGGGTAAAAGTTAACAGCAAGGAAGCTTTTTATATTCGTCCAGCAAAACTTATCATCTGGAATGAAGCCCCTAAGACTAATAAGCACGCGTTGATGTGTGTAAATCGGCTGCTCAAGGACGTCATGAATAACGACGAGCCTTTCGGAGGAAAAATTATCATCTTAGGGGGATATTTTAGGCAGGTATTTCCTGTTGTGCCTCACGCATCTAGAGCAGCTTCAGTCCAAATGTCAGCAAGGTTCTCTCCTTAGTGGCCATTATTCAAAATTTTTAAACTCAACGAAAATATGCGAGCGGATACAGATCAACGTGACTTTGCAAACTTCCTGATTCAAATTGGTAACGGTGAATACCCTCAAATGTTGGAAACAACGTCCTACTTCCTCGCCTTGACCTTATGCCATCAGATACTTCTATGCCATTTTCTTTCAGAAGGAGGCAGTTTCCAGTACGTTTGGCTTTTTGTATAACTATAAATAAAGCTCAAGTTCAAACACTAGATCAAGTAGGCATTTATTTACCTCAACCGGTGTTTAGCCACGGACAACAGTATGTCGCACTATCGCGAGCAAAATCCTTTCATGACGTCAAATTTCAAATAGAACCAAAAGGCAAGCGAACAGAAAATGTCGTATGGAAGGAAGTAATATTAGAACGTTGAAACGAATGTTGCGGAGGAGCACAGACCTCAACAAACGGGGTACAAATGAAATAACAATTATACAACTACGTCCGCATCACTAATACGATAACTGTCCTGTGGTAATGGTAAAAAAGTGCTATTGTCCTACATCAGTGATTACTATCCTACATCCTGTTATTTCATTGCCTCAGTTCTATAACTAAGATATACTTAATCAAATTTTCAGCTTAATAAATATTAATTCCTTCTGTGTGAGTTATCTTTTCATTTCTCTTCAATCGCCTTTACTTACTATTCTATATGTAGGGGTGGAGGCGATAGCTGTCTTTACAGACATGAGCAAATTATTAGATTCGATGTCAGTTTTCCAAAATTGTATTTTTTCTTTTCACGATTTAATGCACTAAGTATGTTTACAAGGCGATGAAATTACTTCAAACGTTTAACCAGGACTCCTAATTATATTTTCATTTAAGAAACTCAAATTAAAATGATTTTTTAGAATTTCCACTAACAGAGGAGCCTTGCAAATGCAGAATGCCCCACGTTACGTTTTCATTACTTCACTCTACTTTATGTGTGAATTTAGAGCAGAGGGATTCGGGGATTTTTAACTGATGAACGCTATTGAACTATTCAAAGATTCATGAACTATGTATTGAAATCACCTGACTTAAATTCTTAAGTCAACGAAAAATTGAAAACGGACCCAGTTCAGATAACCCTCGGAATCCAAAAATCTGAAAGTTTCCAGACGCAATTCCATATGGGAAAAGGTGTAATTCCACGGAAGAGGGAACACTACTAAGTAGGTCAACAAAAGAAGTTGGTCAATAAAATGATTTTGAATAAAAGAAATTAAGACTAATTAAAATTATTTTATTTAATTCTATTAATTTGCACATCTCTATATGTTACCCAAGAGTTACATCTCTAAATTCAAATATAAGCGACCCATCTTTTATTTTAAATTTATACCATTGGTATCATGAGTAGACAGAACACCAAATTGTACCTCTGTAGCCTTAAATTGTGGGGATATCTCTATCTACTTAGTATAAAACCAAGTTCCCAATTCTTGGATGTAACGGGTAATCTCAAGAGCAACTTGATGGATTTTGATGCGGTTTTCACCATTCTGTAAAGGATTTCTCGATGAAGGATTAGGTAGAAGAACATTTATTTATGACCAAAAGAAGCCGAGCAGTTACGATTTCAGTGTAACAAGTTGAAAAAAAACCTAACGTCCATGAGTCTTTTAAACTTACGCTAGATAAACCGTTAAAAATACCGAAATACTCTGAGAATTGTTCAGCATGAAAAGTTCTGCAAGAAAGTCCGCGACAGCTCCCACATCGACCACTGTAAGTGTTTTTACGTTTTCATTTCTTCAAGCAATCTCCATTCAGTGGAAATTTAAATTACTAGCTTCAGAGTGAGTTGAAGAGCTTGCGAGCGGCCTATCACCCTAGCTTCAGCCAGCATCAAACTGTCGAGTCGTGTCGAGTTAATTCTTCAGAGAAGAGTATAGCTTATGTGTTTGGAGTTAGCTGTTCACCTCGGCTTTTCAGAATATCGTCCGGAAACTGACGTCCGTGCGCCTTTAAACTTACGCTGGGTAAATAGTGGGACACACACTCAGAGGACAGGCAGACACCCACACATTTGATCTCATAAGACTACTTCATCATTTACCCAAAAGCGACGGTACCGTAAATGTCTGTTCAGGTCACTAGCATGAAGACATGCAAATGTCATATGGACAGAAGTGTTGTAGGATTGTAGAAGTGAATGCTGCGGAGCAGCACGGGTCTTCTAGTTTTACTTTATTTTATTTTGTTTTAGTTTGATTTTGTTTTGTTTATTTTGAATTTTCAGAAAACAAATACAAAACCATTAACAAAAAACACGAAGCAAAAAGCAAAATTGAAACACGAAAGCAAAATCAAAAAACAAAAACAAAACGAAACACAAAGCAGAATGCAAAGTTCAAAAACAGCAAAAGCAGAAAACAAACACAAAACCAAAACAAAAAAGACGAAGCGAAAAGCAAGATTCAAAAACAAAAGCAAAAGCAGAAAACAAAAAGCAAGAAACAAAAAGCAAAATTCAAAAAATCATAAGCAGAAAACAAACACAAAACCAAGAAATAAAAGCAAGAAGTAAAATTCAAGAGCAAAAGCACAAAGCAAACACAAAACCAAATACCAAAAACACAAAGCAAAAAGTAGAAAATAACAAACACAAAAGATACGCGAGGCAAAGTCCAGATAAACGTTTCTCATGAAAATGTTTCTTATTCACAAGTGGATTAAACGAGTTTTGTAACTTGACGACTCAACTGTTAGCTGAGATGAGACGAAGCAGCATAATCCGTTATTCAGTAATTGATGCATCCTCCTTCCCTTATGTTTAAGTAAATATAAAGTTTGCATTTCAATGTCTTCTTCCCCTTTGTCCTTTCGATTCTATTTCAATGACAATTTTGCTTAGCCATGGGTAGCAGTGAGACGGGGGGTGGGTGTAGGCAATCGTTGTCCATATGTGAGGTTCTGGAAGTTTCATAATGAAAGCAGTGGGCATAATGATGATGATCTATGAACTTAGGAGCATTTCTACACATGAATAGATCAATATTTAATTTATATAAGACTAAATTACGATGCTAGAGCCGTGAGAGAACTAATTTTAGCAAATGTATTACCAACATTGAAGTAAATGATTGTTGTGCTTCTTTTTAAAATAACCAAGTACAGTAAATGCAAAGTATTTCTTTGGAAACGCATATATATTTCATATTACGCATACATTTGGTGGCGTAGTCGGTAGCATGCTGAGCTGCTATGCCCAAGTTCACGGCTTCAAACCCGGCCGAAGTTGCCGAATTTTTAAGAGCGTTAGAATCCTTCAGTATGCCTTCCTAAGGAGAGGAAGTAAAGCCGGTGGGCCTATGTCATGGATTTATGGCATGTAAAAGAACCTTCCACTTAAATTGATAGTGTGTAGCAAAATGTGTAAGTTATATTTGGCTGTATAGGAACGCACTATCGAGTTCCAACGTTCGCCGCTAGGTATTAGTGACAGAAGCATCTGGTAGCCAATCTTGGAACGACTTGAAATTGAACTTGATGGGAGCCCTCGAGCGTTCAATCAAAAATTCGGCTGCAATTCACATAGATCTATAATAATTACAATAATTAACAGTTTTGCAAGCAATACCGTTGAATAATTATTTTATTGGTTTTACGTCCCTTTTAACTACACAGGCTTTTAGAGACGCAATACCGTTGATATACGTGTGATATCCATACGGCATTTCTCTCTTTGTGCTGGCAGATTTACTAGAACGTAACATAGTGGTGACTTCGGTGACGTAGTTGGTAGCATGCTGAGCTTCTATGCCCAATTTCGCGATTTGAAACCCGGCCGAAGTCGTCGGATGTTTTAAGAGCGTTAAAAATCCCTCAGTATGCCTTACTTCGGAGGGGAAGTAAAGCCGGCGGGCCATGTCATAGATTTATGGCATGTAAAAGAACCTTCCACTAACTAAACTTGTGTGAAGCAAAATTTGTAGGTTAGGTTTGATTAATGCGCTTAAGTTCCATCGTTCTTCACCAGGCGCTGGTTGCGATGGCATCTAGTAGTAGCCATGTCCACAGTCGTGGACGGTAGCATTTGGTAGCGACAGTAGGAACTACTTGAAATTGTCGTCTGCAGTCCTTACTTGAAATAAAAACAGATACACACTAATACAGTCATCGCCGGTTATCAGACAGATTCTACACACACCCAAAGTACACAGGGCTATATGACCGCGTTGTTGCAGCCCCTAAACTAAGGAACGAACCAACCATCCCTTTGAAGGCTTCCAAAAAGAGCCCGCTGATGAGCCAGCTTGGTGTTGCTAGGCGACACTGCACACATGACTCAGCATAAACCTAGAAAAAGTGCTGAGTTTTAATTCACTGGCCATGAAAGCCAATATACCATTACAACTATTAATTGTTTAATCGAGGGAAGCCTCCGTGGCTTGGGCGGCAGCACGCCGGCCTCTCACCGCTGGGTCCGTGGTTCAAATCCCGGTCACTCCATGTGAGATCTGTGCTGGACAAAACGGAGGCAGACATGTTTTTCTCCGGGTACTCCGGTTTTCCCTGTCAAAATTTCATTCCAGCAACACTCTCCACTATCAATTCATTTCATCTGTCATTCATTTAATCATTGCTCCAGAGGAGTGCGTCAGGCCTCGGCAGCCGGCACAGTCCATATCCTCGCCGCTAGATGGGGGCTCCATTCATTCCATTCCTGACCCGGTCGGAGACTGGAAGCAGGCTGTGGATTTTCATTTTCAATTGTTTAATCGAACATCGCATATTATCAGCTCTAGCAGTCACGAGAAGTGCGCAGTCAGCTGGCATTTGAGGGTGCGCAAATGCGAGGGAGCCGTGTCAGTACATTTACTGGCACGTTAAAGATCCCCTTCGGGGCAAAATTCCGGCACCCCGGCGTCCCTAAAACCCAGTGTAGTTAAAAGGGACGTAAAACCAATAACATTATTAGACACGTGAAGTTCGAATGAGCCTGCAGATTGTAAGTTTAATTCAAGCGCGACTGTGCGGTTTGGACAATACTTGACCTCACACAGGATAAGAGAATCTGGAAATGAATAACGCAACTCATCCTAAAAAAAAGACTAAAAAAACGTAAAAGCGCTGGCCATTCTAATACTGTAGTGGCCTGAAATGGCTCTAAACATTGAGAGTGACTTACGTTTAAAAAGTCCCACGGAGGCTATTTGTCAGGTATCTGTTCGAATGAATAGCATTGGGAATGCGTGTTAGAACTCTGTTCATGTTAAATCAGAGTGAAAATCTGTTTTGTCCCTCCAGTAAAAGTAGCGAGTGTCCCTGGTGGCTCTCAAAGAGCTATTCATCCCCAATGTGGTTGAGTCTGAATATAAACGTTAATCGATAGCATTCCATGCAACAAATCCTCTCACGAGCTGGTCGCTGGCTGAGAGGTGAGTGGGATTGATCTGTCCTCTTGAAGGGGCTTAAGTGACGGCCCTGGGCCCCATCCCACTCTAACAGAGCAGATCTCCAATACCAAACGCTCGCCGAACGCGCGTTGGACCAGGTGTTACTGCTCACAGTAGTGTGTTACTTGTAACCGTTATCGTAACAGTAACGAGGGAGCATTGTGTTACTTGTAACCGTAATAGTAACAGTAACGAGGGGGTAATGCGTTACTTGTAACTGTTATCGTTACGGAAACGAGGGGGTAATGCGTTACTTGTAATCGTTAACGTAACAGTAACGAGGGAACATCGCGTTACTTGTAACCGTTATCGTAACGGTAACGAGGGGTAAAGCGTTACTTTTAACCGTTACCGTAACGGTAACGAGGGGGTAATACGTTACTTGTAACCGTTATCGTAACAATAACGAGGGAACATCGCGTTATTTGTAACCGTTACAGTAACGGTAACGAGGGGGGTAACGGCGTTACTAACTAATTGCAATGCTGTTTTGTCACTACTTTTAACACTAACGAAGTGAAATGAAATCTAAGAGCTTTTCAGTCGGTCAATATGATTGTCCCCACATTGTAATGGATGTTATTCTCTAAACATAAGAGAAATTACATAAGATTATTTATTTCACTTGGCCATCTATGGTGTAGCGTCTAGCATTCTTAGATGTTTGATTCCCGGCTCTGCCAAGAAATTTTAAGTCTGGTGTCTGAGCTGGACCGGAGTACACTCAGTCTCGTGAGGAAGAACTAAGAAGAGGAGGGTTTCGATTCCCACATCAGCCTGTTGTGGTTAATAGGAAATGAGTCCGTCTGTTAGGTAATCTGCCTGGAGGCTGGTTGGGTCCTCAAAAAGCACCACCATAGGTTATGTGGTAGAAACCCACAAAACCGAGGGAGCACTATAATGAGGCGTACTAGGCAATGTGAGGAGTGAGGTAGTTTGCCATTGCTTTCCTCACTGAGTCAGTACAGCTGTACTAACCCTATGAGCAGAACCCTTCACAACACCCACAGGCACTAGTTGTGCCCTGAGGCCATTACTCAGCACCACTCATACCTCAGTAGCTTCCATATAATCACAGCCATGAATGAGACTGAAGCGGCTTCGGTGGCGTAGTCGGTAGCATGCTGAGCTTCTATGCCCAAGAAAGCGGGTTCAAACCCGGCCGAAGCCGTCGGATGTTTTAAGAGCGTTAAAAATCCCTCAGTATGTCTTCCTTCGGAGGGGAAGTAAAGCCGTCGGTCCCATGTCATAGATTTATGGCATGTTAAAGAACCTTCCACTAATTGCACCTGTGTAAAGCTTAATTGGATAGGTTAAAGAATGTAAACAACGCTTTCTACGTTCGTTTCCAAGAGCCGACTGCGTTGGCGTCTAGTAGCTGAGTCCTGAACTTGGCCTAGTAGTCGTTGACGGTGGCGCTTGGCGGCAAAAGTAGGAACTATTTGAAACATTCTAAGTTGCAGTTTTTAAATAAAAAAAACAGATAACACACACTATTACAGTCATCACAATTAACACCGGTTATCAGACAGATTCTACACACACCCAAAGTACACGGGGCTACATGACCGCGTTGTCGCAGCCCCTAAACTTAAGAACCAACCAACCAACTGAATGAGGCTGAGACGTTGGTGAAAAGCATCTGTACGGAATAGCTACATCTCACCATCGCTACGTCAGTTCACATGTTTATTCAGTCAGCAGGTAACATACAAGTCGACGAGGATAGTAACAAAAGACAAACAAAATTCATAGAATAAAACTCTTGAGAGTAAATGTCTCAATTCTCCACACAGCCATCCTAGAATTGGTTTTCCGTGGTTTGCCCACTTCTACTCCAGGCAAATGCTGGGATAATTCCGAATTCACAACAACAATTAATAAAATGTAATTATACTTCCGAATTTTGAGCCAAATCCAGCTTCACCGTTTAGACAGCCCCCTTGTAAGATAACTTTGAAACTAGCCGTATTCCTGTGCATATTGTAGAATTAACCTGGGTCGACCAAACTAAGAGGAATTTGCTGGATTCACGTATTAATTGCTCCTCATGATAACCAACACGATAACGAGCTACTTGGTAGCGTGCTCGCCGGGCTTCTAATTGAGCGGTAATGTAATATCCTAGTAGAGTGCGCTTTGTTATTTCATTATTAATATTAAAACAGAGTTAAATCATTTAAAATGATGTTAATGATTTAGAGGATTACAGGTAGGTATTATTTATATTGTTAAAAAGATAGCATATTGGCTTTTACCCCGTAAATTAAAATTCAGCAACTCTTATAGGTTTATGCCGTGTCTTATATGGGGTTTCGCCTAGGAACACCAAGCTGGCTCATCAGCGGGCTCTTGGTGTCCACGCACGGATCCCTCACAGGAGTAGCGAAGGTTTGGTGAAAACCATGTGTGGCATGCCTACTCTAATAGTGGCATGCCTCTGCGTTTGGTTCGTTTTTGTCCAATTTCTGTTTATCATAGCATGAGTTCCAAAAAATCTTCAATGATTTCATCATACTTTCTTTTTTGTCTGGCTATCACTCTATTGTAATTGCATTTGTAAAGATAATTTTAATGATTAAAACAACTGTTAGAATTATTTACAATTTCCTTGATGTCATTGTAATTTTCCATACTTATGCTACTCTCTTCCAGTCGTCTTTTTTTTTACCGTAACTCATCACAGCTAACTTTCTACGGAAAGAAGGGATATGAATGTTACTATGGAGTCTATGCACTCCATTCTCAAGGTAGGAATCGTTCTGCTAACATAGGTACATTTAAGAAGAAATCAGTCAGTACCAGGGTCACTATTTATCGACAGTTTCCGGAACTCTTCCAGAACCTCCTGATGGCACTAGCTGAAAAGTTCATCGATGATTCTGTGACCACATTACAACACCACATCTACAAGAATTATAGCGTCTAATATTTCTAAAACCCGAAAGATTCAATCTATTATGTTATACAAATTGTATCCAACGTTATTAGTTGATCTAACAAGGATTGGTGGGTATCCTGTGTCTTGAGGCATCTTGGTAGAAACCTAGCGGTTTCAGGTTTTTATTTAATTGCAAATGAATAATCCTGAAATCTACAAATTTCAGTATAATTCATTCGAATTTCAATTCTCATATAATTTCATTTCAAAAACCAGAAAATTCTCATTATAAGGGACATTTCTCATCATAAATTCAATTCAGACCTTCCACGGTCCCTTCCTGATCATATCAAATACTACTAAGTATGTTAACCCCTCGGCGTAGTCGTGCTCATTAAATCGTGCATCCCCGCCAGGGGCTCACATCTAATGGGACGTGGGTTGGCGACCATGGGGCCCCAGCTGAGTCCGGCATTGATTCCACTTACTCGTGCCGGGCTCCTCTCTGTCTTCTTTCTTGTCGACCTCACTTGGTCAATTCTTGTTCTCTTCCGACCCCGACGGTATTAGGGTATCCGAGGCCTAGGGAGTCTCTTCCTTTCCCGCCTTAATTGGCCCTTGTCTCATCTTTTCTGATACCCTCCTTCTGCGAGGGGTCAGCCTTCTTTTTCTTTTCATGTTCTCTCCTGCCTTCTGCTCAAGGCCCTCAAGGAGGCAGGGTGTATGTAGCCCCACCACTTCTGGTGCACCCTGGATAATGCTACACCCTCAGGGGCTCACGGCTGGTGAGTTCGGGAGTCGGCGACCCCGAGGGATTCCTGAGTTGGGTCTGGTTTCCCCCTTTTGTCTATTACCTGGGGTGTGGACCCTCTCCTCTTTCACTTTCCTATCTGCCGTTCATGGCTCCAATTCCTTCCAGGTCCCTCAATCCGCTTTCTTCGAGGGTTGAGGGCATTTCTTTTCCTCCTGTCCTTTATTTGCCTTAATCTCCTTTTGTTCACCATTTCTTCTTCTAGTATGTTAAGTTAGTAGTTAGTTTTAGTTATAGTTTACATTTCATTTTCATCTTCACGATCACCCACACCATTAGGGGCCGATAACCTAGATGTTAGGCCCCTTAAAACAACAATTATCATCATCATCAAATCGTGCACCATGGTCGCGAGATTAGCAGCAGCAAGTCTGAAGATCGCAGGTTCGAATCCCAGTGCCTACAGTGGCTAACCTGAGTGTAGTTCCCCCAGGTTTTACCACACACTCTCTAGACATTTGCCGGAATAGTACTTTACTTCAAGGCACGTAGCACCTACCCCATCCCTGCCCCTGATACAGTTACACACACGACTCTAGTCATCACATAAATATCCCAGGAATACAGGTTGTTATATAAGTTCAACACACACCGAACTACACGGGGTTAGGTTGGTAGCAGGCTGAACTGCTATGCCCTACATCGTGGGTTCAAACTCAGCCGAAGTCGTCGGATTTTTATGAGCGTTAAAATCCTTTAGTATGCCTTCCTTCGGAGGGGAAGTAAAGCCGGCGGGCCCATGTTATAAATTTATGGCACATAAAAGAACCTACCACTGCAATTGGTAGTGATTAGAAAAATGTGTAGGTTATATTTGGCTAGTTAAAAACGCTCTATCAAGTTCCAACGTTAGCCGCTAAGTGTTAGTGACAGTAGCATCTGGTAGTCAAAATTGGAACTACTTAAAATTGAACTTGTTGGGAGCTCTCGAGCGTTCAATCAAAATACCCAGCTACGGCCATTGGTTGCAATTTATATATAAGGTGCGTTCAAAAAGTAACGAGCCGGACGCTGGAATACGCAAACCGGTGACGACATCGGCTAATCTTTGCGTGTGTAACGAGGTGTGGTTCCGACCAGAGCGTGGAAGGTCACAGCCCGTCGCTAGAGGGCACGCGTGAACGTCACGTGGCGATACAAAGCGAGCAGCAGCATGCATCAATCGTCCAACCAAGACCAAGACAGTAGGCCATTCGACATGCTTCCTGGTGTGGTTGAAGACTGTGGGTCACCCGTTTGGCACACACTTTCCGCAAGTGCAGTCGTTCCTTCATGATTGTGTGCACACTTCCGACGCTCAATCCGACCACGGCGGCTATGGCGTTCACTGTCACTCGGCGGTCCTGGGTAATGAGTGCATCAACCAGCTGGACGTTGTCATCGGTAATGCAGGGGGGTGCCCCAGACCGGGCATCATCGGCTAACGACACCCGTCCTTCCCTGAAGCGCTTGTGCCACGCCTTGACCCTTGCAAGGGGCGTGCAGTGTTCGTCGTACACTTGTGACATCCGGCGATGAATGTCCGTTCCCCCTACTCCTTCCGCTGTCAAAAACCGAACAACACCTCTTTGCTCTTCGTTTGACGCCTCCATGTCACAGTTTGCAATGCGACTGGCAGCGTTGGACGATTGACGCATGCTGTTGCTCGCTTTGTATCGTCACGTGACGTGCACGCATGCCCTCTAGCGACGGGCTGTGTCCTTCCACGCTCTGGTCGGAACCACACCTCGTTACACACGCCACGATTAGCCAATGTCGTCACCAGTTTGCGCATTACAGCCTCCAGCTCGTTACTTTTTGAACGCAACTTATACAATAATTACACGGGATTGATGGCCATGATGTCCCGAACCCCTCATATGAATTAACACTAACATACGAAATTAACCGATCACTCTTAATGCCTCCGAGAAGAAAGGGAAGTGTTTTCTTCTAGTGAAATGAGATGTCTGCGTTACATTCCAACACTCAACATCATCTGTGGCCGTAGGAACATAAGATGAATATTCATCATTCCGTCATTTGCATACAATTTACAAATGTGCGCGCTGAGAAAACTTCCTGTGCATGCACAGTAACTCCCGCTCGAACGTTTGAACATCACTGATTTCACGGGCCTCATTATTCAGTTTGCAATTCCAATCGCTGTCCCTTTATTTGAATCTTTCCAGACGGATTATTGGCGACAGCTCTTTTATTTTTTCCACACCTTTCTTTCACTTCAAGTTCAAGAAGGAAGTTTCAGCTTTCAGAATCGATTGAAACTAGCTTTCTTTTAGAACTTCGTAATTTAATTACTGTATTTCCTTCCTTATGGGGTTTGTAATACTAGCGGGATTATGGACCAAGAGGAATTAGCTTGCCACGGTGGGTGAGTGGTTATCGTGTCGGACTACCAACCCCAAGCTTGCAGGTTCGCTCCTGGCCGTGGTAAGTGATTTTTGAAAGGCGACAAAAATGGCGGCACGCATGCCATACGTTGTTGGCATGTTAAAGAACCCATTTTAATTCACTAGGCCGTGTTCATAATGGCAAAATTAATCTCGAGTTTTTCCGCCAACACAAAGTTCCTCCTTTCTCTATTAGATAGCGCTATAGTCTCAAGGAGCTTAGATATCTAACCTCCTTGACTTACATATAGTTTGAAGGAACGACAAAATTCGAAATGCAAGCTGCCCTCTGGGCGTCAAATAGCAAAGCTCGCACCTGGCATCCGAGGCCATACGATATTATTATTTATTTATTTAGTATGTTTCGACCCATACAGGATCACATAAAGCAAGTTATGATCTGTTGCTGTTATTTTTCTTGTACTTCCAGAATTCTTTCATCATGTCCCTATGTTTAGCTCGACGTTCGTCAGTCCATTTTCCCCTAGGTCCGCTGGGCTTATCTTCCGATGCAGCTTCCCAAGTGTAGATCTTATGTCTGAAAGTTTTGCGGTCTTCGATATCTGTGGGTGTGATGTTGGCGTTATTGAGATAAGTTTGGACTTGCTTAGTCCAAACCGTTGTCGTCTTTAATTTTTGTGAGTACATCAATATTTTCTTTGTTAATCGGTTGTCATCTAGCCTCATAATGTGTCCATAAAATTTCGAGCGTCGTTTACGGAAATCGGTTTCAATATTTGAATATTTTTCTGTGATCTTGTGCGATTGTAAACGATATCCTTCATCTGTAAGTCTTGGGCCAAGAATTTTTCGGATGATTTTCCTTTCAGCTTTCTTGATGTTTTCAAGACCCCCTTTATAATTGAGGTTTAAGGTCTCACTGGCGTAGAGTGTTTCGGGTTTGATGACCGTCGCGTAATGTCGAATTTTAGTGTTAATGCTCATGCAATTTTTTGTTGTAGATGTTTGCGGTTTTCCCATATGCTTTCCGCATTTTGAGCTCACGTGTTCTTTGTGCTATTCTTTCTGTGCCTGTAGGTTCAATAATTTCACCTAAGTATTTGAAATGATTAACCTTGTTTATTGAACCGTGTTTTGTTACCAAAGTTTGGGTTTCAATGTGCTTTGTAGCCATGAATTCAGTTTTTGTGAAGGAGATTTGCAACCCAACTTTCCCAGCACATTCTTGAGGACTTCAATCTGGTAAATTGCCGTTCGTTCATCTCCGGAGAGGATTGCCAAATCATCAGCAAAAGCTAAGCATGTAACATTGATATTATCCTTCTGTCTTCCTAACACGACAGGTTTCCATATGTTGCGACGTTTTAATTATTTTTCCCATTATTTGATGACCTTATCGAGAACGATGTTGAACAGCAATGGAGAAACACAATCACCCTGCCGAACACCAGTTTTAATGGGAAAAGGTTGGGCTATCTCTCCAATGAATTTGACCTTGGAAATTGTGTCGGTTAAGGTTTGTTGGTGAGTCGTCTCGTCTTCGGATCGAGATGGTTTTCTTCGAGTACATTAAAAAGAGATTTTCGATCAATGGAGTCATAAGCCTTCTGAAAGTCGACAAATGTACAGATGGTTGGGAGATTTCGTGTGGCTCGAAGTTTAAAGGTGGATTTCAGATTGAAGATTTGTTCGACGGCTGATCTGTTTGGTCTGAAGCCAGCCTGATATTCACCGATGAGTGGCTCGAGTTGATCTTGCGTGCGTTGTAAAAGACAGGCGGAGAGGATTTTATAAGCGATGGGTAAGAGGGAAATTCCTCTGTTAATTTTTTACATCAGATTTATCTCCTTTCTTGTGGAGTGGGTGGATGAGTGCGCATTTCCATTCGTCCGGTAGATTTTCACTTCGCCAAATGTCCTGAATGATCTGTGTGATTTCCTGTAGTGATCGTGGTCCTAGATTTTTCAATAGTTCTGCGATGATTCCGTCTTCTCCTGATGTCTTTCCGTTCTTGAGTTTTTTGATGTGGTGATGGATTTCTTCTTGCGTTGGTGGTTTGGCTTCGGGTCGTATGTGTTCTGGGACTGTGTGTATAAATCGCTCAGGTGGTTCAGGACAATTGAGGAGGTCAGAAAAATAACGTGCTAGTTCTTCACAGTTTTCTTGGTTAGTGAGTGCGAGACTTCCGTCTTGTTTCTTGAAAGTCAAATGTTGCGGTGTGTAACCTTTAATTCTGTTCCCGAAGGTTTTATAAAAATCTCGACTGTTGTGATTCCTGAAGTCATCCTCGATTGACTGAAGTTGCTTAGTTATAAAATTACGTTTAGTTGTCCTGATAATTTTGGTTGCCTGTTTGCGGACGCCGAGAAAGTGTTGTAAAGTTTCTGGAGATTTGTGGCTATTGTATTTTTGGATTGCGATTCGGTGATCAATAATGACTTGATCACAGTTGGAATCCCACCAGGGGTGTTTTGGTTTCTTTTTTAGTGGAATCAGTTCTTTGGCTTTTCTGATAATTTTGCTGCAGAAGTCCGTTCAATTGTTCACTGGTTCTTTATCCCATTCTTCTGCGATTTTTGTTTCTTGAATTTTGGATGTGTCAAATTTTGGGATGTAATATATTTTCTTATGAATCGTCTTAGGTGAAAATTTCATTTTGATTCTTGTGAGATAATGGTCTGAATCTATGTTTGCCCCTCGTCGGACTTGAACGTCATGGATGGTTCTATAGTGTGCATGGGAGATGGCAACATGATCAATTTGGTATTCACCGAGATGTTGAATGGGAGATCGCCAAGTTGCCATTGCTGTTTGTATTTTGGTGTGCAGAATTTTTGCCAATGATTTTTCGATAGATTTTTTCTTTGCCAAGTTGGGCATTGAAATCTCCCATCAGGATTTTCACGTCATCTTGATGAATGTTACTCATAATTTTTTCCAGTTTTTTCCAAAATTTTTCAACATTTTCAGGATTTTTCTTGTTGTCGATGTTGGTAGGTGCATGAGCATTGACAAGAGTGTATTTCTTGTTGGCACTCTGGATGCGCATGGTCATAATTCGATCATTAACGGGTGTGACTTCTTTGACAGAGTTGATGATGGATTTGTGGACAAGAAAAGCCATTCCGAAGATTGGTGCACCTTTTGACACTCTCTGTAATGTTATGCTCCTGAAAATGCGGTAATTTCCATAGTCCATAGTTTCGTTGTCAGTCATTCTAGTTTCTTGAAAAGCAAGAATCAGATTTTTTTGTCTGTCGATTTCTTGCGTGAGATTGTATAATTTTCCAATTTGAATTAGGGTATTAATGTTTAGTGTTCCAATGAATGTTTTCTGTTTGTAGGGTAGGTGACCAGAGATCTCCGACTCTCTCTGCTGCGCTTGCCTGGACTCCCCAGAATCCGAAAGTCCAGTTGCCGATTGTGGACGGGTGGATTGGGTACCACCTGGGGTAGAGTTGTGATTGCTTGCACAGTTCATGTTTGCTTGTACTTGATTTGTTTGGCCTGGTGAGTGCCAGGACCATATAGGATCAGAGGTTGATGAGGCCTTTGGAACATCGTGTTTCCAGCCGAGCTCACTGAGCTAACAGACGCTGACCATTAGCCGCTGGATACCAGTACAGACACTAATGGATTTAAGTTGCATGAAAGATAGTTCTTCAACCTTCTTCGCCGTTGGGAATTATTTTTCTCTTCCGCTGTTGTAGCTGTTGACCATCTTTGCATTTCCCCCAACACTGATCGGCTCGCCGACCTAGTTTCCCGCTAGAATTGGTTACCCAACCTTCCACTAGGTTGCTCGGCTTAACAGTGGCACCTCGGGTAGGTTACATGTTGGAGTTGGAGTGACAGAGGCTAGTTGGATTCACTTGGTGAAACCAATGTATTGCGCATATCACTCCCATTATGCCACCACGATATTATTATTATTATTATTATTATTATTATTATTATTATTATTATTAGCTTTGAAATTAACATACCCTGGTATTCAGTACAAGACTTGTAATGAAATACATTTATTTTTAGTATTTTATTATTGCCAACGGATGTAGCTAGGTGCATTAACGTGGCAAGACCATCTCATGGTGTAGTGGCTAGCATTCTTGGCTGTCATCCCGGAGATACGGGTTCGATTCTCGGCTCTGCTAAGAAATTCAAATCTGGTTTTAGGGCTGGAACAGGGTACACTCGGCCTCGTGAGGCAAAATTAAAAGAGGAGGATTCGATTCCCACCTTATCCACCCTGGAAGTGGTTTTCCGTGGTTTTCACCACTTCAACTTCAGGCAAAATGCCGGGATAGTCCCTAACTTAAACCACGGTCGCCTCCTTCCCAATACTCATCTGACTTAAAATTATTTATTTATTTATTTATTTATTTACTTATTTATTTATTTATTTATGGTATGATTTTAACACAATAAAGAAAAAAAGACATAAATACAGTGTCACAAAGCTCCGAACTATATGACAAGACATACTGTATAACTATTTAAGTTGCAAATATCATAAATCAACATCCAGTCTATTTAACGAATCCACTGCTTCTGGATTAGCACAATTTAACTCCTCCAGACTCCCCGGAAACGCTTGGCAGGGACAATCAAACACTATGTGTTCCAATGTCTTCTGAATGACATCACAGTCACAGTATGGAGAATATTTCCAACCCCAAGAATGTAGTACAGAATCACTTCTTCCCACACCACATCTAATACGATTGTGTCTACTCCAGGTAAGTCTCGGCAAGTTGATACACAGCCACTACAATAGCACAGGGTATCATACAAATTCTACACACACCCAAGTACTCGGGGATAAATGACGACGATATTGAAACCCCTAACTGAAACAAGAACGAGGACATAATTCACGTGGAAGGTTATGAGGCTAAGAAGACGAGTTGGTTTAAAACCCACCGTCACCGTTTCTTGTTGTTGTTTTCATTGAGATCTTAGACATCACTATCATTTTGGCCCTAGGTACTTGAGTGTGATAACATGTGTGTATTGGTGAGTCCATACGAAATTGAGACTAGTAATGGGGTGGAGGCTGCCGTCGCCTCAAGTTACGAAACATCCCAACATTTACCTATATTAAAAATGGGAAAACCTCGGAAAGCAACTTCTAAAATGGCTGAAGTGTGAATCGAACTCACCTATTCTCAGTTTTGCCTCACGAGGCTGAGTGAACCCCGTTACAGTCTTTGGACTAGAAATGAATATTTTGGAGAGCTAGGAACAGTACAACAGTAAAGAATGTCAGCCTTTTAATAATTTTATTAATGCAGCCAATGGCCATGTACTTTTCTTTTCAGGACGGATCAGGGAAGGGATATTGGAAGGAAATCGGCCGTGGACCTATTGAAAGGAACCGTCCCTGCATTTGCCTGGTGGTGAAAATGGGAAACCACGAAGACCATTTTCAGGACGGCCGAGGTGGAATTCGAACCCACGCTCTCCCGATACCAGCGAGGCGCGAGGTAGCGCCTTAGCACTCTCGGCCACCGCGGCCGGTAATGTCAGCCTTTTGTGACATAATTTTTCTTGGTTTCCCATTTTAAACTCCATTGTAATGTCGGCATAGTAGCGAACTTTTAACAGACCAGGGTCACATTCTTCCAATACCTTGCCTAGTGTCATTCATCTGCGTTTACTTTATCTTTCATTAACTCCTGTGATGAAGTACAGAAAGCATAAAACTATCATGACACACGAACTTTAAGTAATTAAACGGGCTTTTCTGGCGACTTAAGCATTCATGCCCAGTGAATTTTGGCAGGGTAAATCTTTATACAAAGATTGATATATTGGCGTCAAATTTAAATGAACTTCATGAGAATTTAATAACGACAGCTGTTCGCTTTTGCGAATGTTTTTTGTAGGCTATGTTTCCCGTACGGTTTGAAACACACGTTCAATTATTCTGCCCCATTATTTTATTTCGTTATAATTGCAGAATGAAAGCGGTGTTCTGTTTATTTATTTATTTAACTTATGTTTCATTTGAATTGTTGTTCTTTATTATTCTTGTCAACTCACCTTTTTTCTGAAGTGTCTTTCTAGACGCACCATACTGTCACACTTTCTCATGAGGTACTGTGCTCACCTCAGCGGCAACCCTCGCAATGTGCATGGGGCTGTGCGTTGATTGGCTGTTTGACACCCCTCCTTCCTTCTGGAACGTTCGGCGTGCTGTCGTCATTACCACTATATATTCTCCGCATCGCCGTACTGCGGTGTCTGTCTTCACCTGCCCACGGCTGTCTGACCACTGCAGTGCAGCCTGCTCGGCGCACTGTTTACCAACACTGTTTGACCTGAAGCTATCTACGTGGCATGCCTCACTGCTTAGACTTTGTCGGGCCGAGCAGTCCGGGGTCAACAACCTTCATCTAGGCGACAGCTTCGTCACTTATTCTCTACAACTCGGCACGATAGAATCGTAACTGCTCGCACCTGGTAAACCAGGTCATTCCCAAGAGGCCTGGCACTGCTGGTTAAGTTTCGCTGGAGGAATTATCATTTATCTCCTTTGGAAGCCACATCACGGCTTCTTGGAGAATAACTTCACTGGACCTCACGACCCGCTCTACGTGGGCCAGCCAATTCATGGTCTACTCTCTGACCTTGAATTTTCAAGGAACTAACTTGCCCTGCCCGGACAATCATCATCGCTTCCTGCTATTTTCAGCGGGGTCTCCGCAGGATTAGTTATGGAAGATACTCCCTGTATCAAGTATCGAACTGGTGGTAACCAATCACTTATTTTACATAATACAAGGCCAAGCCTTTAATATTTCTAACTTTGTTGTCATGGATTTTTCTCTATGAATATTTTTTATCGAGTTGCGTGTTATTAGTCTTTCTTCATTCATTTTTAGCCTATTTTCAATTTTGAAAAAATAGGCTTATGAGATCACCTTTTGTCCGTGTGTGTGTGCATGTGCGTGTGTGTGTGTGTGTGTGTGTGTGTGTGTCCCTAATAAAATCTAAACGGCCGGAGCGATTTCAATGAAACTCGGTAAGTTCATAACGCTATTCCCGGCGACCTCGACCGTGCCCTTCAAATTTTGTTACGTCTCACCAATCCAACATGGCGGCTGTGCGAAATGTTTCACTAGCATTCAATATCTCCGAAACTATTACCGATATCGCTCTGAAATTGTGTACTGTGATAAAGGGCACTACTAGAAATTCACCTATGAGACTTTGAAAAACCTGGTGACTACAAAACCAACATGGCGGCCAAGCGAATTTGAGACTTTTAAATAGACTTTTCTCGCGATTTAACTATCCAAACGTAATGAAACTAGGTACAGCAAATGTTTATACACATTGTAATGCACTGGAGTCTAATTTAGTTCAATTGTTTACATAACCTCAAAATGGCGGCTGTGCGAAATATTTCACTGACATTCTATATCTCCGAAACTATTACAGATATCACCCAGCAATTTTGTACGGTGATAAAGGGTACTGATACAAGTTTACCTATGTATATTTCATAAACCTGTAAAGTACAAAACGAACATGGCGACCAAGCGAATTTGAAATATTTTAATAGACTTTTCTCGTGATTTTACTCTCTGAGCGCCGTGAAATGTGGTACAGTAAATGCTTTTGCAGTTTGTAATGTACTGCCATCTAATATAATTCAATTGTTTACAATACTTCAAGATGGCGGCTGTGCGAAATTTTAAAATTAAGTTCTTATTTCTTGTGTCGTAATCATGCGATCGAAGTGAAAGTTTGAATAATGAAGCTAGACAATAATTGTCCTTGAATGGTACATAACTCTATGGCCTATACATTTAACAATCCTAAATGGCGAGCTTCCGAAATATTTAGACGGTTCTCAATATCTATGAATCTCTTACAGCAATCAAACTGATTTTTTTAATTTTCATAGAAACTATGAACAAATGTTCACCTATAGGACTTTCAGTAACCTGGTGAGCAGAAATCCAACATGGCGGCGACGCGAAGTATAAATATTTAAATGGACGTTTCTCGCGAATTAACTATCCGAGTGCCGTGAAACGTTGCACGTTAAATGCTTACACAAATGTTGATCCACCGGCATCTAATTTATTTCAATTGTTTAAATAATCACAAGATGGCTGCTGTGCGTAATTTTAAAATCTTGTTTTTACTTCTTGTGTTCTAATCATGCGATTGAAGTTTGTATACCACACGTACACAATAATCTTATGTAATAGTACAAAAATAAAAATCCAACCTGGCGACCATCTGAAATATTTAGACGGTTCTCAATATCTACGAATCTGTTACAGCAATTAAACTGAAATTTTGTATGTAGATAGAGGCAATTACCATGAGTAGGATAAATGAAAATAGGCTGTATAGTTCTTCACGGAACTACTTGTTTTCTAGTCAATGCTACTTGCAAGTTGTTTTTGAGTTTCCTGGAGAAACATGCATTTTTGAATTGCCTCTTTTAAATAATCCTTTTAATGCAAATAATTGTTACTATTTATCTAAATGTTTATAATAATCAAATAAATGTTTCAACAGTCAAGTAACTTTTGGTCTCTTCCATATAGTCCTATGTCAGTCCACTGTGTGCCCTAAATCTAATCCAATGCTATTTCCCATTTGGGGTGATATCTTAACATAAACCCCTTTCCATGGTACCTCAACTCCGGGATCGAATCCAGAACTTTAATTCTGAGACCTCATATTCTATTTCAAAAAAACTTGTGCAATCTAACATTTGTCTTATACATTTCAGTATACCGTGGCTAGCGCAGGAGATCTGCGGGAAGGCGGAAACAATACCAGCGTATTGTACAACTGTTCTCTTTACGGAAAGCGGGTCTCAGTCTGGTGCTGCAAGCAGCTTTGGTGAGTGAGTTATTCCAACTTTCCAGCCATGCCAGTAATAATAGATGAAAAACTGTTAAACTGTCGGGCGGCCTACAAGGGCCAACTCACCCGTTTTCAAAAATATTTACCTACTCTACCTAAAGAGGAACAAAACCTTGATATTATATCTCAGCGTTTAAAAGCTTTTGAACAGGCGTACGAGAAATATGATCTCGTACAACTTGAAATTGAAATCAAAAGTCCGGAACATCAGTCGGATAGGGAAGAAGTAGAGAGTAATTACTTTGATACACACGCTCAGGCTGTGGCATTAGTTAGAAGTTTGACCCTGGCGTTGAAGGTAGAGGAAACTCAAGGAAGAATTAGCGACAATGGGAATAGTGTCAAACCATTGCTACCTAAAATCGAAATTCCGCATTTTTCAGGAAAGGAGGAAATGTGGCAATCATTCTTTGAATTGTTCAGTTCATTAGTACATGATAATGCCACACTTCCAGAAATTCAGAAATTCCATTACTTAAAATCCACTTTGCAGGGCCTACCCCTTCAATTTATAAGAGAACTCCCCTTAACAGGAGAAAACTATAACATTCCTATAGAGCTTCTTAAAGGCCGTTATGGCAACGAAAGATTATGTATACAAAGGCATATTCAAGCCTTATTCAACCTGCCCGCCTTGCGGGCTAACAATTTGTCAACACTGCGAGCCTTAAGTGACACGGTCCAACTACACGTCAGAGCATTGGCACGGTTGAATAAACCGGTCGAGCATTGGGATCTATTCTTAGTTCACTTGGTTACTTCTAAATTTGATCCATCAACCTTAAAGGCATGGGAGAGGGAAATAACAAATGACAGGTCATATACCTATGATTCACTGCTTACGTTTATAAATAATAGATGTCAGGTTTTGTCAGCCGTAGCCTGTCATACGTCAGGAAGTGCAGATAACAAATCTAATGTTGTCAAGCCAGCCGGTACTAAAATAAACAAATCTGCTGTATTTACTGTTCAACATAATTCAACAGATTGTATTCTCTGTAAAGCACCTCACAGGTTATATTCCTGCGTTGCCTTTAAAGCTCTTTCTACCGACGAAAGACGAAAATGAATAGCTCAAAATAGATATTGCTACAACTGCCTGTCAGCTAGGCATATGGTGCCTGATTGCTCATCTAAAAATACTTGTTCCCATTGCAAGGCTCAACATCACACCTTGCTTCATAGGTTTGAAAAGCCACGTCAGGCTCCTTCCCCTGGAAGTTCCAAAGATACATCCCCAGGAGCCAATGCGCAATCTTATACTCAGAGCTCTAGCTCTATTCGTAGTTCCCAGGTGCTACTATCAACCGTGTTATTAAAAGTTCAAGATTCCTCTGGTAGATGGCTTGAAGCACGTGCCTTATTGGATAATGCCGCCACCCATGACTTCATAAGTGAGAGTCTCATTAAGAAATTTGGTCTTCCTAAGCAACCTACTTTAATTCAGGTTACCGGTATTAACAATAGCAATGTTAAATCTTTGCATTTTGTTCGTATTCATATCAAAGATGCTGTTAATTGTAACACAACATTTCAGTTGAATTGTCTTGCCATTGATACTATTGGCAGTAATACCCCTAGTACTTCTTTTGAAATTATAAATTGGCAATTTCCTCATAACATTCAGTTGGCAGATCCAACATTTAATACGAGCGGTCCAGTAGACATACTTCTCAGTGCCCAATTATTTTGGCAATGTCTCCTTAGCTCTAAGGTCAGAATATCACCAGGAGTGTTTGTTCATCATACCAAGCTAGGTTGGTTAATAACGGGTCAAGTCCCTCGTAAGTCATTTCAAAATTTCTCACAATGTCATTTTGTCCATGCAAGTCTCGATTACAACATAGAAAGATTTTGGAAAATCGAAACTATAGATTCAGTTTCACCTTCCTCAGTTGAAAATGGAATGTGTGAAAAACTGTTTCGCGAAACAACCAAACGCAATTCAGAGGGTAGATTTGTCGTAACAATGCCCCGTGTGGATAATCCACCTCTTTTATTTGAAACACACCCTAGGGCTCTTAGAGCACACTATGCTGTGGAAAGCAAATTTAAACGTGACCCTGTTGTTAAAACTCAATATTCCACATTTATGGAGGAATATGAGGCGCTCGATCACATGGAGGTTGTTACCAAGAAAGATGATGCTTCCTATACCCCATCTGAAATCATTTACCTCAATCACCATTCTGTTTGGAAGAATGAAATTTTATAGGAAAACATAAGAGTGATCATTAATGGCTCTGCATTGGATGCCAACGGAACTTCTCTGAATGACACATTATTATCAGGCCCTCCAATTCAATCTGACATTTCTTCTGTTTTGATGAATTTTCGCTTGTTTCCTATCGCAGTGATATCCGATATCAAACAGATGTATAGACAGATTTTGGTCGATCAACAACAGCGCGACCTTCAGAGAATTCTTTGGCGCGACGAGCCTACTAAACCTGTCAAGATTTTTCGACTAAATACATTAACATATGGACTAAAGCCTTCTGCTTTTTTAGCCATACATACGTTACAATTACTTGCTGAACAGGATGGCCCGTTGTATTCTCCTAAGGCTTCTGAAGTGTTCAAATCATTATTTTACTTTGACGATTTTCTTCATTCATTTGAGTCAGTATCTGAAGCACTTCAAGTCTCTAAAGATTTGACAGCTTTGCTTTTGGGAGGCGGATTTTCTCTGTGCAAATGGAACTATAATTCGGAGGAATTCCTTTCTAAATTTCCGTTAACTTCAGTCTATAACGACTCAGTAGAACTTCTTCAGGAAAGTAATTCTATCAAAACTCTAAGCATCTATTGGAGTCCTCAAAAGGATTTTTTCTTTTTCAAAATTAATCTCAGTGACATCCAACCGCAAACTAAGCGGCAAATTTTGTCTGAGATTGCAAAGATATTTGATCCTCTCCAATTTTTGGCGCCAATCATCGTCACGGCAAAGCTATTCATACAAGACCTTTGGTCCTTGAAAACTGGTTGGGATGAACCAGTTCCTTCAGAGTTGCAAAAAAATTGGATTTCTTATAGAAATAGTTTGGTAGATCTTTCTAATGTTATTATGCCGCGAGTGATTATTCCCTTTCCCTCCTGTGGAGGATATGAACTTCACATCTTTGCTGATAGCTCATTGAAAGCTTATGGATGTTGTGCATATATTGTTTGCCGTAATTTTGTCCAATCATATTTATTTTCCAATTTAATTTGCGCTAAGTCAAAGGTAGCCGCTCTTAAATCTTTATCCTTGCCACGACTGGAACTTTGTGCTGCTCTTCTGGCGGTTGAATTATCTGTCAAAATCCGTCAATCTTCAAAAATCCGATTTATTAAAACTTACTTTTGGAGTGACTCAGCCATCACGTTGGCATGGATTGCCAAACCTCCCTCACATTGGCAGGTGTTTGTAGCTAATAGGGTGTCCAAAATTCAACAATTGTCTAATCTTGAACAATGGCATCATGTATCTGGCAAGGAGAACCCTGCAGATGTCATTCTCGGGGACGTTCCCCTCTTATGTTGGCTAACCTGACATTATACTGGCAAGGTCCCCGTTGGCTTCTGCAAGAACCTTCCGCTTGGACAAATTTTCCTCTTCCGGAGTTATCAGACTTGCCGGATGCTGGTAAGATTACTGGATCTTCTCTTTCCGTTTCCAACTCTCCCCTTCTCTTGCAGCGATATTCCTCTTTCCATAAATTGGTGAGGGTTATGGCTTATCTCCTTCGATGGAAATATTTTGTAGTAGAACAACCCCTTTTTCCTAAGCCATATTTAACCCTTTCTGAATTAGGTTTAGCCACTACAAAAATCTTATGGCTTACTAAACAAGAAATATTCTCTGAAGAATGTCAGGTGTTGTCCCAAGGTCAATCCCTTAAGAAAATGAGTAGGCTTTCCTCACTCGTCCCTTTTTTGGATACTGATGGTTTACTAAGAGTAGGAGGACGTTTATCTTTGGCTGATCTTTCTGAAGATAAAAAACATCCAATTATACTTCCATCAAAGCATCATGTCACTTCCTTAATCATTCGTCAGTATCATTACCAGCATCTTCATGCTGGTAGGGGCCGATAACCTAGATGTTAGGCCCCTTAAAACAACAATTATCATCATCATCATCAGCATCATCTTCATGCTGGAACTCGTACATTACTTTCTGTCATTCGTGAAAGGTATTGGCCCATGAACGGAGTGCATGAAGTTACCTCTGTTATCCGGAAGTGCATTCCATGTTTTAAATCCAACCCTAAAATTACCGCTCAGCTCATGGGTGATCTTCCCAACTTTAGATCTGCGCCTGCTAGACCCTTTACCTTTACGAGGGTGGATTATTCCGGGCCTTTTATTTACAGAAGAAACTCTCCTGAGGCAAGAAAAATGTATTTCTGGAAAACTCTATATTTCGCTGTTTGTATGTATGGTCACCGGTGCAGTTCACTTAGAACTAGTTATCAACGCCTCTACTGCTTACTTTTTTGGCAGCTTTTGCCAGATTTTCTGCTCGCCGAGGTCTTCCTTGAGAAGTATTCTCAGATAATGCTAAAAATTTTATCGGAGCTTCTGAACAAAGTAAGAGAGCTCTTACTCACAATTCAGCACTGGAAAGGATTACTGATTATGCTCACTAGAGAAATTTTAAGTGGCACTTTATCCCCCCTTACGCACCTCATCAAGGTGGGAGTTGGGAGTCTTGTGTGAAACACACCAAGAAGCACCGTAGACGTGTTTGTGGCCACACCACCCTTTCTCATGATTAATTTAATTCCTTAATTATTTTCATTGAGGGCATAATTAATTCTCGTCCTTTATCACCCTTATCTAATGATCCTTCAGATCTTCTGCCATTAACACCAGGCCATTTCCTTATCGGTGGTCCGTTGACTGCCTCTCCCCCTTTGTTATATTCTAATTCTGAATCTTTTTTAGGCATTTCTTGGCGCGAAATTGAAAGTTTGCGCAACAATTTTTGGCATCGCTGGAGGTTGGAATACCTCGGTTTGCTTCAGCAGCGTGGCAAATGGCGTGTTTCCTGCTCTATCCTTCAGGTAGGGGACTTGGCCCTTTTGAAAGGCCCCAGTTCCCCTCTTATCTGGAATTTGGGTAGGGTTGTTGAGTGCTTTCCTGGCAGAGATGGTAGGGTTCGCGTGGTAAAACTGCAGACTTCTGCTGGTCATTTTCTCAGACCAATCACTATGATTGCTCCTTTGCCACGCGTGGCCTAACTTCTGCGCTTTCTTACTGCAATTTTTTTTCGCCCCTCCCAGCTTGTTCGCTTTTGCGAATGTTTTTTAGGCTATGTTTCCCTAATGGTTTGAAACACACGTTCAATTATTCTGCCCCATTATTTTATTTCGTTATAATTGCAGTATGAACGCGGTGTTCTGATTATTTATTTACTTATTTAACTTATGTTTCATTTTAATTGTTGTTCTTTATTATTCTTGTCAACTCACATTTTTCCGAAGTGTCTTTCTAGACGCACCATACTGTCACACTTTCTCATGAGGTACTGTGCTCACCTCAGCGGCAACCCTCGCAATGTGCATGGGGCTGTGCGTTGATTGGCTGTTTGACACCCCTCCTTCCTTCTGGAACGTTCGGCGCGCTGTCGTCATTACCACTATATATTCTCCGCATCGCCATACTGCGGTGTCTGTCTTCACCTGACCACGGCTGTCTGACCACTTCAGTGCAGCCTGCTTGGCGCACTGTTTACCAACACTGTTTGACCTGAAGCTATCTACGTGGCATGCCTCACTGCTTAGACTTTGTCGGGCCAAGCAATCCGGGGTCAACAACCTTCATCTAGGCGACAGCTTCGTCACTTATTCTCTACAACTCGGCACGATGGAATCGTAACTGCTCGCACCTGCTAAACCAGGTCATTCCCAAGAAGCCTGGCACTGCTGTTTAAGTTTCGCTGGAGGAATCATCATTTATCTCCTTTGGAAGCCACATCACGGCTTCTTGGAGAATAATTGCACTTGACTTCACGACCCGCTCTACGCGGGCCAGCCAATTCATGGTCTTCTCTTTGACCTTGGATTTTCGATGAACTAACTTGCCCTGCCCGGACAATCATCATCGCTTCCTGCTATTGTCAGCGGGGTCTCCGCAGGATTAGTTATGGAAGATACTCCCTGTATCAAGTATCGAACTGGTGGCAACCAATCACTTATTTTACATAATACAAGGCCAAGCTTTTAATATTTCTAACTCTGTTGTCATGGATTTTTCTCTATGAAATCTTTTATCGAGTTGCCTGTTATTAGTCTTTCTTCATTCATTTTTTTTCTAGTCAATGCTACTTGCAATTTGTTTTTGAGTTTCCTGGAGAAACAGGCATTTTTGAATTGCCTCTTTTAAATAATCCTTTTAATGCAAATAATTGTTACTATTTATCTAAATGTTTATAATAATCAAATAAATGTATCAACAGTCAAGTAACTTTTGGTCTCTTCCATATAGTCCTACTAGCAGTAGTACCCGGCTTCGCCCGGTGGAATGATGATAATGTATCAAAGTCTCCTTAGAAATATAATGGACATAAAACCTAGGTCATTTGCCCCCCCCCCAAAGACAATGAGGGCGTAATATCTAGGTCATTTGCCCTTTTGATAAGGATGATAATGAAAACTACTGTTGAATTGACACGTCAAACTTACAAACTACCGTAATAGAAATACATATTTCAAAATTCACAGGCGAGGAAGACTTATTGTGTGTGGTGATTAATGGTGTAATGGGCGTAACATCTAGGTCATTTGCCCTTATGATGAGGATGATGAGGGAAACTACTACCTGTATTGAATTGACACTTCAACTTATAATGTACACAATGTAATGTAATAAAAATAAATATTTTAAAAATCACAGTCGAGAAAGACTTTATGCGGCGGTGATTAGTGGTATGATGCGCGTAACATCTAGGTCATTTGCACTTATGATGATGATAATAATAAGGTAATGAAAAAATGACTACTAAACGAACATGCTGTAATTTACAACTGATATAGGTAATTCAGATGTCTATCTTCGATGTCTTCCAAAGTCTCAACCTTATTTTCTGGCTTAGGCCTGTACTCGATGCGTCTAGTGAAAGAGCTTATGGCGTACTGCTCGGCAAAGAAAATGGGTCCAAGCTGCATGAACCTGAGATGATCGTAGATGATGACGAAATATGATGACACGCGTTCGGGGTTCCCCGTCGTATTTAGATTGGCCGGGGTTTCACTCACTCTTTCGCAACACCACAGTGGCTTGAGCAACGGCCCTGTGCTGGAATTAGTATAGACAGCTCTGGAAAGTCATCTCATGTCACCTCGCGATGAATCAGCAAGCTATTCTCACAACTTCCCCCCCCCCCCCCCACAGAGTCTCACAACTTGTGGGACGTGGGTTGGCGACCACCGGACCCCAGCTGAGACTGACATCGCTTCTACTTCCTGGTGCCAGGCTCCTTTCAGTTCTCTTTCCTGTCGGCCTACCTTGGTCAACTCTTGTTCTCTTCCGACCCCGACTGTATTAGGGCATCCAAGGGCTAGGGAGTCTTTCAATTTCCGGCTTAATTGGCCGTTGTCTCATCTTTCCTGATGCCCTCATTCTTCGAGGGGTCTGCCTTCTATTCCGTTTCAGTATATCTCCTGTCTTCTGCTCAAGGCCCTCAAAGAGGCAGGGTGTGTGTAGCCCCACCATTTCTGGTACACTCTCAAGGGCTCATGGCGGGTGAGTTAGGAAGCTGGCAACCCCGAGTGATTCCTGAGCTAAATGCAGGGAATGGAGAGGTATGTCAGAAATTTAAAGTGGACAGTGATACTCGTTGGGTTCCAAAGAGTAAGTATAAAAAATTTGATCCAGATTGGTGAAACGATGTAGATTTGTGACAAAGGGTCTAAATACAGGGAATGGAGTGCTCTGTCCGAAAGTTCAAGCAGACAGTGTTACTCGTCGGGTTCCAAAGGGTAAGTAACTTACATAAAGATTGGTTGAGATGGGTGAAACTAAGTAGATTTTTGCCAAAGAGCCTAAATGCGGTAAATGGAATGGTCTATCCGAAATGTCATGTAGAAAGTGTTACACGTCGGGTTCCAAAGGGCGAGTATGTAAAATTTGGCTCAGATCGGTGAAACAGGGTAGATTTTTCCAAAGGGCCACAAGGCAGGAAATGGATTTGTCTGTCCAAAGTTTTAAGTGGACAGTGTTACTCGTCGGGTTCCAAAGGGTAAGTATACAAACTTAGGTTCAGATCGGTGAAACGATGTAGATATGTGCAAAAGGGCCTAAATGCAGGGAATGGAGTGGCTGTCCGAAATTCCAAGTGGACAGTGTTACTCATCGGGTTCCAAAGGGTAAGTATACACGTTTTGTTTTCGATCGGTGAACGATGTAGATTTGTGCCAAAGGGCCTAAATGCGAGGAATGGAGTGGTCTGTCCGAAATTTCGAGTGGAAGGTGTTACTCGTCGAGTTGCAAAGGGTAATTATTTGAGATCGGTGAAACGGTGTAGTTTTGTGCCAAAGGGCCAAAAAGCAGGGAATAGTGTGGTCTGTCCGAAAATTAAAGTGAACAGTGTTACTTGTCGGGTTCCAAAGGGTATGTATGTAAAATTTGGGTCTGTTCGGTGAAACGGTGTAGATTTGTGTCAAACGGCCTAAATGCAGGGGTTGGAGTGGCCTCTCCGCAATTTCAAGCAGACTGGGTTAGTCGCAGTGTTCCAAAGGGTAAATATACAAATTTTGGTTGAGATCGGTGAAACGGTGTAGATTTGGTCCAAAGGGCCTAAATGCAGGGAATGGAGTGGTCTGTCCGCAATTTCAAGCAGACAGTGTTTCACGCAGGGTTCCAAAGGGTATGTATACAGATTTTGGTTCTGATCGGTGAAACGGTGTAGATTTGTGCCAAAGGGCCTAAATGCAGGGAATGGGGTGGTCTGTCCGAAATTTTAAGTGGACAGTGTTACTCGCAGGTTTCCAAAGGGTAAGTATACAAATTTTGGTTCAGATCGGTGAAACGGTGTAGATTTGTTCCAAAGGGCCTAAATGCAGGGAATGGAGTGGTCTGTCCGCAATTCCAAGCAGACAGTGTTTCTCGCAGGGTACCAAAGGATAAGTATCCGAATGTAGGTTCTCATCGGTGAAACGGTGTAGATTTGTGCCAAAGGACCTAAATGCAGGGAATGGGGTGGTCTGTCCGAAATTTTAAGTGGACAGTGTTACTCGCAGGTTTCCAAAGGGTAAGTATACAAATTTTGGTTCAGATCGGTGAAACGGTGTAGATTTGTTCCAAAGGGCCTAAATGCAGGGAATGGAGTGGTCTGTCCGCAATTCCAAGCAGACAGTGTTTCTCGCAGGGTCCAAAGGGTTAGTATACAAATTTTGGTTCAAATCGGTGAAACGGTGTAGATTTGGACCAAAGGGCCTAAATGCCCGGAATGGGGTGGTCGGTCCGAAATTTTAAGTGGACAGTGTTACTCGCAGTGTTCCAAAGGGTAGGTATACAAATTTTGGTGCAGATCGGTGAAACGGTGTAGATTTGTGCAAAAGGGCCTAAATGCAGGGAATGGGGTGGTCTGTCCGAAATTTAAAGTTGACAGGGTTACCCGCAGGGTTCCAAAGGGTAAGTATACAAATTTTGGTTCAGATCGGTTAAACGGTGTAGATTTGTATACATAACAAACAGACAGACAGACAGACAGACTGACAAACTTTGTGCTTTATATATATAGATTACAGTCCACTGTGTGCCCTAAACCTAATCCAATGCTATTTCCCAGTTGGGGTGATATCTTAAAATAAACCCCTTTCCAACAGCTGTGCAAAATATAATACTTACGCATTTGTGTCCTATACAAGCGTACAAAGTGAAAGTTTGTATAACGAACCACCAGTATAACATTCTAATTTTATGATATAACATGCTGGGCAAGCAACATTAATCACCGGTTGACAATATCTCCGAAACTATCACAGCAATCAAACTCAAAGTTTGCATGGTGACAGAGGACTATTAAATAAGTACTTCTTCGTTTAGGCCAGCTATGGACCACGTCATTTAAACTGCTTTCGTCTTTGGGCCTTGATCTTAGCCCACTGTTCACGCATTCGCTGCCTGTGAGACCCTTTCTTTCTTCAGACCACTTCTTGCCGTTTTTTAATTTTGCTTTTTCTTGAAATTGGCGGTGTGCTCGAAGCCTTTCCTTCAAAGATCACGTTCCATAATGTCTGCGTGGGTGATCCCTACTTCTTGCAAATCCTTGTCTACCTCACAAAACCAGGGGCCCTTGGTTTTCTGTTTGTTAAGAAAATAGGTAAATATCCGATTGGCGATTCTCTCGGATTTCATACGAGTTAAATGGCCATAGAAAGATATTCTTCTCTTCCGAATTACGTGAGATATCCTTTCTACATGATGGTACAGCTAATGGTTATGCAGTCTCCTGTATTCACTAATGTCTCGCAACGGCCCTATGATCTTCCTCAGGATCTTCCTTTACTTGGCTTCCAATTTCTCAACCAGACCCTTCCTATTCATTATTATTGTTATTATACAGAATATTTGCAAATGGGGGTAATTCCCCGGTGTCAAATTGTTAATAGAAAATTACCAACAATATACACAATTTCCAATTTGGGAACTATAGTAATTAGCCTACATCTTAGTATTTACACAATATTTCAGTCTTCTCTTAAACACATCAATATGTTGGGGGGAAAGGCTCTAAGATTGTGGCCGGTGATGAGTTACATTTATCCATATCACGATTAATGAAAGAATAGTTCCCATAATTTGTACGCTGCGGTCGGCTTAACTTTATGCGGATGATCTGCGCTGGTCAGGTAGGTGGGATTTCCCATACGTTTGCTTAGTTATCCCCATGCTGGCCGATGAGTGTAGCAGTGCTTTTTTCAGGGGGAACGCTGGGGTACGTATACCCCAAAAACATTTGAAAAATTTTAAAGAAAAAAATATTGGTACATGTTGTATCTAGTCCGCCAAATATAACTTCCGACTTAAAAGTTCATCGATCAGCTGGTGTCAACGCGCTGTTCACAACAGCTGGAGGAGATTTCGAGTTATCATTAATTTAAATCGATCTATCGAATCAGTTTCTTTTGGTCGGCAAGTCGGCACTCCGTTCTTACAAGCACGCAGGCTAGTGTTTGGAGATGGGGTAGGTTGTTAATTGAGTGCGTGTGGTTAGTTTTGAAGGATGACGAAAATAACGAACTATTTAACATCCACCCAGGCATTGAGAAAGTTGAAAGTTAATGATTCCAACACAAGCAATGACCGGACTTTCAAATTGACGAAAATTGCAAAATCGTGATGTTTTGTCGACTACGACACTGAGAGTACCCATTTTTTTTGAGTGTACGTGTTAAGCATAGTATATAGTCTGGATTTCGTTCTTCTGTATTCCAGAGATTCCCAACCTAGTTTTTATATGTATTATTCAAGTTACACTACAGAGGTGTGCAAATTATTAGACTTGTAAGGACCACAATTGTAAGGACCACAATTAACTTTTCATTTTTAAGTATTGGCAAAATATATTTACGCACTTTGAAAAAGAAAAGAAAAAACGTGAGTGCATAAACATGGTGGGAAACAAAATAGTTGATGTACAGTGCTTATACCGTATGTGTATTAATTTGTAAAAGTTTATACACACATCAAAAAAAGTTTTGCATCACCTCGGTTCCAAGAGTTCCGGAACCGTTAAATACAAAGGGAATAGAGATCCAACACAAACAACATTTCAGCTCGTTTTATTGCTCATGAGACCCACACATTGCATGTTGTACCATCATACAGCTAGACTTTCAGCATTTGTGGTCCAGATTGCAGTACACACCACTACCTCTAATACCCAGTAGCACGTCCTCTTGCATTGATGCATGCCTGTATTCGCCGTGGCATACTATCCACAAGTTCATCAAGACACTGTTGGTCCAAATTGTCCCACTCCTCAACGACAATTCGGCGTAAATCTCTCAGAGTGGTTGGTGGGTCAAGACGTCCATAAACAGCCCTTTTCAACATATCCCAGGCATGTTCGATAGGGTTCATGTCTGGCGAACATGCTGGCCACTGTAGTCGAGCGATGTCGTTATCTTGAAGGAACGCATTCACAAGATGTGCACGATGAGGTCGAGAATTGTCGTCCATGAAGACAAATGCCTCTCCAATATTCTGCCGATATGGTTGCACTATGGGTCGGAGGATGTCATTCAGGTATCGTAAAGCCGTTTCGGAGCCTTCCATGACTACCAGTGGCGTACGTCGGCCCCACATAATGCCACCCCAAAACATCAGGGAACCACCACCTTGCTGCACTCGCTGGACAGTGTGTCTAAGACGTTCAGCCTGACCAGGGTGCCTCCAAACACGTCTCCGACGATTGTCTGGTTGAAGGCATATGCGACACTCATCGGTGAAGAGAACGTGATGCCAATTCCGTGGGGTCCATTCAGCATGTTGTTGGGCCCATCTGTACCGCGCTGCATGGTGTCGGGGTTGCAAAGCTGGACCTCGCCATGGACGTCGGGAGTGAAGTTGCGCATCATGCAGCCTATTGCGCACAGTTTGAGTTGAAACACGACGTCCTGTGGCTGAACGAAACGCATTATTCAACATGGTGGCATTGCTGTCAGGGTTCCTCCGAGCGGCAATCCGTAAGTAGCGGTCATCCACTACAGTAGTAGCCCTTGGGCGGCCTGAGCGAGGCCTGTCATCGACAGTTCCTGTATCTCTGTACCTCCTCCATGTCCGAACAACATCGCTTTGGTTCACTCTGAGACGCCTGGAAACTTCCCTTGTTGAGAGCCCTTCTTGACACAAAGTAACAATGCGGACGCGATCGAACTGCGGTATTGACCTTCTAGGCATGGTAGAACTACAGACAACATGAGCAGCGTACCTTCGTCCTGGTGGAATGACTGGAACTGATCGGCTGTCGTACCCCCTCCGTCTAATAGGCCCTGCTCATGAATGGTTGTTTACATCTTTGAGCAGTTTTAGTGACATCTATGAACAGTCAAAGGGACTGTATCTTGGATACAATATACACAGTCAACGTCTATATGCCGGAGATCTGGGAACCGAGGTGATGCAAAACTTTTTTTGATGTGTGTATGTATTAGTGTGTGAAAGTTTATAAATAAAAATAGTGGTACTAGTTCAAAGTTGACGGTTAAATATTGGTGACCCCGACGTGATAAAGAGAAGAAAGATGTCGACAAACGAGACCATGCCGGACACGCGGTTAGAAGCCAATAAGGTTAGCATAAAAACCCCACCTTTTTGGATAGAGAAACCCGAAATCTGGTTCTATCAGGTGGAGGCACAGTTTAGCATTTGCAAAATTATGTCAGAAGAGACTAAATTTAATCACCTAGTGTCTCAATTACAACCTAAATACATTGAAAACATTTGGGACATTATTAGAAGTGTGGAAATAAATAAATACCCATTGGCCAAGGAACGTTTACTGTACATTTTCAAGGAAAGCGAAGATAAACGTATTAAGAGACTCATTACTCTTGCGTATGATGCAAGCCTTAGCAGGGATCGATGTATCAGAAAAAGTTCTTAAGGCTCTCTGGTTAGAAAAACTCCCGGATTCAATAAAGAATATTCTGATCGTCAGCGACGAAGGGCTTGAAAAAGTAGCTATAATAGCAGATAAAATAATTGAAATGAATCCCCGCAACGATTTATTTGCCATGAAAAGTGACTCTTGTAAACAACTGGATTTTCCTGTTACATTGCGCGATCTAATGGACAGAATTTCTGTACTAGAGCAACAAATAGCTGCCTTATCCACTGGTCATCAGGTTAGGCCTCGCCATAGAAGTAGTGAACGCCGACGATGTGATAATAGTCGTAGTAAATCACGTAATAGATACAATCCCAGGGGCAAGTACTGTTATTACCACTTCCGATTTGGACAACAGTGTAAACCGGAGAAATGTAAACCTCCATGTAGCTGGTTCGAACAGGGAAACGCCGCCCAGCAGCAGAATTAGCGGCAAGTTCTGCTGCCCAAGTCAATTGTCGCAAAACCCGCCTATTTGTAACCGACAGAAAAACGGGATTGCAATTTTTAGTTGACAGTGGGGCTGATGTTTCGATAATACCGAGCAACTCCAAAGTTAATACAGATTCGCAATATAAATTGTATGCTGCCAACGGAACCGAAATTCCTACATCTGGAATTGAACTCCGTACCATTGATCTAGGATTACGACGACAATTCCAGTGGCCATTTGTGGTTGCGAAGATTAATAAGGCTATATTGGGAGCAGACTTCTTGCATAAATTCCACTTGTTAGTAGATGTCCACAATAAGAGATTAATAGATGATATAACCAAGCTCTGGACCAAGGGCGAAGTTATGTCTATCTCAGATGAAAATGTAGTCAGTACAATGAGCCAAAAACACAAACTTTACCGATCTATTGCTGCAGTATCCGGACATAGCTAAACCTAATTTGGTACCTGGCAAAATTAAACATGATGTCCAACACTTCATTACCACTGAAGGTCCACCCGTGTTTTGTAGGGCAAGACAATTAGATCCCAAGCGCATGGAAATGGCAAAACAAGAATTCAAGTACATGTTGGACAATGGCATAATAAGGCCATCCAAATCATCATGGGCTAGTCCTCTTCACCTGGTGCCGAAGAAGGATGGTTCGATTCGTCCTTGTGGAGATTATAGACGATTAAATGAAAGAACAGTTCCCGATCGTTATCCTGTTCCTAGGATGGAAGATTTTCACTGTATTTTGCGAGGAAAGAACACCTTTTCTAAAATCGATCTATTAAAGGCTTATCATCAGATACCCATTGCGGAAGAAGATAAACATAGGACTGCAATCATCACACCATTCGGACTGTATGAATTGAATGTAATGAGTTTTGGTCTGCGGAATGCACCTTCCATCTTCCAACGATTCATTAATGAGGTTATGCATGGACTGGATTTTGTATTCTCTTACCTGGATGACATATTGATCGCCTCATCCAGTAATGAAGAACACCGAGCGCGCCTGAAACTAGTTCTAGAGCGACTGTCAGAGTATGGCCTTCGAATCAACATCTCAAAATCAATATTTGGTGCGAATGAATTAGCATTCCTAGGCTACTGAGTTACACCAGAGGGATCTCGTCCCCTACCTGAGAAAGTACAAGCATTGTCATTTAGACTTTCACGGCCCGTGTTATTATTCATAATGTTGAATTTTGGGCTTATGCCGTGTTTTATTATATTGCAATTCGACGCGTTTCGAAAGAAACCATGTCTTTCATCGTCAGGAATAATCTGGAATACGACAATGTTGCTAAGAGAAAGCAACGAAGAACATATAGAAGGTGCCCAAAGATGGACGCCATTATAGCCCCATGTTAGGGACAACGGAAAGCAGCAGTGAATTACTTTCTCAGGGTTCTGATAATAGGTAGCCAGGATTCACTGAGATTGTAGCCGGTGTCGCGGTTGAAATTATCTGGGTGTTTACGTATTTCAACCGCCTCCCTGATGATTCTGGGACGATATTGCTTTATACGGGCAAGAACATCCACCCCTTGGAACATGACATCATGGCCAGGTGTTAAAGCATGATCGGCAACAGCTGATTTATCAGGTTGAATGAGCCTGATACATCTATTATGTTCCTTAATGCGAGTGCATATTGTTCTCGAAGTCTGCCCGATGTAAACCTTGCCACAAGTACAGGGAACTCTGTAGATACCCGGTTGTTGCAATTTAGGCAAACTGTCCTTAGTTGGTCGCAGGAGTTGCCTAATCTTAACAGAAGTTCCAAATACAGTCCGTATGTTGTATCGACGTAGGATTTTAGCAATACGATCCGTTGTGTTATGTTCTATTTGTTTCACCATGGAAAAGGAATCTGACGGCAAAATACCTTTTTTAGATGTTCTCGTCACCAAGAAAGAGGATGGATCTTTAGGACACAGCGTTTTTCGTAAGCCAACACACACCAATAGATATCTCCACGCAAGTTCTCACCATCACCCTGCCCAGAAACATGGTATCCTTACAACTCTAAAGAGATGTAAGAGGAACTGCTTACCTTCCGTACATACATAACACAACGGATCGTATTGCTAAAATCCTACGTCGATACAACATACGGACTGTATTTGGAACTTCTGTTAAGATTAGGCAACTCCTGCGACCAACTAAGGACAGTTTGCCTAAATTGCAACAACCGGGTATCTACAGAGTTCCCTGTACTTGTGGCAAGGTTTACATCGGGCAGACTTCGAGAACAATATGCACTCGCATTAAGGAACATAATAGATGTATCAGGCTCATTCAACCTGATAAATCAGCTGTTGCCGATCATGCTTTAACACCTGGCCATGATGTCATGTTCCAAGGGGTGGATGTTCTTGCCCGTATAAAGCAATATCGTCCCAGAATCATCAGGGAGGCGGTTGAAATACGTAAACACCCAGATAATTTCAACCGCGACACCGGCTACAATCTCAGTGAATCCTGGCTACCTATTATCAGAACCCTGAGAAAGTAATTCACTGCTGCTTTCCGTTGTCCCTAACATGGGGCTATAAAGGCGTCCATCTTTGGGCACCTTCTATATGTTCTTCGTTGCTTTCTCTTAGCAACATTGTCGTATTCCAGATTATTCCTGACGATGAAAGACATGGTTTCTTTCGAAACGCGTCGAATTGCAATATAATAAAACACGGCATAATCCCAAAATTCAACATTATGAATAAAGTACAAGCAATTTTGGAGTACAAGTTACCTAGTAAACTTCATGAGCTTCGCACATTCCTTGGTGTTGTCAACTACTATCGCCGTTACCTTAAAGATGCAGCAAAAAACTCAGGCTGTATTACATGAATATCTTAAGGGAGCAAAGAAGAAGGACAACAGACTCATTCAATGGACTGAGGAAGCAAAGCAAATGTTTGAGAAATGTAAAAATGATATCGCAAACGCTGCATTATTAGCGTTTCCCAACCCAGACTTACCTCTGGCACTTTGCACTGACGCGTCTGATTTTGCTGTCGGTGCTGTGCTCCAGCAACTGGAAAATGACAGCTGGAGGCCAATTGCATTCTTCTCACAAAAGCTGAGTCAGGCACAGATGGTTTATAGTACCTAGGACCGAGAATTGATGGGAATTTACCTTTCTGTAAAGAAGTTCAAGCATTTACTTGAAGGAAGAGACTTCATAATCCTCACCGATCATAAACCACTCACATTTGCTTTCAAGCAAAGCAATGAAAAAGCATCTCCTAGGCAGATGAGACAGTTGCAGTACATCTCACAATTTTCAACTGATCTCCGTCATGTCAGTGGCCTTGACAATGTTGTTGCGGACGCCCTTTCCAGAGTTGATGATATAGCAATAATGGATTATGATGAGATTGCCAAGAGCCAGCTAAAAGATCTGGAATTGCAGCAACTCCAGACAGGAAACAACTCCTTAAACTTCAAGCAATACCAACTACCATCAGGAAACTCTCTTTGGTGCGACACTTCCACTGCAAATATCAGACCTTACATTCCTAAAGCATTTCGTCACCCAATATTTCTACATTTTCATGGGTTAGCCCATCCTGGCATAAGGACTACAGTGAAGCTGTTGACTAGTAGAGTCATTTGGCCGAATATCACAAGTGATGTGCGACAATGGACTAAATCCTGTGTTAGCTGCCAGAAAACCAAGGTCACTCGCCACACAAGATCGTCGCTTGAAAGCTTTGAAGAACCCGACGAACGCTTCAGTGTAGTGCACATTGACCTCATTGGGCCGCTTCCACCCTCTAACGGTATGACTTATTGCTTAACCTGCATTGACCGCTTCACATCCTGGATGGAAGTCATACCCCTGGAAGACATCACAGCTGAAACAGTATCAAAAGCTTTCTACCATCACTGGATTGCAAGATTTGGCGTCCCATCTCGCGTAATCACTGATCAAGGCACTCAATTTAGATCACAATTGTTTAACAATTTGGCCATAGTATGTGGAATAAAACTTCAGCACACAACACCATATCATCCACAGTGTAATGGCAAAGTTGAGCGACTGCATTGAACCCTGAAGTGTGCGATCAAGGCACACAAATCTTCTAAATGGACAGTAAGCTTACCTACCGTCGTATTGGGTCTACGTACTGCACTACGAGAAACGTCAAGCCAATCTATTGCACAGATGGTTTATGGTAAAACCATTAGACTGCCTGGTGAATTTTTTGAGGAGCCAATTACGAGGATTGACTCTGATTCGTTTGCATCCAACTTGCAAAAGCAGATGCTGAACCTGAAACCTTCCGGATCTAAATATAGCACCTCGAGATCAGTGTTTGTCCCAAAAGACCTTCAGACATGTTCCCATGTGTTTGTGAGATGTGATAGGGTCAGAAAACCATTAGAACCTACATATGATGGTCCCTTCCCTGTCATAACAAGACATGAAAAATACTTCACCATCGAGTGCAAGTGTTAACACATAAATGTGTCAGTGGACAGACTTAAGCCAACATACATGTTGCAGGAAGAAGATGAAGCAGTAAAGGAGATTCCAGAGTCAGCAAAATACACTCAACTTCAACAATACACTAATGAACCTTCGCCAAATACCAGACTGTCAAAATCTGGAAGAACTATAAGGTGTCCAGTTCGATTTTTAGAGAACGTCATCTCTGTGAAGAATTTTTGAAGTGATGTGTCAAGTTCGTAACTGTGTTACTGGTGGGGGAGTAATGTAAGGACCACAATTGTAAGGACCACAATTAACTTTTTATTTTTAAGTGTTGGCAAGATATATTTACGTACTTTGAGAAAGAAAAGAAAAAACGTGAGTGCAAAAACATGGTGGGAAACAAAATAGTTGATGTACAGTGCTTATACCGTATGTGTATTAATTTGTAAAAGTTTATATGTATTAGTGTGTGAAAGTTTATAAATAAAAATAGTGGTACTAGTTCAAAGTCGACGGTTAAAGACTCATAGAAAGAATTTAAATAAGTCATAATATTTATTCAAAATCATTTTATCTTATTTTATTTCAATTGCCCTATTAGCCTACTTTCGATTTTTGCAAAAAATGAAAGTAGACTTATGAGATCAACACAGGGCGAAAAAAGTGTGTCTGTCTGTGTGTGTGTATGTGTGTGTGTGAGTCTGTGTGTGTGTGTATGTGTGTGTGTGAGTCTGTGTGTGTGTGTGTGTGTCTGTGTGTGTGTGAGTGTGTGTACTCTGAATGTCTGTCCCCCCCTATCAATTCGAACACGGTGAATGAAAATTGAACGAAATTTGGTACAAAGGTAGCACTAGCAAAGGACACCTCAGTGTCATGTTTTATATCGCCGCCATCTTTACTAAAACTGAATGGCGGCCACTCAAACGTTCAAAACGTAAAATCAAATAACGACTAACCAAATCATCCGTTCTCTACCAAATTTGGTAACAACATACCTTCGTATAGGATGCGTCTTGTGACCAAATTACAAGGTCGTCCGCCATACCATTTCAGGATGGCGGCCGTGCGAATTATGCAAACTTTATAATCCATATCATGGGACCCACCAGTTCCGATTATCGAGCCGAGAATCGTTTTAACTGTTCTAAAGGAAGAGGCACGTTCGAAATTAAAAGTTTATTTTGTAATACTATAGTGCAGACGTGATTTTAAGAAGCTGAACTGATTCAGTAATAAGACAAGATGGCAGCGGATATCTTGTGCCGGACTTATATTTCACTAATTTGAGTATTGCATGCAATATAGCGTACTGATAAAAAATAAATAAACTTTGTATGAAATGCTTTATATATAAATAATATACTCCAGTGATGAAATCGTTTAGTATAAATCATTATTTGCTAACAAGTTCTATGTAAGTCATTTTAAATAGAACGATATTCGTTGACACAATTAGCTCAGTGGTAGAGTTGGTCACTGGTCGTGGCCGAGTGCGGTACGTGTGTGCGCGCTGTGTGACCGCATTGGAAGAGTTTACGGTTCCTAATACCGGTGCTTCCTTAGTTCCACGTGTGTACTGACCTTCCGTGTGTCATTCGGACAATACTTATTAAGTAGTGTTCCAGATAGGACAACAAAACCAGAAACCCAGAAAACCCCGCTGAAAATCATGTCCGGATACCAGAGAAAAAACACCGTACGCTGCCAATGGGACAGGCAGAGTTCTCGCCCCTCACCAGGAGAAATTCACCGCTGGATTGGCGATACCCTCCGGTTGACTGTCGACCAAGTAGAAGCCATCCAGTTAAATGCGCACGAAAAAACCATGTACATCAAGGTAATCAGCATATCTATTTATCAGAAATTGTTAAATACTTTTGCAGATCCTATTAAATTTCAGTATGATTCAGGCGAACTGACCAATGTTAAGCTCTCCACGGCGGATTCCAATATTACCACAGTGCGTATATTTAATGTCCCACTCGAAGTACCCCCTGAAATTTTCAAATCCGTCCTGTCGAAATATGGCACTGTGAGTGACGTCAGGAAAGAACAATGGTCTTCTGCTTATCAGTTCCCGGTGTATAATGGAATACGTGCCGTAACTATGGAAATCAAGCAAGATATCCCCTCCACTGAGGCTTTTGGTGGCCATTCTGGCTATATAACGTATAATGGACAGAAACAGACCTGTTTAATTTGCAATGCTACCACACATCTTCGTATTAACTGCCCAAAGAAAATGATTCCCCTCGGTATAACTCCTACACAACAACGACGTGTACAATACTCGGAAGTTGTGACGCAGCAAACGTCATATGAAAACATGCTCATTGATCAGTCGGCTGAGACAACACCGGGAGTGACCTCGGATACATCTGACGCAGAACTGGTACCTTGTCCTGACCAGGGCTGCGAGACACAGAGTGCCCCTGTGCTCTCGGCAACCTGTATCGCAGCCTTAGAACCAACTCTGCCGTTACTACAGGATGCCACAGAAATTTTGTCTTCACTGCCCCCGACTTCGCTGGTCCCTACCGACTCACTTACGAATGTTGATCGGGGATCCGAGAACGTCTCTAAGAAGATTAAAACAAATGCCTCGATTGCCGTACCAGCCCCGAAGAATCAAACTGGCTCCACAAAAGTTCCCGCAGCTGTGAAAAAGAAACAAAATCTTCTTTCTACGTCATCTAGGGACCCACGAACGCTCTCAACCGCTGACAGCCGGCCTATGAATGGCAGTCAAAAGGAACTATCTCAACCTAATTTGACATAGTGCACCAGGATAATTCTCACCTGTGTCTTCTTTCGAGTCCACCTTCCAGTATGTCTAGTACAGCTTTTATACTTCTCTTAATGGCGCAATTTCTCACTGTGGCCACTGTGAATATCAATGTAATAGAATGCCCTCTGAAATTTCACCTGTTGGAGAGATTCCTTCGAGATGCTGACATTGACATTGCTTTCATTCAAGAAGTTGCTATACCGCGTTTACCCATATCTGCCTTCTACAAACAATACATCAATACCGGTAATACAAATAGAGGGACCGGATTCCTCATAAGACATGATATTCCACTCGAAGGTGTGCTATGTCAACCATCAGGACGCATAATATCTGGACACATAAACAATACCACCCTGATAAATGTATATGCCCCGTCCGGGTCCAATAAACGTGTGGAACGGAAAATGTTCTTTCAACAGAGTATACTGCCTCATCTGCACGACGTTAAGGAAAAACTTATTCTTGCAGGGGATTTCAATTGTATTCAACGCCCAGAGGATTCCACTAGTCCATACAGAGGTGTCAACCCGGCTCTCAGGACCCTTCTTACCTCCCTACACCTCATTGATGCTGTGGATAGTTTAAGGGTGCCCCTGCCCCATTACACCTGTATAAGTCACAACTCCTCATCACGACTTGACCGCATCTACTTTTCACAGGAACTTATCCAGCCTAGACGATATGAAGTGATTCCTGCCAGTTTCACTAACCATCATGCTGTCGTATGTACAATCTCTTACCCCCATCCCATATTTCACATAGGAAGAGGTTATTGGAAGCTGAATTGCTCGCTGTTACTGGAGGAGGAATGCCAAGATATTTTCAGACAACACTGGATTCGATGGGTCCAACAAAAATGCAAATTTCGCGACTGCACAGACTGGTGGGATATTTTAGTTAAACCAGGGATCCGCCGCGTCTTTAAGAACATATCTTACCAACGAGGTCGGGAAAGACGGGATACAGTTGAATTTTACTATCGAGTTCTTCGCCAGCTCCAGCAAAGATCTGATGCTGGGGAGCGTATATATGACCAGATCCGGGAAGTTAAAACCAAGCTCCTGTCTCTACAGCAACGAACGCTCGCTCATATCAACGTGGCTTTAAAAGATCGTACAGTGCTCCCGGACGAAAGTGCAAGTGTATACCATATCGCCAAAGGACAACGTGAGCGGCAACGTAAATATATCCACCGCCTCCGCACCAGTACTGGAAGTGTCGTCACCTCCCCTGACGCTATACGTAGTGAAATATCATTATTTTATCAACGGTTCTACGCTAAGGCTCCCATTGATCCACAGCAGGAGACCCTATTGCTGTCATCTTGCAGTACCAAACTATCTCCGGACAACAAAACTCTGCTCAGCGCGGATATTACGGATGAAGAGATTCACTCTGTGGTTAAACAACTCCCAAACAACCGCTCACCTGGCATTGATGGACTGCCATATGAAATGTATAAACACTTCTGGCCTCTCATTGGCAAAGAATTTTGTCATGTCCTGCGTACCATTCTCCAACGTCGTGCTCTTTGTCAATCACATCACGAGGGTACCATAGTCCTCATACCAAAAACATCCTCTCCCATGGCAGTTGGTGACTTCCGACCAGTTACTCTGCTCTGCAGTGACTATAAAGTCCTTACCAAAGTACTTGCATGCCGATTGAAGACTGTTCTACCTAATATCATTGGTGGTGAACAATGTTGCAGTATTCCTGGAAGAACTCTGTTAACAAACTTAGCGATACTACGGGACCTACACCTAAAAGCCGAAATGCTCCCCACTGAGCCAATGAGTTTTCTCACCTTAGATCTTGATAAAGCTTTCGACCGCATCAGTCATGAATACTTGTACATGGTCTTGCAACACTTCGAATTTCCTGAAATCCTTATTGACTACATTCGTATGATAAATTGTAATGCTACGTCCAGAGTGCTCGTCAACGGTTTTCTTTCCCCTCTGATTCCAATACAACGATCAGTTAGGCAAGGATGTCCCCTTTCTATGCTACTTTTTGTCATTGGCCTTGAACCGTTCATTCGGACTACCCAGGTGAAGCTACAGGGTTACAATCTGTCCACACATGTTTTTGGAATGTGCGCCTATGCTGATGACGTATCAATATTGATCCGCAATGAAGAAGACATCTCCCACATCGATAGCGTCCTTCAGCTCTACCATATCGCCTCTGGAGCACAATCGAACCCCCAGAAAACTGCTTTGCTTCCGCTCAATACTAACTCAGTGATTACCCCACAGCCCTGGTTCCGGATAGTAAATGAGGTGAAAATTCTTGGCATTACCTGGAAGCAATCGCTTCTGGACACAGTGCAAGTTAACTGGACTAAGGTCATTGCCAAAGTTAGGGGAGTCCTGATCCAATTTGGTCAAAGAAACCTCAATATAGTGCAACGGGTCATGGTCCTCAACGTGTTTGCGCTCTCTAAAATATGGTATGACGCACAACTTTTCCCACTTCCCAAAATGTTTGAGAGCCAATTGGCAAAATATACAGGTTGGTTTATATGGCAAGGATTTTTGTTCTGAGTACAACGGGAACAGTTGTATCTCCCATCCCGGCAAGGCGGGCTAGGGCTAACAGCTCATGGCATGAAATGCCGTGCACTCCTCTGCAAGAACGATATCACCATTCTTTCCCAACATGACACTTTTACGAAAGCGCTATACAAAGATATTCGAAACACAGCCCGTGGTTGTGATAGAGCTTTGCCGAAGATATTTAGGGACCATCAACAGCACCTTCTGGAAACTGTTCGCCAAATGCCATCAGGGATTGTTCCAACGACGAAAAGTATCTATAACATGTTGCGGCAAGTGGTACACTCCAAACCGCGAATAGAGGCCACCACCCTCTACGTCCATTGGCCCACTGTTTGGAAAAATTTTGGGGCTATGTCCATTTCTTCTGCTGTACACTCCCAAGTTTTTATCTTCCTCAACGATCTCATCCCAACCGCTCTACGGCGATATACCATCCATCTTGAAGCTTACCCATGGTGTACTATATGTGGTCAAACTGATACGGCGATACACCGCTTCACATCATGCACGCGAGTTGCCTCCACGTGGCTGTGGTGTAAGGTAAAGTATGTCAACTATTAAATGTGCCCTCGTATGACCTTGATGACAGGAAGTTGGTTCGTTTGTCGGTGACCGCCTTCCCCCAAATTAAACAGACTGCCATTGTGTGGATAATGGGCCAATATGTACACTTCGTGATGGACAATGATCAACATTTCTCTTTCCTGGATCTCAGGTATCACCTGCAAAAAGAGCGTTGGAAGCTTAGTGAATGTGGACAATTGTACGATAAATATGGACACTATCTGGATTTCTTGTGATGTATTAGTATGGTATTTATTATGTCTGAAAATTCTGTAATTCTGTAAAGAGCTAATAAAAAAAAAAAGTGGTAGAGCGTTAGCCTATCGCTCAAATGCCTATGGTTCAAACCCGATCAGAGCTAGGTTTTTTGCTTGAAATGTTATATGTTTATTGTTTTGTAATGACTCAGATGTTTTAAAATTAAGCGTTATATTGTGCACATTATGGTGCAAAATATATATTTAATTAAAACATAATTCGCCAGCAGATTTACTCGGGACATCTAGCTGCCAAAAAGGTAACTTCCAGATTTTATTGAAAAGTTTCTTCTTCTGGCCGCTAGAATGCACTCGCTCTGTTAGGATTATATTGTTCGATATGTCACCAATAGATGTCACGACTAGTCTACGTGGGGATCCATTGATTACTATACCATTATCATTCTATGCGCATCGAATTTGAAGAATGACAAGATGATACTACGATACATTTTAACTTTTTATTTTAAAGGGTTTGTAACAGCCTATTTTGCGTTACTTGAAAATGTTATTAAGCGTTATATTGTGCACATTATGGTGTAAAATATATATTTAATTAAAACATAATTCGCCAGCAGATTTACTCGAGACATCTAGCTGCCAAAAAGGTAACTTCCAGATTTTATTGAAAAGTTTCTTCTTCTGGCCGCTAGAATGCACTCGCTCTGTTAGGATTATATTATCGAAAATATCCACATAGTTTGTATACACACGTCTCTGTAGGGTCATGGAAAGATTTGTTAATTCAATTAGGGTTGTGAAAGCCATGCACAACCAGACGTGTAAAGACATGCCTCAACTCAAAGTTGGTTGTTGCCCACGGCAGGTCGTAATAATAATAATAATAATAATGTTATTGGTTTTACATCCCTTTTAACTACTGCTGATTTTAGAGACACCGGGGTGCCGGAATTTTGGTCCGAAGGGGATCTTTAACGTGCCAGTAAATGTACTGACACGGCTCCCTCGCATTTGTGCACCCTCAAATGCCAGCTGACTGCGCCAGGATACGAACCTGCAACCTAGGGCCCAGCAAGCGAGAACGTTACCGCTGAGCCACGCCGCCAGTCCGGTCGATTATGTCTCCAGATCCATAACATTCTTGATATACTTCTTATCTTTCTTTCTTCAATGATGGTAGCAGTTTTTATCTAGGTTGTGGCGTTTGGTAGAGGTAAATCGTTTCTAAGGTCTTCAACAAAGAATAGTTCTATTATACTCTTTGATAATAACAACGAGTTATAACTATACTCATACATTTAGGAGAAAGTAGGCTATATGTTCTTTACTGAACATCTTGTTTTTTTTTTAGTAATGTTTTCTCCCCTGTGGATTTACAACGTTTCCCGTAAGAAACTTGATTGGATATTCTGAGGGACACCTGAGATGGGTCCGGTATTTCTTTCTTTCATTGACATTGGAATGTATCCTGTAAATTGGGTGATTTTAATCCATTGTCCATGAATCTATGAATTTTTCAGGAGTGGACAATCAGTAATAATAGGCTTCCAATCTCTCTGGTCTAAATTCACACGAAAGATAGAATAAGGCCATCAATTCAAATCGTGTGGCATTCTCCATTAACAAGCTGCCTATTTTAGTAGAAACCATTACAAAAATCACAGTCAGTCTGAAAGACTAGACGTTATATCATTTCAAATGACGCATGCTACAAATGCTACACATGTTACAAAGGCTCAGGAGGGATTCTCGCTTCGCTCGAAGCCCCAGGACTCTTTCAACAGACTCCATTATCCATTAACTTAGGCTTCCCGCGCGGGCACCTTTTTAAGGATCATCCTGTATTTGAGTCTGACATCTTTTACAACTCTTTAAGGGTCACCCATAATGTGAATTGAATCTAACATACTGTACAACTCGTTAAGTGTCACCCTGTATTTTGCTCTGACGTCCTGCACACCTCTTTAGGAGGCACCCTGTGTTCTTATCTGGCATCTTGTATATCTCTTTAGGAGTCACCCTGTATTCTTATCTGGCATATTGTATATCTCTTTAAAAGTCACCCTATATTCTTGTGTGACATCTTGTACACCTCTTTATGAGTCACCCTGTATTCTTGTCTGACATCTTGTGCACCTCTTTAGGAGTCACCATATATTCTTCTCTGCCATCTTGTACACATCTTTAAGAGTCACCTTGTATTATTATCTGGCATCTTGTATTATCTCTTTAGGAGTCACCCTGTATTCTTATCTGGCATCTTGTACACCTCTTTAGGAGTCACCCTGTATTCTTTTAGCTTCACTCGAAGCCCCAGGTCGCTCGACGCCCCAGGACTCTTTCAACAGGCTCCATTAACTTAGGCTTCCCGCGTGGCTGCATAACGTCACGCACTCGCCGTCCATTACCCATTAACTTAGGCTTCTCGCGCAGCTGCATGACGTCACCGTCTCCGTCTCCGTAACGCATAACTTTTGACTCAAGCATAACGATGAAGTCGACAAGATCATTTTAAATTATAAAATTAGTTACCTGTCAGATTCATTTAAAAAAATGTTATTACGACTATTGATTAAACATATGAAATAATTTCAGCGCCTTGCAAAACATTTCTACTGTATTATGTCACAAAACGTACAAATTAATATTGGAAAACTGCCATCGAGTCTTATAATTTGCACAAACTCCTTCTAGGATGAAAATCGTTGAGCACAAACGTTGGAATCTTCATTTGAAACATCTCCAGCCCATTGATAGCCGTACTTGATATGGGCCCCAAACCGCTAAGCCGTATTCCACTATGGGGTACAATTTGTACATAATAGCGTGTAATTTTGTAATAATATCCTATTTCATTCAAGTTAGAGCATGTAGATACTTATTTCCCACTTTCGGTAACGCAACTGGCCCTGGGGTTCACTCAGCCTACACCAGAAATGAGTACCAGGGTAATTCCTGGGAGCAAAGACGGCCGGGCATGGAGCTGACAACTCCATCCCATCTAGTGCCGATGTCACAAAGAATGGAAGCCTCTACCTTCCACTACTCCCAGGGCCTCCATGGCCTGTACGGAGTTGGCTTTGCTTTTTTGCAATGTAGTTGGCACAATTTGTGTTGACCGACTGGAAAGCTTTCTTTAAGAGAACAAGGAAACAGGACGCAGGAGTTTACAAAGTGCCTTGCTCCTGTTGACAGGTTTACATAGGGAAAACGAAAAGACGCGTTTCCATTAGGATTTCACAGCACATTCGAGACACAAAACAGATAAACTACAGATCTGCAATAGCTGAACATGCTGACGTCACGAGACACGCCATCGAATTTTATAACGCCGAAACTGTTGCTAAAATTCCTGGATATCAAAACAGGTTAACTAGAGAGCCAATAGAGGTCGTGAAACATCCCAATAATTTCAATCGCGAAGATGGTTTCAGACTTAGCAACTCTTGGAAAGTTCTCCTAGCGTGCGACTGGCAGGGTCGCGGACCAATCAGGGAGCAGCGTGACATCATTGCACCGCAAGCAGGCACCTCTGGCTGGAATAACCGTCAGTTTGAGTACGGACACCAAGGACCATGCAATATAAGAGATTCGTCACTTTTGGTTATAACATTGCCAAGAGATCGCACCACCTGAGGCTATGTACTGCTGTACCAAGTCTGACAACATAAGAAGTAAAAAGCCATATGAATGTCGCCTTTATTACACGAAATTGTACCGTATGATCTGCGAAGAGTTATTGATTATTGATGAAAATAATACGAACATAACTGCGCCTTTCGCTAGGCGCAGAAATATACGTCCAGATAGCAAAATAATAAGTTTTTATATATATATATCCATGTTGGCAATAGATTTGTCACGATAGACACAGTTATGCTGTTCTAGAGCTTAATTCACTTTCAGGCTAATTGAACATGACTCTCCTACACTACAGAATTGTTGGGATGTTCGATTAATATAAAGAAAACTGTCCAAACGCACATGGTAATATTGTCATAACCTCACTTTTCGCCTAGGCTACCATACCGCCTGCCACCCACCCCTCCCCAGTCATCCCAAACAGCGAATGGTATTGCAATGCAAAGGAGAATGGGTAAGAAAACAAACAAGAGATGCAATGCACACATTTATTCTATATTCTTTTTAAATCAAAATGAACAAAACATTTATTCTAGAATAGTCCATGCTGCCCACTAGTTTTACATATGGTCAACACCAGGTCAATGATAATTCACACAAAAATAAAGGAAATATTCCAATAACAGTGCACAGTACATTAATGCATTCCAGTTTTATAGCACCACTTTTTCAAACATGCTGGTAAGTTAGTTCACATTGCATGTTATTTTGTCGCACAAATTTCAGCGTTGGCTGTAACTCGTTTGCGAGTATAATGTTCTTCCTAATGGTCCTTTCCAACAAATGTACGTACACAAATATAGAACACACACACAATTTTGAAATATAAATTCAGTGTCATTCTTAAGACAAATGGAAGCCTACATATGGATTGCATATTGTATTAAGGCACTTGTTCATCTTGATTGCAACACGATACTCGTACATCTTTCCATTTCATTATAATTCGTACATCCCGGGGCTTGGCATTTCTTCCTCCCTTGTTGTGGCATGATTGATTCTCAATTCAATTCAAATAAATAATATAATACCGGCGAACAACATAACCAACAACACGAGGAAAATGAATCAAAACAGACCAACTACGGAGTGCCAGCTACGGAACCTTAGTGAATGAATGAAAATTCACAGCCTGCTTCCAGTCTCCGACCGGGTCAGGAATGGAATGAATGAAGCCCCCATCTAGTGGCGAGGATAGGAACTGTGCCGGCTGCCGAGGCCTGACGCACTCCTCTGGGGCAATGATTACATAAAGACAGATGAAATGATAGTGGAGAATGTTGCTGGAATGAAATTTTGACAGGGAAAACCGGAGTACCCGGAGAAAAACCTGTCAGTCTCCGTTGTGTCCAGCACAGATCTCACATGGAGTGACCGGGATTTGAACCACGGACCCAGCGGTGAGAGGCCGGTGTGCTGCCGCCTAAGCCATGGAGGCTATTACGGAACCTTAGTACTGAAATTAATTCTTTATTGGTTGGCAGAACATCTGGAGCAGAGCTTTACAGTGACCCACGCACTCCCTATGATCTGTCATCCCCCTGACGGACACCAACTTGTACCTACCCATGATTAAGGCTACTGCACTGACAGCCGAAACGTCAGGAAACTATCACCGATACACTACGTGGCTCCGTCCTGTAATCCTAGATGATAAACTAGACACCGGCCGCGAAAGCCTGCGATCTAAACACTGAAAAGTGACTTCTATCAATTTAATATTGTTGTATATGTATATGTTTATCATATCTTCTTATAATTCCGAAAACATGTTACACTTGGCGTAAGGATGTGTCATATCAAAAATTCTTTCTGACAGAAGGTTTAGGTAATTTTTACAGGTCTATTCACTATTTTCAACGGTTTTGATATTGTGCTTATTAATTATGATTTATTTCTGTCAAAGCTCCATTTTCCCACCTATTTGGTCAATGGTTGTTGTTATCAAAACACTTTACTGAGATTAGATTTTTGGGCCTTATAGGAAGAATAGTATGAACTTTGAATGGATTCGAGTGTTCGCATACTAAGAAAGTTATAGAGAAATTTCACTTTTTCGAAAAAAAAAGTCCCCATTCCACCCCCGGGTGCGATTTTGCCATTTAATGCACTTGAATGAGATTTTGAATGGTTATAGGCCTATTTTATGTATATTTTTAATGTGATTGGCGCAAAATGACGCTAAAAATCGAGCCCACAAGAATGTTATATAATATATGCCCTATATAATAATAATAATAATAATAATAATAATAATAATAATAATAATAATAATATTTTATATTATTTAATCGATTTTTCCCCTTTAGGAGAGCGATTGAACTTGAATACATGATTTCATCTCCTGGCGTTTTCCCGCTTCTCTTCCCAAAACCTGTTCATCCTCTCAGAATGCTCCTTCTACCGCTCAGCTCAATCAATTTTCATGTTGTTTTTTTCTGGCCGTTTCTTCTTTCTTCCCAAAAACCTCTCTTATATTCTCTAAGCTTCCTCTTTCTTTCTTTCTTTCTTTCTTTCTTTCTTCTGTCCACTTCTTTCCTGTTTATTTTCTCTTTGGTCGTTTGCTCAAACTTCTGTTTTTTAATTTTTTCTCTGTATATTTTCGTGTCTGCCATGTCTTCATTGGTTGGGAATCGAACCCGGTCCACCTTGGTGAGAGGTAAGTAGCTTGACTGCTGCGCCACAAGGACCCTCATGTTAAAATTCAATGGATTGATGTGTGCAACCAGGGATCCAGTTAACATTCTCACTCAGCAGATAAGTTATAAATAACTGAACTTTAATTTGGCGCTCACAGGTACGAGGTGGACTACTGTATATTAATTCACACAGACACTTCCTAGCGTTAATAACGGGACAGGTAATTGTCATGTTTGATGAAATCAAAATTGCATACATGAATGATTAATAGCGCAGCGCAAATGTCCAGGCTTTCTATTACGTGGGAGATGAACTAATTAGAGCAACACTCGCCCTGCCACAAACATAAATTATCGATTCTACACGCATTTGGCACATGCATATTCGTTGAGACAACAGCCACTCAAGTGTTACGGCAAGAGGAGACGTTCACCTCAAAAGGTTGTCGTCTCGCAGAACCAAGACAAAGAACCATGGAAAATATGTTTCTATTCGTCTAATTAGCGGTTTCGGTGGCGTAGTTGGTAGCATGCTGAGCTTCTATGCCCAAGGACACGGGTTCAAACCCGGACGAAGTCGTTGGATTTTTTAAGAGCGTTAAAAAATCCTCAGTATGCCTTCCTTCGGAGGGCAAGTAAAGCCGGCAGTCCCATGTCATAGATTTATGACATGTAAAAGAATCTTCCACTAATTACACTTTAGTGAAGCTAAATTATAAGTTAGATTTCGCTAATGCTCTTAGGTTCCAACGTTCGTTGTCAGGAGCTGACTGCGGTGGCATCTAGTAACCAAGCTCACAACGTTGTCGTTGACATTGGCGTTTGGTAGCAAAAGTAGGAACTATTTTAAAATTGAATGTCTGCAGACTTTACGGGAATTAAAAACAGATAACACACACTAATACAGCCATCACAATTATCACCGGTCATCAAATAGTTTCTACACACACCCAGAATACACGGGGCTACAAGACCGCGATGTTGCAGCCCCTAAACTGAGGAACCAACCAACCATTCGTCTAATCAGATTGCCTTCTTCTAGTGTATGGTGAACCGTGCATCATTCAATGAATGGGAACAAAGTGCGTGTTGAGGACTGTTATATCTTTCGAGAAGGTGAAGGACTTTGGTCGCTACACTTTGTTTTACTTTATATTCCAAGCGGGCTCTGTATTATTATCTCTGCGGTCTGTTTTGGAGGACATGATTGATCATTGCCTGCTTTGATTTATTGAAAATAAAATAAGTATCAGTACGATATTATAAAAGAAACTATACGCCGGTTAGGCTTTCGATAGTTACAATTTCGTTTCGTAACATTGTGGCGACCTTTGTCAGGATAAAAGCGAAAATGGATTCTCTAATAAAGAAAAGAAGTATTATTCGGAGTTCATTTACGCGAATATACAACAACGTGGACAATGATATAACGAAGAATAGTGATGAGATGCTTGTGGAGGCAAACCTGGTGGTGTTCAAGAACAAAGCCAGAGATCTAGCAAAACTGGATGAAGAAATTATAGATCTTATGCTAACAGAAGACTACGCAACTGCAGATCTGGAAAAGGAAATGACTTCTGCGGATGAATATGCAAGTAAGGCCAAACTATTGGAAGTAAAATATGAAAACTACATGTAAAGTAAGATAGCTGACATGTTAAATGCTTCATCTGACCTGACGCCTTCAAACGAAGCCCATGCAAAACGCAAGTTTAAATTACCCTTGTTAGAATTTAAGAAGTTTGGAGGGGATGTAAGGGAATGGTTGGCGTTCTGAAGACAGTTCCGAAAAATACATGAAGATCCTGATATAGCCCAGGAAGATAAGTTTCAGTACTTATTACAATCAACATTACCTAACTCTCGCGCCCGCGAGATAGTTGAAAGTTTCCCACCAATTAGTGAAAACTATCAAAAGGCTCTCGATAGTTTGATGTCATGATTAGGGCGTGATGAATTAATAATAATGTTATTGGTTTTACGTCCCTTTTAACTACACTGGCTTTTAGAGACGCCGGGGTGCCGGAATTTTGCCCCGAAGGGGATCTTTAACGTGCCAGTAAATGTACTGACACGGCTCCCTCGCATTTCCGCACCCTCAAATGCCGGCTGACTGCGCCAGGTTTCGCGTGATGAATTACTTGTTGAAGTATATGTTAGGGAGCTTCTGAAAATAACCCTTAATTTAACCACCAGTAGCGATAAACCTGATCTTTCGTCCATGTATGATGGCATAGAAACACAACTTCGTGCTTTAGAGACGCTAGGAGTGACATCAGAGAAGTATGCCGCAATGCTTTTTCCTCTTGTGGAATCGTCCCTGTCAGAGGATCTGTTACGTGCTTGGCAGAGGAGTTCATTCACATCGGGGGAGTCAGCACAAAATTCAAAGCTGGGTAACTTGATGGTGTTTTTGAAGCAGGAAGTGGAAAGTGAGGAGAGGATATCTATGGCTATAGAAGGATTTCATTTAGAATCAAAAGGCAAGAATGTTAGTGAAAGTACGTTACCAACTGCGGCCTGTCTAATTAATGTTAAATCTTCCAAACCCGTATGTATCTTCTGTGATGGAACTCATAACAGCATGGACTGTTACAAAGCTCGTAAGTTTAGTTTGGAAGAGAAGATGAAAGTTGTCAGAGATAAAAGATGCTGTTTCGGCTGCTTGAAACCCAACCATACTAGTAAGAAATGCAAAACTTTTTTAAAATGCATTGTTTGTGAGGGTAGGCACGTACCTCTCATGTGTAACAAAGCCAGCGTGTCTGTCAGATCTGACAAAATCGATATTCCTTCAGTCGAGAACAATTTGTCAAATGAGAATTGTGGACAAGTTCTTTTGAAAACTTTTACTGCTGTAATTAAGGGTGTTGCTGAAAAACCAATACGTGTTCTGTTCGATGACGGTTCTCAGAGATCCTATATTAGGAGTGACTTAGCCAAACAGATGGAATACCAGTCTATAGGCAGTGGTAGTGTGGTACATGCACTCTTTGGTGGTTCCCATTCTAAGCCATATGAACACCAGTGTTACAAAGTAAGGTTAGGCAGTATGGATGGGAAATATGCATGCAACTTTGATGCTTTGGATCAGGACGTTATTTGTTCAAATGTGCCCACTGCTCGAGAAGGTCCATGGTTGAGCGAACTGGAAGACGAAGGAATAAAGCTTACTAGTGATAATGGGGATCCTATCGATGTGTTGATTGGAGCAGATGTTTGTGGTAAGCTGTTGACTGGTAAGAAGAAGAATCTTAATTGTGGTCTTGTGGCTATCGAAACACACTTGGGATGGACAATCATGGGGAAGAACAAAAATGAAAGCTTAGGGAACATTAACCGTTCAATGATGGTCTTGTCAATGTTGTCCACTGAGAAGTCGTTAACTACCTTGTGGGACTTAGATGTATTAGGAATTGAGGATCCAATAATGAGAACCAGCAAGGCTGAGATGAAACGCCTAGCTAAAGACCATTTTGAGAAAACTGCTTGTGTAAATGAAGATGGAAGGTATGAGGTTCAGTTGCCCTGGTTAGAATATCTCCATCCCCTTCCTGGGAATTTCAACCTGGCAAAGCGCAGATTGGACTCGACGGTGAAGAAGATGGCGGGCAGTAATTCTTTTGAGCATTATGATGATGTGTTGACTGAATGGTTAAGGGATGATGTTATAGAAGAAATACCAAGAGAAGAGTGGGACAATGGACATTATCTTCCTCATAGGCCTGTTTTTAAAGAAAATAGTACAACCCCTATTCGGCCAGTCTTCGATGCTTCAGCAAGAGTGCAAGGGTGCCCATCTCTAAACCAATGCATTGACAGAGGCATTAACTTGATTGACTTAATTCCACCACTTTTGCTTCGCTTCCGACTTCATGAGATAGGAGTGATAGCAGATATAAAAAAGGCTTTTTTTTGCAAATCAATCTTGCTAGAGAGGACAGAGACTTTCTAAGATTTTTGTGGTTTGACAAGTCGGGTAACTTGAGAATATTTCGACACACCCGATTAGTGTTCGGTGTGACTTGCAGTCCCTTTCTGTTGTGTGCTGTTTTAGAGCACCATCTAAAGATCTGTTCGATGCCCAGAAAAGATGGAAATTCTTCCTATTCCTCAAATACTATTACTACACTGCTGAAGTCTTTCTATGTGGATAATTGTGTAGAAAGTGTTGGTGATGAAAAGGAGCTAGATTGCTTCAAAGAGGAATCCACTGATATATTTACTAAGGGCAAGTTTGATTTATGAGGGTGGGATTTTACCAATCCTGAACTTCCATTGAAAGGCATTAAGCCTACTTCAGTTTTAGGTCTTCTTTGGGACAAGAAAGAAGATGTCTTGTTTGTGAACACTGATTTCTGGGAAAGTGAAGACATGAACAGGATCAGTAGAAGATCAGTATTATCTTTAGCACAGGTTATTTGATCCCATTGGTGTTTTATGTCCAGTGACACTTTTCCCCAAGATTCTTCTCCAAAAGTCTTGGATAACAAAAAATGGTTGGGATGAAGAGCTGGAAGAGGACCTCAAACACTCTTTCATGGCTTGGATGGCAGACTTGCCACTTCTGAAAGATATTAAGATTCCAAGGTGGATAACAATGGTAGACAGTGATAATACTTTGAGTTCTATCCATTGATTTTGTGATGCCAGTCAGGAAGCCTATGCAGCTGCAGTGTTTATTAGATTAGAGAACAGTTCTGGGGTAAGGATTCAGCTCATTCAAGCAAAATCTCGCGTGGCACCGATAAAAGACATCAGTATTCCTAGGCTTGAATTGCTTGCAGCAGTTATTGGTGCGCGACTGACCACTTCCATACTACAAGAGATGGAATTTAAAGGTCTTCAGCTGTTCTTATGGAGCGACTCGTCTACCGTTATAGTGTGGATCAAACGAGAGGAACAATGGAAAACCTTTGTGAGTAATCGAGTGGATGAAATTAGGAAACTTACCCAAAAAGAAGCATGGAGACATATACCTGGAAAAGAAAATCCAGCTGATCTACCTAGCAGAGGGTGTCCTATTAGGAAGTTTGTAACATCGAAATGGTGGAAAGGACCGGAATGGTTACAACTTGCACGAGATATGTGGCCAGTACAAGAGAACCTGATGGCTGGGGAAGTTGTTCTAATAGGCTCAGACAACAGCAAGAAAATTGATTGGCCTATTGCTATTGTACAGGAACTTATCCCAGGGAAGGATGGAGTTGTAAGAGTAGCACGGCTGAAGACATCATCTGGAACTCTGATTCGGCCAGTACAAAGACTTTGTCCTTTAGAGATCTCATCTGGAGCTTGGTGTAGTGGTAACCAGTCGACCCTACCTGTAGAAGACCAGTCACCGTTGGGACCAGTAGCTGAGGAGATACCTGTAGTTGGCTATTCCATGGTGAAGACAAGATGTGGAAGAAAAATAAAAGTGCCATCAAGGTTTTCGGAGTGAACTGTAAATAATGTGTGTTGAGACAAATGTCTCAAGGTGGGAGTGTGTTGAGGACTGATATATCTTTCGAGAGGGTGAAGGATTTTAGTCACTACTCTTTGTTTTTGTTTATATTCCATGCGGGCTCTGTATTTATTATCTCTGTGGTCTGTTTTGAAGGACATGACTGATCATTGTCTGCTTTGATTTATTGCAAATAAAATAAGTATCAGTACGATATTATAAAAGAACATAGGCCTATACGCCGGTTAGGCTTTCGATAGTTACAATTTCGTTTCGTAACAGTGCGATTGCTCTTGTTGCAATAGTGACAAGTTATCGGAAATGTTTCGATGCAATATTATCTACTCTAATTTCAAAGCGGCCCCCCAGCGCAAAAAATATAGCCATGTTAAAACGTATCCCAGTAGAAATGAACACGATTAAGGAAAATTTGCATTTCATAAACGAGGTCAATGTTCCAAATGTACTGTATTCAATTATTAATTTAGAAATGTATTCTTTATTCATTCATTCATTCGTTTCTTCTTATTTCTCGGAATTTGGCCAACTATGGACCGCATGAAACTTAAGGCTTCTTGGCCTTTCTTCTCTTCTCTTCCCAGAACCTCTTCATTGGCGGCTTCGGTGGCGTAGTCGGTAGCATGCTGAGCTTCTATGCCCAAGATCGCGGGTTCAAATCCGGCCGAAGTCGTCGGATTTTTAAAAATCCCTCAGTATGCCTTCCTTCCGAAGGAAAGTAAAGCCGTCGGTCCCATGTCATAGATTTATGGCATGTTAAAGAACCTTCCACTAATTACACCTGTGTGAAGCTAAATTGTATAGGTTAAGAATGTCAACAACGCTCTTAGGTTGCTACGATCGTTGCCAAGAGCCGACTGCGGTGGCGTCTGGTAGCTAAGTTCTGAACTAGTAGTTGTTGACGGTTGCGTTTGGCGTCAAAAGTAGGAACTATTTGAAAAATTCAAAAGTCTGCAGTCCTTACTTGAATTAAAGAAAACAGATAACACACACTAATACAGTCATCACAATTAACACCGGTTATCAGACAGATTCTACACACACACAAAGTACACGGGGCTACATGACCACGTTGTCGCAGCCCCTAAACTTAAGAACCAACCACCAACCAACAAACCTCTTCATTCTTTCTTTTCTCATCCTTCTCTCCTTCCCGGAAATGATCCTTACAGGTTTGTTAAGTAGTGGTTTCTCTTTGAACGATTTGAAATCCTTTACTTTTCTTTTGAACGCACTTCTATCACGAATTATCTCTGGAGCAATCCCAACTTTTGCTGCATCCCTCTTGACCTCATCTACCCACATAGAGGTGACCTTGAATTCCATAATGTATCGTTATTATTTATTTATGTATTTATTTGTTTATTTTGAGAAAGAATTCAGAGGAAAATGGAAAAGTAATTTCGTGAAACAATGTGTATTTGCATCTTCAGTTGATAGTGTCGTTTGATGCAACTCTCATGGCCCCCTATTCTGAGCTAATATTCATTTGTATAATGCTGCTGCCCCCAATATCGGATGCAAGCAATCTTTTCAGCACATTCATAACTTGGTCTTTCACTATAGTTATTATCCTCCTCCTCTCGTCTTTCAACGTTCACCTTCTGGCGAAGTGACAATCATTCTTGAGTGTCACCATGGGTTTGTTTCCCAATTCTGCCAAGAAATGTTTAGTTCTGTTCTGGGGGCTGGAATGAAGTTTTCTAAAACCTAGTGAGGGAGAACTGAGAAGTAGTGGTTTCGTTTCCTTCCTCAGCAATACTAGAAATGCATTTGCATAGTTCCCACTCCTGCTTCAGGCGAATATAACTTGGTTTCATATGAATATTGATTAGGTGGAAAATACATATCTTTTACCTAGTTATTTCGACTTTTTGACTTGTTAACTTTCCGCCCGTGCGGATCACAGGTCATTCATGATGATGATGATAATTGTTGTTTTAAGGGGCCTAACATCTAGGTTATCGGCCCCTATACAGGTCATTCAAGAACGATATCTATCTGCCAAGTTCTTCACTTCACTCCAAGTCTTTCCAGCATTATCAGCCTCCTTTTCAAAGGTACGTTTCCACGTATTCCTTGGTCTTCTTCCTATCCATGTCCCTTGAGGATTGTAGTCTAGAGCTCTCTTTTCTACCGCATCAATCTGTTTCCACAGTGTGTGCCCGATTCAGTCCCCATTTACTCTGTTTAATTTGGACTTAAATAGGTTGTTGGTTAGTCGTTTGCCACAGCACTTTGTTTTGGATTATATCTGGCCATCGTTTACCTAGAATTCGGTGCAGACAACGATTAATGAATATTTGAAGTTGGTGGCCAAGAATTGGTAACTTTCCATGTTTCACATGCATACAATAGGGCAGCTTTCATATTATTATTAAGAAGTCTGATTTTTGTCTTTCTGGATATGTTACGGTTTGGTTTTACCGAGTTTAGGTAGGTATCATTAACTTTGTGCCTCTATCTCTCCAGTTCAAAAGAACTCTCCAAAATATATTCCTTTCCCCACTTCTTCGTTTATCATACTATTTACCCATCTGATCTTTAACGTTCTCCTTTAAACCACTTTTCAAATGCATATTTTATCCTGTCTTTATGCTTCATCAACAATCCGAGTTTCATTTCCGTTGATTACCAACCGCCAGATAAGGGTTCAGAAAGGATTTTCATTTACGGTACTTACATCTTTAGGTATATTTGGTATGAGAAGATTTCTTTCCTTGTGATCGAGTCCCGCTTAAATCCACAATTTCAACTTCTGTTTTAAGAGCAGGTGACCTATCGCGCGCGGCTATTCCGATTTGTCACTTGAATCGGGTAACAAAAGAAGATCAGGCTGCGCTAATGCGGTGTATTACGGGTATAATGAGAGCCAAGTTTCTCGTCGTGGTGCGGGATTGGAAAATGTATTTATGTGTTAAATGAAGTTATTAAAATTCTCAAGGAAACGAAACTCGTATTAAAGTTGCTAAATTAATTTCAAGTGCAGCAAAGTTGGCGAGCAAGTTGAACAAGAACGGGAATTAGAACACTTGTCGGCTACAGAGTTCGGATAGCGATACTGCGGCTCAATTTACTGTTATTCCCACAACTCAAGGAATGCCACAAAGTGGTTGTGGTGTTTCTTACCTTAAGGGGAAGAACAACTAGGACATCTGTTCCTACTGATAAGGATTATAATGAAAATCGTCATCGCTCATTTGCTGCAACTGTGGCATAACTAGAAATCTGTACTTTTTCAGTCTTTAACTAAATGTATTGCTGGAAAATATTTTTTATCAATTGATGAAATCTAAACTACTCTATCGTTATTCTTGGCTACGTGAGACTAATTAATTTGTTGTGCCAGTTTCCGAAAATATTGGAATTACATACCGAACACTGATACTTATTAATTGCATTGGTGTCTGCTACACTCATCTGAAGCACAGTTATAAATCTCCAATTCAATTTGGCGTCAAAACCGTAGTTTCCCACAAATATCCAATTTTGAGTTATGTCACTGTTGCGCCAAATGAGCGATATGGTGTATATTTCGCAAAACTCACGCTCTTAAACTAGAGGGAATTAGAAGGTGCCAAAATCTATCGAAGTGTCTCATTAGCACAGGAAAGAACTTATTTGATGAAAAGTCAACGGAAATATATTGCTTTGTTTATAAAGTGCGTCAAATAAGCAAGACGATAGCCCCTTGTCAGAACTGTCTCACGTCCAGCCCGAATAACAGTAAAGCCGTGCGGGTTGCATATACACATGGGGCGTTACAAGTAACTGATCGTAAAAAATGCGGCAGTGACGAATTGCATTCTGATTTCATAAATATCAACAATTGGTTTAAAAAATGCGTTTAAAATATAAACAAGAGCTCCTGCCACAAATATGTCGCGTCGACCCTGTATGACAGTAAAGACAAGCCCTCTGTTATATAATATTTCAGTAAGGGGTATCTTAGCTATCAACCCCGTGTACTTGAGTGTGTGTTGAATTCGTATTTTAAGCTGTATTTCTTAAGTGACTGTAGTCTTATGGTGGCTGAATAATAAATAAATCTCTATATATAAAAATGAATGTTACATGGTAGTTTGGGTGATATGTTGATTACACTCCAAGGAAGGTTTCTGGCTTAGTAAATCCATTTTACAGTAGGCAGCGCACGAGTAGATTCAACAAATGAGCGACGACGTGCGAAGCGTTTCAACAAAGTCCCGTATGCGTTCATATACCATTCGTTCGATAGTGATGAAACTTTGGTGAATTGTTGTGTACACTCCTGGGAAGGTGTCTGGCTTAGTATCTCCATTTTACAATAGGTAGTGTACGAGTAGATTCAAGAGCGATGGTGCGCGAATCGTTTCAACAAAGTCCAGTATGCGTTCATATAGACTACCATTCATCCGATTGCGATGAAACTTTGGTGAATTGTTGTGTACACTCCAGGAAAGCTTTCTGGCTTAGTATATCCATTTTACAATATCCATTTCACATTAGATAGCTCACGAGTAGACTCAACAAATGAGTGACAGCGCACGAATCGTTTAAACAAAATCCCATATGCGTTCATATGCCAATCCAATTGCGATGAAACTTTGGCGAGTTGTTGTGCACGCTCCCGCGAATGTTTCTAAATTAGTAAATCCATTTTACGATACTTAAGAGACAGTAAACGGAAATTGAAAAAAATATTCTGTATCCAAAACCACTTCAAGAAACAAAATTACAACGCCAACACTTTCTTTGATTGGCATTGCAACGCATGCCGGGTACAGCCTGTAAATAAATAAAAAATAAAAAATAAGTAACTCAGTAAATAAATACATAAATTAGTTACTAAATCTCTACACAAAATAAAACAATGTCCCCAATTCTTGAATGTAACGGGTAATCTCGACAACCACTGGATGGATTTTGATGCTGATTTCACCATTCTGTAAAAGATTTCTAGAGGAAGGTTTCTGTAGAAAAACATTCATTTATGACCAATGGAAGTCAAACAGTAACGATTTCAGTGAATCGAAGAATAACCTGCCGTCCGTGTGCCATTTAAGCTTACGCTGGGTAAACCGTTAAAAATATCTATATAGCCTACTATGAGTGTAGAATTGTTCCGCTAGAAAAGTTCTACAAAATTGTCCAGGACAGCATATCTCCCTTTTTAATACATTGCCCATCATAAGTGTTCTTCCGTTTTAATTTCTTCCAACAATCTCCATTCAGTGGAAATTTAAGTTACTAGCTTTGGAGCGAGTTTACGAGCTAGCTTCGGCCGGCATCAAACTGTCGAGACGTGTCGAGTTAAGACTTCAGAAAAGAGTACAGTATATGTGTTTGGAGTTTCGCTGTTCCCTCGGCTTTTCTAAATTGCGTCTGGGACCTGCCGTCCATGCGCCTTTTAAGTTTAAGCTTACCAGGCGAAACCGGGGCGGGTTGCTGGTTAATAAATAAATAAATAATCGTATTGGCCTACTTATCTGTGGGTAAATCTTTTGAAATTTATCAATTGAGGGAATTCTCTCTCGAAATTCGACGTTTCATTCAACACAATCATCTGGTAGTGAAACCAGAACTCTATTTTTCGACATGATTATACTCAAATTGTAATCACCAAATGTGATACTATAGCCTAGATCATCTACGAACCGACATCGCATGGCCAAACTTGCCGAAATTTGTGTCGCCTTTGAAAGTCTGACTCCTTTGGCTGGGAATATCATCCGCGATGGGCCTCCATCTACTACCAGTGATTGTTAGGGGATATTCGACGCAGATTGTGTCTTAAATTTTCTCGCCTTTATTGGCTTCATATTATGTAATTTTTTTCCACATGGATGTCCAAACTTTTAGGGACATCAGACCTTTTATTTATTTTCCCTCTTCTCTTTCTTGTCGTGAGGGAATGAATATCGAGGGTATTTCTATGTTAACGTAAAGATGTAAGCTACAGAATTTAGTGCCATTAGATAATAATAATAATAATAATAATAATGATTTTAGCCCACCATTCGTATCATCACTTCGATTGCTTGAATAGGATACGAGAAATAAAAATAGAGTTTGAAAATTGCGAACTGATGCCAACGTGAATTCTTTTCAACAGTTGAACCTTATTAGACGTCTATTCGCTCTGCCAAGTCTCACTGCACTCGGATGATTATGTCACCAGGAAAGTAATTTTAAATATTCGAAAATCATGTAGCTACAAATTTGTTTTTGTATTTATCAGGTTTCTCTACACCACACCTTACCTAAGAGCAGAGCGTGTGTAACCCACCTTTTATGGTACACTCTTAGTGACGAGGAGCTATCCACGCCCTCAATGGAACCCTGACCTGTAAGCTTGCAAGTAGACAACCCCGAGAAGTCCCTGGGACCATTTTTCAATGAACTTGTGGTAGACCTCTTCTTTTTGCCCTTCATGGTTCTGGTAACATTGTTATATTTTTATCTATATATTTAAAACAGTAAGCTGATTTTTGCTACGGCGAGTTTGACAGAACGGCTGAACCGATTGACTTCGTAATGCACTCTGACGAAAGCCCTTGGCCTGTATTTTTGCAGAGTATCTTTAAAATAAACAAATATGTTAACATATATTTTTAAATTTATAAACAAAACTGCAAAATTATTGGCTCAAGCGCATGCGCAGAATTACTTTGGTTAATGACAGACATGGCGGATGTCCACCGCGTTTTAATGTAATAGTTATTTATAAGAATTATACTAAAGGAGGGGAATATTGAATATGAAGTTTCTACGATATAAACAGGAATAGAATATTATAAACGACGGGAAATGTAAAAGAACTTATACTGGCTGTTGAGTGTGAATGTTGTTCAAGTAACTTAATATTGCACTCTTCCACTGGTGTTTCGGTAGCTCAGACGGCAGCGTTGAATGTTCATAATTTATGCATCGCGCAATGGGAGCAGTTCGAATCTCACCTCCGATACATATTTTTATTTCCCCTTTATTCTTTCTGGCTATTGCTAATACATTGCCTTCACATATTTTACTTTTATTATTCCCGTAAAGTAAGGAATTCTCCACGATTTACGTTCCCATATGCTTTTAAATTATTAAATAAATGATGAACACAATCGCTTTCGCCATGAGAGACAATTGACGAACATAATTAATTTGATGGACTCAAACATCGTGGTCACTCGGCCCCGTCTACTTCGGTGTGTTTGTGTCAAATTTTCTCTGATAACATATGTTAATGTGATGGCTGAACTGATGTGTGCATTTTTTCAATATTGGCCAGCAGTATGTTGCAATGTCTAGAGTGCAATCTTTTGACGCCCTTAAAGTTTCAACAGTGCCAAAAAATAATTGTACAAAGAACGTATATAAGAAAATTCTTCAGTAAATATTTTCTTATTGACGGGTTTCAACTAGTTTACTTATTAATTTACTAGCAACCCGGAAGAGTTATGAATGCATTACGTGAAAAATCGTAAAAACACTTATAGTGGGCGATGTATTGAATAGGAGATATGCTCTCGGGAACATTTTGTAGAACTTTGCATGCTGTACAATTCTTACACTCATAGTATAGTGATATTTTTAACGGTTTGACCAGCGTAAGCTTAAAAAGGACACGGACGCCAGGTTTTCTTTCGACTTTTTCACTGAAGTATTTTGATCATAAATAATGATTTTCTACAGAAACCTTCCCCGAGATATCCTTTACAGAATGGTGAAAACCGCATCAAAATCCATCCAGGGGTTCTCGAGATTACCCGTGACATCCTAGAATCAGGGACTTTGTTTTATACTAAGTAGAGATTTGTTTATTTATTTAGAGAATTAAACACCGTGGTCATCTACCCTGTCTGTTTTAGAGTGCGAAGAATCTGACTTCTGACCGGTGTTATTTTGGTGTCTGTAGTAGTAGTGTGTACCTTTGTTATTGTTATTGAGATTAGTAAGGATGTAGTCGTGGCTTTAAATTAGAACCTATTCCGGCATTTGCCTGAAATATAACAGAAATGTGAAGACATGAAAACCGCTTATAGAGCCGGAGTATCTATACGCAACCCAGGATTACAGAAGGCGTCTGCCAGCACTAGACATTAATATTCGTGGAATTACTTGCCAGTAGAGTAGCCATGCTATTAATATTGGCTGACGAATAGAATAACCATGCCACTGAAGTTTGCCCACCCCCGGCCAGCTCATTATCTCCAGTAACACGTGTGTGCCGGAGTAACGACTTCGGGACGAGACCTTCCTGGCTATGAAATGTTAATCTCGCTGTGAGATCCCTCGTCTTAAATATTTCACAGGGCATTAAGCCACATGTAACCACATTCTGGCTGGCCTCTACACACTGATACCTATCATCATATTTTTAGCCTATTTTCATTTATAAAAAATATGCTTATGAGATCACCTTTTGTCCGTGTGTCTGTCTGTGTGTGCGTGTGTGTGAGTGAGGATTTTTGTATGTCCCCGTAATAACTTCTAAACGGCTTGAACGATTTCAATGAAACTCGATAAATTCATAGCAGTATTCAGGGCGACCCCGACCGTGCTCTTCACATTTTGTTACGCCTCATTGCCCCAGGGGAGTGCGACAGGCTTCGGCGGCCGGCACAGCTCATATCCTCGCTGCTATATGGGGGTTTCATTCATTCCATTCCCTGACCCGGTCGGTCGACAGAAAGCAGGCTGAAGATTTTCACTTCCTACTCTTATTAATAATTAGGTGAGTGAAAATGCATGTAGTCTACACATGTAGTTGGTAACATGGAAATAACATAACTACATTACGAATGTGTGACTATATATATTTGATTTAGGCCAGCAAGTACTAAAAGCCGTTCTAAGAACGGGTACTTCAGCTAGTTCTAAATATATGTCATCGTATACGAAATGTTTTTTAAAATGATTATCAGTAGTACGTCTCAAATTACTAAATCGTAAACCTTTGCTCTACTCTACCCAGACCTCATTAGGTCATATGAAACCATGGGAAATAACGGGATAAAATTTCACTCTATGAAGTATGATGGTAAACAGTTTAGTTCTTAAGGGCACAATGTTGCTAATTATCAAGTTATATATTATTCCTGATTGCCCATATTAGTTCATTCTAAACTTGAGAGGTATATTCAAGTTTTGGCTGCAACGATGTGGAAATTGGATTGCATTGCCTCGAGCCAAGTGCTTAGTTAATCGCAACATTTATAATTAATATACAGTGGCTTTCGCAATTAGCATTAATCCGATTTGAGTTGCTGATTGGTAGTTATATTTTTATGGTGATAATGAAAACGCTTCTAGTGGCGATTATATCGCTAATCCGATTACTGGCAAGTAGCTGAGGTTGTGTACTTTATCGACTGGAGCAAACTTGCCGAGAAATGTGATCCCTCACCTGGTCTCTTCCGCCCATTTCACAAATTACAGGATCACAGATAATAGCTCGTAGCACAAATTCAGTAGGTAAAGGTCGCTCCATTTAACGGCGTGCTGTGGGCTGCTCTCATTACGGAGGTTTAAATATCAAGAATGAACTCTGAAAGTGCTTGGCATTAGGCCCTATTTTCAATCATAATACCATTTTAAATTGAAGAATTTATGAATCTGTATAATTATGTAAGAATGTAAATCACTGGATTACTATTTACTAAATCATAAGCATTTGTTCCATGTTAATCCGAACTTTTACGTCATATGAAACCAAAGGAAATACTAAGTAAAAATTTCACTCTATGGTATCATTAATACGTTATTATTATTATTATTATTATTATTATTATTATTATTATTATTATTATTATTATTATTATTATTATTCAATATGTACTGTATAATTCAAATAATTACCAATTAATTAACAGTTTGAATGTTTGCATAGTCCCTTGACAATCCTATTCAAGGCAATGAAACTGGTCTAAATCGGAATTTTGAATGGTTCGATCTTTCTTGTCAGTCTCTTTAACTTCGAATTAACTATGTATATAATTTTTATTATTATTAGTATTTATAATTTATAATTATTATTTGTATAATAATGTTATTATATTATTATTATCTTTCTTCTTTCACTTGTTTATTGGCTTGATGAATTTTGCCTTCTTCTTCTCCGAAGATCTCTTTACGAACTCATTGTGTTGGTTCTTGCTTTCCTTATTAATATTAGTATTATCATTACATTGACGGTTTCCTCTTACGTAGTAGATCCTGGATTGAATTCCATAGTAGAGTTTTGTAGAGCTATTTTGTCATGTATATTTGGATTTGATGATGCTTGCGTGACGAGCAAAAAATGTCATCCTATAGTTTTCTCCCTCTCCCATGATCCATAACAAATATACTGTATGTACACAATAATTACATGTAGCTTTTTTCAGGTTATCGGCCAAAGTGTTGACCGGCTGAAAAGTCATAATATAAATTGTCAAAAAGGCAACACTGAAAAATGGCTATCTACCAAATCTCAAAACAATGGAGTCTATTCATTTATAATATGTTCATTTATTTATTTATTTATTTATTTATTTATTAACTTACGAATTCTTTTCAGTCAGTCAACACGAATTGTACCCAATTGTAATGGGTGTTTCCTAATCCTGAGAATCATTTTAAAATAAGATTAATCCTTACAATTGGATGACCAGTTTCAACTGTCAAGCGATCATCATCAGATAATTAACACTTAGGCTTTTATTCTATGTCTACAAAGATTTGGGTTAAGATAATATAGCCTATTCACTATTTTAGTTACAGAAGGTTGTTGAAAACTTGGGCAACTTGTCAGGTTTTACAGTATTATGTGACATTGTGTTTTGATAACGTTAGTGGCTATTGATCTTCAAGTTAACTTGTTTAATGTGTTTATCTGTAAATGGTCAGGTTGGTGTTCTGACTTAGATGAGGGTTTATAATGTAATAATAATCATAATAATAAATAGCCTATGCACAAAGGGTCAATAAATATGAAACACTGAATTGGCAATTGAAGTAAAACAAACGTGGAACCTAAAGAAGGTGTACATCCGGCCTCTCATTCTGTCTGCAACCATAATTGTAACTTCAAGACTGGTGGATCGGCTCTCAGAATGGCGCACAAACTGGGACAGATCCAAAAGTGTGACGTTACATAAGTGAAGAATGAACTCTGAAAGTGCTTGATATTAGGTCGTATTTTAATGCATAATACCATTTTAAATTGAAGAATTTATGAATCTGTATAATAATAATTGGGCCAAGTAGGGTATGGTAAATGAAAGGTTGAAAGATGACTTTCTGTTCGATAAATTTCTTATTTACTAGGGTAACCAAGGGTTAATAGGGTCAAAATATTATAAACCCTTAATTCCGTTCTCAACTTCAAAATATATTACATTCAGAACATACCACTATTTACAGCCATATTTAAGTAACAATTTCCTTAGAATGTTCATAATTTATTCTCAACTAACTCTCTGTATATAAGCTAAAACATTTCAACTGCACTGACCCGTTTTACCCTTCCATGTCAGGATAAATCGGGACAGTGTTTAGGGCAAATGGGGTCATATTGTTTCCTATATATTCCTTCACAATACATTGGTATCAACACTGAATAAGTTCAATTTAACACTTTACACCCTCCACAAACAAACTTTTGTTTTCTTTCTGCGCCAACACATTTTTCATGATACCATTCTTTTGACTTCCCTTGGCACTGAATCCAGTCACCCAATTTTCCTGAGCGAGAATCATTTGGATAGTAGGCTATATGTTTAAACTAAAAATCCTAAAATGTCATATGTTAACTCCTACACCTATCTCTATCCCACTCTCAGTCCAAAAATAGTGGGTTTTTTTTTCAAAAAATTTGGAAAGTAGGCTATATTTCCAAAATTAGGAATTTTACAAAAAAAAGTTTGTTTGACATAAAGTATTTTCTTGCTCTAGAGTAAAGCTTTATTTTTCAAAGGTTTGTTCTGACCACTTTGAAGACGTCGTTGAAGACAGGAATGGGGAACTCCAAACAATTCAGCAGCATGACGTTTGCTTCTTCCCTCCCGAAAAGCTCTAATCGCCTTCTGCATGCCGTCCTTAGTCCATGAACTTGATGTATTTCTCGTATATTTACCCATCTGCGATAAACAAATAAATATTAATACGTAATTATACATGAAATACAATGACCCTATTTGCCCAATTTTACTGATCCAATTAACCCACATTTAGTACTTTTTATATCAGAGGTTGGTAGTGCTGAATATCGCTTCAATGGAAGCGGTACAAATGCTAACTTCTTCTGAAAAGGTGACACTTCATGTTGAAACTCAATCTCGCATATTCACTGCAATAGTGGTTGTAAAATAATAACAAAACATTAACGATTAATTTAAATAATATAAAACACTTTCCTCTTACCTTTCGCATCTCTTTATCCTTCCATTTGCTGCACAAAGAATACACACGCTAGCACGCATCAACAGCACTCACCATGTGGGCAAAGTTCCCTAGTTGACCGGTAGATAGCAGCAGGTCCGTACACGTGCACATGCTCGTCAGTGGAAGCCATTGTTTGAAATTGACCCGATTTATCCTTTGACCCGATTTACACTAGGGTGCCCTACGTAAATAAGCACATCAATAAAGTTTTGCATATTTTACCACATCGAGCGGTGGTGGTACGATCCTCCCTCCAGGAGTTCGACATTGCACGAATGGAATGGCCTGCGATGTCACTGGACATGAACTGTTTCGAACATGTCTGGGATATGCTTAAGCTTGCTATTGCTTAGCGTCCACACCCTCCCATAACCCGCCAAGAGATCATGGAGGCAGCCGTTGAAGAGGACTTGATCTGTGGTATGACACGGCGAGTGGACGCTGGACGCCCGTGGTGGCCATGTTCCTTATTTAAACGTCACAGGATGGCAATATTACAACACATATTAGTCCCTATTTAACAGGCCAAATGTCTTCCTGTTTGTAATTTTCTATTCACACATAAATTAAGTCTGCAGGATTGGTTCGAAAGCCGTCTATTTTGTAATAACCTCGCCCACAATCCCACATAGGTTACGCTCAGTATCATGGCAAGCAAGTGTTATGCAAAACTTTATTTGATGTGTAGGCCTATATTTAAACAATTGAGCCGTTGAGAGCCCATGTGGTGGAATACTTCTTTCGGAATAACAGGCAAGTCTAACCTTTGTGACCGACGGACGCTATGTTCACTTTCAATGCTCCGCACACACTAGCCCTAAGCTGCGCCTGTTAGACGCAAGGGTTAGACTCGGCTGCGATTCCGATAGGAGTTTACCACTAGGACACTCAATGACTCAATGCTTTGAAGTCAACGTGAGTTCTCTTAACGTAACTGCATCTCATTTCGCAGTCCTCTATACTATAAAGGTTTGAAACCAAATATACACACCGAATAAGACATCTTCAATGGTGGGATAGAGCACAGTAATACGATTTCTGCCCTCTACTACCATAACTACGAGCTCTGGACCGGAACGCATTACTCGTGCTGGCTCCAGCTGCGCTTCGTATATCGCACCGGAACTGCAGTAATTCTTAAGCTCCAGGCATTCATATATACAAAAGCGGCTCTCAAATAAAAAGTTTCCAAGTGGGCTACAACATTCTGGAAGTAAATGTTGCTATAACGACCACCAGACTCGTGCTTAGAAAGTAAAGGTCTATGATTGGTCTCAGACAGCGAATTTATATCTAACATAAGTTACTATTGCTGTTTTCATTAATATTTCTGAAGGTAGGCTATTTGGGTTATTAACCCCATGGACTTGTTTAGGTGTGTAATTGGTGCGATATTCGTCGTTAGTGTGGTGTTTGTAATGGTGTCTGCAACTTAGCCGTATGGTTGTCACCCCTGAGTTCCGCCTCTGCCAGGAAATTTAATTCTGGTCTCAGGGCGTGAAAGGATCACACTCAGCCTCGGGAGGAAGAAGTAGAGCTGTCGATGGATTAAAAATTTTGATCGGTTAACCAAATGCCTTCAATCGGCTAATCGGGCGATTAATGGAACTTAAGTCGGTTTCACACAGTATAAGTTCGAGAAGAAAAAAAAACGAATATTATATTTTAAAATGTTCCATTAGCTATGAGAAAGATATCATTTAAAATGTTAATTGTATTGGTGGCGTGCAAGTATGAAATAAATAAATTCAAAAGCATTTAAGTTAATAATAGGACTATTATTAAAAATATATTTCAATATTGTTTATTTAATGACACAAGAGTTTGAAGATGAAGTTCACAGTTACTTACAGTCACACTTCTTTGCTCCAGGACTTCCGACATGTCGGTAATTTGACATCCTCAAAACTAAAGGCTGCTCTTCTCTTAGTAACAATATTTCCAGCTTCACTGAAGTAGGTGGAATGAAAAGCAATTCTTTCGCTATGCGTGCGAGATGTGGAAGTTGGACTGAGTGTTATTTTTTCTCACCATTGTTAAGGGTTTGCAAAGTCATCTTCTAGATATTATCGCTTTTATCTTTCTGTAGCAAAGGCATGAGCATCAGCTAACTTTAATGACCTGTCAATCTTACAATAGCTGACGCTAGCACAGCAAATGGCAAATAGTAATAAAATACACAGGTTTTGTACTACCCAGCTAATGGTCATTCGGCTGCAATTAATACACCACACTACTATTTTAATAGATTAGATTAATCGACTAAAGCACCTGATCGGTTAATGGTATTTTAGATTAATCGGTTAATTGGTCCGATTAATCGATTATACCAACAGCTGTAAGAAGACGAATGGTATGGACTCTGTCTTGAGGAAAGAATTCATAATGAAAATTAATAAATGTAAAACAAAAATACTGGAATGCAGCCGAAATAAATCAGAATCATCTATGTACATCAAATTGGCAGGTGGAATACTAAAGGAAGTAGGAGACTTCTGTTACTTAGGAAGCAAAATAACCAGTGATGGACGAAGCAAAGAGGATATAAAATAGGTTAGCTCAGGGAAGGAAAGAATTTCTACAGAAAAGGAAACTGTTCAAATCGAATATAGATTTAGGTATTAGGAAGTCATTTTTGAATGCCTATGTCTGGAGCGTGGCGCTCTATGGAAGTAAAACTTGGACTATTGGTGCAGCAGGAAAGAGGAGAATTGAAACATTTGAAATGTGGTGTTACAGGAGAATGATGATCATATGGGTAGATAGGGTAACAAACGAAGAGGTATTAAGACTAGTGGGAAAGGAGAGATGTTTCTGGCGACTGCTAATGAAGAGAAGAGATATGTTGGTAGGACACAAACTAAGACACGCAGGAATAGCAAGCTTAGTTATGGAAGGAAGGGTTGAGGACAAGAACTGTAGGGGTAGACCAAGGTTAGAATATGTTAAACAGATTGCCTCAGATGTAGGGTGTGGTAGCTATGTAGAGATGAAACGATTAGCTCATAACAGGGAGGCATGGAAAGCAGCATCAAACCAGTCAAAAGACTGAAGACTCTAACAACAACAAGAAGACGTGGATTCGATTTTTACATCAACCGTCCTAAAATTGTATTTTCCCGTAGTTTCACTACATCTGCACCAGGTAAATTCTGGAAGTAGTTCTAATTTAATGACATGGCCACCCACTTCCAATATACAGTGTGGTCCACCCGCCCCTTATTTTTTTTTTTTTTGGAGGAAGGCAACCCAACTAACGCGTATATCACAGTCATCCTAAAAACATTAGTACCTGCTCCCTTACGTCCATTGTGCAACTTTACCGTTGAGTACATCCTTGCGAATGTAGTAGAAATCAATAGTGGCAGTGTTCTTTCAATGACCTCAAATATAATGCATGATTGAAACGATCAGAGCTCCGAATAACACCTTCTTACGTTTGGACAGGAAGTGTTTCCGAATAGATTCAATACGTGCCAGCAATAAACCATGGCTCTCGGTAGCTACGGTGGCTAAATCAAAAATTGTTAGAGTAGCCTCAACGAAGTCACAATGTAGTAGGTTCGAACCTTGAACTAGTATATATATTTATTTTTTGCTTAATGTCGTTTATTGTGGATGTATTATGGACGCATATCCATCTGTTAAAGTCGCCTCCGTAGCGTAGCGGTCAGCATGTTTAGCTGCCGCCCCGGAGGTCCTGGGTTCGATTCCCGGCTCTGCCACGAAATTTGAAAAGTGGTATGAGGACTGGGGTCTACTCAGCTTCGGGTGCTCCAAATGAGTAGAGGGGGTTCGATTCCCACCTCAGCCATCCTCGAAGTGGGTTTCCGTGGTTTCCCACTTCCTCTTCGGGCAAATGCCGGGATGGTACTGCCCCCGTAAATTGAATTATACTGAGACCACGGTGGCTGTATTGGCATATGTGAATAAAGTTATGGCCGTCATAGTTGTGACGTGTATATGCATGACGTAGGCGTGGATGACGCAACGCTCGAGCAAGTAGGCTGGCTGAGCTTAGATTCTTGCTGACGTCACGATTTTGTTCGAGAAGGATCTTAGATTTACGACGCAGTCGCAGGGAAGCAAGTAAACGTGCTGAGGAAGAAGTTACGCTATTGGAGGAAAGGCTCGTACCAATGAATGATAGCTTGAAGGGAGACGGAGATTACTGAAACTACCATTTTTAATAACTTTTGGCATGCAGAATTGTGGAAAACTATTTTCAGTTATGGCATTGATTTGGAATTTTGAAGAAATTAATTATATGTTTTTGAAATCTGAAAATCCGTCAAGAATAGCCAAAGTTGGAACTTCGAGTAATGATGGAAGAAGAAGCTATGGTAGGGATGGATACGCCCCTTCAAAGTTAATAAAAGGCCTTGCACAGCAGAGAGGAGCTTCTCACTTCGTGGTTTTATTCTGACTTGATAGTCTGACTTCGTGTTCTGATAGAACAAGCATATCGTCATAAGCAAGCGTGGCAGAGCCCACCGCATCGAACAGTATTGGGTATCCAGCAGTGCAATTTTACTGTTACTAAAACTAGGCGAAGTTGGAGCGCACACATAAACGATTCTACAAGTTTATCTATCAAGAATTAGCTACTGCATTTATACTAATTCAATAGTGCATTACAATATTGAGGCGTGGTGTATTCTTTGAATACACGGTACCTGAGATATAATTTTTATTGCTCCTTGCATGTTCATTTCTTCCTTTCTCTTTGTCAAACACCAACAGTGATCTTTTGTTTTCTCCTTGATAGGCAAATCTCTTATGTCTTCATAAGTCTGTTCTAGATATATAACTTCTGTGACCCACCTAGCGTCATCTCGCAGCGAATATCTGAAGCTCTTCAACTCTTCCTCGTGTAAGAGGAATTCCTTCTCCATCTGGCTACCAGATTTTACTGCCATCGCCAGCTATTATCTCCATGAGCAAGAGGACTACGTCTACTTCTTTACTCACCATGCTGCGCTAGTATCATCTGTTATCAACTCTTTGAAGACCGGCTCAGCAAGAGATCAATTTTTTGTTTTAAAGTTGGCAATGTTTATATGTTCTCCTTTTGTCTCCTACCCCCCACTCTTTCCCCCTTCCCTGGACCCTCCGTGCTCCGTTGAGCAGGTCTCACTTCTCAGTCGGCAGTTGACTCGATCAGTTAAAGCTCCACTCGAGCTAGCCTCCTCAAACCAAGAGGCATACTCTCTTCTACGCCATGTTGGCAAAGTAGTTATCTTCAAAGGAAACTTCGCCTTCAACATGAAATCAAGATAAGTACCATTTTAAAGGTTTTAACCTCATCTTCATCAATTTTATCTACATGCTTTTATTGATTATTTTATAGACAGCGTGAGATTACTTGTGGGGCGGTAATCATTCTTCGCGGGATTTTCCATGTTGGGCTTTTGTCTAATCAAGCCAATCTTGGTGAAAAGCAGCATTTCTTATGCTTGCAAAATGAGAAATCCTCTCACTACGTGGGATATTTTCTAATACCCGCTGTCTATAAACTATAAAGCTAGTTCCTCCGCTGGATTAACTTTGACTCCATTCTTCTATAAAGATCGTTCTGGAACTTTCCAGATCTGGTACTCTATCTGCGAGGCTTGCCGTCAGGTATTTCTCACTCACTTGTGAAAATACTAGTTAAAATGAGGAATCTTCCTTAAATTACTGCAATAGCTAACTTTCTTCCACCGCTGGAACCTCTGGAATGTTCTATGGCGCATTTAACTGTAATCCACCATTTTCTCCAGCAATAGACTCTCGCCTACCTAGTGCAACCAGTTCTTTCCAGCATTGTAAAAACTTTCTTTCTCATGAACTTTCGAGTTTCTACAGTGAATTTTGCATCAAACTTTACAGACTATAGTGATAATCAGTGCTTGTTCCACTTTTCTACCGCGTCGCGATCGTCCGTTTATATTAAATACGGCCATGAACATTTTTCCTCCATCCCTATTGCTCTTTCCTAAACCTCTTACTAACAATCTGTAATAAACTTTTAAATTTAGGTCTGTTTCAATAAGGTGACACTCACGAAGTGCCCTTCCAACTTTGCTAGTTTAACATTAATTAAATTCTGCATAATTGCTTGTGTGATACAAGTTTCAAATCACATTGTTCCTTTCCTATAATCAGGGAAAACAATTCCTTAAACTCTTGAGCGAGTCATGTTCAGGTTTCACGAAATGGAAACTGTCCCATTTGGCTAGTGATTCCTGCTCAAACTTGGGAAGTCTAGAACCTTCCTTTTCATTTTCTTCAGGTTTCACAGTAAGTGACCTGCCCTCTTTTGTATAATTCTCATATAGTAATTTTGTATAAATATAAGAAGTTGTAGGAACTTCTATCTTATTTTTCATGTTTTTATTATTGTTATATTCGAAGTTGTCACTTTCTCTAGAACATTCTCTCAAGAATTTCTTAAGGTACACTCTTTGTACTCCAATTCACTTTCCAACTTTAATTACTTCATTGTTTATTTGTTTAAATCTTATAAAGATTTTAGAAACATGTAAGGTTTGAAACCTTGTAAATTGTCAATTGCCTTGAGCAAACGTTTAATGTTGAGAGGTCTGCGACCCCATTTGTTAAAAAGTTCAAATGAACTATGTTTGTCAAAATTATATTACATAATTGTTAATTTCTTCAAACTTCTTGGAATTGTAAAATAAATGAAGCGTATCCTTTCGCTTTTTCATTTACGAATACAAAGTTTAGGCAAAATCCTGTCTTCCTTGACTCTCCTCACTTAATGACATTAAAATCATTAATAGGGCTTTCACCATTTGTTGCATTTGAGCACGAACTCTTAATTTTCACCTCACTAAAGTTCTTTTTAGCTTTAATAGCTAATTCTAATTGGCCAGTAAGGCAAGTAAAGCTCGCTAAGCCAGCTACCTGCTTGTGGAGACCCTCTCCGAAAACTTATGGTCAGTTTTCTAAAAGATAAGTGTTTCTTTTTGTCTAAACTTTTAGCCGGCTCCTCGCTGAGTAAAAGCTTAGCCATTTTCCAATGCAACCATTGGTTCATTTACCAAGATTACTCCATAAGGTATAATCCTTTATCATTTTCCTTCTTAGAGACACTTGGTCGCCCTTACAGGAACTCCATAATTTTGGAAATTGAAAATACCAAACCTGAGTTAAATCATTGGCATTCTTCGAATTATTTTGAAAAACCCAATTTCTTTGAGAAGACATACAGTAAATTTGTTCCTCTCAGTCTTGCCAGACCATCACTCTTCCCCATAGTAGTTTTATATATGCTTGAGAGGGATTATACGAAAGCCACTCTGTTGCAAACCGCCCAAGTTCTATCTGTGTTTCTCGTCAGCTTAGACCAAGTCCTTACTCATTTTAGGTATCCGAAAGCGGATTTTCGGTGGCAACCACCTTTAAGTGTGTTTAAAGCTAAACTTATTAATTTTGTGGGACTCTCCTCCTATTTTTCTATCTTTCTTTTCCAATCCCAAATCTACTTCCTTCTCTTAATCATCTTCCCTTGGTGGGTGGGTTATTCCTCAGCTAATAAACTACCCAAAATTTGGTCCCGGAAACCCGGGAGAGCCCATTTTTTCTTTTTTCTTTAAAAAAAAGTGTCATTTGACAATACTTTGCATATTACTAATATCTGCTTTGAATTTTTCAGCTATAATTACATCATGCAAAGCCTGTGAACGGGAAAGAGGCCGCTCCTGTCTCCTTTGGTGTGTCCCGTTCTTTCTACTCATTCGCTGCTGCCAGCTTGACAGCATTTACAAGGTTCCACAGTTTCGTGAGTTACATTTTCATCTACCTTCTTTAATATGGCTCCCACTGATAAGGATAAGGATGAAAAACTTACTTCTAAACGAGCATCCTATAAAGGGCAAATTACCCGATTCAGAAGGTACATAAAAGAATTAAATCCCTCAGAAGCGCAATTAGACTTGTTGAAACATCGTGTAAAGGATTTTGAACGTTCTTATGAAAACTACTGTAACATTCAAACTGAAATAGAAACTTGTATGCTCAATCAAACAGAAGATCGTGTCGAAGTAGAAAACCTATATTACGAAGGTATAGGTTCTGCTTTCAAAATAATACGCCAACTCGAAGAGGAGCAGAAAAAGGACTCTTCTGTTCTTGGTTCCCTTCACGAACCACAAACTTCTTTCCGTGAGGGTACTCACAAGCCCAAACCTACTTTACCTAAAATTGATTTACCCCATTTCTCTGGAGATGAATCCACTTGGGATTCTTTCTATGAATTATTTTGCTCCCTTGTTCATGACAATGAAGACATTCAAGTCATTTACAAGTTTCATTACTTGAGATCTATTCTCCGAGGTCAAGCTTTGCAGTTGGTCGAAGCACTTCCTCTGCGTGCCGAAAATTATCCCATTGCCTTTAACTTATTAAAGGAAAGATATGGAAATTTACGTTTACGTATTCAACGCCATATGAAGGCTCTATTTAACCTACCTGCGTCACAGCACAATGACGTAACTAGTTTGCGTACTTTAATTGACACTACCCAACTCCACGTTAAAGCTTTGTCCCAATTAGATCAACCTACTGAACATTGGGATACTTTCCTAATACATTTAGTAGTCTCTAAAGTTGATGCTGCTACCCTTAAAGCTTGGGAAATTGAACTTTCTAAAGAAGACGACTACTCTTACGAGCATTTAGTCACTTTCATAAACGCTAGATGCCAACTTTTAACCGCTCTAGCTAATCAAAGTGAACCTTCATCTCCTAGTTCCAAATTCGAATTAATGTCCATCAAATCCAAAAGTGAACGCTCAGCGTCCAATACCCAAAAACCCGGGTCCAGCTCATCCAAATTTAAATCAAACACTACTGGTTACCCAACTAGGTCTAGTGAACGTCATGTTGCTAGCTCTATTGTTTTAAACACGCAAAGCGAACCTCGCACAAGTTTAAACGAACCTGTAAAGTGCATACTTTGTAAAGATCCCCATGCCCTATACCTCTGCAAATCTTTTAAAGAAATGTCAGTCGACGACAGACGAAAATTAGTCGCTCAGAACAAACATTGTTTCAACTGCCTAGCGCCCACGCATTCTGCTTCTAACTGTAAGTCCACAAGACTTTGCTACCATTGTGAAAAGGCTCATCATACTTTGCTACATCGTCATGATCAGGCAAGGTCATCGACAGCATCTACTTCTCCGAAAAATGATAGTGCTAACAGTTCTAATGCTTCATCGTATATTCAAAATGCCAAGTCCATACGCAGTGCCCAAGTATTGTTGTCTACTGTCCAAATCGAAGTTCAGGATAACTTTGGCAACTGGGTCCATGCACGCGGTCTTCTAGACTCAGCGGCAACTCATGATTTTGTGTCTAATTCCTTGATTAGAAAACTAGGTCTACCTGTAAGCCCCACTTCTATCAACGTGTCGGGCATCAACAGCTCAAAATCGCAAGCTTTACAATTCTCAAAGCTAACTATAAGAGATACTTGTCATAGAAACAACTTTCTTAAACTTAATTGTCTAATTCTCAATAGCATTGGAGAAGACACTCCAAGTCACTCTGTGGATATTTCAGGGTTAAACATTCCCTCGCATTTAAGGCTAGCTGATCCTTTTTTCAATATGCAAAACCCTATTGACATACTCTTTAGTGCCAATGTTTTCTGGAATTGTCTACGTAAACAGGTTCGTAAGTTATCCTCAAACGTGGTCGCCAGAGACACTAATTTTGGATGGATCGTCACAGGGCAACTTCCCCATTATTCTCCTCAACCCGCATCGCAATGTTATTTCTCCAATACTGACCTGGAACAGTTCTGGAGGCTTGAAAATATTGATTCTCCTAATGTAACCTCTTCAGAAAATGAATTCTGTGAGCAACTTTTTTTGAACACCACCACTCGTTCTTCTGATGGCCGGTTCATCGTTCAAATGCCAAGATTAAATAATCCTCCTGAACTTATCAACTCTCAGCCTAAAGCTCGAAAAGCTCTCTTCGCTATCGAGAGCAAATTCAAGAAGGAACCTCTTGTTAAACAACAGTACACTGATTTCATGGATGAGTATGAAAGCTTAGATCATATGGAAGTTGTTAACAAATCTGATGATGAATTGTACCCCCCAATTGAAACGGTTTATTTAAATCATCATCCCGTGTGGAAAAACCCTCTTGTAAAAGATAAAATTCGAGTTGTTTTCAATGGTTCATCATCCGACGTTAATGGCAACAGCCTTAACGACACTCTTTATTCTGGTCCTGCTATTCAATCAGATTTATCTGCTATACTCTTAAACTTTCGATTATTTCCCATAGCTGTCATAGCCGACATAAAACAGATGTACCGTCAAGTGTTAATTCAACCAGAACAACGAGATCTTCAAAGAATCTTGTGGCGTGATGAAACCAGTAAGCCCATTAAGGTATTTCGCTTGAAAACGGTTACTTATGGCTTAAAACCCTCTGCTTTCCTTGCTATCCGATCCCTACACTTGCTAGCCTCTCAAGATGGTCATTTATTCAACCCCAAAGCCTCTGAAGCACTAACTACGTCATTCTATGTTGACGATTATTTGCAATCCTTCCCCTTTTTGGAGGAAGCTTCTTTTGTATCTTTAGAACTTCAGGCACTACTAAGGAATGGAGGTTTCCCACTCCATAAGTGGAACTCCAACTCCCCTGAGTTTCTCGCTCAGTTTCCCATCGAAGACGTAGATCCTTCTTCTGTCGAAATTTGTGGAAACTCCGAATCTATAAAAACTCTAGGAGTTCACTGGTGCACTAGCACTGACACTCTTATCTATAAAGTTTCGCTCGCAGAAGAGCTTCCTAATACAAAAAGACAAATTCTCTCTGAAATTGCAAAAATTTTTGATCCACTTCAATTCCTTGCCCCAGTCATCGTTATAGCCAAACTCTTCATGCAAGAGCTGTGGTCGCTTAAATGTGAATGGGATGACACTGTCCCTCTTTCTTTTCTTAATCGTTGGCTCTCGTTTCGCAGCAATTTGCTGGATCTTTCCCTTATTGAAATTCCTAGGAATTTAATCAGCTCTCATTCTAATGCATCTTTTTTCCTTCATGTGTTCGCGGACAGTTCCGAAAAAGCTTATGGTTGCTGTGCATATTTAGTTTATCACGATTCACTCTATGGATCTCCGGTTTCCAACCTTGTTTGTGCCAAATCGAAGGTCGCTCCTCTTAAAACTATCACTTTGCCTAGGCTCGAACTGTGCGCTGCACTCATGGCTGCAGAACTTGTCAAGAAATTACGGGAAATATTAAAAGTCGAATTCTCGCAAATCTATCTCTGGAGCGATTCCATGATCGCCCTTTCTTGGATCGCCAAGAACCCCTCTCACTGGCAAACTTTCGTTGCAAACAGGGTTTCCAAAATTCAAACTCTTTCTTCTGGATGTCAATGGAGGCATGTTCCCAGTGCGGATAATCCAGCCGATATTATCTCTCGTGGTTGTTTACCCTCTCAATTGGCAGCTTCCCAATTGAACTGGCATGGGCCCTCGTGGCTAATCGAAGAATCTTCCTCATGGCCTTCTAAACCCCCAGCTACAAACTCCAACTTGCCTGACGCTAAAGTACCTCTACCCATTGCTTCGTGTCTTGTTTCCAACGCTTCTCATCCTTTGTTGTCCCGCTATTCTTCTTTTCATAAATTACTACGAATTGTCGCCTATCTCCTTAGATGGAAATATCTTGTGGTTGACCAACCTCTTCTCCCTAAACCACACCTTACCAATCATGAATTGAATCTCGCTACCGTTAAAGTTTTACAACTGACACAGCAAGAAGCCTTTTCTTCTGAATTGTCATTGCTTTCTTCTAAAAGAGATCTTCCCAAATCCAGCCGTCTCCGTGCTTTAGCCCCGTTTCTTGATGACCATGGGTTACTCAGGGTAGGTGGAAGGCTCTCGCAATCTTTACTCTCTGAGGACAAAAAGCATCCCGTTATTTTGCCTTCCAAACATCACGTAACTTCCTTAATTATACGTGACTTTCATTACCGTAATCTTCATGTTGGTACACGTACTCTGCTTTGCCTCTTAAGGGAAAAGTACTGGATTATAAATGGAATTCATGAAGTTTCTTCTGTAATTCATAAGTGCATTCCTTGTTTCAAAGCGAAACCTAAAATCAATACTCAATTAATGAGCGATCTGCCCTCTTTTCGTTCTTCTCCTATACGCCCATTTGCTTTAACTGGCGTGGACTATATGGGTCCGTTCCAATATCAACGAAACTCTCCTGAAGCTAAACGCAAATTGTTTGGTAAGCTTTATGTTTCTCTCTTTGTTTGCATGGTTACCGGCGCAATCCACTTGGAACTAGTAACGAATGCTTCTACTTTTTATTTTTATCAGCTGTCTCTCGTTTCACTGCTAGGCGTGGTGTTCCTTCTGAGATGTTCTCTGATAACGCTTCCACCCTTCAGGGCGCAGCTTCCCTGTGGAAGAAAGCTCTCACTTCCTCTCCTGCCATGGAACAAATCTCTAATTTTTCTTATTCAAAAGGTTTCAAATGGCGCTTTATACCTCCTTACGCTCCGCATCATGGTGGTAGGTGGGAATCTTGCGTAAAGCTCACTAAACGTCATTTAAGAAAAGTCTTAGGTAATCGAATTCTGACTTACGAAGAATTCAATTCACTGTCTGTTCTGATTGAAGGTGTTGTTAACTCTCGCCCTTTAACTCCGCTTTCCAATGACCCTGATGACCTACTTCCACTCACCCCTGGTCACTTCCTTATCGGCACTTCTCTTTCTGCCCCTCCTCCTCTTCCCAATTCTTACAGGGATTTTAATCTACCTATTGTTTGGCGTAAACTTGAAGCCCTCCGTAATTCTTTTTGGAAGAGATGGAACTTGGAATATTTAACTTCCTTGCAACGGAGGCAGAAGTGGTTTCTTTCCAGTCCCGACATTAAAGTGGGGGACTTGGTCTTGGTTAGGGATGTTTCTCCCCCTCTAGTCTGGACTTCCGGTAGAGTGACCAAGTGTTACCCTGGAAGAGATGGGAGAGTCAGGGTGGTCAGAGTCTTGACCATTAACGGTTCGATTACAAGACCCCTGTCTTTGATCGCTCCTCTTCCATTAAATGTGTAACTGCTTATTTGCTCTCTGTTGGTGTTTCGCCCCCCCCCCCCCCCCCCCCCAGTATGGTGTATTCTTTGAATACACGGTACCTGAGATATAATTTTTATTGCTCCTTGCATGTTCATTTCTTCCTTTCTCTTTGTCAAACACCAACAGTGATCTTTTGTTTTCTCCTTGATAGGCAAATCTCTTATGTCTTCATAAGTCTGTTCTAGATATATAACTTCTGTGACCCACCTAGCGTCATCTCGCAGCGAATATCTGAAGCTCTTCAACTCTTCCTCGTGTAAGAGGAATTCCTTCTCCATCTGGCTACCAGATTTTACTGCCATCGCCAGCTATTATCTCCATGAGCAAGAGGACTACGTCTACTTCTTTACTCACCATGCTGCGCTAGTATCATCTGTTATCAACTCTTTGAAGACCGGCTCAGCAAGAGATCAATTTTTTGTTTTAAAGTTGGCAATGTTTATATGTTCTCCTTTTGTCTCCTACCCCCCACTCTTTCCCCCTTCCTTGGACCCTCCGTGCTCCGTTGAGCAGGTCTCACTTCTCAGTCGGCAGTTGACTCGATCAGTTAAAGCTCCACTCGAGCTAGCCTCCTCAAACCAAGAGGCATACTCTCTTCTACGCCATGTTGGCAAAGTAGTTATCTTCAAAGAAAACTTCGCCTTCAACATGAAATCAAGATAAGTACCATTTTAAAGGTTTTAACCTCATCTTCATCAATTTTATCTACATGCTTTTATTGATTATTTTATAGACAGCGTGAGATTACTTGTGGGGCGGTAATCATTCTTCGCGGGATTTTCCATGTTGGGCTTTTGTCTAATCAAGCCAATCTTGGTGAAAAGCAGCATTTCTTATGCTTGCAAAATGAGAAATCCTCTCACTACGTGGGATATTTTCTAATACCCGCTGTCTATAAACTATAAAGCTAGTTCCTCCGCTGGATTAACTTTGACTCCATTCTTCTATAAAGATCGTTCTGGAACTTTCCAGATCTGGTACTCTATCTGCGAGGCTTGCCGTCAGGTATTTCTCACTCACTTGTGAAAATACTAGTTAAAATGAGGAATCTTCCTTAAATTACTGCAATAGCTAACTTTCTTCCACCGCTGGAACCTCTGGAATGTTCTATGGCGCATTTAACTGTAATCCACCATTTTCTCCAGCAATAGACTCTCGCCTACCTAGTGCAACCAGTTCTTTCCAGCATTGTAAAAACTTTCTTTCTCATGAACTTTCGAGTTTCTACAGTGAATTTTGCATCAATCTTTACAGACTATAGTGATAATCAGTGCTTGTTCCACTTTTCTACCGCGTCGCGATCGTCCGTTTATATTAAATACGGCCATGAACATTTTTTCCTCCATCCCTATTGCTCTTTCCTAAACCTCTTACTAACAATCTGTAATAAACTTTTAAATTTAGGTCTGTTTCAATAAGGTGACACTCACGAAGTGCCCTTCCAACTTTGCTAGTTTAACATTAATTAAATTCTGCATAATTGCTTGTGTGATACAAGTTTCAAATCACATTGTTCCTTTCCTATAATCAGGGAAAACAATTCCTTAAACTCTTGAGCGAGTCATGTTCAGGTTTCACGAAATGGAAACTGTCGCATTTGGCTAGTGATTCCTGCTCAAACTTGGGAAGTCTAGAACCTTCCTTTTCACTTTCTTCAGGTTTCACAGTAAGTGACCTGCCCTCTTTTGTATAATTCTCATATAGTAATTTTGTATAAATATAAGAAGTTGTAGGAACTTCTATCTTATTTTTCATGTTTTTATTATTGTTATATTCGAAGTTGTCACTTTCTCTAGAACATTCTCTCAAGAATTTCTTAAGGTACACTCTTTGTACTCCAATTCACTTTCCAACTTTAATTACTTCATTGTTTATTTGTTTAAATCTTATAAAGATTTTAGAAACATGTAAGGTTTGAAACCTTGTAAATTGTCAATTGCCTTGAGCAAACGTTTAATGTTGAGAGGTCTGCGACCCCATTTGTTAAAAAGTTCAAATGAACTATGTTTGTCAAAATTATATTACATAATTGTTAATTTCTTCAAACTTCTTGGAATTGTAAAATAAATGAAGCGTATCCTTTCGCTTTTTCATTTACGAATACAAAGTTTAGGCAAAATCCTGTCTTCCTTGACTCTCCTCACTTAATGACATTAAAATCATTAATAGGGCTTTCACCATTTGTTGCATTTGAGCACGAACTCTTAATTTTCACCTCACTAAAGTTCTTTTTAGCTTTAATAGCTAATTCTAATTGGCCAGTAAGGCAAGTAAAGCTCGCTAAGCCAGCTACCTGCTTGTGGAGACCCTCTCCGAAAACTTATGGTCAGTTTTCTAAAAGATAAGTGTTTCTTTTTGTCTAAACTTTTAGCCGGCTCCTCGCTGAGTAAAAGCTTAGCCATTTTCCAATGCAACCATTGGTTCATTTACCAAGATTACTCCATAAGGTATAATCCTTTATCATTTTCCTTCTTAGAGACACTTGGTCGCCCTTACAGGAACTCCATAATTTTGGAAATTGAAAATACCAAACCTGAGTTAAATCATTGGCATTCTTCGAATTATTTTGAAAAACCCAATTTCTTTGAGAAGACATACAGTAAATTTGTTCCTCTCAGTCTTGCCAGACCATCACTCTTCCCCATAGTAGTTTTATATATGCTTGAGAGGGATTATACGAAAGCCACTCTGTTGCAAACCGCCCAAGTTCTATCTGTGTTTCTCGTCAGCTTAGACCAAGTCCTTACTCATTTTAGGTATCCGAAAGCGGATTTTCGGTGGCAACCACCTTTAAGTGTGTTTAAAGCTAAACTTATTAATTTTGTGGGACTCTCCTCCTATTTTTCTATCTTTCTTTTCCAATCCCAAATCTACTTCCTTCTCTTAATCATCTTCCCTTGGTGGGTGGGTTATTCCTCAGCTAATAAACTACCCAAGGCGTGTGCGAAAGTTGAATATTTTCATTATAATACTTCAGAAGATATTCGCATTTAAAGACTGCAGAGAAAAGTGTTTTTCTCGAATCCTGAGAAGCACTTTTACTACCACATTCTACGCTACGGCAGACACGTGTATTGCAACCGTGATACTGAAGATTACATTTGGTGATACAACGCTACATTCTACAATGGAACTATACAATCTGGCAGTACTTTCGACTAACATTATAATGGAAGTGGAGATGGAAGACTAAAACTTTAATTCAATTGGGACATACATCAGTAGTGTGAAGTAGCAACATGGAGCTTCGATAATCGTCATTCTACAAAGACGAGCATGTAGTGAACATTCAGCTACACTCATGCATCGTAATCCATCGCTGAATTACATCAAATGGCAGTGGAAATAAATTCATACTCCACAATTATGAACATTTCTGCGGAAATATTTGCAATGAACTTCATGGCTGATTTCTACAAGAACTTCAGGGAACTTTCAAGAGTGGCAAGGGTTTTTCCCAGCACACAAAGAAGAGTTTTGCCAGAAGGATGTCTATCGTCTACACGGAGCAGTGCGATTTCCGGAGGAGGAAGCTGTTCTATTCTCCGAGGGCGCAGGTTCCAGGTTCGAGGTCGGTGCACATCTATCCTGTGGTGAAATGGAACCAGCAGCAGTCTTCTGTGAAATTTTCTTCTAGAACTTCAATCCAACAGATAAGGTAGCCGTGAACGTTTCTTGATTTATTTGAGCCATTTTAGTGAGATCTGAGCAACTATCTTTCCCATATTTTCTGTCATATATTTGATTGCCCCATATTCTTTTGCTAGATGTTTCTGTACTCTGTACACTTTGCAGCTTTATGCCATTTTCTTCGATTTATTGAGACATTATTATGTCATTTGCATATTTAAACATTTTGGATCAGTTTATATTGAAGTTAAATATTCTTTCGAGAATTTGAATTTTTCTTGTAGTCACGATTTGACTGTAAAGTTAACGATTTTCTATGGCAAGTTTGAATTCAGACAACGTGTCGTTTTATTAAAGTAATTCTTTCCAGTAAATTACTTTGACCAATTTTCTGTCATCCTCAAGAAAGAAGAATGATTAAAAGATTTTAGAGCGTTAAAATCTACTACTTTATCGACGATCTTGGAAATACTAGTCGCTTTTATGAACATGATTGAAACACAGACATTTTTAGTCAATTCTGAAATACCATTGCATTATAGACAATTTTATGAAATATGAACTTTGAATACGATTTATTCAGTACACTATAGTAATGAACATTTGATAGGAGATTTTCTCAATTCTAGATTGAAACAATAATGCTTGCATTTTCTAGTCTATTTGCATTCTATTCGACTATTTCTGCAGTTAAATGAATTTTGCTTGAATATAGTATTTTTATACTGCGATAATTATGATGAGATTAATTCATTTTGATAGACCAGGGAGGCGTGTCTAATCGTATTTGATATTAAATTTATTTGTGACTGGCAATTTTTTACTTCATATCGCTTCATGAATGAAACCCACGAAGGTTAAATATAATAACTGTTTTCGATACAATTGATGAATATAAGAATTTTTAAAGAGGAACTATGGATGTATAATCGTTAGTTCAGTGGACGTGTAAAAGTCGCTGATGAATAATGCCCTTTAATAAGTGAAGGAGGTTCCCACAATAATATTGATGATGTTGATGAATTTATAAGTGGAGGTTTTTTGTGTGTATTGTGGAAGATTTTGATGCCATATATAATGAGATATATGATGAATTATGGGCCAATTTTGTGCGTTTGTGCGAGGTATGTTTCCGCTGAGTTGTATTGTTCAGGTCCATTGAAAATTATTCATGTGAAGTTACTGTTAAAATTAACAAGAGTGATAAATTGATTGAATTATAGATTTTGAATGGAGGTTACAGTCACAAATAATAATTATTAAATCTTATTAAACCTGAATCTAAAATTTAAATATAAGTAACCTTCATCGGTCGATTATATTACCACGATTTAAGAAAATATCAACCGGATAAACGTGTGGTTAATGTATTTCAAATATAAATAAAATATAAATAATGTAAATAACTATGTAAATATCTATAATAATAATTTGAAACAAACGGGATTAATAGAGGCGTGTAAACATTTTTCAATTGTCGTTTGACTAAGTTATGAACAATCTAAATGTTATAAATAATTATTGAACACTATGATATAACATTATGCGTTTTGCTATTAACATTTAAACAACGCTAGTTCGATAATTGGAATAAACATTTAAATAAGATTTGAGATTAACAGAGTAATCCATTGCAATGTGAACGGAACTTGTATAAATTTTGCGTGATAATATTTGAGTTGAGATGTGAGCATTTAAATTGTTTTGAATGAGAGCTAGACTCTGCGTTGGCCAGCATATGGTGACACTGGTTAGGCAGCTGCGTCCATTTGACGAAGCAAGCATGCAACACTGCTTAGGGTGTATTGCAGGTGGCCAGATAACTGAATGGTGGAGGTCAAGGTCAACTACTTAGCGGCCTAGCGGTTATTAATAAATGTGTGTCAATGAACTAAATTATGAAGTTCATGAACAAGGAAACAAATGCTATATGTCTCGTCCCAGCTCCCTTATCCATTCCAATGTGCATTGTTGTTATTATTACGTTCTTTTGAGCTAGAGAAAGCTGAATTTTTGTATGTGAAGTCTACAGTCCTACAGGAGGACATGGTTGCATTGACAATGGCTTCAGACAGCCATAACTATTTTGTTGTTAAATTTTGTTAAAATATTCTTTTTCTTTATGTGAAATAAATTATTGTGCAGTTTAAATTTTCTGGTCTCCGACTTGGTTCATTTTAAATATCGTGGTGGAGGTTATTGTGAGGGCATACTATTAAGTGATCCAGTTGAAAACCCAGACCCGAGATTAAATTGAATAGGTAAGTAAAAGGTAAGTATGAACCCCCGTATATTTTGGTGTGTTCCACAATAATTTTCATGTTAACTACTGTGCTCTAATCTCGGTAGTATCTGTCAGTGCCATTTTCATTGATGTAGCTGTGCCGGTGCAATCGATTATTGGCAATCCGATTGAGGGGGCGGATTTCTGACAGCCTACTATCCGGATTATCAGGGACAGTACCTTCTTCAAGGCCGCGGCCGCCTCCTTCCCTCTTCCTTGCCTATCCATCCTGACCATCCATTACCTCCCCTCATGAGGCCCCTGTTCGCTTTGCAGGTGAGGCCGCCTGGGCGAGGTGCCAATCACACCTCACCAGTTGTATCCACTCCGATTAGATGTTCCCAGCTCTAGGACACTGCCCGTAGAGGCGGTAGTGGTGAGTTCCCTCGCTGAGTCCGTGGGTTCCACCAACCTGGAGGGTAAACGACTAAGAAGAAAAAGAAGAAAGTATCTATATGTTCCAATGAGTGATTTTTTATTTCGTCCTCAAAAGCACCGTACTTATCCGATGGTACGCAGCCAGATTGGACGACGACATAATGATCTGTAGAACGAAAGCAAGGTATCCTGTATATTAAACGTAGCAAGTGTTCGAAATTTTGTACACATTTGTTTAAAGGAAAACTCCGACTCACTCAGACGACCCACATAACAAATAGATTTGTTATGTGGGTAGGCTCACGAATAAATATATCAGACCGAAACTATAATTTCTTTCAACGGCGTCTGTGCAAAAAGCGCTTGCTATACACTTACAATAATAGTGAGGTTTTAAGGGGCGGAACTACGAGGTCATCTGCCCCAAACCTACAGTAAATACAGATAATTATAACATTATTGGTTTTACGTCCCTTTTAACTACTCTGGCTTTTAGATACGTCAGGGTGCCCGAATTTTGCTCCGAAGGGGATCTTCAACGTGCCAGTAAATCTACTGACACGGCTCCCTCGCATTTTCGCACCCTCGAACGCCAGCTGACTGCGCCAGGATACGAACCTGAAACCTTGGGCACAGGAAGCGAGAACGTTACCGCTGAGCTTCGCAGCAAGGCAGTAATTACAGAACGTGTCATATTATTATAAATATTGAACTATTAAAATTCTAATTATCACGAATAGAGTCGCCTCCGTTGCGTAGTGTTCAGCGTTATTAGCTGCCTACCCGGACGTCCTGGGTTCGATTCCCGGCTCTGCCACGAAATTTTAAAAGTGGTATGAGGACTGGGACGGGGTCTACTCAGCCTCGGATGGTCCAAATGAGTAGAGGGGGTTCGATTCCCACCTCATCCAACCTAGAAGTGGTTTTCCGTGGTTTCCCACTTCGCCTTCGGGCAAATGCCGGGATGTTACCTACCGTACGGCCACGGCCGCCTCCTTCCCTCTTCCTCGCCTATCCCTCCCGATCTGCCCCTCCCTTCCCATCCTTTAAGAGGGCAATGTTCGCTTTGCAGGCCGCCTGGGCGAGGTGCTGATCCCACCTTCCCAGTTGTATCCCTCAGACGAGATGTTTCAAGCTCCAGGACACTGCTCGTAGAGGCAGTAATGATAGGACCTCACGCTGAGTCCGTGGGAAAACCTAACCTGGAGGGTAAAATCGACTAAATAAATATTAATTATAACGAATAGTATCCATCCATGGTTTTGAACAGTATTTAGGGAAAATAGTCATTTAAATGAGACAAGAAAATAACTTTCCCTATCGTCTTCGTAGATAATGTGAACAAAACCAAGGTGAAATCTTGCTGTACGAGGTATGGAGGGTATAATAAAATAGTTTAAAAGAATTTAAAAAATCTGCCGTTGGATAGCCTTGAACCCGGGATCATCGAAAGAGCAAGTAGACGCAATAACACTTGCACACATTTCCAACACACTTTGGAGGTTTTAATTGCGCGTCTTATTAACGCGTATGGTAAAATAATCAATTATTACAGTTATATCTTAAATATTGATTGGGATGCATTCATTCAGTACCTGTCATGTTTTCTAATTTACTTAAAGCAAGTTTCGCGACCGCTTTACGTTAATAAGGCGACATAACTGCAAATAATGCCCTCAAACGACAGCCCTTTGGTTTTATTTCATACATCTTAGCGTCCAAAATGCTAGCGTGTGATACACTTCGGTCATACAAGCAGGTGTACTGACGAAGAGAACAGAATCCTACAGGATTTTGTACCAGCGATCACAGCAGCTTCCTTGCCAGCTAGTGTCGTGTGATACGGGCCTAAAGATATGCCATGACTTTTTGTTAAAATTTAATAACAAAACAATATGTTCGGTAAAGAACGTATTGCCTACTTTCTCCTAAATGCATGGGTATTGTTATAACTCTTTGTCCTTTTCAAGGAGTATAATTGAATGTTGGTTGTAGTAGCTTCTTGAAATACAACGTGCTATACGGATATTATTCATGAATATGATGTGCCCTTTGCTAGTGCTACCTCTGTAAAAACAATCATTCAATTCGGTTTCACCGTGTTTGAATTGATGTGGGGAATCAATTAGCACACGTACATGGCCGCTATCTGCAAACTACTGGGCTGATGACCTTGTAGTTCAGTCAAAAGATGCTTCCCACAAAAAGGTATGTTGGTGAAAAATTTGGTAGAGATCAAATGATTAGGTTGGTCGTAATTTGATCTAAGAATTTAACATTTAGGTGACCGCCATTCCGTTTCCGTCAAGATGGCAGCGATATAAAACATGACACTGAGGTGGTCTTTGCTGGTGCTACCTCTGTACCAAACTTCGTTCCAGTCGGTTTCACCGTGTTTGAAAAGATAGGGGGAATCGATTTGCACACATACATGGCCGCTATCCGCACATTATTGGCCTGATGACCTTGTAGTGTGGTCAAAAGATTCTCTATACATAAAAGTATGTTGTTGCAAAATTTGGTAGAGATCAGATTATTAGGTTGGTCGTAATTTGATTCAAGCTTTTAACATTAGGATGGCCGCCATTACGTTTTTGACGAGATGGCGGCAATATTAAACATGACACTGGAGTGCCCTTTGCTAGTGCTACCTCTGTACCGAATTTCGTTCGATTCAGTTTCACCGTGTTTGAATTGATAGGGGGAATCGATTTGCACACATACATGGCCGTCATCTGCAAACTAATGGACTGATGACCTTTTAGTTCAGTCAAACGACGCTCGCCATACAAGTATATGTTGTTGCAAAATTTGGTAGAGATCGGATGATTAAGTTAGTCGTGATCATTTGGGTGGCCACCATTACGTTTCCATCAAGATGGTGGCGATATAAAACATGACACTGAGGCGTTCTACACTAGTGCTACCTCTGTACCAAATTTCGTTAAATTCGGTTTCACCGTGTTCGAAGAGATAGAGGGGGCACACATTCAGAGTACACACACTCACACTCACACAGAAACACAGTCACACACACACACACAGACACACAATCTTTGGCCCTGTATAGATCTCATAAGTCTACTTTCAATTTTTTGCAAAAATCGAAATTATGCTAATAATACCATGGTAATTTCTAAGGAATACATATACTTTGATGCAAGCACTGGCGATCAGAATATCCTTCGATATGTTGTTGTTTTGATTCATTTGAGGGGATAGAACATCGCGGTCAATTAGCCCCGTTTACTTGGGTGTGTGTGTAGAATTTTTCTGATAATCTGAGTTATTGCGGTCTTGTAATTATGTGTGTATTTGCAATTAAGGATTGGGAAGGGGGCGGCCGTGGCTTTAAGATAGAATCCGTCCCGGAATTTGGCCGGAGTAGAAGTAGATCGAATATAGATTTAGGTATTAGGAAGTCATTTTTGAAAGCCTTTGTCTGGAGCGTGGCGCTCTATGGAAGTGAAACTTGGACTATTGGTGCAGCAGAAAAGAGGAGAATTGAAGCATTTGAAATGTGGTGTTACAGGAGAATGATGAAGATCAGATGGGTAGATAGGGTTACAAACAAAGAGGTATTAAGACGAGTGGGAGAGGAGAGATGTTTCTGGCGACTGCTAATGAAGAGAAGAGATAGGTTAGTAGGACATATACTAAGACACCCAGGAATAGCAAGCTTAGTTATGGAAGGAAGGGTCGAGGACAAGAACTGTAGGGGTAGACCAAGGTTAGAATATGTTAAACAGATTGCCTCGGATGTAGGGTGTGGTAGCTATGTAGAGATGAAACGATTTGCTCAGGACAGGGAGGCATGGAGTGCTGCATCAAACCATTCAAAGGACTGAAGACTCAAACAACAATATAAGTGGGAAACCACGGAAAACCATTTCCAGGGTGGCTGAGGTGGGAATCAAACCCACTTCTTCTCATATTTGCTTCACGAGGCTACGTGTACCCAATTTCAGCCCTCAGACAAGTATTACATTTCTTGGCAGAGCTGGGAATCGAACCCGGACCACCGGAGCAACACTTTGATATGTTATGTTAATATTCATGCCAGTTTTTTAGTTTTCTGACATTACAGTTCACGTGGAGTATCGTACCAATTCGATCGTATTTTCTTTATAAATCATCAAAATTCAACGTACTCTTCACAAAAATACGTCGTAAGGCAATAAATGTGTCAATGTAGTTACATCCCAACTAAAATGGAATGTGGGCTTTCGTTCAAAAAAGTATGCCTACTACTGGTTTCGAAGTAGCGTTCTACCCGCTCGCGCTCACCACGTACGGTCAGGCTTTAAAACTCGCAGCCACCAACACATGGTAGATGTCGCACGCTAAACGTGCTATAGTTACTGTAGCCGTCCCACCTCAAACGTTTAAGTCCATCTCAAAGTCTTCAATCACGGTTTATGGTGTTGATTTAACTTTCTACTAATACAGATCACGTGGCGTAAGCTATTAATTCGATCGTATTACGTGTACGTGTGTTATTTCAAGGAGCAGTAAGTCATATGTTAGTAGAATGGGCCATAGTATTTGGCGCGGAAAAGTTTAAGGTCGGTTTTTCTTTGCTAGACCCATGACCCAATTACATTGCTGTCACACAGTCAGAGCGCAGAGCAATATCGACCATCGGGAGAATTGAGATGTTAGTTGGGTGTCATAAAACTAAATAATAAGGGGCGGGTTGACCACACTGTATATACTGTGTTCCGCCAGCCCCTTATTTTTTTTGGAGGAAGGCAACCCAACTAACGCGTATATCACAGTCATCCTAAAAACATTAGTACCTGTTCCTTTACGTCCATTGTACAACTTTACCGTTGAGTACATCCTCGCGAATATAGTAGAAATTAATAGTGGAAGTTTTCTTTCAATGACCTCAAATATAATGCATGATTGAAACGATTAGAGCTCCGAATAACACATGCTTACGTTTTGACAGGAAGTGTCTACGAATAAATTCAATGCGTGCCAGCAATATACCATGGTTCTCGGTAGCTATGGTGGCTAAATCAAGAGTAGCGTCAACGAAGTTGCATTGTACATTGTAGTAGGTTCGAATCTTGAACTAGTACTTTTTTTTGCTTAATGTCGTTTATTGTGGATGTATTATGGACGCATATCTATCTGTTCCAACGAAAATGAAAATCCACAGCCTGCTTCCAGTCTCCGACCGGGTCAGGAATGGAATGAATGAAGCCCCCATCTAGCGGCGAGGATATGGGCTGTGCCGGCTGCCGAGGCCTGACGCACTCCTCTGGGGCAATGATCAAATGAATGACAGATGAAATGAAATGATAGTGGAGAGTGTTGCTGGAATGACATTTTGACAGGGAAAACCGGAGTACCCGGAGAAAAACCTGTCTGCCTCCGTTTTGTCCAGCACAGATCTCACATGGAGTGACCGGGATTTGAACCACGGACTCAGCGGTGAGAGGCCGGCGTGCTGCCGCCTAAGCCACGGAGGCTTATCTGTTCCAACGAGTGATTTATTATTTGGTCCTCAAAAGGACCGTACTTATCCGATGGTACGCAGCCAGATTGGACGACGACATAATGATCTGTAGAACGAAAGCAAGGTATCCTGTATATTCAAGGTAGCAAGTGTTCGAAATTTTGACCACCTTTGTTTAAAGGAAAACTCCGACTCACTCAGACGACCCACATAACAAATAAATAAATACATCAGACCGAAACTATAATTTCTTTCAACGGCGTCTGTGCGAAAAGCGCTTGCTATACACTTACAGTAATAGTTAGTTAGTTAGTTAGTTAGTGAGGTTTTAAGGGGCGGAACTACGAGGTCATCTGCCCCAAACCTACAGTAAATACAGATAATTATGACATTATTGGTTTTACGTCCCTTTTAACTGCTCTGGCTTTTAGATACGCCGGGGTGCTGGAATTTTGCTCGGAAGGGGATCTTCAACGTTTCAGTAAATCTACTGACACGGCTCCCTCGCATTTGCGCACCCTGAAATGCCAGCTGACTGCGCCAGGATACGAACCTGCAACCTTAGGCACAGCAAGCGAGAACGTTACCGCTGAGGCTCGCAGCAAGCCAGTAATTACAGAACGTGTCATATTATTATAAATATTGAACTATTAAAATTCTAATTATCACGAATAGAGTCGCCTCCGTTGCGTAGTAGTCAGCGTGATTAGCTGCCACCCCGGACGTCCTGGGTTCGATTCCCGGCTTTGCCATGAAATTTGAAAAGTGGTATGAGGACTGGGACGGGGTCTACTCAGTCTCGGGTGGTCCAAATAAATAGAGGGGGTTCGATTCCCACCTCAGCCATCCTCAAAGTGGTTTTCCGTGGTTTCCAACTTCGCCTTCGGGCAAATGCCGGGATGTTACCTACCGTACGGCCACGACCTCTTCCTTGCCTATCCCTCCCTATCCTCCCCACCTTTCCCATCCCTCATGATGTCCCTGTTCGCTTTGCAGGTGAGGCCACCTGGGCGAGGTGCTGATCCCACCTCCACAGTTGTATCCCCAGACGAGATGTTTCAAGTTCCAGGTCACTGCCCGTAGAGGCGGTAATGATGGGATCCCTCGCTAAGTCCGTGGGAAAACCTAACCTGGAGGGTAAAATCGACTAAAAAAATATTAATTATAACGAATAGTATCCATCCATGGTTTAGAACAGTTTTTTTTTAAATTTTATTTAGTCAATTTACCCTCTAGGTTGGCGGTTCCCACGTACTCAGCGAGGGAACTCACCACTACCGCCTCGATGGGCAGTGTCCTGGAGCTTGGAACATCTGGTCGGGAGGGATACAACTGGGGAGGTGTGATCAGGACTTCACCCAGGCGGCCTCACCTGCAAAGCGAACAGGGGCCTCATGAGGGATGGGAAGGGATGGAAGATTGGGATGGATAGGCTAGGAAGAGGGAAGGAGGTGGCCGTGGCCTTACAGTAGGTACCATCCCGGCAATTGCGAGGATGGCTGAGGTGGGAATCGAACCCCCTCTACTCATTTGGGCCACCCGAGGCTGAGTAGACCCCGTTCCAGTCCTCATACCACTTTTCAAATTTCGTGGCAGAGCCGGGAATCGAACCCAGAACCTCCGGGGCGGCAGCTAACCATGCTGACCGCTACGCTACGGAGGAGACATGGTTTAGAACAGTATTTAGGGAAAATATCCATTTAAATGAGACAAGAAAATAACTTTCCCTATCGTCTTCGTAGATAATGTGAACAAAACCAAGTTGAAATCTTGCTGTACGAGGTAGGGAGGGTATAATAAAATAGTTAAAAAGAATTTTAAAAATCTGCCGTTGGATGGTCTTGAACCCGGGATCTTCGAAAGAGCGAGCGGGCGCAATAACACTTGCATACATTTCCAACACACTCTGGAGGTTTTTGTTGCGCTTCTTATTAACGCGTATGGTAAAATATTCAATTATTACAGTTAGATCTTAAATATTGATTGGAATGCATTCGTTCAGTACCTGGCTGGTTTTCTAATTTACTTAAAGCAATTTTCGCGACCGCTTTGCGTTAATAAGGCGAAAGAACAGCAACTAATGCCCTCAAACGACAGCCCTTCGGTTTTATTTCATACAACTTAGCGTCCAAAATGCTAGCGTGTGATACACTTCGGTCATACTAGCAGGTGTACTGACGAAGAGAACAGAATTAGACAGGATTTTGTACCAGCGATCACACCAGCTACCTTGCAAGCGAGTGTCGTGTGATACGGGCCTAAAGATATGCTAGGAATTTTTGTTAATATTTAATAACAAAACAAGATGTTCGGTAAAGAACGTATAGCCTACTTTCTCCTAAATATATGGGTATGGTTATAACCCTTTGTCCTTTTCAAGGAGAATAATTGAATGTTGGTTGTAGTAGCTTCATGAAATACAACGTGCTTTACGGATATTATACATGAATATGATGTGCCCTTTGCTAGTGCTACCTCTGTAAAAAAAAGTCATTCAATTCGGTTTCACCGTGTTTGAATTGATAGGGGGAATCGATTTGCACAAAAACATGGCCGCTATCTGCACATTATTGGTCTGATGACCTTGTAGTGTGGTCAACAGATTATCTATACATAAAGGTATGTCGTTGCAAAATTTGGTAGGGATCAGATTATTAGGTTGGTCATAATTTGATTCAAGCTCTTAACATTATGATGGCCGCCATTACGTTTTCGTCAATATGGCGGCGATATAAAACATGACACTGGAGTGCCCTTTGCTAGTGCTACCTCTGTACCAAATTTCGTTCAATTCGGTTACACCGTGTTTAATTGATAGGGGAATCAATTTGCACACATACATGACCGCCATCTGCAAACTAATGGGCTGATGACCTTGTAGTTCAGTCAAACGATGCTCGCCATACAAGTATACGTTGTTGCAAAATTTGGTAGAGAAAGGATGATTAAGTTAGTCATAATTTGATTTAAGCTTTGAACATTTGGGTGGCCACCATTACGTTTCCGTCAAGATGGTGGCGATATGAAACATGACATTGAGGTGTTCTGCGCTAGTGCTACCTCTGTACCAAATTTCGTTCAATTCGGTTTCACCGTGTTTGAATTGATAGGGGGAATCGATTTGCATACATACTTGGCCGCCATATGCAAACTGTTGGGCTGATGATCTTGTAGTTTGGTCAAAATATGCTTCCCACATAAAGGTATGTTGTTGCAAGATTTGGTAGAGATAAGATTATTAGGTTGGTCGTAATTTGAATCAAGCTCTTAACAATAGGATGGCCGCCATTACGTTTTCGTCAAGATGGCGTCGATATAAATCATTACACTGAGGTGTCCTTTACTAGTGCTACCTCTGTACCAAATATCGTTCAATTCGGTATCACCGTGTTTGAATTGATAGGGGGAATCTATTTGCACACATACATGGCCGCCATCTGCAAACTATTGGTCTGATTACCTTGTAGTGTAGTCAAAAGACGCTCGCCATATTAATAAATGTTGTTGCAAAATTTGGTAGAGATCGGATGATTAGGTTATTCGTAATTTGATTTAAGCTTTGAACATTTGGGTGGCCGCCATTACGTTTCCGTCAAGATGGCTGCGATATAAAACATGACACTGAGGTGCCCTTTGCTAGTTCTACCTCTGTACGAAATTTCGTTCAATTCGGTTTCACCGTGTTCGAATTGATAGGGGGTGGGGGGGGGGGGGGGGAGGGAGGGGCAGACATTCAGAGTACACACACTCACACACACACACACACGTCACACACACACAGACAGACACACGATTTTTTGCTAATAATACAATGGGAATTTCTACGGAATACGTATACTTCGATGCAAGCACTGGCCATCAGAATATCCTTCGATATGTTGTTGTTTTGTTTCATTTGAGGGCCTAGAACATTTTAGCCAAGTTTCCTTGGTGTGTGTGTGTGTGTGTAGAATTTGTCTGATAACCTGAGTTATTGCGGGCTTGTAATGATGTGTGTATTTGCAATTAAGGATTGGGAAGGAGGCGGCCGTGCCTTAAGATAGAATCCGTCCCGGAATTTGGAAACCACGGAAAACCATTTCCAGGGTGGCTGAGGTGGGAATCGAACCCACTTCTTCTCATATTTGCTCCACGAGGCTATGTGTACCCAATTTCAGCCCTCAGACAAGTATTACATTTCTTGGCAGAGCTGGGAATCGAACCCGGACTTCCGGAGCAACACTTCGAGATGTTATGTTAATATTCATGCCAGTTTTTAAATTTTCTGCCATAACAGGTCACGTGGCATAACGTGCCAATTCGATCGTGTTCTCTTTATAAATCATCAAAATTCAACGAACTCTTCACAAAAATTCGTCGTATGGCAATAAATGTGGCAATGTAGTTACATCCAGACTAAATGTAATGTGGGCTTTCGTTCAAGAAAAAGTATGCCTACTACTGGATTCGAAGCAACATTCTACCCTCTCGCGTCCACCAAGTACGGTCAGGCATTAAGGCTGTGCGATCTCCACCGCCGTCAATCGCATGGCAAGAGATGGCACACTACTGTATTACCGATAGCAGCTGCTGCATTTGTGTTAGTGACGTGTCTACCCTTCAATTATCACCTCCTTCCGCCCCTACTCCCACCGCTTCTCCTCGTCACTCAATGTCTTCTCTCCCTCTCACTGATAGCGTTGCTTTGCATCTGAAAAACAAACCAGACTTGCTTTCCGAGCCGTATTGCCAATTTGTGGACTACTGTCGACCAAAGTATTATGTGTACTCGAGTTTGAAGGTTGTTTGTGACGTAACCAATGGACGTACATAAAATCCAATAACATCATTATTTTCGTCGTTCTATTTTACGTGAGTCCATGTAGGTTTGGAATTTTTAGTTTATATTTTAATATTTTTTATCGCAGTTGGAACACAAAAAGTGCCCGTTTTTAAGCGTGTTTCAACCATGCGTCACATTTAAGAATTATTATCTCACAAACCCTTCATTGTATCGAATCCAAATTTTAACACAATACACATTGGAATGTTGTATAACTGGTTTATTAATTTCACAATTTTTCGTGTCCAAGAAACAATGTTGTTATCTATTGTCTAAGGTAACGTTCTCGGCTTGGGGTGGTTGGAATATGTAGTTCTTGGTCGCGTTATATTCCTTATACATCAAAATGTTATGTTGAATGACTTTAAAATACGTAAATTAATTCACTTATTTTATATCGGTTTATATTTGAACGGGGAAATACGACCTCGCCTCGCTCGGCAGTGATGGGCTGGCAGGTGAATCATGCCTTATTTCCACGAACAAATACAAACCGATATAAAATAAGTGAATTATTTTCGTATTTCACAGTCATACAGCATAACATCTTGATGTATAAGGATTACAACGCGACCAAGAGCTATATTTTCCAACCACCCCGAACCGAGAAAAAGTTACCTTACAAAAATGATAACAACTTTGTTTCTTGGACACACAAAATTTTGAAATTAATAAACCAGTTATACAATATTCCAATGTATATTGTGTTAAAATTTGCATTTGATCTGATGACGGGTTTTTGAGATAATAATTCTTAAATGTGACGCATGGTTGAAACACGCTTAAAAATGGGCACATTTTGTGTTCCAACTGCGATAAAAAATATCAAAATATAAATTAAAAATTCCAAACCTACATGAACAAACGTAAAATAGAACGGCGAAAATGATGATGGTATTGGATTTTATGTAGGTCTATTGGTTACTTCACGAACACCCTTCAAACTCGAGTGCACATAATACTTTGGTCGACAGTAGGTATTCTCCCTCCGTCCAGCCCAATAAAAAAGAATATATTATGATATAGGCCTATTATGATTATATTTTGATATAGTATGATATGATTCACGGAGTGAGGTTGTGGTTAGGGTTGTGCAGCTGTGAGCTTTCATTCCGGAAATAGTGGGTTCGAACCCCCCTGTCGGTAGCCCTGGAGATGGTTGTCCCTGGTTTCTCATTTCCACACCAGGCAAATGGGCGCTGTACCTTAATAAAGGCCATAGCCGCTTCCTTCCCACTGCTAGTCTTTCCTATCCCATCGTCGCCATAAGACCTACAGTATCTGTGTCGGTGCGACGTAAGGCAAATTGTAATATATATATATATATATTATTTTGATATATATTGAAGATTACAACTCGCATAATAGGCCAGGCGACAGGTAGTTCAATAAGGAAATAATTAGTGGAAAGCTGGAAATTGCTTTAATCGCTTTATTTGGACCCAGATATTACTCTCCCAAGTTTCTCCCTCGAGCGAAGTCGGCGTTGGCCCTTCTGGCCCTAAGAAGGTACCATTTTTCAATTTTTTGCAAATATCTCCCAAATCTTCAACTTTATCAACAAAATACTTCGTATAAAAATAATCTAGAGTAAATTTCCTACAAAAATGTTCCCTACCTTTTGTCTCTAATGTGAACCGTTACGATGCTACGACCATTCAAAGATGAGCCCTTTTTGATTCATGCGGAAAAGCTATGGAAACGATATGCCATATCAACGTTTCTACATGTTTTAATATTTGTCAGCATTCCAGATGCACAAGCTGTTAACTTGTTACAAGTATAACAGATTTTCAATGTAAACAGCTGTGGAAAAATACCTACCATTAGTATCATTTTGCAATATTGAGTTTTCGACTACAGAACAGCATGTGGATGCACGGTGTGCGCGGATCTCGCGGGATGATGCGGACTTGAGAAAATTTGTTGGATGGTTATCAACTCAAGAGCCCTTTACTCGTGGACAACACATTGTTTCGTTAAGCACAGGAGTTGTCGGGGATGACAAATCACTTGTCATATGACCTATGAAATTGGAATAGCAGCACAAAAAAGCATAGCCGGCAACAATTTTCACGATGTGAAGTTCCTTAGAAAAAATGGCGTGATGCCTCTCCGCGCGGTAAATTCGAAAATAACAAGTAGTTCCGTGAAGAACTATACAGCCTATTTTCATATATCCTGCTCATGTTAATTGCCTCTATCAACATACAAAATTTCAGTTTAATTGCTGTAACAGATTCGTAGATATTGAGAACCGTCTAAATATTTCAGATGGTCGCCAGGTTGGATTTTTATTTTTGTACTATTACATTAAGATTATTGTGGTCGTGTGGTATTCAAACTTCAATCGCATGATTAGAACTCAAGAAGTAAAAACGAGATTTTAAAATTACGCACAGCAGCCATCTTGTGATTATGCAAACAATTGAAATAAATTAGATGCCAGTGGATCTACATTTGAATAAGCATTTAACGTGAAACGTTTCACGGCACTCGGATAGTTAATTCGCGAGAAACGTCCATTTAAATATTTATACTTCGCGTCTCCGCCATGTTGGATTTGTGCTCACCAGGTTACTCAAAGTCCTATAGGTGAACATATGTTCATAGTCTCTATGAACATAAAAAAATCTGTTTGTTTGCTGTAAAAGACTCATAGATATTGAGAACCGTCTAAATATTTCGGAAGCTCGCCGTTTAGGATTGTTATTTGTATAGGCCATAGAGTTATGTACCATTCAAGGACAATTATTGCCTAGGTTCATTATTCAAACTTTCACTTCAATCGCATGATAACGACACAAGAAATAAAAACATAATTTTAAAATTTCGCACAGCCGCCATCTTGAGGTTATGTAAACAATTGAATTAAATTAGATGGAGTGCATTACAATCTGAAAAATCATTTACTGTACCACATTTCACTGCGCTCAGAGAGTTAAATCACGAGAAAAGTCTATTAAAATATTTCAAATTCGCTTGTTCGCCATGTTCGTTTTGCACTTTACAGGTTTATGAAATATACATAGGTAAACTTGTATCAGTACCCTTTATCACCGTACAAGATTGCAGGGTGATATCTGTAATAGTTTCGGAGATATAGAATGTCAGTGAAATATTTCGCACAGCCGCCATTTTGAGGTTATGTAAACAATTGAACTAAATTAGACTTCAGTGCTTTACAATGTGTATGAACAATTGCTGTACCCAGTTTCATTACGTTTGGGTAGTTAAATCGCGAGAAAAGTCTATTTAAAAGACTCAACTTCGCTTGGCCGCCATGTTGGTTTTGTAGTAACCAGGTTTTTGAACGTCTCATAGGTGAACTTCTAGTAGTGCCCTTTATCACGGTACACAATTTCAGGCCGATATCGGTAATAGTTTCGGAGATATCGAATGCTAGTGAAATATTTCGCACAGCCGCCATGTTGGATTGGTGAGACGTAACAAAATTTGAAGTGCACGGTCGAGGTCGCCGGGAATAGCGCCATGAACTTACCGAGTTTCATTGAAACCGCTCCAGCCGTTTAGATTTTATTAGGGGGGGGGGGACACACACACACACACCTCACACACACACACACGGACAAAAGGTGATTTCATAAGCCTATTTTTTCAAAACTGAAAATAGGCTAAAAATCCGCAACACGGATATTCCTGTTGATCCTCTTGTGCTTTTCCAATGCATTTGCCTTGCAAAGAAATCCGATGCAGAATTGAAACAATATTTCCAGTTTGAACTAGCTCCGTATCCGGTTGCGATCTTTGATAATGCGGGAATGCGTAGACGCAAAAGTCGTGTGTTCTACAAATTATTCGATCCTGTTACCGATGAGCCCATATTTGAGGACCTACATCATGTTCTCGACGGAGGATATCTTCTGCACCGTGTAATTTGGCACCAAACCGATACTTTTCTCGTCATTAGTGCCAAATATGCGAGTTACGTTAAAAGATACTTTAAAAACAGTGTCATTATTTTCGATGGGTATCCTGACGACCCAGCAGCTCGCAGTACCAAGTCCGTTGAACGTCTTCGACGATCGCACAAGCATGAAGCTGCTAATGTTTTTTTTTTATGAGTCCATGACGGCACCTATGCCACGAGCAAACTTTTTGTCTTATGTCACAAACAAACGAAGATTGATCGACTTGTTGCGCGTCAAATTCGAAAGCGAAGGAATCGAAACCAGACAAGCTCCACATGCCGATGTGCTCATCGTTACCACCCCACTCGAGTTATCTCGGCCCGACAATTCAGTCATTATAGTGGCTGAAGATATAGATATCCTGGTCATCTTGGCGGCTTGTGTGCCACCCTCCACGAAAATGTATTTTATGAAACCCGGCCAAGGTTCAACCAAACAACAACTATTTTGCACAACAAGTTTCAATCTCCCAACATGTGTGCAAGAAAACTTCCTCTTTTTGCATGCGTTTAGTGGGTGCGATATAACGTCTCCGTTTCACAGGCAGTGCAAAATGAAATTCGTAACACTGCTGAAGAGTAATGAGGAACTGCAGACAGCTGTTAGGGTTTTCCGAGACGTGAACGCAAACCCCGATGAAATTGACAAAGCGGGCCAGTTGGTTTTGGCTGGGCTTTATGACAACAAAACCACGGGAAATACCCTGAATGAGCTGCGGTTCCAACTGTTTGAAAAATCTCTAAGCAAACATCGATTTAATCTCGCAAGCTTACCTCCCACCGAATCAGCGGCACGTGAGCACTCTTTAAGAACATATCATCAAATCCACTGGATTGGGGATGGAAAAATTCTCAATGTGGTTTGCTCCCATACCTACGAGGGATCCGGTGCCACAAACGCTTCTAAACACAGTGTCCAGCAAATGTTCGGAAGGATGTAACGCAGCTTGTGGTTGCAGGAAAACGGGCCTCCGATGCTCCAGAATCTGCATGAATTGTATGGGACGGTCATGTACAAATGCTGCCGAGGAAGGTGATATGGATGATTGTGACGGAGACATCGATATTAATCTTGAGCGCCCTGTGACGTCGGACAAATGTACCGATACAGACGATGAAAGCGATGACGGAGAAATTGAGGCCACAGCTGTTTACATTGAAAATCTGTTATACTTGTAACAAGTTAACAGCTTGTGCACCTGGAATGCTGACAAATATTTTATAATATGTAGAAACTTTGATATGGCATATCATTTCCATAGCTTTTCCGCAAGAATCTAAAAGGGCTCCAATTTGAATGGTCGTAGCATCGTAACAGTTCACATTAGAGACAAAAGGTACAGAGCATTTTTGTAGAAAATGTACTCTAGATTATTTTTATAATAGGCATTTTGTTGATAAAGTTGATGGTTTGGGAGATATTAGCAAAAAAAAGAGTAAAAATGGTACCTTCTTAGGGCCAGAAGGGCCAACGCCGACTTCGCTTGAGGGGGAAAACTTGGGAGAGTAATATCCGGGTCAAAATAAAGCGATTAAAGCAATTTCCAGCTTTTCACTAATTATTTCCTTATTGAGGCTTTTGTTTTTCGACCTGTCGCCTGGCCTATAAAGTTCTATTGATCTTAAACATGATTTATTATGCGAATATAACTTACAGAATTTTATAAAGCAACTCATAAATAATTTTTAACATTCTGTAAACGAAACACACACATATTTTATTATGAGCAAATATTCTCATGAAAATAAATTTTATTATTTCAGATTCTGAAAAATCATTTACATATCATATTGTTCTATATTGAAACATCTTTTTTAGTAATAATCTGATACAGGTACGAAGTACACCATTTTATACTGACTGTATAACAATATAACGTATTGACAGTAAGAAAACAAACAATAAAATTTTACAAAAAGAAGGGACTTAATAATAACAAATTCATTGGAAATTAAATAACAAATAAAATAAATAACAGAGGTTATAAAGATATGCATGTGAGTCGTCCAATTCCAGAACTACCTAAGTCAATTTCATGAAATTTGTGAGAAAGGGCAAAAAACTGTCTTGAGTTATCCGTGCGCGTTTAAATAGAAACAGTTTGTATAATAGTTACAAAATACGATTAGTTTTCATTTTATGTATGTTTTAAAAATACAGTAAAAGCAGTTTTACGTAATAATAGAAAATATATTGCACTTAAGCAGTTTTGATACAGGATCTAGGACTTAAGTAGTTTTGGATTAGTTTCATTAAGTCAGTAATTATGGTTTCTATGTGAAAGTGAAATTATTGCTATATTTTAAAGTTCTCTAAGAAACTACCCAGTATACAATAAAAGTAACCTTTCAACCTTAAATTTCCATTCACAATATGCTCACAGCTTTTCAAACTAGGCGAAATAGAGTCAATTGGACTGCACAGCAACGTCATTCCATGGGGTCTTCTTCTTCTTCTTCTTCTCCTTCTTCTTCTTCTTCTTCTACTTCAGATACATTTTGTCGTGCTATGTCTTCGCCACATAGTAGCAAGTCTCGGTAGAAGCCTAGATCCTCTCTGTTGTGCCACTCAGGGCCGAAATGCTTTGACAAAAGCTGTTTCACATCAGTCACTTACATATATATAAATATATAAAAGTGTACCCGTTCCTACGCCACTTTAACATGTTTTCTTGGCGTTGATTACAGTAGCAGTGTTTAGCTATGGACAAGTTCATTGTTAAACGTAAACGCCTGGAGAGTGAAAGTGAGCAGTCGGCTCCTACTCCCGAACCGTCGAATTCAACATAAAGAAGACAAACGATAGAAAAGAACATACCAGGACAGTTACGTAGTGTATGTATTTACGTGGAATAAGAACGAGGAAAACCCTATCCCTGTGTGTTTAGTTTGTGGCGAAACACGAGGCCATGGTACCTAGCAAACTGAAGTGGCATCTCACAATTAAGCATCCTAGTGGGTCAGGGAAGAGTGTGATGTATTTTTCACGTGTACTAGAAGGGGAGAAAAAAAACCAGCTGTGCGAATGGTAAAGAGAATGACCATAAGTGATACTGCTCTTGAAGCCTCGTTGAAAGTAGCAGAACTGATAGGAAAAAAAATCACACACACACCTCATACTCTTGGAGAGGAAATCATAGGTCCTGCATGGAAAATTATAGTTTCAACAATACTTGGTGAAGGAGCAGCTAATCAAATTTCGAAATTTCCTCTTTCCAACAACACAATCAGACGCAGGATATCTGAAATGTTTGCAATATCAACGAACAAGTCGTGGGGAAAATAAAAACTGACAGAGCATTTGCTTTGCAAGTAGATGAGAGTATCGATAGTGGTAACAAACTGCAACTCCTTGGTTTTACCAGATATATTGATGATAAAGATATTAATGAGCCGTTTCTGTTCTGTAGACCGCTGGAGACTACAACCTCAGGCCATGATATTTTTGTTTCTATTAATTCCTTTCTCAATGACCAAGATCTTTCATGGAAAGACTGGTTGGTTGGTTCTTAAGTTTAGGGGCTGCGACAACGCGGTCATGTAGCCCCGTGTACTTTGGTGTGTGTAGAATCTGTCTGATAACCGGTGTTAATTGTGATGACTGTATTAGTGCGTGTTATCTGTTTTTAATTCAAGTAAGGACTGCAGTCTTTTGAATTTTTCAAATAGTTCCGACTTTTGCTGCCAAACGCCACCGCCAATGACTACTAGTTCAGAACTTAGCTACCAGACGCCACCGCAGTCGGCTCTTGACGACGAACGTAGGAACCTAAGAACGTTAGTCAAATGTTTAACCTATATATAATTTAGCTTCACACATGTGTAGTTAGTGGAAGGTTCTTTAACATGCCATAAATCTATGACATGGGACCGCCGGATTTACTTCCCTTCCGAAGGAAGGCATACTGAGGGATTTTTAACTCTCTTAAAAAATCCGACGACTTCGGCCGGCATGAAAAGACTGTTGTGGTATATGTACAGATGGTGCACAATCTATGTCTGGGAAATTTAAAGGTTTTTACTGCAAGAGCTCAAGATTTTGCTGCAGTGTTTAACGAAGTTGTGAAAATGGTGAACTACATCAAGTCTCGACCTTTAATGTGTAGGATTTTTAAACAGTTATGTCTCGCAACGGATGCAACTCATACCTCTTTGTTACTTCATACAGAGTAAGGTAGTTGTCGCGGGGTCGTGTATTGAAGCAGTTTCTTGAACTTAGAGAACAGGTGAAAACTCTTTTTAAGGATGAAAATCAAGATACATTCTATGAGCTGTTACTAACTGAATCTTGGTGCTTGGAACTGTCGTATCTGGCAGATATTTTTCATAAACTGAATTAACTGAATGTTTCAATGCAGGGTAGACAGGAAACAATAATTTCCTCAACCAATAAAATGAAAGATTTTAAAAGAAAACTTAGTTCTTGGACGTCTGCAGTTCAGAAAGGAGATCTTTCAAACTTTCTTCATCTGGCAGTAGATAACGATCTGGGTAAGCTGAAAGACAGCATTTGTGATCACTTATCAAGATTGCAAGAAGCAATAGATACATACTTTCCATCTATTTCCACTATGAATGTCAACTGGGTTGTCTCACCATTTGATTTCATAGATAGTGCGAGGAAATAGATTTCACTGGTTGCGAACGAGATGAATTTATTGATCTTTGTGCCGATTCCACACTCAAAGGTAAGTCCACCAAGAGTGAGGCGTCGGTGGCTACTTTTGGGCTTCAGCGGAGAGAGTAGTATCCTAACCTAATGAAGAAAGCAATTAACACACTTTCGCCCTTTCCAAAATCCTGTCTATGCGAGCAAGCCTTCTCTGCTCTGGTGACAATAAAATCCAAAGCAAGAAATAGACTGAATAACCTTGAGGATGATTTGCGTGTTTCATTGTCAACTGCAAGGCCCGATATCACGTACCTGTGCTCTAAGCATCAATCACAAGTTTCATATTAACGATTTATCGAACAAAATTTTGATGTATTTTTACTCACTGACTGTAGTAAAGTTGACTGTATTATGTTATGGTGTACGTTACTTATTATAAAATATTTCAATAAATTTACATATGAAACATATTTTTTTATTTATTTTTATTCAAGGAAGGGTGCCCCTAGTGTTTAATGTTATTCCCAAGGGTGCCGTGAACTTCAAAAGGTTGGTAAACTCTGCTCTAGTCTGTGGTCGTGTGGACTGGCATGATGAGTCATGGCGGGAGGGAGGCGGAAGCTGCGATAGCAAAGGTGTTGAAGGAGAGGGGTAGGCAGGTGCCCGAGCGCGCTCTTGCCCAAGACCTTGTCTTACCGCTGTGTGTGTGCGCGCGTGTGTGTATGTGTGTGTGACTGATTCAACCTGCGTTTTGTAGAGTCTGAAAGGTACAATCACCACGGGTATATCGCTGAACCAATTTTCTTTATCGAACTTTTCTACTGCTCAGAATAAGAGCCACATCAAATTAATAAAACTTTGAAGTTAATATAACAATTTTTTCTCACTAAAAATGGTATTCAAATCTGAAGAGGTTAATACAAAATTTGAATTTCGTAATAAGAATTGTTCATATTGCAGGTACTACTACAGGGGTTGTTGTACATAAATTTCGGTGTCTTCCGATTATTAGTTTCGTCGTGGAGATTGTACCTTTAACGCTCAAAATAGCCACTTTGAAGCCATGTCCTCAGCAAACGAGCCGTCGTTATTTTCTTCAAAACGCATATAATATCTCACAAAGACCTACATTAGAGATTAAGAGTAAAAATAAAAATAAAAATTCAATTTCAATTTTTGACCGCACAGCCTTAAACCTCGCAGCCTCCAAGACATGGTAAATACCGCACGCTAAACGTGCTTTTGTTACTGTAGCCGTCCCACCTCAAACGTTTAAGTCCATCTCAAAGTCTTCAATCACGGTTTGTGGTGTTGATTTAACTTTCTACTATTACAGATCACGTGGCGTAAGCTATTAATTCGATTGTATTACGTGTATGTGTGTTATTTCAAGGAGAAGAAAGTCATATGTTAGTAGAATGGGCCGTAGCATTTGGCGGGGAAAAGTTTAAGGTCGGTTTTTCTTTGCTAGACCCATGACCCAATTACACTGCTGTCACACAGTCAGAGCGCAGAGCAATATCGACCATCGGGAGAAATGCTATGTTAGTTGGGTTTCATAAAACTAAATAATAAGGGGCGGGTGGACCACACTGTATATATATATATTGTTTTTGTCGTGTGGCCTACTGACAGGCCGAGTGCAAGTCTTTCTAGTCGACGCCCGTGGGCGATCTGCGCGTCGGGATGAGAGATGGAATGGATGAAGATGAATGAAATTGGGCAAGGATGTGGAAGGAAGCGGCCGTGGCCTATCAGAAGGGACCGTCCCAGCATTTGCCTGGTGTTGAAAATGGGGAAACCACGGAAAACCATTTCAAGGACGGCCGACGGTGAGGCTCGAACCCACGTGTTTACCGAGACAGTTGAGAGCTTGGCCTCATGATCTAACGCTGCGCTTTAGCCAGCGTAACCACTGCTGTCGGTGCAATATTAGTTTCAATTACAAATAGAGGCACCACAATAACACAGACAAATTCTACACACACCCATGTGCGCGGGGCTAAATGACCATGATGTCCTAAGCCCTTGAAATGGGTTGAAAAGAACTACTAATTGAATCCCTCCTTCGCACACACACACGCTGGTACGTTTACATACAAAGTGATGTAATACTCGAAGGAAACAATGTGTGAACGTTCCTGACACACGTTGACTCCCTAAACGCGAGACCTGTAAAGAAATATAAAAAAACGTATATTTTGGACCACTATACCTCTACAGACCTTCATTATCATCTTCAATAAAATGTAAACACCCGATGACAGATAAATGCAAAACGTAGAATACCAGTATCATTGCTGCCATTGTTGATGTCATGACGGACCACCCTGTTGAAAACTCCCACCTCCAATATACCAACAGTTCCCTCTCAGGAGTAGCATTGCGACACTGATAATTATCGTGCATCTTCATCCGGCTCTGCGCTCATAATAGCCATGGCACAATGGTTGTCTAATTTCAGGAGAAGTAGTGATATCCAAAATCTTACCACATTGTGTCCCTATTGTCATGTTTACACTCTAACCATAATTTTATGAAACATCCTGTATATTTACCTTTGAGTAACAATAATAATAATAACAAAGATGATATAATCTTGGCAATTACCTGAAGTTGTAAACGGGAAACAACGGAAGGCCATTTCAAAGACGGTCGGAGGTGGGGTTCGAACCCACGTCTACCGACTCTGCATTGACTCCCCATTGACTAGCGCTGTGTGTTATCGAGCGTAGCTGCCGCTGTCAGTAATAAAAATAATAATAATAAATTATGATAATCACGTTATGGGTTCTTGTATGTCTGCGACTTTACACACGCGATTTGCTGAAATTAATCTCTGGCGGGGATCTGCTGACACGCGTCATTCTCATTTAAGAATTTGATCCAACGACATTGTACATAGCAGGAGAGAATCTTACCCCTTAGTTACGGAGCCAGACATTAGAATATTCACATTCTAAATAAAGCTGTATTTCCCATCAAAATTATTGACGTTAGATCCGAAGTTTATTAATAAATAAATCGTTTCAGTTCTGTAGAGAAACTGGGGCAGAGAGTGAGGAGTATGACACATGGACTGACCAGGATTATGTCCACCAGATCGCAAGGAGATACTGGGATGTCCTATAAACAGAGCCACTGAGCACTTTTGCAGTGTCAATAAGAAGGAGGCTTTGCCCAGCGGCCGGAATGTAATTCTCAAAGCGGATGCCGTCACTAAAGCGAACCCATGTATGGGAAGAATTTCGACGTTGGTTGTAAAGGAACGGTAATTGTCTGCAACACTGAACAAGATCTCAGTGAATCAATCCACTCTTCCGTGTTAAATAAGTATCAAACAAACGAAGCTCACAAACATGAACCAGCCCAAGTCAACGAAATTTGGTTCGCACGTACGTCAGAATTAAATGAAAACATGTATGAAGGTTAGGAGTTTGATTTTTAGAGTAAACACGAGATTTACAAGGGCCAAAAGTGTGTGTGTGTGTGTCTGTTTGAGCGTGTGTGAGTGAGCTGTGTGTTTGTCTGTCCCTCCGTGACAATTCAAACATTACGATACCGAATTAAACCAAAATTGGTACAAAGGTAGCACTAGCAGAGGGCACCTCAGTTTCATGTTTTATATTGCCGTCATATTTACCAATACAAAATGTTGGCCACCCAAATGTTGAACGCTTAAAGCAAATTACAACTGAACTATATATTGGATCTCTACCAAATATTGGAAAAATATACTGTATCTTTATGTGAAAAGAGACTAGATTTAATTGACTAGGTCATCAGTTCAATAAATTCAATATGGCGGGCGTGTTAATCTTGCCAGCATTATAATCCATAACTTATAATCTAATGAATCAATATTCACAGTAGTAGGAATTCGGATAGTTTTATATAAGGACCCTCTATTGTCAACGTGATAACTACATAAAAAAGGTATGATACGCGCAGACGCCATCTTGAAATTATAAAATACGGTATCATCATCATTATCTAGAGGATAAACCATGTCACTGCAGCCACAACCCACGATCTTCAGCAGCTCTCTTCATTGTGACGTAGGAAGAAAACCCCAGCTGAGTGATTTTGTTTCTGAGGAATGAGAGACGCGCTCTTCCTATTGAATCCTTCCCTAGGACCTTGCCTTCGAAGACAATCCAGAGAACGGTGTCATGCCGTAAGACGTGTCCAAGAAATTTAGTTTATCATTAAATGATTTTGTCGACTTCGTCGTTACGCTGAGGTCTGGCGTTACGTTACGGCGACGGGACGAAATGTACCGAGAATGCACTGAGGTGTGTGACGTCATAGTACCGCTTGAGCTGCCTCCTTTCCCCGCGCACTCCGATGAGCGTGACGTCATCCAGCCAGCTACCTCCTTTGACCTTGGTTTGCACTTGCTTATGGATATTGAGTTCACGCAGTTCGCTGTATGATCATGAGGCTTTCACCCAGCATTTTTCAGCATTTGTAGCATTTGTAGCATTTCTGGCATTTAAAATGATATAAAGTTTAGCCTTTCAGACAGACTATCACTTTTTTTTCTCTGCTCTAATGAGTAATGTCCGTTTCTCCTTAACAGCGTCCAAGATTTGTTCATTAGTCTCCTTTTCCCTCCGACTCGTCCTTGTCAGTCTTCTCCAGAACCACGTTTCAGCAGATTTTAGTCTTGATTGTGCTTGCTTTCCCAAAGCACAGGTCTCATATCCGTAAGTTAACACTTTCCAAACAAAGGTTTCAACAAATTTCTACCTGGCTTCAATTCCTCTGTGCTTATTCAACAATAGATTTTTCCTGCTAAGAAATGCTTACTTTTGACTTCTATAAGGCACTGATCGTCACCGGTAATAACACTACCCATGTAACAAAATTCTGTAACCTGATCTATTTTTATACAGCCCAACCTAATGTTTGTTTTCAATTCAGACTTCTTCTTTTGAACGACCATGAGTTTCGTTTTCTTTGTGTTTTTTTTCAGCCTGAACTTCCCTAACGTGTTGTTGTTATAATACGGTTTAATAATAAATAACTCGTGGAACAATGATTAAATTTGCAGTGGAAAACTTCAAGCGTTTTGGAATTCAACTCAATTATTTAGAGGAAATAAGAACAGGTAAAATAAGAGTCTCTCTAGGTTTAACCTATGCTGCTGACAGTGAAATATATTCTCCCTTGACGAGGTTGGATGCTGTTACTAATACTACAAATGGTTTCAAATATTTGTCAAAATATATGTTGAAAATGAAAATCCACAGCCTGCTTCTGGTCGACTTACCAGGTCAGGGAATGGAATGAATGAAACCCCCATCTAGCGGCGAAGATATAAACTGTGCCGGATGCCGAAGCCTGTCGTACTGCTCCGGGGCAATGATTAAATGAATGACAGTTGAAATTAAATGATAGCGGAGAGTGTTGCAAGAGTTAAATTTGTGACAGGGAAAACCGGAGTACCCGGAGAAAAACCTGTCTGCCTCCAATTTGTCTAGCACAAATCTCACAAGGAGTGACCGAGATTTGAACCAAGGACTCAGCGGTGAGAGGCCGGCGTACTGCCGCCTAAGCCACGGAGGCTCCATTCAAAATATATGTTATTCATTCAAGAGAACCGGGACGTGTGATCGGCTCAAAATTGTCAATTTTTCTATTTTAGCTTAAAAAGATTTACCATCTTTCCTGAAGTATTTGGTGTATCAATTATTGTGCTGAAGTGATATTTGATGCAATAGAATTAGGTTTAAACCTAATGTTTTAAGGCTATACTGTAGCTACCTACTAGCCAAACATTCTTTTTGTGTTTACCGTAAGTCATATTTTTTAAAACTTCACGTACCATTTGTTCAGAAACTACCTGATCAATGAATTTGGAACTAGGTAGTCTAAGACGCTATATAGATCTACTAGTGAAAGTAAATTTATTCAGGTATCTTGATTACTTCATGGAGCCCAGCTTGAAAAGAACAGACAATTTTACAGTTCTCAACTAGGATGTACAAAAGAACTCAACTCCTGTAAACAATAGGACAATATTTTTACTTCAGTAGATCAAAAATAGTTTAAATATTATGCATGCAAAGCTTGTTGGGTCTGGTTTCTGTAGTTGCTCAGAAAAAGGGACATGAGTTTAGGGAATTTTTAACAATAATTTCTTTAAGATAGTGTTTGTAATGCTCTCTCTGACACAAAATATTCAACATAGCAGATTCAAATTCTACTCAAATAATGACGAATGTTCTGAATATACAACAAGCAGTTCCATGAAGAACTAAATAGCCTATTTTCATATATCCTACTAATATTAACTTCTATGACCAAGATAGCGGGTTCAAACCCGGCCGAAGTCGTCGGATTTTTTAAGAGCGTTAATAATCCCTCAGTATGCCTTCCTTCGGAGGGGAAGTAAAGCCGGTGGTCCCATGTCATAGATTTATGGCATGATAGAGAACATTCCACTAATTACACCTGTGTGAAGCTAAATTGTATAGGTTAGGATTGTAAACAACGCTCTTAGGTTCCAACGTTCGTAGCCAAGAGCCGACTGAGGTGGCTTCTAGTAGCTAAGTTATGGACTAGGCCTAGTAGTCGTTGACGGTGGCGTTTGACGGCAAAAGTAGGAACTATTTAAAAAATTCAAAGTTGCAGTCACGTTGCAGTCCTTACTTGAATTAAAGAACTGATACACACACTAATGCAGCCATCACAATTATCACCGGTTATCAGACAGATTCAACACACACCCAAAGTGCACAGGGCTACATGACCACGTTGTCGCAGCCCCTAAACTGAGGAACCAACCAACTACTAATATTAATTGCCTCTATCAACATACAAATTGTCAGTTTGTTTTCGGTAATAGATTCGTAGATGTTGAGAACCGTCTAAATAATTTGGATGGTCACCATGTTGGATTTTTATATTATAGGCCTTAGATTTGTGTACTATTACATGAAGATAATTGTGTAGGTGTTTTATTCAAACTTAAATCGCATGATTAGGACACAAGATATAAGAGCGGGATTTTAAAATTTCGCTCAGCCACCATCTTGTGGTTATGAAAATAATTTAAATGAATTAGATTCCAGTCGATTAAAATTTGTATAAGCACACACCGTATCAAGTTTCACTGAGCTCGAATGGTTAAAACGCAAGAAACGTCCATTTGAATATTTAAATTTCACATCGCCGCCATGTTGGATTTCTGCTCGCCAGGTTAATGAACGTCCCATAGGTGAACGTATGCTTATAGCCTCTATACCCTTACTAAATTTCAGTTTGATTGCTGTAGTAGAATAATAGGTATTGAGAAACGTCTAAATATTTCGGTGGTCGCCATGTTGGATTTTAATATATGTAGGCCATAGTGTTATATACTATTAGATGATTACTATAATGATTACTGTAATCATTATATATAGGAAATAAATATCAGCTTCTATGTAGTAAAAGTTAAATAACCTGTCTTAAATATTGAACACCTATCGTTTAACGTCTTCATACTGTACCCGTTCGTCCTGGGGATGCGATGACCCATCTGCTATAACATCACATCCCTGGAGTTCCAGGACAGAGCGGAGTTAAATGAACCTCTAGTCAAATAAGGAATGTGTCGGAAATTCAGCTGAGTTCTCGAAAAAGCAGTGGGTTTCACGAGACAAAGTATCTCTAGGGTCGTTACGGGCTTAAGTTAATAAAAATAATTCAAATATAAATGGGCGCCATCAACTGAATTCCTAGCAAAACCACTTCCTTTCCGGATAAGCCTTACTCAAGACAAGGAAAGAAAAAGGAACATCACACCATCATCAGATCACAACTAAGATAAAAACAAATTTATTTTACTTTGATAGTCAGACAGACATTTTAAATATAATTCCTACCTAAGAGTATGGTCGAATGCAAAGTTAAATAGTCATTGTCCAAAAATCAAACCATCTCCTTTCTAATGCAAAATTAATTTAATCCACATAACAAGAAAAATGTATAAAGTTCTCTTGGGTTCTCAGGATCACTGTAGCACTATGTCTTTCGTCACTGACATTTGTGAAACCTGAGACCTAATTCTCTTTAATTTAACATCAATGTGGATTTAATAAAGTTATTAAACTGTCTAAACATACACATATAATAATCACTCATATTAAATATCACATAAATTATGGTTTGCATGGTATAATTTTGAACGTAGAACATGTTAATCAAATGTTCCTAAACATTGAATAATTAATTTACACTATTTACATCGTCATTAATCTCTTATCTGTGAATTACAGAAAATTCAAATTCTCATTGGTCATCATCATCGTTATTATCAAAATTAAATATTTCTCACATTAATTCTCACTTCAAAATTCTAAATATTCCTGTCAGAATCGTTAATTCATCACCATTACATCATTTAAATTCACAACTCAAGTTGCAATTCCTTCACATTATCTCTCAATTAAATTTATTTAGTTGCATATAAATTCATTAATCATAAGCTTCTTTAATTAATTATCACCTTCTAATTCAGTTATTCATCATCATTACAATCGTCTATTAATTCATTTCAATCAGTTTATTTATTCAATCTTTAACTCATCCATTTATTTAATTCATCGATTTATTTCAAAATTTAATTTATCAACTTATTTAAATTTCAATCATCTGGTTATTTAGATTTTATTATTTCATCTAGTCATTCTGATTTTTATTTCATTAGGTCAGATCGTTAATATGCTTAATTTTCAGATTATTATTTCGTTAATTATTATTTTCAGAAAATCTTGTATTATTAACTTCATTTATTTGTTTAATTTCCTAACAAATTGTTTAATAAGGTTTATCGAACGTTGCCTTACAGTTTTATCACTTCCAAGTTATATCTCGTATTTAATTAATCATGCCAAAAAATATTATTGTCTCCACGACATCACGTTGGATCTAACTATCCACAACGACATTACATTTCTTCAATATTTCAAATATCACATTTGAATATAAGAATTATTCCACAAAACTCCATAAATATTCAGCACATACAGCATGAATCTCAACAATTACGCTAGACTGGGTACGACAACCTCATGTCTGCTTCAAAATACATTATCAACGTTGCAACTATCACATGGCAAATTCCACAAAATGCCTATCACAAACTCCACTTAACCATGTTGCATGATCTACAAAATATATATAAATGGCTTCAAATTATTAACGCACATAATCTCCCATGACTGTAATTACTCTGATCACATCTAGACAACTTCTTAAACAATTGGAAAAACATTACATCAGTAATATATGATCTGATTTCAAATAGCATAAATTCTCTTACAAATATCATAATTCACATCGCAGAAAAACACCAATGTGCTATAATCTCTCACATCAAAATCTGCAATACTGATCTGCCTTAAAATAATTATGACCATTAGTGATTAATCTCACAAGATTCAATTACTTTAAATCCTTTTCAAAGGTATCAAACACAATTATAAAAATCATCAAAGCATCAGCTGTAAAATAGCTGTTAAACTGAAATTACTCTCAAAAGAGTATAGCAACAAAATATTGGATTGGCAAACAAGAATTACTAAATGCAATCCTGTTGACATTTATCGTTACTTTATTTAACAAAATTTCGACTGATATGTGACTAGTAGTTCCTTGTTTAATTCACTTACATCTCGTGTACATTCGGATGATAAAATGAGTCCCTCAATGGCAAGTAAGATGTGTAACCACCGTACAGTCGTATAAATACGAAAGACCTCGCCCCGTCGACTTGGATGATAGTTCCCTAAACGATGGGTAAGATGAGTAGCCACCATACAATCGTATAAATACGAAAGACCCCATCTCGTAGACTGTATGAATGAATGTACTAGATAGGAATCAACAAGTTTCTAGTTGTCATATAAAAGCGATGTTCATTCACTAAAGTGAATAACTCCTTAATATCTCCAAACAATCCAATGGAAAAAATCCCTACTGATGAATACTACACACTCGCTAGTATGCAATGAACTGACGAAGTAATTTCTGATAATCAATTGCAGATCACGAGTTCGAAATACTCGTTACTCAAAAAAAACTATTCATGAAAAAATATCCTAGCTGGAAAAATATCTAAAAGACCAAACATTTGCTTAATAAAGCCAAACAACGGTGAGAATTTCGTATAATGATGCCTGCCATATCATATGGTCACTCCATATTCTAGCAAATTCGAAGTATATAAATTCAAACCATGTCTTAATAATCAAATCACTCCTATTAGAAAAATATACATGTGTGCCCAGTATTCATGAAAATAATCGTATCAGGTAGTTAGAACTCTTACAATACCTTTCATTATCAGTTGTAATATAATTTCCAAGATCGTCGATTTTCCCTACATAAAGAATTTCTCGTAAGATCGGCGTGAATATCATTTCATCCATGAAATGACGCTTTCCTTCGAAATCCCAAGCGAATCAGCTGGTGGACTCCTCTCGTCAGGAATCGAATCCATCGCTCTGTGGTGCCATCTTGTCTCTATTCACGTTTACTCGGTCATGTTGAACCTCGAATTACCCATAGCGGATATTGTCCAACTCCTTCTCGAAAAGTTCATGGAAACAGCGGACCCCCTACTCTTCTTCTAATATACGCCACTGTTCCGATAAATGTTCAGTTTGAGAATTGTAAGTCCAATCTCAACTTACTGCAAAGTCCCACTTGAGTAAAATAAAATTTTACTTGAGAGTGTTCAAGATTACGATACACCCTGTATCTGTTCGTAATTGATAACTCATGAAAACTGTATAAGATAAAAATCTTATAAATGCACGCTATAATGTTCATCAGAGCCTATGCTAAACATTCAGTTTACTTGGAATAGTAAAAGTCGCTTTGAATGTGTTATATAACAGCATGGTTATAAGGTTATTCGTAAAAGCCTGTGTTTGAACAGCGTCGAAATGAAGCTTGAAATAAAGTCTTCAAATACGCGCAGTGTGGTTTTGAAATACCCCGGCTGTCTACAATTGTCTCCTCGGCCAGCCCGCCTGGATCAACGACCCGCTCGGCCTTCGCTGCTCGGCGATGCAAGAACTGTCACCTATACTCCTGCCGTGACAGTTTCCGTATGCTGCGTGACCTTCAATGCCCGTCGCTGTGCTATAGAGCTGCTCTGAACTGCCCGTCTCCTTGGGCTCAACTGAACTTGCTAGCGCTGTGTTCTGGCTTATGTGCTCCGCGCGGCACGTGGCTTGTTCTCCCACCACTGCGCTCTCACGTCATGAACATAGTCTCGAACCCGAATCCTCTCGGCTGTTCCGTTATAAAATAACTTACTTCCATAAAATTATTTCCACATATAATGCATGTTATATATCCTCATCTAAGTTGTTTAAATTGCTATAATTCCATATATGTTTCAATAAAGCTTCACATCTCTATTCATAATTCTATCTTCTCACAGATTTCAATGCCTCCTTGATTCTTGACCTCCTACGTCATCTTGGCTTTCTTCTTGACGCGATCGGTGCGCTATCTTTTCCTATTGCTTCTCAAAACCTCAACTACAGCTTAATGTCTGCTGGCGTAGCCGATAGCCTAAAATAGGTATCGGGTACATCTCTCCCGTACATCTCCTTTTTTTTATCAGGATTGAGAAAAAAAAATACACTCTCAGGCATTCAATATATAATACATGTACACGATAGCTCTACAATTCCCTTACTCAGCATGATGGTATTTCCTGATGCTAGCTGCATTAAAAGTTCCTACAACTTCATCAGTATCCATTTTAACAATCTTATAGCTATTATTCTGGTATGTTTGTTCAATACGGAACGGTCCAGCGTACAATGGAGCGAATTTATGGTAGATCTTCAGCTGAAGGTTCAAAGTGACTGGCTTCCTAATCAGCACCTCATCATTTTCTTGAAATGGCTCGTGGAACCTCCTTCCTGCCTGTCTCCTGGCTCTCTTCTCCGCCTGTCTTCTGAGCCTCTCTCCTGCCATCTCGACTCTTCTTTCTTGTGTGGGTTGAGGATCTACTGGTGCCCTCACGACTCGGTCCCATGGTCTATCCGGTTTCAATCCATGATGAAGCATGGACGGAATCTGTCCTGTGCTTTCATGTACTGTGGAATTCAAGCATTGGCTAATGATGGGTATCACTTCCATCCATCTATGGTGTTGCCTTGACACATATAAGCGACACAGCTTACTTATCTCCGGCATAATTCTTTCGGCGGGATTTCCCTCTGGATACCGTACAGAATTAAACACATGCCTGATTCCTAAACGTTCCATAGCAGTAGAAAATTCCATACTAGTAAACTGTGATCCATGGTCACTCAACAAAACTTCAGGTTTCCCCATGCTCGGAATAACTGTTTTCTCAAGTCTGTTTATCACGTATTTGGATGTAGCTTTCTGTATAGGGCATAGAGATACGTATTTCGAAAATACATCAACCGTTACCAAAACGAACTGATTGCCTTTCGTCGAACGAGGAATCGGACCAAAAATGTCCGTCGCGAAAAGTTCTCTTGGCTTGCTGGGTAATATCGATCTAGGAACTTCTTTCATTAACTTAGATGAGTATTTACTTCGCTGACAACTGTCACAGGTCTTTATGACGTCGCGAATCGTTTGTCCCATTTGTCTCCAAACAAAAGTTTCTTGTGCGAGAGCCAAAGTCTTGTCTACACCTACATGAGCTGCAGTTCGGTGTATCATCCAAATAACTGGTTTGACAAGCTTGGGTGGGATCACTACTCTAAGTTTAGTATGATCCTGGTCAATATATTGGCATATAACACCTCCCATAATATGATATTTTCTAGCCTCTATCTCAGTTCTTTGAAAATCCGGATCAGTGTTATCCATCCTGTGTGTCAGAAAACGATAAATTCTTCGCAAAGGTGCGTATCTCTTCTGAGTTTACGCTAACAACTTCAACTTTTCTAGAGTACCATTATCCTCTTGAATCAAATTTATATGGTTGACAATTACTTCCTCACAAGGGTTTCTGCTCAGCACATCTGCTAACAGATTTAACTTCCCCGGTCTATGTACAACAGTTGGGTTAAATTGCTGTAAGAACAGAGCCCATCTGGTGATGCGGTCACTCGCTAAGTCTGTCTTCATAATAAATTGGAGGGCTTTATGATCTGTGATCACTGTTATGTCATGTCCAAACAACACCTTCTTCCATGTTTTAAGAGCATGAACCACTGCTAATGCCTCTAACTCAGTTGCATAGTAATTCCTCTCACAATTCCTAAGCTTGCGACTGGTGAAAGCTAAATATCTATGTTTCTTGTCATCATCCAGCTGATATAGGATTCCACTAATGCCTATTTTGGATGCGTCTGTCTCTACAAAAAATCGTCTTCTAAAATCAGGATACTCAAGCTTGATATTTTGGATTAGCATTTTCTTGGCCGCTAAAAACGCTTGATTGCATCTATCGTCCCATTTCCATCGATTTCCCTTCCTTAATAAATCCTGCAGAGGTGCCATCGTCTCAGTATATTCAGGACAATGTGTTGAAAAGAACTGACACATGCCTAAAAACTGCCGTACCTCTTTAATCTTTCGTGGTGTTGGAAACTCTGAAATTGCCATGATCTTCTTTGGATTGGGCCTATAACCATCTCCATCGATTCTATGTCCAAGAAATTCAATTTCTTCATGAAAGAATTGACATTTATTGAAGTTCACCTTGAAGTTCGTTCTCCTAAGATCTTCGAAAAGCATTTGAAGGTGCCTGATATGTTCTTCCGCTGTCTCAGACGCTATAATCAGGTCATCAATGTAGCTTACAACATGCTCTTTAACTGCATCTGACAAATTTTCATCTAGTGCTCGGATCATCACCGGACCACTATTTTTCACTCCAAAAGGTAACCTATTGAATACATATGTTTTATGATCGAACAAGAACCCTGTGTATTGTTTGCAGTCTTCTGCTAGCTCAACATGATAATATGAACTAGTCAGATCGATTGTCGAGAAGAAACTCTTTCCTCTGAATCGGCGTAACAATTCACGAATAACAGGTGGTCTGACATGTTCAGGAAGAACTCTTTCGTTAAGGGCTCTGGCATCTAGACATATCCTCAGCTTACCGTTAGGTTTCTTGACAACAGCTAAAGGATTCAAATAAGCAGTTGGCATTTTCTTAATTATTCCATCTGTCTCCATGTCGCTTATCATTATGCTGACTTCCTCCTTCCATTTATCCGGAATGGGATATACATTTTTATGGTATGGTTTGTCATCCATCAACTTGATGCTGTAGGTAAAATTTTCTATGAGACCTGGTTTGTCATTGAATATGTCCTCATATTCTGAAATTACTTGATCAAACTGCCCCTTAATTTCTGGATTTATTTTACTAGTCATACCAATTCTATCTTCTATAGACCTTTCAACGCTGCATACAATTTCATCCAATATATCCTCTCTAAAGAATGTCATCTCCGATTCTTGATTTTCCATGACCCCTTCTTGAAAGTACATGCGCCTACTCTGCATATCTATGATCAGGCCACTCTCACTTAGGAAATCCACTCCTAGGATCATGTCAAAATGTAGTTGACCCACTACTAGGAACATCTGTTCAAAACTTCTGGTTCCAATCCCAACATCTAAAAGTACCTGACTTTTACATTTCATACTTCTGTCTGGGATCACCCCTTGAATTTTGCTAACAACAGTTGGCAACATTGTAATTCCTCCTAATAATTTCAATTCATCCAGGCAACCTATGGATATCAAGCTCACCATAGCCCCTGTGTCTACAAGTGTCTTTATCTCTTTTCCCATGACTTCCACACTAATAACTGGCAATTCATGTCTATTTTCCCGTTGTACTATGTCTTCTTCCTCGATTAAATCTTCGTCCTTGACCTGATATGTTTCCACGATGACGATTGATTCCCAATGATTTTCATTTTTCTCTGGAGTTAATTTGACGTTTTTTTTTCCTTCGCCACTCGTGCTGGCTCGATTGACATCTCTCACTGTCTCCTCGAGTGGTGCACTAGGCTGTCTATCCTCTTGTCTCGACCTCTCATGTCCACGATTGTCCCGTCTGTCGTTAGGATCGTTTCTTCGGCCATCCTGTCGGTCGTTTCCATTATACTGTTGACCTTGGCCCCAGTTATTCCTTCCCCGATATCTGTTATTATACCGATTCCTGTCCTGATACCTGGAATTTTGGTTATAATTCCTATACCGGCTATCTCTCGCCTCTTGATCGTATGGCCTCTCATATGGTCCTCTATATCGATCATTTCCTCTTGCGTTACGGATGTTTCCTCGATTCCCATCGTTCCGTCGGTTTTCCCAGGAATCCCTTCTGTCCGTTTGAGCTGCATTGTCCACGACTACCGCATTTACTTCTTGCGTGTTCCTGTTGTCGTTTCTATTACTTCTAGGTGTGACCTGTGCGCTTGTATAATCCAATCGCCGCAAAATATCGTCATAATGTTCCAGCGTATTGGCTCCCGATGCTATCAGTGATCGCTGTACCTCAATCGGTAACTGTCGCGCTATAGCTTGCAAAAGCTCTTCTTCTGACAATGGAGGAATAAGGAACTGTAATTTAGCCAGCTGTGACGTGAAATAGTTGGCGTAATGCGTCGGATGTGACGTAGAATAGCGTTTGGAGTACATCTCCGCTCTTACGTTGAGTTGATCCTCGGCACTCCAGAATCTCCTCAAGAAAGCCATGGCAAATTGCTCCATGTTCGCAAAATTGCTTCTGAACGCTCTAAACCACGTAAGTGCAGATCCATCTAAGGCGCGTTCTACTATACTTAGCTCTCTTTCTTTGGCTACCCTGTGTTCCGCCATGTAGTCTCGAATATCTCGCAGAAATTCTACTGGTGTAACTCCTGTATTTCCCGAAAACTTTCTCGGCTTGTCATCTACATTCCTTATAATAGTGACTGGACCTGAGTATCGTTCGCTTGGACCTAACGTACTCCTATTCGAACATGGATTATCCTGAGGGGTTGAACTGACCCTTTCGAATGTCACATTCGGTTGCATTTGACGGTCTTCTACATGCTCGGTTCTTGATTCGTCATACTGCGGTCTATCGCTGTTTGATTTATCAATGTTTCCCCTGATGTTACATTATGACTGGTAAAACTGTTTAGTCATCCTGTCTTCCGCTAATCTCTTGACCTGAGTCTTCAACTCATCTAACGATGTAACATCCTGCGTCTTGTTACTCTCGTCTAGATCGTTCCTTAACTTGTCAATTTTTCCTTCGCACGTGCTCTTTACTAACGCGACTTGTTCTTTCAACAGATCAACATCTGTTCTAAATAGAGTTGAATCTATCTTCATCGCTTCTTTGCTTTCCGTAAACCTAGCTTCTAAGTTTGCCATACCTGCGATTAATTTTTCATCTAACCCTTCACGTTTCTCTTTTGCTTCGGCATCGACCTCACTATACCGTTCTTCCACGATTGCACCGACTCTATTTTTAAACAAAGCTAAGTTTTCGTTAACCTTTTGCTCTATATCGTCGTCTATCTTCCTAATATCCTTCTGCAATTGATTTTCCAATGACTTTAAATTAGAATTTACCTCTCCCAAGACTTCCTTTTTAATGGTCCCAATTACTGTCTTTAAATCTTTTATTTCGTTACCTAGATTCGTTTCTAGACCTTTAATCTTAGTCTCGAAAGATACTTCGGTAGACCAATCTTGAATTTTTCCTACATCTGCCACTAAACCATCGATGTCGAATCTCAACTTCGATACATCTGACTTAATGTCTTTCTGTATGGTCATAACGTCTGTTCTTAAAGTAAAAATATTTTCTTCCCCTCTACTTTCCAATTCAATAATATTTTTCCTTAATATCTGAACATTTTCCTCTCCTTTCATGTTTACTGCAATTATGTCTAATTGTAAAGTTTTCAGCATCTCATTATTCTTTAAAGTTAAACTATTCTCTAATCTGGTTAACTTATTTTCTAATTCAGTGTTAGTTTCTTCACTACGAGACTGTAATTTCTCTTCTAATGATTTGAAGTTAGCTTCACTAGCTTTTAAATGACCTTCAGTACTAGATTGTAGCCTAGTCTCCAATAACATCAACTCATCTTTGCTATTTGTCTGTAACCTAGTCTCTAATGATTTTAAACTGTCGTTCAGACTGCCTTCGTTACTAGCCTGTAATGATTTTAAATTTTCTTCATTACTAGCCTGTAATGATTTTACATTCTCTTTACATTTAGCTTCTAATCTAGCTTCTGAATTATTAATTTGTTCTTTAACTTCCGTTTCCATCTTAGAAATAGTTTCTGCAATTCCAGACATACCCGTCTGTAACTCTCCTAACACCTTCGCTAAATCTTCTGGCAACATAATTATATTTTCAATATAGAATTATATAGAGACGTTAGACAACAACACATCACAATGTCTCAATTCCTGCATTCACTTGGGTATAGGGAAAAATATCTTATAACTAACATGATATTACTAATACGATTAACATGAACACTGGATTGGGCACACAAGTACATTGTCTGACTAAGTTTAATAAATTTTGTAACACACTTAAATGAACTTGAGATTAATCTCTCAGTAATCTAAATCTGATGTGATTCCATAGAATTAACAAAATCGAAAAGCCCCACTAGTTGGATAAAGCCAATTCTCCTTCTCTCTCTGTACCCGTTCGTCCTGGGGATGCGATGACCCATCTGCTATAACATCACATCCCTGGAGTTCCAGGACAGAGCGGAGTTAAATGAACCTCTAGTCAAATAAGGAATGTGTCGGAAATTCAGCTGAGTTCTCGAAAAAGCAGTGGGTTTCACGAGACAAAGTATCTCTAGGGTCGTTACGGGCTTAAGTTAATAAAAATAATTCAAATATAAATGGGCGCCATCAACTGAATTCCTAGCAAAACCACTTCCTTTCCGGATAAGCCTTACTCAAGACAAGGAAAGAAAAAGGAACATCACACCATCATCAGATCACAAGATAAAAACAAATTTATTTTACTTTGATAGTCAGACAGACATTTTAAATATAATTCCTACCTAAGAGTATGGTCGAATGCAAAGTTAAATAGTCATTGTCCAAAAATCGAACCATCTCCTTTCTAATGGAAAATTAATTTAATCCACATAACAAGAAAAATGTATAAAGTTCTCTTGGGTTCTCAGGATCACTGTAGCACTATGTCTTTCGTCACTGACATTTGTGAAACCTGAGACCTAATTCTCTTTAATTTAACATCAATGTGGATTTAATAAAGTTATTAAACTGTCTAAACATACACATATAATAATCACTCATATTAAATATCACATAAATTATGGCTTGCATGGTATAATTTTGAACGTAGAACATGTTAATCAAATGTTCCTAAACATTGAATAATTAATTTACACTATTTACATCGTCATTAATCTCTTATCTGTGAATTACAGAAAATTCAAATTCTCATTGGTCATCATCATCGTTATTATCAAAATTAAATATTTCTCACATTAATTCTCACTTCAAAATTCTAAATATTCCTGTCAGAATCGTTAATTCATCACCATTACATCATTTAAATTCACAACTCAAGTTGCAATTCCTTCACATTATCTCTCAATTAAATTTATTTAGTTGCATATAAATTCATTAATCATAAGCTTCTTTAATTAATTATCACCTTCTAATTCAGTTATTCATCATCATTACAATCGTCTATTAATTCATTTCAATCAGTTTATTTATTCAATCTTTAACTCATCCATTTATTTAATTCATCGATTTATTTCAAAATTTAATTTATCAACTTATTTAAATTTCAATCATCTGGTTATTTAGATTTTATTATTTCATCTAGTCATTCTGATTTTTATTTCATTAGGTCAGATCGTTAATATGCTTAATTTTCAGATTATTATTTCGTTAATTATTATTTTCAGAAAATATTGTATTAATAACTTCATTTATTTGTTTAATTTCCTAACAAATTGTTTAATAAGGTTTATAGAACGTTGCCTTACAGTTTTATCACTTCCAAGTTATATCTCGTATTTAATTAATCATGCCAAAAAATATTATTGTCTCCACGACATCACGTTGGATCTAACTATCCACAACGACATTACATTTCTTCAATATTTCAAATATCACATTTGAATATAAGAATTATTCCACAAAACTCCATAAATATTCAGCACATACAGCATGAATCTCAACAATTACGCTAGACTGGGTACGACAACCTCATGTCTGCTTCAAAATACATTATCAACGTTGCAACTATCACATGGCAAATTCCACAAAATGCCTATCACAAACTCCACTTAACCATGTTGCATGATCTACAAAATATATATAAATGGCTTCAAATTATTAACGCACATAATCTCCCATGACTGTAATTACTCTGATCACATCTAGACAACTTCTTAAACAATTGGAAAACCATTACTTCAGTAATATATGATCTGCTTTCAAATAGCATAAATTCTCTTACAAATATCATAATTCACATCGCAGAAAAACACCAATGTGCTATAATCTCTCACATCAAAATCTGCAATACTGATCTGCCTTAAAATAATTATGACCATTAATGATTAATCTCACAAGATTCAATTACTTTAAATCCTTTTCAAAGGTATCAAACACAATTATAAAAATCATCAAAGCATCAGCTGTAAAATAGCTGTTAAACTGAAATTACTCTCAAAAGAGTATAGCAACAAAATATTGGATTGGCAAACAAGAATTACTAAATGCAATCCTGTTGACATTTATCGTTACTTTATTTAACAAAATTTCGACTGATATGTGACTAGTAGTTCCTTGTTTAATTCACTTACATCTCGTGTACATTCGGATGATAAAATGAGTCCCTCAATGGCAAGTAAGATGTGTAACCACCGTACAGTCGTATAAATACGAAAGACCTCGCCCCGTCGACTTGGATGATAGTTCCCTAAACGATGGGTAAGATGAGTAGCCACCATACAATCGTATAAATACGAAAGACCCCATCTCGTAGACTGTATGAATGAATGTACTAGATAGGAATCAACAAGTTTCTAGTTGTCATATAAAAGCGATGTTCATTCACTAAAGTGAATAACTCCTTAATATCTCCAAACAATCCAATGGAAAAAATCCCTACTGATGAATACTACACACTCGCTAGTATGCAATGAACTGACGAAGTAATTTCTGATAATCAATTGCAGATCACGAGTTCGAAATACTCGTTACTCAAAAAAAAACTATTCATGAAAAAATATCCTAGCTGGAAAAATATCTAAAAGACCAAACATTTGCTTAATAAAGCCAAACAACGGTGAGAATTTCGTATAATGATGCCTGCCATATCATATGGTCACTCCATATTCTAGCAAATTCGAAGTATATAAATTCAAACCATGTCTTAATAATCAAATCACTCCTATTAGAAAAATATACATGTGTGCCCAGTATTCATGAAAATAATCGTATCAGGTAGTTAGAACTCTTACAATACCTTTCATTATCAGTTGTAATATAATTTCCAAGATCGTCGATTTTCCCTACATAAAGAATTTCTCGTAAGATCGGCGTGAATATCATTTCATCCATGAAATGACGCTTTCCTTCGAAATCCCAAGCGAATCAGCTGGTGGACTCCTCTCGTCAGGAATCGAATCCATCGCTCTGTGGTGCCATCTTGTCTCTATTCACGTTTACTCGGTCATGTTGAACCTCGAATTACCCATAGCGGATATTGTCCAACTCCTTCTCGAAAAGTTCATGGAAACAGCGGACCCCCTACTCTTCTTCTAATATACGCCACTGTTCCGATAAATGTTCAGTTTGAGAATTGTAAGTCCAATCTCAACTTACTGCAAAGTCCCACTTGAGTAAAATAAAATTTTACTTGAGAGTGTTCAAGATTACGATACACCCTGTATCTGTTCGTAATTGATAACTCATGAAAACTGTATAAGATAAAAATCTTATAAATGCACGCTATAATGTTCATCAGAGCCTATGCTAAACATTCAGTTTACTTGGAATAGTAAAAGTCGCTTTGAATGTGTTATATAACAGCATGGTTATAAGGTTATTCGTAAAAGCCTGTGTTTGAACAGCGTCGAAATGAAGCTTGAAATAAAGTCTTCAAATACGCGCAGTGTGGTTTTGAAATACCCCGGCTGTCTACAATTGTCTCCTCGGCCAGCCCGCCTGGATCAACGACCCGCTCGGCCTTCGCTGCTCGGCGATGCAAGAACTGTCACCTATACTCCTGCCGTGACAGTTTCCGTATGCTGCGTGACCTTCAATGCCCGTCGCTGTGCTATAGAGCTGCTCTGAACTGCCCGTCTCCTTGGGCTCAACTGAACTTGCTAGCGCTGTGTTCTGGCTTATGTGCTCCGCGCGGCACGTGGCTTGTTCTCCCACCACTGCGCTCTCACGTCATGAACATAGTCTCGAACCCGAATCCTCTCGGCTGTTCCGTTATAAAATAACTTACTTCCATAAAATTATTTCCACATATAATGCATGTTATATATCCTCTTCTAAGTTGTTTAAATTGCTATAATTCCATATATGTTTCAATAAAGCTTCACATCTCTATTCATAATTCTATCTTCTCACAGATTTCAATGCCTCCTTGATTCTTGACCTCCTACGTCATCTTGGCTTTCTTCTTGACGCGATCGGTGCGCTATCTTTTCCTATTGCTTCTCAAAACCTCAACTACAGCTTAATGTCTGCTGGCGTAGCCGATAGCCTAAAATAGGTATCGGGTACAATACTATATTTAAATATATAAACATTATGCTAAAAATACATCAAACTTGATAGCAATTATCATATCCGCAAAAAGTAATATTGCGGAGACTACGTACCATGTCATGATTAAGAGTAACAGTAACGGAACAAACTTCAATCATCACAAGTAATAATAACAAAAACTAATTAATCAAAGAAAAACATTCTTAGTTTATGCCGTGTCTTGTGCGAGATTACGCCTAGTAACTCCGATATGGTTCATCAGCAGGCTCTTGTGGTCTATTTGCGGACTACCAAAGGAGTAGCAAACTGCGCGATGCCTCAATTCTTATTTAGAACACCTCCGCTACTTTACTGCGAGAGCTAAACGTTAAAACAGTCTTTCACCTCCCTATACAGGCTTCCAAATTGATTGTATATTGAATTTCAGGTGCAAGCAATTAAAAATCAGAAACTTTTCTAGGTTTACGCCGTGTTTTGTGCGTTTTTTTATTGACCGTGAAAGGCAAAATACCAACTTTATTCAAATAAATTTGCCCAGTTCTGCAGTAAGATTGATAAACTAATGTGACAGTCGGTAGTCTTCGACACATTCGTCTGTGAATTTGGGTTTCTGATCATGGTAAAAAAAAACTACTAAAAACAGAAATATTCAGTTAACAAAAAACAAATCGATAAAAAGGATGATAGCATACCGTGCAAAGTAGAAAGCATTATAACATTGTGAAACAGCGTAAAGATCCAAATACTCACATACTACAACCGGCACAAAGAGTATAAAATTAGATTCAAAATCACGTCTTGTTTCGGACCCCACAAACTACCTCTATAAATAAAACAGTTCATGTAGAGCCTAACATGGTCTATCATCGCTCGGCATTCACCGTGCTTTATAGCACATATTTAGGTTTTACTCGCTAACCGTTGGAGATACACAAAAAGTGGTAAGCACCCTTCGGATAGAAAATTAAATTTTAAAGCTCGTATATGCCATCAAAAGTTTGCTATTTCTTAGCGTTGTCTTTTTATTTGAAATGGAAATATGAAATTTTGAAACCAAAGGGTGTAGTGACGTCTTTAAAATGGTCGCCATTTTAAATAGTGCACAATATCGAAATCAAAAGTAGCCTATGTGTAAACCTGGTAAATCAGCTACATCCATGCAAAATTTCATTTCAATCGGACTAGTGGTTCTTGCGTGATTGAGTAACAGGACGACAGACAGACAGGCAGACCAACACCATCTCATTTTTAGCCTATTTTCAATTTTGAAAAAAGGCTTATGAGATCACCTTTTGTCCGTGTGTGTGTGCGTGTGTGTGTGTGTGATTCGTGTGTGTGTCCCCCCCCTAATAAAATCTAAACGGCTGGAGCGATTTCAATGAAACTCAGTGAGTTCATAGCGCTATTCCCGGCGACCTCGACTGTGCCCTTCAAATTTTGTTATGTCTCACCAATCCAACATGGCGGCTGTGCGAAATATTTCACTAGCATTCAATATCTCCGAAACTATTACCGATATCGCCCTGAAATTGCACACGGTGATAAAGGGCACTACTAGAAGTTCACCTATGAGACCTTCAGAAACCTGGTGACTACAAAAACAACATGGCGGCGAAGCGAATTTGAGACTTTTAAATAGACTTTTCTCACGATTAACTATCCAAACGTAATGAAATTTGGGACAGCAATTGTCTATACACATTGTAATGCACTGGAGTCTAATTTAGTTCAATTGTTTACATAACCTCAAAATGGCGGCTGTGCGAAATATTTCACTGACATTCTATATCTCCGAAACTATTACAGATAACACCCTGCAATTTTGTACGGTGATAAAGGGTACTGATACAAGTTTACCTATGTATATTTCATAAACCTGTAAAGTACAAAACGAACATGGCGACCAAGCGAATTTGAAATATTTTAATAGACTTTTCTCGTGATTTAACTCTCTGAGCGCAGTGAAATGTGGTACAGTAAATGATTTTACAGATTGTAATGCACTGCCATCTAATTTAATTCAATTGTTTACATAACCTCAAGATGGCGGCTGTGCGAAATGTTAAAATTAAGTTTTTATTTCTTGTGTCGTAATCATGCGATCGAAGTGAAAGTTTGAATAATGAACCTAGGCAATAATTGTCCTTGAATGGTACATAACTCTATGGCCTATACATATAACAATCCTAAATGGCGAGCTTCCGAAATATTTAGACGGTTCTCAATATCTATGAATCTTTCACAGCAACCAAACTGATTTTTTTAATGTTCATAGAGACTATGAACATATGTTCACCTATAGGACTTTCAGTAACCTGGTGAGCACAAATCCAACATGGCAGCGACGCGAAGTATAAATATTTAAATGGACGTTTCTCGCGAATTAACAATCGGAGTGCCGTGAAACGTTGCACGTTAAATGCTTATACAAACATTGATCCACTGGCATCTAATGTATTTCAATTGTTTGCATAATCACAAGATGGCTGCTGTGCGTAATTTTAAAATCTCGTTTTTACTTCTTGTGTTCTAATCATGCGATTGAAGTTTGAATACCACACGTACACAATAATCTTAATGTAATAGTACAAAAATAAAAATCCAACCTGGCGACCATCTGAAATATTTAGACGGTTGTCAATATCTACGAATCTGTTACAGCAATTTAACTGAAATGTTGTATGTTGATAGAGGCAATTAACATGAGCAGGATATATGAAAATAGGCTGTATAGTTCATCACGGAACTACTTGTTATATATTAGTATGATGTCCACCAAACGTTACCATGGCCCATATAAGCAGTAGAAATTATGCTTTCAAGTCGAAACATAGTCTAATACGTAGTTTTAGCCTAAGTGGGGAGGATATAATGATTTTCGCTTAACGAACGAAACTAGTCATCCAATGAAGCCCCCCATTTGCTTAAGAAGTATTTTGTTAAGGGTGGACCTAACTCGATTACGTTACACCTTTTTCTAAGCAACAGACAACACTAATGCATTGTACTTGGATCGTGCAATCACAATAGGCTATGCTTTGCCAGTAAGTCCAAGTACCACATTCAGATAAAAAGTAGTTAATAGGTTCAGGAAGTAACGTAATGGCTGGAAATCAGGAACATATAACGTATAAAATATACGTTAAGAGGCAGATGATCTCACTATTCCGCCCCTTAAAAAAGCAATCAATCAATTAACGCATAATACACCACGTTGTATTTCAATAAGCTACTTCAACCATCATTCAATTGTCAAAGTCAAGTCAACCCCTGGCACTACTTGAAAAGGACAATGAGTTGTAACTATACCCACGCATTTAGAAGATAGTAGACTATTATGTTCTTTACTGAACATCTTGTTTCATAACTGTTCGCAAACCGCTGAGTGTCTGTCGTGTTCTATTGCACATCTGTGTTCGTTGTAACGTGTGTCAAGTCTCCTACTACTGCATCAATTGACGGACGTTCTAACAACTTCTAATTTAAATTCACGAATGGGGCCTAGATGCGATGGAGTTGTCAACTCCACGCCAGAAATTACCCTGGTGCTTATTTCTGTTCGAGGCTGAGTGAGCCCCAGGATGTCGTAGTATTTCCCCGAAGATCTTTCTGAAAATTCTTCTCTTTCTGACCTCCAATACATCAATTCAGCCTCTTTTGTTTCGTTCATTAACAGACATTCTATGGCATACAGGGCTTCCGGTCGGATTATCTTATTATATAATACGCTAAGGTGTTTGTTTCACAAAACTCAAGCTCCTAAACCAGAGGGAGTTAGAAGTTGTGGTTTGTACCAAAATCTTCCAAATCGTCTCAATAGAACAGACAAAATCTTGCATTTCTCGAAAAGTCAACGGAAATATATTTATTTGTTTATAAAGTTCTATTAAACAAATAAACAAGACCATAGCCCCTGGCAGAACTGTGCCGCGTACAACCCGCATAACACTAGTGCCAGGCGGGTAGTCTGTATATATGGGGCGCACACAACCCGTTATGCGAGATTTCTCGCACGGGTGCGCTAGTCTATAATTATATAATACGCTATGGTGTATGTTTCACAGAACTCAAGCTCCTAAACCAGAGGGAGTTAGAAGGTGTGGTTTGTACCAAAATCTTCCAAATCGTCTCAATAGAACAGGCAAAATCTTGCACTTCTTGAAAAGTCAACGGAAATAGATTTATTTGTTTATAAAATGCTTTTAAACAAATAAACAAGACGATAGCCCCTGGTAGAACTGTGTCACGTAAAGCCCGCATAGCAATAGGGCTGGACGGGCAGTCTGTACATATGCGGCGCACACAACGCATTATTTTTAGCCTATTTTAATTTTATGAAAAAAATAGGCTTATGAGATCACCTTTCGTCCGTGTGTCTGTCTGCGATATGGTGTGTGTGTGTGTCCCCTAATAAATTCTAAATAGCTGGAGCGATTTCAATGAAACTCGGTAAGATCATAGCACCATTCTGGCCGACCCCGACCGTGCCCTTAGAATTTTATTGTGCCTCACCAATCCAACATGGCGGTTGTGCGAAATATTTCACTAGCATTCAGTATCTCCGAAGCTATTACCGATATCACCCTGAAATGTTGTACGGTGATAAAGGAAACTACCACAATTTCACCTATGAGACCTTCAAAAACCTAGTAACTACAAAACCAACAAGGTGGCCAAGCGAAGTTGAGACTTTTAAATAGACTTTTCTCGCGATTTAACCATCCAAACGTAATGAAACATGGTACAGCAAATGTTTATACACATTGTAATGCCCTGGCGTTTAATTTAGTTCAATTGTTTACATAACCTCAAAATGGCGGCTGTGCGAAATATTTCACTGGCATTCAATATCTCCGAAACTATCTATGACATCACCCTGAAATGTTGTACGATGATAAAGGGCACTACTACAAGTTTATCTACGTAACATTCAAAACCTGTAAAGTACGAAACGAATATGGCGGCCAAGCGAATTTGAAACATTTTAATAGACGTTTCTCGTGATGTAACCATCTGAGCGCAGTGAAATGTGGTACAGTAAATGACTATACATATTGAAATGCACTGGCATCTAATTTAGCTCAATTGTTTACATAACCTCAAGATGGCGGCTGTGCGAAATTTTAAAATTAAGTTTTTATTGCTTGTGTCGTAATCATGCGATCGAAGTGAAAGTTTGAATAATGAACCTAGGCAATAATTGTCCTTGAATGGTACATAACTCTATGGCCTGTAGGCTACATATAACAATTCAAAATGGCGAGCATCCGAAATATTTTGACGGTTCTCAATATCTACGAATCTTTTACAGCAATAAAACTGAATTTTTTAATGTTGATAGAGGCTATGAACATAATTTCACCTATATGACTTTCAGTAACCTGGTGAGCACAAATCCAACATGGTGGCGACGCGAAATGTACATATTTAAATGTACGTTTCTTGCGATTTGATCATCCGAGTGCAGTGACATTTTGCACGTTAAATGCTTATACAAATGTTAATCCACTGGCATTTAATTATTTTCATTTGTTTTAATAACCACAAGATGGCAGCTGTGCGAAATTTTAAAATCTCGTTTTTACTTCTTATGTCCTAATCATGCGATTGAAGTCTGAATACCACTCGTACACAATAATCTTCATGTAATAGTACATACATAATAATCCAACTTGGCGACCATCTGAAATATTTAGACGGTTCTCAATATCTACGAATCTATCACAACAATCAAACTGAAATTTTGTATGTTGATAGAGGCAATTAACATGAGTAGGATATATGTAAATAGGCTGTATAGTTCTTCACGGGACTACTTGTTTTAAATGTATTAATCAAAGCACAAACTACAGCTATGAGAGCCCTTAACACTTGTACAAATAACAACCAAATATCTAAATTAAAATATAAAATAAAATTTCATAAATCTCCAAACAAAATAAGTCCAGATCAAGAGCCGTTAGAATGACCTTGTCGTAGCCGTATCGTCAATGGCCAGATGACGGTTCTAAATAAAGTTTAAGTTCTTGTTCACCCGCTTCAGGAACGTCCTCTTGGTTGTGGATATGTCCAACTCGCGTTTACTTGCAATGCTATTGTACAGGGATGGTATGCGGTGTTTGAAGGATCTTTGGATTATGAAATGTTTAGTGTGTGGAATGTGGATAATATCTTTGAGCCCGATAGAACGGGAAGGGGCTCTTAGTTTGAAAAGTGAAGGAGGAGGACCGACCGGTAATGGCCATTTAAAATAGAATGTAATATAAGCGAGAGTTCCTGCACGGGCCTGCTAGTAATTACTATTATCATTATTATTATTATTATTTTTATAATATCCATCGTTTGCATATCGGACAACTAGGAACCATAATAAATTACTTTATATATTCTGGTACATATTCATTCTTCGTTTGGCCCAGATGGATTTTATTAGTTCGGTGTGTCAAGCACGGCATCCATCCATCTTCTTTTAGTCTACTGGCCCTAGGATCTTCCTGAAATTTCTTCTCTCTCTGACCACCAATTCATCAATTAAGTCTCTTTTGTTCACCGATAGACACTCTATGGCATACATGACTACGTTGAGTAGCGGTAACGTTCTCCCCTGCTGTTCCCAAGATTGCAGGATCAAATCCTGGCGCTGTTAGTTAGCATTTGAGGGTGTTTAAATGCGTGGGTGCTGTGTCAGTAGATTTCCTCCCCTTCAGAGGCAAATCCAGCACCCCGGCGTCTCTAAAACTCGCAATAGTTTACAGGGACCTAATACCTATAACATTATAGACATCCAGGGCTTTCGGTCGGATTATTATGATTATCATCACCATGATCATCATTCCCAATTCGGCCAACTTGGGACCACGATAAGATTATAAATTATTGACACATATTCATTCTTCGTTGGTCCAGATTGTTTTCATGCGTTCGCTATGTGAAGTCCGGAATTCATTCATACATTTTGCACCACTTGTTTGTTTCTGACCCTAGATTCATGATGCCTGTTCTCTGTCGCGCGCGTCTTCTGGTCATCGACCCATTTCTTCCAGCCCTTTTTCGGCATTTTTCTTGGATTTGGAGTTGAAATTACTTAATATGCGTTGTTTAGATGGAGTCATCCCGCCGCCGTCGGAGATAACCCCAGAACCGAGTTCTGCGTTTGTGCATTGTGTTGTAAGTGATCTTATCTTCTCTTTTTTTTCCGACTTTGGCCAACTGTAGACCGCATTGAACCTAAGGCTTTCTGGTCAATATTTTCCTCTTTTCTTTCCAGAATCTCTTCATTCATTCACTTCTAATATTTCTCTGCTCCTCTGTAATTACCAAATTTGGCCTGTGTTGTGGAGGTTTTTCTTTGAACGTCTTGATATTGTCAACTCGGCTTCGAAACGTTTTCCTATCGTGAATTACAAGTTCAGTTAGCCCAACTTCAATGGCGTCTCTTTTGACCTCTTCTACCCATTTTGTAGTAGCTTCAACCCTCTGATGTATTTAAAAATGTTCTTTGTCAGCCGGTTCCCATTCATTCTCATCAAATGGCCGTAAAATTTTTGCCTTCTTTTACGCATTGTGACCACAATGGTTTCGGTCTGCATAGGCTATACAGATCTTCAATTTTTCTTTTTTTCCATGTTTCGTCATCATCTTTCCATGGTCCGAGAATTTTCCTCAGGATCCTCCTTTCCTTTATTTCAAGTTCCTTCAGATCCCATTTCTTGTTCAGGGTTAGACACTCGGAGGCATACAGACCCTCTGGCTTTACTACTGTACTGTAATGTCTGAGTTTTGCTTAGTATGATATCGCTCGTTAGTTATACCTGTTCTGAGTTGATCTACAGGCCAGGTCCAATTGTGTTGCTCTTGCCTTGTTTACCTCTTTGTCCAGTCCATTGGGTTGTATCCATTCCCCAAGGTATTTGAATTTACAAGTTCTTTTGACAGTTCCATGTTCCACCAGCATACGTCTCTCTTCCCGGTGTATGTATGCCATGTACTCAGTCTTTTCATATGATATCTTAAAAGACCTATTTCGTGCCAAGTGTCCAGCATCATCTTTGTTATGAGCTAAGAGGGTAAGGTCATCAGAAAAAGCCTAACACTTAATTCCCAGGTTTTGTCCTTTCCTCCCAAGATGTAGGCCTATACCCTGAATTCCTTCTGCTTCCAAAGCCTTAACCCAATTTCTCATCATTTTCTCCAAAACGATATTAAATAATGGTGAAAGACCATCCCCTTGTCTCACTCCTGATTTTATTTCGAAAGGATCAGGATCCATAACACTTTACTTTGGAGATGATATCAGTTAGTGTTTGTTTTATTTGTTTTATTCCTGTCAATTCCAAAATCTTCCAATGCAGTAAATAGAGTCGTATGACGTTTTGAAGTCATCATATTTGAGCACATTTCTTGGTTGGATTAACTGATGTAGATGCCGTTTTTGTATTAAAATGCAAGTATGCTGTGAAGATTATTTTTAGCCTACTTTTCACATTTTGCAAAAATGAGGAAAAAGTAGACTTATGAGATCGGGAAAATGTGTGTCTGTCTGTCCTTCTGTCTGTCTGTCTGTCTGACATTCCTTCTGGGTGTGTGTGTGTGTCCCCACACTCCGCCCCTCCCTATCAACTCATAAACGGCTGCAGCAATCGAAACAAAATTTGGTAGGAGTAAAGATCTAAACCTGAATATCTTACGACCATATTTGAAAATGATGTCAGTGCTACCAACTGCTGAAAAATCGCAATTGAAATTTGAGCTCCGTGTTGGATATATTGGAATGTATGAATGGGAGCTATTTCAAAATTGGCACACGTATAGATAGTAATATTGTAGTTTAATTTCCAGGAGGCCATACATGGCAGTTTTGCCAAAATGATTATAAGCCTGCTGATAGGTACACATTTTAAATGCATATAACTTCTACACTATCAATTGGATTTCAACCAAATTTCGTATGTGCTATGTGTACATGAACAGATAAGACGGAGCGTATTCTTAAAAGCCACCAGGGCTGCCAACTGTTAATAAATGCTCTCATTTTTTTAAAACCAAATACCCATATATCAGAAAGTATGCAAGCCGACAGCTTTAAACTTTGCACACGTATAGTACCTGACATTCTATATTAATTTGGAGTAACGTATACACGTCAGTGCTACCAACATGATTCTAAGCCTGCTGAGAGGTCCAACTTTAAATACATGTAACTTCTATACTATCATTTGGATTTCAACCAAATTTCGTGTGTGCTATGTGTACCATAACAGATATGACTATGCCGATTCTTAAGAGTAACCAGGGCTGCCAACTGTTAATAAATACTGTCTCTATTTTTGTTACCCTAATATCAATATATCAGAAAGTATGCAAGCCAATAGCTCTAAACTTTGCACGCGTATAATACCTGGCATTCTAGATTAATTTGGAGTAACTAATATAGGCCTACGCCAGTGCTGCCAAGATGATTCTAAGCCTGCTGATAGGTCCAATTTTAAAATGCATGTAACTTCTATACTAACTAATGGATTTTATTCAAAATTGACACAACAATAGATCAGATTATTTCAGATTATTTCTGACCAATAAATGTATGTCATTGTTGCCAAAATGATTTTACGCGCACTGTTAGATCCAATGTTTAACTGCATGTAACGTCCATGCTATCCATTGGACTTCAACCAAATTTTGTATTCTGTACCTTATGAGATGGAACTAAGAATATATTCAGTTACCAGGCTGCCAACTGTAGTTCTCTATTGGGCTACATTATGCCAGGTATACAGTATTTCGAACTAATTAGAAATTTCGATATTACCAACTTAATTTCGTCATTATTCCAGATAGATCCATATAGATTAATCATTGGCATGAATCTTAAATTTTAAGATAAGTAGGCTCTTTAGTTCGTCACGGAACGTCTTGTTCTCCTATTATTCTAACTTAGCAAGCGCACATTTCTTACAGAGATACCGGTTTGTTGAAGTTATTATTATTACTATTACTACTAATAATAATATTAACAGTCTACAATGAAGACATTAACAATAAATTGATTAGCTTGTTTGTGGTATTACGGGCACCATCTATTGACAGTTTCTAGCACTGCTAGTGTGGAGCACTAATACGCTCTTTTAAGTACTTTTATGAAGTCATAAACATTGATGAGAAACACACATTAAGATTAGTACGAACTAACTTTTATGGTTTGTGAGTCAGGAAGATATAAAGCAAAGCGCGAGCTTCATCCTTGTTTACTTTATATCTTTAGAATAACCACGCATAGCAGCTTGAGTTGATGATAAGGGATTTAATGCCTTCTTAATATGGAAAACACGTCCTACTCTTAAACTGTTAATAGACACGCAAAGTTCATGGAGCAAGTATAGCTGGAGAAATATTCCTTTTTGTTTAGAAAGGCTGTTTTAAAAGCATATTATTTGCATTAAAATTTAACATTTCCATTGTTGTTACTTCCCTATTTAGTGACCATGGACATGTTAGCCAACAGAACCGTATATTGATGCATTCATTAAATGTATGTGTAATATCTTGAAGTATTAGAAGCCATTTACCAGTGTTGCCTAGTGGTCAATGCCTCTCACCAAGGTAGACCGGGTTCGATTCCCGGTCAATGCATATGAGAAAAAAAATAGTTGATAAGATATTTATCAACAATAAACACGCCTTTATGTACAAACATCAGGATCGAAAAAACATGTCATCCAATGAAATACCCCTTTCCCCTAATTTTTAGCTTACTTTTCTCATTTTGCTATCATTTTGCAAAAATGAGAAAAAAGTAGACTTATGAGATCGATCCAGGAAAATGTGTGTCTGTCTATCTGTCTGTGTGTGTGTGTGTGTGTTTGTGTGTGTGTGTCCCCTATCAACTCCCAAACGGATGCTGCTATCGAAACCAAATTTAGTAAGAATAATTAGTAAGAATTCTATACCTGAATATCTCGCGGCCATATTTGGAATTGACATCAGTGCTACCAACTGCCGAAAAATCGCAATTGAAGTTTGAGCTCTATGTTGGATATCGCAGAATTTATGCATGCAAACTATTCGGAAATTGGTACATGTATAGATTAATAACGTTCCAGATAAATGTTCATAAGTCCTTACATGCCAGTGTTTCCAACAAGATTATAAGCCTGCCGATAGTTCCAATTTTAAATGCATGTAACTTCTATACTATCGATTGGATTTCAACCAAATTTCGTCTGTACAATGTGTACTACTGCAGACATGACTGTGCGTATTCTAAAGATCCACCAGGGCTGCCAACTGTTAATAAATATTCTCTCTATATTTTAACCCTAATATCAATATATCAGAAAGTATGCAAGCCAACAGCTCTAAACTTTGCACACGTATGATACCTGACATTCTACCTTAGTTTGGTGTAACTTATATACATCAGTGCTGCCAACACGATTCTAAGCCTGCTGATAGGTCCAGTTTTTAAATGCATGTAACTTCTATACTAACAAATCGATATCAAACAAATGTCGTATGTGCTTTGTATACAATAACTGTTATAACTATGCGTATTCGTAAGAACCAGCAGGGCTGCCAACTATTAATAAATTCACTCTCTATTTGTTTAATCCTAATAACAATATATCAGAAAGCATACAAGCCATCAGCTCTAAGCTTTGTACACGTTTAGTACTGACCCCGTAAATTGAATTATTTGGGGACAAAATGAGTGTATTTTCCGTCCCCATGATAAAATTTAACTAGCAAACATAATTTCTGGAAGGGTGACACAGGAGTGTAGGGTTACAAGCTCGAGACTGTGGGAGTGCCCGATCACGTGATATATTGCAAAATGGACGCTTCTAGAAGGCTATATTTAGCATAGCAACAGCGAGTTTGGAGATTAATATTATAAATATTGTTATAAATTATGCTATTGGATCCCAGCCCAGAGCCAATGAGAACAGGTCTTATTGAAGACGGGATCAACTTTAATTACACAATATGATAAAATTATGCATTTAGGCCCTTAGAAGAAGATTTTCTTATTTGGTAATGAAGAGAATATTAAGAGAAATTATGTCTGATACTTTAAAAACTACAGATCGGTTAATCTACGCAGTAATAAGCATTAGTAATCTACGCGCTAAAATTATGGTGGGAGATTGATATGGCCGCCAAAAATTCGACTTGGAGGGGGAGATCCAAGGATCGATGTTCTTATTCCAGCAGTCTTTGAAGAGTGGGGAAGTGTTTTTACTGGGTAAACGGAGATCCCAAAGCTTAGTCCGAATGCGACGACTGTCGACTTGTGGAGACGCGAGTATAGCTAGGTGGAACGTCACCGCACTTCCATTCTACGTGAAGTTGCGAGGAACATTGCATTGATTATATCTCTTATATAATTGAGATCTGAAGTTAAATAAGCGAATTTATATAAAGAACAGGTCGCTTACTATATATTGTGAAAAGTCGAGCGCTTTGAAACTTACCATTTCGACAATATAAGCCTGTCAATTTAGATTTCCAAATGTGTTGGAAATAAATCTGAATATCATTATAAATTGCCACGTGAAGTTGGCGAACGCAGTTCAAGTGAACAGTGACGGAGAACTTTTAATATTGGCGCAACACATAAACATTAATAGAATGAATATTATTATTCTTCAAACGTTATCATTCAGCAAAATTAATATTGTGGGTATGATGAACTAAATAGTCATGCGCCAGAGACATATTCGATAACAGGAGTTAAGATACAACGATGGAGCTTCGTTAGAAAACGTATTCTTGAATACAGACGTAGTGTACGGTCCATCTTGTGCATTTTCGTTAGTCTACGAACACTAATATAACATCAATTAGCAATGGAAATATTTCATTCACCATTTATATGAATATTTCCATAATTATATTCAAATGATGAAGCTGATACATATTTACGACGGAGAATGAAGACTTTACAGAAGAGATTTGTCAAGATGCTAGGGTAGTCCAGCAACACAGAAGAATTTGCCAGAAGGATGTCGTTCGAGCCCAGGCGAATGTTGGTGAATTCCAGAGAGGGACGTTTCTTATCTCTTAGGTCGCAGATCCGAGGTTCGAATGCAGATCCATCTCAGTGTCTTGTACTGAGGAAACATCTAAAGTATTGTGGCAATACTTACATAGATCTTCAAGTTTTCGTCCAAATAAGGTATTAGTGTATCTCAATTGTTAGCCTATTTTCAATTTTGAAAAAATAGGCTTATGAGATCACCTTTTGTCCGTGTGTGTGTGCGTGTGTGTGTGTGTGTGTGATTCGTGTGTGTGTGTCCCCCTAATAAAATCTAAACGGCTGGAGCGATTTCAATGAAACTCGGAATGTTCATAGCACTATTCCCGGCGACCTCGACCGTGCCCTTCAAATTTTGTTACGACTCACCAATCCAACATGGCGGCTGTGCGAAATATTTCACCAGCATTCAATATCTCCGAAACTATTACCGATATTACCCTGAAATTTTCTATGGTGATAGAGGGAACTACTATAAGTTCACTTATGTGACTTTTGAAAACCTGGTAACTACAGAATCAACATGGCGGCCAAGCGAATTTGCGACTTTTAAATAGACGTTTCTCGCGCTTTGACCAACCAAACGCAATGAAACTTGGTACAGTATATGTTTATATACATTGTAATGCACCGACATCTAACTTCGTTCAATTGTTTACATAATCACAAGATGGCGGATGTGCGAAATATTTCACCGGCATTCTATATCTCTGAAACTATTAGCGGTAAAACCCTGAAATTTTGTACGGAGATAAAGGGCACTACTGGAAGTCTATCTATAAGACTTTCAAAAACCGGTTAATTACAAAACGAACATGGCGGCCAAGCGAATTTGAAAATTTTAAATAGACCTTTCTCGCGATTTAATGTTCCAAGCGCACTGAAACCTGGCACAGGAAATATTTATACACATTGTAATCCACTGGTATCTAATTTAGTTCAATTGTTTACATAACCTCAAGATGGCGGCAGTGCGAATTTTAAAATTAAGATTTTATTTATTGTGATGTAGTCATGCGTTCGAAGTGAAAGTTTGAATAATGAACCTACGCAATAATTTTCCTTTAATGGTACATGACTCTATGGCCTATACATTTAACAATCCGACTTGGCGACCATCCGAAATATTTAGACGATACTGAATATCTACGAATCTATTTTAGCAATGAAACTGAATTTTTTAATGTTCATAGGGGCTATGAACTTAAGTTCACCTATAGGACTTTAAATAACCTGGTGATCACAAATCCAACATGGCGGTGACGCGAATTATAAATATTCACATGGACGTTTCTCGCAATTTAACCATCCGCGTGCAGTGAAACTTGGGACAGTAAATCCTTATACGAATGTTAATCCACTGGCATTTAATTTATTTCATTTGTTTCCATAACCTCAAGATGGCAGCTGTGAAAAATTTTAAAAGTTTGAATATTACACGTTCACAATAATTTGCATGTAATAGTACATAACTCTAGGACCTACATATATAAAATCCAACATGGCGACCATCCGAAATATTTAGTCGGTTCTCAATATCTACGAATCTATTACAGCAATCAAACTGAAATTGTGTATGTTGATAGTGGCAATTAACATAAGTAGGATATATGAAAATAGGCTGTATAGTTCTTCACGGAACTACTTCTTATATAGAGCTTGATTAGTAACATTCTGAGCCGGGGATCTTATTCCATATTTTCAGCGATCTTATTCCATATTTTCAGCGATATTATTCCATATTTTCAGCGATCTTATTCCATATTTCTATATTTTCACATTTCATGTATTTCAGTGCTTTTTGTATTTTACACTTCAGATGTGTGTTGAGATTTTTAAACTTCAAGATTATTTAGAAGATGATTTCATTTCATCTATTTTCAATTTTATTCTACGGATCAGTTGTGGAACTGACATTAAAATTTTGTTTGAGGAATCGTATTGCCTCATGGGAGACTAGTCGTTTCGACTCTCAAATTTTAATAATTTCATTTAAACCAAGTATTCTGACATTGTGTCATAGCCTCAAATTAAATTCTTATTAAATTTAATTTGAGCACTTTAATGTAACAACATATAATTTCAAGAAAAGAAGAAACATCGAATGATCTTGTTATATCATTATTGTACATAAACTATCGACGATCTAAGAAATACTAGTCGTTTGATAAGACCGAAGTCTTTATCACTCTGAACATTCTTTGTGTAGAGTGGAAAAACATTACGACATTGACAAACCTTTCTAATTATTTGTAAAGCTAAGAGCTTTGTTCATTGAATATGCTAGTGGAAATACCTTTTGATAGAAGTTTATTCAAATCTTTGGCTAGGAATTCAAAGCTAGTTTATCCCGGTCAAGATTGAATTCTAGCTGACACTATAAATAACATGTGTGTTATTTTATTCTATTTGTGTAACATCACGTCATTTTGTGGACATGATATTACTACGATAAACAATTTAAAGCTTGACAAGTGAATGAGACAGAAGTATTATTTTTGACACGTGGTGTGGCCGGGGTGGATGGGCCAACTTACCTTATTTAGAGGTCCGCCTCGCTTCAGCAACCAAAATCACCTCCAGATGACATGTCCCAACAGAAGAGCACCCAAAGGGGTAGAAGGAAGGTGGAGAAGGGGAACGCACAGGCTATTCTACAGACACCCTCCAATAACTAACGGAATTGTCGTCGACGAAACAATGCCACAACAGTTGTTTAAAAATTTAAAATAAAAATTTAATTGTTAAAATTTAAATAACGCCTCCACCAGAAAACAGAACATGCATCAGCCAGCATAAATTACAAGGAAAGCAAGAGACCGCTTTACATGCTTGCTTGCAAAGCAAACAAATGAAAGGAATTAAATTAAAATTAAATGTTCAAGCCCAAAAGATTTAAAAAATACAGGCATAATTAAATGAGAACTGCTTGATAATTTATAAGGGAATGCAATACCGATCCGATATGTAGAGATCCAGGCCACGCCATAAAACGAAAAAAAATAAAAATAAAAATTAATAGAATAAAATATGATCAATTAAGAAATTCCCGATATTCTTGACTAAGAAAAACACAAGAACATTCACCAAAACATAAGGTTAAACCAACAAGATTAACAAAAGCAAATTAAGCTAACACCACAACACGTTTGAGTTTTGCGGTCGGCGCCAACAGACTGCACTCCAAGACCAGGATGCATTTCGGCAAAACAAAAACAAAACAAACATGGCCACAGGAACAGACGACCACATGTCAAATCGAAATTACGGCAAATAATTAGCATAATTAAATTTTAAAATCAGCAGAAAGAAGGGAAGAAAACAATTACGTCTAAATACTATTAACATTAGGGTGGAACATCGGATCGTAAAACAGATTAATAATATGCCAATCCCAAGATTGCCAAAGGAAAATAAATAATCATTTAAAACGTAAAATAAACTAGAAATGTGTCTCCAGAAGGTACGAAGAAAAATAACAAAATTAATATATATCTGGTAACATTGACAAACAGAAATATTAGGCCTATAAAACAAAATAAGGTACAGAATTAAAACATTACTATAAGACGATATCGGAGCTCCATAACAATAATAAATATAAATGTATAATGCAACGTACCTTACATCCTTCCTAAGTGGAGACACAAGGATAATAAAATAATTAATACACAAACCAAATAACGTAATACGGCACTATATTGCCTGAAAATGGCCCACCCAGCACATGCTTCGTTTTGGTCACAAGCACTGGTCTGCATCGAGATGCGATCTTCAGTCCGTACTTCCTCTTCACGGCGAAACGATGAAAGTTAAAGCCTTAAGAGCACAGGCAATTTCTTAGTAAAATTGGTATTCATATTTGGTAAAAGCTGGGGGCCAATGCCCCCTAGCCCACGAAGAGATACTCTGTCACACCAGCTGGCAAGTTGCTTCTTAGACGACAGACCATGAACTCCCTAAGATGGCGGAGAATCCCGCGTCAAAAACAGCATTGCATACATGTTAATTTAATTGTCCAATCACGGCTTGACACATCAATCAACAATGTGATTATTAAGCAATTAATTTGGCGGTATCATGAATACACAGTCGTTTGTTTCATGACGTAGGATATAATAAATGCCTTCAAATATGACTGGAATAGGATGAGTTTATTAGGCACCCCAACACACTCTATCGGAGAAGAAGGAACCACGTGAAGACATCCCGAAGTCCGACAGCAGCAGCCATCTCGTGTTCACAAACGGAATCAAGTCTCCTGGCGGTCGATTCAAAATGTCAAGGAACACCAGAATACAGTGAAGATGGATTTTTAAAAACATTGGGACGGGCATTGCACGTAACAGTCTCCCTCCCTTAAGCGTGAACACCGGTCACGAAAATGCCTAGGCATAGGCAGTACTCCTTAACTAGTCGATTCACCAAGCATGTTTTCAGAAGATAATATTCACCAGTTAACTCCAATTGATGGACGAAACCGCATCGTTTTCGTTAGAAAGAGTGCAGGGTCAGATTATCAGTGAAGGGATAATTGATCACCTCGCAAACCACTTAGTTAACAGCTTCACTGTGTTCATAAGTCTTCAGAAACGCAGAACACCAGTACCAGCAGTGCTTTCATAGTCCGAGACACGTTAGGTAAATTTTCAATAAGTCCAATGTAGTTCGCTTTAAACGAAGTAGGTGGAAGCAATGTGCCGGATATCATGCGACGAATGGGCAGCCATTTACAAAACAGAAGTTAATCTTATTTTTAAAAAAATTACAGAAATTACAATTTCTTACTACATTTTACAAAAGAGAAACAAAGTTGAATTTAAATGAAGAAAATATTTCTGACCATGCCCTAGATCCGTGCTTACAAAATTTCATTAACAAGTTTACCTTTTTCCAGACTAGAAGTACCTTTCAAGATTACATGGGTTAGGTCTCCCACCGAGTCCAACTTACATGTTAGCATCTTTTATGAAAACATCAAAATTTTGTTTCAATTTTACAATATACCATAAAATGGGAATTACCCAACAGTTACAGTTTGTATCCCAGCAGAGTATTCATATCTAGTTCAAAATTCCAGAAGGAACAGATGCCTGAAGGCTTCAATGAAGGTTAGGGATACTCTACATTATACTAAATCAGTTTACAAAATTTATGGTAGCATTTCCTCATTAGAAACCTCTCCACCTCGTTTAATGTGCGACAGATGCACTCTGGAAATTTTGTTTGCCTTGGGGTTTCTAATAATCAGAGTAACGGGAGTCAGGAATTCCTCTACATAACATGGGCCCTTGAAACGAGGGGTTAACTTGCTTGAAACTAGATTACTGACGCCCTTGGGCTCGAAATTGCGGACGTACACAACATCTCCAATTTCCAAATCAGTTGGCCTGCGACAGGCATTGTGTCGCTTGTTAAGTTGGTCATGTGATACCTTAATATTCTCTCTAACCTTGTCGAATTTCGCCCTCATATCCTCGGGCGTGAAACTGTCTGGAAGGAGATCGTGCAGGTTCCACAGATTAGACAATGGAGAATTAGCCATAAAGGAAAACATTAACGAAAAAGGGGTGGCTTGCGTGCTCTCATGCACGGCGGTGTTGAAAGCAAAATTGAGCCAATGCAAATTAGAATCCCTCTTGGAATGGTCATCGTGATGGAAAGCAATCAGAGCAGAACGGAGATTACGATTGACTCGCTCAGCGAGAGACGGGTTAAGAAAATAGGGAGTGGTGGTTACATGCGAAATAGCATAATCAAATAAGAATTGACGGAACTGATGAGATACAAAGCACTTGGCATTATCTGACACCAGGTACTGACATGGCCCAAAAGATGAAAAGATGGAATTAAGACACTTTATGACGGAACTGGTCGTAGCCTGTCTGGTGGGGAAAATCCAACTAAACCGGGTGAAACCGTCAGTGCAGACAAGCGCAAATTGGTTTCCCCGATCAGAGCGAGGGAACGGCCCAACATGGTCGATAAAAAGCCTCTCCATGGGTCTAGATGCCGGTTCAGATGACAACAGACTAACCTTAGTAGAAACCGGTGGCTTGCTAATACTACATGAAGCAAAATTTCTAATGAGCCTCCTGATGTCGCCATCCATAGCTTGCCAAATGAAAAACCGTCTGATTTTAGCTCGGGTCTTGAATACTCCTAGGTGACCACCAATAGGAGATTCGTGATAGTAACGAAAGATTTCCGGAATGAGGACCGACGGGAGCACAATTTTAGGTAGACGGTCATGACGAGACGAACAACACAATACACCATCCTTCAGAGAGTAGGGCTTGATCACTTCACCAGAATTGATTCGGTCAATTAGGCTAGATAAGGAGGGATCTTCTTTCTGAAATCGTCTCACATCTTCAAAAAGCACAGGGGAATTGCTGAGAACGACATTGACATACTTTTACAGGTGATACAAGGTTTACGGGTTCACATTCTTGAACTTCCTCTTCGGCTGTTTCCTCATATATGCGGCTTAATGAATCAGCTACCGCATTTTCGGACCCACGAATATGGTGGACAGTGAACTGGAATGACAGAATCCTAGTTGCCCATCTGGCAATCCTACCAGTTTTACGGGGTTTCCCTAAGACCCAGCTCAAGGCTTGGTTATCGGTCTCAAGGAGAAACTTAGTGTGCTCAAGATACATACGGAATTTTTCTAGAGCGAACAACACAGCTAAACCCTCAAGTTCGTATATGGAATACTTCCTCTCTGCGTCCGTTAAGGTACGAGAAGCGTATGCAATGGGTTGCCTACGCAGATCAGACTCTTGCAGTAGGACACAACCAACACCACGACCAGACGCATCAGACTGCACAATGAAATGCTTCCCAAAATCCGGAATGGCTAACACAGGGGCGTTAGAGAGCGCAAGCTTAAGATCTTCGAAGGCTGTCTGCTGAGAGGGACCCCACTCAAACTTCACAGCCTTTTTGCGTAATTGATTTAGAGGAGCAGCATGGTCGGCAAAGTTACTGATGAACTTACGGAAGAAGTTCACCATACCAATATAACGAGCAACACCCTTGGCGTTCTTGGGTGGTTTAAAATCTCTGATGGCCTGAGTACGAGATTGGTCCACGGAGATACCAGACGCGGAAACAATAGACCCAAGAAGGAAATTTTGGGCTTGGCAAAGGAAACTTTGGACAATTTGACGGTAAGGCCAGCGTCACGCAACCGATCAAGTACAACTTTCAGATGATCAACGAGTTCCTCGAAGGACTCAGAATAGATCACCACATCGTCAAGATAGTGGTACACAAACTTGAATTTAATTTCTGAAAATACCTTGTCCAGAAGTCTGCTCAACACAGCGGCTCCGGTGGATAGGCCAAACGGGACACGGGCATACTCAAACAGGTTCCAGTCAGTGGAAAAAGCAGTAACATGCCTGGATTCCGGAGAGAGGGGAATTTGGAAGTAAGAAGATTTTAAATCGAGGATCGTGAACACCTTCGCGTTGCGAAACCAACTAAAGCAAGTATGAAGGTCCGTCAAAGGGATGGATTGCAAAACAACTTTTTGATTAAGAGCCCTATAGTCGACCACCGGCCGAAAACCACCGTTAGGTTTTGGCACATGAAATACAGGGGATGAATAGTCAGAGATAGAAGGTTGGATTACACCTTCTTCCAACATCTTATCGATAATCTTACGAAGTTCAGCCATCTTGGGCGGGGCAAGTCGATACGGGCTGGAACGCACCGGTACAGAATCGGTTAGCTCAATCTTGTATTCCATCAAATGGGTTACACCCAACTTGTCCGTAAATACATCACTATACTCCTGACATAACCTCTTAATGGCATCCTTTTGAAGACTCGTTAAATTTTCCAGATCGAGATCCTCAATAGTCATAGGTTCACTAACAGAATTGACAGCAGGAGAAGATAAAACCGGGTTAAATGATAATTTACTCTGCGGATTAAACTTAAACCATAAGTTGCGAGCACCAAAATCAAGAAGCATACCAACGTGTGACATGAAATTAGCTCCAGTGACCACAGAACAAGAAAGATTTCTGGCAACAAAAAATTTAAACTTCCAAGAAAAATTTAGAATATGGATTTTGACTGTCATACTACCCAAAATATTTAAGGTTGAACAGTTTGCCGAAATAAAAGATTCATTGTTAGGCTCTAACTCTGGAAATTTGCAAACACTCTTCATAGATAAAAACCAGTCCTCGCTTATAAAGGATGCGACACTACCAGAATCAAGCAATGCAGAAACGGGCTCGTCATTAACACAAATTTCAATAAACGGGGATATTCCTTTAGCCACAGGAGAAATTCCAAAATCATTACTCACTCTAAAACGATTACAAGTAGATGACGAGGACACCCGCACTACAGGTTTCACATTATGTTTAGACTTAGGCTGACTTGCCTCGACATTGCTCACCGACAGGTTAGGTAGGTCAGCGACATAAGCAGAATTAGCACGTGAAGATTTAGTTTTCAACGAGTTATCAAGATTTTCATTAGTAGGACGACCAGAAACGTCACAGGGTTTTCCCAAATTCACATGCACAGAAATATCCTTAGAAGTAACACCCGAGTTGGTCTCCACAACATCCCGTCATTGGCGATACACAACCTGGTTACTCGGACACACCTTATTGACATGTCCCACGCCACCGCACGTGTGGCACTTGATATTGGGTCTTGGGTGGAACATAACCTTAGGCGGGGGACGAGACATCAAGGAAGGAGGGGGACGAGACATCAAGGAAGGAGGAGGAACATTAGCTACACGAAGGGAATCTGCATGTTTCACAGCCATAGCCTCTATAACGACCTGTTTCAGCTCGACAAATGACGAAGGCCTGGTACACATAGTCATGTATGACCTATATTGAGGCGAAAACCCATTTACTATCGATGACACCAACTGTCGCTCAGTTAAAGGGGACGAAAATACCTGGGCATACACCTTAATGTCACTGACATAGTCGCTAAGTGACTCGTCCAACCTTTGGACGCGATATAAAAACCTTTGCTCGAGAGCACTAAGGGCACTCGCAGGGACAAAAAACCACAACACTTCCCTAATAAACATGGCTAAGGACATGCGGAGGTGGATAGCTTCAATTAGCTTATCGCGCAGCATACCGGATGCAACAGGATACAAAAGTTGAAAAATCTGAATTTCCGACATCCCAAAAATCGAGGCATGGTTACCCAATTCGACCACTTGTTTTAAAAATAGGACCACTTGGGTAACGTCAATAGGTTGAAACTCTTTAACTTAATTAAGAAACTAGAAATAGGGTGAGGAATCGACCCCTAATTAACGGTAGGCGAGAATGTAGCATTTGGAAAAGAGATATTGTTACCAGGGTAGCCCGCTCACACACCCTCTACAGGAGACAAAACATTTACATTACTAGAGAAGGAACTGGGATGCAATGGGTCGGCAGGACCCAGGAAACCATTAGGTGACCTAACATGAGAAGAATGACCGTATGCAGGGTTAAGAGGTCTGGACGAGCCAGAAGCAGGCAACAGAGGGGCAGGCAAACTACTACTATTAATCGAACCCAAAACCTCAGACCTAGTAAACAGAGGTGATTCACGTTCAACCCCAGAAGAACTCTCCAAATTCACAAGGTTATTACTTAAGTCAATTAAATCGAAAACACTATTGTTGTCGGCCATTTTAAAAAAACACAGAATTCAGACAGACAATACAGAAGGAAACAAATTTTAGGAATTACTAGGACAGTTTACACTTTCACAACAATACCGCAACTACCAATTACCAACACCACAGATTAGGTTGACACTCGATCACAGCCACCACCTATATTACAAGATCGTGCACAATGCTGCCCCGAACTGCATACGTCACCGCCAGCTTGGCTCGAGAACAGGAAGCTATATTACAAACATTTGCACAAAACCCATGGCGAAAAACTACAGACAGGGCTCCAGGACGTCTTCACTCGTAGCATGTAGGCTATTAGAATATTAATAAATCCACATTTCCCATGCCAAGAACACATGCCAGTCACTTACCAACTTCTTTTTCAGTGGGGATATTGTATTACAAACAGGATAACATACAGCAGCAAACACCTCGCTTTGAACAGGTCACATTCATAACAGCACATGGATATTCAGAGGCAAACATGAAATTAAACAAACGACAAGGATTAGTTTTACATAACATCAAGTGCACTGCTATGACAGATCCCATCAACAACCGCTCCATCAGCACTAGAAGGGTCCATAAAACGAGCCTGCGGGTATTGAGGAGGGGATAGTTACGGAAGCGAACTCGAGCTCGTTCTGCTACCAAAATGACACGTGGTGTGGCCGGGGTGGAAGTGCCCACTTACCTTATTTAGAGGTCCGCCTCGCTTCAGCAACCAAAATCACCTCCAGATGACATGTCCCAACAGAAGAGCACCCAAAGGGGTCGAAGGAAGGTGGAGAAGGGGAACGCACAGGCTATTCTACAGACACCCTCCAATAACTAACGGAATTGTCGTCGACGAAACAATGCCACAACAGTTGTTTAAAAATTTAAAATAAAAATTTAATTGTTAAAATTTAAATAACACCTCCACCAGAAAACAGAACATGCATCAGCCAGCATAAATTACAAGGAAAGCAAGAGACCGCTTAACATGCTTGCTTGCAAAGCAAACAAATGAAAGGAATTAAATTAAAATTAAATGTTAAAGCCCAAAGATTAAAAAATACAGGCATAATTAAATGAGAACGGCTTGATAATTTACAAGGGAATGCAATACCGATCCGATATGTAGAGATCCAGGCCACGCCATAAAACGAAAAAATTTAAAATAAAAATTAATAGAATAAAATATGATCATTTAAGAAATTCCCGATATTCGTGACTAAGAAAAACACAAGAACATTCACCAAAACATAAGGTTAAACCAACAAGATTAACAAAAGCAAATTAAGCTAACACCACAACACGTTTGAGTTTTGCGGTCGGCGCCAACAGACTGCACTCCAAGACCAGGATGCATTTCGGCAAAACAAAAACAAAACAAACATGGCCACAGGAACAGACGACCACATGTCAAATCGAAATTACGGCAAATAATTAGCATAATTAAATTTTAAAATCAGCAGAAAGAAGGGAAGAAAACAATTACGTCTAAATACTATTAACATTAGGGTGGAGCATCGGATCGTAAAACAGATTAATAATATGCCAATCCCAAGATTGCCAAAGGAAAATAAATAATCATTTAAAACGTAAAATAAACTAGAAATGTGTCTCCAGAAGGTACGAAGAAAAATAACAAAATTCATAAATATCTGGTAACATTGACAAACAGAAATGTTAGGCCTATAAAACAAAATAAGGTACAGAATTAAAATATTACTATAAGACGATATCGGAGCTCCATAACAATAATAAATATAAATGTATAATGCAACGTACCTTACATCCTTCCTAAGTGTAGACACAAGGATAATAAAATAATTAATACACAAACCAAATAACGTAATACGGCACTATATTGCCTGAAAATGGCCCACCCAGCACATGCTTCGTTTTGGTCACAAGCACTGGTCTGCATTGAGATGCGATCTTCAGTCCGTACTTCCTCTTCACGGCGAAACGATGAAAGTTAAAGCCTTAAGAGCACAGGCAATTTCTTAGTAAAATTGGTATTCATATTTGGTAAAAGCTGGGGGCCAATGCCCCCTAGCCCACGAAGAGATACTCTGTCACACCAGCTGGCAAGTTGCTTCTTAGACGACAGACCATGAACTCCCTAAGATGGCGGAGAATCCCGCGTCAAAAACAGCATTGCATACATGTTAATTTAATTGTCCAATCACGGCTTGACACATCAATCAACAATGTGATTATTAAGCAATTAATTTGGCGGTATCATGAACACACAGTCCTTTGTTTCATGACGTAGGATATAATAAATGCCTTCAAATATGACTAGAATAGGATGAGTTTATTAGGCACCCCAACACACTCTATCGGAGAAGAAGGAACCACGTGAAGAAACCCCGAAGTCCGACAGCAGCAGCCATCTCGTGTTCACAAACGGAATCAAGACACCAGGCGGTCGATTCAAAATGTCAAGGAACACCAGAATACAGTGAAGATGGATTTTTAAAAACATTGGGACGGGCATTGCACGTAACAATTTTTATTACATGTATTTGCGACAGACGAGTTAACAGTTAATTATCTTGTTGTGGAGTAAACTTTAGGAGGTTAATCATGACTGTCTAATATCGTTCATTACAATTGGAAGTTTCGTTTGAAGAACTTACGCATGTATAATTGTAGTCCAGTAGTCATGTGCAATGATACTGAGGGTCATGCCATTATTTGAGAGAAGTTCATACATAAGATATGTTAATGACAGTTAATCCCTTTTTGTTATTGTTTAACATAGTAGATGATAATTGTTTATGCCATATATACTGTTATATGAGGATTTGTAGAGCTGTAGATTGCTCATGCGAGGGAATTCCGCATTTTAAGGAAGTCAAAGTATTGTTGTTCTTTGATAAAAAAAAGGCATGTATCATGATAAGAGCCGTTGTATACAAGTAGTCCGGTTTTTGTGAATTAACGATTTAGCTGTGTTAACGGGGGGGTTTCAGCGGAAATGCAACTTGAGAAAGATTGTCTACTCATGTCTATAATACAATTATTACATTTTATTAAACCCGAAGTTATGTAATTACGTAGAGTTTACCTTAATTAGTCGACTGTATTATCCCGACAGTGTAATTAAACCTATATAAGACGATGTGTAAGCAGTATATAAAACTACAGAACGTTAGAGAATGATGGTTATGTGAAAAACTAGTGTATAAATTTAGTTAAGAATTATATTGTAACCGAGAAGTTAGAATCTCGAAAGTGTCGCGTTTGCAACACTAGATAATTTATATTATTATAAAAATATTACATGTAAACAATTTTTGCGGAAATGATTTAATTAGTTAAATAATTTAGTAGGATTTATTAATCAATTGTTTTGGAACAGTGTGTGTTTATGAGCGGATGTTTTGGGAATGAATGATTGTTCATTGTTAAGAGAAAATGTGGAACCGGATTGGTCTAGAACAATTGCGGGGTGCGTATGAAAGAGTGTATAACATTTATTGGAATGATTGTTTAAGAAACAGAGTAGTTATGTGAACTTTTGTAAGATCTAAATGTTAATTTTTACGTGTTTTAAAAATGCACACACAAGCAGTCTCTGTGGACTAGCGAGAATGATTCACCGTTACATTGGAGAGCGATGACATATTATGAACAGGTGTAGACCCACCGCCTTGTATTTATTGTATAAACCAGTTTCGAGTACGGCGTGGTGCCGGTATTTCATTGATGAAACAAAGTTACTGCACGTGCGTTCTACAACGCAGGCTTGCGAATGAAATCGGGTGTCTGGAATGCCATTAAGAGACTTCATTAAGCGTATTTATTTTACGCATTGTAGGCCTAGAACAAGCTAAGATGTATGCCCATAATTTTTAATACAGCGTTGTAGTAAGATGTAGAGTTGAAAGGAGGTGTGAATGATTGCGTGTTTTTAATTTTAATTTCTATTGTTAAATTCGTTTATTGTTATTTTGCTTATAGTAGATTAGTTTACCCTATTGTTAATACATTTTATTCAGATTGTTTTTCGTCGTTGTTGGAGTGTGATTCATTTTAAATATAAGATGAAGAATATTGTGGATGTAGTGTAGGCGAAGCTGAATTCCCAGTCCCCGAGAGATAAGTAAAGGTGAGTGTCCCGTGTAGTTGGTTGTTGATCCACAATATTCTGGTAACTGCTGTCTGTAAATCCTTAAAGGCCATGTTGGAAGCGATTTCTAATGTAGTATATGCCGGTGCTGTTAGAAATAGGCAATCAAGCGGGGGCAATGGATATTCCAACAGGATCCTTTGCGGATTATCGGGTACAGTAGTTGACATTCTAGACTAATTAGGAGTAACTATACCACAGTGCTATTATGATTATAAGCTTTCTGATATTTCAATATTTAATTGTAGGTAACTTCCATACTAACAAATGGATTTTATCCAAAATTGGCACTGTAATAGATCGTAATATTTCAGATTAATTCTGAGCATCACATACATGACATTGTTCTCAATGTGATTTTACGCGCACTGATAAATCCAATATCAAACAGCATGTAACGTCCATACTATCCATTAGACTTCAAGCAAATTTTGTATGTGCATTCTGTACCTTAATAGATGGAACTAAGAATATATTCAGTCACCAAGGCTGCCAACTGTAGTAAGTAACTCTATTAGGCTCTACTATTTCAGGTGTATTTCAAGCTGCAGTAGCCTACTTACAAATGTTAGCATTACCAACTTGATTTTGTCAGTATTCTAAATAGGTATATGAATCTAAAATTTTAGGAAAAGTAGGCTATTTAGTTCGTCACGGAACTACTTGTTGTAGGTAAACGCGTGTTATATTGTGATAAATATGTTATATAATATTTATATCAGGTTAGGGTATATACATACTTGTTTTCCCGCCTAATATAATTGGGCACAATTTATATTGACCGATTGGAAAGCGTTATATAATGTGTAATAACTTTTGTTATTGCGGTGACTGTAGCTATGTGTGCAACAGTTTAATACAGTAATTATGAAGGTTCATCAAACGGAACCCATTCGAGGGTCTGGACAACAGAATAAGAAGGCATGTGAGCCAAATAAAGGAGTAGTATTTATTTTACAGACTGTTGCTTATATTTGCACCCCGCGGTGAAGCTGTGAACATTAAATCGTGCGCCATGGCCACAAGGGCAGTGGCCACAAATCGGGACCACGCAGGTTTGAATCCAGGCAATGACAGTGTCTAACTTGAGTGAGTTTTTCCCCGGATTTTTCCACACTTCCTCCAGGCAAATGCAGGGATAGACCATTACAGCAAGTACCGGGGTGCCTATCTCATCTCTGTTGTTGATGATTCTTTTAGGGATTTGCCAAATCATGATCATGTAGCTCGTGAACTTGGCTGTGTGTAGAATTTGGTTTGATAACTTGTGTCTGTAATATAGTGTATATTTGTAAGCTAATTGAGGTAGGATTTGGTTAGGAAGTGACCTTAAGTTACATTCAAAACCTATCTCAGTACGCACTCGATCATAATCTAATACTTAACTTCGAAAAAACACAACCCATCATCATTGGCTATACCAAATTACTCAGTGCTCTACCCGACCCAGTACCACCTCTACAGCTTGCATCCCAAATCGTACCGTACCAGTTAGAAGTAAGACATCTGGGATTTATGTTTGACACTCGATTGTCGTGGCAGGATCACACAAACTTGATACTGAAATAAAATACCCTTTCAGCGCGTTATTAAATAAATTTGGTTCACAAGGTTGATACACGGTGACCGCACTCTTAAGTGAATTCAATAACAGCTGTCTACAAAATATTAGGCAAGTTTTCCCCTGGAATATATCACTGTGACCTGAGAGGAAAGCTTAAGACGTTCCTACCGCTTTGGCATAGGAGGTTAAACTGCTTGCTTCGTAAATTTAATCTGATTTATGTCTTATGATGTATTTTATAGACTTAGTTTGTAATGTTCCAAAGTGGGGAAGTTTCTTCAAGCAAGTATACGAGAATAATAAAATATTCATTCTAACAGACATTATAAATCCGAGGAGCAATGAAGTTTTACAATTTCTAATCGAGAACTGATAAGCTCTTTAGTTGAGAAAGTGAAAGATCCTATCCATTCTTCGCGCGAGTTCAAATCAGTAGCTAAGCCACGATCCTCCTCTCTCATCGCTCTTCTTATTTCCGATCTCCTTCTGCCTCGGGATTATGAGCTTATATTTTCTCTCACGGCTACGCACCTGCTCAGAATTCTAACCGCTCACTGAAAGTGAAAAATGATACCACAATATCTTAACTCGTTGCCACTTAGTAAGACGCCTCCGAGTCACGTCGTAACGACCACCGCGCCGTGGAGAAGCTAGATTAAGGGGACTTATTAGGAGACATCGCTCAGGTTTGTAATCGTAAGTCATAGGGTGTAATAATAATATTAATATTATTAATAATAATAATAGCGGATAACGGATACCATTCAGAAAAGGAGGATTCAATTTCATGGCCACATAACACGCGTGCGCTCGCAGAGACAGACTGTAGTTTTATAGGATTTTAAATATAAATATAACTATTTATAATGTATGCGATGATCTATGTCATTATTGTATCTCTTTTATTATATCTGCTCAAAATCAGAGTTCAAGGAAGAGCACAGAAAGAACTATACAGTCAAAGAAATAAAGGTAAACGATATGACACTTATAATATATATTCTTATGGAGCCGAGTTCTAAATGTGGGTTGTTTCTAAATGTGCGTTGTCGCAAGATAGACCAACAAGATCTTTTCCTACTTTGATAACAAGAAAACCAAGGAACCCTGGTTCATCGAAGTTGAGAAAGATATTCGAGAAGTACTGTAGGCTAGTAATCACACTTGAAGACATCCAGGAACGTGCACCTCTCCAGAGAAGACTTCGAGCATACAAGAGCTTCCAAGAATAGCCAAAATTGAAAACCGGCAAGAAGTGGACTGATGGAAGAACGGAGGCTCACATAACGCGAATGCGAGAATATTGGGGAAGAGTTAAAGCTCTAGGGTGCAAGGGGGTGACGTAGCGTGGTCCACAGCAGGCCGAAACGAAGAAAGAACAATAACAATGCCGCAATAATACTACTACTACAGCTCTCACCGGAGGTGGACGTGCCTAGTTTGCTCTCCCGCTCAAATCGAAAATGAGGTTAAGTTCAACTTTATTTATCTAGCGCGAGCGCGGAAAAGTAGTGAAAAGTGTTTGTAGGGAATCGAATGTCGGAATATTAAGATTACTTTGAAAGTGCCTGAATAGCCTAACTTATTCAAACATGTCGTCAGTGTTTAGTCGTTGCGATAGAAAACTATCGGCAGAAGGTGATCATGTTACTTGCAATGGGTGCAGTTCTGTTTATGATTACGAGTGTGCTGGAATAACAGAGTCAACCTATAATAGGATGACTGTCACTAAAAGGAATTTGTGGCGGTGTATTGTGTGCAGAGAGTCATCAAGAAAAGCAGGAAAGAATCTCTCCCAGGTGATCAACAAGCCGGACTCTGAACAGGATGCCAACCAAAGCCTCAAGGAGATGCTGACTAAAATGGACTCCAAATTAAACAGGTATTTCAGTGAAAATGAGAAATCAGTGAAACATCTAGAGACTAAACTAGCTAGCATGCAGGAAAATATGGAAAAACAAGGGCAGTTTTATGATGACTTGTTGCTTGAGGTTAGGCTTTTGAAGGAGGAAAATAAGAGGTTATCTCAAGGTCTAAATAACCTAAAGACTGAAATAACAGACAAGAACAGAGAAATAAATGACCTGAGTAAAAGACTGAACAATTTGGAACAGTATGGGAGGGGTGTAAACCTAGAAGTACACGGTTTAGGGACCAAGAATGGCAGTGAACCACAAAATCTGCGGAAGGAGATGGCGAAGCTTCCTGAGAGACTGCATGTATCTCACAGGGATGAAGACATAGAAGTCATACACACCCTACCTCAGCGAGAAAATACCAGTAGGCCTCCTGTAGTGATAGTGCAGTTCACATCAAAACGTGTACGGAACCAGTGGCTCGACAAAAAGTAAGACCAGCTTACGAATGAGGACATAAATGCAGGTACAGGCCCACGAAAAATCTTTCTCAACGAGAACCTCACCCCGTGCTTTAAATCCTTGCTCTGGAAAACAAAGCAGGCTTGTAGCGAGAGAGGTTTTAGATTCACATGGGTGAAAAATGGAAAGATTTTTGTCAGGAAGGATCAAAATGAACGGTTAATCAGAATCGAAGATTATGATGACCTTAAGAAGATCAAATAAAGATCATAGCATAGTTGTCATTATGAAATTCAAGTTCAGGTTAGTATTCTATATTGACAGGTTAGGTTCATGTGTAAAGCATACCACATTTTACTTGCATGATCAATAACAACAAAATATTTGTAAATATCTTTAAAAATGTAGTTCTAAAACATGGATTTCATAGATTCTGATGATAATTTTTACTCTAAGAGGGTACTGGACAGTATGGATGACTGGACAGAATGCATATTTGGAATTGACAAATCACAATGTAAATTGACAGTGTTACACTTTAACATCAGGTCAATCCGACTTCACTGGGAAATGTTTCTGGCAAGTGTTGCAAATAAGCATATAGATATAATTGTTTTGGCTGAAATTAACATCTATGTACAATATAATGTGACGAGGGAGGCAAGGAAAGGATGTGGCATGATGATATTTGTACATAATGATCTACGTTATACGCCACTAGTATTCCAAACTGATAACTGCGAGCATACAGTTTAGGTTCATATGTAAACATCTTATTTGTATTATCATTACCAGAAAATATTAGAAAATATCTTAAAATTTATTTCTAAAACATGGATTTCATAGATTCTGATGATAATTTTAAGAGGGTACTGAACAGTATGGATGACTGGACAGAATGCATATTTGGTATTGACAGACCACAAAGTAAATTGACAGTGTTACACTTAAACATCAGGTCAATTAGACTTCACTGGGAAATGTTTCTGGCAAATGTTGCAAATAAGCATATAGATATCATTGTCTTGGCTGAAATTAACATCCACAATGATCTGACTGAGGTTTTTAAAATAGACAACTATGTACAATATAATGTGACGAGGGAGGCCAGGAAAGGATGTGGTATGATGATATTTGTACATAATGATCTACGTTATACGCCACTATTATTCCAAACTGATAACTGTGAGCATATGTTTGGTGAAATTGAGATGAATACTGGTATTAAATATATCTTGCTTTGTGTATATAGACCAGGTACAGAATGTGTGAAGGGATTTTTAAATGATCTTGGAGGTGTACTAAATCTAGTGGGGAAGGATGCACAGATAATATTAATTGGTGATGTCAACATAAACCTGTTGGACGAGCCAGACGCCATGGTAAATAAGTATGAAGAATTTTTAACTGCATATGGATTAACAAGATGTATTAGCTCGATTAAACGTGAAGAAATTGTGCTTGGAGTAATTAAGGTGTCCTGCATAGATCATATTTTTTTAAAATTAGGGATAGGAGGGATAACTGGACTTCTGCTGTAGTAAAGGAAACAAGAATTTCCGTGACGAACTAATGAGCCTACTTTTCTTAAAATTTAAGATTCATGCCAATGATTAATCTATGTGGATCTATCTAGAATAGTAACGAAATTAAGTTGGTAATATCGACATTTCTAATTAGTTCGGAATACGGTATAGGCTACCTGGCATAATGTAGCCTAATAGAGGACTACGGTTGGCAGCCCTGATGACTGAATATATTCTTAGTTCCAACTCTTAAGGTACAGAATACAAAATTTGGTTGAAGTTCAATGTATAGCATGGACGTTACATGCAGTTAAACATTGGATCTAACAGCGTGCGTAAAATCATGTTGGCAACAATGACATACATGTATTGGTCAGAAATAATCTGAAATAACATGATCTATTGTTGTGTCAATTTTGAATGAAATCCATTAGTTAGTATAGAAGTTACATGCATTTTAAAATTGGACCTATCAGCAGGCTTAGAATCATGTTGGCAGCACTGATGTATATTAGTTACTCCAAATTGATCTAGAATGCCAGGTACTATACGAGTGCAAAGTTTAGAGCTATTGGCTTGCATACTTTCTGATATATTGGTATTTGGATAAAATAAATTAGGAGCATTTATTAACAGTTGGCAGCCTTGGTGGGTCTTACGAATACGCTCAGTCATATCTGGTTATGAACACATACAACATACGGAATTTGGTTGAAATTCAAGTGATAGTGTAGAAGTTATGTGCATTTAAAAATTGGACAAATCAGCGGGCTTATAATCATTTTGGCAACACTGCCATGTATGGCCTCCTGGAAATTAAACTGCAATATTATTATCTATACGTGTGCCAATTTTGAAATAGTTCCAATCATACCTTCCAAGATATCCAACATGGAGCTCAAATTTCAATTGCGATTTTTTAGTAGTTGGTAGCACTGACATCATTTTCAAATATGGCCGTGAGATATTCGGGTATAGACCTTTACTCCTACCTAATTTTGCTTCGATTGCTCCAGCCGTTTGGGAGTTTATAGGGGGGGGGGGACACACACACAGCCAGCCAGACAGACAGATGGAAGGACAGACAGACACACATTTGCCCGATCTCATAAGTCTACTTTTTCCTCATTTTTGCAAAATGTGAAAAGTAGGCTAAAAATATCTGATCATTATATGGTGGGTATAGGGATATCAATAGAACATGATAGCATATCAGAACAAGGAAGGGATAACAAAAAATTATAACATTCATTAGTGACAAATTAGTTGAGATATACTTAAATGAAACAGATTTTAAGGCAGTCTTTGAGTCAAATGATATGCAGTCATGTTATAATGCTCTAAAACAAGAATATGATGACATTTGTGAGCGAGCCACTTGTAAAAAAGCGTTGTCTGTAAGAACCGAGGAGCGAAAGAGCATTGGAATTAAACCTTGGGTGAACAGGGACATTTTGGACAGCATAGCGAGATAGATTTATTAAAAAATGAAGAAGTAATCCTAGTAATGGTGAATATAAAGAACAATACAAGGAATTTAGAAACAAACTGACAAAACACATGCGGAAAAAAAAGAAATGTACTACATGAATAGGTTTCAAACGTTTAAAGGGGACTCTAGGAAAATTTGGCAAGAAGTTAATTATTTAATTAAAGGACATCACAGGGGTGGGGTGGATGAAGTAATTATGAAGCACTTCAGTGGAAGCGAGAAACAGTCTATATCTGAAAAATTTGCATCACACTTTAAGCGAGGAACTGAGAGTATAGTACACAACTGTGACAAGACATTAGGTGGTTATGTTGATCAGTTTAATGATAAAAGTATGTGGCTCACAAGACCTACAGATGGCGATATTAAACAAATTATAGAAAAAATGAAATCAAATAATTCTGCTTGGTTGGACAGGATACAAATGAAACATTTAAAAATGGGAGGGGAAAAGGTGCATAAAATCATTGTCAAACTAATAAATTTGATAATTTCAGAATGTTCATTCCCTGATATTCTAAAAACATCAGTAGTCAGACCTGTTTTAAAAGGAGGGATAGGCACAGATGTAAATAACTACCGCCCTATTTCCATTATCTCGGCAGTGTGCAAGATAATAGAAACATTTTTAACAGACAAAATTATGGGGTTCTTGGAGGAAGATAGGTTACTAACATATCAACAATTTGCATACAGGAAAAGTATGGGAACTGAGACATTGCTTGGAAAATTTGCTGAACTAGTAAATAAGAAACTTGATGGAGGGAAACAAGTTCTGGTAGTCTTCATCGACTTCAGTAAAGCTTTCGACACCCTTCGCCATGAGATTCTTATAGAAAAACTAAGAAAAATTGGTATACGAGGCCCAGTACTTAAACTAATGGAAAATTACCTAGAGGAAAGGAACTTTCTGGTGAAAATTGGTGAAACATTTAGTGAAGAGAAAAGAATAAGAATGGGTATCCCACAAGGCAGTAACCTTGGACCTTTGCTGTACTTGATATACAGTATGTAAATAAACTTGCTCAGCATTTGAAGAACACACAAATACTGCAATATGCTGATGTTACAATACTGATATCAGTTCATAAGGATTTTAACAAGGCAGAAAATTACTTGAAAGCAGACTTCAATGTGCTACAGATATGGACTCATGATCATGGCTTGATAATTAACAGTGAAAAAACAACAACAATGCACATTCGGTCTCCAATGAATTTATTACAAAAGGTACATCTAAAAATACATGACTGTGATTGCATGGCAAGTAGCAACAATAACTGTGGAAACTGTACACCAGTAAAAAATGTAACTGTCCAAAAATACTTAGGTGTGAATATCGATTGTAATTTCAGGTGGGACAAGCATATTAATCAAGTTACTTCCAAATTGAGAATAATTTTAAGTAAATTTTTCCATCTGAGGCAAAATATGCCTACCTCAGTGCTAAGAATGGCATACTATGGATTAGTGGAAAGTATAATTCGATGTGGAATAAAGGCTTGGGGACTTGCTTCAATCACATACATTAATTGAATTACCAGCATTCAAACACGTTTCCTAAAATTCTTTGTAAGACATGGTGAAAGGCATGTATTATACTCACCAGTGATATTGTTCTCCAATTGTCAGATAATGCCTTGTAGGGGCCTAATGCATTTCATGATAATTATGGAACATTATTTTAATAGTAATTTCAAAGAACATTTAAAGCATCAAAAAGGAACAAGATTTAAGAGCACACATTTTGTAATTCCTAAAACAAATAATGAATTTGGCAAAAGATCATTAGCTTACATGGTGCCATTTCTATTTAATAAGCTACCACATTCACTGTTGATCTTTGAGAATACGGCAAAAACAAAAAAAAAAGCTATTAAAAATTGGTTATTAAATAACTCCTTAGACTAAGTGGACAACTACTTAGGATCATATGTAAAGGGTACCCACCTCTTATTTATTTTATCATAAAAAGAAAATAATTGTAAATATCTTAAAATTTTAGTTCTAAAACATGGACTTCATAGATTCTGATGATAATTTTAACCATCAAAGGGAACTGGACAGTATGGATGACTAGAGAGAATGCATGTTTGGTATTGACAAACCACAATGTAAATTGACAGTTTTACACTTAAATATCAGGTCAATCTGACTTCACTGGAAATGTTTCTGGCAAGTGTTGCAAAGAAGCAAATAAGCTGAAATTAATAAGTAATAAATAATAGACTATGAACATGATAATAACATTTGCATTTTAAGTTTTAATTTTATGTTTTAAGTAAAGTCTTAAAAATAGTAACGCCATGTATTAAGTTATTAAGGAAGGAAGGAAGGAAGAAAAAATACTATAATTTTCTCCAATTCCTTTATTGTATTAACATTAACATATAATCTTGTTAACCTTCATTACTTGCTATGAGGTGATTGAATATTTTTTGTGAATTATTAATAGCGGCACTATATATAATAATTGGAAGGTGAGAGATTGGACGCTATACTGTGCCCGTTTAGACCGGAGTCCGCACGACCACATATGCATTTTACCAAGAATCAGTCAGCACGAGAGTCAACATATCCCTGGTCCGATTCACTTGATACAAAGTGCATTCTCTTTCATTTGGCCGTGCCAGTAATCTGATCCAAGTCTCAAGTCTCTACTCCATGGCTAACTATTTAATCAACAAATAGTCTCGACCTCTGCTACTACTCGCTACGTCACTTGACATGCTCTTGGCTGCATAAAGTTTCCATTCCCTTCTGGAAGTAATGGAGCGCGATATTCAAATATCTCAACTTTCAAAAGCGGCTGTAGCCTTTCCCTTGATATCTAGGTGTCTGAATCTTGGAATACCCATTCCTAGAGTTGGGCACATCCACCCCACACCTAGCAAAAAATAAAAATTGAAAAATTTTTATTTTTCCTATCTACACATTAAATCATCTGGTTCTTGAATAGTAAATCTTCAAATTCGCTGCATTATAAGTTCCCACGATGTTACCAGTTCGTGTATTGGTGATTTCATAGCTTCCATTGTTGTTTACTTCCACAATATCATCATCATTTGGATCCATGTCTCCCTGTAGAAAACGAAAAATGTTTCTAAAACGTCGGTCTCTCCTCTGGGATAAATGCAACAATCTTAACCTTCTCAAGGTATCCTCATCCTCCTGCGTCAGGTTAACTTGAAAAACCTTAGATGTAGACTCCACTGCTCTACTCAATAAATCGGCTCCAACGTTCAATTTTCCAGGAGTGTGTCCAATAACTAGGTTGAATTGTTGAATAAAAAGTGACAATCTAGTTATCCTATCACTGGCAAAGTTTGTTCTCAAGATAAACTCCAATGCATGGTGATCAGTCCTCACAATTACTGAATGTCCAATTAACATTTTCTTCCACGACTCCAACGCGAAGATTACAGCAAGGGCTTCTAACTCCGTGGTGTAATAATTCCTTTCTGAAGGACGAAGTTTCCTGCTTATGAACGCCAGGTAACGTCTCTTGTGATCGTCATCTTCTTGAAGAAGAATAGCTCCAATCCCTACGGTGGATGCATCGGATTCTATGATGAAATTCTTGGTAAAGTCAGGATACTCTAATTTCACGCTGTTTACCAATAACCTCTTGGCATCTTGAAATGATTGTTCACAATCTTCATTCCATTTCCATTTGTTTCCTTTTTTAATAATTCCTGCAATGGAGCAACCGTCTTGGTGAAGCTTGGACAATGCCCTGCAAAGAATTGGCATGTCCCGAGAAAACTGCGGACATTCTTCACTCTAGTAGGTCTAGGGAAATTTGCAATCACCTGTATCTTTGTCTCATTGGGACGGTATCCTTCACCATCCAAAATGTGGCCCAAAAATTTTATTTCCTTCCGAAAGAAGTGACATTTTCGAAGGTTTACTTTAAAGTTCGCTTTTCTCAAATCTGCGAATAACATCTGAAGATGTAATAAATGTTCCTCCTTAGTCTCAGATGCAATTAGGATATCATCTATGTAACGAATTGCTATCTCTTTTACTTCAGGACTCAAGTTTTATTCCAGTGCTCTGATCAAAACAGATCCAGATGTTTTGACTCCAAATGGTAGACGGCGGAATTCATTTGTCTGCTGGTCAAACATAAATCCTGTGAACTTTTTGGAATCTTCACTAAGCCTAATGTGGTGGTAGGACGAAGTGAGATCAATGTTAGGGAACCAGACCTTGCCTTGGAATTACCTTAACAGTTCCCTAATGATTGGTGGTCTGTCATACTCTGGCAGCAATCTTGAATTCAAATTTCGCGCGTCTAAACATAGTCTCAGACTTCCATCTGGCTTAGACACTACTGCTAATGGATTGACATAAGATGTAGTGTACTTTTCAATCACATTGTTACTTTCCATCTCTTTGATAAGCACTTTTACCCTTTCTCGATGCTTTTCCGCTACCGGATGCAATTTAGCATGGAAAGGTGCATCATCATTTACACGAATACGATATTCAAAATCTTTAATTTCACCAGGTTTAATATCAAAAATATCGTGATACTCTTCCAAAATTTTTCCTAGCTCTGGGGACTCCTTCTCAGTGTAGACTTCTCTTCCTTCAGCTTCATGAAAAATCAGAGACCATTGAGCATCTCGCTCGATGTCTTCCTCTTCTTTTCCCTCGAAGTTTATCTCTTCGGTATTCTTGAATCTGATCGTCTCTGTCTTCATGTCTATCACTGCTTGATATTTCTGAATGAAATGCGCTCCCAATATCATGTCAAAAGCCATGTCCTTCATTACTACAAACACATGTCGGAAATCATGTCCTCCAATAGTAACACATAAGTATAATTGTGTTTTACACAGAGATATTTTGTTGGGTATTATTCCTTGGATTTTAATTCCTGATACTGGAATCTCCTCTAAATTCTCTTTAAGCTTCCACAGAATATAAAGCTTTTCGCTCACAAGACAAAGCATAGCCCCAGTATCAATTAAAGTATCGACAGGCATACCGAATACTTCGCATGATATGATTGGCATTTTAATTCTTGTACCAATTTCTTTCCGTTCGTCATTATGTTGAATTTAGTCATCATCCTCTGCTTGCCATTTAATAATCCTGGAAGTGAAAGTGTTTAAAATTCTATCTTCTACTGTGAATTCGAAGTTTTTTTTCTTTTCCATTCCCCCGGGATTGTTGTGTTCCCGATGGACCTGGTTCATTGGGCTTCTGTTCCAAGAACTGCAAGTTTTCTTGGTGTCTTTCTTCCAAGTTCTTCCTCGTCTCCTTATTGAACTCTTCATTGGACTGACGAGTATTCACATTCCCTCTGTTATTGTAGTTATTGTTTCTACCATAGTACCTTCTTTCCTGGTACCTTCCTTGATTATCCCTTGGCCTTCTCCATCGAGTATTATATCGATATCCACCATCCGGTCTCGCATAAGGCTTGTAACTGTATCTGTTATTGTACTGATTCCATCCTCTTTTATCGGGCTCTTCCCTCGGCGTTTTCTCTTCTCGCCCCTCTCGAATCTCTCGAGGTGTTTGGGAATAACTGTCGGCCATAACAGCGTACACAGCGTTGTTATTCTTTCCTCCCTTCTGATGGAAGAATTGAGCGTTCGTGTGATCAAGTTTCTGCAATACCTCGTCAAATTGCTCCATATTATAAATGTCAGCAGCGATCAAAGTTCTTTGGACGTCTGCTGGAAACTGACGTATTAATGCGGTAATTAATTCATTATCTGGCATCGGTGGATCTAAATGTTGTAGTTTAGAAAGCTGTCCAGAAAAGTACGTAGAGTATCGAGTAGGTTGTGACGTCGAGAATCTCTTTGAATATAATTCTGCTCTGACTTGCTGTTGGGTTTCCGGGGACCAAAACTTTTTTAATAACCCACGGGAAAACTCCTCGAAATTGGTGAGAGTGGACCTAAAAGCTCTAAACCAAAGAAGTGCAGGACCTTCCAAAAATTTCCCTATCACTCGGATCTGTCTTTCCTTAGGGATTTTGGAATCTTTTAGGTAATCACCTGCTTCTCTCAAGAATTCTACGGGTGTCACAGAATCTCGCCCTGAAAATTTAGAAGGCTTATCCTCTACATTCTTGAATACAGTTATGGGGTTGGATTGAAATACTGTCCTGACCTCCTCCTGTCTTTAACTATCAGTTTCTCTAGCTGCTCCTAGGTTTATCTGTATCTGTTCTTCTCCCCTTACACTTGGCATTTTCAACAGATGGTCAGACTGTTTCTCGTCCTTGATTTGGGTTTTCATAGCCTCAATTTCCTTATGGTTTTCTTCTGCCATTTTTTTAATTGCTTCGGTTTCTTTACAGTTCTCCTTGACATCAGTGGATATCTGGTTCATAACAGCCTCGTGACTTTTCAACGACCCTGTCACATCTGATATGTCCTTCTGAGTTGCTTGGATATCTTTGGAAATTACTTGAATATGGGATGACAAAGATTCCCTAATTTCCTTGACTCCCTCTTGGTTCTCCAGCTTGAGTGTGTCTTTAATTTCATCGATAACTGTGGTTTTAATTTCAGTTTGTAATTCATTAATCACACCTTCTCTTATTTCTCCCATTACGAGTTCTTTGAATTGTTCTGTCAAACGTTGAACAACTAGAATTGCCATCTCATTGCTCTCTTTCTTCACTCTGACTTCTAGGTTGATCATGTCTTCACCAACTTTCCTAAGACCATGTTCTATCCTATCAGCTAAGCTTTGGGATCTTAGATCGGCATCGCGAAATTTATTGTCCATTAAACTTGCGTTAGTGGCTAATGAAGTTTCGAGCTCATGTGTTTTTTCGCATAATTTAGTCATTTTACTCTCAAGTGACATTTTCAAAATTTCGGAATTCTCTTTAAATTTATTTTCCATAGAATTAAATTTACTATTTAGATTTTCTTTCAAGTTATCTTTTAACTTGCTTTCTAACAAATCGGAATTTTCCTTGAGTTTATCATCTAAACTTTCTTTCAAGTTATCTTTTAACCTGCTTTCTAACAAATCGGAACTTTCTTTCAAGTTATCTTTTAAAGAATCAGAATTTTCTTTAAGTTTATTTTCTAAAGAATCAGAATTTTCTTTAAGTTTATCATTTAAACTTTCTTTAAGTTTATTTTCTAAAGAATCAGAATTTTCTTTAAGTTTCTCATTTAAACTTTCTTTAAGTTTATTTTCTAAAGAATCAGAATTTTCTTTAAGTTTATCATTTAAACTTTCTTTAAGTTTATCAGAATTTTCTTTAAGTTTCTTTTCCAAAGCCTCTGTATTTTCTTTCATAATAGATGCTACACGCAGTCCAGCTTCTTTGGAACTCTCTTCCAAACTCCTCATCATCCTCATCATCTCTTCCATAATTTCCAATTATTATTCAAAACTTAGGGGTATACATATTGGCAGACACAAGCTTATAATTAGAACAAGAAATATGAATAGCTAATTGGAACACTCTAATAAAATGAGATTTGTCCTAATGTCGACGTGATGGAAAAACAAAATTCTCTACTTTTAAGAATTACATTTACCACAATATCACAAGAAAAAATATGCAAGTTCTCAAATATCCTCCACCTGGATTCTAATAATGCGTATGTCCAGTCATCTAACGTTTACTACTGAATTTACTTGACGCCCTAATGGTTAAACCATTATCAAAAATAATCAAACCCATTCTAATTACTAACCCAGTTAAATTTTTAATTTACCCCACTAATTGGGTTTCCTACTAATTTATTCATCCAAACCAGACATCTCTCAACTCCCAAAATATCTATAAAAAAATTATCACAATTTAAATCGGCATGCGATTGACCGTGTCTAACTCGGGCCCCACGTTCGAAGCCATTTCTCTCTCTATCTTATTTTATGTGCCCGTTTAGACCGGAGTCCGCACGACCACATAAGCATTTTACCAAGAATCAGTCAGCACGAGAGTCAACATATCCCTGGTCCGATTCACTTGATACAAAGTGCATTCTCTTTCATTTGGCCGTGCCAGTAATCTGATCCAAGTCTCAAGTCTCTACTCCATGGCTAACTATTTAATCAACAAATAGTCTCGACCTCTGCTACTACTAGCTACGTCACTTGACATGCTCTTGGCTGCATAAAGTTTCCATTCCCTTCTGGAAGTAATGGAGCGCGATATTCAAATATCTCAACTTTCAAAAGCGGCTGTAGCCTTTCCCTTGATATCTAGGTGTCTGAATCTTGGAATACCCATTCCTAGAGTTGGGCACAATACGTGTGAATGTAATTGTGTTTGTTAACATATATGTAATTATGATTGGAACCTGCCGACAAGCGTAAGCTTGGCAGGACCAAAAGATGTAAAATTTGGTTAAATAAACAAACTGTAAACTGTAAACTGTAAAACTACTACTACTACTACTACTACTACTACTACTACTACTACTACTAATAATAATAATAATAATAATTCACAAAGTGGGTTGAAGAAACAAGAAAGGGTATCAAAGAAGTTGGAATTATTTCAGAGGATATACTTAACAGAACAGTTGTCTTTTGCTGCTTTTCAGTCGGTCAACAAGATTTTGCCCAATGAATTGAGCAGGGTACAAGTTATAAATACATGTACTTTTTCCAGGAGTGTGTTTACATATTTATAACTTGTACCCAGCTCAATTCATTGGACAAAATCTTGTTGACCGACTGAAACCTGCAAAGGATAATAAAATTAACTCATTGCTTCATTTTCTATTGAGCCTATTTTACCTTTCAGCGTCCAGCCTAGAGTGCAAGTCACCTCCATGAACCCCTGTTTGCAGTTAGCACAGCGACCTACTCTGCTTCTACACCTCACACCTTGAAATCGTTAAACACTGAATCTAACCATTGCATCTTAGATCTGTTCTCTTACCCTCTCTATGATTATAATAATAATAATATTGATTATAAGTTATTCTTTTGGAGCCTCCGTGGCTTAGGCGACAGCACGCCGGCCTCTCACCGCTGGGTCCGTGGTTCAAATCCCGGTCACTTGATGTGAGATTTGTGCTGGACAAAGCGGAGGCAGACAGGTTTTTCTCCGGGTACTCCGGTTTTCCGTGTCACAAATTTCATTCCAGAAACACTCTCCACAGTCATTTTATTTCATCTGTCATTCATTTAACCATTGCCCCAGGGGACTACAACAGGCTTCGGCAGCTGGCACAGTTCATATCCTCGCCGTTAGATGGGGGCGTCATTCATTCCATTCCCTGACCCGGTCGGTCGATTGGAAGCAGGCTGTGGATTTTTCATAAGTTATTCTCTATTCAGAAGAACACTGTGGATTGTAGAAATGAATACTCAGCAACTTATTTCTGGCCACCAAAGAACCTCTTGAGAAGAAGGATAATATGGAAATCCCTTGTAACGAGAGACGGTCAGTCGTTTCACTATGACATGCACGTGTTGATGATCTTCATTGAACATTCGAACCCATTTCCTTATCATTCGGTCTAACAATGTACTTTCACCACAAGCCCACACAATTGACAATGATATCAACTGCAATGCTTCGTTCATCCAGGAAACGAATCACTGTCTGTATCTTACAGTCAGCAGGCTGATCTTAAACATTTTAAACACTCACTATAAGAGGACCACATAATGTGAATGTCTCCAACGTTGCACGAGGCTTGTTATGATATGAAGGAAGCCATTGCGCATGATCAGCATCGCAACCGCAGCATTGTAACGCAAATATTCGTAAATGGTACTTACATAGAAAAAAACGCGTCTATAGTGTTGTATCGGGAATCAGTGGCTGAACATTAGTTAATTAGAGAAATAACTTTTCGTCAACGTTACAATTATCGGCAGAAGCGTAGCACAAATCTCGGAGGATATCTCTTGGATTAAATGCCCTCAAATGGATTCCAATAGCCGAAAATATCATGCCATTCTATTGTTGATATTTTATTGAAAATTAATTGTCAATATTAAAATGTGCACATGACTTGATATTAAAACTGTGACTTAAGGTACAGATTTTGGAGAACAAGTAGTTAGCTTATTAAATTCAGGAACGTGTTATTTACCAAATGTGAACAATGGACACGTCTCTTACGTCAACGGAAGAATTCTTTGGTGGTATTAAATCGAGGAATAGGCTATGTTGTTCACCAAATATAAACAACTAGCTATTCAGAGATCGTACCTTTACTCGCATTGTCGTATTGGGTGCAACCCGGAGGAAGGTCGTTGTTATAATGAGCAATATTACTGACACTCCAAGCCCTCGAGCGTGATTTCCATCTGATCATATATTGTGCTGAAGTTATTAAATAGGAGGGTACGACGGCTTATAGATTAAACCTGGTGTTTCGCTAATAGAACTGAATATTTAAGGGGCCTCTTTCAGTCATTGTATGCATTATTATTCTAACTAACACATTTTAAGGGTCAATGAATTTCTCTTCCTTTTTTGTGACTTGAAGTGGATAATGGAAGTCCGCAAATAAAAGCTTAGAATCCCAGCTTCATAATAATACATGCATTTGATTATGGAAATATTGAATACCAAAATTTAGAAATACATACTAAATATCATCTGAACATGAAATCTATATTTGCGTCTTTCTTTGAATGAAATGGGTTTAACTAAAATAAACTACCAATAATTATTCAGATGAAAGTTTTCTTTTTTAACTTTTGGTGACATTTAGTTGTCTTTTTCCTCCCGTGTTACTGACTTTGAGTTAACAACTGTACGCACACTAAGGCTGGAGAGAGCAGTGAGGTGGTAAATTACGAGCTGATATTTGTCCTGCTGTATGATACAGAGGGCGCCTTACCTCATGCATATTAATAGTGGTCAGACCCGTGGTGTTTTACAAGTCTCGGCCGCGCACATTAGCGGAGCCACATGTCAACAGCACCTCCAGGGATTACAGTCCATGCATCATTTCTAACTCAGCAAGGAATGGGAAACAAAAGCGGTGTTAACACAGCGTTCAAAGTACTATCTCTTAAACCTATATCATATGATCCGTTATTACAGTTCCTGCCACCAGTAATATTCAGTGTAACTAACAGTTATTGACTGAGTAATATGACACCAAATAATGAAGTCACCAATAATGATATATCTCAAATATAGAGGTATTCTAGAATTTTAACGAGTCGTTTGTTGTTGATAGGACACCTAGGGAAAAATGGCAATTACATTTAAAGTATGCTCTACTGTTCTATAAACTAGTTTGTAAAGTACCAATTTAAAATACGAAGAATATTTTGTGATGCTATACGAACTACTACAACGAGAAAAAGTAAGCAAATAAGACCTTGGCAGATGAAGAAGGTAATGATATATTCCCTCTATCAATGTTTACAATATCACTACTATCCATTGCAACTCTAATGACACAGTTTAGAAGGAACATCTTCTAAGTATTTTTGAAAAAAAAAAAAGTATTTGGAACTTTTATTTAATCAATTTACTGTGGGGTTTGAAGCCATTTTTCAGTGTTGCTTTAGTAAACAAAAGTTTAATGCTTTTCAGTCGGTCAACACGAATGTACCCAAAAGAGCTGGGTTATGCCCTAATCCTGAAATAAATTACATGAGATTGACGATCGAAACTGGTCATCCTGGTGTATTTATTAATCTCATGTAATTTATTTCAGGATTAGGGCACAACCCAGCTCTTTTGGGTACATTCGTGTCGACCGACTGAAAAACACTTAACTTTAATCAATTTATTGTTAGTATATCAAGCCTCCGTGGCTTAGGATGCAGCACGTCGACATCTCACCGCTGGGTCCATGGTTCAAATCCCGGTCACTCCTTGTGAGATCTGTGCTGGACAAAACGGAGGCAGACAGGTTTTTCTCCGGGTACTCCGGTTTTCCCTGTCAAAAATTTAATTCCTGCAACACTCTCCACTATCATTTCATTTCATCTGTCATTCATTTAATCATTGCCTCCGAGGAGTGCGACATGCTTCGGCAGCCGGCACAGTACATATCCTCGCCGCTAGATGGGGCTTCATTCATTCCATTCCCTGACCCAGTCGGTCGACTGGAAGCAGGTTGTGGATTTTCATTTCATTTCATAAACGCTGAAGAAGATATCTATGAATATAAGACAAGTACAACAATTGAATAGATGTTTCATAATTTTGTCTCCATATGTGTAGTGTTTTGAAAGTTAAGTACGGTAGGAATTCCTCTCGTCCGCCGCTCCAGTTGATCCGACCGTGTTCGAGCCGAATTTGCCCCGACTCGTGGCGGCAACTGACTACCCGTCAGGCCATTGTTGTTTACACTATTGTTGTTTACAGGTATTTGTTGTTATCGCTTATTCGTTTTAGTGCTCCGTCAACTCTCGTATCGTTTCTGTCATTTTCCGTGTTTTGTACAGTACGTACTGTACTGTGAAGATTTTAGTGCTTGCGGTTCGTTGGTTTTTGTGGATCAAGAAATAGAGGGACACTGCAGCCAAGTCTAGAAGTTCATCATCTAAACAAAAATCTATAACTGATTTTCTTCCTACGTAATTTTTTACTAGTGTACAGGCTACCTTCAATTTTTACAGTACAGTATTGCTCTTCTTTCAATATGTAATAACAAGTTTTTGCGCGGTATACTGTATTGCAATGCTTTTAATGTAGACAACAATATACATATTGTACTGAGTTCAGAGATGGTTTATTTTAATGTAAATCCGTATTTTTCTGTACTTTCTGATAATCTGACCTGTTTAGCCTACTTTCGATTTTTGCAAAAAATGAAAGTAGACTTATGACATCAACACAGGGCCAAAACTTGTGTGTCTCGGTGTGTGTGAGTGTGTGAGTGTGTGTGCTCTGAATGTATGTCCCCCCTATCAATTCGAACACTGTTAAACCGAATTGAACGAAATTTGGTACAGCGGTAGCACTAGCAAAGGGCACCTCAGTGTCTTGTTTTATATCGCCGCCATCTTGACAGAAACGTAATGGCGGCCACCCAACTGTTAAAAGCTTAAATAAAATTACGACCATCCTAATAATTTGATCTCTACCAGATTTTGCAACAACATGCCTTTTTGTGGAGAGCATCTTATGACTGACTACAAGGTCATCAGCCCAATAGTTTGCAAATAGCGGCCATGTATGTGTGCAAATCCATTCCCCATATCAATTCAAACACGGTGAAACGAAATTGAATGATATTTTTTACAGAGGTAGCACTAGCAAAGGGCACCTCATATTCATGTTTAATATCCGTAAAACATGTTGTATTTCAACAAGCTACTACAACCGACATTGAATTATACTCCTTGAAAAGGACAAAGTGTTATAACAATACCCATGCATTTAGGAGAAGGTAGGCTATATGTTTTTTCTGAACATCTTGTTTATGTTCCGACCATACCCTCAGACCCAAAGGTGACTGATAACAGGGGTTGTACTGTACTGTAATCCTTACTGTGTTTCATAAACTAGCGAGCCCATATTTTACAAAATTATTCCAGCAACACTGTTTGAGGGATTATCTTGAATATTCGCCGAAATTTACAAATTGTTTGTGTGCTTTGTACGACAAGAATGAAAAAGGATTTAGTATGATGCCATTGGTGTTTCAATGTTTTAAAATTTGCCATATTTTCCCTAGAAATCATTATCTTCAAAAGTGTACCAGAAACAGGAAATATTTCACGCCTCAAAAAAAGAAAGAGGTTTTATTCCAGAGGTAGGACCATCTTGAGATTATCAGGTATATCTATATACATGTAACAAAAACTACGGTTTTAATATTTTGAAAAAGGAAATTTTATGTTTGTATTTTTACTGTGACCCATGGAGCTTTTATTAAATATGATCAATTAGGTTTAACCTTTAGAATGTATCACAAAAGTCTCTAGAAAAGACGTTTTACTCTTTGCCTTCATTCGGTAAATCATCTTACAAATCCGCTGGATTGCTGCTTTGATAAGTATCGGCAATTATATCCGGATTCAACCGAGTTCACTCACCAGGAGCTCCAACTCTGCTTAAGGGGTTTCATACACGAGAGAGCACACTTTCTTCAAAATATTCAAATCGCTGCAACCATGTGAGGGATTTTGCATTACCTTTGACCCTTATGTGCAATACATATTCATTGGGTGTGTTGCATAGTGAGAATAAGTGACATTTTGCAGATGCTATTAACCATTATTGGCTTTTAAATTATCATATTCTTTCTTTAAAGAAATCGCAATACCCTCAATAGTAAAGTAGAAACGGATAAGTTCGTCACACCTCATAAAAATGACTGTTTTATGCTAGAGGATTAACCTTCATGAGATTAACGAGTGTATGGAGATGTTACAAGTACTTAGATCTTAATATTTTGGGATTTCTTTTTTCGGATGCAACCATTCCAGTTCTTAATTAAATGTGACCTTTGACATTCATCCTCAATAATGTAAACATTTAGAGAATTCTGCCAAATTTTAAGTGAATCATCCAACTAGATTATGAAATATTATGTTTATTGTAATAATAAAAACACAACTTTTATAAGACAACCTCAGAAGTTAAACATACTTTTTCTGACTTTGTATTCCTACTGATTCGCTTGATGCACCTTATCACTAAATTCTAAATATCTCAAAAAATACTGGTACCATTTATATGAAAATTGGTACAGGTGCAGAGGAGGGAGTGTCTTGTCAGAGTAACTTAAAGGGAAAACAAACTGTTTCAGAGTATATTTTAGTGTATAAAACCTTCCACTTAAGACTCATGGCCGCTTAAAATAGCACTGAGGTCTACAGATCAATTTTTACAAACTCTGATATAAAACTCCATTAAGAGGATGTGACGTGGTAATAACTTTTGCCTACAATTAACTAATTATTGTATATTCGAAAAAAATATCATGCATCTCACCTCTCGCACTATTTGCTGGAGAACAACAGCTTTACTTATATCAGTAGTTACTTAACGTCACTTAATTAAGTGACTTAGTACAAAACAAAATTAAGTGGGTGCCAAAAACAAGCAGTAATCTTAAACTGATTTAAAAACATACGAGATATTAGGGGGAAGATTTCGTGTCAATATTTGAATTATCGGCAATATGTAAATGCATATTTCGACGTATTCATTGCAAGAAAAATGAAGTTATAAATAACATGAACATGATGTTTTGAGCTGAAATTAGTTCATAATAAGCAATATCATAGATAGCAAGGACATATTATATAAATAAATACATATATAAACAACGAAAATGTTGAAGTTCATTTACAAAGTCATGAAGGATCAAACACTAAAACAGATAGATGAGTCTTAAATGAATCTCTTCTTTATGAATCTTGAATACACTAGAGCCGTTGAAATTGTAAGAACTATGAAAGATTTCCTCGTCAGATAGATGACTTAGAGTTCTGTATTCTGTCACGGAAACATACCGTTAATATATTAGTCGTTAGATATTTTGACAGCTTTCGGCAGCCATTGATTGAGCAAATATACTTTCTAAACGAGACAACGTTTCACTTGGTTTAGCATAAACACGTTAAAAGGTCTCTCTTTGCGTGTGAAGGAAGTGATTGATGTAAGCATACAATCAATAAAGCAGTCAGAAAAATAAACCTCGTGACACATTGACAATAATCTCGGAGGTAGCAATAGAAAGTAAAACGATGCCATCAGGCTTGACCCACTTGTAGCGCCTTATGAAGGCACCAGAACGATTCATTATTTGATGAAATAAATTAAAAACTGGTATAGAAAAACCTTTTTGTTTTATAACAGAACCAATGACAACTAATAAGAAACGGACATGAAAGAACTACCGTTGGCATGTGGCTGGTTGAAGTAGGAGGCATATCGTTTATTTATTTATTTATTTATTTATTTTCTCCGGTAGAATGAAATTCCGAATACTGAAGACAGACCCAAAATGCACAGCATGATCACAAATACATATTCACAAAATATAATATAGTGAGCCCGTTAGAGGAGGTATTTAGGGTACCATCCGCCGAAAAGATGGCACTTCGAAAGACCCCGTCCTTCGAACCCAAACTCCTGAGGATCGGGTGCATTTCTTTGTGGGCTAGCTCAGCACGAGAGGCTTGATCCAGGGGATCTGGGTCCTTGGGCACGGAAACAGTCATAGACGCCCCAAAGAAATACATCCAAACAACAAAGCTAGCAATAAAAATAGATCCAGTCTTAAGTTAGATTCGTGAATAATTTATTCAAGTAAGACCCCTAATCATTTCCGAGGGTCGAAATCGGCTAATCCGCTAATCTAAATACAATTATGAGTCATCCCTATTTTGATGTTAATGACCCCCGCGAAATCCTAGTTACATGAAAAGAATAGCAAAGCAAACCAGGCGCGTGGCACATGAATAATTAACGTGTAGCAAATTTACAAACAAATGATTCGGCAGAATTTACATTTAACATCAAGCAAGTACAATCCCTAGGTTAGGATGGTACCACGTCCACATTTAAATTACATTTATAATTTTATCTGATGCCTATGTGAACGAAAGTATTACGACGAGATGCGTCGTAAACAAATGCTTATTACCAAAGCTAATGATAGTTCGACCACTGACTATAAAAAATAAAAATAAAACATTGCATAAACACTCTTACGTCTAATAAGGAAACAATGGGAATAAAATGCACTAGGGAATAAAGTAAACACTCTTATGCTAGCCTCCCTTCGCGAATTGACATACTGTTTGTAGTCAATCGTCATCTCAGGCATGTAAGTTACGTTGGCAAAGCGCAATTACAATTGCGTCTTACAAGCTTCAGATCACGCGGGCCGCAAGTTACTGACTGTCGGTCTCGAAGATCCAATGTCGTCGATACAAGTAGTGTCAGCTCATTTAAAAGTCATCTCCCACATGGAAATGGATTGAAGTCACGGTGTCGCTAACAACAAGCAAATGGTTGCAAAATTATAGCTGTAAATTATTTATAATAATTAATTAATCCGTTGGTTTAGGATAATTATGCTTTGATTTAGGTTTTAGGTTTAAATATGGTTTAGTTGGTTGTATTAATGACACCAGTCGTAGGCTGCAATAGGTGAGCTCACTGGAGATTCACTCAAATACCTTGACTTCAACAAGTCAGACAATAACAGAGGTTAGCGCGTCTTACACCAACTGCACGCGGTACGTCGGTCGTCTGAGCATAGCTCCAGAACGCCGGAATAAACCAAGGGTAAGGCGAACATTCATTCCGTTCTGCCAAATACCAAATAATGTGTTCACGGACACAAGAATTACACTGGCTAGCCTAATTTATACAAAGCTGGGTCAATTAACATGATATTTTAAATCTTACTACAACGCGCCAGGCGATCAAAGTCGTCGGCTAAAACATTTCAGGAATTCGCATAGACGTGCGTTCCGCTACTTCATAACAATAACAGGTGTTGACAGCTCCCTAAGCTGCACTCATAGCATGGTTATTAATATCAGTGACCTTCAAATTTCCTAGGCTCGTGACTTAATGTAGCACACAAAAAAGTAGTAATTCAATGTCGTCTCACTTTTGTTTCTCGGGCAAACCGGTTCTCAGCTGGGCGCAAGCAAGCCTATCTGCGTCGCGTGAAGCTCATTTTAGCATAGCAAAGAGTAGTGCTTTTGAAATGATCATTTTATAACCTGTAGGAGCACGAAATAAAGTCATGTAGTGCTCTACAGATTACCCTAACAATGTCTCATCACTCCCTTATGGTGTTTCCTGGGATTACATTCCCTTTAAAAAGATATAACGTAGCATAATGTTCAAAGAGTAGTAATGTTAAGTGATAACACTCGTGCATTCTGACTGCACTGATCTGAAGATATGTCACTCTTTTATGTACATGTAGGATTTGATAAGTGTGGTTTGGCATTCTCCACAACACAAAAACTAAACATCTCACCTCTTCTGTGACGTTTTAAATGATACGAGATTGGTTAGTGCATCCACCTAACAGTATATGAGTTCGTTCCTCACGAACTACACGTGGTAAAATCTACTCACGAAAATGACAAATAAATGGTACAAAAATGTTTCGGCATCGGTCGGCCGAAAACTGATACGTGAATAGGCTTTCAAATTAAAGAAGGGACCTAAATATGGGCTGTCCCCCTACTTTCACAAGATCTACATCTCTTGTAGTTGATGATGTCCTTTACTCTGACATAAAAATTCTCTGAAATACATGAATATTGCACCTGCCGTAAAATACACGGACTTGGGGTGCCTCACTGAAATATTGTCCCAGTACTAAAGACATAAAGTACACACATTTCCTACCTAAGAGGTCAAATATCGTTGCGTTTCGGCTCAAAATACAATGCAATCACTACTACTTCAACCTGGACAAACTTCTTACAATGTTTACCGGTACATGACTCACGGTAACATGATGTGGTAGTTCACCTTCCAGAACTCCTATTGGAAGGGGTTTAATGCCTTCAAGGTTCCAAGCATTAAAATACTGGGTAAGGCTATGGATTTTAGCCAGTCCTCGTGGTCATCAGTTGGTAAGCCGTACATGGTTTGTACGTAGTAGTGTCGGCTGGACAATTCCATGGTGTTGGCGTATTCCGTTGGAGTTAACCTCGCATGGTAAATTACTCCTCCATCATCTTTTCACAGTATGGTTGTAGAAATATCAGCACGTGGTGCATAACGTTAATCATCGTGGTCGGAAAGATATTCACTGATTCTAGTGTAAAATATGATAAAATGCTCACTGGTTCTAATATTAGCAGGTTGTTCAAATACTCTGCTTTACCTGCCACAGATTCTATTTTACCAGCACGTAGTAAGTCAAACACTGATTTTACAAGGTTTAAATCACAAAGAATCTGGGTAATCACTGTTGCGTACAAGCGATAAATAGGTTTATCATAATGCAATTGCACAGCAGCACACACTGGGCTACACGACGTTCTCGTCAACTTAATAATTCACTTTTATGAAAAAGAATGTTACCCTCGTCTGCCTTCAGACGGTCCTCGTGGTTGGTGAAAAATCAAAGTTTTCACACGATCAAAATTTTACATTCACATCAACGTTGCACTGGCGTTACTGAGCCTAAAGTAATACTGTGCGTTATTTAAACTGTTCAATTCAGCTCGATGGCTGAAGATTAAGGTCATCCCAAATGTGGGGTCTTCGTATGCCTATAATGGCCTTCGTCTATCAGACGGACAATCGACACAAGCGTCCAGCTTCAGCGTGCATGGCACGGCTTCCTTATTCCAAGGAAGTAGTCTTGTCAAAGCAGTGACTACTTTCATGAGCCTTCGCATGTCTGCGGTGAAAAAATACCTTTACGAAAAATATATTTGCCATTCCCAAAAGGCATAGAAATTGGTAAATTAAGCAGAATTAATTATTTCAAGCTCCTGAGATATGTGGCATAAAAATAGTGAGTAATATATCTCTAGGAGGAAAATAAGCTGTCCTCTCCGTAGTCAAAATAATGAATTGTTCAAGAGGAAGCTTCAGGGTGTGTTCTGTAGAACTGAGCATGTCAAGTCAATATGCTCTCAAAGAAATATTAGATGCATGAGCCTGAGCGGGCTCAATAGTGATAATATGTACAATACTAAAGATAATAACTAGATAAAGTAAAACTAATCTTAAAGTTAATTATAATGAAATCGAAAGAAAATTCATAAATATTTGGTGACTGACCAACTAATAACTTTATAAAGTCAAAATAAACCTACGTTAAATTAAGAAAATTCAATCCATAAATATTTGGTGGTTTATTATAATAGATTAAACTAAACTTAAGTTAGAAGAAGATGAAAACCATAAATATTTGGTGACTATTCAAGCTAAAAGTTAGAATAAAAATAAGTTAAGTTAAAATAAGATGAAATTCAGGAATGATTGTTAATAAATCAAATCAAACTAAATACTAGTTAAAGTTAAACCAAAGTAAAGTATAAAAACAACAAATTACTTAATTCAAAAATAGGCTACACGGTGATTATCACTTGAAGTTTACTAATGTGCAGTAGGGTCTAGATATGACAAAACAAGTGGATACATACTACAATTACATAAAATACCGTACATAGATTTCGACATTTTATTGCCACTAAAAATTTTATTGAATTATTTACCAAGATGTACGTATTTAGCCTAGGCCATTTACTTATGAACTGACTTACAGTAGTTCATTTTAAACGTTTGTGAAGATAACGTGAAATGAAACTTTTCGAAATGTATACTGATGAGTGATGACATTAGTTTTCCGGGGTATTGTATGAAGTGGCGAGTTTTGCTGTAATCACGGTCTTTGTGTGGGGTCGCCTAGCAAAGCTCGTTGTTTGAGATTCATTCTCCGAGTATTAAAACTGATGTACTTTAGAAATTCGGTAAATTAAATTTTCTGGGGCAGATGACCTCATACTTCCGCCCCTTAAAACAACAATAACTAAACTAAGTTAAACTTTTGAAGCATTTCAGCGTAATAGATCCTATCTGAGATTGCAATCAATCCATGTTTTCTATATGATAGATAAGCTTATGAGCTTCTTCTTCTGAACTTCTTCTGAATATTTTCAATATGATTCTTATAAGTAACTAGCTGAAGTACCCGTGCTTCGCTACGCGTCATAAATAAATTAAAATGTGAAGGTGACAGTTAAAACAGGGGATAGGCGAGGTGCAGCGCAGAGGGAGATTAAGGATGGTACATTTTGTCCAACTACACCGCTCGGCGTTGACCGTGTTTTATAGCACAAATTTAGGTTTTACTCGCTAACCGTTGGAGATACCTTTCGGATAGAAAATGTAATTTTAAACCTCGTATATGCCATCAAAAGTTTGCTATTTCTTAGCGTTCTCATTTTATTTGAAATGGAAATATGAAAGTTTGAAATCAAAGGGTGTAGTGACGTCACTAAGTAGTGCAAAGTATTGAAATCAATAGTAACCTATATGTTAACCAGGTAAATCAGCTACTTCCATGTAAAATTCATCTAACTCGGACAGTGGTACTTGCGTGATTGAGTAATACACAGACACACACCATCTAATTTTTAGCCTCGCTTCGCTCGCGTCATAGTCGTGTCACATTGTTATTCAATGAAATGCAGGTTTAACCCCGTTAACACCCCTTTAGAACCTCAATATCCAAAAATCCCTCCTTAGTAGACGTTTTCGACACACAATAAACATATCCACAAAATATCATTCTTCTAACTTTAATAGTTTTGGTTGGTCGATGAGAGTGAACATCCAAAAATCCTTCCTTAGTGGACGTTTCTCTTCCAGAATTTCACCCCTCCCCATAAGCCCCTTAAATTGGATTCATGAAAAATCCGTCGAACACCTATTTATTTTATTTGTGTATTTATTTATTTATTTATTTATTTATTTTTAAGCTGAATAATTTCCTCCGAGTTTCAAACTCCTCGCCTATGTCGTTTAAGAGATACATGCCCCGTTAGGGATCTTTCAACCCCCACTTTTCATCCATTTCACCTCATAATATACACTACATCGAAAAACCATTAGACATGTGTCGGCTTATTTTTAATGATTAGTATATATGCCAAGTATCACATCCCCAAATGAAACCACTCGTGAGATATTGTTATTCAATGAAATGCACGTTTACCCCCTTAACACCTCTTTAGAACCTGAATATCCAAAACTCTTTCCTTAGTGGACGTTTTCGACATACAACGAACATATACCCAAAATTTCATGTTTCTAACTTCAATAATTTTGGCTGGGCGATGATGAGTGAGTGAGTCAGACAGGACATTTTCTTTCATTTATTTTTAATAATTTCACCCCTCCCAATGAACCCCTTAAATTGGATTTATGAAACAAACGGTCGAACACCCATTTACGTATTTAAAGCTGTTTTCCCCCTGAGTTTGATGAGTGAGTAAGTGAGTCAATCAGTTAGGACACTTTCTTTCCTGTTTCCCCCCCCCAATAATTTCACCCCTCTCCAAGGGATCCAATTGGATTTATGAAAAAACGTTTTCTCCCGCCGAATTTCAAACTTCTCGCCTATGTCGTTTCAGAGATACAAGCTCCGTTATGAATCCCTCAACCTCCAATTTTCACCCCCTTTCACTTCATAATATACACCACATCGATAAACCCTTAGACATATTGAACCCGCTGAGCTATGATTCATGTGATATTTTTTTATGACAGAGCATTTATGATGGGATGTTGTACATTTGAACACACCCAGGAAGCCACGTGAAGCTGAGAGATCACGCGATACTTGTTGAAGTAGCGGTGAATCTCACTTTTGACTTTGGTGAAAACTGCTAATTATTTATCTGAGGTCTTATTAATTAATTTTTATCTTTCCACAAGACTCAGAATATTCCATTTCGTCATGCTGCATTATTAATACATTTTGGAGAATGTTTATTTTTACTTTAGGTAAGGTAATACCCTTGCAGATACGCAAAAAGGAATGTAAGTAGTCGCTCAACGATTTCGTTTTGACGACCTACTTTCTAGAGACACTGGCACTGCGTCTTGAGAATCCGCCTGGTGTAGGCGTGAAATTACATTTGTCTTACGAGACGTAGAAGAATATCCGCTGTTTAGCGTTAAAAGTGATTATAAGGTGCCATCGAGCACGCTAATACTATTATTCACTGTTGTTGAAGCCCAGTGAACTAAAGAAGAAGCTTGGGAAATAATTATTGGCAAGTATAGTGTATTGCACAACATTGCTGTAACACCACATTTTACCCACGCGTATGTGGAGGGCAGATGCCTAGTGGAAATATACAGGTAATAGTGTTACAATTATCCTGAATAAGTGTGATTATAATTGTAAGAGATATTTAAATTGCCAAAGTGGAAATTTCATTTTAAAAACGACGTATAAATCACCCTTGGGGTCAGACATTTTGGTCAGCCCTGGTGCAGCCTGATGAACGTCGTAGAGCGTCAATGCCTACCTTTTGCTGAACCTGACTGTAGTCATTTTGAGGCTATTTTGTTCAACCCTACTTGGGGTAATTTTCAAGTCTTTGCTGACTTAAGTTATGGCAATCAGATGCCATGGTTATTAATTAACTGCATTCTTCGCAGCCATCCTTTGTTATACCCCTGACTGTCGTTAGAACGGTCGTATGATTTAGGTAGTCGACTGTAACTACCAGTTTTGTAAATGCATTATATTTCATTTTGAATAAGCTCAGAAGCTATTCTTGGTCAAGTTTGAACCTAACAACTAGAAGGAATGTTTCGTTGCCTAGCATCGAACCCAGTTCCCAACGTATCATTAAGCAGATCTAGTGTGTGAATCTGCGCCACAATTATCATTTTTGCTTGTGTCATGTAAGACACGTTTTTATTTTGATGTACCAGCAATTACTGAATTGTACTTTTAAAGCAAAGAGCTCCAGTTATTGTAAGATTACTTTCATTTAGACGTCTTTGGTAGAAAGACGGAACTGCATTGTTATATTCAGATTTATAGCGTGTGTTTTATACACGGACTCTTTAGAGGTCCGTAACCTATGGTAAAGTTTTTTATGAACTGGCCAGGTGCAGTTTTATATTGATTAAATCGCCGGCCTTGAATAAACTGGTTATGTAACCCAGTGACCTGAAAGCACGCCTGCTTCATTGTGAGACAAAACTACTATTGACAAGGACAGAGTACGATTTGTATTCGCATCTCCTTTCATTGCTATTTTGCTTATGGAAATCAGTTTCCACTCTTGTATTTGATCACATGTTTTATGGATCGTTTTTTGTTAGTTAAACGCTCTGTTGCGTGTACTGTCGTCTGACAGGTACAGTTATGTAAGGTTTTCTATAGTATGGTGAAGGCTACCCTGTTATAGCAGGATGTTATTGTATGAAGGTATTTTGAGTATGCCTTGTCCGGGACTAATCCCGTTGACTAGATGTTATTGGAAGGTAACTGTTGTGTACAGGCCTATCCCAGAGTTATTGAACGCGAGCTTAGCGCCGCTGGTAACCCGTGTTATTGTGTGTCCGATTTGTTGTACTCGTTGATTATATTCCGACTGTTGAGTCGAGGCTTTTTGGTGGAGAATGATCTCAGTGGAGACACTCCGTGCCCAGGCTATTGTCAATGTTATTCGCCATAAACCTACGATAAACCTATAAACCGCCATCTTAATAATAAGACGCATAATTGTGGTAAAACAAGGCTAACTAACGATTCTTTCTATCTAACTTTGTTCTTTGCATTTTGGAACTGTTGACATAGCCGTGCAGTTGAAGATAATGTCCTTGTGAGGAAATGACTAGGACAGTTGACATTTTTGTAGCGACCTGAAGCATGCGCGAACCTAGAGTTCGTAGCTTGTGGAGCTCAGGCCATGCGATGTCAGACGTGGTCTCAACTACGCATTCGTCACCGTAACTATACACATTAGATGACTATGGCTTACAAAGAGTAAACCAAGGTGCAGGCAGGAATTTTTAATAAAACTACTGTGTCTATTTCATCATTTATTCATGATGTCAAGTGTATAAATCCTACATGTTACCTTTTTGTGTGCTGTTAGCACATAGTTATTAAGCATAATTAAATTGTTTGTTTTTCATGGCTGTACACTTAGCTTTTGGATGTAATTGTTTTCTTTTACGGACGTCATCGCCGTAAATGTTGTTAATTGATAGGACTTAGCTAGATGAATTAACGTTAAATGTAAATGTCGAAATGGTACCATCCTAACTTCGATTTGTTTTGCTACCCTGTTAAATGTAAATTCAGATATTAGCTTAATCTTGTAACTTGAACTAGGGACTTGTGCTGTACCATATTCCTAGCGTTGCTGTTGTTGCTTTATTATTGTGAGTTAGATCTTTCGCGAGGGTTTTCCGTGTCTTCTCAGGTAGGGACCTGCTCTTTATTTTTGTTTATTTATTAGCTTGCGGACTAGCCGATTATAACCCTCCGAACTAGGCTAGGGGTTTGTGAATTTTAATAAATTTTCACGGTGTTTTACATAAGTCTGGATGTTTATTTTCTCAGTCTAGTTTTAAGGTGAACCTTTCCTTAGGCGGTCTATGACCATCGTCACCATGTACCACGATCCCTGTGGACTACGGACTCTCGTGCCGCTTTAGCCTTTATGGAAGGTCACCTGATCCTCACGGTAATTTTATTCGATTTATGGGACGTTAGGAAAGTCATCGTGGTTGTTGACTCGACTAGACGGTCACATAAAATGGCGCCCAACTCATGTGCCGACGTTAACGTGGTGACCCTCAGTACCATGTTATTTTTGAGGATCTTAATGTTGATTAATGGTAAATTGACAGGACTGGGACGAACTTAGGAAGTCGTACTGCAGATCAATTGACCGCATGGCATTCATGTTTGATAGAAGTCCATGGGGTGAGGCTTTAGTGTTCGGTAAATGAATGATAGGATTTTCTTTGATGATGCCTCATCCTAAGTAAATGTAATACTTTGCTTTGCTCACCGTTGTCTTTGTAAATGTAGAAGCACCTAGTTTGCATACTCCAGCTGTACTCGTGATATTTATATAAATGAAGCAAGCTTTATACCACCAAGTAACTAATCATAGCTGTAAGTTAAAGTAGAAATTGATCCCTCACTTTCTCATATATTTCTTATCTATGGATGAGGAAACTATTCGTCGTGTGTTTGGAGAGATGTTGGCAGGTGTGAATGCCAATCTTCAACAGATTACTGCTGACTTAGGTCAGAATACTCAGGCTGTAAATACTGTAAGTGGTCATGTAGATCAAGTAAGATTAGATTTAGAGGCTAACACTCAGTCTATAAACAATGTCAGTGTTCATGTGGACCAGGTTAGACAGGAAGTCAACAATGTAAGTGGTAATGTGGACCAGGTTAGACAGGAAGTCAACAATGTTAGGACTGATTTAACTCACGTCAGGGCAGACATGGACACATATAGGGTCGAAGCGAGAAATGATCTGACGGCAGGTTTAGCAGCTGTTAGGGTTGATGTCATACGACACCATCAGGAGGCTAACCAGCGCGTATATTGCTTAACCGACCAGATGAATAGAGCTAGGGAGGATGTGCAAAACCGATTGGAGGAGCACACAGCTCAAATTCAGACAACCTTGAATAAAGTCCAGATAGACATGAGAGCAGATCTGGAACATACTAGGGAAGAATTCGGGACTCGACTAGATCACGTCGAGGGATTTATCGGAAATGTGAAGAAGGACATGGCAACCATGAACATTGGTTTAATCTTGATGAGAGGATCTGCCAATGCCGTTAATAACAACGTGAAAACTATCATTGATGGCATGATGGAGGTTAAAGAAGAACTCAACACCAACAGGAGAAACATTTCTGAATTGACGGAAACCGTAGCCAGTCTACGTGAGACAGTTGATGTTCATCATGAGGAACTCAAAATTGACCTCATGTTATTGAGAGGTGACCTCAACGAACACGAGACCACAGTCGAGGCTAAGGTAGCCGAGGTTAGAGACGATGTGGGTAAAATCCAAGAAAATATGTCCAGAGTTGAAGGAGAGATCGATTCCTTACAAAAAAGATTTGAGGAAGTCGCGGTGACCGAGAGGTTAGACCTCAGTTATAACCTTAGGACGGCCATACGCGAGGTAGACACAAACCTCAAGGGAAAGGTCGACAGGATCGAGCTGCAATTGAACGACTTAGGCAACAAAGTCGCAGCCAGAATCATCCCTGGACTTGAAGTAATAGAAAGACGTCTGGACAGACTCGAGACGATTCCTAGAGAGAGATACGTACACCCACAGATGGGAGAATCTCAGGAAACGCCTATATCTCAATCAGGAGGAATGATGCCTACCCATTTCCAACCCAGCGCGCCTATTGAATCGCAACCGTCACAATTCACTAATTCAGCGCAAGGTCAGACCTTGAACTTTGACGCCCATCCGTTTCAACCAGCATCTAATCGAATTAGTCATGAGACTAACACTCCTACGCAGAGTTACATGCAAAATACGTTCAGACCCGCGCATACGCAGGGAAATGTCACCATAATTCGTTCAAGAGAGGAGCAACCAGCTCGCTTCTCAGGAACTGGAAGTGGTGTTACTCCAGTGGTATTCCTAGCAAATGTCGAAAGCTACTTACGTGATACTATGGTAACTCCAGAGAGGGAACTAAGAGTTATAGAGCGACTGCTAGAGGGACAAGCCGGTACCTGGTTCAGAGCATTCAGATACTCATTTACAGGCTACCAGGACTTTAAGGAAGCATTATTAAGAACATATTGGTCGAGCGACATCCAGCAGAGCATCCGAGCTGAGATGTACACCCGAAGGTACAGTTCCAATACACCTAATCGTTATGCGAATTACTTTGCAATACAGCTCGCGAAGCTTCGTTGTCTTCAGCCTCCGTTGTCCGAACAAGATTTGGTGAACACAATTGTTTGGCAGTACCCTGCGGACGTACAACGTGTGTTGATCGCTGCAGGGGCATCCACTTTCCAGCAGTGTAACCAGATACTGCGAAGGTTGGATGCTAATACAGAACAGTTCCCTACACACCGTCAGCAGAAGGCTGATAGGCGTGAGGATAGACATCTGAATCTGACGACTGTTGATAAAGTGAGCCAGACGCCACAACAAACTCAAACCACAGAGGATTCTGGGCGACGTGATAACAACTACAGTTATAACAGGAGAGAATGGAACAACACTCCTTATACTCGAAATCAACAAGATGACCGGCGAAGTCATTGGAACCGGCGATTCGACCGAAAGGCGGACGACAACCGACGTCATGAAAACAACCGCCGAGGTAATGAAGGAAGAAATCAACAACACGGAAGTATCCGTAGAGACTATCGATATAGTAGGGGATACGACAGAAATCGAGACCCTAGATACCAGCCAGACAGGGATTGGAAAGGAAGAGCACGGGAGAGCCGTGAGTACCTCCAACAACTGAGAGAATTGCAGATCCAAGAAGAGGGAGAACGGAACCCTACTTCGTGGGAAAATAGAAATTCGGCGCAGGAGACGGAGCAGAACCAGCCCAGTACTTCTCGCCAGGACAGAAAAAAAACGCCGAAAAATCAATTGATTCTTGTTCGGTTGAGCACCGAGTAACTGCCACCATATTACTCTGGGAGCCAATCCAAGAAGACTTGTTGGACGAACAATGAACGACGAACCACAATTATGAATTAACACGTCTACCCAAGATCGTAGCCACCTTGAATGAAGTCAGTGTAGTCATACTCATCGATACTGGGGCGATGATTAGTGTAATTTCCGCCGATTGCCATGCCAGACTGAAAGGAAACTCTGAGGTGACAGAGCTACCTATTTCAGCTGTAAGAGTCAGAGGTGTCATACCTGACCGCGTTGTAACGTGCAAAATCCAGATTCTGTGTACTCTGAAGATTTCGAGCCACGTGTACTTGCACGAATTTCTTGTAATGAAGGGCCTGCATCATGATGCCATTTTAGGCGCAGACTTCATTAGAAAATATGATGGAATCATTGACATGGGACGGAATACGGTAGAGTTCAAGCCGAACGAACCCGTTCAGATGAGCCTAATTGAAGAAGAACCGGAATTCCTATCCGAAGTCGACGTAGTCGAAGAATTAAATGGCAAGGAAATTGAGGAGACACTAGATGCCGACGAAGAGGCAGAATCGTTATCAGCACCCATACGTGAGGATCGTGAGGCAATATTGAACGAATACAGGGATATATTCGACACCACACCTGATGAGATATTAGACTACGAGTATGATCTTGTGTTACTGGATGATTCCCTATTCCAGAAAAAGATCTATCCGATTGCCGAGAAACATCTCGAAGAAGCTGCTAAGAAGATCCATGAAATGGAAGCAGCAGGCACAATCAAGAAATCACCGACTACTTTCTTGAATCCCATAACGCCTGTGGTTAAGGTAGATGGAAGCATGAGACTTTGTCTTGATGCCAGAGCCTTGAATGAACGCCTAGCTCCTGAGCATGACAGACCGCCCAAGATTAGTGACATTCTCAGAAAGTTCAAAGGAAAAAGGATATTTTCATCATTGGACTTGGTTCAGTCTTATTACCATATCAGATTATCTGAGCATACTCAGAATTATACTGGATTCTTGTTTGATCAGACTACTTATGTCTTCCGAAAACTACCATTTGGATTGAAAAATGCCGGAGCCGCATTAATCAGAGCACTTGATGCCAAGCTGACTCCTGAAGTGAAGCAGAGAGTAATATGTTATGTGGATGACATAATCATAGCTTCAGAAACAGAAGAAGAACATTTAAAGACATTGCGCCTTGTTTTTGAGAATCTTCAACAGGCGAATTTTAAGGTCAAATTTGACAAGTGTCGATTCTTTCAGAAAGAAGTGAAATTCGTAGGACACATAATCAATGGAGAAGGATATAGACCGAATCCGGCAAAGATTAGAACTGTTGCTGCATTTCCAACGCCAACCCGTGTGAAACACGTGAGACAATTCTTAGGAATTCTCCAATTCTTTGCTGCTCATTGTGAGAAGTATTCCTAGACTGTTGCACCACTGCAAGGGTTATTGAAAAAGAACTGCAGGTGGAACTGGAATGATGAATGCGAGATAGCTTTCAGGAGAGCTAAACAGATGCTTGTGGACTCAATTCAGTTCGAATATCCAGATTATTCTCGGAGCTTTATTCTAGACACTGATGCATCTGCCATTGGTATAGGAGCCATTTTACTGCAGGAGGATAATGAGAAGAAACGTCATTACATCGCTTTCTTAAGCCGACGTTTAAGAGCACATGAATCTCACTACTTCACGACCGAGATAGAAGCACTTGCAATTGTCTACGCACTTGAATACTGGCAGAAAATTCTGTTAGGCCAGAGGATTATTGTGAGAACCGATCATCATGCGTTAACCTTCATCTTAAGAACAAGACTGGCAAGCGACAGGATCACACGTTGGACGCTGTTTCTCCAACAGTTTGATTTGGAAATAGTTTATCGACCAGGCAGAGAGAATGTGTTGGCCGACATCCTCAGCCGGAATCCTGAAGCTACTGTTAATGCCATAGACATCGAGGGAGAATGCGAGGAACACCTTCGCCGACTTCGTCATCTATCCGAAGGACAGCGACGTGAGGAGGAACTCAGACATATTATCCGTTTCCTAGAACGAAGAATGGATCCACAGGATGATCATTATGCAAGAATTGCTGCTGTTGCAGATAATTATTTGATTTATCATCGTGTCTTATACAAGTTTGTAGACGAGGACCACACTCAACTGCGTGCAGTTATTCCTAGGAGATACCAAGAATCTGTTATTCTTATGGTACATTTATCCATTGGACATGGTGGAACAGACAAAACCATTGCAACCATCAAGGAGTCTTTTACATGGAAAGGGTTAGGAGCCACCGTTAGACAGTGTTTACGTGCTTGCGACGCATGCCAGCGGAACAAGTACACGTCGCACTTGCTGAAGGAACAACCTAGACCAATACTACCAACTCAACCTAGAGAGTTATATGCACAGGACCTGTATGGCCCAATACCTAAGGCTCGTCGTGGGAATCGATACATCGTTGTAACTATTGATGTGTTCACGAAATATACGATGCTTCATCCGATTCAAAAAGCTACTGCACATCAGATTATTCAGAGGATTAGACGTCAAGTGATACCGGAGGCAGGAAAGCCACAATTCCTGTTGACTGATCACGGATCACAGTACACCTCAGCAGAATTTGCCAATGCCATGAATGAGCTTGAAATAGGTCATGTTTTATCATCTATTCGACATCCAGAGAGCAACCCAGCAGAATGCGTGATGTCCATTATCGCAAAATTCTGTCGATTATATTGTCAAGAAGAACACTGGCGATGGACTGAAGTCCTTGTTATTATGGCAAAATGTATTAATTCAACAATCCATGAGAGCACTGGTCAAATACCTATGGTCTTGCATTTGAACCAGATGCCGCTGAGAATATGGGATCGTGTGATTGTAAATCCACCTTGTTTACAACCATCACATGCCAGCAGACTTTTAGCTGCGAGAGAGACTATGGACAGACAAGCTGCCAAGCGCTTGAGAAGAACTAGACGCCAGAGGTTTAGAGAACCACTAGTAGAAGGAGACCTTATCCTTATAAGGTGACCCGGAATTTCTAGTCCTATAGACCACATATATGGAAAATTTCTATCCTTGTATTATGGCCCTAGTCGTATCCGACAGCCTTTGAGCAATGGAAGTTATGTAATAGAAGACATTAGGACAGGAGAGCGCATTGGAACCTTTAATGCTGCCAATCTAAAAAAATATCACTCTTGAATGAATTTCAAAGCAAATAAAAATGTTATCCCAACATTTTATTTGAAACGACGGAGAGGCAGATGAACCCGCTGAGCTATGGTTCATGTGATATTTTTTTATGAGAGAGCATTTATGATGGGATGTTGTACTTTTGAACACACCCAGGAAGCCACGTGAAGCTGAGAGATCACGCGATACTTGTTGAAGTAGCGGTGAATCGCACTATTGACTTTGGTGAAAACTGCTAATTATTTATCTGAGGTCTCATTAATTAATTTTTATCTTTCCACAAGACTCAGAATATTCCATTTCGTCATGCTACATTATTAAAACATTTTGGAGAATGTTTATTTTTACTTTAGGTAAAGTAATACCCTTGCAGATACGCAAAAAGGAATGTAAGTAGTCGCTCAACGATTTCGTTTTGACGACCTACTTTCTAGAGACACCCAGTACCTGGCACTGCGTCTTGAGAATCCGCTTTGTGTAGGCGTGGAATTACATTTGTCCTACGAGACGTAGAAGAATATCCGCTGTTTAGCGTTAAAAGTGATTATAAGGTGCCATCGATCACGCTAATACTATTATTCACTGTTGTTGAAGCCCAGTGAACTAAAGAAGAAGCTTGGGAAATAATTATTGGCAAGTATAGTGTATTGCACAACATTGCTGTAACACCACATTTTACCCACGCGTATGTGGAGGGCAGATGCCTAGTGGAAATATACAGGTAATAGTGTTACAATTATCCTGAATAAGTGTGATTATAATTGTATGAGATATTTAAATTGCCAAAGTGGAAATTTCATTTTAAAAACGACGTATAATTCACGGATGCGGCGTGATACAAAAGTAGCGTCACTAATACGTGCAGAATTATAAAACAGTGTTAGCTCACATGCTAATCCACATCTGCAAAATTAAGGTTGTGTCGTATTTTATAATTGAAGCCTATAACATTCACGACAAATATTATAATTTTGAAAGTGAGAGGATGAATTATTACGCAACTTATTTCACTACCCACGTGATTGGACTTTTCTTCACCATGATTGAAGCAGTCACCATGGGCTAATACCATCCCGGCATGAGGGTGACGATTCTACGGGAACCAGCATGATGGTGGAACTTCCAGGACGACGAACGAGAAGGAAGGAGCCAAAAATGCCATTTCCAGGCATATCCACGAAGATGTCGACAGGGAAAAATCGAACCCTGGTCTTTGGAGGAGTCCAGATGGGAATCCTGATGAGGAGGATACCGATCCAGAGAGCCAGAGAGGATTTTGTACAACCCTTGTTGTGGAATAGAGAGCTGAGTGAGAGCTCCTCCATTTCGTGAGTTTTTGTCACACTCCTTCCTTGTTCTAGTTCCTGGTGGTATAGTAGATTTAATGTTGTTTGTGAACCAACCGCACTCAGTGTCAGCCATTTTTTCTAGGTAGGGATGTAACTAGATTAATTAGTTGTCATTTATTTCAGTTTAGAGTGAGACACCCTTGGGGTCAGACATTTTGGTCAGCCCTGGTGCAGCCTGATGAACGTCGTAGAGCGTCAATGCCTACCTTTTGCTGAACCTGACTGTAGTCATTTTGAGGCTATTTTGTTCAACCCTACTTGGGGTAATTTTCAAGTCTTTGCTGACTTAAGTTATGGCAATCAGATGCCATGGTTATTAATTAACTGCATTCTTCGCAGCCATCCTTTGTTATACCCCTGACTGTCGTTAGAACGGTCGTATGATTTAGGTAGTCGACTGTAACTACCAGTTTTGTAAATGCATTATATTTCATTTTGAATAAGCTCAGAAGCTATTCTTGGTCAAGTTTGAACCTAACAACTAGAAGGAATGTTTCGTTGCCTAGCATCGAACCCAGTTCCCAACGTATCATTAAGCAGATCTAGTGTGTGAATCTGCGCCACAATTATCATTTTTGCTTGTGTCATGTAAGACACGTTTTTATTTTGATGTACCAGCAATTACTGAATTGTACTTTTAAAGCAAAGAGCTCCAGTTATTGTAAGATTACTTTCATTTAGACGTCTTTGGTAGAAAGACGGAACTGCATTGTTATATTCAGATTTATAGCGTGTGTTTTATACACGGACTCTTTAGAGGTCCGTAACCTATGGTAAAGTTTTTTATGAACTGGCCAGGTGCAGTTTTATATTGATTAAATCGCCGGCCTTGAATAAACTGGTTACGTAACCCAGTGACCTGAAAGCACGCCTGCTTCATTGTGAGACAAAACTACTATTGACAAGGACAGAGTACGATTTGTATTCGCATCTCCTTTCATTGCTATTTTGCTTATGGAAATCAGTTTCCACTCTTGTATTTGATCACATGTTTTATGGATCGTTTTTTGTTAGTTAAACGCTCTGTTGCGTGTACTGTCGTCTGACAGGTACAGTTATGTAAGGTTTTCTATAGTATGGTGAAGGCTACCCTGTTATAGCAGGATGTTATTGTATGAAGGTATTTTGAGTATGCCTTGTCCAGGACTAATCCCGTTGACTAGATATTATTGGATGGTAACTGTTGTGTACAGGCCTATCCCAGAGTTATTGAACGCGAGCTTAGCGCCGCTGGTAACCCGTGTTATTGTGTGTCCGAGTTGTTTACTCGTTGATTATATTCCGACTGTTGAGTCGAGGCTTTTTGGTGGAGAATGATCTCAGTGGAGACACTCCGTGCCCAGGCTATTGTCAATGTTATTCGCCATAAACCTACGATAAACCTATAAACCGACATCTTAATAATAAGACGCATAATTGTGGTAAAACAAGGCTAACTAACGATTCTTTCTATCTAACTTTGTTCTTTGCATTTTGGAACTGTTGACATAGCCGTGCAGTTGAAGATAATTTCCTTGTGAGGAAATGACTAGGACAGTTGACATTTTTGTAGCGACCTGAAGCATGCGCGAACCAAGAGTTCGTAGCTTGTGGAGCTCAGGCCATGCGATGTCAGACGTGGTCTCAACTACGCATTCGTCACCGTAACTATACACATTAGATGACTATGGCTTACAAAGAGTAAACCAAGGTGCAGGCAGGAATTTTTAATAAAACTACTGTGTCTATTTCATTATTTATTCATGATGTCAAGTGTATAAATCCTACATGTTACCTTTTTGTGTGCTGTTAGCACATAGTTATTAAGCATAATTAAATTGTTTGTTTTTCATGGCTGTACACTTAGCTTTTGGAAGTAATTGTTTTCTTTTACGGACGTCATCGCCGTAAATTTTGTTAATTGATAGGACTTAGCTAGATGAATTAACGTTAAATGTAAATGTCGAAATGGTACCATCCTAACTTCGATTTGTTTTGCTACCCTATTAAATGTAAATTCAGATATTAGCTTAATCTTGTAACTTGAACTAGGGACTTGTGTTGTACCATATTCCTAGCGTTGCTGTTGTTGCTTTATTATTGTGAGTTAGATCTTTCGCGAGGGTTTTCCGTGTCTTCTCAGGTAGGGACCTGCTCTTTATTTTTGTTTATTTATTAGCTTGCGGACTAGCCGATTATAACCCTCCGAACTAGGCTAGGGGTTTGTGAATTTTAATAAATTTTCACGGTGTTTTACATAAGTCTGGATGTTTATTTTCTCAGTCTAGTTTTAAGGTGAACCTTTCCTTAGGCGGTCTATGACCATCGTCACCATGTACCACGATCCCTGTGGACTACGGACTCTCGTGCCGCTTTAGCCTTTATGGAAGGTCACCTGATCCTCACGGTAATTTTATTCGATTTATGGGACGTTAGGAAAGTCATCGTGTTTGTTGACTCGACTAGACGGTCACAATATGTCTGATTATTTTTAATGATTAGTTAATATACCGAATATCTCATCCCCAAAGGAACAACTCATGAGATATCGTTATTCAATGAAATGCATGTTTACCCCCTTAACACCTCTTTAAAACCTGAATAAACAAAAATCATTCCTTAGTTGACGTTTTCGACATACAGCGAACATATTCCCAAAATTTCATGTTTCCAACTTTAATAGTTTTCGCTGGGCGTGATGAGTGTGTGAGTCACACAGGACATTTTCTTTCAATTATTTTTACCAGAATTTCACCCCTCCCCATGGGCCCCTTGAATTAGATTGATGAAAAAACGCTTGAACGCCTATTAACTTATTTTTAAGCTATCTTTTTCCCCTGAGTTTGATGAGTGAGTGAGTTAGTTAGTCAGTTAGGACACTTTCTCTCCTTTTCCCCCCCAGCATTTCACCCCACTCCATTGGCCCCTTAAATTAATTTATAAAAAAACGGTCGAACACCGATTTACTTACTTTTTAAGCTGATTTGTTCTTCTCTGAGTTTCAAATTTCTCGCCTATGTCATTTAAGAGATATGCCTACACGCTCCGTTAGGAATCCTTCAACCCCCAATTTCACCCCTTTCACCTCATAATAACACACCACATCGAGAAACCCTTAGACACATGTCTGCTTATTTTTAATGATTAGTTTATATGCCGAGTATCACAACCACAAATGAAACCACTCGTGAGATATTGTTATTCAATGAAATGCAGGTTTAACCCCCTTAAGATCCCTTTAGACCCTGAATATCCAAAAATCCTCCCTTAATGTACGGTTTTGACATACATCGAACATATCCCCGAAATGCCATGTTTCCAACTACAATATTTTTGGCTGGGCGATGATGAGTGAGTGAATGAGTCAGGACGTTTTCTTTCATTTTTTTTTCCTTGAGAATTTCACCCCTCCCGATGAACCCCTTCAATTTGATTGATCAAAAAAAAACTGTCGAAAAGCTATTTAGTTTCTTTAAAGCAGTTTTCCCCCTGAGTTTGATGAGTGAGTCCGTCAGTCAATCAGTTAGGACACTTTCTTTCCTGTTCCCCCCCCCCCCAGCATTTCACCCCTCCCCATGGGCCCCTTAAATTGTATTTATGAAAAAACGGTCAAACACATATTTACTTATTTTTATCCTTATTTTTTTTCCCGCTGAGTTTCAAACTCCTCACCTATGTCGTTTAAGAGATACACGCTCCGTTAGGAATCTTTCAATCCCCACTTTTCACCCCCTTTCACCTCATAATATACACCACATCGAAAAACCCTCAGACAGGTGTCTTCTTACTTTTTAATGATGAGTTTGTATGCCGTGTATCACATCCCCCAATGAAACCAATCGGGATATATTGTTATTCAATGAAATTCAGGTTTAACCCCCTTAAGACCACTTTAGAACCTGAATATCCGAAAATCCTCCCTTAGTTGACGGTTTTGACATACAATGAACATATCCCCAAACTGTCATGTTTCTAACTTCAATAATTTTGGCTTGGCGATGATGAGTGAGTGAGTGAGTGAGTGAGTCAATTTTCAATTTTCTTTTTTCAGAATTTCACCCCTCTCCATGAACCCCTTAAATTTCATTTATAAAAAAAAAACTGTCGAACAGCTATTTACCTACTTTAAAGCAGTTTTTCCCCCTGAGTTTGATGAGTGAGTCAATCAGTCAATCAGTTAGGACACTTTTTTTCCTGTTCCTCCCCCCCAAGAATTTCACCCCTCCCCATGAGCCCCTTAAATTGGATTTATGAAAAAACGGTCAAACATATATTTACTTCTTTTTTTGCTGATTTTTTTCCGCTGAGTTTCAAACTCCTCGCCTATGTCGTTTAAGAGATACACGCTCCGTTAGGATTCTTTCAACCCCCACCTTTCCCCCCTTTCACCTCATAATATACACCACATCGAAAAACCTTCAGACACATGTCTTCTTATTTTTAATGGTGAGTTTATATGCCGACTATCACATCCCCCAATGAAACCAATCGGGAGATATTGCTATTCAATGAAATGTAGGTCTACCCCTTAAAACCCCTTTAAAACCTGAATATCCAAAAATCCTTTCTTAGTGGGCGTTTGCGGCCCGTGAGGAAGCTGCATACCAAATTTCATTCCAATCCGTTCGGTGGTTTCTGAGATTTCGAGATGAATGAATGAGTGAGTGAGTGGTATTTGACAAATATATAGTAGAAGATGGTGTCAAGTCTTTGTTATGCTATACTCGGCTGACAGCGCTATGTGAGCAGTTGAGTAACTAACGGGATTTCAAGTAAAGATCCTCATTTTCTGTACCGATAGTGCAGAGCGCAACGGGCATCCAGTCGGCCGTGTCTCGACTTGAGCTATGTTGCTATGAAAACTATCTGCCTTGCAATTACTTCATGAGTATATTTTATGGCTTGATTTGCCTGTGCTTGAGTGCAAAAGGGCCGAAATCAGAAGAATGAGAAAGACTATCGAAAATTCATGTAGCCAGCGGTTCTTTCTGGGTCCTAAACTATGTGTATGCAAAATTTGGTTGAGATTGGTGGAACGGTGTACATTTGTATACGAAACAGACCCACCCACATACCCACATACCTACCCACATACAGACTTTCACTTTTATATATAAGATATTCAATATACAATATACAATATTAAAAATGGTGTTATATTTCGGAAGTTTCTAGCATTTCTGAACCGGAACCCTAGATTTCTATATGATTGTAGCAGTATTTTATTATCAACATGTTGACTAAAGAAAGATCATCAGAACTATTTACTCCTAAATCGTTATATTCCTATAATCGTTCACTAACTCCATTGTTAATAACTTAGGATTGTTACATCTGATTTTCTAATTTCTTAAACGTTGCCATGGAACAGCACGAGATAATAATAAAGTTAAATTAAACATTAAGAATCCGAAAAGGGAGCTATTTTATCATTGGGCCGTTCCTTCTTGGCCGGTAGAATCCGCGTGCGCAATGGTGTATCGACGCACAGCGAGCCTTCATACATTTATGACCAGTTCAAATGAAATGTGTAATGTCTCTTCGCGCAGCGCATGCGTTTATTTAGTCTAGTCTCATTGTTCAACTCGAGCTGTCAGCGTCCGGACTGTGAGGATAGCAATGCAATGTGACGTGTAAGTGCCAAGAACAGGGACCGACAATGTGCTAGGCGCGCGTGTCGTATGGCTGTCAAGGGGATGTCACTTAGACTCGCGCATGCCACCGGCCATGAACGACCGGCCCATTTATAATATCTATAAGGTTGCAAGATTAAGAAATGACAATTTCACCAACAAAGTCTCATTCACCAACTAAATAGTTATTTTACGAATGTTTAGGCTAGTGCTTTAGTAATTATCAGCTGTAGAAACCGCACTTTTTAAGATATTGCCCTGCTTTTAGCGGATTGTTGTTGGAGGGCAGTGACCGTTTATGGGTGGCATTGTGGGTTTGGTAGTGTTTTGTACAGCTATTTTGTCTTGTATATTTGGATCTGATGATGCTCACTTAACGTGCGAAACATGTAATTCAATTAAACCCCCACCATTTGTTAGAGAAATGTGTTAATGTAGAAATAATATTCATGTAACATTTTTTTCAGATAACAGCGTGATAGAATTGTCGTATTTTCAACTGAATCTATTTGGGAACTCTTGTGGCGACCGACTGAAGAGCAATTCTGTTGATAGATGAAGACATGTCGGAGAATGCATATGCAAGTGGTCTTGTCTTTTTCGTGTTGGAAGCCATTTTATTAGCTTAGTAATCGAAATTGAATGATTTCCAGTCGGTCAACACGATTGTACCCAATAGTAATGGGTGTTTCCCTAATCCTGAAAAAAAATTACATGAGATTAATAAATAAAATTATTTTCAGGATTAGGGAAAAACCGATAGCAATTCGGTACAATCCTGTTGACCCATTAATTTTCGATTACTAAGGCAACACTGAGAAATGCTTTCCGGCACGATAATGTTCACAGGTAGTCAGATAAATCGTGAAACCGAAAGAGGCTACATGAATTTAGACAAGAAAATATTGACGATCGAAACTGGTCATCCAATTGTATTTATTAATACACATATAGATTTTCATTTGAGACTATTTTGCCTTTCAGTGTCCAGTCTTGTCTGCAAACCTCTGTTTTTGAACAATTTGCCTCCCTCATCCCCTATTAGCAGTGAGCACTACGGCCTCCTCTGCTTCTTCACCTCTCACTTTGAAATCGTTCAACATTGAATCTAACCATCACCTTCTAGGTCTACCTCTGCTTATCTTACCCTCAACAGCAGAAATCAATAATCTCTTAGGTAATCTCTCCTCCCCCCATTCTCTTCATATAACCCCACCATCTGAGTTTGCTGATACGAACAGCTTCATCAAGAGTGTTCATTTTATACTTAGCCTTTATCTCTTCATTACCACTACCCTCCTGCCATTGCTCCCATCTGTCTTTCTGAGCATTCATTCGCGCTACCCTCATATCAGTTACCTCTTACTTATGTATCCGGCGTCTCCACCATTGTTGCGCCCCTTCAATTGTTGCCCCCACCTGATGGCACGGACTTAAGCCATAGGCCGATCAGAGGTTCCGCAAGATGAAGTACTGTCCCCGATAATCCGGATAGTAGGCTGTCAGATATCCGCCCCCTCAATCGGATTGCCAATAATCAATCGCACCGGCACAGCTACATCAATGAAAATGGCACTGACAGATACTACCGAGATTAGAGCACAGTAGTTAACATGAAATTATTGTGGAACACACCAAAATATACGGGGGTTCATACTTACCTTTTACTAACCTATTCAATTTAATCTCGGGTCTGGGTTTTCAACTGGATCACTTAATAGTATTCCCTCACAATAACCTCCACCACGATATTTAAAATGAACCAAGTCGGAAACAAGAAAATTTAAACTGCACAATAATTTATTTCACATAAAGAGAAAAATAATTTAACAAGGTTTAACAACAAAATATACGTGGCAATCAAAAGCCATTGTCAATGCATCCATGTCCTCCTGTAGGACTTGTAGACTTCACATACAAAATTTCAGCTTTCTCTAGCTCAAAAGAACGTAGTAATAAAAACAAAGCACTTTGGAATGGATAAGGGAGCTGGGACGAGACATATGGCATTTGTTTCCTTGTTCATGAACTTCACATTTTATTTATAACCGCAAGGCTGCTATGTAGATGACCTTGGCATCTATCATACAGTTATCTGGCCACCAGCGATACACCCTGCACCGTGTCGCATGCTTGCTTCGTCAAATGGACACACCTGTTCAACCAATGTTAGCATATGCTAGTTACCTCAGAGCCTAGCTCCTTTTCAAAACACTTTAAATGTTCACATTTCAACTCAAATATTATCACGCAAATCTTTTAAATGCTCCGTTCAAATATAAATGGATTACTCTAATAATCCCAAATCTTGTTTAATTGTATAATCCAATTGTTGAACTAGCGTTGTTTAGGGTATAATAACGAAAACGCTTAATGTTTATAACAAATTGCTCATTAATAATTTATAACATTTTAAATTGTTTATAACATTGTCAAACGACAATTGAAAAATTTATACACGCCTCTATTAGTCCCGTTCGTTTCAAATTATTATTAAAGATATTTACGTAGTTATTTACATTATTTATATTATTTATATTAGAAATACATTAAATCACACGTTTATCCGGTTGATAATTACTTAAATCGTGGTGATATAATCGACCAATGAAGGTTAGTTATATTTAAATTTTAGATTCAGGTTTAATAAGATTTAATAATTATTATTTTTTGTGACGGTAACCTCCATTCAAAATCGTTATCTCAAATTATTTAAACACTCTTGTTAATTTTAACAGTAACTTCACATGAATAATTTTCAATGGACCTGAACAATACACTCAGCGGAAAAATACCTCGCTCAAAACGCACAAAATTGCACAAAAATTGGCCCATAATTCATCATATATCTCATTATATATGGCATCAAAATCTTCCACAATACACACAAAAAACCTCCACTTATAAATTCATCATCTTCATCAATATTACTGTGGGAACCTCCTTCACTTATTACAGGGCATTATTCATCAGCGACTTTTACACGTCCACTGAACTATCGATTATACATCCATAGTTCCTCTTTAATAATTCTTATATTCATCAATTGTATCAAAAACTGTTATTATATTTAACCTTCGTGGGTTTCATTCATGAAGCGATATGAAGTAAAAATTTGCCAGTCACAAATAAATTTAATAGCAAATACGATTAGACACGCCTCCCTGGTCTATCAAAAATTGAGATTAATATCATCAAAGTATCGCAGTATAAAAATACTATCTTCAATCCAAGTTCATCTAAATTGCATAAATAGTCGAATAGAATACAATTAGACTGTGGACTGCAAACATTATTGTTCCAATCTACAATTGAGAAAAACTCCTATCAAATGTTCATTACTATAGTGTACTCAATAAATCGTAATCAAAGTTCATATTTCATAAAATTGTCTATAATGCAATGGTATTTCAGAATTGACGATAAATGTCTATGTTGCAATCATGTTCATAAAACGACTAGTATTTCCAAGATCGTCGATAAAGTAGTAGATTTTAACGCTCTAAAATCTTTTAATCATTCTTCTTTCTTGAGGATGACAGAAAATTGGTCAAAGTAATTTACTGAATAGAATTACTTTAATAAAATGACACGCTGTCTGAATTCAAATTTGCCGTAGAAAATCGTTAACTTTACAGTCAAATCGTGACTACAAAAATATGCAAATTACTGAAAGAATATAAATAATATCAGTCTCAACTGATCCAAAATTAAATAAATATGCCAATGACATAATAATGTCTCAATAAATCGTAGAAAAAGGCATAAATCAGCAAAGTGTACAGAGTACAGAAATATCAAGCAAGAATATGGGGCAAAATATATGGGACAGAAAATATGGGAAAAATGGTTGCTCAGATTTCGGTAAATGGCTCAAATAAATCAAGAAACGTTCACGACTACCTTATCTGTTGATTGAAGTTCTAGAGGAAAATTTCCAAAGAAGACTGCTGTTGGTTCCATTTCACCACCGTAAAGATGTGCTCCGACCTCGAACCTGGAACCTGCGCCCTCGGAGAATAGAACAGTTTCCTCTTCCGGCAATCGCACTGCTCCGTGTAGACGATAGACATCCTTCTGGAAAAACTCTTCTGTGTGAGCCGGGTCCACCCTGGCCTCTCTTGAAAATTCCCTGAAGTTCTGGTAGAAATTCGCCATGAAGTTTATTGCAATTATTCCGCAGAAATGTTCATAATTGTGGAGTATGAAGATATTTCCACTGCCATTTGATGTAATTCAGCGATGGATTACGATGCATGAGTGTAGTTGGAAGTTCACTACATGCTCGCTTTTGTAGAATGACGATTAACGAAGCTCCATGCTGCTATTTCACTCCATTGATATATGTCCCAATTGAATTAAAGTTTTAGTCTTCCATCTCCACTTCCGTTATAATAATAGTCGAAAGTACTGCCAGATTATATAGTTCCATTGTAGAATGTAGCAGTGTATCACCAAATGTAATCTTCAGTATCACGGTTGCAATACATGTGTCAGCCGTAGCGTAGAATGTGGTATTATAAAAGTGCTTCTCAGGTGTCGAGAAAATCACTTTTGTCTGCAGTCTTAAAATGCGAATATCTTCCAAAGTATAATAGTGAAAATGTTCAACTTTCGTACACGCCTCAATATTGTAATGCACAATTGAATTAGCATAAATGCAGTAGCTAACTTTTGATAGATAATCTTGTAGACTCGTTTATGTGTGCGCTCCAACTTCGCCTAGTTTTAGTAACCGTAAAATTGTACTGCTGCACGCTCAGTGCTTGTTCGATGCTGTGGGCTCTACCACACTTGCTAATGACGACTTGCTTCACTGAATAACTCGAAGTCTGACAATGTGAGAATCAGAAAACTGAGCCATGAGAGCCTCCTCTCTGCTGTGCAAGGCCTTTTATCAACTTCTTAAGGGGCGTATCCATCCCTTTCATAGCTTGTTCCTCCGTCATTGCTAGAAGTTCTAACTTTGGCTATACTTGACGGATTTTCAAATTTCAAAAACTCATAATTAATTTCATCAAAATTCCAAATCAATGCCATAACTGAAAATAGATTTCCACAATTTTGCATGCCAAAAGTAATTAAATATGGTAGTTTCAGTAATCTCCGTCTCCCTCCAAACTATCATTCATTGGTTCGAGCCTCTCCTCCAATAGCGTAACTTCTTCCTCAGCACAATTTCTTGCTTCCCTGCGACTGCGTCGTAAATCTCAGATCCTTCTCGAACAAAATCATGACGTCACCAAGAATCTCAGCTCATCCAGCCTACTTGCATGAAGTCTGCGTCATCCGTGCCTACATCATGAATATACACGTCACAACTATGACAGCCATAACTTTATTCACATATGCCAATACAGCCACCGTGGTCTCAGTATAATTCAATTTACGGGGGCATTCTCCCTTCACCACGTTTTAAAAACAGTTGCAAATTGTTTTTAAACTCTGTTATAAATATCTGAATTCACTTGAACACGAAATTGAATTATTATTCTACTCTTGTATGATATTTCCTCTATGTTCCTTAATCATAAGTCTCTTCTTCTCTGGGTTGTGTGTGGCTAATGCATTCTCTCCTCTCTACTTTCTCTTCTGTCCTGTATTCCTGTTTTCCAAATTCTGCTGGCTTGTAGAAGGACCAGGATCGATCACTACATCCTGTCTTTTCTTCTGGTTTTCAGCTTCCTTCTCTCTTAACTCCTTCAAATACTGCTGTCTTTCTTTCTCTCTCTCTTGATACTTGTCCGGTGTCATAACCTGACCTTGAGAATTCTGATTCCGATTCTGGTACTGGTTATTTCTGTTGTAGTTCCTATTGTACCCATTGTTATTATAATATCTACCCCTTCCGTTATTATAGTTCCCTCTATTGTTATTCCAGCCTCGTCTTTGCTGATATGGACGGTAACCTTGTGATCTGTTGTTGCGAAAATAATTGTTCCTGTGAGGACCTACATTTTCAGTTTTCTCTTCAGCAGGCGTATCAGTTTGCTGAACTTGATCCATGTAGACTGTATTAATGTCTTTGAATTCGTGCCTCTGACCTTTTTGAACCAAATTTGGCATTGGACTCGTGTAGTCAAGCCTTCTCAATAGTTCGTCCATACTGGTCAAATCCCTGATATTTGACGATATAATAAGCCTTCTCACCTCCACAGGTAGCATACGAGAAATAGCATCTATCAACTGCTCTGTCGACAATGAGGGTTGCAAAAATCTCAAGCGCGATAACTGGCTCGTGAAGAAATCAGCGTACCGTGTTGGAAGAGTACCCGAATACTTCCTCGAGTATACCTCAGCTCTTAATGAATTTTGTGCTTCTATTGACCAGAATCGTTTTATCAGTGCCTCTGCAAATTCATCGAAATTACTAAAAGTGTACCGAAATGCCCTGAACCACTCAAGGGGTCCTCCAGCTAGAAATCTTTCTACGATTCTCATCTCTCTTTCTCTAGGAATATGGGCTTCAATAAAATAGTCTTTCAGGTTCCTGATATACTCTATCGGTGTTAGACTATCTGTATTACTAAATTTCTGAGGCTTGTCCTCAAAGTTTCGGATGACTGTCACATTTCTTGGATATAAATCCATGTAATTCTTCCCACTATCACGATATTTCCATTCAGGTTCAATATTCCTATCCTCTTCTTCTTCCCGGAATCTGAATATACGTTCCTCAGGACTAATATCTCTCTCTTCAGTAGCGAGGTTACATCTTCTCACGTAATTCCTATTATCTTCACAAGTCAACACTTCTGGATCCTTATCTGTGATTTCCGTGATGACTTTCCTAATCAACTCTTCTTTATACGTTTCCATCATGCTAGCTTCTCCTAGTTTCAAATTCTGAAGTTTGCTCGTAGTTTCATTGACATCAGAGACAACCTTATGAATTTGTTCCTCTAACGCGGTTTTTAATGCTTGCACGTCCTGACCTATTTGAGTTCTATCCTCTACCTGCTTTTCGGATAGCGAATCCATCCTTATATTCAAGTCCTTTCTAATTTGAACTACCTCATTATTTATATCTACTTGTGTACTGGCAAGTTTTCGTTCAATTCGCTCCTGAATCTGATTGACATGTTCCCCACTTGACCTGTTCGATTCATCTTTCCAAACCGTTACATTTGCAGTTAACATTTCAGCAATATCTACTTCAATGTCTTCCTTAAGTAAACGATTATGATCTAAGACTTGGGTCCTCATGACCTCTACATCATGTTTTAATCCAGCTAGTGAAGCTGTTGTCCTAACAGACTCGTCAACCAATCTAGTTGTTAAAGCACTAATGTTACGAGTACAAAGCGTTTTTGAAGTTTCAATTTCTTCTCTAACCTTATTAACATCAGTTTGAACTTTGGCAATGTCTACAAAAACTGTATTAACTTCTATTTGCATCTTACTGATATCACTTTGCATATCATTAACATCAGAATGAATATTATTTATGTCTACTTGACCGTTTGACACATCGGTTCGAACATTTCTAATCTCTCTTTGAACTTCTTCTACCTTGTCTTGTACAGTAGCAACATCATTCCTAACAACGATTACTTCTGCTCTAGCACATGAAATATCACCCCGGACATTAGCAACATCAAGATTCAACATATTAAGGTCCTTATGTACTTTGGAAACATCAGTCTTAACATCTGAGACATCTTTATGGACATTGGATAAATCTACTTTAACATCTGAGACATCGTTATGGACATTGGATAAATCTTTATGGACATTGGATAAATCTACTTTAACATCCGAGACATTCTTGTGAATGTCAGTTACGGCATTCTGGATTCCCAGGGTACTGGTCTGTAAACGCGACACATTATTTTCCAAGTTTGCAGAACTGGTCTGAAGAACTTTCATACTTTCATCCAGCCTAATAGACAAATTACTAGCATTCTCCTCCATTCGACTAGTATTCCTAGCTTCCATCTCCCTCACACTTTCATTCACGCTAGCTTTCAAACTTTCATCCAGCCTAATAGACAAATTACTAGAATTCTCCTCCATCATCTGCTTCATACTGTTATTCATGCTAGCCTTCAAACTGTTGGACATCTCCTCCAACATCTTTCTCATACTCTCATCTGCCATCTCAATAATACTTCAATAATAGACTGCTTTAGGGACATACATCAAACAGAGCAAGATAACCACATCTGAGCAACATCTTTCACCATATATAAGTTTGAGCAATTTTCTGTCTTAAATCTAACTTATAATTACCTTATAATTAACTTTCGTAGACACTTCATGTTGAAACAAACTCAAGCACATGTTCAAATTTCTTTGGTTCATTTTAAATATCCTAACACAAATAATTTACATTTACAATCCGAATAGTTTAATTTTATCTTTAAGATGACTAAACATGTCATAAGCCGGTCAAATAAAATAAGACTCCAGATCATAGGCGATTTTTCTAAGTTTCCAGCCTATTTAACCTCTCTCAGGTTGTATAAGATATGATCTTTTCTGAGTGTAATTTTCCTAATACAACACAACATTTAATCCCTATATAATCACACTCTCAAATTCTACAATTGGCCAAGACATCTAACAAAGAATCAACCTCTTTATTTGAGTCTTCACAATCCCATAGACATCGATAACTTGGTAATCCAATGTTATTCGAACACTCCACACGTTGATTGTACCAATCCAACTGGCGTTCAACCTGGTAATCCAGTTTTGTCGAGCCCCACAAAATTGCGGTGCCAATCCTACTGTCCCCGATAATCCGGATAGTAGGCTGTCAGATATCCGCCCCCTCAATCGGATTGCCAATAATCAATCGCACCGGCACAGCTACATCAATGAAAATGGCACTGACAGATACTACCGATATTAGAGCACAGTAGTTAACATGAAATTATTGTGGAAAACACCAAAATATACGGGGGTTCATACTTACCTTTTACTTACCTATTCAATTTAATCACGGGTCAGGGTTTTCAACTGGATCACTTAATAGTATGCCCTCACAATAACCTCCACCATGATATTTAAAATGAACCAAGTCGGAAACAAGAAAATTTAAACTGCACAATAATTTATTTCACATAAAGAGAAAAATAATTTAACAAGGTTTAACAATAAAATATACGTGGCAATCAAAAGCCATTGTCAATGCATCCATGTCCTCCTGTAGGACTTGTAGACTTCACATACAAAATTTCAGCTTTCTCTAGCTCAAAAGAACGTAGTAATAAAAACAAAGCACTTTGGAATGGATAAGGGAGCTGGGACGAGACATATAGCATTTGTTTCCTTGTTCATGAACTTCACATTTTATTTATAACCGCAAGGCTGCTATGTAGATGACCTTGGCATCTATCATACAGTTATCTGGCCACCTGCGATACACCCTGCACCGTGTCGCATGCTTGCTTCGTCAAATGGACACATCTGTTCAACCAATGTTAGCATATGCAAGTTACCTCAGAGCCTAGCTCCTTTTCAAAACACTTTAAATGTTCCCATTTCAACTCAAATATTATCACGCAAATCTTTTAAATGCTCCGTTCAAATATAAATGGATTACTCTAATAATCCCAAATCTTGTTTAATTGTATAATCCAATTGTTGAACTAGCGTTGTTTAGAGTATAATAACGAAAAAGCTTAATGTTTATAACAAATTGCTCATTAATAATTTATAACATTTTAAATTGTTTATAACATTGTCAAACGACAATTGAAAAATTTATACACGCCTCTATTAGTCCCGTTCGTTTCGAATTATTATTAAAGATATTTACATTGTTATTTACATTATTTATATTATTTATATTAGAAATACATTAAACCACACGTTTATCCGGTTGATAATTACTTAAATCGTGGTGATATAATCGACCAATGAAGGTTAGTTATATTTAAATTTTCGATTCAGGTTTAATAAGATTTAATAATTATTATTTTTTGCGACGGTAACCCCCATTCAAAATCGTTATCTCAAATTATTTAAACACTCTTGTTAATTTTAACAGTAACTTCACATGAATAATTTTCAATGGACCTGAACAATACACTCAGCGGAAAAATACCTCGCTCAAAACGCACAAAATTGCACAAAAATTGGCCCATAATTCATCATATATCTCATTATATATGGCATCAAAATCTTCCACAATACACACAAAAAACCTCCACTTATAAATTCATCATCTTCATCAATATTACTGTGGGAACCTCCTTCACTTATTACAGGGCATTATTCATCAGCGACTTTTACACGTCCACTGAACTAACGATTATACATCCATAGTTCCTCTTTAAAAATTCTTATATTCATCAATTGTATCAAAAACTGTTATTATATTTAACCTTCGTGGGTTTCATTCATGAAGCGATATGAAGTAAAAATTTGCCAGTCACAAATAAATTTAATAGCAAATACGATTAGACACGCCTCCCTGGTCTATCAAAAATTGAGATTAATATCATCAAAGTATCGCAGTATAAAAATACTATCTTCAATCAAAGTTCATCTAAATTGCATAAATAGTCGAATAGAATACAATTAGACTGTGGACTGCAAACATTATTGTTCCAATCTACAATTGAGAAAAACTCCTATCAAATGTTCATTACTATAGTGTACTCAATAAATCGTAATCAAAGTTCATATTTCATAAAATTGTCTATAATGCAATGGTATTTCAGAATTGACGATAAATGTCTATGTTGCAATCATGTTCATAAAACGACTAGTATTTCCAAGATCGTCGATAAAGTAGTAGATTTTAACGCTCTAAAATCTTTTAATCATTCTTCTTTCTTGAGGATGACAGAAAATTGGTCAAAGTAATTTACTGAATAGAATTTCTTTAATAAAATGACACGCTGTCTGAATTCAAATTTGCCGTAGAAAATCGTTAACTTTACAGTCAAATCGTGACTACAAAAATATGCAAATTACTGAAAGAATATAAATAATATCAGTCTCAACTGATCCAAAATTAAATAAATATGCCAATGACAAAATAATGTCTCAATAAATCGTAGAAAAAGGCATAAATCAGCAAAGTGTACAGAGTACAGAAATATCAAGCAAGAATATGGGGCAAAATATATGGGACAGAAAATATGGGAAAAATGGTTGCTCAGATATCGCTAAATGGCTCAAATAAATCAAGAAACGTTCACGACTACCTTATCTGTTGATTGAAGTTCTAGAGGAAAATTTCCAAAGAAGACTACTGTTGGTTCCATTTCACCACCGTAAAGATGTGCTCCGACCTCGAACCAGGAACCTGCGCCCTCGGAGAATAGAACAGTTTCCTCCTCCGGCAATCGCACTGCTCCGTGTAGACGATAGACATCCTTCTGGCAAAACTCTTCTGTGTGAGCCGGGTCCACCCTGGCCTCTCTTGAAAATTCCCTGAAGTTCTGGTAGAAATTCGCCATGAAGTTTATTGCAATTATTTCCGCAGAAATGTTCATAATTGTGGAGTATGAAGATATTTCCACTGCCATTTGATGTAATTCAGCGATGGATTACGATGCATGAGTGTAGTTGGAAGTTCACTACATGCTCGCTTTTGTAGAATGACGATTAACGAAGCTCCATGCTGCTATTTCACTCCATTGATATATGTCCCAATTGCATTAAAGTTTTAGTCTTCCATCTCCACTTCCGTTATATTAATAGTCGAAAGTACTGCCAGATTATATAGTTCCATTGTAGAATGTAGCAGTGTATCACCAAATGTAATCTTCAGTATCACGGTTGCAATACATGTGTCAGCCGTAGCGTAGAATGTGGTATTATAAAAGTGCTTCTCAGGTGTCGAGAAAATCACTTTTGTCTGCAGTCTTAAAATGCGAATATCTTCCAAAGTATAATAGTGAAAATGTTCAACTTTCGTACACGCCTCAATATTGTAATGCACAATTGAATTAGCATAAATGCAGTAGCTAACTTTTGATAGATAATCTTGTAGACTCGTTTATGTGTGCGCTCCAACTTCGCCTAGTTTTAGTAACCGTAAAATTGTATTGCTGCACGCTCAGTGCTTGTTCGATGCTGTGGGCTCTACCACACTTGCTAATGACGACTTGCTTCACTGAATAAATCGAAGTCTGACAATGTGAGAATCAGAAAACTGAGCCATGAGAGCCTCCTCTCTGCTGTGCAAGGCCTTTTATCAACTTCTTAAGGTGCGTATCCATCCCTTCCATAGCTTGTTCCTCCGTCATTGCTAGAAGTTCTAACTTTGGCTATACTTGACGGATTTTCAAATTTCAAAAACTCATAATTAATTTCATCAAAATTCCAAATCAATGCCATAACTGAAAATAGATTTCCACAATTTTGCATGCCAAAAGTAATTAAATATGGTAGTTTCAGTAATCTCCGTCTCCCTCCAAACTATCATTCATTGGTTCGAGCCTCTCCTCCAATAGCGTAACTTCTTCCTCAGCACAATTCCTTGCTTCCCTGCGACTGCGTCGTAAATCTCAGATCCTTCTCGAACAAAATCATGACGTCACCAAGAATCTCAGCTCATCCAGCCTACTTGCATGAAGTCTGCGTCATCAGTGCCTACGTCTTGAATATACACGTCACAACTATGACAGCCATAACTTTATTCACATATGCCAATACAGCCACCGTGGTCTCAGTATAATTCAATTTACGGGGGCAGTACCACGATCGTTATCGTGTCCTACCGATAGCTTCTAATAGCGATCACAAGTACAGCCGTATGCATAAGGAAATGGGATTGGGAGGCGATACATAAATCCCCGATAAAAGAGATCTATGCTTAACTGGCAGTTTATTCCTTGAAGGGCGTAAAGGAATCTAAAATGCAGATACAAGGATTGCATGGACAACTCAATCCTGAAAAGAAATAGAAATGTCGGTTCTCATCTGATGCTCTCAAGTACTGGCTCAGCTCTGTACCCCTTGGTCAACGAGCGTTCGACGCACTTGCCCGATCTCCCGATCGGCAGGCAAACGACCTCACCTCCCGACTCCCGTCTCTGTCGTGCCCTGACTGCCCCTCACACACCTGAGTTCGTAACTTTTATAATCAACCAGCACAGTAGTTGCTGACCATAATGAACTGGGTTGACCCGGGGTTGAATGTCCTGTACGGTTCCACCTTGAACCGACACCGGGACATAACAATATCTAGAATCTACCCAGCTCTCACTTCCATAAAGTAAGATCGGTCAAGTACTGAGCGAAGTAGGGAGAGTTTCGTGGCTACACTGACTTCTTTATTGCAGAATACTGCAGACCGCAACTGAGAACTCATTGGATTGGATTTTCTACCCCTAAACTCTATTTCCTTCCCCATACTACCACCTTGAGAGAATACACCGCCCAAGTTCTTAAAATGTTCCACTTGCTCCAATTTAATTCCCCTTATCTGGCATTCTATTTTCTTGCGTATTTATGGATCACAAGTATTTTTTTCAGGATTAGGGTGACACCCAATACTATTGGGTACAATTGTGTTGACCGACTGAAAATCATTGTATTTAGATAGTTTTGTTGTTTGAGTCTTCAGACTTTTGACTGGTTTGATGCAGCATTCCATGCCTCCCTGTCCTGAGCTAATCGTTTCATCTCTACATAGCTACCACATCCTACGTCCGAGGCAATCTGTTTAACATATTCTAACCTTGGTCTACCCCTACAGTTCTTGTCCTCGACCCTTCCTTCCATAACTAAGCTTGCTATTCCTGGGTGTCTTAGTATGTATCCTACCAACCTATCTCTTCTCTTCATTAGCAGTCACCAGAAACATTTCTCCTCTCCCACTAGTCTTAATACCTCTTCTTTTGTAACCCTATCTACCCATCTGAATTTCATCTCATTCTCCTGTAACACCACATTTCAAACGCTTCAATTCCCCTCTTTTCTGCTGCACCAATAGTCCAAGTTTCACTTCCATAGAGTGCCACGCTCCAGACAAAGGCCTTCAAAAAGACTTCCTAACACCTAAATCTATATTCGATGTGATTAGATTCCCGTTCTGTAGAAAATTAGAAATGCTTTCCTTGCCTGAGCTAACCTACTTTTTATATCCTCTTTGCCTTGATTAATAAAGCCATTGCAGAATTATGGATGTGCTGCCATTATTTGTTTATATCCAACGGTTGTAGTTTATTTAACATTTTACTCCACTACCCCGCAAATCTACATTTGGAGCAGGCACCTCCGCTGTTATGTCTTTGCTCGCACTTCACACGTCGTGCCGAATTGCTGTCATTCTCCTCTGGCCTCGCTCATATGACGTGCGTACTGTCTCCAGGGAGCAATGTTTCTCGGGCTCAACGTGGCAATTCGTGTACTTGCCAACTCGAGAACTAACTCTCTGCAGATGATTGGAGGGGGGAGAAGCTATGAGAATTATTTTCATTAGACGCAGAGAGAGTGTCTGTAATTTAATGGGTTGGTTATGAGCCATTCCCTTGAAGTGCCGACAGGGTGCGCTAGCAGCGTAACACCGCACCGCTACGAGTATTAGAGCGGACATTCACAGGCTGTTCAGCATTCCCATTCCTTGAGAATAATATTACTGTTTGTTGATGTAGCCTCACTAAATTTACTGTACTGGTCAGGTATGATAACCGCAAGAGATTTACACCCTACTTACGATGTACAGTTGTAGCTTAACCAAGGAAAGATAATCAAGCTTGTAGGCATATAATGTATGCCTTTGAAAAAGCGGGAATCTGCCTGGTGCTCTCAGTGAGCTATGCCCCTTAATTAAATGTATTTTTTGTTTTCTGGTATAATTTGTAGTACATTTTGTTTTTAATTTGATTTTGCACCATACTGATATAAGTCAGCAGTGGGTACAATGTATGATTTAGTTTATTTTTTATTGAAGTTTGAAATTCGGTGGAAAAAAAAACCAGCTTAAAATACAAGTAAATAGGTGTTCGAACGTTTTTTCATAAATCCAATTTAAAGGGCCCTTGGAGAGGGGTGAAATTCTGGGGAAAAAAAAAAACAGGAAAGAAAGTGTCCTAACTGATTGACTCACTTACTCACGCATCAAACTCAGGGGGAAAACAGCTTTAAATAAGTAAATAGGTGTTTGACCGTTTGTTTCAGAAATCCAATTTAAGAGGTTCATGGGGAGGGGTGAAATTATCAAAAATAAATGAAAGAAAATGTCTTGACTGACTCACTCACTCATCATCGCCCAGCCAAAATTATTGAAGTTAGAAACATGAAATTTTGGGGATATGTTCGTTGTATGTCGAAAACGTCCACTAAGGAAAGAGTTTTGGATATTCAGGTTCTAAAGAGGTGTTAAGGGGGTAAACGTGCTTTCCATTGAATAACAATATCTCACGAGTGGTTTCATTTGGGGATGTGATACTTGGCACATATACTAGTCATTAAAAATAAGCTGACACATGTCTAATGGTTTTCGATGTAGTGTATATTATGAGGTGAAAGGGATGAAAAGTGGGGGTTGAAAGATTCCTAACTGAGCGTGTATCTCTTAAACGACATAGGGAGGAGTCTGAAACTCGGAGGAAATCTATCAGCTTAAAAATAAATAAACAAATGAATAAATAAATAAAATAAATAGGTGTTCGACCGTGTTTTCATAAATGCAATTTAAGGGGCATATGGGGAGGGGTGAACTTCTGGAAGAAAAACGTAGACTAAGGAAGGATTTTTGGATGTTTGCTCTCATCGACCAACCAAAACTATTAAAGTTAGAAGAATGATATTTTGGGGATATGTTTGTTTGTTGTGTGTCGAAAACGTCTACTAAGGAGGGATTTTTGGGTATTCAGGTTCTAAAGGGGTGTTAACGGGGTTAAACCTGCATTTCATTGAAAAACAATATGATACGACTATGACGCGAGCGATGCGAGGCTAAAATTGAGATGGTGTGTGTCTGTGTATTACTCAATCTCGCAAGTACCACTGGTCCGATTTACGTGAATTTTACATGGAAATAGCTGATTTACCTGGTTAACATATAGGTTACTTTTGATTTCATTACTTTGCACTATTTAAAATGGCGACCATTTTAGTGACGTTACTACACCCTTTGGTTCCAAACTTTCATATTTCCATTTCAAATAAAAAGAGAACGCTAAGAAATAGCAAAATTTTGATGGCATATGCGAGGTTTAAAATTACATTTTCTATCCGAAAGGTATCTGCAACTGTTAGCGAGTAAAACCTAAATTTGTGCTATAAAACACGGTCAACGCCGAGCGGTGTAGTTGGACAAAATGTTCCATCCCTAATGTCCCTCTGCGCAGCACCTCGCCTATCCCCTGTTTTAACTGTCAACTTCACATTTTAATTTATTTATGACGCGTAGCGAAGCACGGGTACTTCAGCTAGTTATTTATAATGACATATGATTATCCCCCTATGCACTCTTCGCCATGGCTGTGCCCCTCAGATCCTGGACATACGGGTCAAGGTAGACCGTCCGTTTACTGAGGGACAAGGTGTTGAAATAGTTGTAGTTTTAGCAGCAGCTTCATACATTTAATTATAACAATAATAGAAGTTGAATTGTTAAGATTTTACGTTATATGAAGGTAGAGAGACCACTAGTTGGTTGGTTTTTGTAGTTTGAAAGGATTTATAGAGCTATAGTAGGTTGATGTTTAATAAAGCAATACTATTTTGTAAATAATAATAATAAGCCTCAAATGTGTAATTAATTTAGGGTTTTGTTGTAGCAGCTTAAAGAAGATATGCCATGAATGGTGTTAGAAGTGCCAAGATGTTGTAGTAGATGTTAAGGTGAGAAGTAAAAAACGTTGCCTTTTAGGTGTTTTTAGGCTGTATTGTGCTCCCTTGGTTTATCGGTTCCTAAGTTGATAATTTGTCATAGGGGACATTATTAGGGTTTAGTATGTGTATTGTGGCGTAACCAAGGTCGTCCAATTGGAGAGGTTATAGTAACTGGGCGTAAACAATGTTCTCACTAGGATTTAGACAGTTGAAAAGGCATATGGTTCATCAGGAGAGTGAATGAACAATTTCGTTTTAACATAAGTAACATTAGGCTATATTTAAATATAACAGGAGTATAGTTACTTGAAGTTATAACAAGCAACAAGCGTAAAATACTTTTCAATTTATGAAGATGGGCACAGATTGCATGAATGATTTAAAAAGCTTTATTTTAATCTAAAATATGCACTAGAAAGCATGTCAGTTGTAAATCTTTAGTCGGTCAACAAGAATTTGCCCAAAGACTGGGTGGGGTACAATGTATACAATATATGAGCAATAAGTACATTATAGTTGCCCCATCGCCTTCCTTCGGAGGGGAAGTAAAGCCGGCGGTCCCATGTCATAGATTTATGGCATGTTAAAGATCTTTCCACTAATTACACCTGTGTGAAACTAAATTGGATAGGTTAAGAATGTAAACAACGCTCTTTGGTTGCTACATTCGTTGCCAAGAGCCGACTGCGGTGGCGTCTAGTAGCTAGTTCTGAACTAGGCCTAGTAGTCGTTGACGGTGGCGTTTGGCGGCAAAAGTAGGAACTATTTGAAAATTCAAAGTTGCAGTCCCTACTTGAATTAAAAAAACAGATACACACACTAATACAGTCATCACAATTAACACCGGTTATCAGACAGATTCTACACTCACCCAAAGTACACGGGGCTACATGACCGCGTTGTCGCAGCCCCTAAACTAAGGAACCAACCAACCAGTTGCCCCATCGGTATGCTTTCCTTCGGAGAGGAAGTAAAGCAGGCGGGCCAATGTCATAGATTTATGGCATGTTAAACAACCTTCCACTAACTACAATTGTGTGAAGCCAAATTTGTAGGTTATATTTCATTAACGCTCATTAAGTTCCAACGTTCGCCGACAGGTGCTGGTTATGGAGGCATCTATTAGTCATGTTCACAGCTAGGTGTCGTTGACAGTAGCATTTGGTAGCAAACGTAGTAACTACTTGAAATTGATCGTCGGCAGCCCTCGCTTGAATTACAGATAACACACACTAATACAGCCATCACAATTACACAAGTACACGGGGCTGCATGACCGCATTGTCGCAGCCCCTAAAATGAGGAATCAACCAACCATAATTGCCCCATTAAAATAGTGGTCATAACTAATACATGCATTTTTTTTTCAGGACTGGCATTTGCTTATTGTTCATATTATACTGTGCCTATACCTTTCAACCCGACCAGTCTTTGGGTAAATTCGTGTTGACCGACTGAGGAGCTACAACTGACAGTTTGTATAGACAACACTGACAAAATGGCTACCAACTTTACACTAGAAAGCATATAATAAACAAAAAATGACGAGCCTTACAGTAGTCGCATATGATGCGTAACATGTGACATGTTATCCTACTATGTGTCTGCCGGGGCGCATATCCCTTGTTAACAGTGAACTCTGTTGGTCATTGAAATAACTACTTGTAAATCTCATGTGCCAAATCCTTTCGGCAAAATATGATATAATGAATATTTTCACACCAAAGAACGACAACTTGAAGATGATTTATTGTCGGAATATCTTTAAAGGGACCTCCAAACCTTGGAGTAAGCCGTATGCGATATACATTCCACATCCTACTATGTGTCTGCTGGGAGTGCAATTCCCTTGTTAACAGTGGACTCTGTTGGTCATTGAAAAGACTAGTCTACTTGTAAAACTCCAGTGCCAAATCCTTTCAGTAAATATGATATAATGAATATTTTCACACCAAAGAACGACAACGTGAAGATGATTTATTGTAGGAATATCTTTAATGGGGCCTCCAATCCTTGAAATAAACCATATGCGATATACATTCCACATAGTGCTGTATTTTGGCCGACAGTAATGCTAACATTAAATAAGAATACAGTAAAAGTATGAAGATTTAATAAATCATGATTGTTTTTAGCACATTTGATATAATGAATATTTTCACACCAAGGAACGACAATTTGAAGATGATTTATTGTAGGAATATCTATATGGGGCCTCCAAACCTTGAAGTAAACCGTATGCGATATACATTCCACATAGCCACATGGCCGACAGTACGTCGTTGTACCAATCTCCGCCACCACGCGCGCTCATTGTTTCCGTCCCATTTCTGTCCCTTTTCGAAAATCACCCCCACAAAAAATATACAGCAACCGACTGGAAAGATGTTACACATCAAAACAAGTAGTTCCGTGAAGAACTAAATAGCCTATTTTCATATATCCTACTCGTGTTTATTGCCTCTATCAATATACAATATTTCAGTTTGAATGTTATGATAGATTCGCAGATATTGAGAACCGTCTAAATATTTCAGATGGTTCGCAGGTTGGATTTTTATTTATGTGCTATTACATGAAGATTATTGAGTACGTGTGGTATTCAAAGTTCAATCGCATGATTAGAACACAAGAAGTAAAAACGAGATTTTAAAATTTCGCACGGCTGCCATCTTGTGGTTATGTAAACAATTGAAATAAATTAGATGCCAGTGGATTAACATTTGTATAAGCATTTAACATGCAAAGTTTCACTGCACTCGGATGGTTAAATCAAGAGAAACGTCCATTTAAATATTTATAGTTCGCGTCGCCGCCATGTTGGATTTGTGCACACCAGCTTACTGAAAGTCATACAGGCGAACTTATGTTCATAGCCTCTATGAACATAAAAAACTGTTAGATTACTGTAAAAGATTCGTAGATATCGAGAACCGTAAAAATATTTCGGATGTCGCCATTTTGGATTGTTATATGTATAGGCCATAGAGTTATGTACCATTGAAGGAAAATTATTCCGTAGCTTCATTATTCAAACTTTCACTTCGATCGCATGATTACGACACAAGAAATAAAAACTTAATTTTAAAATTTCGCACAGCCGCCATCTTGAGGTTAAGTAAACAATTAAACTAAATTAGATGCCAGTGCATTACAATGTGTATAGTCATTTACTGTACCACACTTCACTAGGCTCAGACGGTTAAATCACGAGAAAAGTCTATTAAAATGTTTCAATTTCGCTTGACCGCCATGTCCGTTTTGTACTTTACAGGTTTTTGAAAGTTACATAGATAAACTTTTAGCAGTCCCTTTTATCACCGTACAAAATTTCAGGGTGATATCATAAATAGTTTCGGAGATATTGAATACCAGTGAAATATTTCGCACAGCCGCCATTTTGACGTTATGTAAACAATTGAACTAAATTAGACACCTGTGCATTACAATATATATAGACATTTGCTGTACCATGTGTCATTACGTTTGGATGGTTAAATCGCGAGAAAAGTCTATTTAAAAGTCTCAACTACGCTTGGCCGCCATGTTGGTATTGTAGTTACCAAGTTTTGAAAATCTCATATATGAACTTCTAGTAGTTCCCTTTAGCACCGTACAAAGTTTCAGGGTGATATCGGTAATAGTTTCAGAGATACTGAATGCTGGTGAAATATTTCGCACAGCCGCCATGTTGGATTGGTGAGACACAATAAAATGTGAAGGGCACGGTCGGGGTCGGCCAGAACGGTGCTATTATATTACTGAGTTTCATTGAAATCGCTCCAGCCGTTCAAAAGTTATTAGGGGGACACACACACACACCTCACACACATCCACACACACGCACACACACACGGACAAAAGGTGATCTCATAAGCCTATTTTTTCAAATTTGAAAATAGGCTAAAAATGCTATCTTTAAAATGATTGTGAGACCGAAGAATGTTCTGATCTTGCAAGAAATTCTTGAATTTAAATAACTCCAAATTTTTCTTATCTTGTTCCGAAGATGTGGTTTTGAAGTCGTTCAAGTGAATAAAATTACAGATGATAAAAATTCCAATAAAACTTACTGTTGCCTTGGCAAGGCGAATTGCTGAGATGCACTGGAAAGTTCATTTAAGATGGTCATAGCGAAGCTCTCAGACAGAGAGACTGGTGGTAGCATTTGGAGCGCTACGTAAAGAAACGCGGTCCTGTAGTCGGCATTTCGCATGAAGTTGAGAGCCTAGTTGTCGGAGAATGCAAAAGTTGATGAGTACTGCTACCTAGTTGCAGATTGTAGGCCAGTGCCTGGTGTCAGCGAATGCAGTTGAATATTCTACAGGGCGAAGTTTTATAGCCCATGTGACGCCATCGACAGTTGTTTCTTCATAAAACCAATCGTTACGAAGGTAAAGTCGAAAAACTAAAATGTTTCCCCTCTAAACGCCACTTCGTCTTCGTGCTATTAAATTGTTTCAAGCCTAGATTCTCACCCTAATGGCGTCGGAAGTAAATACTTATCTTCATGAGTTTACATACAGCCATTCGTAAGTGATGTGCACTCATACGTGCGGACATAGCGACAGGAATTAACCAACGCTACCCACTATAGTATTTTGGCGTAGAGATAGGCCTACATTAAAAATCAAGAGTACTCCACGAAGTCAGGAGCAGAGTAGACTATGTCAAAAACAAGATGTTCAGTAAAGAACATATAGCCTACTTTCTCCTAAATGTATGAGTATAGTTATAACTCGTTGTTATTATCAAAGAGTATAATAGAATCATTTATTGGTTGAAGACCTTAGAAACTATTTACCTCTACCAAACGCCACAACCTAGAAAAAAACTACTACCATCATTGAAGAAAGATAGATAAGAAGTATCTCAAGAATGTTATGGATCTGGAGACATAATCGACCGGACTGGCTGCGTGGCTCTGCGGTAACGATCTCGCTTGCTGGGCCCTAGGTTGCAGGTTCGTATCCTGGCGCAGTCAGCTGGCATTTGAGGGTGCACAAATGCGAGGGAGCCGTGTCAGTAGATTTACTGGCACGTTAAAGATCCCCTTCGGGCCAAAATTCCGGCACCCCGGCGTATCTAAAAGCAGCAGTAGTTAAAAGGGTCGTAAAACAAATAAAATTATTATTATTGTTATTATTACATAATCGACCTGCCGTGGGCAACATCCAACTTTGAGTTAAGGCATGTCTTTACACGTCTGGTTGTGCATGGCTTTCACAACCCTAATTGAATTAACAAATCTTTCCATGTCCCTACAGAGACGTGTGTATACAAACTATGTGGATATTTTCGATTGCTATTTGCCTGAAATAAAAGTATTAATAACCTGAACTAGTACCAGCGGCTAGAATTCATTTACTATGTGAAATCGTTTTGTTCTTTACTTCAAATAACATTTTCAAATAACGCACAATAGGCTGTAACAAACCCTTTAAAATAAGAAGTAAAAATGTATCATAGTATCATCCTGTCATTCTTCAAATTCGATGCGCATAGAAAGCCAATGGCATACTATCAATGGAGTCCCATGTAGACCAGTCGTGAAATCTAGTGGAGAAATATCGAACAATATAATCCTAACAGGGCGAGTGCATTCTAGCGGCCATAAGAAGAAACTTTTCAATAAAATCTAGAAGTTAATAAGTAGGCCGGCGTGCAGTTACCTTTTTGGCTGCTAGATGTCTCGAGCAAATCTGCTGGCGAATTATGTTTTAATTAAATATATATTTTGCACCGTAATATGCACAATATAAGGCTTAATTTTAAAATGTCTGAGTCATTACAAAGCAACAAATATGTAAAATTTCAAACAAAAAACCAAACTCTGATGGGGTTTGAACCATAGGCATATGAATGACAGACTAACGCTTTACCATGGAGCCATTTGTGCCAACGAACATTGATCTATATAAAATGACTTACATAGAACTTGTTAGCAAATAATGATTTACACTGAACGATTTCATCAGTGGAGTATATTATTTATGTATAAAGCATTTCATACTAAGTTTATTTATTTTGTATCAGTACGCTATATTGCATGCAATACTCAAATTAGTGAAATATAAGTCAGGCACAAGATATCCGCAGCCATCTTGTCTTCTTACCGAGACGGCTCAGCTTTTTAAAATCACTTCTGCACTATAGTATTACAAAATAAACTTTTAATTTCGAACGTGCCTCTTCCTTTAGAACAGTTAAATCGATTCTCGGCTCGATAATCGGAACTGGTGGGTCCCGTGATATGGATTATAAAGTTAGCATAATTCGCACGGCCGCCATCCTGAAATGGTACGGTGGATGACCTTGTAGTTTGGTCACAAGTCGCGTCCTATATGAAGGTATGTTATTACCAAATTTGGTAGAGATCGGATAATTTGGTTAGTCGCTATTTGATTTTACGTTTTGGACGTTTGAGTGGCCGCCATTCATATTTGGTAAAGATGGCGGCGATATAAAACATGACACTGAAGTGCCCTTTGCTTGTTCTACCTCTGTACCAAATTTAGTTCAATTCGGTTTCACCGTGTTCGAATTGATAGGGGGGGACAGATATTCAGAGTACACACACTCACACACACATACACACACACAGACAGACACACAATTTTTGGCCCTGTAGTGATCTCATAAGTCTACTTTCATTTTATGCAAAAATCGAAAGTAGGCTAACAAATTGGGATGAATTTGAAGTCTGTGTATAAAGCCTATCTCAGATGGAGGTTCCTATAAACTCTTTGACATCAAAGCGATAGACAGGCAGCAGAACATTCATTGGCTTAGTAATCGATCCTTCAATAAGGTTTGAAGGAGGCGATGCACTGCCAAGGGAGGTAAACTTTAATATAAAGAAGCGCTATGAGCCATGTTTAATACACTCCTGGGAAGGGATGTCAACTACCTGTGCATGGATGTTGTTCGATAGGAAAATTCTTTTGAAAGTTATTTCTTCATTTGAGTTTATTATTGTTTAATTTGTGGGGCCTGCGACATCGTGGTCTTCAGCCCTGTGTGATAGTATGTGTAATCTGTCTGATAACCCGTGTTATTGTAGTACATACATTAGGCTAAAATTGATACATTGAGGTGTAGTTTATCAATTATCACGAAACGTGGTGAAAGAGATGTCTCTTAGAGACTTCAAATGCATGAATCACAAGTCGTCCACACTGAATACTAAGCACATCCACCATCTTCAATATGTTAAATTAGGCTAAAGTTGGGGTGGAAGTTTCCGTGATTTTAGTCTAGATCGCACCCCACCATTTACCGAGAGTAAAAGTGGGAATCATTGGAAATCTACTGTATTTCAAGGGCGGCTGAGATGGATATCGAAACCACCACTTCTCAGTTTTTCTCGAATCTGCACATTTTTGACAGGAATAGCAATTCTTATCATTAGACCACTGAGGACGATATTGATTTCGAGGACTCATCTCTGGACGTCTAAAGACACTCACTGTAGTTGGTTCATCACCAATTATATAGTCTACTGTCGTCACGTAGTGGTAAAAGGAAATCACCATTTAGGAGTCAGCTGCTTCTGCAATATACTACAGTGTGTTCACAAAGTCTCTCCACACCGCGTGTCTCGCCTTGTGGGACTTTTTAGGTTGGCAGTAGATTCATGTTATGTTGTTACAAAGAAAACAATTACATGAAATTAAGAAATGCAATTATATTTACGGTTCTCATCACTATCACACTATGCTCCGTAATGTTTCCACCAGCACGGAAAAACTCTTCCACTAAAACCACACACTCTTCAGTAGTAAGCATTCCCACTAAACTCAGCTTTCACAAGAACTTGACAACAACACAACTTACAGCGTGAACAAAGCCATGCACAGACACTCACTGTCCGTAATAACGAACCGGTATTCCCCACCCTATCACTCCAGTTGAAGATCAACACGGAATAAGTGCATGCTGATGCCAACCACTGCGGTGAGACTTTGCGTACACAGGGACATGAATGTGCTGCCGACCTAACAGGTCCCGCAAGGCGAGTCCCTTGTAGCTCGCCACTGCGGAGTGACTTTGCCGACGCTATAAATTATGGACCTAGAAGCCTCCGTGGCTTAGGCGGCAGCACGCCGGCCTCTCACCGCTGGGTCCGTGGTTCAAATCCCGGTCACTCCATGTGAGATCTGTGCTGGACAAAACGGAGGCAGACAGGTTTTTCTCCGGGTACTCCGGTTCTCCCTGTCAATTTCCTTCCGGCAACTCTCTCCCCTATCATTTCATTTCATCTGTCATTCATTTAATCATTGCCCCAGAGGAGTGCGTCAGGCCTCGGCAGCCGGCACAGTTCATATCCTCGCCGCTAGATGGGGGCTACATTCATTCCATTCCTGGCCCGGTCGGAGACTGGAAGCAGGCTGTGGATTTTCATTTCAGTATCTGGCTGGATCATTTGATCATTCTTAGATTTCTTGTATTTATCTGTTATCACATCAGCTTTGTTTCCTCTATAGCGGTATACGAGATTTTAGTTAAGGGGGAACACAGCTAAACGAGCCAAAACAATGACTATATTAATAATACAACAAGGCTCTGTATGCCGGTGAGACTCTAATAATGAACTAGAAAGGTCTAATGGAAAAACTAGAGGCTAAAGAAAGGAAGATTTTGAGGAAAATCCTGGGTCCCATCAAAGAAAACAGCGAGTACAGAAGGCGTCACAACCACCAATTATACAATCACGTGGAGAAGATCAGTGACACGATTCGAAAAAGAAGGATTACCTTTTATAGCCACGTGACACGAATGAGCCCAGGCAGGATATCAAAACGGATATTGACGTACTTTCAAGATAAGAAAACCAAAGGGGCATGGTTTACGGAAGTTGAGAAAGATCTACGTGAAATGGAAATTTCCCCTAAAGATATCCAGGAGCGTGTTCCACTTCAGGAAAAACTACGTACGCACAAAGGTTTCCAGGAAAAGCCGAAGCTGAAGACAGGGGAGGCGTGGTCCCAAGAGAGAAAAGAACAACACCGGAGACGAATGCGGGAACACTGGGCGGTAGTTCGAGCTCGGAAGAAGACACAGTTGAACTGACGTGGTCCCTAGTTGGCCGAATCGAAGAAAGAAGAAGAAGAAGACAACAATGCCTGTCATAAATCTTGTACAACATTTACATGCATTTCTAAGGAAACACACAAATCTTGCTATTAGAAGCTAAGTTCTAAATTTTTAAAATTGAAATCTTAACTATTGTATTTGTATCCATATCTCAAATTGTCATCACCGTAACCCTCTTATATCCCATCATTATACGAATGTTTGGGTTTTTCTCTTTTTGTAAGTTTCTTCAGCTACAAAATGAAACTCACTCAAACCTTGGTGGCTTTAATTAGTCTTTCTATAAAACATAAAGCAGGTTCTTGAGTTTGCTCAGAGTAAAAGTGGAATGAAAATGCTTAATTAATTAATAATATGGAAATGAGTGAGATTATTTTGAAGTTGAAAGTTTCACATCTACTTTAAAAATGAAAAGTTCACAATTTCCTACAAACATGGGAGATAAAGCTATGACGATCAGCACAAAGCAGGACCACATTTTGAGAAATGGATAAAAATAGTTACGATTTGAATAGTGAAAAATTTAAGCTTTACGTCTAATAGCAAGATGTGTGTTTCCTTCGAAATGTATATAATTGTTGTACATGATTCATGACAGGCACAGTCATAATGTTAAAATCGTTATTGTTTTGGCTCCTTAAGCTGTATTTCCTCCTTAAAAAATATAAGTAACTATCTTCCACGTTTGTTGACAGTATTGTTGTGAACTTGGAGTTACTCAGCAGGTTTTGGTGAACGATTATAGAGGGGCCTAAATGTTTCATTGAATATTTGGCTTTTGTACGTTTTTGATTACAGCTGTATTGTATTGTGAATTATTTTGTGCTCTTTGTTAAAAATCCTTTCATTTACGAGGTTTAACATACTTAAACTACATTAATAATAATGCAACAACTATAGAAGTACTTTGAATCAACTGAGGAACAAAATATGTAAATAAGTTTGACACATTACACAGGCTTTTATTTTTTGTTTCTAAGTGGAAAACATAAACATCATACATTATCTAAGCCCAAATGAGCAGGATCTGATGATGATTGCTTGACGATCGAAACATGTTATCCAATTAAGTAACACCGCCCCCCCCCCTTTTTTGGTACATAAAAGCGTGTTATTTTGTGTTCAACATGACATGCAAGTTATTTTCTTTCAGGTTAGGGCACATAAATACTTGTTTTCCCGCCTAATGTAAATGTACACAATTAGCGTTCACCGAATGAAAAGCTTTCTACAAATGAGAAAAATATGTCAGTCGACTTTATGAGGCCTGTATGTAGCTGTATGTACCCGTGCGAGATAATTTTATATGAATTGTAGTATATGACAGAGCCTCTTAGTATGATATGTATAGGCAAAGAACGACATCTACAGACCTATTCTAATATTAAGACACGGTAATTGAAAATATACCAAATATTGGTGCTCATATACAAGCGAAATTCTAGGCATTCATTCAACATTTTGCAGAATTCTATTCTCATTGAAAACAAATCCCTTAATCATCCTCATCAAATCACATATATACTTAACGTACTGGCTGTGCACCTAATCTGATAGCAGTGTGCTTTGTGAAACTGAGGTCTCCCATAAAAGGCTCCTTCTTATATCCAATATAAAAAGTGCTGCTAGAGTTACTGGAGGAAGTTTACCTTTGTATGCGATGACACCCCCATTTTACAAGGTGACAACAACCATGTTCGCACCTCAACTGGCCCGCTAATTTACCAGACAATAATCCCATAAATATATGTGAGACTATTCGGAACAGCGGATGAAATGAAACATTTTAAATCTCCGCAATGTGGTGGCTCTATGGAATCTAATCATCCGTGAATATCTTCATATACATATCACTCATTTACTGCAACAGTGACATAACTCAAACTACGATGTTTGTGGGGAACTGCATTTAAAGATTTAAAGGCAGTTACTAAACTGTGGATTATTTAAATAATGGCATGATTTTGATGCATATTGAATTTGGGATTTATTAGATTGCATCGGATGAGTGTAAGAAACACCAACGCAATTATCAGTGTTCTTGATGCAATTGCAATATTTTCGGAATCATGTAGTTTCACGTTGTGAAGAGTAACGATAGAGAAGTGTCGATTAAGCCTGCCAAAGAAGATTTTTTTCCAGCCCTACATTGAAGTAAAAAATTAAAAAAACACATTTTTCAAGTTAAGCCACTGTTGCAGCAAATGTGCGATATGACTTTCATGCAGATATTTCCTTGACGAATCAAGGATGGATGTCATGGCTAGACGTGGTTTCTCATAGTTTTAGAAAGATGTCTCCAGGGAGTAACTAATGTATTGCATAATTGTGTGGAGATCTAATATTGTTTCTCTTTAAAACCAATATGAGGCTGGTACTATACGGTATCAATTATTATTAAAGAGCTACTTTCCCAATCGGATCCTGTATCCCCACCCAACTTCCTAGTCTACCCTTATCCTGATTTTCCCGCAGGGATGGTTGGTTGATTCCTCAGTTTAGGGGCTGCGACAACGCGGTCATGTAGCCCCGTGTACTTTTGGTGTGTGTAGACTCTGTCTGATAACCTGTATTAATTGTGATGGCAGTATTAGTGTGTGTTATCTGTTTCTAATTCAAGTAAGCACTGCATACATTCGATTTTCAAGTAGTTCCAACTTTTGCTACCAAACGCCACCGTCAGCAACCAACTAGTTGTGAACTTTGTTACTAGATGCCACCGCAGTCTGCTCCTGGCGACGAACGTTGGAACCTTAGAGCGTTAGTCAAAGATAACCTAAAATTTAGCTTCACACAGGGATAATTAGTGGAAGGTTCTTTATCACGCCATAAATTTATGACATAGGACCGCCGGCTTTATTTCCACTCCAAAGGAAGGCATACTGAGCAATTTTTAACACTCTTAAAAACATCCGACGACTTCGGTCGGGTTTGAACCCGTGACCATGGGCATAGAAGCTCAGCATGCTGCCAACTACGCCACCGAAGCCGTCTTCCCACAGGGAGTATTGAACGTGAATCGTACAGTACTAGGTTGGCTGGCCTGACTTCCATATCTCACTCTTATTTCCGTTAAACACCATAAATTTCTCCGTAACAACATTAAGTGTAACCGTACTAATTTATCAGACTGGAGCCTCTCAACGTATTCTCAAGTATTCCGGGAGAGGGCTGAAGTTAATGTCCACATTTTATTACTAGGTAATTGGCACTCTGCGAGTTCCTTGCCTTCCTCCACAACTAAATCAGTCCACAATGCAGGGTTATCCAAAAAACACCTGCCGAAAAAGGGCAGACAAATTTTAGCTTCACATTTTCAAAACTATACCTTCAGTAGAGGATAACTGTCACCATAATTGCCATCATTGGGAGAGGATTGGTGCTCCAGATTTTATACACACGAGATTTAAACATCATCAATGCCTCCAATATTGAATTCAAACTTATGCCCTAATCCTGAAATAAATTACATTAGAGTAATAAATAAACTAGGATGACCAGTTTTGATCGTCAAGCGATCATCATCAGATCCATTACACTTAGGCTATAAAATCTAATCGTGTTGACCGACTGAAAAGCACTAAACTCTTGTTTACTAAGGCAACACTGAAAAAATGGCTTCAAACCACACAATGATTCATTATATTAAATAATGTTATTGGTTTTACGTCCCTTTTAACTACTGCGGCTTTTAGAGACGCCGGGGTACCGGAATTTTGCCCCGAAGGTGATCTTTAACATGCCAATATATCTACTGACACGGTTCCCTCGCATTTGCGCACCATCAATTGCGAGCTGACTGCAGCGGGATTCGATCCTGCAACCTTGTGTTGATTAATTTAGGGGCTTTGTCATATAGCCCAGTATACTTGGGTGTGTGTGGAAGTTGTCTTCTGACCTGTGTTATTGTAATGGCTGTTTTAGTGAGTGTATTTGTAATTCAGTGGACGATTGGGGAAAAGGCGACCGAGGCCTTAAGTGAGGTACCATCCCAGCATTTTCCTGGAGAAGAAGTGGGAAAACCTCGGAAAACCACTTTCAAGGAGGTTGTGGTGGGAATAAAACATCTCTTTTCAGTTTTGCCTCCCGGGGCTGAGTGTACCCCGTTCCAGTCCTCAGATCAGAATTAAATTTCTTGGCAGAGCCGGGAGTCAAACTCGGACCTCTAGGGTGACAGCCAAGAATGCTAGCCGCTACACTAGGAGGTGAACACAATACATTTCTTAGCACTTAGGAAGTAAAGGAAAAGTCATTAAACATAATTGCAAACATTATTGAAAATATGCATTTTTTTAAGGAAAAAGTAACTAAATATTAAATCTGATATATTGGTATCATCATGTCCATACGAGACTGCTTATAATATGGATATTAAGTGTGAGAAAAATAAAGTTTTGCTGTCCATGTTGTTACTGCTATTACTATTACTCTCAAAGTCTGTCTATTATAATGGATGTATCTGCTTACAATCCTTAAAATTAACTAAATGTGCTCAGAAAACGAAGTTCCTTATGAGAAACACTAAACCTTTTGTTAAGCATAGATCAGTCACACAATGGTGTATAAAAATAGAAAAAAACAAAAGTAATCACACTACTGCATTGCCTGAAATGAAAATTACTGGAAAGCACGTAAGTCCGTAATCCACACTACCGTCAAACGAACAAAAATAAATGTCAAAGTTTTTGGATGGGCTAAAATAAATAATCTGCAAAATTAGTTATTTGCCTTAGAATTTGTTGAAGTACTTTACCTTAGACTTTAATCTTAAACAAATGTTCTTAGGGGTTTGACATCGTGTTCGTGGCGCCCCATTCTGCTGTGTTACGAAATAATGCCCGAGAGTCTCCCAGAAAAATTAATTCAAACGTCAAGTGTCAGATCCAAATCGAATGCACCGTCCTATTGACAATTTAAAGAAATATGTTCAAGAAACATTAAAATAATTATTTACAGAAAATTAAAAACTATCTACAGTAAACGGAAAACTGGAGGCACAGATACAAAAGGACAAAAACAACATTAATGGAAAGATAAGAATAAAATGTTCAGATGAAAAAAGTATAATACAAAGGTGACATCCGAGGATTTGGAAAACAACAAAACATTACATTAAATAACATAACTCGCTTGTTCAATCAATCAATCAAAACACCAGTCAACCATCTATCCACATATTCAATCTATCAATAAACAATCAAACATGAAGAGAAATGAAAAGAATCAAATATAATTAGTTATAACTAGGGCCCGGTCTATCAATAAACAATCAAACAAGAAGAGAAATGGAAAGAATCAAATATAATTAGTTATAACTAGGGCCCGGTCTATCAATAAACAATCAAACAAGAAGAGAAATGGAAAGAATCAAATATAATTAGTTATAACTAGGTCCCGGTCTATCAATAAACAATCAAACAAGAAGAGAAATGGAAAGAATCAAATATAATTAGTAATAACTAGGGCCCGGTCTATCAATAAACAATCAAACAAGAAGAGAAATGGAAAGAATCAAATATAATTAGTTATAACTAGGGCCCGGTCTATCAATAAACAATCAAACAAGAAGAGAAATGGAAAGAATCAAATATAATTAGTTATAACTAGGGCCCGGTCTATCAATAAACAATCAAACATGAAGAGAAATGGAAAGAATCAAATATAATTAGTTATAACTAGGGCCCGGTCTATCAATAAACAATCAAACAAGAAGAGAAATGGAAAGAATCAAATATAATTAGTTAAGACTAGGGCCCGGTCTATCAATAAACAATCAAACAAGAAGAGAAATGAAAAGAATCAAATATAATTAGTTATAACTAGGGCCCGGTCTATCAATAAACAATCAAACAAGAAGAGAAATGGAAAGAATCAAATATAATTAGTTATAACTAGGGCCCGGTCTATCAATAAACAATCAAACAAGAAGAGAAATGGAAAGAATCAAATATAATTAGTTATAACTAGGGCCCGGTCTAACAATAAACAATCAGACAAGAAGAGAAATGGAAAGAATCAAATATAATTAGTTATAACTAGGGCCCGGTCTATCAATAAACAATCAAACAAGAAGAGAAATGGAAAGAATCAAATATAATTAGTTAAGACTAGGGCCCGGTCTATCAATAAACAATCAAACAAGAAGAGAAATGGAAAGAATCAAATATAATTAGTTATAACTAGGGCCCGGTCTATCAATAAACAATCAAACAAGAAGAGAAATGGAAAGAATCAAATATAATTAGTTAAGACTAGGGCCCGGTCTATCAATAAACAATCAAACAAGAAGAGAAATGGAAAGAATCAAATATAAATAGTTAAACTAGGGCCCGGTCTATCAATAAACAATCAAACAAGAAGAGAAATGGAAAGAATCAAATATAATTAGTTATAACTAGGTCCCGGTCTATCAATAAACAATCAAACAAGAAGAGAAATGGAAAGAATCAAATATAATTAGTTATAACTAGGGCCCGGTCTATCAATAAACAATCAAACAAGAAGAGAAATGGAAAGAATCAAATATAATTAGTTATAACTAGGGCCCGGTCTATCAATAAACAATCAAACAAGAAGAGAAATGGAAAGAATCAAATATAATTAGTTATAACTAGGGCCCGGTCTATCAATAAACAATCAAACAAGAAGAGAAATGGAAAGAATCAAATATAATTAGTTATAACTAGGGCCCGGTCTAACAATAAACAATCAAACAAGAAGAGAAATGGAAAGAATCAAATATAATTAGTTATAACTAGGGCCCGGTCTATCAATAAACAATCAAACAAGAAGAGAAATGGAAAGAATCAAATATAATTAGTTAAGACTAGGGCCCGGTCTATCAATAAACAATCAAACAAAAAGAGAAATGGAAAGAATCAAATATAATTAGTTATAACTAGGGCCCGGTCTATCAATAAACAATCAAACAAGAAGAGAAATGGAAAGAATCAAATATAATTAGTTATAACTAGGGCCCCGTCTATCAATAAACAATCAAACAAGAAGAGAAATGGAAAGAATCAAATATAATTAGTTATAACTAGGGCCCGGTCTATCAATAAACAATCAAACAAGAAGAGAAATGGAAAGAATCAAATATAATTAGATATAACTAGGGCCCGGTCTATCAATAAACAATCAAACAAGAAGAGAAATGGAAAGAATCAAATATAATTAGTTATAACTAGGGCCCGGTCTATCAATAAACAATCAAACAAGAAGAAAAATGGAAAGAATCAAATATAATTAGTTATAACTAGGGCCCGGTCTATCAATAAACAATCAAACAAGAAGAGAAATGGAAAGAATCAAATATAATTAGTTATAACTAGGGCCGGGTCTATCAATAAACAATCAAACAAGAAGAGAAATGCAAAGAATCAAATATAATTAGTTATAACTAGGGCCCGGTCTATCAATAAACAATCAAACAAGAAGAGAAATGGAAAGAATCAAATATAATTAGTTAACACTAGGGCCCGGTCTATCAATAAACAATCAAACAAGAAGAGAAATGGAATAAATCAAATATAATTAGTTATAACTAGGGCCCGGTCTATCAATAAACAATCAAACAAGAAGAGAAATGGAAAGAATCAAATATAATAAGTTATAACTAGGGCCCGGTCTATCAATAAACAATCAAACAAGAAGAGAAATGGAAAGAATCAAATATAAATAGTTATAACTAGGGCCCGGTCTATCAATAAACAATCAAACAAGAAGAGAAATGGAAAGAATCAAATATAATTAGTTATAACTAGGGCCCGGTCTATCAATAAACAATCAAACAAGAAGAGAAATGGAAAGAATCAAATATAATTAGTTATAACTAGGGCCCAGTCTATCAATAAACAATCAAACAAGAAGAGAAATGGAAAGAATCAAATATAATTAGTTATAACTAGGGCCCGGTCTATCAATAAACAATCAAACAAGAAGAGAAATGGAAAGAATCAAATATAATTAGTTAAGACTAGGGCCCGGTCTATCAATAAACAATCAAACATGAAGAGAAATGGAAAGAATCAAATATAATTAGTTATTGCTAGGGCCCGGTCTATCAATAAACAATCAAACAAGAAGAGAAATGGAAAGAATCAAATATAATTAGTTATAACTAGGGCCCGGTCTATCAATAAACAATCAAACATGAAGAGAAATGGAAAGAATCAAATATAATTAGTTATAACTAGGGCCCGGTCTATCAATAAACAATCAAACATGAAGAGAAATGGAAAGAATCAAATATAATTAGTTATAACTAGGGCCCGGTCTATCAATAAACAATCAAACAAGAAGAGAAATGGAAAGAATCAAATATAATTAGTTATAACTAGGGCCCGGTCTATCAATAAACAATCAAACATGAAGAGAAATGGAAAGAATCAAATATAATTAGTTATAACTAGGGCCCGGTCTATCAATAAACAATCAAACAAGAAGAGAAATGGAAAGAATCAAATATAATTAGTTATAACTAGGGCCCGGTCTATCAATAAACAATCAAACAAGAAGAGAAATGGAAAGAATCAAATATAATTAGTTATAACTAGGGCCCGGTCTATCAATAAACAATCAAACAAGAAGAGAAATGGAAAGAATCAAATATAATTAGTTATAGCTAGGGCCCTGTCTATCAATAAACAATCAAACATGAAGAGAAATGGAAAGAATCAAATATAATTAGTTATAACTAGGGCCCGGTCTATCAATAAACAATCAAACATGAAGTGAAATGGAAAGAATCAAATATAATTAGTTATAACTAGGGCCCGGTCTATCAATAAACAATCAAACAAGAAGAGAAATGGAAAGAATCAAATATAATTAGTTATAACTAGGGCCCGGTCTATCAATAAACAATCAAACATGAAGAGAAATGGAAAGAATCAAATATAATTAGTTATAACTAGGGCCCGGTCTATCAATAAACAATCAAACAAGAAGAGAAATGGAAAGAATCAAATATAATTAGTTAAGACTAGGGCCCGGTCTATCAATAAACAATCAAACAGGAAGAGAAATGGAAAGAATCAAATATAATTAGTTATAACTAGGGCCCGGTCTATCAATAACCAATCAAACAAGAAGAGAAATGCAAAGAATCAAATATAATTAGTTATAACTAGGGCCCGGTCTATCAATAAACAATCAAACAAGAAGAGAAATGGAAAGAATCAAATATAATTAGTTATAACTAGGGCCCGGTCTATCAATAAACAATCAATCAAGAAGAGAAATGGAAAGAATCAAATATAATTAGTTATAACTAGGGCCCGGTCTATCAATAAACAATCAAACAAGAAGAGAAATGGAAAGAATCAAATGAAATTAGTTATAACTAGGGCCCGGTCTATCAATAAACAATCAAACAAGAAGAGAAATGGAAAGAATCAAATATAATTAGTTATAACTAGGGCCCGGTCTATCAATAAACAATCAAACAAGAAGAGAAATGGAAAGAATCAAATATAATTAGTTATAACTAGGGCCCGGTCTATCAATAAACAATCAAACATGAAGTGAAATGGAATGAATCAAATATAATTAGTTATAACTAGGGCCCGGTCTATCAATAAACAATCAAACATGAAGAGAAATGGAAAGAATCAAATATAATTAGTTATAACTAGGGCCCGGTCTATCAATAAACAATCAAACAAGAAGAGAAATGGAAAGAATCAAATATAATTAGTTATAACTGGGGCCCGGTCTATCAATAAACAATCAAACATGAAGAGAAATGGAAAGAATCAAATATAATTAGTTAAGACTAGGGCCCGGTCTATCAATAAACAATCAAACAAGAAGAGAAATGGAAAGAATCTAATATAATTAGTTATAACTAGGGCCCGGTCTATCAATAACCAATCAAACAAGAAGAGAAATGCAAAGAATCAAATATAATTAGTTATAACTAGGGCCTGGTCTATCAATAAACAATCAAACAAGAAGAGAAATGGAAAGAATCAAATATAATTAGTTATAACTAGGGCCCGGTCTATCAATAAACAATCAAACAAGGAGAGAAATGGAAAGAATCAAATATAATTAGTTATAACTAGGGCCCGGTCTATCAATAACCAATCAAACAAGAAGAGAAATGGAAAGAATCAAATATAATTAGTTAAGACTAGGGCCCGGTCTATCAATAAACAATCAAACAAGAAGAGAAATGGAAAGAATCAAATATAATTAGTTTTAACTAGGGCCCGGTCTATCAATAAACAATCAAACAAGAAGAGAAATGGAAAGAATCAAATATAATTAGTTATAACTAGGGCCCGGTCTATCAATAAACAATCAAACAAGAAGAGAAATGGAAAGAATCAAATATAATTAGTTATAACTAGGGCCCGGTCTATCAATAAACAAACAAACAAGAAGAGAAATGGAAAGAATCAAATATAATTAGTTAAGACTAGGGCCCGGTCTATCAATAAACAATCAAACAAGAAGAGAAATGGAAAGAATCAAATATAATTAGTTATAACTAGGGCCCGGTCTATCAATAAACAATCAAACAAGAAGAGAAATGGAAAGAATCAAATATAATTAGTTATAACTAGGGCCCGGTCTATCAATAAACAATCAAACAAGAAGAGAAATGGAAAGAATCAAATATAATTAGTTATAACTAGGGCCCGGTCTATCAATAAACAATCAAACAAGAAGAGAAATGGAAAGAATCAAATATAATTAGTTATAACTAAGGCCCGGTCTATCAATAAACAATCAAACATGAAGAGAAATGGAGAGAATCAAATATAATTAGTTATAACTAGGGCCAGGTCTATCAATAAACAATCAAACATGAAGAGAAATGGAATGAATCAAATATAATTAGTTATAACTAGGGCCCAGTCTATCAATAACCAATCAAACATGAAGAGAAATGGAAATAATCAAATATAATTAGTTATAACTAGGGCCCGGTCTATCAATAACCAAACAAACATGAAGAGAAATGGAAAGAATCAAATATAATTAGTTATAACTAGGGCCCGGTCTATCAATAAACAATCAAACAAGAAGAGAAATGGAAAGAATCAAATATAATTAGTAATAACTAGGGCCCGGTCTATCAATAAACAATCAAACATGAAGAGAAATGGAAAGAATCAAATATAATTAGTTATAACTAGGGCCCGATCTATCAATAAACAATCAAACAAGAAGAGAAATGGAAAGAATCAAATATAATTAGTTATAACTAGGGCCCGGTCTATCAATAAACAATCAAACATGAAGAGAAATGGAAAAAATCAAATATAATTAGTTATAACTAGGGCCCGGTCTATCAATAAACAATCAAACATGAAGAGAAATGGAAAGAATCAAATATAATTAGTTATAACTAGGGCCTGGTCTATCAATAAACAATCAAACAAGAAGAGAAATGGAAAGAATCAAGTATAATTAGTTATAACTAGGGCCCGGTCTATCAATAAACAATCAAACATAAAGAGAAATGGAAAGAATCAAATATAATTAGTTATAACTAGGGCCCGGTCTATCAATAAACAATCAAACATGAAGAGAAATGGAAAGAATCAAATATAATTAGTTATAACTAGGGCCTGGTCTATCAATAAACAATCAAACAAGAAGAGAAATGGAAAGAATCAAATATAATTAGTTATAACTAGGGCCCGGTCTATCAATAAACAATCAAACATAAAGAGAAATGGAAAGAATCAAATATAATTAGTTATAACTAGGGCCCGGTCTATCAATAAACAATCAAACAAGAAGAGAAATGGAAAGAATCAAATATAATTAGTTATAACTAGGGCCCGGTCTATCAATAAACAATCAAACAAGAAGAGAAATGGAAAGAATCAAATATAATTAGTTATAACTAGGGCCCGGTCTATCAATAAACAATCAATCAAGAAGAGAAATGGAAAGAATCAAATATAATTAGTTATAACTAGGGCCCGGTCTATCAATAAACAATCAAACAAGAAGAGAAATGGAAAGAATCAAATATAATTAGTTATAACTAGGGCCCGGTCTATCAATAAACAATCAAACAAGAAGAGAAATGGAAATAATCAAATATAATTAGTTATAACTAGGGCCCGGTCTATCAATAAACAATCAAACAAGAAGAGAAATGGAAAGAATTAAATATAATTAGTTATAACTAGGGCCCGGTCTATCAATAAACAATCAAACATGAAGAGAAATGGAAAGAATCAAATATAATTAGTTATAACTAGGGCCCGGTCTATCAATAAACAATCAAACATGAAGAGAAATGGAAAGAATCAAATATAATTAGTTATAACTAGGACACGGTCTATCAATAAACAATCAAACAAGAAGAGAAATGGAAAGAATCAAATATTTATTAGTTAAGACTAGGGCCCGGTCTATCAATAAACAATCAAACAAGAAGAGAAATGGAAAGAATCAAATATAATTAGTTATAACTAGGGCCCAGTCTATCAATAACCAATCAAACAAGAAGAGAAATTCAAAGAATCAAATATAATTAGTTATAACTAGGGCCTGGTCTATCAATAAACAATCAAACAAGAAGAGAAATGGAAAGAATCAAATATAATTAGTTATAACTAGGGCCCGGTCTATCAATAAACAATCAAACAAGGAGAGAAATGGAAAGAATCAAATATAATTAGTTATAACTAGGGCCCGGTCTATCAATAACCAATCAAACAAGAAGAGAAATGGAAAGAATCAAATATAATTAGTTAAGACTAGGGCCCGGTCTATCAATAAACAATCAAACAAGAAGAGAAATGGAAAGAATCAAATATAATTTGTTATAACTAGGGCCCGGTCTATCAATAAACAATCAAACAAGAAGAGAAATGGAAAGAATCAAATATAATTAGTTATAACTAGGGCCCGGTCTATCAATAAACAATCAAACAAGAAGAGAAATGGAAAGAATCAAATATAATTAGTTATAACTAGGGCCCGGTCTATCAATAAACAATCAAACAAGAAGAGAAATGGAAAGAATCAAATATAATTAGTTATAACTAGGGCCCGATCTATCAATAAACAATCAAACAAGAAGAGAAATGGAAAGAATCAAATATAATTAGTTATAACTAGGGCCCGGTCTATCAATAAACAATCAAACATGAAGAGAAATGGAAATAATCCAATATAATTAGTTATAACTAGGGCCTGGTCTATCAATAAACAATCAAACAAGAAGAGAAATGGAAAGAATCAAATATAATTAGTTATAACTAGGGCCCGGTCTATCAATAAACAATCAAACATAAAGAGAAATGGAAAGAATCAAATATAATTAGTTATAACTAGGGCCCGGTCTATCAATAAACAATCAAACAAGAAGAGAAATGGAAAGAATCAAATATAATTAGTTATAACTAGGGCCCGGTCTATCAATAAACAATCAAACAAGAAGAGAAATGGAAAGAATCAAATATAATTAGTTATAACTAGGGCCCGGTCTATCAATAAACAATCAATCAAGAAGAGAAATGGAAAGAATCAAATATAATTAGTTATAACTAGGGCCCGGTCTATCAATAAACAATCAAACAAGAAGAGAAATGGAAAGAATCAAATATAATTAGTTATAACTAGGGCCCGGTCTATCAATAAACAATCAAACAAGAAGAGAAATGGAAATAATCAAATATAATTAGTTATAACTAGGGCCCGGTCTATCAATAAACAATCAAACAAGAAGAGAAATGGAAAGAATCAAATATAATTAGTTATAACTAGGGCCCGGTCTATCAATAAACAATCAAACATGAAGAGAAATGGAAAGAATCAAATATAATTAGTTATAACTAGGGCCCGGTCTATCAATAAACAATCAAACATGAAGAGAAATGGAAAGAATCAAATATAATTAGTTATAACTAGGACACGGTCTATCAATAAACAATCAAACAAGAAGAGAAATGGAAAGAATCAAATATTTATTAGTTAAGACTAGGGCCCGGTCTATCAATAAACAATCAAACAAGAAGAGAAATGGAAAGAATCAAATATAATTAGTTATAACTAGGGCCCAGTCTATCAATAACCAATCAAACAAGAAGAGAAATTCAAAGAATCAAATATAATTAGTTATAACTAGGGCCTGGTCTATCAATAAACAATCAAACAAGAAGAGAAATGGAAAGAATCAAATATAATTAGTTATAACTAGGGCCCGGTCTATCAATAAACAATCAAACAAGGAGAGAAATGGAAAGAATCAAATATAATTAGTTATAACTAGGGCCCTGTCTATCAATAACCAATCAAACAAGAAGAGAAATGGAAAGAATCAAATATAATTAGTTAAGACTAGGGCCCGGTCTATCAATAAACAATCAAACAAGAAGAGAAATGGAAAGAATCAAATATAATTTGTTATAACTAGGGCCCGGTCTATCAATAAACAATCAAACAAGAAGAGAAATGGAAAGAATCAAATATAATTAGTTATAACTAGGGCCCGGTCTATCAATAAACAATCAAACAAGAAGAGAAATGGAAAGAATCAAATATAATTAGTTATAACTAGGGCCCGGTCTATCAATAAACAATCAAACAAGAAGAGAAATGGAAAGAATCAAATATAATTAGTTATAACTAGGGCCCGATCTATCAATAAACAATCAAACAAGAAGAGAAATGGAAAGAATCAAATATAATTAGTTATAACTAGGGCCCGGTCTATCAATAAACAATCAAACATGAAGAGAAATGGAAATAATCCAATATAATTAGTTATAACTAGGGCCCGGTCTATCAATAACCAATCAAACATCAAGAGAAATGGAAAGAATCAAATATAATTAGTTATAACTAGGGCCCGGTCTATCAATAAACAATCAAACATGAAGAGAAATGGAGAGAATCAAATATAATTAGTTATAACTAGTGCCAGGTCTATCAATAAACAATCAAACAAGAAGAGAAATGGAAAGAATCAAATATAATTAGTTATAACTAGGGCCCGGTCTATCAATAAACAATCAAACATGAAGAGAAATGGAAAGAATCAAATATAATTAGTTATAACTAGGGCCCAGTCTATCAATAACCAATCAAACATGAAGAGAAATGGGAAGAATCAAATATAATTAGTTATAACTGGGGCCCGGTCTGTCAATAACCAATCAAACATGAAGAGAAATGGAAATAATCAAATATAATTAGTTATAACTAGGGCCCGGTCTATCAATAACCAATCAAACATGAAGAGAAATGGAAAGAATCAAATATAATTAGTTATAACTAGGGCCCGGTCTATCAATAAACAATCAAACAAGAAGAGAAATGGAAAGAATCAAATATAATTAGTTATAACTAGGGCCCGGTCTATCAATAAACAATCAAACATGAAGAGAAATGGAAAAAATCAAATATAATTAGTTATAACTAGGGCCCGGTCTATCAATAAACAATCAAACATGAAGAGAAATGGAAAGAATCAAATATAATTAGTTATAACTAGGGCCCGGTCTATCAATAAACAATCAAACAAGAAGAGAAATGGAAAGAATCAAATATAATTAGTTATAACTAGGGCCCGGTCTATCAATAAACAATCAAACATAAAGAGAAATGGAAAGAATCAAATATAATTAGTTATAACTAGGGCCCGGTCTATCAATAAACAATCAAACAAGAAGAGAAATGGAAAGAATCAAATATAATTAGTTATAACTAGGGCCCGGTCTATCAATAAAAAATCAAACAAGAAGAGAAATGGAAAGAATCAAATATAATTAGTTATAACTAGGGCCCGGTCAATCAATAAACAATCAAACAAGAAGAGAAATGGAAAGAATCAAATATAATTAGTTAAGACTAGGGCCCGGTCTATCAATAAACAATCAAACAGGAAGAGAAATGGAAAGAATCAAATATAATTAGTTATAACTAGGGCCCGGTCTATCAATAACCAATCAAACAAGAAGAGAAATGAAAAGAATCAAATATAATTAGTTATAACTAGGGCCCGGTCTATCAATAAACAATCAAACAAGAAGAGAAATGGAAAGAATCAAATATAATTAGTTATAACTAGGGCCCGGTCTATCAATAAACAATCAATCAAGAAGAGAAATGGAAAGAATCAAATATAATTAGTTATAACTAGGGCCCGGTCTATCAATAAACAATCAAACAAGAAGAGAAATGGAAAGAATCAAATATAATTAGTTATAACTAGGGCCCGGTCTATCAATAAACAATCAAACAAGAAGAGAAATGGAAATAATCAAATATAATTAGTTATAACTAGGGCCCGGTCTATCAATAAACAATCAAACAAGAAGAGAAATGGAAAGAATCAAATATAATTAGTTATAACTAGGGCCCGGTCTATCAATAAACAATCAAACATGAAGAGAAATGGTAAGAATCAAATATAATTAGTTATAACTAGGGCCCGGTCTATCAATAAACAATCAAACATGAAGAGAAATGGAAAGAATCAAATATAATTAGTTATAACTAGGGCCCGGTCTATCAATAAACAATCAAACAAGAAGAGAAATGGAAAGAATCAAATATAATTAGTTATAACTGGGGCCCGGTCTACCAATAAACAATCAAACATGAAGAGAAATGGAAAGAATCAAATATAATTAGTTATAACTAGGACCCGGTCTATCAATAAACAATCAAACAAGAAGAGAAATGGAAAGAATCAAATATTTATTAGTTAAGACTAGGGCCCGGTCTATCAATAAACAATCAAACAAGAAGAGAAACGGAAAGAATCAAATATAATTAGTTATAACTAGGGCCCGGTCAATCAATAACCAATCAAACAAGAAGAGAAATTCAAAGAATCAAATATAATTAGTTATAACTAGGGCCTGGTCTATCAATAAGCAATCAAACAAGAAGAGAAATGGAAAGAATCAAATATAATTAGTTATAACTAGGGCCCGGTCTATCAATAAACAATCAAACATGAAGAGAAATGGAATGAATCAAATATAATTAGTTATAACTAGGGCCCAGTCTATCAATAACCAATCAAACATGAAGAGAAATGGAAATAATCAAATATAATTAGTTATAACTAGGGCCCGGTCTATCAATAACCAAACAAACATGAAGAGAAATGGAAAGAATCAAATATAATTAGTTATAACTAGGGCCCGGTCTATCAATAAACAATCAAACAAGAAGAGAAATGGAAAGAATCAAATATAATTAGTAATAACTAGGGCCCGGTCTATCAATAAACAATCAAACATGAAGAGAAATGGAAAGAATCAAATATAATTAGTTATAACTAGGGCCCGGTCTATCAATAAACAATCAAACAAGAAGAGAAATGGAAAGAATCAAATATAATTAGTTATAACTAGGGCCCGGTCTATCAATAAACAATCAAACATGAAGAGAAATGGAAAAAATCAAATATAATTAGTTATAACTAGGGCCCGGTCTATCAATAAACAATCAAACATGAAGAGAAATGGATAGAATCAAATATAATTAGTTATAACTAGGGCCCGGTCTAACAATAAACAATCAAACAAGAAGAGAAATGGAAAGAATCAAATATAATTAGTTATAACTAGGGCCCGGTCTATCAATAAACAATCAAACATAAAGAGAAATGGAAAGAATCAAATATAATTAGTTATAACTAGGGCCCGGTCTATCAATAAACAATCAAACAAGAAGAGAAATGGAAAGAATCAAATATAATTAGTTATAACTAGGGCCCGGTCTATCAATAAAAAATCAAACAAGAAGAGAAATGGAAAGAATCAAATATAATTAGTTATAACTAGGGCCCGGTCAATCAATAAACAATCAAACAAGAAGAGAAATGGAAAGAATCAAATATAATTAGTTAAGACTAGGGCCCGGTCTATCAATAAACAATCAAACAGGAAGAGAAATGGAAAGAATCAAATATAATTAGTTATAACTAGGGCCCGGTCTATCAATAACCAATCAAACAAGAAGAGAAATGCAAAGAATCAAATATAATTAGTTATAACTAGGGCCCGGTCTATCAATAAACAATCAAACAAGAAGAGAAATGGAAAGAATCAAATATAATTAGTTATAACTAGGGCCCGGTCTATCAATAAACAATCAATCAAGAAGAGCAATGGAAAGAATCAAATATAATTAGTTATAACTAGGGCCCGGTCTATCAATAAACAATCAAACAAGAAGAGAAATGGAAAGATTCAAATATAATTAGTTATAACTAGGGCCCGGTCTATCAATAAACAATCAAACAAGAAGAGAAATGGAAATAATCAAATATAATTAGTTATAACTAGGGCCCGGTCTATCAATAAACAATCAAACAAGAAGAGAAATGGAAAGAATCAAATATAATTAGTTATAACTAGGGCCCGGTCTATCAATAAACAATCAAACATGAAGAGAAATGGAAAGAATCAAATATAATTAGTTATAACTAGGGCCCGGTCTATCAATAAACAATCAAACATGAAGAGAAATGGAAAGAATCAAATATAATTAGTTATAACTAGGACACGGTCTATCAATAAACAATCAAACAAGAAGAGAAATGGAAAGAATCAAATATAATTAGTTATAACTAGGGCCCGGTCTATCAATAAACAATCAAACAAGAAGAGAAATGGAAAGAATCAAATATAATTAGTTATAACTAGGGCCCGGTCTATCAATAAACAATCAAACAAGAAGAGAAATGGAAAGAATCAAATATAATTAGTTATAACTAAGGCCCGGTCTATCAATAAACAATCAAACATGAAGAGAAATGGAGAGAATCAAATATAATTAGTTATAACTAGGGCCAGGTCTATCAATAAACAATCAAACAAGAAGAGAAATGGAAAGAATCAAATATAATTAGTTATAACTAGGGCCCGGTCTATCAATAAACAATCAAACATGAAGAGAAATGGAATGAATCAAATATAATTAGTTATAACTAGGGCCCAGTCTATCAATAACCAATCAAACATGAAGAGAAATGGAAATAATCAAATATAATTAGTTATAACTAGGGCCCGGTCTATCAATAACCAAACAAACATGAAGAGAAATGGAAAGAATCAAATATAATTAGTTATAACTAGGGCCCGGTCTATCAATAAACAATCAAACAAGAAGAGAAATGGAAAGAATCAAATATAATTAGTAATAACTAGTTCCCGGTCTATCAATAAACAATCAAACACGAAGAGAAATGGAAAGAATCAAATATAATTAGTTATAACTAGGGCCCGGTCTATCAATAAACAATCAAACAAGAAGAGAAATGGAAAGAATCAAATATAATTAGTTATAACTAGGGCCCGGTCTATCAATAAACAATCAAACATGAAGAGAAATGGAAAAAATCAAATATAATTAGTTATAACTAGGGCCCGGTCTATCAATAAACAATCAAACATGAAGAGAAATGGAAAGAATCAAATATAATTAGTTATAACTAGGGCCCGGTCTATCAATAAACAATCAAACAAGAAGAGAAATGGAAAGAATCAAATATAATTAGTTATAACTAGGGCCCGGTCTATCAATAAACAATCAAACATAAAGAGAAATGGAAAGAATCAAATATAATTAGTTAAGACTAGGGCCCGGTCTATCAATAAACAATCAAACAGGAAGAGAAATGGAAAGAATCAAATATAATTAGTTATAACTAGGGCCCGGTCTATCAATAACCAATCAAACAAGAAGAGAAATGCAAAGAATCAAATATAATTAGTTATAACTAGGGCCCGGTCTATCAATAAACAATCAAACAAGAAGAGAAATGGAATGAATCAAATATAATTAGTTATAACTAGGGCCCGGTCTATCAATAAACAATCAATCAAGAAGAGAAATGGAAAGAATCAAATATAATTAGTTATAACTAGGGCCCGGTCTATCAATAAACAATCAAACAAGAAGAGAAATGGAAAGAATCAAAAATAATTAGTTATAACTAGGGCCCGGTCTATCAATAAACAATCAAACAAGAAGAGAAATGGAAATAATCAAATATAATTAGTTATAACTAGGGCCCGGTCTATCAATAAACAATCAAACAAGAAGAGAAATGGAAAGAATCAAATATAATTAGTTATAACTAGGGCCCGGTCTATCAATAAACAATCAAACATGAAGAGAAATGGAATGAATCAAATATAATTAGTTATAACTAGGGCCCGGTCTATCAATAAACAATCAAACATGAAGAGAAATGGAAAGAATCAAATATAATTAGTTATAACTAGGACACGGTCTATCAATAAACAATCAAACAAGAAGAGAAATGGAAAGAATCAAATATTTATTAGTTAAGACTAGGGCCCGGTCTATCAATAAACAATCAAACAAGAAGAGAAATGGAAAGAATCAAATATAATTAGTTATAAGTAGGGCCCGGTCTATCAATAACCAATCAAACAAGAAGAGAAATTCAAAGAATCAAATATAATTAGTTATAACTAGGGCCTGGTCTATCAATAAACAATCAAACAAGAAGAGAAATGGAGAGAATCAAATATAATTAGTTATAACTAGGGCCCGGTCTATCAATAAACAATCAAACAAGGAGAGAAATGGAAAGAATCAAATATAATTAGTTATAACTAGGGCCCGGTCTATCAATAACCAATCAAACAAGAAGAGAAATGGAAAGAATCAAATATAATTAGTTAAGACTAGGGCCCGGTCTATCAATAAACAATTAAACAAGAAGAGAAATGGAAAGAATCAAATATAATTAGTTATAACTAGGGCCCGGTCTATCAATAAACAATCAAACAAGAAGAGAAATGGAAAGAATCAAATATAATTAGTTATAACTAGGGCCCGGTCTATCAATAAACAATCAAACAAGAAGAGAAATGGAAAGAATCAAATATAATTAGTTATAACTAGGGCCCGGTCTATCAATAAACAATCAAACAAGAAGAGAAATGGAAAGAATCAAATATAATTAGTTATAACTAGGGCCCGATCTATCAATAAACAATCAAACAAGAAGAGAAATGGAAAGAATCAAATATAATTAGTTATAACTAGGGCCCGGTCTATCAATAAACAATCAAACATGAAGAGAAATGGAAATAATCCAATATAATTAGTTATAACTAGGGCCCGATCTATCAATAACCAATCAAACATCAAGAGAAATGGAAAGAATCAAATATAATTAGTTATAACTAGGGCCCGGTCTATCAATAAACAATCAAACATGAAGAGAAATGGAGAGAATCAAATATAATTAGTTATAACTAGTGCCAGGTCTATCAATAAACAATCAAACAAGAAGAGAAATGGAAAGAATCAAATATAATTAGTTATAACTAGGGCCCGGTCTATCAATAAACAATCAAACATGAAGAGAAATGGAAAGAATCAAATATAATTAGTTATAACTAGGGCCCAGTCTATCAATAACCAATCAAACATGAAGAGAAATGGGAAGAATCAAATATAATTAGTTATAACTGGGGCCCGGTCTGTCAATAACCAATCAAACATGAAGAGAAATGGAAATAATCAAATATAATTAGTTATAACTAGGGCCCGGTCTATCAATAACCAATCAAACATGAAGAGAAATGGAAAGAATCAAATATAATTAGTTATAACTAGGGCCCGGTCTATCAATAAACAATCAAACAAGAAGAGAAATGGAAAGAATCAAATATAATTAGTTATAACTAGGGCCCGGTCTATCAATAAACAATCAAACATGAAGAGAAATGGAAAAAATCAAATATAATTAGTTATAACTAGGGCCCGGTCTATCAATAAACAATCAAACATGAAGAGAAATGGAAAGAATCAAATATAATTAGTTATAACTAGGGCCCGGTCTATCAATAAACAATCAAACAAGAAGAGAAATGGAAGGAATCAAATATAATTAGTTATAACTAGGGCCCGGTCTATCAATAAACAATCAAACATAAAGAGAAATGGAAAGAATCAAATATAATTAGTTGTAACTAGGGCCCGGTCTATCAATAAACAATCAAACAAGAAGAGAAATGGAAAGAATCAAATATAATTAGTTATAACTAGGGCCCGGTCTATCAATAAAAAATCAAACAAGAAGAGAAATGGAAAGAATCAAATATAATTAGTTATAACTAGGGCCCGGTCAATCAATAAACAATCAAACAAGAAGAGAAATGGAAAGAATCAAATATAATTAGTTAAGACTAGGGCCCGGTCTATCAATAAACAATCAAACAGGAAGAGAAATGGAAAGAATCAAATATAATTAGTTATAACTAGGGCCCGGTCTATCAATAACCAATCAAACAAGAAGAGAAATGAAAAGAATCAAATATAATTAGTTATAACTAGGGCCCGGTCTATCAATAAACAATCAAACAAGAAGAGAAATGGAAAGAATCAAATATAATTAGTTATAACTAGGGCCCGGTCTATCAATAAACAATCAATCAAGAAGAGAAATGGAAAGAATCAAATATAATTAGTTATAACTAGGGCCCGGTCTATCAATAAACAATCAAACAAGAAGAGAAATGGAAATAATCAAATATAATTAGTTATAACTAGGGCCCGGTCTATCAATAAACAATCAAACAAGAAGAGAAATGGGAAGAATCAAATATAATTAGTTATAACTAGGGCCCGGTCTATCAATAAACAATCAAACATGAAGAGAAATGGAAAGAATCAAATATAATTAGTTATAACTAGGGCCCGGTCTATCAATAAACAATCAAACATGAAGAGAAATGGAAAGAATCAAATATAATTAGTTATAACTAGGGCCCGGTCTATCAATAAACAATCAAACAAGAAGAGAAATGGAAAGAATCAAATATAATTAGTTATAACTGGGGCCCGGTCTACCAATAAACAATCAAACATGAAGAGAAATGGAAAGAATCAAATATAATTAGTTATAACTAGGACCCGGTCTATCAATAAACGATCAAACAAGAAGAGAAATGGAAAGAATCAAATATTTATTAGTTAAGACTAGGGCCCGGTCTATCAATAAACAATCAAACAAGAAGAGAAATGGAAAGAATCAAATATAATTAGTTATAACTAGGGCCCGGTCAATCAATAACCAATCAAACAAGAAGAGAAATTCAAAGAATCAAATATAATTAGTTATAACTAGGGCCTGGTCTATCAATAAACAATCAAACAAGAAGAGAAATGGAAAGAATCAAATATAATTAGTTATAACTAGGGCCCGGTCTATCAATAAACAATCAAACAAGGAGAGAAATGGAAAGAATCAAATATAATTAGTTATAACTAGGGCCCGGTCTATCAATAACCAATCAAACAAGAAGAGAAATGGAAAGAATCAAATATAATTAGTTAAGACTAGGGCCCGGTCTATCAATAAACAATCAAACAAGAAGAGAAATGGAAAGAATCAAATATAATTAGTTATAACTAGGGCCCGGTCTATCAATAAACAATCAAACAAGAAGAGAAATGGAAAGAATCAAATATAATTAGTTATAACTAGGGCCCGGTCTATCAATAAACAATCAAACAAGAAGAGAAATGGAAAGAATCAAATATAATTAGTTATAACTAGGGCCCGGTCTATCAATAAACAATCAAACAAGAAGAGAAATGGAAAGAATCAAATATAATTAGTTATAACTAGGGCCCGATCTATCAATAAACAATCAAACAAGAAGAGAAATGGAAAGAATCAAATATAATTAGTTATAACTAGGGCCCGGTCTATCAATAAACAATCAAACAAGAAGAGAAATGGAAAGAATCAAATATAATTAGTTAAGACTAGGGCCCGGTCTATCAATAAACAATCAAACAAGAAGAGAAATGCAAAGAATCAAATATAATTAGTTATAACTAGGGCCCGGTCTATCAATAAACAATCAAACAAGAAGAGAAATGGAAAGAATCAAATATAATTAGTTATAACTAGGGCCAGGTCTATCAATAAACAATCAAACAAGAAGAGAAATGGAAAGAATCAAATATAATTAGTTATAACTAGGGCCCGGTCTATCAAGAAACAATCAAACATGAAGAGAAATGGAAAGAATCAAATATAATTAGTTATAACTAGGGCCCAGTCTATCAATAACCAATCAAACATGAAGAGAAATGGGAAGAATCAAATATAATTAGTTATAACTGGGGCCCGGTCTGTCAATAACCAATCAAACATGAAGAGAAATGGAAATAATCAAATATAATTAGTTATAACTAGGGCCCGGTCTATCAATAACCAATCAAACATGAAGAGAAATGGAAAGAATCAAATATAATTAGTTATAACTAGGGCCCGGTCTATCAATAAACAATCAAACAAGAAGAGAAATGGAAAGAATCAAATATAATTAGTTATAACTAGGGCCCGGTCTATCAATAAACAATCAAACATGAAGAGAAATGAAAAGAATCAAATATAATTAGTTATAACTAGGGCCCGGTCTATCAATAAACAATCAAACAAGAAGAGAAATGGAAAGAATCAAATATAATTAGTTATAACTAGGGCCCGGTCTATCAATAAACAATCAAACATTAAGAGAAATGGAAAAAATCAAATATAATTAGTTATAACTAGGGCCCGGTCTATCAATAAACAATCAAACATGAAGAGAAATGGAAAGAATCAAATATAATTAGTTATAACTAGGGCCCGGTCTATCAATAAACAATCAAACATGAAGAGAAATGGAAAGAATCAAATATAATTAGTTATAACTAGGGCCCGGTCTATCAATAAACAATCAAACATGAAGAGAAATGGAAAGAATCAAATATAATTAGTTATAACTAGGGCCCGGTCTATCAATAAACAATCAAACAAGAAGAGAAATGGAAAGAATCAAATATAATTAGTTATAACTAGGGCCCGGTCTATCAATAAACAATCAAACATAAAGAGAAATGGAAAGAATCAAATATAATTAGTTATAACTAGGGCCCGGTCTATCAATAAACAATCAAACAAGAAGAGAAATGGAAAGAATCAAATATAATTAGTTATAACTAGGGCCCGGCCTATCAATAAACAATCAAACAAGAAGAGAAATGGAAAGAATCAAATATAATTAGTTATAACTAGGGCCCGGTCAATCAATAAACAATCAAACAAGAAGAGAAATGGAAAGAATCAAATATAATTAGTTAAGACTAGGGCCCGGTCTATCAATAAACAATCAAACAGGAAGAGAAATGGAAAGAATCAAATATAATTAGTTATAACTAGGGCCCGGTCTATCAATAACCAATCAAACAAGAAGAGAAATGAAAAGAATCAAATATAATTAGTTATAACTAGGGCCCGGTCTATCAATAAACAATCAAACAAGAAGAGAAATGGAAAGAATCAAATATAATTAGTTATAACTAGGGCCCGGTCTATCAATAAACAATCAATCAAGAAGAGAAATGGAAAGAATCAAATATAATTAGTTATAACTAGGGCCCGGTCTATCAATAAACAATCAAACAAGAAGAGAAATGGAAAGAATCAAATATAATTAGTTATAACTAGGGCCCGGTCTATCAATAAACAATCAAACAAGAAGAGAAATGGAAATAATCAAATATAATTAGTTATAACTAGGGCCCGGTCTATCAATAAACAATCAAACAAGAAGAGAAATGGAAAGAATCAAATATAATTAGTTATAACTAGGGCCCGGTCTATCAATAAACAATCAAACATGAAGAGAAATGGTAAGAATCAAATATAATTAGTTATAACTAGGGCCCGGTCTATCAATAAACAATCAAACATGAAGAGAAATGGAAAGAATCAAATATAATTAGTTATAACTAGGGCCCGGTCTATCAATAAACAATCAAACAAGAAGAGAAATGGAAAGAATCAAATATAATTAGTTATAACTGGGGCCCGGTCTACCAATAAACAATCAAACATGAAGAGAAATGGAAAGAATCAAATATAATTAGTTATAACTAGGACCCGGTCTATCAATAAACAATCAAACAAGAAGAGAAATGGAAAGAATCAAATATTTATTAGTTAAGACTAGGGCCCGGTCTATCAATAAACAATCAAACAAGAAGAGAAACGGAAAGAATCAAATATAATTAGTTATAACTAGGGCCCGGTCAATCAATAACCAATCAAACAAGAAGAGAAATTCAAAGAATCAAATATAATTAGTTATAACTAGGGCCTGGTCTATCAATAAGCAATCAAACAAGAAGAGAAATGGAAAGAATCAAATATAATTAGTTATAACTAGGGCCCGGTCTATCAATAAACAATCAAACATGAAGAGAAATGGAATGAATCAAATATAATTAGTTATAACTAGGGCCCAGTCTATCAATAACCAATCAAACATGAAGAGAAATGGAAATAATCAAATATAATTAGTTATAACTAGGGCCCGGTCTATCAATAACCAAACAAACATGAAGAGAAATGGAAAGAATCAAATATAATTAGTTATAACTAGGGCCCGGTCTATCAATAAACAATCAAACAAGAAGAGAAATGGAAAGAATCAAATATAATTAGTAATAACTAGGGCCCGGTCTATCAATAAACAATCAAACATGAAGAGAAATGGAAAGAATCAAATATAATTAGTTATAACTAGGGCCCGGTCTATCAATAAACAATCAAACAAGAAGAGAAATGGAAAGAATCAAATATAATTAGTTATAACTAGGGCCCGGTCTATCAATAAACAATCAAACATGAAGAGAAATGGAAAAAATCAAATATAATTAGTTATAACTAGGGCCCGGTCTATCAATAAACAATCAAACATGAAGAGAAATGGATAGAATCAAATATAATTAGTTATAACTAGGGCCCGGTCTAACAATAAACAATCAAACAAGAAGAGAAATGGAAAGAATCAAATATAATTAGTTATAACTAGGGCCCGGTCTATCAATAAACAATCAAACATAAAGAGAAATGGAAAGAATCAAATATAATTAGTTATAACTAGGGCCCGGTCTATCAATAAACAATCAAACAAGAAGAGAAATGGAAAGAATCAAATATAATTAGTTATAACTAGGGCCCGGTCTATCAATAAAAAATCAAACAAGAAGAGAAATGGAAAGAATCAAATATAATTAGTTATAACTAGGGCCCGGTCAATCAATAAACAATCAAACAAGAAGAGAAATGGAAAGAATCAAATATAATTAGTTAAGACTAGGGCCCGGTCTATCAATAAACAATCAAACAGGAAGAGAAATGGAAAGAATCAAATATAATTAGTTATAACTAGGGCCCGGTCTATCAATAACCAATCAAACAAGAAGAGAAATGCAAAGAATCAAATATAATTAGTTATAACTAGGGCCCGGTCTATCAATAAACAATCAAACAAGAAGAGAAATGGAAAGAATCAAATATAATTAGTTATAACTAGGGCCCGGTCTATCAATAAACAATCAATCAAGAAGAGCAATGGAAAGAATCAAATATAATTAGTTATAACTAGGGCCCGGTCTATCAATAAACAATCAAACAAGAAGAGAAATGGAAAGATTCAAATATAATTAGTTATAACTAGGGCCCGGTCTATCAATAAACAATCAAACAAGAAGAGAAATGGAAATAATCAAATATAATTAGTTATAACTAGGGCCCGGTCTATCAATAAACAATCAAACAAGAAGAGAAATGGAAAGAATCAAATATAATTAGTTATAACTAGGGCCCGGTCTATCAATAAACAATCAAACATGAAGAGAAATGGAAAGAATCAAATATAATTAGTTATAACTAGGGCCCGGTCTATCAATAAACAATCAAACATGAAGAGAAATGGAAAGAATCAAATATAATTAGTTATAACTAGGACACGGTCTATCAATAAACAATCAAACAAGAAGAGAAATGGAAAGAATCAAATATAATTAGTTATAACTAGGGCCCGGTCTATCAATAAACAATCAAACAAGAAGAGAAATGGAAAGAATCAAATATAATTAGTTATAACTAGGGCCCGGTCTATCAATAAACAATCAAACAAGAAGAGAAATGGAAAGAATCAAATATAATTAGTTATAACTAAGGCCCGGTCTATCAATAAACAATCAAACATGAAGAGAAATGGAGAGAATCAAATATAATTAGTTATAACTAGGGCCAGGTCTATCAATAAACAATCAAACAAGAAGAGAAATGGAAAGAATCAAATATAATTAGTTATAACTAGGGCCCGGTCTATCAATAAACAATCAAACATGAAGAGAAATGGAATGAATCAAATATAATTAGTTATAACTAGGGCCCAGTCTATCAATAACCAATCAAACATGAAGAGAAATGGAAATAATCAAATATAATTAGTTATAACTAGGGCCCGGTCTATCAATAACCAAACAAACATGAAGAGAAATGGAAAGAATCAAATATAATTAGTTATAACTAGGGCCCGGTCTATCAATAAACAATCAAACAAGAAGAGAAATGGAAAGAATCAAATATAATTAGTAATAACTAGTTCCCGGTCTATCAATAAACAATCAAACACGAAGAGAAATGGAAAGAATCAAATATAATTAGTTATAACTAGGGCCCGGTCTATCAATAAACAATCAAACAAGAAGAGAAATGGAAAGAATCAAATATAATTAGTTATAACTAGGGCCCGGTCTATCAATAAACAATCAAACATGAAGAGAAATGGAAAAAATCAAATATAATTAGTTATAACTAGGGCCCGGTCTATCAATAAACAATCAAACATGAAGAGAAATGGAAAGAATCAAATATAATTAGTTATAACTAGGGCCCGGTCTATCAATAAACAATCAAACAAGAAGAGAAATGGAAAGAATCAAATATAATTAGTTATAACTAGGGCCCGGTCTATCAATAAACAATCAAACATAAAGAGAAATGGAAAGAATCAAATATAATTAGTTATAACTAGGGCCCGGTCTATCAATAAACAATCAAACAAGAAGAGAAATGGAAAGAATCAAATATAATTAGTTATAACTAGGGCCCGGTCTATCAATAAAAAATCAAACAAGAAGAGAAATGGAAAGAATCAAATATAATTAGTTATAACTAGGGCCCGGTCAATCAATAAACAATCAAACAAGAAGAGAAATGGAAAGAATCAAATATAATTAGTTAAGACTAGGGCCCGGTCTATCAATAAACAATCAAACAGGAAGAGAAATGGAAAGAATCAAATATAATTAGTTATAACTAGGGCCCGGTCTATCAATAACCAATCAAACAAGAAGAGAAATGCAAAGAATCAAATATAATTAGTTATAACTAGGGCCCGGTCTATCAATAAACAATCAAACAAGAAGAGAAATGGAATGAATCAAATATAATTAGTTATAACTAGGGCCCGGTCTATCAATAAACAATCAATCAAGAAGAGAAATGGAAAGAATCAAATATAATTAGTTATAACTAGGGCCCGGTCTATCAATAAACAATCAAACAAGAAGAGAAATGGAAAGAATCAAAAATAATTAGTTATAACTAGGGCCCGGTCTATCAATAAACAATCAAACAAGAAGAGAAATGGAAATAATCAAATATAATTAGTTATAACTAGGGCCCGGTCTATCAATAAACAATCAAACAAGAAGAGAAATGGAAAGAATCAAATATAATTAGTTATAACTAGGGCCCGGTCTATCAATAAACAATCAAACATGAAGAGAAATGGAATGAATCAAATATAATTAGTTATAACTAGGGCCCGGTCTATCAATAAACAATCAAACATGAAGAGAAATGGAAAGAATCAAATATAATTAGTTATAACTAGGACACGGTCTATCAATAAACAATCAAACAAGAAGAGAAATGGAAAGAATCATATATTTATTAGTTAAGACTAGGGCCCGGTCTATCAATAAACAATCAAACAAGAAGAGAAATGGAAAGAATCAAATATAATTAGTTATAAGTAGGGCCCGGTCTATCAATAACCAATCAAACAAGAAGAGAAATTCAAAGAATCAAATATAATTAGTTATAACTAGGGCCTGGTCTATCAATAAACAATCAAACAAGAAGAGAAATGGAGAGAATCAAATATAATTAGTTATAACTAGGGCCCGGTCTATCAATAAACAATCAAACAAGGAGAGAAATGGAAAGAATCAAATATAATTAGTTATAACTAGGGCCCGGTCTATCAATAACCAATCAAACAAGAAGAGAAATGGAAAGAATCAAATATAATTAGTTAAGACTAGGGCCCGGTCTATCAATAAACAATCAAACAAGAAGAGAAATGGAAAGAATCAAATATAATTAGTTATAACTAGGGCCCGGTCTATCAATAAACAATCAAACAAGAAGAGAAATGGAAAGAATCAAATATAATTAGTTATAACTAGGGCCCGGTCTATCAATAAACAATCAAACAAGAAGAGAAATGGAAAGAATCAAATATAATTAGTTATAACTAGGGCCCGGTCTATCAATAAACAATCAAACAAGAAGAGAAATGGAAAGAATCAAATATAATTAGTTATAACTAGGGCCCGATCTATCAATAAACAATCAAACAAGAAGAGAAATGGAAAGAATCAAATATAATTAGTTATAACTAGGGCCCGGTCTATCAATAAACAATCAAACATGAAGAGAAATGGAAATAATCCAATATAATTAGTTATAACTAGGGCCCGATCTATCAATAACCAATCAAACATCAAGAGAAATGGAAAGAATCAAATATAATTAGTTATAACTAGGGCCCGGTCTATCAATAAACAATCAAACATGAAGAGAAATGGAGAGAATCAAATATAATTAGTTATAACTAGTGCCAGGTCTATCAATAAACAATCAAACAAGAAGAGAAATGGAAAGAATCAAATATAATTAGTTATAACTAGGGCCCGGTCTATCAATAAACAATCAAACATGAAGAGAAATGGAAAGAATCAAATATAATTAGTTATAACTAGGGCCCAGTCTATCAATAACCAATCAAACATGAAGAGAAATGGGAAGAATCAAATATAATTAGTTATAACTGGGGCCCGGTCTGTCAATAACCAATCAAACATGAAGAGAAATGGAAATAATCAAATATAATTAGTTATAACTAGGGCCCGGTCTATCAATAACCAATCAAACATGAAGAGAAATGGAAAGAATCAAATATAATTAGTTATAACTAGGGCCCGGTCTATCAATAAACAATCAAACAAGAAGAGAAATGGAAAGAATCAAATATAATTAGTTATAACTAGGGCCCGGTCTATCAATAAACAATCAAACATGAAGAGAAATGGAAAAAATCAAATATAATTAGTTATAACTAGGGCCCGGTCTATCAATAAACAATCAAACATGAAGAGAAATGGAAAGAATCAAATATAATTAGTTATAACTAGGGCCCGGTCTATCAATAAACAATCAAACAAGAAGAGAAATGGAAGGAATCAAATATAATTAGTTATAACTAGGGCCCGGTCTATCAATAAACAATCAAACATAAAGAGAAATGGAAAGAATCAAATATAATTAGTTGTAACTAGGGCCCGGTCTATCAATAAACAATCAAACAAGAAGAGAAATGGAAAGAATCAAATATAATTAGTTATAACTAGGGCCCGGTCTATCAATAAAAAATCAAACAAGAAGAGAAATGGAAAGAATCAAATATAATTAGTTATAACTAGGGCCCGGTCAATCAATAAACAATCAAACAAGAAGAGAAATGGAAAGAATCAAATATAATTAGTTAAGACTAGGGCCCGGTCTATCAATAAACAATCAAACAGGAAGAGAAATGGAAAGAATCAAATATAATTAGTTATAACTAGGGCCCGGTCTATCAATAACCAATCAAACAAGAAGAGAAATGAAAAGAATCAAATATAATTAGTTATAACTAGGGCCCGGTCTATCAATAAACAATCAAACAAGAAGAGAAATGGAAAGAATCAAATATAATTAGTTATAACTAGGGCCCGGTCTATCAATAAACAATCAATCAAGAAGAGAAATGGAAAGAATCAAATATAATTAGTTATAACTAGGGCCCGGTCTATCAATAAACAATCAAACAAGAAGAGAAATGGAAATAATCAAATATAATTAGTTATAACTAGGGCCCGGTCTATCAATAAACAATCAAACAAGAAGAGAAATGGAAAGAATCAAATATAATTAGTTATAACTAGGGCCCGGTCTATCAATAAACAATCAAACATGAAGAGAAATGGAAAGAATCAAATATAATTAGTTATAACTAGGGCCCGGTCTATCAATAAACAATCAAACATGAAGAGAAATGGAAAGAATCAAATATAATTAGTTATAACTAGGGCCCGGTCTATCAATAAACAATCAAACAAGAAGAGAAATGGAAAGAATCAAATATAATTAGTTATAACTGGGGCCCGGTCTACCAATAAACAATCAAACATGAAGAGAAATGGAAAGAATCAAATATAATTAGTTATAACTAGGACCCGGTCTATCAATAAACGATCAAACAAGAAGAGAAATGGAAAGAATCAAATATTTATTAGTTAAGACTAGGGCCCGGTCTATCAATAAACAATCAAACAAGAAGAGAAATGGAAAGAATCAAATATAATTAGTTATAACTAGGGCCCGGTCAATCAATAACCAATCAAACAAGAAGAGAAATTCAAAGAATCAAATATAATTAGTTATAACTAGGGCCTGGTCTATCAATAAACAATCAAACAAGAAGAGAAATGGAAAGAATCAAATATAATTAGTTATAACTAGGGCCCGGTCTATCAATAAACAATCAAACAAGGAGAGAAATGGAAAGAATCAAATATAATTAGTTATAACTAGGGCCCGGTCTATCAATAACCAATCAAACAAGAAGAGAAATGGAAAGAATCAAATATAATTAGTTAAGACTAGGGCCCGGTCTATCAATAAACAATCAAACAAGAAGAGAAATGGAAAGAATCAAATATAATTAGTTATAACTAGGGCCCGGTCTATCAATAAACAATCAAACAAGAAGAGAAATGGAAAGAATCAAATATAATTAGTTATAACTAGGGCCCGGTCTATCAATAAACAATCAAACAAGAAGAGAAATGGAAAGAATCAAATATAATTAGTTATAACTAGGGCCCGGTCTATCAATAAACAATCAAACAAGAAGAGAAATGGAAAGAATCAAATATAATTAGTTATAACTAGGGCCCGATCTATCAATAAACAATCAAACAAGAAGAGAAATGGAAAGAATCAAATATAATTAGTTATAACTAGGGCCCGGTCTATCAATAAACAATCAAACAAGAAGAGAAATGGAAAGAATCAAATATAATTAGTTAAGACTAGGGCCCGGTCTATCAATAAACAATCAAACAAGAAGAGAAATGCAAAGAATCAAATATAATTAGTTATAACTAGGGCCCGGTCTATCAATAAACAATCAAACAAGAAGAGAAATGGAAAGAATCAAATATAATTAGTTATAACTAGGGCCAGGTCTATCAATAAACAATCAAACAAGAAGAGAAATGGAAAGAATCAAATATAATTAGTTATAACTAGGGCCCGGTCTATCAAGAAACAATCAAACATGAAGAGAAATGGAAAGAATCAAATATAATTAGTTATAACTAGGGCCCAGTCTATCAATAACCAATCAAACATGAAGAGAAATGGGAAGAATCAAATATAATTAGTTATAACTGGGGCCCGGTCTGTCAATAACCAATCAAACATGAAGAGAAATGGAAATAATCAAATATAATTAGTTATAACTAGGGCCCGGTCTATCAATAACCAATCAAACATGAAGAGAAATGGAAAGAATCAAATATAATTAGTTATAACTAGGGCCCGGTCTATCAATAAACAATCAAACAAGAAGAGAAATGGAAAGAATCAAATATAATTAGTTATAACTAGGGCCCGGTCTATCAATAAACAATCAAACATGAAGAGAAATGAAAAGAATCAAATATAATTAGTTATAACTAGGGCCCGGTCTATCAATAAACAATCAAACAAGAAGAGAAATGGAAAGAATCAAATATAATTAGTTATAACTAGGGCCCGGTCTATCAATAAACAATCAAACATTAAGAGAAATGGAAAAAATCAAATATAATTAGTTATAACTAGGGCCCGGTCTATCAATAAACAATCAAACATGAAGAGAAATGGAAAGAATCAAATATAATTAGTTATAACTAGGGCCCGGTCTATCAATAAACAATCAAACAAGAAGAGAAATGGAAAGAATCAAATATAATTAGTTATAACTAGGGCCCGGTCTATCAATAAACAATCAAACAAGAAGAGAAATGGAATGAATCAAATATAATTAGTTATAACTAGGGCCCGGTCTATCAATAAACAATCAAACAAGAAGAGAAATGGAAAGAATCAAATATAATTAGTTATAACTAGGGCCCGGTCTATCAATAAACAATCAAACAAGAAGAGAAATGGAAAGAATCAAATATAATTAGTTATAACTAGGGCCCGGTCTATCAATAAACAATCAAACAAGAAGAGAAATGGAAAGAATCAAATATAATTAGTTATAACTAGGGCCCTGTCTATCAATAAACAATCAAACATGAAGAGAAATGGAAAGAATCAAATATAATTAGTTATAATTAGGGCCCGGTCTATCAATAAACAATCAAACATGAAGAGAAATGGAAAGAATCAAATATAATTAGTTATAACTAGGGCCCGGTCTATCAATAAACAATCAAACAAGAAGAGAAATGGAAAGAATCAAATATAATTAGTTATAACTAGGGCCCGGTCTATCAATAAACAATCAAACATGAAGAGAAATGGAAAGAATCAAATATAATTAGTTATAACTAGGGCCCGGTCTATCAATAAACAATCAAACAAGAAGAGAAATGGAAAGAATCAAATATAATTAGTTAAGAATAGGGCCCGGTATATCAATAAACAATCAAACAAGAAGAGAAATGGAAAGAATGAAATATAATTAGTTATAACTAGGGCCCGGTCTATCAATAACCGATCAAACAAGAAGAGAAATGCAAAGAATCAAATATAATTAGTTATAACTAGGGCCCGGTCTATCAATAAACAATCAAACAAGAAGAGAAATGGAAAGAATCAAATATAATTAGTTATAACTAGGGCCCGGTCTATCAATAAACAATCAAACATGAAGAGAAATGGACAGAATCAAATATAATTAGTTATAACTAGGGCCCGGTCTATCAATAAACAATCAAACAAGAAGAGAAATGGAAAGAATCAAATATAATTAGTTATAACTAGGGCCCGGTCTATCAATAAACAATCAAACAAGAAGAGAAATGGAAAGAATCAAATATAATTAGTTATAACTAGGGCCCGGTCTATCAATAAACAATCATACAAGAAGAGAAATGGAAAGAATCAAATATAATTAGTTATAACTAGGGCCCGGTCTATCAATAAACAATCAAACATGAAGAGAAATCGAAAGAATCAAATATAATTAGTTATAACTAGGGCCCGGTCTATCAATAAACAATCAAACATGAAGAGAAATGGAAAGAATCAAATATAATTAGTTATAACTAGGGCCCGGTCTATCAATAAACAATCAAACAAGAAGAGAAATGGAAAGAATCAAATATTATTAGTTATAACTGGGGCCCGGTCTATCAATAAACAATCAAACATGAAGAGAAATGGAAAGAATCAAATATAATTAGTTATAACTAGGACCCGGTCTATCAATAAACAATCAAACAAGAAGAGAAATGGAAAGAATCAAATATAATTAGTTAAGACTAGGGCCCGGTCTATCAATAAACAATCAAACAAGAAGAGAAATGGAAAGAATCAAATATAATTAGTTATAACTATGGCCCGGTCTATCAATAACCAATCAAACAAGAAGAGAAATGCAAAGAATCAAATATAATTAGTTATAACTAGGGCCTGGTCTATCAATAAACAATCAAACAAGAAGAGAAATGGAAAGAATCAAATATAATTAGTTATAACTAGGGCCCGGTCTATCAATAAACAATCAAACAAGGAGAGAAATGGAAAGAATCAAATATAATTAGTTATAACTAGGGCCCGGTCTATCAATAACCAATCAAACAAGAAGTGAAATGGAAAGAATCAAATATAATTAGTTAAGACTAGGGCCCGGTCTATCAATAAACAATCAAACAAGAAGAGAAATGGAAAGAATCAAATATAATTAGTTATAACTAGGGCCCGGTCTATCAATAAACAATCAAACAAGAAGAGAAATGGAAAGAATCAAATATAATTAGTTATAACTAGGGCCCGGTCTATCAATAAACAATCAAACAAGAAGAGAAATGGAAAGAATCAAATATAAATAGTTATAACTAGGGCCCGGTCTATCAATAAACAATCAAACAAGAAGAGAAATGGAAAGAATCAAATATAATTAGTTATAACTAGGGCCCGGTCTATCAATAAACAATCAAACAAGAAGAGAAATGGAAAGAATCAAATATAATTAGTTATAACCAGGGCCCGGTCTATCAATAAACAATCAAACATGAAGAGAAATAGAAAGAATCAAATATAATTAGTTATAACTAGGGCCCGGTCTATCAATAACCAATCAAACATGAAGAGAAATGGAAAGAATCAAATATAATTAGTTATAACTAGGGCCCGGTCTATCAATAAACAATCAAACATGAAGAGAAATGGAGAGAATCAAATATAATTAGTTATAACTAGGGCCAGGTCTATCAATAAACAATCAAACAAGAAGAGAAATGTAAAGAATCAAATATAATTAGTTATAACTAGGGCCCGGTCTATCAATAAACAATCAAACATGAAGAGAAATGGAAAGAATCAAATATAATTAGTTATAACTAGGGCCCAGTCTATCAATAACCAATCAAACATGAAGAGAAATGGGAAGAATCAAATATAATTCGTTATAACTGGGGCCCGGTCTATCAATAACCAATCAAACATGAAGAGAAATGGAAATAATCAAATATAATTAGTTATAACTAGGGCCCGGTCTATCAACAACCAATCAAACATGAAGAGAAATGGAAAGAATCAAATATAATTAGTTATAACTAGGGCCCGGTCTATCAATAAACAATCAAACAAGAAGAGATATGGAAAGAATCAAATATAATTAGTTATAACTAGGGCCCGGTCTATCAATAAACAATCAAACATGAAGAGAAATGAAAAGAATCAAATATAATTAGTTATAACTAGGGCCCGGTCTATCAATAAACCATCAAACAAGAAGAGAAATGGAAAGAATCAAATATAATTAGTTATAACTAGGGCCCGGTCTATCAATAAACAATCAAACATGAAGAGAAATGGAAAAAATCAAATATAATTAGTTATAACTAGGGCCCGGTCTATCAATAAACAATCAAACATGAAGAGAAATGGAAAGAATCAAATATAATTAGTTATAACTAGGGCCCGGTCTATCAATAAACAATCAAACAAGAAGAGAAATGGAAAGAATCAAATATAATTAGTTATAACTAGGGCCCGGTCTATCAATAAACAATCAAACATGAAGAGAAATGGAAAGAATCAAATATAATTAGTTATAACTAGGGCCCGGTCTATCAATAAACAATCAAACAAGAAGAGAAATGGAAAGAATCAAATATAATTAGTTATAACTAGGGCCCGGTCTATCAATAAACAATCAAACAAGAAGAGAAATGGAAAGAATCAAATATAATTAGTTATAACTAGGGCCCGGTCTATCAATAAACAATCAAACAAGAAGAGAAATGGAAAGAATCAAATATAATTAGTTATAACTAGGGCCCTGTCTATCAATAAACAATCAAACATGAAGAGAAATGGAAAGAATCAAATATAATTAGTTATAACTAGGGCCCGGTCTATCAATAAACAATCAAACATGAAGAGAAATGGAAAGAATCAAATATAATTAGTTATAACTAGGGCCCGGTCTATCAATAAACAATCAAACAAGAAGAGAAATGGAAATAATCAAATATAATTACTTATAACTAGGGCCCGGTCTATCAATAAACAATCAAACAAGAAGAGAAATGGAAAGAATCAAATATAATTAGTTATAACTAGGGCCCGGTCTATCAATAAACAATCAAACAAGAAGAGAAATGGAAAGAATCAAATATAATTAGTTATAACTAGGGCCCGGTCTATCAATAAACAATCAAACATGAAGAGAAATGGAAAGAATCAAATATAATTAGTTATAACTAGGGCCCGGTCTATCAATAAACAATCAAACAAGAAGAGAAATGGAAAGAATCAAATATAATTAGTTATAACTGGGGCCCGGTCTATCAATAAACAATCAAACATGAAGAGAAATGGAAAGAATCAAATATAATTAGTTATAACTAGGACCTGGTCTGTCAATAAACAATCAAACAAGAAGAGAAATGGAAAGAATCAAATATAATTAGTTATAACTAGGGCCCGGTCTATCAATAACCAATCAAACAAGAAGAGAAATGGAAAGAATCAAATATAATTAGTTAAGACTAGGGCCCGGTCTATCAATAAACAATCAAACAAGAAGAGAAATTCAAGGAATCAAATATAATTAGTTATAACTAGGGCCTGGTCTATCAATAAACAATCAAACAAGAAGAGAAATGGAAAGAATCAAATATAATTAGTTATAACTAGGGCCCGGTCTATCAATAAACAATCAAACAAGGAGAGAAATGGAAAGAATCAAATATAATTAGTTATAACTAGGGCCCGGTCTATCAATAACCTATCAAACAAGAAGAGAAATGGAAAGAATCAAATATAATTAGTTAAGACTAGGGCCCGGTCTATCAATAAACAATCAAACAAGAAGAGAAATGGAAAGAATCAAATATAATTAGTTATAACTAGGGCCCGGTCTATCAATAAACAATCAAACAAGAAGAGAAATGGAAAGAATCAAATATAATTAGTTATAACTAGGGCCCGGTCTATCAATAAACAATCAAACAAGAAGAGAAATGGAAAGAATCAAATATAATTAGTTATAACTAGGGCCCGGTCTATCAATAAACAATCAAACAAGAAGAGAAATGGAAAGAATCAAATATAATTAGTTATAACTGGGGCCCGATCTATCAATAAACAATCAAACAAGAAGAGAAATGGAAAGAATCAAATATAATTAGTTATAACTAGGGCCCGGTCTATCAATAAACAATCAAACATGAAGAGAAATGGAAATAATCCAATATAATTAGTTATAACTAGGGCCCGGTCTATCAATAACCAATCAAACATGAAGAGAAATGGAAAGAATCAAATATAATTAGTTATAACTAGGGCCCGGTCTATCAATAAACAATCAAACATGAGGAGAAATGGAGAGAATCAAATATAATTAGTTATAACTAGGGCCAGGTCTATCAATAAACAATCAAACAAGAAGAGAAATGGAAAGAATCAAATATAATTAGTTATAACTAGGGCCCGGTCTATCAATAAACAATCAAACATGAAGAGAAATGGAAAGAATCACATATAATTAGTTATAACTAGGGCCCAGTCTATCAATAACCAATCAAACATGAAGAGAAATGGAAAGAATCAAATATAATTAGTTATAACTAGGGCCCGGTCTATCAATAAACAATCAAACAAGAAGAGAAATGGAAAGAATAAAATATAATTAGTTAAGACTAGGGCCCGGTCTATCAATAAACAATCAAACAAGAAGAGAAATGGAAAGAATCAAATATAATTAGTTATAACTAGGGCCCGGTCTATCAATAACCAATCAAACAAGAAGAGAAATGCAAAGAATCAAATATAATTAGTTATAACTAGGGCCCGGTCTATCAATAAACAATCAAACAAGAAGAGAAATGGAAAGAATCAAATATAATTAGTTATAACTAGGGCCCGGTCTATCAATAAACAATCAAACAGGAAGGGAAATGGAAAGAATCAAATATAATTAGTTATAACTAGGGCCCGGTCTATCAATAAACAATCAAACAAGAAGAGAAATGGAAAGAATCAAATATAATTAGTTATAACTAGGGACCGGTCTATCAATAAACAATCAAACAAGAAGAGAAATGGAAAGAATCAAATATAATTAGTTATAACTAGGGCCCGGTCTATCAATAAACAATCAAACAAGAAGAGAAATGGAAAGAATCAAATATAATTAGTTATAACTAGGGCCCGGTCTATCAATAAACAATCAAACATGAAGAGAAATCGAAAGAATCAAATATAATTAGTTATAACTAGGGCCCGGTCTATCAATAAACAATCAAACATGAAGAGAAATGGAAAGAATCAAATATAATTAGTTATAACTAGGGCCCGGTCTATCAATAAACAATCAAACAAGAAGAGAAATGGAAAGAATCAAATATAATTAGTTATAACTGGGGCCCGGTCTATCAATAAACAATCAAACATGAAGAGAAATGGAAAGAATCAAATATAATTAGTTATAACTAGGACCCGGTCTATCAATCAACAATCAAACAAGAAGAGAAATGGAAAGAATCAAATATAATTAGTTAAGACTAGGGCCCGGTCTATCAATAAACAATCAAACAAGAAGAGAAATGGAAAGAATCAAATATAATTAGTTATAACTAGGGCCCGGTCTATCAATAACCAATCAAACAAGAAGAGAAATGCAAAGAATCAAATATAATTAGTTATAACTAGGGACTGGTCTATCAATAAACAATCAAACAAGAAGAGAAATGGAAAGAATCAAATATAATTAGTTATAACTAGGGCCCGGTCTATCAATAAACAATCAAACAAGGAGAGAAATGGAAAGAATCAAATATAATTAGTTATAACTAGGGCCCGGTCTATCAATAACCAATCAAACAAGAAGTGAAATGGAAAGAATCAAATATAATTAGTTAAGACTAGGGCCCGGTCTATCAATAAACAATCAAACAAGAAGAGAAATGGAAAGAATCAAATATAATTAGTTATAACTAGGGCCCAGTCTATCAATAAACAATCAAACAAGAAGAGAAATGGAAAGAATCAAATATAATTAGTTATAACTAGGGCCCGGTCTATCAATAAACAATCAAACAAGAAGAGAAATGGAAAGAATCAAATATAATTAGTTATAACTAGGGCCCGGTCTATCAATAAACAATCAAACAAGAAGAGAAATGGAAAGAATCAAATATAATTAGTTATAACTAGGGCCCGGTCTATCAATAAACAATCAAACAAGAAGAGAAATGGAATGAATCAAATATAATTAGTTATAACTAGGGCCCGGTCTATCAATAAACAATCAAACATGAAGAGAAATGGAAAGAATCAAATATAATTAGTTATAACTAGGGCCCGGTCTATCAATAACCAATCAAACATGAAGAGAAATGGAAAGAATCAAATATAATTAGTTATAACTAGGGCCCGGTCTATCAATAAACAATCAAACATGAAGAGAAATGGAGAGAATCAAATATAATTAGTTATAACTAGGGCCAGGTCTATCAATAAACAATCAAACAAGAAGAGAAATGGAAAGAATCAAATATAATTAGTTATAACTAGGGCCCGGTCTATCAATAAACAATCAAACATGAAGAGAAATGGAAAGAATCAAATATAATTAGTTATAACTAGGGCACAGTCTATCAATAACCAATCACACATGAAGAGAAATGGGAAGAATCAAATATAATTAGTTATAACTGGGGCCCGGTCTATCAATAAACAATCAAACATGAAGAGAAATGGAAATAATCAAATATAATTAGTTATAACTAGGGCCCGGTCTATCAATAACCAATCAAACATGAAGAGAAATGGAAAGAATCAAATATAATTAGTTATAACTAGGGCCCGGTCTATCAATAAACAATCAAACGAAGAGAAATGGAAAGAATCAAATATAATTAGTTATAACTAGGGCCCGGTCTATCAATAAACAATCAAACATGAAGAGAAATGAAAAGAATCAAATATAATTAGTTATAACTAGGGCCCGGTCTATCAATAAACAATCAAACATGAAGAGAAATGGAAAAAATCAAATATAATTAGTTATAACTAGGGCCCGGTCTATCAATAAACAATCAAACATGAAGAGAAATGGAAAGAATCAAATATAATTAGTTATAACTAGGGCCCGGTCTATCAATAAACAATCAAACAAGAAGAGAAATGGAAAGAATCAAATATAATTAGTTATAACTAGGGCCCGGTCTATCAATAAACAATCAAACAGGAAGGGAAATGGAAAGAATCAAATATAATTAGTTATAACTAGGGCCCGGTCTATCAATAAACAATCAAACAAGAAGAGAAATGGAAAGAATCAAATATAATTAGTTATAACTAGGGCCCGGTCTATCAATAAACAATCAAACAAGAAGAGACATGGAAAGAATCAAATATAATTAGTTATAACTAGGGCCCGGTCTATCAATAAACAATCAAACAAGAAGAGAAATGGAAAGAATCAAATATAATTAGTTATAACTAGGGCCCGGTCTATCAATAAACAATCAAACATGAAGAGAAATCGAAAGAATCAAATATAATTAGTTATAACTAGGGCCCGGTCTATCAATAAACAATCAAACATGAAGAGAAATGGAAAGAATCAAATATAATTAGTTATAACTAGGGCCCGGTCTATCAATAAACAATCAAACAAGAAGAGAAATGGAAAGAATCAAATATAATTAGTTATAACTGGGGCCCGGTCTATCAATAAACAATCAAACATGAAGAGAAATGGAAAGAATCAAATATAATTAGTTATAACTAGGACCCGGTCTATCAATCAACAATCAAACAAGAAGAGAAATGGAAAGAATCAAATATAATTAGTTAAGACTAGGGCCCGGTCTATCAATAAACAATCAAACAAGAAGAGAAATGGAAAGAATCAAATATAATTAGTTATAACTAGGGCCCGGTCTATCAATAACCAATCAAACAAGAAGAGAAATGCAAAGAATCAAATATAATTAGTTATAACTAGGGACTGGTCTATCAATAAACAATCAAACAAGAAGAGAAATGGAAAGAATCAAATATAATTAGTTATAACTAGGGCCCGGTCTATCAATAAACAATCAAACAAGGAGAGAAATGGAAAGAATCAAATATAATTAGTTATAACTAGGGCCCGGTCTATCAATAACCAATCAAACAAGAAGTGAAATGGAAAGAATCAAATATAATTAGTTAAGACTAGGGCCCGGTCTATCAATAAACAATCAAACAAGAAGAGAAATGGAAAGAATCAAATATAATTAGTTATAACTAGGGCCCAGTCTATCAATAAACAATCAAACAAGAAGAGAAATGGAAAGAATCAAATATAATTAGTTATAACTAGGGCCCGGTCTATCAATAAACAATCAAACAAGAAGAGAAATGGAAAGAATCAAATATAATTAGTTATAACTAGGGCCCGGTCTATCAATAAACAATCAAACAAGAAGAGAAATGGAAAGAATCAAATATAATTAGTTATAACTAGGGCCCGGTCTATCAATAAACAATCAAACAAGAAGAGAAATGGAATGAATCAAATATAATTAGTTATAACTTGGGCCCGGTCTATCAATAAACAATCAAACATGAAGAGAAATGGAAAGAATCAAATATAATTAGTTATAACTAGGGCCCGGTCTATCAATAACCAATCAAACATGAAGAGAAATGGAAAGAATCAAATATAATTAGTTATAACTAGGGCCCGGTCTATCAATAAACAATCAAACATGAAGAGAAATGGAGAGAATCAAATATAATTAGTTATAACTAGGGCCAGGTCTATCAATAAACAATCAAACAAGAAGAGAAATGGAAAGAATCAAATATAATTAGTTATAACTAGGGCCCGGTCTATCAATAAACAATCAAACATGAAGAGAAATGGAAAGAATCAAATATAATTAGTTATAACTAGGGCACAGTCTATCAATAACCAATCACACATGAAGAGAAATGGGAAGAATCAAATATAATTAGTTATAACTGGGGCCCGTTCTATCAATAAACAATCAAACATGAAGAGAAATGGAAATAATCAAATATAATTAGTTATAACTAGGGCCCGGTCTATCAATAACCAATCAAACATGAAGAGAAATGGAAAGAATCAAATATAATTAGTTATAACTAGGGCCCGGTCTATCAATAAACAATCAAACGAAGAGAAATGGAAAGAATCAAATATAATTAGTTATAACTAGGGCCCGGTCTATCAATAAACAATCAAACATGAAGAGAAATGAAAAGAATCAAATATAATTAGTTATAACTAGGGCCCGGTCTATCAATAAACAATCAAACATGAAGAGAAATGGAAAAAATCAAATATAATTAGTTATAACTAGGGCCCGGTCTATCAATAAACAATCAAACATGAAGAGAAATGGAAAGAATCAAATATAATTAGTTATAACTAGGGCCCGGTCTATCAATAAACAATCAAACAAGAAGAGAAATGGAAAGAAACAAATATAATTAGTTATAACTAGGGCCCGGTCTATCAATAAACAATCAAACATGAAGAGAAATGGAAAGAATCAAATATAATTAGTTATAACTAGGGCCCGGTCTATCAATAAACAATCAAACAAGAAGAGAAATGGAAAGAATCAAATATAATTAGTTATAACTAGGGGCCGGTCTATCAATAAACAATCAAACAAGAAGAGAAATGGAAAGAATCAAATATAATTAGTTATAACTAGGGCCCGGTCTATCAATAAACAATCAAACAAGAAGAGAAATGGAAAGAATCAAATATAATTAGTTATAACTAGGGCCCTGTCTATCAATAAACAATCAAACATGAAGAGAAATGGAAAGAATCAAATATAATTAGTTATAACTAGGGCCCGGTCTATCAATAAACAATCAAACATGAAGAGAAATGGAAAGAATCAAATATTATTAGTTATAACTAGGGCCCGGTCTATCAATAAACAATCAAACAAGAAGAGAAATGGAAATAATCAAATATAATTAGTTATAACTAGGGCCCGGTCTATCAATAAACAATCAAACAAGAAGAGAAATGGAAAGAATCAAATATAATTAGTTATAACTAGGGCCCGGTCTATCAATAAACAATCAAACATGAAGAGAAATGGAAAGAATCAAATATAAGTAGTTATAACTAGGGCCCGGTCTATCAATAAACAATCAAACATGAAGAGAAATGGAAAGAATCAAATATAATTAGTTATAACTAGGGCCCGGTCTATCAATAAACAATCAAACAAGAAGAGAAATGGAAAGAATCAAATATAATTAGTTATAACTGGGGCCCGGTCTATCAATAAACAATCAAACATGAAGAGAAATGGAAAGAATCAAAAATAATTAGTTATAACTAGGACCCGGTCTATCAATAAACAATCAAACAAGAAGAGAAATGGAAAGAATCAAATATTTATTAGTTAAGACTAGGGCCCGGTCTATCAATAAACAATCAAACAAGAAGAGAAATGGAAAGAATCAAATATAATTAGTTATAACTAGGGCCCGGTCTATCAATAACCAATCAAACAAGAAGAGAAATTCAAAGAATCAAATATAAATAGTTATAACTAGGGCCTGGTCTATCAATAAACAATCAAACAAGAAGAGAAATGGAAAGAATCAAATATAATTAGTTATAACTGGGCCCGGTCTATCAATAAACAATCAAACAAGGAGAGAAATGGAAAGAATCAAATATAATTAGTTATAACTAGGGCCCGGTCTATCAATAACCAATCAAACAAGAAGAGAAATGGAAAGAATCAAATATAATTAGTTAAGACTAGGGCCCGGTCTATCAATAAACAATCAAACAAGAAGAGAAATGGAAAGAATCAAATATAATTAGTTATAACTAGGGCCCGGTCTATCAATAAACAATCAAACAAGAAGAGAAATGGAAAGAATCAAATATAATTAGTTATAACTAGGGCCCGGTCTATCAGTAAACAATCAAACAAGAAGAGAAATGGAAAGAATCAAATATAATTAGTTATAACTAGGGCCCGGTCTATCAATAAACAATCAAACAAGAAGAGAAATGGAAAGAATCAAATATAATTAGTTATAACTAGGGCCCTGTCTATCAATAAACAATCAAACATGAAGAGAAATGGAAAGAATCAAATATAATTAGTTATAACTAGGGCCCGGTCTATCAATAAACAATCAAACATGAAGAGAAATGGAAAGAATCAAATATAATTAGTTATAACTAGGGCCCGGTCTATCAATAAACAATCAAACAAGAAGAGAAATGGAAATAATCAAATATAATTAGTTATAACTAGGGCCCGGTCTATCAATAAACAATCAAACAAGAAGAGAAATGGAAAGAATCAAATATAATTAGTTATAACTAGGGCCCGGTCTATCAATAAACAATCAAACAAGAAGAGAAATGGAAAGAATCGAATATAATTAGTTATAACTAGGGCCCGGTCTATCAATAAACAATCAAACATGAAGAGAAATGGAAAGAATCAAATATAATTAGTTATAACTAGGGCCCGGTCTATCAATAAACAATCAAACAAGAAGAGAAATGGAAAGAATCAAATATAATTAGTTATAACTGGGGCCCGGTCTATCAATAAACAATCAAACATGAAGAGAAATGGAAAGAATCAAATATAATTAGTTATAACTAGGACCTGGTCTGTCAATAAACAATCAAACAAGAAGAGAAATGGAAAGAATCAAATATTTATTAGTTAAGACTAGGGCCCGGTCTATCAATAAACAATCAAACAAGAAGAGAAATGGAAAGAATCAAATATAATTAGTTATAACTAGGGCCCGGTCTATCAATAACCAATCAAACAAGAAGAGAAATTCAAAGAATCAAATATAATTAGTTATAACTAGGGCCTGGTCTATCAATAAACAATCAAACAAGAAGAGAAATGGAAAGAATCAAATATAATTAGTTATAACTAGGGCCCGGTCTATCAATAAACAATCAAACAAGGAGAGAAATGGAAAGAATCAAATATAATTAGTTATAACTAGGGCCCGGTCTATCAATAACCTATCAAACAAGAAGAGAAATGGAAAGAATCAAATATAATTAGTTAAGACTAGGGCCCGGTCTATCAATAAACAATCAAACAAGAAGAGAAATGGAAAGAATCAAATATAATTAGTTATAACTAGGGCCCGGTCTATCAATAAACAATCAAACAAGAAGAGAAATGGAAAGAATCAAATATAATTAGTTATAACTAGGGCCCGGTCTATCAATAAACAATCAAACAAGAAGAGAAATGGAAAGAATCAAATATAATTAGTTATAACTAGGGCCCGGTCTATCAATAAACAATCAAACAAGAAGAGAAATGGAAAGAATCAAATATAATTAGTTATAACTGGGGCCCGATCTATCAATAAACAATCAAACAAGAAGAGAAATGGAAAGAATCAAATATAATTAGTTATAACTAGGGCCCGGTCTATCAATAAACAATCAAACATGAAGAGAAATGGAAATAATCCAATATAATTAGTTATAACTAGGGCCCGGTCTATCAATAACCAATCAAACATGAAGAGAAATGGAAAGAATCAAATATAATTAGTTATAACTAGGGCCCGGTCTATCAATAAACAATCAAACATGAGGAGAAATGGAGAGAATCAAATATAATTAGTTATAACTAGGGCCAGGTCTATCAATAAACAATCAAACAAGAAGAGAAATGGAAAGAATCAAATATAATTAGTTATAACTAGGGCCCGGTCTATCAATAAACAATCAAACATGAAGAGAAATGGAAAGAATCACATATAATTAGTTATAACTAGGGCCCAGTCTATCAATAACCAATCAAACATGAAGAGAAATGGAAAGAATCAAATATAATTAGTTATAACTAGGGCCCGGTCTATCAATAAACAATCAAACAAGAAGAGAAATGGAAAGAATCAAATATAATTAGTTAAGACTAGGGCCCGGTCTATCAATAAACAATCAAACAAGAAGAGAAATGGAAAGAATCAAATATAATTAGTTATAACTAGGGCCCGGTCTATCAATAACCAATCAAACAAGAAGAGAAATGCAAAGAATCAAATATAATTAGTTATAACTAGGGCCCGGTCTATCAATAAACAATCAAACAAGAAGAGAAATGGAAAGAATCAAATATAATTAGTTATAACTAGGGCCCGGTCTATCAATAAACAATCAAACAGGAAGGGAAATGGAAAGAATCAAATATAATTAGTTATAACTAGGGCCCGGTCTATCAATAAACAATCAAACAAGAAGAGAAATGGAAAGAATCAAATATAATTAGTTATAACTAGGGCCCGGTCTATCAATAAACAATCAAACAAGAAGAGAAATGGAAAGAATCAAATATAATTAGTTATAACTAGGGCCCGGTCTATCAATAAACAATCAAACAAGAAGAGAAATGGAAAGAATCAAATATAATTAGTTATAACTAGGGCCCGGTCTATCAATAAACAATCGAACATGAAGAGAAATCGAAAGAATCAAATATAATTAGTTATAACTAGGGCCCGGTCTATCAATAAACAATCAAACATGAAGAGAAATGGAAAGAATCAAATATAATTAGTTATAACTAGGGCCCGGTCTATCAATAAACAATCAAACAAGAAGAGAAATGGAAAGAATCAAATATAATTAGTTATAACTGGGGCCCGGTCTATCAATAAACAATCAAACATGAAGAGAAATGGAAAGAATCAAATATAATTAGTTATAACTAGGACCCGGTCTATCAATCAACAATCAAACAAGAAGAGAAATGGAAAGAATCAAATATAATTAGTTAAGACTAGGGCCCGGTCTATCAATAAACAATCAAACAAGAAGAGAAATGGAAAGAATCAAATATAATTAGTTATAACTAGGGCCCGGTCTATCAATAACCAATCAAACAAGAAGAGAAATGCAAAGAATCAAATATAATTAGTTATAACTAGGGACTGGTCTATCAATAAACAATCAAACAAGAAGAGAAATGGAAAGAATCAAATATAATTAGTTATAACTAGGGCCCGGTCTATCAATAAACAATCAAACAAGGAGAGAAATGGAAAGAATCAAATATAATTAGTTATAACTAGGGCCCGGTCTATCAATAACCAATCAAACAAGAAGTGAAATGGAAAGAATCAAATATAATTAGTTAAGACTAGGGCCCGGTCTATCAATAAACAATCAAACAAGAAGAGAAATGGAAAGAATCAAATATAATTAGTTATAACTAGGGCCCAGTCTATCAATAAACAATCAAACAAGAAGAGAAATGGAAAGAATCAAATATAATTAGTTATAACTAGGGCCCGGTCTATCAATAAACAATCAAACAAGAAGAGAAATGGAAAGAATCAAATATAATTAGTTATAACTAGGGCCCGGTCTATCAATAAACAATCAAACAAGAAGAGAAATGGAAAGAATCAAATATAATTAGTTATAACTAGGGCCCGGTCTATCAATAAACAATCAAACAAGAAGAGAAATGGAATGAATCAAATATAATTAGTTATAACTAGGGCCCGGTCTATCAATAAACAATCAAACATGAAGAGAAATGGAATGAATCAAATATAATTAGTTATAACTAGGGCCCGGTCTATCAATAACCAATCAAACATGAAGAGAAATGGAAAGAATCAAATATAATTAGTTATAACTAGGGCCCGGTCTATCAATAAACAATCAAACATGAAGAGAAATGGAGAGAATCAAATATAATTAGTTATAACTAGGGCCAGGTCTATCAATAAACAATCAAACAAGAAGAGAAATGGAAAGAATCAAATATAATTAGTTATAACTAGGGCCCGGTCTATCAATAAACAATCAAACATGAAGAGAAATGGAAAGAATCAAATATAATTAGTTATAACTAGGGCACAGTCTATCAATAACCAATCACACATGAAGAGAAATGGGAAGAATCAAATATAATTAGTTATAACTGGGGCCCGGTCTATCAATAAACAATCAAACATGAAGAGAAATGGAAATAATCAAATATAATTAGTTATAACTAGGGCCCGGTCTATCAATAACCAATCAAACATGAAGAGAAATGGAAAGAATCAAATATAATTAGTTATAACTAGGGCCCGGTCTATCAATAAACAATCAAACGAAGAGAAATGGAAAGAATCAAATATAATTAGTTATAACTAGGGCCCGGTCTATCAATAAACAATCAAACATGAAGAGAAATGAAAAGAATCAAATATAATTAGTTATAACTAGGGCCCGGTCTATCAATAAACAATCAAACATGAAGAGAAATGGAAAAAATCAAATATAATTAGTTATAACTAGGGCCCGGTCTATCAATAAACAATCAAACATGAAGAGAAATGGAAAGAATCAAATATAATTAGTTATAACTAGGGCCCGGTCTATCAATAAACAATCAAACAAGAAGAGAAATGGAAAGAAACAAATATAATTAGTTATAACTAGGGCCCGGTCTATCAATAAACAATCAAACATGAAGAGAAATGGAAAGAATCAAATATAATTAGTTATAACTAGGGCCCGGTCTATCAATAAACAATCAAACAAGAAGAGAAATGGAAAGAATCAAATATAATTAGTTATAACTAGGGGCCGGTCTATCAATAAACAATCAAACAAGAAGAGAAATGGAAAGAATCAAATATAATTAGTTATAACTAGGGCCCGGTCTATCAATAAACAATCAAACAAGAAGAGAAATGGAAAGAATCAAATATAATTAGTTATAACTAGGGCCCTGTCTATCAATAAACAATCAAACATGAAGAGAAATGGAAAGAATCAAATATAATTAGTTATAACTAGGGCCCGGTCTATCAATAAACAATCAAACATGAAGAGAAATGGAAAGAATCAAATATAATTAGTTATAACTAGGGCCCGGTCTATCAATAAACAATCAAACAAGAAGAGAAATGGAAATAATCAAATATAATTAGTTATAACTAGGGCCCGGTCTATCAATAAACAATCAAACAAGAAGAGAAATGGAAAGAATCAAATATAATTAGTTATAACTAGGGCCCGGTCTATCAATAAACAATCAAACATGAAGAGAAATGGAAAGAATCAAATATAATTAGTTATAACTAGGGCCCGGTCTATCAATAAACAATCAAACATGAAGAGAAATGGAAATAATCAAATATAATTAGTTATAACTAGGGCCCGGTCTATCAATAAACAATCAAACAAGAAGAGAAATGGAAAGAATCAAATATAATTAGTTATAACTGGGGCCCGGTCTATCAATAAACAATCAAACATGAAGAGAAATGGAAAGAATCAAAAATAATTAGTTATAACTAGGACCCGGTCTATCAATAAACAATCAAACAAGAAGAGAAATGGAAAGAATCAAATATTTATTAGTTAAGACTAGGGCCCGGTCTATCAATAAACAATCAAACAAGAAGAGAAATGGAAAGAATCAAATATAATTAGTTATAACTAGGGCCCGGTCTATCAATAACCAATCAAACAAGAAGAGAAATTCAAAGAATCAAATATAATTAGTTATAACTAGGGCCTGGTCTATCAATAAACAATCAAACAAGAAGAGAAATGGAAAGAATCAAATATAATTAGTTATAACTAGGGCCCGGTCTATCAATAAACAATCAAACAAGGAGAGAAATGGAAAGAATCAAATATAATTAGTTATAACTAGGGCCCGGTCTATCAATAACCAATCAAACAAGAAGAGAAATGGAAAGAATCAAATATAATTAGTTAAGACTAGGGCCCGGTCTATCAATAAACAATCAAACAAGAAGAGAAATGGAAAGAATCAAATATAATTAGTTATAACTAGGGCCCGGTCTATCAATAAACAATCAAACAAGAAGAGAAATGGAAAGAATCAAATATAATTAGTTATAACTAGGGCCCGGTCTATCAATAAACAATCAAACAAGAAGAGAAATGGAAAGAATCAAATATAATTAGTTATAACTAGGGCCCGGTCTATCAATAAACAATCAAACAAGAAGAGAAATGGAAAGAATCAAATATAATTAGTTATAACTAGGGCCCGATCTATCAATAAACAATCAAACAAGAAGAGAAATGGAAAGAATCAAATATAATTAGTTATAACTAGGGCCCGGTCTATCAATAAACAATCAAACATGAAGAGAAATGGAAATAATCCAATATAATTAGTTATAACTAGGGCCCGGTCTATCAATAACCAAGCAAACATGAAGAGAAATGGAAAGAATCAAATATAATTAGTTATAACTAGGGCCCGGTCTATCAATAAACAATCAAACATGAAGAGAAATGGAGAGAATCAAATATAATTAGTTATAACTAGGGCCAGGTCTATCAATAAACAATCAAACAAGAAGAGAAATGGAAAGAATCAAATATAATTAGTTATAACTAGGGCCCGGTCTATCAATAAACAATCAAACATGAAGAGAAATGGAAAGAATCAAATATAATTAGTTATAACTAGGGCCCAGTCTATCAATAACCAATCAAACATGAAGAGAAATGGGAAGAATCCAATATAATTAGTTATAACTGGGGCCCGGTCTGTCAATAACCAATCGAACATGAAGAGAAATGGAAATAATCAAATATAATTAGTTATAACTAGGGCCCGGTCTATCAATAACCAATCAAACATGAAGAGAAATGGAAAGAATCAAATATAATTAGTTATAACTAGGGCCCGGTCTATCAATAAACAATCAAACAAGAAGAGAAATGGAAAGAATCAAATATAATTAGTTATAACTAGGGCCCGGTCTATCAATAAACAATCAAACATGAAGAGAAATGAAAAGAATCAAATATAATTAGTTATAACTAGGGCCCGGTCTATCAATAAACAATCAAACAAGAAGAGAAATGGAAAGAATCAAATATAATTAGTTATAACTAGGGCCCGGTCTATCAATAAACAATCAAACAAGAAGAGAAATGGAAATAATCAAATATAATTAGTTATAACTAGGGCCCGGTCTATCAATAAACAATCAAACAAGAAGAGAAATGGAAAGAATCAAATATAATTAGTTATAACTAGGGCCCGGTCTATCAATAAACAATCAAACATGAAGAGAAATGGACAGAATCAAATATAATTAGTTATAACTAGGGCCCGGTCTATCAATAAACAATCAAACAAGAAGAGAAATGGAAAGAATCAAATATAATTAGCTATAACTGGGGCCCGGTCTATCAATAAACAATCAAACATGAAGAGAAATGGAAAGAATCAAATATAATTAGTTATAACTAGGACCCGGTCTATCAATAAACAATCAAACAAGAAGAGAAATGGAAAGAATCAAATATTTATTAGTTAAGACTAGGGCCCGGTCTATCAATAAACAATCAAACAAGAAGAGAAATGGAAAGAATCAAATATAATTAGTTATAACTAGGGCCCGGTCTATCAATAACCAATCAAACAAGAAGAGAAATTCAGAGAATCAAATATAATTAGTTATAACTAGGGCCTGGTCTATCAATAAACAATCAAACAAGAAGAGAAATGGAAAGAATCAAATATAATTAGTTATAACTAGGGCCCGGTCTATCAATAAACAATCAAACAAGGAGAGAAATGGAAAGAATCAAATATAATTAGTTATAACTAGGGCCCGGTCTATCAATAACCAATCAAACAAGAAGAGAAATGGAAAGAATCAAATATAATTAGTTAAGACTAGGGCCCGGTCTATCAATAAACAATCAAACAAGAAGAGAAATGGAAAGAATCAAATATAATTAGTTATAACTAGGGCCCGGTCTATCAATAAACAATCAAACAAGAAGAGAAATGGAAAGAATCAAATATAATTAGTTATAACTAGGGCCCGGTCTATCAATAAACAATCAAACAAGAAGAGAAATGGAAAGAAACAAATATAATTAGTTATAACTAGGGCCCGGTCTATCAATAAACAATCAAACAAGAAGAGAAATGGAAAGAATCAAATATAATTAGTTAAGACTAGGGCCCGGTCTATCAATAAACAATCAAACAAGAAGAGAAATGGAAAGAATCAAATATAATTAGTTATAACTAGGGCCCGGTCTATCAATAACCAATCAAACAAGAAGAGAAATGCAAAGAATCAAATATAATTAGTTATAACTAGGGCCCGGTCTAGCAATAAACAATCAAACAAGAAGAGAAATGGAAAGAATCAAATATAATTAGTTATAACTAGGACCCGGTCTATCAATAAACAATCAAACAAGAAGAGAAATGGAAAGAATCAAATATTTATTAGTTAAGACTAGGGCCCGGTCTATCAATAAACAATCAAACAAGAAGAGAAATGGAAAGAATCAAATATAATTAGTTATAACTAGGACCCGGTCTATCAATAAACAATCAAACAAGAAGAGAAATGGAAAGAATCAAATATTTATTAGTTAAGACTAGGGCCCGGTCTATCAATAAACAATCAAACAAGAAGAGAAATGTAAAGAATCAAATATAATTAGTTATAACTAGGGCCCGGTCTATCAATAACCAATCAAACAAGAAGAGAAATTCAAAGAATCAAATATAATTAGTTATAACTAGGGCCTGGTCTATCAATAAACAATCAAACAAGAAGAGAAATGGAAAGAATCAAATATAATTAGTTATAACTAGGGCCCGGTCTATCAATAAACAATCAAACAAGGAGAGAAATGGAAAGAATCAAATATAATTAGTTATAACTAGGGCCCGGTCTATCAATAACCAATCAAACAAGAAGAGAAATGGAAAGAATCAAATATAATTAGTTAAGACTAGGGCCCGGTCTATCAATAAACAATCAAACAAGAAGAGAAATGGAAAGAATCAAATATAATTAGTTATAACTAGGGCCCGGTCTATCAATAAACAATCAAACAAGAAGAGAAATGGAAAGAATCAAATATAATTAGTTATAACTAGGGCCCGGTCTATCAATAAACAATCAAACAAGAAGAGAAATGGAAAGAATCAAATATAATTAGTTATAACTAGGGCCCGGTCTATCAATAAACAATCAAACAAGAAGAGAAATGGAAAGAATCAAATATAATTAGTTATAACTAGGGCCCGATCTATCAATAAACAATCAAACAAGAAGAGAAATGGAAAGAATCAAATATAATTAGTTATATCTAGGGCCCGGTCTATCAATAAACAATCAAACATGAAGAGAAATGGAAATAATCCAATATAATTAGTTATAACTAAGGCCCGGTCTATCAATAACCAATCAAACATGAAGAGAAATGGAAAGAATCAAATATAATTAGTTATAACTAGGGCCCGGTCTATCAATAAACAATCAAACATGAAGAGAAATGGAGAGAATCAAATATAATTAGTTATAACTAGGGCCAGGTCTATCAATAAACAATCAAACAAGAAGAGAAATGGAAAGAATCAAATATAATTAGTTATAACTAGGGCCCGGTCTATCAATAAACAATCAAACATGAAGAGAAATGGAAAGAATCAAATATAATTAGTTATAACTAGGGCCCAGTCTATCAATAACCAATCAAACATGAAGAGAAATGGGAAGAATCAAATATAATTAGTTATAACTGGGGCCCGGTCTGTCAATAACCAATCTAACATAAAGAGAAATGGAAATAATCAAATATAATTAGTTATAACTAGGGCCCGGTCTATCAATAACCAATCAAACATGAAGAGAAATGGAAAGAATCAAATATAATTAGTTATAACTAGGGCCCGGTCTATCAATAAACAATCAAACAAGAAGAGAAATGGAAAGAATCAAATATAATTAGTTATAACTAGGGCCCGGTCTATCAATAAACAATCAAACATGAAGAGAAATGAAAAGAATCAAATATAATTAGTTATAACTAGGGCCCGGTCTATCAATAAACAATCAAACAAGAAGAGAAATGGAAAGAATCAAATATAATTAGTTATAACTAGGGCCCGGTCTATCAATAAACAATCAAACATTAAGAGAAATGGAAAAAATCAAATATAATTAGTTATAACTAGGGCCCGGTCTATCAATAAACAATCAAACATGAAGAGAAATGGAAAGAATCAAATATAATTAGTTATAACTAGGGCCCGGTCTATCAATAAACAATCAAACAAGAAGAGAAATGGAAAGAATCAAATATAATTAGTTATAACTAGGGCCCGGTCTATCAATAAACAATCAAACATGAAAAGAAATGGAATGAATCAAATATAATTAGTTATAACTAGGGCCCGGTCTATCAATAAACAATCAAACAAGAAGAGAAATGGAAAGAATCAAATATAATTAGTTATAACTAGGGCCCGGTCTATCAATAAACAATCAAACAAGAAGAGAAATGGAAAGAATCAAATATAATTAGTTATAACTAGGGCCCGGTCTATCAATAAACAATCAAACAAGAAGAGAAATGGAAAGAATCAAATATAATTAGTTATAACTAGGACCCTGTCTATCAATAAACAATCAAACATGAAGAGAAATGGAAAGAATCAAATATAATTAGTTATAACTAGGGCCCGGTCTATCAATAAACAATCAAACATGAAGAGAAATGGAAAGAATCAAATATAATTAGTTATAACTAGGGCCCGGTCTATCAATAAACAATCAAACAAGAAGAGAAATGGAAAGAATCAAATATAATTAGTTATAACTAGGGCCCGGTCTATCAATAAACAATCAAACATGAAGAGAAATGGAAAGAATCAAATATAATTAGTTATAACTAGGGCCCGGTCTATCAATAAACAATCAAACAAGAAGAGAAATGGAAAGAATCAAATATAATTAGTTAAGACTAGGGCCCGGTCTATCAATAAACAATCAAACAAGAAGAGAAATGGAAAGAATCAAATATAATTAGTTATAACTAGGGCCCGGTCTATCAATAACCAATCAAACAAGAAGAGAAATGCAAAGAATCAAATATAATTAGTTATAACTAGGGCCCGGTCTATCAATAAACAATCAAACAAGAAGAGAAATGGAAAGAATCAAATATAATTAGTTATAACTAGGGCCCGGTCTATCAATAAACAATCAAACAGGAAGAGAAATGGAAAGAATCAAATATAATTAGTTATAACTAGGGCCCGGTCTATCAATAAACAATCAAACAAGAAGAGAAATGGAAAGAATCAAATATAATTAGTTATAACTAGGGCCCGGCCTATCAATAAACAATCAAACAAGAAGAGAAATGGAAAGAATCAAATATAATTAGTTATAACTAGGGCCCGGTCTATCAATAAACAATCAAACAAGAAGAGAAATGGAAAGAATAAAATATAATTAGTTATAACTAGGGCCCGGTCTATCAATAAACAATCAAACAAGAAGAGAAATGGAAAGAATCAAATATAATTAGTTATAACTAGGGCCCGGTCTATCAATAAACAATCAAACAAGAAGAGAAATGGAAAGAATCAAATATAATTAGTTATAACTAGGGCCCGGTCTATCAATAAACAATCAAACAAGAAGAGAAATGGAAAGAATCAAATATAATTAGTTATAACTAGGGCCCTGTCTATCAATAAACAATCAAACAAGAAGAGAAATGGAAAGAATCAAATATAATTAGTTATAACTAGGGCCCGGTCTATCAATAAACAATCAAACATGAAGAGAAATGGAAAGAAACAAATATAATTAGTTATAACTAGGGCCCGGTCTATCAATAACCAATCAAACATGAAGAGAAATGGAAAGAATCAAATATAATTAGTTATAACTAGGGCCCGGTCTATCAATAAACAATCAAACATGAAGAGAAATGGAGAGAATCAAATATAATTAGTTATAACTAGGGCCCGGTCTATCAATAAACAATCAAACATGAAGAGAAATGGAAAGAATCAAATATAATTAGTTATAACTAGGGCCAGGTCTATCAATAAACAATCAAACAAGAAGAGAAATGGAAAGAATCAAATATAATTAGTTATAACTAGGGCCCGGTCTATCAATAAACAATCAAACATGAAGAGAAATGGAAAGAATCAAATATAATTAGTTATAACTAGGGCCCAGTCTATCAATAACCAATCAAACATGAAGAGAAATGGGAAGAATCCAATATAATTAGTTATAACTGGGGCCCGGTCTGTCAATAACCAATCGAACATGAAGAGAAATGGAAATAATCAAATATAATTAGTTATAACTAGGGCCCGGTCTATCAATAACCAATCAAACATGAAGAGAAATGGAAAGAATCAAATATAATTAGTTATAACTAGGGCCCGGTCTATCAATAAACAATCAAACAAGAAGAGAAATGGAAAGAATCAAATATAATTAGTTATAACTAGGGCCCGGTCTATCAATAAACAATCAAACATGAAGAGAAATGAAAAGAATCAAATATAATTAGTTATAACTAGGGCCCGGTCTATCAATAAACAATCAAACAAGAAGAGAAATGGAAAGAATCAAATATAATTAGTTATAACTAGGGCCCGGTCTATCAATAAACAATCAAACAAGAAGAGAAATGGAAATAATCAAATATAATTAGTTATAACTAGGGCCCGGTCTATCAATAAACAATCAAACAAGAAGAGAAATGGAAAGAATCAAATATAATTAGTTATAACTAGGGCCCGGTCTATCAATAAACAATCAAACATGAAGAGAAATGGACAGAATCAAATATAATTAGTTATAACTAGGGCCCGGTCTATCAATAAACAATCAAACAAGAAGAGAAATGGAAAGAATCAAATATAATTAGCTATAACTGGGGCCCGGTCTATCAATAAACAATCAAACATGAAGAGAAATGGAAAGAATCAAATATAATTAGTTATAACTAGGACCCGGTCTATCAATAAACAATCAAACAAGAAGAGAAATGGAAAGAATCAAATATTTATTAGTTAAGACTAGGGCCCGGTCTATCAATAAACAATCAAACAAGAAGAGAAATGGAAAGAATCAAATATAATTAGTTATAACTAGGGCCCGGTCTATCAATAACCAATCAAACAAGAAGAGAAATTCAGAGAATCAAATATAATTAGTTATAACTAGGGCCTGGTCTATCAATAAACAATCAAACAAGAAGAGAAATGGAAAGAATCAAATATAATTAGTTATAACTAGGGCCCGGTCTATCAATAAACAATCAAACAAGGAGAGAAATGGAAAGAATCAAATATAATTAGTTATAACTAGGGCCCGGTCTATCAATAACCAATCAAACAAGAAGAGAAATGGAAAGAATCAAATATAATTAGTTAAGACTAGGGCCCGGTCTATCAATAAACAATCAAACAAGAAGAGAAATGGAAAGAATCAAATATAATTAGTTATAACTAGGGCCCGGTCTATCAATAAACAATCAAACAAGAAGAGAAATGGAAAGAATCAAATATAATTAGTTATAACTAGGGCCCGGTCTATCAATAAACAATCAAACAAGAAGAGAAATGGAAAGAAACAAATATAATTAGTTATAACTAGGGCCCGGTCTATCAATAAACAATCAAACAAGAAGAGAAATGGAAAGAATCAAATATAATTAGTTAAGACTAGGGCCCGGTCTATCAATAAACAATCAAACAAGAAGAGAAATGGAAAGAATCAAATATAATTAGTTATAACTAGGGCCCGGTCTATCAATAACCAATCAAACAAGAAGAGAAATGCAAAGAATCAAATATAATTAGTTATAACTAGGGCCCGGTCTAGCAATAAACAATCAAACAAGAAGAGAAATGGAAAGAATCAAATATAATTAGTTATAACTAGGACCCGGTCTATCAATAAACAATCAAACAAGAAGAGAAATGGAAAGAATCAAATATTTATTAGTTAAGACTAGGGCCCGGTCTATCAATAAACAATCAAACAAGAAGAGAAATGGAAAGAATCAAATATAATTAGTTATAACTAGGACCCGGTCTATCAATAAACAATCAAACAAGAAGAGAAATGGAAAGAATCAAATATTTATTAGTTAAGACTAGGGCCCGGTCTATCAATAAACAATCAAACAAGAAGAGAAATGTAAAGAATCAAATATAATTAGTTATAACTAGGGCCCGGTCTATCAATAACCAATCAAACAAGAAGAGAAATTCAAAGAATCAAATATAATTAGTTATAACTAGGGCCTGGTCTATCAATAAACAATCAAACAAGAAGAGAAATGGAAAGAATCAAATATAATTAGTTATAACTAGGGCCCGGTCTATCAATAAACAATCAAACAAGGAGAGAAATGGAAAGAATCAAATATAATTAGTTATAACTAGGGCCCGGTCTATCAATAACCAATCAAACAAGAAGAGAAATGGAAAGAATCAAATATAATTAGTTAAGACTAGGGCCCGGTCTATCAATAAACAATCAAACAAGAAGAGAAATGGAAAGAATCAAATATAATTAGTTATAACTAGGGCCCGGTCTATCAATAAACAATCAAACAAGAAGAGAAATGGAAAGAATCAAATATAATTAGTTATAACTAGGGCCCGGTCTATCAATAAACAATCAAACAAGAAGAGAAATGGAAAGAATCAAATATAGTTAGTTATAACTAGGGCCCGGTCTATCAATAAACAATCAAACAAGAAGAGAAATGGAAAGAATCAAATATAATTAGTTATAACTAGGGCCCGATCTATCAATAAACAATCAAACAAGAAGAGAAATGGAAAGAATCAAATATAATTAGTTATATCTAGGGCCCGGTCTATCAATAAACAATCAAACATGAAGAGAAATGGAAATAATCCAATATAATTAGTTATAACTAAGGCCCGGTCTATCAATAACCAATCAAACATGAAGAGAAATGGAAAGAATCAAATATAATTAGTTATAACTAGGGCCCGGTCTATCAATAAACAATCAAACATGAAGAGAAATGGAGAGAATCAAATATAATTAGTTATAACTAGGGCCAGGTCTATCAATAAACAATCAAACAAGAAGAGAAATGGAAAGAATCAAATATAATTAGTTATAACTAGGGCCCGGTCTATCAATAAACAATCAAACATGAAGAGAAATGGAAAGAATCAAATATAATTAGTTATAACTAGGGCCCAGTCTATCAATAACCAATCAAACATGAAGAGAAATGGGAAGAATCAAATATAATTAGTTATAACTGGGGCCCGGTCTGTCAATAACCAATCTAACATAAAGAGAAATGGAAATAATCAAATATAATTAGTTATAACTAGGGCCCGGTCTATCAATAACCAATCAAACATGAAGAGAAATGGAAAGAATCAAATATAATTAGTTATAACTAGGGCCCGGTCTATCAATAAACAATCAAACAAGAAGAGAAATGGAAAGAATCAAATATAATTAGTTATAACTAGGGCCCGGTCTATCAATAAACAATCAAACATGAAGAGAAATGAAAAGAATCAAATATAATTAGTTATAACTAGGGCCCGGTCTATCAATAAACAATCAAACAAGAAGAGAAATGGAAAGAATCAAATATAATTAGTTATAACTAGGGCCCGGTCTATCAATAAACAATCAAACATTAAGAGAAATGGAAAAAATCAAATATAATTAGTTATAACTAGGGCCCGGTCTATCAATAAACAATCAAACATGAAGAGAAATGGAAAGAATCAAATATAATTAGTTATAACTAGGGCCCGGTCTATCAATAAACAATCAAACAAGAAGAGAAATGGAAAGAATCAAATATAATTAGTTATAACTAGGGCCCGGTCTATCAATAAACAATCAAACATGAAAAGAAATGGAATGAATCAAATATAATTAGTTATAACTAGGGCCCGGTCTATCAATAAACAATCAAACAAGAAGAGAAATGGAAAGAATCAAATATAATTAGTTATAACTAGGGCCCGGTCTATCAATAAACAATCAAACAAGAAGAGAAATGGAAAGAATCAAATATAATTAGTTATAACTAGGGCCCGGTCTATCAATAAACAATCAAACAAGAAGAGAAATGGAAAGAATCAAATATAATTAGTTATAACTAGGACCCTGTCTATCAATAAACAATCAAACATGAAGAGAAATGGAAAGAATCAAATATAATTAGTTATAACTAGGGCCCGGTCTATCAATAAACAATCAAACATGAAGAGAAATGGAAAGAATCAAATATAATTAGTTATAACTAGGGCCCGGTCTATCAATAAACAATCAAACAAGAAGAGAAATGGAAAGAATCAAATATAATTAGTTATAACTAGGGCCCGGTCTATCAATAAACAATCAAACATGAAGAGAAATGGAAAGAATCAAATATAATTAGTTATAACTAGGGCCCGGTCTATCAATAAACAATCAAACAAGAAGAGAAATGGAAAGAATCAAATATAATTAGTTAAGACTAGGGCCCGGTCTATCAATAAACAATCAAACAAGAAGAGAAATGGAAAGAATCAAATATAATTAGTTATAACTAGGGCCCGGTCTATCAATAACCAATCAAACAAGAAGAGAAATGCAAAGAATCAAATATAATTAGTTATAACTAGGGCCCGGTCTATCAATAAACAATCAAACAAGAAGAGAAATGGAAAGAATCAAATATAATTAGTTATAACTAGGGCCCGGTCTATCAATAAACAATCAAACAGGAAGAGAAATGGAAAGAATCAAATATAATTAGTTATAACTAGGGCCCGGTCTATCAATAAACAATCAAACAAGAAGAGAAATGGAAAGAATCAAATATAATTAGTTATAACTAGGGCCCGGCCTATCAATAAACAATCAAACAAGAAGAGAAATGGAAAGAATCAAATATAATTAGTTATAACTAGGGCCCGGTCTATCAATAAACAATCAAACAAGAAGAGAAATGGAAAGAATAAAATATAATTAGTTATAACTAGGGCCCGGTCTATCAATAAACAATCAAACAAGAAGAGAAATGGAAAGAATCAAATATAATTAGTTATAACTAGGGCCCGGTCTATCAATAAACAATCAAACAAGAAGAGAAATGGAAAGAATCAAATATAATTAGTTATAACTAGGGCCCGGTCTATCAATAAACAATCAAACAAGAAGAGAAATGGAAAGAATCAAATATAATTAGTTATAACTAGGGCCCGGTCTATCAATAAACAATCAAACATGAAGAGAAATGGAAAGAAACAAATATAATTAGTTATAACTAGGGCCCGGTCTATCAATAACCAATCAAACATGAAGAGAAATGGAAAGAATCAAATATAATTAGTTATAACTAGGGCCCGGTCTATCAATAAACAATCAAACATGAAGAGAAATGGAGAGAATCAAATATAATTAGTTATAACTAGGGCCCGGTCTATCAATAAACAATCAAACATGAAGAGAAATGGAAAGAATCAAATATAATTAGTTATAACTAGGGCCCGGTCTATCAATAAACAATCAAACAAGAAGAGAAATGGAAAGAATCAAATATAATTAGTTATAACTAGGGCCCGGTCTATCAATAAACAATCAAACATGAAGAGAAATGGAAAGAATCAAATATAATTAGTTATAACTAGGGCCCGGTCTATCAATAAACAATCAAACAAGAAGAGAAATGGAAAGAATCAAATATAATTAGTTAAGACTAGGGCCCGGTCTATCAATAAACAATCAAACAAGAAGAGAAATGGAAAGAATCAAATATAATTAGTTATAACTAGGGCCCGGTCTATCAATAACCAATCAAACAAGAAGAGAAATGCAAAGAATCAAATATAATTAGTTATAACTAGGGCCCGGTCTATCAATAAACAATCAAACAAGAAGAGAAATGGAAAGAATCAAATATAATTAGTTATAACTAGGGCCCGGTCTATCAATAAACAATCAAACAGGAAGAGAAATGGAAAGAATCAAATATAATTAGTTATAACTAGGGCCCGGTCTATCAATAAACAATCAAACAAGAAGAGAAATGGAAAGAATCAAATATAATTAGTTATAACTAGGGCCCGGCCTATCAATAAACAATCAAACAAGAAGAGAAATGGAAAGAATCAAATATAATTAGTTATAACTAGGGCCCGGTCTATCAATAAACAATCAAACAAGAAGAGAAATGGAAAGAATAAAATATAATTAGTTATAACTAGGGCCCGGTCTATCAATAAACAATCAAACAAGAAGAGAAATGGAAAGAATCAAATATAATTAGTTATAACTAGGGCCCGGTCTATCAATAAACAATCAAACAAGAAGAGAAATGGAAAGAATCAAATATAATTAGTTATAACTAGGGCCCGGTCTATCAATAAACAATCAAACAAGAAGAGAAATGGAAAGATTCAAATATAATTAGTTATAACTAGGGCCCGGTCTATCAATAAACAATCAAACAAGAAGAGAAATGGAAAGAATCAAATATAATTAGTTATAACTAGGGCCCGGTCTATCAATAAACAATCAAACATGAAGAGAAATGGAAAGAAACAAATATAATTAGTTATAACTAGGGCCCGGTCTATCAATAACCAATCAAACATGAAGAGAAATGGAAAGAATCAAATATAATTAGTTATAACTAGGGCCCGGTCTATCAATAAACAATCAAACATGAAGAGAAATGGAGAGAATCAAATATAATTAGTTATAACTAGGGCCAGGTCTATCAATAAACAATCAAACAAGAAGAGAAATGGAAAGAATCAAATATAATTAGTTATAACTAGGGCCCGGTCTATCAATAAACAATCAAACATGAAGAGAAATGGAAAGAATCAAATATAATTAGTTATAACTAGGGCCCAGTCTATCAATAACCAATCAAACATGAAGAGAAATGGGAAGAATCAAATATAATTAGTTATAACTGGGGCCCGGTCTATCAATAACCAATCAAATATGAAGAGAAATGGAAATAATCAAATATAATTAGTTATAACTAGGGACCGGTCTATCAATAACCAATCAAACATGAAGAGAAATGGAAAGAATCAAATATAATTAGTTATAACTAGGACCCGGTCTATCAATAAACAATCAAACAAGAAGAGAAATGGAAAGAATCAAATATAATTAGTTAAGACTAGGGCCCGGTCTATCAATAAACAATCAAACAAGAAGAGAAATGGAAAGAATCAAATATAATTAGTTATAACTAGGGCCCGGTCTATCAATAACCAATCAAACAAGAAGAGAAATGCAAAGAATCAAATATAATTAGTTATAACTAGGTCCTGGTCTATCAATAAACAATCAAACAAGAAGAGAAATGGAAAGAATCAAATATAATTAGTTATAACTAGGGCCCGGTCTATCAATAAACAATCAAACAAGGAGAGAAATGGAAAGAATCAAATATAATTAGTTATAACTAGGGCCCGGTCTATCAATAACCAATCAAACAAGAAGTGAAATGGAAAGAATCAAATATAATTAGTTATAACTAGGGCCCGGTCTATCAATAACCAATCAAACAAGAAGAGAAATGCAAAGAATCAAATATAATTAGTTATAACTAGGGCCCGGTCTATCAATAAACAATCAAACAAGAAGAGAAATGGAAAGAATCAAATATAATTAGTTATAACTAGGGCCCGGTCTATCAATAAACAATCAAACAGGAAGAGAAATGGAAAGAATCAAATATAATTAGTTATAACTAGGGCCCGGTCTATCAATAAACAATCAAACAAGAAGAGAAATGGAAAGAATCAAATATAATTAGTTATAACTAGGGCCCGGCCTATCAATAAACAATCAAACAAGAAGAGAAATGGAAAGAATCAAATATAATCAGTTATAACTAGGGCCGAGTCTATCAATAAACAATCAAACAAGAAGAGAAATGGAAAGAATCAAATATAATTAGTTATAACTAGGGCCCGGTCTATCAATAAACAATCAAACTTGAAGAGAAATCGAAAGAATCAAATATAATTAGTTATAACTAGGGCCCGGTCTATCAATAAACAATCAAACATGAAGAGAAATGGAAAGAATCAAATATAATTAGTTATAACTAGGGCCCGGTCTATCAATAAACAATCAAACAAGAAGAGAAATGGAAAGAATCAAATATAATTAGTTATAACTGGGGCCCGGTCTATCAATAAACAATCAAACATGAAGAGAAATGGAAAGAATCAAATATAATTAGTTATAACTAGGACCCGGTCTATCAATAAACAATCAAACAAGAAGAGAAATGGAAAGAATCAAATATAATTAGTTAAGACTAGGGCCCGGTCTATCAATAAACAATCAAACAAGAAGAGAAATGGAAAGAATCAAATATAATTAGTTATAACTAGGGCCCGGTCTATCAATAACCAATCAAACAAGAAGAGAAATGCAAAGAATCAAATATAATTAGTTATAACTAGGGCCTGGTCTATCAATAAACAATCAAACAAGAAGAGAAATGGAAAGAATCAAATATAATTAGTTATAACTAGGGCCCGGTCTATCAATAAACAATCAAACAAGAAGAGAAATGGAAAGAATCAAATATAATTAGTTATAACTAGGGCCCGGTCTATCAATAAACAATCAAACAAGAAGAGAAATGGAAAGAATCAAATATAATTAGTTATAACTAGGGCCCGGTCTATCAATAAACAATCAAACAAGAAGAGAAATGGAAAGAATCAAATATAATTAGTTATAACTAGGGCCCGGTCTATCAATAAACAATCAAACATGAAGAGAAATGGAAAGAAACAAATATAATTAGTTATAACTAGGGCCCGGTCTATCAATAACCAATCAAACATGAGGAGAAATGGAAAGAATCAAATATAATTAGTTATAACTAGGGCCCGGTCTATCAATAAACAATCAAACATGAAGAGAAATGGAGAGAATCAAATATAATTAGTTATAATTAGGGCCAGGTCTATCAATAAACAATCAAACAAGAAGAGAAATGGAAAGAATCAAATATAATTAGTTATAACTAGGGCCCGGTCTATCAATAAACAATCAAACATGAAGAGAAATGGAGAGAATCAAATATAATTAGTTATAACTAGGGCCAGGTCTATCAATAAACAATCAAACAAGAAGAGAAATGGAAAGAATCAAATATAATTAGTTATAACTAGGGCCCGGTCTATCAATAAACAATCAAACATGAAGAGAAATGGAAAGAATCAAATATAATTAGTTATAACTAGGGCCCAGTCTATCAATAACCAATCAAACATGAAGAGAAATGGGAAGAATCCAATATAATTAGTTATAACTGGGGCCCGGTCTGTCAATAACCAATCGAACATGAAGAGAAATGGAAATAATCAAATATAATTAGTTATAACTAGGGCCCGGTCTATCAATAACCAATCAAACATGAAGAGAAATGGAAAGAATCAAATATAATTAGTTATAACTAGGGCCCGGTCTATCAATAAACAATCAAACAAGAAGAGAAATGGAAAGAATCAAATATAATTAGTTATAACTACGGCCCGGTCTATCAATAAACAATCAAACATGAAGAGAAATGAAAAGAATCAAATATAATTAGTTATAACTAGGGCCCGGTCTATCAATAAACAATCAAACAAGAAGAGAAATGGAAAGAATCAAATATAATTAGTTATAACTAGGGCCCGGTCTATCAATAAACAATCAAACAAGAAGAGAAATGGAAATAATCAAATATAATTAGTTATAACTAGGGCCCGGTCTATCAATAAACAATCAAACAAGAAGAGAAATGGAAAGAATCAAATATAATTAGTTATAACTAGGGCCCGGTCTATCAATAAACAATCAAACATGAAGAGAAATGGACAGAATCAAATATAATTAGTTATAACTAGGGCCCGGTCTATCAATAAACAATCAAACAAGAAGAGAAATGGAAAGAATCAAATATAATTAGCTATAACTGGGGCCCGGTCTATCAATAAACAATCAAACATGAAGAGAAATGGAAAGAATCAAATATAATTAGTTATAACTAGGACCCGGTCTATCAATAAACAATCAAACAAGAAGAGAAATGGAAAGAATCAAATATTTATTAGTTAAGACTAGGGCCCGGTCTATCAATAAACAATCAAACAAGAAGAGAAATGGAAAGAATCAAATATAATTAGTTATAACTAGGGCCCGGTCTATCAATAACCAATCAAACAAGAAGAGAAATTCAGAGAATCAAATATAATTAGTTATAACTAGGGCCTGGTCTATCAATAAACAATCAAACAAGAAGAGAAATGGAAAGAATCAAATATAATTAGTTATAACTAGGGCCCGGTCTATCAATAAACAATCAAACAAGGAGAGAAATGGAAAGAATCAAATATAATTAGTTATAACTAGGGCCCGGTCTATCAATAACCAATCAAACAAGAAGAGAAATGGAAAGAATCAAATATAATTAGTTAAGACTAGGGCCCGGTCTATCAATAAACAATCAAACAAGAAGAGAAATGGAAAGAATCAAATATAATTAGTTATAACTAGGGCCCGGTCTATCAATAAACAATCAAACAAGAAGAGAAATGGAAAGAATCAAATATAATTAGTTATAACTAGGGCCCGGTCTATCAATAAACAATCAAACAAGAAGAGAAATGGAAAGAATCAAATATAATTAGTTATAACTAGGGCCCGGTCTATCAATAAACAATCAAACAAGAAGAGAAATGGAAAGAATCAAATATAATTAGTTAAGACTAGGGCCCGGTCTATCAATAAACAATCAAACAAGAAGAGAAATGGAAAGAATCAAATATAATTAGTTATAACTAGGGCCCGGTCTATCAATAACCAATCAAACAAGAAGAGAAATGCAAAGAATCAAATATAATTAGTTATAACTAGGGCCCGGTCTAGCAATAAACAATCAAACAAGAAGAGAAATGGAAAGAATCAAATATAATTAGTTATAACTAGGACCCGGTCTATCAATAAACAATCAAACAAGAAGAGAAATGGAAAGAATCAAATATTTATTAGTTAAGACTAGGGCCCGGTCTATCAATAAACAATCAAACAAGAAGAGAAATGGAAAGAATCAAATATAATTAGTTATAACTAGGACCCGGTCTATCAATAAACAATCAAACAAGAAGAGAAATGGAAAGAATCAAATATTTATTAGTTAAGACTAGGGCCCGGTCTATCAATAAACAATCAAACAAGAAGAGAAATGTAAAGAATCAAATATAATTAGTTATAACTAGGGCCCGGTCTATCAATAACCAATCAAACAAGAAGAGAAATTCAAAGAATCAAATATAATTAGTTATAACTAGGGCCTGGTCTATCAATAAACAATCAAACAAGAAGAGAAATGGAAAGAATCAAATATAATTAGTTATAACTAGGGCCCGGTCTATCAATAAACAATCAAACAAGGAGAGAAATGGAAAGAATCAAATATAATTAGTTATAACTAGGGCCCGGTCTATCAATAACCAATCAAACAAGAAGAGAAATGGAAAGAATCAAATATAATTAGTTAAGACTAGGGCCCGGTCTATCAATAAACAATCAAACAAGAAGAGAAATGGAAAGAATCAAATATAATTAGTTATAACTAGGGCCCGGTCTATCAATAAACAATCAAACAAGAAGAGAAATGGAAAGAATCAAATATAATTAGTTATAACTAGGGCCCGGTCTATCAATAAACAATCAAACAAGAAGAGAAATGGAAAGAATCAAATATAATTAGTTATAACTAGGGCCCGGTCTATCAATAAACAATCAAACAAGAAGAGAAATGGAAAGAATCAAATATAATTAATTATAACTAGGGCCCGATCTATCAATAAACAATCAAACAAGAAGAGAAATGGAAAGAATCAAATATAATTAGTTATATCTAGGGCCCGGTCTATCAATAAACAATCAAACATGAAGAGAAATGGAAATAATCCAATATAATTAGTTATAACTAAGGCCCGGTCTATCAATAACCAATCAAACATGAAGAGAAATGGAAAGAATCAAATATAATTAGTTATAACTAGGGCCCGGTCTATCAATAAACAATCAAACATGAAGAGAAATGGAGAGAATCAAATATAATTAGTTATAACTAGGGCCAGGTCTATCAATAAACAATCAAACAAGAAGAGAAATGGAAAGAATCAAATATAATTAGTTATAACTAGGGCCCGGTCTATCAATAAACAATCAAACATGAAGAGAAATGGAAAGAATCAAATATAATTAGTTATAACTAGGGCCCAGTCTATCAATAACCAATCAAACATGAAGAGAAATGGGAAGAATCAAATATAATTAGTTATAACTGGGGCCCGGTCTGTCAATAACCAATCTAACATAAAGAGAAATGGAAATAATCAAATATAATTAGTTATAACTAGGGCCCGGTCTATCAATAACCAATCAAACATGAAGAGAAATGGAAAGAATCAAATATAATTAGTTATAACTAGGGCCCGGTCTATCAATAAACAATCAAACAAGAAGAGAAATGGAAAGAATCAAATATAATTAGTTATAACTAGGGCCCGGTCTATCAATAAACAATCAAACATGAAGAGAAATGAAAAGAATCAAATATAATTAGTTATAACTAGGGCCCGGTCTATCAATAAACAATCAAACAAGAAGAGAAATGGAAAGAATCAAATATAATTAGTTATAACTAGGGCCCGGTCTATCAATAAACAATCAAACATTAAGAGAAATGGAAAAAATCAAATATAATTAGTTATAACTAGGGCCCGGTCTATCAATAAACAATCAAACATGAAGAGAAATGGAAAGAATCAAATATAATTAGTTATAACTAGGGCCCGGTCTATCAATAAACAATCAAACAAGAAGAGAAATGGAAAGAATCAAATATAATTAGTTATAACTAGGGCCCGGTCTATCAATAAACAATCAAACATGAAAAGAAATGGAATGAATCAAATATAATTAGTTATAACTAGGGCCCGGTCTATCAATAAACAATCAAACAAGAAGAGAAATGGAAAGAATCAAATATAATTAGTTATAACTAGGGCCCGGTCTATCAATAAACAATCAAACAAGAAGAGAAATGGAAAGAATCAAATATAATTAGTTATAACTAGGGCCCGGTCTATCAATAAACAATCAAACAAGAAGAGAAATGGAAAGAATCAAATATAATTAGTTATAACTAGGACCCTGTCTATCAATAAACAATCAAACATGAAGAGAAATGGAAAGAATCAAATATAATTAGTTATAACTAGGGCCCGGTCTATCAATAAACAATCAAACATGAAGAGAAATGGAAAGAATCAAATATAATTAGTTATAACTAGGGCCCGGTCTATCAATAAACAATCAAACAAGAAGAGAAATGGAAAGAATCAAATATAATTAGTTATAACTAGGGCCCGGTCTATCAATAAACAATCAAACATGAAGAGAAATGGAAAGAATCAAATATAATTAGTTATAACTAGGGCCCGGTCTATCAATAAACAATCAAACAAGAAGAGAAATGGAAAGAATCAAATATAATTAGTTAAGACTAGGGCCCGGTCTATCAATAAACAATCAAACAAGAAGAGAAATGGAAAGAATCAAATATAATTAGTTATAACTAGGGCCCGGTCTATCAATAACCAATCAAACAAGAAGAGAAATGCAAAGAATCAAATATAATTAGTTATAACTAGGGCCCGGTCTATCAATAAACAATCAAACAAGAAGAGAAATGGAAAGAATCAAATATAATTAGTTATAACTAGGGCCCGGTCTATCAATAAACAATCAAACAGGAAGAGAAATGGAAAGAATCAAATATAATTAGTTATAACTAGGGCCCGGTCTATCAATAAACAATCAAACAAGAAGAGAAATGGAAAGAATCAAATATAATTAGTTATAACTAGGGCCCGGCCTATCAATAAACAATCAAACAAGAAGAGAAATGGAAAGAATCAAATATAATTAGTTATAACTAGGGCCCGGTCTATCAATAAACAATCAAACAAGAAGAGAAATGGAAAGAATAAAATATAATTAGTTATAACTAGGGCCCGGTCTATCAATAAACAATCAAACAAGAAGAGAAATGGAAAGAATCAAATATAATAAGTTATAACTAGGGCCCGGTCTATCAATAAACAATCAAACAAGAAGAGAAATGTAAAGAATCAAATATAATTAGTTATAACTAGGGCCCGGTCTATCAATAAACAATCAAACAAGAAGAGAAATGGAAAGAATCAAATATAATTAGTTATAACTAGGGCCCGGTCTATCAATAAACAATCAAACAAGAAGAGAAATGGAAAGAATAAAATATAATTAGTTATAACTAGGGCCCGGTCTATCAATAAACAATCAAACATGAAGAGAAATGGAAAGAAACAAATATAATTAGTTATAACTAGGGCCCGGTCTATCAATAACCAATCAAACATGAAGAGAAATGGAAAGAATCAAATATAATTAGTTATAACTAGGGCCCGGTCTATCAATAAACAATCAAACATGAAGAGAAATGGAGAGAATCAAATATAATTAGTTATAACTAGGGCCCGGTCTATCAATAAACAATCAAACATGAAGAGAAATGGAAAGAATCAAATATAATTAGTTATAACTAGGGCCCGGTCTATCAATAAACAATCAAACAAGAAGAGAAATGGAAAGAATCAAATATAATTAGTTATAACTAGGGCCCGGTCTATCAATAAACAATCAAACATGAAGAGAAATGGAAAGAATCAAATATAATTAGTTATAACTAGGGCCCGGTCTATCAATAAACAATCAAACAAGAAGAGAAATGGAAAGAATCAAATATAATTAGTTAAGACTAGGGCCCGGTCTATCAATAAACAATCAAACAAGAAGAGAAATGGAAAGAATCAAATATAATTAGTTATAACTAGGGCCCGGTCTATCAATAACCAATCAAACAAGAAGAGAAATGCAAAGAATCAAATATAATTAGTTATAACTAGGGCCCGGTCTATCAATAAACAATCAAACAAGAAGAGAAATGGAAAGAATCAAATATAATTAGTTATAACTAGGGCCCGGTCTATCAATAAACAATCAAACAGGAAGAGAAATGGAAAGAATCAAATATAATTAGTTATAACTAGGGCCCGGTCTATCAATAAACAATCAAACAAGAAGAGAAATGGAAAGAATCAAATATAATTAGTTATAACTAGGGCCCGGCCTATCAATAAACAATCAAACAAGAAGAGAAATGGAAAGAATCAAATATAATTAGTTATAACTAGGGCCCGGTCTATCAATAAACAATCAAACAAGAAGAGAAATGGAAAGAATAAAATATAATTAGTTATAACTAGGGCCCGGTCTATCAATAAACAATCAAACAAGAAGAGAAATGGAAAGAATCAAATATAATTAGTTATAACTAGGGCCCGGTCTATCAATAAACAATCAAACAAGAAGAGAAATGGAAAGAATCAAATATAATTAGTTATAACTAGGGCCCGGTCTATCAATAAACAATCAAACAAGAAGAGAAATGGAAAGAATCAAATATAATTAGTTATAACTAGGGCCCGGTCTATCAATAAACAATCAAACAAGAAGAGAAATGGAAAGAATCAAATATAATTAGTTATAACTAGGGCCCGGTCTATCAATAAACAATCAAACATGAAGAGAAATGGAAAGAAACAAATATAATTAGTTATAACTAGGGCCCGGTCTATCAATAACCAATCAAACATGAAGAGAAATGGAAAGAATCAAATATAATTAGTTATAACTAGGGCCCGGTCTATCAATAAACAATCAAACATGAAGAGAAATGGAGAGAATCAAATATAATTAGTTATAACTAGGGCCAGGTCTATCAATAAACAATCAAACAAGAAGAGAAATGGAAAGAATCAAATATAATTAGTTATAACTAGGGCCCGGTCTATCAATAAACAATCAAACATGAAGAGAAATGGAAAGAATCAAATATAATTAGTTATAACTAGGGCCCAGTCTATCAATAACCAATCAAACATGAAGAGAAATGGGAAGAATCAAATATAATTAGTTATAACTGGGGCCCGGTCTATCAATAACCAATCAAACATGAAGAGAAATGGAAATAATCAAATATAATTAGTTATAACTAGGGACCGGTCTATCAATAACCAATCAAACATGAAGAGAAATGGAAAGAATCAAATATAATTAGTTATAACTAGGACCCGGTCTATCAATAAACAATCAAACAAGAAGAGAAATGGAAAGAATCAAATATAATTAGTTAAGACTAGGGCCCGGTCTATCAATAAACAATCAAACAAGAAGAGAAATGGAAAGAATCAAATATAATTAGTTATAACTAGGGCCCGGTCTATCAATAACCAATCAAACAAGAAGAGAAATGCAAAGAATCAAATATAATTAGTTATAACTAGGTCCTGGTCTATCAATAAACAATCAAACAAGAAGAGAAATGGAAAGAATCAAATATAATTAGTTATAACTAGGGCCCGGTCTATCAATAAACAATCAAACAAGGAGAGAAATGGAAAGAATCAAATATAATTAGTTATAACTAGGGCCCGGTCTATCAATAACCAATCAAACAAGAAGTGAAATGGAAAGAATCAAATATAATTAGTTATAACTAGGGCCCGGTCTATCAATAACCAATCAAACAAGAAGAGAAATGCAAAGAATCAAATATAATTAGTTATAACTAGGGCCCGGTCTATCAATAAACAATCAAACAAGAAGAGAAATGGAAAGAATCAAATATAATTAGTTATAACTAGGGCCCGGTCTATCAATAAACAATCAAACAGGAAGAGAAATGGAAAGAATCAAATATAATTAGTTATAACTAGGGCCCGGTCTATCAATAAACAATCAAACAAGAAGAGAAATGGAAAGAATCAAATATAATTAGTTATAACTAGGGCCCGGCCTATCAATAAACAATCAAACAAGAAGAGAAATGGAAAGAATCAAATATAATCAGTTATAACTAGGGCCCGGTCTATCAATAAACAATCAAACAAGAAGAGAAATGGAAAGAATCAAATATAATTAGTTATAACTAGGGCCCGGTCTATCAATAAACAATCAAACTTGAAGAGAAATCGAAAGAATCAAACATAATTAGTTATAACTAGGGCCCGGTCTATCAATAAACAATCAAACATGAAGAGAAATGGAAAGAATCAAATATAATTAGTTATAACTAGGGCCCGGTCTATCAATAAACAATCAAACAAGAAGAGAAATGGAAAGAATCAAATATAATTAGTTATAACTGGGGCCCGGTCTATCAATAAACAATCAAACATGAAGAGAAATGGAAAGAATCAAATATAATTAGTTATAACTAGGACCCGGTCTATCAATAAACAATCAAACAAGAAGAGAAATGGAAAGAATCAAATATAATTAGTTAAGACTAGGGCCCGGTCTATCAATAAACAATCAAACAAGAAGAGAAATGGAAAGAATCAAATATAATTAGTTATAACTAGGGCCCGGTCTATCAATAACCAATCAAACAAGAAGAGAAATGCAAAGAATCAAATATAATTAGTTATAACTAGGGCCTGGTCTATCAATAAACAATCAAACAAGAAGAGAAATGGAAAGAATCAAATATAATTAGTTATAACTAGGGCCCGGTCTATCAATAAACAATCAAACAAGAAGAGAAATGGAAAGAATCAAATATAATTAGTTATAACTAGGGCCCGGTCTATCAATAAACAATCAAACAAGAAGAGAAATGGAAAGAATCAAATATAATTAGTTATAACTAGGGCCCGGTCTATCAATAAACAATCAAACAAGAAGAGAAATGGAAAGAATCAAATATAATTAGTTATAACTAGGGCCCGGTCTATCAATAAACAATCAAACATGAAGAGAAATGGAAAGAAACAAATATAATTAGTTATAACTAGGGCCCGGTCTATCAATAACCAATCAAACATGAGGAGAAATGGAAAGAATCAAATATAATTAGTTATAACTAGGGCCCGGTCTATCAATAAACAATCAAACATGAAGAGAAATGGAGAGAATCAAATATAATTAGTTATAATTAGGGCCAGGTCTATCAATAAACAATCAAACAAGAAGAGAAATGGAAAGAATCAAATATAATTAGTTATAACTAGGGCCCGGTCTATCAATAAACAATCAAACATGAAGAGAAATGGAAAGAATCAAATATAATTAGTTATAACTAGGGCCCAGTCTATCAATAACCAATCAAACATGAAGAGAAATGGGAAGAATCAAATATAATTAGTTATAACTGGGGCCCGGTCTATCAATAACCAATCAAACATGAAGAGAAATGGAAATAATCAAATATAATTAGTTATAACTGGGGACCGGTCTATCAATAACCAATCAAACATGAAGAGAAATGGAAAGAATCAAATATAATTAGTTATAACTAGGGCCCGGTCTATCAATAAACAATCAAACATGAAGAGAAATGAAAAGAATCAAATATAATTAGTTATAACTAGGGCCCGGTCTATCAATAAACCATCAAACAAGAAGAGAAATGGAAAGAATCAAATATAATTAGTTATAACTAGGGCCCGGTCTATCAATAAACAATCAAACATGAAGAGAAATGGAAAAAATCAAATATAATTAGTTATAACTAGGGCCCGGTCTATCAATAAACAATCAAACATGAAGAGAAATGGAAATAATCAAATATAATTAGTTATAACTAGGGCCCGGTCTATCAATAAACAATCAAACAAGAAGAGAAATGGAAAGAATCAAATATAATTAGTTATAACTAGGGCCCGGTCTATCAATAAACAATCAAACATGAAGAGAAATGGAAAGAATCAAATATAATTAGTTATAACTAGGGCCCGGTCTATCAATAAACAATCAAACAAGAAGAGAAATGGAAAGAATCAAATATAATTAGTTATAACTAGGGCCCGGTCTATCAATAAACAATCAAACAAGAAGAGAAATGGAAAGAATCAAATATAATTAGTTATAACTAGGGCCCGGTCTATCAATAAACAATCAAACAAGAAGAGAAATGGAAAGAATCAAATATAATTAGTTATAACTAGGGCCCTGTCTATCAATAAACAATCAAACATGAAGAGAAATGGAAAGAATCAAATATAATTAGTTATAACTAGGGCCCGGTCTATCAATAAACAATCAAACATGAAGAGAAATGGAAAGAATCAAATATAATTAGTTATAACTAGGGCCCGGTCTATCAATAAACAATCAAACAAGAATAGAAATGGAAAGAATCAAATATAATTAGTTATAACTAGGGCCCGGTCTATCAATAACCAATCAAACATGAAGAGAAATGGAAAGAATCAAATATAATTAGTTATAACTAGGGCCCGGTCTATCAATAAACAATCAAACATGAAGAGAAATGGAAAGAATCAAATATAATTAGTTATAACTAGGGCCCGGTCTATCAATAAACAATCAAACAAGAAGAGAAATGGAAAGAATCAAATATAATTAGTTAAGACAAGGGCCCGGTCTATCAATAAACAATCAAACAAGAAGAGAAATGGAAAGAATCAAATATAATTAGTTATAACTAGGGCCCGGTCTATCAATAACCAATCAAACAAGAAGAGAAATGCAAAGAATCAAATATAATTAGTTATAACTAGGGCCCGGTCTATCAATAAACAATCAAACAAGAAGAGAAATGGAAAGAATCAAATATAATTAGTTATAACTAGGGCCCGGTCCATCAATAAACAATCAATCAAGAAGAGTAATGGAAAGAATCAAATATAATTAGTTATAACTAGGGCCCGGTCTATCAATTAACAATCAAACAAGAAGAGAAATGGAAAGAATCAAATATAATTAGTTATAACTAGGGCCCGGTCTATCAATAAACAATCAAACAAGAAGAGAAATGGAAAGAATCAAATATAATTAGTTATAACTAGGGCCCGGTCTATCAATAAACAATCAAACAAGAAGAGAAATGGAAAGAATCAAATATAATTAGTTATAACTAGGGCCCGGTCTATCAATAAACAATCAAACATGAAGAGAAATGGAAAGAATCAAATATAATTAGTTATAACTAGGATCCGGTCTATCAATAAACAATCAAACATGAAGAGAAATGGAAAGAATCAAATATAATTAGTTATAACTTGGGCCCGGTCTATCAATAAACAATCAAACAAGAAGAGAAATGGAAAGAATCAAATATAATTAGTTATAACTGGGGCCCGGTCTATCAATAAACAATCAAACATGAAGAGAAATGGAAAGAATCAAATATAATTAGTTATAACTAGGGCCCGGTCTATCAATAAACAATCAAACAAGAAGAGAAATGGATAGAATCAAATATAATTAGTTAAGACTAGGGCCCGGTCTATCAATAAACAATCAAACAAGAAGAGAAATGGAAAGAATCAAATATAATTAGTTATAACTAGGGCCCGGTCTATCAATAACCAATCAATCAAGAATAGAAATGCAAAGAATCAAATATAATTAGTTATAACTAGGGCCCGGTCTATCAATAAACAATCAAACAAGAAGAGAAACGGAAAGAATCAAATATAATTAGTTATAACTAGGGCCCGGTCTATCAATAAACAATCAAACAAGGAGAGAAATGGAAAGAATCAAATATAATTAGTTATAACTAGGGCCCGGTCTATCAATAACCAATCAAACAAGAAGAGAAATGGAAAGAATCAAATATAATTAGTTAAGACTAGGGCCCGGTCTATCAATAAACAATCAAACAAGAAGAGAAATGGAAAGAATCAAATATAATTAGTTATAACTAGGGCCCGGTCTATCAATAAACAATCAAACAAGAAGAGAAATGGAAAGAATCAAATATAATTAGTTATAACTAGGGCCCGGTCTATCAATAAACAATCAAACAAGAAGAGAAATGGAAAGAATCAAATATAATTAGTTATAACTAGGGCCCGGTCTATCAATAAACAATCAAACAAGAAGAGAAATTGAAAGAATCAAATATAATTAGTTATAACTAGGGCCCGATCTATCAATAAACAATCAAACAAGAAGAGAAATGGAAAGAATCAAATATAATTAGTTATAACTAGGGCCCGGTCTATCAATAACCAATCAAACATGAAGAGAAATGGAAAGAATCAAATATAATTAGTTATAACTAGGGCCCGGTCTATCAATAAACAATCAAACATGAAGAGAAATGGAGAGAATCAAATATAATTAGTTATAACTAGGGCCAGGTCTATCAATAAACAATCAAACAAGAAGAGAAATGGAAAGAATCAAATATAATTAGTTATAACTAGGGCCCGGTCTATCAATAAACAATCAAACATGAAGAGAAATGTAAAGAATCAAATATAATTAGTTATAACTAGGGCCCAGTCTATCAATAACCAATCAAACATGAAGAGAAATGGGAAGAATCAAATATAATTAGTTATAACTGGGGCCCGGTCTATCAATAACCAATCAAACATGAAGAGAAATGGAAATAATCAAATATAATTAGTTATAACTAGGGCCCCGCCTATCAATAACCAATCAAACATGAAGAGAAATGGAAAGAATCAAATATAATTAGTTATAACTAGGGCCCGGTCTATCAATAAACAATCAAACAAGAAGAGAAATGGAAAGAATCAAATATAATTAGTTATAACTAGGGCCCGGTCTATCAATAAACAATCAAACAAGAAGAGAAATGGAAAGAATCAAATATAATTAGTTAAGACTAGGGCCCGGTCTATCAATAAACAATCAAACAAGAAGAGAAATGGAAAGAATCAAATATAATTAGTTATAACTAGGGCCCGGTCTATCAATAAACAATCAAACAAGGAGAGAAATGGAAAGAATCAAATATAATTAGTTATAACTAGGGCCCGGTCTATCGATAACCAATCAAACAAGAAGAGAAATGGAAAGAATCAAATATAATTAGTTAAGACTAGGGCCCGGTCTATCAATAAACAATCAAACAAGAAGAGAAATGGAAAGAATCAAATATAATTAGTTATAACTAGGGCCCGGTCTATCAATAAACAATCAAACAAGAAGAGAAATGGAAAGAATCAAATATAATTAGTTATAACTAGGGCCCGGTCTATCAATAAACAATCAAACAAGAAGAGAAATGGAAAGAATCAAATATAATTAGTTATAACTAGGGCCCGGTCTATCAATAAACAATCAAACAAGAAGAGAAATTGAAAGAATCAAATATAATTAGTTATAACTAGGGCCCGGTCTATCAATAAACAATCAAACAAGAAGAGAAATGGAAAGAATCAAATATAATTAGTTATAACTAGGGCCCGGTCTATCAATAAACAATCAAACAAGGAGAGAAATGGAAAGAATCAAATATAATTAGTTATAACTAGGGCCCGGTCTATCAATAACCAATCAAACAAGAAGAGAAATGGAAAGAATCAAATATAATTAGTTAAGACTAGGGCCCGGTCTATCAATAAACAATCAAACAAGAAGAGAAATGGAAAGAATCAAATATAATTAGTTATAACTAGGGCCCGGTCTATCAATAAACAATCAATTAAGAAGAGAAATTGAAAGAATCAAATATAATTAGTTATAACTAGGGCCCGGTCTATCAATAAACAATCAAACAAGAAGAGAAATGGAAAGAATCAAATATAATTAGTTATAACTAGGGCCCGGTCTATCAATAAACAATCAATTAAGAAGAGAAATTGAAAGAATCAAATATAATTAGTTATAACTAGGGCCCGGTCTATCAATAAACAATCAAACAAGAAGAGAAATGGAAAGAATCAAATATAATTAGTTATAACTAGGGCCCGGTCTATCAATAAACAATCAAACATGAAGAGAAATGGAAAGAATCAAATATAATTAGTTATAACTAGGGCCCGGTCTATCAATAACCAATCAAACATGAAGAGAAATGGAAAGAATCAAATATAATTAGTTATAACTAGGGCCCGGTCTATCAATAAACAATCAAACATGAAGAGAAATGGAGAGAATCAAATATAATTAGTTATAACTAGGGCCAGGTCTATCAATAAACAATCAAACAAGAAGAGAAATGGAAAGAAACAAATATAATTAGTTATAACTAGGGCCCGGTCTAACAATAAACAATCAAACATGAAGAGAAATGTAAAGAATCAAATATAATTAGTTATAACTAGGGCCCAGTCTATCAATAACCAATCAAACATGAAGAGAAATGGGAAGAATCAAATATAATTAGTTATAACTGGGGCCCGGTCTATCAATAACCAATCAAACATGAAGAGAAATGGAAATAATCAAATATAATTAGTTATAACTAGGGCCCGGTCTATCAATAACCAATCAAACATGAAGAGAAATGGAAAGAAACAAATATAATTAGTTATAACTAGGGCCCGGTCTATCAATAAACAATCAAACAAGAAGAGAAATGGAAAGAATCAAATATAATTAGTTATAACTAGGGCCCGGTCTATCAATAAACAATCAAACTAGAAGAGAAATGGAAAGAATCAAATATAATTAGTTAAGACTAGGGCCCGGTCTATCAATAAACAATCAAACAAGAAGAGAAATGGAAAGAATCAAATATAATTAGTTATAACTAGGGCCCGGTCTATCAATAAACAATCAAACAAGAAGAGAAATGGAAAGAATCAAATATAATTAGTTATAACTAGGGCCCGGTCTATCAATAAACTATTAAACAAGAAGAGAAATGGAAAGAATCAAATATAATTAGTTATAACTAGGGCCCGGTCTATCAATAAACAATCAAACATGAAGAGAAATGTTAAGAATCAAATATAATTAGTTATAACTAGGGCCCGGTCTATCAATAAACAATCAAACAAGAAGAGAAATGGAAAGAATCAAATATAATTAGTTATAACTAGGGCCCGGTCTATCAATAAACAATCAAACAAGAAGAGAAAAGGAAAGAATCAAATATAATTAGTTATAACTAGGACCCGGTCTATCAATAAACAATCAAACAAGAAGAGAAATGGAAAGAATCAAATATAATTAGTTATAACTAGGGCCCGGTCTATCAATAAACAATCAAACAAGAAGAGAAATTGAAAGAATCAAATATAATTAGTTATAACTAGGGCCCGGTCTATCAATAAACAATCAAACAAGAAGAGAAATGGAAAGAATCAAATATAATTAGTTATAACTAGGGCCCGGTCTATCAATAAACAATCAAACATGAAGAGAAATGGAAAGAATCAAATATAATTAGTTATAACTAGGGCCCGGTCTATCAATAACCAATCAAACATGAAGAGAAATGGAAAGAATCAAATATAATTAGTTATAACTAGGGCCCGGTCTATCAATAAACAATCAAACATGAAGAGAAATGGAGAGAATCAAATATAATTAGTTATAATTAGGGCCAGGTCAATCAATAAACAATCAAACAAGAAGAGAAATGGAAAGAATCAAATATAATTAGTTATAACTAGGGCCCGGTCTATCAATAAACAATCAAACATGAAGAGAAATGTAAAGAATCAAATATAATTAGTTATAACTAGGGCCCAGTCTATCAATAACCAATCAAACATGAAGAGAAATGGGAAGAATCAAATATAATTAGTTATAACTGGGGCCCGGTCTATCAATAACCAATCAAACAAGAAGAGAAATGAAAAGAATCAAATATAATTAGTTATAACTAGGGCCCGGCCTATCAATAAACAATCAAACAAGAAGAGAAATGGAAAGAATCAAATATAATTAGTTATAACTAGGGCCCGGTCTATCAATAAACAATCAAACAAGAAGAGAAATGGAAAGAATAAAATATAATTAGTTATAACTAGGGCCCGGTCTATCAATAAACAATCAAACAAGAAGAGAAATGGAAAGAATCAAATATAATTAGTTATAACTAGGGCCCGGTCTATCAATAAACAATCAAACAAGAAGAGAAATGGAAAGAATCAAATATAATTAGTTATAACTAGGGCCCGGTCTATCAATAAACAATCAAACAAGAAGAGAAATGGAAAGAATCAAATATAATTAGTTATAACTAGGGCCCGGTCTATCAATAAACAATCAAAGAAGAAGAGAAATGGAAAGAATCAAATATAATTAGTTATAACTAGGGCCCGGTCTATCAATAAACAATCAAACATGAAGAGAAATGGAAAGAAACAAATATAATTAGTTATAACTAGGGCCCGGTCTATCAATAACCAATCAAACATGAAGAGAAATGGAAAGAATCAAATATAATTAGTTATAACTAGGGCCCGGTCTATCAATAAACAATCAAACATGAAGAGAAATGGAGAGAATCAAATATAATTAGTTATAACTAGGGCCCGGTCTATCAATAAACAATCAAACATGAAGAGAAATGGAAAGAATCAAATATAATTAGTTATAACTAGGGCCCGGTCTATCAATAAACAATCAAACAAGAAGAGAAATGGAAAGAATCAAATATAATTAGTTATAACTAGGGCCCGGTCTATCAATAAACAATCAAACATGAAGAGAAATGGAAAGAATCAAATATAATTAGTTATAACTAGGGCCCGGTCTATCAATAAACAATCAAACAAGAAGAGAAATGGAAAGAATCAAATATAATTAGTTAAGACTAGGGCCCGGTCTATCAATAAACAATCAAACAAGAAGAGAAATGGAAAGAATCAAATATAATTAGTTATAACTAGGGCCCGGTCTATCAATAACCAATCAAACAAGAAGAGAAATGCAAAGAATCAAATATAATTAGTTATAACTAGGGCCCGGTCTATCAATAAACAATCAAACAAGAAGAGAAATGGAAAGAATCAAATATAATTAGTTATAACTAGGGCCCGGTCTATCAATAAACAATCAAACAGGAAGAGAAATGGAAAGAATCAAATATAATTAGTTATAACTAGGGCCCGGTCTATCAATAAACAATCAAACAAGAAGAGAAATGGAAAGAATCAAATATAATTAGTTATAACTAGGGCCCGGCCTATCAATAAACAATCAAACAAGAAGAGAAATGGAAAGAATCAAATATAATTAGTTATAACTAGGGCCCGGTCTATCAATAAACAATCAAACAAGAAGAGAAATGGAAAGAATAAAATATAATTAGTTATAACTAGGGCCCGGTCTATCAATAAACAATCAAACAAGAAGAGAAATGGAAAGAATCAAATATAATTAGTTATAACTAGGGCCCGGTCTATCAATAAACAATCAAACAAGAAGAGAAATGGAAAGAATCAAATATAATTAGTTATAACTAGGGCCCGGTCTATCAATAAACAATCAAACAAGAAGAGAAATGGAAAGAATCAAATATAATTAGTTATAACTAGGGCCCGGTCTATCAATAAACAATCAAACAAGAAGAGAAATGGAAAGAATCAAATATAATTAGTTATAACTAGGGCCCGGTCTATCAATAAACAATCAAACATGAAGAGAAATGGAAAGAAACAAATATAATTAGTTATAACTAGGGCCCGGTCTATCAATAACCAATCAAACATGAAGAGAAATGGAAAGAATCAAATATAATTAGTTATAACTAGGGCCCGGTCTATCAATAAACAATCAAACATGAAGAGAAATGGAGAGAATCAAATATAATTAGTTATAACTAGGGCCAGGTCTATCAATAAACAATCAAACAAGAAGAGAAATGGAAAGAATCAAATATAATTAGTTATAACTAGGGCCCGGTCTATCAATAAACAATCAAACATGAAGAGAAATGGAAAGAATCAAATATAATTAGTTATAACTAGGGCCCAGTCTATCAATAACCAATCAAACATGAAGAGAAATGGGAAGAATCAAATATAATTAGTTATAACTGGGGCCCGGTCTATCAATAACCAATCAAACATGAAGAGAAATGGAAATAATCAAATATAATTAGTTATAACTAGGGACCGGTCTATCAATAACCAATCAAACATGAAGAGAAATGGAAAGAATCAAATATAATTAGTTATAACTAGGACCCGGTCTATCAATAAACAATCAAACAAGAAGAGAAATGGAAAGAATCAAATATAATTAGTTAAGACTAGGGCCCGGTCTATCAATAAACAATCAAACAAGAAGAGAAATGGAAAGAATCAAATATAATTAGTTATAACTAGGGCCCGGTCTATCAATAACCAATCAAACAAGAAGAGAAATGCAAAGAATCAAATATAATTAGTTATAACTAGGTCCTGGTCTATCAATAAACAATCAAACAAGAAGAGAAATGGAAAGAATCAAATATAATTAGTTATAACTAGGGCCCGGTCTATCAATAAACAATCAAACAAGGAGAGAAATGGAAAGAATCAAATATAATTAGTTATAACTAGGGCCCGGTCTATCAATAACCAATCAAACAAGAAGTGAAATGGAAAGAATCAAATATAATTAGTTATAACTAGGGCCCGGTCTATCAATAACCAATCAAACAAGAAGAGAAATGCAAAGAATCAAATATAATTAGTTATAACTAGGGCCCGGTCTATCAATAAACAATCAAACAAGAAGAGAAATGGAAAGAATCAAATATAATTAGTTATAACTAGGGCCCGGTCTATCAATAAACAATCAAACAGGAAGAGAAATGGAAAGAATCAAATATAATTAGTTATAACTAGGGCCCGGTCTATCAATAAACAATCAAACAAGAAGAGAAATGGAAAGAATCAAATATAATTAGTTATAACTAGGGCCCGGCCTATCAATAAACAATCAAACAAGAAGAGAAATGGAAAGAATCAAATATAATCAGTTATAACTAGGGCCCGGTCTATCAATAAACAATCAAACAAGAAGAGAAATGGAAAGAATCAAATATAATTAGTTATAACTAGGGCCCGGTCTATCAATAAACAATCAAACTTGAAGAGAAATCGAAAGAATCAAATATAATTAGTTATAACTAGGGCCCGGTCTATCAATAAACAATCAAACATGAAGAGAAATGGAAAGAATCAAATATAATTAGTTATAACTAGGGCCCGGTCTATCAATAAACAATCAAACAAGAAGAGAAATGGAAAGAATCAAATATAATTAGTTATAACTGGGGCCCGGTCTATCAATAAACAATCAAACATGAAGAGAAATGGAAAGAATCAAATATAATTAGTTATAACTAGGGCCCGGTCTATCAATAAACAATCAAACAAGAAGAGAAATGGAAAGAATCAAATATAATTAGTTATAACTAGGGCCCGGTCTATCAATAAACAATCAAACATGAAGAGAAATGGAAAGAAACAAATATAATTAGTTATAACTAGGGCCCGGTCTATCAATAACCAATCAAACATGAGGAGAAATGGAAAGAATCAAATATAATTAGTTATAACTAGGGCCCGGTCTATCAATAAACAATCAAACATGAAGAGAAATGGAGAGAATCAAATATAATTAGTTATAATTAAGGCCAGGTCTATCAATAAACAATCAAAAACAAGAAGAGAAATGGAAAGAATCAAATATAATTAGTTATAACTAGGGCCCGGTCTATCAATAAACAATCAAACATGAAGAGAAATGGAAAGAATCAAATATAATTAGTTATAACTAGGGCCCAGTCTATCAATAACCAATCAAACATGAAGAGAAATGGGAAGAATCAAATATAATTAGTTATAACTGGGGCCCGGTCTATCAATAACCAATCAAACATGAAGAGAAATGGAAATAATCAAATATAATTAGTTATAACTGGGGACCGGTCTATCAATAACCAATCAAACATGAAGAGAAATGGAAAGAATCAAATATAATTAGTTATAACTAGGGCCCGGTCTATCAATAAACAATCAAACATGAAGAGAAATGAAAAGAATCAAATATAATTAGTTATAACTAGGGCCCGGTCTATCAATAAACCATCAAACAAGAAGAGAAATGGAAAGAATCAAATATAATTAGTTATAACTAGGGCCCGGTCTATCAATAAACAATCAAACATGAAGAGAAATGGAAAAAATCAAATATAATTAGTTATAACTAGGGCCCGGTCTATCAATAAACAATCAAACATGAAGAGAAATGGAAATAATCAAATATAATTAGTTATAACTAGGGCCCGGTCTATCAATAAACAATCAAACAAGAAGAGAAATGGAAAGAATCAAATATAATTAGTTATAACTAGGGCCCGGTCTATCAATAAACAATCAAACATGAAGAGAAATGGAAAGAATCAAATATAATTAGTTATAACTAGGGCCCGGTCTATCAATAAACAATCAAACAAGAAGAGAAATGGAAAGAATCAAATATAATTAGTTATAACTAGGGCCCGGTCTATCAATAAACAATCAAACAAGAAGAGAAATGGAAAGAATCAAATATAATTAGTTATAACTAGGGCCCGGTCTATCAATAAACAATCAAACAAGAAGAGAAATGGAAAGAATCAAATATAATTAGTTATAACTAGGGCCCTGTCTATCAATAAACAATCAAACATGAAGAGAAATGGAAAGAATCAAATATAATTAGTTATAACTAGGGCCCGGTCTATCAATAAACAATCAAACATGAAGAGAAATGGAAAGAATCAAATATAATTAGTTATAACTAGGGCCCGGTCTATCAATAAACAATCAAACAAGAATAGAAATGGAAAGAATCAAATATAATTAGTTATAACTAGGGCCCGGTCTATCAATAACCAATCAAACATGAAGAGAAATGGAAAGAATCAAATATAATTAGTTATAACTAGGGCCCGGTCTATCAATAAACAATCAAACATGAAGAGAAATGGAAAGAATCAAATATAATTAGTTATAACTAGGGCCCGGTCTATCAATAAACAATCAAACAAGAAGAGAAATGGAAAGAATCAAATATAATTAGTTAAGACAAGGGCCCGGTCTATCAATAAACAATCAAACAAGAAGAGAAATGGAAAGAATCAAATATAATTAGTTATAACTAGGGCCCGGTCTATCAATAACCAATCAAACAAGAAGAGAAATGCAAAGAATCAAATATAATTAGTTATAACTAGGGCCCGGTCTATCAATAAACAATCAAACAAGAAGAGAAATGGAAAGAATCAAATATAATTAGTTATAACTAGGGCCCGGTCTATCAATAAACAATCAATCAAGAAGAGTAATGGAAAGAATCAAATATAATTAGTTATAACTAGGGCCCGGTCTATCAATTAACAATCAAACAAGAAGAGAAATGGAAAGAATCAAATATAATTAGTTATAACTAGGGCCCGGTCTATCAATAAACAATCAAACAAGAAGAGAAATGGAAAGAATCAAATATAATTAGTTATAACTAGGGCCCGGTCTATCAATAAACAATCAAACAAGAAGAGAAATGGAAAGAATCAAATATAATTAGTTATAACTAGGGCCCGGTCTATCAATAAACAATCAAACATGAAGAGAAATGGAAAGAATCAAATATAATTAGTTATAACTAGGATCCGGTCTATCAATAAACAATCAAACATGAAGAGAAATGGAAAGAATCAAATATAATTAGTTATAACTTGGGCCCGGTCTATCAATAAACAATCAAACAAGAAGAGAAATGGAAAGAATCAAATATAATTAGTTATAACTGGGGCCCGGTCTATCAATAAACAATCAAACATGAAGAGAAATGGAAAGAATCAAATATAATTAGTTATAACTAGGGCCCGGTCTATCAATAAACAATCAAACAAGAAGAGAAATGGATAGAATCAAATATAATTAGTTAAGACTAGGGCCCGGTCTATCAATAAACAATCAAACAAGAAGAGAAATGGAAAGAATCAAATATAATTAGTTATAACTAGGGCCCGGTCTATCAATAACCAATCAAACAAGAATAGAAATGCAAAGAATCAAATATAATTAGTTATAACTAGGGCCCGGTCTATCAATAAACAATCAAACAAGAAGAGAAATGGAAAGAATCAAATATAATTAGTTATAACTAGGGCCCGGTCTATCAATAAACAATCAAACAAGGAGAGAAATGGAAAGAATCAAATATAATTAGTTATAACTAGGGCCCGGTCTATCAATAACCAATCAAACAAGAAGAGAAATGGAAAGAATCAAATATAATTAGTTAAGACTAGGGCCCGGTCTATCAATAAACAATCAAACAAGAAGAGAAATGGAAAGAATCAAATATAATTAGTTATAACTAGGGCCCGGTCTATCAATAAACAATCAAACAAGAAGAGAAATGGAAAGAATCAAATATAATTAGTTATAACTAGGGCCCGGTCTATCAATAAACAATCAAACAAGAAGAGAAATGGAAAGAATCAAATATAATTAGTTATAACTAGGGCCCGGTCTATCAATAAACAATCAAACAAGAAGAGAAATTGAAAGAATCAAATATAATTAGTTATAACTAGGGCCCGATCTATCAATAAACAATCAAACAAGAAGAGAAATGGAAAGAATCAAATATAATTAGTTATAACTAGGGCCCGGTCTATCAATAACCAATCAAACATGAAGAGAAATGGAAAGAATCAAATATAATTAGTTATAACTAGGGCCCGGTCTATCAATAAACAATCAAACATGAAGAGAAATGGAGAGAATCAAATATAATTAGTTATAACTAGGGCCAGGTCTATCAATAAACAATCAAACAAGAAGAGAAATGGAAAGAATCAAATATAATTAGTTATAACTAGGGCCCGGTCTATCAATAAACAATCAAACATGAAGAGAAATGTAAAGAATCAAATATAATTAGTTATAACTAGGGCCCAGTCTATCAATAACCAATCAAACATGAAGAGAAATGGAAAGAATCAAATATAATTAGTTATAACTAGGGCCCGGTCTATCAATAAACAATCAAACAAGAAGAGAAATGGAAAGAATCAAATATAATTAGTTATAACTAGGGCCCGGTCTATCAATAAACAATCAAACAAGAAGAGAAATGGAAAGAATCAAATATAATTAGTTAAGACTAGGGCCCGGTCTATCAATAAACAATCAAACAAGAAGAGAAATGGAAAGAATCAAATATAATTAGTTATAACTAGGGCCCGGTCTATCAATAAACAATCAAACAAGGAGAGAAATGGAAAGAATCAAATATAATTAGTTATAACTAGGGCCCGGTCTATCGATAACCAATCAAACAAGAAGAGAAATGGAAAGAATCAAATATAATTAGTTAAGACTAGGGCCCGGTCTATCAATAAACAATCAAACAAGAAGAGAAATGGAAAGAATCAAATATAATTAGTTATAACTAGGGCCCGGTCTATCAATAAACAATCAAACAAGAAGAGAAATGGAAAGAATCAAATATAATTAGTTATAACTAGGGCCCGGTCTATCAATAAACAATCAAACAAGAAGAGAAATGGAAAGAATCAAATATAATTAGTTATAACTAGGGCCCGGTCTATCAATAAACAATCAAACAAGAAGAGAAATTGAAAGAATCAAATATAATTAGTTATAACTAGGGCCCGGTCTATCAATAAACAATCAAACAAGAAGAGAAATGGAAAGAATCAAATATAATTAGTTATAACTAGGGCCCGGTCTATCAATAAACAATCAAACAAGGAGAGAAATGGAAAGAATCAAATATAATTAGTTATAACTAGGGCCCGGTCTATCAATAACCAATCAAACAAGAAGAGAAATGGAAAGAATCAAATATAATTAGTTAAGACTAGGGCCCGGTCTATCAATAAACAATCAAACAAGAAGAGAAATGGAAAGAATCAAATATAATTAGTTATAACTAGGGCCCGGTCTATCAATAAACAATCAATTAAGAAGAGAAATTGAAAGAATCAAATATAATTAGTTATAACTAGGGCCCGGTCTATCAATAAACAATCAAACAAGAAGAGAAATGGAAAGAATCAAATATAATTAGTTATAACTAGGGCCCGGTCTATCAATAAACAATCAATTAAGAAGAGAAATTGAAAGAATCAAATATAATTAGTTATAACTAGGGCCCGGTCTATCAATAAACAATCAAACAAGAAGAGAAATGGAAAGAATCAAATATAATTAGTTATAACTAGGGCCCGGTCTATCAATAAACAATCAAACATGAAGAGAAATGGAAAGAATCAAATATAATTAGTTATAACTAGGGCCCGGTCTATCAATAACCAATCAAACATGAAGAGAAATGGAAAGAATCAAATATAATTAGTTATAACTAGGGCCCGGTCTATCAATAAACAATCAAACATGAAGAGAAATGGAGAGAATCAAATATAATTAGTTATAACTAGGGCCAGGTCTATCAATAAACAATCAAACAAGAAGAGAAATGGAAAGAAACAAATATAATTAGTTATAACTAGGGCCCGGTCTAACAATAAACAATCAAACATGAAGAGAAATGTAAAGAATCAAATATAATTAGTTATAACTAGGGCCCAGTCTATCAATAACCAATCAAACATGAAGAGAAATGGGAAGAATCAAATATAATTAGTTATAACTGGGGCCCGGTCTATCAATAACCAATCAAACATGAAGAGAAATGGAAATAATCAAATATAATTAGTTATAACTAGGGCCCGGTCTATCAATAACCAATCAAACATGAAGAGAAATGGAAAGAAACAAATATAATTAGTTATAACTAGGGCCCGGTCTATCAATAAACAATCAAACAAGAAGAGAAATGGAAAGAATCAAATATAATTAGTTATAACTAGGGCCCGGTCTATCAATAAACAATCAAACTAGAAGAGAAATGGAAAGAATCAAATATAATTAGTTAAGACTAGGGCCCGGTCTATCAATAAACAATCAAACAAGAAGAGAAATGGAAAGAATCAAATATAATTAGTTATAACTAGGGCCCGGTCTATCAATAAACAATCAAACAAGAAGAGAAATGGAAAGAATCAAATATAATTAGTTATAACTAGGGCCCGGTCTATCAATAAACTATTAAACAAGAAGAGAAATGGAAAGAATCAAATATAATTAGTTATAACTAGGGCCCGGTCTATCAATAAACAATCAAACATGAAGAGAAATGTTAAGAATCAAATATAATTAGTTATAACTAGGGCCCGGTCTATCAATAAACAATCAAACAAGAAGAGAAATGGAAAGAATCAAATATAATTAGTTATAACTAGGGCCCGGTCTATCAATAAACAATCAAACAAGAAGAGAAAAGGAAAGAATCAAATATAATTAGTTATAACTAGGACCCGGTCTATCAATAAACAATCAAACAAGAAGAGAAATGGAAAGAATCAAATATAATTAGTTATAACTAGGGCCCGGTCTATCAATAAACAATCAAACAAGAAGAGAAATTGAAAGAATCAAATATAATTAGTTATAACTAGGGCCCGGTCTATCAATAAACAATCAAACAAGAAGAGAAATGGAAAGAATCAAATATAATTAGTTATAACTAGGGCCCGGTCTATCAATAAACAATCAAACATGAAGAGAAATGGAAAGAATCAAATATAATTAGTTATAACTAGGGCCCGGTCTATCAATAACCAATCAAACATGAAGAGAAATGGAAAGAATCAAATATAATTAGTTATAACTAGGGCCCGGTCTATCAATAAACAATCAAACATGAAGAGAAATGGAGAGAATCAAATATAATTAGTTATAATTAGGGCCAGGTCTATCAATAAACAATCAAACAAGAAGAGAAATGGAAAGAATCAAATATAATTAGTTATAACTAGGGCCCGGTCTATCAATAAACAATCAAACATGAAGAGAAATGTAAAGAATCAAATATAATTAGTTATAACTAGGGCCCAGTCTATCAATAACCAATCAAACATGAAGAGAAATGGGAAGAATCAAATATAATTAGTTATAACTGGGGCCCGGTCTATCAATAACCAATCAAACATGAAGAGAAATGGAAATAATCAAATATAATTAGTTATAACTAGGACCCGGTCTATCAATAACCAATCAAACATGAAGAGAAATGGAAAGAATCAAATATAATTAGTTATAACTAGGGCCCGGTCTATCAATAAACAATCAAACAAGAAGAGAAATGGAAAGAATCAAATATAATTAGTTATAACTAGGGCCCGGTCTATCAATAAACAATCAAACAAGAAGGGAAATGGAAAGAATCAAATATAATTAGTTAAGACTAGGGCCCGGTCTATCAATAAACAATCAAACAAGAAGAGAAATGGAAAGAATCAAATATAATTAGTTATAACTAGGGCCCGGTCTATCAATAAACAATCAAACAAGAAGAGAAATGGAAAGAATCAAATATAATTAGTTATAACTAGGGCCCGGTCTATCAATAAACTATTAAACAAGAAGAGAAATGGAAAGAATCAATTATAATTAGTTATAACTAGGGCCCGGTCTATCAATAAACAATCAAACATGAAGAGAAATGGAAAGAATCAAATATAATTAGTTATAACTAGGGCCCGGTCTATCAATAAACAATCAAACAAGAAGAGAAATGGAAAGAATCAAATATAATTAGTTATAACTAGGGCCCGGTCTATCAATAAACAATCAAACATGAAGAGAAATGGAAGGAATCAATCTTCTTCCGATATCATAAAAGAAAAGATAGTAGACTTACGAAATCTACATGGGCCAAATTTCCATGTGTCTATCTACTGTATGTGTTGTTCATGTTTGTACCTCTATCAATTCCCAAACGAAAAAACCGAATTGAATCAAATTTGCTACAGATGTAGCACTGGTATAGAACACTTTATGTTCGACGATGTCGAAATGTAAACATTATGTGTCAGAAAACTGTATTATAATGAGGCTCATTATAACACTATTTTTAGCCTATTTTCAATTTTGAAAAAAATAGGGTCATGAGATCACCTTTTGTCCGTGTGTGTGTGCGTGTGTGTGTGTGTGTGTGTGTGATTCGTGTGTGTTTCCCCCCCTAATAAAATCTAAACGGCTGGAGCGATTTCAATGAAACTCGGTAAGGTCATAGCACTATTCCGGGCGACCCCGACCGTGCCCTTCAAATTTTGTTACGACTCACCAATCCAACATGGCGGCTGTGCGAAATATTTCACCAGCATTCAATATCTCCGAAACTATTAGCGACATTACCCTGACATTTTGTGTGGTGATAAAGGAAACTACTATAAGTTCACTTATGTGACCTTTGAAAACCTGGTAACTACAAAACCAACATGGCGGCCAAGCGAAGTTGCGACTTTTAAATAGACGTTACTCGCGATTTAACCAACCAAACGCAATGAAACATGGTACAGCATATGTTTATATAAATTTTAATGCACCGACATCTAACTTCGTTCAATTGTTTACATAACCACAAGATGGCGGATGTGCGAAATATTTCATCGGCATTCTATATCTCTGAAACTATTACCGGTATCTCCCTGAAATTTTGTACGGAGATAAAGGGTACTACTGGAAGTCCATCTACAAGACTTTCAAAAACCGGTTAACTACAAAACAAACATGGCGGCCAAGCGAATTTGAAAATTTTAAATAGTCCTTTCTCGCGATTTAATGTTCCAAACGCAATGAAATCTGGTACAGGAAATATTTATACACATTGGAATGCACTGGTATCTAATTTAGTTCAATTGTTTACATAACCTCAAGATGGCGGCTGTGCGAATTTTAAAATTAAGTGTTTATTTATTGTGATGTAGTTATGCGATCGAAGTGAAACTTTGAATAATGAACCTACGCAATAATTTTCTTTTAATAGTACATGACTCTATGGCCTATACATTTAACAATCCAACATGGCGACCATCCGAAATATTTAGACGGCTCAGAATATCTACGAGTCTATTATAGCAATCTTACTGAATGTTTTAATGTTCATAGGGGCTATGAACTTAAGTTCACCTAAAAAACTTTAAATAACCTGGTGATCACAAATCCAACATGGTGGCGACGCGAAGTATAAATATTCACATGGACGTTTCTCGCAATTTAACCATCCGAGTGCAGTGAAACTAGGTACAGTAAATCCTTATACGAATGGTAATCCACTGGCATCTAATTTATTTTAATTGTTTCCATAACCTCAAGATGGCAGCTGTGCGAAATTTTTAAATCTCCTTGTTACTTCTTGTGTCCTAATTATGCGATTGAAGTTTGAATACTACACGTACACAATAATCTGCATGTAACAGTACATAACTCTAGGACCTACATATGTAAAATCCAACATGGCGACCATCCGAAATATTTAGTCGGTTCTCAATATCTACGAATCAATTACAGCAATCAAACTGAAATTGTGTATGTTGATAGTGGCAATTAACATAAGTAGGATATATGAAAATAGGCTGTATAGTTCTTCACGGAACTACTTGTTTTCATTATGAAAAATTTTCTCCCACAAATCAGAGCTCAGGAAACAGTTGTGTGACCAAATAGGTAAGGATACCTTCACGCATGCGCTCAAAATCCAACATTTCTATATAAATTACCGACATGAAAAGTGCACTGTCCATATGTTCGCGTAAATAAACTGGCGAATGTGGGACAAGAAATAGCACTGTACCTTAATATCCCCAACTCCAATTTCTACACAGCGCATTGCTTTCAAATGACTTCAGTGAGTGCAATAGAGCTGGACGGCAGTCTGTAAACAATAGGTGTTCTGTGTTGGCAAGCAAAGTGAATGGTCTCTGCTTTCGGAGTGCCTTAACCCGCGCATGTGCTCTGTTCAGTCAGCAAAGCCAGCACGCCCTGTTCACTAATCCCACATATATTTATGAATATTTATGATAAAACATATAATAAAGTTATAATTATCGTCGAACACAAACAGTCGTATGCAACTCGCCTAAAATGGTAATTAAGACACTCGAATGGAAATTATAAAACTAGCTTACGCTCGGTTTATAAACATACTCGTGTCTTAATTATTGCCATTATAGGCTCGTTGCATAATGTACTATTATATCACTGTCGTCTTAAGGAGAAATTTTGGCGACCACCCAAGTGTTCAACTTTTAAACCAAATACCGACTAACCTAATCATCAGACCTCCAAATTTCTGAAAAACTACTTCGTGGAGCATCTCAACTTATTCTCAAGTATACAGTGAGAGGGCTGAAGTTAATGTCCATATTTTATTACTAGATAATTAGCACTCTGCGAGTTCCTTGCGTTCCTCCGCTATGTAGAAAACGGCAGAGGCTCTAAATTGAAGGTCATCAGCTGAATAATTTAAAGATTGCGAAGTGAAAAGAATGCAAACGTTATAATCCATTATTTATGATCCAATGGAGCAATAATCTCATTGGTATATTGGCTTTCACGGCCAGTGAATTAAAACTCAGCAATTCCTCTAGGTTTGTGCCGTGTCTTATCCGGGAGGGGGGTGTCCGAGCGGGGACACCAAGAGCCCGCTAATGAGCCAGCTTGGTGTCCTAGGCGAAACCCCACACAAGACACGGCACAAACCTAGAAGAATTGCTGAGTTTTAATTCACTGGCCGTGAAAGCCAATATGCCATTTCTTGTAAGCCTTCATAGGGAGGTTAAGGCTGCTTGAGCTTTTAGTTCTCGCAGTAAAGTGGTGCAATTGCACTTTACATAATGGGAGGTAGCGGGCAGTTCGTTACTCCTGTGGGGGTCCGGGCGGGAACACCAAGAGTCCGCCGATGAGCCAGCTTGGTGTCCTAGGCGAAACTCCACATAAGACACGGCACAAACCTAGAAGAATTGCTGAGTTTTAATTCACTGGCCGTGAAAGCCTATATACCATTTTTTTTTGGAAGCCTTCATAGGGAGGTTAAGGCTGCTTGAGCTTTTAGTTCTCGCAGTAAAGTGGTGCAGTTGCACTTTATATAAAGGGAGGTAGCGCGCAGTTCGCTACTCCAGTGGGGGTCCGGGCGGGATCACCAAGAGTCCGCTGATGAGCCAGCTTGGTGTCCTAGGCGAAACCCCACACAAGACACAGCACAAACCTAGAAGAATTGCTGAGTTTTAATAACCTCTTTAGTTTTCATTCAGGTAGTTTTCCACCGTGTGTCAGCAACGTGATGACTGGATGAAATTGAATATTACTCACTTTTCCTGAAGAGATTATTGACAAACTCGGCGACGGGTTTCAAACAAACCTACATCTAGATTCGCAGAAGGTCTGCATTGTAGCTGTGCTTCGCTATGTAATGCACTGGGCTACGCCACTAATTGATTCTAATCGTGCAGAATTCTTGCAGCCCATTACAATTAATGTTTATTGCTCATACCTATACACCGCACGGTACGGTACACTAACTCCTTCGTAGTTTCTACTGCACGACTGTGGAACAACCTGCCGCGCTCTGTCAGAGGAGCAACCCCGTCTAGCTTCAGGCAGCAATGCCAGCTGTACATATCACAAAAGAAATGAATGCTGAACTCAACACGTGAAATATTTGAATCCTTTTGCTGAGTTATATTCGTGTTACTAATTTACATTTTTTTATTTTCTGTATAGTTACCTAAATGTTTTCTTACATCCTTTTAAATGCGCATTGCAAAATCAATATTAGGCTATAGTAATAACTCATCCATGATGCTTATCATCATTATCAACATCATCACATCATCATCAGGTTCTGTTTTATTAGTGTTTGTGTTTCTCTATTATTTCCATACTTTAGCAATAATTAACTAATTACAATAATTTTTCCTACGCCATGCGTACCTGCCATTATATGTATTGTGATCGGATCTGAAATGTATTCCTGTTAGATTTAAGTACCATTGTTAAATTCTGCAAATAATGTCATAATGTATTAATTGTAAAATCTGGTTAGATGGAAGAGAGGGCCCAATGGCCCTAAACTTGCCAGACAAAATAAAGCTATATATCTATCTATCTATCTATTTATCATCTTTAGGAATTCATCCAGATGATGATGCTGTTATTTTCAATGTTATAAATTGCGGTTTGTAGCTTCACTCGCAATGTGTTGAATTTGACAACATTATGCCTGCCGGCTTGACAGTTCCACTCCTATGACGTCATTCATAGAGCTAAAGTTCAAATGTACTCTCATTGCCCCCTTGTTTGTGGGTGCATGCTATTCTAACGTAATCCGTGTTATCTTCCGCGGTTAACTGCACCACTAACTGTCTCTACTGGTGCCTGACAGCTCGGCATTGTGGACAGTATGTGGAAGTCCTTTGGTTTCGCTAATAGCAGTTTGTCAGCGCCAGGACTGGTCAATTCAATTTGAGATGTTTCCCAGTTCGCTATTCAATTAGGTGGATTGCTAGAGTTGTAGCCATTCCCGCATCATGCAGTGCAATATCGTAGTGTAATAATGTCCTCTAACTCAATGGCTGACTTCATTCACTGGAACAAGCGGTGTGATGGAATTCAAATATTTGTGTACCGTAATGCTGTACAATGAGAAAAAGGTACCATTTCTTTCTTCAATGTATAAAGACACAATACGGTTATATTTATTTATATCGGTATGATCTATTTTCATTATATGCTGTTAAATTTCATCATCGTTCTTTTATCTCAACCTTGCTATAGTATGGCTAGTTCCATTCCTCGATTAATTTCCCTTTCGCCGCCAAAACTTGTGGTCCCCCAGAATTGGCCATACAAGTTCTGATCAGGCCCAGTGTTGCTCAAACTACCTAGCCTCTTAACTGTTTCTGTGTGTATGTGGTATCACACACAATTGAAATCAATAAAATTTTATTGTAATATTTGTACAATCTTTCTGAACAAGTTCATGAGATATAATTAAGTTCAGGTCTGCTCCCATATGTAATAAAGGTTACGTTTGAGCAAAAATATGGACTTATAATTCAACAAAATATTGAAAATAAATAATCAAGATATATACAATAGACCCAAATTCAAACTTTTTGAGACCATACTACAAGATCAAAAGTTAAGTATTTTTCCAAATACTCAAGAATATCCCTCCAGCATTGCAGAGAATTCAGTAAAAGTCACATCATTTGGTCTCAAATCGCAGAAGCTCTACCGAAGGCGAAGTGTGACAAGGAAGACGTAACTTCACTCAAGCAAGCAAAAAAAAAACCAACCTTCTTGTACCACCCTCGGATTGTGGAGCGTTTGGATAGGCCCGTCGACTAAACTTGCCAGAATACGGACCAGCCAATAATTAGTGATCGATCTATAACAGAGTATGATGAATGAACGTTCAATCATCAATATTTTTTGTATGAATTCTAGTTGGATAGAAAAGTTTTTGGTGTTTTGGATATTTGATCATGCATACTGTATGCCACTTTAATAAATGTGTTTTATTGACGGAAGCGTGGCTGATTAAATCTCGATTATATGAATCAGATACCTCATTTGCTGTTTTCATCAAGCGTAAATAGAATGCAATTGAGTTGATTTAGACGTTAATGAACGACTAATTAGGAAAGAAATGGGATTCTGCGCTGCTAGTTAATATAAAAAATGTCAGCGTCAATTTCAGCTGACACACCTGATATTAAGAATTGCATTACTCTCGTGATTCGGAATAAACCACAATCAAATTATTCTCACAGAGTTTACAATAAATATATAAATATTGTATTCTTCTTTAGAAGTTAAATAATGAGTAGCATTTATAAGGCGTGATCAAAAAGTTTCCGTTTGATGGCCGTTTAGTTCAGAATTTGGGTGTCAATTACCCAAAATCGCCGTAAATTCTGCGTTACAAACTTTGAGGTAATGGGACGTGCGTTATCATGAAGCAGAAGCATTCTTTGTCGTTGTTTTCCCGGATTTTTCGCCTGAATTGCACGCCAAATTTTCTCCAGTGTTGTGCAATAATGGATGAGGTTGGCCTTTGTAGTAAAAACGTCGCCATAGTTCCCGTTGCCACATTTCGTGCACGCGCCTCGGCAAGACACGACTGCCACACTTAACTCTTTCCTACGTGTCCGTGCTTACAGTATATAAATGCATCGGGGTCTTGCAACGTTGCATATACTGCACGCTTCAACTACGCCCTCAAACGGAAACTTTTTTTATCACGCCTTATATTAGAATGCGTCATTGTAGCATTGCGTGATTCTCAACCTTAGGAATATAAGCTACGGGACTTCCGAATTACCTAAAATACGAACCAGGTCGTGACTTTTTCACTTTGGAAGAAGATAGGTTGTTGTCTTGCAGAACCAATACTTCGAATCATGGATATTATCGCTGTGCCTGCAAAATTCACTTTTTGACAATGTGTTTTATTCCACAGGCTACTTTATGAGGGTGGACCCACAAGAAACAGGACTGAGAGCACGCTGCCATTCGTAGATGTTGTAGAGAGATCTTCCGCTAGGTGGTGATAATAGAGACCTTCACGAAACAACTGCCCAGACGGCGTCAGTTTGTATGTGACCGTTTCGTTTGATTGTTGTGTTGTTTTTCTCTTACTTTTCTCGTGTTCCGCCTGCGAAGTCGTTATGGAAGATTTTAAAGAACGCCGTTGTGATAGGCAACATCTTTAGCACACCTGCTATAATGACTGCGTTAAGGCAGGCGTGTCTATCGCCGCATTGCTCAGGTGTTGAAGAGGTTGCCTACCACCACGGCGTTCGACGTTGGACCGAGTCGTCTCACCTCGTTGAAAACGCCCAAACCACTCAAAAACTCGTGTGCGGCTCATATAATCCACTTTGAAAGCCTGTTAGAGCATTTGGTAGGATTCGGATAGCCTTTTTTTTTTCAAGCAGAAAACACAATTTCAAACACGCTCTTTGTTCTTTTAAATTTGCAATTACAACTTCGAAGGTGGAACACGAGAGCACTGAGAGAGGAACAACACTATGATAAAACGGTCACATAAAAACTGACGCTGTCTGGGCAGTTGTTTCGTGCAAGTTTTCTATTAACACCATCTAGTGGGAGAACTCTCTACTACGTCCATGAATGTCAGCGCGCTCTCAGTCAGGTTTCCTTTTTGTCCACCCTCGTATATTCAAACCGGTAAGATTAATTTTCCTATGGTCACTGGTAGATATTGTTGTTGTTGTTGTTGTTGTTGTTGATTGATTGATTGTTTTAGGGTCTTTGCGACATTGTGGTCATGCAGCCACGTGTACTTGGGTGTGTGCAGAAATAGTCTGATAACCCATTTTAGTGTGAGGGCTGTATTAGCGTGTATATTTGTAATTCAGATAAGGATTGAAAGGAGGCGGCCGTGGCCTTAGATTAGGAACCATCCCGGCATTTGCCTTGAGTAGATGTGGGAATCCGAGCCTCCGTGGCTTAGGCGGCAGCACGCCGGCCTCTCACCGCTGGGTCCGTGGTTCAAATCCCGGTCACTCCATGTGAGATCTGTGCTGGACAAAGCGGAGGCAGACAGGTTTTTCTCCGGGTACTCCGGTTTTCCTTGTCAAAATTTCATTCCAGCAACACTCTCCACTATCATTTCATTTCATCTGTCATTCATTTAATCATTGCCCCAGAGGAGTGCGTCAGGCCTCGGCAGCCGGCACAGTTCATATCCTCGCCGCTAGATGGGGCTTCATTCATTCCATTCCTGACCCGGTCGGAGACTGGAAGCAGGCTGTGGATTTTCATTTTTTCAGAAGTGGGAATCCAGGGAAATTGCACTTCCAGCATGGCTAAGGTAGGAATCGAACCCGCCTCTTCTCAGATTTAGCTCACGAGCCTGAGTGTATCCGATTCCAGCCCTCAAACCACAATTAAATTTCTTGGCAGAGCCGGGGTTGGAACCCGGGTCTTCGGGGTGATCACTGGTAGAGAAATTAACCTGAAGTGAATTTTTTTGGTGGGACTGTGTATTCACAGGGCCCAGGTAGGCGAGACTAGCGTTAGGGAAAACAATCTAAATGAATGACATAGGCACATAGTGGATTTTTCAGGCTCAGCGACTCGGTGACATGGAACTACAAAACTCCCACACGCATCTCAGTGTGAATACAGTAATTATTTAGATTTAATAATGTTCAGACCACTGAACTCGGAGTGAGGTTCATGTACTGGTCACATATTATAGTGGACCAGAATGCAGCACTTCACGGACACAATTGTCTTAAAACAGGTAGTGCAGGGAATGAACGCCTAGCTTCACTCTCTCCGGGGGGTGACAATGGAAAAGCCGAGCAAGCGGCATTATTGAGTGGCTTGGACAGGCAAGCATGTGACTCTTAATGCTTCTCAGAAAGCTACTTCTTTAAATAGTGTGTGTGTGTGTTTTGATTTCAATTATAGTTCTTTGTAAACATGTATATATTATTTTAATCGTCGTAAGACGTGGTCCTCCCAGGAATCAACAAATAATTTATTTAATTTTTTTAATTACCATTACTTGGACTGTTGGAGCATCAGAAAAGGGGAGATTTGAAGCGTTTGAAATGAGGTGTTACAGGAGAATGATGAAGATCAGGAGGGTAGAGAGGGTTACAAATGCAGAGGTATTAAGACGATTGGAAGAGGAAAAATATTTCAGGCAACTGCTAATGAAAGAAGAGTTATGTTGGTAGGACACATACTAAGACACCCAGGAATAGCAAACTATGGATGGAAGGTTCAAATATAATAACTGTAGGGGTAGACCGAGGTTAGAATATGTTAAACAGACAGCGTCTGATGTAGAGTGTGGTAGCTATGTAGAGATGCAATGATTAGCTCAGGACAAGGAAGCGTGGAGCGATGCATCAAACCAGTCAAAAGACTGAAGACTCAAACAACAAATACAATTTATAGCCTAATCCAGGCGTTCTCAACCTAGTTGGTGCGCTCGTCATACGAGCCATAAGTGCTCGCGAACACAAGCTCCCCTGAGATCCATTCTTCAAATCAAATTCTGTTGTAGGATGCGGAATAATAGTGTTGTCATTACAAGTTTTAGGACTACCAACTCCAAGCTTGCAGGTTCGCCCCTGGCGAAAGGCGACAAACATCACGTTACGTATGTCATACGTTGTTGGAATGTTAAAGAAACCATTTGAATTCAGTAGACCGTGTTCATAATGGCAAAATTAATCTCGGGATTTTCCGCCAAAATTAAAGTTTCTACTTGCTCTACCAGAAAGCGCTATTGTGTCAAGGAACTTAGATATTTAACCAACTTGACTTTCACAGTGCTCCAAGGAACGACAAAATTCGACTTGCAAGGTGCCCTCTGGGCGTCAAATAACAAAGCTTGCACCCGTCACACGAGGTCATACGATATTATATTGTTATTATTATTATTATTACAAGCTGTGACGGTCAGAAATCAGTTTGTGAAATAGTAGTCTATTAATAATCTACGTTGTTGGCATGTTATAGAACTCATTTGAATTCAGTAGGCCGTGTTCATAATGGCAAAATTAATATCCGGATTTTCCGCCAGCAAAAAAGTTCCTCCTTTCTCTACCAGAAAGCGCTATTGTGTCAAGGAACTTAGATATTTAACCAACTAGACTTTCATAGTGCTCCTAGGAACGACAAAATTCGACTTGCAAGGTGCCCTCTGGGCGTCAAGTAACAAATCTTGCACCCGACACACGAGGCCATACGATATTATATTGTTATTATTATTATTACAAACTGTGAAGGTCAGAAATCAACTTGTGAAAAAGTAGTCTACATTAAAAATAATTGGACATCCCTGTTTAATGAGTAACACGAAAAATGGTGATTCAACTGGACTGTCCATACGTAAATGTGTCTTTCCTGGATGAGTCATGCAAGCAGTTGCAGCATGCCTCGTTAGCGGGGAACCCCATAGCTAGTTCAGAACTTCAGAAGGAGAGAGACATAGAAAAAGGAAAGAGAGGCGCATGCTTGTTTCATTATTATTATTACTATCTATTATTTTATTATTAATATTATTATTAACATCATTATTAGATTCGTATTAATGGTGCTCGGGAACTTGGAACAGCATTGAGGTGGTTTCACCGTCTCAAAAAGGCTGAGAATGCCTGGTCGAACTCTTTGGCGTCTGACAATCGAATTTCTATCATTTTGGACCCATTTACTATCACAAACAAATAAATCCTAACTTTTGCTGAAGAATGATTTTTCTATACTCCAATGTCAGACGCCAAAGAGTTTAGTCAGGCGTTCTCAGCCTTTTTGAGACTGTAGACCCACCCTCAGGCCATTCAAAGTACCCGAGTAACATTAAAACGAATATAATCTTGAATGAACTTTACTAACCCCGAAATTACGTAGTCTACCACGATTTGTTTAGGGAATATAAGGTACCTTGGCAGAGTCGGAGAACCAATTTAGGTTGCATGGATAGAATGTCACTATTCTTACTCTTAAGCCATGAATATGGCTCTCACTATTTGTTGGTTGGTTCCTCATGTTAGGGGCTGTGATAACGCGGTTATGTTGCCCCGTGTACTTTGGGTGTGTGTAGAATCAGTCTTTTGTCGGCTTCGGTGGCGTAGTTGGTAGCATGCTGAGCTTCTATGCCCAAGATCGCGGGTTCAAATCCGGCCAAAGTCGTCGGATTTTTTAAGAGCGCTAAAATTCACTCAGTATTCCTTCCTTTGGAGGGGAAGTAAAGCCGGCGGTCCCATGTTATAGATTTATGGCATGATAAAGAACCTTCCACTAATTACACCTATGTGAAGCTAAATTGAATAGGTTATGAATGTAAACAACGCTCTTAGGTTCCTATGTTCGTTGCCAAGATCCGACTGCGGTGGCGTCTGGTAGCTACGTTCCGGACTAGTAGTCGTTGACGGTGGCGTTTGGCGGCAAAAGTAGGAACTATTTGAAAAATTCAAAAGTCTGCAGTCCTAGCTTGAATTAAAAACAGGTAACACACTCTAATACAGTCATCACAATTAACACCGGTTATCAGACAGATTCTACACACACCGAAAGTACACGGGGCTACTTGACCACGTTGTCGCAGTCCCTAAACTTAAGAACCAACCAACCAGAATCTGTCTGATAACCGGTGTTAATTGTGATGACTGTATTAGTGTGTGTTATCTGTTTTTAATTCAAGTGAGGACTGCAGATATTCAATTTTTAAGTAGTTCCTACTTTTGCTATCAAACGCCACCGTCAAGGACATCTAGCTCTGAACTTGTTTACTAAATGCCACCACAGTCGGATCCTGGTGACAAACGTTGGAACCTAAGAGCGTTAGTCAAATCTAACCTATAATTTAGCTTCACACTAGTGTAATTAATGAAAGGTTCTTTTACATGCCATACATCTATGACGTGGGACCGCCGGCTATACTTCCCTCCGAAAGAAGACATACTGAGGGATTTTTAACGCTATTAAAAATCCGACGACTTCAGCCGGGTTTGAACCCGCGACCTTGGGCATAGAAGCCCAGCATGCTACCAACTACGCCACCGAAGCCGCTTCTCTCTATTTGTATTCTAAGAAGTGAGTCATCAATCAATGTTTATATGTACTTTATCTGTCAATTCTATGCAGGTCTCCTCCTAGAGCACTCCATCAATATGTTGATCTCGTAAGAGACAACTTCTTCCGCTCTTGCTGGAATAGAACTCCTGCATGAGGATGAGATGTCTTAAGGAGGTAACTCAGTTACAGGTCGCTTCCAAAACAACATTCAGTTTAGTCTCTCCATCTCGTAGCAATTTATTCTGGTCACGAGTTGTCGCATGTTGGCTCCTCAGCCGCGCCGTTCTAGCCCCCCATTTCAACGTAAAATGTATGCGGACTTCGTAATACGCAGATGTTTCCTCCCTTTTAGAACTGCTTTGGAAGTGACGAGGAGTAGGGGGCGGGGGTGGAGCATGAATAGTGGTAGCATGTGCAGTGTACAGAATCACAGGGGTGAGTAAGGCTCCAGATGACTCCTGGAGAAGGATGTGTAGAAGCATTTCGTCTTCTTGGTCCTTTTCTAGGGTTTGATGTGTGTAGAGTGCTTTGTAATAGAAGCCCCCGTGGCTTAGGCGGCAGCACGCCGGCCTCTCACCGCTGGGTCCGTGGTTCAAATCCCGGTCACTCCATGTGAGATCTGCGCCGCTGGACAAAACGGAGGCAGACAGGTTTTTCTCCGGGTACTCCAGTTTTCCCTGTCAGAATTTCATTCCAGCAACACTCTCCACTATCATTTCATTTCATCTGTCATTCATTTAATCATTGCCCCAGAGGAGTGCGTCAGACCTCGGCAGCCGGCACAGTCCATATCCTCGCCGCTAGATGGGGGCTTCATTCATTCTATTCCTGACCCGGTCGGTCACTGGAAGCTGGCTGTGGATTTTCATAGAGTGCTTTGTAATGCCTTTGTGCGTGGTGCAGTGGTTCTTACCTGCTGTGTCCAAGGTTGGTTGGTTGGTTCCTCTGTTTAGGGGCTGCGACAACGCGGTCATGTATCCCCGTGTACTTTGGGTGTGTGTAGAATCGGTCTGATAACCGGTGTTAATTGTCATGGCTTTATTAGTGTGTGTTGTCTATTTGTAATTCAAGTAAGAACTGCAGACATTCAATTTTCAAGTAGTTCCTACTTTTACTCCCAAACGCCACCGTCAACGACAACTAGTTCTGAACTTTGTTACTAGATGGCACGGCAGTCAGCTCCTGGCGACGAACGTTGGAACCAAAGAGCATTATGTCAAATCTAACCTATAATTTAGCTTCACACAAGTGCAACTAGTGGAAGATTCTTTTACATGCCATAAATCTATGACTTCGGACCGCCGGCTTTACTTACCCTCCGAAGGAAGGCATACTGAGGAATTTTCAACGGTCTTAAAAATTCCGACGACTTCGTCCGGGTTTGGACCCGCGACCTCGGGCATAGAAGCTCATTATGCTACCAACTACGCCACCGAAGCTGCCGGTGTCCAAGGTTGAGGCATCGAATCAAGGCGCTATCAGTTTACATTTGAGAATGATTAAATGTAAGAGATCCTTATCCGTACATATACTGCCACGTTAAATATCCCTTGTCGTGCAAAATGCCAATATTCCAGCACGCCAAACCCTCAGTACTCTAAAGGACGTAAGCCCTACAAGCCGATGCGCTGACCGCACGTTACCCCCAATATCTGCAGACCAAATGGCTGGGCAGCGGTCGCTTGGTTGACCTAGGCTCTTCATGGGCTGTAGTGCCAGGGGTTATTATACATACGGGGTTACTTCCTGCAGGTGCTCATAACATCGGTTATGGCGCTTTATTATATGATTCTGAGAAAGTCCCCTTATAATGACAGGTAATACTGGTATTCTGTTCCTTCTAGAAAATGTTGCGTTGACATAGTCTCACATTGGTGACAAACAATTTTAAGGTGTCGGATTTATTCATCTGACGTTAAATTAATGATTTCCTTTAAACTAACTTCCATTTAAAAACTATTATTGCTAATGTAATACGGTATCTCAAACCTAGTAACGTACCACGAATTCGTATTGACGATAAACGCGAAATATTTGGAAATTTAATTTTAATGGAGGGATAATTGCGGAATTTAATTAATTTTCAAGAAATCCTAGTATTCTAGTAAATGTAACACAAGAAATTATATTTATCGTGAAATACATGCAAAAGGAATCAATACATATTATGTAGGCCATAGAGTTAGATGACTATTTTTGCGTAGGTTCATTATTCAAACGTTCACTTCGATCGCATAATTAATACACAATAAACAAAAACTTAATTTTCAAACTGCGCACAGCCGCCATCTTAAGGTTATGTGAACAATTGAACTAAATTAGATGCCAGTGCATTACAATGTGTATAAAACTTTACTGTACCATATTTCACAGCGCTCAGATGGTTAAATCGCGAGAAAAGTCTATTAAAATGTTTCACATTCGCTTGGCCGCCATGTTCGTTTTGTATTTAACAGGTTTTTGGAAGTATCGTAGCTGAACAGAATTTCAGGGTGATATTCATAATAGTTTCGGAGATATAGAATGCCGGTGAAATATTTCGCACAGCCGCCATCTTGAGGTTATGTAAACAATTGAACTAAATTAGATGCCAGTGCATTACTATACGTATCAACATTTGCTGTACCAAGTTTCACTGAGTTTGGATGGTTAAATCGCGAGAAGAGTTTATTTAAAAGTTTCAGCTTCGCTTGCCCTCCATGATTGTTTTGTAGTTAACAGGTTTTTGGAAGTCCCATAGGTGAATTTTTAGTAGTACCCTTTATCACCGTGAAAAATTTCAGTGTGATACCGGTAATAGTTTCGGAGATATAGAGTGCCGGTGAAATATTTCGCACAGCCGCCATGTTGGATTGGTGAGACGAAATTAAATTTGAAGGGCACGGTCGAGGTTGGCCGAATTAGTACTATGACCTTACCGAGTTTCACTGAAATCGCTTCAGCGGTTTAGAAGTTATTATGGGGGGGGGGGGCACACAAGCACGCATACACACACGCACACATACACACGGACAAAAGGTGAAATCATATACCTATTTTTTTTATAAATGAAAATAGGCTAAAAATACACAAATGCACAGGAAGTAAAGGAGTTATGTCAACTGATCTGGTTTTTGGAACTGATCCTTGTGTTTCGGTTCCGCTGAATACCTCCAGCGGACACTAGTTGAGCCCAAGGGAACAGATCTGAGGATGAACGCCTGACGTCCGAAACGTGCCATCCAATTAAGTAGGTATTTGTACATAAAAAGCGTGTTAGTTTGTAGGGTATGTAAATACTTGTTTCCCGCCTAATTTTATTGGGCACAATTCGTGTTGATCGACTGAAAAGCTTTCTACTTCATTAATATTATAATTGGCTAGTGTTTATAGAATACAGGCATTTGATTGTTTAGTCGTATTGTAAAAAGTATGATATTTGGATCCTCACTTAATCAGCACAAGGTCCATATTGTTGAAGCAGGATTTGACGGAGGTCTTGGTCGATGTCGGATTGAATTAGCTGGACGAGCCAGAGTCTCGGGGAAGTTTGCTCACAACGTGTTTACAGAGGCAATTCACTGCCCCTATATGTTTACCAACCTGCCTTGTATATTGCCTGCCGGATAAAGCTCTCCCTTCCTCCAGATTATTACTGCCTTGTATGCCACAACATTAACTCACGGGATTGTCCGGTACTCCTGCATAATAGGCTCTACCTCAAACTGCACCAAGTTTAAGCTTTCTCAGGAACTGAGCTGGAACAATATTACTACACAAGAGACTGGGTTTCAGGTGATTATAGGCATTGGATTTTAGTCAATCCTTGTTTTTCACCTATCTTCTTTTCTATAGTTTCTTATTACCGGAAGAAGTACAACCAGAACGAAATAATAGTCATAGGATTGAAGGTGGTAGCGAAGAATTCTCGCAGAATTTTGGAGATTTTTTCTCTAAACTCAGCCCTTCTAAAGAAAATCGGAGGGATGGCCTTGAAAGGATGTATGTCCAAATTACGCAATCGCTGCCACTGAGGGAAAAGGACAAGGTTATTTTAAAAATATTCAAAATTTGAAATGAAGTCCTTTTGCAAACTCTAATTGTGAACGGTACACTTTCTCTTTAAAAAAACTCAAATATTTGTGAAGTATACGGTAAAATAAATATATTTGATATAAGTAACATAGTCCACCTCCTGGTGTGGAGGCTATCATTTTTGGCTGTCGCCCTGGAGGTCCGGGTTCGATTTCTGACTCTGTCAATAAATTTAATTCTGGTCTGAGGGTTGGAACAGGATGCACGCAGTTTCATCACACAAAACTGCGATGAAGCGCTGATTCCCGCTTCAGCCATCCCAGAAGTTGTTCTCCTAGGATTTCCATTTCTAATACAGTCAAATGCAGGAATGGTAATTGGCCACTTCCTACCCAAATCATACATACATACATACATACATACATACATACATATATACATACATATATACATACATATATACATACAGAATTCACAGTGGCACAGGTTATCTGATAAATTCTACACACACCCAAGTGCACGGGGCTAAATGCCCACGATGTCCAAGCACCTCGAATGAAGCAAACAAAAGTAACTTGTTCAGTTTTTAATTCGCGATGAACAATCGGCATTGATCCTCTTGGTCACGCATCAAGGTTATAACAGTGTCTAAAATTTTCTGGAATTAATCCAGTTATGACAAACCACATAGCCTATACATCAGTTCAATAGTTCCATAGTTCACGATTGCATACTAACATGCAAACAAAACAGACACCAGAAACAAACAAAAGCTTCAAATCGTAACTATATTACGTGAAACTTACAATAGACCGAACATTTCGTCAAATCATTCATCTTACAGGCGCTTGCACCGGTTGGTGAGTGGTTATCAGTTTCGCTCTTGGCCGTGGTAAATAACTTTTGAAAGACGGAAAAGATCACGATTCACATGTCATAAGATGTTGGCATGTTAAAGAACCCATTTGAATTCAGTTGGCCATGATCATAATGGCAAAATTTACCTCGGGATTTTCCGCCTACACAAAGTTCCTCATTTCTCTACTATAAAGCGCTATAGTTTCAAGGAGCTTAGATATCTAACCACCTTGACTTCCATAGTGCTTCAAGGAACAACAAAATTCGACATGCAAGCTGCCCTCTGGGAGCTAATAACAAAGATTGCACCCAGCACCCGAGGCCATACGATATTATTATAATAATAATAATAATAATTATTATTATTATTATTATTATTATTATCATACAGGCATCGAACTCGCCTTTATCTTGGGAATTAAAAGGCGGTCCCTGAGCGAATAGAACTATTCCGAGACTTCTCGCGAAATTTTGGAGATTTTTTCCATAAACCCAGCGGTACTAAAGGAGATCGCACTGTTGGCCCTGAAAGGATCAATCTCTATGATCCAAAATATCTGCCTCTGAGGAGAATTAGCAATTATTGTTTTTAAAATTTCCAAAATTTTAAACGCAGTCAACTTGAATTAGTTCTCCAGAAATCCATGTTACTCGTATCACTTTGTGAAAAGCTGTTATATATAAGCTACACTGACCGGCAGAAAATACGATCACTTGAAAAATTCAACATTACTTTCATTCAAATCATAAACACGAACGGTATAGACCTAGTACATAACTTACTTATAGCATGGAAATGAAAATCTACAGCCTGCTTCCAGTCTCCGACCGGGTCAGGAATGGAATGAATGAAGCCCCCATCTAGCGGCGAGGATATCAACTGTGCCGGCTGCCGAGGCCTGGCGCACTCCTCTGGGGCAATGATTAAATGAATGACAGATGAAATGAACTGATAGTGGAGAGTGTTGCTGGAATGAAATTGTGACAGGGATAACCGGAGTACCCGGAGAATAACCTGTCTGGCTCCGTTTTGTCCAGCACAGATCTCACATGGAGTGACCGGGATTTGAACCACGGACCCAGCGGTGAGAGGCCGGCGTGCTGCCACCTAAGCCACGGAGCCTTTTATAGCATAGAGGTAAGGTTAATTGGTTTCCTGGATGCATTACCAGTCTTCATGTCATTGTTTCACTTAACAATATAATTCTTTGACAGGATGCTGATTCCCGCGGAAATATGTGCGCGCCATCGCTATCGTCAACAATGCAATGTTTTATTCTTTATCCTTTCGCCACTCGTTGGCATAGGAAAAGATCAATACAGCCTTGTTCTTGTGCAATTCAGAAACGAATATGCGCTTGAAGCCTAAAGATGTTGCCAGGGCAGTGGCTCTGATCGAAAATGGTGGCGTGCACATCTTTCCGCGGGAAACAGCATCATGCCAATGAATCGCTGTTGTTAAGTGAAATAATGACAAGAAGAATTATAATACATCCAGGAAAACTATTAACCTTACTTCCATGCTATAAACAGTAAGTTATGTACTAGGCATAGGGTGTTCATATTTATGATTTAAATGAAAGTACAGCCTTAGGGCTGACTACCTAACAGACAATGTTGAATTTCTCAAGTAATCGGTTTTCTTTACCGGCCAGTGTATCTGGCATCAACGTTTCAAGGGTCACGTGTCATGAGATGCACATGTTTCCTCCTTCTCTGCGAGACTAATCTTCTCATTAGTAGATGACTACATGCCTGTTACTTTCTGTTTCCGTTTATATCTGTGCCGGCCTCCTCTCTGTCCTCTCTCTTGCCGACCTTCCTTGGGTAACTCTTGTTCTCTTCCGACCCCAACAGTATTAGGGTATAATTTGGCCGTTCCTTCTTGGCCGGTTAAACTTACGTGCGCAATGTCTCTTCGCGCAGCGTATGCGTATAACATCCAGGTGTCTGCGTGTACAGGGTGGGCGGGAAGTAACTAGCTATTTTTAAATGGCCGTTAAGTGTTTCATATTGATGGAATAATATTGGAAATAGCGGAAACATACAGAACATTCGATAGGATAGTGAATTTCCATGCCCCCTAGTACTGCCGGTGGCGGCGAGAGGCGCTACACTCAACAATAACAAAGATGGCCGATCACCTGACAGTAAGAGAACTAGCACAGATTGCTTCTCGCTATGAGGTGTGGAATTCGTCCGTTCTTAGTCAATCGGCACAATTGCCATTACTAGGTGGCACAGGATCCTGACGTTGCGGTGGAGAAGATGCAGTCTCGTCCAAAAGTGACCGTGTGGTGTGCAATAACGGCTACAAATGTCATCGGCCCATACTGTATCTCCTGCGTGTCACAATTAACAATTGACGGGGAACACTGCCTCCAAATGCTTCAGGATAATAATTGGCCCAGGATATCTGGATGGGAAAATACCGCCGACATTATCTTCATGCGCACCACCTCACTTTGCAAATGTCGTGCGGAACTGGTAGGATGCGAAGTTTCCAGGACGTTGGCTGGGGAGGCGTGCATCTCATGAATGGCCTGCAAGAAGTCCAGATCTGACACCCTGTGACTTCTTTATGGGGATGGGCAAAAGAGGAGGTGTACCGGACGAAACCTCGCACATTGGACGAGTTGGAAGCACGGATTCGAGATGTTCTTACCAACGTCCCACTCAACTCCTTCCAGAAAGCTGTGTATTCCATTCCAGGTCGTTTGAGGAGAATGGTCGATGCCACGGGTGCCCACATCAAAATGTAATGGAATTATATGGAATGGAATCATATTCCCATATAATAGTGTAGGTCTACATACTGTATTAATTTCAAATAAATAGCTCTGCAAACATAAAAGTTATACGTCAATTGCAATACCTAGTTACTTCCCGCCCATCCTCTAGATTACAATGTAACGTAAATGCCAAGAATAGAGGCTGACGAGGTGCTAAATGGTTGTGGCGGAAGGCAGTGAAGGGTATGTCACGTGACTCGCCGTAATTTCCACAAGCGGCCACGATTGGTCAGCCCGATTATACCAGAGGACTAGGGTGTCTTTCACTTTCCTGCCTTAATTGGCCCTGTCTCATCATTCCAGATGCCCTCATTCTTCGAGGGGTCACACCTCTTCCTTGTTTGCATGGTATCTCCCGCCTTCTGCACAAGGCACTTTATTGTGCAACTTAGGTAGTGCTGCACCCTTAAAGGCTCAAGGGTCAAGTCTTATAGAAAGGCTAATGAAATCCCTACTGGTGTGAGTGATTGTTCATTTGGTTGTTAATTTATTCAAGGGATTTGATACATCTTGGTCATCAGTCCGTGTTGTTGGGTGCGTGTTGAACATATCTGATATCCTGTTATTCCTGTGATGACTGTTGTAGTATATGCAGCTGTTTTAAGGACAGGGATGGGGTAGGCGCCCCGGGACTTGAAGTAAGGCAGTCTACTATCCTGACATTTGACTGGAGGGAATGTGGAAAAAATTCGGGGAAACCCCACACTCAAGATAACCGCTGTCACCACCAGGATTCGAACCTGCGGTCTCCAGATTTGCTGCAACTGTTTACGCGGCTATCGTGCATGGTTTAGCGAGCACGGATATGTTGTGCTACGGAGTTATATAGGCCTGAGAGAGAAGCAATTCGTAAAAGATTTAAAACGCAATTTAAAAAATAAAATAAAATAAATTCATATGAACCTGAGAGATATGAGGAAAACCGTGAAGGACAGATCAAACCTAAAGCAAATTTGAAAATTGGATTAAAAAAAAGTAACACTGTAGGAGACCCAAACATACTCTAAAATTTCCTATACTACACAAATTAGCCGAAATACTTTATGCAATAGTGAATGATACTTCTGGAAATGATGTTGTAATAGATGTTTACTCCTTCACTGTCTATAACCCACCCACCATCCCCTTTTCAGATCATGACTTACATAGTAAAACTCCAGCGTTGTCCAGCACGAAATATGGGACACATAGAATACTATCAACCCTACACATACAGTGCTGTAGCCCGCACCTTGCAACAAGAAAAGGCGGGGTTTGCCTAGACCCTAGACCAATGATTACTAGGTAGCTCGGCCCAGGGGCTTTTTACATGCTCAGTGGGAATATTAACACATCAATAATCTTTATCTACAACAATCGTTGGTAATCCATATGTTGGCAACAGTAATGTGACGTCAATATATGCAGCTGCATGTGTGCGATTCAATGAAGAAACCTCATGAGCAATGACAAGGAATGGCAATTACCGTCGTTGAATGAGCAGGAAATAGGCTAAAGACTAAAAACATTCACTGCCCTCCAAGAAAAGAGTAACACTTCACAGTTTGGTAGGAAGCAAGGAACTGCACGGCTGCGATATCGTACCTGACATCCTGGTAAGCAGGCATGACGGCTGGAGGAGCTGGACATCCCTGTGACACTCGGAGTAGTAGCGAGGTGGGGCGTATATTATGCTGACTGGAGCGTGCGGCATCGGCCTTGAGGGCTTGGGCGGACAGGGCTGTCCATTCCAACATGTACGGTAGTCGTTACCTCCCATTGATTGTATGAGAGGTTTGCCACATGATTTTAGAGCCTTGCAGTTAAATCTGGCAGTTGATTTTCCGCACGTTGTCCTCCTATAGTACAAGAATTGGGTCCACAAAGATTCAAGATAGGTTTCGACCTGTGTTACCTGATACTTCCCTTGTTAGTTAAATTCCACACTGAACATAATACCATACGTTCTCCAATATGTATTGATTGACCAGGGTTCTGTGGAAGGTACTGAAGGAGAATCAACAATGAATAACAACTGTTGGTTGTTTTTAACGCAATTGTAATCTGCTGAAACATTGCTGAAGGTTCCCGCGCTTTTCTTATTCATTTCCCGCCAATAATGAAAACCATTATTTCGGTTTTAAAGTCGCCTCTGCACCTCTGACGCTAATTGATTATTATTATCTGATGATTTCCTGAGGGGTAAAACATAAACAACTCCTCAACATGCCTTTAAATCTCGTGAACTTCGTGGCGGTAGCTTCGGCTATGTAGCCGAGGCGTTGAATACGTCTCCCACAAGCGTTCGTCGGGCTGTGAAACGTTTGAATCATCACACCATGCATTTGGAAAATGTATAGACATATTCTTTCTCTTATTCTGTAATGAATTTTTGAAAATGAAACTAAAAATTGCTCCCTTAAACTGAGAGTATTCAAAAATATCAAGTGTTCCGCTTTTGTTTGGAGTGCAGTGTATTTTTTACGTAATTTGGCAAATATTTCCAGTGTACTTATTTCAATTGTTAATGACTCCCGTAGTATGAAATGCGGTAAGGTATCAAGAGTAGCCGAAATACCTTTTGTAATCAATAATAATTCTGGAAATTATGTAATAAGAGATGTTTTCTTCTCTGCCATCTATAACCACCATCTCCATTTACATCGCGGCTTACAGTATCTAGTAACATTTCAGCGTTGTTCACCATTGATTATAGGACAAATAGAATATTGCCAACCCATGCACACGGTACAGCAGTGTGATTTTGCAACAGTGAAACGCTAGGCTTGCCTACACCAATAATAACTAGGAAGCGCGGACCTGAGATCCCTGCGCCCCTGAAGACGTGTAAGTGTAAAATCTATGTTTGGGTCCCTTATAGTATTTTGGTTGGTTGGTTCCTTAGTTTAGGGGCTGCGAGAAAGTGGTCATGTAGCCCCGTGTACCTTGGGTGTGTGAAGAATCTGTCTGATAACCGGTGTTAATTGTGATGACTGTATTAGTGTGTGTTATCTGTTTTTAATTCAAGTAGGGACTGCAGACGATAATTTCAAGTAGTTCCTACTTTCACTACCAAATGCTACCGTCCACGACACCTACCTGTGAACTTGTCTACTAATAGATGCCATCGCAACCAGCACTCGGTGACGAAAGTTGGAACTTAAGAGCATTTATCAAATCTAACCTACGAATTTTGCTTCACACAAGTTTAGTTAGTGGAAGCTTCTTTTACATGCAAAGCTATGACATGGGCTCCCGGTTTTACTTCCCCTCTGAAGGAAGGCATACTGATGGATTTTTAACGCTCTTAAAAAATCCGACGACTTCGGCCGGGTTTGAACCCGCGACCTGGGGTATAGAAGCTCAGCATGCTACCAACTACGCCACCGAAGCCGCCCCTTATAGTTTTAATAACAAGGAGTTCCGTGACGAACTAAAGAGCCTACTTTTCTTAAAAATTAAGGTTCATGCCAGTGATTAATCTAAATGGATCTATCTAGAATAATGACGAAATTAAGTTAGTAATATAGAAATTTCAAATTAGTTCGAAATACACCTGGCATAATGTAGCCTAATAGAGCACTACAGTTGGCAGCCCTGGTGACTCAATATGTTCTTAGTTATATCTCTTAAGGTACAGAATACAAAATTTGGTTGAAGTCCAATGGATAGGATGGACGTTACATGCAGTTAGACATTGGATGTAACAGCGAGCGTAAAATCATGTTGGCAACAATGTCATGCATGTGCTGGTCAGAAATGATCTGAAATAATATGATCTATTGTTGTGCCAATTTTGAATGAAATCCATTAGTTAGTATAGAAGTTACATGCATTTTAAAATTGGACCTATCAGCAGGCTTAGAATCATGTTGGTAGCCCTGACGTATATTAGTTACTCCAAATATCAGGTACTATACGTGTGCATAGTTCAAAACTGTCGGCTTACATACTTTCTGATATATTGGTATTTTGATAAAAGAAATTGAGAGCATTCATTAACAGTTGGCAGCCCTGGTGGCTCTAAATAATTTTCTCAGTCACATCTGTTTATGTACACATAGTACATACGAAGTTTGGTTGAATTCCAATTGATAGTGTATAAGTTAAATGCATTTAAAAATTTGATCTATCAGCAGACATAGAACAATTTTGGCAACACTGTCATATATGGCCTCCTGGAAATTAAACTGAAATATTAGTATCTATAGGTGTGCCAATTTTGAAATAGCTCCCTTGTATACTTTCCAAAATATCCAACTTGGAGCTCAAATTTCAATTGCGATTTTTCAGCAGTTGTAGCACTGACAACATTTTCAAATACGGCATTGAGATATTCAGGTATAGATCTTTACTCATACCAAATTTTGATCCGTTGGCTGCAGCCATTTAGGAGTTGATAGGAGGGGACACACACACAGCCAGACAGACAGACATACAGACAGAAGGACAGACAGACAGACAGACGGATGGAGAGACAGACAGACACACACACATTTACCCATATCGATCTCATAAGTCTACAGTTTCCTAATTTTTGCAAAATGTGAAAAGTAGGCTAAAATAGTTACAGTAACTATTTTAAAATGTTTTTGGTAGCAAAAACGTCATTTTTCCTTGGAAATATGTGTGATTGTTGTAGAAAATTCATGATGAGCACTGTCAAAAAGTTAATATCGTTACTGTTTTGTCTCTAAAGCTGTATTTACCCCCTCAAGTACTCACTCAAGATATTATACATATTTTGACGCTGAACAGAAGCCGGAGCTGCAGGCAGAAGAACAAAGTGGGATGTAAATGTCTGGAAGTTTGAACCGAGACAGCGACGCTCGACCGAGTACAGTACAGCTAACCCCGACGCGACGCGAGATTCGATAAAAAACTTTCCCCACAGTTCACAAGGATCTGTAAAAGGAAGAGGCAAACAAAAATGAATATTTGAATACGATACAGAGATACCTTCACGAGTTTGTGAACTCTGCATGCTGAGATTTACAGCGAACAAATTCTAATTTAATAAGCAGTGATAGCTGCACGTGTTGCACACCATTCATCGCTTAGAAAGGGTTGAAGCCATTTTTCAGTGTTGTCTTTTAAACAATTGATTTATTGATAACCTTCGGTCGGTAAACACAAATTCATGCTCAATTATATTACACGAGAATCACGTGAGTTTCTAACTAAAACATTCCCAGTTCTAGTCCTTCAGTCTGCGAACATAATGTTGAAAACGTGACTTAGGAATGAAGAATTTAGGAATAACAAATAATAAAATAAATAACAAACTTCGCATCAATTAAGTGAACTACGAGGGCTGTTTTTTAAGTAATACCCGTTGTGATATTACGCCGTTGCAGCGCTGCGGTCAGCATTCCATGCAGGTGCGCTGTGTACCTGTATCTATTGGCAAGGCTGAGACGCCATTACGGCAACAGTCGCCATTGTGTGGCTGTGTTGACAAGCTTTTGGAATGGCATCGCCAATCGTGAGTCCCGTCGACTCGTAGACAAGAGAGAAAACTCCCCAGTAAGATATCCTGCCGTTTGGCCAGCATTGTCAGGCAAATTGCGTATGTGGTCAGGAGAACTAAACATACGCAGTTTTCCTGGTAAGCACGCAATCTGCATGACAGTGGTGGCCAAATGGCAGCATATTTTAAAGGGGAGTTTTCTCTCTTGTCTACGAGTCGGCGGGACTCACGATCGGCGGTGCGATTTCAAAAGCTTGTCAACACTCCCACACAAGGGTGACTGTTGTCGTAATAGCATCTCAGCCTTGCTAATAGATGCAGGTACACAGGGCACCTGCATGGAATGCCGACCGCAGCGCTGCAACGTCGTAATATCACAAAGGGTATTACTTAAATAACAGCCCTCGTACATACGTCAAAGGAAGTTCTGAACTAGTAGTCGTTGACGGTGACATTTGGCGGAAAATGTGGGAACTACTTAAAGAAATTCAATGTCTGCAGTCCTTACTTGAATTGAAAACAGACGACACTCACTAATACAGTCATCACAATTAACACCGGTTATCAGACAGATTCTACACACACCCAAAGTACACGGGGCTACATGACCGCGCTGTCGCAGCCCCTAAACTGAGGAACCAACCATACGGCAAAGGATTTGGTTAAACACTTGGTATCAATGTATTGTTTGAAGTGAACGTAACCATACGAGTGTCGTCTGGCTTCGTCTTCTGTGGGCGAGGTTTGCGTTTATTCGAAGTAATTTCATTTGTATCTGTTGATTTTTCAATGATTACAATGTCTTCATCTTCTTGCCGACTTATTCCAGGTTCGTCGCTGAATTTTACTGCTGTACTTCCTGCTTAACTTTATTATTCCAAAAACTTAGGAATTTGTCTTGGATTGTGCCGTGTCTTGTGTGGTGTTTCGCCTAGGACACCAAGCTGGCTCATCAGCGGGCTCGTGGTGTCCCCACCCAGACCCCCACAGGAGTAGCGAACTGCACGCTACCTCCCTTTTTATGAAGCGCACCCGCGTCTCTTCACTGCGAGAACTAAAAACTCAAGCAGCCATAACATCCCTAGGATGTCTTCCAGAAAGATGGTATATTGGCTTTCACGGTCAGTGAATTAAAACTCAGCAATTTTTCTAGGTTTGTGCCGTGTCCTGTGTGGGGTTTTGCCTAATAAACCAAGCTGGCTCATCAGCCGGCTCTTCGTGTCCCACTGTGTTTTAATTCACTGACCGTGAAAGCCAATATACCAACTTTTTATTATTCCACTTGTGATTTTTTTGTGTATTAACCAAACAGATCTTATGTGTTGGAGGCAATGGTGAAACACACCAAACTGACAAATCATGAAATAAGATAGAGCTTTTCAAAACCCGCATTTTGACACTTTTCCGGGTCTTCCAGCTATTCACCTTTGGCACAATTGTCAAGATAGCTTAACTTTACTCTTTTGCTAAACTGGGTCGCTATAGTATGAGTGCTCTTACTGTCACTTAAAAATGAGTCGACCAGTTGCAAAACTCGTGTAATCCACTAGTGAATAAGGATCATGTCGTAAAATTATCTATTTTACTTTCATTTATTTTATTTCGTTTCGTTTAATTTTATTTTGTTTTGTTTATTTTGTTTTGTTTTTGTTTTCGTTTGATTTTCTTTTAAATTGTTTTGTTTAATTTTCGTTTTGTTTTTCGTTTTGTTTTATTTTTCATTTCATATATTTTTAATTTAATTTTGTTTTATTTTGATTTTCCAGAAAACAAACCCAAAACCAAAACCAAAAAATATGAAGCAAAGAAGCAAAATTCAAAAACAAAAGCTAAAGCAGAAAACAAAAATCAAGAAACAAAAAGAAAAAAAGAAAAAGCAGAAAACAAACACAAAACAAAAACCAAGAAAGAAAAGCAAGAAATAAAATTCAAGAGCAGAAGCGCAAAGCAAACCAAAACCAAAAACACAAACAAAAAGTAGAAAACAACTAACACAAAAGATACGTGAGGCAAAGTCCAATGAAACGTTTCTCATGAAAATGATTTTTAATCACAAGTGGATTAAACGAGTTTTGCAATTGGGCGACTCATATGTATCAACATTTAAAATATCTACAGAATATGTGATACGTTATTATTTGCACATATGTTATCAGGGTGGAGAAAGAGGGGGGCGGGGGTTAAGTTAGGATAATTTGTTCAGACCGTCAATAAACATCACCAGATCCAGGTTAATTAAATCAATCTAATACACAAGACAGCACAATTGCTCTAGCAAACAGTAGCCTATTAAGGGACTCCGGAATGTCCTATATTGCACAGGCTAATTTCCAACTTGTTATTTACCGTTTTTTTCTCAGGGAAATTTTAATTGTTCTTACCTAAGAGAGGAGGTGAAAACGTTGTTAGGCAAAAAATTAACATCTCCCTCATTATTCACATTGAAAAATATTATCGTTCCAGTATACGGACAATGCCCGTGTTCATATGCTGTAAGAATTTGAGCTATGTAGTGTACCCAATTGTCATAATATGGAACATGTGTTCGTAACCCAGCTAACTCACGGTCTTTCGAGGTATGGGACGTTCCTGCCCACCATACGACCACATGCTCAGGATTTGAGTCTATCAGGTAACTACTCTACATGAAAGAAACAACATATTCCTAAATAAAATATTTCCTGATATAAAGTCATGGCTATACAACAAAATACAAACAAAGGATAATTTACATTTACTTCCCCCAATGAAAATCAAGGTTATTTGTGAGTCTCTTCTTAATTAGTGCTTCACTGCATTCAAATATATTTCTAGCATCCTGTCATTGATACTTTCAGACATCTACGAGCGTCCATAGTGTTCTTCATGTCGCACAATTTAACAAACTGGAGTATCATAACACAAAAGTCACAATATCACTTTTAAATTACATCAATTCTGTAATAATTATACATTAATCCGTTTTTCACGGGCATTTACTTTCATAAACATAAATACATTATTTTATGCCTTAATTAACAAATTTTGTGTCGTGTGAATCGTCTTACTTTTCCCATCAATATGAAACGCTAAAGTGGTACGTTTTCCCTTCCAAAATACACATGGATAGAAATGTTTATAGTTTCACCATACAACGATTTTCTGGGTCTGGTCGAAATTATTATCGTTACAAATGTGTCATGTTATTGAAATCACCTACCCGTCTGCATAAATTAGTGTGAACTGGGCAAAAATGCACTTTAAAAAGATGCCTACATTTATTTGGTTCAGCGTTCCTCCTCAGAGAATAACTGGGTCAAATATTATCCGATCACCATGATCCGACCAGGTATGTGTGTTGAAACATATCATTTAATTCAATTGGCATCATCACAACAATCATATCTTAATTACATTTCGAAATATCGAGATTCTTCAGTGTCCCACTATGCTTCTAAAATAAAGGGACCAGGTCAACAGACCTCCCTTTCAAGCAGGCCATAAAATTAGTTCCCGCTGGCCGAGCAAGATGGCCGCCGTCCTCGTGGCATACCTACCACACCCCTCTGGCTGCTAGCAAGGTCAACTTTGTTTACAATTGCAATACAATGGAGTTACGCTGAGTGTTATCTCTAGTAATTGAGTCATTCTAATTATTTACCACCTATATTTATAGTGTACTGGGCTCAACTCGGCTCCTAATTAACATTCATGGCTGGGGATGGATCCTGTAATAGCCTTGCCGTTCTGTGGCGAATACTAGTGGCTTCGGGCGCGCATCACGATTGAGAATACAAGATTTCTCATCAGCAGCTGCCTACAATAATAAGAAAATCTGCGTTTCCTATACGACGAACATGATCCTCCTCTCAGGGCAGATCAATTAATACATGAGCTCACGGGGTCTCGAAGAGCATCCCTCGTGGCAATATTCCTGCAAGCGATGGTTACAGACAAGCTCCGTTCCAATTCGCTGCGAATAATATAAGTATGCTCCAACGGCTATACTATCTCGTAGATTAGCCAACCTTTCACCTAACGTGCAAGCTATGTTAGAGTGGTCCCCGCAACTTTATTGACGTAAATCACTTGATTCTACGTTACATTGCTCGCTATATGCGGCTCAAACAATACTTCTCATAGATGACTCAATTATTAAAGCCCTCACGTCCTCTCTGCAATTACTCTTAAGCCAAAGCTTTAAATAGCTCCAAAAACAAGTATAAAATTACTGGCTTACATTACTTTAATGGTTCTCAAATACACTCCTAAGAATTGACCATATCAAATATTCATTCAACACTTCACTGACACTGAAAAATTCTCGTATCTCGATATATTTTATGTTACTTTCTTACTGTTTACCAAATACAGTATCTTTATATTAGACATGACACACTTTGAACGTTCTTTAGGCCAGAAATGCCTATTACTTTACTTATTACTGTTACCGACCCCAGATTATTATTATCATCATTTAACGTTACCGTTACATTCCTCACTATCTTAGGCCTGAATGGCTCTAATCAAATCACCCTCCAAGCCATATTCTACCAAAATACGAGTGGTGAAAGCTCGTACATAAGTGACTGTTACATCTTAGTCTTAAAGTGATGCTTCGTTGTATGGTGAACTATCTAATTAGATTAACATTGTAAATTTGTACTCACTTTTCATTTTCGCTGGATTATTCCAGCACACCAGCCACGAACCTACCATGATACTTGGTTTAAGCCATCATGCTATATCTCACACGGCACATGCTATCACATACTTCACACATGATAATCATATTTTTATCAGTGGCTTTTCTCACTTTAACACAATACATATTTTTCACAATACACATAAACACTTTTGAAATCACCGTAATAAAACTTATATACACTTTTCGCACTATTTCACATGGGGATCCTTAATTGGACTCCTCCTAACGCCTGACCTCAGAGATGCGATGCAGCTAACTTCTGACAACCGCTGGTCTCCGTAAAAGTCTATCAGCGTGTGCGTGCGTTCGATTCTCGTCACCTTCAATACTGTTCAGTTCACCGTCATGATTATTTGTGATGCCTTCCCGGCTCCCATAATTGTAGTGATCCTGACGATACTGCGTCATTTATAACTATGACAATACCTCCTGGTATATTCACTGTCCAAAAACATCCTAACTTGTTCCTACAAGGTAGCGAACTACACTTGCGTATAATAATGGATAAATATCTGCTGTAGATTAAATCTTACGCGATTCATGATTACTATTAAGAAGCTGTATGATGCGCTTCCATTGTTCTTCATATATACTCGAGCGTCGATGCTCTAACATTTCGCGCACATTCTGGCAGCGTTTTAGTTTACGTGTTGAGTCAAGAAGACTAAAGAAGAACTGCAGAGCAACTAAATACGAACTGGCTTGGTCTGCGCTGCTCCCCCTATATAAAGGTTTCTCGTAAAACGTAGTCCACAGGACATACGGGTGCGACTCCTTTCTTGAAATAATGCATTTCCATTCAAAATGACTTATACACCTCGTTTATCTAGGTGTGGAAGTCCCATAATCACTCGCGTGCAAGCGATCGCTTCGGCCAATTAATTACAATTAAATGCCTTCTTCCATAGCGTCATGACGCCACCATGGTAAATCCCCTCGTGTGGGTCTCCAAATCATTCCTCTCGCGCGTAGGCTCTGTGTTCACAGGCTTATTTAGAGATATAGGCTTTAATTTAGTCGTGAAACCACTCCTAAATTATCTCTCCTAGAATATATTCACCTGAGTGTACATTTTACTCCATTTTGATGCTCCAATTGGCTGCAATCAATTAATTTCCGTGGACAATTACCCCCTCTCCATTCTCAAGCGTTGTCCATCGGTGAACCCCAGAGTCATTAATTTTGAGCTGTCACGGCGGTCTAGACGAAATGAGTTCCTTTGGCGTCACGAATCCACGCCCATCCGCTGGCTGCGATTAGTCAACCGTCAAGCTGGCTTGCTTTCATGCTTCTATGCTTCTAAAACGTACATATGACTGCATTTTCTTACAATATTTACATTAAACAGCTATGATATTCTCATTCTAGCCGTGAAATCATGCTATATTATCATATGTCATTATAACTCTCATTGCTCTTCGGGTTCCCTGTAGCTGTACCCCCTCAGAGATCAATGGTTCGACCCTAGGCATAATCATGGGCCTGGTCTTCTCTGATAAAACCCGAGTTCGATGCCAGTCTGCTGTGTCCGATTGGGCACAGTAGCTGTCATGGCTTCCAAGAGAATCTCCACTTAGTATTATATAAAGTCCCCGATTCTTGGATGTTACGGATAAACTCGAGAACCACTGGATGGATTTTGATGCGGTTTTCACCATTCTGCAAAGGATATCTCGAGGATGATTTCTGTAGAAAATAATTTATTTATAATCAAAGGAAGCCGAGCAGTAAAGATTTCAGTGGAAAAGTCGAAAAAAAACTGGCGTCCGAGCACTTTGTAAGCTTACGCTGGGCAAACCGTTAAAAATATCTAAATACTATGAGTGTAAGAATTGTTCAGCATGAAAAGTTCCACAAAAAAGTCCGCGAGAGCATATGTCTATCTTCTATACATCACCCACTGTAAGTGTTTATACGTTTTAATTTCTTCCAACCATGTCCATTCAACTACTGAGGCGACAGTTTACGAGCAAGCTAAGGGCGAGTCTATCATCCCTATTACAGCCTAGCTAGTGGGCGAACCTATTGCCCCAGATACAGCCAGCAGCAAACCGTCGAGTCGTGGTGAGTTAAGACTTCTGAGAAGGGTGGTTGTGTTGAGAGTTTCCCTGGAAGTGCAACTCGGGTTTTCTTCATTTCGCCTGTGAAACACAGTCAAGTTAAGATTGGACGGAAGGAGGATTTGAGTTTCATGCACCTCGCCATTCTTAAATTACGTCTGACAAGAATTCGTTGCACATAAATCTCCATGATAATATAATTAATAGTCCACCCCTGAGGCTTGATTCCCGGCTCTGCCAAGAAATTTGATTCAAGTCTGAGGGCTGGAGTGGGATTCATTCATCCTTACAAAGCATAACTGAGTAGGGGTAGTTTTGATTCTCACGTCAGGCATCCTGGAAGTGGCTTTGCAAGGTTTCCTATTTCTACAACAAGCAGATGTCGGGAAGGTTCCTAACTTAAGACCACAGCATCCCCTTCCCAATCCTAGTCTCAAAACCAAATACATGTACCCACTCAGCAACGTATATTGCAACGTATGATGTGGTGACGGCAAGTACGCTAGGAACGGAAAATATTAAAATATACCTATACGCTGACGATATGGTCATTGGTTCGACTTCCGTACATGAAGTGCAAAAAGCCATAGCAAATCTCGACATTGGGCAAAGGATATCAAGCTGAAAATTAACACAGAGAAAACAGGAAAAATGACGTTTCGGATAGGTGGCAGAGAGGCCTCGGCAGACAGGATATACCTAGGATTGAATCCCCTAAAGACAGTAAATATATTCACATACTTTGGATTGACAATGCAAACAACAGCTAGAGCCTACTGAGTCCACATCAAGTCTCGTGCAACGGCGGCAACTAAAGCCATATATGACATTAAATCACTCACGAAGCTCTCTTTAGGAACTGCTATGAGATTATTTGACGCGAAAATAGCGCCCATCGCCACATACGGGATAGAAATCATCCGGGAGAAACTAACCCTGTCGGACTTGAGGACGTTCGAGGCAGTGAAGTAGCGCTTCCTAAAAGCAACCCTGGGATTATCAAAATATGCAAAATCTAGACTAGTGTACGATTTTGCCAAGGAAAACTTCTTCATTGAGGATCTACGGACGAAGAGAGGACTACCATCTACGGATGCCTGGAAAAGACTAATGCATGAGAGAGTGAAGAAGAGAGATGAAATCTGGCTCAAATTTTACATAACGGAAGCCATGACGAATAGGGTATGGACTGATACCAATCAATACCTACGACACATCGTAAACTCGATGGCGGTACCACCATAAATTGTGCGTCACCGAGTACTTTCATGACATAGACGTATCCTGGAATTGTAAATTATGTGGTAAACAATCTAGTCGGTACCATGTAATCACATGTAAGAACCGGGGTCCTTTCATTGTGAAATGTTGTGAAGGTGGAAGGTGAAAACACTAATGTATATTCACATTTATTAACCCTAAGCACAATTTGTGCTCTGTATTTTCAATAAAACCAAATACACTCTACTACCACAAATTGTACACACACACAAGTTCACGGAGCTGAAATTTGCAGGATATCCAAGCTACTGAATGGAACAACACATATACAGTAAGAGAGTCTATCTCGTCATTTACTTGATGGTCATGGTTATTACGACATCGTGGTTATTATCCTCGTATACTTTAGAGCAGTCATGGGTAAAATACGTCCCACGGGCCAAATGCGGCCCTTGAGCTGGTCTAATCCGGCCTGCGACATGGTTTCGAACTATACTCCCTACAATTACACATAGGTCATATTTTCTATTCTGTGCACCTAAAAGTAAAAACTGTTTCAATCTCAATGTGGTGATGCGTTTTGTGTAATAGAGTTAAAGCTAGAACTGATTGAGTAACAATGAATAGAAGCAACTATTCCTCAACGTTTCGAAACTTGAGTTTTACAAGGCCCTACCAAAATCAAGCTTCCCCTACTCAAAATCTCATGCACAGAAGATAGCTGCAACATTCGCAACTTCCTATATCTGTGAACAGGTGTTTTCTACAGTGAAGCTTCGCAAATAAAAGCGTTAGGAATAGATTGACGGACCACCAATTGGTTGCGCTACTAAGAATCAGCTAATTCCAGTTTCAACCAGATTATTTATTTATTTATTTATTTATTTATTTATTTATTTATTTACTTATCGTATGGCTTTTAATGCCGGGAGTGTCCGAGGACATGTTCGGCTCACCTGAGTCTGTAACTGCTTCCAGCATACACCCTTAGGGTGAGTTACAAGTTCCGTTCAATTTCAAGTAGTTACAACTTTCGCTACCAGATAGCAATGATGCCTAGTGGTGAGCGTTGGAACCTTGGCAGAGTATTCCGATGAAATCTGACCTAAAAATTTTAGCTTCACACAAGTTTAGTCTGTGGAAGGATCTTTTACATGCCATAAATCTATGACATGGGACCCCGGCTTTACTCCCCCTCCGAAGGAGGGCATACAGAAAGATTTTTAACGCTCTTAAAAATCCGACGACTTCAGCCGCCTTTGGACCCGTTATCTTGGGCACAAGTCGCCTCCGTAGCGTAGCGGTCAGCATGGTTAGCTGCCGCCCCGGCGGTCCTGGGTTAGATTCCCGGCTCTGCCACGAAATTTTAAAAGTGGTACGAGGACTGGAACGGGGTGTACTCAGCCTCGGGTGGCCCAAATGAGTAGAGGGGGTTCGATTCCCCCTCAGCCATCCTCAAAGTGGTTTTCCGTGGTTTCCCACTTCGTCTTCGGGCAAATGCCGGGATGGTACCTACTGTAAGGCCACGGCCGCCTCCTTCCCTCTTCCTAGCCTATCCATCCCAATCTTCCATCCGTTCCCATCCCTCATGAGGGCCCTGTTCGCTTTGCAGGTGAGGCCGCCTGGGCGAAGTGCTGATCACACCTCCCCAGTTGTATCCATCCCGACCAGATGTTCCAAGCTCCAGATCACTGCCCATAGAGGCGGTAGTGGTGAGTTCCCTCGCTGAGTCCGTGGGATACACCTACCTAGAGGGTAAATTGATTAAATAAAAAAAAAATATTTTGGGAACAGCAGTTCAGCATGCTACCAACTACGCCACCGAAGCCACTGACCAGATTAAGAAAAACTATTAGATGCACAGTCACAGTTTCACTTGTCACATACTCCTTTCTCTTCTACCAAATAATGAAGGTGTGTTCTTTTTTCCTAAGTGGCCTTGAAGAAGGTACCATCCCGGCATTTGCCCTAAGACGAAGTGGGAAACCACGGAAAACCACTTCGAGGATGGCTGAGGGGGAATCGAACCCCCTCTACTCATTTGGGCCACCCGAGACTGAGTAGACCCCGTTCCACTCCTCGTACCACTTTTCAAATTTCGTGGCAGAGTCGGGAATCGAACCCAGGACCTCCGGGGCGGCAGCTAACTATGCTGACCACTAGGCTACGAAGGCGACGCCATGTATAATACCAATGTATTTGCAATGCCGATACTGTACAGTATGCAACGTCACAAACGTTGACCCCCATATGATGATTTCAGAATCCCTTTTCCCGCTCACAAAACACGTTATTACTATTGACTGCAAAATGAACATTATTCACGACACCTAAAGTTGTACGAATTGCCTATTTTTCAAAAAAATGCTCACCGGTGGGACTCGATCCAGTAATCCCACGCTTACAAAGCAGGGCTCTTACCGCTGCACCACGCGCTCCTTGGCTTAATGTTAACGTAACAACGCACATGAACGCCGTACAGCAATTACGAATAATTTATAACTAATTTCTCGGAATCGGCTGAGAAGCGCACCTTACTACTCGCACCTGGTATACGCCTAGTCATGCCCCACAAGTGTACTAAAGTTGGTTCGAATCGGTGACCCATGCATCGTATCCTCCCCTTGTGAGTGAAACTCGTTCCAGCCCTTATGAAATGAAAATCCACAGTCTGCTTCCAGTCCCCGACTGGCTCAGGAATGGAATGAATGAAGCCCCCATCTAGCGGCGAGGATATGAACTGTGCCGGCTGCCGAGGCCTGACGCACTCATCTGGGGCAATGATTAAATGAATGACAGATGAAATCAAATGATAGTGGAGAGTGTTGCTGGAATGAAATTTTGACAGGGAAAACCGGAGTACCCGGAGAAAAACCTTTCTGCCTCCGTTTTGTCCAGCACAGATCTTACATGGAGTTACCGGGATTTGAACCACGGACCCAGCGGTGAGAGACCGGCGTGCTGCCGCCTAAGCCACGGAGGCTTCCGTTGCAGCCCTTATACCAGAGTTAAATATCTTGGCATAGCTGTGAATCGAATCTGGGGCCACAGACATGGCAGCCAATTGCGCTATTTATTACACCTCATTGCATTAACAGGTCGACACTTCATTCTCTCATTCCCTTTATCACGTAGTGCTCCCTAATACAGCCACACAATTACTCAGGGTATCAGACAAATACCCTCCCTAACAAACATAACGTACACACACCCAAGTACAGGGGATAAATTAACCACTATGTCACAAACACTGTAAATGTATGAACAACAATCATATCTGAGTTCAAAGTATATTTTTGATCATTTACCTCTGAAACGGGACTAATGAATCGATATTAAGGCGAACAGGTAACGATCACCAACACTGGGAATTGAAAGATAGTTCAATATAGGTCTGATTCCATTTATATAGCATATTTACTCTCTTCCCTGCCTTCGTGGTTCACACATTGGTAGGCTAGAATTGTGCAAACATAAAATGCAACGTGATGTATGACGTCATGCCAGTCTCTTTTAGGTTATTTATATTCATCTGTGTATTTTTCTTCCTTCGAAATATTCGTTGCACAGGTTCACCATGAATAATGTTCATTCGTACTAATAGGTAGAATACGTTGATGATATTGTTTCAATTCGTCACTTGCCATATCTTGGTTCTTCATCCCAGTGTATTTGTGTTGTTTGATATTTTATTGATAGCCTATGTTATTGTAGTGACTAGAGTAGTGTGTAATTCTAGTCATTATAGTTGTTTCATATAAGGGGCTAGGCCAACGTACAGATGTGTGCAAATTATTGTACTCTGTGGCAGATTTCCAACGTACTCGTATATTTTGCAGTTTTCTGGCATATAGTATTTATATTTCGGCATGGTCGAACGTAAATAGGTAAATGAACAAAAAAACAACCCCTGGCACTATCCAGCCCATGACGGGCTAAGGCCGACCAAGCGACCGCTGCCCAGCCATTTGGCCTGCAGATATTGGGGTGACGCGTGATCAGCGCGTCGGGTCCCCTCGGCCGTTAATCTTGGTATTCGTGATCGGGGCGCTGTCTCACTGTCAGACAGCTACTCAATTGTCCTCACGAGGCTGAGTGCACCCCGTTCCAACCCTCACGTCAGTTTTAAAATCCCTGACGGAGCCGGGGATCGAACCCGGGGCCTCCGGGTGAGAGGCAGGCACGCTACCCCAACACCACGGGGCCGGCAATAGGTAAATGAATGTATGTATTAATCACATGTTAATTGTTTTCAGGTTTAGTGAAACAATTGGGTGCAGCCGCCTGAAAATAATTAATTTTATTGACTAAGGTAACACGATAAAAAAACGTATGTCATTGTGATGTCTGATGTAGTGTGTGTAGGCTATTTGTAATATAAATGATTGGGAAGGAGGCGACCGTGGCCGTAAGTTGGATTCATACCGGCATTTGCCTGGAATAGATGTGGGAAAGCATGGAAATCCTTTATTAGGATGGCTGAGATGGGAATCGAACTCAACTCAGTTCCGTCAACGACACCAGGCTGTGAAATTGCCTACTAGATTTCACCGCAACCGGCACCTGGCGTCGAACGTTGGAACTTAATAGAGAGTTAATCAAATCTAACCTACACATTGAGCTTCACACAATTGTAGTTACTGGAAGGTTCTTTTACATGTCATAAATCTGTGCCATGGGCCCGCCTTTACTTCCCCTCCGAGGGAAGGCATACTGAGGAACTTTTAACTCTCTTAAAAATTCGTCGACCTCGGCCGGGTTTGAACCCGCGATCATGGGCATAGAAGCTCGGCATGCTACCAACGATGCCACCGAAGCTCCTGGGGATGGTGACAGGCCGATCGCCTTGGCGACCGCTAACTTTGGTTTAATTAAGGATGAGTCAGGGAAGGGAAGGGAATGAGAAGGAAGTCGACCGTGGGCCTGTTTGAAAGAACCGTTCCGGCGTTTGGTTGGGGTGAAAATGGAAAACCATGGAACACCTAGTGGCGACTGCTGATTTTAGTAATCTGTAGGGCGTAATATGATAGGCTTACCTTAAGATAATTATTATAGCTGGTCTGAATCGAGATAATATTAATTATTCAGTCGCACAGCACAATAACGAACACATTACACAATACAATACAATCGAATACCACTCCAAAGATGTGCACACGCTGAAAACAGACTATCCATTCTGACCGCGCGAAATCGTTGGATTAAATTCAACCAATAGCGAGACTTGAGGACCTCAGTCGACGTCCTCAGAGCGCCATGAAACCGACCAAACCTGCCCCTTTCCCCTCAAGGGCTCCTACATTTCTAAAGCTATAATCAAGTGATTTGAGAATGCAAGGCTTCCTTCCTCAGCTTTCTACACCGGGCGGTGAAGGTCACACTTCACACATCTTGGGGTGAAATGTAGAACTAGTTACAACTCCTGACAGTGACAGTGAGACACAGCTTATCGAGAGGGCGCACAAAGTAGCCCCAAAGACAATTTTACAAAACAATCAATTTCATGTCGCCTCCGTAGCGTAGCAGTCAGCATGGTTAGCTTCCGCCCCGGAGGTCCTGGGTTCGATTCCAGGCTCTGCCACGAAATTTGAAAAGTGGTATGAGGACTGAAAGGGGGTCTGGTCAGCCATCCTCGAAGTGGTTTTCCATGGTTTCCCACTTCGTCTTCGGGCAAATGCCGGGATGGTACCTACTGTAAGGCCTCGAACGCCTCCTTCCCTCTTCCTTGGCTATCCATTCCAATCTTCCCCTCCCTTCCCATCCCTCATGAGTTTCCTGTTCGCTTTGCAGGTGAGGCCACATGGGCGAAGTGCTGATCACATCTCCCCAGTGGTATCCAATCTGTCCATGTGTTTCCAGCTCTAGGACACTCCCGGGAAAGGCGGTAGAGGTGAGTTCCCTCGCTAAGGACCGTGGGAACCACCAACCTGGAGGGTAAAATTGACTAAAAATAAAATAATAATTAAATAAAAATCAATTTAATTCTTTCAAACAGTTACGGCTGAGTGCATTATCAGAACGCCGAGGTGAGTTTCAAGTTAGTTAGTTATTGTTGTTTTAAGGGACTGAACTACGAGGTCATATGCCCCTAGGTGAGTTTCAAACCCACGCTCTCCCGATACCAGTGAGGCACGCGGTAGCGCAGACAGTACGGCTAATACTCCGAGTGCTAAACATTCCTACTATGTACTGTATCTCACGTAACGATAACCTAGAGGACAATGGTGAATTTGAGAGAAAACAGACATTGCTAGCGGGAGATAATCCTGTATTCATTTAGAAAGAAAAATAATGATGGATATTCTTGCACCTTGAACCTCAGTTCTTTGTTAGGAAGTCAACAAAAGACTTTAAGCAGAAGTAATTTATTTTATTTCAGAGACTAGCAACATAAAAAGAAAGAAAATATATACATAGTAACAACATGATACAGAGAGTTGGAGAACAAAGCTCGAGATTAATTAGACGGGACATGAGTGGTGGGGTGGATTCATATAAAGAAGAATAGAAGGGATATCTGAATATACAACTCCACCTCTAGCTGTGAGCTTGACTTTCTACCTCATGGATTACGTTTATATTGCACTATCCTTTCCCAGTGTAGCATGCTAAGCTTCTATGCCCAAGATCTCGCGTTCAAACCCGGCCGAAGTGGTCAGAATTTTTTACAGCGTTAAAAATCCCTCGGTATGCCTTCTTTCGGAGGGGAGGTAAAGCCATCGGTCTCATGTCATAGATTTATGGCATGAAAAAGAACCTTCCACTAACTACACTTGTGGAAGCTAAAATTTGTAGGTTAGATTGATAACGCTTAATTAGTTCCAACGTTCGCCGCCAGGTGGTGACTGCGATGGCATTTAGTAGCCACGTCCGCAGCTAGGTGTCGTGGATGGTAGCATTTGGTGGCAAAAGTAGGAACTACTTGAAAAAATAAAAAACGTCTGCAGTCCTTCTAGCTGAATCACAGATAACACACACTAATACAGTCATCACAAATAACACCGGTTCTCAGACGAATTCTACACACACCCAAAGTACACGGGGCTACATGAGCGCGTTGTCGCAGCCCCTAAACTGAGGAACCAACCAACCATCCTTCCTCAGTACAGGGGCGTGGTGGAGCAGCGGTCAAGCTGGTGGCCTCTCCCCAAGGTGGACCGGGTTCGATTACTGGTCAATGCATGTGAGATTTTCGATGTGAAATGCCATGTCATGTGGTTCGGATTTCACGTAAAAATGAGGTCCCGTGGATCATGATAGAGAGATTAGCGGTCATGTAAAACTACAAGCTTCCATTCCTTCCTCAGCAGATGTTGTTGTTGATTCGTTTAGGGGCTTTGCGACATCGTGGTCATGTACATGGGTGTGTGTGGAATTCGTCTGATAACCGCTGTCACTGTGATGTCAGCACTAGTGTGTGTACTTGTAATTGAGGAAGGATTTGGATAGGAAGCGTAAGGCCACGGCTGATTCCTACCCAAATTCTACCACGATGATAAGTAGACACACTACTACAGATATCACCGTGACACAGATTATCGACAACTTCTGCACACACCCAAGTTCGCGGGGCTACATGACCACGATGTCGCAAAGCCATTAAAAGAATCAACAACAACAACATTAATTAAATCTCAGTCACAGGTCCCCCAATAAAGTTTAGATTTTTTCTGCCAGATGGCAATGATAAACACGTCGAAATTGGATAGTATGCCGCCTAAATTGCTCCACGTTATATGTTCTACAAAATCCTGAGGCCATATTACTACTATTATTAGCGGCTTCGGTGGCGTAGTCGGTAGCATGCTGAACTGCTGTGCCCAAGATAGCGGGTTCAAACCCAGCCGAAATCGTCGGATTTTTTAAGAGCGTTGAAACCTTCTGTATGCCGGGGATCCCATGTTATACAGTAGATTTTTGGCATGTAAAAGATCCTTCCACAGACTAAACTTGTGTGAAGATACATTTCTAGGACGTATTTCGTTGGAAAGCTCTATCAAAGTTCCAACGTTCACCACTAGGTATCAGTGACATCTGGTAGCGAAAGTTGGAACTACTTGAAATTGAACGGAGCTTGTAGCTCACCCCATGGGTGTCGGCTTGAAGCTGCTACAGCCTCTGGCGAGCCGAACATGCCCTCGGACACTCCCGGCACCATCCATACGATTAATAATAAATAAATAAATAAATAAATAAATAATAAATAAGTAATAACTACTGTTATTATTATTATTATTACCGGCCACGGTGGCGCTATCTCGTGCCTCGCTGGCAACGGGAGGGCGTGGGTTCAAATACCACCTCGGCTGTCATTTAAATGGTTTTCGTGGTTTCTTAATTTCACCCCCAGGCAAATGCCGGGACGGTTACTTTTAACAGGTCCACGGCAGGCTTCCTTCCCACTCCCTTCCATGACCCTTCCTTAATTAGAACCAAGTTAGCGGTCGCCTGGGCAATCGGCCTGTTAATATCTCCAGTTGTATCTGCTGACAAAGTGTGTTCGGCTCCAGGACACTGTCCTTGTGGCGGTAGAGCAATGTTCGTGGGTCAAGCCGAGTTTGGAGGATAAGCGACTAAAACAAGTACAGGGTCATTATATACACAAAATGTGCGCACGAGTAAACACGCAAGCTAAGCCGGTGCTGATCGCGGCCGCGCGCACCCGGTCAGCAGGTGATGGCGCGCTCTGCTGACTCATATCGTTAGTTCACACGTGTTTTGTCATTCAAATGGACATGTATCTGCGAAGCGTAGACGTTAGTGTTGCATGTTTAGTGAGTATTGCTATTACTGTCATTGTTGGTCATGCCTAGACACCAATTCACATTGCGCGAACGTGTGTATATCCATAATTCATATATGAAAAGCAGAAAATCTTGTTCTGAAACGAGAGGAAAATTTCGAATCAAGTTTCCAGGAAGACCTGTGCCTAATGCGAGTACAATTAGGAGGCTCGCTAAAGGATTCAAGGAAACAGGCTCCGTAAATAATAAAAGAGTTGACAGACATTCTTTCATCAGAAGACGTCAGGTGTGCGTTACAAGAGAGGGGTGACATTTTCAGCATTGCCTATGATTGCTGTAAGTACACATTATTGAAGTTGTTTGGCAAAATTGTGAAAGTGCGCGCCACCGCCGGCTGAAACGGGTACGCGCACCCGCGATCTGCGCCAGTCATAGCCAGCTTAGTTTGCCGTGTTTACTCGCGCTCACGTTCATAATAATCCTGTATCTATACTAAGATAATAATGCTGAAGAGTTTGTGTGCTTGTGTGTTTATGTGTTTAAACGCGTTAATCTCTGGAACTACCAGTCGGATTCGAAGAATTATTTTTGTATATGATAGTCTGATTCAAGAGGAATAGTTTAGGCTATGTTAAATTTCGGACAGGCCACTCCATTCCCTGCATTTAGGCCCTTTTGCACAAGTCTACACCGTTTCACCGTTCTAATAACTTGACGGACATATTGTCGCTAGGCGACAACGACTAACACTGTATCATGATAGTCAACGCCGCACCATTGATGGACAGGTTGTCACTAGGCAACAACGATTTACTCTGTATCACGATAGACCGGTAAAATTTGCTAAAGGACACATGGGAAAACTGACCGATTGACAATCAAGGATTGTATTGGACTGTAGTTTTCTCTATGCTATGGTACGCACAGTTAATATTTCATTTGCGGGGCTTAGACATCGTGGTCATGTTGCCCCGTGTACATGGGTGTGTGTGTAGAATTTATGTGATAACCTGCGTTATTGTGATTGTTGCACTAGCATGTGTAAATACGGTATAAAGCTCAATGTTGGTTTGACTGTTATTTATACAAATCTACACCGTTTCACCGATCTGAACCAACATTTGTATACTTACCCTTTGGAACCCTGCGAGTAACACTGTTTACATGAAATTTCGGACAGACCACTCCATTCCCTGCATATAGGCCCTTTGGCACAAATCTACACCGTTTCACCGATCTGAACCAAAATGAGTATTCTTACCCTTTGGAAACCTGCGAGTAACACTGTCTACGTGAAATTTCGGACAGATCACCCCATTCCCTGCATTTAGGACCTTTGGCACAAGACTACATATTTTCACCGATCTTAACCAAACTTAATGTACTTACCCTTCGAAACCCTGCGGGTAACACTGCTCTGACTATTTTCCTATGGCACTATGTGACAAAAGACGACACTATTGATCTCTACTTTTCTAACAGCCAATGAGATATTGGCCCTAGGCAGTGTCTTTTATGTCACTTACTCCTCTTCCTAATCATATTTTTCAATTCGCTTGTAAATTACATGTGTCAGTACTGTAGTTAGTAAATAGCCGTTTCCCTATTCATTATTGCCATTATCATTACGGGAAAATGACCTTAATGTTACGTCCATTATACAGTACTACTTATCACCCCCACCACCACCACAAAAAGTTATATATATATTTTTTTTCTGTTAATATAAATATTATATGCCAGTTCTGTAGTAGTATTCATTATCATCCATAAAACAAACAAAGCCACCTGGCGAAGCCGGACACTATTGCTAGTATAGTGATACGTATGGAGAAAGGCCAACACTGAGGTTCCTGAAATGGTTCAAGAAAGAATGCCTCATCACATCAGGAAGAGGCAACTTGCATAACTAGGACATGGGCTTCGGCATAGCAATCTCATGACGTGATAGAGGGTAAAATACTTAGGGGGAAGTCCGAGAAAGTCATTTGTCAAGACCTTTCTTGTCAATGCAGGGATGAAGAGATATCAAGATGTCAAACGTACTGCACAGGACCGAATTCATTGCAGGGGCAAACCAGTCAAAGACAGAAACACTCATGATGATGATGGTTAGGTATAAACAAGCAAGGCATTCAACAAATAATTATGTTAACAGCATATGGGACGTTCATGTCCAGACCAGGGGCGGCCGCTCCTCATGTGCTGAAGTGCTGCAGCACATTGTATTATTTGAAAATAAATTACTTCAATAATATTATCTACAAACAAATACCTACTTACTTACTTAGATACTTACTTACTTACTGGTCGGTACTACAGTCCCTGAAGATTCTTGGCCTCCTTTATCACCTGCCTCCATTCATCTCTATCTTCCGCCTTACTTCTCCAGTTCCTGATTCCCAGACTCCTAAGGTCGTCTTCCACGTCATCTATCCACCGTCTCCTGCGTCTTCCTCTTCTCCTTCTTACATCCGGTCTCTGCGTAAACACCCTTTTGACACTACGCGATTCTGGCATTCTATGTACGTGTCCTGCCCATCTTATCCTCCCCTGCTTAATTTTCACCACAATATCTGCCTGTCCGAAGAGTTCCTGTAGTTCCACATTTGTCATTATTCTACAACCTTCCTCCTTTCTCACTTGCCCGTATATTTCCTTCAAGATCTTCCTTTCCCATCCTCGCAGCCAGTCATCTTCTCTTCTATTCTACAAACAAATACAGCGCATTAAAATATACGTCAGCCTCACAACGACGTATCTACTCTAGTCATGCGCTCCACTCCACGTCTGGCATTGGCGGTACAGATCACAACTCAGCGAGAATTTATACGTTTACTAGCAGAAGTACCCGCTCTTCGAACGGTCTTCGGTATTAATAACCAGACGTTATCATTTTAGCTACTGTTGCAATGGTTAGGGGCTTGTCATTCCTTCATAAGTTTATCAGAACGAAGTTAGTTTTCTGGGTATATCCCAGACACTGTTAATTTAAGGGCCATAAAATGTGGTTTTCGGAGACCCTTTATAGACTCCCTAGTTTTGTGTCACACATTTAGAAGCGCAACATATGCTTTGGTCGTCCTTCTAGGATAATTTTTATTTTTCGCCTATTTTAGCATGTATGTTGAAATGTTGCTCCTTATACCCACCCTTCTATGAGAAGTTGGTTGAAGAGTATTCTAAATGATTGGTGTATTGACTCATGGTTACAATACCTAATTTAACGATGCTCCAAGCACCCAAACATGAATTATAGGCGTACATAAACATAAATATATATCAACCACACAGTATCAAACAAAATCATCTTTACGATTAACCCGTTTGTCGACAAATATATGATTACTTAAAATGTGCTCTCAAACTAAATTCACCTGACGTGTACTTCCTGACGTGAAAATGATATTGAAAACCTCGTAGACGAAACGCAATATATGTCAAATTAAAACTGACCCTCACCTTTATGGACAGTCCCCATCCCCAGGGAGGCCCCCTTAACAAATTACAAAGGCTTGTGGTGCATGAAAATTCGGGATTTTTAGCCTCCAATGGCCCAAATTCCCAAAAGCTGCAAGAAACACCATTCCAATCCAGGAATTTTTGAAAATAATGTTGCTGTTTGGAGATATAATAGACCTTCTGTACAACATAACGCATATCGCATGTGTAAGTCACGTGTAAAAATTCTAGGGTACCCCTTGACCCCCTTAGTCGCATTGTTGAATTTTACAGTCTATGTTTGATTCCACGATAACCTTATAGCCATTTGCAAACTTTCACAGAAATGTAATAAATTGAGTGGCATTGCTTCTTACAGAAATAGATGGAAAGTTGGATATCACCTCTTGTGATACTGTTGTCTTAGTTACCGGCTTGCATTACTTCATTAGTTTCTTCTTGTTCTTCTTCTATCGGATGGGCCAGCCAAGGACCACGACGTTCATCTTTTCAGCTTGGCGAGGGACTTGATGTTTGCCCAATATTCGCGCATTCTCTGGCTATGTTTCTCCTTTCTCTCTTTTGTCCAGATGATGACGGTTTTCTTACAGGGTGGTCTGTCCTGAAAACTCTTCTGTTTAAGTATCTTTCTGAGATGTGATCGGCTTCTAATGTCACTTTTCATTATCATCAGTTCTTGGATATCCTTGTTAACTACTGTTAGCGACGATGTCAAGCTCATTCTATTCCCCCAGTAGTTGAGAAGCCGGTTGGTTAGTCTTGTTGGGTTAATCCATGAGACATGTCCGTAGAAAGCCAGACGGCTCTTCCTGGCCACATCTTTGATTTTCTCAGTATATCTATATAGCTCCTGATGTGGTGTTCTTCTGTACTCGTCATCTATTTATTAGTTTATTAAATGAAATTAGTTTCCTGGGAATATCTCAGAAACGTGGTTTTAGAGCCTTAAAATGTAGTAGCCTCCTAGCCACCGAGGGGCTGAAAGTGAATTTTGTCTCGACCTTGTACTGTGCCAGTTTAGACCGGAGTCCGCACGACCACATATGCATTTTACCAATAATCAGTCAGCACGAGAGTCAAAATATCCCGGAGCGCCAGATGGGTTAAAGCAAATCGCAAAAACGACATCAAATTTAAAAAATGCTTTACTGATTTTTGGCTCAATGCAACAATAAGGATAGAAGGAGATTTAATTGGGAGTAACACATCCTGTAAAATTATCTCAGTTTATTTTGAAGTTAAAATCTGACTGCAAGGATGCTCAAAGCAGCATCATCCACGTGTGGCGATCCACACTCTTATTTACACACAATATACAGAAATTTTCCAAACACATTTGACAATCTTTTTGGAAACACAAGTCCGATTAATAGTCCTGTGGACTGTGTTCCAACATTATTAATATTTAATTCCAGTTCAAAGTTAATTGTCTATACTGGAAATATCGTAGATCACTGTTTGACTATTTACATGATATTAACACTCGTAGAATAAATGTTTATAGAATTCTAAACTTTCACTTCCTTTTTCCAGTTTCAAAAATATATCGTCGAAAATATTATCATAATCGAAGCAACACACATTATTTACACATATTAATAACATCTGAAAAGTATTTGACCATTGAGCATAGCATCGAAGAACTGTGCGAAGCACAACAACAATTAATTGTTCTTCTGACATTAAACATTCGAGAAGTGACTCGATTATGAACTTCAAGTTCCAAACAAAATATATGATTTCTGAATCAACTTGATCAATAAATGGTTGAACCATTCAACTATTAGATTATCCACTTGGAATCATTATTTAAAAAATATTTATATTTATGGCCATTTCTAGTAACTTTTACAACTTGCAATTCTTCGACAGAATGCGGAAATTAGAATCGTAGCTTCATAATAAATTCATTTAGTTCATGGCACTAGGAATGAAAATATCCTTCAAAATTATTCGTGGTTAAAGAATTATGTTTAATTGGCAGTGGCCCATTCTATTTTTTGTGTAAGAACACAATATTACAACAACAACGGCAAAGGTCTTCCTCTGAAGAAGAATAAACTACTATCATGACAAATCCGGGTTCTAGCAAAATCAAAGTCTAAATGGAATTCGTAAACAAGGTTGAAATAAGAACTGATGGTTTCAAAGAAATAACCTTCGGGTCATTCATCCGACGAAATGTGTAGTTCCAATACTCCTACTATAAACCTGACCCATCGAACCTGCTATTTGATTGATGCTCGAAAAAACCTCTTCATTCCTGCGACTTAAACATGCGCACCTGGGAATGGCATTTCAACTACTCCACACACATAAATTTTCTTCCCAAAATTTATACAATAAATCAAGCCTCTGCTTGTTATCAACACTGGAAGATTAATAAACTTACAAGTTTATTTTATTTTACCATTCAGTTCAACCCGTGAATTTACCATACTTATGAAAATCTTTATTTCACTTTCGAGTGTATTTACGTCATGATTTTATATAAATACAAAAATATCCTATTTGATACAAATATCATTTGCTTCCCGTTTCATGCCTCTCCGTGTTATCTGAAAAATATACTTTGCTCAATGCAAATATCAACTGTTCAACCAGAACTGAAATGTTGGTTGAATGCGGGCTTGCGCTAACCACTTTCCTTCGGAAAATCTCTCTGTTCCAGACTAGAAATGATTTAAACTACTTCATAGGCTCTCTCTCAATACATATGATTATTATAAAATATAATATCCAAGAATTATTTAGAAAAATTATGAAAATTATTATTATTATTATTAGTGGATTATTATTATTTATATCATTTTAAATATGTTTAATTATCATCTCATTATGTGAGAATCCACATGTTCGAATCTTCGAATATGGAAAAAATATCCATTCCTCAACAAAAATAGATTTAACTTTTACAGTTACATCGGTTGTTTTCCGTGGTTTCCCAAAAATATGAAATATTCAAATAAATGCTCGAAATGCTCGGTCATCGATCCTAAACTGTTCTGAGTGCTGAAAATACTCAGAATAACTCTAACAAGTCTTGCGTAAATCATTGCAAGCTTTAAATACGAAGAAAAATATGTGTTGGTCATCTGCAGAAAAAATAGTTTGTTCCAATTAGCTAGGCATAATATAATTCAAATGTGGCTTACATTTCTTGATGGTCTTGAAGCGTAGTAAACCTGGTCTGTACCAGATTTATCCATAGACATGCCCTATCGGACAAGCACGTATAATCCTTGTATCCGCCGCCATCATATACCCACAATTCGTCTAGTCAGACATAGTGGTAGTATCTTTTGACGTTTGAATAAACTGTGGTTCCATTTTAATATGGGCTTCTATCAAAGCCATAACAGTTTGTTTAAATAGGGTCAGATCTAAGTGATCTCTTCTTAGATATGTCAGTTGTAACATAACTCACGGTAATCTTATCAGTACAAGAAAAACACTGACAGTCTAAGCAATTAACGGCTGTTCTGAAGATCGTTCCCTGGGCATGGTTTGTTATATCACCATCTGCCATGCGCTAAGCAACTTGCAGTTTCCCTTGCGTAGACTAATGAACGCCACCGTTATAGACTAGTCTTCAGTGTACTGACAGATCGAAGTGGTTAACTAGTTACAAATATGAAAACTGACTTGAAATGGATTTAAACATCCAAGTATTAAGTTATTACTGGACTGTGACAAAATACTAATTTCTAGACAAAGTCTAGCATATGTCCTTGTAGAAATATAAATATTTCCACCAATGTCTGTAGAAATATCAATCACCTCAGTGATTCTCCTCGCCGTAAACTTACTAAGTTCCAACTCGTAGCGCAGCACTTTTCGTTACTATCACGACTTTGAAAAGAACTTCTGCGTAGATCCGGCAACCATGTGCCTTGGCTCAGCGTAGATGCAACTTGCTCGCCAAGTGCTTGTGTTAGAATGAGCTGAAGTTGCTTCGGCCAGCTGGCTTTTATTCAAAACTGCCAGGGTCACGCGTCATCACGTTGTAATCTAGAAATCCTCATATCTCTTGAATCCCTGGTCCGATTTACTTGATACTAATTGCATTCTCTTTCTTTTGGCCATGCCAGTAATCTGATCCCAGTCTCAAGTCTCTACTCCATGGTTAACTATTTAATCAATAAATAGCCTCCACCTCTGCTATTACTCGCTACGTCACTTGACATCCAACTATCGGTAAATTATTTCCAAATGCTTCGAGAAGCAATGTAGCGCGATATTCAAATATCTCAACTTTCAAAAGCGGCTACAGCCTTTCCCTTGATATCTAGGTGTCTGAAACTTGGAATACCATTCCTAGAGTTGGGCACAGTACCTCATAATATAATAATAATCATAATAAAAATCATTTAATTATTTAGGGATAGCGATATAATACACCTTTAGTACCACACCCGCCCGTGTAAATCACGTGAAAAATTCAAGAGTAGCCTACCCCTTTACCCCCTTAAGCGCATTATATACGTATTGATGAATTTTACAGCTTAAGTTGGTTCCGTGAAAACCTTATAGCCGTTTGCGAACGTTCACAGCAATGTAATAAATGAAATGGCATTGCGTCTTACAGAAATAGATGGACTTCAGAGATTGTGTTGCCATGGTTACCGGCTTGCATTATTTCAATAGCTTAACAAATGAAATTAGATTTGTGGGTATATCTCAAACTCTGTTGGTTTTAGGACCTTAAAATGTGGTTTTAGGGGCCCGTAGGGCTCCCGAGTTTTGTTTCTCACATTGAGACGCTGAAAATGAGCTTTTTCTCGTCTTTCTACGCCCATTTCAGCATGCATTTTAAGGGGTAGGCCCTCTTATATGAGAGGTATTATACCCTTCAGTGTTCTTCTAGGATGCCGACTCTTACTCGGGTAGTGCTCTGTTCGGGGTGGATCTAACTTACTCTAAACATCCTAGGAATATCGTCACAGGATCACAGGAGGCTTATCTTAAAATCAGTAGGTCAGAGAACTCCTAATATAAAATAATTTATTTCACAAAAACATCATCTCCCTTTTCTCCCAACCATAGACAAATAAAAACAAAATCAACTCCCTTAAATTACTGAAATCAACAACTTCAAAAAAATGCAAAAATAATGTTTCACACTGGCTGAAACCAGGAATAGAAAATTAGTCAATTTTACTGCAGTTCACTGCTTCAAGTCCAAGAGTTATTGTCAACAGACTTAATTCAAATAACTATGGCTTAAATAAACCAGCCATTCTATCACAATAAATTTTGCGCACTCATTTTTATAACTTGCAAAATTTGTTCTTTGGGAAATCGGACATGTCTACTCGTACAATCATCATCTTTCCTCACAAGAGTCAGATAATGAAGGCAATAGATTTACTCTAGGTTACGGGCATGTGTGTTTTAATACCTTTAAAATAATTACATCACTCAGAGCTATGACTCCGTTAATTATGGTAACATAAACAAGTCAACATACATGAAGCATCAAATAAGTACTTCGGCGGCCGGTGCGCCGGTATTATTAATAAACAACAACTATTGAATGCACTCCAAAAGTAATGACAAATAGAATACATCGCTTCCTGAAGCGGTACACAAGGAGAAACCCCGGGAAGTTGGACTACCTCCCTTCATAGAATACAATGACAGACTCGACCTTGTGACAGACACACTTTCACCGCGCTAGCCAGCTGGCCGGCAACAACCTTCCTGGCTGCTTTTAGAATTCAGATGGCTTACCACACTTCTACCTGTCTCTTAAAGACTCCCTTTTACCTGCCTTGGGCTCGAGCAATACAATACCTTTCCGACGGAGCTAAAGTGGACTCTCATCAGATAATGAATTCAATCATTTCACTTACCATTTTATATCGTCGAAGAATGCGGGAATATCACCTCCGCTATTATTTTCACTCACCATTATATATCATCGAAGAACGCTGGAATATCACCACCGCTTTAATTGTGCTCGACCCAGGATCGACTCTTAGCCTTACCTGAATATATCTCACATTACCCTCCAGCCATTCTTGTCTTACCTCTTTTTACCTTCGCGTGATAATCACTTACCAAACTTATCACTCTCATAATCTCAGTGTCACTTACTGGTCTTGTCACAATATCGAGCGGTCTTCCCCATTTAGCTTTTACAATCACATTGTGCATAAGCACTATCAAACAAATATTCCCTTGACTGTGCATTCAACAATATTAACGACATACCAAACAAAACCATATTTAAAATAACACTTTGATGCTCATATACTTATTACGTTATAAAACACACAAAATTACTCATTACTGATAAACACACAAATCTACACAAACATGCCCGGTATGCCTAAAATGTCTATTTTTATCATAACTGCTTATGATCGAGATAAACTTATCCGACCCCAATGATGGGAAACATTATGGCCCACATGCCCCATACAATATTTACTTATCTCTCATATTTCCTGATGCGGTTCTGGTCCTTGATATCAGTCTTCTTCATTAGTTGATACATCTTGATAGGAGGATAATTTACACACGGTTTTTCTCAAAATTTCACCAAAACAAAGGTCCACTGTGAATTTTTACCATTAACACAATGCACGGTTCTCGCACATGAAGCTCCTATCTCCTATAGCTATCATCAACTTACTTAGTTCGGCTGACAGTTCATAGCTTCCTAGAATACTGGTTTAGCTGTTAATAGCTCGGGTGGCTATACCTATCATTACAACTGCGTCATACTGTTATGATATGCACTGTTCTACTTCGCACTCGCGAATACTTAGCGATATTCAATTTCGGAGGTATACTTGCTCCTACTTATAAACTTGTAAAAATGTTAATATTCTTATGGCCTCAAGCGCGGGCTCTCGCCTCTACAGAGCGTATTAAGAACTTATAAAACTTGTAAAAAATCACGTTAATTTCTGAGGGCTCGAGGCACGGGCTTCCGCCTCTAGCGATGCCCCAAAGTAGACTAACTTCGCTGTGTTTCAATCCATTATTTATACGATTTCTCTTAAGGGGACCAAGTACTCCCTATACGAACAATGTTAATTTAGTAAAACTTGGGGGTGCTCATCTTCCAAAGTATTGCAGATAGAGCAGTGAAATTTGATATTGTTGTAACAGTCACCTTTATCTCTGTGTTAAATGCATTTTAAACAAAATTAGTTCATCCATTTTATTTTATATTTTACTTTTTTCATGTAAGTAAAAAAAACTAATTTTTTTCTTGCACATGATTTTTTTATGAGCAAAGTATGAATTATTTTATAATGAATTTGTGTTTAACATGGAGATCAGTGTTAGTTTCAAAAGTGGTATTAGTTTTACCCTTGTATCTTTCGTAGTTTCCAAGATGAGCACCCCACACCAAAAAAAAAAAAAAAATGTTTCCAGATATTTAACTTCAAAGTTAAGTTAGAAAAGAACATGCACTTTTTGTGGTTTAGAACTTTCCAACTCCATACTCTGGATCATCCATGTCTTCCTTTCTCCGTTTGGCTCCTCTCCTTTTCTTTCTTGCTAATTTGGTCATCTGTTGTGCCTGTCGATCAGCATTTTTCACACGCACGTCATCCATTTTCTGAAGCTGATGTATGGTGTTAAGGCCTGGTTCAATCCCTAGGTGGGCAAGCACTTGTGCTTTTCCAATGTTTCCCATGTTGAAGCACAGAACACTTTCCAGCACCCCAATTTTAAGGGTATCATACCCAACAAACACATTCTTGGGTATTATAGTCCATATAATGTTGTTAAACGACTCATTCGGGTTCTGGATTTTGCCATGTAAGCATTTTCTTAGCAGGTCTGGGTGAGCCAAATCCCGATATATGGGTTTTATGGCATGTAAAATAGGCTCAGGAAGGCCTTGGTGCTTGTAGTTTGCCCTTTCAGAAGAATTATACTTACACCATGAATCTGTTGGGCAGAGTCCATGTTGAGGTTGATTGTCTGTCGAGAGCTTATGAAAATATGTGCACCACACTGCTTTTCTCATCTTTTCCAAGTCATGCACATTTTCTCTTATTGATACTCTCTTTCCCAATAATCACATTTTATACATATGACACTAGCAAGGCCCATTCGATTGTCAGTGTTTTCATGCACAGATATGCAATCCACATGATTACAATACTTACACTCTACAAATTGTCTCAAAGCTTCAGACAGCAGTTCAATATCTACAAACTGAAAACCTGTGGTCACTTTATTTACATCTGTATTACTGTTGCCAAATTTATTAAACATAGATCTTGAAGAAGAAATTTTCCTCCTTGATGCACTTGTTGGACTATCTGTACAGTCAGAGTGGACCCACTGTTGCTTGTAGGCCTAACCTCACTTTGAATATTATTTCCTTCACTGTTTCTTACACTTCCACTACCTGCACCACTACATTTATTGCTCCTTAAAGATGTATTCTTGTTCTTATACTGATTTCCATGAGTTTTTCTTCGGCCAAATTTCTTAACATTACCCATTTTTCTCCGGCAAACAAGATAATATGGTTTGTATCAAAACAAATAACTCCCTGTGTTATGGATCAAAATATACCAACTCCCTGTGTAAACACAAAAGGTGACATAAAGACAGTAGGACCAACTTCAGCTACGTTAATTCCTCTTTAAAACGAGGGTACGCACATCAATCTGACACAAAAAGTAACGGAATAGAAGTTGATAAAGTGAACTTCATATGAAAAGGGGCGTCACCAAGGTTACAAGCATGCACTAATTGTTAAAAATGAGACATTTCCAGATGGATTTAGGATATGAAACTCTAGAATTACATTTATTAGACATCCCTCAGCATGAAAGTGAAAAAAAATAAAAAAATAAAAATTCATCCCATTTAAGGGTACTTGGTTCCCTTAAAGGGACGTGGAGTAGGGGGGTTTCAAAATTTATTTCCAAAATAACACTCACATGAACATGCGAACTAGCTCCTTAGAACGTCCTCTTTTCCAATGTCTCAATGACTCCTTTTTATTCAAAATCCGATCGTTGGATCCTTATATAATGAGCTCCGTAATTGGCTTCATTGTCCCTTAATTTCGGCGGGATTTGGTCGCGTCTAGCGTCTCTCGCTGCCATTGGTCGTTTCAAATCCACCCCCTGATTTCATTTTAATTCTGGCAAAAATCACAGAATAATCCAATTTAAATTTTGACGATATTTCTGAGAGGCTGGGATAATCCCCTATACGATGGTATAATTCCTGTTTCTTAATTCTAATTATTGCTCTAATTCCTTTCAAATGGGCGGGGTTTATTTGGTAGGTGATCGTTGAGGTTTCTGCATTTACCCGCGCAGTGTAACGACCTCCGCGCGTTGTCGGGGCGCATTTGGTGTCCAGATGTGGATTTTCTCTTTCCTGCTACCTTGGTCTGCGTTGGGAGAAAGCTTCTTCAAGTCACGTACGAACCATCCTTTTGTCATTCTAGTTTCACAAGCAACTTCTATTCTCACATCGACTTTGAGACATGAATTAAATCTTGTTGGAATAATATGTAGACTTTATGCTATCAGAGATGCATAAAGGTCACATTACCCTTCTGCAAAGGAAAAAAATCGATATGGAACGTATGATTTTTTTCTCAATTTCGATCCGTCTCACGGATGCTGCAAGGTTCCGCCGTCATTCCTTACATTGTTTACTTGGTTCGTCACTGCTGGTCGCGCGCAGGGATTCCCTTGGTACGATTCTTGTCTCCCTCTCCACATTCTTGCAAAGATTAGTGTCTCGGCTGTCTGGTGCAGGTAGCTAGCTATTGTCCGCCTGTCTCGCCCAGTCCTCTTACTGCACGGCTTTCCCTTGTAAACACCGGGTCTGTTTATGACTGACTACTTCTTCTTTCCACGTGAATTTGGCTCATCTTTATTCGATTTCCATAATGTTGACACCCGCGGTATTCCGTGGTTGATCAAACGGTTCCCTTTTGTAATATAATTTGAGGTTTGAGCAATTTACAACTGATGTGCTTCCGCCGTTTACGTCCTGTATCTTATATGCATTATTCCCCAAATTTCTTATGATTCGATAAGGTCCTATGTATGGGAAACACCATTTATGAAATACTTTGTTTGCTGGATCAGAGATAGGTGGCCTCTTCAATAAAACTAGTTCATTGACGTTCAATTCCCTGTGAAAGCGTTTTCCTTTTAGTCTTCTTAGCCTCCTGTCAGCTTGCTCTCTCATGTAGGTGATCGTCCGTTCGACTCTCAGCTGTGGTGCTGGCTGCGGATCTCTTGGGCAATCTAGTACTGTTGTCCAAGATCTCGGTGGTTGCTGGTTCAAGTGTAACGTGTATGGAACCTGTCCAGTTGACTCATGACGTGTCATATTGATGCAAATCTCAATATTTTTCAAAGTATCAGCCCAACGGTGATGTTCTGTAGGTATGAACATGCGTATGTGCTTCGAGACCTCACGTAAAACCCTTTCGCTCGGATTTCCCTGTGGATGGCGTATGCTAGATAGTACATGTTTGATGTCTAGCTCATTTAATCCGCGCTTAAATTCTGCTGATGTGTAATAACTTCCATGATCAGAAAGGATAAATTCAGGCTTTCCCATTATAGGTATAACTCGATTCTTGATGCGGCTTAGGACCTGCTTCGATGTTGTTTTCTGGATAGCACATAGAACAACAAATTTAGAAAAGACGTCCACACATACAAGGACATGTCGCACTCCTCTACGTCCTTTTGGCAATGGACCCAGACAGTCCGTAGCAATAAGCTCTAACGGTTTCTGTGGCAATATTGGCTTTGGGTATTGTCTCATGAGGAAGTTATTGGGTTTTGCGCGCTGGCAAATATCGCATGTCTTCAGGACATCGCGTATAGTAATCCTCATCCGTGGCCAAGTGAAAGCTTCACCTATAGTTGCTTGCGTCTTGTCTAACCCTATGTGACCAAGCGTATAATGAGTATGCCACACTAATTTCCTCTGTAACGAAGCTGGTAACAATATCCGTAGCTTGACATGATCCTCATCTATAAATTTATGGAGCATATTATTGAAGTATGAATAACTTCTCGCTTGAGCTTCAATCTCTCGATATGCTGGGGTATCAGGTGTTATCTCTCTCTTGAGGAATTTAATCATCTGCATCATCCATGGCTCCTTTTCTTGTTCCTGCGGTAACCTCTTCAGTTCTTGTAAGAAGTCTTGATCTTCGTTTGTCAGCTCAATGTGTTGCACTAACATTTCCCCCTGCTGTGCCTCTTCTTATGGATTTCGGCTCAAAATATCCGGGATTACATTCAATTTTCCTGATATGTGCTCAATTTGTATATCAAACTGCTGCGCATAAATGGCCCATCTGTTGATGCGTTCACTTACCATGGTGGTCTTAAATAAGAAAGTCAGCGCCTTGTGATCAGTGCGGTTTGTTATGGAAAAACGATAGATAATACGACGCCATTGTTGTAGCGCGTATATGATCGCCAAAAGCTCCAGCTCTGAGATGGTATAACTTTTCTCATGTTTTCTTAATTTCCTGCTGATGAATGCTAGGTATGAACGGTTTGCTGTTCTCTCTGCGTCTTCTTGGAAAAGCATTGCTCCGATGCCCACTAAAGATGCATCTGCTTGAATTATAAACCTCTTCGAAAAATCTGGGTAACCCAGTTTGATGTTATTTGACAGTAATTCCTTCGTGGCTATGAATGACCTCTCACACTCTTCGTTCCAAAACCAACGGTTATTCTTTTTTAGCATCTCTTGTAATGGTGCTACTACTTCGGCGTATCCTGGACAGTTTTCACGAAAGAAATTGGTGGCTCCCAAGAACATCCTTATGTGCTTGACTCTGGTTGGTCGAGGAAAATTTTTAATGGCTTCGATTTTCACTGGATTGGGCCTGATCCCTTCTCCATCAACACTATGTCCTAAATATAAAATTTCGTGCTGAAAAAAGTGTGATTTTTTTAGATTGATCTTGAAATTTGCCCTTTCTAGGTTCTCTAACAACTTGCTTAAATTTTGCATGTGTTCCTCATTGCTTTCTGATGCTAGTAAGATATCGTCGACATATCTGACAGTCATGTCTTTCACTTCTTCTATTAAATTTCGATCCAATGCTCGGATTAGTGCAGATCCGGCTGTCTTAACTCCAAATGGTAAACGACACCAGGTGAAACTCTGATTGTCGAATAGAAATCCAGTTAACAGCTGTGATTTCTCTTCTAACTCGATGTGCCAATAGCTATTCGCAAGATCGACAGACGAATATATTTTCTTCTTATGGAACTTCTTGAGTACATCCTTAATTAGTGGTGCACGGTCGGTTTCATCTATTAATCTGGAATTGAGGGTGCGAGCATCGAGACACAACCTCACTGAACCATTGGGCTTCGCCACCGCTAATATGGCGTTCAAATATGGGGTTGGAGCTTTCTTAATTATGCCCCCTCTAAGCATCTCATCTATAATTTTTCTAACTGCTGCACGCTGCTTTTCTGGAATTGGGTAGAGTCGGCTCTTAAATGGTGTCCAGTCATCTACCTGCATAGCGTACTTGAAATTTAATATTTTTCCCGGTAGTGTATTAAATGCTGCTGAGTGTTTACATAGCGTTTGTGCCAAGCAATTTCTTTCATCATCATTTAGCTTTGCCTCTCTTAATTTTTCTTTCAAAAGTGCCTCAAAACTGTCTTTGTAGCCATCTTCTTCTACTGCCATGGACCACATTTCATCTTCCAATTCTTGCTTTCCCTCCAGGAGTCCTGTGTTCGAGTCCTCTTCATCTGCTTGACTTTCTTCTTCTTCTTCCTCAGGAATGGTCTCCAGCTTCCAAATGTAAGCGTCTCTATCTAAGCCGTGGTTATTCATGTTCAGTCCCACTGCTGATAATCCTTCCATATTTCTGAATTTGATTACATTGTTGCGCAGGTCAATCACTGCTTGGTGCTCATATAGGAAATCCGCCCCCAGAATCAAATTTACATTCATCTTGTTCATCACCATGAATACGTGTGAGAAAGTGTGTCCTAATATTTCTAGATCCAGTTGTACCTGAAATTTGCATACAGCTGATTTTTCGGGAATTACTCCTCTAATTTTGACCTGTGGTACTGGAATCGTAGGTATTCTCTGTTTCTCGCTTAGAGCTTTAATTAATGCCTTTGATACTAGACATAGCTGTGCCCCTGTATCCACTAATCCTTTTACTCTTAGTCCTTCTATCCTCGTAATGATGACTGGTAATTTCCTCAAACAATGTTGTTCCGGTTGAATTATTTCACGTGTAAAATCCTCAGGAGTTGCGACCCATTCCTCGATGTTCGCTATCAACCACTGTGTCTTATCTGGCGTGAAATTTAGCCTATCTCCTTCACCCTCTAATACATTTTTTTTAATGGCCCCCGTGTTCCTCTTCTCATTCTGGCTTCGCGTTGCTGTTGCGCTAATTCACTCTCTGCTCCAGTGATTTCCATATCTGGGTTCTCGCGATTCTCCATCGTCCTTCGCCAGCGATCCTTTTCCGTCTCTTGGTTGCGATGCAACTCATCTAGGTATCGTTGTGATGCCTCATGCCTGTTTTGCAATTCCCGTCGACTGTCTTCCGTGTATCCTCGGTTCTCATCTCGTCCTCCGTTCCACGTTCTATTATCTCGTCTATCATATCTGCGATGATGATATGGACCTTCGCGACCACGCCCTCTCCATTCATCTCTCCTGTACTGTTGTGGCTGCCAGTTCCTCTCGTTCCTTGGTTCATATCTCCTTTGCTCCTCTTTCGGCAAGTCTGACCTTCCGTTATTATTCCCGCTTCTATGGCTAACATTCGTGTTGGTGCTCTGCTCTCTAGTTTTGACTAGCTTGGCTTGGTGTACCAGCGCTGCGCTGTCACTCGCTCTGACGTGTCTATTTTGATTATTTAATGACGTCTCATCCAACTGACGTAACACCTCCTCTGCTTGCAGTGCGCTCGAGACGTTTGCCGCAATTAAAAACTGTTGTACTGGCAACGGAAGCTGCTTTCCAATTGTCATCACCAGTTCTGACTCCGGTGGTAAAATATCCATATCCTTCAGTCTGAGTAGCTGAGCCGAAAAATATTCTGAATAACGTGTAGGCTGTGAAGCATGATACTTCCTACTATATAATTCCATCCTTAAACTATGTTGTATGGACATGCTCCAGTAACGACGTAAAAATGCGTGCTTGAAGGTATCCATGTCCTCAAAGGTGTAGCGAAAACTTCTGAACCACGTCAGAACGCTATCCGCAAGTAATTTCTCTGTTATTCTGAGTTTCTTATTCTCAGGAATGTTATTGTCTGTAATGTAGTGTTCTATGTCTTTTAGAAAAGCTTTCGGCGTTTGTGAACCATCATTGTTAAATTTTCGTGGGCGATCCTCCTGCATTCTAATTATTTGGACATACTGTGTAGTTGGGTTATTATTATTATTAGTGCCAGTCGGCTGTTGAGGTGTTGAGGCAAGTCCTCTAAATGTTTGGAACCCTTCATTATTCTCGCTACCTGCGGTCGCACGGCCCGGACTAAGTTCATTCATTCCTTCTACCTGAGTCTGGCTTGTGTTGAAATGGTTAGCCACACTGCTCGTTTCTTTACCGCTATTGTGAGCTTTCAGTTCAAGAAGCATTTCCTGTTGTTGTAAAGACTGTATCTCGGTCTTAATAATCTTCCGTTCTTGTATCTCCATTTTTCCTAGTAACTGCAGTTCGACCTCCTTTATCCTCTTTTGGTTTTCTTCCATTTGTTCTATGAGTTTCTTTCTATCCTCTTTCCCGTCAATTCCTATTTGTTGGCATGTCTTGTTTATTTCCACTCTTATTGCCTCATATCAATGTTCCTCTTTTCTCTTTCCCTCTTTCTTCTCGCTTTCCAGCTGATCGAGCCTGCCTCCTATCATTTCATTGCTTTCACGGATAATCTCTTTAAGTGCATCATTCTCGTTCTCTTGAATGCTCCATCGTTCTGCTGAAGTCAAAGCTGCCTTGTCTATTTCCGTTCTAATCTCTATCATCTCTCCTTCTAAGCTGTGCAATTGTTTTGCCGCAGACTTAACCTCGTTATCTACTCCTTTTATGGTAGCTTGGATTGCTAATTGTTCTATCTTTATCCCTTCTGTATTAGCGTTACATATTTCTTCTAGCTGTATGAGTTTCGCTGCCGTCTTTTCTTCACTGAACGCTATTGATTGCCTTAAGTTCGTCTCCATCTGACCTAACTGTGTGGTAGTCTCAAGCGTGATTTTAGCTATTTGCTCTGCTAATTTATCTGTTAATTCCTCTTTTAATACTTCATTATTCCGCCTACCCTGTTCTGCAATTCGTTCCGTTAATTCCTCTTTTAATACTTCATTATTTCGCCTACCCTGTTCTGCAATTCGTTCCATTAACTGCGTGTTAGTAACTGTATTTTGTTCCGCGAGTAGTGCATTATTTGTCGTACTGTGTTCCGTTATCTGCTCCGCTATACGTGCATTGTTTAATTCACTCTGTTCTGCAATTTGTTCCGCAATACGCTCTGTGATACGCAAATTGTTGATTTCGTTTTGTTCCGCAATACGTGCATTGTTGATTTCGCTCTGCTCCCTACATTCTCTCTTAAAGTGTTCGAACTGTTCCATTGTTCTAGCTACTGAACTCTCAATAATAAGTCGAATTTCCTCCACTGACGCCATATCACACAATATAATACTTATTTGAGGAGACTGGGGCATGGAGCCTCACGTTCCCACCTTCTGCAATCTTAAAATGAGTCGCCTAATCCCAATTTACGTTAATCCCATTAATGACTTTAATATGCTTGAAGAGCTGCCTATTTGATGTTTGCTTTTGTGAATAAATTTTCAGTTTACCCTTCTGCGTTAATTTTAACTTCCCAGTTCTGTCAATAAAGTACTGACATCACTCTTACGGTTCATGCCGTCCTACAACATACATTTGGAGTTAGCTACTAATTATTCAAATATAAGGGCGCCACGAAAACGCTGCTTCTACCTAACTATGCAAAATAAACTCAGCATTTTCGATTATTTACTTTAAACAAACTCCTGGCTTTACTTTCCCCTGAATTACTTGTTAATTTGGCCACACCGTTCGGCGCCATGATGCTCACAAGTGACGTGCCCCACTACAGGGCGACATGATGCTACACTGTGTCGTGCCCAGGAGACAGACCTCATGACAGGGGATGCTTTACATCTGTTTACATGACCTCAAGGCGGCATGTAGACTTCAGTAGGCTCCGGCTAGCTACTCTCTGACACTCTCCATCACTGTGATCCACTAATTAATAAAAGAAAAACTAATATGGACCTGAATACCTACATCATTATCACCAATCCATATATACCCTTCAGTGTTCTTCTAGGATGCCGACTCTTACTCGGGTAGTGCTCTGTTCGGGGTGGCTCTAACTTACTCTAAACATCCTAGGAATATCGTCACAGGATCACAGGAGGCTTATCTTAAAATCAGTAGGTCAGAGAACTCCTAATATAAAATAATTTATTTCACTAAAACATCATCTCCCTTTTCTCCCAACCATGGACAAATAAAAACAAAATCAACTCCCTTAAATTACTGAAATCAACAACTTCAAAAAAATGCAAAAATAATGTTTCACACTGGCTGAAACCAGGAATAGAAAATTAGTCTATTTTACTGCAGTTCACTGCTTCAAGTCCAAGAGTTATTGTCAACAGACTTAATTCAAATAACTATGGCTTAAATAAACCAGCCATTCCATCACAATAAATTTTGCGCACTCATTTTTATAACTTGCAAAATTTGTTCTTTGGGAAATCGGACATGTCTACTCGTACAATCATCATCTTTCCTCACAAGAGTCAGATAATGAAGGCAATAGATTTACTCTAGGTTACGGGCATGTGTGTTTTTATAACTTTAAAATAATTACATCACTCAGAGCTATGACTCCGTTAATTATGGTAACATAAACAAGTCAACATACATGAAGCATCCAATAAGTACTTCGGCGGCCGGTGCGCCGTTATTATTAATAAACAACAACTATTGAATGCACTCCAAAAATAATGACAAATAGAATACATCGCTTCCTGAAGCGGTACACAAGGAGAAACCCCGGGAAGTTGGACTACCTCCCTTCATAGAATTCAATGACAGACTCGACCTTGTGACAGACACACTTTCACCGCGCTAGCCAGCTGGCCGGCAACAACCTTCCTGGCTGCTTTTAGAATTCAGACGGCTTACCACACTTCTACCTGTCTCTTAAAGACTCCCTTTTACCTGCCTTGGGCTCGAGCAATACAATACCTTTCCGACGGAGCTAAAGTGGACTCTCATCAGATAATGAATTCAATCATTTCACTTACCATTTTATATCGTCGAAGAATGCGGGAATATCACCTCCGCTATTATTTTCACTCACCATTATATATCATCGAAGAACGCGGGAATATCACCTCCGCTTTAATTCTGCTCGACCCAGGATCGACTCAGCCATACCTGAATATATCTCATATTACCCTCCAGCCATTCTTGTCTTACCTCTTTTTACCTTCGCGTGATAATCACTTACCATACTTATCACTCTCATAATCTCAGTGTCACTTACTGGTCTTGTCACAATATCGAGCGGTCTTCCCCATTTAGCTTTTACAATCACATTGTGCATAAGCACTATCAAACAAATATTCCCTTGACTGTGCATTCAACAAGATTAATGACATACCAAACAAAACCATATTTAAAATAACACTTTGATGCTCATAAACTTATTACGTTATAAAACACACAAAATTACTCATTACTGATAAACACACAAATTTACACAAACATGCCCGGTATGCCTAAAATGTCTATTTTTATCATAACTGCTTATGATCGAGATAAACTTATCCGACCCCAATGATGGGAAACATTATGGCCCACATGCCCCATACAATATTTACTTATCTCTCATATTTCCTGATGCGGTTCTGGTCCTTGATATCAGTCTTCTTCATTAGTTGATACATCTTGATAGGAGGATAATTTACACACGGTTTTTCTCAAAATTTCACCAAAACAAAGGTCCACTGTGAATTTTTACCATTAACACAATGCACGGTTCTCGCACATGAAGCTCCTATCTCCTATAGCTATCATCAACTTACTTAGTTCGGCTGACAGTTCATAGCTTCCTAGAATACTGGTTTAGCTGTTAATAGCTCGGGTGGCTATACCTATCATTACAACTGCGTCATACTGTTATGATATGCACTGTTCTACTTCGCACTCGCGAATACTTAGCGATATTCAATTTCGGAGGTATACTTGCTCCTACTTATAAACTTGTAAAAATGTTAATATTCTTATGGCCTCAAGCGCGGGCTCTCGCCTCTACAGAGCGTATTAAGAACTTATAAAACTTGTAAAAAATCACGTTAATTTCTGAGGGCTCGAGGCACGGGCTTCCGCCTCTAGCGATGCCCCAAAGTAGACTAACTTCGCTGTGTTTCAATCCATTATTTATACGATTTCTCTTAAAGGGACGTGGAGTAGGGGGGTTTCAAAATTTATTTCCAAAATAACACTCACATGAACATGCGAACTAGCTCCTTAGAACGTCCTCTTTTCCAATGTCTCAATGACTCCTTTTTATTCAAAATCCGATCGTTGGATCCTTATATAATGAGCTCCGTAATTGGCTTCATTGTCCCTTAATTTCGGCGGGATTTGGTCGCGTCTAGCGTCTCTCGCTGCCATTGGTCGTTTCAAATCCACCCCCTGATTTCATTTTAATTCTGGCAAAAATCACAGAATAATCCAATTTAAATTTTGACGATATTTCTGAGAGGCTGGGATAATCCCCTATACGATGGTATAATTCCTGTTTCTTAATTCTAATTATTGCTCTAATTCCTTTCAAATGGGCGGGGTTTATTTGGTAGGTGATCGTTGAGGTTTCTGCATTTACCCGCGCAGTGTAACGACCTCCGCGCGTTGTCGGGGCGCATTTGGTGTCCAGATGTGGATTTTCTCTTTCCTGCTACCTTTGTCTGCGTTGGGAGAAAGCTTCATCAAGTCACGTACGAACCATCCTTTTGTCATTCTAGTGTCACAAGCAACTTCTATTCTCACATCGACTTTGAGACATGAATTAAATCTTGTTGGAATAATATGTAGACTTTATGCTATCAGAGATGCATAAAGGTCACAGTATGGTGAAGAGTTACATCAATGATTAGTGTCGTGCCTCTGATGGATATCTGTATCGAATTTTACGTTGATCCACCCAGCCGTTCTCGAGTTATAAGGACACGAAGTTGGCCACTGACAAACAAACACATATACATACATACATACATACAGAAAGACAGACAGACAGACAGACAGACAAAAAAAAAAATTTTGCGCGCATCCGTCCTAAAACAGTTTGAAACGCGCAAATATCGCAAATTTCCTTGGAATTTCGGAAAAAACAGACAAACTTTCATTTTTTCATTTTTATATATAGAGAGATTGCCAGCAAGCAAGAACTCTTTCTTTTGCGCATGGGTACCAAACCCTTCCGTTGTGCTGTTGGGAAAACAGTCAAGACCAGAACCAAGACTTCCCAGCGATTCCTCGCTCAAACAGAGAAGCAACACTAGTCACATGGCATGATAACGTGGCAGGTGGCTTCCTCTAGAATCTGAGGTAGCATTTAAGAGAGAATCTCTCAAAGCAAACAGGGGAAAATATTAGAGGTAGGCATCAGTTGTTCCCGCCAGAAGGTCCTATAATGTCACAACCTACTTATTATGTAGCCTCATTTTGTTAATCTATGCACTATAAAAAATATAATTGTGTTTCTAATTTTTCAGCCTGTTTTCATTTTATGAAAAAAAAAAAAGCCTTATGAAATCACCTTTTGTCCGTGTGCGTGTGTGTGGGTATGTGTGTGTCCCCAAATAACTTCTAAACGGCTAGAGCGATTACAATGAAACTCGGTATGATCATAGCACTATTCTGGCTGACCCCGACCGTGCCCTTCAAATTTTATTGTGTCTCACCAATCCAACATGGCGGCTGTGCGAAATATTTCACCAGCATTCAGTATCTCCGATACTATTGCCGATATCGAACTGAAATTGTGTACGGTGATAAAGGGCACTACTAGACCTTCACCTATGAGACTTTCAAAAACCTGGTGACTACAAAACCAACATGGCGGCCAAGCGAAGTTGAGACTTTTAAATATAATGTTCTCGCTATTTAACTATCCAAACGTAATGAAACTTGGTACAGCAAATGTTTATGCACATTGTAATGCATGTCTAATTTAGTTCAATTGTTTACATAACCTCAAAATGGCAGCTGTGCAAAATATTTCATTGACATTCTATATCTCCGAAACTATTACAGATATAACCCTGAAATTTTGTACGGTGATAAAGGGTACTGATACAAGTTTATCTATGTAACTTTCATAAACCTGTAAAGTACAAAACCAACATCGCGGCCAAGCGAAGTTGAAATATTTTAATAGAGTTTTCTCGTAATTTAACTCTCTGAGCGCAGTGAAATGTGGTACAGTAAACGATTTTACATATTGTAATACACTGGCAATAGTTTACATAACCTCAAGATGGCGGCTGTGCGAAATTTTAAAATTAAGTTTTTATTTCTTGTGTCGTAATCATGCGATCGAAGTGACAGTTTGAATAATGAACCTAGGCAATAATTTTCCTTGAATGGTACATAACTCTATGGCCTATACATATAACAATCCAAAATGGCGAGCATCCGAAATATTTAGACGGTTCTCAATATCTATGAATAATTTACAACAATCAAACTGAATGTTTTTATGTTCATAGAGGCTATGCATAAATGTTCACCTATAGGATTTTTAGTAACCTGGTGAGCACAAATCCAACATGGCGTCGACGCGAAGTATAAATATTTAAATGGATGTTTCTCACGAATTAACTATCCGAGTGCAGTGAAACATTGCACGTTAAATGGTTATACAAATGTTAATACACTGGCATCTAATTTATTTCAATTGTTTGCATAATCACAAGATGGCAGCTGTGCGAAATTTTAAAATGTCGTTTTTACTTCTTGTGTTCTAATCATGCGATTGAAGTCTGAATACCACACGCACACAATAATCTTTATGTAATAGTACAAAAAAAATCCAACCTGTCGACCATCTGAAATATTTAGACGGTTCTCAATATCTACGAATCTATCACAACCTTCAAACTGAAATTTTGTATGTTGATAGAGGCAATTAACATGAGTAGGATATATGAAAATAGGCTGTATATTTCTTCACGGAACTACTTGTTTTATTTTTATCTACAGTATGTAAGCCATAGAGCTATGCACTACTAGATGACAATTATTGCGTAGGTTCATTATTCAAACGTTGACTTCTATCGAATGATTAGGAAACAAATAAAAACTTAATTTTAAAAATAGTTCGCCCTGTGTCGTTTGGCAAACCCCCTAGAGGACAGACAAATAAATAAGAATAAAATCCATTAAGAAGGGAAAATTGTTACATTTTCAACAAAACAATGGGGTAGAAAAGTCCCCTTCGGCTCAATATGATTGCATAAAGTATTATATAGTTCAAAATATAGAAATTCCACTATCATCATTAAAACGCCAGTTACTATCTATAACTAGAGTTACACATGGTTCATGAACTGGGGAAATATAATTTATTTCTAACAAGCAACCCACCATGGTTTCGCTCGGTATCTTTAACGGTTTACCCAGAGTAAGCTTTAAAGGCAGGTCCCAGACACAATTCAGAAAAGCCGAGGTGAACAGTAAAACTCCAAACGCATATTCTCTTCTCTCAAGTCTTAACTCGACACAACTCGACGGTTCAATGCTGGCCGAAACTAGGGTGATAGGCTCGCTCGGTAGCTTGTAAACTCGCTCCGTAGCTAGAAATTTAAATTTCCACTGAATGGAGATTGTTGTAAGAAATGAAAACGTAGAAACACTTATAGTGGGCGATGTTTTAAAGATAGAGATATGCTGTCCTGGATTCTTTTGTAGATCTTTTCATGCTGAACAATTCTTACACTCACAGTATATAGATATTTTTAACGGTTTACCCAGCGTAGGCTTAAAAGTTGCACGGACGGCATGTTCTTTTTGACTCGATTCACTGAAATCGTTACTGCTCGGCTTCCTTTGGTCATAAATGAATGTTTTTTTACAGAAACCTTCCTTGGGAAATCATTTACAGAATGGCGAAAATCGCATCAAAATCCATCGATTGGTTCTCGAGATTACCCGGGGATTTTGTTTGCATTATGTGCATATAATTTGGCCACGTCTGTAGATCAAGAAAATTAAAAGGCAATTGATTGGACACACGCTGCATCGACCCGATGACAGCATAGACAAAAAAAGCTCTTGAGTGGAATCAGCATGAACGGCAGAAGAGGAAGATCTAGGATGACGTGGAGGGGGTCGCTGAAGGAGGAGATCCGACAGCTTGAACATGGATGACGAGTCCTGACATTACCAGCACAGCATAGAACCGGATGGTTAAACCTTGCTCCTCAGCAGTTGTTTAAGGAAATAGATTAAGTAAGTCAAAACGTGAGACGCGATGCTATTTATCTTAACCCACCCTTGAAAATGACGAGTTCTCTGCTCTGCCGACGATGGGTGTCCCTTGTAGTAGTCAATAACATGAGGGTTGTCACGTGCTGTGTTTCCAGGGTCAGTCAGGTATTATGCATTATAGTGCCATTTGTTAGCCGTCACTGCACACAATTACCGCCGTTAATCATGACCAGCATGACATTTCATACCGGTATACCAATACTTCATCATCTCATCTTAAAGCTCCACAAATAACTACCAGCGTACACATTGAAACTATTGCTCGCAGTTCATACTTCGATGCCTCAAATAAGAAAAAGTAGTTTCTTTAAAATCTAATACCCGTGGTTTCTCACTTCTACTTCAGACAAATGACGATACGGTTCCAGAAGGGGAGTAAGACGGGTCTAAAATAGTGTCATGGCCGCCGTGTGAGTCCAAGTCGATATTTCACGAACCCATGGTCGGATTTTGACAAATGAGGTGTCGTAGGACTTGGGGTGACGCTCTATTTCCTATGGACCACTCGTTATATTTTATTTTTGAAAATTTTTGTTTTTGAAAATAAGGGATATTTCGAAAACCAAACATGATAGAATATTGCACCATGACTTAAACGGAAGCTTGTAGTTTAACGTGACCATTAATCGCGCGATCGTGAGACACGGGAATTGGCTTAAACGAAAGGTCTCTGTGTCCTTATCGTTTGAACAATTTTTTGAAAAAGAAATCCAATTTTGAAATTCCTATATTTTGGAAACTGGGAACTCTACAAAACAGTTCGTTTGACATTCATTATAGGTCTTTACCCCCATCTACCTCCAAAATAAATTTCTAGTCTCTAGGACAAAAACTGTGCAGTAGGGGGTCAGTAGGGGTCTTGACGCCTACTTTCGTACGAAGTTTGCCGATATCTCCCGAACGCATTGCCGGATTTGGACGTGTGACGTGTCAAATGGCTTGTCTCGAACCCCTCTTTATTCTGGTAATAGGTTCAAGTTTTTGAGAATGAGGGGAAACCATGATGGGGGAAGAGGGGGTAAAGACCTTTAATTAATGTCAAACAATCTTTTTTGTAGAGTTCCTCGTTTCCAAAATATAGGAATTTAAAAATTGGACCTTTTTAAAAAAAATTATAAACATTTGTTCAAACGATAAGGACACAGAGACCTTTATTTTAAGCCATGGTACAATATCTACCATGTTTGGTTTTCGAAATATCCCTTATTTTCAAAACAAAAATTTTCAATAAAAGTCAAAAATGTAACGAATGGTTCATAGGAGAGAGAGCGTCACCCCAAATCCTACGACACCTCATTTGTCAAAATCCGACCATGGGTTCGTGAAATACCGACTTGGACTCACACGGCGGCCATGGCACTATTTTAGATCCGCCTTACTCCCCTACTGTCACCTCTCCCCAATCGCCATCTCAATCACAAATACATACTGTAAACTTCTACAGACACCACAATAAAACTGGTTATGAGAAATTCTACACATATCTAAGCATAAGGGGCTGAAAAGACCACAATGTCCAAGTACTTAAATCAAACAACGGCAAATCCCTTATCATGCATTTAATCAATTTTTCTCACGATACTTAGTGTACTCCGTTCGAGCCATCACGTACGGAGCCAAGAATCGAACCTGTGTCTCCCAAGTACGGAAGAAGCGAGCTGTTCTATTTAACTTGCCTTAGACGTCACGTAGCGATCTAACGACACTCCAGGCGTCAAGAGAGCTAGCTCTCATCTATAAAACTGATGTTACAGTACTTATATGGCCCGGGAGCAATTTCCGGTTCTGCCAAGAAATTTAATTCAGGTTTGAGGGATGGAACGGGCTATGCCAGCTTCGTGAGGCAAAACTGACAAAAAAAAAATGGGTTCGATTCCTACCTCAGCCATCCTGGAAGTAATTTTCCGTGTTTTCCCCACTTCTACTCCAGGCAAATGCCAAGATTGTACCTAACTTAAGGCCTTAGCCGTTTCCTACCCAAATCCTACCTAAATTACAAATACACACGCAAGTACATACATCACAGTGACACAGGTTATAAGACAAATTCTACACATACCAAGTACATGGAGCCACATGATCACGATTTTGTAAAGACCCTAGAAGAAACAACAACAACTAATACTATCTCAAGGTTCCTTTGATAGATACTCTAAGTCTCAAAGGGCATTACCAACATCCCACGCGACTGCGTAAGAGCTAATTATGATAACGAAATGTATGCTTTTCAGTCGGTAAAAACAATTTGATAGTAATAAAATGAATAAATTCAAACACAAGATTTAATTCTCATGTAACTTTTTCAAAGTTAGGGCATAACACCCAATACAATCGGGTGCAATCGGGTTGACCGACTGAAAAGCAACCTTTTAGTTTCCTAAGGCAACACTGAAAATTGCTTCCTGCACGATAATAATTACGATAATTTGGAAAAAACCAAATGTGATCTTGTGAATACAATCTTACCTCATCTGTCGGAAAATGACGAACGTCTCCGTTGTGTAAAGGTGCGCCAAGTTCCGTGCTGGCCAGTTTTCGACAAAAGCGCCGGTTGATTTGGTAGGCATTACCGGAGATATTACGTCGTGCAATTAAGGAGGAAAGTACGGGAAAACTGCGACAAGGGGTGCTACTGCTTCATGATAACGCACGTCCCCATACCGCAAATGCCGTTAGGCAGAAGATACACCAACTCAAGTGGGAGAGTCTCGAGGCACCGCCCTAAAGTTCTGATCTCTCCCCATGCGATTATTACACCTCCGGTTTCTTAAAATAATCCCATAAGGGTCGTCGAAACCTGTCGGATGATCATGTGCAGTAGGCGGTTACGGACTTCTTCACTCAGCTGGACACTGTGTTTTACCATACGGGGATTATCAACATTGTGTGTCGGTGGGATGAGTTCCTCAATGCTTACTGTGATTTTGCCCGATTTGCATACAGTTTCTGGACTGTACGGCCGTCAAACGGAAACTTTTAGATCACGCCTTGTACACAGACCGTTTAAAAAGATACCAACCTTGCAGTAGTCGCATATGATGTGTAGCATCTGACATGTTTTCCTACTATGAAACTGAGATGAAATGCATGTGAAGTCATCTGACATGTTATCCTACTCGTATACTACACAGTTTGGACATTCTTAAAATGTTAATTTACGCTCCGTTTTCATACTGGTACTCTGATGAATGTATAGATTGAATTGGAGATATGCTACTGTCACACTTGTTTCAACAAACATCACATATTATATTGTAAATTAAGATGAGGATTCAAACCATAATCTCTATCCTATCTATAGACTACGGTACTAGAAATAATGTTCAACACAATCAAATTTACCAACTCCTGCTTGGTGCAATCTATTGTAATTTCAGTTAGATAAATCGTAATTTCATGTAGATTCTGTTAAAATGACGCATAATGTTATGATAGATATCGTTTTAATCGATAATCTGGTAGCAAAAATAAATGCCGGGGCTGGGGTTCGGGTTCGAACCGGAGACCTCATGATTCACAGACCAAGATGGTATCCACACAGCCATTACAAGCACAGAATTGTAGAGTACAAGACAGTTACTTATTTTCACGTGCCGGTAATAATAAGGAAGTAATTTTTATGGTCCATTAATATTTTGCTTTTTAGCCTATTTTCATTTTATGAAGGAAAAAATAGGCTTATGAGATCTCCTTTTGTCCGTGTGTCTGACTGTGTGTGCGTGTGTGTGTGCGCGCGTGTGTGTGATGGTGATTGTGTGTCCCCCTAATAAATTCTAAACGGCTGGTGCGATTTCAATGAAACTCGGTAAGATCATAGCACCATTCTGGCCGACACCGACCATGCCCTTCACATTTTATTGTGTCTCACCAATCCAACATTGCGACTGTGCGATATATTTCACCAGCATTCAGTATGTCAGAAACCATTACCGATATCACCGTGAAATTTTGTACGGTGGTAAAGGGAACTACTAGAAGTACACCTATGTGACTTTGAAAATAGTCCTCTCGGCACGCCGGAAGACGGAGGTAGATTTCACCGGACAAACTTGGGGATAGGCGAAAATAGGCAGAATATGCAGGTTTTCGTAGAAGGATCAGACCTCATTTATTGCGAGAAGGTATTTTATAATTGGAGCTTAATTAACTTTGTTTTTCGTCCTTTTATGCTTATTTTAAACATTTTATTGTCTTATGGGAACGGTAACCTTCTTGTCATTTGGGGTCCATTTTTATACATGTGGTCACACTGTCCTTATGCAAGGTTTCGACACTGATGTGTAACTATGTAACGGTCTGTTACTTCTTCACGCAAAATTATATCTCCCGCAGAGATTTTGGTTGGTTCCTCAGTTTAGGGGCTGCGACAACGCGGTCATGTAACCCCGTGTACTTAGGGATGGCTGTATTAGTCTGTAATTCAGGTAAGGACTGCAGACGGTCAATTTCAAGCAGTAGTTCCTAATGTTGCTACCAGGTACTACCATCAACGACACCTACCTGTGAACTTGGCTACTAGATGCCACCACAACCAGCAACTCGCAACGAACGTTGGAACTTCCCCTCCAAAGGAAAGCATACTGAGGGATTTTTAGCGCTCTTAGAAAATCCGACGACTTCGGCCGGCTTTGAACTCGCGACCTTGGGCATAGACATTCAGCATGCTTGCTACCAGTTACGTCGCCGAAGCCGCTACACACTTAGTCAGATGGAATTCTGAATATGATCTCGTGCGAGTGCGTTATGTTGGCAACGTCTGATGGCTCATCCCTCATCAATTTAGTAGTGTTGCCATGGCAACCACTGATAGCTCTTGGCATTATAATTCCGAAATCATTTTTCTCATCCCTTGGCATAATGGTGGGTCATATCAAAAATTCTTTCAAACAAAATTTTAGGTAATTATTAGGGGAATATTGTCCATTTTGTACGGTTTTGATATTGTGCCTATTAAGAGAGATATGATTAATGTTTCCCGAAAAACCCACTTTTTCCCACCCCTTTGGTCAATGGTTGGTGCTATATAAAAAACTCTTCAAACATAAATTTTTGGGCTTTATCCGACACATAGTATGAACGTTGAACGGATTCGATATTTCACATATTAAGAGAGTTATAGCAATATTTAACTTTTTCGAAAAAAAAAAGCCCCCCATTTTCACCAACTTCGACCGATTTAGCCCAGTAACGAACTCGACCGAGATTTTATAGGTATACATATTCGGTAAAATATTCAAAGTGATTGGTGCAAAATTACGGCAGTTATCGTGTCCACAAGAAACTGATATATATATATATATATATATATATACTTTTGAACTGACGGTGGTTTTGGGGTCTGGGGGATGTGAAACGCGAAGATATGTCGAAATTTTCCGGAAGTCGAAACATGGTAGCCTACCCATTGCAATAGTTAGATTTCTAATGAAATCTACCTCTGGTTGGTTCCTCAGTTTAGGGGCTGCGACAACGCGGTCATCTAACCCCGTGTACTTTGGGTGAGTGTAGAATCTGTCTGATAAACGGTGTGAATTGTAATGGCTGTATTAGTCTGTAATTCAGGTAAGGACTGCAGACGGTCAATTTCAAGCAGTAGCTCCTAATGTTGCTACCAGGTACTACCGTCAATGACACCTAGCTGTGAACATGGCTACTAGATGCCACCCCAACCAGCAACTCGTAACGAACGTTGGAACTTCCCCTCCAAAGGAAAGCATACTGAGGGATTTTAGCGCTCTTAGAAAATCCGACGACTTCGGCCGGCTTTGAAACCGCGACCTTGGGCATAGACATTCTGCATGCTACCAGTTACGTCACCGAAGCCGCTTCCCACTTAGTCAGATGTCAAAGTCAACCCCTGGCACCATCCAGCCCATGACGGGCTAAGGCCCACCAAGCGACCGCTGCCCAGCCATTTGGCCTGCAGATATTGGGGTGACGCGTGATCAGCACGTCGGGTCCCCTCGGCCGTTAATATTGGTATTCGTGATCGGGGTGCTGTCTCACTGTCAGACAGCTACTCAATTGTCCTCACGAGGCTGAGTGCACCCCGTTCCAACCCTCACGTCAGTTTTAAAATCCCTGACGGAGCCGGGGATCGAACCCGGGGCCTCCGGGTGAGAGGTAGGAGCGCTACCCCAACACCACGGGGCCGGCTTAGTCAGATGGAAATACTGAATCTGATCTCGTGCAAGTGCGTTGTCATGGCAACGTCTGATGGCTCATCCCTCATCAATTTAGTAGTGTTGCCATGGCAACCTCTGATAGCTCTTGGCATTTTCTTATAATTCCGAAATCATTTTTCTCATCCCTTGGCGTAATGGTGGGTCATATCAAAAATTCTTTCACACAAAAGTTTTAGGTAATTATTAGGGGAATATTGTCCATTTTGTACGGTTTTGATATTGTGCCTATTAAGAGAGATATGATTAATGTTTCCCGAAAAACCCACTTTTTTCCACCCCTTTGGTCAATGGTTGGTGCTATCAAAAAATTTATTTGACATAAATTATTGGCACTTATCCGACACATATTATGAACTTTGAATTGATTCGATATTTCACATATTAAGAGAGTTATAGCGAAATTTCAATTTTTCGGAAAAAGCCCCCCATTTTCACCCCCTTCGACCGATTTTGCCCATTAACGAACTCGACCGAGAATTTATAGGGATACATATTATGTAAAAAATTCAAAGTAATTGGTGCAAATTTACGGCAGTTATCGTGTCCACAAGAAACTGATATACATACATGTATATATATATATGTACATATATATATATACAGGGTGTATTTGATATGATGGAAGTCCTTTACGATGGTGATAGAAGATGGTATTCTAAGCAAATATATTCATGAAATTAAGTCGGATCTTAATTAGTGTAGGTGGAATTAAATCACAAAAATCGTCGGTCAATGTCTTGGAAACGGGCTTTTACTTCGTTCCCCCCCAGCAGCAGAGCTGACTTCTCCCCGTCACCCTCCCCTCCTACGCTGAGGAATGTTGACCAGAGTCTGCAGTTGAGTGACCTCCTCGCCTTGTCTGCCAATGACATTGAAATACACAAACCGAGCCTATGAACAGCTGATTCACACCTTCATGGGGAGTGGCTACATGACTAGTGATGGTGGATCTGTCTAGGATTTTGCCAGCTTCATGGACTATGCATAGAAAATAGAAATCCTAAAGATTTGGTAAATTAATTTAAGGAACTGTTGGTCTATCTTTGTGTGAAGATAGTGCAACAACTCTAATAAACATATTAATAATACTAATAATAGTAATAATAGGCTTTTAGACACACTAACAGACTGACTGCGTGGCTCAGCGGTAACGTTCTCGCTTGCTGGGCCCTAGGTTGCAGGTTCGTATCCTGGCGCAGTCAGCTGGCATTTGAGGGTGCGCAAATGCGAGGGAGCCGTGTCAGTACATTTACTGGCACGTTAAAAATCCCCTTCGGGGCAAAATTCCGGCACCCCGGCGTCTCTAAAAGCCACAGTAGTTAAAAAGGACGTAAAACCAATAACATTATTATTAGACACACTAACTTCTTTTATGTTTCTTTTTGGTATGTCGAGTTGCCAGACTTTAATGTACGTAGGATTTCTTGTATGTGCCATGAAATCCATGGAGATGATCGTATTAGATCCCATTCATTTACTACATGACTGAACGTAGATCGCACCCTCGGGAAGGTTAGCACTCTACCACCAGAACTACACATGCTGACTCTTATTATTATTAGACTATTATTATTATTATTATTATTAGACTATTCTTATTATTATTATAACACTGTATTATAACAATGTATTTGTATTTTATTTTCATTTTCGTGTATTTTCATATGTATTTACATTGTTGATGGACCAATAAATCAACCCCCCCCCCCCCCCTCTCCAGTTAATGGCCACCCGAGGGCTGGAGATGGGATGGGACAATTCACAATATGAACATGTGGTACCGAACTAGTATTAAATCTTGGAAGTAGTTTTCCATGTGTTCCCACTTCTACCCCAGGCAAATGTCGGGATTGTTCCTAACTTAAGGCCACGGCCACCTTCTTCTCAATAACCATAACCGCTGGCAGTGCAGCCCATGAAGGGCCTAGGCCTACCAAGCGACCGCTGTCCAGCCATTTGGCCTGCAGATATTAGGGTGACGCGTGGTCAGTGCATCGGGTCTCCTCGGCCATTAATCTTGATTTTCCTGACTCGGGCACTGCCTCACTGTCAGACAGCTACTCAATTGCCCCCACGAGGCTTAGTGCACTGCGTTCCAGCCCTCACGTCAGTTTCTAATATCCCTGATGGAGCCAGTATCGAACCCAGGGCCTCCAGGTGAGAGGCAGTTGCACTGCCCCAACACCACAGGGCCGGCGCCTTCTTCCGAATCCTCACCTGAATTACAAATACCCACATTACTACAGAAACCACAAAACACAGGTTATCTCACAAATTCTACCCACACCCAGCTACATGGGGCTAAATGACCAAAATCGCCAAGCCTCTCAAACAAAACATCAAGTATTTTACTTCCGTCCTAAATGCCTAGTTCTGAACAGACTACGGGATGTCGGAATTTTGTCACACTGCATTTCATTAAGTGAATGTTTTTAGTATTTTCAGAAACTAGTCAACAGAAGGTCCGACACGGACGCCAATGATACATCAGGGCTGAGTATCGAAATTATTTTATACATGAACATCAATCAATGAATTCCACACTTACAAAGTAGGCTACACAATACTACCGATCCTAACGTCCCAAGCCATTGCGTGCGTTGTCAACAACAACAAGAACAACGGCAATGCACATTTTCTTACGAGACGGTAGAGCTCATCCTCATAACAGCTGATAGCCTACCACCCCTCAAGTCAACCGGTAAGGTCAATGCTCCGATTACGTAACAACTTCCCCTTCGCGCGTCGTCTCTCCTGGCTCCGCCTCGTTTACCCCAGCCTGCCGCACCACTTTCTGCCTGATTAGTTTCTGAAATAACTAAAAACATTGACTTTTTAATGATTAATTATCAATTTCAAGATAGGTGACAAATTTTTTACCTAGGAAGCTTAGAATAGTCTCTTCTATCACCAGTGTAACGGACTTCCATCATATCAAATACACCCTGTATATACATACATAAATTACATATAAACTTTTGAACTGACGGTGGTTTTGGGGTCTGGGGGATGTGAAACGCGAAGATATGTCGAAATTTTCCGGAAGTCGAAACATGGGACCCATTGCAATAGTTAGCTTTCTAATGAAATCTACCTAAAACCTGGTAACTACAAAACCAACATAGCGGCCAAGCCAATTTGAGACTTTTAAATAGACTTTTCTCGCAATTTAACCATCCAAACGTAATGAAACATGATACAGCAAATGTTTATACACATTGTAATGCACTGGCGTCTAATTTAGTTCAATTGTTTACATAACCTCAAAATGGCGACTGTGCGAATTATTTCACTGGCATTCAATATCACCAAAACTATTTACGATATCACCCTGAAATATTGTAGGGTGATAAATGGTACAGCTACAAGTTTATCCATGTAACTTTCAAAAACCTGTTAAGTACAAAACGAATATGGCGGCCAAGCGAAGTTGAAATATTTTAATAGACTTTTCCCGAGATTTAACCATCTGAGCGAAGTGAAATGTGGTACAATAAATGATTATAGATATTGTAATGCACTGGTATCTAATTCAGTTCAATTGTTTACATAACCTCAAGATGGCGTCTGTGCGAAATTTTAAAGTTAAGTTTTTATTTCTTGTGTCGTAATCATGCGATCGAAGTGAAAGATATAATAATGACGCTACGCAATAATTTTCCTTTAATGCTACATAACTCTATGGCCTATACATATAACAATCCAAAATGGCGAGCATCCAAAATATTTTGACAGGTCTCAATATCTACGAATCTTTTATAGCAATCGAACTGAAATTTGTTATGTTCATAGAGGCTATGAATATAAGTTCACCTATATGACTTTCAGCAACCTGGTGAGCACAAATCCAACATGGCGGTGACGCGAAATATAAATATTTAAATGGACTTTTCTCGCAATTTAACCATGCGAGTACAGTGAAACGTTGCACGTTAAATGCTTATACAAATGTTAATCCACTGGCATCTAATTTATTTCAATTGTTTTCATAACCACAAGATGGCAGCTGTGCGAAATTTATAAATCTTGTTTTTTACCTCTTGTGTCCTAATCATGCGATTGAAGTCAATTATCACACGTACACAATAATCTTCATGTAATAATACATAAATAATAATAATCCAACCTGGCGACCATCTGAAATATTTAGACGGTTCTCAATATCTACGAATATATCACAACAATCAAACAGAAATTTTGTATGTTGATAGAGGCAATCAAAATGAGTAGGATATATGAAAATAGGCTGTATAGTTTTTCACGGAACTACTTGTTTTCGATAATGTTCTTGCGTGGAATTGAGTTTTAATTAGTAATGAATACGCCTACTTGACAATAAAGTGAATTCCTATAGTGGTCCATGAAAGGCTAGCCCAGTTCCCGTATAAAAAAGTCCTCTCGGCTCGCCGGAAGGCGGAGGTAGATTTCACCGGACAAACTTGGGGATAGGCGAAAATAGGCAGAATATGCAGGTTTTCGTAGAAGGATCAGACCTCATTTGTAGCGTGAAAGTATTTTATAATTGGAGATTAATTAACTTTGTTTTTCGTCATTTTATGCATATTTTAAACATTTTATTGTCTTATGATGACGGTAACCTTCTTGTCATTTGGAGTCCATTTGTATACTTGTGGTCACACTGTCCTTATACAAGGTTTCGACACTGATGTGTAACTATGTAACGGTCTGTTACTTCTTCACGCAAAATTATATCTCCCGCAGAGATGTTGGTTGGTTCCTCAGTTTAGGGGCTGCGACAACGCGGTCAAGTAAGCCCGTGTACTTTGGGTGAGTGTAAAATCTGTCTGATAAAGGGTGTGAATTGTGATGGCTGTATTAGTCTGTAATTCAGGTATGGAATGCAGACGCTCAATTTCAAGCAGTAGTTCCTAATGTTGCTACCAGATACTACCGTCAACGACACCTAGCTGTGAACTTGGCTACTAGATGCCACCGCAATCAGTTACTCGCAACGAACGTTGGAAGTTCCCCTCCAAAGGAAAGCATACTGAGGGATTTTTAGCGCTCTTAGAAAATCCGATGACTTCGGCCGGCTTTGAACCCGCGACCTTGCGCATAGAAGTTCAGTATGCTACCAGTTACGTCACCGAAGCCGCTTCACAGTTAGTCAGATGGAAATCTGAATCTGATCTCGCGCAAGTGCGTTGTCATGGCAACGTCTGATGGCTCATCCCTCATCAATTTAGTAGTGTTGCCATGGCAACCACTGATAGCTCTTGGCATTTTTTTATAACTCCGAAATCATTTTTCTCATCCCTTGGCGTAATGGTGGGTGATATCAAAAAATCTTTCAGACAAACGTTTTAGGTAATTATTAGGGGAATATTGTCTATTTTGTACGGTTTTGATATTGTGCCTATTAAGAGAGATATGATTAATGTTTCCCGAAGAGCCCACTTTTTCCCACCCCTTTGGTCAATGGTTGGTGCTATAAAAAACTCTTCAAACATAAAGTTTTGCGCTTTATCCGACACATAGTATGAACTTTGAACGGATTCGATATTTCACATATTAAGAGAGTTATAGCAATATTTCATTTTTTCGAAAAAAGTCCCCCATTTTCATCCCCTTCGACCGATTTAGCCCAGTAACGAACTCGACCGAGATTTTATGGGTATACATATTCGGTAAAAAAATCAAAGTGATTGGTGCACAATTACGGCAGTTATCGTGTCCACAAGAAACTGATATACATATATATATATATACATATATATATATATATATATATATATATATATATATATATATATATACATAAATAAATTATATATAAACTTTTGAACTGACGGTGGTTTTGGTGTCTGGGGGATGTGAAACGCGATGATATGTCGAAATTTTCCGGAAGTCGAAACATGGTACCCATTGCAATAGTTAGCTTTCTAATGAAATCTACCTAAAATACTACCATCAACGACACCTAGCTGTGAACTTGGCTACTAGATGCCACCGGAACCATCAACTCGCAACGAACGTTGGAACTTCCCCTCCGAAGGAAAGCAAACTCAGGGTTTTTTAGCGCTCTTAGTAAATCCGACGACTTCAGCCGGGTTTGAACCCGCGACCTTGGGCATAGAAGTTCAGCATGCTACCAGTTCGGATACCGAAGTCGCTTCCCACAGACAGATGGAAAACTGAATGTTATCTCGTGCAGTGGCGTTGTCATAGCAACTGCTGATGGCTCATCCCTTATCAATTAAAAGTAAAGTTGTCATGGCAACCTCTCTTGGCACTTGGCATTTTCTTATCATTTAAATCATTTTGCTCACCCCGTGGCGTAATGGTGGGTCATATCAATAATTCTTTCAGACAAAAGTTTTAGGTAATTATTGGAGGAATATTGTCCATTTTGTACGGTTTTGATATTGTGCCTATTAAGAGAGATATGATTAATGTTTCCCGAAAAACCCACTTTTTTCCACCCCTTTGGTCAATGGTTGGTGCTATCAAAAAACTTATTTGACATACATTTTTGGCACTTATCCGACACATATTATGAACTTTGAATGGATTCGATATTTCACGTATTAAGAGAGTTATAGCGAAATTTCACTTTTTCGAAAAAAGCCCCCCATTTTCACCCCCTTCGACCGATTTTGCCCATTAACGAACTCGACCGAGATTTTATAGGGATACATATTATGTAAAAAATTCAAAGTGATTGGTACAAAATTACGGCAGTTATCGTGTCCACAAGAAACTGATATATATATATATATATATATATATATATATATATATATATATCTAGATAGATACATATATACATAAATTATATATAAACTTTTGAACTGACGGTGATTTTGGGGTCTGGGGGATATGAAACGCGAAGATATGTCGAAATTTTCCGGAAGTCGAAACATGGGACCCATTGCAATAGTTAGCTTTCTAATGAAATCTACCTAAAACACCGATATATATTATATTGATCACTGCATTACCGCAATGTGGGTTAATATCTGAATAGCCATTGTGCAGAAACATAATACCGGCTTTGCCGACTAGTTACAATGTTTCATATTATAGCATACCATCATTTAAATACTGATATGAAGACTTTGAACATGTGGTTTGTGTTTCAATCAGTTGACACGAGAGTTCGCATGAGCGTTTACCGTTCAATATGAAAGTGTTGAGCAATGTTACTAGGGAAGTGGATGCCCATCACTTGTATCCAGAGATTGAAAAAACAGACTCTTAATAAATCATAATTGTTTTCAGCAAATATGATATAATGAATAATTTTACATCAACGCACGACAACTTGAAGATGATTTATTGTAGGAATATCTGTAATGGCGCCTCTAATCCTTGAAGTAATCCGTATGTGATATACATTCCACATGGCCGACAGTGTTCATTGTTTCCTCTTTAGCAGCCAGGAGGGATGCGATCCAGCTGGCGTTGCGTCTTACACCCTTCCCTCCGATCTACTTCCGTCCGATCCAATTCCGTCCCATTTTTCAAAATCACTCCCACAAAAATATTCAGCAACCGAGTGGAAAGATGTTACACGTCAACAACAAAAAACCGATCACTTGAAAAATTCAACATAACTTTCATTCAAATCATACCATCAGAGATTTTAATCTCCTGGGGTTAATTCCCATGGCTCGGGGACTGTATGTATGTAACGTCTTCATCATACTTCATCCTCATTACGTGCAGGTCACCCACGGGCGTCAACTAGAAAGACTTGTACTCGGCCTCTCCGGAGGCCACACGATCATTCATTCAAATCACAAATATGAACGGTATAGGTCTAGTAGAGTACATATAGTTGTTATAGCTTGGAAGTAAGGTTAATTGGTTTCCTGGATGCATTACCATTCTTCATGGCATTGTTTCACTTAACAATAGCATGAATCTCTTTTCCGCGGAAAGATGTGCACACCATCGCTATCTTCAACAATACAATGTTTTATTCTTTTTTCTTTTGCCAGTTTTTGGCACAGGAAAAGATCAATACAGCCATATCCTCAGTTTTTCTTGTGGAATTCAGAAACGAATATGCGCTTGAGGCCTGAAGATGTTCCCAGGACAGTGGCTCTGATCGATAATGGTGGTGCGCACATATTTCCGCGGGAAATTGCATCATGTCAATGAATCGCTATTGTTAGGCCTATGCGAAACAATGATACGAAGAATGATAATACATCTAAGAAAACAATTAACCTTACTTCCATCTATAAGCAGTAACTTATGTACTAGGCCCAGAGCGTTCATGTTTATGATTTAAATGAAGTAATGTTGAATTTATCAAGTGATCGGTTTCCTTTGCTGGTCAGTGCATACATACAAATTGGCTTAGTGAGTTTTATATCTATCTCTTCAACTGTAATTATTCAAATGACGGCATCAGCAGTCTTGTTAAGGAACTGTGCTTCATTTTGGATTGAATAACCCGCAGCACAATAATCTATTCATGAGGAAGGAATTTACAAACTGATCTAGTTTAAATTAATAATCGTGAAAACTCGTTGTTGACATTTGTCAAACAGAATACAAATACTGCAAACCAACACAAATATTCAGGGTAAACTCAATTATACGCAAATAGCATGCACTAAAGCAGAAAGCATGTCTACACACTATGAACGCTGTACGATAGCTCCGAAATAATCATAACACGTACAAGAGCTTTCATAATATACAACCCAATGTACACACGTTAATAATATATGAAGTGATAGATTTCAACCACTTGATCCAATATACTGTTTATATATCAAAGAGTAAATAGTGAAATGAATGAACTTTTCTAATTAACTTAATTATATCTGATAACATGAATGTGTACATTTACTTATCTCTTCAAGCCGAAACTCCCCACCATAGCCATGACAGGTCAAGCATGTAACTTTAGATGACCATGAAATCAATACTGAGATACCGTGAATTGCGTGGGTAGAGATAGTAAAATATTAGAAGCCATAGTTTTTCAGTGTTGCATAAGAAATCTATAGCATCTGTTCAGTCGGTCAACGTGTAGGCCGACCCAATTAGATTTCCTAGAGCCTGAAATAAATTACAATAATTATTTATACAATTAATAAATAACTTAACGAAACACGAATCAAAGGAAAGGAAAATCTTAGGAAGAATCACACGACCAAAATTTCAGGATAATAAGATAAAATACATTAAGAATGAGACTCTCAACAAGAAAATTGAAAAACATTCAGATACTATGTGAAAAAGGAGGACACATTTATCAGTCATCTTCTCAGAATTATCTCTAATAGATTAACCAAACAAACCTTTAATTTCTTACGTAACCGCAAATAAAATCCATATGGTTTAAAGAAACTGAAAAAGACCCAGTAGAATTAAAAATTACAGAAAATTTCTTACTCAATCAAAAAGCTGACACAATTACTAAAGACGAAAATAGAAGGTTCCAAGACAAATCTACACTAAAATCCAAACCCCATCATCTCGGAAGAAGAGAGGAAAAGAAGATCAGAAAGAAGGAAGACATACTGGGCACTAAGGAACGAACAACACACTGTGAAATGATTAATTCAACGTACCACAAAGAGGGTGAAACGAAAGAAGAAAAAGTCACTTCACACATAAATGTTAGTCCACCATTTATTATCATTATATTAATAATAATGTTATTATTAACATTAAAATTAATACTATTAACCCAAGAAATACTGCAGATCGTTCTATCAAATGCTGCAGTAATTTTCCATAATGTATAGACTAAGATGAAACAGTGTATTTAAGAACATTGTATTGATAATAGAATTTTTAACCTACTTTTCACATTTTGCAAAATGAGGAAAATGTAGACTTATGAGATCGTTCCGGGAAAATGACTGTCTATTTGTCTGTCCTTCTGTCTGTCTATCTGCCTGCCCCCCCCCCTATCAACTCGTAAACGGCTGCAGTAATCGAATCCAAATTTGGTATGAGTAAAGATCTGAACCTGAATATTTCAAGCCCATATTTGAAAATTATGTCAGTGCTACCAACAGCTGAAAACCTGCTTGGATTTCAACCAAATTTCGTATGTGCGATGTGTATTATTACAGATATGACTATGCTTAATGCTGTCTCTATTTTTGTTACACTATTATTAATATACCAGAAAGTATGTAAGCAAACAGCTTTAAAATTTGCACACGATTAGTACCTGACATTCTAGATTAATTTGGAGAAACTAACATACTTCAGTGTTGCCAACTTGACTCTAAGCCTGCTGATAGGTCCAATTTTAAAATACATGCAACATCCATACTAACAAATGGATTTCATCCAAAATTGGCACAACAAGAGATCATAATATTTCAGATTATTTCTGACCAACACATGCATGTCATTGTTGCCAACATGATTTTACGCGCTATGATAGATCAATTGTCTAACTGCATGTAACGTCCATGCTATTCATAGGACTTCAACCAAATTTTGTATTCTGTGCCCTAAGAGATGGAACTAAGACCGTATCCAGTCAACAGGGCTTCTCTATTAGGCTACATTATACCAGGTATATTTCGAACTAATTAGAAATTTCGATATTACCAACTTAATTTCGTCTGTATTAATTATGAAGAAAAGTAGGCTCTTTCGTTCGTCATGGAACTATTGTAAATTCACTTCTGTGGTCAATGGTACGTCGTTAGATGATTATAGTATAATGTTTGATTCGCAGTTTGAATCTCGTTATACGTTAGGTTTGTTTTGTGTTGCATGGTTTTATGAATTACGTGAGTAACGCTGTATATGCGCGTGTATACAATTAAAATATCACACTGTAATAGTAATAAATGAAACCTTAACACAGTGATCAAGATCTGATGACGGCCACTTGAGGGTCGAAACACGCAATCCTCAATTGCCCATTTAAGTGTGATAACCAACTAGGCCTAATACATGTATTTTTTCCAGGAGTGTATTTATATATTTATAACTTGAACCCCGCCCAATTCATTGTGCACTATCGTGTTGACCGCCGACTGAAAAGCCGCAAACGACGATTTGTATAGGCAACAGTGAAAAAGAATGGCATCACTAATAGGACTATAAGAAATTGGAATAATTTATCTGCAGCGGTCTTTTATATATTTCTTCCATTTATCAAGTGTTAAAAAGATAGTTCATATATAAATTTATCTTTTTTGCAGCTGTTGAGAAGTTGGTTGATTGTTTTCTTAGTTTAGGGGCTGCGACAAAGCGGTCATGTAGCCTCGTGTACTTCGGGTGTGTGTAGAATCTGCCTGATAACCGGTGTTAATTGTGATGACTGTATTAGTGTGTGTATCTGTTTTAATTCAAGTAAGGACTGCAGACATTCAATTTTTCCAAGTAGTTCCTACTTTTTCCGCCAAACGCCATTGTCAACGACTAATTATTTCAGAACTTAGTTACCTGATGCCACCGCAGTCGGCTCTTGACGAACGTAGGAACCTAAGAACGTTACTCAAATGTTTAACCTATATATAATTTAGCTTCACACAGGTGTAATTAGTGGAAGGTTCTTCAACATGCCATAAATCGATGACATGGGACCACCTGCTTTACTTCCCCTCCGAAGGAAGGCATACTGAGGGATTTTTAACGTTCTTAAAAATCCGACGACTTCGGCCGAATTTCAACCCGCGATCTTGCGCATAGAAGCACAGAAGTGTGGGTTACCGTATTGTGTATGTGTTTTATTTTATTTGGAGTTGAATGCTATACGTTCAAGTTTAGATTTTAAATTCACAAGTCCTGAATTCAAGTTGAGTCACAACAAGGCAAGAGTGGAGAATGGTTTCGTAACTGAAATTGTGTACTTGACTCTTGAGCGTGGAACGAAACGTGATTTTCATAAAATTGTTTGAATATTCAGACCTTTGACTGGTTTGCTGCAGATGTACATGCTTCTCTGTTCTGAGCTAATCGTTTCATCTGTACACAGCTAGCATACCTTACATTCGAGGCAATCTGTTGAACACAATCTAACCTTGGTCTAGCATCTAAACTTGACTTAAGCACTTGTAAATTTAAAATCTATATTTGAAAGTATAGTATTAAAATCCAAATAAAAAAAAAAGTAGTTGCGTGTAGAACTACAGTAAAGCCTATTTTCATATATACCTTGATTGCCACTATCAACATACAAAATTTCAGTTGGATTGGTTGGTTGGTTGGTTCCTTAGTTTAGGGGCTGCGACAACGCGGTCATGTAGTCCCGTGTACTTTGGGTGTGTGTAGAATCTGTCTGATAACCGGTGTTAATTGTGATGACTGTATTAGTGTGTGTATCTGTTTTTTAATTCAAGTAGAGACTGCAACTTTGATTTTTCAAATAGTTCCTACTTTTGCCGCCAAACGCCACCGTCAACGACTACTAGGCCTAGTTCAGAACTAGCTACTAGACGCCACCGCAGTCGGCTCTTGGCAACGAACGTAGCAACCTAAGAGCGTTGTTTACATTCTTAACCTATCCAATTTAGTTTCACACAGGTGTAATTAGTGGAAAGATCTTTAACATGCCATAAATCTATGACATGGGACCACCGGCTTTACTTCCCCTCCGAAGGAAGGCATACTGAGGGATTTTTTTAACGCTCTTAAAAAATCCGACGGCTTCGGCCGGGTTTGAACCCGCTATCTTGGGCATAGAAGCTCAGCATGCTACCAACTACGCCACCGAAGCCACCTTCAGTTGGATTGCTGTGATAGATTCGTAGATATTGAGAACTGTCTAATATTACGGATGGTCGCCATGTTGAATTCTTATATATGTAGGTCTTAGAGTTATGTACTATTACATCAAGATTTTGTATACGTGTAGTATTCAAACTTCAATCTCAAGATTAGGACGCAAGAAATAAAAAGAGATTTTAAAATTTCGCAATGAAACAATTGAAATAAATTAGATGCCAGTGGATTAACATTTGTATAAGCATTTACCGTACCAGGTTTCACCGCACTCAGATGGTTAAATCGCGAGGAACGTCCATTTAAATATTTATACTTCTCGTCATCGCCATGTTGGATTTGTGCACACCAGGTTATTGTATGTCCTATAGGTGAACTTACGTTCATAGCCTCTATCAACGTAAAAATTGCAGTAAACGATTCTTAGATATTGAGAACCGTCTAGATATTTCGGATGGTTGCAATTTGGATATGTATATGTATAGGCCATAGAGTTATGTGCCATTAAAAGAAAATTATTGCCTAGGTTCATTATTCAAACTTACACTTCAATCGCATGATTACGACACAAGCAGTAAAAACTTAATTTTAAAATTTCATACAGCCGCCATCTTGAGTATAAGTAAACAATTGAACAAAATCAGATGCCAATGCATTACAACATGTATAATCATTTAATGACCATATATAACTGCGCTCAGAGAGTTAAATCACGAGATTTGTCTATTAAAATGTTTCAACTTCACTTGGCTGCCATAGATAAACTTGTAGTAGTGCCCTTTATCACCGTCCAAAATGTCAGGGTGATATCAGTAATAGTTTCGGAGATATAGATTGACAGTGAAATATTTCGCACAGCTGCTATCTTGAGGTAATGTAAAAACAAGTAGTTCCGTGAAGAACTATACAGCCTATTTTCATATATCCTACTTATGTTAATTGCCTCTAGCAACATACACAATTTCAGTTTGATTGCTGTAATAGATTCGTAGATATTGAGAACCGACTAAAAATTTCGGATGGTCGCCATGTTGGATTTTATATATGTAGGTCCTAGAGTTATGTACTGTTACATGCAGATTATTGTGTACGTGTAGTATTCATACTACAATCGCATAATTAGGACACAGGAAGTAACAAGGAGATTTTAAAATTTCGCACAGCTGCCACCTTGAGGTTATGGAAACAATTGAAATAAATTAGATGCCAGTGGATTACCATTCGTATAAGGATTTACTGTTCCAAGTTTCACTACACTCGGATGGTTAAATTGCGAGAAACGTCCATGTGAATTTTTATATTTCGCGTCGCCATGTTGGATTTGTGAACACCAAGTTATTTCAAGTCCTATAGGTGAACTTAAGTTCATAGCCCCTATGAACATTAAGAAATTCAGTTTGATTTCTATAATAGATTCGTAGATATTCAGAGTCGACTAAATATTTGGATGGTCGCCATGTTGAATTGTTAAATGTATAGGCCATGCTGGCTGAAAACCGCTCAACTTGGCGCCGTACCATCTCGGATTCTGTAAAGACGTTTGAAAGGGATCGACGCATACATGAAGAGGCCAAGCGTCAAGCTAGGAAACTTCGAGCAGCCCAACCACGTCCTCCTCCAGCAATACTATGCGACTTGTGTGGTCGCTTGTTCCATGCCAGGATTGGACTCTTTAGTCACCGTAAACACATCCACAAACTGGACTGAAGGAAGAAGATTTATACTCGGATTCGAGTTAAAGCCGATGATGATGATGTATAGGCCATAGAGTCGAGTACCATTAAAGGAAAATTATTGCGTAGGTTCAATATTCAAACTTTAAATTCGATCGCATGACTACATCACAAGAAATAAAAACTTAATTTTAAAATTCGCACATCCGCCATCTTGAGGTTATGTAAACAATTGAACTAAATTAGATACCAGTGCATTACAATGTGTATAAATATTTCCTGTACCAGATTTCAGTGCGTTTGGAACATTAAATCTCGAGAAAGGTCTATTTCAAATTTTCAACTTCGCTTGGCTGCCATGTTCGTTTTGTAGTTAACCGGTTTCTGAAAGTCTTATAGATGGACTTCCGTAGTGCCCTTTATCTCCGTAAAAGATTTCAGGGAGATACCGCTAATAGTTTCACAGATATGGAATGCCGGTGAAATATTTCGCACATCCGCCATCTTGTGGTTATGTAAACAATTGAACGAAGTTAGATGTCGGTACATTACAATGTATTTAAACATATACTGTACCAAGTCTCATTGCGTTTGGTTGGTTAAATCGCGAGAAACGTCTATTTAAATGTCGCAACTTCGCTTGGCCGCCATGTTCGTTTTGTTGTACCCAGATTTTCAAAGGTCACATAAATGAACTTATAGTTGTTCCCTTTATCACCATACAAAATGTCAGGGTAATATCGGTAATAATTTCGGAGATATTGAATGCTGGTGAAATATTTCGCACAGCTGCCATGTTGGATTGGTGAGTCGTAACAAAATTTGAAGGGCACGGTCGGGGTCGCAGGGAATAGTGCTATGAACTTACCGAGTTTCATTGAAATCGTTCCAGCCGTTTAGATTTTATTAGGGGGGACACACACACGAATCACACACACACACGCACACACACACGGACAAAAGGTGATCTCATAAGCCTATTTTTTCAAAATTGAAAATAGGCTAAAAATGAACTAAATTAGATGTCAGTGCATTACAATGTGTATGAGCATTTGCTGTACCAAGTTTCATTGCGTTTGGATGGTTAAATTGAGAGAAAAGTATATTTAAAAGTCTCAACATTGCTTGGCCGCCATGTTAGTTTTGTAGTTACCAGGGTTTGGAAAGTCTCATAGGTGGACTTCCAGTAGTGCCCTTTATCGCCGTACAAAATATCAGGGTGATATCAGTGATAGTTTCGGAGATAATGAATGCTGGTGAAATATTTCGCACAGCCGCCATGTTGGACTGGTGAGACGTAATAACATTTGAAGGGCACTTTCGGGGTCAGCCAAAATGGTGCTATGACCTTACCGACTTTCATGAAATCACTCCAGCCGTTTAGAAGTTATTAGAGGGGGACACACATCTCACACACACAGACACACACACGGACAAAAGGTGATATCATAAGCCTATTCTTTTCATAAAATGAAAATAGGCTAATAACACACTATGCACAATGCGATATATAACACTCCTCAACAAATACAAATAAGATAACTTTATATGAGAGCTAAGTTTCGTTTTAAACACTTGATTAACGGGGAAAATGTTCCTCATGTGGTATTTTAATTTTTAGCCTATTTTCAATTTTGAAAAAATAGGCTTATGAGATCACCTTTTGTCCGTGTGTGTGTGTGTGTGTGTGTGTGTGAGGTGTGTGTGTGTGTGTCCCCCTAATAAAATCTAAACGGCTGGAGCGATTTTAATGAAACTCGGTAAGTTCATAGCACTATTCCCGGCGACCTCGACCGTGCCTTCAAATTTTGTTACGTCGCACTAATCCAACATGGCGGCTGTGCGAAATATTCAATATTCAATATCTCCGAAACTTTTACCGATATCGCCCTGAAATTGTGTACGGTGATAAAGGGCACTACTAGAAGTTCACCTATGAGACTTTCAAAAACCTGGTGACAACAAAACCAACATGGCGGTTAAGCGAAATTGAGACATTTAAATAGACATTTCTCGCGATTTAACTATCCAAACGTAATGAAACTTGGTACAGCAAATGTTTAAACACATTGCAATGCACTGGAGTCTAATTTAGTTCAATTGTTTACATATTCTCAAAATGGCGGCTGGGCGAAATATTTCACTGACATTCTATATCTCCGAAACTATTACAGATATCATCATGCAATTTTGTACGGTGATAAAGGGTACTGAAACAAGTTTACCTATGTATATTTCATAAACCTGTAAATTACAAAACGAACATGGCGACCAAGCGAATTTGAAATATTTTAATAGACTTTTCTCGTGATTTAACTCTCTGAGCGCAATGAAATGTGGTACAGTAAATGATTTTGCAGATTGTAATGCACTGCCATCTGATTTAATTCAATCTTTTACATAACCTCAAGATGGGGGCTGTACGAACATTTTAAAATTAAGTTTTTATTCTTGTGTCGTAATCATGCGATCGAAGTGAAAGTTTGAATAATGAAGCTAGGCAATAATTGTCCTTGAATGGTACAAAACTCTATGGCCTATACATATAACAATCCTAAATGGCGAGCTTCCGAAATATTTAGACGGTTCTCAATATCTAGGAATCTTTTACAGCAACCAAACTGAATTTTTTTATGTTCATAGTATGTTAACCTATAGGACTTTCAGTAACCTGGTCAGCACAAATCCAACATGGCGGTGACGCGAAGTATACATATTTAAATGGACGTTTCTCGCGAATTAACTATCCGAGTGCCGTGAAACGTTGCACGTTAAATGCTTATACAAATGTTGATCCACTGGCATCTAATTTATTTCAATTGTTTGCATAATCACAAGATGGCTGGTGTGCGTACTTTTAAAATCTCGTTTTTATTCTCGTGTTCTAATCATGCGATTGAAGTTTCAATACCACACCTACACAATAATCTTAATGTAATAGTACAAAAATAAAAATCCATCCTGGCGACCATATGAAATATATAGACGGTTCTCAATATCTACGAATCTGTTACAGCAATTAAACTGAAATTTTGTATGTTGATAGAGACAATTAACATGAGCAGAATATATGAAAATAGGCTGTATAGTTCTTCACGGAACTACTTGTTTTTTATGTTCGACCCTCACTATTATGTGTCAGAAAACTGTATCATAATGATGGTCATTGTAACACTGTTTTTCATTACGATACAGATTCTCCAGCCAATCAGAGCTCGTTCATTGACCAATTAGGTAACGATACCTTCGCGCATGCGCTCAAAATCCAACTAGTCGACATAAACTCAACATCGAACTATAATAAATTACCGACATGGAATACGCACCGTCCATAAATGTTCGCGTAAATAAACTGGCGAATATGAGACAAGAAATAGCACTGTACCTTAATATCACCAACTCTAATTTCTGCACAGCGCGTTGCCTTCAAACGTCCCCGGTGACAATATTACTGAGGGACGGCAGATGTAAACATATGGCCTGCATAATATGGCATTGCAAGCACACAGAGCGCATGCGTCGGTTGTTCAGAGATCTTGAAAGACAGAGATATTATACACAGCGCTCTCTCTCCGATCACAAAATTCAAGTGGCTGACTCTCAACAGATATTTATGAATATTTATGTTAAAACATATAATAAAGTTATATTATTATCGTCGAACATAAACAGTCGTATGCAACTCGCCTATAATGATAATTAAGACACTCGTATGGAAATTATAAAACTCGCATACGCTCGTTTTATAAAAATACTCGTGTCTTAATTATAGTCATTATAGGCTCGTTGCATAATATACAATTTGTTATGATGTGTCTGTTATGTTGCCAACGATTGTAAGTCAATTGTATCAAAAATAGATACTTGCTCACTAAAAGCAGTATTGAGAAAACTAGGTACAATCTCAGTATTTGTCTGAAGGGATTATTTTTAGCCTTATTTTTAACATTTTGTAATAAAAACAAGATGTTCAGTAAAGAACATATAGCCTACTTTCTCCTAAATGCATGGGTATTGTTATAACTCTTTGTCCTTTTCAAGGAGTATGATTGAATGTTGGTTGTAGTAGCTTGTTGAAATACAACGTGCTATAGGGATATTAAACATGAATATGAGGTGCCCTTTGCTAGTGCTACCTCTGTAAAAAATTTCATTCATTTCGGTTTCACGGTGTTTGAATTGATATGGGGAATGTATTTGCACACATACATAGCCGCTATTTGCAAACTATTGGGCTCATGACCTTGTAGTCAGTCATAAGATGCTTTCCACAAAAAGGCATGTTGTTGGAAAATCTGGTAGAGATTAAATTATTAGGATGGTCGTAATTTGATTTAAGCTTTTAACATTTGGGTGGCCGTCATTCCGTTTCCGTCAAGATGGCGGCGATATAAAACTTGACACGGAGCTGCCCTTTGCTAGTGCTACATCTGTACCAAATTTCGTTCAATTCGGTTTCACCGTGTTTGAATTGATAGGGGGAATCGATTTGCACACATACTTGGCCACCATCTGCAAACTATTGGGCTGATGATCTTGCAGATTTTTCAGAATATGCTTCCCACATAAAGATATGTTGATGCAAAATTTGGTAGAGGCTAGATTATTAGGTTAGTCGTAATTTCATTTTAGCTTTTATCATATGGGTGGCCGCGATTACGTTTCCGTCCAGATGGCGGTGATATAAAACATGACACTGAGGTGCCCTTTGCTAGTGCTACCCCTGTACCAAATTTCGTTCAATTCGGTTTCACCGTGTTCGAATTGATGGGCTACATCACGCGTCATGGCGCGTCTCGCTCGGAAGTGATGGGCTCCATATCAGCAACGCTGTACAGCATTTCCCGGAGCGGCTAGCTGGTGAACCATGTCTTAATTCTCCGTACAAATACAAACCGATATAAAATAAATGAATTAATTTACCTATTTCACAGTCATACAGCATAACTTTTTGATGTATAAGGATTACAACGCAACCAAGAACAACATTTTCCAACGACCCCGAGCCGAGAAAGAGTTACCTTACAAAAATGATAACAACATTCGTTCTTGAACACACAAAATTTTGAAATTAATAAACCCGTTATACAACATTCCAATGTATATTGTGTTAAAATTTGGATTCGATCTGATGACGGGTTTGTGAGATAATAATTCTTAAGTGTGACGCATGGTTGAAACACGCTTAAAAACGGGAACTTTTTGTGCGTCAACTGCGATAAAAAATATTAAAATATAAATTAAAAGTTCCAAACCTACATGAACTAACGTAAAATCGAACGACGAAAATGATGATGTCATTGGATTTTATGAAGGTCTATTGGTTACTTCAAAACAACCTTCAAACTCGAGTGCACATAATATTTGGGTCGACAGTAAGCTTGCTATTACTGGGTGTCATAATATGTGACCTACCCTCCTATCTCTTCTCTTCATTAGCAGTCGCCAGAAAAATCTCTCCTCTCCCACTCGTCTTAATACCTCTTCATTTGTTACCCTATCTACCCATTTGATCATCATTCTCCTGTATCACCACATTTCAAAAGCTTAAATTATTCTCTTTTCCGCTGCACCATTAGTCCATTAGTACAACTCAGCAACTTTTCTAGGTTTAAGCCGTGCCTTGTGCGGGGATTCAATGGCCGTGAAAGACAAAATACCAACTTTATTGAAATAAGATTGACCAATTGCTCAGTAAGATAATTTAAGAAACAATAATAATTAGCGTGACAGCCGGTAGAATACGACACATTCGACTGTGAATATACGAAAAATAGCAGATCAAAATTGGCAAACAAAAATATTCAGTTAACAAAAAACAAATTTATAAAGAAAATGAAAGCATACCGTGCAAAATAGAAAAAATCTTAACACTGTAAATTCGAGTAAACTTCTGAAAGGTCGCTTACAACAACCATTCGCAAGAGTATAAAATTAGACTCATAATCACGATCGTATCCGAGCCCCAAAAGCAACCTCTATAAATAAAATATATCTCATTTTACGCGTATCAATGCGAGGACAACTTTCGTGGTTAAAAGAGGGAACTGAACCCAGCGTTTTAAGGCCCTAAAACGAACGGTTTTCGAGATATTGCCAGAAAACTATCCCCGGTCTGCGATATTTCAGCGGTTGCCATAGTAACGTTGATCTGTTTCTCAGAGGGAACACAGTTATTTGGGAATATCTCCGAAACCGTTCATTTTAGAAACTTAAAAAGTGTGTTTCGGGGTCCCTACAGGACCTCCGAGTATTGTTTCTCGTATCTGGTGGCTTAAAATGAGCTAAATACGAACTTTGTACCGACTGTCCTTGCTCAGTGCCAAAAGGGCCGAAAAAAGTCACTTACAAATTGAATTTTCCAAAAACCGTTTTTTAGTGGGCCTCTACATACTCGGATCAACCAACATGCAAAATTTCAGCTTTCTAGGTCTAGTGGTTTGAGCCCTGCGTCGATGACTAAATTTTAGATTGTCAATGCCAAAGGGCCGAAAAAAGTCACTTACAAATAGAATTTTCAAAAACCGTTTCTTTGTGAGCCTTTACATACTCGGATCAACCAACATGCAAAATTTCAGCTTTCTAGGTCTAGTGGTTTGAGCCCTGCGGTGATGAGTCAGTTTTGGATTATATATAAGAGATGAGACTTTCCAAGTCGATTTGCACGTAGAAATATGGATTACTAGCTGAAGTAGCCGTGCTTCGCTACGCGTCATAAATAAATTAAAATGTGAAGGTGACAGTTAAAACAGGGGATAGGCGAGGTGCTGCGCAGAGGGAGATTAAGGATGGAACATTTTGTCCAACTACACCGCTCGGCGTTGACCGTGTTTTATAGCACAAATTTAGGTTTTACTCGCTAACCGTTGGAGATACCTTTCGGATAGAAAATTTAATTTTAAACCTCGTATATGCCATCAAAAGTTTGCTATTTCTTAGCGTTGACTTTTTATTTGAAATGGAAATATGAAAGTTTGAAACCAAAGGGTGTAGTGACGTCACAAAAATGGTCGCCATCTTTAAATAGTACAAAGTATTGAAATCAAAAGTAGCCTATATGTTAACCAGGTAAATCAGCTACTTCCATGTAAAATTCATGTAAGTCGGACCAGTGGTTCTTGCGTGATTGAGTAATACACAGACACACACCATCTCATTTTTAGCCTCGCTTCGCTCGCGTCATAGTCGTGTCATATTGTTATTCAATGAAATGCAGGTTTAACCCCGTTAACACCACTTTAGTACCTCAATATACAAAAATCCCTCCTTAGTAGACTTTTTCGACACACAACAAACATAACCCCCTTATTCTAACTTTAATAGTTTTGATTGGTCGATGAGAGTGAACATCCAAAAATCCTTCCTTAGTGGACGTTTTTCTTCCAGAATTTCACCCCTCCCCATAGGCCCTTTAAATTAGATTTATGAAAAAAAAACAGTCGAACACCTACTTATTTTAATTATTTATTCATTTATTTATTTCTAAGCTGATTGAAACTCGGAGAAAATCAAACTCCTCGTCTATGTCGTTTAAGAGATACACGCTCCGTTAGGAATCTTTCAACCCCCACTTTTCATCCCTTTCACCTCATAATATACACCACATCTAAAAACCATTAATATTTTTTAATATTTTTATTGATTAGTATATATGCCAAGTATCACATCCCCAAATGAAACCACTCATGAAATATTTTTATTCAATGAAATGCACTTTTACCCCCTTAACACCTCTTTAGAACCTGAATATCCAAAACTCTTTCCTTAGTGGACGTTTTCGACATACTACTAACTTATCACCAAAATGTCATGTTTCTAACTCAAATAATTTTGGATGGGCGATGATGAGTGAGTGAGTCAGTCAGGACATTTTCTTTCATTTAGTTTTGAGAATTTCACCCCTCCCCATGAACCCCTTAAATTGGATTTATGGAAAAAAAACGGTCGAACACCTATTTACTTATTTAAAGCTGTTTTCCCCCTGAGTTTGATGTGTGAGTAAGTGATTCAATCAGTTAGGACACTTTCTTTCCTGTTTTTCCCACGAATTTCACTCCTACCCATGGGCCCCTTAAATTGGATTTATGAAGAAATGATCGAACTCCTATTTACTTGTTTTTAAGCTGCTTTTTCCGCTGAATTTCAAACTTATCGCCTATGTTGAATAAGAGATACAGTACACGCTCCGTTAAGAATCCTTCAACCCCCAATTTTCTCCCCTTTCACCTCATAATATACACCATACCGATAAACCCTTAGACATATGTCTGCTTATTTTGAATGCTTAGTTTATATGCCGAATATCACATCCCCAAATGAAACAACACGTGAGATATGTTATTCAATGAAATGCAAGTTTAACCCCCTTAACACCCCTTCAGAACATGAATATCCAAAAATCCATCCCTAGTGGACTTTTTCGACATACGACGAACATATCCCCAAAATTTCAAGTTTCTAACTGCAATAGGATTGCTGGGGGATGATGAGTGAATATCCAAAAATCCTTCCTTAGTGGACTTCCTTCCCCAGAATTTCATCCCTCCCCATGAGCCCCTTAAATTGGATTTATGAAAAAACGATCGAACACCGATTTACTACTTTTTCAATCTGATTTTTTCCCCTGAGATTTTTACTTTTGCCTCTGTCTTTTAAGAGATACTTGCTCCGTTAAGAATCCTTCAACACTCACTTTTCACACATACACTTCATAATATACACCACATCGAAAAACCCTCAGACATGTGTCTTCTTATTCTTAATGATGAGTTTATATGCCTAGTATCCCATCCCAAAGGAAACCAATCGGGAGATATTGTTATTCAATTAAATGCAAGTCTACCCCCTTAACACCCCTTTAGAAGCTGAATATCCAAAATTCCTTCCTTAGTGGACGATTTCGACATACAACGAACATAGCCCATTAATGTCATGTTTCTAACTTCAATAATTTTTGCTGGGGGATGATGAGTGAGTGAGTAAGTCAGGACATTTTTTTTCAATTATTTTTCAGAATTTCACCCCTCTCATGAACCCCTTAAATTGGATTTATGAAAAGAATGGTCGAACACCTATTTACTTATTTTTGAGCTGTTTTTCCCCCCTGAGTTTGATGAGTGAGTGAGTTAGGACACTTTCTTTCCTGATTTTTCCCCAGAATTTCACCCCTCTCCAAGAGCCCCTTAAATTGGATTTATGAAAAAACGGTCGAACACCTATTTACTTATATGTTATGCTGTTTTTTCCCGCCGAATTTCAAACTTCTCGCCTAAGTCGTTTAACAGATACACGCTTCGTTAAGAATCCCTCAACCCCCAATTTTCACCCCTTTCACCTCATAATATACACCACATCGTTAAGCCCTTAGCCATATGTCTGATTATTTTAACGATTAGCTTATATACCGAATATCACATCCCCAAAGAAACAACTCATGAGGTATCGTTATTCAATGAAATGCACGTTTACCCCCCTTAACACCTCTTTAAAACCCGAATAACAAAAATCATTCATTAGTTGACGTTTTCGACATACAGCGAACATATTCCCAAAATTTCATGTTTCTAACTTTAATAGTTTTAGCAGGGCGTGATGAGTGAGTGAGTCAGACAGGACATTTTCTTTCAATTATTTTTACAAGAATCTCACCCCTCCCCATGGGCACCTTATATTGGATTGATGAAAAAACGCTTCAACACCTATTAACTTATTTTTTAACCTGTCTTTTTCCCCTGAGTTTGATGAGTGAGTGAGTCAGTCGGTCAGTTAGGACACTATCTCTCCTTCTTCCCCCCAGAATTTCACCCCACCCCATTGGCTCCTTAAATTAATTTATGAAAAAACGGTGGAACACCGATTTACTTATTTTTAAGCTGATTTTTTTTCGCTGAATTTCAAATTTCTCGCCTATGTCGTTTAGGAGATAGGCCTACCCCCTTAACACCCCTTTAGAACCTGAATATCCAAAAATCCTTTCTTGGTGGGCGTTTGCGGCCCTTGAGAAAGCTGCAAACCAAATTTCATTCCAATTCGTTTGGTGGTTTCTCAGATTTCATGATGTATGTGTGAGTGAGTGAGTGATTGAGTGGTATTTGACAAATATCTAGTAGATAGTGTCAAGTCTTTGTTATGCTATACTCGCTTGACAGTGCTGTGTGAGCAGTCGAGTAACTAACGGGATTTCAAGTAAAGATCCTCATTTTCTATACCGGTAGTGCAGGGCGCAACTGGAATCCAGACGGCCGTGTATCGACTTGAGCTATGTTGCCATGGAAACTATCAGCCTTGCCATTCCTTCATGAGTATTATTTACGAATTTATTAGCCTTTGCTCGAGTGCAAAAGGGCCGAAATCAGAAGAATGAGAAAGACTATCGAAAATTCATGTAGGCAGCGGTTCCTTCTGGGTCCTAAACTATGTGTATGCAAAATTTGGTTGAGATTGGTGAAACGGTGTAGATTTGTATACGGAACAAACCCACCCACATACATACATACAGACTTTCACTTTTATATATAAGATAGCTCTTTTTGCGCGTATCAATGTGAGGAGCAATGTTCGTGGTTTCCAGTTCGAAGAAGTGGGAACCGAACCCAGCGTTTTAAGGCCCTAAAACGAACGGTTTTCGAGATATTGCCAGAAAACTATCCTCGGTCTGCGATATTTCAGCGGTTGCCATAGTAACGTTGATCTGTTTCTCAGAGGGAACACAGTTATTTGGGAATATCTCCGAAACCGTTCATTTTAGGAACTTAAAAAGTGTGTTTCGGGGTCCCTACAGGACCTCCGAGTATTGTTTCTCGTATCTGGTGGCTTTAAATGAGCTAAATCCGAACTTTGTACCGACTGTCCTTGCTCAGTGCCAAAGGGCCGAAAAAAGTCACTTACAAATTGAATTTTCCAAAAACCGTTTTTTTAGTGGGCCTCTACATACTCGGATCAACCAACAGCCAAAATTTCAGCTTTCTAGGTCTAGTGGTTTGAGCCCTGCGTCGATGACTAAATTTTAGATTGTCAATGCCAAAGGGCCGAAAAAAGTAACTTACAAATAGAATTTTCAAAAACCGTTTCTTTGTGAGCCTTTACATACTCGGATCAACCAACATGCAAAATTTCAGCTTTCTAGGTCTAGTGGTTTGAGCCCTGCGGTGATGAGTCAGTTTTGGATTATATATAAGAGATGAGACTTTCCAAGTCGATTTGCACGTAGAAATATGGATTACTAGCTGAAGTAGCCGTGCTTCGCTACGCGTCATAAATAAATTAAAATGTGAAGGTGACAGTTAAAACAGGGGATAGGCGAGGTGCTGCGCAGAGGGAGATTAAGGATGGAACATTTTGTCCAACTACACCGCTCGGCGTTGACCGTGTTTTATAGCACAAATTTAGGTTTTACTCGCTAACCGTTGGAGATACCTTTCGGATAGAAAATTTAATTTTAAACCTCGTATATGCCATCAAAAGTTTGCTATTTCTTAGCGTTGACTTTTTATTTGAAATGGAAATATGAAAGTTTGAAACCAAAGGGTGTAGTGACGTCACTAAAATGGTCGCCATCTTTAAATAGTACAAAGTATTGAAATCAAAAGTAGCCTATATGTTAACCAGGTAAATCAGCTACTTCCATGTAAAATTTATGTAAGTCGGACCAGTGGTTCTTGCGTGATTGAGTAATACACAGACACACACCATCTCATTTTTAGCCTCGCTTCGCTCGCGTCATAATCGTGTCATATTGTTATTCAATGAAATGCAGGTTTAACCCCGTTAACACCACTTTAGTACCTCAATATCCAAAAATCCCTCCTTAGTAGACTTTTTCGACACACAACAAACATATCCCCTTATTCTAACTTTAATAGTTATGATTGGTCGATGAGAGTGAACATCCAAAAATCCTTCCTTAGTGGACGTTTTTCTTCCAGAATTTCACCCCTCCCCATAGGCCCTTTAAATTAGATTTATGAAAAAAAAAACAGTCGAACACCTACTTATTTTAATTATTTATTCATTTATTTATTTCTAAGCTGATTGAAACTCGGAGAAAATCAAACTCCTCGCCTATGTCGTTTAAGAGATACACGCTCCGTTAGGAATCTTTCAACCCCCACTTTTCATCCCTTTCACCTCATAATATACACCACATCGAAAAACCATTAATATTTTTTAATATTTTTAATGATTAGTATATATGCCAAGTATCACATCCCCAAATGAAACCACTCATGAGATATTTTTATTCAATGAAATGCACTTTTACCCCCTTAACACCTCTTTAGAACCTGAATATCCAAAACTCTTTCCTTAGTGGACGTTTTCGACATACTACTAACTTATCACCAAAATTTCATGTTTCTTACTCAAATAATTTTGGATGGGCGATGATGAGTGAGTGAGTCAGTCAGGACATTTTCTTTTATTTAGTTTTGAGAATTTCACCCCTCCCCATGAACCCCTTAAATTGGATTTATGGGAAAAAAAACGGTCGAACACCTATTTACTTATTTAAAGCTGTTTTCCCCCTGAGTTTGATGTGTGAGTAAGTGATTCAATCAGTTAGGACACTTTCTTTCCTGTTTTTCCCACGAATTTCACTCCTACCCATGGGCCCCTTAAATTGGATTTATGAAGAAATGGTCGAACACCTATTTACTTGTTTTTAAGCTGCTTTTTCCGCTGAATTTCAAACTTATCGCCTATGTTGAATAAGAGATACAGTACACGCTCCGTTAAGAATCCTTCAACCCCCAATTTTCTCCCCTTTCACCTCATAATATACACCATACCGATAAACCCTTAGACATATGTCTGCTTATTTTGAATGCTTAGTTTATATGCCGAATATCACATCCCCAAATGAAACAACACGTGAGATATTGTTATTCAATGAAATGCAAGTTTAACCCCCTTAACACCCCTTCAGAACATGAATATCCAAAAATCCATCCCTAGTGGACTTTTTCGACATACGACGAACATATCCCCAAAATTTCAAGTTTCTAACTGCAATAGGATTGCTGGGGGATGATGAGTGAATATCCAAAAATCCTTCCTTAGTGGACTTCCTTCCCCAGAATTTCTTCCCTCCCCATGAGCCCCTTAAATTGGATTTATGAAAAAACGATCGAACACCGATTTACTACTTTTTCAATCTGATTTTTCCCCCTGAGATTTTTACTTTTGCCTCTGTCTTTTAAGAGATACTTGCTCCGTTAAGAATCCTTCAACACTCACTTTTCACACATACACATCATAATATACACCACATCGAAAAACCCTCAGACATGTGTCTTCTTATTCTTAATGATGAGTTTATATGCCTAGTATCCCATCCCAAAGGAAACCAATCGGGAGATATTGTTATTCAATTAAATGCAAGTCTACCCCCTTAACACCCCTTTAGAAGCTGAATATCCAAAATTCCTTCCTTAGTGGACGATTTCGACATACAACGAACATATCCCATTAATGTCATGTTTCTAACTTCAATAATTTTTGCTGGGGGATGATGAGTGAGTGAGTAAGTCAGGACATTTTTTTTCAATTATTTTTCAGAATTTCACCCCTCTCATGAACCCCTTAAATTGGATTTATGAAAAGAATGGTCAAACACCTATTTACTTATTTTTGAGCTGTTTTTCCCCCCTGAGTTTGATGAGTGAGTGAGTTAGGACACTTTCTTTCCTGATTTTTCCCCAGAATTTCACCCCTCTCCAAGAGCCCCTTAAATTGGATTTATGAAAAAACGGTCGAACACCTATTTACATATTTTATACTGTTTTTTCCCGCCGAATTTCAAACTTCTCGCCTATGTCGTTTAACAGATACACGCTTCGTTAAGAATCCCTCAACCCCCAATTTTCACCCCTTTCACCTCATAATATACACCACATCGATAAACCCTTAGCCATATGTCTGATTATTTTAACGATTAGCTTATATACCGAATATCACATCCCCAAAGAAACAACTCATGAGGTATCGTTATTCAATGAAATGCACGTTTACCCCCCTTAACACCTCTTTAAAACCCGAATAACAAAAATCATTCATTAGTTGACGTTTTCGACATACAGCGAACATATTCCCAAAATTTCATGTTTCTAACTTTAATAGTTTTAGCAGGGCGTGATGAGTGAGTGAGTCAGACAGGACATTTTCTTTCAATTATTTTTACCAGAATCTCACCCCTCCCCATGGGCCCCTTATATTGGATTGATGAAAAAACGCTTCAACACCTATTAACTTATTTTTTAACCTGTCTTTTTCCCCTGAGTTTGATGAGTGAGTGAGTCAGTCGGTCAGTTAGGACACTATCTCTCCTTCTTCCCCCCAGAATTTCACCCCACCCCATTGGCTCCTTAAATTAATTTATGAAAAAACTGTGGAACACCGATTTACTTATTTTTAAGCTGATTTTTTTTCGCTGAATTTCAAATTTCTCGCCTATGTCGTTTAGGAGATAGGCCTACACGCTTCGTTAGGAATCCTTCAACCCCCAATTTTCACCCCTTTCACCTCATAATAATACACCACTTCGAAAAACCCTTGGACACATTTCTGCTTATTTTTAATGATTAGTTTATATGCCGAGTATCACATCCACAAATGAAACCACTCGTGAGATATTGTTATTCAATGAAATGCAGGTTTAACCCCCTTAAGACCCCTTTAGACCTGAATATTCAAAAATCCTCCCTTAGTGTATGGTTTTGACATACAACGAACATATCCCGAAAATGCCATGTTTCCAACTTCAATATTTTTGGCTGGGCGATGATGAGTGAGTGAGTGAGTCAGGACATTTTCTTTCAATTTTTTTTCTTCAGAATTTCACCCCTCCCGATGAACCCCTTACATTTGATTTATCAAAAAAACTGTCGAACACATATATCCTTATTTTTATGCAGTTTTTCCCCCTGAGTTTGAAGAGCGAGTGAGTCAATCGGTTAGGACACTTTCTTTCCTGATTTTTACCCAGAATTTCAGCCCTCCCCATGGGCTCCTTAAATTGGATTTATGAAAAAAAAACGGTCAAGCACCTATTTACTTATTTCTATGCTGATATTTTCCCGCTGAGTTTCAAACTCCTCGCCTATGTCGTTTAAGAGATACAGGCTCCGTTAGGAATCTTTCAACCCCCACTTTTCACCCCTTTCACCTCATAATATACACCACATCGAAAAACCCTCAGACACGTGTCTTCTTATTTTTAATGATGAGTTTATATGCCGATTGTCACATCCCCCAATGAAACCAATCGGGAAATATTGCTATTCAATGAAATGCAGGTCTACCCCCTTAACACCCCTTTAGAACCTGAATATCCAAAAATCCTTTCTTGGTGGGCGTTTGCGGCCCTTGAGAAAGCTGCAAACCAAATTTCATTCCAATCCGTTTGGTGGTTTCTCAGATTTCATGATGTATGTGTGAGTGAGTGAGTGATTGAGTGGTATTTGACAAATATCTAGTAGATAGTGTCAAGTCTTTGTTATGCTATACTCGCTTGACAGTGCTGTGTGAGCAGTCGAGTAACTAACGGGATTTCAAGTAAAGATCCTCATTTTCTATACCGGTAGTGCAGGGCGCAACTGGAATCCAGACGGCCGTGTATCGACTTGAGCTATGTTGCCATGGAAACTATCAGCCTTGCCATTCCTTCATGAGTATTATTTACGAATTTATTAGCCTTTGCTCGAGTGCAAAAGGGCCGAAATCAGAAGAATGAGAAAGACTATCGAAAATTCATGTAGGCAGCGGTTCCTTTTGGGTCCTAAACTATGTGTATGCAAAATTTGGTTGAGATTGGTGAAACGGTGTAGATTTGTATACGGAACCAACCCACCCACATACATACATACAGACTTTCACTTTTATATATAAGATAGCTCTTTTTGCGCGTATCAATGTGAGGAGCAATGTTCGAGGTTTCCAATTCGAAGAAGTGGGAACCGAACCCAGCGTTTTAAGGCCCTAAAACGATTGGTTTTCGAGATATTGCCAGAAAACTATCCTCGGTCTGCGATATTTCAGCGGTTGCCATAGTAACGTTGATCTGTTTCTCAGAGGGAACACAGTTATTTGGGAATATCTCCGAAACCGTTCATTTTAGGAACTTAAAAAGTGTGTTTCGGGGTCCCTACAGGACCTCCGAGTATTGTTTCTCGTATCTGGTGGCTTTAAATGAGCTAAATCCGAACTTTGTACCGACTGTCCTTGCTCAGTGCCAAAGGGCCGAAAAAAGTCACTTACAAATTGAATTTTCAAAAACCGTTTCTTAGTGAGCCTTTACATACTCGGATCAACCAACATGCAAAATTTCAGCTAACTAGGTCTAGTGGTTTGAGCCCTGCGGTGATGAGTCAGTTTTGGATTATATATAAGAGCTTACATCAGACTAATTTACAGGAGCCCATACATGAGAGTGTTGCCAACATGATTCTATGCCAGCTGATAGGTCCAATCTTTGAATGCATGTACTGTATCATCCATACTATCAATTGGATTTCAACCAAATTTGGCATGTGATTTGCGCACTGGAGCAGATATGAATATGCATTTTATTTAGTGTCAACAGGGCGGCCAACTATTGAAAAATACACTCCATACTTTTTATACTAATCTTATTATCATAAAGTATGTAGGCCTACAGTTCTAAACTTAACATTCATATAGTACCTGCAAAAGTAATTAAATTTTCAGTAACCTATATACGACAGTGCTGCCAATGTGATTCTACGCGTGTTGATAGGTTTACTGTTGAATGACGTGTAACTTCCGTAATAATAAATGCAGTTCTTTCATAATTGGCACATATACAGGGTGTATCTTCATTATACCGACAAAAAAATCAGGGACGCTCTGCATTTTGTGTAAAAGACGATGCTGCAATCGGATTGGCGGAGAAAATTTTTCCCTTCGAGAAAATTAGGTTATCTTGTTACTTCCGTGCGCGCGATTGAAATCTACGCACTCGCCGTATTTGCTGACCCTGGGAGCAAGCCGCTGACCTCTGCTGTGCTTCAAGCATGGGAAGGGAGTGTGATGGAGACAGAGATATGCTGGCGGGCATGCGCAAGTTTCCTCGATCGCCTCGGCTTGCCGCATGCCCGCCAGCATATCTCTGTCACCTTCAATCACACTTCCTTCCCTTGCTTGAAGCACAGCAGTGGTCAGCGGCTTGCTTCCAGGGTCAGCAAATACGGCGAGTGCGTAGATTTGAATCGCGCGCCCGGAAGTAACAAAGTAACCTCATTTTTTCGAAGGGAAACATTTTCTCCACCAATCCGATTGCGGCATCGTCTTTAAAATAACACGCAGAGCGTGCCTCATTTTTTTGTCGGTATAATTAAGATACACCCTGTATAGATCATAATATTTCTACTTAAGTTTGGGCATCCCATTTATGGCAGTATCGCCAACCTCATTTTATGCATGCTGATAAATTTAATATTTAAATACATGTAACTTGCATACTATCTGTTGGATATTAATCAAATTTTGCATGTGCATTGTGTACCTTAAGGGATGGAACTAAGACTATATTTCGAGTCGCCAGTCCTGCCAACTGTTCATATATGGTCTCTATAATTTTAAGAAAAGTAGGCTCATTAGTTCGTCATGGAACTACTTGTTAATTATGAATTTAATCTTAATTTTTAGCCTACTTTTCACATTTTGCAAACATGAGGAAAAAGTAGACTTATGAGATTGATCCGGGAAAATGTGTGTCTGTGTGTCTGTCTGTCTGTCTGGCTGTGAGTGTGTCACCCCCTATCAACTCCTAAACGGCTGCAGCAATCAAAACCAAATTTAGTATAAATAAAGATGTGCACCGGAATATCTCACGTCCATATTTGAAAATGATGTCAGTGCTACCAACTGCTGAAAAAACGCACTAGAAATTTGAGCTCCATTTTGGATATCTTGCAAGGTATGCATGGGAGCTATTCCAAAATTGGCACACATGTAGATAAGACTATTTCACTTTAATTTCCAGGAGGCCAACCATGACAGTGTTGCCAAAATAATTTTAAGCCTTCTGATAGGTCCAATGTTTAAATGCATATAACTTCTACACTATCAATTGGATTTCAACCAAATTTTGTATGTAATATCTGTACATAAACAGATATGACTGAGCGTATTCTTAAGAGCCACCAGGGCTACCAACTGTTAATAATTGCTCTCTCTATTTTTTATCCAAATACCAATATATCAGAAAGTATGCAAGCCAACAGCTTTAAACTATCCACACGTATATTCTGACATTTTAGATAAATTTGGAGTAACTTATATACGTCAGTTCTACCAACATGATTATAAGCCTGCTGATAGGACCAATTTTTAATACATGTAACTTCTTTACTATCAGTTGGATTTCAACCAAATTTCGTATGTGCTATGTGTACCATAACAGATATGACTACAAGTATTGTTAAGAGCAATCAGGGCAGCCAACTGTTAATAAATGCTGTCTATATTTTTTACCCTTATATCAATATATCAGAAAGTATGCAAGCCAACAGCTCTATACTTTGCACACGTATAGCACCTGACATGCTAGATTAATTTGGAGTATTTAATACAAGGCAGTGCTGCCAACATGCCTGCCTGCTGATATGTCCATTTTTAAAATACATGTAACTTCTATACTAACAAATGGATTCCATCCAAAATTGGCACAACAAGATATCATAATATTTCAGATTATTTCTGACCAGCACACGCATGACATTGTTGGCAACATGCTTTTACGCGTGCTGATAGATCCAGTGTCTAACTGCATGTAACGTCCATTGGACTTCAACCAAATTTTGTATTCTGTACCTTAAGAGATGGAACTAAAAATATATTCAGTCACCAGGGCTGCAAACTGTAGTGCTTTATTAGGCTGCATTATACCAGGTATAATTTGAACTAATTAGATATTTCGATATCACCAACTTAATTTCGTCATTATTCTAGATAGGTTCATATTCTGTAGAATAATCATTGGCATGAAAAGTAGGCTGTATAGTTCTTCACGGAACTTCTTGTTTATTTTTAAAAATGAATTTTGAATTTTTTATTTTCATTTAGAATTTTTACTTTAATTTTTTTAATTTAAATTATTATTTCTTATTCTTTTTATTTTAATATTGTAATATTCTTCACATTTTTAGCCTACTTTCGATTTTTGCAAAAAAGGAAAGTAGAATTATGAGATCAACACAGGGCCAAAAATCGTGTCTATGTGTGTCTTTGTGTGAGTGTGTGTAATCTGAATGTCTGCCCCCCCCCCCTATCAATTCGTTGAACGAAATTTAATACAGAGGTAGCACTGGCAAAGGGAACCTCAGTGTCATGTTTTATATTGCCGCCATCTTTACCAAAACGTAATGGCGGCCACTCAAATGGTCAAACCTTAAATCAGATTACGACTAACCTAATCATCTGATCTCTACCAAAGTTTGCAAAGATATACCTCTATGCGGGGAGCGTCTTTTGATCAAACTACAAGGTCATCAGCCCAATAGTTTGCAGATGGCGGCCATGTATGTGTGCAAATCGATTCACCCTATCAATTCAAACACGGTGAAACCGAATTGAACGACATTTAGTACTGAGGAAGCACAATAAAAGAACACCTCAGTGTCATGTTTTATATCGCCGCCATCTTGACGGAAACGTAATTGCGGCCACCCAAATGTTCAACGCTTAAATCAAATTACGACTAATCTAATAATATGATCTCTACCAAATTTTGCAACGACATACCTTTATCTGAGAAGCGTCCTTTGACCGATCTACTAGGTCGCCAGCCCAACAGTTTGCAGATGGTGGCCATGTATGTGTGCAAATCGATTCCCCCTATCCATTCGAACACTGTAAAACCGAATTGAACGATTCTTGGTACAAAGGCAGCACTAGCAAAGAGCACCTTAGCACAAAATTTTATATCGCCGCCATCTTGACGGAAACGTAATGGCGGCCACCCAAATATTAAAATCTTAAATCAAATTACGACTAATCTAAACATCTGATCTCTTCCATTTTGCAACAATATACCATTATGTGGGAAGCGTCTTTTGACCAAACTACTAGGTCGTCAGCCCAATTGTTTGCAGACGGCGGCCATGTATGTGTGCTAATCGATTTTCCCCTATCAATTCTAACACGTTGAAACCGAATTGAACGAAAGTTGGTACAGTGGTAGCACTAGTAAAGGGAACCTCAGTGGCATGTTTAATATCACCGCCATCTTGACGGAAACATAATGGCGGCACCCAAATATTCAAAGCTTAAATCAAATTACGACTAACCTAATCATCCGCTCTCTACCAAAATTTGCAACAATATACCTTAGTGTGGGAAGCGTCTTTAACCCAAACTACAAGGTCATCAGCCAAATAGTTTAAAAATGGTGTATGTATGAATCATGCAATTGTTATAGCCTAATCGTAACTTACGATTCAACCAGGCCTGCCTACAACAATTCTGCTTATCGTACATAGTGTTTTATCCCTTGGTTGGGAGTGGGAAAAACACGATAGTGTAAATGTGTCAATTTAGAGAACTGCTTCCGAAATGAGAGTAGTTCCCCGTAATCGGGAGAGACTACTAGTGTAGTGTGTTGGTGTAAATGCTTAAGCTATTGGGGGCGTCCCTGCAAGATGCAATTATCTGTCAGGGGATGATTGTCTAGTGCCGGCTGCTAAACTAGCTTGCCAGCTGGGAAGGATGAGCTATTAAATGAATGTGCAGCGTCAATGATTCAGTGCTCTGCAGTCGAGTCGAGTGCTCGAGTACAATGGAATCTGACGATGTAGTTATTGGCTTCTGCGGTCACGGGCAATTGTGACGAAGGTCAGGTGGGGTATGAGGATGTGAAGTGGAGTGTGATTAGTAACAAGCGTGTAGTTTACTGACCATGTATTTATTGGTCAGTAGATGTTAGAAGCAGATTAGAATATGCATCCAGCATCTGGAATCCCTGGTACTTGAACCACATTAGTGAAATTGAAATGGTTCAGAATAAATTCCTAAGATATCTGCAGTATAAAATGACGGGTATTTATCCGAAATATGATAGCTATGGAAATCTTCTAAGTTACCTGAATTACACATCTCTGGCTAACAGACGAAAAATTGCAATTCTTGTTTTTGTCTTCAAAGTATTCAATAACCTTTTGTATAGTCCGTATTTAATATCACAGTTTAATTTACGTGTCCCACCTCCATCAACTCGACCTAAGTTTATTACATTTTACTCCCTAAGAACTAGAACTGAACAGCATAAACATTCCCCAATAATAAGATGGCGGCCAGCAGGTGTGTAGCAGTTAGAGTGCTCCAACTTTTCCTCGTGTTCTACCTAGTAAAAAGCTCAGTGGGTGCCTCGAAAAAGATCCTCGATCATTCTTTAACAATTGAAGACTCGTGTGTGAACTCGGACCTGAAGGAACACCTCATGGTAGTTTGTAAACTCAATATATCTTCTCTCACATGGTGTGGAAGCGAGGGGCTGATAGTCACGGCAGCAGGCAGAGGGCGCCCAACACTGCGCGGGGTTGCCAGACCGCCCGCTACATTATTACATCTCGTGGTGCTGTCTGTGGCTCTCAGTGGAGATGTGGAGATGAACCCAGGGCCGAATAAGGTGTGTATAATTTGTGATTCGAAGGGTCGTGTGAATCAGTTATTTGTGACATGCACATCTTGCCACTCTCAAGCGCACAGAACTTGTGCAAAAATCAGTGCTTCAAAACACAAAATAATCACCACTGGGAAACAATCGTGGCTATGTTGGAACTGTTCTTTACCTCAGTTCTCTAACTCATTTTTTAATACATCGACACAGAGTGCAAATAGTGTAGATAGTGACGTAACACCCTCGGATAGCAAAGCATTGTCCATTTTTTCCTTCAATGCTCGAAGTATAACATGTCCCTCCAAACAACCGGACCTGCGTTCTTGTCTCACAGCACTTAATCCGTCAATTGTGTGTTCAGGGGAGACATGGCTGAAAAAATCCACTAACGACCCAGAAATATTTCCGGTAACATACACCATGTTCCGCAAAGATCGAACCTGGACATCAGGGGGAGGGGTACTAATAGCCATGAAACCAGAGTTAAGGCCTGTTCGCCAACGGGAGCTTGAAACTGATGCTGAGGCTGTGTGGGTGGAATTCACGTGTGCGAACAATACATTTCTAATAGGCTCTGTATACCGTGCTCCAAATTCAACTCGGCACATCAATGATGAACTTTTGGAGTCCCTCCGTCGTGTACAATACATCCAGCACAAATACAAGGCCATTTACATAACAGGCGATTTTAATTTAGAAATAGACTGGCAAAACTCTCCTCCCACTCCCAAGGATCCCATTGCTAATGAATTCCTTACCGCATTCTACGATTTATTCCTTGACCAATTAATAACCGAAGCAACTCGAATCACACAAACTACACGGTCCACAATAGACCTATTCCTAACAAGCCTTCCTTCCTCCGTACAGAAAGCTGAAGTCATACCCGGTTTCAGTGATCACGCAGCCATCTTTACCACATTGCATTACAACAAACCACGCAGCAAGAGCACAGTGAGGACAGTATACAATTACAAAAAGGCAGACTGGAAATTGCTATCATCTTTATTCCTCAAACACCTTCCCACCCCATGTATTCTGGACACCAGCGACATCAACTCAGTGTGGCACGCCTGGCGAAATTGTTTCTTTGAATGTGTGGATATAGCTATACCGAAAATAACCATTAGTGGGAAGAAAAATTCTCCATGGGTGACGAAGGAAGTCATTAAAATGATTAGGAAAAGGAACGTTTTATACAAGAAATGGAAAAGTTGCTCAACTGACATCATGTGGGAAAAATACAAGAACATCAGGAACCAAACAAAGAAATTAATTCGCGAAACATACGACAATTATATTCACAAAATAAGCAGCACCAGTGAAATGTGGAAATTTTTGTCCAGAAGACGCGGCACCGCTGCGCCAGCCTCATTTCACTGTAACGGTACATTCCTCAGTGCACCCCAAGATGTTGCAACAGCGTTCAGTGACAGTTTCAAGCAGATCTTTTCTAAGCCGGATATGACCACGAACCTGCTTCTGCCAAGGTCATCACTTCCACCCCTCCCACTCTCCAACCTGTACTGCACAACAACTGAGGTGATTCAGAGCCTACGGAAGATTAGACCACATGCGGCGACCGGCCCAGATGATGTTCCCGGACGGATCCTGCTGCAGTGTGCGGAAGCATTAGCGCCCTCTCTGAGTGCGTTATTCAACCTGTCTATCAACCAAGGTTCTGTGCCGTGTGGGTGGAAATGTGCTAACGTGGTGCCAATCTATAAGCAAGGTGACAGAGAAGATGTTGCAAATTACAGACCGGTGTGTCTAACATCTATAATTTGTAAATGTATGGAGCGGCTAGTAGCAAACAGTGTGCTGGAATTCCTACGGGAGAACAATCTGCTCGACCCAAATCAGCACGGTTTCCTTCCGGGTCGTTCTTGCACTACTCTATTGACAAAAGTCATTGATGAGTTTCAGTTCTACTTGAATCAGCCAGAAGTGAAACAAGTGGACTGTATTACACTGGATTGGGCTAAGGTCTTCGATCAAGTGTCTCATGAAAGACTTTTGTTAAAGCTACAGCAGCTTAACATACGGGGTAGCTTACTTGCATGGGTGAGGTCATTCCTAGAGGGTCGAACACAGTGTGTGGTGTACGGAGGAGCTCGATCGCAGGCTGCTCAAGTTACTTCTGGAGTGATTCAGGGCTCTGTGATCGGACCTCTTCTCTTCACTATATATGTGCTCGATCTTCCTGGCTGTGTCACCTCATCAATGTCACTATATGCAGATGACACCGTGCTATACAGGGGCATTAAATGTGAAGAAGATTCCCTCTGTCTTAAATCAGCTCTGGACAACTTATCGCTGTGGTGTTCTGTGAATAATTTAAATATAAATGTACAAAAATGTAAATACATAAGAATAACCAGGTCACAAAAACCCATTGAGAATGAATACAAAATTATGAACAGTGTCAACCCACAGTGCACAAACTTAAAGCTATTAGGGGTAACAATCTCCGACACCCTGAATTGGAACATGCAAAGTGAAGAGGCAAGATGTAAGGCCACCAAAGTTCGGGGTTTCTTGTACAGAAACATGAGAGGTTGTAAACCTAGAGCCTTCAGGATGGCTTACACATGCATGGTCCGTCCGATATTAACGTACGGCTTACCTGCTTGGCATCCCACTACAGCGGAAAACATGAACAAGCTCCAGCGTGTACAGCGCCGCGCAGAAAGGCTAATAGCTCGTTATTCCCCTTCCCCTTTATCAAAATTTCCATCTATAGAGGCAACAGCCAAACAAATTGATCTAATTTTTCTTAAAAAATCCCTTACAAGTTCCATTAATATTGACCCTTTTTGCCGACTGTCATTGGCACATCGCTCAGTTCGGAGAGGACGAGGTGTAACCCTCGTTCCGCCCTTCGCACGTAGCAATGCTTACCTGACAGGTTTCTACGGCCGCTCAGCGCGGTTATGGAACGCGCTGCCAGGGGATGCCAAGGTCTTGCCTCTTAGGAAATTCAAGCCGTACGTAAAAAGTACATTGTATAAATAAACGTATGTATGAGTGATTGATTGTCTCGCTGAATGAATGAGTATCTGAATGGAATGAATGTATGTATCGCGTGATCGAGGTTATGAAAGTGCGTGCGTGAGAGAGTGAGTGAACAGGAAAATGTACTATGTCAATATTCTAAATATGTAAATACTGCAAATATCTTTGTAAAACTTGTAAATATTGTTAAAACAAATGTAGATGTAAGCTGTGCCTGTGAAGCATGAAATATGTATGTGGGGCTTGCCCTTTTTCACTAGGCCTTCCATACTTCGTGTACGATTTATGGTAAATAAATAATAATAATAATAATAATAATAAGTGCTATTCAATTATACAATGAACATTCAATAGCAAACAACCTCGACTTATTCAGTTACACATATCGTTCCTTTGTTTCTGCCTGCTGTGCGATCACATGAACTCGTACATTCCACATACCAATTACCTGCACAGTATTATTATATTTTCGTATTTAGTTGTAGAATTAATTTGCATTACAATCTCAGCATTATGTCTGTCAATTATATTATAATTTGATAGAATTGTGTAACCAAATGTACATGTGTTTCTTTTTATTAGGCATATGCCTGTTAGAAGCACAATAAATCCAAATAAATAAATAAATAAATAATAAATAAATAAATGTAGTTTGATGTCCCTCTTGGGGAGTTTAGACAAATATAAAATACAATTTGTGATGTGTACCAGTTTAGGGTAGGTGTTTACAAGAATTAAAGGAGTCTGAGCACAAACTGATTCTCACCTGGCGAAAATCTGGAACGGACGTCGGGCAGGGCCGCTGGCGAATAACAGAGTAGAACAGATAATCCTTCCCTTCTGGGCTCCGTTCTTATACGTTTTGGTGCTGCTTGGTCAGCATTGCGTCAATGTAGCTGCCCCAGATAGTTGTTAGTGTAAATAATTGTGTGTGTTTTGCAAGTAGTTGGCTAACCTCCTAGGCTTAGGTGGCCGCCGCTTGCTGTGTAGAGATATGTCCTGGAGTTATGGTGTTTCCAGTTGGGGTGGTTTTGGCGAAAGATGGCGGGATGGCTCTCAGGGGTACTGCCCCCCGCCCCCCCCCCCCCCCCGGGCTGTACAATTCCCCCTCATCGATTAGTTCGCGTCCTCGCGAACGGGAAGTAGAGTAGCTGTGTCGTTGCGATGATTTTTTCGTCGTTTTCTGCTTGTACCTCTTCTTCTTTTCCTTCAGTGTTGGTGTCGTGTAGATGTAGCGATGTCGTGTCGTTCTGGTGTTGATGTGAGTCTAGCGTGTGCTCGGAAGGGGTGAGTTTTGGGTATACATAGTTAATTGTTGATCTAAAATTAGTCACTGTGAATTTTGACACTGGAAATAGTAACAATAAAAATACAAAAAAATGATCTTGTAGTTATATGCATGTTGGTATTATCCAGGGAGGAAAAAAACCATGGCTGGACGGGTGGTTGTGCCGTCCGGCGCTGTGTGGAGAAAAAATTGCTCCCTGCAATGTATTGTGTAAAAAAATGGAAGAAAATAGAAAAACAGGTGCCCCAGGGTATAAGTTAAAGGTATATCAGAAAGGTTTATTGTTGGGATGAAACGGGACACCTTCACAAATTTTGGCGTTAGTAGAATAAAAAGGAAAGAGACAAAAGTGTGTAGAGATGTGTTTGGTGTTAGGATGTTGCAGTGCTTTATGTGTATTTTGCATATTCGACGGTTTTACAGTTTCTTACAATTTTTGGTTACAATTGTTACGTGCTATGTTTTAATTATAGTATTATTACCACTAAAGCTCATGAGTATCTTTCTCCTGTGTATATGGCCATAGCGCTTTTCCTTCTTGGCCACCTTTATCTTGTGCCACTCATCTGTGGCTTTTGACCTGCCACTGTGGTTTAGTGGCTAAACCGTTCACCTGTTGTCGTGAATTTCCCTCCGTGGGTGGATGAATTCACCTTTGATGGCTAGATTTGGCACTTACAAGATTGTACCATTCCGGCCATCGCATGTCGCTCATTATTTAAGCGGTTTCATATCTGTAATTGCGTCAGCATCACTCGGTGCCCCACGGTCACCTTACGTTGCTGGCCGCGGCGTCGTCACCTTTAGGGGTGCCACTGAAAAATGACGAAGATTAGTGGGTTTGTGTGTGAGAGATAAGTAGTGTAATTCATTGTTGGAAATATATTTACAATAGACATGTTTATACTCCTCGTGCTCTGTAAAATAAAATGCATTAATGGCCATTTTATATGTGGTTCTGTGCATGCCGTTGCTTCCTGGCTTTCCTGCATTCCTGAAAGTGGATTATGTTATTATGATTACAGTACATGTATATATATATATATTTCCCTCGCTGCGCTTATTATATGGCTTAAATGTAATGCCCCTTAAGACTAATTTAGTCTAATTTAGCCTAATGTTAGTCCAGCTTAGCCTGAGTCGGCTGGATCTTACCATCCTGTCTGTATCTTTCGTCTTTTCTCCGTGTATTTGTGTGTGTAGCCCGCTATAGGGCGGTGTAGTGTATCAACTTTGTTGCGGCTATGACCATGGTCTTTGACGATCTCTGCCGTATCGATGGAGCTCTTTCTCTGAAATTCAAATACATATTTTATGAAATACCCTTGGCCATAAATCTTCTCTCGCACCGCTGTGGCCGGTCAGCTTTGGTTGCTGTGCCGAGCTGTCGCATATATCGCTTTTGTATGGGTCGGCTGGCTCCTGTGCCACCGCCCTTGGTGCGCCTATCGTGCTGTCGCCTATTTTCATTAGAATTATTGTTACTATTATTATCGCTTTATCGGACTTATCCTGGCAACGTCTAGCCGCCAGGTGCCGAACGCTCTGTCTAAGCTAAAAAAAAAGTGCTTAGCCTAAAATATTAAAAGAAGAAATATATATATTGTATTTACAAGCCGAAATGGTCCTTAGTCTAGTGCCGAAATGTACTGTAGCTACTGTTTCACGACAGTGCTTATTAAATTTGCTTCAGTCTAAGTTGCCTTTTGAATGCAACTGTATCTTATATACTAGAATTTTGATCGGAGGCTCGTCCGGTCGATTTCTCTTCCGGGGGCCCTTGTAACCTATTGCCGGGACCGGAACCCAGCAATGGCTCGTAGTCCCCTCCCTTAATACTAATTGTCGACATCGCTCTCTTAATAATTAGTATAGGCCTGGGCGACTGCGCTGATAAAGAGCAAACGCCTCGCTCGGATATCCTGTCCGCTGATCTTATACCTGCCTGTGTTGGCATTATTCGCCATTTGTTATTTATTTGTATATTTATGCTGGGTTGCCCACCGAACCCCTTTTGGCAGCCCGTTGCATACCTATTTAATATCTCTGGCTGCCCGGTGCGTGACCATTTAAGCTCTGGAGACTCGGTGTCATCCATTTATATGGGCACGGAACCGAATGATCGCATTCATTCCATATGCGTTATGTATTATTCATTTGTTATCATTTATTTGTTAAATCGTCTTCACCTTCTCTTCCGGGAAAAGGACTTGGCGGATCTAGAATTGGTCCCGCTGAATCCTGAGATCCTTCTTCACTTCCGCGAGTGGAAAACTAACTTCCCGCCATAGAAGGTCTACTTAGGTTACATGCTAACTAGAAGTCTAGTCCTAATGTGGTCGTCTCTAGGTTCGTCTCCTGAGTCTAGTGTGGAGCTGGCTAATTCTCCCACTAGCCGTCAAAAGTCTCCCCTGCAGGTTTGGCTTCGATGACCGTAGCACATAGTGGGTGTAACTGTCTCCGACAAGGGGGTAGGCTAGACACACCCTAGATCTTGACGTTTGCCCGCGCTAAGTCATCGATGCTTTAACCCTTCGTCTATCAGTCATTGATCTGGGTCAGGAACTGTTGGCGTCTTGCCCCGTCCCTGCCCTTCCGTGGAGCTTTTTCTTCCTCCGTTTACATCTCATCACCATCCTGTGTGATATCAGACTCATTTTTTAAAGAATAAGTGTGATTTGTAAATATTTTACCATCTAATTGTGTAAAATTTTTAGTGTTCTGGGGTTGTGGGATCTTCTAAATGCATTGTCTACTTTAGGCTTGTAATTGCCCTGTCGGATTTCCAGCGGTAATGCCTTGGTAATTTCCTGAAGGCGTTAGTGGGTTTGTAGGGCGTTGGGTCCCTGTTATTAGGATCCGGGGGTGTTATTGGCTGAATGGGCTTAAAGCGTGGTAGGAGGGGGTTGTGCATAGTTGGTCTCCATGTTAATGGTGGCCGGGAGCCAGTGATGCTGCTAGGAGGTCTTTACAGTGAGTGGATGGGGTAGGTTTTTCCCAGGTGTGCAAAATTTTAAAAGTGCCATGCAGGTGTAATAACAATAATAATAATAATATCCCTGGTATGTGGATAGGATATTCCATGCATTAAGATGGATATGAGGCTTGTCCGCTCTCATTTCGGGATAAGACATGGGTCAAGGTATAATAAGTCTATGTCCCTTGCATGCGGGATTATTTAATAAAAATACTTGTTAATATAATTATGGCCTCATCTCTTTACACAGAGAGTGCATTGCGCTTAATATTGTTTCCGACTCACCCCTAATATTCAGGTGTAGGCGTTTAGGGCCAAGGTGTAACATACCATGATTTGTGAGGAGCATGAAGTCTATCAACCCCGATGTATATTTTGAAATGTAGTCTAGCTGTTTTTATGTATCTGTTTGTTTGTGTTGGATGGCGTTGTAAGTGACAGGGTATGTAGGGAGAAGGGTGTTGGAGTGGTAGCCCGCAGTTGGTACCATAGCCATCCTGATGGTATTATCCATCTCTGTTCTTGTTGTGGTGTGTCATCCTCTCTTGGTTACTATATGTTCCTTGGGATGTACGCTGGCTAAGTTGGGATGCCATAAAGCACCTCCTCTGTCCTAAAATAGCAGTCTGTGGAGTGCCTGTCGGTCTGTGAAACCTATGTTGTGTAGAAATGTTTGTGTCTGTTGGCACTGCCCTCAGGCTGCCCTTAGGAGGTTGGAGTGCAGTGACGCTGTGACATCACGGTCTAATCTGGTTTCCTGTTCATAACGTTAGCGTAGCAAGTGACTGTAGGTATAAATTGTCATGGCCTGATCGTCTGTAATGGTTCTTAAAGATAATAAAAAAACAAGAAAATAAGTTATTAGGGGGGGGGGTTGTTCCCTCATGGAATCTGTCTGCATCCGCCCCTGATTGTTGGGCGCGTGTGGGAAGTGAGTGTCCGTGGCTGTGATTAGCGTGGCTGCGTGTGTGAGTTCGCGTACCGCTGCCGCACGCTGGCGCGTGGGACGTTATCGGATAAGTCTTATCTTGTGTCGCGTGGCTAATTGTCTGGTGGCGCGTGTTGCTTGTTAACAGCCTTGTAGACATGTTCCTGTATTCCTGAGATGAATCCGGTCCACAGTATTTGTGTATTAGTGGATGCAAGGCCTATTGTAATGGCGCTGAATTTTGTGTCAACATCCTTGTCACTGTATGTCGTTATGTTATTGCTTTTGTGTGAGTGTCATCATGTCTGCGTGTCATTGTCACGTCTGGCTATGAAAAAAATGTCTACCGGCAATAGTGTTTTGCAACGCGCTGGAATTCGCTTATTCACAACGCAGTGCTTTTTTGTGTGTTTGTTTTTGTATCCCTGTTTACAGGAAGCTTCTAATGTTACGTGAAGGCTAACGAAACGTGACTTTCGCTACCGTCTGCATGTTGACATGTGTTTTGCATTCTAGTAGGGCCAATGTGTTAACCTGTGATACTTTCGCTCCCAAGCTTACTTGGAGTTTGCTTCCGCAATACCTCTGCTTTATGTAATTATCTATAATTTGTGTCTAGCAAGTCTATTGCCTGTGTCCGGGGTAATCCAAATTTGCCATGATTTTTGGCCCAATATGCGGTGTTACCTGTTTTGTGTGGGAAATTGTCTGTGAGAGTGGCGTCCCCCGTATTCAGGTGTCGGGCACTATGGTTCAAAAAAAATGTATTGTGGTCTCTGTATCTATGTTAAAGAACCTTCCTGTGTTCATGATTGCGTGGCTCAATCGTTTATGTGCTTGTATATGGCATTAGTACAATGCATCTGTCACCTCTAGTGTATGTTTGAAGCGTGTGCACTGTAATAATATGCCATTTATATACGCATAATTTAAACATTCTAATGCCTATTTTCACTATTGGCTATACTCTATGGGGCACAGTGTCTGTATGGGGCCCTATGGTTTTTCTGTAGGGGATGGTGTATGCATGCTGTTTGTGGGCTTCTGCCCGTGTAATTGTCTGTTCCCATGTCCGTATTCCTGTTTTAATTTGGACGTACTTGCGGATTGCCTTAATTTTGGCCAATGTCCGTCTAAGTGGGAGTAAATTTTCCCCTGTGAATGGGTCTATCTGGTGTCTAGTCGCGCTGGCTGGGTTTTCTGACCTTCTATGTTGAAAAAAACCCGTGTGTTGTATGTAACTGCTCTTTCGTCGGTCGACAATTTTTGCCTGTCACGGCGTCCGGTTTTACTGGGTATTCGGACCCGTGATCCCGTGTAGCGCTCCGTGTTTTATGTCTGCGTTGTCTGTTGGGATTTTGTACGTTCCTAGTGTGGCCTCTGATTGTGTTGTCGCGCCAAAAATGCCATTGGCTAGCTTCCTTTTTGGCACGTCTGTATCGTGTTTCTGTGTGTTCGCACATGCCTTGGTCTAAGGCCTCGGTACTACAATTTCTGTGTTTTATGTACCATGTCGCGTATTGTATGTTTGAGATACGCGTGCGAAAATATACGTTAGTGTGAGTGTTTTGTGTTATTCGGGACGACCCTCGTACTTTAATTTCGGGAGTTATCCGGCTTTGAAAATGGTGTGAATGACTGTGTATATTACTACCGGAGTGAAAGTGCTTCTAGCCCGTCTGATACACGCGAAAGTCGCATACTCATGTATGTCTTATCGCTGACTGGCGATAGTATCAAGTTTCAATTGTGTAGGAAGTACTTGCTTGCCGGTCTGGCGGTCCGCTTACCACATGTGTCGAGACAATGTGCGTACGTTTGCTGACGCGCCTTTCTAATGTCTACATATACAGTGTGTCTTGGGTTCCTCGTAATGTAAAAGACCCTACCTCTGTTCATATATTGTGTCCCCAACTTTTGTGTTATTGTAAACCTGGGGTGAATATATTCGTCGGTGGTAGTTAGATGTCTTTATGTACGTGTGTCTCCGGGCATCTAGTCGCGTGTTTGGTGACTAGGTGTCGGAGGCGGTTTTATTATTATTTTATGTGTATTAATCCCTGTTAGCGTGACTGTCCCTTATTGCTGTATCCTCCAATGGGATAGCTACCCGACCTTGCATTCCTGGTATTCAGAAGGTCGCGGGTTCGAGACCGTCTTTGTTCAGGATAATTATTCCTGGTGCCTTTTGGGCCTGTGTCTCTGGGACAGTTTTGTTAGTGTTATTGACTCTTTGTATGGTATTTACGTTAAGTGTGTGGCCTCAAAAATAAATTATAGTATTTTCCCCTGAACCGTGAGTGTTATCCCATGATATTTACGCTTAGTTTGAGCGACATCATAGGGGACAAGAAAAATTCCTGCTATGGGCAGTGTAATAAATAACGTACACCAATGGATCAAATATATACAGTTCACCTTGGGTAATTCGAACTTCAAGGGTTAGTAAAAAAAATTCGAGTTATCCAAAAATTCGAATTAAGAAAGTTCTTTGAAAAAAGTAGAGAAAATATATTGTATCACGTTTACATAATGATTTACGTTCACCAATGCAGATTAACAGACGACGGTACCTTATAAAGATTGTATCGTGAATAATCTCAAAAGTTTCGAATGAAAAATAGAACCTAAATGTACTATTCACCTATTTAACGACGTTAGTAATACAGTAATCTAGTTAAGTCTCAGAGAAATCTACTGTTTTTCAAAATAGTCTGAGATTCTTAACTGTTTCCTACAAATAAGTCTCTCTGCCATCACAAAAGAATCTAGCAAATTGTAGGAACGGAAGACAGAACAACTTAGTCATTTCTATTTAAAAAGACCCGCCTAAGCTCTGTGATGTGGTTTGTTGCTTAGGCTGCACTCGGAACAGTTCCTTCAGGAACTGAGCCATATGACCCAACTGTTTGGCTTCCGAATGGCTTTTTACACTAAAAACTTTGAATTATCCAAAATATAATTCGAATTACCCACGATTATAAACCATTGATTGCCTATAAAATGCTAGGGGCCAAGAGAAAAATTCGAATTAAAGAAGATTTTGAATTATATAATTTCGAATTAGCCACGTTCCACTGTATATACATGTAAAATGTACAGTTTTGTGCATGAGTTTTTGCGTGTTTACCCTTTACAGGGGTAGAACCTGTCTTTTTGTGTCGATTGTAGTGTACGCGCCCCCGTGAAGGTCTTCGGAACGTTTCGGCATTTTAAGTGGAAAATTCTGTGTGTGGGAATATTTAACCATGGGCTTGCGCGGTCAGTGGATTTCACTACATTGCGCGCTTTCTCGCCCGTCGGGGTGAATTACTGCGCCCTGTTATGAAGGCATAGGCTTCAGGTTCCCATTGAGGCGCTACTTTACTATCTTTCAGGGGTGTTTTAAGTAAAGCAGGCCTATGCCTACGTTCCCCGTAGAGCCTGTAAATAATCGTAGGTATGCTGGCGCCTGAAGGGCTGTGTTGGGTCTGCGCTCCCCTATTAGCGTCTGAGTGCGTGTATGCCCTCTTGTCTGCCTAGCCGCGTGGGGAGGGCAGTAAAATTTTCCTTAAACTCTGTGTATTTTGTTGTGGATGCAAGATAGTGTGTGCAGGCGTGTGTGTTACACCCTGGTGGCCTGTAAATAATCCCCCTGTATGACTTTGCACTGGGGGTGCATATGTTAGTGTCCGCTTCCGCTCTGGCAAAATTGCCCTCTGAACGGGCGGTAAGGATCGTATAATTGTCTGTGAGCGCTTGAGCAGCGTATTGGAGGGTAGTCTGGCCGCTTTCTGGCCTGTGGCCACGGTAGACTCCTTCCCTCGCGTCTGCCTATGTGTGTAGGTTTGTATGGGCTTATCGTGCTGTGGCACGGTCTCTACGTCCTCAGCCCATGACGTGGTTTCCTCCAGGTTTCTCACTGTGTTATGATGTGTGCCTGAGAGCCCTGGCGTCAACTCCCTCTCGTTCGTCCGTTCTAAGGGGGTTGGCGTAGGTTCTGCCCCTCGGTCTGGCAAAATTGCCTCCCGGACCGGAGCTGAGGGACGTGTGTTCATGTGAGCTTGGCCCTGTAGTATGTTGGAGGCTAGCCTGACCGATTCCTGGCCTATGGCCACGGCAGACCCCTTTCCCCTTGTTTGGCGGTACGTGTCGAGAGGGACATCCCCGCGAATTGCCGAGTCAGCGTATCTACGCCTATGTCCTCTCCTAGCTGGGCCGGTGGCCCTGCCACGAACTCAAAGATGGCCTTGTTGGTTTGGAGTTCCCGGTACTTTTCCCAAATTTGGGCGTACTGCCTATTGAGGCATATGGCCTGTTGGCAAATTGCTGTGTTGACGTGTTTGCGTCCTGTACAGTTCTGTGGCCGCCAACTGGAGAAACACCTGTTCGCGAATAAGCTCCCTGTATTGGGCATATAAAATTGTGTAGTGCACCCTCATCCTCTCTAGGGTTGTGTTATCTATTGTAGGGCCATGTGTAGTGATTAATTGGTCGTATATCCTGTTCCTTTGGACATGGCTCCTATTGAGGTGTTCATGTATGTTACTTAAGTGTTTGTGTGTGCATCTCAATTGCGCTGTCTTACGCTCTGACGGGGTGCATGGCTGTTTGCCTTGTATAGCTCCAACCTTTGTCTGGAGTGCCCGTATTTGTGCCTGTCGCCTTGTATATGCCTCTGGCACCTTAGTAATAATGTAAATAATATTGGTGTAACCCTATTGCCTCTATGGCTAACAATCCCTGTTGCTTCTGCATGTGGTGCCATTCTGAGTTAAGGGTGGGTATAAAAAGAAATGTGTGTGATATTTCTGATTCTTTCCAGGGGGGGGGGTACAAAAATTTCCCTTGTGTTCCTAGAGTGAAGGGAAAAATAATGCTTTCCCTAAAAAAATCAACTTTTTCGCTTGGCTGTTTGCGGTACGGATCGCTTCTACCACGAGGGCTCGTTATTTGAGTCCCTACCCTTATTTTGCGTGGTAGCCGCGCCTCCACCAAATATGATTCATCCCTTGGTTGGGAGTGGGAAAAACACGATAGTGTAAATGTGTCAATTTAGAGAACTGCTTCCGAAATGAGAGTAGTTCCCCGTAATCGGGAGAGACTACTAGTGTAGTGTGTTGGTGTAAATGCTTAAGCTATTGGGGGCGTCCCTGCAAGATGCAATTATCTGTCAGGGGATGATTATCTAGTATCGGCTGCTAAACTAGCTTGCCAGCTGGGAAGGATGAGCTATTAAATGAATGTGCAGCGTCAGTGATTCAGTGCTCTGCAGTCGAGTCGAGTGCTCGAGTACAATGGAATCTGACGATGCAGTTATTGGCTTCTGCGGTCACGGGCAATTGTGACGAAGGTCAGGTGGGGTATGAGGATGTGAAGTGGAGTGTGATTAGTAACAAGCGTGTAGTTTACTGACCTATTTATTGGTCAGTAGTTGTAGTTTGATGTCCCTCTTGGGGAGTTTAGACAAGTATAAAATACAATTTTTGATGTGTACCAGTTTAGGGTAGGTGTTTACAAGAATTAAAGGAGTCTGAGCACAAACTGATTCTCACCTGGCGAAAAGCTGGAACGGACGTCGGGCAGGGCCGCTGGCGAATAACAGAGTAGAACAGATAATCCTTCCCTTCTGGGCTCCGTTCTTATACGTTTTGGTGCTGCTTGGTCAGCATTGCGTCAATGTAGCTGCCCCAGATAGTTGTTAGTGTAAATGTTTGTGTGTGTTTTGCAAGTAGTTGGCTAACCTCCTAGGCTTAGGTGGCCGCCGCTTGCTGTGTAGAGATATGTCCTGGAGTTATGGTGTTTCCAGTTGGGGTGGCTTTGGCGAAAGATGGCGGGGTGGCTCTCAGGGGGTACTGCCCCCCCCCCCCCGGACTGTACAATAGGGAGGTTTAAATGTCCTCAAAGAGGTGACCGGTGGGATATTAGCTTATTATAACAGAATGTGTAACCGTTGAAGTGACTAACATATCAGGCTTTCCGTGCCATATAGTTGTTGGCCTGTGCCGTCCCGTTGCCAAAATGGCCGCTTTTTTCTCGTAAATACATATTGTTAGATGATATGTTACCCCATGTTGTGTTGTTCCTTGACAACATGCTTATTCTGAGAACATGACCACAGAATTCGGCCAAACCCCTGTGTTCCTTGTTGTAAGGTGGAGCTGTTAAAATGAATGAATGAATTAAGAGGAAGAATAAAACCTGTAGTCTTGTTTCTGTTCGGACATACGTATACCAAGAGGAAGAATAAAAGGGGTAGTTTTATTTCTGTCCTGACATTTAGTGGTGAACCCGAAGTGATTAAAAGCCGGTATCGGTAAGTCGATATTCTTACATTATTATCATAACAAAGTAAAATTCGCAAGATGATAGCAGCCGTGAAAAGACGCAAAGCAGTAAGATAAATTTTTACTAAGAATTACGACAAGTTTATTGAAGAAATTGGCTGTGAAAATCCCGATAGAGAAGTTGTGAAAACGAAGTTTACGACTGTTGAGAGGTTAGCGGCTGACCTACACAACCTAGATGATGCCGTCATTTCGTTCATGTTGGAGGATGAAAATACTAACTTTGAAGCCGATTGTTCAACTTCTGAACATTATAAAGAAAAGATGGACCGTGCAAGAGTAAAGATGGAGAATTTTACTGAGGCTAGTCAGGTACAATTCGTAAGTGTGGCGCAATCAAATGCTTCATCACCGAATGCAAATAAGAGAAAATTAAGGCTTCCGAAAATAGAATTAAAGACCTTTAGCGGCGAGATTAAAGATTTTCTAAGCTTTTGGAGTCAGTTTAAGAGAATACATGAGGACGAAGAGATGGAAAATGAAGACAAGTTCCAGTATCTGATCCAAGCGACTGTCGAGGGCTCAGGAGCGCGAGAGATTGTGGATAGTTTCCCTGCCATCGCGGAACACTATGAGAATGCTATTGAAAGTCTGCGAAATCGATTTGGTAGAGAGAAACTTTTAACGGAATATTATGTGCGGGAACTGCTGTCATTAGTGATCAAGAAAGCAGTCGATGCAGAAAGCAAGAACGTTCGCGACCTCTCACGGTTTTATGACAACTTAGAAGCTCACCTGCGTGCGCTGGAATATATCGGCATTACATCGGACAAGTATGCAGCCATGTTGTTTCCACTTATATAATCTTCCATCCCAGAAGATATTCTGAAGATCTGGTTACGAATTCAGCCAACAGATCGTGAGGAAATTAACGATGATGGAAGTCGAGTCTATGGAGATCGCTTAAAACATTTGTTGTTATTTCTGAGGAAGGAAGTATAAAATGGAGAAAGAATCTCGCTGGCAAGGGCTGGGTTTAAATTAAGTGAAGACAAGGTCCAAAGAAACAGGAAAAAGTACATGCCCCTGGACGAAGCCCCTGCAACTGCAATGGATCTACTCTCCTGTGAATACAAGAACACTAGAGTTGTCTGTATATTTTGTGACAAGTCTCATGAAAGTAAGGAATGCTTCCAGGCACAAAGATTATCGCTGGAGAAAAAGCAATATATCCTGAGAAAGAAGAACGGATGTTTCGTCTGCTTGAAGTCAGGGCATCGAGCAAGGGATTGTAAACACAAAGTAAGTTGCATTGTTTGTTACAGGACGCATCATACGATTGTATGTCCCCAATTGGCAGACAAGCAGAAGCAAGCATCAGAAGAAATAGCGGAGAAAATGCAGAACGTTTCACTGTCAAATCAGTCAAGTTCAGAAGTAGTTCAGACCCTTTTAGTGAATCTTGAGAACGACGGAAAATTTCGTACTGTAGGGCACTTATTGACACTGGCTAAAAAAGATCGTATATATTGAAGAGAACTGCGGAGGCACTGGGATATAGAGCGGTTGAGTCTGAAACCGTGGTGCATGCACTGTTTGGGGGAGGTTCAACGAAAAAAATGGAACACAAGCGCTACAACCTTAGATTGAAGAGTTTGACAGGAGGCTTTTTATGAGAGGTCCAGATTTTGGATCAGCCCCTAATATGCGGTGGTATTGCCCGCCCTAAAGGTGGTTGCTGGCTCGAAGAACTGAAAGCGAAGGGGGTTCATCTTACTGACCTAGGAGAGTGACAGCCACCTGTTGAAATACTGTTAGGAGCAGATGTATTAGGAGAATTGTACACTGGTACCATAAATGAACTGCAGTGTGGCCTTACTGCTGTGGAAACGAGACTGGGATGGGTTGTTTTGGGCAAGTTTATTACGGAAACTGAGTCCATAACCCATGCCACTATGCAAATTACGCTCCTAACCCACACCTATCGATTACCGGACCTTTGGAATTTGGATGTCTTGGGTATCACAGACCCCTGTGAAGGGCGAACAAAGGAAGAGTTAGATACTGCAGTACAAAAACATTTCAAGGAATCTGTGAAAAGGGATAGTGTCGAAGAATTACCTGATAATCGAGGGGTAGCAGAGAAGAGACTGATGTCGACGACTTCAAAACTCTGTGCTATTGGGAAACTTGAGTGCTATGATGAACTGTTACAAACTTGGCTAATGGAAGGAGTACGTCTAGCCATGCAAGTGAAGAAGGGGTTGAATATTACAGACGTGAGGATTTATTATTGGACAGATTCAACTACTGCTTTGCACTGCATCACTAGAGAAGGGCAATGAGGAACATTTGTTATGAACAGGGTGAAAGAAATCTGCAACAACTCCAACCCTATTGTCTGGGGCCATATATCTGGACAAGAAACCCCTGTTGGTCTACCTTCCAGAGGCTGTAACACAAAAATACTATTAGAGTCGCGATGGTGGGAGGGGGGAGTAACTTAGATGTGTTGTGTTCTTTTGATTCTTTTAAAACCAAAAAGTTGTCGATAGAATCTAAAGGTGGGACGATGTTAGATGATATGTTACCCCATGTTGTGTTGTTCCTTGACAACATGCTTATTCTGAGAACTTGACCACAGAATTCGGCCAAACCCCTGTGTTCCTTGTTGTAAGGTGGAGCTGTTAAAATGAATGAATGAATAAAGAGGAGGAATAAAACCTGTAGTCTTGTTTCTGCCCTGACATACGTAAACCAAGAGGAAGAATAAAACGGGTAGTTTTATTTCCGTCCTGACACATATATTTCCGTAACTTCCAAAGGTTATATCCTTTTAGGGAGGTACTGAACAAAATGATACATATTTAGTATCAAATGGTTTATAAAACGCCAGAAAAAGCTAATGAAATCGTTGATTTTAACACTAATTATGTTACATTTATACTAAACTAGTTGTTTATCAAGTATTATCGTAGCGCATCCGTGGCGTAATGGTAGCGACTTGGGCTCATGGATAAAATCCCTGCAGGTTCAATTTTTTTACTTCGTTTTTTTGTGGTATTTATTGATTTATAACTACTCACACGTTATACGGTAATGTTAAGCATATATATATATTTTGTATTTCCAGTCGAAAATATTATATATATATACTTATAACACCACATATTTCAACACTCGAATACAGTGAATAATATTCTTTGACCTTGATCCGCGGTAGGGACTATTGTTGTTGTTGTTTTTGTTGTTGATTCTTTAGGATTTTGCGGCATCATGGTCTTGTAATACCGTTTACTTGGGTGTATGTAGAAGTTGTCTGATAACTTATGTCACTGTGATATCTGTAGGCTTACTAGTGTGTGTACTTTCATACGCGGAAGGATTTGGGTAGGAAGCTGTAGTTGTTGTTGTTGTTGTTTCATTTGAGATGCATGGACATCATGGTCATTTAGCCCCATGTACTTGGGTGAGTGTTGAATTTTGTCTTATAACCTGTGTTATTGTGATGGCTGTATTAGTGTATATATAATTCAGGTGAGGATTCAATCAATCAACGTTGAAGATCCGTATAGTACCATGTATTTCAACAAGTTACTACAACCAACATTCAATTATACTCCTTGAAAAGGACAAAGAGTTATAACTATACCCATGCATTTAGGAGAAAGTAGGCTATATATTCTTTACTGAACATCTTATTTTTTTTTAATTCCTTAATTTCGTAATTCTTTACTTTTAATTTTTTTACCATTTACTGAGAGGGGGGGGGGGGGGAGGGGGGGGGGGGTAGTGAGCAACGCTCTCTGGATGACCACTTTTAGTGTCCAGCTCTCGGTTGCTAAGCTGTAAAGGCGAATAATACAACGCGACATCACTTACTGTACACCAGGAACTGGAAGTGCTAGGATTGTCATAATAATTCATACATCGATGTGATTGAATATGAATAGATTGGACTTCATTAAAATAAATTAGGCTGGAAATGTGTTAGCTCGGGCTTGTAATTAATAAATATAAATAGATTTTACGGAGGTTTACACAGTATTATAAAATAATCGATTCTTGGAATACAATTTTAATAGGATTCCGTCATCTATTCTGAGAGTTACATCATTGCAAACGTCATCAAATAGTAATTCGCACATATTCAAATCCCAATGTTACTGTTGTGTCCTAGGTTTTTTGCATAATTAAATAGACGTATTGTTTTTATACTTCGTTAATTGTAATTGCAGCCAAATAGGCATCTAAAGTTCTGTGTGCTAGGTAGTCAGCCCAGGGGCTGGTTGGATCCTCAAAAAGTACCCCTATAGGTTAGGTTGGTAGATACCCCAAAAAATATATCAAAGCAGCACTATAACGAGACGTACTAGGCAAGATGAGGAACGAGGTAGTTTGCCATTGCTTTCCTCACTAAGTCAGAACAATAGCACTGATCCTATGATTAGAACATTTCACAGTACACACAGACACTAGTTGTGCCCTGAGGCCATTATTCAGCACCACTCATACCTCAGTAGCTTCCATAATCACAGCCATGAACGAGGCTGAGACAGCGGTGGAAAGCTACGTTTTACTCTAGCCTGTGCCCATAGAGAATTGCAAATTGACTACAATCCTCAAGAGATGGTGAACAGACATCCTTGAAAAGTTGCATTACATAATTATAACGCTATCACATGTTTGCGTATTCACGAAGACCATTGTCCTCCAAAGCTCTATGTGGTTTCGTTCACAGACTACTGCATAATTCACAAACACACGCTGGAATTGGGTCATGCTAGTTCTTGTTCTTGCATGTTAGATGATGAAAGCTGTGAGTAGACAGCCTGGTCACTCCATAGCGCAGTTCATAGTTGGGTGCCGTGTGACTCAGGCCAGACTGTTCCTCGTTTATCTTCCTAGGTCCTCAGTTGATTCCCAAAAGCTCAGGTGTGTTTTATAACATACAGTAAATCGGAGCTAGATGTCAATTAAAAAACGTCTCTCTTATCAGGAGATAATACGAGTCTTGATCAAGTTGATTTTGACAGTCCCAATGCTCGTATGAGATACGTTGATTCCACCTCTTCTAGTGTCTCTAAGTTGATGATGCATTGTGTTACTGTTGTAAAATAATTAGTATCAGTCTGCCAACAGGTTAATGTGCTGAATTGAATTGTATGGGAAATGAAAGTTATCTACTCACACGTGATGTACCGGAATATATATATATATTGATTATTATACTACAGTGGAACTTGGATAATTCGAACCTCAAGGGACCAGTAAAAAAATTCGAATTATCCAAAAATTCGAATTAAGAAAGTTCTTTGAAAAGGGTGAGCCTCCGTGACTTAGGCGGTAGCACGTCGGCCTCTCACCGCTGGGTCCGTGGTTCAAATCCCGGTCACTCCATGTGAGATCTGTGCTGGACAAAACGGAGGCAGACAGGTTTTTCTCCGGGTACTCCGGTTTTCCCTGTCAAAATTTCATTCCAGCAACACTCTCCGCCATCATTTCATTTCATCTGTCATTCATTCAATCATTGCCCCAGAGGAGTGCGTCAGGCCTCGGCAGCCGGCACATTTCATATCCTCGCCGCTAGATGGGGGCTTCATTCATTCCATTCCTGACCCGGTCGGAGACTGGAAGCAGGCTGTGGATTTTCATTTTCATTCTTTGAAAAGGGTAGAGAAGATATTCAAATTTTAAGTTTTGATGCAAGAACGTGTATTAAACATTATATTACATAGGTTTTTAACAAGTAAAGTGCTTGTATACTATGTAGGTCTATTACGTTTACATAATGATTTACGTTCAACAAAGCATATTAACAGACAACGGTAGGCTACTGTGAATAACCTCCAAAGCTTCAAATGATAAAATAAAACCAAAATGTACTATTCACCTATTTAACGACAGTAGTAATCCTGCAATCTAGTTAAGTCTTATAGAAATCGACTGTTTTTCAAAAAAGTTTGAGATTTTTACCTGTTTGCTCCAATTAAGTCTCTCGGCCATCACAAAAGAATCTAACAAATTTAAGGAACGGAAAACAGAATCTCTTACGTCATTTCTACTTTCAAAAGAACGTCTAAGTTCTGTGATGTAGTTTGTTGCTTGGGCTGCATTCGAAACAGTTTTTTTTTGTGTGGGGGGGGGGAAACTTCTTCCACGAGTTCATCGCCAGATGCGTCGTCACCATCTTGTTTTTTCGGAGTTCAGTACATCGCTGATGATTTCTGCGTCAGTCAGCTCACCACAAACTGCGACATTTTCGGCTTTTTTCACGTAAAATCTTCGAATTATCCAAAATATAATTCGAATTAACCACGATGTTTTAGCATTGATTGTATATAAAATGCTAGGGACCAAGAGAAAAATTCGAATTAAAGAAGATTTCGAATTATAGAAGTTCGAAATAGCCACGTTCCACTGTACTTTTCTATCCACCCATGATGGGAAAGTACAAGGGTGGCTCCAAACTCAGTGCTGACAGCGCTGAGAGTGTTTTTCCCGGGGTTTTCAGCACTCCCCTCAGTAAATGGCCGCGATTCCATTCCCACCCCAATTAATTACATTTTCACTTACTAACACAGCCACCACAGAAGCACTAGTTAGACTAATCGATCATATACTCAAGTACATGGAGCTGATGATAAATGTGTCCCAAGCTCTTAAAACGAATTAACAACAAACAATAACAACAATAACGTCTACACACAGGTGGTTACAGTAATTGGATGACATGTTTCGTCCGTCAGGTGAACATCGTCAGGTCGGGTTCACTTTAGAGTTTATAGAGTTGGCGGATATGTACATGACACTTATGTGCAACATATACAATACACGTACATATAGGCTACAAGTAGTTATAAAGTCTTGTTGATAACATGTCAATTTGTTTTATTTGTGTTCTCTTGGTGTTGTAGTACTGCTGTATAGCATATTGCGTTCCCCTCGTTAATGCTAGTTTTCCTCACTGAGATTGCAATTCCACGTATCTGACAATACTCTTCTTTTCCATTATATTCCTTATGATTGGTTAAATAATCTTTAAACTCATTGCACCGAAGAATAGTATAGCCTATTTCCGTGCAGTTATGCACTCCTACAATACAGTATTTTTAGCCTATTTTCATTTTGTGAAAAAAAACAAACACCAAGTAGTTCCGTGAAGAACTACACAGCCTATTTTCATACATCCTACTTATGTTAACTGCCACTATGAGCATACAAAATGTCAGTTTGATTACTGTAATAGATTCGTAGATATTGAGAACCTACTAAATATTTCGGATGGTCACCATGTTGGATTTTATATATTTAGGTCCTTGAGTTATGTACTGTTACATGAAGATTATTGTGTACGTGTAGCATTCAAATTTCAATCGCATGATTAGGACACAGGAAGTAACAAGGAGATTTTAAAATTTCGCACAGCAGCCATTTTGTGGTTATGGAAACAATTGAAATAAATTAGATGCCAGTGGATTAACATTCGTATAAGGATTTACTGTACCAAGTTTCACTGCACAAGGATGGTTAAATTGCGAGAAACGTCCATGTGGATATTTATAGTTCGCGTCGCCGCCATGTTGGATTTGTGATCTCCAGATTATTTAAAGTCCTATAGGTGAACTTATGTTCATAGCCCCTATGAACATAAAGAAATTCAGTATGATTGTTATAATAGATTCGTAGATATTCAGAGCCGTCTAAATATTTCGGATGGTCGCCATGTAGGATTGTTAAATGTATAGGCCATAGAGTCATGTACCATTAAAGGAAAATTATTGCGTAGGTTCATTATTCAAACCTTCACTTCTATCGCATGATTACGACACAAGAAATAAAAACTTAATGCTAAAATTCACACAGCCGCCATTTTGAGGTTATGTAAACAATTGAACTAAATTGGATACCAGTGCATTACAATGTGTATAAACATTTCCTGTTCCAGATTTCATTGCGCTTGGAACATTAAATCGCGAGAAAGGTCTATTAAAATTTTTAATTCGCTTGTTCGTTTTGTAGTTAACCGGTTTTTGAAAGTCATATAGACGAACTTCCAGTAGTGCCCTTTATCTCCGTACAAAATTTCAGGGTGACACCGCTATTAGTTTCAGAGATATAGAATACCGGTGAAATATTTCGCACATCCACCATCTTGTGGTTATGTAAACAATTGAACGAAGTTTGATGTTGGTGCATTACAATGTGTATAAACTATGCTGTACCAAGTTTTATTGCGTTTGGTTGGTTAAATCGCGAGAAACGTCTATTTAAATGTCGCAAATTCGCGTGGCCGCCATGTTGGTTTTGTAGTTACCAGTTTTTCAATAATAGTCACATAGGTGAAGTTCTAGTAGTTCCCTTTATCACCGTATAAAATCCAGGGTGATATCGGGAATAGTTTCGGAGATATTGAATGGTGGTGAAATATTTTGCACAGCCGCCATGTTGGATTGGCGAGACGTAACAAAATTTGAAGGATACGGTCGGGGTCGGCTGGAGTAATGCTATGGACTTACTGAGTTTCATTGAAATCGCTCCAGCCGTATAGAAGTTATTAGGGGGGACACACACACACCTCTCACACACACACACACACACATGCACACACAGACACACGGACAAAAGGTGATCTCATAAGCCTATTTTTTCAAAATTGAAAATAGGCTAAAAATAATAATAAACAAGATGTTCAGCAAAGAACATATAGCCTACTTTCTCCTAAATGTATGGGTATCTTTATGACTCTTTGTCCTCATCCCTAAAACAATCACCCCAACCACAATGTATTGTTTGTTTTCTTTTATATTGATAATAAGCCAGTAAGTGTCAAGATCAATATTATATACTTTATGATGATTGAATAACAAAACTACTAACTTATTGTAATGCATTCACGTCCGTTAATCTCTATATTAAGCCAGCCTGCAAAATTAAGAATCTTCCGCCCCAATCATCTTCCGCCCCAATCACAGTAGGTGGTGCTGCGACCTATCAGTGAATTAATCTTTATCTTGTACGCCTATGCACTGCCATCGTAATGTACTACGATGGCAGTGTTCTATGGGTGTTGAATGAGTAGGCAGTTTAAAGTAGCCAAGAGGGAGGCGATCCAGCTGGCAGTGTTTAAAGGTATTCGGAGCGCGATCGTGGCTAATAGTTGAACTACCAGTATTACAAAATTGCCATACTTCAGGAGGCCAGCTCAGGCATTTACACAGCGTTATGTTTGGAACAATATTACCCACATAACCCACAAGAGGACAGCACCGTACAGAGGCATTAAGAAGGCTGTGGTTAATGACAACGTGTATCTAGTTCTTCTATTCTCCTTTTTCTAATGTCTTCTGTTTATGTGCGATGCTGGGACTGTGATTTTATTAATATACGAGTGTATACTTTATCCTCTCCTTTGAGCTAAATGACATTTTATTCAGTATCTGTGGGAAAAGCTCGTGCACATCATTTGTAAAAGAATTCAAGAAAAAAAAACCTAACTGTAGCAGTATTCGATCCCCAGTCAACTGCGTGTCAGACTAACTTGCTAGCCCAGAGCTAACCGTATCCATGACATCAGGTGTTCTTAACTGACATATTAGATACAAACTGTTGGCAAATAATGACTTTAAATAAACGATTTCTTCACTGCAGTACATCTTCATTAAAGATCATTTCATACAAAGTTTATATTATTGTATCAGTACGGTATATCACATACAACATACTAAAACTACTGAAATATAAGACAGGCACATGAGGACAGCTGCCATCTTGTCGTGTGACGCAAACGGCTCAGCTCTTTTAAGCCACTCATACTGTATAATATTATAATAGTAAATTATAATAAATAACGGATCACGACCTTCAGGATAGCTTAAACCCCCCTAGGCTCGTTAATCGGAATTGGTGGGTCTTAAGCTATTTATTAAAATGGTTGCATAATTCACACGGCCGCCATCCTGAAATGGCATGGCCGATGACCTTGAATTTTGGGTGAAAGACGCGTCCTATATAAAGGTATGTTGTCACCAAATTTGGTAGAGATCGGATGATTAGTTTAGCCGTAATTTGATTTTACGTTTTGAACATTTGAGTGGCCGCCATTCTGTTTTGGTAAAGATGGCGGCGATATAAAGTATGACACTGAGGTGTCCTTTACTAGTGCTACCTCTGTACCAAATTTCGTTCAATTCGGTTTCACCGTGTTCGAATTGATAGGGGGGGACAGACATTCAGAGTACACACACTCACACACACACAGACACACACACACACACACACACACAGACTCACACACACACATACACACACACAGACTCACACACACACACATACACACACACAGACAGACACACTTTTTTCGCCCTGTGTTGATCTCATAAGTCTACTTTCATTTTTTGCAAAAATCGAAAGTATGCTAAAAATAGTCTTATGAGATTATCTTTTGCCCGTGTGTGAGTATGTGTGTGTGTGGTGTGTGTGTGTCCCCTCTAATAACTTCTAAACGGCTGGAGCGATTTCAATGAAACTCGGTAAGGTCATAGCACCATTTTGGTCGACCCCGACCGTGCCCTTCAAAGTATATTACGTCTCACCAATCCAACATGGCGGCTCCGCGAAATATTTCACCAGCATTCAATATCTCCAAAACTATTACTGATATCACACTGAAATTTGTACGGTGATAGAGGGCACTATTAGAGGTCTACCTATGGGACTTTCTAAAACCTGTTAACTACAAAACCAACATGGCGGCCAAGCGAATTTGAAACTTTTAAATAGACCTTTCTCGCGATTTAACCATCCAAACGCAATGAAACTTGGTACAGCAAATGTTTATACATATTGCAAAGCACTGGGTTCTAATTTAGTTCAATTGTTTACATAACCTCAAGATGGCAGCTGTGCGAAATTTTAAAATCTCGTTTTTTACCTCTTGTGTCCTAATCATGCGATTGATGTTTGAAAACCACACGTGTACAATAATATTCATGTAATAGTACATAACTAAAAATCCAACATGGCAACCATATTGTATGAAATATTTAGACGGTTCTCAATATTTTCGAATCTATTACAGCAATTTAACTGAAATTTTGTATGTTGATAGAGGCAATTAACTGAAGTAGGATATTTGTAAATAGGCTGTATAGTTCTTCACGGAACTACTTGTTGAGATTCATTTTCCTTCAGTTTTACATACAGGAAGCTGAAACTAGCGTGATGTTTTCTGAGGGACGGCACTTCCACATATGCCTGGGAGGTGTGACCTGTCATAACGAAGATATTGGAAAAGAAGAGAATTGTCATATATGCGGTATTGCAAGCTCAGTGACGTTATGTTGTTATGGCAAGCAAACCCATCAATTCTGATTCATAAATTCTGATGAGAGTTACTTATCTGATCACAGGAACATCCCAATTGTCAACGCCCGGTTAACAGATGCCACTATTTAAGATTTATTACCCACCAAATATAATTGGGATCATTAATATGTTGACCGATTACAAATAGTGTGAAAGGAGGAAGTCCATTGAAAACGGGGCACCACGCATAGATCCATGGTGTGCAATAAATTTAAGTCTCAAAAATAATACATACACCAAAATATACGGGGTTAAATGATAACCATGTAAATTCCCTTCAAATGAAACAACAACAACAATATATTTTAAAGTCACTAACGATAGTTAGCATAGGAAATGCCTAAAGGAACTAGGTTATCTAGCAGGAAAACTGAATCTGAACATAGTGGCATCACTTTCCCTATATCCACCTACGGTATGTGTTCTCAGAGGCTTGGAGCAGATCGTTATTTGACTGATGCGGTTCACTCCCGTGCCGTGATAAGAACTAAACGTGACAATTATCCAGACTTTGAGCCAGGTGAATTAAGCATACAAGTTGAAATTCCGTTGGGAATCAATCTCAAAGCCTACCGTGGTATTTTCCTAGCCACTAAACTGGACAGTCGTACATTGAAGAAATCTGATAAGAAAGTATTGGGCATATTCGTGCCTTGGCGCTGGCGGCAATACGGTATTTGAAATGTCTTGAACAGCCAAAATAAATAACCAATAAATCTAAGATCAAACAATATTAAGAGAAAAAGTAACTCTATGCAATATATACAATATCTTGTTAGAATATTATGATTATTCGTAGATTTATGGTACTTACCTGTTATTAGCTTTGCTTCCTCTGTTGTTGTTGTTTTTGTTGTTTGAGTCTTCAGTCTTTTGACTGGTTTTATGCAGCCCTCCATGCTTCCCTGTCCTGAGCTAAACGTTTCATCTCTACATAGCTACCATACCTTACATCTGAGGCAATCTGTGTAACAGTTCCCTCCTCTTTCGTGACGTAAATTGTCGGTTTATTGAGGAAGCACTTTATATAAAATACTCTATGGTAAAAGGATAATTTCCTCCCCACTACCTTTACTAAGAAATGCTCCCATGGGAACGCATTTCGATTGAAGTGACCCAATTGTTCCCGGTAAGAGTTCTCTTTAATATTAGATATCTGAAGGGTTAGGAGCACTTGATAATCTCCACTGTCTGCCACAAACTTTGCTCCGGAGACAATCTCTCTCTGCACTAGCATCCTTGCCTGCTAAAAGAATTGTATTTGTTCGCAACTTTGTCACTTTCCTCTTTGACGTCACGTCCGCTCTCTTTGTTGAAAGGCACTCAAGAGGAGGGAAATTCTTCACAAAGGGAATGTATCGTGGTATAGCGCACGTCTCAAGTTATTTCAGCCGAGTTTCTGTAGACTTCTCTCTAATATTTTAAATTACTTCCCTATTACTTGAGATTAACTTTGAATCAAAGCGCCAGGATAGAAGAATGACATTCGTTGCCTTTACTTTACCACTGCGACGTATAGGCTAGCATTTAGTAACATTGTATTTATTGAGAGTCCTAGAGTATACCCTGATATTTAAAATGTGAGGCTAGCTCCGATTGTTTTATGGTTGCCTGTCTGTTAGGTAGTCAGCCCGAAGACTGGTTGGATCCTCAAAAAGTACCGCCGTTAGGTTATGTGGGTAGATACCCACAAAAACACAAGGCAGAGCTATATTGAGGCGTACTAGGCAGGAAGAGGAGTGAGGTAGTTTGCGATTGCTTTCCTCACTGAGTCAGTACGGGTGTACTAACTCTATGAGTAGAACCTTTCCCAGCATCCACAGGCACTGACTTGCCCTGAATGTCATTACTGAGCACCACCCATACGTCAGTAGCTCCCAAATAATCACAGCCAAGAATGAGACTGAGACATCGGTGAAAAGCTACATTTTACTCTAGCCTGTGCCAACAGACAAATTTAAAATGCAAAAGTACTGCATTCATCAAGATGGAAAACGGGTCAATGTTGTATGGATACCCTTGGAAAAATTCGTCAATGATTCGCAGTTTGAATCTCGTCATACACGGTTAGTCTGTTTTTATACGGATTTGTGAATTACTTATAAGTATTATGCACATGTATACAAATTATAAAAGCTCTATATAATGAATAAATAAATAACAAGTAGTTCCGTGAAGAACTATACAGCGTATTTTCATATATCCTACTAATGTTAATTGCCTCTATCAACATACAAAATTTCGGTTTGAATGTTGTGATAGATTCGTAGATATTGAGAACCGTCTAAATATTTCAGATGGTCGCCAGTTTGGATTTTTATTTATGTACTATTACATGAAGATTATTGTGTACGTGTGGTATTCAAACTTCAATCGCATGATTAGGACACAAGAAGTAAAAACGAGATTTTAAAAATTTCGCACAGCTGCCATCTTGTGGTTATGAAAACAATTGAAATAAATTAGATACCAGTGGATTAACATTTGTATAAGCATTTAACGTGCAAAGTTTCACTGCACTCGGATAGTGAAATCGCGAGAAACATCCATTTAAATATTTATATTTCGCGTCGCCGCCATATTGGATTTGTGCTCACCATGTTATTGAAAGTCCTATAGGTGAACTTATGTTCATAGCCTCTATGAACATAAAAAAAATCAGTTTGATTGCTGTAAAAGATTCGTAGATATTGAGAACCGTCAAAATATTTCGGATGCTTGCCATTTTGGATTGTTATATGTATAGGCCATAGAGTAATGCACCATTAAAGGAAAATTATTGCGTAGCTTCATTATTCAAGCTTTCACTTCGATCGCATGATTACGACACAAGAAATAACTTAATTTTAAAATTTCGCACAGCTGCCATCTTGAGGTTATGTAAAAAATTGAACTAAATTAGGTGCCAGTGCATTACGATATGTATAATAAATTATTGTACCACATTTCACTGCGCTCAGATGGTTAATCACGAGAAAAGTCTTTTAAAATATTTCAACTTCGCATGGCCGCCATGCTCGTCTTGTACTTTACAGATTTTTGAAAGTTAATAGATACACTTTTAGCAGTGTCCTTTATCACCGTACAAAATTTCAGGGTGATATCGGTAATAGTTTCGTAGTTATAGAATGCCAGTGAAATATTTCGCACAGCCGCCATTTTGAGGTTATGTAAACAATTGAACTAAATGGGATGCCGGTGCATTACAATGTGTATAGACATGTGCTGTACCAAGTTTCATTACGTTTGGATGGTTAAATCGCGAGAAAATTCTATTCAAAAGTCTCAAATTCGCTTGGCCGCCATGTTGGTTTTGTAGTCACCAGGTTTTTGAAAGTCCCATAGGTGAACTTTCTAGTAGTTCCCTTTATCACTGTACAAAATTTCAGGGTGATATCTATAATACTTTCGGAGATACTGAATGCTGGTGAAATATTTCGCACAGCCGCCATATTGGATCGGCGAGACACAATAAAGTTTGAAGGGCACGGTCAGGGTCGGCCAGAATGGTGCTATGATCTTACCGAGTTTCATTGAAATCCCTCTAGCCGTTTAGATTTTATTAGGGGTGGGGGACACACACACACACACACACGAATCACACATACGCACACACACACGGACAAAAGGTGATCTCATAAGCCTAAATTTTCATAAAATGAAAATAGGCTAAAAGTAGAGCATGTACTTGATTCTCATTATATATGTGTTTACGTATCTTTGTGGAGCCGTCGGCCGAAACAGTTGTCATGCTCTCGCCTCCCTATTAAACGCCAATTACTGTAAATGCACTACAATTTTGAATGTTAAATAATATTTGTATAAGTTAGGCTATAATTTTGTACCTCAACACAGTGATCAGTATCTGATCATGACTGCTGAAAGGCCGAAACGCGTAATCCTAAAATTGACCCATAATAATAGTGAACATAACTAATACATGCAATTTTCTCCAGGAGTGTTATTTACTTATTCGTAATATATACTGTACATTGTACCCCCGCCGAGTCATTGGACAAATTCATGTTGACTAACAGAAGAGTCCCAACTGAGAGATTAACAGTGTTTGTGAATACTACAGAAACTAAAGGAAAGTGAAAAGAAAACAAGCAGTTCCGTGAAGAACTATATAGCTTATTTGCATATACCCTACTTATGTCAATTGTCTCTATCAACATCCAAAATTTCAGTTTGATTGCTGTAATAGATTTGTAGATATTTAAGAACCGTCTAAATATCTCGGATTCTCCGTGGCTTAGGCGGCAGCACGCTGGCCTCTCACCGCTGGGTCCGTGGTTCAAATCCCGGTCACTCCATGTGAGATCTGTGCTGGACAAAACGGAGGCAGACAGGTTTTTCTCCAGGTACTCCGGTTTTCCCTGTCACAATTTCATTCCAGCAACACTCTCCACTATCATTTCATTTCATCTGTCATTCATTTAATCATTGCCCCAGAGGAGTGCGTCAGGCCTCGGCAGCCGGCACAGTTAATATCCTCGCCGCTAGATGGGAGCTTCATTCATTCCATTCCTGACCCGGTCGGAGACTGGAAGCAGGTTGTGGATTTTCATTTCTAAATATCTCGGATGGTCGCCATGTTGGATTTGTATGTAGGCCTTAGAGTTATGTAGAATTACATGAAGATTATTGTGTAGGTGTAGGCCTATTATTCAAACTTAAATCGCATGATTAGGACACAAGAAATAAAACAAAATTTTAAAATTTCGCACTGGCACCATCTTGTGATTATGAATACTATTGAAATAAATTTGATGCCAGTGGATTAAAATTTGTATAAGCATATATCGTACCAAGTTGCATTGCGCTAAGATGGTTAATTCACGAGAAACGTCCATTTTAAACATTTAAATTTCACGTCACCGCCATGTTGGATTTGAGCTCATCATGTTATTGAAAGTTCCATAGGTGTAATTATGTTTATAGCCTCCATCAACATACAAAATTTTAGTTAGATTGCTGTCTTATATCAATAGATATTGAGAACCATCTAAATATTTCGGATGGTCACCATGTTGGAATTTAATACACGTAGGCCACAGAGATATGTACTATTAGATGAGGATTATTGCGTAGTTTGATTTTTCAAACGTTGACTTCGATCGCATGATTAGGACACAAGAAATAAAAACTTAATTTAAAAATGTTGCACAGTCGGCATCTTGAGGTTATGTAAACAATTGAACTAAATTAGATTTCAGTGCATTGCATTGTGTATAAACATTTTCTGTACCAAGTGTCACTGCGTTCGGATGGTTAAATCGCGATAAAATTCTATTAAAATGCTTCAACTTTGCTCTGCCGCCATGTTCGTTTTGTAGTTAACAGTTTTGTTTAAGTTACATAGTGTCCCCTTGTAGAAGCGTACACGAGACTAATATTCGGGGGTGTTCAGTCCATGTCGCAAGGTTGGATAATTTGTACTTTTGCTTCTATAGACACAAGGTAACATAGGGAGAATATAACTACCAAGAAAAGATGACCCAAATTTTAACAGATAAACAACTTTAATACAACGATAAATAGACACCATAACAACCAAATAACCCAAATTATACCCTTATTTAATCACCAAAAATAAAATCAATCAAACAAACAGTTACAATGAATAAAATTACAGCTTCCAATGCTGTCCAAACTAAGAAATACGTGGACCAAGTCCTTACTTCTCTCATTCTTGTGTTTTTGCGTGCGACGTTTTATGTTAAAGCTTAGCCTAGGACGAGTACGCTTGGTCATATGATATGCCTCCATAGAACGAAGTCGCAGGTTGCATATCCATGAGCGATTTCACCACACCTTGATATCGGGTTCTACACTAAATGGCTAACAAGTAAATAATAATTAACCAGCTACGCTACCCTTAACTATAATACAAAATACTTCCGAGTGAAGTCTAATATAAGTGCTAAACGCACACACAAACAAACTGCCTAAAATATAGGTCTTATATACACATATCGTGAACCCTCAGTCGTGGTCATCGGCAGCTAACTCTTGGGAACAACCACCTGTCTCCCTGACACAACAAAATTACAAATATCACACAAAATGTGCTTCAAACATGACAACAAAATTTATGGGACAGTAGCTAAACAAGAAAACAAAATAAATATCAACAAATTCCTGAACTGAATTTTTGATATGAAGAACTGCCAAATTTAATCATCCAAGTAGCTTCTGATCATACAGGCTTCAAAACTGATCGTTATCTTATATGCACACCGAACACGGCACTAATTGCCTTAGCTATCTCTATCTGGGATCTGAGCTTGTAGTACGGACTCCAGTCGTCCTGTCAATGTGTCGAAATACCATGCAAGTCATGTCTCAAGCCACAGCTTTTGAGAACCGTAGCAATTCAGCATACACCAACTGAAATAAACACACAATCGCAGATCCGTCCCCAAAAATTGCATCCCGCAACTGTATAACAATTATCAGTAGCCACTCCCTTGAGCGGTCTAATATCGAAGACTCGCATTACGACAGGTATGTGACCTAGCCACATCCTGCACATTCAATAATACCTTGCCATGGTTCAACACTTCTCCTTCATGAAAATGCATCAGATCGCAGAGAATATCTCACAGAAATGTGTTCCAACAACACAATAATAAAGTATGCTCACAAAATTCAAAATAATTACCACAGAAGCATACGGCTTCTTGCTATAAAAATATGCAATAATATCGCATATCATTACAGCCTGTGTAATCCGAAACCGTCACTAATAAAATTCATATTTCCCCCCAATGATATACTTACACTAGCTAACCAAAGCTTCATTTGTTTCAACTATTCAGTTCATTCACGTGTTGTATTTGCCAAAAATACGCTCACTGTACACGCGAGTACAATTTAACCTACTGTCCCGCACAAATCTTACATAAAATAAACAAATAACCACGATGAGTTCCACATTTAAAATAGTAGCTGGTTACAACAAAACACACAACAAGAAAAATTACACTTAAATTACAAGATTATATACAAGGATTCCCGATACCAAAGCTAGGCTACATAATGAAATAGATCATTTTGTACTCATCCTAAATGGCTTCCTTCAGAACTGATGCATCTCGTCATGACCCCTTCATGGTTTTAGCAAGCAACCATCGTCATCGTAGATGATTCCATCATGGTCTTCCTTCCTCCAGATGTCGTCGCCACGTTTTCCATCGCTGACGCTGCTTGAATGAAATGTTTATTAGATTACCATAATATTCCTCACACTATTTTTCCTACTTAAATTGCTCGAGTAGACTGCTATATCCGTCTACGAGTCGAGCAATATAAATCGTCGACTGGCCCTAAATCTTATAGCAGTGTGTTATACCAATAACACTTCACACGCAAAACACTTAAGACAATATACACAAGTCTAAGTCTTGACTCGTAGTTGACATCAAAACTCGCTAAGTCCGTAGACATGGAACATTTTCAAATAACGTTGAACAAAAGTGCGTAGCTTGCGCCTTCAAAGTGTGCCTTCAAATAAAGCGTCTAGTGAACTCTTCACTTCGTATTTATACTTCATCAGCCCGAAAGTGGGGGTGGTACTAGGTAAAATATCTATAATTTAAATCAGACGTCGTACCGACATGCAACTTGTATCAAAGAACTCGCCTTGGTGCGAACCGTCCTCCTCTTGCGTGCGGATCTGATTTCGATCGGTGGATTAATCACAATCGAGTTCCCTCAATAAATCCAGGCGCTAGCGTGCTTTCAAAATAGCGCGAACAAATCCGCGTCCCCTCCTCTCATTCGTGGGTTCAAGTTACCACTTTGCGCTTTATTTCAGGGCTCCGCCCCAGTAGGCGTAGACGACAACTTATTTTTTCTATGGTTCACTGGCCTTTTTCAACTGCTCCCTTGCTCACAAAGACATTTTCAAGGTGATTCATGTTTTTCGCGCCAGCTCGGTTCTTGACCTCGGTTATAACGGTGGTCAGGCTATTTCTATGTCTCAGGCTGCATACCACTACGACCCTTCCTTTATTGTTCTGGCAGGATGTGAGGCGCCTTGCATTCCCCAGGTAGAATCTTATTTCAACATATATTTTCCAGCAGTGCCTTCAAATAGTTTCCAACATATAATTTCACATTGAGCAAAATATGAACACTAATATCATGATAATAATTTCCGGTTTCAATAGGTAAATTTCAAGTGCCCTTTGTCAGCCTGCAAAATGTTATGGTGATATCAGTAATAGCTTCGGATCTATATAATGCCGGTGAAATATTTCGCACAGCAGCCATGGTTTATTGAAGGGTACGGTCGGTGTCGGCCAAAATAGTACTATGACCTTACCGAGTTTCAGTGAAATCCCTCCAGCTGTTTGGATTTTATTAGGGTAGACACACACGCGGACGCATACACACACACACACCCACACACGGACAAAAGGTGATCGCATTTGCCTATTCTTTCATAAATGAAAGTTGACTAAAACTGTGTTCGACTATTTTAAATATCTACTGTATGTACAGAGAAACCGTGCAACTCAATTAGAAAATGTTAAGTTTTAATGTTTAACCACCAGAGTGCTATTGACGAAATGTTTCGTCGCTACGGGCGCGCCTTTTTAGTTCTACATTCCAACTGTTTGAGGTGATATCATTTGAGTGTATCCTTATAGCGTTAACTATCAATGGCCATAGCAAGGGTATTTTAATTGTACGACAGTGGTCTCCGAGCATGGTCAGTTTCAAGTCGTTCTAACTTTGGCTACCAGATGCCACTGGCATCACCTAGCGTCGAACGTTGGAAGTTGATAGAGCGTTTCCAACCAACCGAATATAACCTACACATTTGGCTACACATTACCCATTCTTTTACATGCCATAAATCTATGACATGGTCCCGCCGGCCTAACTTCCCTTCGGAAGGAAGGCATACTGAAAGATTTTAACGCTCTTAAAATCTGACAACTTTGGCCTGGTTGGAACCCGAGATCTTGGGCATAGCAGTTCAACTTGCTACTGACTACGTCTCCGAAGACTTAAGTACTCTTTTGTGATAGCCATTAGTAGCAATTACATTGCATGTTTTATTTCTACTGTGATGTGACTTACGCTATTAGTTTGTTCAAAGCGATGGCAATGTCCTGCGCGCTGCAATGTCTGACAACAAACCAAGTAGTGTAGTAGTTCGAGTAGCGGTGCTTCTGTAAAGGAAGCTTGTAGTTTTAAGTGACCGTGAATTTTGTGGTTATGAGCCACGGGACTTCCTTTAAACGTGGAATCCGATCCACAGGACATGGCTTTTCACTTCCAAAATCTCACATGCATTGACCGGGAATCGAACCCAGTCCAACTTGGTGGGAGGCTAACAGCTTGACCGCTGCGCCACCGAGTCCCAAGCGGTGCATCTGAACGTCTATCGTACCCTGGAGGACACATAGATGATACACATTCCCTAACAGTTTCATATTTCACCTCTAGAGAGGGGCCCTAAAACTACTCACCACATAAAACAGTCTTCGGTATTCCTACAGTATAGGGTCGTCGAAAAATTTGGCCTTAATTTTGATTTGTAATAGCTCAGGCTGTAATAAAGACTAGCATTACCCGTCGCGGCTTCGCCCGCGAATATTATAGCTGTAAAGAGTATACTTAGCAAAATCTCAATCATGAATGCTATGACTGATTTATCCTTGGTATGAATGGTCAGACTTTATCAATTCAGGTACTGGTGCAGTGGTTAGGGGTTTGTCATTCCTTCATAGGTATATCAGATCGAAGTTAATTGTCTGGGAATATCGCAGACACTGTTAATTTAATTGCCTTTAAATGTGGTTTTCGGAGACCCTTTATAGTCGGGTCAAAAATACCTTTCGTACCACACTCACACGTGAAAATTGCGTGAAAAATTCTGGAGTGCCCCTTGACCCCCTTAAGCGCATTATACTGTATGTATTTACAGCTTAATTTGGTTCATTGATAACCTTATAACCGTCTGGAAACTTTCACAGTAATGTAATAATTGGAATTGCATTGCGTCTTACCGAAATACATGGACCTGTGAGATTCTGTTACCATGGTTACCGTGTTGCATTCTTTCATTATTTCATTGTAAATATACATGTTTTAAGGTATTTATTTAATTGTGAGGCATTTAAAGAGTAAGTGAGTGCGTTTCGCTTACGCATTGGGTTATGCTCAACCTGTAGGTACCCCATATGTGTTAATGGGACCTTATTTTCGGTACAAAACTGGAATGGGACCATAGCAGTATAATATAGGGAGGGATAATTTAATTATTTTTACACCAAAAGATAGAGAAAATCATACAGTTTTGTTTACCTATTTAGTAGGTTTCGATGTGAGCTCTGCCTGTGGCACGAATCACCAATGCGATAGCAACTGTGACACCTGACATGATTCGGCGGACCTGGACGGAGGTGGACTATCGCTTGGATGTGTGTCGTGCCACGGCGGTGCTCACATCGGAACCTACTAAATAAGTAAACAGAACTTTATGATTGTCTCTATCTTTTGGTGTAAATATAATTATAGTAAATTATGCAACGAGCCTATAATGGCTATAATTAAGACACGTGTATTTTTTATAAAACGAGCGTATGCGAGTTTTATAATTTCCATACGAGTGTCTTAATTACCATTATAGGCGAGTTGCATACGACTGTTTATGTTCGACGATAATTATAACTTTATTATATGTTTTAACATAAATATTCATAAATATCTGTTGAGAGTCACCTACTTGAATGTTGTGATCGCAGAGCGAGCGTTGGGTGTTATATCTCTGTCTTACAAGATCACTGGACGACCGACGCATGCGCTCTGTGTGCTTGCGATGCCATATGCAGGCCATATGTTGACATATGTCGCCCCTCAGTAATATTGTCACTGGAGTTGTTTGAAGACAATGAATGCGCTGTGTAGAAATTATATTAAGGTGCAGTGCTATTTGTTGTCTCATATTCGCCAGTTTATTTACGCGAACATATGGACGGTGCGTATTCCATGTCGGTAATTTATTATAGTTCGATGTTGTGTTTATGTCCGACATGTTGGATTTTGAGCGCACGCGTGAAGGTATCGTTACCTAATTGGTCAATGAACGAGCTCTGATTGGCTGGAGAAACTGTATCATAATGAAAAAGAGTGTTATAATGACCATCATTATGATACAGTTTTCTGACACATAATAGTGAGGGTCGAACATAAAATTATCTTTATTATATCCTGAGCTATTACAAATCAAGGTTAAGGCCATCTTTTTCGATGAACCTGTATTTGCAAATCCACTACCCTACATCCACCAAACAATCTTCCGGGTACATCCTTGAAGGAAACTTATGACCCAATATACACCGCTGTGCAAAGCTTAACGACGAGATAGATGAAGCCACATAACATATGAGGACCTTACATGCAAAAGCCACCAAGTCCAATTTCTGACATTTTTAAGCTGTATACGCCATTATGTGAGCAATGAAGAAATCATCGGTTACCGTATATTTTATTTATCTTAAGCAAAACCCGCCATTGTATGTTACAAATGCTCGTACAAATTTGCTGTTTCAAGCAATAACCACAAAGTCCATCGGGTCAGGGCCAGCAAGAACCACCAAGTTCACGGGATCCAATGAAATTGCTCATCCGTCTCACGTGTCGTAGTTCAAGTCTTTATTCTGCATAACCATAACTAATTTAATTAACCATTATTCTTGAATTCATATTTGTCAAAATGCTCTTGATGATTGAAATATTTAATTTTTAACGCAAAATACTTGATTGCAGAGACTTAGCTTCTCATTTATCTACATGACAGAATTTTGAATTGATTATTATCATATTCCAACCAAAGCCCTCCAAGTCCAACACAAAATCCACGTTTACAGCGAAAATAATAACTAGGTATACGATTATTTTTCTTTGCACATATTATTCCCAAACCCCTTACATATCATTTATCCAATACACACACGATAAGTACAAATTATAAAGCAGAGGCACGTTTTTCTCAATTTCTGAAAATGTTGGCAATGTGGACTTGGCGGCTTTTGCATGTTAGGTCCTCATATCAAGAACGCCTTACCAATCTTGTGGCCAGCATGGGAACACGTTGTAAAGCATGCATCACCGTCCATGGTGATCACACACCCATTTAAGAACCATGGCCCTTCTTTTGCGATGTCCAGGGGACCATCATGGGTCACTGGGACTTACGTGTCTCTGTATAAAAGTGGCATTTATTTTCATCACATCGAATATTCCTTCCAGTTGCCTTCCGTACCATAATGTAGAACGTCTTCCCATGTATGGTTTGAGGTCCAACGAGCGTTGTCACTGGCAGTGGCACAACATGCGACAGTTCGTCCTTAAGTTTTGCACAGCAGTTTAATATGTAATATTAAAACCAATACGATAAGAGAGAATATCTTACATTTATTTAGTCTAGGGCCTTAATGTAGAATGAGGCTAAGATGCGTGAAAATAACTCAGCATAAGAATGTTTATTCATCTGGAAATACACAGCAGTTAAAACGTTAAATTTAATTACTGTGGAACTGGCTCGATACATTGTATGTCCTATTGATTCGAAGGTAGAGAGTTATTTTTCGTTACTTCTCAACACTTACGATTACGGAGAGCACGTGCCTGCGATGACCACAGGATATACTGCACGATGACTCACACTGCCCTTCAACCCAGGTATATCCACCCAGCTTTAGAATGGGATTTTCGATGTATTGTATACAGGAATTATCAACCTACCGCAAAACAAATTCTCCAACCATAACGCTGATCTATACTAAGTTATTGTTCTTGTGAGGGGTTACACGGAAAGCTCACATCTTCATGAGAGAGGTGCCACTTACAAGAAAGCACGCAGTTCCAACTGGCACTAAAAATGGACCCTTTTCGCACAATTCCAATTAAATTTTGAAGTATTTACAGTCATTATGTGGGTAGGATTGGGAAGCCTCCGTGGCTTAGGCGGCAGCACGCCGGCCTCTCACCGCTGGGTCCGTGGTTCAAATCCCGGTCACTCCATGTGAGATCTGTGCTGGACAAAACGGAGGCAGACAGGTTTTTCTCCGGGTACTCCGGTTTTCTCTGTCAACATTTCATTCCAGCAACACTCTCCACTATCATTTCATCTGCCATTCATTTAATCAATGCCCCAGAGGAGTGCGTCAGGCCTCGGCAGCCGGCACAGTTCATATCCTCGCCGCTAGATAGGGGCTTCATTCATTCCATTCCTGACCCGGTCGGAGACTGGAAGCAGGCTGTGGATTTTCATTTTCATGTGGGTAGGATTGGCATTTCTCCATTCAAAGATGTACTGGCCCAGCTCGTGAGGTTTGAGACAGGCCCAGGTCAAGAAACCGGTTAACCCTACGCTTATTAATCCTTTTCTTGGAATTCATAAATTTTGATACTCGTGAGTTTTAGGAATCAAGAGTTTTGAGACGACCACGGTTATCTGTTTCTTGGCAGCAAACCAAACAAGCCAAGCTCTAATTCATTAGACGGACTTAACCCTAATCAAATTGTTGTTATTAATAAAACGATGCTTCACGCCAAGTTTCATCGAAATCGGATAGGTTGATTTTGTGAGTGTTTCTTCTGAGAATGGGAGGGCTGGAGGACCACTTACCTCTGGAAGAGACTTATCTTTTATTGGCAGCAAAGCAAACAAGCCAAGCTCTAATTTGTATTACAATTTGCTGGTGAGTTCCCTGGCTCCTTAACAGCACGGTCACGTAAACCAAACCGCTTGTATCGTGTAGCACTTCTGAGTGGGGGTTACTTCAATAGCGTCAACGGCTGTAGGGTGTCAAGACCTGTGGAATATATAGTGTGAGGGCGTGCAGCCAGTGCCCCATGGACGAGTTATAGCCCCTACATGGGCCGAACAGAGTTCCATCTCCTCGAACAGAATCAAAACTAGCTATACGATGAAAACTATTCAGATGTATTCTGGCAATGTTGTTGGCCATGATTTGACATTAGGAGGAAGTAAATGAAAGATTTGTATTTGTTGTTTTATGAGCTAAGTCTTTTCACTGGTTTGATCCAGCCCTCCATGTCATCCTTTCGTGAGATAATCGGTTCATCCCTACATAGCTACCACACCTTACTGTATATCCGAGGTTACCTGTTTAACATATTCGAACCTTGTTCTACCCTTACAGCACTTGTCCTCGAGCCTTCTTCCATAATTAAATTTGTTATTCTTGGGTGTCTTAGTAGGTGTCCTCCCTCCATTATCAGTCGCCAAAACAACTTTTCTCACCCACTCGTCATAATAACTCTTCATTTGTAATTGGTTTATTTATTAATTGTATGTCTACGCCCCGTTTTCAACGGGGTCGGGGATGGGATGAGATGAAAGTCTTTGTGGCGGATGGTTTTTAGGGCCGGATGCCCTTCCCGACGCCAAACATATGAGAGGAGTTAATGAGATATGAAATGAATGAAGGTGAATGAAACTAGACAAGGTATGGAAGGAAGCGGCCGTGGCCTGTCAGAAGGTTCCGTCCCAGCATTTGCCTGGAGTTGAAAGTGGGAAAACACGGAAAACAATTTCAAGGACGGCCATCGGTGAGAATAGAACCCACGTCTACCAAGTCCGCAGGGAGCTTGGCCCCATGCCCTAGCACCGCGCATTATCGAGCGTAGCCACCACTGAATGAATTATTATAAATAATAATTATAATAATAATGATACTGATAATAATATAGTGTAATATAGTACAATATAATAATAGTATAGTTAGTTTTGATTCTGTACGAAGAGATTGAAAATTGACGTTATAGGGCCTATGTAGGGTACTGTGTATAATAATAATAATAATAATAATAATAATAATAATAATAATAATAATAATAATAATAATAATAATAATAATTAACTAAAAGCATCTACAACAAGAAATGCATCTCATGGAATGCGAAACTAAAACATTACAACACGGTAGTTAAAACAGAATGCCAGCATGCCAGCGAATGCCTCTCGATGAATTACAAGTTGGAGAAGCTAGAGTTCCTAGAAAGAAGAATTCTACGGAAAATCATGGGCCCAGTCCAGACTGAAACCGGCTGGAAACTTCGGAGCAACAATGAAGTCTATAAAAATGTGGAGAGAATCTCAGAGACCATGAAGAAGAGGAGGTTATCGTTTCTCGGACACTTGTACAGAATGGAAAAAACTAGACTAACCAAACAGTTATTCGACTACCTGTGGAACAAGAAGACAACAACGACATGGATTAAGGAAGTTCGAAAAGATCTCGAAAATTCCAACATCCAGGAAGTTCAGATGTCAAACAGGGAAACATTTCGGTACATAATTCAAAATTTGGAAGGGTTTCACGTCACAAGAACCACAAAGAAGGGAAGAGCCTGGACGGATGAGCAGAAGAAACAGCATAGCGCCCATATGAAGGAGTACTGGAGGAAGAGGAAACTTCAGGCAAAGAAAAAATGAAATTGTAGCGTGATCCGAAGTGGTCAATTCGCAAATAAAAAATAATAATAATAATAATAAAGTTACGGGCTTTATGTTCCTTTTAACTACGTACTGTAGCTTTTACAGACACTGGTGTGCAGGAATTTCGTCCTGAAGGACAACGTGCCATTTATGCACCCTCAAACACTGACTGATTGTGCCGGAATTCGAACCAGCAACCTTGACACAGCAGGCGAGAACTACCGCTGCGCCATGCAATCAGTCTATTATAAAACAGGGAACGTCCCCGTAACGAAGAGCACTAACTAGTTCAGACACCATTACTACGAGGTTATCACACATATTACACTAATACAGCCATCACAATAACAGACAAAAAATCCACTCTCACCCATGTACACGGATATAAATTACCACGCCTATTTGATTTAATGAAATAAGTGTTATGACCTGATAGCTTTGGTGGCTGTACTAGATACTCCTAGTGTTCTTGTAAGTGGTGCTACGATGGGAAAGGAGGTGGCTGATGCGATAACGTGATGTAAAAATAGGGAATTTGTAGGATAGCTGAAGTGGGATTCTCATCCTCTTCCTGTCACTTATCTTCGCAAGGCCTTCACACCAGAATTGAATTATTTGCAGCGCCTGGAATCAAAACCAGGTCCCTTAGGATGAGTCTCAATTTGAAGCTATAGACAATCAAAGGCAGTATTACAGTTAAGTAATCAGTATAATGCCACCTTTTAAGCCAACGTTAATGGTTGGCACCCCTGAGGTCCCAGGTTTGATTTCCGGCCCTGACGAGTATTTGAAAGCTTGATAAGGTCTAGTACGCATCTTCCAAGGCTATTGATGCCAAACGGAAGCCTGGAAGGCTGTGGAAGGAGGAGTGGAAACGAAATGTCATCCTACTACTCGTAAACTCAGGCACAGGATGATTATTTAGCGATCACTTGCCTGAGTTAAGGGCTATAATTCGGGGACCTTCGTCCCATATGGATACACCCAGTATAACCTCTTCATTCTATTCGTGGACTGAGGCGGCTTCGGTGGCGTAGTCGGTAGCATGCTGAGCTTCTATGTCCAAGATAGCGGGTTCAAACCCAGCCGAAGCCGACGGATTTTTTAAGAGCGTTACAAATCCCTCAGTATACCTTCTTTCGGAGGGGAAGTAATGCCGGTGGTCCCATGTAATAGATTTATGGCATGTTAAAGAATCTTCCACTAATTGCACCTGTGTGAAGCTAAATTGAATAGGTTAAGAATGTAAACAACGCTCTTCGGTTTCTACGTTCGTTGCCAAGAGCCGACTGCGGTGGCGTCTAGTAGCTAAGTTCTGAACTTGGCCTAGTAGTCGTAGACGGCTTGGCGGCAAAAGTAGGAACTATTTGAAAAATTCTAAGTTGCAGTACTTAAATTAAAAAAACAGATCACACACTAATAGTCATCACAATTAACACCGGTTATCAGACAGATTCTACACACACCCAAAGTACACGGAGCTACATGACCGCGTTGTCGCAGCCCTTAAACTTAAGAGCCAAGCAACCAACGTGGACTGTCCCCTGGGCTAAGAGTTTCAGATTGATTACCGATCTTCGGAGTGGGATTTTAACATAATATATCTAGCTCAGGTACTGGGTGTTTGTAAGGTCTGCACCATCATTTAGGTTTCATCTCGACATAGTGGAGTAGTGACTAGCGTTCTTGACTGTCACCGCGAAGGTTCGAATCCCGGGTCTCCTAAAGAGTTTAACTCAGTTCTGGGGGATTGAACGGGATTTGCTCAGGCTTGTGAGGCAGAATGGAGAAGAGGAGTGTGCGACTTCTAACACATCCATTATAGAAGTGGCTTTCCGTGGTTTACAACTTCTACTTCAAACGAATGTGGAGATCGTACCCAAATTAAGGTAACGGCCATCTCCTAATCAAAACCTGGCCCCAATTGCAAATACACACACTAGTACATCCATCACTATAACACAGATTCAACACACACCCAAGAATGCACGGTTATATCACCTCGTGGTATAGGGTCTATAATTTTTGACTGTCACCCTGGAGGCCTGGGTTCGATTGCCAGCTCTGCCAAAAAATTGAATTCTAGTCTGAGGGCTGAAACGTGGTACACTCAGCCTCGTAAGGCAAAACTGAGAAGAGGTGGGTGGGTTTGATTCGCAAATCAGCCATCCTGGAGTTGGCTTTCCCACTTCTACTCTACGTTAATTCCGGGCTGGTTCCTAACTTAAGGCCAAAGCCGCATTCTTCTGAATCCTCACCTGAATTAGAAATTCACACACAAATTCAACCACCACAATAACAAAGGATGCTACGATGGTCCGGCTGGATCAGATTAAGAACGAAGACGTCCGCAATACTCCTGGAATTTCCCCTATTCCAGCCAAAATGAGGGAGACTCGGTTGCGTTGGTACGGGCATGTAGCCCGAGCAAATACAGAGTCCATTGTAAGCAAGTCACTTGCTCTCGAGCCTGAAGGACAAAGACCTCCAGGACGACCAAAAAGGCGTTGGATGGATACCCTACACGACGATATGTGCATCATAGGTCTTCGTCCTATAGATGCAGCAAACCGCAACAAATGTAGAGCGAGGTACAGACTGGCGGACCCCAAAAAATAATTGGGAACAACGCAAGGAAGAAGACCCAAGTACATGGGGCTAAATGACCGCGATGGCCAAGCCTCTCAAATGAAACAACAAAATAACACAGTTACATCATAACGATGTTTAAAAGCCTCTAAATGAAAGGAAGAAAACTTGTAGTTTTACGTGGCCGTTAATCTCGTGATCATGAAAAATGGCACTTCCATTTTTACGTTATATTCCTTCAAAAATACCACATGTAACGACAGGGAATCGAACCCGGTCCACCTTGGTGAGTGGCAAGTAGCTCGACCATTGAACCATCACCCCTCCAAAGCCCCTTAAAGAATCAATGAGGACTGCTTAACTCGACAAGCAAGCAAGAGTTTCCCGTGGTTTCCCACTTTTACTCCAGCTAAATGCCGGGATGGTACCTAACTTAGTCACTGCCGCCTCCTTCCCAATCCTCACCTGAATTACAAGCATTCCCATTACGCCGCAGGGTGACGTACACCTGGCGATTTGGAGACCATACATCAATATTACCAATTTCATACGCAAAACCATGATAATGTTTACTTCCCCAGCTTGAGTCATGTTTGCCAACAGCCCCTTGTACTTGAGTGTCAGATAACCTGTGTTTCTATAACCCCCTGTTGGGGTCCGGGCGGGGACACCAAGAGTCCGCTGATCAGCCAGTTTGGTGTCCTAGGTGAAATCCCACACAAGACACGGCAAAAATCTGAGTTTTAATTCACTGGCCGTGAAAACCAAATATACGATTTTTTCGGAAGCCTTCATAGGGAGGTTAAGGTTGCTTGAGCTTTTAGTTCTCGCAGTAAAGTGGTGCAGTGGCACTCTATATAAAGTGAGGTTGCGCGCAGTTCGCTACTCCTGTGGGGGTCTGGGCGCGGACACCAAGAGCCCGCTGATGAGCCAGCTTGGAGTCGTAGGTGAAACCCCACACATGACACGGCACAAACCTAGAAACATTGCTGAGTTTTAATTCACTGGCCGTGATAGCCAATATACCATCTTTTTGGAAGGGAGGTTATGGCTGATTAAGCTCTTAGTTCTCGTAATAAAGAGGCGTAGATGCGCTGCATTGAAAGGGAGGAAGCGCGCAGTTCGCTGCTCCTATGTGGGTCCGGGTGGGGACACCAACACTTCACTGATGAGCCAGCTTGGTGTCCTAGGCGAAACCCCACACAGGACACGGCACAAACCTAGAAAAGATGCTGAGATTCTATGATGACTATAGAAGAAGGTGTAACTGTAATTATGAGGGTCAGGAATAGTGTTGGTATGCCGGCCCCGTGGTGTTGGGGTAGCGCGTCTGCCTCTAACTCAGAGGTCCCGGGTTCAATTCCCGGTTCCATCAGGGATTTTAGAAACTGACGTGAGGGCTGGAACGGGGTGCACTCAGCCTCGTGAGGACAATTGAGTAGCTGTCTGACGGTGAGGCGCCACCCCAATCACGAAAATCAAGAATAATGGCCGAGGGGACCCGATGTGCTGATCACGCGTCACCCCAATATCTGCAGACCAAATGGCTGGGCAGCGGTCGCTTTGTAGGCCTAGGCTCTTCACGGGCTGTAGTGCCAGGGGGTATTTATTATTAGCCAGCAACTCGCCCTGGCTTCGCCCGGGAACAATTATGAATGCATTACGTGCTAGCTCGTAAACTGTCGCCTCAGATTGTTGGAAGAAATGAAAACGTAAAAACACTTATAGTGGGTGATATTTTGAAGATAGAGATATGCTCTTGCGGACTTTGTTGTAGAACTTTTCATGCTGAACAATTCTTACACTCATTGTATATTGATATTTTTAACATTTGCCCAGCGTAAGCTTAAAAATCACACAGACGCCAGTTTTTTTCGACCTTTTCACTGAAATCGATACTGATTGGCTTCCATTGATCATAAATAAATTATTTCTTACAGAAACCTTCCTCGAGATATCCATTACAGAATGGTGAAAACCGCATCAAAATCCATCCAGTGGTTCTCGAGATTACCCGTGACATCCAAGAGTCGGGGACTTTGTTTTATACTAAGTAGAGATAGTGTTGGTACCGGCATTCGCCTGGAGGAAGTGTGGAAAACCCGAGGATAAACCACACTAAGGATAGCCGCTGTTAGCGCGGGGATTCGAACCTCCTCAGTCCAGAGTCTGTCTACAGCTCCTCATCACGGCCGTGGTCAACGATTTTACGCACCCAGCTACGCCGGGGAGTGACCTATTCCTGGTCAGTTTGTTGATGATGATAATTGTTGTTTTAAGGGGCCTAACATCTAGGTTATCGGTCCCTAATGGTTTGTGTGGTCGTGAAAATGAGACTACAACTAAAACTAACATCAAAACTTACGAGCTAGAAGAAAACAAGAACAAAAGAAATAAAAGACAGGAGGAAAGGAAATGCCCACAACCCTCGATAAATGAGGACTGAGGGACTTCGAAGGAAGGAGAGCCATGAAAGTCAGCTAGGAAAGGGAAAGAATAGAGGGTCCACCCCAAAGGCAATGGAATAAGGGGAAAAATTGGACCCAGCTCAGGAATCCCTCGGGGTCGCAAACTCCCGAACTCACCAGCCGTGAGCCCTTGTGGGTGTAGTATTATCCAGGGTGCACCAGAAATGATGGGGCTACACACACCCCGCCTTCTTGAGGCCTTGTGGAGAAGGCAGGAGATATCATGAAAGGATAAAGAAGGCTGACCCCTCGAAGAATGAGGGATCAGAAAATATGAGAATAGGGCCAATTAAGGCGGGAAAAGTGAAATACTCCCTAGGCCTCAGTTATCCTAATACCGTCGGGGTCGGAAGAGAACAAGAGTTGACCAGGGGAGGTCGAAAGGAAAAATAACTGAAAGAAGCCCAGCACAAGTAAGTGGAAACAATGCCTGACTCAGCTGCGGTCCCGTGGTCGCCAACCCACGTACAAATAGTTGTGAGATCCTGCGGGACCTCACACTGATATTACCAGTTTCTAATGCAAAACCACGATAATGTGTGTTGTAAAACATGCTGGAGAGGAGGAAGTTTCATTTCAGAATATTAACTGCTGATTCAGCGTTAATAAATAGCAGCAAGCGAACTGCAGAGTGGTTATTGCATCCTACGGACTGAGATGGAGAAGCGCAGTAAAAATGACATATGAGTTTATGCTCGCGCTGTTTTCTCCGGCACTGGTGCGCAAGATTTATTAGAGTCTACGTTAATTAATACATGGTCGGCACAAGTAATCTTTTGGGCTTGCAGTGGTCAACATTCATATTCATATATTGCCAGCCAGCGCCTCGCAACATATTTCTTGTCTCCACTAGCTTAACTGTTCAAGTGCCGCATAAAGTGAGAGATTCCTCACCCATATATTCATAACATGCAGAAGTAGCCGTACTTCGAACGGTCTTCGGTATTAATAGCTAGACGTTATCAATCGGAATACTTTTGCAATGTTTACGGGCTTGTCATTCCTTCATCAGTTTATCATAGTGAAGTAAGTTTTCTGGGATTATTACAGACACTGCTAATTTAAGGACTTTAAATTACGTTTTTGTAGACCCTTTATAGGGACCGAACATAGTGTTGGTACCGGCATTTGCTTGGAGGAAGTGTGGAAAACCCGGGGATAAACCACACTAAGGATAGCCGCTGTTGGCGCTGGGATTCGAACCTCCACAGTCCAGAGTCTGTCTACAGCTCCTCATCACGGTCGTGGTCAACTTTTTAACGCACCCAGCTAATTTAAGGACCTTAAAATGAGGATTTGGAGACCCTTTATAGGGTCCCGAGCATGGTGTTGGTACCGGCATTTGCCTGGAGGAAGTGAGGGGCTCAAAATAAGCTTAGGTCGTTCTTCTATGATACATTTGAGTCGTCCAGTTGCAAAACTCGTTTAATCCACTTGTGAATAAGGATCATGTCATAAAATTATTTATTTAATTATTTTATTTTACTTTATTTTATTTTATTCTATTTTATTTTGTTTTTCTTTGTTTGAATAAATTTTATTTTGTTTTGTTTTTCACTTTGTTTTGTTTTATTTTAATTGTTTTGTTTAATTTTTTGTATTGTTTTTTGTTTTTCGGTTTATTTTGTTTTATTTTATTTTCCTTTTATTTTTATTTTGTTTTTTGTTTTTTATTTTATTTTGTTTTGTTTTATTTTGATTTTCCAGAAAAACACACACAAAACAAAACAAAAAATAACACGAAGCAAAAAGCAAAATTTAAAAACAAAAGCAAAAGCAGAAAAAAACAAGGAATACAAAGCAATAACCAAAATTGCATAAAGCAAAACCGGAAAACAAACACAAAACCAAAACCAAGACAGAAAAGCAAAAATTTAAATTCAAAAGCACAAAGCAAACACAAAACCAAAAACCAAAAAACAATGCAGAAAGTAGAAAAAAAAAACACAAAAGATACGTGAGGCAAATTCCAGAGAAACGTTTCTCATGAAAAAGGTTCTTATTCACAAGTGGATTAAACGAGTTTTGCAACTCGACGATTCATTTCATATTTCGCACGTATTTTGAAAAGATTCCTCCTATAGCTACCCCTTTTGATGAGCAGTTCGGTGAAGAGTTATATAAATGATTGGTGTATTGCCTCTAATGGATGCCATGCCTAATTTTACGATGCCCCAACCATCCAAACACGAGTTAGCCTATAGGTGTACAGAATGATTCACAGTAAGACACACAAGCCCACGTTTTGCTTGCATCCGACAAAAGAGAACCCATAACGCGAAAAAAAAGGAATGTAAATTAATTTAACAATCATTTAGGCTATATATTTCTAGATAGATGTATATAGAATATCATTATATGAGAGCAAAGACACCTAGTGGCCACGAGGCAAATTAACTCTATTGACTACATCATATCACCCAGATGGACAGATATGTTAACCACACAGTATCAAATAACAACTTCCTTATGACGAAACCATTTGACGACAAAAATAACAAGTAGTTCCGTGAAGAACTATACAGCCTATTTTCATATATCCTTATATTAATTGCCTCTATCAACATACAAAATTTCAGTTTGAAGGTTGTGATAGATTCGTAGATATTGAGAACCGTCTAAATATTTCAGATGGTCGCCAGGTTGGATTTTTATCTTTGTACTATTACATTAAGAATATTGTGTACGTGTGGTATTCAAACTTCAATCGCATGATTAGAACACACGAAGTAAAAACAAGATTTTAAAATTTCGCACAGCTGCCATCTTGCGATTATGCAAACAATTGAAATAAATTAGGTGCCAGTGGATTAACATTTGTATAAGCATTTAACGTGCAATGTTTCACTGCACTCGGATAGTTAATTCGCGAGAAACGTCTATTTAAATATTTATACTTCGCGTCGCCGCCATGTTGGATTTGTGCTCACCAGGTTACTGAGAGTTTCAGTTTGATTGCTGTAAAAGATTCATAGATATTGAGAACCGTTTAAATATTTCGGATGCTCGCCATTTTGGATTGTTATATGTTTAGGCCATAGAGTTATGTACCATTCAAGGACAATTATTGCCTAGGTTCATTATTCAAACTTTCACTTCGATCGCATGATTACGACACAAGGAATAAAAACTTAATTTTAAAAATTCGCACATCCGCCATCTTGAGATTATGTAAACAAATGAACTAAATTAGATGCCAGTGCATTACAATATGTACAACCATTTACTGTACCATATTTCACTGCGCTCAGAGTTAAATCACGAGAAAAGTCTATTAAAATGTTTCAAATTCGCTTGGCCGCCATGTTCGTTGTGTACTTTACAGGTTTATGAATGTTACATACATAAACTTGTATCAGTACCCTTTATCACCGTACAAAATTTCAGGGTGACATCTGTAACTGTTTCGGAGATATAGAATGTCAGTGAAATATTTCGCACATCCGCCATTTTGAGGTTTTGTAAACAATTGAACTAAATTAGACTCCATTGCAATACAGTGTGTATGAACATTTGCTGTACCAAGTTTCATTACGTTTGGATGGTTAAATCGGGAGAAAAGTCTATTTAAAAGTCTCAAATTCGCTTGGCCGCCATGTTGGGTTTGTAGTCACTAGATTTTTGAAAGTATTATTGGTGCACTTGTAGTAGTTCCCTTTCTCACCGAACACAATTTCAGGGCGATAACGGTAATAGTTTCGAAGATACTGAATGCTGATGAAATATTTTGCACAGCCGCCATGTTAGATTGGTGAGATACAATAAAATTTGAAGAGCACGGCCGGGGTCGGCCAGAATGGTGCTATTATCTTACCGAGTTTCATTGTAATCGCTCCAGCCGTTTAGAAGTTATTACGGACACACACACACACCATCACACACACACGCACACACACACGGAAAAAGGTGATCTCATAAGCCTTTTTTTTTTTCATAAAATGAAAATAGGCTAAAAATGATTTTCATACTAAATTTACCTAACATGTATTACTAACCTAAAAATAAAATTGAAAACCTCGTAGAAGAAACGCAATTCACGTCATATAAAAACTGACTTCACCATTGCGAAAAGTTGCCATCCCCGTGAAGAACTCTTTAACAAATTTAAGAGGCTTGTGGGGCATAAAATTTCAGGAGTTTTAGCCTTCAATGCCCAAAATTCCTAAAAGCCGCAAAACATAGTATTTCAATTCCGGTAATTTTGAAAAAAATATTGCTGTTTGGAGATAAAAGAGATCTTCCGTACGATATATCACACGTGTAAATCGCGTGAATTATTTCTAGGGTACCTCTTGACCCCCTTAAGCGCATTATACTTATTGATGAATTTTACAGCCATTTTCAAACTTTAACAGAAATTTAACAAGATGTTCAGGAAAGAACATAAAGCCTACTTTCTCCTAAATATATGGGTATAGTTATAACCCTTTGTCCTTATCACCTCCTCCTATTTTCATCCTATTTGAAGTGCAAATTGGCACACTGGATTTGAGCAGCTGCGTTCAAACCATAGTTTATAATTTACCCCAGCATTTTGCAATTTCATCAGCAAACATTCCAAACAACGTAGGAATTCAGTATATTAACACCATTTATAATAATTGAAACTTCGTTGGTCTAAACGTATCACTGGGAGAAACACATTTAATTTACCTACTGCATACCTAATTTTTATCGCGCCTATCCTTGGGAGTACGCTCTATCGGCACCAAGAGGACGTTTTCAATTACACCGTAGACATGGATTCACTAACTGGCCGGTACACGCGCAGCTCGCATCTAGTAGGCTGTGGTTAGCTCACGCATAGTTCAACTGGTTGCTAGTAGATGTCACTCGTGCAGAGGCGGTAGCAACTTCGTTTTAATTAAATATATACTTTTCATTGCAAAATGTACAATATAACGCTTAATTGTTTAACGTCTCAGTACTCAAAACACAATAAACATAAAACAAATCAAACAAAAAATACAACTCCATTAGGACTAGAATCTTAGCCGGCTGTGTGAAAGACCAAAGCTCTAACCATGGAGCCAAATCTGACCTGTCAATTTCAACATTATAAATTGCTTCAGATACAACGCCTTAGCAAATAATGACTTGGACAGAACGATTTCTTCACTGGAGTATATTTCAAACAAAGTTCATTTCATACAAAGTTCATATTATTTCTATCAGTAGGCTATATTGCATGCAACATAGTCAAATTAGTGTAATATAGGTCAGAACGAGAGATCAGCTTCCATCTTGACTTCTAACCAAGACGGCTCAGATTTTTAAAGCAAATTCTGCACTATAATATTACAGTAAAAACTTTTAATTTAAAACAGGTCACGTCCTTGAGAACAGTTTAAACGATTCTTGGTTCGATAATCGGAACTGGTTGGTCCCATGTTATGGATTATATTGTTTGCATAATTCACACGACCGCCATCCTGAAATGGTACGCTTGATGACCACCGTGCAGTTTGGGCACAAGACGCGTCCCATACGAAGGTATGACTTTACCAAATTTGGTAAAGATCCGATTATTAGTTTCGTCGTAATTTAATTTTATGTTTTGACCATTTGAGTGGCCGCCATTACGTTTTGTTAAAGATGGCGGCAATATAAAACATGACACTGAGGTGCCCTTTGCTAGTGCTACCTCTGTACCAAATTTCGTTCAATTCAGTTTCATCGTGTTTGAATTGATAGGGGGGGGGGGGGGAAACAGACACACCAAATCCCACGCACGCACACTCAAACAGACACACAAATTTTCGCTTTGTGTAGATCACATAAGTCTACTTTCATTGTTTGCAAAAATCAAAAGTAGGTTTATAAATGGAGTGGCATTGTCTTTTACAGAAATACTTGAGATACTGTTGCCATGATAACGGGCTTGCATTCGTTCGTTAGTTTATTACATGAAATTAGCTTTCTGGGAATATCTCAAAAACTATTTGTTTTAGGACCTGTGGTTGTTGGGGACCCTTTGGGGCTGAAAATAAGCTTTATCTCGTCATTCTAGGCCTATTTCAGCATGTATTATTTTAGGGAGGTAGGCCCCCATTCATGAGAGGTACGAAGAAGAGTTTCAGCAAGGATTGGTGTCATGCCTCTGATGGATATCTGTACTAAATATTTATTTGATCCATCCAACCGTTCTCGAGTGATGCGCGTACAAATTTGTACACAGACAGACGGATAAAAAATCTATTTTTGCGCTCATCCGTCATAAAACAGTCTTAAACGCACAAATAACGCAAATTTCCGGGGATATTCGAAAAAAAAAACCAGACAAACTTCTTCCGCTGAGCTGCGAATTGCGTTAGGTATAACGAAATTCAAATTGTGAATCGTATTATATTCACCTAAGACGAGCTACTGTACAATAATAGTAGCGTACATTTACATTAGTGAAAATTTAAGCCTAAACAAAGTGATCAGGATCTTGAGGGTCGAAACGCGTAATCCGTAATTGCTCTATTTAATAGTGTTAATCAACTAATACATGCATTTTTTTGCCCAGTAGTGTATTTATATATTTACTAGCGGACCCGTGCGAGATCTCTCGCATAATGGATTGTGTGCGCCCCATGTGTACAGACTATCCGCCCGGCCCTAGTGTTATGCGGGCTTTACGCGAAACAGTTCTGCCAGGGGCTATCGTCTTGTTTATTAGTTTGAAAGCTGTTTATAAACAAATAAATATATTTCCGTTGACTTTTCAAGAAATGCAAGATTTTTCCTCTCTTATTGAGATGATATATGGAAGATTTTGGTACAAACCACACCTTCTAACTCCCTCAGGTTCAGGAGGTTGAGTTTTGGGAAATATACCTCAGCTTGTTATATAATTAGGTGCTTGAACCCCGCCCATTCATTGGACATATTCCTGTTGACCGACTGAAGTGCTACAATGACAGTTTGTATTGACGTCTGAAACGGGGGAGGAGCTTACGGTCAGCTGTTTGCAATATGGCGGCGAGATAGTGACGAGAAGTAAGCAAGACAGTGTTAGGGTGTGCGTTTGTTATGGCTTCTAATTTATGATGGTAAAATACTACATATTTTCTTTCATTGATAGAAATAGTTTTATAATCAATTTAAATGCAGTGCTTAATTACTACCACTTAAAAATATTACCCACCTGTAGATAGTTAATTTACTGTCTGCTGTTACATATATGAGGGGGCTGCGTGGCGCAGTCGGTAGAGGCGCTGAGCTTCTAATTGAAAGGGAGTGGGTTCGATCCCCACCCAGGTAGTGGATTTTAGAAACAAAACTACAACTTTCGGAAACGCAAATAGCCCTGGGGTTCACTCAGCCTACAACAGAAATGAGTACCAGGGTAATTCCTGGGAGCAAAGACGGCCGGGCATGGAGCTGACAACTCCATCCCAACTATTGCCGATGTCACAGAGAGTGGAAGCCTCTACCTTCCACTACTCCCAGGGCCTTCATGGCCTGTACGGAGTTGGCTTTGCTTCCTTTGCTTTGTTACATATATGAAGCCTGTACTTGGGAGCCTAGCGGTATCGATGTTTTTATTAATTTCACAATATATATCTCTCACATAACAAAGGACGACTCCCTGATAATAAATTGAATCCAGCAACCCTGAATTTGCATGAATGTTTTGGGTTCAAAGAAGCGTTACTTGGGATGCTCAAATCATACTTCAATATTGCTAATATTGACCTACATACTTGCTGTTCAAAGGCAAGAATATAAATTTATTAATCTTTTGCCACAGGCAAGTTAAAATGGAGGCATCCTCTTTATCAATATATTTAATTAAATATTTAAAATACAGATATTTAACAAAGCTGGAATCTCCATTTGAACTTGTCATAAGCAAACGGACAGATCAAAAACTACACTTTAAGCCAAATCAAATTCACTCCTCAGCTCGACATAAACCATAATACAAATTAAAACCTATACAAAACATACTCTCCTTACTGTTGTACAACTTTCAAACCAACTATTCGCACTCAAAACTGAAAAACCCTGAAATGGGAACTAATTAAAGTTAGAATAGCCTAGGCCGATCAAGTCTCCTGCTACATTACCGCATATGTATACTTAACATCACTATAACTTCTAAATTACGACTAAGTGACCTATCTGCCTGAGTAGTATAGGTGTTACCGGCCTGCCTGGGATGATGGGTCACCAAACCGGTACTTAAAACTAAGATTTTACACAATAATTAACTAAATTCAACAGTAAGGAGATCATAGACAAAAACACAATTTAAGCCAAATCATACTTCATATTGCAAATATTGAGCTACATACTTGCTGTTCAAAGGCAAGAATATAAATTCTCTGGCAAATTAAGGCTAGGAACAGCATTTTTCTTAAGTTTTCTAACCATTCGACTATTGTCAATCGGAAGAACCCCTAAAATAAGTTTACGAAGAGTGTATTACATTCGGTTCTATGTACGGCACGGAAGTATTAGGCTACAAGTTTATCCGTATTTTTGATGTAGCTAAATCCTTGTGAATACGAATTAGAGACAATAACTATCAATAATCAACAGTACCGGTGCTTACGCTGTGGAAAGAAGTCGTCTTCACAAAAATGCAGACAGCACACTGTCATGTAACGTGTAACACGCTTTCCAATTGACAGCGCCGAAGCCCATCTTTCTCTCTGAACTTTTTGTACAGGAAAGTAGTGAAGAGATTTCGTACCCATTTTATACGATTTGCAACCGTATACAGAGCAGTACCTCCTCGAATTTAACAAATTCCTTTCTGTTTCCAACACGACATCAATGCTTCACCATGAAAAGAAACCTCACCAGTCACAATGTTACAGCTTCAACATTCTACCGCGTGGCTGCGCCATCCAACTTTTCTGACGTCAATAGGCAACACTGAAAGAATGACTTCAAATCTTGAAAAATTTTAAAATATTCAAAAACTCTGATCTGTTACAAAGTAATTTAACCAAAAATATAACCAAAAAAATATTATTTATATTCTAAGAAACTTATAAAAGTGTTTGAGTTGCTCTCAAGATTTAAAATCGAAAAGAATTTGTAGTTACAACTAAAAGGAATTTGTATACGTTAAAATCAAATATAAATGATCTTCTAATATTTAATCGTTGAGTGTGATTCTTGAGATGCAGGCCTACAACGTTTTAACATGGCTTGAATGCCCAATCTACAATTCACTTGAAAAACTTAATTTGAAGGCATATGTTAACTGGATATGCTCTACCAGGGCATAACCTATATAAGGGGAATGGTTCCTAACTTAAGGCAACGGCCATCTCTTTTCCCAATTCTCATCTGAATTACGAATACACACACAATTCATCACAATAACACAGGTTATCAGACAAATTCCAAGTACACGGGACCACGATGTCGCAAAGCCCCTAAAATGAGTCAACAACACTCTATATCAATGGAAAAATGAGCCACAGCCATTAACTGTAGCTCTTCATCGGTACCAGGATAGGAGCCGAATAGTTCTAAGGGAAAGGATACCCCTTCAGCAACCCCATGAAGGCATGTGAGGATTGGTACACTGTATATCTGTTTGTGTTTCCCCTGGACAGTTACTACATACACTGAGCTTAACATTGAATGTGCCATTCACGGTGGGGCGGATACACTTTGAAATTCTACCAGCTATCACTACAAATTGAAATGCACCGAGTCCACATTAGAAAGCATTCTGACGCTCGGAATGCCAATTAGTGATCCTTTATACTCATCAAACACCGTGCATCGACTTCTCGTCAGGCCATTGATGTGCATCAAGTGTGATCTGACGGCGACTTCCAGGTCGATGACTCGTGAACAAGTGAAAGAGCATGGAGATCAGGCAAACAATGCCGATGGTAGCCACTTCACATGATGAGTGAGTGTATCTTCAAAGTCAAGCATCAGGGCCTCTCAATAGAAGTGTTCATGTAAATATTAAGAACCAACCTCTACAAGAACCTATTTTATAGTAAACTAGTGGCAATATTCGATCTGATAATTTTTTGAACATAGCTCGACAAATTTCTTGCTCGATACATTCATCTTTTAAAGTTTCGTCATTATTACTCGTAGGTATTGTGTGGTACTCTTCATTTACCAAGTTTCGTGGTAATTCATCGACCATGCTTGCTATTGAAACATTAAAATCGATACATAAGAAGTAATTCAGCAAATATCACAAACATTTGTGAAAGAAGAGTATTTTATAGACGCGTCAGTTACTCGAATCACAAGACTATCAGACTGAATGTGCATCCCTTATTTGAATGCATGACGTCAAGGCACTTGAACATTCATCAGAGTAAATCTCCTGAACAATAACACATTTCTTCAAGATAGTCTTCGTAGATGGTGGATGCACGTAATATTCATTATGGTGTTTTATGTACGTCATATTATGCTTCCTGAATGCTATTTCTGCAATCGTTGATCTAACAGAACGTAAATTATCGATTGTATTACTTGAAAATTCCGCACTGTAACCATATTGAATTTAATAAGCTGATAAATTCTTAACTTTGGAATCCTTCTCCTCTTATAAGGTGGTACGTGAGACTCAGTTTTAGTAAGAATCTGATTATTGGTTCAGCCATTACAAGTTTTGAGTCATCAACTTTATTATTTTGTGAAATAGCCTACCGAAAAATAATGGAACATCCCTGTTTTGTGAGTAACACGAAAGATGCTGATTCAAATTGACTGTCCACACGTAAATGTATCTTATCTGCATGAGTCATACAAGCAGTTGCAGCTTGCATGGTGAGCTGTGAATTCCTAGCTATTTGAACACTTCAAAGGGAAAGAGAGATAGGAAAATGGAAGAGACTCATACTTGTTCCATTATTATTATTAATAGCGGACCCGTGCGAGAAATCTCGCATGTTCATAAGTCATACTTTCCCCAATAGGTTTATAATATGTGACTTAAGGAGAAAGGTTGTTATGTTATTATTTCAACCAAATGATTATAGAACATCATTTGCATTTCAGTTAGAATTCCAAGCTGTACGTTCTCTAACTTAAGAAGGCAATTACTGAAAATTCTATCATCATAACACTCACCAGTTATTCGATTTATATGAAAGCATCTTGGTGAAGATTTCCTGCTTTATCTTGTTGGCTGAGAAGCCTCCTTCTCCCTTATCAGAACAGCCCTCGTTGGAAAACTTCTTCACGTCCCGCTTACAGTGAGGCTTCCTTGTTCCTAAGAGCAACGATCAGCGCTAAACTATTGGGTACGTTACCTACAGGGGTGCTTTCCTTGTCCTGTGTGTAGCGCTCAACGCTAAACTCCTTTGCACGTTACCTACCGGGGTGCTTTCGCTTTCCCGAGTGGAGCGTCAGCATGAGAGCGTGCTGTGGCTGGTTTCGTTCTTTGATATTTATGAAATTAAAATGCAATTCGTCACTGTTGATTCCATTTCTGTGCTGAGTCCATTGATTGAGAGCTTAGCCGTAACACTCACCGGTTATTCGATAAATTTCAGTCAGAATTGCAAGTTGTACGTTCCGTAATTTAAGAAGGCAGTCACTAAAGATTGGATCATCATAACCCTCATCGGTTATTCGATATTTATGAAATTATACGAGTTGAGTACCCAATCCATTGATTTAGTAACTCTGAAAACCATGGGAAATGATAGAAGAAAAACCTGTAAAGGAATTAATCCCTATATATATTACTAGTAAAAGCACAGGTCGACCCAGAAGACGTCATAGCCAAAGCGTCTTTCGACACAAAGTATACAAGTGGGAAGTGTTGTCAGAGAGAGCAGCACCTACAACCCAAAGATCAAAGTGGACCGAAGAAAGGAAGAGGGCCTTTAGTGCACGAATGAAAGAGTTCTGAAAAGACAGGAAGAACAAAATGTCATGATTGCATCGCGTGGTCTAATTGGCCGGTAACGTGTAAAATAATAATCATCATCATCTATATATTTAAAACAGTAAGGTGATTTTTGTTATCACGAGATAGAGAGAACGACAGAACCAATTTACTTCGTAGAGCACTCTAACGAAAGCTCTTGGCCTGTAGATTTGCAGAGTGTCTCTAAAATAAACAAATATAAGACGGTATATTTTTAAATAAATATAGAAAATAGCAGAATTCTGGCCCCTCGCGCATGCGCACAATCCGCCTGGGCTCATGACAAAATGGCGGTGAGAAGTCCATTAAAATGTAAGTTATTTAATAAGCTTCCATGTAATTGAAAACATACATTAACCAAGTTCTGACAATACAATATAATAACAGTATGAACATATACGAATGTATATTGATTTTATTGATAATGAATTGGATTATTTTCTTCAGATAGCGGCTTTTGAAGATAGTGAATGGTTGCGTCTGCATCTAAATGTGAGTGCGCGAGTAGCTATTTGGCTAAGGCGATTGACTGTGGATGCAAGGATCGCAGGTTCGATCCCAACTCTCGCCAGTATTTTTTTTTTTTGCCACTGAAATATTGTTTTATCAAGGAGTATTAGTAAGGTTTTATGTCAGTTAAAGATACATATTTCTACACATTTTCTCAACACGTTTTATTTCCGTTTTACCATTGCATTACAGCATGTCCTCAATACGTCGTTTGAATATCTGCAATCAGTTCCAGTAACTGACAACAGATGGCAGTACCTCGCCAATATAGTTCCAGTAACTGAGAGCAGATTGCGTCGATATATTTAAAACACAAGGCATGGCCTTGATGGCGAGTTTTCGCGTGATAGTTAAATATTGTTTTATCAAGGATTATTAGTAACGTTTTATGTCAGTTAAAGATTCCTACATTCCCTCTCAATAAGTTTTATTTCCGTTTTACCATTGCATTACAGCATGTGGTCAAAAGAGCTAATATCTGCCATCAATTGCAGTAACTGACAACAGATGGCAGTACCTCGCCCATATAGTTTCAGTAACTAACAACAGATGGCAGCACCATTGCATCCATATATTTAAAACACAAAACATGGCGCGTTTTCAAGTGATGGAGAGTTATAGAGGGGAATTTTTAAGAAGGGAAACGTTGAAGAACATTAACTGACAGTTGAGTGTGTAGGCTATGTTGTTTATGTACTTTAATATTGCAATTTCTTCCCAATGCTTCGGTGGTCAAGTTGGTAGCATCCTTGACTAAAAGTTATAAATTATGCATCGTCGATATACTCTTAAATTATTAGTGAAAAGGTAGTTTTCCAGGCCCTGGCGCGTGTCCACAATTGCTTTCGCCATGAGAGACACTTGGCAAACATAATTCGTTTGAAGGGCTCCGACATCGTTGTCACTCAGCCCCATGTACTATGGTGTGTAAGTGTAAAATTTTCTCTGATAACCCGTATTATTGTGATAGCTGCATTACTTTGTGTATTTGTAATTAAGGTGGGAAATGGCAAGGTGACGGCCGAGGCCTTAAGTTAGGAACCATCCCGGTATTTGCCTTGAGTGGAAGTGGGAAACCACGGAAAACCACATCTAAGATTGTCGAGGTGGGAATCAAACCTTCCTCTTCTTAGTTATACCTCTAGAGACTGAATGTGCCCCGTTTTTGCCCTCAGACCAGAATTAAATTTCTTGGCAGAGCAGGAAATGTAACCCGGGTCTCCGAGGCGATAGCCAAGAATGGGTGGACTTCCATGTGTTAATACGATTTTTGACATGCACGGGACATAGAATTCTAAAACAGCCTCCATTAGGGTGACTGCCGAAGTGAGTATTGAGTATATGCCTAAGCTCATTCCAGTAGTTGGCGAAGTTATTCTATGTTCCCCTGCAAAATGTACTGCCATAAACTATAACAGGTGATGGAAATAGCTTATTTAGAGCAGTTTTGTACTGTTTATATCAAAATGAAGAACGTCATTCTGCGCTGCGTTTTCAAGCTATTGCCAAACATTTCGCTGGCAGGAACAATTATAAGGAATTTATTGTAAGCGATCAGTCTCATCGCATTCTCCTCACCAACCAACTTGAGTATGAGAGTCTCTGGACGGTCATGTTGAACTTCATTGTATAATACAGTTGTTTAATGATTATTTGTTTAGAGTACTGAATCTAACTACGCAGTTGATTTCGGCAATGGAAGTATTTTTTGCCATTTAATATTTAGCGGCTCCGATATTGCAGGTCACTATAGTGTTATCGAATAATACGAAGCCACATTTAAAATCCAATATAAATAGGCCATTTCAGAAACAATTCCAGATGTTATGCAGTACAGTGAAAGGTCTTTGACGATCAAATGTAAACATTGTTCTACATTGTATTTCTCTTGCGTAAAATCTACGCGCGGTTACTTTGGCCTTTACTGTTGTGATGGTAAAATTGATCTGCTGAAATATAATATATTTGCCAAGCTGCAACAATGCAATGATATTAATTTTAAAGTCTGTCTGTCTGTCTGTCTGTTAGGTAGTCAGCCCGAAGGCTGGTTGGATCCTCAAAAAGTACCGCCGTTACGTTATGTGAGTAGATACCCACAAAAACCCAAGGCAGCGCTATTTTGAGGCGTTCTAGGCAAGAAGAGGAGTGAGGTAGTTTGCCATTGCTTTCCTCACTGAGTCAGAACAGTAGTCCTAACCCTATGAGTTGAACCTTTCACAGCATTCACAGGCACTGACTGTGCCCCGAATGCCATTACTAAGCACCACCCATACCTCAGTAGCTTCCATATAATCACAGCCATGAGTGAGACTGAGACATCGGTGAAAAGCCACCTTTTACTCTAGCCTGTGCCAACTGACAAATGCAAAAGTACTGTATTCATCAAGAGATGGGGAACATTGAACTTATATCCAGTAGTTCAAACACATACATCAGCGTTAACATATTGGCGAACAGGTGTGCGAGTGTAAACTTTTCTCTGATAACCTGTGTTAATGTGATGGCTGTGTTGATGTGTGCATTTGTAATTAATGTGGGGAATGGGGAGTTAACGACCGAGGCTTTAAGTTAGGAACTATCCCGGTATTTGCCTGGAGTGGAAGTGGGAAACCACGGAAAACCAAATCCAAGATTGTTGAGATGGGAATCAAACTTTGCTCTTCTTAGTTTTGCCTCACGAGTGCGCCCCGTTCCAGTCCTCAGACCAGAATTAAATTTCTTGGCAGAGCGGGGATCGAACCTGGAATCCGGGGCAATAGCTCAGAATGTAGCCTTAAGAATGGGCTTCCCTGTGTTAATACGATCTTTGACAAGCACTGAACATATAATTCTAAAACTCCCTCCATTACTGTGGCTGGCGAAGTGAGTCTATGCTCATTCCAGTAGTGGCGAAGTGATTCTATGCTCCCTTGCATAATTTACTGTCATGGAAATACAAAGTATTGTACCTTCAACAGGTGATGGAAATTCATTATTTACAGCAATTTCATTCTGTTTATTTTAAAATGAAGATCGTCATCCTGAGTTGCGTTTGCAAGCAAATTGCAAAAATTGCAAGGATTTTATTATTGGCGATCAATCTCATCGCATTATCATCAGCAACCAACTTGAGAATGGAAGTATTCATTGTATATGTGAATATTATTGTTTATTGATTATTTGTTTAGAGTGCATAACAATGGGTCTAACCACGCAGTTGATTTTGGCAATGGAAGTAAGTTATTATTTGCCATTTAATATTTGGCGGCTACGTTGATGCAGGCCACTATAGTTTTATATAAAATGACGTTAATTTGGGCAGAAATGCTGCTATAAATAAACCCATTTGACGAAATAGAACATTAGCCGCAAAAAATTGGGAAATCGGAGAAAAATACGAAGCCACTTTTAAAATCCAATATAAATATGGCATTTCAGAAACAATTCCAGATACTATGCCGTTACAGTTTAGGGTCCTTGACGAACAAATGTAAACATTGTTCTGCACTGTATTTCTCTTGCGAGAAATCTACACTTGGTTACTTTGACCTTTGCTGTTGTAATGGTAAAATTAATCTGAATAAATATAAAATATTTGACAGGCTTTAACAATTATTTTTCACTGGAGATGATATCTCAAGGAATTCCAGAGGGACTAATCGGCAGTACAATGCTATGTCCTTCGTTTCATGGCGCAGCGGTCAAGCTGTATGCCTCTCACCAAGGCGGATCGGGTTCGATTCCCGGTCAATGCATGTGAGATTTTTGATGTGAAAGGCCATGTCCTGTGGTTCGGATTCCACATTAAACGGAGGTCCCGTGGCTTATGATCGCGAGATTAACGGTCACGTTAAACTGCAAGCTTCCTTCCTTCCTTCGTTTCATTTGGTGCCAATGTTACTGTGCCACACGCACACGGTCCACATTGTTTTAAAATGTATGGAATTGCACATAATCGCATTTCTTCGTTATATTCCAAAAATATAAGCGATGGTTTGCGGCCAGTTGTATTAGACTCATCAGAGTTCTTGAATCCCTTGGAACTAAACGACTGGCCGCCACATACTCCAAACGCTTGGCCCGTTATGCTGCTTAGAAATCTGAACGGTTCCCAAGGACTCCTAAATGCAACCATATTGCTTGGATTTGGAAATAATAGGTGCAGTTAAAATTAGGCAGAGATGTCTAATCCTTCGACTTGATTTAACACCATGCGATAAAACACTATCATTTTCTTTTAAGAGGCAATATTTTCCAATTCATTTGGCATACTTTATCACAATCAATAAAGCTCAAGGGGAAACTCTGGAACGTATAGGCCTCAATTTGCCCCAACAATTTTTCAGTCATGGCCAGCAGTATTTTGCAATGTTGAGAGTGCAATCTTTTGACGCCCTCATAGTTTCAATAGAGTCAAAAAATAATCGTACAAAGAATGTACAGTAGGCCTATATAAGAAAATTCTTCAGTAAATATTTTTCTATTGACCGTCATGTTTTGACGGGTTTCAACTAGTATATATTATTTCAGTAGCATGCATCCCTCCTGCGGCGCTCACAAGAGACCGATCGTGACAAATGAGCATTCAAATTAAAGAGAATATACATTACTAGTGACTCATTGCACTCTAATTTCATAAATATCCATAATTTCCTTAAAAAATGACTTTTAAAAACTGTAAGAAGTGTGCGATTTGCAGTTACTGTTGCTGCAGGATGATACGCTCCATAATTGGTGTCCACTTCACATTTTGGCCACTGTGACGCCTTTTTATTTCATTTTAACATTCTGAGGTCTTTCCTTTATCATTTTGCATCGATTTCAGAAACAGTAAATCGAAGGAATGTGCACGTTTTCGGGGCGTGAAGTTTTCCAACGAGGGCTGTCCTGATAAGGGAGAAGGACGCTCCTCAGCCAAGAAGTTAAAGCAAGAAATATTGACCAAGATGCTTTCATAAATATCGAATAACTGGTGTGTGTTATGATGACCCAATTTTCAGTGAATGCCATTAAGTTAGAGAACGTAGAACTTGGAATTCTAACTGAAATATAAACAGTGTTCTATAATCATTTGGATGAAATGAAAACATCATTATAAACCTATTGGGAAATGTGTGGTTTATGAAGAAGCGAGATTTTCTAATTTCATAATTGACTATAATTTATACGAAGTGTGCGATTTTCAGATATTGTTGCTGTAGGAAAATACGCTCCATAATTTCTGTCCACTTCACATCTTAGCCGCTGTGACTCCTGTTTAGTGTCATTTTAACTTTCTGAGATCTTTCCTTTATCATTCTGCATGTATTTCAGTGACAGTAAATCAAAGGAATGTGTACTCAAATCGTATAATTTCATAAATAAGCGGTGACGAATTGCATAATTTCATAAATATCAATTTTTGTAAGAAGTGTACGATTTGCAGATACTGATGCTCTAACACACTGCAATTATGAGTTGTCGTCTAAACCCTTAAAACTATTAAACGTTAATTTATTTTACAGGTTTTTCTTCTGCATTCTAATTTCATAAATTACGATCATTTCGCATGGTTTTCAGAAACAGTAAATCAATGGATTGAGTACTTTAAATCGTATAACCGGCGTGTGTTACGGCATCTAAAACCTTAGAACTATTAAACACTAGCAGGTACCCGCGGCTTCGCTCGCGATCAAGACAATGGGGACGATGCATTATTGCTGATAGTTGGTTTATTCTATTACACCAATCGCGGCTACAGGTGGGTAGATTCAAATTCTGAGAATTCTGATACATACAGTATATAGATATGAGCAGCAAAGTGGGAATTTTATAGAGTTGTGAACACATTTGAAAATTTTAGTTTTGGTTTTGCCATCTTCTGCTGAGACATAACGATTTTGTTGTCCGGATACTCGCCAGCACGCCACATACAGTTGTCCATGGGAAATAATGGTTTTGTCTAAACGTACACCTGGAATGGCAAATCTATCTGAATATGGGGAATTAAAAGTATTTTTCCTTAAGCTATTCTGGGTATAATTTTGCCACACTTATTGATGATTTGAACGTCAACATGTCGCTATTAATAGACCTATAGTAAAATATCTCTCACCTTGGTCGCTGATGTACATTATGCAGTCACTTCCAGTGTTACATCCCAGGGATTGAAATTCTCCAACAACCCTTTTGCCTCACATGCCTCTCTAAGTAATTAAAATTCCCGATTGTTGTTGTTTGAGTCTTAAGTTTTTTGACTGGTTTGATGCAGCCCTCCATGCCTCGCTCTCCTGAGCTAATCGTTTCATCACTACATAGCTACCACACCCTACATCCGAGGCAATCTGTATAACCCTGGTCTACCCCTACAGTTCTTGTCCTTGGCCCTCCCATCCATAACTAAGCTTGCTATTCCTGGGTGTCTTAATATGTGTCGTACCAACCTATTTCTTCTCTTCATTAGCAGTCGCCAGAAACATCTCTCCTCTCCCACTCGTCTTAATAGCTCTTCATTTGATACCCTATCTAACCATCTGATCTTCATCATTCTCCCGTAACACCACATTTCAAACGCTTCAATTCTCCTCTTTACTGCAGCACCATTAGTCCAAGTTTCACTTCCTTATTGTGACTCAAAAGCTTTCAAAAATGACATCCTAATACCTAAATGTATATTCGATGTCATGAAATTCCTTTTTGTGTAGAAATGCTATCCTTGCCTGAGCCAACCTGCTTTTTATATCCTCTTTGCTTCGTCCATAACTGGTTATTTTGCTTCCTAAGTAACAGAAGTCTCCTACTTCCCGTAGCGTTTCACCTGCCAATTTGATGTCCATAGAGGTTTCTGATTTATTTCGGCTGCATTCCAATAATTTTGTTTTACATTTATTGATTTTCATCATGAATTCATTCGTCAAGACGGAGTCCATACCATTCAAAAACTCGTTCAAATCTTCTGGCGTATTGTCCAAGATGACGATGTCATCAGCAAATCTCAGGAATGAAATTATTTCTCCTTGAATCTTCACTCCGACTTTAAATTGTTCTCCAATTTCCTGGTTATTGTGCTTTTAGAGATCTTTGAAATGCGTTGCCCTCGCACATGGTGTAGATGCATTGTCAAAGGAAAACATTCATGTTACGAACATGGGCCGAATAACCTGTACCGAAAGCCTATTCTGGACAGCAGTTCCTTGAACTCAGATTTGCCAACATTTTATTGTATCTTTCCATGTGGTATGTCTCTGTACCTCTACTTACAGAGGAGTGCTTTATAAATCATGTCTTGTGTAAATTTTGGAAAATGTAGTGAGAGTGGTTTTTGCCGGAGTGGATACTCGCTAGTAGAAATTCTTTTCAGTAAAATAGACTGGTTCACAATTTGGTAAGTGCACATTGAGCTTCTGGCGTATTGGCCAAGATGACTATGTCATCAGCAAATCTCAGAGATGAAATTATTTCTCCTTGAATCTTCACTCCGACTTTAAATTGTTCTCCAATTTCCTGATTATTGTGTTTTTAGAGATCTTTGAAATGCGTTGCCCTCGCACATGGTGTAGATGCATTGTCAAGGGAAAACATTCCATGTTACGAACATGGGCCGAATAACCTGTACCGAAAGCCTATTCTGGACAGCAGTTCCTTGAACTCAGATTTACCAACATTTTATTGTATCTTTCCATGTGGTATGTCTCTGTACCTCAACATACAGAAGAGTGCTTTAAAATTCATGTCTTGTGTACATTTTGGAAAATGTAGTGATAGTGGTTTTTGCCGGAGTGGATACTCGCTAGTAGAAATTCTTTTCAGTAAAATAGACTGGTTCACAATTTGGTAAGTGCACATTGAGCTTCTGGCGTATTGGCCAAGATGACTATGTCATCAGCAAATCTCAGAGATGAAATTATTTCTCCTTGAATCTTCACTCCGACTTTAAATTGTTCTCCAATTTCCTGATTATTGTGTTTTTAGAGATCTTTGAAATGCGTTGCCCTCGCACATGGTGTAGATGCATTGTCAAGGGAAAACATTCCATGTTACGAACATGGGCCGAATAACCTGTACCGAAAGCCTATTCTGGACAGCAGTTCCTTGAACTCAGATTTGCCAACATTTTATTTTATCTTTCCATGTGGTATGTCTCTGTACCTCAACATACAGAAGAGTGCTTTAAAAATCATGTCTTGAGTAAATTTTGGAAAATGTAGTGAGAGTGGTTTTTGCCGGAGTGGATACTCGCTAGTAGAAATTCTTTTCAGTAAAATAGACTGGTTCACAATTTGGTAAGTGCACATTGAGGTATATGACGGCGGGATGCCTTAAGTGTTAAGGAAACGGCAATAGCCGCCTAAGAGCTTCGTTGCTATTGAAATGATGACCAGACCGATATTTGTACTTAACTATACGGGATTTGTGAGCCCAGTGTTTATGAAATTGAACGTAGCTATATCGCTACCTTTATTTAATAGCCGCCACTGTAGTGTTTAAAAATTAAAGGTGGTATTAGAAGGCGCTTCCCCTAAGATTTTTTACCCCTGGCACTACATCCCATGAAGGGCCTAGGCCTTCCATGCGACCGCTTCCCAGCCATTTGGCCTGCAGATATTGTGGTGACGCGTGGTCAGTGCATAGTGTCCTCTCAGCCATTAATCTTGTTCTTCGTGACCTGCACGCTGCCTCACAGCTACTCAATTGTCCTCACGAATCTGAGTTCAGCCCGTTGCAGCCCTCACGTCAGTGTCTAAAATATCTGACGGAGCCGGGAATCGAACCCGGGGCCTCCGGACGGGAGGCAGGCGCGCTACACAGTTCTTATTGTGTTTATATATATCTTGAAAAAGATAATAAATGAATTGGCATTGCCTCCTAGAGGGATATATAGAAAATCGGCCATTTGGCCTGCAGATATTGTGGTGACGCGTGGTCAGTGCATAGGCCTAGTGTCCCCTCTGCCGTTAATCTTGTTCTTCGTGACCGGCGCGCTGCCTCACAGCTACACAATTGTCCTCACGAATCTGAGTTCAGCCCGTTGCAGCCCTCACGTCAGTGTCTAAAATCTCTGACGGAGCCGGGAATCGAACCCGGGGCCTCCGGACGGGAGGCAGGCGCGCTACACTGTTCTTATTGTGTTTATATATATCTTTAAAAAGATAATAAATGAATTGGCATTGCCTCCTGGAGGGATATATAGAAAATCGGATGTCATACCTTGAGGTAGTGTTGCCATGGAAACGGACTTGCGATTAGTTCATCAATCAGAGCGAAGATAGTTTTCTGCGAATATCTTTGAAACTGTTGGTTTTAGAGCCTTAAAATGTAGTTTTCGGTGTCCCGTAGGGACATACCGAGTATTGTTTCTTGCATCGAGGGGAGTAAAATGAGCTTTGTCCGGTCTTTATGCGACAACTTCGATATTTTGTCCTGGTTGAGTATTTTTGGTGCCTTTTCAGTTATGTTGCCCATTCCACGGGAACAATGATTTATTTCCGGACAAAAGGCAGCCTATATGTTATCCCATGGTATAAGCTGTCTCCATTTCAAATTTCATCCAAATTCGTCCAGCCGTTTTAGTGTCAAGAGGTAACAAACTAACACACACACTCACACACACACACACACACGGACACACAGATTTTCACAATTATCCCTATATATATTATAATTGTGAAAATCTGTGTGTCCGTGTGTGTGTGTGTGTGTGAGTGTGTGTGTTAGTTTGTTACCTCTTGACACTAAAACGGCTGGACGGATTTGGATGAAATTTGAAATGGAGACAGCTTATACCATGGGATAACATATAGGCTGCCTTTTGTCCGGAAATAAATCATTGTTCTCGTGGAATGGGCAACATAACTGAAAAGGCACCAAAAATACTCAACCAGGACAAAATATCGAAGTTGTCGCATAAAGACCGGACAAAGCTCATTTTACTCCCCTCGATGCAAGAAACAATACTCGGTATGTCCCTAGGGGACACCGAAAACTACATTTTAAGGCTCTAAAACCAACAGTTTCAAAGATATTCGCAGAAAACTATCTTCGCTCTGATTGATGAACTAATCGCAAGTCCGTTTCCATGGCAACACTACCTCAAGGTATGATATCCGATTTTCTATATATCCCTCCAGGAGGCAATGCCAATTCATTTATTATCTTTTTAAAGATATATATAAACACAATAAGAACAGTGTAGCGCGCCTGCCTCCCGTCCGGAGGCCCCGGGTTCGATTCCCGGCTCCGTCAGAGATTTTAGTCACTGACGTGAGGGCTGCAACGGGCTGAACTCAGATTCGTGAGGACAATTGTGTAGCTGTGAGGCAGCGCGCCGGTCACGAAGAACAAGATTAACGGCAGAGGGGACACTAGGCCTATGCACTGACCACGCGTCACCACAATATCTGCAGGCCAAATGGCCGATTTTCTATATATCCCTCTAGGAGGCAATGCCAATTCATTTATTATCTTTTTCAAGATATATATAAACACAATAAGAACAGTGTAGCGCGCCTGCCTCCAGTCCGGAGGCCCCGGGTTCGATTCCCGGCTCCGTCAGAGATTTTAGACACTGACGTGAGGGCTGCAACGGGCTGAACTCAGATTCGTGAGGAAAATTGAGTAGCTGTGAGGCAGCGTGCCGGTCACGAAGAACAAGATTAACGTCTGAGAGGACACTATGCACTGACCACGCGTCACCACAATATCTGCAGGCCAAATGTCTGGGAAGCGGTCGCATGATAGGCCTAGGCCCTTCATGGGCTGTAGTGCCAGGGGTAAAAAATCTTTGGGGAAGCGCCTTCTAATACCACCTTTAATTTTTAAACACTACAGTAGCGGCTATTAAATAAAGGTAGCGATATAGCTACGTTCAATTTCATAAACACTGGGCTCACAAATCCCGTATAGTTAAGTACAAATATCGGTCTGGTCATCATTTCAATAGCAACGAAGCTCTCAGGCGGCTATTGCCGTTTCCTTAACACTTAAGGCATCCCGCCGTCATAAACCTCAATGTGCACTTACCAAATTGTGAACCAGTCTATTTTACTGAAAAGAATTTCTACTAGCGAGTATCCACTCCGGCAAAAACCACTCTCACTACATTTTCCAAAATTTACTCAAGACATGATTTTTAAAGCACTCTTCTGTATGTTGAGGTACAGAGACATACCACATGGAAAGATACAATAAAATGTTGGCAAATCTGAGTTCAAGGAACTGCTGTCCAGAATAGGCTTTCGGTACAGGTTATTCGGCCCATGTTCGTAACATGGAATATTTTCCTTTGACAATGCATCTACACCATGTGCGAGGGCAACGCATTTCAAAGATCTCTAGAAACACAATAATCAGGAAATTGGAGAACAATTTAAAGTCGGAGTGAAGATTCAAGGAGAAATAATTTCATCTCTGAGATTTGCTGATGACATAGTCATCTTGGCCAATACGCCGGAAGCTCAATGTGCACTTACCAAATTGTGAACCAGTCTATTTTACTGAAAAGAATTTCTACTAGCGAGTATCCACTCCGGCAAAAACCACTCTCACTACATTTTCCAAAATGTACACAAGACATGATTTTTAAAGCACTCTTCTGTATGTTGAGGTACAGAGACATACCACATGGAAAGATACAATAAAATGTTGGCAAATCTGAGTTCAAGGAACTGCTGTCCAGAATAGGCTTTCGGTACAGGTTATTCGGCCCATGTTCGTAACATGAATGTTTTCCTTTGACAATGCATCTACACCCTGTGCGAGGGCAACGCATTTCAAAGATCTCCAAAATCACAATAACCAGGAAATTGGAGAACAATTTAAAGTCGGAGTGAAGATTCAAGGAGAAATAATTTCATTCCTGAGATTTGCTGATGACATCGTCATCTTGGACAATACGCCAGAAGATTTGAACGAGTTTTTGAATGGTATGGACTCCGTCTTGACGAATGAATTCATGATGAAAATCAATAAATGTAAAACAAAATTATTGGAATGCAGCCGAAATAAATCAGAAACCTCTATGGACATCAAATTGGCAGGTGAAACGCTACGGGAAGTAGGAGACTTCTGTTACTTAGGAAGCAAAATAACCAGTAATGGACGAAGCAAAGAGGATATAAAAAGCAGGTTGGCTCAGGCAAGGAAAGCATTTCTACACAAAAAGGAATCTCTTGACATCGAATATACATTTAGGTATTAGGATGTCATTTTTGAAAGCTTTTGAGTCACAATAAGGAAGTGAAACTTGGACTAACGGTGCTGCAGTAAAGAGGAGAATTGAAGCGTTTGAAATGTGGTGTTACGGGAGAATGATGAAGATCAGATGGTTAGATAGGGTATCAAATGAAGAGCTATTAAGACGAGTGGGAGAGGAGAGATGTTTCTGGCGACTGCTAATGAAGAGAAGAGATAGGTTGGTACGACACATATTAAGACACCCAGGAATAGCAAGCTTAGTTATGGATGGGAGGGTCAAGGACAAGAACTGTAGGGGTAGACCAGGGTTATACAGATTGCCTCGGATGTAGGGTGTGGTAGCTATGTAGTGATGAAACGATTAGCTCAGGAGAGCGAGGCATGGAGGGCTGCATCAAACCAGTCAAAAAACTTAAGACTCAAACAACAACAATCGGGAATTTTAATTACTTAGAGAGGCATGTGAGGCAAAAGGGTTGTTGGAGAATTTCAATCCCTGGGATGTAACACTGGAAGTGACTGCATAATGTACATCAGCGACCAAGGTGAGAGATATTTTACTATAGGTCTATTAATAGCGACATGTTGACGTTCAAATCATCAATAAGTGTGGCAAAATTATACCCAGAATAGCTTAAGGAAAAATACTTTTAATTCCCCATATTCAGATAGATTTGCCATTCCAGGTGTACGTTTAGACAAAACCATTATTTCCCATGGACAACTGTATGTGGCGTGCTGGCGAGTATCCGGACAACAAAATCGTTATGTCTCAGCAGAAGATGGCAAAACCAAAACTAAAATTTTCAAATGTGTTCACAACTCTATAAAATTCCCACTTTGCTGCTCATATCTATATACTGTATGTATCAGAATTCTCAGAATTTGAATCTACCCACCTGTAGCCGCGATTGGTGTAATAGAATAAACCAACTATCAGCAATAATGCATCGTCCCCATTGTCTTGATCGCGAGCGAAGCCGCGGGTACCTGCTAGTGTTTAATAGTTCTAAGGTTTTAGATGCCGTAACACACGCCGGTTATACGATTTAGAGTACTCAATCCATTGATTTACTGTTTCTGAAAACCATGCGAAATGATCGTAATTTATGAAATTAGAATGCAGAAGAAAAACCTGTAAAATAAATTAACGTTTAATAGTTTTAAGGGTTTAGACGACAACTCATAATTGCAGCGTGTTAGAGCATCAGTATCTGCAAATCGTACACTTCTTACAAAAATTGATATTTATGAAATTATGCAATTCGTCACCGCTTATTTATGAAATTATACGATTTGAGTACACATTCCTTTGATTTACTGTCACTGAAATACATGCAGAATGATAAAGGAAAGATCTCAGAAAGTTAAAATGACACTAAACAGGAGTCACAGCGGCTAAGATGTGAAGTGGACAGAAATTATTGAGCGTATTTTTCTACAGCAACAATATCTGAAAATCGCACACTTCGTATAAATTATAGTCAATTATGAAATTAGAAAATCTCGCTTCTTCATAAACCACACATTTCCCAATAGGTTTATAATGATGTTTTCATTTCATCCAAATGATTATAGAACACTGTTTATATTTCAGTTAGAATTCCAAGTTCTACGTTCTCTAACTTAATGGCATTCACTGAAAATTGGGTCATCATAACACACACCAGTTATTCGATATTTATGAAAGCATCTTGGTCAATATTTCTTGCTTTAACTTCTTGGCTGAGGAGCGTCCTTCTCCCTTATCAGGACAGCCCTCGTTGGAAAACTTCACGCCCCGAAAACGTGCACATTCCTTCGATTTATTGTTTCTGAAATCGATGCAAAATGATAAAGGAAAGACCTCAGAATGTTAAAATGAAATAAAAAGGCGTCACAGTGGCCAAAATGTGAAGTGGACACCAATTATGGAGCGTATCATCCTGCAGCAACAGTAACTGCAAATCGCACACTTCTTACAGTTTTTAAAAGTCATTTTTTAAGGAAATTATGGATATTTATGAAATTAGAGTGCAATGAGTCACTAGTAATGTATATTCTCTTTAATTTGAATGCTCATTTGTCACGATCGGTCTCTTGTGAGCGCCGCAGGAGAGATGCATGCTACTGAAATAATATATATGATGATGATTATTATTTTACACGTTACCGGCCAATTAGACCACGCGATGCAATCATGACATTTTGTTCTTCCTGTCTTTTCAGAACTCTTTCATTCGTGCACTAAAGGCCCTCTTCCTTTCTTCGGTCCACTTTGATCTTTGGGTTGTAGGTGCTGCTCTCTCTGACAACACTTCCCACTTGTATACTTTGTGTCGAAAGACGCTTTTGTCTATGACGTCTTCTGGGTCGACCTGTGCTTTTACTAGTTCAATTTTGACTTGAAAAACCAGGGTGTAGTGATCTTGAGCCACTGTATGTATCTAAGAATTTTGTTAGTAAGTCTGGTTTTTGGGAGTCTGCTGATGTGGCCGTAAATATTTAGTCGCCTCTTTCTGATAACTGCTGCGAGATAGGACAATTTCTCTGTGGTGTCTCTCGAGTGAAGCCTGTATCCTTCATCTGTATGCTTGGGTCCAATTATTTTCCTTATTATTTTTCTTTTCTCTGTGAGGATTTTTTCCAAATCGCCCTTAGTGTGTAACGTCAACGTCTCACTAGCATAAAGCACCTCAGGTTTAATAACCGTGTTGTAATGACGAAGTTTCGTGAATGTGGACAGACATTTTTTGTTGTAGACACCCCGTGTCTTGTATAAGGCTCTCTTTATTTTCATTAACCTGGTGTTCTGCGCGATTTTCTCTTTTCCTGTTGGTTCAAGCACTTCACCTAGGTATTTAAAGTGGACTACTCTATTGATCTTGCCATATTTCGTGTTTAAATTTTGTATGTCGAATTTCGTACAGAAAAACTCAATTATGCCTAACTATGGAGGGCGATTGAACCTATTTCACAGATAAATTTGAACTAACTTTCTTCTCTTCCCAAAATCTCTTCATACTCTCACTATGATATGTATTCCTTCCTGTTGTCCATTAAGTGGTGGAGGTTAGCAGCAAAACGATGTTCCTTCACCAACGATCTGAATCTAGGCCAGTCTCATAAAACTTCGTATGTTACGTTGATTTCTAAGTCATTTTCAATTTCCCGGCATTTGTCCGAAGACGAAGTAGTAAACCAGGGAAAACCATTTCGAGGATGGCTGAGGTGGGACTCGAAACCCCTCTACTGATTAGGACCAACCGAGGATGAGTAGACTCCGTTCCAGTCTTCAGACCAGTTTTCAAATTTCGTGGCAGGGCCGGTAATCGAACCTTGGACCTCCGGGGTGGCAGCTAAGCACGATGAGCATTACACAACGAAGGCGACTATAAATATTATTATTACTATTATTATTATATTTGATTTATTGGTGCTCGTGTGCTTAGTATGTTCCAGAGTTGGAACTCACAGTCTCAAAAGGGACGAGAACGCCAGCTCTAAATGAATCAACAGCAACCCTCGATTGCTCAGGCACGTAAACCACAACCTGTAGAGTACTGTGAGGTAAACTTCTCGTTTGTAATTTGTTTCCTAATATCCCTTACTAATTTGCCGCACTGGTAGACACTAGGATCGATCACTCCCTCCGCATAGAATGAACCAGTTGTAAGATAAATTAAGATGCTCACTCTAGTGGTAAAGAAGTTCTTTACCTCACTCTAATTATCCCACGGCTGTTTAAATTAATCTAGCTTTCTCATTAGCTATTCTAAACTCCGTGTCGAAACACTCATCACGTTCACACAATACAGAACATATTTGTGTGACATAATTAACAAATCAATAAATCCCTCTCAGAATCCGTACCGTATATGGCACTACCAGTAGTGCCCGGCTTCGCCCGGTAGATTTATTTGTTTTATGGATGATAATGAATACTACTACAGAAATGGAGCGCTCAAGGATAAGGATCGGAAAGCACCAACGCTTATTGCAGCAGATAACCTCAGTACACTGCACCAACACCATCGCCCTTATACAGAGGCATACTATTGTCATGATAATAACTTTTTTAAGGGGCCTAAGAAATCTTTTTGCACTAATTACTCCCCGTGACTGAAATTTATAAGCAGCTCGCAATTCTGCACCCGAAAACCGGTAGGGGCGACATGATGCAGCCCGCATTGCAGGGCAACAATAGACTTGGGTATTATTGAAGCTGTTCGGGAGCGCATTTCTTCCGACTTACTGAACAAAATTCGATCTTTAAGGTTACCTGAGAGGTGTAGCCTAATGCTACATAACCTAAACTATTCCTCTTGAAACTGGCTATCATATATTTTGATGTATTTCACATCATTATTGTAATTTAATAACTCTGATATTTAACTACACTAGCGCCATATGTGAAAACACCCACTCACAAAAGCTGGAGTAACCACTCTTATCTTTTTATCTTCTTTGATCCGTCCCATGTACAATAATACTATTCAGTCGCCTGTTTAATAAAACAAAGATCGCTTTCAAAGTTTATTAATTTACTAGCTGAAGTACCCGTGCTTCGCTACGCGTAATAAATCAATTAAAATGTGAAGGTGACAGTTAAAACAGGGGATAGGCGAGGTGCTGCGCAGAGGGAGATTAAGGATGGAACATTTTGTCCAACTGCACCGCTCGGCGTTGACCGTGTTTTATAGCACAAATTTAGGTTTTACTCGCTAACAGTTGCAGATACCTTTCGGATAGAAAATGTAATTTTAAACCTCGCATATGCCATCAAATGTTTGATATTTCTTAGCGTTCTCTTTTTATTTGAAATGGAAATATGAAAGTTTTAAACCAAAGGGTGTAGTGACGTCACTAAAATGGTCGCCATTTTAAATAGTGCAAAGTATTGAAATCAAAAGTAACCTGTATGTTAACCAGGTAAATCAGCTACTTCCATGTAAAATTCACGTAAATCGGACCAGTGGTACTTGCGAGATTGAGTAATACACAGGCACACACCATCTCAATTTTAGCCTCGCTTCGCTCGCGTCATAGTCGTATCATATTGTTTTTCAATGAAATGCAGGTTTAACCCCGTTAACACCCCTTTAGAACCTGAATACCCACAAATCCCTCCTTAGTAGACGTTTTCGACACACAACAAACATATCCCCAAAATATAATTCTTCTAACTTTAATAGTTTTGGTTGGTCGATGAGAGCAAACATCCAAAAATCCTTCCTTAGTGGACGTTTTTCTTCCAGAGGTTCACCCCTCCCCATTTGCCCCTTAAATTGCATTTATGAAAACACGGTCGAACGCCTATTTATTTTATTTATTTATTCATTTATTTATTTATTTATTTTTAAGCTGATAGATTTCCTCCGAGTTTCAGACTCCTCCCTATGTCGTTTAAGAGATACACGCTCAGTTAGGAATCTTTCAACCCCCACTTTTCATCCCTTTCACCTCATAATATACACTACATCAAAATACCATTAGACATGTGGCAGCTTATTTTTAATGATTAGTATATGTGCCAAGTATCACATCCCGAAATGAAACCACTCGTGAGATATTGTTATTCAATGGAAAGCACGTTTACCCCCTTAACACCTCTTTAGAACCTGAATATCCAAAACTCTTTCCTTAGTGGACGTTTTCGACATACAACGAACATATCCCCAAAATGTCATGTTTCTAACTTCAATAATTTTGGCAGGGCGATGTTGAGTGAGTGAGTCAGTCAGGACATTTTCTTTCATTTTGATAATTTCACCCGTCCCCATGAACCCCTTAAATTGGATTTATGAAACAAACGGTCAAACACCTATTTACTTATTTAAAGCTGTTTTCCCCCTGAGTTTGATGAGTGAGTAAGAGAGTCAATCAGTTAGGACACTTTCTTTCCTGGTTTTTTTTCCCAGAATTTCACCCCTCTCCAAGGGCCCCTTAAATTGGATTTATGAAAAAACGTTCGAACACCTATTTACTTGTATTTTAAGCTGTTTTTTCCCACCGAATTTCAAACTTCACGCCTATGCCGTTTCAGAGATACACGCTCCGTCAAGAATCCCTCAACCCCCAATTTTCACCCCTTTCACCTCATAATATACACCACATCGATATACCCTTAGACATATGTCTGATTATTTTTAATGATTAGTTAATATACCGAATATCACATCCCCAAACAAACAACTCATGAGATATCGTTATTCAATGAAATGCACGTTTACCCCCTTGACACGTCTCTAAAACCCGAATAAACAAAAATCATTTCTTAGTTAACGTTTTCGACATACAGCGAACATATTCCCAAAATTTCATGTTTCCAACTTTAATAGTTTTCGCTGGGCGTGATGAGTGAGTGAGTCAGACAGGACATTTTCTTTCATTTATTTTACCAGAATTTCACCCCTCCCCATGGGACCCTTAAATTGGATTGATTAAAAAATGCTTGAACACCTATTAACTTATTTCTTAAGCTGTCTTTTTCCCCTGAGTCAGTCGGTTAGGACACTTTCTCTCCATTTTTCCCCCAGAATTTCACCCCACCCCATTGGCCCCTTAAATTAATTTATGAAAAAACAGTCGAAAACCGATTTACTTACTTTTTAAGCTGATTTTTTTCGCTGAGTTTCAAATTTCTCGCCTATGTCGTTTAAGAGATAGGCCTGCACGCTCCATTAGGAATCCTTCAACCCCCACTTTTCAGCCCTTTCACCTCATAATAATACACCACATCGAAAAACGCTTAGACACATGTCTGCGTATTTTTAATGTTAGTTTATATGCCGAGTATCACATCCACAAATGAAACCACTCGTGAGATATTGATATTCAATGAAATGCAGGTTTAACCCCCTTAAGACCCCTTTAGAACCCGAATATCCAAAAAAAACTCCCTTAGTGTACGGTTTTGACATACAACGAACATATCCCCGAAATGTCATCTTTCCAACTTTAATATTTTTGGCTGGGCGATGATGAGTGAGTGAAAGAGTCAGGGCATTTCCTTTCAATTTTTTTTTCTTCAGAATTTCACCCCTCCCGATGAACCCCTTCAATTTGATTGAAAAACAAACTGTCGAAAATCTATTTACTTACTTTAAAGCAGTTTTTCCCCCTGATTTTGATGAGTGAGTCAGTCAGTCAATCAGTTAGGACACTTCCTTTCCTGTCCCCCCCCCCCGAATTTCTCCCCTCCCCATGGGCCCCTTAAATTGGGTTTATGGAAAAGCGGTCAAACACATATTTACCCTATTTTTATGCTGAATTTTTTTCCGCTGAGTTTCAAACTCCTCGCCTATGTCGTTTAAGAGATACACGCTCCGTTAGGAATCTTTCAATCCCCACTTTTCACCTCTTTAACCTCATAAACACATCGAAAAACCCTCATACACGTGTCTTGTTACTTTTTAATGATAAGTTTATATGCCGTGTATCACATCCCCCAATGAAACCAATCGGGAGATATTGTTATTCAATGAAATGCAGGTTTAACCCCCTTAAGACCCCTTTAGAACCTGAATATCCGAAAATCCTCCCTGAGTAGATGGTTTTAACATACAATGAACATATCCCCAAACTGTCATATTTCTAACTTCAATAATTTTGGCTAGGCGATGATGAGTGAGTGAGTAAGTGAGTGAGTCTGGACATTTTCTTTCAATTTCCTTTTTTCAGAATTTCACCCCTCCCCATGAACCCCTTAAATTTGATTTATGAAAACAAACTGTCGAACAGCTATTTACTTAATTTAAAGCAGCTTTTTCCCCCTGAGTTTGATGAGTGAGCCAGTCAGTCAATCAGTTAGGACACTTTCTTTCCTGTTCCCCCCCCCCCCCCCAGAATTTCATCTCTCCCCATGGGCCCCTCAAATTGGATTTATGAAAAAACTGTCAAACACATATTTACATCTTTTTTATGTTGATTTTTTTTTCGCTGTGTTTCAAACTCCTCGCTTATGTCGTTTAAGAGACACACGCTCCGTTAAGAATCTTTTAATCCCCACTTTTCACCCCTTTCACCTCATAATATACACCACATCGAAAAACCCTCAGACACGTGTCTTCTTATTTTTAATGATGAGTTTATATGCCGAGTATCACATCCCCCCATGAAACCAATCGGGAGATATTGCTATTCAATTAAATGCAGGTCTACCCCCTTAACACCCCCTTTAGAACCTGAATAGCCAAAATTTCTCTCTTAGTGGGCATTTGCGGCCCTTGAGGAAGCTGTATACCAGATTTCATTCCAATCCGTTCGGTGGTTTCTGAGATTTCGTGATGAATAAATGAATGAGTGAGTGAGTGAGTGAGTGGTATTTGACAAATATATAGTAGAAAGAAGATAGTGTCAAGTCTTTGTTATGCTAAACTCGTTTGACAGTGCTGTGTGAGCAGTTGAGTAACTAACGGGATTTCAAGTAAAGATCCTCATTTTCTATACCGGTAGTGCTGAGCGCAATTGGCATCAAGTCGGCCGTGTCTCGACTTGAGCTATGTTGCCATAGAAACTATCTGCCTTGCCATTCCTTCATGAGTATATTTTATGATTTGATTAGCCTGTTTTTGAGTGAAAAAGGGCCGAAATCAGAAGAATGAGAAAGACTATCGAAAATTCATGTAGCCAGCGGTTCCTTCTGGGTCCTAAACTATGTGTATGCAAAATATGGTTGAGATTGGTGGAACGGTGTAGATTTGTATACGGAACCAACATATATACATACATACATACATACAGACTTTCACTTTTATATATTAGATGTTTGTTAATTTATTTCAAATAAGGCTATGGATTCAGTCACGCATTGAGATCAAGTGCGTAATTAGACGAAATAAAAAACAAAGTATTTTGTGCGCGATATTTTGACGAAAACTCCGAGAAGCCAATCTTGAGCTTAGGACCAAGTGCACACACAATGGATTCTACTAGGATAATCAACGTTGGCCTTCTGGAAGGAAAAGCGAACTGGAACACATGGAGATACAAAATAAGTATTTGCTTACGAGGCATCACCGGAGCTATAGACGTAATTGAAGGCAGGTTAGTGAAGCCAACCCCACTTTCTGAGGACGCAACCACTGAAGCAAAGGCGGCGTATCAGAGTAAGCTTGATGTTTGTAATAAGGCGGATAGCCATACATTGATTGTATTAACCACTAACATGTCAGAAGAGACGTTACAAAAAATAATGCGTCTCACGTCAGCTCGGGAGGTGTGGTTAGAACTCCACAAACTATTTGACGGTGTCTCAGAAGATAAAGTTTACAACTTATGCCTGCAATTCTTCAGCTACAAAAAGGCAAATGAGGATGACATCGCAACGCAAGTTTCAAAATTAAAGAATCTGTGGAGCGAACTAAAGCAGGAAATGTCCTGAGATGCCGAAATCAGCTCTGATCTGCCAGATGTATTTATGATTTGTAAAATTCTAGGTACACTGCCAGAAGAATATTTTTCGTTCAAGTCTAGCTGGATGTTGATGTCAAAAAGGGACAGGACAGTCGACAACCTGACCAATCAGCTGTGTGCGTACAAGAGGGCGCTCAGAGGCAAAGGAGAATCACCTCAACAAGAAGCACTCTACTCGGATTCGTCCAAACAGAAAACCCAGCAGCAGAACTCTTCGCAAAACTATCTTCAAAAGAGCAACAAAAAGAAAATATTATGTCCTTACTGCAGGAAAGGTAACCACACTATCAAACAGTGTAGGAAGTGGATCGCTGATGGACGACCGCCCAAGCCCAGCAACTCAGGAACATCAGAAAGCGGTACCAACATGATTTTGGTCGCTATAACCTCGACTGTGATGAACTCAGAATGCAAATCTGACGACTGGTTTGTAGATAATGGAGGAACGAGCCATGTTTCTAGTAATAGGAACATTTTTAGGACATTTGAACCATTTTCTACGGAACACTCAGTGACCACAGCGAACGGTGTGAAGGTTGCAGCCATTGTAAAAGGTGACGTCGACATCGAAGCAGTGGTTAACGGCGAGTGGCACTAGCTCACGTTGGCCGATATATGGTGCGTTCCTGGGATCAAGGGAAATCTATTCTCAGTCCTTGCAGCCCAAGACAGAAACAAGAACAGCAGGTTCGTCTCGTCAATAGAGGTCTGCAATTTCGTTGTCAACGGAGAAGTGAGATTAATTGGAGTTCGTGAACGGTTCGGTGGACTCTACTAGCTGAGAGTGAGAAGCGTGAACAACACTGCATTCAAGGAAGTCAACGCAACAGAAAATGACAACCTTCTCCAACTTTACCATGAACGATTCGGACATCAGAACAAGCGACACGTGAGATCCCTCCTGAACAAAGAGCTGGGAATCCGTGTGAGCTGGACAGCGAACTGTATGAAGGCTGCGTCTATGGCAAGGCTCATCGTCTGCCTTTCGGAACGTCGTCTGGAACTACGAAACTGGGAGAGCGGATTCACACAGATGTCTGCGGCCAATTCGACGAAGCGATGTCAGGATACAAGTATTTCGTCCTATTCAAAGATGATTTCACGAAGTTCAGGACTATTTACTTCATAAGAGAAAAGTCTGAAGTTCCAGAGAAATTAGCCCAATTCGTTGCAGAAGCTAAGACTCTCGGACACAACATCAGGGAGCTACTTAGTGACAATGGCAAAGAATTCGACAACCAGTATTTCAGAGAAATCTTGCAGAAAGAAGGAATTGTTCAACGACTCGTCACGCCATACACTCCGGAACAAAATGGATCCAGCGAAAGAGAGAACCTCACCGTGGTCGAATCTGCTCGAGCAGTGATGTATGCTCATGGAAAACTTCCACAAAAACATTGGGCTGAGATTATCCAGACAGCAGTCTACGTCCTTAATAGGACTGGACCTTCCCACGCTGAGGGAACATCTCCCTATGAGCTATGGTACGGCAGGAAACCAGGTCTGAAGCATCTTCGGGTGATCGGGTCTACCTGCTATGCGCATGTTCCCAAGCAGCAAAGGAAGAAGATGGATCCTAAGGCCACCAAAGGAATTCTCATCGGATACGACAACGATGACGGTTACAGGATCTTTTGTGAAGAGGAAGGTAAACTAATTCGATCGAGAGATGTCACCTTCGATGCAGCACAAGAACGATGTCAATCTTCCGGGAAGCTTAGACTCCTCTGTTCAACCAGAACAAGATTCGATCCCTGATGAATATCAAGCTGACGACGAAACGCAGAGCGAAGAGGAGGAAGATGAATTCTGGGACCTGAATAATGAAGACGAAGCTGAAGGTCAACCAGAACAAAAAGGTACACCAATCTCAGATGAAACCATCGTTCGACGACTTCGTGAGCATTCGTCTCTCAATCCTCCATCAAAGTATCAAGACTTCGTGATGTATTTCTCAAGCCTTCAACAAGAATCTGAATCCTACAGTGAAGCCATGAGATCAGAATAACACGACCAGTGGAAGGAAGCCATGGGTCGTGAGATGAAAGCTCTTGAAGAGAACAAAACTTGGGAACTGGTTGAACTGCCTCCAGGAAAAAGAGCTATTTCAAACAAATGGGTCTACCGAGTTAAAACGAACGCCGATGGATCGGTCGATAAATTCAAAGCCAGATTGGTCATCAAAAGCTATTCACAGCGGTAAAGAGTAGATTACAACCAAACCTTCAGTCCAGTTGCCAGGACATCAACCTTCAGAACATTGCTCAGTGTTGCTGCAAAAGAGAAAATTAAACTAGCACAGATCGACGTTTCAACGGCATTTCTCTATGGTGACCTCCAGGAAACTATATATATGCAACAACCTGAAGGATATGGTGATGGATCTGCCAGGGTATGCCGCCAGAATAAAAGCTTGTATGGACTGAAGCAAGCTCCTCGATGCTGGAATGAGAAGTTCAGTAACTACATCGTCAGCCTGGGATTTCGGCGAAGTGAAGCGGATCCTTGTCTCTTCGTGAGGCAAAAAGGAGGAAAGAAGATATTCTTCGTTCTCTATGTTGACGATGGAATGATTGCAGCTGAAGATGAGCAGGAACTCCATAAATTTATCGACGATCTGAAACGGGAGTTTAAAATCACCTCTAAGCCAGCATCGTACTACCTAGGATTGGAAATCAACCAAGGAAAAGATGGGTCAATACGTGTGAGCCAAGCTCATTACACGGAAACCATACTGGAGAGATTCAACATGAGTAGTTGCAAGGACAACGATTCAGAAGAGAGCCCTCGGAACTTTAAGTTTCCATACAGACAAGCTGTTGGAGCACTCATGTTTCTCATGTGCGGGACACGACCTGACATCGCGTATGCTGTCAGCGTGGCCTCCAGGAACCTTGACAAACCAACCGAACGAGACGTGCTTAGAGTGAAGAGGATCCTGCGGTACTGAGAGGCACAACAGATCTTGGACTGTTCTACAAAGCCAACCTGGGAGAGGAGGTTTTTGATTGTTTCAGTGATGCAGATCACGGTGGTGACTTCAGTACGGGTCGCTCAACCTCAGGGGTCCTGTGCCTGTACTCTGGATAGCCTATCTCGTGGATAAGCCAGAGACAACCCTCTGTTGCCATAACCACAACCGAAGCTGAAATCGTGGCTGCCAGTGAAGCCGCAAGAGAGATCATGTGGATCAAGAGGCTTCTGACTGAACTAGGCCAGTTGAAGTCGACGCCCATACTGCAAGTCGACAACGAAACAGCCATCCGGCTAGCACAAAATCCTGTGTTTCATCGGAGAACGAAACACATTCGTATCAGACATTTCTTTGTTCGCGAATTGGTCACAGCAGGAGAAATAGACATTTCAAGAGTTGACACACAAAATCAGCTAACGGATATTTTGCCCAAACCTTTGTTTTCAATTCGTTTTCGAAAATTATGTAACGACATGGGGGTCTGTAAAGTTATTAAATAATGGAGAGTGTTGATGTATTTCACATCATTATTGTTATTTAATTACTCTGATATTTAACTACACTAGCGCCATATGTGAGAACACCCACTCACAAAAGCTGGAGTAACCACTCTTATCTTTTTATCCTCTTTGATCCTACAATAATACTATTCAGTCGCCTTTTTAATAAAACAAAGATCGCTTTCAAAGTTTATTCATTTATGTTTGTTAATTTATTTCAAATAAACCAACAATATACAACAAGAATTTTTCGAATCCGACTGGTATTTCCAGAGATTAGCGCGTTTAAGCACACGAACAAACAAACTCTTCAGCTTTAGTATATTCGTAGGCAGATGATCAAAAAGTTTCCGCTTCAGGGCGTCGGTGCAGCGTATTGTTTTAGATCCCTTAGTTGGGGGGGTAGTTTGGGATAAAACACTTGTGTCATTGTGCTAATTTAGAAGGTAGTTCCTAGGTGAGAGTAGCTTCCCGTAGCTGGGAGAGCTTACTAGTGTAGTGTGTTGTTTAGTGTTTAAACGCTAGGGGGTGTTCCTGCAAAGATGCAAGTGTTGGTTACGGGATGGACCTCTAAATGCAGGCTACTATACTGGCCTGCCAGCTGGACGGGATGAGTAATACAATAGGCGTGCTTATGTCAGCGGCTCGACGTTATGTAGTCGAGTCGCGTGCGGGGAAATACAGTGCAGTCTGACCAAGCAGTTACTGGCTACTACGGTCAGGGTTAATCGTGACGAAAGTCAGGAAGGGTATGAGGATGTGAAGAGGAGTGTAATTATCAATGCAAGTGTAATTTACTGACCATGTGTTTATTGGTCAGTGAGTGTGAATTTGTAAGTCCCTCTTGGGGGAATGTAGACAATTATACAAGTGGTGTGTACAAAATTATGGGTGGGTGTTTACAAAATAAAGGAGTCTGAGCACTTTGCTGAATCTCACCTGATGATGTAGCTGGAACAGGCGTTGGCTAGGGCCGCTGGCGACACACTGAGTAGAACAGATCCTGGCTCCTAGTTAGGACTCCATTCTTATAGTTCTCGGCGCTGCGTGGTCAGCATTACGTCAACGTAGCTGCCCCAGATATTTGTAAGTGTAATTGTTTATGTATGTTTTGCAAGTAGTTGGCTAACCTCCCGGGCCGGGTGGCCGCCTCTTGCTGTGTAAAGATAATGTTCTGGTCTTATGATGTTGCCAGTTGGGGTGGTTTTAGTAAAAGATGGGGGGTGGCTTTCAGGGGTACTGCCCCCCCCCGGGGGCTGTACAAGTCCCCTTCTTCGATTAGTTCGCGTCCCCGCGAACGGGAACGGGACGTAGAGTGCGGGTGTCGATGTGATGGTTCATTTTGATTTCTTCTTGTACTTCTTCTTCTTCTTTTCTTCCGTGTTGGTGTAGGTGTGTGGATGTCGTGGTGATGTGAGTCCAGCTTGTGCTCAGAGAAGTAGGTTTTGGGATATACATGTTATACATAGTTAATTTAGAATAGTTCATTTTTGAAAGTTGACATAGTAATAATAAAGATACAAACAAAAAAATGCATGGTCTTGCCGTTGTATATATATATGTTGTTATTATTCAGGGAGAAAAAAACCATGACCGGACGGATGGTTGTGCCGTCCGGCGTTGTATGGAGAAAAATATTGCTCCCTTCAGTGTATTGTTTAAAAGATGGAAGAGAATAGCAAAAATAGGTGCCCCAGTGTATAAGTTAAAGGAAATATCATAATGGTTTATTGTTCTTGGGATGAAACGGGACACCATCACAAATTTTGGCGTTAGTAGAGTAGAAAAAAAAACCAGTGTATTCAGTGTTGACATTATGGCGTGTTAAATGGCGTGACCTATTGCAAGTTTATGTGCGTAGGTGTACAGTTGAGCATCAATATGTTTGTGTACCCTTTGGATTTACATTTTTCTTTACAATCATGATATAACATAACATAACATAATATAACATAAAATAACAAAAAATAATAATCTTATTAGACCGTTTTGCTCATGAGCTTGGTACCCTGCCTCATTCTCTAGGCCTTCTGTAGCGCTCTCGTCTGTCCACTCATTCTTCCTTCATTTGTTATTCGCTGAGCTGTAGGTGCCTCTCACCTATGGCTGTGGGTTAGTGGTCATGCCGTTAACTTTACCTTTCGCAAATTTTCCCCGTGGGTGGAAAAATTCACCTTGGCAGCGAGGGTAGGTGCTCACAACCTCTGCACCGCCCCTGGCTACCGAATATTGCTTATTATTCAAGCGTATTCAACGTGTGTTTGCGTCAGCGTCGCTCGGTGCCCCACGTCACCTTACGTCACTGATCGCGGCGCCGTCACCTTATTGGCGCGACTGAAGAACGATGAGGAGCAGTGTGTTTGTGTGACAGAGATAAGGGTGTGTGTAATTTGGTGTGGGAAATATATTTACAATAGACATGCTCATGCTCCTTGTCATCTGTGAATCAAGAAATGTATTAATGGCAACTCTTTTCCTGTGTCGTATATCTGTGGATGCGTTGCTCCCTGGTTTTCCTGTGTTGGTGAAAGTGGATTAATTAGTAACAATACATTACAATACATTACAATACATTACAATACATTACATGTATATATGTAACACTTTCCTTGGCAGTGCTTAATTTATAAAACTAAATGTGGCGCCATTGGAGTCCAACTTACTTCTAGGTTGGCCTATGTATTATCTAGCTTAGTCAATGTATTATCTAGCTTATTCTATGTGTTGTCGGGCTTACCGTGGTAACGGTTTTTGGTAACCAGGTGCCGAGCGTGCTATTTTAATCTTACTTATCTTAACGTATTGTCGGGCTTACCCTGGCAACGGTTTTAGTCGCCAGGCGCCGAACGTGCAATCTTAATCTTACTTATCTTAACGTATTGTCGGGCTTACCCTGGCAACGGTTTTTAGTCGCCAGGCGCCGAACGTGCTATCTTAAACTTACTTATCTTAACGTATTGTCGGGCTTACCCCGGCAACGGTTTTTAGTCGCCAGGCGCCGAACGTGCTATCTTAATCTTACTTATCTTAACGTATTGTCGGGCTTACCCTGGCAACGGTTTTTAGTCGCCAGGCGCCGAACGTGCTATCTTAATCTTACTTACCTTAACGTATTGTCGGGCTTACCCTGGCAACGGTTTTTAGTCGCCAGGCGCCGAACGTGCTATCTTAATCTTACTTACCTTAACGTATTGTCGGGCTTACCCTGGCAACGGTTTTTAGTCGCCAGGTGCCGAACGTGCTATCTTAATCTTAAGGTGCTTAGCCTAATTTATGATAATTAAAAAAATATTTTGTATTTACAATCCGAATGGTTTTACCTTAATCTAGTGCCGAAATGTGCTGTAGCAGCTGTTTTACAACAGCGCTTATTAAATTTGCTTAATTCTAAGTTGCGTTCCAAATGCAACTGCCTTACATGCTAGAATTATGACCGGAGCGATCGCCTGAGGCATTTTACCCCCTCAGGGCACCACCCGTGTGTATTCTAGAAACACCGGTTGTCTCTAAAACCACCGGATTCCCCTCCCTTAATACTAGTTGTCGACATTTATATTAGTGATTAATAACTAGTAATTAATAAAGTCCCGGGCGCCTGCGCTGCTGGAGAGCAAACGCTTCGCCCGGCCATCCTGTTCATCGCCGTTGCACTTGCCTGTGTTGTCATCATTCTTCCAGTGTCATTTATTGATGTATTCATCATTGCATTCATCATTGATGTATTCATCATTCCACTGTAACCCTTGTGAGAGCTCGCTGCGTTCCTCATTTAATATCTCTGGCCGCCCGGTGCGTGACCATTTAAGCTCTGGAGACCCGTTGTCAGCCATTTATGTGGGCACGGGTCCAAATGATCGCATTCATTCCACATATATTATTCATTATTTGTTTATTCATTATTCATTTGTTTGGTTGTCTTCACCTCGCCACGCGGGGCAAGGACTTGTCGGATCTAGGATTGATCCCGCTGAATCCTGAGATCCTGTTTCACTTCTGCGAGTAGAAGACTAACTTCCCGCCATAGATGCTCTACTTAACTTACATACTAACTAGGAGTCTAGTCCTAATGTGGTCGTCCCTAGGTTCATCTCCTGAGTCCGGTGTGGAGCTGGCTAATTCTCCCACCATTCGTCAAAAAGTCTCCCCTGCAAGTCTTGGCTTCGACGACCGTGGCGCCTAGTGGGTGTAACCTTCCTCTGCCGAGGGGGTAGGCTAGACGCACCCCCGGTTTTGGCGTTTGCCCGCGCTAGGCCATCGATGCTTCAACCTTACGTAGTTCCGTCTTTTTGGTCTGGGTCATTGGGTTAACTGGGGCAGGGCTCATCATCGCCTCCCCCAGCTCTGTTCTTGTGAGGCGCCTCTGCCCTTCTGTTTACCTCTCATCAGAATTCAGTGTGACTCAGATTCCTTTTTTTTTAATGAGTGTGATATGTAAAATAAGTGTGTGGGCATCATGTAGTTATGTAACAAATTTTAAGTGTCCTGGGGTTGTAGAATCTTCTAGATGCATGGACTACTTCAGGCCTGTAGTCGCCGTGTCGGATTTCTAGCGGTAATGCCTTGTTGATTTTCTGGAGGCGTTAGTAGGTTTTTATGGCGTTGGGTCCCTTGTTATTAGGATCCGGGGGTGTTATTTGCTGAATGGGCTTAAAGCGCGGTAGGAGAGGGTTATGCATCTTTGGACTCCATGTTTATGGTGGCCGGGAGCCGATGATGCTGCTAGGATGTATTTACAGTGAGTGGACGGGGGTAGGTATTTCCCAGATGTACAAAATTTTTAAAAGTTCCATGCAGGTATGGTAATAATAATATCCCTGGTGTGTGGGTAGGATATTCCATGCATGTGGCTGGATATGAGGCGTATCCGCTCTCATTTGTGGATAGGTGTGGGCCGAGGTATGATAATTCTATGTCCCTTGCATGCGGGATTATTTAGTAAAAAAGAGTTGTTATTATGAATTTGGCCTCATCTCTTGCTTAGAGATGTGCATTACGCTTCATCCTGTTTCCGACTCACCCCTAATACTCGGGTGTAGGCATTTAGAACCAGGGTGTAGTATACCCAAATTCTTGGTAGACGCATGAAGTCTATCAACCCCGATGTATATTTTGGAATGTAGTCTAGCTATTTCTATGTGTCTGTTTGTTTGTGTTGAATAGTTGTAATTGATGGGTTATGTAGGGAGAGGGGTGCTAGGATGTTATTCCGTAGCTAGTATATTGGCCATCCTGGTGGCATTATCCATCTCTGCTCCTGTCATTCTCACTTGGTCATTGTTGGGTTTCAATCCGCTCCTTGGGATGGTTAAGTGCGGTGACGCTGTGACGTCACGGCCTAATCTGCTCTCTCATTTATAATGTTAAGGTAGCAAGTGATTGTGAGTGTAACTGGTCATGTCCTGATCGCCTATGATGATTTTTTAATAAAATAAAAACCCAAGAGAAGAAGTTATTAGGGAGGGGGGTTGTTCCCTTATGGCCGCAGTCTGTGTCCACCCTTAATTATGGGGCGTGTGTAGGAAGGACGTGGCCGTAGCTGTGATTAGCGCAGCTGCGAGTGTGTGGCTGCGTTCCGCTACAGCACGCTGGCGGGTGGGCTGTTATCGGATAAGTTTTATCGCGTGTCACGTGGCTGATTGTCAGACGGCGCGTGTAACTTGTTATCGCCCTTGTAAACATGCTCCTGTGTTCCTTAGGTTAATGTGGCCCACAGTATCTGTGCATTACTAAATGCCAGGCCTATCGTAATAACGCTGAATCCTGTGTCAACTGTATGCTACTATTATTGTTTGTTTCTGTGGTCATGTCGGCATTTCATTGTCACTTCCGTTATAACAAGAGTGTCTGCCGACAGCAGTGTTGCAAAGCGCTAGAATTCGCAACTCAGTGTTTTATTGTGTTTTTGTTTTCATGTCCTTGTATACGGGAAGTCTCTGATGTTACGTATGGCGGCTGACGGAACGTGACTTTTGCCAATGTCCGTGTGTTGACATTGTTTGACATTCTGGGAGGGCCAATGTGCTAATCTGTCCTGTTTTTGCTACCGATGTTGTGTGGACATTTATTCCGCAAGACCTTTGCCTTGTGTAATTATCTATAATTTGTGTTTAGGAAGTCTATTTCCTATGTTTGGGGAAATCGAAATTTTGCATGGCTTTTTGCCGGAAAAATGTGGTGTTACCTGTTTTGTGTCTGTGAGAGTGGCGTCTCCCGTATCTAGGTGATGGGCGCTATGGTTCAGAGAAAAGTATTTTGTGGTCGCTAATGCCCTAAGTAGGCTGTGGTAGCGAGTACCTTGGAACGAATCTATGTTCCTGTATGTGTGTTAAAGAACCCCGCTGTGTTCATAATTGTGTGGCTCACCCGCTTATGTACTAGTATGGGGCCAACTTCCGTCTAAGTGGGATTCTGGATTTTTGTTTTCCACGGCGTCCAATTTTACTGGGCATTCGGACCCGCGATCCCGTGTAACGCTCCGTGTTTTATGTCTGCGTTGTCTGTTGGGATTTGTGCGTCCCTAGTGTGGTTTCTGATTGTGTTTTCGCGCCAAAAATACCATTGGTTAACTTCTTTTTGGCACGATTGTATCGTGTTATCGTGTGTTCGCACCCGCCTTGGTCTAAGGTCCTGGTGTTACATTTTCTGTACTGTGTGTACCATGGCGCGCGTATCATGTGTTTGAGACACGCGGATGAAAATATACGTTAGTGTGGGTATATTGTGCCATTCGGAACGACCCTCGTAACCTAATTTTGGGAGTTATCCAACTTTGAAAACAGCGTGAATGACTGTGTGTGTTATAGCCAGAGCTAGAACGCTCGTAGGTTGCTTGCAGCTGGTGAAGGTCGCATGATTATGTGTGTGTCTTATCGCTGACCTGGCGATGGTATTAAGTTACAACTGTGCAGGAAATCCTTTGCTTGCTTATCGGACGGCCCGCTCGCCATATGTGCCAAGACAATGTGTGTAGGTTTATTGACACGTCTTTTTGATGTCTGGGTATACAGCGCATCTTGGCTCCCCGTAATGGAAAATAACCTACTTTTATTTATATATTGTGTCCCCAAATTTTGTGTTGTTTTAAGCATGGGGCGAATATATTCCTGTTAGTGGTAACTAGATGTCGTTATGTATGCGTGTCTCCAGGCCGCTAGTTGCGTGTTTGGTGACTAGGTGTCGGAGGTGGTTTTATTATTTTGTGCGTATGAATTCCCGTTAGTGTGACTGTCCCTTATTGTTCTATCCTTCAATTGGATAGTTACCTGACCTTGTATTCCTGGTATTCAGGAGGTCGCGGGCTCGAGACCGTCTTCGTCCAGGGTAATCATTCCTGTTGCCTTTTGGGCTTGTGTCTCCGGGACAGTTTTGCTAGTGTTGCTGATGTTTTGTGGCAATGTGAGTTTACTGTGTGCCTTCCAGAAATATTTGGGTTTTCCCAAAGTCTGGGATTTTCACCCTATGGTGTTTATGTTTAGTTTGAGCGCTATTATGGGGGACGAGAAAAATTCATGCTATAGGCCGTGTAATAAATAGCGTATACCTATGGATCAAATATATATAGTTCAACTTGGATGGTTCAAACTTCACGGGATTAGTAAAAAAAAATGAGTTATCCAAAATTCGAATTAAGAAAGAAAGAGTAGAGAAAATACATTGTATCATGTTTTCATAGTGATTTATGTTGACTAAAGCAAATTAACAAACGATGGTACTTTATAAAGATTGTACCGTGAATAATTTCAAAAGTTTCAAATGGAAGTAAAACCTGAGTGTACTATTCACCTATTTGACGCCGTTAGTAAGGCAGTAATCTAGTTATGTCTCAGAAAAATCTACTATTTTTTCAAAAATAGTTTGAAATTCTTAACTGTTTCTTACGATTAAGGCTCTCAGCCATCACAAAAGAATCTAGCAAATTGTAGGAACGGAAAATAGAACAACTTAGTCATTTCTACTTAGAAAGACCAGCCTAAGCTCTGTGCTGTGGTTTGTTGCTTAGGTTGTATTCGGAACAGTTCTTTCCGGCCCTGAGCCGCGTGGCCCAACTGATTGGCTTCCGCTTGGCTTTGCACATTAAAAACTTTGACTTGTCCAGAATATATCTTGAATTAACCACGATTATAAACCGTTGATGGCCTATAAAATGCTAGGGCCCAAGAAAAAATTAAGAAAAATTTCGAATTATATAATTTTGGCTTAGCCATGTTCCACTGTATATACATGTAAAATGTACAGTTTTGTGCGTGAGTCTCTGCGTGTCTGCGCTTGTAGGGGTGGAACCTGTCCTTTGTGTATCAATTCTAGTGTTTCCTTCATGTAAAAGAACCTACTCGTGTGTATGTTTGTGATGTAAGTGACATTAGTGTATGTTATATTCCTGGTGAAATTTGTTATCCATGTCCGAGCGTCATTGCTCGAGAAGGTGAATACTTTCTCCCTGTCACTAAGGCGTAGGCCCCTGATACCCATTGGAGTGCTTCTTTACTATTTTCTGGAGGGGTTCGTAGCAAAGTAAGTCTGGGCCTACTTTCACCGTAGTGCCTGGATATTGGCCTGAGTGTGCTTGTGTCTGAGGGGCTGATTGCGTTCCGCGCTGCCCTAGCAGTTTTTATAGGGGTGTGTGTCCACCTATCTGCCTGGCCTCGTGGGGTAGGTAATAACACCTTCCTTATGCCCCGTGTATTGTGTGTCTGCGCCTGGTCAGAGTGCGCAGGTGTGCGTTGTGCACCCTGAGGGCCTGAAGGCAACACCCTCTTATGCCTTCGCACCTGGGGTACACATGCTAGTGCCCGCTTCCATTCTGGCAAAATTGCCCTTTGAACAAGCGGAAAAGGCCGTGTAATTGCCTGTTATTGCCCTGGCGATGTATTGGAGTGTAGTCTTACCGATTTCTGGCCTATGGCCACGGTAGACTCCTGCCCTTGTGTTTGCCTATGTGTGTAGGTTTGTGTGGGCTCAATGAGCTGTGGCACGGGCTCTATGTCCTCAGCCCATGACAAGGTTACCTCCCGGTTTCTCCCTGTGTTACGGTGTGTGCCTGAGAGTCCTGGCGTCAACTCCCTCTCGTTCGTCCGTTCCGAGGGGGTTGGCGTAAGTTCTGCCCTTCGTCCTGGCAAAATTGCCTCCCGAACCGGAGCTGAGGGCCGTGTGTTCGTGTGAGCTTTGCCCTGTAGTGTGTTGGAGTCTAACCTGGCCGTCTTCTGAACTGTGGCCACGGCGAACTCCTTCCCCTGTGTCTTGCCAGTGTCTGAGATGGACATCTGTGCGAATTGCTGCGTTAGCGTATCTACGCTTATGTCCTCTCTAGGCTGGGCTGGTGGCCCTGCCATGAACACAAAAATGGCCTTGTTAGCCTGGAGCTCCCTATATTCTTCCCAAATTTGGGCGTACTGCCTACTGAGGCATATGGTCTGTTGGCAAATTGCTGTATTAACGTGTTTGTGTCCTATACAGTTTTGTGGCTGCCAACTGGAGAAACGCCTGTTCGCGAATAAGCTCCCTGTATTGGGTATATAAAATTGTGTAGTGCACCCTCATCCTCTCGAGGGTTGTGTTATCTATTGGAGGGCCATGTGCACTGACTAATCGGTTGTATATCCTGTTCCTTTGGACGTGGCTCCTATTGAGGTGTTCATGTATGTGACTTAAGTGTTTGTGTGCGCATCTCAATCGCGCTGTCCTACCCTCTGACGGGGTATATGGCTGTTTGCCCTGTATTGCCCCGACCTTTGTTTGGAGTGCCCGTATTTGTGTCTGTCGCCTTTGTATATGCCTCTGGCTCCTTAGCAATAATGCAAATAGTATCGGTGTACCCCTATTGCCTCTATGGCTTACAATCTCTGTTGCTTCTACATGTGGTGCCATTCTGAGTTGAGGGTGGGTATAAGAAGAAATGTGTATGAGATCTTTGATTATTTTCAGGGGGTGGGGTTGGGTGGGTTGATTAAAATGTCCCTTGTATTTCTAGAGTGAAGGGATAAGAGAAAAAAAATAATGCTTTTTCTCAAAAAAAAAATTAACTGTCGCTTGGTTGTGTGCGGTACGGGTCGTTCTACCACGAGGGCTCGTTGTATGAGTCCTACCCTTATTGTGCGTGGTAGTAGCGCCTCCACCAAATATGTTTTAGATCCCTTAGTTGGGGGGGGGGGTAGTTTGGGATAAAACACTTGTGTCACTGTGCTCATTTGGAAGGTAGTTCCTAGGTGAGAGTAGCTTCCCGTAGCTGGGAGAGCTTACTAGTGTAGTGTGTTGTTTAGTGTTTAAACGCTAGGGGGTGTTCCTGCAAAGATGCAAGTGTTGGTTAGGGGATGGACCTCTAAATGCAGGCTACTATACTGGCCTGCCAGCTGGACGGGATGAGTAATACAATAGGCGTGCTTATGTCAGTGGCTCGACGTTATGTAGTCGAGTCGCGTGCGGGGAAATACAATGCAGTCTGACCAAGCAGTTACTGGCTACTACGGTCACGGTCAATCGTGACGAAAGTCAGGAAGGGTATGAGGATGTGAAGAGGAGTGTAATTATCAATGCAAGTGTAATTTACTGACCATGTGTTTATTGGTCAGTGAGTGTGAATTTGTAAGTCCCTCTTGGGGGAATGTAGACAATTATACAAGTGGTGTGTACAAAATTATGGGTGGGTGTTTACAAAATAAAGGAGCCTGAGCACTTTGCTGAATCTCACCTGATGATGTAGCTGGAACAGGCGTTGGCTAGGGCCGCTGGCGACACACTGAGTAGAACAGATCCTGGCTCCTAGTTAGGACTCCATTCTTATACTGTAGTTCTCGGCGCTGCGTGGTCAGCATTACGTCAACGTAGCTGCCCCAGATATTTGTAAGTGTAATTGTTTATGTATGTTTTGCAAGTAGTTGGCTAACCTCCCGAGCTGGGTGCCCGCCTCTTGCTGTGTAAAGATAATGTTCTGGTCTTATGATGTTGCCAGTTGGGGTGGTTTTAGTAAAAGATGGGGGGTGGCTTTCAGGGGTACTGCCCCCCCCCCCTTCGGGGCTGTACAGTATATTCAACGTAGCACACCGGGTGGCTGTTTGACTGCAGCATCTGATGCGTTACAATGTTAACCCTTTATAAAATATAATTTACTTTTATGTGTTTCTACATTTTAATGTATTTTAATTATTATATTTATAAATAATGTTATTTTTGTTTCTATAATTTTAATGTTTATATATTTACTTTTAATTGTCAATTTGTGTTCTTATAAATTTAATTTTGGTATTTTTGTTGAATTAATTAATTAATTTCGAATAGATTTTTACAATTGTTTTCATAATTAATTTATAGTTATGTTTTTTATTTAAATTTTTATATTTCTTTTATTATTGTAATTTTAGTTTTATGATTCTTATTTCTATTTCTATATTTATATTTTTATTTAATTTTAAAGTTTTTAGTATATTTTTTTAAAATTTATCCAACACAATACGTCAAGTAGATGCGTAGCCTATATACTATTTGATTTTGTACTTCGGCATAATAATTTTCCGAAATTTGGTTGAAAGATTCAACTATCAGCATCTTTGAAAGCATTAACTGTCCTTATGACAGGTGGTTAATATAGAGTCCACTATCCCATAAAGGGTTAAAGACAACACGTTCCTGGAATGTATTGTTGCAGGTGACAAAAGCTGGTGCCAACACTGGGAACTGGAATCGAAAGCGTCCAAAGAACTTCAAGAGCGAACCATCCGCTGGATAGGTGATAGTCTCTCTATTCTTTACAGCAGTACCTACGCTCGCTAAAGCGCAACATTAGGTCATGGGGCCAAACTCTCACTAGACGCCTGGGTTCGAGCCCCACCATCGGCCGTCCTTGGAATTATTTCAGTGTTTTCCCCATTTTAAACACCAGGCAAATGCTGGGACGGTAAGTACTGACGGGCCATGGCCGCTTCCTTCCACATCCTTGCCCAGTTTCATTTATCTTCATCAATTCCATCTCTCATCCCGGCGCGCAGGCCTCCCACGGGCGTTGCCTAGAAAGACCTGTACTCGGCCTCTAGGGAGACCACACATCAAAAAAATAACCCTGTTCTTACCTGGCCACATTGCTTATTCATTTCAAGGAACCTGGTGTCCCCATCGCTGGAGAACGGTACCGCGCAACACTGTTTAACATATCATCACCTTGTTCTACCCCTACAGTTCTTGTCCTCAACTCTTCCTTCCATAACTAAGTTTGCTATTCCTGGGTGTCCTACCAACCTATCTCTTCTCTTCATTAGCAGTCGCCAGAAACATCTCTCCTCTCCCACTTGTCTCAATATCTCTTCATTTGTTACTCCAACGCCAGGTTAATAATCACTGTTGACCACCTCGTGTTGTAGCGCCTAGCGTTCTTGGCTGTCACCCAAGAGGTCTGGGTTCGATTCGACCGGGAATCCTCATCATTATCATCACCCCTCATAGTCTGTGGTCCACACTCCTTTCAGGTGCACGAATCTTGGACTCGAGAAGTACGTCACTAGCCTACCGCATTCATTACGTATGGCACTTGCCGACTTACTCTTCGATTGAGCAATCTCAAGCCTTCGCAAGCAGGCAATAGCTAGCACGCGCTACTGCTCGAGTCCAAGCTCTGTGAACCTGAGAAGAATGTGGATCGAGGATGACGATGAAAGACGTGCGGGGTTCCCGGTCCGTTCGTAGTAAAAGAACTAAATACATTGGTGAGTGACCCAATCACTCATTCGTAACACCACAGGGGTTTAGGCAACGGCGTTGGAATAGATAGGTATTACAGATAACACAGTGGGTTGTTAACAGGCCCTTCTCTTCCCGCCTCCTGCGTCACCTCACCCCTCAAATTCGCAGAGCTTGGACTCGAACAGTAACTTAGGCACGACACTGGACCCTGCACACTTCGCTACCTCGTCGGGACCACTCTGAGGTCCTGATGTTGAGGTCAAGTTTGTAACTACATTGACGCTGCCGGGCGTCGCTATAGTCCCAGCCTGGTTCCGGGAATTACTACATAGAGCAACTGCGCTTAGTCCAGGCATCTTTCTTCCTAAGAGGTACTTCATGCATTGCTATAACGAGTATCTACGCTGAGAGTCCGGCCACTATCAACAGCTCCATAAAACAAAAATATAAGTGTTTCGTGTTTCTCCTTACAAGCATTTTAAATGTATAACTAGGGCTTGGAAATGAACTCTCTATATCAACTCAACTACTTATTAATCGATCGCCATGTTGTGGAACCATTTTTATGTTCACTTTCTTTTATTTTCAAGGGACTCTGCCTGACCAAACCCTCTCGAATTGTAATTATATCACAAAACCATTTCTGGTAAACCTTTGTCCATTTCTTCAACATTAGTGCTTTACAGCTTAAAACTTTTCATGGCCATTTTGGTACCTTTTACAAAATAACTTATTGCTCAATCAAATTAAGCAAAATGCTTTGTAGCCATGTTAAATCGTTAATTCATTGTGGTGTTTGAAAAAAAAAACACACCCTGTCGGAAACAAAACACAATTTAGCGACACAGCCAAGCTAGATAAAAAAGGGGGGAAATTAGGGGGTTCTTAATAGGTAAATGTTATCTGGATCAGGTGTACGATGTACTTTTCTTCTGCAATAAACCAAGGCCCATATTCGCGGCAGTATTAAAGGTGCCGGGACGTCCTCATAAGACCGTCAACGCTTAGTTCGAATGGGTTATGCTCCACGCGTGGCGAGGGCTAATCCACGGTCTTTAATAGTTGTAGACCCACCTCATTCAATAACATACATCTTATCTAGGTTGGCAACACCTCACATAAACACATCGCTATCACTCCCCACAGCACGTAGGGGCAGGGGGGAGAAAGCAGGGAAAAACCAGTCGTTAAGATAACCACCGCAGTCGACCGCACAGTGAGTTCCAGTGAGCACGAAAACTGCGAGTAGCTGTTGTACGGAAGACAATCAGATAAGTAGTTAGCCTAAAATTTTATAGTTTAACCATAGTTTACAACCATATAATCTCTCTAAAGTAGAATCTACGGATAGCTATCACCATTTAGCATTTCACCTAACATATATACTGCATTTAGCATACACTGACAGTTGCAGTACCAATAATGCAACTAAATAATTGTACATATTGTAAATATTTTCACCTGTATTTCAAACATAGATTTTGTAGCCTAAGTGTAATGGATCTGATGATGATCGCTTGACGATCGAAACTGGTCATCCTAGTGTTTTATTAATCTCATGTAATTTATTTCAGGATTAGGGCATAACCCATCTCTTTTGGGTACATTCGTGTTGACCGACTGAAAAGCACTAAACTCTCGTTAATTCATATTTTAATCAAATCTATAGCTTATTGTTGTTGAAACTTCAACTATTTACATGTTTCTTACTATTAAATATTGAAATTTGAACTGGGGTCACTCACTTGAATTCCTTCCTAAATTCCTTCCTGCCGATCCCGAATATTGCTTGCAATATGCTCAGGGCTGTCGAGAAGGGGGGGGGGGGGGCATGGAAGGCAAATACATAGGGGCCCGTAAGCAATGAGGGCCTGTTAGTGGTGCACGTTAGTATCGGTTTATAGTAGCTATTTTCAGACTATTTTAATTTATGAAAAAATAAAGGTTTATGAGATCACCTTGTGTCCGTGTGCCTGCCCCCACTCTCGTTGCATCAACGAGTGCCACCTGTCCAGGGTTTTAAATCCTCTCGGTGGCCCTGTTATACTCCCACAGGTTATTATACACTCACAGTGATACGTAACAACCTCAATATTCTTGTTGATGTGTAACATCTTTCCAATCGGTTGCTGTATATTTTTGTGTGGGGGAGATTTTGTAAAAAGGGACGGAAGGGGGACGGAAATGCAACGGAAACAATGAGCGTGTGCGGTGGCGGAGATTGGTACAACGACATACTGTCGGCTATGTGGCTATGAGGAATGTAAATCGCATACGGTTTACTTCAAGGTTTGGAGGTCCATTACAGATATTCCTACAATAAATCATCTTCAAATTGTCATTCCTTGGTGTCATTATATCATATTCGCTGAAAACAATTATGATTTATTAAATCTTACTACTTTTGCCGTATTCTTATTTAATGTAAGCACTCGAGGTGCTGTCGGCCAAAATACAGCACTATTATATCACATTTGCTGAAAGGATTTGTCACTGGAGTTTTACAAGTAGGCCCTAGTTATAGCAGAAATAATAGTAATGAGAACTTACCGATGGTAATAACACGAGGGAATCCTTCATGTTTGCTGGCACAAGGTAGCACTATGAGTTCATTCTTTAAACAAGTAGTTCCGTGAAGAACTATACAGCCTGTTTTCATATATCCTCCTTATGTTAATTGACACTATCAACATACAAAATTTCAGTTAGATTGCTGTAATAGATTCGTAGATATTGAGATCCGACTAAATATTTCGGATGGTCTCCATGTTGGATTTTATATAAGTAGGTCCTAGAGTTATGTACTGTTACATGAATATTATTGTGTACGTGTAGCATTCAAACTTCAATCGCATGATTAGGACACAAGAAGTAACAAAGAGATTTTATAATTTCGCACAGCTGCCATCTTGTGGATATGGAAACAATTGAAATAAATTATATGCCAGTGGATTAACATTCGTATAAGGATTTACTGTACCAAGTTTCACTGCACTCGGAAGGTTAAATTGTGAGAAACGACCATGTGAATATTTATACTTCGCGTCGCCGCCATGTTGGATTTGTGATCACCAGGTTATTTAAAGTCCTATGTGTGAACTTATGTTCATAGCCCCTATGAACATACAAAAATTCAGTTTGATTGCCATAATAGATTCCTAGATATTCAGAGCCGTCTAAATATTTCGGATGGTCGCCATGTTGGATTGTTAAATGTATAGGCCATAGAGTCATGTACTATTATAGGAAAATTATTACGTAGGTTCATTATTCAAAGTTTCACTACGATCGCATAATTACGACACAAGAAATAAAAACTTAATTTTTAAATTCCCACAGCCGCCATCTTGAGGTGATGTAAACAATTGAACTAAATTAGATGCCAGTTCATTACAATGTGTATAAACATTTCCTGTACCAGATTTCATTGCGTTTGGAACATTAAATCGCGAGAAAGGTCTATTAAAAATTTTCAAATCCGCTTGGCCGCCATGTTCGTTTTGTAGTTAACCGGTTTTTGAAAGTCTTATAGATGAACTTCCAGTAGCTCCCTTTATCTCCGTACAAAATTTCAGGGTGAAACCGTTAATAGTTTCAGAGATATAGAATGCCGGTGAAATTATTCGCACATCCGCCATCTTGTGGTTATGTAAAGAATTGAACGAAGTTAGATGTCGGTGCATTACAATGTGTATAAACATATACTGCACCAAGTTTTATTGCGTTTGATTGTTTAAATCGCGAGAAACGTCTATTTAAAATCGCAAATTCGCGAGGCCGCCATGTTGATTTTGTAGTTACCAGTTTTTCAAAAGTCACATAGGTGAACTTCTAGTAGTGTCCTTTATCACCGTAAAAAATCCCAGGGTGTTATCGGAAATAGTTTCGGAGATATTGAACGATGGTGAAAAATTTCGCACAGCCGCCATGTTGGATTGGTGAGACGTAACAAAATTTAAAGGGCACGGTCGGGGTCGTCGGGTATAGTGCTATGAACTTACCGAGTTTAATTGAAATCGCTCCAGCCGTTTAAAAGTTATTAGGGGGACACACACACCTCACACACACACATATACACACGCACACACACACGGACAAAAGGTGATCTCATAAGCCTATTTTTAGCCTACTTTCGATTTTTGCAAAAAATGAAAGTAGACTTATGAGATCAACACAGGGCGAAAAAAGTGTGTCTGTCTGTGTGTGTGTGTGTACGTGTGTGTGGGTCTGTGTGTGTGGTGTGTGTGTGTGTGTGTGTGAGTGTGAGTGTGTGTGTACTCTGAATGTCTGTCCCCCCCTATCAATTCGAACACGGTGAATGCGAATTGAACGAAATTTGGTACAAAGGTAGCACTAGCAAAGGACACCTCAGTGTCATGTTTTATATCGCCGCCATCTTGACGGAAACGTAATGGCGGCCACACAAATGTTCAAAGCTTAAATCAAATTACGACTAACCTAATCATCCGATCTCTACCAAATTTTGCAACAACATACCTTTTATGGGGGGAGCATCCTTTGACCAAACTATTAGGTCATCAGCGTAATAGTTTGCGGGTGGCGGCCATCTTTGTGTGAAAATCGATTCCCCCTATTAATTCGAACACGGTGCAACCGAATGGAACGAAATTTGGTACAGAGGTAGACTAACAAAAGGCACCTAAGTGTCATGTTTTATATCGCCGCCCTCTTGACGGAAACGTAATGGCGGCTACACAAATGGTCAAAGCTTAAATCAAATTACGATTAACCTAATCATCCGATCTCTACCAAATTTTGCAACAACATACCTTTTTGGAGGGAGCATCCTTTGACCAATCTAATAGGTCATTAGCCTAATAGTTTGCGGATGGCGGCCATCTTTGTGTCAAAATCGATTCCCCCTATTAATTCAAACACGGTGAAACCGAATGGAACGAAATTTGGTACAGAGGTAGCACTAGCAAAGGGCACCTCAGTGTCATGTTTTATATCGCCGCCTTCTGGACTGAAACGTAATGGCGGCCACACAAATGTTCAAAGCTAAAGTCAAATTACGACTAACATAACCATCCAATCTCTACCAAACTTTGCAAGAACATACCCTTATGGAGGGAGCATCCTTTGACCAATCTAATAGGTCATTCGCCTAATAGTTTGTGGATGGCGGCCATCTTTGTGTGAAAATCGATGCCCCCTATCAATTCGAACACGGTGAAACCGAATGGAACGAAATTTGGTTAAGAGGTAGCACTAGCAAAGGGCACCTCAGTGTCATGTTTTATATCACCGCTATCTTGACGGAAACGTAATCGCGGCCACACAAATGTTAAAAGCTAAAATGTAATTACGACCAACCTAATAATCTAGTCTCTACCAAATTTTGCAACACCATATCTTTTTGTGGGAAACATATTCTGACCAAACTGCAAGAACATCAGCCCTATAGTTTGCAGATGGTGGCCAAGTATGTGTGCAAATCGATTCCCCCTATCAATTCAAACACGGTGAAACCGAATTGAACGAAATTTGGTACAGAGGTAGCACTAGCAAAGGGCACCTCATATTCATGTTTAATATCCCTATAGCACGTTGTATTTCAACAAGCTACTACAACCAATATTCAATCATACTCCTTGAAAAGGACAAAGAGTTATAACTATACCCATGCATTTAGGAGAAAGTAGGCTATATGTTCTTTACTGAACATCTTGTTTCAAAATTGAAAATAGGCTAAAAATGCGAGTAAGTAATATGGAATTATTCGAATAACATGTCAGATGTTATACATCATATGCGACTACTGTAAGGCTCGTTTTATTAGCCTATTTTCAATTTTGAAAAAATAGGCTTATGAGATCACCTTTTGTCTGTGTGTGTGTGTGTGTGTGTGTGCCCCCCCCCCCCCCTAATAAAATCTAAACGGCTGGAGCGATTTCAATGAAACTGGGTAAGTTCATAGCACTATTCCCGGCGACCTCGACCGTGCCCTTCAAATTTTGTTACGTCTCGCCAATCCAACATGGCGGCTGTGAGAAGTATTTCACTAGCGTTCAATATCTCCGAAGCTATTAGCGATATCGCCGTGAAATTGTGTACGGTGATAAAGGGCACCACTAGAAGTTCATCTATGAGACTTTCAAAAACCTGGTGACTACAAAACCAACATGGCGGTCAAGCGAAATTGAGATTTTAAATAGACATTTCTCTCGATTTAACGATCCAAATGTAATGAAACTTCTTACAGCAAATGTTTTTACACATTGTAATGCACTGGAGTCTAATTTAGTTCAATTGTTTACATAACCTCAAAATGGCGGCTGTGCGAAATATTTCACTGACATTCTATATCTCCGAAACTATTAGTGATATCATCATGCAATTTTGTACGGTTATAAAGGGTACTGATGCAAGTTTATTCATGTATATTTCATAAACATGTAAAGTACAAAACGAACATGGCGACCAAGCGAATTTGAAACATTTTAATAGACTTTTCTCGTGATTTAACTCTCTGAGCGCAGTGAAATGTGGTACAGTAAATGGTTTTGCAGATCGTAATGCACTGCCATCTAATTTAATGCAATTGTTTACATAACCTCAAGATGGCGGCTGTGCGAAATTTTAAAATTAAGTTTTTATTCTTGTGTCGTAATCATGCGATCGAAGTGAAAGTTTGAATAATGAAGCTAGGCAATAATTGTGCTTGAATGGTACATAACTCTATGGCCTATACATATAACAATCCTAAATGGCGAGCTTCCGAAATATTTAGACGGTTCTCAATATCTATGAATCTTTTACAGCAACCAAACTGATATTTTTATGTTCATAGAGACTATGAACATATGTTCACCTATAGGACTTTCAGTAACCTGGTGAGCACAAATCCAACATGGCGGTGACGCGAAGTATAAATATTTAAATGGACGTTTCTCGCGAATTAACTATCCGAGTGCCGTGAAACGTTGCATGTTAAATGCTTATACAAATGTTGATCCACTGGCATGTAATTTATTTCAATTGTTTGCATAATCACAAGATGGCTGGTGTGCGTACTTTTAACATCTCGTTTTTACTTCTTGTGTTATAATCATGCGATTGAAGTTTGAATACCACACGTACACAATAATCTTAATGTAATAGTACAAAAATAAAAATCCATCCTGTCTTCCATATGAAATATTTAGACGGTTCTCAATATCTACGAATCTGTTACAACAATTAAACTGAAATTTTGTATGTTGATAGAGCCAATTAACATGAGCAGGATATATGAAAATAGGCTGTATAGTTCTTCACGGAACTACTTGTTTTTATTTTTATTTTTTATAAGACCTCTTGTTTCAATACAGTCTCCATCTTGATCTGCGAGTAAGGTCTCGTTAGGCGCTAGAGGTGCGATAAGGCGCCTCTATCATTGAGCTGACGTGCTGGAAAATCCATTACTCACGCCAGCACTTAGTAAGTGCTATCTGCTATGCGTCACGGTTAATTGTGTTAATTACGTGGAGCGCTGTTAACATAATTACTAGCTCACAGTGCTCGGTTCTGTTCTCTGCGGCTCCCCGCCGGCACCTGCCCAATGACACTCATCAACCACAACGCCAAGTGTGATAATTTACTTTTCTTTTTCTGTTAGAGATTCTATAAAGGTTGAATAAAATTAAAAAGTCATCTGCGCTTTTTATTACATAATATTATATTTGAATTGCAGCCATTGGCCATAGCCGGGCTTCGGTGGCGTAGTCGGTAGCATGCTGAACTGATATGCCCAAGTACACGGCCGAAGTCGTCGGATTTTGTAAGAGCGTTCAAATCCTTCAGCATGCCTTCCTTCGGGGAGGCATGTAAAGGAACCTACTACTACAATTGGTAGTGTATAGCTAAATTTGTGGGTTATTTGGTTAGAAACGCTTTATCAGGTTCCAACATTCACCGCTAGGTGTCATTGACAGTGTCATATTTGGTGGGCAAAGTTGGAACTACTTGAAATCGAACTAACTGGATACGCTGCTTCACGTTTATGCGCATGGCCTCGGGTTCAATTCCCTGTTAATTCGTCTAGCTCGGGCCCGGCAAAGTTATGGGACTATACCTTCGTACTGGTGTTGTAGATTCATTTAGGGGTTTTGCGACATCGTGATCATGTATCCCGTGTACTTGAGTGTGTAAGGAATTTGTCTGATAACCTGTATTATTGTTATTTCAGTATTTGACGTGAGGATTGCGATGGAAGCAGCCATGGCCTTTAGTTACAAACCATCTCGGCATTCGCCTGACTGGAGTATACTGTAAGTGGGAAACCAAGAAAAGCCATAAACATCATACATTATCTAAGCCTAAGTCAGCAAGATCTGATGATGATCACTTGACGATCGAAACATGTCATCCAATTAAGTACACCCCCTCCTCCCCTCCCCCCACCCCAATTTTGTACATAAAAGCGTGCCATTGTGTGATGAATATCTTATATATAAATACTTGATTTGGACCTGATATTACGCTATCCAATATTTTAAGTTACCCTTTCTGTTGCCTAGATGATAGCATGCTGAGCTTCTATGCCCAAGATTGCGGGTTCAATCCCGGCCAAAGTCGTCAGATTTTTTAAGAGCTTTCAACATCCCGTAGTTTGCCTTCCTACGGAGGGGAAGTAAAGTCGGCGGGCCCATGTCAATGATTTATGGCATGTAAAAGAACCTTCCACGAACTAAAATTTTGTGAAATTAAATATGTAGATCAGATTTGAATAACGCTCTATTAGTTACAACGTTCGCTGCCAGGTTCCGGTCACGGTGGCATCTAGTAGCGAAGTTCGCGGCTAGTTGTCGTTGACGGTAGCATTTGATAGCAAAAGTAGGATCTACTTGAAATTGATCGTCTGCAGTCCTTACCTGAATTACAGATAACACACACTAATACAGCCATCACAATTAACACCGGTTATCAGACAAATTCTGCCGCACACACACAAAGTACACGGGGCTAAACGACCGCGTTGTCGCAGTCCCTAAACTGAGGAACCAAACAATCAACCTTTCTGTTGCTGCACAGAAAATTTTCATAAGTGCTTTCGTCAATGACTGTGCGTATTTTTCCTGTTTGGTAGCACATGGCATTCGTAACATTTAAATTCGCGGTAAATACTGAACATTTAAGTTCCCGTAAGTACTATTTCTGTTGAATAGAAGGTGTTTAGTTTGAAGCTTGAATTGTTAGGTTTACATGAGGAAATATCGTGCGCTTTTCGTCGATACCACCCAGTGCAGATGTATGGGTTGATGTCAATATGAATATTGAAGTTCATCTCAGCGAACTAACACATCTGACCTGTTCTGCAAGATTCATTCAACATTGCCATGGAGCACCTGGTCCTGGCTGCGAGTGAAGCTCGCTTGGCGCCAGCTGGGAATCGATCTGCTGACGGCTGGTGTTTTCAACAAACCTAGACCGAGTAATATCACCAGGACCAGGACCGTCCAATGAAAAAGCGAGCAACGGATACGTGAGCATTCGGTAGCTGATTTAATTAAAGTTGGGCGTTGAAAGGCACTGCTAAATATTTATTAAGTCAAACAGACGTATTGCGGGACTGTTCAGTACTTATCGAACGTGTGTAACGTGACACAAAGCCGAGCAATTACTCAGCGTCACGTTTGTACTGTGTGTGTGTGTGTAGTCTAGCAAGTAATTTGTTATAAGTCCCTCGGAACAAATTTGCCCGTGAGTTAGAAACTGAAGCTGGCCACCGGGCCTACCTCAAGTTCAATGACAGCTTACAATGCAGAAGAGTGTTGGGAAGGGGTGAGAGGGGCGAAGGACGAAAGGTTGCTTCTTGTGACAGATTTATAACAGCGAGGTACTGTCCCCGTAAATCCGGATAGTAGGCTGTCAGATATCCGCCCCCCCAATCGGATTGCCAATAATCAAACGCACCGGCACAGCTACATCAATGAAAATGGCACTGACAGATACTACCGAGATTAGAGCACAGCAGTTAACAAGAAATTATTGTGGAACACACCAAAATATACGGGGTTTCATACTTACCTTTACTTACCTCTTCAAATTAATCTCGGGTATGGGTTGTCAACTGGATCACTTAAAGTATGCCCACACAATAACCTCCACCATGATATTTAAAATGAACCAAAACGGAAACAAGAAACTTTAAACTGTACAATAATTTATTTCACATAAAGGGAATGATTCTAACAAAAATTCAACAAAATACACGTGGCAATCAGAAGCCAATGTCAATATAACCATGTCCTCCTGTAGGACTTGTAGACGTTACATACAAAATTTTATCTTTCACTAGCTTATAAAGAACGTAATAATAGTAATACACTTGGAATGGATGAGGGAATTGGAACGAGACATGTAGCAATTGTTTTCCTCTTTCATAAACATCACACTTTATTTATAACTGCAAGCCTGTTACGTAGTCGACCTTGGCCTCTAACATACAGTTGTCAGGCCAGCTGCGATCCACCCTACATCAAGTCGCATGCCTACGTCGTTAAATGAACCCACCTGTCCAGCCAGCGTTAGCATATGCTCGTAACCTCTGAGCCTAGCTCCTTTTCAAACACTTTAAATGTCCTCAACTCAACTCAAATATTAACACGCAAATCTTTTAAATGCTTCAATCACATGTTACTGGATTACTCTAATAATCCCAAAACTTGTTTAATGGTATAATCCACTTGTATAATTAGCGTTCTTTAGAGTATATTAACAAAACTCTTAATGTTTATAACAAATGCTCATTAATTGTTTATAACAATTATAAATTGTTTATAATATTGTCAAATGACAATTGAAAAATCTATACACGCCTCTCTTAATTCCTTCATTACAAATTATTATTAAAGATAATTACATAATTTATTTACAATATTTATATTGTTAATTTTAGAAATACATTAAACCACACGTTTATCCGGTTGATAATTACTCAAATCAGGTTAATATAATCGAGCAATGAAGGTTAGTTATATTTATGCTTATATTCAGGTTTAATAAGTTTTAATAATTATTATTAATATTTGTGACGGTAACCTCCATTCAAAATCGTTATCTCAAATTATTTAACACTCTTGTTAATTTTAACAGTAATTTCACATGATTAATTTTCAAAGGACCTGGACAATAAACTCAGCGGAAAAATACTTCGCTCAAATGCACAAATTGCATAAAATAGGCCCAGAATTCATCATATATCTATATATATATGGCATAAAAATCTTCCACAATCCATACACAAAACCTCCACTTATAATCTCATCAACTTCATTAATATTACTGTGGGAATCTCCTTCACTTATTCAAGGGCATTATTCATCAGCGACTTTTACATGTCCACTGAACTAACGATTATACATCCATAGTTCCACTTTAAAAATTCTTATATTCATTAATTGTTTCAAAACTGTTATTTATTTAACCTTCGTGGGTTTCATTCATGAATCGATATGAAGTAAAAATTTGCCAATCACAAATACATTTAATAGCAAATACGATTATACACGCCTCTCTTGTCTATCAAAATTGAGATTAATACCTCCTAAGTATCGTAGTATAAAAATACTATCTTCAATCAAAGTTCATCTAAATTGCATAAATAGTCGAATAGAATACAATTAGATTGTGGAATGCAAACATTATTATTCCAATCTAGAATTGAGAAAAATTCCTATCAAAAGTTCATTACTATAGTGTATTCAATAAATCGTAATCAAAGTTAATATTTCATAAAATTGTCTATAATGCAATGGTAATTTCAGAACTGACGATAAATGTCTATGTTGCAATCATGTTCCTAAAACGACTAGTATTTCCAAGATCGTCGATACAGAAATAGATTTTAACGCTCTAAAATCTTTTAATTATTCTTCTTTCTTGAGGATGACAGAAAATTGGTCAAAGTAATTTACTGAAGAGAATTACTTTAATAAAATGACACGCTGTCTGAATTCAAATCTGCCAAAGAAAATCATTAACTTTACAGTCAAATCGTGACTTCAAAAATATGCAAATTACTGAAAGAATATATTATCAGTCTCAACTGATCCAAAAATATTTAAATTTGCCACTGACATAACAATGTCTTAATAAATCGTAGAAAAAGCATAAATCAACGAAGTGGACTGAGTACAGAGTATCAAGCAAGAATATGGGGCAAAATATAGGACAGAAAATATGAGAAAAATGGTTGCTCAGATATCGCTAAATGACTCAAATAAAACAAGAAACGTTCACGACTACCTTATCTGTTGATTGAAGTTCTAGAGGAAAATCTTCCAAAGAAGACTGGTGATGGTTCCATTTCACCAAAAAGATGTGCTCCGTCCTCGAACCTGGAACCAGCGCCCTCGGAGAATAGAACTGCTTCCTCCTCCGGAAATTGCACTGCTCCGTGTATACGATAGACATCCTTCTGGCAGAACTCTTCTTTGTGAGCCGGGTCTACCCTGGCCTCTCTTGATAGTTCCCTGAAGTTCTGGTAGAAATTCGCCATGAAGTTTATTGCAGTTATTTCCGTAGAAATATTCATATTTGTGGAGTATGAATATGTTTCCACTGCCATTTGATATAATTCATTGTTGGACCACGATGCATGAGTGTAGTTGGATATTCACTACATGCTCGCTTTTGTAGAAAGACGATTAGCGAAGTTCCATGCTGTTATTTCACTCCATCGATATATGTCACAATTGCATTAAAGTCCTTAGCCTTCCATCTCCATTTCCGTTATAATAGTTGAAAGAACTGCCATATTATATTGTTCCATGTTAGAATGCAGCGTTATATCATCAAAAGCAATATGTAGTATCACGGTTGCAATACCAGTGTCAGCCGTAGCATAGAATGTGATATTTTAAAAGTGCTTCTCAGGTGGCGAGAAAATCACTTTTGTCTGCCGTCTTAAAATGCCAATATCTTTCGAATTATAATCTTGAAAATGTTCAACCTTTCTACACCCTTTAATATAGTACTGCACAATATAATTAGCTTAAAGGCATTAGTCAACTCTTGATATATTATCTTGTAGACTTGAAAATGTGTGCGTTTCAACTTCGCCTAGTTTCAAACACCGTAAAATGGAACTGCGGCACGCTCGAAGCTCGTTCGATGCGGTTGGCTTTACCACACACGCTAAAGACGACTTGTTTCACTTATTCACTCAAAAATGACTATATGACATCAGAAATATATATGCGGTATGAGACACATGAGCTATGAGAGCTATATACATCAGCTATGAGAGCTCCTCTCTGCTGTGCAAGACCTTTTATCAACTTCTTAAGGGGCGTATCCATCCCTTCCATAGGTTGTTTCTCCGTCATTGCTAGAATTTCTAACTTTGGCTATACTTGACGGATTTTCAAATTTCAAAAACTCAAAATTAATTTCTTCAAAATTCCAAATCACTGCCATAACTGAAAATGGATTTCCACAATTCTGCATTCCAAAAGTAATTAAATATCGTAGTTTCAGTAATCTCCGTCTCCCTCCAAACTATCGTTCATTGGTTCGAGTCTCTCCTCCAATCGCGTAACTTCTTCCTCAGCACAATTCCATGTTTCCCTGCGACTGCGTCGTAAATCTCAGATCTTTCTCGAACAAAATCATGACGTCACCAAGAATCTCAGCTCAATCAGCCTACTTGCGTGAAGTCTGCGTCATCCGTGCTTACGTCATAAATATCCACGTCACAACTATGACAGCCATAACTTTCTTCATATTTTCCAATACAACCGCCGTGGTCTCAATATAATTCAATTTACGGGGGCAGTACGTTCAGCTAGTTGTTCCCAACATGCTACTTATTTACCAGTCACATAAAAGAAGTGAGGACTATCACAAAGATATGAACAGTGAATATTATATTCGTTGGTTAAAAGAAAACTTGATTCCTAATTTGGAACGCAACTCGGTACTTGTTATTGACAACGCATCGAACCACAACACGCAGAATGAATGGTTGATTGTTAATAATACAGTGCCGAACTACATAGTCATAACATTTTCGATACAATATTATTCCATTACACGTATTAGTGTCATTTATTTATTCTAATTACCTAATACAGTTTGTAACGAGTGAAATAAATAATGGTTGTTATCGTGTGAGTGAGTGAGTGACAGTTGCTGCGTGAACTGAGTGTACTTCTGACGACTGACGGGTGACGCAGCGGACAGCACCCAGCAGGCTGAGAAAAGCAGACTCTCTCTTCAGCTTCCTACTAGATTTTCACAAGGGCCAATTAGTTCAGAGGCTTGTTTTTGAACATCTCGGATTTATTACGTTAAATCTTCCTTGATTTTAGTACAGAATAAAGAAGTTTAACTTCTTACCGTTACTTCATTTGCCAGGGTTTAAATTAATTCATTTACTTCATTTCAGTGGTGGCTGGCTGTTAATTTTGTTGTGGGCGTAGCACTTTTTTTTATTAAGGGGTGGGGGTAGGTGTAGGGCAAAAGACTGCTTGATATCTTCACGAGAACAAAACAACGTAATTATGTAACAGCCGAGTGCCAGAAGTACGCGCAAATTACATTTCAAGACATGATGTCGGTAGTTGACGGAGCATCTCCAATGTCTCCGTCAGTGCCTCGGCTCCCTTTTTGCAACCAGCGGGCTTCTTTTCTGACTGTTGGGATAGGACATACTCGATCTAGCATCTTCGCCATACCCTTTCCTATTGAGATCTGGTCCAAGCTTGGGCCTGGCAACGACCAAACGGACTAGCGCTCCTACACAGTTGGTGAGCTTCGCATTCTCAGACAGATCACAGTAACTTACTATAAGATTTCCTGAATTATTATGGAACACTATTATGAATGCCTATACATATAAAAGGAAACGCTCAGATAAAAATATTATCACGGTATTAATTGATTTTCTTAAAGAAATCTGTTCGTTGTACAACACTGCAACCTTATTACCGGCTGCCACTGCTTCATTTGCAAGTGGGGAAATTTCCCGGTGGGGGGCAGATTGTGCAATTACAGACAATTACCAAAAATAATATCAAACACACTTAATGTACACAAGTCGCGGTTTGGGAACTATAGTAATTACATCGTAGTACAGGGTCATTGAAAAAGGTTTTAAGTGAGATAAATTAATCATTAGACCTGAAAACTAATCAGAAACTCGTTGAGTTTTAGTTTTAGATGTGACTGTACTCCGCCCGTGACTTTCAGCCGATGCGCAGAATGATTGCGCGAGAAGAAGCCGCCATGCCGGTCGTATTCCATGGCCTCCTAGATGCCCCGAATTGACACCCCTAGACGTATTTTATGGGGATACGTAAGAAACATTGTATTCAGTGAACCTGTCAGAGATCTGCAACATTTAAGACAACGCATCACCGCTGCTGTTGCTACAACCACGCCTGAGATGATCCAGCGCACTTAGGCCAAAATAGACTATCGACTGGATGTTTGCAGAGCAACCAAGGGAGCGCAGGTATGAGAAAAAAAACTTTTTGAGTTGGCGAATTTAACACAAAACAAGAAGTTCCGTGACGAACTAAAGAGCCTACTTTTCTTAAAATTTAAGATTCATGCCAATGATTAATCTATATGTATCTATCTAGAATAATGACGAAATTAAGTTGGTAATATCGAAATTTCTAATTAGTTCGAAATACTGTATACCTGGCAAAATGTAGCCTAATAGAGCACTACAGTTGGCAGCCCTGGTGACTGAATATATTCTTAGTTCCATCTCTTAAGGTACAGAATACAAAATTTGGTTGAAGTCCAATGAATAGCGTGGACGTTACATGCAGTTAAACATTCGATCTAACAGCGCGCGTAAAATTGTGTTGGCAACAATGTCATGCATGTAATGGTCAGAAATGATCTGAAATAATATCATCTATTGTTGTGCAAATTTTGAATGAAATCCATTAGATAGTATAGAAGTTACTTGTATTTTAAAATTGGACTTATCAGCAGGCTTAGAATCACGTTGGCAGCACTGACGTATATTAGTTACTCCAAATTCACCTAGAATGCCAGGTACTATACGTGTGCATAGTTTAGAGCTATTGGCTTGCACACTTTCTGATATATTGATATTAGGGTAACAAAAATAGAGACAGCACATATTAACAGTTGGCAGCCCTGGTTGCTCTTAGAATACGCATAGTCATATCTGTTATGGTACACATAGCACATACGAAATTTGGTTGAAATCCAAATGATAGTATGGAAGTTACATGTATTTAAAGTTGGACCTCTCAGCAGGCTTAGAATCATGTTGGTAGCACTGACGTATATAAGTTACTCCAAATTAATATAGAATGTCAGGTACTATACGTGTGCATAGTTTAAAGCTGTCGGCTTGCATACTTTCTGGTATATTGGTATTTGGATACAAGAAATAAAGAGCATTTATTAACAGTTAGAAGGCCTGGTGGGTCTTAAGAATACGCTCAGTCATATCTGGTTATGTACACATACAACATACTAAATTTGGTTGAATTCCAATTGATAGTGTAGAAGTTATATGCATTTAAAAATTGGACCTATCAGCAGGCTTATAATCATTTTGGCAACACTGCCGTGTATGGCCTCCTGGAAATTAAACTGCAATATTATTATCTATATGTGTGCCAATTTTGAAATAGCTCCCATTCATACCTTCCAAGATATCCAACATGGAGCTCAAATTCAATTGCGATTTTTTAGCAGTTGGTAGCACTGACATCATTTTCAAATATGGCCGTAAGATATTCAGGTATAGATCTTTACTCCTACCAAATTTTGTTTTGATTGCTCCAGCCGTTTAGGAGTTGATAGGGGGGGGGACACACACACAGCCAGCCAGACAGACAGACAGACAGACAGGACAGACAGACAGACAGACAGACAGAAGGACAGACATACAGGCAGACACACACACATTTGCCCGATCTCATAAGTCTACTTTTTCCTCATTTTTGCAAAATGTGAAAAGTAGGCTAAAAACAAGTATTTCCGTGAAGAACTATACTGTGCCCGTTTAGACCGAAGTCCGCCCGACCACATATGCATTTTACCAATAATCAGTCAGCACGAGAATCAAAATATCCCGGAGCGCCAGATGGGTTAAAGCAAATCGCAAAAACGACATCAAATTAAAAAAATGCTTTGCTGATTTTTGGCTCAATGCAACAATAAGGATAGAAGGAGATTTAATTGGGTGAAACACATCTGGTAAAATTATCTCAGTTTATTTAAAGTTAAAATCTGACTGCAAGAATAATGCTCAAAGCAGCATCATCCACGTGTGGCGATCCACACTCTTATTTACACACAATATACAGAAATCTTCCAAACACATTTGACAATCTTTTTGAAAACACAAGTCCGATTGTTAGTCCGGTGGACTGTGTTCCAAAATTATTAACATTTTAACTCCAGTGCAAAATGAATTGTCCATACTGGAAATAACGTAGATCACTGTTTGACTATTTACATGATATTAACACTCGTAGAATAAATGTTTATAGAATTTCTTAGACTTTCACTTGTTTTCCAGTTTTCAAAAAGATATCGTTGAAACTATTATTATCATCGTAGCAACACAAATTATTAACACATATAAACAACATCTGAAAAGTATTTGACCATTGAGCATAGCATCGAAGAACTGTGCGAAGCACAACAACAATTAATTGTTCTTCTGACATTAAACATTCGAGAAGTGACTCGATTATGAACTTCAAGTTCCAAACAAAACATATGATTTCTGAATCATCAACTTGATCAATAAATGGTTGAACCATTCAACTATTAGATTTTCCACTTGGAATTATTATGAAAAAAATATTTATATTTATGGCCATTTCTAGCAACTTTCACAACTTGCAATTCTTCGACAGAATGCGGAAATTAGAATTGTAGTCTTATAATGAATTAATTTAGTTCATGGCACTAGGATTGAAAATATCCTTCAAATTATTCGTGGTTAAAGAATTATTAATAATTGGCAGTGGCCCATTCTACTATTTGTGTAAGGACACAATATTATAACAACAACAACAACGGCAAAGGTCTTCCTCTGAAGAAGAATAAACTACTATCATGACAAATCCGGGTTCTAGCAAAATCAAATTCTAAATGGAATTCGTAAACAAGGTTGAAATAAGAACTGATGGTTTCAAAGAAATAACCTTCGGGTTATTCATACGACGAAACGTGTGGATCCAATACTCCTACTATAAACCTGAGCCATCGAACCTGCTATTTGATTGATGCTCGAAAAAACCTTCATTCCTGCGACTTAACATGCGCACCTGGGAATGGCATTTCAACTACTCCACACACATAAATTATCTTCCCAAAATTTATACAATAAATCAAGCCTCTGCTTGTTATCAACACTGGAAGATTAATAAACTGACAAGTTTATTTTATTTTACCATTCAGTTCAACCCGTGAATTTACCATACATATGAAAAGCTTCATTTCACTTTCGAGTGTATTTACGTCATGATTTTATATAAATACAAAAATATCCTATTTGATACAAATATCATTTGCTTCCCGTTTCATGCCTCTCCGTGTTATCTGAAACATATACTTTGCTCATAGCAAATATCAACTGTTCAACCAGAACTGAAATGTAGGTTGAATGCGGGCTTGCGCTAACCACTCTCCTTCGTAAAATCTCCTGTTCCAAACTAGAAATGTTTCAACTACTTCATAGGCTCTTTCTCAATACATATGATTATTATAAAATATAATATCCAAGAATTATTTAGAAAAATTATGAAAATTATTATTATTATTATTAGTGGATTATTATTATTATTATTATTATTTCAAATATGTTGAATTATCATCTCATTATGTGAGAATCCACATGTTCGAACCTTCGAATATGGAAAAAAATATCCATTCCTCAACAAAAATAAATTTAACTTTTACAGTTACAACGGCTGATTACCGTGATTTCCCAAAAATATGAAAAATTCAAATAAATGCTCAAAATACTCGGTCATCGATCCTAAACTGTTCTGAGTGCTGAAAATGCTCAGAATAAATCTAACTAGTCTTGCGTAAATCATTACAAGCTTTAAATACGACGAAAAAAATGTGTTGGTCATCTGCAGAAAAATAGTTTGTTCCAATTAGCTAAGCATAAAATAATTCAAATGTGGCTTACATTTCTTGATGTTCTTGAAGTGTAGTAAACCTGGTCTATACCAGATTTATCCGTAGACATGCCCTATCGGACAAGCACGTATAATCCTTGTATCGGCCGCCATTGTAGACCCACAAATCGTCTAGTCAGACATAGTGGTAGTATCTTTCGACGTTTTAAATGACTGTGGTTCCATTTTAATATGGGCTTCTAACAAAGCCATAACAGTTTGTTTGAAAAGGGTCAGATCTAAGCGATCTCTTCTTAAATGTGTCAGTTGTAACCTAACTCACTGTAATCTCATCAGTACAAGAAAAACGTTGACAGTCTAAGCAGTTAACGGCTGTTCTGAAGATCGTTCCCTGGGCATGGTTTGTATATCACCATCTGCCATGCGCTAGACAACTTGCAGTTTCCCTTGCGTAGACTAATGAACGCCACCGTTATAGACTATTCTTCAATGTACTGACGGATTGAAGTGGTTAAATAGTTACAAAATATGAAAACTGACTTTAAATGGATTTAAACATCCAAGTATTAATTTACTATTGGACTGTGACAATATACTATTTTCTAGACCAAGTCTAGCATATGTCCTTTAAGAAATATAAATATTTCCACCAATGTCTGTAGAAAAACAATCACCTCAGTGATTCTCCTCACCAGAAACTTACTAAGTTCCAACTCGTTTGCGCAGCACTTCTCGTGACTATCACGATTTGAAAAGTACTTCTTCGTAGAGGCGGCAACCATGTGCCTTGGCTCAGCGTAGACGCAACTTGTTCGCCAAGTGCTTGTGATGAATTGAGCTAACTAAGCCTGCTCCAGCTTGCTTTTATACAAAAACGGTCAGGGTCACGCGTCATCGCCTGATATCTAAAAATCCTCATATCTCTTGAATCCCTGGTCCGATTTACTTGATACAAATTGCATTCTTTTTTATTTGGCCGTGCCAGTAATCTGATCCCAGTCTCAAGTCTCTGCTCCATAGTTAACTATTTAATCAATAAATAGTCTCCACCTCTGCTGTTACTCGCTACGTCATTTACCATCCAACTATCGGTAATTTCCTTCGAAAGGCTTCGAGAAGCAATGTAGCGCGATATTCAAATATCCGAACTTTCAAACGCTGCTACAGCCTTTCCCTTGATATCTAGGTGTCTGAAACTTGGAATACCCATTCCTAGATTTGGGCACATCCACCCCACACCTAGCAAAAAATAAAAATTGAAAAATTTTTATTTTTCCTATCTACACATTAAATTATCTGGTTCTTGAATAATAGATCTTCAGATTCGATGCATTGTAAGTTCCCACGATGTTACCAGTTCGTGTATTAGCTACTTCATAGCTTCCATTATTGTTTACTTCCACAATATTCAAAATCTTCAATTTCACCAGGCTTAATGTCAAAAATATCTTGATACTCTTCCAAAATCTTCCCTAGCTCTGGGGACTCCTTCTCAGTGTAGACTTCTCTTCCTTCAGCTTCATGAAAAATCAGAGACCATTGAGCATCTCCCTCGATGTCTTCCTCTTCTTTTCCCTCGAAGTTAATCTCTTCGGTATTCTTGAATTTAATCGTCTCTGTCTTCATATCTATCACTGCTTGATATTTCTGAATGAAATCTGCTCCCAATATCATGTCAAAAGCCATGTCCTTCATTACAACAAATACATGTCGGAAATCATGTCCTCCAATCGTAATACATAAGTATAATTGTGTTTTACACAGAGATATTTTATTGGGTATTATTCCTTGGATCTTAATTCCTGATACTGGAATTTCCTCTAAATTCTCTTTGAGCTTCCACAGAATATAAAGCTTCTCACTCACCAGACAAAGCATAGCCCCAGTATCGATCAAAGTATCGACAGGCATACCAAATACTTCGCATGAAATGATTGGCATTCTAATTCTGGTACCCATTTCTTTTCGTTCGTCATTCTGTTGAATTAAGTCATCATCCTCTGCTTGCCATTTAATTATTCTGGAAGTGAAAGTATTCAAAATTCTATCTTCTGCTGTGAATTCGAAGTTTGTTTTTTTTCATTACCATTCCCCCGGGATTGTTGTGTTCCCGATGGACCTGGATCATTGGGCCTCTGCTCCACAAATTGTAAGTTATCTTGGTGTCTTGCTTCCAAGTTTTTCCTCGTGTCCTTGTTAAACTCTTCATTGGACTGACGAGTATCTACATTCCCTCTGTTATTATAGTTATTACCATAGGATCTTCTTTCCTGGTACCTTCCTTGAGTATCTCGTGGTCTTCTCCATCGAATGTTGTATCGATTACCACCATCCGGTCTTGCATATGGTTTGTAACTGTATCTGTTACGGTATTGGTTCCATCCTCTCGTATTGGAATCTTCCCTCGGCGATTTCTCTTCTCGCTCCTCTCGAATCTCTCGAGGTGTCTGAGAATAACTGTCAGCCATAACAGCATACACAGCGTTATTACTCTTTACTCCCTTCTGATGGAAGAATTGAGCGTTTGTATGATCCAGCTTCTGCAATACTTCATCAAACTGTTCCATATTGTAGATATCAGCAGCGATCAAAGTCCTCTGGACGTCTGCTGGAAATTGTCGTATCAAAGCAGTAATCAACTCGTTATCTGGCATTGGCGGATCTAAATGTTGGAGTTTAGACAGCTGTCCAGAAAAGTATGTAGAGTATCGAGTAGGTTGTGACGTCGAGAATCTCTTCGAATACAACTCTGCTCTAACTTGCTGTTGGGTTTCAGGGGACCAAAACTTCTTCAATAACCCACGAGAAAACTCCTCAAAAGTATTTAGAGTGGATCTAAATGCTCTAAACCACAAAAGTGCGGGACCTTCCAAGAACTTCCCTATTACCCTGATCTGTCTTTCTTTAGGGATCTTAGAATCTTTCAGGTAATCACCTGCTTCTCTCAGAAATTCCACGGGTGTTACAGAATCTCGCCCTGAAAATTTAGAAGGCTTGTCTTCTATATTCTTAAATACAGTTATGGGGTTGGATTGAAATACTGTCCTGACCTCATCCTGTCTATCAGTCTCTCTAGCTCCTCCTAGATTTATCTGTATCTGTTCCTTTCCCCTTACATTCGGCATTTTCAAAAGATGATCAGACTGTTTCTCATCCTTTATTTGAATTTTCATAGCCTCAAGTTCCTTCTGGTTTTCTTCTGCCATCTTCTTGATTGCTTCAGTCTCCTTACAATTGTCTTTAACATCAATGGATATCTGGTTCATAACAGCCTCATGACTTTTCAATGACCCTGTCATATCTGATATGTCCTTCTGAGTTGCTTGAATATCCTTGGCAATTACTTCAATGTGGGATGACAAAGATTCCCTAATCTCCTTGATTCCCTCTTGATTCTCCAGCTTGAGTGTGTCTTTTATTTCATTGACAACTGTGGTTTTAATCTCAGTTTGCAATTCATGAATCACTCCTTCTCTTATTTCTCCCATGACAAGTTCCTTGAATTGTTCCGTTAAACGCTGAACAACTAGAATTCCCATCTCGTTACTCTCCTTCTTCACTCTGACTTCCAGGTTGACCATGTCTTCACCAACTTTCCTAAGACCATGTTCTATCCTATCAGCTAAGCTTTGGGATCGAAGATCGGCATCGCGAAATTTATCGTCCATTAAACTAGCGTTAGTAGCTAACGAAGTTTCGAGCTCATGTGTTTTATCGCATAATTTATTCATTTTACTTTCAAGTGTCATTTTCAAAATTTCAGAATTCTCTTTAAATTTACTTTCCATTGAATTAAATTTACTGTTTAAATTTTCTTTCAAGTTATCCTTTAACCTGCTCTCTAACAAATCGGAATTTTCTTTGAGTTTATCCTCTAAACTTTCTTTCAAGTTATCTTTTAATTTATTTTCTAAAGAATCAGAATTTTCTTTAAGTTTATCATTCAAATTTTCTTTAAGTTTATTTTCTAAAGAATCAGAATTTACTTTAAGTTTATCATCCAAACTTTCTTTCAAATTATCAGAATTTTCTTTAAGTTTACTTTCTAAAGAATCAGAATTTTCTTTAAGTTTCTTTTCTCTAGCCTCTGTATTTTCTTTCATAATAGCGGCTACACGCCGTCCAGCCTCTTTCGAACTCTCCTCCAAACTCCTCATCATTCTCATCATTTCTTCCATAATTTCAATTATTCAAAACTTAGGGGTATACAACAGTGGCAAACACAAGCTTATAACTAGAACAAGAAATATGAATAGCTAATTGGAACACTATAATAAAATGAGATTTGTCCTAATATCGACGTGATGGAAAAACAAAATTCTTTACTTTTACGAATTACATTTACCATAATATCACAAGAAAAATATGCTAGTTCTCAAATATCCTCCACCTGGATTCTAATAATGTGTATCTCCAGTCATCGAACGTTTACTACTGAATTTACTTGACGCCCTAATGGTTAAGCCATTATCAAAAATAATCAAACCCATTCTAATTATTAACCAGTTAAATTTTTAATTTTCCCATTAATTGGGTTTCCTACTAATTTATTCATCCAAACCAGACATCTCTCAACTCCCAAAATATTTCTATAAAAGTTATCACAATTTCAAATCGGCATGCGATTGACCATGTCTAAATCGGGACCCACGTTCGAAGCCATTTCTCTCTCTATCTTATTTTATGTGCCCGTTTAGACCGAAGTCCGCCCGACCACATATGCATTTTACCAATAATCAGTCAGCACGAGAATCAAAATATCCCGGAGCGCCAGATGGGTTAAAGCAAATCGCAAAAACGACATCAAATTTATAAAAATGCTTTGCTGATTTTTGGCTCAATGCAACAATAAGGATAGAAGGAGATTTAATTGGGTGAAACACATCTGGTAAAATTATCTCAGTTTATTTAAAGTTAAAATCTGACTGCAAGAATAATGCTCAAAGCAGCATCATCCACGTGTGGCGATCCACACTCTTATTTACACACAATATACAGAAATCTTCCAAACACATTTGACAATCTTTTTGAAAACACAAGTCCGATTGTTAGTCCGGTGGACTGTGTTCCAAAATTATTAACATTTTAACTCCAGTGCAAAATGAATTGTCCATACTGGAAATAACGTAGATCACTGTTTGACTATTTACATGATATTAACACTCGTAGAATAAATGTTTATAGAATTTCTTAGACTTTCACTTGTTTTCCAGTTTTCAAAAAGATATCGTTGAAACTATTATTATCATCGTAGCAACACAAATTATTAACACATATAAACAACATCTGAAAAGTATTTGACCATTGAGCATAGCAAGGAAGAACTGTGCGAAGCACAACAACAATTAATTGTTCTTCTGACATTAAACATTCGAGAAGTGACTCGATTATGAACTTCAAGTTCCAAACAAAACATATGATTTCTGAATCATCAACTTGATCAATAAATGGTTGAACCATTCAACTATTAGATTTTCCACTTGGAATTATTATGAAAAAAATATTTATATTTATGGCCATTTCTAGCAACTTTCACAACTTGCAATTCTTCGACAGAATGCGGAAATTAGAATTGTAGTCTTATAATGAATTCATTTAGTTCATGGCACTAGGATTGAAAATATCCTTCAAATTATTCGTGGTTAAAGAATTATTAATAATTGGCAGTGGCCCATTCTACTATTTGTGTAAGGACACAATATTATAACAACAACAACAACGGCAAAGGTCTTCCTCTGAAGAAGAATAAACTACTATCATGACAAATCCGGGTTCTAGCAAAATCAAATTCTAAATGGAATTCGTAAACAAGGTTGAAATAAGAACTGATGGTTTCAAAGAAATAACCTTCGGGTTATTCATACGACGAAACGTGTGGATCCAATACTCCTACTATAAACCTGAGCCATCGAACCTGCTATTTGATTGATGCTCGAAAAAAACTTCATTCCTGCGACTTAACATGCGCACCTGGGAATGGCATTTCAACTACTCCACACACATAAATTATCTTCCCAAAATTTATACAATAAATCAAGCCTCTGCTTGTTATCAACACTGGAAGATTAATAAACTGACAAGTTTATTTTATTTTACCATTCAGTTCAACCCGTGAATTTACCATACATATGAAAAGCTTCATTTCACTTTCGAGTGTATTTACGTCATGATTTTATATAAATACAAAAATATCCTATTTGATACAAATATCATTTGCTTCCCGTTTCATGCCTCTCCGTGTTATCTGAAACATATACTTTGCTCATAGCAAATATCAACTGTTCAACCAGAACTGAAATGTAGGTTGAATGCGGGCTTGCGCTAACCACTCTCCTTCGTAAAATCTCCTGTTCCAAACTAGAAATGTTTCAACTACTTCATAGGCTCTTTCTCAATACATATGATTATTATAAAATATAATATCCAAGAATTATTTAGAAAAATTATGAAAATTATTATTATTATTATTAGTGGATTATTATTATTATTATTATTATTTCAAATATGTTGAATTATCATCTCATTATGTGAGAATCCACATGTTCGAACCTTCGAATATGGAAAAAAATATCCATTCCTCAACAAAAATAAATTTAACTTTTACAGTTACATCGACTGATTACCGTGATTTCCCAAAAATATGAAAAATTCAAATAAATGCTCAAAATACTCGGTCATCGGTCCTAAACTGTTCTGAGTGCTGAAAATGCTCAGAATAAATCTAACTAGTCTTGCGTAAATCATTACAAGCTTTAAATACGACGAAAAAAATGTGTTGGTCATCTGCAGAAAAATAGTTTGTTCCAATTAGCTAAGCATAAAATAATTCAAATGTGGCTTACATTTCTTGATGTTCTTGAAGTGTAGTAAACCTGGTCTATACCAGATTTATCCGTAGACATGCCCTATCGGACAAGCACGTATAATCCTTGTATCGGCCGCCATTGTAGACCCACAAATCGTCTAGTCAGACATAGTGGTAGTATCTTTCGACGTTTTAAATGACTGTGGTTCCATTTTAATATGGGCTTCTAACAAAGCCATAACAGTTTGTTTGAAAAGGGTCAGATCTAAGCGATCTCTTCTTAAATGTGTCAGTTGTAACCTAACTCACTGTAATCTCATCAGTACAAGAAAAACGTTGACAGTCTAAGCAGTTAACGGCTGTTCTGAAGATCGTTCCCTGGGCATGGTTTGTATATCACCATCTGCCATGCGCTAGACAACTTGCAGTTTCCCTTGCGTAGACTAATGAACGCCACCGTTATAGACTATTCTTCAATGTACTGACGGATTGAAGTGGTTAAATAGTTACAAAATATGAAAACTGACTTTAAATGGATTTAAACATCCAAGTATTAATTTACTATTGGACTGTGACAATATACTATTTTCTAGACCAAGTCTAGCATATGTCCTTTAAGAAATATAAATATTTCCACCAATGTCTGTAGAAAAACAATCACCTCAGTGATTCTCCTCACCAGAAACTTACTAAGTTCCAACTCGTTTGCGCAGCACTTCTCGTGACTATCACGATTTGAAAAGTACTTCTTCGTAGAGGCGGCAACCATGTGTCTTGGCTCAGCGTAGACGCAACTTGTTCGCCAAGTGCTTGTGATGAATTGAGCTAACTAAGCCTGCTCCAGCTTGCTTTTATACAAAAACGGTCAGGGTCACGCGTCATCGCCTGATATCTAAAAATCCTCATATCTCTTGAATCCCTGGTCCGATTTACATGATACAAATTGCATTCTCTTTTATTTGGCCGTGCCAGTAATCTGATCCCAGTCTCAAGTCTCTGCTCCATAGTTAACTATTTAATCAATAAATAGTCTCCACCTCTGCTGTTACTCGCTACGTCATTTACCATCCAACTATCGGTAATTCCCTTCGAAAGGCTTCGAGAAGCAATGTAGCGCGATATTCAAATATCCGAACTTTCAAACGCTGCTACAGCCTTTCCCTTGATATCTAGGTGTCTGAAACTTGGAATACCCATTCCTAGATTTGGGCACAATACAGCCTATTTTCATATATCCTACTTATGTTAACTGCCACTATCAAAATACAAAATTTCAGTTTGATTACTGTAATAGATCCGTAGATATTGCGAATCGACTAAATATTTCGGATGGTCGCCATGTTGGATTTTATATATGTAGGTCCTAGAGTTATGTACTCTTACATGAATATTATCGTGTACGTGTAGCATTCAAACTTCCATCGCATGATTTGGACACAAGAAGTAACAAGGAGATTTTAAAATTTCGCACAGCTGCCATCTTGTAGTTATGGAAACAATTGAAAGAAATTAGATGCCAGTGGATTAACATTCGTATGAGGATTTACTGTACCAAGTTTCAGTGCACTTGGATGGTTAAATTGCGGGAAACGTCCATGTGAATATGTATAATTCGCGTCGCCGCCATGTTGGATTTGTGATCACCAGGTTATTTTAAGTCCTATAGGTGAACTTAAATTCATAGCCCTTATGAACATTAAAACAATTCAGTTTGATTGCTCTAATAGATTCTTAGATATTCAGAGCCGTCTAAATATTTCGGATGGTCGCCATGTTGGATTGTTAAATGTATAGGCTATAGAGCCATGTACCATTAAAGGAAAATCATTGCCCAGGTTCATTATACAAACTTTCACTTCGATCGCATAATTACGACACAAGAAATAAAAACTTAATTTTAAAATTCCCACAGCCGCCATCTTGAGGTTATGTAAACAATTGAACTAAATTAGATACCAGTGCATTACAATGTGTATAAACTTTTTCTGTACCAGATTTCATTGCGTTTGGAACATTAAATCGCGAGAAAGGTCTATTTAAAATATTCAAATTCGCTAGTCCGCCATGATCGTCTTGTAGCTAACCGGTTTTTGAAAGTCTTATAGATGAACTTCCAGTAGTGCCCTTTATCTCCGTACAAAATTTCAGGGTGATACCGCTAATAGTTTCTGAGATATTGAATGCCGGTGAAATATTTCGCACATCCGCCATCTTGTGGTTATGTAAACAATTGAACGAAGTTAGATGTCGGTGCATTACAATGTGTATAAACAAATACTGTACCAAGTTTTATTGCGTTTGGCTGGTTAAATCGCGAGAAACGTCTATTTAAAAGTGGCAAATTCGCTTGGCCGCCATGTTGGTTTTGTAGTTACCAGTTTTTCAGATGTCACATAGGTGAACTTCTAGTAGCTCTCTTTATCGCCGTAAAAAATCCCAGGGTGATATCGGGAATAGTTTCGGAGATATTGAATGCTGGTGAAATATTTCACACAGCCGCCATGTTGGATGGGTGAGATGTAACAAAATTCGAAGGGCACGGTCGGGGTCGCCCGGAATAGTGCTATGAACTTACCGAGTTTCATTGAAATCGCTCCAGCCGTTTAAATGTTATTAGGGACACACACACTCCTCACACACACACACACGGACAAAAGGTGATCTCATAAGCCTATTTTTTCAAAATTGAAAATAGGCTAAAAATACTCATTTTAATATCTCAAACAGTTCCTGAGCTATGATATTTTTGAAATTGCTGCAACCTTTGTCGATGACACTGTATTTACACAAAATTTCAGTGTTCTCTTAAACACATCAATATGTTTGGGGAAAGGCTCTAGGACAGGCAGGTAATGAGTTCCAATCATCAATACCACGATTAATGTAAGAATAGTTCCAATACTTTGGACGCTGCGGTCGGCCCTTAACTTTATGTGGATCAACTTCCCTGCTCAGGTAGGTGGGATTTCCCAGACGTTTGCTTAGTTCTCCCCATGCTGGCTAAACACTGCGTATAGTCTTGATTTCGCCCTTCTATCTTCCAGATAATCCCACCCTAGTTTCTATATTATTCGAGTTGCACTAGCATTAAGATCGTTGAGCACAAACCTAGCAGCCTTCCTTTGTACCATCTCCAGCTCATTGATGAGCCACGATGTGTGAGTGGTTATCGTGTCCGGATACCAACCCCAAGCTTGCAGGTTCGCTCCTGGCCGTGGTAAGTCATTTTTGAAAGTCGACAAAAATCTCGGCATGCATGTCATACGTTGTTGGCATGTTAAAGAACCCGTTTGAATTCAGTACGCCGTGTTCATAATGGTAAAATTAATTTCGGGATTTTCCGCCAACACAAAGTTCCTCCTTTCTTTCCTAAAAGCGCTATAGTGTCAAGGAGCTTAGATATCTAACCTCCTTGACTTTCATAGCGCTCCAAGGAACGACAAAATTCGACATGCTGCCCTCTGGGCGTGAAGTAACAAAGCTTGCACCCGGCACCCGAGGTCATACGATATTATTATTATTGACGGGCCCTACTTCATATGGGTCCCAAACCGCTGAGCCGTATTACAAGATTAGTCTCACCAGGGCCAAATATCCTAATTCCTTTTCGGTGGAACTATTGTTTTTCAATATCCTCATTACACTGTTGCTCGTTTATCCCCTATGGTTTTCAAGTGGTTTCCAAAGGCCCCATTGTGTTGCATCATAAATCGGAGCTCGATGTCAGCCGTTAGAATTATCTCTCTTGCTAGAAGATATACCAGTCTTGATTGAGTTGTTTTGGCCAGTCCCTGTGCAATGCGTGAGAAAGTCATAATTAGAAATATTTTGGATTTCACTGTAGCTACTCTGTTTCCAGTAAATCATTCTGGTGGTATTGATTTTCAATTAGTAGGCTACTTTTATTTTTTACGTGAGTAAGTGTATAACAGTTAAAAATGGACGTGTTTTGCAGGAGTACTGCAGTCATTTCCATAATGTTATATAATTTTTAATTATAATCGTTCTATCCGTTTTGAACATATTTCATATCAACACAACACGCATCCAGTTCAATAACATTTCCATAATTGACCTCATAAAGGATAATCGTTCATTTGTAATTCAATGGAATACGTGACGTTCCAGATACCGCGCGGATTGATGTTCTAAGGCTATCACAGGACTGTGATGTCAACATAGGTAGATGGATCAATATGTGCGACCATCATACGTAGACCGAGTGTGCAGATCTTGCTGATTTATGAAGAAACACAGGTCAGCTGGATAAGCTCAATCTGTAATTAGTCGATGGCGTGGTGGCTGCTGATCGCGTCGTCCGCTTTAAGGAAGAGAGTGGTTTCGGGCCAGCAATAAATTTTCTTATATTTTGTGACCAAAAGAATGCATTTGTTTATTAGAAAGATGATTTTTGTATTCCATATTTTTGGTTCTTATTCTTATCCTTGTTATTATTATTATTATTATTATTATTATTATTATTATTATTATTATTATTATTATTATTAAATCATGAAATAGCAAGGCAGTGGGATCCGTAATAAAAGAGCTAACTGAGGCTCTGACAGAAATGAGATACAAATTTCAATTGATAGCAGCAAACCATCACTCCCTGGGAAAATGGCTCTAGGTTGGGCAAACTACCTTTCTAGTTGATACATCCCAATGCACATTATTTTCATAATTCTAATCGCTTCTGCTTTTTGCATTCCTTTTTTGATCCTACTCCTTACATAATTTCTTGCAACTCAATTCCGATTCGTCCATACTGAACCCATATGCTATTGGTTCAAGAGTCGAATCCATATTTTATTGGCAAAAGAAGAGAGGAAAAAATACAGTCTTAAGAATGACTTAGAAAGATGTAAGGAGTAGGCTGTTATAACATCGCTGGAGGATTCGGTCGCGGACCGTACAATCATGTGAGTAACTATTTCATTGTGGTATGTGTTTGGGAAGATTTGCGTATAATCCTCATAAGAGAGAGAGTAGGGATGTTGAATAACAAGTAAAAGAATGAGTGCGCGATCTGAACAATTAATTTGAGATAAATATAATAAATATGTGAAATGTAAATGAATCCCTTGGGGAATGTATTCAGTAAAATATCAGAGTAATTGATAAATGATATAAATATGAGAAAGCAAGCGTAATAATAATAATAATAATAATAATAATAATTATATAAATGAATGAATATTGTGATGAATTATATATGAAACGTAGTAGCTTCCGAGCTCCTTTAAATGAATTAATACATGTTATGAATACATGTTTTTATGGTAAAAATGATTATTGTTAAGGGATATGTAGATCAACGTTGATTTTGAATTTATTTAGTTCTTTGAAGGCAACTTGGCTAATTAATGTATGAGCACCATGTAGCGCATTGAAGTAATTTGTCACGCTAGGAATGCGTCGAAATGCTCGGTAAAACTAATTGGTTGGTCAGTTGGTCGTGGTAATTGAACTGTGATAAGTCCTCAAAAGTTGTGATAGTGATCACGAGGCAGTGTGTGTTGTATGTTAAAAAGGGTGCTATTTATGTTGTATTATGAGCGCTGGTAATAGGCAAAGCCTGCCCTAAGTCGCAAATGTTATAAGTCCTCCAATTTGGGATACTTCTCCCGAGGCATTTGAAAGGATCGAACTCAGAGTCGTCCGTGTTGAAGCCCCTTAATATTGGTTTTATTATTGAATTTTTCTTACCCGCCAATGAGGACACTTCATAATTATTATATACCGAAGCCAAGAGAATAGGTCTGTTGAGCCTAAATATGTTGTTTTAGAATCTGTATTAGAAGCCTTGTCATTCAGAGAATTACATTTGAAAACAGCTGTATGGAAAGCTGATGGTAGCCAGTCTCTTGTAGAAGCGAGACTGCGAACACTCTGTCTACCTGCAATAAATCACGCTAAGTATTTAAGGCTAAACCCTCACCCTCGATGTATTGCGGTAGGTCGGGGAACGGTCTGTTTGGGTTATAATACACAGGAGTGTTTAAAGGTTGTTTGAACGACCCGGTCTTTGAACCGAGGTTCCTTTATATAAATTATTATCGCTTGCAGAGTTCAGATCGTTGCTTTCTTATAATATAATGGTATTTTAAGACAAAAATGATAAATCCCTAACTTTATGGCAATATGGTTCAGTGATTCACGAGTTCTATTGAAGACATTAGATTCCGGGAGTGATCTTAATTTTGACTAGTTCAAGTAGTCTTCTGTAGCTCGGGAGTACGCAAGTTTTTCCCAATCACAGTAGTGAGTTGTTGACTTAAGAGAGAGGGATGGTAACACATGAGCATTGTGAAAGCCCAAAATTAAGTGATGATTAACAATACTTTGGTAATTTTGATATTTATGATTAAAAGATATACTAATGTAAATAATAATGGATGTGTATTAAATTGATAACACAGTGTAGGTAAACATTACCGAGCCGTTTGGAGCTCTTGATTTTAAAGAATTTGAAGTGACACTATATGGAAGTGAAACATAATGGAAGTTTGTTGGTTTTTGGAAAACCAGTCATTATGATCTTAGAATTGTTTAATATGAATTCCTTGTTCAACTTTGAACAAGTATGAAGTGAAGGGTTAGTATTTTATTTGTTTAATTTTTTGTAGCGCCATATATTTGGATAATTAAAGGTTTTTATAGTAGGAGTTGATTTTTGTTTATTTTTGGAAGTGTATCCTCTGCTTAATCCAAAGTGTGTAAGTCACAGAGTGGGAGAACAAACCATGAACCCCGATACTCCCGATTGAGCATTGCTGGCAAACTGTGATTTGCATATTTCATTGTTGAATGGGCACATGGGGGCATAGAAAAAATGTGCTTGGATTAAATGCTTAGAGGAACACTTAAGACGGTCATATCACGTAAAATTATAAATAGTGATAGAATTAGCTACAAAATATAAATTTTACTGACCACATAGGGACCCTGGAAACTCACACCAAGCAGCCCTTGATAATCAACCCCTAATTACATTTAAATGGCACCCAGTACGTAGGGATGACTTTTACTAGGGAAAACCCGAGTTTTTCTTGAAAAATCAAAATTTTATTTTTTTGAAAAATATGGTTTTTCAAAATTTTTGAATTTTTGAATCACTTCCATAAAGGTGTGGATCTTGTAATGAGTATTATACCAGAAGGGTACGTTTTAGTAAACACCCGTACTGAGGTTGAATTTTGGAAATTGGGACACAAGAGTTCAGAGTACCATCTCTCATGCATGAACTGACGATGGGACATAGTAGCCCACTGTATTCTATAAGATAATAAGATGTCATTAAGTGAAGAAAGGCAGAGGTTCTTGGAGGTCGTGGAGGCAGAAAGTAAAGATAGATATGAATCTATAGACAGTACAGTGAACCTCCAACAAAATGAAAAAGGGTACCCAATCAAGGAAAATGTAGAGATTTCCTTAGGAAGCATGCGTGCATCTAGAGGCATAGTTGCACGAAGAGAAGGTAACATGTCTTTAGACAACAGGGTAAAAGTTGAGCCTATAGAGCTCCAAGTAGAGAAGGAAATATGTAAACCAGTTCCAAGGGAATGTGTGCCTAGGGAAAGCAATAATAAGAATGATAAAGATGATTTAAAGTCTCATTTAGTAAGGCAAGTTCAAGTAGGCTCGAAAAGCGAAGGGGAAAAGAATGATAGTCTTAGCGTTCAGGATCAGGAAAAAGTAGAAATGGCGACTTGGGATGAAATAAAAGAATTCTTGGATATAATTGATGACATGTGAAAAGAGCACACTAAGATGAGGAATGAACTTTGGAAATTAGAAGATGTAAACTTAAGAATGAAAGAAGGAATTAAGGAACAAAGAGAAAGTATTTCCAAGGAAATTAATAGGATATCCGAACTTCGTGATAGGGCAAGTAAAAATTGGTATACGATACCCAAACAAGAATTAGAAGAATTATACACTGAAATCCCTAAGGTTAATAAGTCATTAAGTGAAACGAAAAAGAAGTTTGCGAAACGCATGGTGGAAGAAGGGAAAATAGAATTAGCTCCGTGGGAACAGATAAGAACATTCGTTAATGAAGTACTGTAAGCGAAATAATGAAGCAATTATGGGAAATGAAAAATGAATGGGATACGATCTGGTGGAAGACCGATTACGGGGAGCGCGATAGGAAGAAATACGTTCAGGAACAGACAGATTATCTAGAAGAAGAAAAGGATAAGATGCATTGCTTCAGAATGAGCAGGTATGATGAACAAGGGATAATAAGCATTCAGGAGTTAGCTGAAGTAAGGAAGGTTAAAATCTTGGAATACGAAGGGAATCTAGAGGCCGCCCAGAAGATATATGATGAATATATATTTGCGTAGGACCTCGAATTAAAGAAGCAGTTATCCATGTTGAAAGAAAAACTGGAGCTGTAGAAGAAAAGTAAATAACGGTGCCGGAAGAGCCCGAAAGTTGCCATTAACAATACGAAGAAGAAAAAGAAGTAGAAATGGTGATGACTCCTATGGAAACCGAGAAAAATATTGAGCTACCTCAAGAGAAAATAACGGAGATTCAAAAGGAAACGATAATTCTATGTCAGGAAGAATGCCGAAATGAAAACGAGTTACGAATTAAAGAAGACCATTCTTATGCCAAAACTGAGCATGAAGAGCAAGAGAAAAACCCAGATCAAGGGGTGATAACAGAAGAAGTGGAAGTTGGGAAGACTAAAATAATAATTCCTGGGGAAGAGGATAGAATAAATGAAACCCTAATAGAAAGTGTCGTCGAGGCACGAATGGAAGTAGAGGTTCAGGATCCAATAGAAATTGAAAATGAAAGCCCAGAAGAAAGTCATAAGAATGAGGAAGACAAAATGGAATTAGAAGAAGAAAAATTGAAGGCACAAATTCTTGAATTTGAATTAATGATGAAATATCAGGAATGCCAACGAAAGAAAAGAAAAATCGAAACAGACTCAAATTGGAGCAAAGAAAACCTCATAGAAAAAGATGAGACCATTGGAGTGAAGGAAGAAAAGAGAGGAGATGCCTTTGAGAGAAATGAGGAAAGAGGAAGAAAACCGCAAATTGTAATAGGTTTACAAGATGATAAAAACCCTATTGAAACTATGAGAGGATTATAGATAATGCAAATTACCCTGGAGAAAGATGACTCACAAGCGTTTTACAGCTGGAAGTTTCGAAGGAAGAAATGGAATAAAAGAAAGAAAAGAAAAAGAGAGAATCTTAAGGAGCTCTGGAATTGGAAGAGTAGAAAAAAATAATTTTTTTGGGAAAATGCCATCTTGATAAGATATGAAGGAAATGGAAGAAAACAAAGGAGAGACGGGTAGGGACAGACCTTACTCGTAAGGAAAAATGAAATTCTGTAGACTTTGAGTCTAGAAAACAGAAATAAAGGAAGGAGTGACGGGGTAGGGCCATACCGCACCCGTGGAGCCTTAAGGGAATGTAATGTTGACAGTGAATATCCCGAGAAGAGAGAGACTGGCAGGCAGAACGCCAGTCCCATGAAACAAGAACAAGAAAAAGGAAACTGTCTGACACAAGTTTGGAGTGCACGCCGGACTGTGAGGAGACCGAGAATTACCCGAACGAGACAAGTGATTTATAATCTTAAGTGTGGACATCCGCTTAAATGGAATGAATGAAAGGAAACACTGTTGAGACTAAAACAAGCCCGAGAAGGGAAGTGCTTGTAAAGGAAGACCAGAAGGTACTGAGAAGTGCTATGATGGCTTCGACACTGAAAAAATAAGATTTTTTATGAAAAATGTTTAAATAAATTTCCTCAAAATTTCGAAAATTTATTTATCTAAGTTGGGGAGATCTGAACCCATATGCTATTGGTTCAAGCGTCGAATCCATATTTTATTGGCAAAAGAAGAGAGGAAAAAATACCGTAGAATGACTTAGAAAGATGTAAGGAGTAGGCTGTTATAACGTGGCGCAAGAATAGGTGACCACTAGTCATGCGGACGTGAAATCATGCTTGACGCATCGATAAGGAGCCGACTCAAGATTATTAATAGAACGATAAAAACTTTCCACTGCGTGTAAGAGAGAAGAGGTTTCGGAAATAGACCTTACTCAGCTATAAAATGACAACTTCGCAATTGAGCAAAAAAGAGAAATAATTAGAAATAGGCCATTTGCGAGCATTTAATTAATGAAAGAAACACATCATTGTGGATCATTCTGGAACAGAGATTTTTGTGTGGGGAAAAGGTTTATAATATTTGCACAGGAAAGAAGTGCAGACGCAGCATGACGTAATTAAAAATTCCCCGAGACCAGAGTTGGTAGGGATGGAAAAATAAACCGCAACACCCACGTATCTGAAGAGCAAAATTATTTAATATCCTGGAATTGTGTGATCGATTTTCATGATCAAAGAAACCAGTTGACGTTTAGAACAAGAGCTTTCCAGAGATATACTTTTCAAAATTATACGACTATTACTTCAAAAGTTAGTGCTGGAGAAGATGCGGATTTTATCTTTTTGTAGCCGATTTGTATAAAATCCCTGGACGTGCCAGGAGGAGCATGCAGTTTTCCGACAGCCCAAGGGGCGTCACTGTATCACAACAATCCAGTTCCGTGAGCGCAGTGGCGCTGCACGATGAAGTATAGACTACAAGATAAGCTACAAGTATACTCCTAGTACAGGATAGCTGCATCAAAGTATATCCAGTTATAAAAGACGCCCGAGAGCGTGATACTGTGTATCAAAATATAACAAGTATATTTTAGTGGGCGCATAGACGCTGCACGCAGAAATAATTATCGTTAAAGTTCACTAGTACAGTCAAAGTTAGGCTGTGGACTTGAAGAAATAACAAGCGATAGGTACTCGAGTAATAGTTCAGTTAAAGAACCGGCGCATCATAGGGTTTCGAAGTACCCAAGGAAGTGAAATAGATAGTTCTATCGACGTTAAGGAACCCGATCAGTGTCGAACAAAATAAGTAACGCCTAGTGTTCCGGAAAGGTAGGGACTATAGCGCAGGACGATAAAAATTAGTTATTGTAGTTCCAGGCTTTGTCTAGATAGACAAATGAACAGTAAACATTGGGGAGGACTCCAATAAGCTACGAATCAAAGTAATAGCAATTAATGCAAGGAAATTACTAGGTCACCGATAAACTATTCGAGCGGCCATCATAGTAATACATTAAGGACAGACTGTTATCTAGACGAACCAGTTAGCGTCTAGCAAGAAACGACATCGTGCAGTCAAGTATAGAAGCCGATAGTCAAACCCCGGATTTGGAGATCAGCCGTTCCAGTGAGGTGTAGTTCGATCGAGACTTTCCATCACCTCGTCAGATTAGGAAGCCGACGTTCTATAAGTGGCACCCTTGGAAACGGGAAAGAAAAGAAATCACATGTGTAAGGCGAATAATTAACGCCCAAGTGATTAAATGGTTATGTTATGTAAATATAGTGAAAATTCTTTGAGTGTAATATTTTTAGTGAATTGTATTGCGTTAAGTGAAACGAATACAAAATGGTATTCATTATATTCCAAGTGATTAAGGTAAATATTTTATGTGCTATTAATGGAGTGTCATTGAGTGTAAGTGTAACCGTGGAAATGGCTTAAAAAAGCAGTGAGTGGGCAAACATGTTCCATCGCTGGAGGATTCGGTCGCGGACCGTACAATCATGTGAGTAACTATTTCATTATGATATGTGTTTGGGAAGATTTGCGTATAATCCTCATAAGAGAGAGAGTAGGGATGTTGAATAACAAGTAAAAGAATGAGTGCGCGATCTGAACAATTAATTTGAGATAAATATAATAAATATGTGAAATGTAAATGAATCCCTTGGGGAATGTAATCAGTAAAATATCAGAGTAATTGATAAATGATATAAATATGAGAAAGCAAGCATAATAATAATAATAATAATAATTATATAAATGAATGAATATTGTGATGAATTATATATGAAAGGTAGTAGCTTCCGAGCTCCTTTAAATGAATTAATACATGTTCTGAATCCATGTTTTTATGGTAAAATGATTATTGTTAAGGGAGAAGAGTAATATATATATTGAGATGTAGGTCAAACGTTAATTTTGAATTTATTTAGTTCTTTGAAGGCAACTTGGCTAATTAATGTATGAGCGCCGTGTAGCGCATTGAAGTAATTTTTCACGGTAGGAATGCGTTGAAATGCTCGGTAAAACTAATTATGAGGGACAGTTGGTCGTGGTAATTGAACTGTGATAAGTCCTCAAAGGTAGTGATAGTGATCACGAGGCAGTTTGTGTTGTATGTTAAAAAGGGTGCTATTTATGTTGTATTATGAGCGCTGGTAATAGGCAAAGCCTGCCCTAAGTCGCAAATGTTATAAGTCCTCCAATTTGGGATACTGCTCCCGAGGCATTTGAAAGGATCGAACTCAGAGTCGTCCGTGTTGAAGCCCCTTAATATTGGTTGTATTATTGAATTTTTCTTACCCGCCAATGAGGACAGTTCATAACTATTATATACCGAAGCCAAGAGAATAGGTCTGTTAAGCCTAAATATGTTGTTTTAGAATCTGTATTAGAAGCCTTGTCATTCAGAGAATTACATTCGAAAACAGCTGTATGGAAAGCTGATGGTAGCCAGTCTCTTGTAGAAGCGAGACTGTGAACTCTCTGTCTCCCTGCAATAAATCACGCTAAGTAGTTAAGGCTAGACCCTCACCCTCGATGTATTGCGGTAGGTCGGGGAACGGTCTGTTTGAGTTATAATACACAGGAGTGTTTAAAGATTGTTTGAACGACCCGGTCTTTGAACCGAGGTTCCTTTATATAAATTATTATCGCTTGCAGAGTTCAGATCGTTGCTTTCTTGTAATATAATGGTCTTTTAAGACAAAAATGATAAATCCCTAACTTTATGGCAATATGGTTCAGTGATTCACGAGTTCTATTGAAGACATTAGATTCCGGGAGTGATCTTAATTTTGACTTGTTCAAGTAGTCTTCTGTAGCTCGGGAGTACGCAAGTTTTTCCCAATCACAGTAGTGAGTTGTTGACTTAAGAGAGAGGGATGGTAACACATGAGCATTGTGAAATCCCAAAATTAAGTGATGATTAACAATACTTTGGTCATTTTGATATTTATGATTAAAAGATATACTCATGAAAATAATAATGGAAATGTATTAAATTGATAACACAGTGTAGGTAAACATTACCGAGCCGTTTGGTTCTCTTGATTTTAAAGAATTTGAAGTGACACTATATGGAAGTGAAACTTAATGGAAGTTTGTTGGTTTTTGGAAAACCAGTCATTACGATCTTTGAATTGTTTAATATGAATTCCTTGTTCAACTTTGAACAAGTATGAAGTGAAGGGTCAGTATTTTATTTGTTTATTTTTTGTAGCGCCATATATTTGGATAATTAAAGGTTTTTATAGTAGGAGTTGATTTTTGTTTATTTTTGGAAGTGTATCCTCTGCTTAATCCAAAGTGTGTAAGTCACAGAGTGGGAGAACAAACCATGAACCCCGATACTCCCGATTGAGCATTGCTGGCAAACTGTGATTTGCATATTTCATTGTTGAATGGGCACAACACACATTAGTTTTCTTTGAATGTCGCAACAGTCCACATCTGAATTACTTCAGGGATAATCTTATTTTTTTAGCCTATTTTCAATTTTGAAAAAATAGGCTTATGAGATCACCTTTGTCCGTGTGTGTGTGTGTGTGCGCGCGTGTGTGTGTGTGTGTGTGTGTGTGTGTGAGGTGTGTGTGTGTTTCCCAATAATAAATTCTAAACGGCTGGAGCGATTTCAATGAAACTCGGTAATATCATAGCACTATTCCGGACGACCTCGATCGTGCCCTTCAAATTTTGTTAAGTCTCACCAATCCAACATGGCGGCTGTGCGAAATATTTTACCAGCATTCAATATCTCCGAAACTATTACCGATATCACCCTGGAATTTATTACGGTGGTAAAGGGAACTTCTAAAAGTTCACCTATGTGGTTTTTGAAAACCTGGTAACGACAAAAACAACATGGCGGCCACGCGAATTTGCGACTTTTAAATAGACGTTTCTCGCGATTTAACCAACCAAACGCAATAAAACTTGGTACAGTATATGTTTATACACATTGCAATGCACCGACATCTAACTTGGTTCAATTGTTTACATAATCACAAGATGGCGCATGAGCGAAATATTTCAGCGGCATTCTATATCTCTGAAACTGTTAGCTGTATCACCCTGAAATTTTGTACGGAGATAAAGGGCACTACTGGAAGTTCACTTATAACACTTTCTAAAAGCAGTTAACTACAAAACAAACATGGCGGCCAAGCGAATTAGACAATTTTAAATAGACCTTTCTCGCGTTTTAATGTTCCAAACGCAATGAAATCTGGTACAAGAAATGTTTTTACATATTGTAATGTACTGGTATCTAATTTAGTTCAATTGTTTACATAACCTCAAGATGGCGGCTGTGCGAATTTAAAAATTAAGTTTTTATTTCTTGTGTCGTAATCAAGCGATCGAAGTGAAAGTTTGAATAATGAACCTACGCAATAATTTTCCTTTAATGGTATATGAATCTATGGCCTATACATTTGACAATCCAACACGGCGACCATCGGAAATATTCAGACTACTCTGAATATCTACGAATCTATTATAGCAATCAAACTGATTTTTTTTATGTTCAGAGGGGCTAAGAACATAAGTTGACCTATAGGACTTTAAATAACCTGGTGATCACAAATCCAACATGGCGGCGACGCGAAGTATAAACATTCACATGGACGTTTCTCGCAACTTAACCATCCTAGTGCTGTGAAACTTTGTAGAGTAAATCCTTATACGAATGTTAATCCACTGGCATCTAATTTATTTCAATTATTTCCAAAACCACAAGATGGCAGCTGTGCAAAATTTTAAAATCTCCTTGTTACTTCTTGTGTCCTAATCATGCGAGTGAAGTTTGAATGCTACACGTACACAATAATCTACATGTGACATTGCATAACTCCAGGACCTGCATATATAAAATCCAACATGGCGACCATCCGAAATATTTAGTCGGTAATCAATATCTACGAATCTATTACAGGAATCGAACTGAAATTTTGTGTGTTGATAGTGGCAGTTAATATAAGTAAGATATATGAAAATAGGCTGTATAGTTCTTCACGGAACTACTTGTTTTTAATGTTATATATCTTCTCCCCCGAATAAGCAATTAGAGTAGGCTTTTCGTTATCCTTGACGATCTAGTCTTTAGTTCACCAAATCACCACTACTACAAACTCAAAACCGCAGCAGCCATTTTTAACGTTACCAATATAAAGTCTTTAGTTCTGCGTTTCACCACTACATCAAATTCCCCAGTCATAGCAGCCTTCATGCACGTTATCTATATATAGTCTGTTTAGTTCTGCGTTTCACCACTACATCAAATTCCCCATAGCAGCCATTTTGCACGTTATCTATATATAGTCAGTTTAGTTCTGCGTATAGCCACTACATAAAATTCCCCTATCATAGCAGCCATCTTGCACGTTATCTACAGTATATAAAGTTAATTTTACTAAAGGAGTCAAAAATACAGCCACTAACGATCTCCATTTCTTTGGCGAAGTGATTAGATGGCAGACGAAAACTAAATACTTTGTAATCTCGCTAGATCGCACATCAATATTCGCAGAGTAAGTTTATAAACGCGCAGATCTTGCGAAAGCGACTCTACAGCAGATTCGGCAAATATTAAGGTCCGAAAGCACCCTGAATATCAAAAACAAAATCTTTGTGTATCGTACTATCGTACGTCCAATTATGGAATATGCCAGTTCCGTCTGGGGTTATGCTGCACCATCCCGCATCAAGAAATTGCAAATTGTGCAATACAAAGCATTACGCTCGCTCTCAGGTGCACACTGGTACGAGCGCAATGTCGAGCTCCATGAGGACTAAAATCTTGAAACAATTAGAGCCCGCATTAAAAAGCAAGCACTAACTCTTTCTCCTACTTCTTTTCCTCTTCTACAAATGCGCCCCTTTGGCTCTTTGTGCCCTGGGCACAAGATCATATTCTGACCAGCTAATTTCTCAAAGGAAACACCTCCCCCCCCCCCCCCCCCCCAACAAACAAGTGCTCCACTGAGATAGCTCTAAAGACCTTAGGGGGGAAAGGCTTCAAAATCGCGCTTTGCTGACTTTACGCCACGGGTCAGGTAAGATCAGGCGTATCACCACAATAATAATTTCTCCATTGAGGCAGACTTAGTTGATATCTCTAAATACATCTCGTTCACGGTATCTTTCACACCGTCCAGTTCATCTCACGGCGATAGTCTCCAAATCCTTACTTCATTCTAGCAGAATCAGGTTGTAGTTAATAAGATATCAATACAAGTGCATCTATGAGTAGGGGGATGGTGAGGCTTCTGACGCAATCTAGAACCCTCCTCACCCCACTACTAAGACTCAGCCATGTAATATTTGCGATATTTCCCGAGCATATGGTCGGATTTTGACAAACGAGGTGTCGTAGGACTTGGGATGACACTCCGTTTCCAATGAACCTCTTGTTATAATTTTTTACATTTTGATATTTTGAAAACCAAACATGGTAGAACGTTGTGCAATAGAGTAGGGGGGTAAGGCGGGTTCTGCTTCACCCATTTTATTTGTACCCGACTGTACATGTTAAATCATTAATATCTGGTGAACCCATGGTCGGATGTTGACAAATGAGGTGTCGTTGGACTCGAGCTGACGTCCTCTTTCCTATGGACCACTCGTCATATTTTGAAAAAAAAAATGAAAATTTTTGTTTTTGAAAGTAGGCGATAGTTTCAAAACCAAACATGATAGAACGTTGTGCCATTGTTGAAACGAATGGTCTCTATGACCTTTATTTTTTATAATAAAACATTCTTATTTTTTGCGATTTTTTGAAAACACTTAAATTTTGAAATGTTTATATTTTGGAAACTAAAAAGAGTTTACAAAAAAATTTGTTTAACGTAAATGAATGGCCCTGACCCCCTCTACCCCCAAAATAAATTTCAAGTCTCTAGGACTAAGTAGTGTGGTGCGGGGGGTTCTGCCTCACCCCCTACTTTCATATAAACGTTGCCCGATATCTCCCGAAAGCGTGGTCGGATTTTAACGAACGAGGTATTGTTGGTGTTGGGAGGACGTTCTCTTGGCTGAGCATGTGTGTTGGTATAAAAAAAAATAGAAAATTTTTGTTTTTTTGGATTGGCGCTATTTTGGAAACGGTGAATTGGAAAAAGTTTATTTGACGTTAATGAAAGGTGGGTAAGCCCTCAAGGCGGGCAGCAAGTTTTAAGGGTGTAGGAGGAAAAACAAAATGATAGCCTACTTTCTCGCGAACATTGGTGATCATTGGCGAACGGATGGTCGGATTTTAACAAATGAGGTGTTGTTGGACTCGAGTTGACGTCCTCTTTCCTATAGACCACTCGTTTTTTTTGAAAAATGTTGTTTTCGAAGGTAGGTGATAGTTTGAAAACCAAACATGATAGAATGTTTTGCCATAGTTAAAACCAATGGTCTCTATGACCTTAATTTTTAGCCTACTTTCGATTTTTGCAAAAAATGATAGTAGACTTATGAGATCACTACAGGGCCAAAGATTGTGTGTCTGTCTGTGTGTGTGTATGTGTGTGTGTGAGTCTGTGTGTGTGTGTGAGTGTGTGTACTCTGAATGTCTGACCCCCCTATCAATTCGAACACGGTGAAACTGAATTGAACGAAATTTGGTACAGAGGTAGAACAAGCAAAGGGCACCTCAGTGTCATGTTTTATATCGCCGCCATCTTTACCAAAACTGAATGGCGGCCACTCAAACGTTCAAAACGTAAAATAAAATAGCGACTAACCAAATTATCTGATCGCTACCAAATTTGGTAACAACATACCTTCATATAGGACGCGTCTTGTGCCCAATCTACAAGGTCATCCGCCGTACCATTTCAGGATGGCGGCCGTGCGAATTATGCAAACTTTATAATCCATATCATGGGACTCACCAGTTCCGATTATCGAGTCGAGAATCGATTTAACTGTTCTAAAGGAAGAGGCACGTTCGAAATTAAAAGTTTATTTTGTAATACTATAGTGCAGAAGTGATTTTAAAAAGCTGAGCCGTCTCAGCAGGAAGACAAGATGGCAGCGGATATCTTGTGCCTGACTTATATTTCACTAATTTGAGTATTGCATGCAATATAGCGTACTGATACAAAATAAATAAACTTTGTATGAAATGCTTTATAAATAAATAATATACTCCACTGATGACATCGTTTAGTCTATATCATTATTTGCTAACAAGTTATATGTATGTAATTTTATATAGAACGATGTTCGATGGCACAAATGGCTCCGTGGTAAAGCGTTGGTCTATCACTCATATGCCTATGGTTCTAACCCCATCAGAGTTAATTTTTTTTGCTTGAAATTTTATATATTTATTGTTTTGTAATGATTCAGACGTTTTAAAATTAAGCGTTATATTGTGCATATTACGGGGGGAAATATATTTTTAATTAAAACAAAATTCACCAGCAGATTTGCTCGAGATATCTAGCAGCCAAAAAGGTAACTGCTCGCCGGCCTACTTATTAACTTCAAGATTTTATTGAAAAGTTTCTTCTTATGGCCACTAGAATGCACTCGCCCTGTTAGGGTTATATTGTTGGATACATCTCCATTAGATATCACGACTGCTCTACGTGGGACTCCATTGGTTAGTACCGTATACCATTGGCATTCTATGCGCATCGAACTTGAAGAATGGCAAGATGATACTACGATATATATTTACATTTTATTTTAAATGGTTTGTAACAGCCTAATATGCGTTATTTGAAAATGTTATTTGAAGTAAAGAACAAAACGATTTCACGTAATAAATGAATTCTAGCCGTTGGTGCTAGTTCAGGTTATTAATTATTACTTTTATTTCAGGCAAATAGCAATCGAAAATATCCACATAGTTTGTATACACACATCTCTGTAGGGTCATGGAAAGATTTGTTAATTCAATTAGGGTTGTGAAAGCCATGCACAACCAGACGTGTAAAGACATGCCTCAACTCAAAGTTGGATGTTGTCCACGGCAGGTCGATCTTGTAATAATAACAATAATAATAATGTTATTTGATTTACGTCCCTCTTAACTACTGCTGCTTTTAGATACGCCGGGGTGCCGGAATTTTGGCCCGAAGGGGAACTTTAACGTGCCAGTAAATCTACTGACACGGCTCCCTCGCATTTGTGCACCCTCAAATGCCAGCTGACTGCGCCAGGATACGAACCTGCAACCTAGGGCCCAGCAAGCGAGAACGTTACTGCTGAGCCACGCAGCCAGTCCGGTCGATTATGTCTCCAGATCCACAACATTCTTGAGATATTTCTTATCTATCTATCTTCAATGATGGTAGTAGTTTTTTTTCTAGGTAGAGGTAAATAGTTTCTAAGGTCTTCAACCAAGAAATGATTCTAATATACTCTTTGGTAATAACAACGAGTTATAACTATACTCATCCATTTAGGAGAAAGTACGCTATATGTTCTTTACTGAACATCTTGTTTTATAATAAAACTTTTCTATATTTTGAGATTTTTTGAAAACCCTTAAATTTAGAATTTTTACTATTTTGCAAACTAGGAACTTTACAAAAAAAATTGCTTGACTTAAATGAATGGTCCTGATCCCCTCTACCACGAAAATAAATGTCAAGTCTCTAGGACAAAAAAACTAGGCATTTAATTTTTTTAATTTTTTGTATTTCTTTATTTTTAAATAAAAGCGTGTTTGTAGACAGAGAGCCGGTAGCGCTTGACGTATGTTACAACAAGGCTATGATTGGCCATGGTGGATACGGGAAATGGCTATTTCGACGGGGGCGATGTATGGCAAAACGAGGGGTCGCTTTTCGATATTTTTTCCTATGACGAATGAATGAAGGTGAATATTTTGAAATGTGACAAGAATGCTAAGATTTTTTGCCCCTGAAGGGGATCTTTAACCTTTTAGTTAACCGTGATGAGCGAGATCGCTCTCTGACACAATAGACGGTTGTAGGATATGACCAAGTGATTCTTAAACGTTGGCGATCTCGGTGACCGTGCCCGGAAGAAATGAATTGCTATTTTGGTGGGATGGCGGGGGCAGCTTATGTCGGTTGGTTTTGTGACATTTCCTATGACGGATAGAGGCAAATATTTGAAAATGTGTTAAGTGTGCTAGGATTTTTTTACCCCTGAAGGGGATCTTTAACATGCTATTAAACGGTGATAAGCGAGACTGCTGTCTGGCACAGTAAATGGTTTTGGAATATGGAAACCTATAACATTTGCTCGACCAAGTCGTGTGCATGTACGCAAAGAGCCAAAACGGAAAGGTCATTGGCCTGAAACGCTATAAACTAAATATTGAACTGGGTAAAGTCATGTGTTTTAGGATGAAAGTATGTGGTTAACATGATCCTGTATTGAGGATGGCCGCTTGCTAGTAATTATTATTACGGTAAAATGTTTAATAATAATAATAATAATGATAATAATAATAAGACACACACATGTTTTGAATGCTAACACGCACACAGTCCAGCTCACTGGTGACTGAATATTGTACCTAGACAGAGGACTCGTGAGAGCTGTTGCTGGCGCTGACGAGGCAGGAATGTCTACGTCAGCAGGAAGTGTGATATCAGCTTACTTGCCTCGTGGTGGCTAGCAGGTGTGCTGTTTAAAAGAGACCGCCATTTTGGTTCTGTGACAGTAGGACTACCGATGTATAAGAGGTAGCCATTTTGGTTCCTTATTAAAAACATGAAACTAGTATAAGGTACACCAATCTTATTCAGATTGAGGAATGTGAAGAGGCGTGGGAACACGTGCGAGAGAGAGACAGAGAACCATTCAAGGTCAACACGCTGAGAAAATACAACTTTTTCTGTTGCTACACTAACTGATAACGATTGCGTTAGTCATGCACTTGCCATTTTATCACACGGACGTATACAGTAGAGCTGTGGAAGAAAAATCCTTTTATTTTTGGTAAGTACCTAAGATTGATTATTTTAATAATGTCATACTAATGAACCTTAAATTTGTAGTTATTGATTAGGTAATTATTGATTTTTAATTTATTTGTTTGCAGATAACCGGTATACCTTACATGTCTGAGATACAAGAAACCAGTTTACTTTTGAGCCCACTAGAAGGAAACAGCAACAAGCCACTGCAAGTGAAGGTGGGATTATTTTTTTTAACTAACTTGTTTCATTTTTCGTTTCATATTTTATTTTATGAAATGCATGTACTTATCTGAATTTAGGTATTTATAACGGTTTATTTTATTTATTTTTAGAAACTTGGAATGAAAAGCCTTACCGCCGTAGCAGTCGCTGAAAACCCGAGACGCAGTAAAGTGCAACCATTGTTTCCAGGCAGTGAAGTATTTAAAACTCAGGTAAGCCTAACATAAAATGCTATTCCATTTTACCACTACTGAAAACTCGTAGACAAAAAAAATCATTACCTGTACATGACTAGGACGATGATTGCATTCTGGATTAATGACTATGTATTGGCAACCGGTACAAGACCATATTGGTTGTTTCCCGGGAAAGTACAAGGCCATATTGGATTTTGTAAAAAACAAAAATTTTAATTTAACTGACATGTCGTTCCCTATAATAATAATAATAATAATAATAATAATAATAATAATAATAATAATAATAATAATAATAATAATAATAATAATAATAATAATAATAATAATAACAATAATAATAATAATAATGATAATAATAATAATAATAAAAATAATAATAATAATAATAATAATAATTGCTACGCCCGGCCGGGGTGGTGATGGGCCAACTTACCTTTGTTTGAGAGGTCCGCGGCGCTTGCTGAAAAATCACCGCCAGATGACATGTCCCAACAGAAGAACACCTATAGATGGAAGAATTTGGAGAAGAGGGAAACGCACAGGCTCGTCTATGGACAGACCCGATTACCAATAGAACTGCCACCGACGAAATAATGCCTCAACAGTTGCTTAAAATTTAAAAGAAAATTTAATTACCAAAAGGGGCCATGAAAAATAAAAATTTAACAAAATCATAAAAAAAGGAAACTCTATTGCCACAACAACCTCTCTCTGGTGATGGATATGGCATAAGGCCAACATAAGTTATTTACATAAGTAGGCAAGAGATGGTTTAACGTGCTTGCTGAGCGAAATAAAAACATTTAATTTAAAATTAAAATAATAACGCCCAAAAGATAGAAATCCAGAATACAGGTATTACAAAATGAGAAAGGGCTTGATAATTTACTTAGGTACGCAATACCGACCCGACATGCAGACATCAAGGCCACGATGAAACGAAAAATTTAAAATTAAATTAATAAAATAAATAGGATCAATTAACAAATCCACAATATTCATGACGGAGAAAAACTCGGGAACACTCACAAAAACACAAAGTTAAACCAACAAGATTAACAAAAACATACTAAGCTACCACCACAACACGTTTGAGTCTCCCGCTCGACGCCTAGAGAATACACTCTCAAGACCAGAATGCACTCAGGCAAAACAAAAAACAAACATGGCCACCAAATAGATGCTTGCATGTTCAGTCGAATCACGGCAAACAATTAGCTTAAAATTGAATTTATAGTCACCAGAGAGAACAGAAAGGGAGGAAATAATTACGCCTTAACGCTATTGACACGAGGCAATTTAGGCTGCAACGGATCGTAAGTCAAATTAATAATAGGGCAATCCCAAAGATTACAAAAAACTAAATGAATAATAATTTACAACGTAAAATAAACTAGAAACGTGACTCCAGAAGGTATGAAGGAAAACAACAAAATTTACATATCTGGTAACATTAGCAAAACAGAAAAATTAGGCCTACCAGGCGAAACAAAATACAGTATTAAAACATTAATATAAGGACAATATCGGAGCTCCCATAACAATATATATATAAAGCACAAAGTTTGTCTGTCTGTCTGTCTGTCTGTCTGTCTGTTATGTATACAAATCTACACCGTTTCACCGATCTGAACCAAAAGTTGTATACTTACCCTTTGGAACCCTGCGGGTAACCCTGTCAACTTTAAATTTCGGACAGACCACCCCTTTCCCTGCATTTAGGCCCTTTTGCTAAAATCTACACCGTTTCACCGATCTGAACCAAAATTTGTATACTTACCCTTTGGAACCCTGCGGGTAACACTGTCCACTTAACATTTTGGACAGACCACCCCAATCCCTGCATTTAGGCCCTTTTGCCCAAATCTACACTGTTTCACCGATCAGAACCAAAATTCGTATTCTTACCCTTTGGTACTCTGCGAGTAACACTATCTGCTTGAAATTGCGAACAGACCACTCCAATCCCTGCATTTAGGCCCTTTGGCACAAATCTACACCGTTTCACCAATCTGAACCAAAATTTGTACACCTACCCTTTGGAACACTGTGAGTAACACTGTCTGCTTGATATTGCGGACAGACCACTCCATTCCCTGCATTTAGGCCCTTTTGCCCATATCTACACCGCTTCACCGATCTCAACCAAAATTTGCATATTTACCCTTTGGAACACTGCGACTAACACTGTCTGCTTGAAATTGCGGAGAGGCTACTCCATCCCCTGGATTTATGCCCTTAGGCACAAATCCACACCGTTTCACCGATCTGAACCAAAATTTGTATACTTAGGCCTACCCTTTGGAACCCTGCGAGTAACACTGTCCATTTAAAATTTCGGACAGACCACCCCACTCCCTGCATTTAGGCCCTTTTGCACAAATCTACACCGTTTAACCGATCTGAACCAAAATTTGTATACTTACCCTTTGGAACCCAGCGGGTAACCCTGTCCACTTGAAATTTTGGACAGACCACCCTATGCCCTGCATTTAGGCCCTTTTTCACAAATCTACACCGTTTCACCGATCTGAACCAAATTTTGTACACTTACCCTTTGGAACCATGCGAGTAACACTGTCCACTTACAATTTCGGACAGACCACTCCATTCCCTGCATTTTGGCCCTTTGGTTCAAATCTACACCGTTTCACCGATCAGAATCAAAATTCGTATTCTTACCCTTTGGTACCCTGCGAGTAACACTGTCTACTTGAAATTGCGGACAGATCACTCCATTCGCCGCATTTAGGCCCTTTGGCCCAAATCTACACCGTTTCACCGATCTCAACCAAAATTTGTATACTTACCCTTTGGAACCCTGCGAGTAACACTGCCTGCTTAAAATTTCGGACAGACCACCCCATTCTCTGCATTTAGGCCCTTTGGTCCAAATCTACACAGTTTCACCGATTTGAACCAAAATGTGTATACTTACCCTTTGGAACCCTGCGAGTAACACTGTCCACATACAAATTCGGACAGACCACCCCATTCCCTGCATATAGGTCCTTTGGCACAAATCTACACCGTTTCACCGATTAGAACTAACATTCGGATACTTATCCTTTGGTACCCTACGAGAAATACTGTCTGCTTGAAATTGCCGGCAGACCACTCCATTCCCTGCATTTAGGCCCTTTGGCCCAAATCTACAACGTTTCACTGATCTCAACCAAAATTTGTATATTTAAGTTACCCTTTGGAACACTGCGACTAACACTGTTGGCTTGAAATTGCGCAGAGCCACTCCAACCCCTGCATTTAGGCCGTTTGGCACAAATCTGCACCGTTTCGCCGATCTGACTCAAATTATATAAACATACACTTTGGAACCCGACAAGTAACACTGTTCACTTTAAATTTCGGACAGACCACACTATTCCCTGCTTTTTGGCCCTTTGGCACAAAACTACACCGTTTCACCGATCTCAAATAATTACCCTTTGGAATTCGACGAGTAACACAGTCCACTCGAAATTTCGGACAGACCACTCCATTCCCCGCATTTAGGCCCATTGGCACAAATCTACATTTTTCACCGATCGAAAACAAAACGTGTATACTTACCCTTTGGAACCCGATGAGTAACACTGTCCACTTGAAATATCGGACAGACCACTCCATTCCCTGCATTTAGGCCCTTTTGCACATATCTACATCGTTTCACCGATCTCAACCTAAGTTTGTATACTTACCCTTTGCAACCCGACGTGTAACACTGTCCACTTGAAACTTTGGACAGACCACTCCATTCCCTGCATTTAGGCCCTTTGGCAAAAATCTATCCTGTTTCACCGATCTGAACCAAATTTTACCTACTTACCCTTTGGAACCCGACGTGTAACACTATCTAAATGAAATTTCGGATAGACCATTCCATTTACTGCATTTAGGTTCTTTGGCAAAAATCAACATACATTCACCCATCTAAACCAATCTTTATGTAAGTTACTTACCCTTTGCAACCCGACGAGTAACACTGTCTGCTTGAACTTTCGGACAGAGAACTCCATTCCCTGTATTTAGACCCTTTGCCACAAATCTACATCGTTTCACCAATCTGGACCAAAATTTGTATACTCACTCTTGGGAACCCAACGAGTATCACTGTCCACTTTAAATTTCGGACAGACCACCCATTTCCCTGCATTTAGGCTCTTTGGGACAAATCTACACTGTTTCACTGATCTGAACCAAATTGTTTATAATTACCCTTTGGAACCCGACGAGTAGCACTGTCAACATGACATTTCGGACAGACCAATCTATTCCCTGCATTTAGGCCCTTTGGCACAAATCTACACGGTTTCACCGATCTGAACCAAATTTGGAACCCGATGAGTAACACTGTCCACTTGAAATTTCTGACATACCACTCCATTTCCCTGCATTTAGCTCAGGAATCCCTCGGGGTTGCCAGCTTCCTAACTCACCAGCCATGAGCCCTTGAGGGTGTACCAGAAGTGGTGGGGCTACACTCACCCTGCCTCTTTGAGGGCCTTGAGCTGAAGACAGGAGATATTATGAAAAGGAAAAGAAGGCAGACCCCTCGAAGAATGAGGGCATCAGGAAAGATGAGACAACGGCCAATTAAGACGGGAAATTGAAAGACTCCCTAGCCCTCGGATACCCTAATACAGTCGGAGTCGGAAGAGAACAAGAGTTGACGAAGGAAGGCCGACAGGAAAGAGAAGTGAAAGGAGCCCAGCATCAGGAAGTAGAAGCGATGCCAGACTCACCTGGGATCCCTTGGTCACCAACCCACGTCCCACAAGTCGTGAGAACCGGGGGGGGGGGGCAGTTGTGAGAATAGCTTACTGATTCATCGCGAGGTGACTTGAGAGGACTTTCCAGAGCCCACCGTGTTATCTGCTGTCTATGCTGATGCCAGCACAGGGCCGTTGCTCAAGCCACTGTGGTGTTGCGAAAGAGTGAGTGATTCCCCGGCCAATCTAAATACGGCGGGGAACCCCGAATGTGTGTCATCATATTTCGTCATCATCTGCGATCATCTCAGGTTCGTGCACCTTGGACCCATATTCTTTGCCGAGCAGAACACCATAAGCTCTTTCACTAGACGCTTCGAGTACAGACCTAAGCCAGAAAATAAGGTTGAGACTTTGGAAGACATCGAAGCTAGACATCTGAATTACCTATATCAGTTTTAAAATTACACCATGTTCGTTTAGTAGTAATTTTTGCATTACCTTATTATTGTCATCTTAAGTGCAAATGACCTAGATATTACGCGCATCATACCACTAATTACCGCCGCATAAAGTCTTTCTCGACTGTGATTTTTAAAATATTTATTTTTATTACAGTACATTGTGTACATTATTAGTTGAAGTGTCAATTCAATATAAGTAGTAGTTTCCCATCATCCTCATCATAAGGGCAAATGACCTAGATGTTACGCCCATTACACCATTGATCACCACACACAATAATTCTTCTTCGCCTGTGAATTTTGAAATATGTATTTCTATTACGGTAGTTTGTAAGTTTGACGTGTCAATTCAACAGTAGTTTTCATTATCATCCTGATCAAAAGGGCAAATGACCTAGATATTACGCCCTCATTGTCTTTGGGGGCAAATGACCTAGATTTTAAATCCATTATATTTCTAAGGATACTTTGAGACATTATCATCATTCCACCAGGCGAAGCCGGGTACTACTGCTAGTATGTTATATTCCAGCAGATCAATTTTACTCTCACAACAGTAAAGACCAAAGTATCCACGCATAGATTTTACGCAAGATAAATACAATGTAGAACAATGTTTACATTTGATCGTCAAAGACCTTACAGTACACTGTACTGCATAATATCTGGAATTGTGTCTGAAATGGCCTATTTATATTGGATTTTAAATGTGGCTTCGTATTATTCGATAACACTATAGTGTCCTGCAATAACGGAGCCGCTAAATATTAAATGGCAAATAATACTTCCATTGCCGAAATCAACTGCGTAGTTAGACTCAGTACTCTAAACAAATAATCATTAAACAATTGTCTTATACAATGAAGTTCAACATGACCGTCCAGAGACTTTCATACTCAAGTTGGTTGGTGAGGAGAATGCGATGAGACTGATCGCTTAAAATAAATTCCTTATAATTGTTCCTGCCAGCGAAATTTTTGCAATAGCTTGAAAACGCAGCTCAGAATGACGTTCTTCATTTTGTTATAAACAGTACGAAACTGCTCTAAATAAGCAATTTCCATCACCTGTTATAGGTTATGGCAGTACATTTCGCAGGGGAACATAGAATCACTTCGCCAACTACTGGCACGACCATAGGCCTATATTCAATACTCACTTTGGCAGTCACCCTAATGGAGGCAGTTTTTGAATTCTATGTCCCGTGCATGTCAAAAATCGTATTAACACATGGAGGCCCACCTATTCTTGTATTAAATAATAACGTACCTTAAAAACTTCTCTGTGGAGACACAATAAAAATAAAATAATTAACACACAAATTAAATAATATTATAAGGCACAAGATTGCCTCAAAATGGCTAACCCGCACATGCGCCGTTTTGGTAAAAAGAACTCCTGTTTGCATCTAGTTGCGATTACTATTTCATACTTCTTCTTCACGGCGAAATGGCGAAAATACAGCCTTAAGAGCACAGGCATTTCCTTTTTAGCATATATCCAAATTTCGTAGAGGCTAGGGGCCAAAGCCCCCAGCAAACGGAGAGACACTCTTTCACCAACCAGGCGGCTTGTTGCTTTCTTGACGACAGACTATGAAGATGCCAAGATGGCGGAAAATCCAAAGTCAAAGGCCGCACTGCATTAATGTTAATTGTAATTGTCCAATCACAGATTGACACATCAAGTAACAATGTGCATATTGTATAATTATTTTGGCGGCATGATGTATATATAGTCTTTTGTTCAATGACGTAGAATACAATACCCTTCAAATATGTCTCGATTAGGATGAGATCAGAAAACGCCACAAACACACTCTAGCGGTCGAAGATACAACTCGGCTAGAGGCTACAACTCCGGCAAGAGCAGTCGATAGATGCTGCCACCTCGAGTTCAAAAGCCCTTCCCAACGTTTCTAAAATGCATCTTCCCTATATATATGTATCCCGACCTTTAAAGCGCCCGCCTGATGGCTTGGTTGGGCTTATGAACTCGAGGTGGCAGCATCTATCGACTCCTCTTGCCGGAGTTGTAGCCTCTAGCCGAGTTGTATCTTCGACCGCTAGAGTGTGTTTGTGGTGTGCAAGCTTTGTTATTTGACACACAGAGGGTAGCTTGTATGTCGAATTTAGTTGTTCCTTGACTATGAAAGTCAAGGAGGTTATATGTTAGATATCTCCTCCTACACCCTTAAAACTTGCTGCCCGCCTAGAGGGCATACCCACCTTTCATTAACGTCAAACAAACTTTTTTCCAATTCACCGTTTCCAAAATAGCGCCAATCCAAAAAACAAAAATTTTCTTTTTTTTTTAAATACCAGCACACATGCTTAGCCAAGAGAACGTCCCCCCAACGCCAACAATACCTCGTTCGTTAAAATCCGACCACGCGTTCGGGAGATATCGGGCAAAGTTTTAGTCCTAGAGACTTGAAATTTATTTTAGGCATAGAGGGATCAGGGCCATTGACTTACGTTAAACAAAATTTTTTGTAAACTCTTTTGTTTCCAAAATATAAAAATTTCAAAATGTAAGTGTTTTCAAAAATTCTCAAAAAATAAAAAAGCTTTATTATAAAAAATAAAGGTCTTAGAGACCATTCGTTTCAACTATGGCACAACGTTCTATCATGTTTGGTTTTCAAACTATCGCCTACTTTCAAAAACAAAAATTTTCATTTTTTTTTTTCAAAAATATGACGAGTGGTCCATAAGAAAGAGGACGTCAGATCGAGTCCAACGACACCTCATTTGTCAACATCCGACCATGGGTTCACCAGATATTAATGATTTAACATGTACAGTCGGGTACAAATAAAATGGGTGAAGCGGAACCCGCCTTACCCCCCCCCTACTCAATAGCTTAAACGTATAGTTTCTATGTCTTTATCGTAAGAACAAAACTTTATATTTTTTATTGTGTAGCATCTTTCCTCTGTGGCTTAGGCGGCAGCACGCCGGCCTCTCACCGCTGGGTCCGTGGTTCAAATCCCGGTCACTCCATGTGAGCTCTGTGCTGGACAGAACGGAGGCAGACAGGTTTTTCTCCGGGTACTCCGGTTTTCCCTGTCAAAATTTCATTCCAGCAACACTCTCCACTATCATTTCATTTCATCTGTCATGCATTTAATCATTGCCCCAGAGGAGTGCGTCAGGCCTCGGCAGCCGGCACAGTTCATATCCTCGCCGCTAGATGGGGGCTTCATTCATTCCATTCCTGACCCGGTCGGAGACTGGAAACAGGATGTGGATTTCATTCATTGTGTAACATCTTTCCACTCGGTATCTGGATATTTTTGTGGCACTCGGTAGCTGGACATTTTTGTGGGAATGATTTTGGAAAATGGATGGAAGTGGATGGGACGGAAGTGCATGGGACGGAAACAATGAGCGCGCGCGGTGGCGGAGATCGGTAAACGACGTACACTAGCCCATGTGACTATGTGGAATGTAAATCGCATACGGTTCACCTCAAGGTTTGGTGGCCCCATTAATGAAATTCCTACAATAAATCATCTTCAAGTTGTCGTTCTTTGGTGTGAAAATATTCATTATATCATATTTGCTGGAAACAAGTACGATTTATTAAATCTTCATACTTTTGCTGTATTCTTATTTAGCTATATCGCATCAACAAACACTCCAAACAACGTAGAAATTCAGTATATTAACACCGACAATTAACAATAATTGAAACTTCGTTGGTCTAAACGTATCACAGGGAGAAACGCATTTAATATATCTACTGCACACCTAATTTTTAATCGCGCCTATACTTGGTAGTGCGCTGTATCGGCAAAAAAAAAAAAGACCATTTTCAACAACACCGCTGGCATGGGTTCACTAACTGGCCTGTATAAAGCGCAGCTCACATCAAGTAGGCAGTGCATTGCTCCCGCATACAGTTGCAGGTATATGGCACTTCTGCATATGCATTCGAGAACTTTGTTTTATTAAATACTAGCAGAAGTACCCGTTCTTCGAACGGTGTTCGTTGTTAACACCAGACACTATCAATTGAGCTACAGTTGCAATGGTTAGCGGCATGTCATTCCTTCATAAGTTTATCAGAACGAAGTTAGTTTTCTGGGAATATCACACACACTGTTAATTTAAGGGTCTTAATATGTGGTTTTCGGAGACCCCTTATAGACCTGCGAATTTGTGTCTCACAATGAGAAGCGCAATATATGCTTTGATCGTCCTTCTAGGATATTTTTTATATTTCGCCTATTTTAGCATGTATTTTGAGAAGTTTTTCCCTATATCCACCCTTCTACTGTATGAAAAGTACGGTGAGGAGTTTTATAAATGATTGGTGTATTGACTCATGTTTACCATACCTAATTTTACGATGCACCAAGCATCCGAAGACGATTTATAGGCGTACATAAAGATACACAGACAGACAGACAATTCTATTGTCTACAACATATCACTCAGATATCCAAATATGCGTATATCTACCATACGTATCAAACAAAATCATCCTTACGATGAACCCGTATGTCGACAAAAAAAAAAAAAAGATTAGTTAAAATGTGCTCTCAAACTAAATTCACCTAACGTGTACTTCCTGACGTGAAATACACACATCAAAAAAAGTTTTGCATCACCTCGGTTCCAAGAGTTCCGGAACCGTTAAATACAAAGGGAATAGAGATCAACACAAACAACATTTCAGCTCTTTTTATTGCTCATGAGACCCACACATTGCATGTTGTACCATCATACAGCTAGACTTTCAGCATTTGTGGTCCAGATTGCAGTACACACCACTACCTCTAATACCCAGTAGCACGTCCTCTTGCATTGATGCATGCCTGTATTCGCCGTGGCATACTATCCACAAGTTCATCAAGACACTGTTGGTCCAAATTGTCCCACTCCTCAACGACAATTCGGCGTAAATCTCTCAGAGTGGTTGGTGGGTCAAGACGTCCATAAACAGCCCTTTTCAACATATCCCAGGCATGTTCGATAGGGTTCATGTCTGGCGAACATGCTGGCCACTGTAGTCGAGCGATGTCGTTATCTTGAAGGAACGCATTCACAAGATGTGCACGATGAGGTCGAGAAATGTCGTCCATGAAGACAAATGCCTCTCCAATATTCTGCCGATATGGTTGCACTATGGGTCGGAGGATGTCATTCAGGTATCGTAAAGCCGTTTCGGAGCCTTCCATGACCACCAGTGGCGTACGTCGGCCCCACATAATGCCACCCCAAAACATCAGGGAACCACCACCTTGCTGCACTCGCTGGACAGTGTGTCTAAGACGTTCAGCCTGACCAGGGTGCCTCCAAACACGTCTCCGACGATTGTCTGGTTGAAGGCATATGCGACACTCATCGGTGAAGAGAACGTGATGCCAATTCCGTGGGGTCCATTCAGCATGTTGTTGGGCCCATCTGTACCGCGCTGCCTGGTGTCGGGGTTGCAAAGCTGGACCTCGCCATGGACGTCGGGAGTGAAGTTGCGCATCATGCAGCCTATTGCGCACAGTTTGAGTTGAAACACGACGTCCTGTGGCTGAACGAAACGCATTATTCAACATGGTGGCATTGCTGCCAGGGTTCCTCCGAGCGGCAATCCGTAAGTAGCGGTCATCCACTACAGTAGTAGCCCTTGGGCGGCCTGAGCGAGGCCTGTCATCGACAGTTCCTGTATCTCTGTACCTCCTCCATGTCCGAACAACATCGCTTTGGTTCACTCTGAGACGCCTGGAAACTTCCCTTGTTGAGAGCCCTTCTTGACACAAAGTAACAATGCGGACGCGATCGAACTGCGGTATTGACCTTCTAGGCATGGTAGAACTACAGACAACATGAGCAGCGTACCTTCGTCCTGGTGGAATGACTGGAACTGATCGGCTGTCGTACCCCCTCCGTCTAATAGGCCCTGCTCATGCATGGTTGTTTACATCTTTGAGCAGTTTTAGTGAAATCTATGAACAGTCAATGGGACTGTATCTTGGATACAATATACACAGTCAACGTCTATATGCCGGAGATCTGGGAACCGAGGTGATGCAAAACTTTTTTTGATGTGTGTAGAATTGAAAGCCTTGTAGACGAATCGCAATACACGTCATATAAAAACTGACCCTCTACGTTGTGTTAGGTCCCCATACTGAACCCATGTGCCATCAGGTCCATGGATGGTCGAATCCATGCATTTGAGGAAGAAATCAAAGGAGCATATAGTTTCTAATGTAACTTAAAGAAAGATCCAGCTAGGAGGCCAGTATAAGGTTGTGCAACTAACAAGGACCAGGTGTTCGAGAGGATGATATCATCCCACTTGACATTCTGAAGGGAGCGAGTCACGAGTATTAATAACCGAGTGGAAATTTCCCAGGATTAGACAAGGAGACCTGAATCGGAATTCGAGCTGACGCTGCTGGAAATTGACAACACCGCTTATGCGCCAGGAGAGGAATAATTAAATTTAACCCGTTTACAAGTATAATAATGAGTAAACAAGTACAGTACAGTGAATCATTTTGAATGAGAGATTTTTCAGTAAAGAGAAACCATTTAATAATTGCGCAGAAAAAAACTGCCAACGCAAGACGACGTCATTGGGGAATTACCGAAGCCTGTGTGGAGGGGAGAGAGCAAAAGAAATGCAACACCCACACATTTGAGGACGAGAAATTAATTAATATCTCCGAATTGCACGATCGATTCTTAGGGGCAATGAGATTATTTGACATTGAGAAGACGAGCTTTCGGAAGGTATAATCTTTATATTTGTGGCACCATTATTTTAGAAGTTGACCACAGAAAAGGCTAGAGTCTTATTTTTTTGTAGTGAAATAGTATAAAGCTTCGGGCTTCACCAAGCCATGCATGCAGTCTCGAACAGCCCGTGAGGGGTATAATCACGTATCACGCAGTACAAGTCCGTCCAGGGGGACGTAACGCTGGATCATCAGCACATGCAGTTATTCTGACAACCCGTGAGGGTGTTACAACGCACGCAGTTTCCGACAGCCCGTGAGGGGCGTAAGACTACATCACAGCACATCAGTATCCAGACAGCCGTTTGGGGCGTAACTCTGCGTAACACCGAAGACAGTTACCAGTACTCCTTGAGGGGAGAAATACTGTGTTACACCGCAGAAGTAATATCCGATAGCCATAGGCGTCGCAGTATTAAAGACTAGCTTGCCTCCATAAGGAGTGGTCAAGAAGAAATTTAAAGTATCGCCGTATTGAAAGAGTAGGAAAATCCTAGTTACAGGATTTAGGCCCGACTGTACACAAGTTATAGTGAAAGTTCGTAAGATATAGTCAGAGCAGGCCGCGAACGTCGGACTTAAAGGCGATAGGTCGTTAAACAGACCAACGAATAGATCATAACGTACGGAAGTACCGTACCAGAAAGATAAACTGTTATTTAAATTAAAGAACCCAAAAAGGGAAGGACAGAATAAGGTTCGGAACGTACATCAGAAACGTAGGAGTGCTAGAACCGATCAAAATAAGAAGCAAGGAGACTATAAACATTATCTCCAGAAAGTAGGCGAACTATTCTAAAGTACTAGACTCGAGAAGTACTAGCTGCTATAAACTAAATCTATAGGTCATTGAGGAGACCTCGATTCGAATAGACTTTCGCTAGGATCGATAAACAGATCTACAAAGAAGCCGTTCAAGCTAGATAAATAGCCGGTCATCCAGGATAGGAGTAGAAGAATTTGGGTTCCAGGGAACAATAGATGTTTCGAGACTTTCATATTCTGCAGGATAGGAAGCCGACATCGAATAAATTTCACCCTTGGAAATGGGAAATTAAGAAGGTCACGTGTGATAGGCTCAGAAATACGGCCTAGTGATCAAGAATTGTGAAGTGTAAAAATTATCAAGATTGTGTGTTAAATTAATATTTTTAGTGTTTATTATGTGTTCAAAAGGGACACATCAGTGTATAAAAATGTCGTCAATGTTAAGTGTTTTAAATATATGTCAAGTAGTGTTTATCCATAAGATGAATTCTTTTAATATGGAGTAAAAAGTTCAAAGTGGGCCCAAAATGAAGCACCGCACAAGAATAAAGATCATGGGACGATCTTAATAACATGTGAGTACTGAATTTCATTCTATTTTGGTGTCAGAGATTGGTTGTGTACAAATCCACCGGAGTTTTTGAGTAAAAGGGATGTGTTTTAATAAATAAATACTGAATAAGCAAGAACGCGGTCTGAACAATAATAGAAAATTTGAGAAATTATAAATGATTATGTAAAGAATAAATCCTGTAGAGGAAATAAGTGAATAAAATGTTAATGTATTTAACAAATGTCATAAGAGCAAGTGAAATATCAGTAATTATCATGAACGATATTCAAATAAAGTAAAGTTGAAATATGAAAGAAATAGCTTTTGAGCTTGTGTAAAGAATAAAGGTAATAATAATAATTAAATATGGAAATATTAAATAAAGATCAAATAAATTGATGTGAACATAAGAGCGTTAAAGCCTTAATGTATGTGTAAGATATAATGTTCAATGGAATATTTTAAAAAGGGAGCGATTTATCGGCAACGGAAAAGATTAATATAAGAATAAAAATAATGTGAATTGTTACTAATGAGATTTTATCAGTTCTTGGGAAGACATTTGGGCTTAAAATAATGCATAGCGCAAAAGAGCGCAAATAATATTAAAATGTCACGCTAGGAACGCGTAGAGGTTAAAATACTTGGTAAATTACTTATGGAGGGTAGTTGATTGCAGTGAATTGATAATTGTATAAGTCCTCTATTTGTGACGTAGTATCACGAGGCATTGTGTATGTATTTGAAAGGGAGCTAATATATGGTATTATTGAGCGTATGTCATATGGGCCACGGCCGACTCTAAATCGCATTTTGTATAAGTCCTCTGTAAGGGAATGGTTCCCGAGGCACGTGAAGAGATTCGAATGCAGAATCTTCTTATGATAAAAGCCCCTTAATTCTTCGTCGTTGAATGTGTATTAATCTTCCCAATCAATGAGGACCCTCTCATAATTAATAAATGCCAAGGTTACGAAAGTGCTCTTTGAACCAAAGGAATAGTAGTTTGAATGAGTACGGTACATGTAAAAGCCGGTCTCTCCCCAGAACTGAATATAATGTGAAGGTCTGTTTTGAAAGCCTTGGAAATAAGCTATTAACGTGGTTTAGACAGGGAGTCGCCGTCACCCCCCGTGTCATAAATCGCGCCCGAGTTGAAGGGTCTAGCTTTCTTAGAGTGAGAGTGGCCAGAAACCGTCTCGTAAGATGTTGTAAAGAGAAATGAATACACCAGGAGTGTTTAAAGTTGTTAACGACCCGGGCGTTGAACCGAGGTCCTAGTAGATTGATATTTTCGTTTGCCTGTTCAGATCGTAGTTTCTTATATGATAATGGTCTTATAAAATATAAGAGATAAATAATAATCCCTATTGTAATGATGTATGGACGTAGGATTCCACGAGTTATTTGAAGGAACTAAGTTTCGGGAGTAACTATAGTTTTTTGACTGTGTCAAGTATCTTCACGCTCTGGAGTACACAATTGATTTCCTGATTACCTTAATATATTTGTGAAAATAAAGAGAGATGATAACAACTGAATGTGTGGACATGCCCAAAAATATTGAGTTAGATAATTAACATAGATTTTAAATGTAATTATATATTTGTTTTTGAGAAATAATAAAATATAAAGGATAGTATTTGAGGTGTACCAGAATGACACCATTATTATATAAAGCATGGAGCCAAAAGAGCTCGGAGTTATATAAAACTTATAGTGATGCTTTATGGAAGTAAGACTAAGTAGGAATTGTTGGTTTATGTGGAAACCATATGTTTGAATACAATATTTGTTTTATTATATTTGTGATTCCTTGTTCATTTGGAGCAAGTAGATGATTATGGGTCAGTAATTAAATTGTTAAAGTGTTTGTAGCGCCATTAATTTTATGAATTAAATGTGTTAAAATAGGAGTTGATTTTGTTGTTATTTTTGCAAGTGTATCCTCTAATTAATCCAAAATATGTGAGTCACAGAGTGGGGGAACTTACCGCTGCCCCGAAAATTCCGAATTGAGCTACGCTGGTATACTGTGATTGGCATATTTCTTGCTAAAAGGGCACATGGGGGTCGTATAAGTAATGTGCTGGATTAATAACTAGAGGAACACTTAAGACGGTCATATCATGTAAAGTAAAGTAATGATAGGTGTAGCTACAACATAAAATCTTAACTGACCGCATGGGTCCCTAGAAACTCATACCGAGCAGCCCTGTATTATATTATCAACCCCCTAGCAAACTTTAATCATGGCGCCCAGTACGCAGGGCTGAGTTTTCCTAGGGAAAACCCGAGTTTTTCTCGAAAAATCAAAATTTTCAATTTTTGAAAAAAATGGTTTTTTGAAATTTTGAATTTTAAATACTTCCATAAAGGTTTATGAAATTGAATAAAAGTATCAAAAGGGTACGTTGTAAGTGAAAACCCGTACCAAAGTAATATTTTAAAAGAAATTGGGACACTCTAATTCAGAGTATCATCTCTCAAGCATGTACTAGTGTGGTGGCATTAGTGGCCCACTGTATTCTCATAAGATGGCATTGAGTGAAGAGATGCAACGGCTTTTGGAGGCTATAAAAGCCGATAGCAATGAGAAGTTGGAGGCTATAAACAATAAATTGGGAACAATAGACAATACATTGGGCCTCCAAAAGGATGAAAATAACAAAGTGTTCGAATCCATAAATGAAAGTTTGGAGTCAATAAAAACTGATAGTGCTAATATGGGAACTAAATTAGTAGATATCGAAGTTAAAACTGATACCATGGGAACCAGATTAGAAGCTATCGAAACTGTGTAACAATGAACAATGAAGTGAAGGCTGAGATAGATAAAATAAATAACAAATTTCAAGCTTTTGACACGGATTTTGGGGATAAGTTAACTGAGTTAAAAGGGGGAATAAAACAGGGGTCAGATGAACTCCGAGAAAGTATAGAAGGAAACATAGAGTCCAAATTTCAACTATGGGATAAAACATTTGGGGACAAGTTAAAGGCATTGCAAACTGAGAGTAACACGTTTAATGCAAGATTGAGAACCCAGATAAGTACTATAGAAAAAAATAGTATAGAATCCAAAAAGGAATGCCAGGATAATTTTAAAATTATAGAAGATAAAATTGGTTCTATGGAAACTGCATGTAAAGAGAAAGTAGACGGATGTAAAAATGAACTTGTAACCCAGATCCAAGAGGTGCAGACAAAATTGACAGCTCAGATAGAATTTAACAAGAATATTTGTGAACGTTCCCGGGATGAGATAAAAGAAAGTTTTAAGAAATTAGGAGAAGAATTTAAAGGGGTAAAGGATAAAGTAGGAGACCTCGAGGGAAAAGCCGAGAAGGTCCAGGCAGAAATAATCGATGTTAAGAAGCAAAGTAAGGCCGATGCAAGTAAAAGGGAATTGCAATTTAACGTATTCAAGGGACAGGTGGACGAATGGTTGAGGAAGCATGAGGGGGATATTACCACGAAGTTAGGTGAATACGAAGGGAATCTTAAGGGTGAAAGCATGCAACGAAAAAAGGATCGTGATGAACAACTCGTGAAAATAGAGAGGATAGATAAAGGGGTTACTGGAATACAGGAAACTGTAATAGGATTAACAAAACAAATGGGAAACACCAAGGGAGATATAGAAAGGGTTATGACTGACATAACAAGTATATTCGAGGAACAAGGAAAGGCTCGAGAGGATATGAACAAGATCCAGGATAAAGTCTACAAAGGACGGAAAGAAGTGGAAAAGCAAATAAAGGAGATACGAGAGGGCCTGGAGACCATAGGTGACGTTAAGCCAGAAATTATAGACCAAAGGGTCATGATCTTTAAGAAAGAGGTAGAAGAACAACTAAATGAATTCAGGGATAGTTACAGGGATGAGAAATTCCAATCCAAAAAGGTAGAGGAAGATATTAAAAGGAATCAAGAAAGAATTCAGAATGAATTAAGATCCCGATTAGAGAGGACTGAACATAAGAATAGTCAAATAGAAATCCAACTCATGGCTAATGAAGAAAGTGCCCGGAGGGAAAGGAAGTTAGAATTTGAGAATCAGGAGGAGTTTCCAAAGACAGGATGGGTAGATTCTCGTGAACAAGGCACAGATACGGAGAGGGACTTAGGAGGGGAGAGCCCTTATAAGAACCCAGGATATCCAATGGCGATGTCAACCCCGTACATGAATCAGACAAATGGCCAGATAATAAACATTATAAAATCCAATGAGGACAGACCAGTAACGTTTACGGGTAATAACATGTCTATTACTCCAAAATACTGGCTAAAAGAAGTGGCAGAGTATCTAAACGAAATGAAGGTTCCTCAGGATCGGAGACTGAGAGCTATTGAAAAGCTGTTGGCAGGTGATTGTCTCACCTGGTTCAGAAGCTTCAGATACACCTTCGATACGGTGGAAGGCTTTAGGGAAGCATTTTTAAAACGATATTGGGCAGCAGACGTCCAAGAGAATTTAAGGATAGATCTGTACTCTAGGAAGTACAGCACCAATGCACCTACTAAATACTCGGAATTTTTCACCGCTCAGCTGTGTAAATTCCGCGAACTGGATATTGCTCCGGCGGAGAACGACCTGTGTGCCGCCATTGCAAGACAGCTTCCGTATGAGATTCAGAGGCTGCTAATCTCATCCAAAGCCAGAAGTGCTGTGGAAGTGGAAAGTGTATTACGTCAGTTAGATATGACGACTTCGCACGTAACTCCTCGGCATCAAAGACAAACGGAGCAAGTACACATGGCCAGCAGTCAGGAAACTGGAGAAAAACCAGCGACCAGGAATCAGTCCACCAGCACGGATACTCAAGGACTAGATCGAGAGTATGGGCACCAGGAGCCTAGAAGGATACAGCCATTTTACAGGGGAGGATATCGAGGAAGAAATCCTAGAACTACGGGTTATAGGCAACAAGAAAGCCGACCCTATAATAATAACCATCAAAGGCAAGAAAACAGGAAGAAATGGGAGAATTATCCCAGAAGAAATGTAAGGCCAGACGATAGGGATGATGAATATCGGGCCGAAATAGAAGAAAGATATCAGGAAAGTCTTCGGTATATGAACGAAAGACCAGATGAACCTGATAGGCAAAAAGTCCGTTGGAGTGAGGCAATTAAGAACCGGAAATCACCCGACCGACTAGACGGAGCTCAAAGCTTGGAATTACAAGCTCAGTTAAAGAATGAGGGAAAAGGGAGCCCTCAGGATAAAAAAAAACTCCAAATTTAATTTGTCAAAAGTGGAAACATACCAGGAGCTGGGAGGAGGTAGAAATTGTAAATTGGATAGCTAGACCAGATGAGCTAATTAACGAGAATGTGGAAGGAATCCCACCTGTTAAAAGAGAACTACCTATAATTATGCTTAGGATAGAAGGATTACTGGTCAGAGCATTGATTGATACCGGATCCACAATAAGTCTAATTACACAAACCCTTTTAAATGAATTGGAAACAAGGGGCCGAGTACTAAAGATTCCCACATCAAGTGTAAAGATTAAGGGAATTATCCCTGAAAAATCTTTGACATGTAAATTTCAGGTATACATTGATCTGATCATGGGTAACGCTGAAATTTCGCAGTGCTTGTTGCTGGTAAATCAATTACCGTATAATGTCATATTAGGTATTGATTTTATCCGTGAGAACAAGGTCATTATAGACCTAGCGCAAAACTGCATTAGAATTCAAAGAGAGGATGTGGATGAACAAAACATTAACCTACAGGAACAGGATGCGAAAATAGAAGAACAGGTATGGCATATGGAGGAAGTGAGTGAGGAAGATTATAAGGACATAGAAAAGATATTTGAAGTCCTCAACATAGAACTCGAAGATAATGTGGAAAATGAGTTCGAGACCAACCTGTCAGGAAAAGTGGAGGAAGCTAAAGTCAGCCTCGAAATTAAGGAACAGTTAAAGAAATTATTATTGGATTATAGGGACGTATTTGATTCCAAGCCAGGAAAGATTGAAAATTTTAAATACGCGTTCCAAATCAATGATTGGGCACCGTTCAAACAAAAACCATACCCGGTTGCGGAAAAACATTACCCACAAACCAAGAAAACACTGCAGGAGATGATGAATGCAGGTGTTATAGAAAAGATGGCGACACCATATGTTAGTCCATTAGTGATTGTGAGTAAACCGGATGGCTCAGTAAGGGTGTGTTTAGATGCCAGAAATTTAAATGCAAAAATCATACCAGAAAATGATTCGGCACCACCCATAAAAGAAATACTGAGGAAGTTCAAAGGCAAGAAGATTTTTACAAATATTGACATGACTTCTTCGTATCATCATCTCGAACTGGAAGAGAAAACCAGCTTGTTGACTGGATTTCAGTTCGACCAACAAACATATTGCTTTAGAAGATGTCCGTTTGGATTGAAGACCGCAGGATCTGCATTAATAAGAGCGCTTGATCGAAACCTGTCAGAGGAAGTGAAAGATTGCACTATCCGTTACGTGGATGACATTTTGCTTACCTCGGAGAACATTGAGGAACATTTAGGAAATTTGAAGAAATTATTGGAAGACTTAAGAAGGGCAAATTTTAAAATAAATTTAAAGAAGTCGAATTTTTGTCAAAGGCAAGTGACATTTTTAGGGCATGTGATTGATAAGGATGGTGTTAAACCAAATCCATGCAAATTGGAATCGATAAGGGATTTTCGAAGTCCTTTGAAGGTAAAGAACGTTCGCCAGTTTTTGGGATTGATTGGGTTCTTCTCAGGACATTGTCCATCATACACCAAAACTGTTGCACCACTACAGGACCTTCTGAAGAAGGGGGGCAAGTGGAAATGGACGGAGGAAGCAGAAAAAGCATTCGTGGAGGCCAAGGAAATGCTCTTAAATTACGTGAAGCCAGGATATCCTGATTTTAATCAGAGATTTATCATTCAAACAGATGCATCCCAGATTGGAATAGGGGCAATGCTATATCAGGAGAACCCGGAAAACCCTGATAAGAAGAACTATCTAGCTTTCACAAGTAGGAGACTGAAACCACACGAGAAAAATTATACGATCAGCGAGATCGAGCTGTTAGCGATATTGCACGCGTTGCAATATTGGCGGAAGATCGTATATGGGTTTCAGGTCATTCTAAGGACGGATCATAAAGCCTTAACCTTTTTGATGAAGACTGATTTATCCAGTCAAAGGTTGATGCGTTGGGCTTTATACATTCAACAATTTGATGTCAAGATAGAGTACTGCCCAGGAAAAGAAAATATAGTTCCAGACTACTTAAGTAGACAGCCAGAGTCCATAGAAGAGGAAGTAATGGCTATAGATTTGGAAGACAGGGATCAGCGTACTCTTAATGAGTTAAGAAGCATTAGTCAAAGACAACGGGAGGATCCATGGATGAACATGCTCATATCTTTCCTTGAGGGAAGCTTGATAAGAGGAACACCAGCATACACGGAAGCTGAGAAGATAGCTCAAGACTACACGTTTTATAATGGATTGTTATATAAGTTTGTAGACTCTGACCATACAAAATTAAGGATTGTTGTACCTGCAATTTTGCAGAGGAAAATAGTATGGTTAGCCCATAGATCGTTCGGACATATGGGAGTCGACAAAACAGTCTTGATGCTGAAAGAAGCATTTGTATGGCCGAGACTGAGAGAAACTGTAAGGGACACGCTAAAGACATGTGATCTATGTCAAAGGATCAAACCTAATGCATTTCTGATGAGACAGAAGCCTATACCATTGTTGCCCGAAAGGCCCGGCCAAATCATATCTATTGATAATTTTGGACCTTTGCCAAAGGCAAGAAGAGGAAATCGACACATAATGGTGGCTATGGATGTCTTCACTAAAATGGTTGTCCTTGCTCCCATACAGAAGACTAGTACCAGACAGGTGTTAAAACGACTTAAAGAAAAAGTGATACCGATTCTGGGGAAACCTGAGAATTTGTTGTCGGATCACGGCAGTTGTTTCACCAGTGTAGAGTTCAGACGAGAATTAGAAAGACTTGGAATACGTCAGATTTTGTCAAGTATTCGCCATCCTGAGGCAAACCCTGTAGAACGAGTTATGAGAGAAACGGCCAAGTATTGTAGAATATACTGTGCCGAAGAAAATTGGAAGTGGATAGATATCTTGGATATTATCGAATTTTGTATAAAATAATACAATCCATGAATCCACAGGAGAGATACCCATAACGTTACATCGGAATGAGCAACCAGAAAGACCTTGGAGTCTGGTAATTCCTAGGCCAGCAGACGCTCAGCCTGGAAGAGATGTACGTATTAGAAGAGCCTTTGAGCATCTAAAAGCTCAAGCCGACAGGAGGCAGAGAAGAAATAGGCATAAGAGGTATCATCGACCATTACTAGCAGGAGAAATGGTGTTAGTAAAAAGACCAGCCATTTCGGATCCAGGGAATCGTGTGTACAAGAAATTCCAGAAAATGTACCACGGACCATATCAAATAATCAGAGATTTGAGGAATAACGCATATAGAATTCGGCACTGTGAAACGGATCACGAAGTGACCATGAATTCAGCAAATTTGAAATTATATTACCCTCCCGAAAATTTTGATGAAGAAAATGAACAAGCCCTGGTTATGGAAACGTTTAGAGATGAATCCGCTTTTGACATAAACAAGAATCAGGAAGAAATAGAAAATAGAGCTCAAGCATTCGAGTGCGAATGCGAATTGGAGAAATTATATTGGGAAATTAAAGAAATAATTGAATTTATTGAAGAAGAAAATTCCAATTTAAGAAAAGAGAATGATGAAATAAGGAAACGGGTAGGGATAGACCAAACCCGTAAGGAAGAATGAGGTTCTGGGGACTTAAAGTCCAGACAAATAAAGAAAGAAAGAAAGAAAGGGTAGGGACAGAGCATACCCGACCTACACAATTACCGGATACGACTTTAAAGAAGTAAAAACAACGGAAGGTACGGACAACGTTATGATGGCTTCGACGAATAAAGAAATACAAATTTAATTGAAATAAATTTCCTCAAAAATTTTCGAAAATTTATTTACCTAAGGAGGGGAGAGATGAACCCATGTGCCATCAGGTCCATGGATGGTCGAATCCATGCATTTGAGGAAGAAATCAAAGGAGCATATAGTTTCTAATGTAACTTAAAGAAAGATCCAGCTAGGAGGCCAGTATAAGGTTGTGCAACTAACAAGGACCAGGTGTTCGAGAGGATGATATCATCCCACTTGACATTCTGAAGGGAGCGAGTCACGAGTATTAATAACCGAGTGGAAATTTCCCAGGATTAGACAAGGAGACCTGAATCGGAATTCGAGCTGACGCTGCTGGAAATTGACAACACCGCTTATGCGCCAGGAGAGGAATAATTAAATTTAACCCGTTTACAAGTATAATAATGAGTAAACAAGTACAGTACAGTGAATCATTTTGAATGAGAGATTTTTCAGTAAAGAGAAACCATTTAATAATTGCGCAGAAAAAAACTGCCAACGCAAGACGACGTCATTGGGGAATTACCGAAGCCTGTGTGGAGGGGAGAGAGCAAAAGAAATGCAACACCCACACATTTGAGGACGAGAAATTAATTAATATCTCCGAATTGCACGATCGATTCTTAGGGGCAATGAGATTATTTGACATTGAGAAGACGAGCTTTCGGAAGGTATAATCTTTATATTTGTGGCACCATTATTTTAGAAGTTGACCACAGAAAAGGCTAGAGTCTTATTTTTTGTAGTGAAATAGTATAAAGCTTCGGGCTTCACCAAGCCATGCATGCAGTCTCGAACAGCCCGTGAGGGGTATAATCACGTATCACGCAGTACAAGTCCGTCCAGGGGGACGTAACGCTGGATCATCAGCACATGCAGTTATTCTGACAACCCGTGAGAGTGTTACTACGCTCGCAGTTTCCGACAGCCCGTGAGGGGCGTAAGACTACATCACAGCACATCAGTATCCAGACAGCCGTTTGGGGCGTAACTCTGCGTAACACCGAAGACAGTTACCAGTACTCCTTGAGGGGAGAAATACTGTGTTACACCGCAGAAGTAATATCCGATAGCCATAGGCGTCGCAGTATTAAAGACTTGCTTGCCTCCATAAGGAGTGGTCAAGAAGAAATTTAAAGTATCGCCGTATTGAAAGAGTAGGAAAATCCTAGTTACAGGATTTAGGCCCGACTGTATACAAGTTATAGTGAAAGTTCGTAAGATATAGTCAGAGCAGGCCGCGAACGTCGGACTTAAAGGCGATAGGTCGTTAAACAGACGAACGAATAGATCATAACGTACGGAAGTACCGTACCAGAAAGATAAACTGTTATTTAAATTAAAGAACCCAAAAAGGGAAGGACAGAATAAGGTTCGGAACGTACATCAGAAACGTAGGAGTGCTAGAACCGATCAAAATAAGAAGCAAGGAGACTATAAACATTATCTCCAGAAAGTAGGCGAACTATTCTAAAGTACTAGACTCGAGAAGTACTAGCTGCTATAAACTAAATCTATAGGTCATTGAGGAGACCTCGATTCGAATAGACTTTCGCTAGGATCGATAAACAGATCTACAAAGAAGCCGTTCAAGCTAGATAAATAGCCGGTCATCCAGGATAGGAGTAGAAGAATTTGGGTTCCAGGGAACAATAGATGTTTCGAGACTTTCATATTCTGCAGGATAGGAAGCCGACATCGAATAAATTTCACCCTTGGAAATGGGAAATTAAGAAGGTCACGTGTGATAGGCTCAGAAATACGGCCTAGTGATCAAGAATTGTGAAGTGTAAAAATTATCAAGATTGTGTGTTAAATTAATATTTTTAGTGTTTATTATGTGTTCAAAAGGGACACATCAGTGTATAAAAATGTCGTCAATGTTAAGTGTTTTAAATATATGTCAAGTAGTGTTTATCCATAAGATGAATTCTTTTAATATGGAGTAAAAAGTTCAAAGTGGGCCCAAAATGAAGCACCGCACAAGAATAAAGATCATGGGACGATCTTAATAACATGTGAGTACTGAATTTCATTCTATTTTGGTGTCAGAGATTGGTTGTGTACAAATCCACCGGAGTTTTTGAGTAAAAGGGATGTGTTTTAATAAATAAATACTGATTAAGCAAGAACGCGGTCTGAACAATAATAGAAAATTTGAGAAATTATAAATGATTATGTAAAGAATAAATCCTGTAGAGGAAATAAGTGAATAAAATGTTAATGTATTTAACAAATGTCATAAGAGCAAGTGAAATATCAGTAATTATCATGAAAGATATTCAAATAAAATAAAGTTGAAATATGAAAGAAATAGCTTTTGAGCTTGTGTAAAGAATAAAGGTAATAATAATAATTAAATATGGAAATATTAAACAAAGATCAAATAAATTGATGTGAACATAAGAGCGTTAAAGCCTTAATGTATGTGTAAGATATAATGTTCAATGGAATATTTTAAAAAGGGAGCGATTTATCGGCAACGGAAAAGATTAATATAAGAATAAAAATAATGTGAATTGTTACTAATGAGATTTTATCAGTTCTTGGGAAGACATTTCGGCTTAAAATAATGCATAGCGCAAAAGAGCGCAAATAATATTAAAATGTCACGCTAGGAACGCGTAGAGGTTAAAATACTTGGTAAATTACTTATGGAGGGTAGTTGATTGCAGTGAATTGATAATTGTATAAGTCCTCTATTTGTGACGTAGTATCACGAGGCATTGTGTATGTATTTGAAAGGGAGCTAATATATGGTATTATTGAGCGTATGTCATATGGGCCACGGCCGACTCTAAATCGCATTTTGTATAAGTCCTCTGTAAGGGAATGGTTCCCGAGGCACGTGAAGAGATTCGAATGCAGAATCTTCTTATGATAAAAGCCCCTTAATTCTTCGTCGTTGAATGTGTATTAATCTTCCCAATCAATGAGGACCCTCTCATAATTAATAAATGCCAAGGTTACGAAAGTGCTCTTTGAACCAAAGGAATAGTAGTTTGAATGAGTACGGTACATGTAAAAGCCGGTCTCTCCCCAGAACTGAATATAATGTGAAGGTCTGTTTTGAAAGCCTTGGAAATAAGCTATTAACGTGGGTTAGACAGGGAGTCGCCGTCACCCCCCGTGTCATAAATCGCGCCCGAGTTGAAGGGTCTAGCTTTCTTAGAGTGAGAGTGGCCAGAAACCGTCTCGTAAGATGTTGTAAAGAGAAATGAATACACCAGGAGTGTTTAAAGTTGTTAACGACCCGGGCGTTGAACCGAGGTCCTTGTAGATTGATATTTTCGTTTGCCTGTTCAGATCGTAGTTTCTTATATGATAATGGTCTTATAAAATATAAGAGATAAATAATAATCCCTATTGTAATGATGTATGGACGTAGGATTCCACGAGTTATTTGAAGGCAACTAAGTTTCGGGAGTAACTATAGTTTTTTGACTGTGTCAAGTATCTTCACGCTCTGGAGTACACAATTGATTTCCTGATTACCTTAATATATTTGTGAAAATAAAGAGAGATGATAACAACTGAATGTGTGGACATGCCCAAAAATATTGAGTTAGATAATTAACATAGATTTTAAATGTAATTATATATTTGTTTTTGAGAAATAATAAAATATAAAGGATAGTATTTGAGGTGTACCAGAATGACACCATTATTATATAAAGCATGGAGCCAAAAGAGCTCGGAGTTATATAAAACTTATAGTGATGCTTTATGGAAATAAGACTAAGTAGGAATTGTTGGTTTATGTGGAAACCATATGTTTGAATACAATATTTGTTTTATTATATTTGTGATTCCTTGTTCATTTGGAGCAAGTAGATGATTATGGGTCAGTAATTAAATTGTTAAAGTGTTTGTAGCGCCATTAATTTTATGAATTAAATGTGTTAAAATAGGAGTTGATTTTGTTGTTATTTTTGCAAGTGTATCCTCTAATTAATCCAAAATATGTGAGTCACAGAGTGGGGGAACTTACCGCTGCCCCGAAAATTCCGAATTGAGCTACGCTGGTATACTGTGATTGGCATATTTCTTGCTAAAAGGGCACAATACACAGGAAGACCCATTTCATAAATGAAAATTCTGGTTGTTTAGCCGCAAGAAATGCTGATTCAATTCAGGAATTTTTGAAAATAATGTTTCTGTTTGTAGATATAATAGACTTTCTGTACTATATGTCGGACGTGAAATTGCATGAAAAAATTCTAGGTTACCCATTGACCCCCTTAATTGCATTGACGAATTATACAGTCTACATTGGTTCCGTGATAACCTTATAGCCATTTGCAAACTTCCACAGAAATGTAATAAATGGAGTGACATTGCTTCTTACAGAAATAGAAGGAAAGTTGTATGCCACCCCTTGAGATAATGTTCTCATGGTTACCGATTTGCATTCCTTCATTAGTTTGTTAAATTAAAATAAATTATTTTTCTGGGAATATTTCACAAACTGTTGGATTTAGAGCCTTATAATGTAGTTTTCGAGGACCCTTTTGGGCCCCCGAGTTTTGTTGCTGGCACCGAGGGGATTTGTCTCGTCGTTGTACGCCATAATATAATACTAACAAGAAGTTCCGTGAAGAACTATACAGCCTACTTTTCATGCCAATGATTATTCTACAGAATATGAACCTATCTGGAATAACGACGAAATTAAGTTGCTAATATCGAAATTTCCAATTAGTTCGAAATACTGTATACCTGGCATAATGTATCCTAATAGAGCACTACAGTTGGCAGCCCTGATGACTGAATATATTCTTAGTTCCGTCTCTTAAGGTACAAAATACAAAATTTGGTTGAAGTCCAATGAATAGCATGGACGTTACATGCAGTTAAACCATGACGAATAGAAGGAGAAAGTGAGAAGACTCCTGAAGTTCAAGCGCGCCCCGCCAGGCAGCGCTAGAGTGGACAAGTTCCACACAGCCGGGGTCAGCTGGTCTTAGGGATGGTGCTAAGGGAAACTAATTACTTTGTAACTAATACTCTTTTAAAAAGTAATTAGCGGTTACAATTAAAATAGCATGGCAGGGCACATTGGAAAATATAATTCACGGAAATAAGAACTACGGTCTTCATTACATGTTACGGAACACACAGATTCCTGGAATATACAGTCGGAGAAAGCCCAGATCTTTCTCGTAACATCTGCAGGGTTAAGGATGTGAGGTTGTAGAGAGCTTGTCTTGCCACTGACTCCTAACGAATTCCTGGCCTTTTTATTTGATTGACTACCATCACAAGTAAAGCCAGCCACCCTCGCCCCAGCCTCTTCTAACTGCAAAATCACCTAGACTTAGAATTTTTGCTAGAATATCCCCTGGAGTAGCATTTCCGCTTGCATAAACAGCAACTGGCTGCACCCAATATATGCATGAAAGGTACGAACATGAACACTAGAGCGTGATTTGCAAGTACGTTATTCTGGAGGTCAGGTGTGTGTTCACCTAAATCAACTAATCCATCTACTTTATCAGAAAAGCTATTTAACTCGATTTCTTCTCTTAGCTTCTCTTCTTCGAAAATTACAACACTGTAACGTGAATTATCATTCTTTTCTTCCTTAAAATAGTCTGAAATAGCATTTATACTATGCGCATTAACTCCATAAGGCCACTTTAGTCCTTTACAAAGTTTTCTCAAGTGACTTTCTGAAGGCAGAGGCAAGAGATTATGTCGCCGACAATGACGGAATCCTTTCGGTGATTTTATTCTCAACAATAAACACTCTAAAATGAATTCATTGCTGTACCTCATTCCATTGCGAGATTTTTCCTGGCATTTCTTGAGCATAGTGTCTATTATCATCTTTTCCTTCTTGCTAAGGTGTTCGTTATCAGGGGCGGATCCAGGAGAGGGCGAGGAGGGCGACCGCCCAGGGCTCCGCGGTCCTAGGGGCCCCGCGCCATGGATTTTTCTACATTTAATTAATTAAGTATACTTTTCAAACTAATTTATAATTCATATTCCTTTCTTCAGTGTAGCTATGACCTCTCGTGACCGTTTAGCAAGTTAAGATTTCAGTGAAATAATAGAAGACTTCAGCCGGGAAAAAAGTCGCAAAGTAATATTCTAATATTTCATTGTTTACATAATCTTATTCAAAGGGACATAAAGGTTTCTTTCATATTATTAAAATAATGTACTGTAGTGTATTCAAAATATTGCAACTATTCTTTATTTTATTATTATTATTATTATTACCAAACTATTTTCCATTTGATTCGATTTTTTTTCTATTGTTGTGGGCCCCACCTTATCATATCGCCCAGGGCCTCGCAAGGCCTGGATCCGCCACTGTAATCGTTATCTTTGTAATTAAATGCCTGTGAATTTCGAACCTGCTTCTCCAGCAAATTAATTCTCGATTTTGCTGAGTTAAGGCAGAATCTAACGCGAATTAAATTACGGTTAGCATTCTTACGGCGCCATTTGAACAATATTATAGTCTTTTCAGCATCAATAAGTACACTAGAATGACCCAAATTCTCATCAACACTGGATTGACCTTTTAATGCCTCATTCGTTGCTCCACTCCCATCTTCAATCTTCTTTCTTCTTTTACTGGTGGTGTCGAGATTATTTTTCCTGTTGGGAGCTTTACGGGACTTATTCTCACTACTTCGGTAAATTAGGGGGAAAATGAGGCACTGCTCCAGGTCGTAACTTCCACCACACACGAGAGATTTCCACTTCTTCACCATTCACTATAAAATTACCTGATTTTACTATCAAATCATCAGAGAAATGAATTTGAAGAATTCTAATACTTCGCGTTAACTCCGTATCCTTTCGTGGAATAGCTCTGGCCCATTTTTCAAATTGATTTGTATTCTTCGGTGGTGAAAAAGATCGTATATCGTCAACTACTCTACCATATCCTGACTTACAGCCAGGCAAAAACCAGTACGGCATGTTGAACTATTAAATTAACAAAGCCGCATAAGAAATATGTTTGAATTTCACAACACAAAACGCTGATGTACACAAGACACAATGAACTGAATTTAAGACCTGAATGCAAAGAAAATTCAATTTAATTCACACAAATATCTCACACAGTAACTTCTCGCGCACTTTTCTAAGACCCGGCTCGACCCAACAGGACACGTTGTTGGACATTATCGCTTGCAGTGCTTGTAGCGGCGGGACCACAAACTACCGTGCTATAATGGCGGAGTCCTCACACTAGGTCCTTCTATTCGTCATGGTTAAACATTGGATCTAACAGCGCGCGTAAAATCATGTTGGCAACAATGTCATGCATGTATTGGTCAGAAATAATCTGAAATAATATGATCTATTGTTGTGCCAATTTTGAATGAAATCCATTAGTTAGTATAGAAGTTACATGCATTTTAAAATTGGACCTATCAGCAGGCTTAGAATCATGTTGGCAGCACTGACGTATATTTGTTACTCCAAATTCGTCTAGAATGCCAGGTACTATACGTGTGCAAAGTTTAGAGCTATTGGCTTGCATACTTTCTGATATATTGATATTAGGGTAACAAAAATAGGGACAGCACATATTAACAGTTGGCAGCACTGGTTGCTCCTTAGAATACGCATAGTCATATCTGTTATGGTACACATAGCACATACGAAATTTGGTTGAAATCCAAATGATAGTATGGAAGTTACATGTATTTAAAGTTGGACCTGTCAGCAGGCTTAGAATCATGTTGGTAGCACTGATGTATATAAGTTACTCCAAATTAATATAGAATGTCAGGGACTATACGTGTGCATAGTTTAAAGCTGTCGGCTTGTATACTTTCTGATATATTGGTATTTGGATAAAATAAATTAGGAGCATTTATTAACAGTTGGCAGCCCTGGTAGGTCTGAAGAATACGCTCAGTCATATCTGGTTATGTACACATACAACATACGAAATTTGGTTGAATTCCAATTGATAGTATAGAAGTTATATGCATTTAAAAATTGGACCTATCAGGAGGCTTATAATCATTTTGGCAACACTGCCATGTTTAGCCTCCTGGAAATTAAACTGAAATATTATGATCTGTACGTGTGCCAATTTTGAAATAGCTCCCATTCATACTTTCCAAGATATCCAACATGGAGCTCAAATTTCAATTGCGATTTTTTAGCAGTTGGTAGCACTGACATCATTTTCAAATATGGCCGTGAGATATTCAGGTATAGATCTTTACTCCTACCAAATTTTGTTTGGATTGCTGCAACCGTTTAGGAGTTGATAGGGGGGGACACACACACAGCCAGACAGACAGACAGACAGAAGGACAGACAGACAGACAGACAGACAGACTGACAGACAGACAGACAGACAGACAGACAGACACACATTTACCCGATCTCATAAGTCTACTTTTTCCTCATTTTTGCAAAATGTGAAAAGTAGGCTAATAATAATATAATATAGGGAGAAATTATAACACCTATTTTTAGCCTACTTTCGATTTTTGCAAAAAATGAAAGTAGACTTATGAGATCAACACAGGGCGAAAAAGTGTGTCTGTCTGTGTGTGTGTATGTGTGTGTGTGAGTCTGTGTGTGTGTGTGTATGTGTGTGTGTGAGTCTGTGTGTGTGTGTGTGTGTGTGTCTGTGTGTGTGTGAGTGTGTGTACTCTGAATGTCTGTCCCCCCTATCAATTCGAACACGGTGAAACCGAATTGAACGAAATTTGGTACAGAGGTAGCACTAGTAAAGGACACCTCAGTGTCATACTTTATATCGCCGCCATCTTTACCAAAACAGAATGGCGGCCACTCAAATGTTCAAAACGTAAAATCAAATTACGGCTAAACTAATCATCCAATCTCTACCAAATTTGGTGACAACATACCTTTATATAGGACGCGTCTTTCACCCAAAATTCAAGGTCATCGGCCATGCCATTTCAGGATGGCGGCCGTGTGAATTATGCAACCATTTTAATAAATAGCTTAAGACCCACCAATTCCGATTATCGAGCCTAGGGGGGTTTAAGCTATCCTGAAGGTCGTGATCCGTTATTTATTATAATTTAATATTATAATATTATACAGTATGAGTGGCTTAAAAGAGCTGAGCCGTTTGTGTCACACGACAAGATGGCAGCTGTCCTCATGTGCCTGTCTTATATTTCAGTAGTTTTAGTATGTTGTATGTGATATACCGTACCGATACAATAATATAAACTTTGTATGAAATGATCTTTAATGAAGATGTACTGCAGTGAAGAAATCGTTTATTTAAAGTCATTATTTGCCAACAGTTTGTATCTAATATGTCAGTTAAGAACACCTGACGTCATGGTTACGGTTAGCTCTGGGCTAGCATGTTAGTCTGACACGCAGTTGACTGGGGATCGAATACTGCTACAGTTATTTTTTTTTTCTTGAATTCTTTTACAAATGATGTGCACGAGCTTTTCCCACAGATACTGAATAAAATGTCATTTAGCTCAAAGGAGAGGATAAAGTATACACTCGTATATTAATAAAATCACAGTCCCAGCATCGCACATAAACAGAAGACATTAGAAAAAGGAGAATAGAAGAACTAGATACACGTTGTCATTAACCACAGCCTTTTTAATGCCTCTGTACGGTGCTGTCCTCTTGTGGGTTATGTGGGTAATATTGTTCCAAACATAACGCTGTGTAAATGCTTGAGCTGGCCTCCTGAAGTATGGCAATTTTGTAATACTGGTAGTTCAACTATTAGCCACGATCGCGCTCCGAATACCTTTAAACACTGCCAGCTGGATCGCCTCCCTCTTGGCTACTTTAAACTGCCTACTCATTCAACACCCATAGAACACTGCCATCGTAGTACATTACGATGGCAGTGCATAGGCGTACAAGATAAAGATTAATTCACTGATAGGTCGCAGCACCACCTACTGTGATTGGGGCGGAAGATGATTGGGGCGGAAGATTCTTAATTTTGCAGGCTGGCTTAATATAGAGATTAACGGACGTGAATGCATTACAATAAGTTAGTAGTTTTGTTATTCAATCATCATAAAGTATATAATATTGATCTTGACACTTACTGGCTTATTATCAATATAAAAGAAAACAAACAATACATTGTGGTTGGGGTGATTGTTTTAGGGATGAGGACAAAGAGTCATAAAGATACCCATACATTTAGGAGAAAGTAGGCTATATGTTCTTTGCTGAACATCTTGTTTAAATTATTAATGCAGCCAATGGCCATGTACTTTTCTTTTCAGGACGGGTCAGGGAAGGGATATTATCAGAGAAAGAAGCATTCACATCGCGCTTGAGCAAAATGGAAATGGCCTACCATTTAACTTCAACGCAAAACTAAAACATTACTGCAGTGTCATCCGTCCGGAAGTCTTGCATGCTTCTGAATGCCTCACGATGAACAAAAAAGGCTTGGTCGAGAAACTGGAGGCCAAAGAAAGAAAATTTTGAGAAAGATATTGGGTTCCATCAAAGATAATGGGGAATACAGAAAACGGCATAACCATGACCTATATACTCATGTGGAGAAGATAAGCAACGTCATCCGGAAGAGAAGATTACCATTTGTTGGGCATGTGAAACGAATGAGCCCAGCGTGACTGACCAACCGCAACATAACTTACTTTCAGGAGAGGAAAACAAAATGGGCCTGGTTCATTGAACTGGATAAAGATTTGAAAGAAGTGGGGATTACACCAACAGACATTCAGGAGTGCGTCCCACCCAAAGGGAAACTTCAAGCTTGTAAAGGTTTCCAAGAAAAACCGAAGCTGAAAACGGGAAAGATTTGGACCCAGGAACGGAAGGAAGTCTACCGAGAACGAATGCGGGCGTACAGGGCAAACATCAAAGCCAGTAGGAGACGGTTAGAATGACGCGGTCCATAGATGGCCTATACGTAATGAATGAATGAATGAATGAATGAATGAATAATATGGGGATAGGAATATAATAGACCTGCCGTACCACACACACAGGTGTAAACCGCGTGAAAAAAATCTAGAGTACCCCTTGATCCCCTTAAGCGCGTTAAACGTATTGAAGAATTTTACGGCTTTGGTTCCGTGATAACCATCTAGCCGTTTGCAAACTTTCACACCAATGTAATTAATGGAATTGCATTGCGTCTTACAGCAATAGATGGGACCTCTGAGAAACCGTTGGCATGGTTACTGGCTTGCATTCGTTCATTAGTTTATTAAATTAAATTATTTTTCTGGGAATATCTAAAAAACGGTTGGTCTTCGGTCCTTAAAATGTGGTTTTCGGGGACCCGAGTTTTGTCTCTCACATTGAGGGGCTGAAAATGAGTTTTGTCTCGTCCTTCTATGCCTATTTCAGCATGTATTTTAAGGGGGTAGGCCCCCTTTTATGAGAGGTACGGAGAAGAGTTACATCAATGATTTGTGTCGTGCCTCTGATGGATATCTGTACCAAATTTTACGTTGATACACCCAGCCGTTCTCGAGTTATAAGGGAACAAATTTGACCAGAGACAAACAAACAAACAGACAGACAAACAAAAAAATTATTTTCGCGCGCTTCCATCATAAAACAGTCTGAAACGTGTAAGCATCTCAAATTTCCGTAGAAATTCTGAGATAAACACACAAATTTTCATTTTTATATATAGAGAGATATACTGCACCGCTCGGTGTTGACCGTGTTTTATTGCACAGATTCTGGTTTTACTCGCTAACCGTTGGAGATATACGAAAAGTGATAAGGACCTTTCGGTTAGAAAATTAAATGTTAAAGCTCATGTATACCATCATAAGTTTGCTATTTCTTAGCGTTCTCTTTTTATTTGAAAAGGAAATATGAAATTTTGAAACCAAAGGGTGTAGTGACGTCACAAATGTCGGTTTTACTCGCTAACTGTTGGAGATACACGAAAAGTGATAAGGACCTTTCGGATAGGAAATTAAATTTCAATGCTCGTATGTGTCATCGAAACTTTGCTACTTCCTACCGTTCTCTTTTTATTTGATATGGAAATATGAAATTTTGAAACCAAAGGGTCTAATGACGTCACTAAAATAGTCGCCATTTTTAATCGTGCAAAATTTCGACATCAAAAGTATCCTATATGTAAACCTGGTAAATCAGCTACATCCATGCAAAATTTCATTTAAATCGGACCAGTGGTTCTTGAGTTATTGAGTAACAGACAGACAGACACACAGAAAGACAGAAACACACCATCTCATTTTTAGCCTACTTTCGATTTTTGCAAAAAATGAAAGTAGACTTATGAGATCACTACAGGGCGAAAAAAAGTGTGTCTGTCTGCGTGTATGTGTGTGAGTCTGTGTGTGTGTGTGTGTGAGTGTGTGTACTCTGAATGTCTGTCCCCCCCCCCCCTATCAATTCGAACACGGTGAGCGCAAATTGAACGAAATTTGGTACAAAGGTAGCACTAGCAAAGGAAACCTCAGTGTCATTTTTTATATCGCCGCCATCTTCACGGAAACGTAATGGCGGCCACACAAATGTTCAAAGCTTAAATCAAATTACGACTAACCTAATCATCCGATCTCTACCAAATTTTGCAACAACATACCTTTATGGAGGGAGCATCCTTTGACAAATCTAGTAGGCCATTAGCCTAATAGTTTGCGGATGGCGGCCATCTTTGTGTCAAAATCGATTACCCCTATTAATTCGAACACGGTGAAACCGAATGGAATGAAATTTGGTACAGAGGTAGCACTATCAAAGGTCACCCCAGTGTCATGTTTTATATCGCCGCCGTCTTGACGGAAACGTAATGGCGGCCACCCAAATGTTCAAAGCTTAAATCAAATTACGACTAACCTAATCATCCGATCTCTACCAAATTTTGCGACATCGTACTTTTATGAAGGGAGCATCTTTTGACAAATTTAATAGGTCATTAGCCTAATAGTTTGCGGATGGTGGCCATCTTTGTGTCAAAATCAATTACCCCTACTAATTCGAACACGGTGAAACCAAATGGAATGACATTTGGTACAGAGGTAGCATTAGCAAAGGGCACCTCAGTGTCATGTTTTATATCGCCGCCATCTTGACGGAAACGTAATGGCGGCCACACAAATATTCAAAGCTTAAATCAAATTACGATTAACCTAATCATCCGATCTCTACCAAATTTTGCATCAACATACCATTATGGAGGGAGCATCCTTTGACCAAACTAATAGGTCATTAGCCTAATATTTTGCGGATGGCGGCCATCTTTGTGTTAAAATCGATTCCCCCTATTAATTCGAACAAGGTGAAACCGAATGGAACGAAATTTGGTACAGAGGTAGCACTAGAAAAGGCCACCTCAGTGTCATGTTTTATATCACCGCCATCTTGACGAAAACGTAATCGCGGCCACCGAAATGTTAAAGGCTAAAATGTAATTACGACCAACCCAATAATCTAGTCTCTACCAAATTTTGCAACAACAAATCTTTATGTGGGAAGCATATTCTGACCAAACTGCTAGATCATCAGCCCAATAGTTTGCAGATGGTGGCCAAGTATGTGTGCAAATCGATTCCCCCTATCAATTCAAACACGGTGAAACCGAATTGAACGAAATTTGGTACAGAGGTAGCACTAGCAAAAGGCACCTCAGTGTCATGTTTTATATCGCCGCCATCTTGACGGAAACGGAATGACGGCCACCCAAATGTTAAAAGCTTAAATCAAATTTCGACCATCCTAATAATTTGATCTCTACCGGATTTTGCAACAACATGCCTTTTTGTGGAAAGCATCTTATGACTGACTACAAGGTTATCAGCCCAATAGTTTGCAAATAGCGGCCATGTATGTGGACATGATAATTAAACATATTTAAAATAATAATAATAATAATAATCCACTAATAATAATAATAATAATTTTCATAATTTTTCTAAATAATTCTTGGATATTATATTTTATAATAATCATATGTATTGAGAAAGAGCCTATGAAGTAGTTTAATCATTTCTAGTTTGGAACAGGAGATTTTCCGAAGGAGAGTGGTTAGCGCAAGCCCGCATTCAACCAACATTTCAGTTCTGGTTGAACAGTTGATATTTGCATTGAGCAAAGTATATGTTTCATATTACACGGAGAGGCATGAAACGGGAAGCAATTGATATTTGTATCAAATAGGATATTTTTGTATTTATATAAAATCATGACGTAAATACACTCGAAAGTGAAATAAAGATTTTCATAAGTATGGTAAATTCACGGGTTGAACTGAATGGTAAAATAAAATAAACTTGTAAGTTTATTAATCTTCCAGTGTTGATAACAAGCAGAGGCTTAATTTATTGTATACATTCTGGGAAGAAAATTTATGTGTGTGGAGTAGTTGAAATGCCATTCCCAGGTGCGCATGTTAAGTCGCAGGAATGAAGGTTTTTTCGAGCATCAATCAAATAGCAGGTTCGATGACTCAGGTTTATAGTAGGAGTATTGGAGCCACACATTTCGTCGTATGAATAACCCGAAGGTTATTTCTTGAAACCATCAGTTCTTATTTCAACCTTGTTTACGAATTCCATTTAGACTTTGATTTTGCTAGAACCCGGATTTGTCATGATAGTAGTTTATTCTTCTTCAGAGGAAGACCTTTGCCGTTGTTGTTGTTGTAATATTGTGTTCTTACACAAATAGTAGAATGGGCCACTGCCAATTTAAAATAATTCTTTAACCACGAATAATTTGAAGGATATTTTCAATCCTAGTGCCATGAACTAAATGAATTCATTATGAAACTACAATTCTAATTTCCGCATTCTGTCGAAGAATTGCAAGTTGTAAAAGTTGCTAAAAATGGCCATGAATATAAATATTTTTTTCATAATGATTCCAAGTGGAAAATATAATAGTTGAATGGTTCAACCATTTATTGATCAAGTTGATGATTCAGAAATCATATGTTTTGTTTGGAACTTGAAGTTCATAATCGAGTCACTTCTCGAATGTTTAATGTCAGAAGAACGATTAATTGTTGTTGTGCTTCGCACAGTTCTTCGATGCTATGCTCAAGGGTCAAATAATTTTCAGATGTTATTAATATGTGTTAATAATTTGTGTTGCTACGATGATAATAATATTTTCGACGATATATTTTTGAAAACTGGAAAACAAGTGAAAATTTAAGAAATTCTATAAACATTTATTCTACGAGTGTTAATATCATGTAAATAGTCAAACAGTGATCTACGTTATTTCCAGTATAGACAATTAACTTTGAACTGGAATTAAATATTAATAATTTTGGAACACAGTCCACAGGACTATTAATCGGACTTGTGTTTCCAAAAAGATTGTCAAATGTGTTTGGAAGATTTCTGTATATTGTGTGTAAATAAGAGTGTGGATCGCCACACGTGGATGATGCTGCTTTGAGCATTCTTGCAGTCAGATTTTAACTTAAAATAAACTGAGATAATTTTACCAGATGTGTTACTCCCAATTAAATCTCCTTCTATCCTTATTGTTGCATTGAGCCAAAAATCAGCAAAGCATTTTTTTAATTTGATGTCGTTTTTGCGATTTGCTTTAACCCATCTGGCGCTCCGGGATATTTTGACTCTCGTGCTGACTGATTATTGGTAAAATGCATATGTGGTCGTGCGGACTCCGGTCTAAACGGGCACATAAAATAAGATAGAGAGAGAAATGGCGCCCAACGTGGGGCCCGATTTAGACATGGTCAATCGCATGCCGATTTGAAATTGTGATAATTTTTATAGAAATATTTTGGGAGTTGAGAGATGTCTGGTTTGGATGAATAAATTAGTAGGAAACCCAATTAGTGGGGAAAATTAAAAATTTAACTTGGTTAATAATTAGAATGGGTTTGATTATTTTTGATAATGGCTTAACCATTAGGGCGTCAAGTAAATTCAGTAGTAAACGTTCGATGACTGGACATACACATTATTAGAATCCAGGTGGAGGATATTTGAGAACTTGCATATTTTTCTTGTGATATTATGGTAAATGTAATTCGTAAAAGTAGAGAATTTTGTTTTTCCATCACGTCGACATTAGGACAAATCTCATTTTATTATAGTGTTCCAATTAGCTATTCATATTTCTTGTTATAGTTATAAGCTTGTGTTTGCCACTGTTGTATACCCCTAAGTTTTGAATAATAATTGAAAATTATGGAAGAAATGATGAGGATGATGAGGAGTTTGGAGGAGAGTTCAAAAGAGGCTGGACTGCGTGTAGCAGCCATTATGAAAGAAAATACTGAGGCTTTGGAAAAGAAACTTAAAGAAAATTCTGATTCTTTAGAAAGTAGGTTAAAAGATAACTTGAAAGAAAGTTTAGATGAAAAACTTAAGGAAAATTCTGATTCTTTAGAAAATAAACTTAAAGAAAATTCGGATTCTTTAGAAAATAAACTTAAAGAAAATTCGGTTTCTTTAGAAAATAAACTTAAAGAAAATTCTGATTCTTTAGAAAATAAACTTAGAGAAAATTTGAATGATAAACTTAAAGAAAATTCTGATTCTTTAGAAAGCAGGTTAAAAGGTAATTTGAAAGAAAATTTAAATAGTAAATTTAATTCAATGGAAAGTAAATTTAAAGAGAATTCTGAAATTTTGAAAATTACACTTGAAAGTAAAATGAATAAATTATGCGATAAAACACATGAGCTCGAAACTTCATTAGCTACTAACGCAAGTTTAATGGACGATAAATTTCGCGATGCCGATCTTCGATCCCAAAGCTTAGCTGATGGGATAGAACATGGTCTTAGGAAAGTTGGAGAAGACATGGTCAACCTGGAAGTCCGAGTGAAGAAGGAGAGTAACGAGATGGGAATTCTAGTTGTTCAACGTTTAACGGAACAATTCAAAGAACTTGTCATGGGAGAAATAAGAGAAGGTGTGATTAGTGAATTTCAAACTGAAATCAAAGCCACAGTTGTCAATGAAATTAAAGACACACTCAAGCTGGAGAACCAAGAAGGAATCAAGGAGATTAGGGAATCTTTGTCATCCCATATTGAAGTAATTGCCAAAGATATCCAAGCAACTCAGAAGGACATATCAGATATGACAGGGTCATTGAAAAGTCATGAGGCTGTTATGAACCAGATATCCATTGATGTTAAAGACAATTGTAAAGAAACTGAAGCAATCAAGAAGATGGCAGAAGAAAACCAGAAGGAACTTGAGGCTATGAAAACTCAAATCAAGGATGAGAAACAGTCTGATCATCTGTTGAAAATGCCAAATGTAAGGGGAAAGGAACAGATACAGATAAATCTAGGAGGAGCTAGAGAGACTGATAGACAGGATGAGGTCAGGACAGTATTTCAATCCAACCCCATAACTGTATTTAAGAATATAGAAGATAAGCCTTCTAAATTTTCAGGGCGAGATTCTGTAACACCCGTGGAATTTTTGAGAGAAGCAGGTGATTACCTGAAAGATTCTAAGATCCCTAAAGAAAGACAGATCCGAGTGATAGGGAAGTTCTTGGAAGGTCCTGCACTTCTTTGGTTTAGAGCATTTAGATCCACTCTAACCACTTTTGAGGAGTTTTCTCGTGGGCTATTGAAAAAGTTTTGGTCCCCGGAAACCCAACAGCAAGTCAGAGCAGAGTTATATTCGAAGAGATTCTCGACGTCACAACCTACTCGATACTCTACGTACTTTTCTGGACAGCTGTCTAAACTTCAACATTTAGATCCGCCAATGCCAGATAACGAGTTGATTACTGCATTGATACGTCAATTTCCAGCAGACGTCCAGAGGACTTTGATCGCTGCTGATATCTACAATATGGAACAATTTGATGAAGTATTACAGAAGCTGGATCATACAAACGCTCAATTCTTCCATCAGAAGGGAGCAAAGAATAACAACGCTGTGTATGCTGTTATGGCTGATAGTTATTCTCAGACACCTCGAGAGATTCGAGAGGAGCGAGAAGAGAAAACGCCGAGGGAAGATCCAAATAAGAGAGGATGGAACCAGTACAGTAACAGGTACAGTTACAAACCATATGCGAGACCGGATGGTGGTAATCGATACAATACTCGATGGAGAAAACCACGTGATACTCAAGGAAGGTACCAGGAAAGAAGATATTATGGTAGAAACAACTATAATAACAGAGGGAATGCAGATACTCGTCAGTCCAATGAAGAGTTTAACAAGGACACGAGGAAAAATTTGGAAGCAAGACACCAAGATAACTTGCAATTTGTGGAGCAGAGGCCCAACGATCCAGGTCCATCGGGAACACAACAATCCCGGGGGAATGGTAATGAAAAAAAAACTTCGAATTCACAGTAGAAGATAGAATTTTGAATACTTTCACTTCCAGAATTATTAAATGGCAAGCAGAGGATGATGACTTAATTCAACAGAATGACGAACGAAAAGAAATGGGTACAAGAATTAGAATTCCAATCATATCATGCGAAGTATTTGGTACGCCTGTCGATACTTTGATCGATACTGGGGCTATGCTTTGTCTGGTGAGTGAGAAGCTTTATATTCTGTGGAAGCTCAAAGAGAATTTAGAGGAAATTCCAGTATCAGGAATTAAGATCCAAGGAATAATACCCAATAAAATATCTCTGTGCAAAACACAATTATACTTATGTATTACGATTGGAGGACATGATTTCCGACATGTGTTTGTTGTAATGAAGGACATGGCTTTTGACATGATATTGGGAGCAGATTTCATTCAGAAATATCAAGCAGTGATAGATATGAAGACAGAGACGATCAGATTCAAGAATACCGAAGAGATAAACTTCGAGGGAAAAGAAGAGGAAGACATCGAGGGAGATGCTCAATGGTCTCTGATTTTTCATGAAGCCGAAGGAAGAGAAGTCTACACTGGGAAGGAGTCCCCAGAGCTAGGGAAGATTTTGGAGGAGTATCAAGATATTTTTGACATTAAACCTGGTGAAATTAAAGATTTTGAATATCATATTCGTGTAAATGATGATGCACCTTTTCATGCTAAATTGTATCCAGTAGCAGAAAAGCATCGGGAAAGGGTAAAAGTGCTTATCAAGGAGATGGAAAGCAACAATGTGATTGAAAAGTACACTACATCTTATGTCAATCCATTAGCAGTAGTGTCTAAGCAAGATGGAAGTCTGAGACTATGTTTAGACGCGCGAAATTTGAATTCAAGATTACTGCCAGAGTATGACAGACCACCAATCATTAGGGAACTGTTAAGGAAATTCCAAGGCAAGGTCTGGTTCTCTAATATTGATCTCACTTCGTCCTACCATCATATTAGGCTTAGTGAAGATTCTAAGAAGTTTACAGGATTTATGTTTGACCAGCAGACATATGTATTCCGCCGTTTACCATTTGGAGTCAAAACATCTGGATCCGTTTTGATCAGAGCACTGGAACAAAATTTGAGTCCTGAAGTAAAAGAGATAGCAATTCGTTATATTGATGATATCTTAATTGCATCTGAGACTAAGGAGGAACATTTGTTACATCTTCAAATGTTATTCGCAGATTTGAGAAAAGCGAACTTCAAAGTAAACCTTCGAAAAAGTCAGTTCTTTCGAAAGGAAATACAATTTTTGGGTCATATTTTGGATGGAGAAGGATACCGTCCCAATGAGACGAAGATACAAGCTATTGCAAATTTCCCTAGACCTACTAGAGTGAAGAATGTCCGCAGTTTTCTCGGGACATGCCAATTCTTTGCAGGGCATTGTCCGAACTTCACCAAGACAGTTGCGCCATTGCAGGAATTGTTAAAGAAAGGAAATAAATGGAAATGGGATAAAGATTGTGAACAATCATTTCAAGATGCCAAGAGGTTATTGGTAAACAGTGTGAAATTGGAGTATCCTGACTTTACCAAGAATTTCATCATAGAATCTGATGCATCCACCGTAGGGATTGGAGCTATTCTACTTCAAGAGGATGAAGATCACAAGAGACATTACCTGGCGTTCATTAGCAGGAAACTTCGTCCATCAGAGAGAAATTATTACACCACAGAGTTAGAAGCACTTGCTGTAATATTCGCTTTGGAGTCGTGGAAGAAAATGTTAATTGGACATTCAGTCATTGTGAGGACTGATCACCACGCATTGGAGTTCATTTTGAGAACAAACTTTGCCAGTGATAGAATAACTAGATGGTCACTTTTTATTCAGCAATTCAACCTAGTTATTGAACACACTCCTGGAAAGTTGAATGTGGGAGCAGTGGAGTCTACATCTAAGGTTTTTCAAGTTAACCTGACGCAGGAAGATGAAAATACCTTGAGAAGATTAAGGTTATTGCATTTATCCCAGAGGAGAGACCGACGTCTCAGAAACATTTTTCGTTTTCTACAAGGAAACATGGATCCCAATGATGATGATTTTGTGGAAACTGAAAGAATTTCAAGAGATTTTATGATGTTGGATGGTTTAATCTACAAGTTTGCAGATCCCGACCATACGAAGCTGAGAGTAGTGATACCTCCACGATTGCAAAAACCCATTATTTGGATGGCACATCGAATCGCAGGTCATGCTGGAGTAGATAAGACAGTCAACATGATTCAAGAGAAATTTTCGTGGGAGCGAATGCGACAAACTGTCAGGAACACTATTCGAGAATGCGACTTATGCCAAAGGAGTAAACATAATTCCAGATTATTGAGAGAATTACCAAGGCCTATTATTCCTTCTAAGCCTTGCGAAATCTTCGCGACTGATTTATATGGTCCTCTCCCAAAGTCTAAAAGAGGTAACCGATATATTTTGGTGACTATGGATGTTTTCAGCAAATACACCATGTTACATCCAATTCAGAAGGCAAACGCAAAGTATTGTGCGAAGAGAATTAGAGACAGCGTAATTCCGGAAGCAGGCAAACCGGAATTCCTTTTATCAGATCGTGGACCTCAATTCACATCATTAGAATTTCGAACCATCATGAATAATCTTGGGATTAGACAATTGTTTTGTTCTATTAGACATCCAGAGAGCAATCCAGCGGAACGCGTGATGGCTGAGATAGCAAAATTTTGCCTCTATTGTCCAAATGAGCATTGGAAATGGATGGATGTTCTTTCTTTAGCATCCGAATCCATCAACTCTACGATTCATGAGAGTACTGGACAGATTCCCATGTTGCTTCATCATGGAATTAAACCAACACGATTATGGGATCGAATCATCTCTATTCCACCTGAGATTGAACCAAGTCGTCAGATGAGGGAAACTCTAGCTTTAGACAAGTTGAGGAGTCAAGCTGAGAAGAGAGAGCGCAGAGTGAGAGGAAAGCGTTTTCGCAGACCCTTGCGCGTAGGAACTCTTGTTTTAGTGAAAAGACCTACACCCTCTGACGTGCAAAATCGAGTGTACTCGAAATTTGCAAGCCTTTACGCTGGACCCTATCGTATTGTGGAAGTAAACAATAATGGAAGCTATGAAGTAGCTAATACACGAACTGGTAACATCGTGGGAACTTATAATGCGTCGAATTTGAAGATCTATTATTCAAGAACCAGATGACTTAATGTGTAGATAGGAAAAATAAACTTTTTTTTCTATTTTTATTTTTTGCTAGGTGTGGGGTGGATGTGCCCAACTCTAGGAATGGGTATTCCAAGTTTCAGACACCTAGATATCAAGGGAAAGGCTGTAGCCGCTTTTAAAAGTTCAGATATTTGAATATCGCGCTACATTGCTTCGAGAAGCATTTAGAAGAATTTTACCGATAGTTGGATGGCAAGTGACGTAGCGAGTAATAGCAGAGGTGGAGGCTATTTATTGATTAAATAGTTAACTATGGAGTAGAGACTTGAGACTGGGATCAGATTACTGGCACGGCCAAATGAAAGAGAACGCAATTAGTATCAAGTAAATCGGACCAGGGATTCAAGAGATATGAGGATTTCTAGATATCAGGTGATGACGCGTGACCCTGACCGTTTTGAATAAAAGCCAGCTGGAGGAGGCATGGTTAGCTCATTCTAACACAAGCACTTGGCAAGCAAGTTGCGTCTACGCTGAGCCAAGGCACATGGTTGCCGCATCTACGCAGAAGTTCTTTTCAAATCGTGATAGTCACGAGAAGTGCTGCGCAAACGAGTTGGAACTTAGTAAGTTTCTGGTGAGGAGAATCACTGAGGTGATTGTTTTTCTACAGACATTGGTGGAAATATTTATATTTCCAAAAGGACATATGCTAGACTTTGTCTAGAAAATAGTATTTTGTCACAGTCCAGTAGTAACTTAATACTTGGATGTTTAAATCCATTTCAAGTCAGTTTTCATTTTTGTAACTAGTTAACCACTTCGATCTGTCAGTACACTGAAGACTAGTCTATAACGGTGGCGTTCAATAGTCTACGCAAGGGAAACTGCAGGTTGCTTAGCGCATGGCAGATGGTGATATTAATAAACCATGCCCAGGGAACGATCTTCAGAACAGCCGTTAATTGCTTAGACTGTCAATGTTTTTCTTGTACTGATGAGATTACAGTGAGTTATGTTACAACTGACATATTTAAGAAGAGATCACTTAGATCTGACCATATTTCAACAAACTGTTATGGCTTTGATAGAAGCCCATATTAAAATGGAACAACAGTTTATTCAAACGTCGAAAGATACTACCACTATGTCTGACTAGACGAATTGTGGGTCTACAATGGCGGCCGATACAAGGATTATACGTGCTTGTCCGCTAGGGCATGTCGATGGATAAATCTGGTACAGACCAGGTTTACTACGCTTCAAGACCATCAAGAAATGTAAGCCACATTTGAATTATATTATGCCTAGCTAATTGGAACAAACTATTTTTCTGCAGATGACCAACACATTTTTTTCGTCGTATTTAAAGCTTGCAATGATTTACGCAAGACTTATTAGAGTTATTCTGAGCATTTTCAGCACTCAGAACAGTTTAGGATCGATGACCGAGCATTTCGAAGATTTATTTGAATTTTTCATATTTTAAGGAAACCACGGAAAACCCCCGATGTAACTGTAAAAGTTAAATTTATTTTTGTTGAGGGATGGATATTTTTTCCATATTCGAAGGTTCGAACATGTGGATTCTCACATAATGAGATGATAATTAAACATATTTAAAATAATAATAATAATAATAATCCACTAATAATAATAATAATAATTTTCATAATTTTTCTAAATAATTCTTGGATATTATATTTTATAATAATCATATGTATTGAGAAAGAGCCTATGAAGTAGTTTAATCATTTCTAGTTTGGAACAGGAGATTTTCCGAAGGAGAGTGGTTAGCGCAAGCCCGCATTCAACCAACATTTCAGTTCTGGTTGAACAGTTGATATTTGCATTGAGCAAAGTATATGTTTCATATTACACGGAGAGGCATGAAACGGGAAGCAATTGATATTTGTATCAAATAGGATATTTTTGTATTTATATAAAATCATGACGTAAATACACTCGAAAGTGAAATAAAGATTTTCATAAGTATGGTAAATTCACGGGTTGAACTGAATGGTAAAATAAAATGAACTTGTAAGTTTATTAATCTTCCAGTGTTGATAACAAGCAGAGGCTTGATTTATTGTATAAATTTTGGGAAGAAAATTTATGTGTGTGGAGTAGTTGAAATGCCATTCCCAGGTGCGCATGTTAAGTCGCAGGAATGAAGGTTTTTTCGAGCATCAATCAAATAGCAGGTTCGATGGCTCAGGTTTATAGTAGGAGTATTGGAGCCACACATTTCGTCGTATGAATAACCCGAAGGTTATTTCTTGAAACCATCAGTTCTTATTTCAACCTTGTTTACGAATTCCATTTAGACTTTGATTTTGCTAGAACCCGGATTTGTCATGATAGTAGTTTATTCTTCTTCAGAGGAAGACCTTTGCCGTTGTTGTTGTTGTAATATTGTGTTCTTACACAAATAGTAGAATGGGCCACTGCCAATTTAAAATAATTCTTTAACCACGAATAATTTGAAGGATATTTTCAATCCTAGTGCCATGAACTAAATGAATTCATTATGAAACTACAATTCTAATTTCCGCATTCTGTCGAAGAATTGCAAGTTGTAAAAGTTGCTAAAAATGGCCATGAATATAAATATTTTTTTCATAATGATTCCAAGTGGAAAATATAATAGTTGAATGGTTCAACCATTTATTGATCAAGTTGATGATTCAGAAATCATATGTTTTGTTTGGAACTTGAAGTTCATAATCGAGTCACTTCTCGAATGATTAATGTCAGAAGAACGATTAATTGTTGTTGTGCTTCGCACAGTTCTTCGATGCTATGCTCAAGGGTCAAATAATTTTCAGATGTTATTAATATGTGTTAATAATTTGTGTTGCTACGATGATAATAATATTTTCGACGATATATTTTTGAAAACTGGAAAACAAGTGAAAATTTAAGAAATTCTGTAAACATTTATTCTACGAGTGTTAATATCATGTAAATAGTCAAACAGTGATCTACGTTATTTCCAGTATAGACAATTAACTTTGAACTGGAATTAAATATTAATAATTTTGGAACACAATCCACAGGACTATTAATCGGACTTGTGTTTCCAAAAAGATTGTCAAATGTGTTTGGAAGATTTCTGTATATTGTGTGTAAATAAGAGTGTGGATCGCCACACGTGGATGATGCTGCTTTGAGCATTCTTGCAGTCAGATTTTAACTTAAAATAAACTGAGATAATTTTACCAGATGTGTTACTCCCAATTAAATCTCCTTCTATCCTTATTGTTGCATTGAGCCAAAAATCAGCAAAGCATTTTTTTAATTTGATGTCGTTTTTGCGATTTGCTTTAACCCATCTGGCGCTCCGGGATATTTTGACTCTCGTGCTGACTGATTATTGGTAAAATGCATATGTGGTCGTGCGGACTTCGGTCTAAACGGGCACAGTACCACACCCGCAGGTGTAAATCGCGTGAACAAAATCTCGAGTACCCCTTAATCCACTTAAGCGCATTATACGTATTGATGCATTTTACGGCTTAATTTGGTTCCGTGATAACCTTCTAGCCGTTTGCAAACTTTCACACTAATGTAATTAATGGAATTGCATTGCGTCTTACAGCAATAGATGGACCTCTGAGAATCCGTTGCCATGGTTACTGGCTTGCATTCGTTCATTAGTTTATTAAATTTAATTAGTTTTCTGGGAATATCTCAAAAACGGTTGGTTTTCGGTCCTTAAAATGTGGTTTTCGGGGACCCGAGTTTTGTATCTCACATTGAGGGGCTGAAAATGAGCTTTGTCTCGTCCTTCTACGCCTATTTCAGCATGTATTTTAAGGGGGTAGGCCCCCTTTTATGAGAGGAACGGAGAAGAGTTACACAAATGATTAGTGTCGTGCCTCTGATGGATATCTGTACCAAATGTTACGTTTATACACCCAGCTGTTCTCGAGTTATAAGGGAACAAATTTGTCCACAGACAAACAAAACAAACAGACAGACAGACAAAAAAAATTTTTTTCGCGCATCCATCATAAAACATTCTGAAACGCGTAAACAACTCAAATTTCCATTTAAATTCAGAGAAAAACAGACAAACTTAAATTTTTATATATAGAGAGACTAGCTGAAGTACCCGTGCTTCGCTACGCGTCATAAATAAAATAAAATGTGAAGGTGACAGTTAAAACAGGGGATAGGAGAGGTGCTGCGCAGAGGGAGATTAAAGATGGAACATTTTGTCCAACTACACCGCTCGGTGTTTACCGTGTTTTATAGCACAAATTTAGGTTTTACTCGCTAACGGTTGGAGATACCTTTCGGATAGAAAATGTAATTTTAAACCTCGTATATGCCATCAAATTTTGCTATTTCTTAGCGTTCTCTTTTTATTTGAAATGGAAATATGAAAGTTTTAAACCAAAGGGTGTAGTGCCGTCACTAAAATGGTCGCCATCTTCAAATAGTGCAAAGTATTGAAAACAAAAGTAACCTATATGTTAACCAGGTAAATCAGCTACTTCCATGTAAAATTCATGTAAATCGGACCAGTGGTACTTGCGTGATTGAGTAATACACAGACACACACCGTCTCATTTTTAGCCTCGCTTCGCTCACGTCATAGTCGTGTCATATTGTTATTCAATGAAATGCAGGTTTAACCCCGTTAACACCCCTTTAGAACCTTAATATCCAAAAATCCCTCCTTAGTAGACGTTTTCGACACACAACAAACATATCCCCAAAATATCATTCTGCTAACATTATTAGTTTGGGTTGGTCGATGAGAGTCAACATACAAAAATCCTTCCTTAGTGGACGTTTTTCTTCCAGAATTTCACCCCTCCCCATAGGCCCCTTAAATTGGATTTATGAAAAACTGTCGAACACCTATTTATTTTATTTATTTATTTATTTATTTATTTATTTATTTATTTATTTATTTATTTATTTATTTATTTATTTATTTATTTATTTATTTATTTATTTATTTATTTATTTATTTATTTATTTATTTATTTATTTATTTATTTATTTATTTATTATTTATTTATTTATTTATTTATTTTTAAGCTGATTGATTTCCTCCGAGTTTCAAACTCCTCGCCTATGTCGTTTAAGAGATACACGTTCCTTTAAGAATCTTTCAACCCCCACTTTTCATCCCTTTCACCTCATAATATACACTACATCGAAAAACCATTAGACATGTGTCAGCTTATTTTTAATGATTAGTATATAAGCCAAGTATCACATCCCCAAATGAAACCACTCGTGAGATATTTTTATTCAATGAAATGCACGTTTACCCCCTTAACACCTATTTAGAACCTGAATATTCAAAACTCTTTCCTTAGTGGACGTTTTCGACATACATCGAACATATCCCCAAAATTTCATGTTTCTAACTTCAATAATTTTGGCTTGGCGATGATGAGTGGGTGAGTGAGTCAGGACATTTTCTTTCATTTATTTTTGATAATTTCACCCCTCCCCATGAACCCCTTAAATTGGATTTATGAAACAAACGGTCGAACACCTATTTACTTATTTAAAGCTGTTTTCGCCCTGAGTTTGATGAGTGAGTAAGTGAGTCAATCAGTTAGGACACTTTCTTTCCTGTTTTTTTTTTCCAAGAAATTCACCCCTCTCCATGGGCCCCTTAAATTGGATTTATGTAAAAACGGCCGAACACATATTTACTTGTATTTTAAGTTGTTTTTCCCGCCGAATTTCAAACTTCTCGCCTATGTCGTATAAGAGATACACGCTCCGTTAAGAATCCCTCAACCCCCAATTTTCACCCCTTTCACCTCATAATATACAACATATCGATAAACCCTTAGATATATGTCTGATTATTTTTAATGATTAGTTTATATACCGAATATCACATCCCCAAAGAAACAACTCATGAGATATCGTTATTCAATGAAATGCACGTTTACCCCCTTAACACCTCTTTAAAACCCGAATAAACTAAAATCATTCATCAGTGGACGTTTTCGACATACTGCGAACATATTCCCAAAATTTCATGTTTCCAACTTTAATAGTTTTTGCTGGGCGTGATGAGTGAGTGAGTCAGACAGGACATTTTATTTCAATTATTTTTACCAGAATTTCACTCCTCCCCACGGGCCCCTTAAATTGGATTGATGAAAAAACGCTTGAACACCTATTAACTTATATTTAAGCTGTCTTTTTCCCCTGACATTGATGAGTGAGTGAGTTAGTCAGTTAGGACACTTTCTCTCCTTTTTTCCCGCAGAATTTCACCCCACCCCATTGGCCCCTTAAATTAATTGACGAAAAATCGGTCGAACACCGATTTACTTACTTTTTAAGCTGATTTCTTTTTTCGCGAAGTTTCAAATTTCTCGCCTATGTCGTTTAAGAGATAGGCCTACACGCTCCGTTAGGAATCCCTCATCCCCCACTTTTCACCACTTTCACCTCATAATAATACACCACATCGAAAAACCCTTAGGCACATGTCTGCTTATTTTTAATGATAAGTTTATATGCCGAGTATCACATCCACAAATGAAACCACTCGTGAGATATTGTTATTCAATGAAATGCAGGTTTAACCCCCTTAAGACCCCTTTAGAACCTGAATATCCAAAAATCCTCCCTTAGTGTACGGTTTTGACATACAACGAACATATCGCCGAAATGCCATGTTTCCAACTACAATATTTTTTGGCTGGGCGATGTTGAGTGAGTGAGTGAGTCAGGACATTTTCTTTCAATTTTCTTTTTTCAGAATTCACCCCTCCCCATGAATCCTTTAAATTTGATTCATGAAAAAGACTGTCGAACAGCTGTTTACTTACTTTAAAGCAGTTTTTTCCTCCTGAGTTTGATGAGTGAGTCAGTCAGTCAGTCAATCAGTTAGGACACTTTCTTTCCAGTCCCCCCCCCCAGAATTTCACCCCTCCCCTCCCCCCTTAAATTGGATTTATGAAAAAAAAAACGGTCAAACACATATTTACTTTTTTATGTTGATTTTTTTTTCGCTGAGTTTCAAACTCCTCGCCTATGCCGTTTAAGAGATACACGCCCCGTTAGGAATCTTTCAATCCCCACTTTTCACCCCTTTCACCTCATAACATACACCACAACGAAAAACCCTCAGACACGTGTCTTCTTACTTTTTCATGATGAGTTTATATGCCGTGTATCACATCGCCCAGTGAAACCAATCGGGAGATATTGTTATTCAATGAAATGCAGGTCAATCCCCTTAACACCCCTTTAGAACCTGAATATCAAAATATCCTCTCTTAGTGGGCATTTGCGGCCCTTGTGGAAGCTGCGTACCAAATTTCATTCCAATCCGTTCGGTGGTTTCTGAGATTTCGTGATGAATTAATGAGTGAGTGAGTGAGTGAGTGAGTGGTATTAGCCAAATATACACGTAGTAGATAGTGTCAAGTATTTGTTATGCTAAACTCGGTTGACAGTGCTGTGTGAGCAGTTGAGTAACTAACGGGATTTCAAGTAAAGATCCTAATTTTCTATACCGGTAGTGCAGAGCGCAATTGGCATCCAGTCGGCCGTGTCTCGACTTGAGCTATGTTGCCATGGAAACTATCTGCCTTGCCATTCCTTCATGAGTATATTTTATGATTTGATTAGCATGTGCTTGAGTGCAAAAGGGCCGAAATCAGATGAATGAGAAAGACTATCGAAAATTCATGTAGCCAGCGGTTCCTGCTGGGTCCTAAACTATGTGTTTGCAAAATATGGTTGAGATTGGTGGAACGGTGTAGATTTGTATACGGAACCAACCCACATACATACATACAGACTTTCACTTTTATATATTAGATATACTCCACAGCTCGGTGTTGACCGTGTTTTATTGTACAGATTTTGGTTTTACTCGCTAACCGTTGGAGATATACGAAAAGTGATAAGGACCCTCCGGATAGAAAATTAAATGTTAAAGCTCATGTATACCAACTAAAGTTTGCTTTTTCGTAGCAGTCTCTTTTTATTTGAAAAGGAAATATGAAATTTTGAAACCAAAGGGTGTAGTGACGTCACAAATGTCAGTTTTACTCGCTAACTGTTGGAGATACACGAAAAGTGATAAGGACCTTTCTGATAGGAAATTAAATTTCAAAGCTCATATGTGCCATCAAAAGTTTGCTATTTCCTACCGTTCTCTTTTTATTTGACATGGAAAAATAAAATTTTGAAACCAAAGGGTGTAGTGACGTCACTAAAATGGTCGCCATTTTTTTAATAGTGCAAAATTTCGAAATCAAAAGTATCCTATATGTAAACCTGGTATATCAGCTACATCCATGCAAAATTTCATTTAAATTGGACCAGTGGTTCTTGCGTTATTGAGTAACACACAGACAGACAGACAGAAAGACAGACACACACCATCTCATTTTTATATATTAGTATGATGGTAAACTGAACTAAATAAACAAAATAACAATAAACTAATCTAATAAAAAAAGAAAAAGAAAACCACACAATCATACACACTTCCGTTCTACTACACATCTTACTACAATGCCGTGCAAAAATATAAGCATAAAAGTCTTTGCTTGATTAGGCCTACCCGTGGCTCAAGATCTCGCGATTAACGATCACGTTAAACTACAAGCTTGCTTGCTTGATTAGGCCTACACAACGTAAAAAGAAAAACGTTTAAGGAAGGCTCTTACATTCGTGGCATTCCTGAGAACGGGTTACCTTCACTAGCACGCGTCTGGGAAACGCACGTTCGCTGGCCTATTTCATCAATGAAACGCTAGCACCATGCTGCACTCAGAACTTTTTTTACATTTCATACCAGGCTCTGAATCTTCACCTGCTCATATTATGTCACACCGCTCTCCAATCCTAACGGTGAATCATTCTGGCTAGCCTACATTGAGCCTTCCTTGTGTGCGTTTAAAATACAAGTAAAATTAACATTCAGATCTTACAAAAGTGCTCATAAGTTCTATGTTCCTTTAACAATCATTCTGAAAATGTTTATACAATCTTTCATTCGCACCCCGAAATTGTTCTAGACCAATCCGGTTAAACAATTACTCTTAACAGTGGACAATCATGCATACAAAACATCTGCTCACAAAACACACGCTATTCCAAAACAATCGATTAATAAATCCTACCAAAATTATTTAACTAATTAAATCATTTCCGAAAAAAAAATACAAGTAATTTGTTCATAATAATATACACTATTTAGTGTTGCTAACACGTTACTTTCGAGATTCTGGCTTCTCGGTTACAATACAACTCTCAATTAATTATATACACTGTTTTTCCACATAATCATTTTCTAACACTCCGTAGTTTTGATATACTGCTTACACATCGTCTTATATAGGTTTCCTTACATTGTTGGTCTAATACAGTCGACTGACTAAGGTTAACTGTACGTAATTACATAACTTCGGGTTTAATAAAATATAATAGTTGTATCATTGACATGAGTGGACAATCATTCTCTAGTTGTATTTCCGCTAAAACCCTTCTGTCAACACAGCTAAAACATTACTTCACAAGAACTGGACTACTTGTATACAATGACTCTTATCATGAGCCATGCCTTCTTATCAAAGAACAACAATACTTAGACTTCCCTTAAAATGCGGAACTTCCTTCGCACGAGCACTTCATAGCTCTACAAATCCTCATATAATAATATATATGATATAAACAATTATCATCCACAATGTTAAACAATAACCAAAACGGAGTAATTGTTATTAACATTTCTTCGGTAGGAACTTTTCTCAAATAAAGGCATGACCCTCAGTATCATTTCACATGACTACTGATCTACAATTATACATACTTCAGTTCTGCAAACGAAACTTCCAATCGTAATGAACGATATTAGGCTGTCGTGATTGACCTCCTAAAGTTTACTCCACGAAAAGATAATTAACTGTTAACTCGTCCGTCGCAAATACATGTAATACAAATAATACTCCTGTCTCATCTCACTTGTCAAGCATTAAATTGTTTATCGTTGTAACATCAGGTCGACATAATGACGTGATGTTACACAAAGAGTGTAAGATAACACACATGTTATTTATAGTGTAAAATAGAATTCAATCTTGACCGGGATAAACTAGCTTTGAATTCCTAGCCAAAGATTTGAATAATCTTCTATCAGACGGTATTTCCTCTAACATATTAAATAAATAAAGCTCTCAGCTTTACAAATAATAAAAAGGTTTGTCAACGTCGTAAAGATTTCCACTCTACACAAAGAATGTTTATAGGGATTAAGACTTCGGTCTTATCAAACGTCTAGTATTTCCTAGATCGTCGACAATTTATGTACAATAATGATATAACAATATCATTCGATGTTTCTTCTGTTCTTGAAGTTAGATGTTGTTACTTTAAAGTGCTCAAATTAAATTTAAAAATAATTTAATTTGAAGCTATGACACAATGTCAGAATACTTGGTTTAAATAAAATGATTAAAATTCGAGAGTCGAAATGACTAGTCTTCTATGAGGCAATATGATTCCTCAAACAACATTTTAATGTCAGTTCCACAACTGATCCGTAGAATAAAATTGAAAAATAGATGAAAGGCAATCATCCCCTAAATAATCTTGAAGCATAAAAATTTCAGCACACATCTGAAGTGTAAAATACATGAGCACACTGAAATACATGAAATGTGAAAATATGGAGTAATATCATTGGCTCAGGATGTCACTAATCAAGCTCTATACTAAAAATAAGAGACACAGCTACCTTATTTGGACGAAAACTTGAAGATCAATGTTAGTATTCACCCAATACTTTATACGTTTCCTCAGTTCAAGACACTGAGATGGATCTGCATTCGAACCTCGGATCTGCGACCTCAGAGATAGAAAAAACGTTCCCTCTCCGGAATTCACCAACATTCGCCTGGGATCGTACGACATCCTTCTGGCAAATTCTTCTGTGGTTGCTGGGCTACCCCTAGCATCTTGACAAATCTCTTTTGTAGAATCTTCATTCTCCGTCGCAAATATGTATCAGCCTCATCATTGGAATATAATTTATAGAAATCTAAATATATATAAAAGGAAGTTGTGTTAGTTACACTATTTATAACAGACTCAAGAACGGCTGAACCCATTTGGCTGAAAATTGGTGTGGAGGTAGCTTAGAACCAGGAGACGGACATAGGATACTTTTTTAAAATCCCGTGACGTGACATAAAACGTCAAAGAGAATACAAGTCACTATAAAACGTAACGCAAATGACAGCTAAAATAAACTCATGACGGAATGGCAAGGCAAGTCGTTTCCAGGCAACAGTAGCTCTTGACGAGACACGGCCGACTGGATGCGAGTAGCGCTCTCCACTACCGGTATAGAAAATGAGGCTCTTAACATGAAATCCCGTTATTTACTCAACGTAATTTGTATTCTCTTTGAATCATTATTAACAATGCCGCGACAAAGACGAATCTTTCCCGACAAAGCCATAATGCAAGAAGGATACGAAACATTGTGAATGAAAGGACTGAAGAAGAACAAGAAATTGCCCGTGAAGAGCGCCGCGTTAGTATGGCTCGACTTTACGCTTCTCAATCACAAGAGCAAAATGAGGCAGGCCGTGAAACGGCTCGGTTGGCAATGCGAAATCTTCGAGCGAACAACAGAGATCAAGAAGTAGATAATTTTCGACGCACAAGAAGAGATTTATCAAGTGCTGATTTGAATCGAGCAGCGTTTCGATACGATTGCAGCACTGATTACTGCTTGCATTCTAGCGTTTGCATTGGGCCAATGGACGTTGTTTGCGAGTATTATGGCGCATTGAAGTTTTCCGGAGAAACTCCCGGATTGTACTGCCTTAGTGGGAAAGTGAATTGCCATTATTGACTCCGCCACCTGAGCCAATGCATTCATTGCTTTGTGGCGAAACACCTGAATCACGTCATTTTCTTGCAAACACTCAAAAATACAATGGTTGTTTCCAAATGACCTCATTTGGGGCAGACATTATCGAAGAACGAGGATTTAATCCGACATTCAATGTATTCATTTATTGTGCATTTGGCGGTGCGTCTGGAGAATGGTCAACGAGTATATTTCCCGGCTTCGAATGTTGTTCAACCTGCTGAAACACCTCCAGCGACAACATTGACCAGTTTCTTTGCTATCTGCCAAAACAATCCGTTTGCACGAACTTTGCTTTACTCGGAGATGCCATGTTATTACACTTGGAATGACTCCTCGAAGGATTTTCAACGACGGAAGCAAGGCGATGCGGTTCCTGGTCATCCGGATGAGCGTTCTACTGATGCTCTTGGTCGTATGTATACAGTTCATCCAAAGCATGTCGAATGCTTCTATTTGCGGTTGTTGCTGGTAAATGTGCGTGGGCCAACGTCATTTGAGATACTACGGACTGTTAATGGTATAATATTCCCAGCATATCGTGCTGCATGTAAAGAACTCAATTTACTAGAAAACGATACCCTTTGGGATACGACAATCGTTGAAGCCATTATCTCTGCATCTCCAAGTCAGATACGCACATTATTTGCTATCATCATTTCGACATGCTTTCCATCGAACCCATCTAACCTGTGGCACAAATACAAGGATAATATGTCAGAAGATATTTTACATCAAATTCGTGTCAGTTCCAGAAATCACGATCTTGAGATGAATGAGGAGATACATAATCGGGCTTTACTCTTGATCGAAGACATGTGTTACCTCATGTGCGGTAGTTTATTGCCCACGTTAGGAATGCCAGCGCCAAATCATGAAATGAATGACGCATTTAATCAAGAATTGGAACGGGAACGTGAATATGATCACCAGGACTTAGATTTAGTAGTTGAAATGAATGTACACCTCTTGTATTCCCAACAAAAGGAAGTTTATGATACATTAATGAAGGCGATTGATGATGGAAATGTTGGTTTATATTTCCTGGATGCCCCTGGTGGAACTGGTAAAACATTCCTCATGTCGGTAGTTTTAGCCAATGTTCGTGCGAAATCCAACATTGCGGTTGCAGTTGCTTCTTCTGGAATAGCAGCCACATTGTTTAAAGGATGTCGTACGTCTCATTCATCATTAAAATTGCCGTTTCAAACTATTGAAGAACATGTAATATTGCAAAAAAAGAAAACAGCAATGGGCAAAGTTTTATCAGCATCGAAAATCATCATCTGGGATGAATGCACAATGGCTCATATACGTGCATTATAAGCACTTAACCGAACATTGAAAGATCCACGCAATGACTCCAGATGTTTTGGAGGAGAAATGATTTTACTGTCTGGCGATTTCCGCCAAACACTGCCAGTAATTCCAAGATCAACTGCTGCCGACGAATAAACGCTTGCCTCAAATCATCGAATCTATCGCGCTATGTGAAGATTTAATTACAGGAATTATTCATTTCTCATCAACACCCAAACCATTAGGGGCCGATAACCTTGATGTTAGGACCCTGGAACAAAAATTATCATGATCTTCTATTTGATCCCCAAAGTGTAAAATGAGCACAAAAATATTCAGCGGTGGTGGGAATCGAACCCACCTCTCATAAACAAGACAGCTACCTTCTACGCACTTCGGCCTTGCTCCACGGGTACTCGCCCTTTCGCCTTGCCTGAGGGCCTTGAGCAGAAGGTAGGATGTAGCTGAAAGAAAAACCCTCGAAGAATGAGGGATCAGGAAAAATGAGAGAAGAGCCCGTTCAGGCGGAAATGGAGAGACTCCCTAGGCCTCGGATACCCTAATACCGTCGGGATCGGAAGAGAACAAGAGATGACCAAGAGAGGTCGACAGGAAAGAAGACGGAGAGGAGCTCGGCATAAGCAAGTTGAAGCAATGCCAGACCCAGCTGGGGTCCCGTGGTCGCCAACCTACGTCCCATCAGATATGAGTCCCTGGGGGATCAAATACAAGAACGTGGCGATGAAATAACCACCGCTTCTAGACTGCACACGGTGTCAAGCCAGTACACATTGAACCCTGAATAAACACCGCATGATATTAGTCAAATGTGGAACGTTGTTGTTTGAGTCTTCAGTCTTTTGACTGGTTTGATGCAGCTCTCCATGCCTCCCTGTCCTGAGCTAATCGTTTCATCTATACATAGCTCCGACACCCTACATCCGAGGCAATCTGTTTAACATATTCTAACCTTGGTCTACACCTACAGTTTTTGTCCTCGACCCTTCCTTCCATAACTAAGCTTGCTATTCCTGGGTGTCTTAGTATGTGTCCTACCAACCTATCTCTTCTCTTCATTAGCAGTCGCCAGAACATCTCTCCTCTCCCACTCGTCTTAATACTATTTTATCCCGTGGATGGGGGTGGGATAAACAGGCTAGTGTAGGTGTGCTAATTTAGAGGGTTGCTTCCGGATGAGGGCAGTTTCCCGTAGTTGGGAGATACTACCAGTGTAGTGTGTTGGTGTGAGTGCTTAATCTATTGGGGGCGTTCCTGCAGGATGCAATTACCTGCCAGGGGATGAATGTCTAAGTGCAGGCTGCTAATATAGCCTGCCAATTAAGTAGAGTGAGCAATTCAGCGAATGTGCAGAGTCGGTGACTCGGCACTCTGCAGTCGAGTCGCTTGCTCGAGTACAATAGAACCTGACGATGCAGTTACTGGCCTCTACGGTCAGGGGCAATTATGACTAAGGTCATGTTTGGTATAAGGATGTAAAATGGAGTGTGATTAGTAATAAACGTGTATGTTTACTGACCATGTGTTTATTGGCCAGTAGATGTGATGTGATGTCCCTCTTGGGGAGTTTAAACAAATATAAAATGTAGTACAATTTGTAAAGTGTACAGTTGTTCAGGGTAGGTGTTTACAAAGATAAAGGACTCTGAGCACAGCTAGATCTCACCTGGTGAAGAGCTGGAACGGACCTCGTCGGGCAAGGCCGCTGGCCAAGAGCAGAACAGAATTGATGATGGGGCTCCTGCGGGCCTAGGCTTTAAGGCCTTCCCCCACTGCCTTGTCAGCATTTCCTCATAGCTGTCGCTCCATTTACCGTGTTTATGTTTATATTTCGTAAGCGTGGCCGTCAGCAGTATGCCGGGCCCGCTTGTGTCTGAAGAAATGCATGAGGCTTATGGTCTGCCAATGCAGGTAGTTTTGGTAAAAGATGGCGGGGTGGGTCTCAGGGGGTACTGCCCCCGGGCTGTACAAGTCCCCTTCGTCGTTTGTTCGCGTCCTCGCGAACGGAAAATAGAGTGGGCGAGTCGTTGTAATGGTGTTTCCTCGTTTTCTTCTTGTCCCTCTTCTTCTTCTTCTTCTTCTTCAGTGTTGGTGTCGTGTAGGTGTATCGATGTCGTGTTATCCTGGTGATGGTGTGAGTTTAGCGTGTGCTCAGAGGGGGTGGGTTTTGGGTATATACATATTCATTATTCATCTGAAATTAATCACTATAAAAGTTGACATTGAAAGAAAAATACAGAAAAATACATGTTCTTGATGTTATTGCTGTTAACGAAAAGAGGAAGAAAAAACATATAGATATATGTGTATTGGTGCTATGCAGGAAGGAAAAAAAACCATGGTTGGACGGGTGGTTGTGTCGTCCGACGCTGTGTGGGAAAAAAATTGCTCCCTGCACGTACCTTGTGTCTATAAAGTATAAAAGATGGAAGAAAATAGAAAAACAGGTGCCCCAGGGTATAAGTTAAAGGTATATCAGAATGGTTTATTGTTGTTGGGATGAAACGGGACACCTTCACAAGTTTTATCGTTAGTAGAATAGAAAGGAAAGAGACAAAAGTGTGTATAAACGTGTTCTGTGTCTATGTGTGGCAATAGTAAATTCATATTGACATTTTATCATGATGCATAGTAGTGCTAGCAATATTAATAATAAGAATAACAATAGTGACAATAATCATAGTTCTAATACTAAACCTTATCATTTACGAGCTCGGTACCTTTCTCTGTTGCTCTCATCTGGCCTTTCTCATACTTTCTCCTATTGTCCACCGATTCGTACGTACCTTTCAACCTTCATTTCTTTCACCTGTGCCTACGGTTTAGTGGTTAAACCGTTCAACCGTTATACCCTCGTGAGTTTCTCCCCGTGGGTAGGAAGAATTCACCTTGATGGCTAGGACAGACGCTCACAAGGCTGCGTCTCCCCTGGCTATCGTTTTCCGCGTCAGCATCGCTCGGTGCCCCACGGTCACTTGACATCGCTGACTGCGGCGCCGTCGCCTTAAGGGCGCGACTGAAATAGTTTAGGAGCAGTGTATTTGTGTGTGGCATAATTAGTGTAGGGTATGTGTGTTTGGGGGCTATATTTACAAGGGGTGAATGCATATATGTCTGCCTTCTCTGAAAAATGAAATGTATTAGTGCTGTTTCATGCGCCATCGTGCGCACTCGTGATGGCTCTTGGTGAATCTGAGAAGGTGGATTTACATGACATTTATCAAAATACCCTTTATCTCTGGTATTGTTTATAGACCTTAATATATGGCGCCACTAAATCTAACTTAGTCTAAGGTGGCCGTATTCTATCATGCTACTAGTTTCTACTCTTTGTGTATGTGTGTATTTGTGTGTCTCCCCAGTGTGTACTCATTGTGTGAAGTGTGTATGTGACGTCGGTGGTCCACCTTACCTTTACCATGATCATTTGTGCTCCCACGATGCTGCAGTGGTGGAGCTCTTTGCTGAAAGAAAACGCATGTAAATTGAGCACATGTGGCCAATACATTGTGTGCACATATCGCGCAGCACTGTTTTAAGGGTCGGCTTGGATGATGCCACCGCAATTGAGACCTCTTCGGACGTCTCGTGTATTATCGGGGTCGGTCAGCTCCAGTGGCTGTACCGTATACCTCGCTGATGGGTCGGACGGCTTCAGTGCCTCCGCCCTGTTATGTTTACTTATAGTTATTTTATCGATTTATCGGGCTTATCCTGGCAACGTCTAGCCGCCAGGTGCCGAACGCTCTGTGTCGCGTTCGCGTCGCATACGCGTGTGTTCGCAACGTGTTGTCGGTCTTACCCTGGTAACGGTTTTAGTCGCCAGGTGCCGGACGCTCTATCATAATTAAAAAGTGTTAACCTAAGTTATATTAATTAATACTTTAAAAAAATATTTTGTATTTACAAGCCGAAATGGTCCTTAGTCTAGTGCCGAAATGTGCTGTAGCTGCTGTTTTACAACAGTGCTTATTAAATTTGCTTAAGTCTAAGTTGCCTTTTAAATAGAACTGTATCTTATATACTAGAATTTGGATCGGAGGCTCGTCCCGGTCGGTTTCCCTTCCGGGGGGCCATTGTGACCTCCTGCCGGGAGCGGAACCCAGCAGGGGCCCGTAGTCCCCTCCTCTTAAACTAATAGTGGACTTCCCCCCTTTATAACTAGTGTATAGTGTGTAGAGGCCTGTGTGATTGCGTTGCTAAGAAGCAAACGCCTCGCGCGGATATCCTTCATTGTTGTAGCTTATATTCGCTTTATTCGCCATTTATCATTCATTTATATTTATTACTGGGTTGCCCAGATCCCTGTGAGAGCTCGCCGCATTCCTCATTTACATCTCTGGCCGCCCGCTGCGTTACCATTTAAGCTCTGGAGACTCGCTGTCATCCATTTATGTGGGCACGGGACATCGTTCGGGAAAAATCATCTGATAAAATAATATCATCCGGGAATTTAGCGTTCGGGAATCCTCTTCGCCCCATATCCGGATGAGGTCTTGCGTGGCCAGGGGTTGCCCCGCTGGACCCTTGGCACACTATCTTCACTTCCTCGAATGGAAGGCTCGCTCCCCGCCATAGGAACGCTACTTATAATACAACTATCTAAGAGTCTAGTCCTAATGTGGTCGTCTCTAGGTTCGTCTCCTGAGTCTAGTGTGGAGCTGGCTAATTCTCCTACTAGCCGTCAAAAGTCACCCCTGCAGGTCTGGCTTCGATGACCGTAGCGCATAATGGGTATAACCTTCTCCGACACGGGGGCAGGCTAGGCACACCCGAGGTCTCGACGTTTGCCCGCACTAAGTCATCGTTGCTTCGACCTTTTGTCTGTCAGTCATTAAACTGGGTCAGGCCTCATTACTGCCTTCTCCAGCTCTGTTCTTCTGTAGCGATTCTGCTCTCCATTTACCTTCTCATCACCATCTAGTGTGATGTCAGATTCCTTTTTTTAAAATAAGTGTGATTTGTAAATATGTTTGTGTGTACCATGTAATTATGTAAAAAAATAGTGTTCTGGGGTTGTAGGATCTTCGAAATGCAGTGGCTACTTTAGGCTTGTCATTGCCGTGTCGGATTTCCAGCGGTGATGACTTGGTATTTTCCTAGAGGTGTTAGTAGGTTTGTAGGAGGTTTGGTCCCTTGTTATTAGGATCCGGGGGTGTTATTTGCTGAAAGGGGTTAAGGAATGGTGGGAGGGGGTCGTGCATCGTTGGACTCCAGGTTTATGGTGGCCGGGAGCCGATGATGCTGTTAGGAGGTATTTACTGTGAGTGGATGGGGTGTGTTTTTCCCAGGTGTGCAAAATTTAAAAATATCATGCGGATGTAATAATAATACAATCCCTGGTGTGTGGATAGGATATTACATGCATTGGTATGGATGTGAGGCGTGTCCGCTCTCACTTGAGGATAAGGTTTGTGTTGGGATACGCTAAGTTTATGTCCCTTGCATGCGGGATTATTTAAAAAATACTTGTTAGTATAAATATGGGCTCATCTCTCTACACAGAGATGTGCATTGCCGCTTGATATAAGTTTCCAACTCACCTCTAATACTCAGATGTAGGCGTTTGGGGCCAAGGTGTAGCAAACCTTAATTAATTAGAAGCATGAAGTCTATCAACCCCGATGTATATTGAAATGTAGTGTAGCTGTTTTTATGTATCTGTATGTCTGTGTTGGATAGTGTTGTAGGTGACAGTGTATGTGGGAAGGAGGTTGCTGGGATGGTAGCCCGTAGTTGGTACCATGGCCATCCTGATGGCATTATCCATCTCTACTCCAGTTGTAGTGTGTCATCCTCTCTTAGTCACTATGTGTTCTCTACCCGCTCCTTGGGATGTACGCTGGCTAAGTTGAGATGCCATAAAGCATCTACTCTCTCCTAAAATACCAGTCTGTGGGTCTGTGATACCTACGTTGTGTGAGAATGTTTGTGTCTGTGGGCACCGCCCTCGGGCTGCTCTTAGGATGTTTAAGTACGGTGACGCTGTGACGTCACGGCCTAACCTGGTCTCCTGTTAATGACGTTGGGGGTAGCATGTGATTGTAAGTATAAATTGACATAGCCTGATCGACTGTAATGATTTTTAGAGATAAAAAAAACCAAGAAAAGAAATTATTAGGGGGGGGGGGTTGTTCCCTCCTGGAATCTGTCTGCATCCGCCCTTGAGTGTTGGGCGTGTGTAGGAAGGAAGTGGCCGTGGCTGTAATTAGCGCGCCTGTGTGTGTGTGAGGTCGCCTATCGCTGACGTCTGCTGGCGAGTGGGATGTTATCGGGGAAGTCTTATCTCGTGTCGCGTGGCTAATTGTCAGGTGCCTCGTATTGCGTGTTATCACCCTTGTAGACATGTTCCTAGTGTCGGTAATGGTAGACGTATGGTAGCCTGTATTCCCGAGATTAATCCAGCCCACAGTATTTGTGTACTATTGGATGCAGAGCCTATTGTAATGGCGCTCTCCGTTCTGTATCAACATTCGTGTCACTGTATGTCGTTATTGTTATTGTTTTTGTGCCAGTGTCATCATGTCTGCATGTCATTGTCACGTATTGTTATGACAAGAATGCCTACCGGCAACAGTGTGTTGCAACAGGCTGGAATTCGCTTATTTGCAACGCAGTGTTTTTTGTATTTGTTTTGTGTCCTTGTATACAGAAAGTCTTTAATGTTATGTATGAAGGCTAACGAAACGTGACTTTCGCCACTGTCTGTATGTTGACTTGTGTTGTCATTCTTGTAAGGCCAACGTGCTACCTTGTCATCTTTTTCCCGCTCACAAGCTTGTTTGGGAATTTGATTTCGCGATCCGTTCCCCATTGTGTCTTGCTGTATTGTTTTATGTCCGGGCTAATCCAGATTGCCATGATTTTTGGCCGTAGAAATGTGGTGTTACCTGTTTTGTGTGGGCGTTTGTCTGTGCCCGTGGCGTCCCCCGTATTCAGGTGTCGGGCGCTATGGTTCAAAAAAAGTGTCTTGTGGTCTCCGTAGAGGCCTGGCGTTCCCGGTACGACCCCTATTGGCTGTCCTGGGGTCGCTAATGCCCTAAGTAGGCTGTTATAGCGAGTACATTAGAACTAACCTACGCCCCTGTATGTATGTCCCATGTTTGTTGTCTGTACGAATTTTGGTCGACCCTGGATTTAATTTGTGGGCGTAATGCGGCTTTGACTCCTCTAGTGAATGATTGTGTGTATTACTGCCAGAGTGAGATCGTTCCTAGCCTATCTGGTACTTGCGAAGGTCGCATGTTCATTTATGTCTTATCGCTGACTGGCGATAGTGTCAAGTTTCAATTGTGCAGGAAGTACCTGCTGCTAGTCTAGCGGTCTGCTTATCACATGTGTTGAGACAATGTGCGTAGGTTTGCTGACATGCTTTTCTATTGTCTGCCTTTGGTTCCTCGTCATGTAAAAAAACCTACCTCTGTTCATATATATTGTGTCCCCAAATTTTGTGTTATTGTAGGTCTGATGCGAATATATTCCTGTTCTTGATATGTCTCTGTGAGTAGGTGATGTATTTATGTACGTGCATCTCCGGGTTTCTAGTCGCGTGTTTGGTTACTAGATGTCGGAGGCGGTTTTGTTATTTTATGCATATTAATCCCTGTTAGCGTGACTGTCCCTTATTGCTGTATCCTCCAATCGGATGGCTACCTGACCTTGCGTTCCTGGTATTCAGAAGGTTGCGGGTTTGAGACCGTCTTTGTTCAGGATGATCATTACTGTTGCCTTTTGGGCCTGTGTCTCTGTGACAGTTTTGTCAGTGTTATTGACTCTTTTTATGGTAACTATGTTTGCTGTGTGACCTCAAAAATATATTATAGTATTTTCCCCTGAACTGTGAGTGTTATCCCATGGTATTTATGCTTAGTTTGAGCGCTGTTATGGGGGATAAGAAAAATTCCTGCTATGGGCAGTGTAATAAATAACGTACGCTTATGGATTAAATATATATACGCATGCAAATTGTACAGTTTTGTGCATGTGTTTTTTTAGTGTGTTTACCCTCTACAGGGGTAGAACCTGTCTTTTTGTGTTAATTGTGTGTACGCGCCCCCGTGAGGGTCTTGGGAACGTTTCGGCATTTTATGTGGAAAATTCTGTGTGTTTTGTCCTGGGAACATTTATCCATGGGCTTGTGCGGTTAGTGAATTTCACTATTGTGCGCGCGCCCTCGCCCGTCGGGGTGAATTACTGTGCCCTGTTATGAGGGCATAGGCCTCAGGTTCTCATTGAGGTGCTTCCTTACTATCTTTCAGGGGTGTTTTAAGTAAAGCAGGCCTAAGCCTACGATCCCCGTAGTGCCTGTTAATAGGCGTGGGTATGCTGGCGCCTGAAGGGCTGTGTTGGCTTCGCGCTACCCCATTAGTGTCTGTGCGCGTGTATGCCCTCCTGTCTGCCTGGCTTCGTGGTGTGGGCTGTAAAATTTTCCTTAAACCTCGTGTACTTTGTTTCGGAGGCAGGATAGTGCGTGCAGGCCTGTGTGTTACACCCTGGTGAACTGTAAACAATCCCCCTGTATGTCTTTGCACTGGGGGTGCACATGTTGGTGTCCGCTTCCATTCTGGCGAGATCGCCCTCTGAACTGGCGGTAGGGGTCATGTAATTGTCTGTGAGCGCTCTTGAAATGTATTGGAGGGTAGTCTGACCGATTTCTGGCCTATGGCCACGGTAGACTCCTTCCCTTGTGTGGCGGTACGTGTCGAGAGGGACATCCTCGCGAATTGCTGAGTTAGCGTATCTACGCCTATGTCCTCTCTTGGCTGGGCTGGTGGCCCTGCCGCGAACTCAAAAATGGCCTTGTTGGTTTGGAGTTCCCGATATTCTTCCCAAATTTGGGCGTACTGCCTATTTAGGCATATGGCCTGTTCGGCAACTTGCTGTGTTGACGTGTTTGCGTCCTATACAGTTCTGTGGCCGCCAACTGGAGAAACGCCTGTTCGCGAATAAGCTCCATGTATTGGGCATATAAAATTGTGTAGTGCACCCTTATCCTCTCTAGGGTTGTGTTATCTATTGTAGGGTCATGTGTAGTGATTAATCGGTCGTATATCCTTTTCCTTCGGACATGGATCCTGTTGAGGTGTTCGTGTATGTTACTTAAGTGTCTGTGTGCGCATCTCAATTGCGCTGTCCTACCCTCTGACGGGGTGCATGGCTGTTTGCCCTATATTGCTCCAACCTTTGTCTGGAGTGCCCGTATTTGTGCCTGTCGCCTTTGTATATGCCTCTGGCACCTTAGTAATAATGTGAATAATATTTTTGTACCCCTATTGCCTCTATGGCTTACAATCCCTGTTGCTTCTGCATGTGGTGCCATTCTGAGCTAAGTGTGTGTATAAAAAGAAATGTGTGCGGTTTCTAATGTATCAGATTTCTGATTCTTTCCAGGGGGGGGCGGTTGACAAAAATTTACCTTGTGTGGCTAGAGTGAAGGGAAAAATATAATGCTGTCACCCAAAAAAATTCAACTTTTGCTTGGCTGCTTGCGGTACGGATCGCTCTACCACGAGGGCTCGTTGTTTGAGTCCCTTTACCCTTATTTTGCGTGGTAGTGGCGCCTCCACCAAATATGTTTTATCCCGTGGTTGGGGGTGGGATAAACAGGCTAGTGTAGGTGTGCTAATTTAGAGGGTTGCTTCCGAATGAGGGCAGTTTCCCGTAGTTGGGAGAGACTACCAGTGTAGTGTGTTGGTGTGATTGCTTAATCTATTGGGCGCGTTCCTGCAGGATGCAATTACCTGCCAGGGGATGAATGTCTAAGTGCAGGCTGCTAATATAGCCTGCCAATTAAGTAGAGTGAGCAATTCAGCGAATGTGCAGAGTCGGTGACTTGGCACTCTGCAGTCAAGTCGCTTGCTCGAGTACAATAGAACCTGACGATGCAGTTACTGGCCTCTACGGTCAGGGGCAATTATGACTAAGGTCAGGTTGGGTATAAGGTTGTAAAATGGAGTGTGATTAGTAATAAACGTGTATGTTTACTGACCATGTGTTTATTGGCCAGTAGATGTGATGTGATGTCCCTCTTGGGGAGTTTAAACAAATATAAAAAGTAGTACAATTTGTAAAGTGTACAGTTGTTCAGGGTAGGTGTTTACAAAGATAAAGGACTCTGAGCACAGCTAGATCTCACCTGGTGAAGACCTGGAACGGACCTCGTCGGGCAAGGCCGCTGGCCAAGAGCAGAACAGAACAGATGATGGGGTTCCTGCGGGCCTAGGCTTTAAGGCCTTCCCCCACTGCCTTGTCAGCATTTCCTCATAGCTGTCGCTCCATTTACCGTGTTTAATGTTTATATTTCGTAAGCGTGGCCGTCAGCAGTATGCCGGTCCCGCTTGTGTCTGAAGAAATGCATGAGGCTTATGGTCTACCAATGCAGGTAGTTTTGGTAAAAGATGGCGGGGTGGGTCTCAGGGGGTACTGCCCCCAGGCTGTACAATACCTCTTTGTTTGTAACCCTATCTATCCATCTGATCTTCATCATTCTCCTGTAACACCACATTTCAAATGCTTCAATCCTCCTCTTTTCTGCTGCACCAATAGTCCAAGTTTCACTTCCATAGAGCGCCACTCTCCAGACAAAGGCTTTCAAAAATTACTTCCTAATACCTAAATCTATATTCGATGTCAGCAGATTCCGTTTTTTGCAGAAATGCTTTCTTTGCCAGAGCCAACCTACTTTTTATATCCTCTTTGCATCGTCCATCACTGGTTATTCTGCTTCCTAAGTAACAGAAGTCTCCTACTTCCTTCAGCTTTTCACCTGCCAATTTGATCTCCATAGAGGTTTCTGATTTATTTCGGCTGCATTCCAGTATTTTTGTTTTACATTTATTTATTTATTTTCATCGTGAATTCTTTCCGTAAGACGGAGTCCAAACCATTCAGAAACTCATTCAAATCCTCAGGCTTGTCGGCCAAGATGACGATGTCATCAGAAAATCTCAGAGTTGAAATTATTTCTCCTTGAATTTTCGCTCCCACTTTAAATTTTTCTCTAATTTCCTTCATTGCTTGTTCAATGAAAGATTGAAAAGTATGGGTGATAAGTTGCAGCCTTGCCTTACACCTATCTGAATACGAGCTTCTCTCTTATGTCCTTCAACTCGAATGACTGCTGTCTGGTTTCTGTACAGATTGTAGATCACCCTCCTATCCCTGTACTTTATTCCCATCGAATTCAAAATTTCAAACAATTTAGTCCAATCAACGTTATCAAAAGCCTTTTCTAAGTCTACAAATGCCATGAACGTTCTCTTATCTTTCCTTATTCTACCTTCCAAAATCAGCTTAAGACTTAGTACAGCTTCCCTTGTTCCTACATTTCTCCTGAAACCAAACTGGTCTTCACCCAACTCCGTTTCTATCTGGCTTTCAATCCTCTTGTAAATTATTCTAGACAGGATCTTTGAAGCATGAGTAATCAAGCTGGTTGTACGGTAATCTTCACATCTGTCAGCTCCCACTTTCTTTGGTATAGGGATGATTACATTCTTCTTGAAATCAGGGGGTAACTCACCTGTCTCATAAATCCTACACATCAAGTGAAATAACCTGATCAGACCTTTCATCTCCTATGCAGCGTAGCAACTCAATCGGTATATCATCTATGCCTGGTGCTTTGTTCCTGCTTAAGTCTTCCAAAGCTCTATCAAATTCTGATCTCAATATTAAATCTCCTTTCGCATCCTCATCAATTTCCTCCTCCCTTTCCTTTACATGATTCTCAATCTCCTTTCCCTTATACAAACTCTCTATGTAAGCTTTCCATCTCTCAACATTTTCTTCCCTATCTGTTAGAGGCTTTCCATTTGTGTCCTTAATATTACAGCACTTAGTCTTCTTTTCCCCAAAAGTATTCTTAATCCTTCGATAAGCTGTGTCTACTTTTCCTAATTTCAGACATTTTTCTATACCTGCACATTTCTCTTTCAACCATTCTTCTTTCGCTTCCTTGCACTTCTTGTTAACCTCATTTCTCAGACGTCTGTATCCTGCTTTCCCCTTTTCATCTCTTACATTCTTGTGTTTCCGCCTTTCATCCATCAATTCTAGTATATCCTGAGTGATCCACGGTTTTCTACCTATTCTTTTTTCCTACCAATGTTTTCTTCTGTGAATTTTGTTATTTCATTCTTCAAAAGTGCCCATTCGGCTGCAATTGATGTTTGTTTAGGGTTTTTCAATAGTCCTTCCTTTATACTCTTCTTGAATCTTTCGTTTATATCCTTATCTTTCAGTCTGTCCATTGCCCACCTTTTGGGCTTTTGACATTTCTTCAGTTTCTTCAACTTTAATCTGCATTTCATTACAACCAGATTGTGGTCAGAGTTTATGTCAGCACCAGGATATGTTTTACAATAAAAAATCTGGCTTCGAAACCTCTGCTTGACCATAATGAAGTCGATATTGTAACGCCCTGTATCTCCTGGTCTCATCCATGTGTATATTCTTCTATTGTGGTTATTGAATAAGGTGTTAGCTATGACCAATTCATGCTCGGTGCAGAATTATACCAGCCTGCTTCCTCAATCATTCTTTTCACCTAATCCGAAATCTCCTACTATCTTCCCTTCTCTCCCTTTTCCAACCACAGCATTCCAATCTCACGTTACTATAACATTTTCATCAACCTTGATATACCTCAGAATTTCGTCTATTTCTTCGTAGACCTTTTCAACATCGCCATCATCAGCTTGACTGGTTGGCATATAGACTTGTACCACTGTGGTGCACGTAGGTTTAGTATTGATTTTTGCTACAATAATCCGTTCACTATATTGCTCATAATATTCCACTCGCTGTCCAAGTTTCCTACTCAATATGAGGCCAACCCCTGCTTGGCCATTGTTTGATTTAGTGCTAATGACCCTATAGTCTCCTGACCAAAAGTCCTGTTCTTCCTGCCAGCGCATTTCACTAATCCCAACCAAATCCAACCTCAACCTATCCATTCCCCTTACTAAGTTTTCTAACCTTCCACTTCCTAGCAGACTTCTAACATTCCACGCTACGATCCGTAGAATGTCAGATTTCCTCTTTGTCACTTCTGTGATGTTAACCCCCTCTCGAGTAGTCCCCACCCGGAGATCCGAACGGGGGACTAGTTTACCTCCGGGGGGCGTGGTGGCTCAGCGGTCTAGCTGTATGCCTCTCACCAAGGCGGTCCAGGTTCGATTCCCGGTCAATGCATGTGAGATTTTCGAAGTGAAATGCCATGTCCTGTGGTTCGGATTCCACGTAAATAGTAGGTCCCGTGGCTCATAATCACAAAATTCACGGTCACGTAAAACTACAATCTTCCTTCCTTCCTTCCAGTTTACCTCCGGATTGAAATTTTACAAGGGAGGAGGCCATCATCACATGTAATTATGCATAGTGAGGTGCATATCCTCGGGAATAGCATACGGCTGTAGTTTCCCGTTGCTTTCAGCCGTGCAGCAGGACGCAGTGTAGCCATTATTTGGCTTATATTATCAATATCTTAACCGTCTATAAGACTAGTAAAGAATTGATTTATTCTGAAAGGCTGCTACTCCCTTTCAGAATAAGTAAAGAGCAATTCTACTAACAAAAATACTAACCTTCTACCGTACTAACAATTAAATACCAAAATTCTACTAACAAAAATAAAAATACTAAAGTTTCACCAACAACAAATACTACCACTAAAACAGTCTGTCACCAGGCACACTCACATGCACCCTCACACATCACAGTCTATTGAAACAATGAACTATAACTAATAAACAATGCAACTGCAACCAGACACACTCACACACCACAGTCTAATAGAACAATGACATATATCTAATAGACAAACTAACTACCTACTTACAACTAAAACTAACTACATCCTTTCTGTACTGTTATTTGAATTGACAATATTTACAAAATGCAATTTAGATAGAAAATACTTACAAAATGTAATTTAGATTCAAAATTGTCACAAAATGCAATTTAAGGGGGACGTATGCAAAATTGCACTCCAGTAAAAAAAAGTATTTTAACTCCCAGAGTTTTAAATTGTAGCAAATTTTAATGGGACTTGGCATAAAAAGGGGACATACATCCCTAAATGGGGTTGTAACTGCAACGTCCTTACTATCCATTAACGTCAACCAAATTTTGTATGTGCATTCTATACCTTAAGAGATGGAACTAAGAATATATTCATAGTCACCAGGGCAGCCAACTGTAGAAAGTAACTCTAATAGGCTACTCTATTTCAGGTGTATTTCAAATTGCAGTACTATGAAATGTTAGTATTACCAACTTGATTATTCTAAATATGTCTATTTATTACCTTTAGCCAATATATGCTGTACATTGTGACCGTCCTCAGCGTAATATAGGATATGTAAAAGTGCAATAACATACACACAATAACATTTAACTAAAATAGAGGATTCTAAAATATCCTTGTTCCAAATTAATATGCTTTATCAGATTTCGAAGATTTTAAATCGTTTTCGATGTCCACACCAATTTCCTTCATCCAGATGTCTTTGGATCAGCGACACTTTTCCGTTATTTTCTGATTTATGCTCTATATTGTTCACTGTAAGAGAAGGATGTAAACGAAAGATTCAAGAAGAGTATAAAGGAAGGACTAATGAAAAACCCTAAACAAACTTCAATTGCAGATGAATGGGCACTTTTGAAGAATGAAATAACAAAATCCGCAGAAGAAAACATTAGTAGGAAAAAAGAATAGGTAGAAAACCGTGGATCACTCAGGATATACTAGAATTGATGGATGAAAGGCGGAAACACAAGAATGTAAGATATGAAAAGTGGAAAGGAGAATACAGACGTCTGAGAAATGAAATTAACAAGAAATGCAAGGAAGCGAAAGAAGAATGGTTGAATGAGAAATGTGCAGCTATACAAAATTGTCTGAAATTAGGAACAGTAGACACAGCTTATCGAAGGAATAAGAATACTTTTGGGGAAAAGAAGACTAAGTGATGTAATATTAAGGACACAAATGGAAAGCCCCTAACAGATAAGGAAGAACAGGTTGAGAGATGGAAAGCTTACATAGAGTGGTATATTGGCTTTCACGGCCGGTGAATTAAAACTCAGCAATTCTTCTAGGTTTGTGCCGTGTCCTATGTGGGGTTTCGCCTAGGACACCAAGCTGGCTCATCGGCAGGCTCTTGGTGTCCCCGCCCAGACCCCCACAGGAGTATCGAACTGCGCGATACCTCATGCCCTTGTATATTATTCCCAAAACTTAAAATGTGCATAAGAATATTTAGCAATGGTGAGATTTGAAGCCAGCTCCCAAAAACAAGACGATTATCTACTACGCACTTAGACCATGGCGAAACGGCTACTTGTACCTTTAGCTTGCCTGAACGCGTATGAGATGTGATACAGCTTTCCACTTCGTTGATTCATTCACGTTTTTTATCAGTAAGCCACCGTACCTAGCGTCAATTTCGTATCCAACTGAAACCGTATCATTGGCATGTTTTTTGTACATGCCCGTATGACAGATGCTTTGAATTATCACTTGTCGCACAAATGTTTTTGTAAAAGTCTTGCTTCCATGTCGTCATAAATCTTGTAAAGTCGTTTAGGGTCATTGTGGCTTGGCTATTAACGGGGAACTGTCGACCATATTGGCATCAGACTTTGGAAGTGTGGCCCAAAACTAAAATTATAAGGGGTGGCTGATTCACCTGGTATATGGAACTTGAATATACAGCCTTGAAATAAGGATAACACGTTAGTTGTGACTTAAACTTTCTTGTGAAAGGTTGTTGTCATCATCATGGTGAAACAAAGATTTGTGGTAAAAAAGACTAAAACCAATACCTTGTCCTTGCCAAATCATGGGGTTAAGGCATTGGTGGACAGGTCCTTGCGAATGAAGAAAATAAAATATAATGTGTTCGACGATAAAGAAAGCCCTTCGAGCAGCACAGAGACATGTTATTCCAAAACGTCAGCGACAGGGTTCAAAACAAGGGCGAGTGATTCTTGTTCCAAACGAACGGGATTTTTACCTACTTTATTCGCTGGTCTGGCTGCCCTGGGTTCACTTTTGGGCGGTGCCAGTGCTGTGGCTAAAACCATTAAAGCTGTACAACAGGGTAAGCAACAATTGAAAGAAAGTCAGCAACATCATGAAACGTTGGAAGCGATTGCCATGGGGGCTAGAAACACCGATCTAAAGCCAGTCTTTTAACAACAAGGATTTGGGATTTCGCCATTTTGAAATTAAAAAAATAACCTCAGTCATTAACATGTGGAAAGCTATGCCAAACAACTAAAGCCTTCTCATTTTCAAGGTGTGTTTATGCGGAACCAATTACCCCCCACGACCCTGGAAACAGGAATGTGCAATTCTAAATCTACATGATGACCAAAGGCCAGGAACGCATTATGTAGCCTATGTAAAGGGGGGATCCATGGTATGGTACTGTGATAGTTTTGAAAAACTACCACCGCCCATGGACCTAGTGGCCTATTTTGGAAACAGGACCAAGATATATTATAATGTAAAACGTGAGCAAACGTTTCACAGCCAAGAGTGTGGGCGTTTGCGTTTAATGTTTTATACATGACACATATAGTAAAAATACTGGAAAGGATATTAGAAAGAATAATGAGAAGAAAGGTGGAAGGAGAGTTGCAAGAGGAACAGTATGGCTTCAGGAGTGGAAGATCCACAGTGGACCCAATCTTTAGCTTGAGGCAGGTGATGGAAAAGAACTGGGAATATGGAGAGGATTTGATCATGGCTTTCATAGATCTAGAAAAGGCATATGATAGTGTCCCCAGAGAGAAGGTATGGGAAACCATGGTTAAGAAGAGACTGGGTAGAGAAATGTTGGAAATGGTGCAAGCAATGTACAACAACTGTGTTAGCAGGGTACTGACCCCAGTTGGAAAGACAGATTGGTTTAGGAACAAGACTGGACTAAGACAGGGGAGCGTGCTGTCACCTCTCTTGTTCATAATGGTGATGGACGAAATTGTAAAGGAAACAAAGGAAGCATATGGACATAAAGAAATGAAGTTACTGTTAATTTCAGATGATATTGTGGTCTGGGGAAGGAACACCGAAGAAGTGCAAAAACAACTAAATGCACTGAACGAAAATATTCAGTAGTACGGCCTGAAAATCAGTATAGAGAAAAGCAAGACCATGGTGATGACAAGAGGGGAAAGACAAGGAAAGGGCATTGTGAAAATTGGAAGTCAGAGTTTGGAAATTGTGGACACGTTCAAATACCTAGGAAGTGAATTGATGAAAACTGGTAGGTTGGACATGGAGATTGGCAGAAGAGCACAGCAGAGCAATGCATTCTATCAAAGTGTAAGAAAACTTGTTTGGGATAAGGAAGTACCAAGTTAAAGCAAGGAGGTAATGTATAAAGTGTACTATGTTCCCATATTAACTTATGCAGCCGAGACTTGGACCCTGACATGCAGGCAAGAGAGTAGAATCCAAGCCAGTGAAATGAAATTCCTAAGAAGTATGATAGGAAAGACAAGGAAAGACAGAGTGAGGAATGAAGATGTTAGGAAGGAAGTTGGGATGGGAAAACTAAATGAGAGAATTGAGAAGAATAAACTAAGGTGGTTTGGTCATGTAAAGAGGATGGAGGAAAATAGAATACCAAGACAGATGCTGGAGGCAAAGTGCAAGGGTAAGAGAGCAAGAGGAAGACCTAGAACAAGGTGGATTGATTCAGTGAAGAACAGCATCAGAAAAAGAAATCTGGACTGGGACAAGATCGTGGAAGAACAATGGTGGAAGGAAAGAGGAAAGTGGAGAAGTGCCATAAATACCCCGACCCGGCAGGAGCTGGATAAGGGGAAATGATGATGATGATATGACACAGAATAAGCAAAAACGTCGACAGTATGTCGGCAAAATTAAGACGTTTACACTGCATGGACGTGGACCTTAAGTCAGCCTAGACTTTTTCCCGCCTATTGAATTGAGTGAAAGACCTTATGGTTTGGGACTTGTTTCTCTTGAAACATACAATAGAATATACAACATACACAAAAATGTGGACAACAAGTTTTACTATAATGATTCTGAGCTCACTCTAAACCCTGGCGGATATACAATAGAAGATATTTATGAACACATTTATGTGGTGCTGATCAACGGATATGGTTTAAAGTCATTTCTTGATGGGACACACAAGTTTGAACTTACAGGAAATACCAACACTAATCGCTGCAGTATTTTCTCTGAGTTTAAGATTGACTTTGAATCACAACCCGATTCCCTTGGCCCTTTACTAGGATTTAAACCACGTGTGTTGGAGCCCAACAAATAACAAGTTAGTTCTAAAGCCACTATGAAGTTGGTGTATAAAGCAACAACACCGTCTAGGAATGGTGTTAGTTGTTTACCACGAGAATAGACGTCCACATCTAAGAAAAAGCAGATTTTACCCCATTTAGGTTACCATTTCAACCTCCATGATGAATTCTATCCTAGAGGTAGTGAACCGCATCGAGGAGCAAGATGGGGTGGTAAGAATTGAAGCCCATTCCTATCAAGCTCAAACACCTGGACTAAATAACAATGATGAAATTCAATTTGTTAACAACAACCAAGATATTTACACCCTACCGCATGAAAGTGTCATTCAGATTGAAGGTCGACTCACCAAAGCCGATGGCTCTGCACCCACCACATCCAAGTTAGCCAACCATGCTTTTGCCTTTTTGTTTTATGAGGTGCGGTATGTAATTAACGATATTGTGGTGGATAGCTCTAGAAATGTGGGTATTTCAAGTGTCATGAAATTATACCCCTCTTATAGTGAGGAAGAGGGAAAAACACTTTGCATGGCAGGTTGGTCACCTGACTCAACCAATGACTGGATGGTACACACGGATAGCACCTTTACTGGATTTTTACCTCTTAAACCACCGGGTGAGTTAGCCGAGGTCGTTGCGGCATGACTGTTGGCAGTCGCTCACATCCGGGAGGCAAGGAGGTTCGAATCCCCCTGACGGCAACCTTGAAGATGGTCTTCTGTGGTTTCCCATCTTCCTTCCAGGCAAATGCCGGGGTTGGTCCCTAACTATAGGCCACAGCCGCTACCTTCCAACTCCTCGACCCTCCCTTTCAACTTTCCACCCCAACGGTACTTGTAGCTCACCCATTGGGTGTCCGTCTCGAAGCAGCTACAAAACTGGCGAGCCGAACATGTCCTCGGACACTCCCGGCACTAAAAGCCATACGCTAAAAAAAACCTCTTAAACCTATTTTGGGCTTTGCTGAAGATCATCAGCGTATTGTGGTCAACGCAAGGCAAATGCTTTATCTGGTTAGAGACAGGAGAGATAATAATGCACTCAAGGGAGCTGTAGATAGACCCATAAATTCAAAAATTCAACTATAACGAATGCTATGGAAAGTACCCCGTGTAATCCTTGCCGATAGCAAAAAAATGGACATGCTCAGAATTGTGGGAAGAGATATGCCTTTACCCATGGAATTTAGAAGCTGGGCGCTTCATGAGTACCCCTTATTTCCCACCGCCAACACATACAGTTGGTCTGTAAAAACAGCACGCTATGCAGAGTGACCTCTCTACATTATCGTGGGTTTTCAAACCAATCTCAAGTATCAAGAAACCAAAGATGCTACGCAATTTGATCACCTGCAATTGTGAAATGCATGTCTTTTCCTCAATGGAGCTGTTTGTCCCTATGAAGGACTGGATTTGGATTTTTCAAAAAATAAGTTTGGCCCCCTGTGCGACTTCTTTTCTAAATTTAGATGGTCGTATTATCAAAAAGAGAATTGCCCCATGTTGTTACCCCAAGCGTTTAAGACAAGGGCGGCACTGATTGTCTTTGACTGTTCCTACTTGGAAGAGTCTGTCAAGCAATCCAGTATTGACATTCGACTAGATTTTGAATCGCATGACAATGTTCCAGCCAATACCACGGTCTACTGTTTGATCATTCATCACAAACAAGTCAACTAGTATCCACTGTCCAACCAAGTGACGGGTGTATAAATAACAGGCCAACCCACGTCTAGCCGCTCAGTCATGCATTGCTTTAAAGCCTCAACAGGTGTCACACCGATGAATTTAAAATCTAAGGAACAACGTTTCAAGACCATTGCGACATGGCCTGTGCCTTTCATAAACCCTCAAGCCTTGGCAGCTGCTGGTTTCTATAATTTTAAAAAAGTCCTCTCGGCACGCCGGAAGGCGGAGGTAGATTTCACCGGACGAACTTGGGGATAGGCGAAAATAGGCAGAATATGCAGGTTTTCGTAGAAGGATCAGACCTCATTTATTGCGAGAAGATATTTTATAATTGGAGCATAATTAACTTTGTTTTTCGTCATTTTATGCTTATTTTAAACATTTTATTGTCTTATGGGAACGGTAACCTTCTTGTCATTTGGGGTCCATTTTTATACGTGTGGTCACACTGTCCTTATGCAAGGTTTCGACACTGATGTGTGTCTATGTAACGGTCTGTTACTTCTTCACGCAAAATTATATCTCCCGCAGAGATTTTGGTTGGTTGCTCAGTTTAGGGGCTGCGACAACGCGGTCATATAACCCCGAGTACTTAGGGATGGCTGTATTAGTCTGTAATTCAGGTAAGGACTGCAGACGGTCAATTTCAAGCAGTAGTTCCTAATGTTGGTACCAGGTACTACCGTCAACGAAACCTAGCTGTGAACTTGGCTACTAGATGCCACCGCAACCAGCAACTCGCAACGAACGTTGGAACTTCCCCTCCAAAGGAAAGCATACTGAGGGATTTTTAGCGCTCTTAGAAAATCCGACGACTTCGGCCGACTTTGAACTCGCGACCTTGGGCATAGACATTCAGCATGCTACCAGTTACGTCACCGAAGCCGCTTCAGACTTAGTCAGATGAAAATCTGAATCTGATCTCGTGCAAGTGCGTTATCTTGGCAACGTCTGATGGCTCATCCCTCATCAATTTAGTAGTGTTGCCATGGCAACCACTGATAGCTCTTGGCATTTTCTTATAATTCAGAAATAATTTTTCTCATCCCATGGCATAATGGTGGGTCACATCAAAAATTATTTCAGACAAAAGTTTTAGGTAATTATTATGGGAATATTGTCCATTTTGTACGGTTTTGATATTGTGCCTATTAAGAGAGATATGATTAATGTTTCCCGAAAAACCCACCTTTTCCCACCCCTTTGGTCAATGGTTGGTGCTATAAGAAAACTCTTCAAACATAAATGTTTGGGCTTTATACGACACATAGTATGAACGTTGAACGGATTCGATATGTCACATATTAAGAGAGTTATAGCAATATTTCACTTTTTCGAAAAAAGCCCCCCATTTTCACCCCCTTCGACCGATTTAGCCCAGTAACGAACTCGACCAAAATTTTATAGGTATACATATTCGGTAAAAAATTCAAAGTCATTGGTGCAAAATTACGGCAGTTATCGTGTCCACAAGAAAGTGATATATATACATACATAAATTATATATAAACATTTGAACTGACGGTGGTTTTGGGGTCTGGGGGATGTGAAACGCGAAGATATGTCGAAATTTTCCGGAAGTCGAAACATGGTACCCATTGCAATAGTTAGCTTTCTAATGAAATCTACCTCTGGTTGGTTCCTCAGTTTAGGGGCTGCGACAACGCGGTCATCTAACCCCGTGTACTTTGGGTGAGTGTAGAATCTGTCTGATACACGGTGTGAATTGTAATGGCTGTATTAGTCTTAATTCAGGTAAGGACTGCAGACGGTCAATTTCAAGCAGTAGTTCCTAATGTTGCTACCAGGTACTACCGTCAACGACACCTAGCTGTGAACTTGGCTACTAGATGCCACCCCAACCAGCAACTCGCAACGAACGTTGGAACTTCCCCTCCAAAGGAAAGCATACTGAGAGATTCTAGCGCTCTTAGAAAATCCGACGACTTCGGCCGGCTTTGAAACCGCGACATTGGGCATAGAACTTCAGCATGCTACCAGTTACGTCACCGAAGCCGCTTCCCACTTTGTCAGGCGGCTTCGGTGGCGTAGTCGGTAGAATGCTGAGCTTCTATGCCCAAGATAACGGGTTCAAACCCGGCCGAAGCCGTCGGATTTTTAAGAGCGTTAAAAATCCCTCAGTATGCCTTCCTTCGGAGGGGAAGTAAAGCCGGCGGTCCCATAACATAGATTTATGGCATGTTAAAGATCCTTCCACTAATTGCACCTGTGTGAAGCTAAATTGGATAGGTTAAGAATGTATACAACGCTCTTAGGTTTCTATGTTCGTTGCCAAGAGCCGACTGCGGCGGCGTCTAGTAGCTCAGTTCTGAACTTGGCCTTGTAGTCGTTGACAGTGGCGCTTGGCGGCAAAAGTAGGAACTAGCTGAAAAATTGTTAGTTGCAGTACTTAAATTAACAAACAGATAACACACACTAATACAGTAATCACAATTAACACCGGTTATCAGACAGATTCTACACACACCCAAAGTACACGGGGCTACATGACCGCGTTGTCGCAGCCCCTAAACTTAAGAACCAACCAATCACTTAGTCAGATGGAAATACTGAATCTGATCTCGTGCAAGTGCGTTGTCATGGCAACGTCTGATGGCTCATGCCTCATCAATTTAGAAGTGTTGCCATGGCAACCTCTGATAGCTCTTGGCATTTTCTTATAATTCCGAAATCATTTTTCTCGTCCCTTGGCGTAATGGTGGGTCATATCAAAAATTCTTTCAGACAAACGTTTTAGGTAATTATTAGGGGAATATTGTCCATTCTGTACGGTTTTGATATTGTGCCTATTAAGAGAGATATGATTAATGTTTTCCGAAAAAAAACACTTTTTCCCACCCCTTTGGTCAATGGTTGGTGCTATAAGAAAACTCTTCAAACATAAATGTTTGGGCTTTATACGACACATAGTATGAACGTTGAACGGATTCGATATGTCTCATATTAAGAGAGTTATAGCAATATTTCACTTTTTCGAAAAAAAAGCTCCCCATTTTCACCCCCTTCGACTGATTTAGCCCAGTAACGAACTCGACCGAAATTTTATAGGTATACATATTCGGTAAAATATTCAAAGTGATTGGTGCAAAATTACGGCAGTTATCCTGTCCACAAGAAACTGATATACATATCTTTATATATATAATTCTTCGACACGTGTGTATGTGACTGAACTCCACCTAAACCACTGGATCGATTTTGATAAAATGTTGTATGTATATTAGAGTGGGTCCATGTATGGTTTAGATTCACAATTGGACCCGGTAGGTGGCGTAGTGACCAAAATGTAGCATGAACACAGTTTTAGAACTGTACCTTTACAGTCAACAAAACGAAAACTGTCGTCATGGAAACCGCTAGCCTTAGTGGAAACTAAAGTCCCACCTCAACAGGGTCTTCTTTCCCCACTATTTCTCCCAAGCTACTTCTCTTGACAGTGGTTTCTTCTGAAAAGTTCTTGAACAATTGGCTTTCTGAGAATAATTCATAGTTATATTTTGTACCATTGATGGCGGTGATGTCGAATTCTTGGTATTTGACGTAGGCTTCAAAACATGCACAAATCATTTGCATCGTAGAGCATGGCATTGTTTGGACATTTCAATAACGGCTCATAGAAAATAAACAACATGTAAGTTTGTCTGAGTGGGTCCCTGTATGGTTTAGATTCCCAATTAGACCCAATAGGCAGCGCACGATTAGGTTCGACAAATGAGCAACGACGCGTGAAGCGTTTAAAAAAGTCCCGTATGCGTTCATATACCATTCGTCCGATAGCAAGGAAACTTGGGTGAGATGTTGTGTCCACTCCAGGGAAGGTTTCTGGCTTAGTAAATCCATTTTACAATAGGTAGTGCATGAGTAGATTCAACAAATGAGCGACAACGCGCGATGCGTTTCAACAAAGTCCCATATGCGTTCATATACCATCCGTTCAATAGCAATGAAACTTGGGTGAGATGTTGTGTCCACTCTAGGGAGGGTTTCTGGCTTAGTAAATCCATTTTACAACAGGTAGCGCATGAGTAGATTCAACAAATGAGCGACGTCGCGCGAAGCGTTTCAAAAATGTCCCGTTTGCGTTCATATACCATCCGTCCGATAGCAATGAAACTTGGGTGAGATGTTGTGTACACTCCATGGAAGATTTCTGGCTTAGTAAATCCATTTTACAATAGGTAGCGCACGAGTAGATTAAACAAATGAACGACGATGCGCGAAGCGTTTCAACAAAGCCCCGTATCCGATCATATCCCATTCGTCCGATAGCGATGAAACTTTGGTGAATCGTTGAGTACACTCCATGGAAGGTTTCAGGCTTAGTAAATCAATTTTAGAATACGTATAGCATGAGTATATTCAACAAATGAGTGACGGTGCGCGGATCGTTTAAACAAAATCCCGTATGCGTTCGTTCATAAATGACATTCATCCGATTGCTATGAAACTTTGATGAGTTATTGTGTACACGCCAGGGAAGGTCTTCGGCTTAGTAAATCCATTTTACAATAATGGTAGCGCACGAGTAGATGTAACAAGTGAGTGACGACGCGCGAAGCGTATCATCAAAATCCCGTATGCGTTCATATACCATTCATCGATTGCGATGAAACTTTGATGAGTTGTTGTGGACACTTACGTGAAGGTTTCTAACTTAGTAAATCCATTTCACTGTAGTTGGCGCACGTGTGGATTCGACAAATGAGTGACAGCGCACGAATCATTTAAACAAAATCCCGTATGCGTCATATGCCGTTCATCCGATTGCGATGAAACTTTAGTGAGTTGTTGTGCAGGCTCCCACGAATGTTTCTAAATTAGTATATCCTTTTCACGATAGTTTAGGGGCAGTTAACGGAAATTGAAAAAAAAAATATTGTGTATCCAAAAGCACTTCATGAAACAAAATTACAACCCCAACACTTTCTTTGATTGGCATTTCAACTCATGCCGGGTACCGCTTGTATACATATATACATACATAAATTATATATAAACTTTTGAACTGACGGTGGTTTTGGGGTCTGGGGGATGTGAAACACGAAGATATGTCGAAATTTTCCGGAAGTCGAAACATGGGACCCATTGCAATAGTTAGCTTTCTAATGAAATCTACCTAAAACAAGAGATCAAGTGAAATGTGTGTTTTGTTCCATTACCATAAACCAATGGGAAGAGAGTGATGAACCTATGAAAGAACATCAGCGCTGGTCACCAGCCTGCCCCTACCTGTGTAAAATGGAGGTGGGTAATATACCTTGCCATTCAAGCTACCCCTCACTAGTGCCTCTAAGTCATGAAACACGTTATGCTACGTGTGGACCTTATGGCGTCAACGGTGCTTCGATGAGCAGGCTACAGTCAAAAACACCCAGTTTAGAGACACTGGGACATCATCAGTGTTATGAACGTTATAAACACAAAAGAATGTATTGTTGTATGAGTTGGTACTGTCCCTATCCCAGAATGACAAAAGCATGTAAAACTTGTTATGACAATAAATTAATGTAATTTTAAAAAAAATGTTGTTTTTGTTGTTATTTCTCATGTTCCCTGTCATACCCTGTCTTTTTTTAAACTAGAATGGGATGTAAGTCAATGTCATGGGTACACGTTAGTCATTGATCGTCAGTCCGTGGTCAGTTGGACTTGGTCCAGACAAGTGTGAACATGTTGCGCACACTGATTGTGGATTGCCAAGGGTTTAATATTGGAGATAAGAAAATTATATTTAAAAAAGTGGCCATGATTGATTGTTCTATCTTTTGGATATCACAAGCTATCCATTTAATATTTAAACCACCCTATGATTTTAATTTGTTGTGTGAGAAAAATCGTATTCAAAACCCAGTGGATTGAAAATCATAGGCAACTAGACTGGAATCAAGGAACCATTTCATATAAGCACCTGGACATGGTCATGCAAGCCCACTTGTCCTCTGCCCATGTGGTATTTGTAAATGATAAAGAAAACTGCCAATGTCAACAACCATTTTTAGTGCCTTACTGTCAATGTATCGATGTAATGGACTTGGGATGCCCCTCACTGCAAACACTCATGGATCGCTGTTCCTGTGGTAACATTACCCAAAAAGCCCTGGCCCATGTGTGGCAATTGTTTCATTGGCTAACCACCAATGCTTGTTGGGAGTTGTTAAATAAAATTAAAACTCAAGATTTGCCTGTGAATGACACCAGTGAGATTTCTACAAGCGACGTGTAAACATCTACAGCACGCAATACCATGGAGAAAGGGGATGCTACTGATAAAGCGATTGGGAAGTAATTTGTATGCAAAAAGAAACTAGACAATTTACTAAAGAGGAATTATTGGCACTCCCCAAGTCGTTCATTTATTATGTGGCAGCGAGTGCAGGGAAAGAAATCTGGCAGCATGTACCAAAATAATGGACTCAAGACCCTGCGTTAAGTGAATTGCAACGATGTACGCATTATGACACCATAAGCAAGTGGCCATGGCAAAAATACCCTCTATGCGACGGTGTGCTACTTGCCAGCTAGTCAAACTCTGTCACGGTCATAAAAGTCCGTGTAAAGATTTTGTGTCATCATTCCACGGGTGTAATAGGGAGAAAAGCAACAACAACAACAACAACAACAAACATCGTCTCCAAAAGAGGAGGAAGATCAAGCCTTTTCGCCATCAATGGTAAAGGATATGCCATACCTGTACTGGCAATGGAATCATTGACAAAATTATTCAATGCATACCTTTTGAAATCCACCTTTTTGGTTATCGTTTTTTGTGAGCCTAGAACTCATCTTGAAGAACATTTGCAGCGTGGTATTGTATCCATTAATCTTTTGGATCAAGCATGCAAAGAACATAAACTTTCTTATCGTCATAGTCGTTCTGGTTTAAGATGTGTGGCGGATAAAGTGTTGTTGAAAAAAGCTAAACAACGTTTGACATCGTGTGATGCCTCAGTGGGAGAGAGGTTGGCAGCCCTCAATTTGATTAGTGCTATAAAAAGAAAGTTAATGATGCATGGACATGAACATTGAGGAATTGAGGATTGAGGAATTGGTATTTGTTTGTATTCTATTTTTTTGTAAATCCCTATGGCTACGAAATAAGAACAAAGTTTTCCAGAGCATGATGGTTTTTTTTTTTTTTTTTTTTTTTAATGGTGATAGGCATTTGTTGATTTCTCATTTTTTAGCCTATTTTCAATTTTGAAAAAATAGGCTTATGAGATCACCTTTTGTCCGTGTGTGTGTGCGTGTCTGTCTGTGTGATTCGTGTGTGTGTCCCCCCTAATAAAATCTAAACGGCTGGAGCGATTTCAATGAAACTCGGAAAGTTCATAGCACTATTCCCGGCGACCTCGACCGTGCCCTTCAAATTTTGTTACGACTCACCAATCCAACATGGCGGCTGTGCGAAATATTTCACCAGCATTCAATATCTCCGACACTATTACCGATATTACCCTGACATTTTCTATGGTGATAGAGGGAACTACTATAAGTTCACTTATGTGACTTTTGAAAATCTGGTAACTACAAAACCAACATGGCGGCCAAGCGAATTTGCGACTTTTAAATAGACGTTTCTCGCGATTTGACCAACCAAACGCAATGAAACTTGGTACAGTATATGTTTATATACTTTGTAATGGACCGACATCTAACTTCGTTCAATTGTTTACAAAATCATATGATGGTGGATGTGCGAAATATTTCACCGGCATTCTATATCTCTGAAACTATTAGCGGTAAAACCCTGAAATTTTGTACGGAGATAAAGGGCACTACTGGAAGTCCATCTATAAGACTTTCAAAAACCGGTTAACTACAAAACGAACATGGCGGCCAAGCGAATTTAAAAATTTTAAATAGACCTTTCTCGCCATTTAATGTTCCAAGCGCACTGAAACCTGGCACAGGAAATATTTATACACATTGTAATCCACTGGTATCTAATTTAGTTCAATTGTTTACATAACCTCAAGATGGCGGCAGTGCGAATTTTAAAATTAAGATTTTATTTATTGTGATGTAGTCATGCGATCGAAGTGAAAGTTTGAATAATGAACCTACGCAATAATTTTCCTTTAATGGTATATGACTCTATGGCCTATACATTTAACAATCCAACATGGCGACCATCCGAAATATTTAGACGATACTGAATATCTACGAATCTATTTTAGCAATCAAACTGCATTTCTTAATGTTCATAGGGGCTATGAACTTAAGTTCACCTATAGGACTTAAAAATAACCTGGTGATCACAAATCCAACATGGCGGTGACGCGAATTATAAATATTCACATGGACGTTTTCGCAATTGAACCATCCGTGTGCAGTGAAACTTGGTACTGTAAATCCTTATACGAATGTTAATCCACTGGCATCTAATTTATTTCAATTGTTTCCATAACCTCAAGATGGCAGCTGTGAAAAATTTTAAAATCTCCTTGTTTTTTCTTGTGTCCTAATTATGCGATTGAAATTTGAATACTACACGTTCACAATAATCTGCATGTAACAGTACATAACTCTAGGACCTACATATATAAAATCCAACATGGCGACCATCCGAAATATTTAGTCGGTTCTCAATATCTACGAATCTATTACAGCAATCAAACTGAAATTGTGTATGTTGATAGTGGCAATTAACATAAGTAGGATATATGAAAATAGGCTGTATAGTTCTTCATGGAACTACTTGTTACATTTCAGACATTGCCATTTTCAAATTTTCACTTTCCATTTTTAGCCTACTTTTCACATTTTGCAAAAATGAGGAAAAAGTAGTCTTATGAGATCGGGCAAATGTGTGTGTGTCTGTCTGTCTGTCTGTCTTTCTGTCAGTCTGTCTGTCCTTCTGTCTGTCTGGCTGTGTGTGTGTCCCCCCCCTATCAACTCCTAAACGGCTGGAGCAATCAAAACAAAATTTGGTAGGAGTAAAGTTCTAGACCCGAATATCTCACGGCCATATTTGAAAATGATGTCAGTGCTACCAACTGCTAAAAAATCGCAATTGAAATTTGAGCTCCATGTTGGATATCTTGGAAGATATGAATGGGAGTTATTTCAAAATTGGCATACGTATAGATAATAATATTGCAGTTTAATTTCCAGGAGGCCATACATCGCTGTGTTGCCAAAATGATTATAAGCCTGCTGATTGGCCCAATGTTTAAATGCACATAACTTCTACACTATCAATTGGAATTCAACCAAATTTCGTATGTTGTATGCATACATAACCAGATATGACTGAGCGTATTCTTAAGACCCACCAGGGCTGCCAACAGTTAATAAATGCTCCTAATTTATTTTATCCAAATACCAATATATCAGAAAGTATGCAAGCCAATAGCTCTAAACTTTGCACACGTATAGTACCTGGCATTCTAAATGCATTTGGACTAACTAATATACGTCAGTGCTGCCAACATGATTCTAAGCCTGCTGATAGGTCCAATTTTAAAATGCATGTAACTTCTATACTAACTAATGGATTTCATTCAAAATTGGCACAACAATAGATCATATTATTTCAGTTTATTTCTGACCAATACATGCATGACATTGTTGCCAACATGATTTTACGCACGCTGTTAGATCCAATGTTTAACTGAATGTAACGTCCATGCTATTCATTGGACTTCAACCAAATTTTGTATTCTGTACCTTAAGAGATGGAACAAAGAATATATTCAGTCATCAGGGCTGCCAACTGTAGTGCTCTATTAGGCTACATTATGCAAGGTATACAGTATTTCGAAATAATTAGAAATTTCGATATTAGCAACTTAATTTCTTCATTATTCTAGATAGGTTCATATACTGTAGAATAATCATTGGCATGAAAAGTAGGCTCTTTAGTTCGTCACGGAACTTCTTGTTTTATCTTATTTTCAAGTTTTTGTATTTTGTTGATATGGAAACATAGATTTCCAATTTCTGCATATCACTGTTATCACGTTTATGATTTAGTCCATGTTGAAAGTTTAGTTTTGTAAAACACACATTTGCTGAATTCAAGTTTTGGAAATGGTCTTAATGGAAGTGATTGGCCATGGTGATAGTGCAGTCTCTTTCTGTTTGTATCCAAAAACGTAGAGGCCTACTACTGGTACTGCAGGTAAGACTGTTTTACAAAATAATGCTTATCTACCACTGCATTTCCAAAAAGAAACTACTAAAAAAACAAAACTACAGTATACTATTTACCATTTGCTATATAAATTAATTTCCCCCCACCACTCTACCTTGCTGTGTTTGCTCTGGTCAAACAATCTATGATACCTACACACAAGCTTTCTCTCTCTCTTTCTCTCACTAGTAATACATTCACACAACCATACCTGTCTTTGGAAACAAATTCAACCACACTATTTACTTCCAAAGAACATCCTTGACATGCACACTCATCCCAAAGAACTATTAGTTAAACATTTACCATTTTACCATTACAAAAAATCCTATTACTTATTTAAGTTACTAAAAATAAATAGCACCTTTGTACAGCCTTAAAACAAAATCAAACTATTTACCATTTATCATTCTCAACCCAGTCAAAATTAAAAATAAATATGTTTGCACAGGGCTTTAAAGAGCAAAAGGCCTACGTGGTTTCCACTATTTATAAAATCCACAATTTTCAAGTCCAAAAAGTACAAAATTCAAAAATACTAAATCTACTAGTTACAAAATAGCTATGATTCTAAACAATCAAACACACAAATCACACCTCCTCCTCGTTGTTATAACCCCATGGTAGACTAGTGAGCAGGTCATCCGTCCACACACGTTTGTTATCCATCGAGGCGAGGGTGCGTTTTCTCTGTTCCACAAGATACAAATTATGATTGTTGGATTGTATCTTGAACTGTTTATGAAACATAGCTTTGCCAGTTTGTGAAACCGCTAGGTAATCGTCTACAAATAGCGACTTTACCACTGCTCTACCTACGCCTTTTGCTCTTTTGGCTTCCTTACAGTCTAGTGTGCGATAGGCATACATTTTGGAAGCCCAGTCAACGAATTCCGTCATATTGGAATCACCGCATTCATCTTTTAAAACACCCATTAACTTCTTGTTGTTATGGGTAGCTGAAACATATTGTCAGCGCTATAGGAAGAGGTGTCGAAATAGTCACTATGTTCCTTCATCACGACATAGTGGTTGCAATGGGGAATGTGAAAAATGAATGAGTTCGTATCCATATACAAGAGAGATATGTCCTCAAAATATTGTTTGGCAAACTCATAGTGGAATCGATACATGACCGATTTGGAAAAGTCTAAAATGACATGGCCCAAGTAAATGGGCTTATCAATGGTCACGCTGGTCCTACTCATTTCAACGGTAGCCAAATTCTCATCGATAACGTTGATCGATTTGAAATTTGGCTTGGCAATGCACCGCCGGGCACCCCACTGCCCCTCTCAGATATTGACCAATTTAATGTCACGGTATTTGCGGATATTTTCCATGGACTTGCCATTGATGCAGTTGATCATCAATTTGAAAAGAACAATTTCAAACTGCTGTGTCGCCATTTGTCGATGCTTTGTGTTCAGTCGCATGTATGGCTCAAGCCATGCTTTTTGGGCAAAGGAAATACCCCCAATGGATTTTCTTTAACACTAAGCCTTGGGTTAGGCATTGCACCAACATTTAAATATGTAGCACATACCGAATCGGCATGTTTATCATACAAGGATGAGGGATATTCAACATCCACTTCTAACACATATCCACGACCTGTTTCATGGCTGAACTTGTTGACATCAAATTCTGACACTTGTTTGTAAGTCAGCCAAGCAAAATTCCCATAGGGCAAAGGCTGGCTCATGGCGTAGCCATACAAATTATTCACTTCGTAGTACATTACGAATCTAGTTTGTCTTGTGAATAAGAGGGCATGTAGCAATTATTCGCTTCGGCATGCAGCTGGTTAAGTGACTCAAAAACGCCGCGGATGCCCTTTTCAAAGAATAAGACCATGTCTACATCTGTAAGTAAATCCAATTCAACTTGTGTGTATTTTAAAGCTGCATCAAACGACAGGCCAGGACTTGTATAATAGTGAGCAGGGTCAAGGCCATAAATATGTTGACATAATTCACGGAATTTTTCAACCATATCTATCAGCAGCAATACATCAAGGTTTAGGTAATGCATAGCATATTTACCTAGCATCTTGATACCAAACACTCGCCAAACGTGGCATGCATGTGCATAGTATTGATCGGAAACGGTACAGGGTGTCAACTTTGAGTAATATTTATCTTGCAGTGGGAGAGTTTTCTCCTTTAACACACCCCAGTTGTTACAAAAATCAAAGAGAAAAATACCTTTTCGAATGCACAATTTAAATTGCTTAGGATTTTCAAAAAGCATTCTGGTGTATATTAATTCCTTTTCATCCAAGCCGTTGACGAGGCTGTCTAGCGAGGATGCCATAAACTTAAAGAATCCAAAAATCGAATGCAAAATTCGCCCAACCGTCATGTCAAGGCTGTAAAACGCTCATGGTTTTGAGGGATAATTGAAAACGACCCCTTGATGACATGACCAAATTCACGAATTGAAAACTGAATATCTTAATTTGCCAGATTGTGGAAAAACACACTGATAAATCGAGAAACTGGGCAATTCACATTACACATTTTGTGGGCAGCTCCACGAAATTCCCCTGTAAAGTGCGAGTAATCTCTGACAGTGTCTTCAGCACTGACCAGCGGCTTTTCACAATGGCATGTAGTAGCATGCTCATACTGTTGCTGCTGTTCTGGAGTTAGGCTCATGGGTACTGGGTGGTCCAGTAATCCCTGTACATGATCAGCCAACTTGACAAGTTGGTCCAAAATCCATGTCGCACAATGTGATCCCTTACGGGATTCATAATAGGATTGTGTGGGGTCATAGGCACACACCACGTTAAATCCTATAGCAAAGGGTTCATGTTTTTGAATGAGTGTGGTTGAGCTAATGATGGGATCTGGTTCACATCCCGCCATGGGTGTAGTGAGACCTTAAAATTCTGCATACACCACAAAAGGCACTGTGTAGCGCTTATGCATATTTTTGAATTTCAAGATAGCATTGTCCCCTTGCGGCAATACTAGCCTCACTGCTTCCTGGGATAGACAATCTACCCTATGTCATTCCAAAAGCGTAGGGGTTGTAAAATATTGTAAGCAACGATCACAAATATGTTTTACACGCTTATGCTTGGAGACTTGTCTGCTAACCAATCTACTCAAATTCTTAATGAGGCAATAGTGATTCACCTCTCTTACAGACAAATATAAAATATGAATGTGGTGTCGTTTCGGTTCTTTTGCACCATAAAGAGGACCCACAATGTCATCACTACCAAGGCCATACACCATGAATCAAAAGTCGTGGTTATCTTGTTCAAACCTATGGGTCTCGGTTAAGTCCATAGGGAACGATACATGAGTTAAATTTAAGTTTTGTTTTAATTCATCAAACTTGGCCTTGTACTTTCCTGGTCGACAACTGTCACGTTGTGCAGGCTGCAAACACAGGAAACATTTATCATCCTTTTTTTCAATGTTAATCACAGCCATTTTCAAAGCTATTGCCTGTGGTGTCCGAATAAAGCTAGACCCAGCATTGAACGGGTTGAATGGACAAATGTTAATTCACAGGTGATGGATTTTGTCTAACGCAAGACCACTGGGTCCTTGTTGCAGTTTATCAAATTTAGCAAGCAAGGCATTGACCGCGTGGGTTTCATACCACTGTTCCAAATTGTGGGCTATGAATAGCTCTTGCATTTTACTGCTAATATAAAATGTCTTTTTATGCATGACGTCCTTCTTTTCATATATGATATCGCACACCAGTTCTGTATTCACCTTTAAAGCTGTACAAATTTCATTTTTTTAAATTTCAAAACAAGATTCTAAAAATTCTTTTGGGATTAAACTTACTGTAACATTGATCACGCGACCAGAGCACACACGCGATTTGAAACAACGGTTTTGGGGTTCCCGAGTTAACGTATCGGCAGTGGTAAAAGACATCATTTTGAAAGAAAAAATATCACTCTCATCTGAATTTTCAGCTTGACAATGGTTCTCACTCTAGGGCCTCTTGGTTTTCAGCTGTTGTGGCTAAAGCCGTAAAGTTTTTTTTCCAAATATCTAAAAAGAAATATAAATAAACCACCATAAATATATCACATCCATATAGTTTATGCATTTCATAAACAAAACAAAATCAAACAGGTTATATATATACTACATGTATATATATATATATATATATAAACAAATCTCACCTTGACTTATAATGCTTTGCTTTATTCCCGTCTCATGGACTAGTGTGGTATTGGTTTCTGTCCCTCTTTCTCTCCGTCTTTCTCTCACTTTCAATCTATTTCCCACACACAAGAGGTGTACACGTTATCTACAAACAAATAAATATAACATTCATTTATCACCATATCAATCAATAAATAATTGCTTGTAAATATATATAAATCAATAAATATATAAACAAATACCTATTTCAAAACAAGGTTAAGTAGTTTCCACCAACACCAAAACTGTTAAACAAGACCAAGTGTTTCACACAACGCTGTAGCGTGTTCAAAGGTAGTATAAGTGCGAGTGAAAATGTTAACGACGTGTCTTTTATATGTCGCGTTGCATGTATAATTATTTTCTTGTTTCCCACGCTTTTACCATCCTGTTTATCAAACACGTGTACAGCTAACGTCCAAGGTCAACCAACACCTGTGTCGGGGTCATGTTTCACATCAAAGAGGATGTGACTTGTTAGCTGACATGTGGTTTCACACGTGTACACATGCATTTCGATCTTCCCTCCCACCACGGTTGTCAGATTGTTTGACCTTCAAGCGTCCTCTGCGTCTGTGTAGTTTTCCATTGCACCTCTTGTAAAGTCAGATCAGCGCATTCCAATAAGCTCAAAAAACATTCACATCCTGCTAGACTATCCCTCTCTCCAGCAAGTTTGTTTTCTCTACTCGCTTCAACCAACATATAACCAAGTTCTGTTTGTCCTTCATCTAATCATAGAATTATCATTTGTCATGTAACACATCATCGTTTATACGTTAAAGATCCCCTTCGGGGGTAAAATATCGGAAAAACTAACCCTCGCCCTGTCATAAACCGACCCGTCGAAATATCAATTGTTCTACCGAGCACAGCCACCGTGGCCGGCGACAGTCTCGTTAAAACACATGCCCAGCAGTATCGTCTCTCTTAACAACCACTCTTTATTAACATTTTAAACAGGTAATAAATAGTTTAATAAATCAATATTTTTTCAACAAAAGTGTAGTTAGGCCTTTACGCAATTTTTTTTTAGAAACATAAATACTATATTCGAAAGGGGGCGTCACCCCGAGTCCTATGACCCCTCGTACACGTCTCTAGCGTTATTGGTTTGCAGGATATAACAAAAAAGTCTAAAATCACAGTTTACCCCCAAAAATTCTGTTTCCCTCATTCTCAAAACTTTAACCTATTACAAAAACAAGTAGTTCCGTGAAGAACTATACTGCCTATTTTCATATATCCTACTTATGTTAATTGTCTCTATCTACATACAAAATTTCAGTTTGATTGCTGTAATAGATTCGTAGATATTGAGAACCGACCAAATATTTCGGATGGACGCCATGTTGGATTTTATATACGTAGGTCCTCGTGTTATGTACTGTTACATGAAGATTAATGTGTACGTGTAGCATTCAAACTTCAATGGTATGATTAGGATACACGAAGTAACAAGGAGATTTTAATAATTCGCACAGCAGCCATCTTGTGGTTATGGAAACAATTGAAATAAATTAGATGCCAGTGGATTAACATTCGTATAAGGATTTACTGTGCCCAGTTTCACTGCACTCGGATGGTTAAATTGCGAGAAACGTCCATGTGAATATTTATATTTCGCGTCGCCGCCATGTTGGATTTGTGATCACCAGGTTATTTAAAGTCCCATAGCTGAACTTAAGCTCATAGCCCCTAAGAACATAAAAAAAATTAAGTTTGATTACTATAATAGATTCGTAGAAATTCAGAGCCGTCTAAATATTTCGGATGGTCGCTATGTTGTATTGTTAAATGTATAGGCCATAGAGTCATGTACCATTAAAGGAAAATTATTGCGTAGGTTCATTATTCAAACTTTCATATCGATCGTATGATTAAGGCACAAGAAATGAAAACTTAATTTTAAAATTCACATAGCCGCCATCTTGAGGTTATGTAAACAATTGAACTAAATTAGATACCAGTGTATTGCAATGTGTATAAACATTTCCTGTACCAGATTTCATTGCGGTTGGAACATTAAATCGCGAGAAAGATCTATTTAAAATTTTCAAATTCGCTTGGCCGCCATGTTTGTTTTGTAGTTAACCGGTTTTTAAAAGTCTTATAGATGAACTTCGAGTAGGGCCCTTTATCTCCGTACCAAATTTCAGGGTGATATCGCTAATAGTTTCAGAGATATAGAAAGCCGGTGAAATATTTCGCACATCCGCCATCTTCTGGTTATGTAAATAATTGAACCAAGTTAGTTGGCGTTGCATTACAATGTGTATAAACATATACTGTACCTTGTTTTATTGCGTTTGGTTGGTTAAATCGCGAGAAACGTCTATTTAAAAGTCGCAAATTCGCGTGGCCGCCATGTTGGTTTTGTAGTTACCAGTTTTTCAAAGGTCACATAGGTAAACTTCTAGTAGTTCCCTTTATTACCGAAAAAAAAATCCAGGGTGATATCGGGAATAGTTTCGGAGATATTGAATGCTGGTGATATATTTCGCACAGCCGCCATGTTGGATTGGTGAGATGCAACAAAATTTGAGGGACATGGTCAGGGTCGTCTGGAATAGTGCTATGAACTTACCGAGTTTCATTGAAATCGCTCCAGCCGTTTAAATTGTATTAGGGACACACACACACACTCGTCACACACACACACACACACGGACAAAAGGTGATCTCATAAGCCTTTTTTTTTTTTTTTTTTTCAAAATAAAAAATAGGCTAATAAAGAGGGCGTTACCCCGAGTCCTATGACACGTCCAAATCCGACCAGGCATTCGGGAGATATCGGCAAACATCGCAGGAAAGTAAGCTGTGAGTTAGAACAGTCACTGCTCCCCTACTGTTTTATTTTTAGTCCTAGAGACTTGAAACTTGGTTTGTTGGTGGAGGGGGTAAGGACCTTTAATTAATGTCAAACAAACTTTTTTGAGGAATTCATAGTTTCCAAACTATACAAAATTTTAAAATTGGATTTAAACAAGATGTTCAGCAAATAACATATAGCCTACTTTCTCCTAAATGTATGGGTATATTTATGACTCTTTGTCCTCATCCCTAACACAATCACCTCTACCACAATGTATTGTTTGTTTTCTTTTATATTGATAATTAGCCAGTAAGTGTCAAAATCAATATTATATACTTTATGATGATTGAATAACAAAACTACTAACTTATTGTAATGCATTCACGTCCGTTAATCTCTATATTAAGCCAGCCTGCAAACTTAAGGATCTTTCGTTTTGGGTACCTTCCCCTTTACAAATCCGCGCCGATCACAGTAGGTTGGTGCTGCGACCTATCAGTGAATTAATCTTTATGTTGTACGCCTATGCACTGCCATCGTAATGTACTACGATGGCAGTGGCCTATGGGTGTTGAATGAGTAGACAGTTTAAAGTAGCCAAGAGGGAGGCGATCCAGCTGGCAGTGTATAAACGTAATCGGAGCGCGATCGTGGCTAATAGTTGAACTACCAGTATTACAAAATTGCCATACTTCAGGAGGCCAGGTATATACACAGCGGTATGTTTGGAACAATATTACCCACATAACCCACAAGAGGACAGCACCGTTCAGAGGCATTAAGAAGGCTGTGGTTAATGACAACGTGTATCTAGTTCTTCTATTCTCCTTTTCCTAATGTCTTCTGTTTATGTGCGATGCTGGGGCTGTGATTTTATTAATAAACGAGTGTATACATTAGCCTCTCCTTTGAGCTAAATGACATCTTATTCACTATCTGTGGAAAGTGCTCGTGCACATCATTTGTAAAAGAATTCAAGAAAGAAAAAAAGTTAACTGTAGCAGTACTCGATCCCCAGTCAACTGCGTGACAGACCAACACGCTGGCCCAGAGCTAATCCTATCCTTAACATCATGGTGTTCATAACTGACATATTAGATACAACCTGTTGGCAAATAATGACTTTGAATAAACGATTTCTTCACAGCAGTACATCTTCATTAAAGATAATTTCATACAAAGTTTATATTATTGTATCAGTAGGGTATATCACATACAACATACTAAAACTATTGAAATATAAGACAGGCACATGAGGACAGCTGCCATCTTGTCGTGTGACACAGACGGCTCAGCTCTTTTAAGCCACTCATACAATATAATATTAAATTATAATAAATATCGGATCACGACCTTCAGGATAGCTTAAACCACCCTAGGCTCGATAATCGGAATTGGTGGGTCTTAAGCTATTGATTAAAATGGTTGAATAATTCACAAGGCCGCCATCCTGAAATGGCACGGCCGATGACCTTGAATGTTGGGTGATAGACGCATCCTATATAGAGGTATGTTGTCACCAAATTTGGTAGAGATCGGATGATTAGTTTAGCCGTATTTTGATTTTACGTTTTGAACGTTTGAGTGGCCGCCATTCTGTTTTGGTAAAGATGGCGGTGATATAAAGTATGACACTGAGGTGCCCTTTGCTAGTGCTACCTCTGTACCAAATTTGGTTCAATTCGGTTTCACCGTGTTCGAATTGATAGGGGGGGGGACAGACATTCAGAGTACACACACTTTCTCACACACACACACACACACACACAGACTCACACCCACACATACACACACACAGACACACAATTTTTCGCCCTATGTTGATCTCATAAGTCTACTTTCATTTTTTGCAAAAATTGAGAGTAGGCTAAAAAATATATATGTACTAGCAGGTACCCGCGGCTTCGCCCGCGATCAAGACAATGGGGACGATGCATTATTGCTGATAATTGGTCTATTCTATTACAGCAATCGCGGCTATAGGTTTGTCCATTCTAATTCTGAATACTCTGATACATACAGTATATTGATATGATCAGCAAAGTGGGAATTTTTTCGAGTTGTGAACGTCTGCAGGGTTCGTTGTTACATTATGTTAACACATTTCAAAATTACGTTTATGGTTTTGCCATCTTCTGCTGAGGCAAAACGATTTTGTTGTCCGGATGCTCGCGAGCACGCCACATACAGTTGGCCATGGGAAAAAATTGTTTTGTCTAAATGTACACGTGCTACTGTTAAGTGTGTGTCATTGCGCTTTGTTAAAGAAATTGCGAATATTGTTTGAAGAGGGAACTGCACTCTTGCACACTGGAATGGCAAATCTATCGGAATATGGGGAATTAAATGTATTCGTACTTAAGCTATTCTGGATGTAATTTGGCCATACTAATTGATGATTTGAACGTAAACATATCCCTATTAATAGACCTATAGTTAAATATCGCTCACCTTGGCCGCTGATGTACATTATGCAGTCTCTTCCAGTGTTACACTCCAGGGATTGAAATTCTCCAACGACCCTTTTGCCCCACATGCCTCTCTAAGTAATTAAAATTCCTGATTGTTGTTGTTTGAGTCTTCAGTTTTTTAACTGGTTTGATGCAGCCTTCCATATATCCCTCCCCTGAGCTAATCGTTTCATTTCTACATTGCTACCACACCCTACATCCGAGGCAATCTGTTTAACCCTGGTTTACCCCTACAGTTCTAGTCTGCGACCCTCCCATCCATAACTACTGTCGACCAAACTATTATGTGTACTCGAGTTTGAAGTTTGTTTGTAAAGTAACCGATAGACCTATATAAAATCCAATAACATCATCATTTTCGTCGTTCTATTTTACGTTAGATCATGTAGGTTTGGAATTATTAATTTATATTTTAATATTTTTTATCACAGTCGGAACTCAAGAAGAGCCTGTTTTTAAGCGTTTTTCAACCATGCGTCACATTAAAGAATTATTATCTCACAAACCCGTCATCAGATCGAATCCAAATTTTAACACAACATACACTGGAATGTTGTATAACAGGTTTATTAATTTTAAAATTTTTTGTGTCCAAGAAACAAAGTTGTTATTATTTTTGTAAGGTAACTTTTCTCGGCTCGGGATGGTTTGAAAATGTAGTTCTTGGTCGCGTTGTAATCCTTATACATCAAAACGGTATGCTGTATGATTGTGAAATACGTAAATTAATTCACTTATTGTATATTGGTTTGTATTTGTACGGAGAATTAAGACATGGTTCACCAGTTAGCCGCTCCGGTGAAAGCAGTACATCATTGCCAAGATGGGCTACATCACGCGTCATGGCACGTCTCGCTCGGAAGTGATGGGCTCCATATCAGCAACGCTGTATAGCATTTCCCGGAGCGGCTAGCTGGTGAACCATGTCTTAATTCTCCGTACAAATACAAACCGATATAAAATAAGTGAATTAATTTACCTATTTCACAGTCATACAGCATAACTTTTTGATGTATAAGGATTACAACGCAACCAAGAACTACATTTTCCAACGACCCCGAGCCGAGAAAGAGTTACCTTACAAAAATAATAACAACATTCGTTCTTGAACACACAAAATTTTGAAATTAATAAACCAGTTATACAACATTCCAATGTATATTGTGTTAAAATTCGGATTCGATCTGATTACGGGTTTGTGAGATAATAATTCTTAAATGTGACGCATGGTTGAAACACGCTTAAAAAGGGGCACTTTTTGTGTTTCAACTGCGATAAAAAAAATATTAAAATATAAATTAAAAATTCCAAACCTACATGAACTAACGTAAAATCGAACGTCGAAAATGATGATGTCATTGGATTTTATGAAGGTCTATTGGCTACTTCACAAACAACCTTCAAACTCGAGTGCACATAATATTTTGGTCGACAGTAAGCTTGCTATTCCTGGGTGTCATAATATGTGTCCTACCCTCCTATCTCTTCTCTTCATTAGCAGTCGCCAGAAACATCTCTCCTCTCCCACTCGTCTTAATACCTCTTCATTTGTTACCCTAACTACCCATCTGATCATCATTCTCCCTTATCACCACATTTCAAAAGCTTCAATTCTCCTCTTTTCTGCTGCACCATTAGTCCATTAGTACAACTCAGCAACTTTCCTAGGTTTAAGCCGTGCCTTGTGCGGGGATTCAATGGCCGTGAAAGACAAAACAACAACTTTATTGAAATAAGTTTGCCCAATTCCTCAGTAAGAGTAATTAAGAAACAATAATAATTAACGGGACAGCCGGTAGAATACGACACATTCGACTGTGAATCAACGTTGCAGATCATGGTTAAAAACGAAAAAGAGCAGATCAAAATTGGCAAACAAAAATATTCAGTTAAGAAAAAACACATGTATAAAGAAAATGAAAGCATACCGTGCAAAATAGAAAGTATCTTAACATTGTAAATTAGAGTAAAGATCTGAAAGCTCGCTTACAACAACCAGCAGAAAGAGTATAAAATTAGACTCAAAATCACGATCGTATCCGAGCCCCAAAAGCAACCTCTATATATAAAATATATCTCATTTTACGCGTATCAATGCGAGGAGCAACGTTCGTGGTTAGAGGTGGGAACCGAACCCAGCGTTTTAAGGCCCTGAAACGAACGGTTTTCGAGATATTGCCAGAAAACTATCCCCGGTCTGCGAAATTTCAGCGGTTGCCATAGTAACGTTGATCTGGTTCTCAGAGGGAACACAGTTATTTGGGAATATCTCCGAAACCGTTCATTTTAGGAATTTAAAAAGTGTGTTTCGGGGTCCCTATAGGACCTCCGAGTATTGTTTCTCGTATGTGGCGGCTTAAAATGAGCTAAATCCGAACATTTTACCGACTGTCCTTGCTCAGTGCCAAAGGGCCGAAAAAAGACACTTACAAATTGAATTTTCAAAAACCGTTTCTTATTGGGCCTCTACATACTCGGATCAACCAACATGCAAAATTTCAGCTTTCTAGGTCTAGTGGTTTGAGCCCTCCGTCGATGAGTCAATTTTGGATTGTCAATGCCAAAGGGCCGAAAAAAGTCACTTACAAATTGAATTTTCAAAAACCGTTTCTTAGTGAGCCTCTACATACTCGGATCAACCAACATGCAAAATTTCAGCTTCTTAGGTCTAGTGGTTTGAGCCCTGTGGTGATGAGTCAGTTTTGGATTATATATAAGAGATAAACTTTTGTTCTAACGATAAAGACATAGAGACCATACGTTTAATCTATTGCACAACGTTCTACCATGTTTGGTTTTCAAAATATCGCCTACTTTCAAAACAAAAATTTCACCCCCAAAATTTAAAAAATATAACAAGAGGTTCATTGGAGAGGGAGTGTCACCCCAAATCCTACGACCATAGGTTCGGGAAATATCGCAAATATTACATGGCTGAGGCTTAGTCGTGGGGTGAGGAGGGTTTTAGATTGCGTCAGAAGCCTCATCATCCCCCTACTTCTATTATGAAACTTGCTGGGAGTCCCACATCACCTTTCCATCCAACAGATCATCACAATTACTCACGTTCACATTTAAATAGTTCCAGTCACGATGTCAGAATATATTTCAATGTTATCAAGTCCGGAGCATCTTCGCGTAATCTAAACTCTTAATAATTGATTTCAGTGTGCATAATATCAAAGACATCCGCAGACTTCTTCCCCTTTTTTTTTTGTGAAGAATGTAGTTTCTGTGAATCACGTTTATGCTGCTATTATTATCATCGTGTTGGAAGCGAATTTTTGGTGTTGCCTTAGCAATCAAATTTTAATGTATTTCAGTTGGTCAACACGATTGTACCCAATTATGGGTGTTACCTCAATCCTGAAAGAAATTTACATAATATTTGATATTTGATAAGAAACAGTCGGATGACCTGTTTCGATCGTCAAGCGATCATCAGATCCGTTTCACTTAGGCTATTAAATCTATGTCTACAAGAATGAGTGATGGTATTAATATATTTAGTTGCAGTAGTTATTAACCTTTAAGTACACGCACTGGTGTATAGAGTACAGCAGCCGTACTAAACATGGTATTTTCTTGGTTGTAATGTCTCTGCAGGTTCTTAGGCGCCATCTAACCCATCCCTAATATGTTCCCAAACGACTACAAGCAGTGTCATTGTTGCCGGATTCGTTTGTGCTGATTCACAGGAATAAGCATTGAGCTGTTGCGTGGTATGGTGCACGATGTACACCATGCGTGCAGCTATATAAGTATAATATTAATTCAGTTTTTTAACTCAGACTTATTTTTAACACATATTCTAATAGAATTAGAAACTATCTCCGTGTCTCGTACGGTTCTGTGTTTTTAGGGCTTGTATATAATAATATTTAAAAAATCCGAAGCGACTTACTGAAGAGGAAATCTATGACGCTATAGCGCAAGATGAATCAGAAGAAGTTGGAATGGACGCAGATACTCCAGAGGAAGAATTTATGGAAGAAAATGGTCACGATACAGTAGAACAGTTGATTTAATTTCTTTTTCTAAGATAAAATGTTAGGCTAACTGATTTCGTGACATTATTCTCTTGGTGTGCGATATTCACCACGCATGTACTTATTATATATTAATAGGCACGTTTAGTTAAACAAGCGCTACTAGTCGAGATTTGTTTCTTATAAGTAGGCTTGCCATATTATTGGTGAGTGAAACCGGGACACATTAGTATGGTATGGCCTTACCGGGGGTATGTACAGTTTTTAGCCTACTTTCGATTTTTGCAAAAAATGAAAGTAGACTTATGAGATCAACACAGGGCGAAAAAAGTGTGTCTGTCTGTGTGTGTGTATGTGTGTGTGTGAGTCTGTGTGTGTATGTGTGTGTGTGTGAGTCTGTGTGTGTGTGTGTGTGTGTGTGTGTCTGTGTGTGTGTGTGTGAGTGTGTGTACTCTGAATGTCTGTCCCCCTCTATCAATTCGAACACGGTGAATGCGAATTGAACGAAATTTGGTACAAAGGTAGCACTAGCAAAGGACACCTCAGTGTCATGTTTTATATCGCCGCCATCTTGACGGAAACGTAATGGCGGCCACCCAAATGTTCAAAGCTTAAATCAAATTACGACTAACCTAATCATCCGATCTCTACCAAATTTTGCAACAACATACCTTTGTAGGGGGAGCATCCTTTGACCAAACCAATAGGCCATCAGCGTAATAGTTTGCGGATGGCGGCCATCTTTGTGTGAAAATCGATTCCCCCTATTAATTCGAACACGGTGCAACCGAATGGAACGAAATTTGGTACAGAGGTAGTACTAACAAAAGGCACCTCAGTGTCATGTTTTATATCGCCGCCATCTTGACGGAAACGTAATGGCGGCCACACAAATGTTCAAAGCTTAAATCAAATTACGACTAACCTAATCATCCGATCTCTACCAAATTTTGCAACGACATACCTTTAGGGGAGGAGCATCCTTTGACCAAACTAATAGGTAATCAGCGTAATAGTTTGCGGATGGCGGCCATCTTTGTGTGAAAATCGATTCCCCCTATTAATTCGAACACGGTGCAACCGAATGGAACGAAATTTGGTACAGAGGTAGTACTAACAAAAGGCACCTCAGTGTCATGTTTTCTATCGCCGCCATCTTGACGGAAACGTAATGGCGGCCACAGAAATGTTCAAAGCTTAAATCAAATTACGATTAACCTAATCATCCGATCTCTACCAAATTTTGCAATAACATACCTTTATAGAGGAAGCATCCTTTGACCAAATGACTGGGTCATTAGCCTAATGGTTTGCGGATGGCGGCCATCTTTGTGTGAAAATCAATTCCCCCTATTAATTCAAACACAATGAAACCGAATGGAACGAAATTTGGTACAGAAGTAGCACTAGCAAAGGGCACCTCAGTGTCATGTTTTATATCGCCACCATCTTGACGGAAACGTAATGGCGGCCATACAAATGTTCAAAGCTTAAGTTAAATTACGACTAACATAACCATCCGATCTCTACCAAACATTGCAACAACATTCCTTTATGGAGGGAGCATTCTTTGACCAATCTAATAGGTCATTCGCCTAATAGTTTGCGGATGGCGGCCATCTTTGTGTGAAAATCGATTCCCCCTATTAATTCAAACACGGTGAAACCGAATGAAACAAAATTTGGTACAGAGATAGTACTAGCAAAGGGCATCTCAGTGTCATGATTTATATCGCCGCCATATTGACAGAAACGTAATGGCGGCCACACAAATGTTTAAAGCTTAAATCAAATTACGACTAACATAACCATCCGATCTCTACCAAACTTTGCAAAAACATACCCTTATGGAGGGAGCATCCTTCGACCAAACTAATAGGCCATTAGCCTAATAGTTTGCGGATGGCGGCCATCTTTATGTCAAAATTGATTCCCCCTATTAATTCGAACACGGTGGAACCGAATGAACGAAATTTGGTACAGAGGTAGCACTAGCAAAGGGCACCGCAGTGTCATGTTTTATATCGCCGCCATCTTGACGGAAACGTAATGGCGGTCACACAAATGTTCAAAGCTTAAATCAAATTACGATTAGCCTAATCATCCGATCTCTAGCAAATTTAGCAACAACATACCTTTATGGAGGGAGCATCCTTTGACCAAACTAATAGGTCATCAGCCTAATATTTCGCGGATGGCGGCCATCTTTGTGTGAAAATCGATTCCCCTTATCAATTCGAACACGGTGAAACTGAATAGAACGAAATTTGGTACAGAGGTAGCACTAGCAAAGGGCACCTCAGTGTCATGTTTTATATCACCGCTATGTTGACGGAATCGTAATCGCGGCCACCCAAATGTTAAAAGCTAAAATGTAATTACGACCAACCTAATAATCTAGTCTCTACCAAATTTTGCAACACCATATCTTTATGTGGGAAACATATTCAGACCAAACTGCAAGAACATCAGCCCAATAGTTTGCAGATGGTGGCCAAGTATGTGTGCAAATCGATTCCCCCTATCAATTCAAACACGGTGAAACCGAATTGAACGAAATTTGGTACAGAGGTAGCACTAGCAAAGGGCACCTCATATTCATGTTTAATATCCCTATAGCCCGTTGTATTTCAACAAGCTACTACAACCAACATTCAATCATACTCGTTGAAAAGGACAAAGAGTTATAACAATACCCATGCATTTAGGAGAAAGTAGGCTATATGTTCTTTACTGAACATCTTGTTATAAATTAGAAGCAAAATGGTGGGTTTTAATCCTTTTTTTAAGCCTAGCAGTGACAGGAGGGGGAATCTGGCACCCTAAATTGTTAGTTCTATACACCTTTTAAAAATAAAAAAAGCAATTTTTGCTACATAAAAATATATAATTTTTCCTTTTTAATGAAATTTTTTTTTCTGGTCTACCATCTAGAAAGAAGTGTTAATAAAATACAATTTATAATACTTCATAAAATTGTTTAATTGAACAATTACTAAGTCTTATTATTTTTTGAAAAACTACTAGTTTTTTTCTAACTACAAAATACAAATACAAAAAAAATTAGTACGCGATAGTCACTATGTTGATTGTTGAAAAGTAACCGATTTATTATTTAATAATAATAATAATAATAATAATAATAATAATAACAACAAGAAGTTCCGTGACGAACTAAACAGCCTACTTTTCTTAAAATGTAAGATTCAAGATAATGATTAATCTATATGGATCTATCTAGAATAATGAAAAATGGAAGCTTGTAGTTTAACGTGACCGCTAATCTCGAGATCATGAGCCACGGGACCTCTTTTTACGTGGAATCCGAACCACAGGACATGGCATTTCAGTTCGACAATCTCACATGCATTGACCGGGGATCGAACCCGGACCGCCTTTTTGAGAGGCATACAGCTAGACCGCTGAGCCACCACGCCCCTAATTTATTTGTTATATGGGTGATAATGAATACTACTACAGAACTGGCACATGATAATTAAACTAACAGAAAACATTATTTTAAAAATATATATTTTTGTGGTGGTAGTGGTGGTGGTGGTGGTTGTAGTGGGAGTGATAAGTAGTGCAGTATAATGGACGTAACATTCAGGTAATTTTTCCTTAATGATAATTATGAATAGGGAAACATCTATTTACTAACTACAGCACTGACACATGTAATTTACAAACAATTTTACAAAAAAATAATAGAAAGAGGAGTAAGTGAAATAAAAGACACTACCTAGGGCCTATATCTCCTTGGCTGTTAGAAATGTAGAGACCAATAGTGTCGTCTTTTGACGCATAGCGCCGTTGGAAAATAATCAGAACTCTTTGGATAACTTCGGCTGTCCCGAGCTACTGAGGTAGCAATACTATTATTTATCGCCACAAAGCACTTAACTATAAGTTTCGGAATAAATGAAGATAATTTTGAAAGCACCAACGCTTATTGCAGCTGATAACCTCAATGTACTACACCAACACCATTGCACTTATACAGAGGCATAATATTTTTTTTTAATGATAACTGTTTAAAGGGGCCTAAGAAATCCTTTTGCACTAATTACCCCCCATGACTGCAATTTATAAACAGCGCAAGATGCAACTATTATCGCAATTCTGCACCATAACACTGGTAGGGGTGACGTGATGCAGCCCGAAATGCCCGTCAACAATGGACTTATTAAAATACTCTTACAGTTACTCTACTACGGACATGAATGGTTCTAGGGCCTTAATATGGGATTTCCAAGTTCATTTTGTCTGTGAATCTAAATGTAGGGAATGGGGAGTGTTGTCCAAAATATCAAGTGGACAGTGTTACCAGCAGGGTTTCAAAGTGTTTTTAAAATTTGGTGCAATTAGGAGAAACTGTGTAGATTTGTGATGAAGGGCCTAAATGCTGGGAATGGAGTGGTCTGTCAGAAATTTAAAGTGGACAGTGTCACCCGCAGGGTTCCAAAGGGTAAGTATACAAAATGTGGTTAAGATCGGTGAAACGGTGTAGATTTGTGCCAAAGGACCTAAATGCAGGGAATGGAGTGGTCTGTCCGAAATTTCAAGCAGACAGTGTTACTCGTCGGGTTCCAAAGGGTAAATATGTAAAATTTGGTTCAGATCTGTGAAACGAGGTGCCTAGAATCAAAACTCGCCAAATCCATTCCTTCACTTTTTCGGCAAAGTGGCAAAAACTGTCACAAACGAACCAATACCCAAAACAAAATTCTTTTTTCACTAAAAATGAATGAATTATTTTTAAAAACCGCGACGAAGTACGAAGCTGATCCCCGATATAGTTAAAAATGTATGTAGAAAAATTTAAATCAATAATTCGGATTTGTCGGGGTTTATTACTAAGATTTGGATTTGGCAGGTTTTGATACCAAAGAGCCCTAATACATTTGAAGTTGCGAAGAGATTGTAGAATTTGCGTAAGCATTATTCAGAAATTAATATTTGAATGAAAGTAAACTAAATATAGGTTATAAAATTTAAAAAATCGTATAATTTTTGTGTTTTGTTGTTGTAATTGTTGTTTTAAGGGGCGATTGTGTTTTATTAGAATAAATAGAAAAAGAATAAAACTCATATGACCCATTCAAGATTTGATTGCCGCTGAGTGTGGCTGTGCCAGCGTTTATGTTTATTGTAGCATGAGCTCTGCGGGGCGAAGCGGAGGACACAGCGATGACAGAGTGCAATCTGCACATAGGTCACGCTGCATTGCGTCAGATAAGCGTCACAGGAGCTCATGTCACCATGGACAGTTAAATCCAAAACTGGAGCTGAGTCATATCCTACACGCGCAACTGTACCTGTCAACGAAGCAAGCTGACGTGTCACACAATTACATAAAGAGTAGTTCCCATCTCCACCACCGGCAATCAATTCCTGAAAGGGTAATAATACTGTACAGTAAATAACCCCTGGTACTACAGCCTGTGAAGGGCCTAATCCCCAGCCATTTGGCCTGCAGATATTGGGGTGCCGCATGACCAGCGCATCGGGTCCCCTCGGCCGTTAATCTTGGTTTTCGTGATCGGGGCGCTGCCTCACTGTCAGTTACTCAATTGTCCTCACGAGGCTGAGTGCACTCCGTTGCAGCCCTCACGTCAGTTTCCAAAATCCCTGACGGAGCCGGGAATCGAACCCGGGGCCTCCGGGTGAGAGGCAGGCGCGCTACCCCAACACCATGGGGCCGGCAATACTGTAGCCTACAGTACTGAACAATACTAAGGAAAAGCGTCAAATTAAATTAATATTTAATTACTATGGTCCAGGCCTTTAGAGACAAAACTATCGTCATTCAACTATTAAATCACATTCTTTACTGGAAGTTATAGCTACACAATTTCTGTTTCTACCTCATCCTCAATAGTAGTTTCTCAATCATCATCATTCTCTTCGTGTTCGCCACGACTTTGCAGATTGCAATAAAACTGCAGCTCTACATTTTCCCTCCATCTTTCTCCAGAATGCTTCGAAAGCAGTCTCGAAACATCTTTCACTTCTTGTGCCTGAAGGAAAATCCCTCTGTTTATGGCTTCTGGCTTTACGTGAGTCATATCAAAATCAGGTTTCGTGACACGTTTGTGTTCGCAAATGTCAGTTCTGTGGAAAACATCACCCAGACCAGACTGTTATTGTTCTTCTCGTTCTTTGTCAAAATTATCCAAATCAATTTATTAACAGAAAGTACAACAACATAAACCATTCTAATCACTTCAGGCAGGGGTACATTCTCCGACTAATGCACGTAGGTAAAGAGTACACACATCGCAAAGCATCATGGAAGGTAAGATGGCGGATCTGGGTGCTCCTATTGGCTGATGTGGATGTGGCGGGTTTTGTGACCAAAAATGGCGAAACTGTCGTTGGACTTGGCGGATATTGAAACTAAGCCTCAACTTTGACTTCGTTTTACAGTAGAATGTAGCGGGTTTTGTAACAAAATAATAGTTTTATTGAATTCAGCGCAGCAAAAGCTATATGAAACAATGCTTATCTCAATTTTCATAAAATATGGATTTGGCGGGTTTTGATTCTAGGCGCCTCAAACGGTCTATATTTGTGACAAAGGGCCTAACTTCAGAGAATGGAGGGGTCTGTACAAAATGTCATGCAGACAGTGTTACTCGCAGGGTTCCAAAGGGTAAGTATACAAATTTTGGTTCAGATCGGTGAATCGGTGTAGATTTGTGCCAAAGGGCCTAAATGCAGGGAATGGACAGGTCTGTCATAAATTGCATGCAGGCAGTATTACTCGCAGGGTTCCAAAGGGTAAGTATACAAATTTTGGTTCAGATCGGTGAAACGGTGTACGTATCACTATCCATAACGCCAGCGCATGCGGATAGAGCTGTTCGGGAGCGCTTGTTCTACCGACTTAAAGAACAAAAATCAATCTTTAAGGTTACCTGAGAGGTGTAGCCTAATGCTACATAGCCTAAACTATTCCTCTTGAATCTGGCTATCATATAAAAAAAAAGAATTTTTCGAATCGGACTGGTAGTTCCAGAGATTAGCGCGTTTAAACACATAAACACACAAACACACAAACTCTTCAGCTTTATTATATTAGTATAGATGTACGCATAGCACATACGAAATTTGGTTGAAATCCAATTGATAGTGTAGAAGTTATATGTATTTAAAATTTGGACCTGTCAGCAGGTTTATAATCATTTTGGCAACACTGCCATGTATGGTCTCCTGGAAATTAAACTGCAATATTATTATCTATACGTGTGCCAATTTTGAAATAGCTCCCATTCATACCTTCCATGATATCGAACATGGAGCTCAAATTTCAATTGCGATTTTTCAGCAGTTGGTTGCACTGACATCATTTTCAAAAATGGCTGTGAGATATTCAGGTATAGATCCTGAAATTCTGAGAAAGATCTACGGGCCATTTCAGAAAGAGGGAATATGGATAAAGAGACCGACAATAAAACTGTACAAACAGACAGAGACGATTACAAACAACATAAGGAAATGGAAGGCAAAATTGTATGGACATATACATAGGATGACCGAAGACTGACAAAGAACATTGTTAATATAGTTACGAATAGTACACTAAAAAACCAATTGGGTAAAGGAAACCGTGGAAGACCTCAATAAACTAAACATCTCTACAAATGACATTATAGACAGGAGCACATACAGAGAAAAACTTCGACAACATAAGTTTGAGCAAACTCCCAAAGAGAGACAACCGGGAAAGAAGTTGACGGAGGAGAGAAAGAGAGGTTTTTGGGAAAAGAGAAGAAAGTGCCAGAATAAAACATGAAAATTGATTGTGTTGTAAGTTGTCCGCTCCCTGATGGGGAATTAACGAACAAATAAATAAATACATAAATAAATAAATAAATAATGATGATCCTCTCGTTAATTAGGTGGGCAACCTCTGAAGACTAAATTCGGCAAAATTCATCAGGTAAATAAATTCAAGTATTTAGGAAGAGTAATTCAGCCATACGGATTGAACCGTGAAGCAATTAAAGAGAGAATTTCAAAACTACAGAAGGCCTATTGGATTACCTGGAACAGATATAACAAAAAAAAAAAACTCCCAGAACGCTAAATTAAGACATTATTACACAGTCATCAACCTGAAGCATTATAGGACTAGTAAACCTTGCTCATTGGAGGCAGATCTCTTATTAAAGACATAGAGAAGCAAAGGAGGAAAATATTGAGGAAAATATTTGGTCCAGTCTTCGTAGAGGGAATCTGGATGAAATGGCAGTCTCAGGAGCTATATCATCACTCTGAAGAGATCACCGACACATTCAGGAAAAGGCGATTTAAGTTATATGGCCACATTCTTCGCATGACCTATAACAGACTGACGAAGAGTGTTCATTGCTATTGTGCTGTTGCAGCCATTTGCAGCGACGCGTGCCGTGGGGTGGCGCTCTCGGGAATCAAGGGTCTTGTATTTCTCTTTGGTATGTGCATCTCATTGTACTTACTGATTTACTGTTCACGATTTCAAGTTGCTAAGAGTAGTGAGCAAGTATTGATATAAATAAATGACCGTTGATTTCCAGTTATAATTAAAGTCTTCATTTTCCTACTGCAGCAATAAAAAAAAATAACAAAGAGTATTCTCAACCTTGCTCTCTTAATGAAAGTCAAGATAAACTGGCTTAAGGAAATAAAGAAAGATCTTCAGGAATTTGACATCGAGGAGGAAATCATACAAGACACATCCCAATTCAGAAGAGTTGTTAGCAACTATCATTTTGCGGAGAAGATCAATACCATCATCAGGAATAAACTCTTCAGTGCCCAGATGAAGTGATTTTGGGAGAAGAAAAGATCAACATAATTCGCTAATGAGTTTTCTCACGCTCCTTAGATGGGCATAACGATGTGAAAAATAATAATGTTAATAATAATAATAATCATCATCATCATCATCATCATCGTCATCATTTCCCCTTATCCAGCTCCTGCCGGGTCGGGGTATTTATGGCACTTCTCCACTTTCCTCTTTCCTTCCACCATTCTTCTTCCACGATCTTGTCCTAGTCCAGATTTCTTTTTCTTACGCTGTTCTTCACTGAATCAATCCACCTCTTCCTCTTGCTCTCTTACCCTTGCACTTCGCCTCCAGCATCTGTCTTGGTATTCTATTTTCCTCCATCCTCTTTACATGTCCAAACCACCTTAGTTTATTCTTCTCAATTCTCTCATTTAGTTTTGCCATCCCAACTTCCTTCCTAACATCTTCATTCCTCACTCTGTCTTTCCTTGTCTTTCCTATCATACTTCTTAGGAATTTCATTTCTCTGGCTTGGATTCTACTCTCTTGCCTGCTTGTCAGGGTCCAAGTCTCAGCTGCATAAGTTAATATGGGAACATAGTACACTTTATACATTACCTCCTTGCTTTTCCTTGGTACTTCCTTATCCCAAACAAGTTTACTTACACTTTGATAGAATGCATTGCTCTGCTGTACCCTCCTGCCAATCTCCATGTCCAACCTACCATTTTGCATCAATTCACTTCCTAGGTATTTGAACGTGTCCACAATTTCCAAACTCTGACTTCCAATTTTCAAAGTGCCCTTTCCTTGTCTTTCCCCTCTTGTCATCACCATGGTCTTGCTTTTCTCTATACTGATTTTCATAATAATATTAATAATAATAATGGAGGTGTCTGATTCCAATACAATACTGCTATATCCCACATTCTTCGTCCTCCCAGCAATGCCACAGGCTCCGCCAAACCCGGCCGGAAAATATGATACATATTGGATAGGAAGATTGATGGTCTGAACACAGCCAGCCATGAGTCAGCGCTCCACGCATGACTGAATATTTATGATAAAGAGATAATATACGTCATTGGCGGCAATTCAGGCCCACATTATACCTCGCATACACTGTAAAAATAAATATATTAACTGAAAACCCTGTCCCTGTTAAAAATTAGGATGTTACAGGGTTTATATACACATGCTAAAGTAATTTTCCACCATTATTACCGCGATACTTAACAAAAACGTTGATGCACCTGGAGAGCGATAGAGAGTAATAATTTGGAATTTATGTAACTACGCGGGTATCTAACCAATAGAGCAGAGAGATTAGGTTTTATTATATTCCTCTGAATAGACAATTATAGATTAAGATGCACCTATGTACATATGCAAGTAGTTCCGTGATGAACTAAAGAGCCTACTCTTCTGGAAAAAATAAGATTTATTATAATAACTGATGTGCATAGACTTATCTAGAATAATAAATTGAACTGCAGAATTAAGTTGGTAATACTGGCATTAATGATTTGCTCTAAGTACACCTGAAATATTGTAGCTTGATAGAGCACTAAAATATATTTGTGCCAATTTTTGAACAGTTCCCATGCATACCTTCAGAGATATCCAACATAGAGTTCAAATTTCAATTGTGACTTTTCAGCAGTTGGTGGCACTGACATCATTTTAAACTATGGCCGTGTGTTGTCCTGATTTAGAACTTTATTCAAACCAAATTTGGTTTCGATAGCTACAGGCGTGAGTTGATACGGGAGGGACATACAGACACACACATATTGTATTGATTGATAATTTTTGCAAACAATTTTTAAGTATGCTAATAATGCGTTCACGAATTATTTTCCAGCCCCCTCCCCCTCCCCAACCTAATATATCTAATATCATTTTCGTTTCGATAGTGTCGGAGATGAGATGCGATTAACTTATATGTTGAGTTTGATTTGTATGGATGTATGCTCTTTCTAACGCCAACCGCTTGAGAGAATCTTGAGGAAAGATGAAATAAGGTAAGTAGATGAAAGGAAGCAGCCACGGCCCATTAGAAGCTATCATCTCGGTATTTGCCTTGAGTTGAAAAAGGGAAACTACGAAAAAACATTTTTAGAAGAGCCGACGGTGGGATTCAAACCCGCGTCTAGCGAATGCAGAGATAGCATATTCTCACCGCTGCCAATTGAAATATGGATAAAGATATTTCTATTTAAAAAGCGTATTACATATGTAAATATTAGCATATAGAGATCATCATCATCATCAGCTTCTAAAGGCTAAAAGCCTTGTCGTTGCAGCCATTTCTTACGGTCTTCAGCAGTTCTCTTCATATTGACATACGATTCACATTCCATTTCCTTGACAATGTTCTTGAGATACGATTGTCTTGGTCGTCGCCTTGGTTTCTTCCCCAAAATTTTTCCTTCAGAAATGACCTGGAGGAGAGTGTCATGTCTGAGTACTTGTCCCATGAATTTTGATTTCCTTTTCTTGATGGTGTTCAACAGGCATCGATTCTCCTGAATTTGGTTCAGAACAAGCTCATTTCTCTTTCTTTCCTCCCAGCTTGTTCCGGTCATTCGTCTCCAAAATCACATTTCAGCTGCCTCAAGTTTTGATTCTTCTCTTTTCCCCAGTGTCCATGTTTCACAACCATAGGTCAACACACTCCAAACAAAGGTCTTGAGAAATGACTTCCTTATCTTCAAGTTGAGGTGCTCATTGAGCAGCAAATTCTTCTTATTTTGAAAGAGATAAATAAATATAATTCTCAGTAAAGTGATCATAAAATGTAAGGGTCGGTAAGTCAACAGGTTAACGGGAGCCCAAAATGACTGACGTCATGAACCTTCAGCCATGTTTGCTGTTCTTGTTGTAAGGCTGGACGAACAGTATTGCTACCAAGTGCATTCTAGAGTATAAAATGCAATTCAGATACAATGAGTCACAATATAAGAATGTGTTATCAAAATAGCTGACATTGCACGATTTAGCTTAAGTGCGGACTTTAATAAATATATTGGATAGAGGCGGAGGGCTGCTGAAAGTCTCGGTGTTATAGGTAGAATCTGAGATCTCCGAACTTCCCATGGCTGTCGCCTCGGAGTTCCGGGTTCGATTCCCGGCTCTGACAAGAAATTGTAATTCTGGTATGAGGGCTAGAACGGGGTACACTCAGCCTCGTGAGGCAAATCTGAGAGGAGGCGGGTTCGATTCCCACCTCATCCATCCTGAAAGTGATTTTCCGTGGTTTCCCACCTCTACTCCAGGTAAATGCCGGGTTGGTAGCTAACGGAAGGCCACGGCCACCTCCTTCCCAATCCTATCCTAAATTTACAAATACAGACATACAGTAGCCTACCAGTGCAGCCATCATAATAACACAGGTTATCACACAAATTCCATATACACCCCAAAGATGCACGGGGCTATATGTCCGCCATGTCACAGTCCCTAAAATAAGCAACAACAAAACAACTTGTACTGCACGTCTACGCAGCTAATTTCAAGCATACTTCAAGTTCTATACTTTACACAGTCCAATGAATTCCTAAAGATAGCCCCCTCCTGTTGTAGTGGCTAGCGATGTTGGCTGTCACCGTGGAGGTCCGGGTTCGATTCCCGGCTCTGCCAAGAAATTTAATTCTGGTCTGAGGGCTGGAACTGGGTACACTCAGACTCGTGAGGCAAAACTGAGTGGAGGCGGGTTTGATTCCTACCTCAGCTATCCCGGAAGGGGTTTTCCTTAGTTTCCCCACTTCCACTCCAGGCGAATGCCAGTATGGTTCCTAAATTAATGCCACGGCCGCCTCCATCCCTATTACAAAAACAAACCCTAATACAGTCATCACAAGGGTTAGGATTTTTAGGTAAATAAATATTTTTTTATATAAATACATATTTTAAGCATTTTCTCTATAAATACATAAATTCCTGCTTTTCACTTATTAGCACATAAAAAGACATAATATTTACATTTTTAAAAATCAGTTTTTTGCATTTTTGTTCTGTGTTACTTCAATAGGGAAGAACCTGTGAGCTATCTAATGTTCATGCAGAGCGTATGTCAGCTTGTAACTGTGTTTTTCTTAACTTGTCGCCCCGTGCCACTCAGTGTGTAAGTCGGGGATTTCCATGTCCATAGCCATATTGCACCACGTGCTAGACCTTCCCTCCCGCAGCTACCTGGAACAAGTGTCTCTCACAGGCAGTTCATTTCTGGCATTGCAAAGTGTAAGGCAGTTCTACGATGCTTAACGTAAAAACAACTACAAGTTTTGTTTGTTGCATAATTTAAAGATAATTTTACTTCTGAATGGGGGATTTTTTTTCTGCCAACCATGTGGCAAAGCAATAAAGGCTGATCAGCGATCTCAAATTACACAACAACTCAAGGGGAAGAATCATATTGCCGCAGTTTCGCGCCTTCAGGAGAAGTGTTTTGCGATAATCGTCGGTCATTTGTGATGGACAACCTGAAGATGTATCTGGTTGTGTATTGTAATGCTTAAGCAGTCAGTGAGACATGGAATAAATTGCATTCGTGAGTACTGCATATTGTTTATATTCACATCAATAAAATAAATTATAATAAAAAATTACTTTTTTGTCACATATTTCAGGTATTTTTAATACATAAAAAATAAATATTTTCCCGATTTTTAGCACCCAAAAATCCTAGCCCTAGTCATCACAACTACACAGGTTATTTTTTAATTTATATGTTTATATTATTAATTTTGTTTTGTTTACAAAGACAGTTACAAACACTGATCACTGAATACTAATCCCTCCTCAGTGTAATGTTCAATGTTCACTGCAGTCTGTGAAATGAAAAGAGAAACAAAGCGAAACACAAACACCAAAAGTAACAACCGAAAAACATAATGGCACAATGATTACCACACGTAGTTTTAGAATTTATATAAAAAGTTGCCAACAGCACTGTTGATACACTTCCGCTGAATGAGTTTCCATCGTTCTTCCTGGAGGTGATCCAGAAAACCAGGCTGGGTACTCACCAGGGGTGTTCGGTAACCAGTAAAGTTCTAGTGGAAGGCACCAGCTGCCAGCCATAACGTTATCAGACAAATTCTACACGCACCCAAGTACACAGGGCTACATGGCAGCAATGTCCAAGCCCCTAACGAATCAACAACAACAGGAATTCCTAAATCAAAGCAACAGTAATATTGTAATTCTGAAATGATCACAGTATTACTGCTTGATGTAAATAACTTGAGAGACAAGTTGGATGTTGTGTAACAGTGCTTTGTTCCGACCCTCTATTCAGCACGCATCTTCCAGCACATTAAATGAAATAAACTGGTGTTATCGCATTAAGTGGCCATCAGCTGAAATATCAGTGTAGCCACGCTATATTTCACCGGTAATATTCCAAGCGCCAAGGGAAAGAGGGGAGAGCAGAGTGTCGACACTGCTGCCAATGTTCTTCCCCCGAATAGCCTACACAAATGGCAGTGTTGCACAACGACAGGATTTTTCAAAATAAATTAGACTAATAATAATATAACTAACGGACTCGTGCGAGAACTCACGCATAATGGGTTGTGTGCGCCCCACGTATACAGACTACCCGCCCGGCTATAGTGTTATGCGGGCTGTCTTGTTTATTTGTTTAAAAGCACTTTATAAACAAATAAATATATTTCCGTTGACTTTTCAATAAATGTGAGATTTTTCCAGTGCCATCGAGATGATTTGGAAGATTTTGGTACAAACCACACCTTTTAACTCCCTCTGGTTTAGGAGCTTGAGTTTTGTGAAACATACAGCTTAGCGTATTAAACAGTATAATATAACATAGTAATCTTTCAGCAATAAAAAGTAATACACTTTATCTTATAGGATTTCATAGTTTTGTTCTATAATTAATTCAAAAATCATGTAGTACTTTCAACTGTTTGAGAATGCGAAGCGCACCAACAGTATAAGAGCACTCGCCGCGTGTTCATTGATTGCTTAAATATAGTTTCGGAGATATTGAGAACTTGTGAAGTGTATAGTATGGACGCCGTGTTGGATTGTTTTATACATATGTACTGTAGAATTATAATGCCAGAACAGAATATTATAATTGTGACACATAATACCAACCTACATTTCTATTGCTTATTTTGGACATGAGAATAATAAACATGATTTTTAAAATTTAACACAGCCGCCATTCTTAAGTTATTATAGAAATTGAATTAAATTAGATGCAAATATATTAAGCCTTGTATGAAGATTTTCCGTGCTATTTTTCACTGCGCTCGTATATTTAAGTCGGGGGAAAAATCCATATACATATTTGGCATTCACGTCGCCGCCATTTTGGATTCGTGTTCATCACGTTATTGATAGGCCGATAGGTGAACTTATCAACATACAGAATTTCAGTTTGTTACTGTAAAAGATCCAGAGATACAGAGAATCGTCTAAATATCTGGGATGATCGCCATGTTAGATTGTTCTATATGTAAGCCATATAGTTATGTAGACTACCATTAGATGAAGATTTTTACATAGGTATATTATTAAAACGTTCACTTCGATTGAATGATTAGGTCATAAAATATGAAAAGTGAATATTAAAATTTTGCACAGCTGCCATTATGCTTTTATGAGAACAATTATATTGACTTAGATGCTACAGTATAAGATTAAATCTTGTGTAGACATGTCGGGTGTTACGTTTCACTACGCTTGGTTGAATAAACCTCGAGAGAATGCGATGTTAATATTTTAACTTCGCTTGGCCGCCACGTTGTTGTACTTTACATGTCTAGGCGTCACGTAGCAGAACTTACCTTAGTATTCTCTATCAGCATACAAAATTTCAGGGTGCCATCTGTAACAGTTTCGGAGATATAGAATGCCAGTGAAATATTTCGTGCGGCAGCCATGTTGAGTTCGTGAAACGTATTTAAATTTGAAGGCCATGGTCGGGATCGGACGGGATAGTATTATGTCTTAAATGAGTTTCATTGAAATTGCTCCAGCCGTTTAGATTTTATTAGGGAGGGGGGGGGGCACAGTTACACATACACACTATACATTACTGTATATACGCACACTGAAACGGACAAATGGTGAGCTCATAAGAATATATTTTCATTTGATGAAAACAGGCTAAAATTGGCTTCTATCATGACAATAAGAATACACAGTGTTTCATGGACCAGGTTTCGGACGAGGTGGCCTGTTCCGGATTGAGACTGGCTGTCATATCCAGCACAGACAGGGCGATGGATATAATTAGGAGGTCGTTCATTCAGTGTCTGAGGGCTGTTGCTGACGAGCATGTGCATTATTCTGGGTATTCATACGTCACTGTTGTTGGAACTAATTCTATTTAGTATTGAGGCCAAACGAAGTACAATGGCCCGTTTAACAGGGCCGTAATAAACCACAGCGGGAGTGACAAGCATGCTATGTTAAAACTTGTGTAGTGCAGTGTTCGCGACAAAGGAGGGAAGTTCTCCTCATACTTACCCTCAACAATTGGGAGCTACACATGAATTACCCATGAGTCTCACTTCAGGAATGGCTTTTAGTAGGTGTGTAGCCATGGTCTAACTCGTACATATAGACACACACATCAGCATACATAGAGAGGGGTGCACATTATTAGAATCAAATAAGGATTTTAAATCAATCACAATCAAACAACTTTCCACTCGGTATCTGAATATTTTTGTGGGGGTGATTTTGAAAAATGAAACGGAAATGGATGAAACGGAAATGGATGGGACGGAAAAAATGAGCTCGGTGGCGACGATTGAGACGTACTGTGGCTATGTATATCGCATACTGTATATCGCATACGGTTTAATTCAAGGTATGGAGGCCCCATTAAAGATGTTCCTGCAATAAATCATCTTCAAATTGTCGTTGTTTGGTGTGAAAATATTCATTAGATCATATTTGCTGAAAACAATTATGATTTATTAAATCTTCATACTTTTGCTGTATTCTTATTTAATGTAAGCACTCGAGGTACTGTCGGTCATGTGGCTATGTGGAATCTATATCGCATACAAAATTACTTCAAGGTTTGGAGGCCCCTTTAAAGATATTCTTCCTACAACAAATCATCTTCAAGTTGTCATTGTTTGGTGTGAAAATATTCATTATATCATTTGCTGAAAACCGGTCAGGATTTGGCACTGCAGTTTTACAAGTAGTTATTTCAATGATGAACAGAGTTCACTGTTCTCTCGGCTGACATATAGTCGGCCATGTGGCTAAGTGGAATGTACATCGCATACGGTTTAGTTCAAGGTTTGAAGGCCCATGAAATATATTCCTACAATAAATCATCTTCAAATGTTCGTTCTTTGCTGTGAAAATAATTTTTATATCGTATTTCCTGAAAACAATAAATTATCATTTATTAAATCTTCATACTTTTGCTGTATTCTTATTTAACGTAAGCACTCGAGGTACTATCGGCCATGTGGCTATGTGGAATTGATATCGCCTTTCAAAAATCGCTTACCACGGCCAGGAGAGAACCTGCAATCTTGGGGTTAGTACACCGACTCGCTATCCACTCACACACCGTGGCATGCTAGCCTTACAGCAGTCGCATACGATGTGTAACATGTGACATGTTATCCCTTGTTAACAGTGATTTCTGTTGGTCATTGAAATTACTACTTGTAAAACTGCAGTGGTCGCCTCCGTAGCGTAGCGGTCAGCATGGTTAGCTGCCGCCCCGGAGGTCCTGGGTTCGATTCCCGGCTCTGCCACGAAATTTGAAAAAGTGGTATGAGGACTGGAACGGGGTCTACTCAGCCTCGGGTGTTCCAAATGAGTAGAGGGGGTTCGATTCCCACCTCAGCCATCCTCGAAGTGGTTTTCCGTGGTTTCCCACTTCGTCTTCGGGCAAATGCCGGGATGGTACCTTCTTCAAGGCCACGGCCGCCTCCTTCCCTCTTCCTTGCCTATCCATCCTGACCTTCCATTACCGTCCCTCATGAGGCCCCTGTTCGCTTTGCAGGTGAGGCCGCCTGGGCGAGGTGCCAATCACACCTCACCAGTTGTATCCCCTCCGATTGGATGTTCCCAGCTCTAGGACACTGCCCGTAGAGGCGGTAGTGGTGAGTTCCCTCGCTGAGTCCGTGGGTTCCACCAACCTGGAGGGTAAACGACTAAGAAAAGAAAAGAAAAAGAAAACTGCAGTGCCAAATCCTGAATCGAACTTCTCAGTTTTGCATCATGAGGCAGAGTGTATCCCGTTTCAGTCCTTAGACTGGTAAGGAGTTCTTGATAATATCAAGTTGATATGTTATGTGGCTTCATCTATCTCGTCCTTAAGTATTGCACAGCAGTGTAGTATAGTACTAGGGGCAGTTGACCTCGCTGTTCAGCAATAACTAACAGTTTGAATGAATGAAAATCCACAGCCTGCTTCCAGTCTCCGACCGGGTCAGGAATGGAATGAATGAAGCCCCCATCTAGCGGCGAGGATATGAATTGTGCCGGCTGCCGAGGCCTGACGCACTCCTCTGGGGCAATGATTAAATGAATGACAGATGAAATGAAATGATAGTGGAGAGTGTTGCTGGAATGAAATTTTGACAGGGAAAACCGGAGTACCCGGAGAAAAACCTGTCTGCCCCCGCTTTGTCCAGCACAGATCGCACATGGAGTGACCGGGATTTGAACCACGGATCCAGCGGTGAGAGGCCAGCGTGCTGCCGCCTAAGCCACGGAGGCTAATAACTAACAGTTTAATTTGTGTAACTAACAGTTAATACGCTACGTTGCCGAAAGAGGACTAGAGTTATTTATTAATAAGTCAGGAAAACCAGCTTCATAAGGATATATGCATTTGATAAGAAAATAAGAAATGCAATAGAATAGACTACGCTTAGCTTACATACACTGGTCAACAAAATTTTCCATATTGCAATATGTATTTGTGGACCAAATATAACACACGTGCTTTATCCGATAAGTGTTTTTTTTTTTTGTTTATGTAGGGCATGGCATTACACATCAAACAGAATAATAATATTATTATTAATAATAATAATAATGGTCGCCTCCGTAGCGTAGCGGTCAGCCTGGTTAGCTGCCGCCCTGGAGGTCCTGGGTTCGATTCCCGGCTCTGCCACGAAATTTGAAAAGTGGTACGAGGACTGGAACGGGGTCTACTCAGCCTCGGGTGGCCCAAATGAGTAGAGGGGGTTCGATTCCCCCTCAGCCATCCTCGAAGTGGTTTTCCGTGGTTTCCCACTTCGTCTTCGGGAAAATGCCGGGATGGTACCTTCTTCAAGGCCACGGCCGCCTCCTTCCCTCTTCCCTGGCTATCCATCCTGACCATCCCTTACCTTCCCTCATGAGGCCCCTGTTCGCTTTGCAGGTGAGGCCGCCTGGGCGAGGTGCCAATCCCACCTCACCAATTGTATCCCTTCCGATTAGATGTTCCCAGCTCTAGGACACTGCCCGTAGAGGCGGTAGTGGTGAGTTCCCTCTCTGAGTCCGTGGCTTCCACCAAACTGGAGGGTAAACGACTAAGAAAAGAAGAAGAAAAGAGAAAATAATAATAATAATAATAATAATAATAATAATAATAATAACAAGCATATATTAGCACAGAAGCCTCCGTGGCTTAGGCGGCAGCACGCCGGCCTCTCTCCGCTGAGTCCGTGGTTCAAATCCCGGTCACTCCATGTGAGATCTGTGCTGGACAAAACGGAGGCAGACAGGTTTTTCTCCGGGTACTCCGGTTTTCCCTGTCAACATTTCATTCCAGCAACACTCTCCACTATCATTTCATTTCATCTGTCATTCATTTAATCATTGCCCCAGAGGAGTGCGTCAGGTCTCGGCAGCCGGCACAGTTCATATCCTCGCCGCTAGATGGGGGCTTCATTCATTCCATTCCTGACCCGGTTGGAGACTGGAAGCAGGTGGTGGATTTTCATTTTCATATACTAGCACACATATCAACCTTATTACTACCTTATGTCCAGTCTAACTCTCCGGTCCAGGCTCGATGGTGTAGCACAGCAAAAGTCGTTAGGGTCACCTAGGTACGCTCTTAGATTGCAATCTTCTACAATGTGCCTGATGGTCGGGTTCGAAGTACCGCAATCACAGCAGAGGTTTGGCCACTTCCCACATTTGTGCAGGTTGTATACACAAACTCCATGTCTGAAAACAGTGTACGGTATAAACAAACCAACGTGTTATCTTAGAGTTAACACATGAACCAATGTGCAAAAAAGAAATGGCATCATACAGCAATTAAAATACATCATACAATATGCAAAACATCTTTTGACCAGTGCAATAGGCTAATTGTTATCTAAGAATCTATGTGCCCACCCACACTTAAATAAGAACTACTCACACGAGAGTAAAGACACCTTGTGGTCAAAAGACAACACTTCGTCATCGTGATGCTAGTCGCTACACCAAGAGGTGGACTGTAGTAGGTAATGGAAGCAACAACAAAGCTGATAGGACCTAATTGGTGACCTTCCGCCATTTTGGCTCTCATGTTACACAGTAGGGAGGATTAGAACTCACCATTCGTATTTGTTACCGTATGATCTCTCTCCCTGTAGATTATCTCCTTCCCTCAGGGAAACAAATAATGATGCAGTTTTACAGTGAGTTAGGCTTCTCTTCGTCTGGAACAAATGCACTGAACTCTGGCGTTGAAACGTGGAACATCACTCTCGGCGATGATGTATTGGGAATGTGTCAATCAGCGATTACACTGCCTGCAATGAACTGAAAAGAATCCACGTCACTGAAATTAAACTTCAAATTGCACATAATGTGCATATCCGGGCGTTGTTGGGTTAAGCTCACACAATTACAGGTTGACTCATTGGAGAGTCATTAGAAAATATATAACTAAAAGCATTCTGTTATCTCTTGTTTTACTGCCACAACATTCTACATCTACCAGTGCTTGTGGATATGAATTTTACTGCCTTTTTCAGGAAACTAGAATAGAATGCAAATACATTTTCATTGATAGCGCAATGTTTGTTGATATCCGTATTTATAGATGAATTCTAAAGTTAAAAACATACGCCAATCAATACTTAAACAAATATATCTTTTATATATTTTACATGTTTCGACTTGGCATTGAGGTATTATTTAGCTCAATTAAATAAAATAAAATAAAATTCTAGAAGTGTATTAAGTCTAACATTTGTTTGATATGAACAAGAAATAATGTTATAAATTGCAATTAAAAGAATGAAATAAAATAATAACAAGAAGTTCCGTGACGAACTAAAGAGCCTACTTTTCTTAAAATTTAGGATTCATGTCGATCTATGTAGACCTATCTAGAAAAATAGCGAAATTAAGTTCGTAATATCGAAATTTCTAATTAGTTCGAAATATACCTGTAGCCTAATAGAGCACTACAGTTGGCAGCCCTGGTGACCGAATATATTGTTAGTTCCATCACTTAATGTACAGAATACAATATTTGGTTGAAGTCCAATGGATAGCTTGGACGTTACATACAGTTAGACATTGGATCTATCAGCGCGCGTAAAAGCATGTTGGCAACAATGTCATACGTGTGCTGGTCAGAAATAATCTAAAATATTATGATATCTTGTTGTGCCAATTTTGGATGAAATCCATTTGTTAGTATAGAAGTTACATGTATTTTAAAATAGGACCTATCAGCAGGCATAGAATCATGTTGGCCGAACCGACTTATATTAATTACGACATATTAATCTAGGATGCCAGGTGCTATACGTGTGCAAAGTATAGAGCTGTTGGCTTGAATACTTTCTCATATATTGATGTTAGAGTAAAAAAATATAGACAGCATTTATTAACAGTTGGCAGCCCTGATTGCTTTAAGAATACTTATAGTCATATCTGTTATGTCACACATAGCACATACGAGATTTGGTTGAAATCCAACTGATAGTATAGAAGTTACATGTATTCAAAAATTGGTCCTATCAGCTAGCTTAGAATCATGTTGGTAGAATTGACGTATATAAGTTACTCCAAATTAATCTAAAATGTCAGGTACTATACGTGTGCATAGTTAAAAGCTGTCGGCTTGCATACTTTCAAATTGGTATATGGATAAAAAATAGAGAGAGCAATTATTAACAGTTGGCAGCCCTGATGGCTCTTAAGAATACACTCAGTCATGTCTGTTTTTGTACACATATTACATACAAAATTTGGTTGAAATCCACTTGATAGTGTAGAAGTTATATGCATTTAAACATTGGACCTATAAGAAGGCTTAAAATAATTTTGGCAACACTGTCATCTATGGCCTCCTGGAAATTAAACTTAACTAGCATTATCTATATGTGTGCCAATTTTGGAATAGTTCCCATGCATACCTTCCAGGATATCCAACATGGAGCTCAAATTTCTAGTGCTTTTTCACAGCAGTTGGTAGCACTGACATCTTTTTCAAAAATGGGCATGAGATATTGCGGTATAGATCTTTACTCATACCAAATTTGGTTTCGATTGCTGCAGCCATATAGGAGTTGACAGGGGGAGGGGGGGGGGACACACACACAGCCAGACAGACAGACAGAAAGACAGACAGACAGAAGGACGGACAGACAGACAGACAGACACACATTTTCCCGGAACGATCTCATAAGTCTACTTTTTCCTCATGTTTACAAAATGTGAAAAGTAGACTAATAAATAATTTTTATGATAAATTGTAATGAAAACAATGAAATAAAATAATAATAAAATATTTATTGCGGCCAATGGCCATAGATAGGAACAACATTATAACAATGTGAACAATATTGAATCAATCGTGTACCTAGGTAACACCAGAGACTTGTGTTCATCAAGTCCGTTTACCCATTCCACTACACTACACTTTGATCAAGACAACTTAATCAGTCCTCGTCTAAACAAAACTGAGTGAGTGATATTAGTCTTCTACTGCATTCCATGGCATGATATATATCGCACTGATTGTTGCATAATCGGCAAAAACACTCCTGGCTGGGCTGATGGAAGGACTTCTTACTGCAGATGCGATGGTGAAAGCCACGGATCGCAAATCTGGTCACTAGGTGCTGAAACGGTTTTACTGGCCCTTACTGTTGGGTGACAAATGTAATGTTTACTCTGACTAAGATATGTTGTATTAATGGGCGCCAAGACCTCAACGCTATGTTGAAATCTAAATTTATATTTAACAACACCTAGCTCTGGTAGAACACCTTTAAGATTCTTTACACTCAGATCGAGGTATGATTTGATCATTAACCCAACTAACAATTGTATCAGGAGAAGGAATTTAGTCTATGTCTACTGCTACCTACTGAAAGCAAAGATTGCATGGTTAAAAGAAATGAATTTATTATACAAAACAAGTATGGCAAAATTAATAATAATAATAATATATTTTAAATTTTAAATTGGAGCGTTGCGATTTGAAAATTACCGCTAGAGAATTCCGTGATAACGGAATCGTATGAATTACTGATTTTACTATTATTCCCAAGCTATGAAGTTACTGAAATACTGAATATGAAACAAAGAAACGAGAGATTATGTAGTTCTGAGTCATTCGCGCTTACCATTGGAAATTGCCGTAGCATTTCCCTCGTACTGGATGTTGAAGAGGGCTTCCCACAGCCTTCTGGACGTCGTCATCTCCTTCGTTAGTTGTAGAAATATTTGTAGAAATGTTATATTATGGTCCGGTCACATCGGAACCAACCACACGTTCAACCACAACGGTCAAGTTTTACAAAGATTATCGCCCCGCCTCCTCGGCGCGAAAACCATATATGCACTCGTCACCTCCCCTCTCCAGTGCCGCCTTCTTCTCTCCCGCTCTCCACTGATTGGCTGAGCCACCACGCGATACTCCCCACCTCAGGGTCATTACACTCGGCGCGACGATGATGTCGATTAACGGTCCTGGCCATTTCGCCTTTTCTTGATGCAGCAACCCCGCTTGCGTCACGCTACTCGACAAGAATAAGCCTGTAGCCGAATTCCCAGTGACTCATCTCTCTCACAATACCCTAACTGACAAAACTCCGTAAAATTCCGTAATCATATAATTTTCCGCGATAATGTTGTTCGTAATAATTCGCTTGATAGTGTTTTCTATAACATCGAAAACCTATCTGTATACTTATAATCTTAAAAAAAACGCTCCAAAAATACCTTAATAATAATAATAAGTTACATGAAAACTTCTCTTGGCTGAACAATTTGCCGCGTAAATAAATATTGAATGGCTTCCTACTGACTTATGTCAGTGGCGTAAAATACCCTCGAAAAACACGTTACATATTCGCCTCGGATCATCGGATGATTTACCGTGACGACGGTCTATCATGCGATTATCCCAGACAGGTTAATAAAACCCCATCCAAAATACATATTACATAAATCAAATCACCCTAAATTACATATATATACACTCATAATTTTCTTTACGCACTTTGCGTCAAAGTCTGTTGTCATTTTGGATTGCTCTGTGCAATCAGTCCAATGTTTTTCATTTAGATTAATGTTCCACGGATATTTCCGCCTCTCAAATATCTCTATGTTGGGAAAGATATACACAAATAGTGTGTGAGCACTGTGTATATATGATGTCACATCACACGCATCAAAGGTGTTCTGATATATTTATATCACCACAGAACTTCCTAATTTCACTGGAGGTCGCTTCCTTCTGGTGAAACTTAATATCACTGATCTCACGGAGCACACGATCACACTATTGTGGCAGCGCATCGTGACCATAATACTTAATCTCTCTGTATATAATACAAAATTAATATTGACTTCTGAAAAAAATCAGTAAGTGCGCATTACATACAACACCAAATATTTCTGTGCCGTAATCGCCCTGTCTTCTTAAGTTCCCGTAGACCATATTCTACTTAATGCTAGTTCCCAACTCAGACCAGTTCTCCTCACTCAAATAGTACCTTTGTACTAATTACTTTAAATTACACATCTACAATTCTTACATGGCGAGGCCGTAAACAGAAATCACGTGTGCTGTAATGTATGAGTTTCATGAAGGACTGTCTCGCCTTCTGATGGCCCATCTTTTGTCTCGTGGACGCCTTAAGCAAAAATACCCTGTTCAAGCGCTCATCCATCTCTAGGAGACAAATGGGAATTCACCAGCGCTACCAAATTCTGGCCTTGGTGTATCGAGACATTTTAGTGCTCAAGAGCATCCGACAATCCCGTCATATTTCCCTGTACCTTAAAAACTCTCAATTACTTACATACTACCCCCCTGTGTGACTTCTGATACGCCTGCCTGGAAGACCAGATCTTCCACGCACCAAACCCCACACTTACTCATTTGATAGGCTGGCCCGCCAGCTAAACACACTTACTTTATGACACATACTTTCGTAGACTATGTATATTATACGTCCCGTATAATCTGTTTCCATTACTATCCTCCAGCACATATGCTGTTTTGCCAATACGTTTGGAAACTATAATTGGTCCCTCGTAGAGGTAAAAGAACTTGGACATGACTTTCTCTAGCTTATTTGACTGTTTCGGCACTCTAAGTAAGACTCTGTCTCCCGGCTCGAATAGGTCAAATTTAGTTTCTTTTTGTTGGCGAATTCTCTTTTGTGCTGATTTAGATAAATTCTGTTTCGCCAACTGGACAATGTAATCCATCCCCGGTTGCTTTCCCTCATTTAAACCCAACACCCTCGCTAGTTCATTTTGTGGTCTCTTTCCGAAGTGAACTTCGTATGGCGCAATTTCGTGCTCTCATGCTGGACAGAATTCAGCCAAGTCTCGACTTTGGGAAGATGTCCAACCCATGCCGTATGCTTGTCATGCACTAGAGTCCAAAAAAGACGAGCCACTTCCCTTAATGGACGCTCTGCAGAATTACCCTGAGGGTACCCAGAGGAATGAACGTGTGAAATACCAGCTTCCTGCAAACTGGTTCTCCATTTCTTTGCAGTAAACTGTGGTCCACTGTCTGATAGTATCCTGAGAGGAAGGCCATACTCAGGTACATACTTATTAATGATCAGACGGCTACATGCTAGTCCCGTGGCTTTCCTTAGCGGATAAAGCTTGACATACTTACTAAAAGCGTCAATAACTATAAAAATGTTCTCGTAGCCGTACTGTCCTTTAACGATCGGGCCAAATAAATCCACACACAGTAGTTCACCGGGACTACTGGTGAGAACTGCAGATCTCTCCCCCGCTAAATATTTAATTGGATATTTGCTCCTTTGACAGGTGTCACACTTAGCTAAAATCCTCCTAACATCCCTTCCCATTTTACTCCAAATGAAGTCACGACCAATTTCATAGAAGACCTTGGCAGCACCAAAGTGTCCTAATTCCCTATGAATGAACCAAATTAACTCCTCCCGCAAAGTGGCAGGAACACATATTGCCCACCGATTATTCCTACATTTCCGTGCAAGAAGCCCATCCTGCATCTTGTACGTGAACCGTCCTACTTTCACATACTCTTCTTCACTTATTTCCAACCTAGCCAGTGGCTCCCTTAACTTAACGTCATCACGTTGCTCCACTAGCATATTTCTCAGTGTTTGTAACGATGCCCTGTTGCTACTGTCCACACATGCACATAATAAAATGCCGTCCTCTGCCTTAACCACAGGATAGTCCCTACATAAATTAGTGTCCCTTGATAGCATGTCCGCAAGAATGTTATCTTTACGTTTAATATATTTTACTGTGAATTCGTATTCCTGCAGAGAAAGAATCCACCTACTAACTCTGTTAGAACTGAGTTTACAAGTCCTCATATATAGTAATGCATGGTGATCTCTATGGATCTCAAATTTCCCTCCTACTAAATACATTCTAAATTTCCCCAAACTGAAAACAATACCTAAAAGCTCTAACTCAGTAATCGTGTATATTTTCTCTGCTGCTGTCAGTCCTCGCGAGGCTAAAGACACAATGCACATATTATCCTCATCATCTTTCTGACACAATACTCGAGCAATGCCTATATGTGAAGCATCTGTCATAACCACATATTCCTTATCTTTCAAAGGATATTTCAGCACTACAGCTTTCTCAAAACCTTCCTTCAGCGCTCTAAAAGCCTGATCATGCTTGGACTCCTATCTCCGCCGAGTCCCACTTTTAAGCAATTCCCTGAATGGTTCTACCAACCCTGAGTATTTAAGAACGAACCTCCTGAAAAAGTTGCAAATTCCCAGGTATGTTTTTAACTGTTTAACATTCTGTGGCACCTCTGCGTTAAGTATCTTATTAACCCTACTTTCTTCTGGTGCCACACTTCTACTCGACACTCTATGACCTACAAATGTCACTTCTGACTGACAGAATGACGACTTAGACAGCTTCAAAGTGAACCCTGCCTGATCTAACTTCTGAAAAACTATATCTAAATGACGTAGATGCTCCTCAAAACTGCGTGAACTAATTACCATATCATCAATGTAAATGGTTACAAACTCTCCTGTGTCATCCCCTAATGCGATGTTTAAAGCCCTAATTAAAGCTGATGAACTACTCTTTAACCCATAAGGTGTTCTACAAAATTGATAAAGGTTATATTTATGACTAGAAGCTGTAAATGGTCTATCTTCGTACATAAGTGGCACTTGCCAAAAACTGGAACTCAAATCTACACAAGTGAAATACTTCTTCCCCTCAAATGTTTGCATTAATTCCCCTATTGACATAGATTTCATTTGATCTGAACTAATTCTACTGTTAACCAAACGAGCGTCTAAACAAATATGAACTGTGCCGTCGGCCTTGGGTACCGTGATCAAAGAATTAACATATGGACTGTTAGAGTGCTCAATAATCCCATCTTCAAGCATCTGGTTAATTTGTGCCTCAACTGCACTCTGATAAGCGAAATGTACAGGATATCTATGTCCTGTGAATACTGACCTATCAATAACGTTCAATGAATGTGTATAGCAATTGGCCATACCAATGCGATCCTCAAAAACACTCCTATTACACAATAACACATCATTGAGCTGAACACACTGTTCCATCTCTATATTTCCCTGAAATGAAGCATCACGTAACGAGTCCTCTAGACTACCGTTCGTCATCACACTGCCCACAAAACATGGAGAACCCCGCTCTACGGATGGCGATATCTCATTTAAAGTACAAATCACACCTACAACACTACTTCTCTGAATATGGTCATTGAACGCTACTTCTACTTCAGAATCACCCCATTTAAATTTCAAACTCCCTACATCATAACATAAGTTACCAGACACTCTACTTAGCCACTCTGAACCCAAGATAACACTGAATACTAAATTTGGAATTACAAGACAAATCTGATTTTCTACATGATTATTAATTTTAATGTCTACTAAAACTTGCTTAGAAATTACTTTAGACCTCTTCTCAACAGCTGTGATAACAAAAGTGCTTTTAATTGGCATCTCCTAAAAATTTACTCCAGTCCCTTTCATTTTATCGTAAAATGCACTACGTATGCAACTCTTCATACAACCACTATCAATTAAAACATCTGTGTACGCCTCGTACACGTTAAATTTAACTATGGGGCTCTTACTAACCACCTCCTGAATAATACCTTCATCATTTAGTTCACGTAATAATTCATTTCTTACATTTAGGTCATAGGGTTCCTGTATAAGTGTATGGACAGGGCATGTTACAGACTGAGATTCTCACCTTACATCGCAGCCTGGTTCGTGTTTAAAGCATTGCTACCGCTTGGTGTAGTACTACTCACTACGACACTGGTCTGGTTGTTCTGGGTTGTATTAACGGTATCTCTCTGTCCGTTATTACCATTGGGCTGATTCCCTCCTTGACCCCTGTTCTGGTTATAATTATTATTGTTATTATACCTCCCTTGGTTACCCCTAAAATCATTATTTCGGCCTTGATTTCCCCCGAAATCATTATTTCTACCTTGGCAGTTCGTACCATACCCATTTCCTCTGTACTGGTTTTGCTGATTATTATTATTATTATTATTTTGGTTCCCCCTATTTTGACCGCTGGTCCCTTTGCCACTGTTCCCTTGAACTTCCGGATTCCTATTCTCATTAGGCCTGTTATTATGGTTACCCTGGTTCCTACCGAAATTCTCCTCGTAACCACCTCTTCCCAGAGCATCGAATGTACTTAATAAATTTTCCACTTGTGAAATAGATTTAACATTTTGGATACTGGCAGCTTCTTTGATTCTATATGGAAAATGTCTTAGTAATAGCCTGACTACATCACTTTCCTCCTTCAAACCATCCAGATATTTACACGTCAATACCTGTCCTAAAAAGTACTCTGTCATAGTGTAGTTTCCTCTCGGGTTATATTTCCCACACACAATTCCCTCACGATGCTGAGACTGAATTACCTCATTCCAAAATTTCTCACAAAATTTAACTTTAAAATCTGAAATGTTCTCGAAATTGTCTCTGTAGACCGCAAACCAGTTTCTTGTCTCCCCTACAAACGCTTGCTCTAAAATCTCAACTACCTGGCACCACTCAATACTACCATCTTCCAACCTCTCCCCGAATTTATTTTCTATTGTATCCATGAACTCCATTGGACAACCCTGCCGATTACTTAATTTGCCTAGTTCTATTTCCCTGTGTGTGCTATTCACATAAACTGGCCTACTCTGACTATTTTCCTGCCTAATTCTAGCTTTCAACTTCTGTTCTAATTCAGCAATTTTCTCCTCAGCTTTTCTTTCAATATTAGTTACAGTTAACCTAATGCTCCCTTCCGATGCTTCAACTTGACCACATAAATGAGCTTTTTTCTCATTATTCTCATTAATGCTTTCCTTATTCCTCTCCCTTAAAGTATTAACTTCAGTGATTATTTCTGCATGTACTTTATCAATTCTTCCCCCCCAGCTGTTCTTTAACCTCTTTAGTTGCTACCTGAATCTTATCAATTTCTCCCCCCAATTGCCTTTTGACCTGCTGTGTTTCAAGTTGCACTAGTTCTTTTAAATTTTCAGCCTGTGTACTGATTCTAATTTCTAACTCCTCCTGTAATTTTCCTAATTTTCTGTCCACATCTGCAATAATCTCTTTAGCTTTTTCTTCCATCACCCCTCTGATCTCACCTCTAATCAGTTCGAATTTATCACTAATTTCCCTACTGTTTTGTTCAAGTTAAGCATTTAAACTATGGCTCAATTCCCTATTACTCTCTTTGTCTGTCTGCGACATACGTGCCCCAGATGAAACATCAGGGGATAAATGAAAATGTCGAATTAACTCTAGTGGACTGTATTTACAAAAATGTACATGTTACAAAAGACACAACACTTGATATGCGAAGGAGCTGCTGCTCCGAAACACAAACACATTCAGCCATGATGGCTACTTCACTCTCTGTCCTGGTCACTGCTGCCAACCTAAACATAATAAATGTATCTGTTACCAACTGTGGAAATAATACACTATATAATTCTCCCTGAGAGCAAACATACTCCCCACCTTGAAATACATGGATTTCAATAATCTGAAATAGAAACACTGAAATGTTCCAATGACAAGGACATAAAACACTAAAATATTCACTAAGTTAATACACTGACATATTAACAGTCAAAATTATGTGTCTGCTCAATTGGTAGCGGAGCTACCTTGGAAACTGGTCGTTTAAAAATACCACTGTCGCACTTCACTGAAACCACTCTTACCACATTGTCTTTACCACCATGCACTTCTGTGATAACACCAAGGGACCACTGGAGTGGGGGAACATTGTCTTCCCGTATCAGCACCACAGTACCTGGTGATACGCTGCTGGAGGAGGTCGTCCATTTGCTGCGCTGTTGCAGATGGGTGAGGTAATCTAATGACCATCTCTTCCAAAAGGATTGGAGTCTTTGTTGCAGAACCTTATATCTAGTTAACAAAGGCCGTTTACATAATGTTAAATCGGGTTCGGGAAGAGTCGTGAGGGGTTCGCCTATAAGGAAGTGGCCTGGTGTCAAGGTAGATGCATCTGAAGGATCATTTGACAGGGTTAGAAGGGGACGTGAGTTTAAGCAAGCCTCAATTTGCGCAGTTAATGTAGCCAATTCTTCATATGTGAAATGAAGTGTTCCGAGAACTCTTCTTAGATGATGTTTGAGGGATTTTACTCCGGCCTCCCAAAGCCCTCCAAAATTAGGGGCATGAGGAGGTATGAAATGCCACTTAACTCCACAACTACTGGCGAAGTTACTGATCTCCTCTCTAGTCCGTTCCTGAGTGAACAATTTCTTGAGCTCCTTGAGCTCTTTACTAGCACCTTGGAAATTTGTACCATTGTCGGAGTACATGTTGCTGCATAATCCTCTTCTTGCGATGAATCTCCTGAGTGCTGCGAGGAAAGCTTGAGTGGTTAGGTCGGAAACTATTTCTAAATGAATGGCCTTGGTGCACATACATATGAATATGCATATGTAACCCTTGACAATGGTCTTGCTACGTGGATTGCCGATCTTCAAGTAGAAAGGGCCCGTGAAGTCTGTGCCGGTGTTGCGGAATGGTCTTGCTTGAGACACACGAACTGAGGGCAACTGTCCCATTACTTGCTGTGTAGTTTTGGCTTTGAACCTGAAGCATTTTGTACAAGTGTTAATAACTCTTCGAACCACCGACTTTCCATTGATGATCCAGTAGCACTGTCTGATGGATGCTAAAGTCAACTGGTTTCCTGAATGTAGGAGTCTTTCATGTTCCCTCTTGATTATTAAATCAGTAAACTGATGTTTAGCGGGCAAAATCATCTGATGTTTGAAATCGTAGTCTTGATTGGAGTTCTCTAGTCTTCCTCCAACTCTCAAGATTTGATCCTTGTCTAAAAATGGTACTAAACTTTGAAGTTTGCTACGTCTTGACACTGCATTGTGTTTCAAAAGATCAGCTATTTCGTCGCGGAATGCTATTGACTGGACTAGTCTAACACATGTCATGTTAGTTTGCTGCAACTCTTCTATTGTTAATGGACCATGTTTCCGTTCTGAAGGTTTGTGTTTAGTGTTGTGCACGAATCTTAAACAGTATGCTAACACTCTTTGTAGCTTGAGATGGGAAGAAAATCTTGTGAGCACGTCTGCAGGATTAGAGTGGACTGAACAACTAAGCACTATCTTGCGTTGCTCAGGAATCTCTGATTCAGGTTGTTCACTGGAAGTGGGCCAGTTCCGTTCCGAACACTGTAGCCATTCAGGGCCATGCCACCAAAGATGATTATTTAAAAGGTTTGTAGGAACAGTTCCTCGAGAAATTAGATCTGCAGGATTGTCCGCTGATGCTACGTGCTTCCAATCCTTGACTGAAGTATTGCCTTGCACTTCAGCCACACGGTGCGCAACAAAAGTTTTCCATTTTGACGGTTCACCTGCTAACCATGCGAGAACAATCTTTGAGTCTGTCCACAGATGAATACTATGGAATTCAATATTGAGAACATGACACATCTTTTTAACCACTTGTGACAATAGTACAGCTGCACACAACTCTAGTCTGGGTAGCGTGATCTGTTTCAGTGGAGCCACTCTGGACTTGGAGCACAGGAAATGTGTTATTACGTGACCTTGATCTGTTGACGAGCGTAGGAATAAACATGCACCGTAGCCCTTCAAGGATGCATCAGCGAAGCCATGCAACTGCACCTGAGTACAATTTTCTTGAAGCACAAATCTGTTAATATATATATTGTCAATCAAGGGTATTTGAGAATGCAGAGTACGCCATCTTGTAAGAAGTTCCGTTGGAAGTTCATCATCCCATCCTATCTTCTCTTGCCATAGTTGCTGCAGAAACATCTTGAATGTGATGACAATAGGACTGATTAGCCCAATAGGGTTATAAATTGACGACACAATCGATAACACCTTGCGTTTGGTAACTGGAGATCCACTTCCTTGTTCTTTCTGCACACCACTGGATATCTGTAGTTTGTCTGTCGCTGGATGCCAAAGTAGACCTAAGGTCTTTATATTTTCTCCAGAATCAATCTGAAGGGGAAGTTGCGTCTCTCTGCAGTCCTTTGGAACCGCCTCTAACAATGCTGGATGGTTAGAGCACCACTTGCGGAGCTTGAAGCCTCCCTTGGATAACAATTGGATCAGTTCACGTTGTAGGAGTAATGCATTGTCAACCTTACTTGATCCTGAAATGCAGTCGTCTACATAAAAATCACGAAGAAGGACAGATGCTGCCTGCGGATACTGTTGTCCCTCATCATATGCCAATTGCCTTAAACATCTTATTGCTAGAAATGGAGCTGATGATGTGCCATATGTGACCGTCTGAAGTTGGTACTGCTTGATAGGCTCATTAGGAGAAGCTCTCCAAAGGATGCGTTGAAGGCTGCTGTCTCTGGAATCAACCTTAACTTGTCTGTACATCTTCTCGATGTCAGCTGTAAAGCCTATGGCGTGAGTTCTAAATCTAGCGACAATCGAACATAAATCTTGTTGAATAGAAGGACCCGTCATTAAAATATCATTAAGTGACTTTCCTGACCTCGATTTACAAGAAGCGTCGAAGACAACTCTAGTTTTTGTAGTAGTGCTGGATTTCTTGAATACCGGATGGTGCGGCATGTAGTATGCTACCGATGTTGCCATACTAGAATTAACAATATCCATATGACCTAGTTCCTGGTATTCAGTGAGAAACTGGTCATAATCTACCTTCAGTTGCGTATCATTGTTAAGCCTACGCTCAAGGTATTGAAATCTGCTAGTAGCTGTTTGTAAAGAATTGCCTAATATACTTGGATCCTGCTTAAATGGTAGTCTGACTATGTATTTCCCAGATGCATCTCGTGTCACATGATCAGAAAAATGCTGTTCACATTCAATCTCTTCTTGCGACTTGACTGGCTCGTGAAGTTCTTCGATCTCCCAAAATCGTTGTACTTGGTTATGAAGGTGAACATCATTACGAAGGAAAAACGTTCCTGCTGCACTGTTTCTATTTCTCGAGGTGGATTCATATGAACCTGACACAATCCATCCAAAATCTGTGTTTTGTAGGACTGGAAACTTCCCTGGTCTCGTCCTGTGTCCCCTCTGTAGAATTCTAAAGAATACATCAGCACCGAGAAGCATGTCTATCTTGGCTGGGGCATAAAACATTGGATCTGCTAACTGAATATCATCAGGGAGCTCCCACTCTTCATAGGGTACCTGCTGACTAGGCATGTCGCTAGTAATTTTGGATAGGACCAGACATTCAACATTGTGACGTGTGTTGCTTATGGAAGATTGCACTTCAATGCTCACACTATACTTGGCTTCAGACATGGACTGAGAAATACCTTCGAAGGGTGTGAGATTCTTGGCCTTTCTTAAGCCTAAATTTTGAACCAAACTCTCGGTTACAAAATTGCTTTGACTGCCACTGTCCAATAAGCAACGAGCTAAGTGTAGCCTACCAGCACTATCCTTTACCTTTACTACTGCTGTAGAAAGTAGAACTTGAGTTTGTGGTTTGAGTTTCATGGTGCAATAACTGGAGGAGTTACCACGAACTTGAGCATTGTGAGCCTGGTTGGACTCGGGGTTTGAGCATCTGCTGATAGCTCCTTGCTGAGACTGTTTAGACGAGTTGGCATTGAATTGCTGATTCCCAGAATCAAAATGCAACAGTGAGTTGTGACGACCGTTGCAAGTTTTGCATGTTGACTTCGAAGGACAAGAACTTATAGCGTGTGATTCATGCAAACAGTTGTAGCAAAGCTTATGCTGCTTAACTAGGTTGTATCTACGATTAACATCATAACCTAAAAATTTATCACATCTGAAGATTGGATGTTGCCCCTTACAGGCTTCACAATTATTGTTAATTGCAATGTATGAACTACTTGTAAATGGTTGTTTCTCATGCTTGAAACCATGCTTAGAAGTTTTATCTTGAGACAATCTGCTGATCTTATCACTGTGACCCTTAGTAGGTGAAAAATCAATTAATTCAAGGGTTTGAGCCCGCCTTTCAAGATATTCTAACAACTCCGTAAGTGTAGATAGTTCCTTGGATTTGTTGCTCATTTCCCATTGCTTACGTGTGGCTTCAGGTAACTTGTCAAGTATGATTTGACCTATTATGATTTCATGTAGGGGAATATTCAAATTCAAAGACTCAACAGCCTTTAAATTGGACTGAACTTGATTCAAAAGTGTGCGTAGACTAGAAGATGACTCCCTTTGGACGATATCTGGCGATAACAGTAATTTGATATGTGCATTTACTATTACCTTTGAATTGCGATATCGCTTGCAGACCGTTTCCCAAGCTAGCTCAAAGTTATCTGCAGTAAGAGGAATGTTTTGAATGAGTTGATGAGCATTGCCACGCAGTGCTGACATTAAGTAATGGAACCTTTCAACATTACCCAAAGACTGATTCTTCAGTATTAATGAATCAAACAGGTCATGGAAATGCATGAATTGTGTAACATCACCTGAAAATTCTGGTAACCGTATCTTGGGCAAACTGTACGAACCTGTATTACTACTTGTAGATTCTCTACCGTTGCTAGAGACAGATGAGGCATGTGTGCAATGGGTATTTAGTAACTGTTGTAGCTTAGCCCTAAGTTCATCATAATCATCTTCGAATTCACACCGGACCTGCTCATGAAGATTTTTGTCATCCAAATCCTCCAATTTGCTTTGAATTTCATTAAATTCTGGTAATAGAGCTAATAAACGTTCATTCTTCACATTTAATACTTCAGCAGGAGTCTTATTATTAAATTCATTAATTTGGTTATGGAGTCTCGTGAGGGATGCTCGGAGAACACCTCTGCGTTTGGTCAGTGACTTTATCTCACGTTCAGTAGACATGCTTAAAATGGTTCATGCACAGGAAGGATTGCTTGGTATGGGAAGGAATTGCTATGAAATGCCTTTGTTAACTTATCTGGTGTAGAGGTTCTTTCAGTCTGCGTCGTCACCAAACGGTTGGATATCGAAGTCAGGACGTCTGAATGGAACTGCGTCTGTCAGGAATCGAAGGCTGCACCGCTGAATGGAACTGCGTCCGTCAGGAATCGAAGGCTGCACCGCTGAATGGAACTGCGTCCGTCAGTAATCGAAGGCTGCACCGCTGAATGGAACTGCGTCCGTCAGGAATCGAAGGCTGCACCGCTGAATGGAACTGCGTCCGTCAGTAATCGAAGGCTGCACTGCTGAATGGAACTGCGTCCGTCAGGAATCGAAGGCTGCACCGCTGAATGGAACTGCGTCCGTCAGTAATCGAAGGCTGCACTGCTGAATGGAACTGCGTCCGTCAGGAATCGAAGGCTGCAGTGCTGAATGGAACTGTGTCCGTCAGGAATCGAAGGCTGCACTACTGAATGGAACTGTGTCCGTCTGGAATCGAAGGCTGCACTACTGAATGGAACTGCGTCCATTGATGCTTTCAACTGCACACCGAAACTTTCACAATACTGGATATGCTTTTACGAATATACAATTCATCATGATTAATTTTGCAAGTCCCGCTGCATGAATTAACTTATTCAAATATTAACCTTGTATTACAACAGCCGCGTTGTAAAAATGAATCAAACAGGCTGGCGAGCGCTGCCTGCTGGCGCTGCCTGCTGGCACTGCCATCAGCACGTGTATCGAAGCTTACCGATGCTAGCCGAAGCGACACGAAGCCAAAGCACACTGGTGGCTTTGTTTCGCAGCCACAATGCTCACTTTTCAAAATAAGTTAGATCGAACTCACAAACATTGATAAATAAATTGCAATTGCGCCTGCATTGTTCACAATAATGTACTAGTATTGTCTCTACATACGTATTTCGCACTGGTTCACTTAAATACAGCAGTTTTAGCGGTTGTCGAGACCACATGGCGTCAGTTGATATAGCGGGAATCCTGCCCGTGTTGGACCAAAACATATGTCTGTCTGCGACATACGTGCCCCAGATGAAACATCAGGGGATAAATGAAAATGTCGAATTAACTCTAGTGGACTGTATTTACAAAAATGTACATGTTACAAAAGACACAACACTTGATATGCGAAGGAGCTGCTGCTCCGAAACACAAACACATTCAGCCATGATGGCTACTTCACTCTCTGTCCTGGTCACTGCTGCCAACCTAAACATAATAAATGTATCTGTTACCAACTGTGGAAATAATACACTATATAATTCTCCCTGAGAGCAAACACTCTTTATTTTCCCTACTATTTTGTTCAAGTTTAGCATTATTTTGTTCAAATTTAGCATTTAAAGTGTCAGTACTCTCTCTCTATTTTCCCTACTATTTTGTTCAAGTCTAGCATTATTTTGTTCGAGTTTAGCATTTAAAGCGTCTGTACTCATTTTATTTTGTTGCATAAACTGAAGAAGCAAACTCTCTAACCCTGCTTGACTGTTTTGATTACCCCCCTCAGTATCGGGATTTACCTCCGACATCCCTGTACTGCTTTCATTTCCAAGACTAGCCATACTGCTCGTATCTTCACTATCCAACTGGTGACCACTACGCAACTTCATCTCTTCCTCAACACTACCCATGCTGATACACACCGATAAATGAAACACCCCCAAAATACAGGCACAGAAATATATACCCTTCTCCTTCCACAAATGTTATTAGGTTTTCGGTCTCACGTTGGTAGCGACATGTGAAACGGTTTTACTGGCCCTTACTGTTGGGTGACAAATGTAATGTTTACTCTGACTAAGATATGTTGTATTAATGGGCGCCAAGGCCTCAACGCTATGTTGAAATCTAAATTTATATTTAACAACACCTAGCTCTGGTAGAACACCTTCAAGATTCTTTACACTCAGATCGTGGTATGATTGGATCATTAACCCAACTAACAACTGTATCAGGAGAAGGAATTTGGTCTATATCTACTGCTACCTACTGAAAGCAAAGATTGCATGGTTAAAAGAAATGAATTTATTATATAAAACAAGTATGGCAAAATAAATAATAATAATTATATATTTTAAATTTTAAATTGGAGCGTTGCGATTTGAATATTACCGCTAGAGAATTACGTGAATACGGAATCGGATGAATTACTGATTTTACTATTATTCCCAAGCGATGAAGTTACTGAAATACTGAATATGAAACAAAGAAACGAGAGATTATGTAGTTCTGAGTCATTCGCGCTTACCATTGGATATTGCCGTAGCATTTCCCTTGTACTGGATGTTGAAGAGAGCTTCCCACAGCCTTCTGGACGTCGTCATCTTCTTCGATAGTTGTAGAAATATTTGTAGAAATGTTATATTATGGTCCGGTCACATCGGAACCAACCACACGTGCAACCATAACGGTCAAGTTTTACAAAGATTATCGCCCCGCCTCCTCGGCGCGAAAACCATATATGCACTCGTCACCTCCCCTCTCCAGTGCCGTCTTCTTCTCGCCCGCTCTCCAATGATTGTCTGAGCCACCACGCGATACTCCCCACCTCAGGGTCATTACACTCGGCGCGACGATGATGTCGATTACCGGTCCAGGCCATTTCGCTTTTTCTTGAAGCAGCAACCCCGCTTGCGTCACGCTACTCGACAAGAATAAGCCTGTAGCCGAATTCCCAGTGATTCATCTCTCTCACAATACCCTAACTGACAAAACTCCGTAAAATTCCGTAATCATATAATTTTCCGCGATAATGTTGTTCGTAATAATTCGCTTGATAGTGTTTTCTATAACATCGAAAACCTATGTGTATACTTATAATCTTATAAAAAAACGCTCCAAAAATACCTTAATAATAATAATAAGTTACATGAAAACTTCTCTTGGCTGAACAATTTGCCGCGTAAATAAATATTGAATGGCTTCCTACTGACTTATGTCAGTGGCGTAAAATACCCTCGAAAAACACGTTTCAGTGCCTCAGCTGATACTCTGGTCGCATCCATTCTTTATATAACATTGCATCTGTTAAGTAGAATCTTTCTGGGATGGATTCTCTCTTCCGGCAAAGTTCTCTTAACAGGTCTACGCATGCCTGTGTGGATGGTAGGTGCATTAGCAGTCGAAGGTCTTCTACCAGAAATGTTTCTCTGGCTAAAGCATACACATATCCTGAAAGAGCGAATTTTGATACCCCCAATACCCTTTTCAAATACCTTGATTTAAAACTTTCAATGTCTTTTAATTGCCTGATTGATAGATAAGTCCATATGACCTCTAGCCCGTACTTGAGTGATGGGAGTACTTTGACTCTGAAAAGTTCCATAGCTGAATTTACTGACATTCTTTGTAAATGTCTGATGTCGCTTATACTGTATTTCTAAGTGCTGCTGCAAGTCTCTCCTTTATATGAACCAGAAAGGAAGTCCCTGTGACTTGCATAGTAATTCCAAGGTACTTAAATTGTTTTTTCGGCGATAGCATGTTTTCCCCGCAAACAATGTAGTCATCCTTCCTCAGCCTTCCTCCATTTCTGAATATCATTAATTCAGTCTTCCGAGCATTCATCCTTAGTTCATTCTCCTCCGCCCATTTCTCAACAAGATCTATACCCTTCTGTAGTTCCTCTATATTATCGGAAATAAAATAATAACAAGTAGTTCCGTGAACATATATACAGTCTATTTTCATATATCCTACTCATGTTAATTATCTCTTTCAACATACAATAATTTCAGTTTGATTATTGTGATAGATTCGTAGATATTGAGAACCGTCTAAATATTTCAGATGGTCGCCAGGTTGGATTTTTATTTATGTACTCTTGCATGAAGATTATTGTGTACGTGTAGTATTCAAACTTCAATCGCATGATTAGTACACACGAAGTAAAACCGAGATTTTAAAATTTTGCTCAGCTGTCATCTTGTGGTTATGAATATGTAACGTTTTCTTGGCCCTCTCTGTTGGGTGACAAGTGAAACGGTTTTATTGGCCCTGCCTTGCACTTTGAAATATTTACTCTGACTAAGATGTGTTGTATTAATGGGCGCCAAGACCTCAACGCTATGTTGAAATCTAAATTTATATCTAACAACACCTAGCTCTGGCAGAACACCTTCAAGAATCTTTACTCTCAGATCGTGGTATGATTTGATCATTAACCCAATTAACAATTGTATCAGGAGAAGGAATTAGGTCTATATCTAATGCTACCTACTGAAAGCAAAGATTGCATGGTTAAAAGAAATGAATTTATTATATAAAACAAGTATGGCAAAATTAATAATAATAATATATTTTAAATTTAAATTGGAGCGTTGCGATTTGAACATTACCTCTAGAGAATTACGTGAAAACGGAGTCGGATGAATTACTGATTTTACTATTATTCCCAAGCTATGAAGTTACTGAAATACTGAATATGAAACAAAGAAACGAGAGATTATGTAGTTCTGAGTCATTCGCGCTTACCATTGGAAATTGCCGTAGCATTTCCCTCGTACTGGATGTTGAAGAGAGCTTCCCACAGCCTTCTGGACGTCGTCATCTTCTTCGTTAGTTGTAGAAATATTTGTAGAAATGTTATATTATGGTCCGGTCACACCGGAACCAACACTCGAGCAACCACAACGGTCAAGTTTTACAAAGATAATCGCCTTGCCTCCTCGGCGCGCAAACCTTATATGCACTCTTCGCCTCCCCTCTCCAATGCCGTCTTCTTCTCGCCGGCTCTCCACTGATTGGCTGAGCCGACACGCGATACTCCCCACCTCAGGGTCATTACACTCGGCGCGACGAAGATTTCGATTACCGGTCCAGGCCATTTCGCCTTTTCTTGAAGCAGCAACCCCGCTTGCGTCATGCTTCTCGACAAGAATAAGCCTGTAGCCGAATTCCCAGTGACTAATCTCTCTCAACAAACTCTAACTGACAAAAATCCGTAAAATTCCGTAATCATATAATTTTCCGCGATAATGTTGTTCGTAATAATTCGCTTGATAGTGTTTTCTATAACATCGAAAACCTATCTGTATACTTATAATTTTACTTAAAAAAACGCTCCAAAAATACCTTAATAATAATAATAAGTTACATGAAAACTTCTCTTGGCTGAACCATTTGCCGCGTAAATAAATATAGAATGGCTTCCTACTGACTTATGTCAGTGGCGTAAAATACCCTCGAAAAACACGTTGCAAATACAATTGAAATAAATTAGATGCCAGTGGATTAGCATTTGTATAAGCATTTACCGTACCAAGTTTCACTGCACTCGGATGGTTAAATCGCGGGAAACGTCCATTTAAATACTTATACATCGTGTCGCCACCATGTTGGATTTGTGCTCACCAGGTTATTGAAAGTCCCATAAATGAACTTATGTTCATAGACTTTATCAACATACAAAATTTCAGTTTGATTGCTATCATAGATTAATACATATTGGGAACCGTCTAAACATTTCGGAAGGTCCCATGTTGGATTGTTATAGGCATAGACAATAAAGTTATGTACCATTAAAGAAAAACTATTGCGTAGATTCATTATTCAAACTTTCACTTCCATCGCATGATAACGACACAAAAATGAAAACTTAATTTTAACATTTCGCACAGCCGCCAACTTGAGGTTATGTAAACAATTGCATTTTAATGTGTATAAAGATTTAATGTACCATATTTCACTCCGCTCAGATGGTTCAATCGCGAGAAAAGTATATTAAAATGTTTCAACTTCGCTTGGCCACCATGTTCGTTTTGTACTCGACAGGTTTTTGAAACTTACAAATATAAACTTGTTGTAGTTCCTTGTATCACCGTACCAAATTTCAGGGTGATATCAGAAATAGTTTCGGAGATATAGAATGCCGGTAAAATATCTCGCACAGCCGCCATTTTGAGATTATGTAAACAATTGAACTAAATTAGATGTCAGTGCATTACAGTGTGTATAAAGTTTGCTGTACCAAATTTCATTGCGTTTGGATGGTTAATCGCGAGAAAAGTCTATTTAAAAGTCTCAACTTCGCCTGGCCGCCATTTTGGTTTTGTAGTTACTAGGTCTTTGAAAGTCCCATAGATGAACATGTAGTTGCGCCCTTTATCACCGTACAAAATTTTAGGGTGATATCAGTAATGGTTTCGGAGATATTGAATGCTGGTGAAATATTTCGCACAGCTGCCATGTTGGATTTGTGAAACGTAATAAAATTTGAAGGCCACGGCCGGTGTCGGCCAAAATGGTGCTATGAGCTTACTGAGATTCATTGAAGTCACCCACAACCGTTTAAAAGTTATTAAGGGGGGGGAGACACCCAGACACACAGACACACAGACACACATATGCGCACACACACATACACACACACATTGACAAAAGGTGATCTCATAAGCCTATATTTTCATAAAATGAACATAGGCTAAAAATGGATATCTACATTGTAATATTAAATGTAAATAAAATAAAATATAATATTGGGCTTCACATTAAAAAATATTTTCTATCTGCTTTCCCATGCCTCGTAGTTCCTCCACTTCAAACAACAATAACTAACTATCTGCTTTCCCAGCGCGAGGCACAGTGTTGTCAACTTTCCACTAAGAGCAAGCAGCGAGACTGGACAGACCTGCACACAACTGTGCAACACTGGAGACGTGAGAAATGAGCCGGAGACCTGGATCGCAGTCAGCACTCCACGTGGAGAGAGAGAGCAATCATGCTCTTGGTCAAGAATCCTCAGCTATTGGTCAGCAGCGAACAATGGTTATTGTTGGTGCGTGCTACTGCCCAACTTTTGAGTCGCCGCTCATTAACGAGCTTTCAGCAGCTTTCAGTCTGTAAAGTTACAAGAACCAAGTAGGCACCTCCATCAAACGCTTTTCGCAGTTATCCCATTGCTGTTTCCACTGCATATATACCGTTCTACCTCAAAATCGGGGGTGCATTGTTGCTCACGTATGTAGGTTTAACTGAAAGTACCCTACAGGTGACCCCTGGGTGGTGCTAAGCGAGCAACAGCGAAAAGGCGACCGGACATATCTCTCGCCCGGTCAAGATACAATAATGAACATGGGATATAACCAAAGAACAACCAGTAACAACGCCGTCAGAACTTTATCAAATTACGAGGGCTGTTTTTTTTTCAACCTCCGGAGGGTCATAAATGAAAGACAAGTGTACATATCCAAATGAATTTATTACCAAACGTTAGGTACAAATGTGGTTAATTTTCAACATAATCAGCATGAAGGTTGAGGCATTTGTCATACCTGTGGACAAGCTTTCCGATCCCCTCCGCACAGTATGTTGCCGCCAGTGTGTTCAGATAGGCCCAAACGTTGGTTTGAAGATCTTCATCCGCCTTGAACCTCCGCCCTCCCAGCCACTTTTTCAGTCCCGGGAAGAGGTGGAAGTCACTCGGCGCTAAATCGGGACAGTCGTGTGGGTGGTCAAAAACGTCCCACCGAAATTCCTGCAGAAGTTGATGGGTGACATGAGCACTGTGAGGCCGAGTGACTTCCTCCTCTTCCCGGGACTGAAAAAGTGGCTGGGAGGGCAGTGGTTTGAAGCGGATGAAGATCTTCAAACCAACGTTTGGGCCTATCTGAACTCACTGGCGGCAACATACTGTGCAGAGGGGATCAAAAAGCTTGTCCACAGGTAAAACAAATGCCTCAACCTTCATGGTGATTATGTTGAAAAGTAACCACATTTGTACCTAACTTTTGGTAATAAATTCATTTGGATATGTACACTTGTCTTTCATTTATGACCTTCCGGAGGTAGAAAAAAAAAACAGCCTTCGTACATAGCTGTTTCTGTTTGGCGTTTTAAAGCAGCAAGACGCCAACACTTCAAGTTGGAGGTTATACTTATTGGAGTGCCCTTGTGTCAATTAATAATCTTTAAATATGAATTTAAGCAATATATGTTTTTTTTTTTTTTGCTTTAAAATGTGTAAAACCAAACTAATAGCATAACTTGGAATACGGTACTTTGTTAGTTGTTAAGAAAGGAGACATTCAAAAGAGATGTTTCTAAGGATATGCTATTGTGTATACTATTTATTCTGTGGAAAATTACATATTGTATCCTGTAAAGCCATACGCTAAATAAAACCTCAAATTCATCACCAAAACAAATTGTTGTTGTTATTAATTCGTGTTAGGGGCTTGGGACATCTTTGATTATCATCCCCATGTACTTTGGTGTGGGTTGAATATGTCTGACAACCTATGTTTCTGAGGTGACTGTAGTAGTGTGTGTACATAACTGTAAGTTAGAGACAGGGATGTGTCCTGGGACTTGAAGTAAGGTATTCTCCCGACATTTGTCTGGAGGGAGTATGGAGAAACCCGAGAAAAATCCTATGATCTTCGACTTTCTGCAGCTGCCCACGCAGTCATGGAGCATGACGTAACGAGCACGTCCTCGCCGTGGGACTATAGTATTCGATGACTATCACCATTTCTCTTATTTGCGGCTGCACCACCTAGCTTATGTTATTGTTTTGTGTGATTAGTCTGTTTCTGTTTGATTTCCTTTCCCAGGATATGTATTGATACATCATTTCCAAAGGTCCTAAGTTGAAATATCGACTCTACGAAGAAATATAATTCTGGCCTGAAGTTTGAAACGGGACACACTCAGCCTCATGAGGCAAAACTGGCAATATGGGGGTTCAATTCCCACCTCAGGTGTCCTAGAACTGGTTTTCCGTCGTTTTCCACTTATACTCCAGGCAAATAAGAGGATGGTTCCTAACTTAAGGCCTTGTTTACCACCTTCCAAATCTTGACCTCAAATACAGATACACACATTTGTACAGCCATTACAATGAAGCAGGTTATTAGACATATTCAACACACATCCAACTTCACGGAGCTGATGATCAAATATGCCCCAAGCTCGTAAAACGAATTAATTACAACAATAAAGAATACGCGTTTTAGCCTATAATTACATGTTGTTGTTTGAGTCTTCAGTCTTTTGACTGGTTTGATACAGCTCTCCATGTCTCCCTGTCTAGAGCTAATCGTATCATCCCTACGTAGCTACCACATCCTACATCCGTGGCAATCTGTTTAACATATTCTAACCTTGGTCTAACCCTACAGTTCTTGTCCTCGACCCTTCCTTCCATAACAGAAGCTTGCTTTTTCTTGGTGTCTTGGTATGAGTCCTACCAACCTATCTCTTCTCTTCATTAGCAGTCGCCAGAAACATCTCTCCTCTCCCACTCGTCTTAATACCTCATCGTTTGTAACCCTATCTACCCATCTGATCTTCATCATTCTCCTGTAACACCAAATTTCAAACGCTTCAATTCTCCTCTTTTCTGCTGCACCAATAAAAACCACTTGCTCCGTGGTGTTGGAGTAGCACGTCTGCTTCTCACATAGAGGTCTTGGGTTCGTTTCCTGGTTCCGGTGAAATAGGGTGCACTTAGCCTCGCGAGGACAATTCAGTAGCTGTCTAGCAGTGAGGCTGCACCCCGGTCAGGAAAAATCATGTATTATAGACGAGGGGACTCGACGCCCTGACAAAGCGTCACCCCGCAATCTGTAGCCCAAATGGCTGTGCAGCGGCCAAGGTTCTTCATGGAATGTGAAGCCACGGGGTTCAGGTTTTCATTTTAAATATAGCATTCTGTAATACTGAGCTACATATTCCCTAATCATGAGCACACCGTCCACCTTCAATCAACAACACACCATCACTTCTCTGACGTATATCACATCCATGATAGAGTGACATATTTCCAATTATTTCAGAGTTTCCATCCCTTGAACAATGAGTAACAAAATAAAACTGCATCGGAATTAATTAGCACCAATAAACCAATTTTATAACCTTATTAATCATATAAATACACAGTACTTTTTATTATGATACTTCCACTTCCAGCAATCGATATTGCTCGCTTCAGGCTGATTCTAGCTGGAATGTCAGCCGCACATAATTTGACTCCCATCTATCATACGGGCTTCGCTCCCGCCGTTGTTGTTATCAATAATTGCCAATTACATACATTCACGATCCCACCGAACTCAGCAAATACAATGAGCGTTACATTCGTTTGTCCAGCTATGGACGTGACGTGGCACGCCCTCCCTAAACACGCATTCACATGTTGTCCGCCTGGAATATAACACCAAGTAGCAAGCTGTATACGATCTGTAAGCAGTTCTTCAGTATCAGAGCAATTACGAGCTAAATTGGCCATTGATAAAAACAATTTATTTTGATTTTACTCATAACTCATTCATAGGGGCAGATGACTCGCTGTTCCGCCCCTTAAAACAACAATAAACGAATGACAGATCTAATCACACAAGCAGCCAGATTTTCAATCAATTTCACCATTCTAATAAAGCTCTATAAAGCGTGGGGACGTGGTGGCGCAGCGGTCAAGCTGTTGGCCTCTCACCAAGGTGGACTGGGTTCGATTCCCGGTCAATGCATGTGAGATTTTCGAAGTGAAATGCCATGTCCTGTGGTTCAGATTCCTCGTAAAATGGAGGTCCCGTGGCTCATGATCGCATGATTAACGGACACGTAAAACTAAAAGCTTCCTGCTATAAAGCGTAAACAACAGACAGTGATCTCAAAACCGGGTGTGTTAGCCGTGGTCGTTTCGGCATGGCTGCTGGCAGTCGCTCACATCCGGGAGGCGAAGAGGTTCAAATCCTCCCGCCGGCAACCTTAAAGATGGTCTTCTGTGGTTTCCCATCTTCCTTCCAGGCAAATGCCGGGGTCGATCCCTAACTATAGGCCACAGCCGTTACCTTCCAACTCCTCGTCCTTACATTCAAACTTTCCTCCCCAGACAACACACCGCATGCAGCGGAGCTCACCCAATGGGTGTCGGCTTAGAAGCAGCTACAAACTGGCGAGCCGAACATGTCCTCGGACACTCCCGGCACTAAAAGCCATACGCAAAAAAAATTAAGTGATCTCAAAATGACGTCATCTCCCTCTCCTCGACTCAAAGCAACTATCGCTCACGAGCCGAACTGCGATAGCAGTGAAGCCGGGTCAACGTATAAAAACAGAACTCCCTGTACTTTCTGAAAGTGCCTAGTAATAAGCTCGTTGAGAGGCGCTAAGTTACATCACTAAAAAGTACGTAGTGAAAAATTGACGTTGCTGTATGTTTGTATTTTTGTTTTTCGATTTCTCAAAACTTGGTCTTTGTTATTCGGTCACTCATTAACTTAGGCTAACCTTCAATTTAACTCGCAAGGCTACGCCACGGGTTGAGAGAAAAGCACCTTGACCACTGCGCCATCACACCCGTAAGGAAACACCAACTTCATTGCGTATTTTAGCGAAAACTCAACGTAAAATAAGACATACTAGTGATGTTATATATTCATGAGTTGTTGATTATTCAGGTGCTCTATGGCATCGTGGTCACCTAGCCTCGTTTACTTGGATTTGTGTAAAATTTGTCTGATAACCTGTGGCTCTGTGATGTCTGTACTAGTGTGTGTATTTGTAATTGAAGTAGGATTGCAGTGAGAAGCGGCCGTGGCCTTACGTTAGGTACCATCCTGCCATGGAGAAGAAGTGGGAACTTAAAAAGTTATTCTGGATCCGTATTGATAAACTAATTGAGTGATAGATTGGTTAAAGGTTCCGCCTGATCAATACTTTTATTAAATACTATCGGACCCGTGCGAGAACTCTCACATAATGGGTTGTGTGCGCCCCATGCCTACAGACTACCCTCCTGGCACTATTTCTATGCGGGCTTTACGCGACACCGTTCTGCAAGGGGCCATCGTCTTGTTTATTTGTATAAAAGCACGTTATAAACAAATAAATACATGTATTGACTTCTCAAGATATGCAAGATTTTTCCTGTACTATTGAGACGATTTGGAAGATTTTGATACAAACCACACCTTCTAGCTCCCTCTGGTTTAGGAGCTTGAGTTTTGTGAAACATACACCTTAGCGTATTGTATACAGATGATCACTATGTGGTCATTGGTGGGAAATGTTTATTGATTCATTCATATCGGCTGATGAAGGTGCCCAAAAAGTAATCAGGCCTCGAAACATATCCCATCAATGACCACACAGTGATCATGTTTAACTGAATAAAAGTATTGATTAGGGGAACTTTTAACCTATGTATTACTCGAAGAAGTGGAAAACCACAGAAAACCACTTCCAGGATGGCTGAGGTAGGAATAAAATCCGCCTCTCCCCAGTTTTGCTTCACCAGGCTGAGTCAACACCTTTCCAGCCATCTGACCAGATTTAAATTTCTTGGTAGAGCCGGGAATCAAACCCGGGCCTCCACGGTGTGATTGAAAATGCTAATCACGACGCAACGTGGCGGACTATTTTATTACCTCAAAACAGTATGGATTTCCTTAATTACCGAAAGGTCAATGTGTGGGCCGGTAAAGCATGTTGTCAACGTTAAATTCATTAATTTAAACCAAATAATCCCTGTAAAAACGTAGAGTAGACCATTGAAGTAAATTCATTTGTTTATTTGTCAGACGCAGTTTTAGTAATAACCATTGTTCCGGCATCCTCGATATAATTCCACAGTTGCAGTAATCTGTTCCGGCTAGATATAATTGAATGATAAGTAATAATTGTCTTTATATGCGTTGCAGTAGATTATTTTGTACACTGATTTCTCTCAGTTTGATTTAATTGGATGGATAAAACAAATTAGACTTACAAACTTGCTGTAAGAGTGAAAAGAAGCTTGGCATGTTACGTTAAGGTATGTTCGACTATATAAGATTGAAATGGCATTTTTGACCCCCCAAAAAATATATTATTTTTCTTCATTATAAATAGAAGCCATGTTTGACTGCTTCAAATTAACATATATTACATGTCGATATTCCACCTGAAAGTAGTTTAAAAGCTATTTTAAGAGGGCTCGTGTGCACATGTCTAGGGGCGTGGCTCTACAGCATAGTACTTGTATCTAAATATCCTGGAATATCAAAATAGGTATTAAAATCATGAAAATGACATATTAGCTAAGTGCAAGTGTAGGATCCAGGTTCATCATTCCCGAAGAACTATTGTTTTTAACATGTCTAATTTAGTATATTAGGTCTTATCAAGATGCTTCATTTCATTTACGTTATCTCAGAATTAAACATTTAACATTTTATGCATTTCAAATTCACAAAATTAACATAAACAAGTAGTTCCGTGAAGAATTATACAGCTCATTTTCATATATCCTACTTATGTTAATTGCCTCTATCTACATACAAAATTTCAGTTTGATTGCTGTCATAGATTCGTAGATATTGAGAACCGACTAAATATTTCGGATGATCGCCATGTTGGACTTTATATATGTAGGTCCTAGGGTTATGTACTGTTACATGAAGATTATTGTCTACATGTAGCATTCAAACTTCAATCGCATGATTAAGTCAAAGAAGTAACAAGGAGATTTTAAAATTTCGCACAGCTGCCATCTTGTGGTAATGGGAACAATTGAAATAAATTAGATGCCAGTGGATTAACATTCGTATAAGGATTTACTGTGCCAAGTTTCACTGCACTCGGATGGTTAAATTGCGAAAAACGTCCATGTGAATATTTATACTTCGCGTCGCCGCCATGTTGGATTTGTGATCACCAGGTTATTGAAAGTGCTATAGGTGAACTTATGTTCATAGCCCCTATGAACATAAGAAAATCAGTTTGATTGCTATAATAGATTCGTAGATATTCAGAGCCATCTAAATATTTCGGATGATCGCCATATTGCATAGTTAAATGCATAGGCCATAGAGTCATGTACCATTAAAGGAAAATTATTGCGCAGGTTCATTATTCAAACTTTCACATCGATCGCATGATTACGACACAAGAAATAAAAACTTAATTTTAAAATTTGCAAAGCCACCATATTGAGGTTATGTAAACAATTGAACTAAATTAGATACCAGTGTATTACAATGTGTATAAACATTTCGTGTACCAGATTTCATTGCGGTTAGAACATTAAATCCCGAGAAAGATCTATTTCAAATTTTCAAATTCGCTTGGCTGCCATGATCGTTTTGTAGTTAACCGGTTTTTGAAAGTCTTATAGATGAACTTCCTATAGTTCCATTTATCTCCGTACAAAATTTCAGGGTGATACTGCTAATAGTTCCAAAGATATAGAATGCCGGTGAAATATTTCGCACATCCGCCATCTTGTGGTTGTGTAAACAATTGAACCAAGTTAGATGTCGGTGCATTACAATGTGTATAAACATATACCGTAGCAAGTTTTATTGCGTTTGGTTGGTTAAATCGCGAGAAACGTCTATTTAAATGTCGCAAAATCGCGTGGCCGCCATGTTGGTTTCGTAGTTACCAGTGTTTCAAAAGTCACATAGGTGAACTTCTAGTAGTTCCCTTTATCACCGTAAAAATTCCAGGGTGATATCGGTAATAGTTTCGGAGATATTGAATGCTGGTGAAATATTTCGCACAGCCACCATGTTGGGTTTGTGAGACTTAACAAAATTTGAAGGGCACGGTCGGGGTCGTCCGGAATAGTGCTATGAAATTACCGAATTTCATTGAAATCGCTCCAGCCGTTTAGAATTAATTAGGGACACACACACACACACTCACGCACACACACACACACACACGGACAAAAGGTGATCTCATAAGCCTATTTTTAGCCTACTTTCGATTTTTGCAAAAAATGAAAGTAGACTTATGAGATCAACACAGGGCGAAAAAAGTGTGTCTGTCTGTGTGTGTGTATGTGTGTGTGTGAGTCTGTGTGTGTGTGTGTCTGTGTGTGTGTGTGTGTGTGTGAGTGTGTGTACTCTGAATGTCTGTCCCCCCCTATCAATTCGAACACGGTGAATGCGAATTGAACGAAATTTGGTACAAAGGTAGCACTAGCAAAGGACACCTCAGTGTCATGTTTTATATCGCCGCCATCTTGACGGAAACGTAATGGCGGCCACACAAATGTTCAAAGCTTAAATCAAATTACGACTAACCTAATCATCCGATCTCTACCAAATTTTGCAACAACATACCTTTACGGGGGGAGCATCTTTTGACCAAACCAATAGGCCATCAGCGTAATAGTTTGCGGATGGCGGCCATCTTTGCGTGAAAATCGATTCCCCCTATTAATTCGAACACGGTGCAACCGAATGGAACGAAATTTGGTACAGAGGTAGTACTAACAAAAGGCACCTCAGTGTCATGTTTTATATCGCCGCCATCTTGACGGAAACGTAATGGCGGCCACACAAATGTTCAAAGCTTAAATCAAATTACGACTAACCTAATCATCCGATCTCTACCAAATTTTGCAACAACATACCTTTGTGGGGGGAACATCCTTTGACCAAATGACTAGGTCATTAGCCGGACAGTTTGCGGATGGCGGCAATCTTTGTGTGAAAATCGATTCCCCATATTAATTCGAACACGGTGAAACCGAATGGAACGAAATTTGGTACAGAGGTAGTACTAACAAAAGGCACCTCAGTGACATGTTTTATATCGCCGCCATCTTGACGGAAACGTAATTGCGGCCACACAAATGTTCATAGCTTATATCAAATAACGATTAACCTTATCATCCGATCTCTACCAAATTTTGCAACAGCATACCTTTATAGAGGAATCATCCTTTGACCAAATGACTAGGTCATTAGCCTGACAGTTTGCGGATGGCGGCCATCTTTGTGTGAAAATCAATTCCCCCTATTAATTCAAACACGGTGAAACCGAATGGAACGAAATTTGGTACAGAGGTAGCACTAGCAAAGGGCATCTCAGTGTCATGTTTTATATCGCCGCCATATTGACAGAAACGTAATGGCGGCCACACAAATGTTCAAAGCTTAAGTTAAATTACGACTAACATAACCATCCAATCTCTACCAAACTTTGCAACAACATTCCTTTATGGAGGGAGCATCCTTTGACCAATCTAGTAGGTTATTAGTTTAATAGTTTGCGGATGGCGGCCATCTTTATGTCAAAATTGATTCCCCCTATTAATTCGAACACGGTGGAACCGAATGGAACGAAATTTGGTACAGAGGTAGCACTAGCAAAGGGCACCTCGGTGTCATGTTTTATATCGCCGCCATCTTGACTGAAACGTAATGGCGGCCACACGAATGTTCAAAGCTTAAATCAAATTACGATTAACCTAATCATCCGATCTCTACCAAATTTTGCAACTACATACCTTTATGGAGGGAGCATCCTTTGACCAATCTAATAGGTCATTCGCCTAACAGTTTGCGGATGGCGGCCATCTATATGTCAAAATCAATTCCCCCTATTAATTCGAACACGGTGGAACCGAATGAACGAAATTTGGTTCAGAGGTAGCACTAGCAAAGGGCACCTCAGTGTCATGTTTTATATCGCCGCCATCTTGACTGAAACGTAATGGCGGCCACACGAATGTTCAAAGCTTAAATCAAATTACGATTAACCTAATCATCCGATCTCTACCAAATTTTGCAACTACATACCTTTATGGAGGGAGCATCCTTTGACCAGTCTAATAGGTTATTCGCCTAATAGTTTGCGGATGGCGGCCATCTTTGTGTCAGAATCGATTCCCCCTATTAATTCAAACACGGTGAAACCGAATGGAACGAAATTTGGTACAGAGATAGCACTAGCAAAGGGCACCTCAGTGTCATGATTAATATCGCCGCCATATTGACAGAACCGTAATGGCGGCCACACGAATGTTTAAAGCTTAAATCAAATTACGACTAACATAACCATCCGATCTCTACCAAACTTTGGAACAAGATACCTTTGTGGAGGGAGCATCCTTTGACCAGTCTAATAGGTCATTCGCCTAATAGTTTGCGGATGGCGGCCATCTTTGTGTCAGAATCGATTCCCCCTATTAATTCAAACACGGTGAAACCGAATGGAATGAAATTTGGTACAGAGATAGCACTAGCAAAGGGCACCTCAGTGTCATGATTAATATCGCCGCCATATTGACAGAACCGTAATGGCGGCCACACGAATGTTTAAAGCTTAAATCAAATTACGACTAACATAACCATCCGATCTCTACCAAACTTTGGAACAACATACCTTTATGGAGGGAGCATCCTTTGACCAATCTAATAGGTCATTAGCCTAATAGTTTGCGGAAGGCGGCCATCTTTATGTCAAAATTGATTCCCCCTATTAATTCGAACACGGTGGAACCGAAAGAACGAAATTTGGTACAGAGGTAGCACTAGCAAAGGGCACCTCAGTTTCATGTTTTATATCACCGTTATCTTGACGGAAACGTAATCGCGGCCACCCAAATGTTAAAAGCTAAAATGTAATTACGACCAACCTAATAATCTAGTCTCTACCAAATTTTGCAACACCATATCTTTATGTGGGAAACATATTCTGACCTAACTGCAAGAACATCAGCCCAATAGTTTGCAGATGGTGGCCAAGTATGTGTGCAAATCGATTCCCCCTATCAATTCAAACACGGTGAAACCGAATTGAACGAAATTTGGTACAGAGGTAGCACTAGCAAAGGGCACCTCATATTCATGTTTAATATCCCTATAGCACGTTGTATTTCAACAAGCTACTACAACCAACATTCAATCATACTCTTTGAAAAGGACAAAGAGTTATAACAATACCCATGCATTTAGGAGAAAGTAGGCTATATGTTCTTTACTGAACATCTTGTTTCATAATTTAAAATAGGCTAAAAATTGACATAGGAATATTATTGATACATCAAATTAAAGCTAATGAATGTATAAATGCTGAGAACTAGGGATTTTCGGATACTTTGAGAACTTGAGCCACCTTGTTTATTTAAAGCAATGATGAAATTGCATTTCTCTCTTGAAATATGAAAAAAGATACTCTTCCACTCTGTCTGTTGCAGATAACTGTACGATTCTAGTTCAAAACATTAAATACGTTAAATAGAAGAACTCAGTAATATAAATTCGATGATTGAATAATATTTACTGTAGTAATTTTAGGGAAATTTTGAAAGAAACTAATATTTTATTCTGATTTAAAAAAAACTGAGAACCGAAAACAGAAAACTAAGTTTCTGATAAAGAAATTTTTGGGTGTGTACAATTACGATGAGCGACGATATTTGAGCGTGACAACGTATTCTCGGACTGATTTGTTTAAACTGTCGTTCTTGCGAAATTTCAGCTTCATATATTTTTTATTATGTATTTTGCGCAACGGAAAGTTCACATGCGAAATGATGGAAAGCCAAGGGCACTTCTAGGTAAACTCCAAACACAACCACTCTTCTCTGAAGTTTTAACTCAACACGACTCGGCAGTTTGCTGCTGGTTGTTTATGGGGTAATATGTTCTTCCGCTAGCTAGGCTGTATATGTTATGGATTCTGAAAATATACTATGGAAGACTATTTAAGCCCTCTGCTACAGTCTAGAAAACCTTTCATTTATGCTCGCTACCAGTCTATTAGATGGAATAGAACTCGGCGATACTGCCTAATTTCAGGCCCTGGTTTGTTTAGATATAGCACATCCTCCTGCTATAACATATTTCCCAAACTATTCCTCCCGTATGCACTATGAAATGGATATACGCCTTGCCAATATAGTTCAATTAATGATTACACGTACATGTATCGGTGTACAATGACACCCTCGTCAGCGTGAATTGAATACTAAATTAATCATTAACCATGTTTAAAAAGACAGAAAGGAAAATGGATATCATTACAAAAGCCATTATAAATGTAAATAAAAAGAAAGCTCACAAAAAATAGAATACATATAGGGGAAGTCCGTGTAATTTGGACCACTTAACTTTAAACGTCAATAACTTCTTTGACCGTAATTAAACTTTCTCAAATTTTATGGACGATAATTAGTGCAATGTATCAAATGATTTTGTGCAAATGAATGTTAATATTATCTCAGCGTATAACGTAAAATTTATGTTTATAACAAAATGTAATATCGTGTAATTTGGACCGGATGGCGTGAAACTTGGACCAGGGTGATGTGTAATTTGGACTGCTAAATATGAACACTTGTAAGTTATTTAAGCTATTTATTAGGCAATACTAAACAATAAAATACAATATTGCGAATTCTGATTGTCACTTTTGGCATGTAGCACAATATTAGAACAGTTCATCGTTAATTTCAGCACAATTTTCATGAGCCCACCTTTTGCAACCGTCGCACTGAATCCAATCATCCTCATAACACCACCTCGTAATGTAGTGACTAGCATTCTTCGCTGTCGCCCCGGAGGTCAAGGTTCGATTCCCACTTCAGCCATCCTGGAGGTGGTTTTCCGTGGTTTGCCCACTTCTACTCCAGGAAAATTCTGGGACGGATGCAAACTTAAGGTCTCGGCCACCTCCTTACAAATCCTATTCGCAATTTACAAATACACACACACACACACACACACACTTGTACAGTTATCACAATAACACAGGTTGTCACACAAATTCCACACACACACACACCCAATGCACAGGGCTGTATGACCATGATGTTGCAGCCACCAAAATAAGCAACAACAACAACAACAACAAAACCCTTTCAGATTATAAACAAACTTCTTTCAGAATCAGAAATAAAGCTATGAAGAAAGTTGTTGTTGCTTATTTCAGGGGCATTGCGACATTGTGGTCATGTGGCCCCGTGTACTTGTGTGAGTGTGGAGTTTGTGTGATAACCTGTGTTATTATGATGACTGTACTAGTGGATGTACTTGTAAATTGGGGATAGGATTGGGAAGGAGGCGGCCGTGGCTCTAAGTTACGACCCGTCCCGGCATTTGCCTTGTATAAAACTGGGAGATCACGGAAAACCACTTCCAGGATAGCTAAGGTGGGAATCAAACCCCGTTCCATCCCTCCCACAAGAATTAAAATTTCTTGGCTGAGCCAGGAATCGAAACCGGACCTTCAGGGCGACAGCCAATAATACTAGCCGCCACACAAAGAGATGGTCACTATGAAGAAACGTAGCGATTAAATTTGTTTCAACGGACCAAATTACACACTCTCTGGCAGTCCAAATTACACGCCATGCATATATTTAATCAAAGTTCAAATAATTTGAACATTATTTAAAATTGATGAATGAAGGCTTGTTAGAACTTACCACGATGTTTCAGTAGAACTTGTGAAAGCAACGCACACTCTTCGCTGAAATAATTACTTGACCGCACCCTACCTCCCGGCCGTATAATCTTACAAGGAATGTGGTCACAAATTGATTTTCCTCATCACTCCTCAACCTTCAGTCCGAAAATAGAAGAACTCCCAGGGCGAAAGGGACACTCAACTGTCTTGCTGACCTTGCCTGAGACAAGGGGTTGCGAAACTTGCAAATACCAAAAGTAACATCAGTCCAAATTACACGACGGTCCAAATTACACGGATTTCCCCTAATATAAATAAGCATAGAGACGTGCAAAAATATTTACAAAAGTAAAAGCTTGTCCCGGAATGCCAAACTTTGTCATTATAACACAGTAATTAGGCCGTCGGCACTGTACGCCGCAGGATGCTTACAGATGACAAACAAAGGACTATTGAGAAAATTAGAACTTAAGGATCGGAAAATTCTAAGGAAAATATTAGGACCTGTTAATGATAATGGTACTTGCAGAAGAAGACATAACAATGAATTATTTGAACATATAGAAGATTTGGTGAGTGTGATGAGAAAAGGGAGAATGTCTTTCTTTGGACATTTGGAACGGATGGAGCATCATCGACTTTCATATCGAATACACTCATCAATCTCTAAAAAAAAATTCCTATTGTAAATGGTCGATGCAAGTTAAAAAGGACCTAACAGAAGCTCGAATCAATCAAGCTCTGGTTTGGGATAGGAACCTGTTCAGAAAGGCGGTTAAATCAACCAGTAATCTACACCCTTTAACATCTGTGATGCCTCGCCCTCACGGCAAGTGAACGGAAGAAAGGAGAGCTGAACATTCGTCAAGAATGGAGATCTACTGGCAGACAACAAAACAAGCATTACAGTGATCATATGAGTGAAGAACATCGTGGTCCATTGATGGCCGAAACGACTCAAAAAAAAAAAGCATAGAGTGAATATAAATCTACATTACTGGACTGTCTGTAGCAAAATCCTTCAGCATGGTTTAAAATTATAGTTAATCGGACGTAATGCACTATTTTTATAAGTAATTCTAGGTTCAGTTAGTTACAATTTCCTTCAACAGATGTAACGTGTAACGCTATTCTCTCCGGCACCACGGATCAACAGTGGAGAGTGCTCAGGCGAGAAGGTAGCAACGGCTCCGCTAAGATAAGTAACCATATTACATAATAGAATTCAAGTGCATGCTCTAATTTTATTTATTATATTGTGTTGCTCTAATTTGTATACACGTGCATAAAATTCATACGAAACTCACGAACGCGTAGAAACAAATTTAAATAACCTGACATAATGAGACTGAAACTGCGAATATAAACACCAATTGTATGCACTACAAAGTTTTTGTAGTTAGATAACATTGCTTATAAATTTAAACCTCAACTCAGTGATCAGTATCTGATGATGACTGCTTGAAGGTCGGAACGTGTAATCCTAAAAACTGGCCCATTATTATAGTGATCATAACTAATATATGTTTGTATTTCCAGGAGTGCTAGCCACGGTAGGTGAGTGGTTATCGTGTCGGACCGCCAACCCCAAGCTTGCAGGTTCGCTCCTGGCCGTGGTAAGTGATTTTTGAAAGGCGACAAAAATCACGATACGCATGTCATACGATGTTGGCATGTTAAAGAACCCATTTGAATTCAGTAGGCCGTGTTCATACTGGCAAAATTAATCTCTGGATTTTCCGTCAACACAAAGTTCGTCATTTCTCTACTAGAAAGCGCTATATTGTCAAGGAGCTTAGATATCTAACCTCCTTGACTTTCATAGCGCTTCAAGGAGCGATAAAATTCGACATACAAGATGCCCTCTGGGCGTCAATTAACAAAGCTTGCACCCGACAACCCAGGCCATAAAATATTATTATTATTTCCAGGAGTGTTATTTACGTATTATTCATATGTTATATACCGTACATTGTACCCCACCCAGTCTTTGGGCAAATTGGTGTTGACCGACAGAAGAGCTACAACTGACAGTTTATATTGGCAACACTGACAAAATGGATTCAAAACTTTAGCAGTGGTTTCTCCTTTGAGACTGCGAGTTTCCCTTCATCTCCAAACAGCACGTCTCTTGAATTCCTACCTGCTGAGGAGTGCATGCAAACAAAGGCTCACCTCTCTCTTGCCGTATCCCCTAGGGATCTGGATTGTACGGGGATAAGACAGATGCTTACAAATAGAGGGACATTAATCCGGGCAATCAAGTCTTTAACAGAGTTTAACGGGTCAGATAAACCTCGTACACGCGGTGCTAATGTCGCTGGGGATCAATAACACAATTATCATCACTTGAATATTCTCGCAGATGGAAATGTAAGCTGCAAAATTTAGTGAAGACCTTGCTCAGACACTGCAACTGGCACTCGAAGTGACCAACACAAGCAGTGAATTACCGCTTGCCTTGTTTAATACTATTAGTCGCCTCTGCTAATTCGATTTGCTGGGATGGACTGTTAACTTCTCTCTGCCATTCACGCATATCACACCTTCAGAAACGATACCATGTAACAAATGTTCACTATGAATAGGTGAAGAATGTAGGGCTGCATATCGCTTCTGAATTTACAATACCGCGTATCTGACAATGATCTTATTCTCCATTGTTTTCCTCATGATTAGTCACGTCTCCCAGTCGAATATGGATGTGACTCACAACAGAGCAATTCACGTTGGGTTCATTTTCCTGTGGACGGTCATGAAGAAAACTGAGCGTTATGTTCATTGCACAGAGGTGTGCAAATAACACTGTTGACCAATGAAATTGTTACATAAGCCACAACTGGTTCCGTGAAGAACTATACAGCCTATTTTCATATATCCTATTTATGTTAATTGGTTACAAAATGTCAGTTTGATTGCTGTAATAGATTCGTAGATATTGAGAACCGTCTTAATATTTCGGATGGTCGCCATGTTGGATTTTATATATGTAGGACTTAGAGTTAAGTTATGTACCATTACATGAAGATTATTGTGTAGATGTAGGCCTAGTATTCAAACTTCAATCGCATGATTAAGACAAAAGATATGAAAATCAGATTTTAAAATTTCGCACAACTGCCATCCTACCCCAATTACAAATATATAGAATAAAACAACATCACAATAACCGAGGTTATCAGACAAATCATGATATTGTTGTTGTTGTTGATTCTTTTAGGGGTCTTTGTGACATCGTGGTCATATAGCCCCGTGTGCCTGGGTGTGAGTAAGATTTATCTGATAAGCTGTGTCACTGCGATGTCTGTTCCAGTGTGTGTATTTGCAATTGACGTAGGATTTGAGTAGGAAGTGGCCGTGCTATACGTTAGGTACTATCCCGACATTGGCCTGGAGTAAGAGTAGGAAAACCATGGAAACCCACTTCCAGGATGACTAAGGAAGGAATCGAACCCTCCTCTTCACAATTGTGCCTCACGAGCTTGAGTGTACCCCGTTCCAGCCCTCAGACCAGAATTAAATTCCCGGGAATCGAACCGGAGACCTCTGGGTGAGAGGCAGGCGCACTACCCCAACACTACGGGGTTGGCATATCAAGAATTACTGGGGAATGTAATAATCGGAAACATTCTACGGAAGGGTAGTGAAAAGCCTCGTGTCTACAAGTAATGAAATAATTTACTGCTTTCATGTGCACGCTAGACTGAGCTGTGTGGAATCCTTCGTAAGACTTAGAATTAATCTTGCTCAATGAGACTACCCGAGAATAAGGGTCTTTCTTTTGTAATTCATGAAAGCCAACCTCTAGCCACTTAAAAGGGATTTAGATAAGGATCTTCTGTAATCAATTCCATGTCAGCAGTTTTTCGTTCTTGATGACGCATAGTAATGGTTTGAAGACGAGGGGAGCGTTCGAGATCAATATCTTGTTTAAATGGAACTCATGAATGTCTCTGATTTCTTTGATTAGTTTATCGAGATAAATGTCTTAATTCAATGTAGAAAGAAGATTCTAGGCTTTGGTACATACAGGAATATTTTAAAACAAAACCAGGCGTGGGTTGAGATCCGAAAGAGATTCAAGGGCATTGGTGGCTTGTGTTTAAATTCTCAGGGTAAGCTAAATATGTAGGCATTTTGATTACAGATGTACCGGTATCACAACATATTCAAAACTCACAGAGCGCCGATTAATGAATTAATACCTATAAAGAAGTATCACAGATTATTATATAATATGTTACGTATTGGTGTATGATTGCTGACAACAATTGACAGTAGCGGGGTCGCTAGCATTCGGTAATTATCGTAACTGATCGGAGAGGAAGGCTGGATCTTAGGCCGGACCAAGTGTTATCAAGGAGTAATAAGGAGACGCTCTAACGGCTAGCGAGTGAAGACAGCAGGCATGCCTTCTGTGATGTTTAAAACAATGCTGGCAGATGTCAGGAATAAGACTATTATCCGTCCAAAACGTGCCTACTTTTGACTCACAAGTATTGTAGATGCGTAAAAGCCTTAATTGATACTGGAGGCTTCGGTGGCGTAGTCGGTAGCATGCTGAGCTTCTATGCCCAAGATAGCGGGTTCAAACCCGGCCGCGTCGGATTTTTCAAGAGCGTTAAAAATCCCTCAGTATGCCTTCCTTCGGAGGGGAAGTAAAGCCGGCGGTCCCATGTCATAGATTTATGGCATGTTAAAGAACCTTCCAATAATTACAACTGTATGAAGCTTAATTGTGTAGGTTAATAATGTAAACAACGCTCTTAGGTTCCTATGGTCGTTGCCAAGAGCCGACTGCGGTGGCGTCTAGTAGCTAAGTTCTGAACTAAGCCTAGTAGTCGTTGACGGTGGCGTTTGGCGGCAAAAGTAGGAAATATTTGAAAAATTCAAAGTTGCAGTCCTTACTTGAATTCAAAATAAGATACACACACTAATACAGCCATCACAATTAACACCGGCTATCAGACAGATTCTACACACACCCAAAGTACACGGGGCTACATGACCGCGTTGTCGCAGCTCCTAAACTGAGGAACCAACCAACCAACCTTAATTAATACTGTACTAATTCTATTTATTTTTTAAGTCCTTTTAGCGTAATCAAGCTGAAACTGATGAAACTGCATGTATATTGTGGACTCACTGTGGGGATTGCACACGTTCTCTTATTGGTTAATGTTCGTTATTTGTCAGTTGGCTACTGAAATATACAAATATAGTTTGCCCGATATGACGGAATATTACAAAAAAAAAGCTCTCATGTGTGTAAATGATCACTCATATTGCTTGATCAGTACATCGTTCACGGAGATAGATCATTTTAATGACCATCCCTGTAAACTAAGCATTACAATAATCGAAGCACACCGCATTATTTGCTATTGAAGACAGAGGTACGAGCATCTAGGGCCTTTACGGGGGCGTGGTCAATGCTTCATCTCACAAAGTGCTCGAGTGCTGATAGGGCGTCTCCTTGTTATAGTTCTCTCACTTTTCTCGTTAACGAGTGGCTCGCCTTTGAAACCTAAACTCCGTCCAAGCAATCTGCGAAGTGTCAGTGTGAAAGTACGTAGTCTGCGCACAGAAGTGACTCGGCTGACTGGCCAATGAGGCGCGATGCCACTGAATAATAAGCGCAGGAGGGAGGCGCGACCTGGGCTTCAACTAACTCTCGCAATGACTGGGCTGCCAAGCTCCACCCATAGCATTCTCTTTTCACTTCCTCTGTGTGACGTCACGCGCAAACATACTTCATAGATTCCGTGAGTGAGGTTAGCTGTGCGGATTTGTTTACAGTTCATGCCTGTGGGGAGCTAAGGCTTTTTCAGATCGAGGCACAGTGTTGTCAACTCTCCACCGTAGCCACTGAGAGCTAGCAGCGAGACTGGACAGAACTGCATGCAGTAGTGCAATACTGGAGACACATATTACCCTACTACATATGACCAAACATATCACGCGATGGAAGTGCCGAACTAGAACTTTTAAACAGAGTTGCAAAAGGATCCAGCTTCTTCCACCAAGTACGAAACCTCATCTGGGGTAAGGGAGTACCTCTAAAAGCTAAGCAGACTTTGTATAAAACCTACCTCCTGCCAATCATGACGTAGGCCTGTGTCATAAATTAGAGTAAAGAGAGTCAATTACAAGTATGTGAAATGAAGTTCCTTACGTTAGCCCTACAAGAAATCAGGAGAGACAGGGTCAGGACTGAATATGTAAGGGGAGACATACAGGTGAACTTGACCATGGGAGAAAGGATGAGTGTGCCGAGATTAAAGTGGTTAGGTCATGTAAGGCGGATGCATCCGACCCGAACACCAAGCCAGTAATTGGAGATAGGGGAGCCGGGAAGAAGACCGATTGGATGTCCTAGGAAGAGATGGTTGGTTGGTTCCTCAGTTTAGGGGCTGCGACAACGCGGTCATGTAGCCCCGTGTACTTTCGGGGTGTGTAGAATCTGTCTGATAACCGGTGTTAATTGTGATGGCTGTATTAGTGTGTGTCATCTGTTTTTTAATTCAAGTAAGAACTGCAACTTTGAATTTTTCAAATTTTTCCTACTTTTGCCGACAAACGCCACCGTCAACGACAACTAGGCCTAGTTCAGAACTTAGCTAATATACACCCCCGCAGTCGGCTCTTGGCAACGAAGGTAGAAACCTAAGAGCGTTGTTTACATTCCAAACCTATATAATTTAGCTTCACACTGGTGTAATTAGTGGAAGGTTCATTAACATGCCATAAATCTATGACAAGGGACCGCCGGCTTTACTTCCCCTCCGAAGGAAGGCATACTGAGGGATTTTTAACGTTCTTAAAAAATCCGACGGCTTCGGCCGGGTTTGAACCCGCTATCTTGGGCATAGAAAAAGCTCAGCATGCTACCAACTACGCCAACGAAGCCGCCTCCTAGGAAGAGATGGACAGACTAGGTTAAGGGATATCTCATGAGGAGAGAAGTAACATGAGATGCAGGGGAGAGGGGAAAGCTCTACGAAGACGAACTAAATAGAGGCTTATCGTTCACAATTTGTCCTACCCGGCTCGCTGGAAGGATATCCTGATGATGATGATGGAGACCAGACACGCGAGCAGGCCGCCAAGACTGGAGTCTGGAATCCACGTGCAGTGATAGAGCAAGCATGCTATTGTTCAAGAACCGTCGGCTATTGGTCAACAGTGATGATGATGATGATGATGATAATTGTTGTTTTAAGGGGCCTAACATTTAGGTTATCGGCCCCTGATGGTATTGGTGATCGTGAAGATGATAATGAAATGCAAACTTAAAACTAAAACTAAATACTAACCTACATACTAGAAGAAGAAATGGAAAACTAAAGGAGAATAAGGCAAATAAAGGACAGGAGGAATAGAAATGCCCTCAACCCTCGAAGAATGTGGATTGAGGGACTTGGAAGGAAGGATAACCATTAAAGGCAGATAGGAAAGTGAAAGAGGAGAGGGTCCGCCCCATAGGTAAGGGACAAAAGGGGAAAACGGACCCAGCTCAGGAATCCCTCTGGGTCGCCAACTCCCAAACTCACCAGCCATGAGCCCCTGAGGGTGTAGCATTATCTAGGGTGCACCAAAAGTGGTGGGGCTACATACTCCCGGCCTCCTTGAGGGTCTTGTGCAGAAGGCAGGAGATAACTTGAAAAGAAATGGAAGGCTGACCCCTCGCAGAAGGAGGGAATCAGAAAAGATGAGACAAGGGCCAATTAAGGCGGGAAATGAAGAGAATCCCTAGGCCTCGGATACCCTATTACCGTCGGGGTCGGAAGAGAATAAGAGTTGACGAAGTGAGGTCGACAGAAAAGAAGACAGAGAGGCAAGTAAGTGGAGGCAATGCCAGACTCAGCAGGAGCCGTGGTCAACAAACCACGTCCCACTAGATGTGAGCCCCTGGGGGGGGGCGGGTCAACAGTGAACAATGGTTATTGTCGGCGCGTGCTACTGCCTAACGTTTGGGTCGCCGCTTGTTAACGTGGAAAGTGAGAGAACTATAGCCTTCTCCTTGAGTGTTATACGCATGTGTTGAATATGGACGAGGACTGGGCTGTTCATTCAAGAGTCAAGCACTCTGCACTGCAGCTAGTCGGCAATGTAAGCTCTTCGCTTGCCTGCCCTCCGAGGAGGTTTTGTGAGGCATTAGTCACTCGGTGAATTAGCGTCCGTCAAGCGAGCATCGTCATTTCCAATTATACAAGACAAAACACCTTTGTTATACACCACCAATCCCACAAACGATCACTGCCCTCCAAAGACAAAAATGCACGACAAAAACTAGAAAGTGTCGCAACTATCGCTACATATATAGTATAAAACATCCACTGGACGGATGGATGGATGGATGGATGGATGGATGGATGGATGGATGGATGGATGGATGGATGGATGGATGGATGGATGGATGGATGGATGGATGGATGGATGGATGGATGGATGGATGGATGGATGGATGGATGGATGGATGGATGGATGGATGGATGGATGGACGGACGGACGGACGGACGGACGGACGGACGGACGGACGGACGGACGGACGGACGGACGGACGGATGGATGGATGGATGGATGGATGGATGGATGGATGGATGGATGGATGGATGGATGGATGGATGGATGGATGGATGGATGGATGGATGGATGGATGGATGGATGGATGGATGGATGGATGGATGGATGGATGGATGGATGGATGGATGGATGGATGGATGGATGGATTTGCGGGTTTCACCATTCAGTAAAGGATTTCTTGAGAAAGGTTTCTGTAGAAAAAGCATTCATTTATTACCAAAGGAAGCTGAGCAGTAACGATTTAAGCAAATCGAGTCGAGCCATCCGTGCAGCTTTTAAGCCTACGCTGCGTAAACCGTAATACATATCTAGATACTATGAGTGTAATAATTGTTCAGTATGACGAATTCTAAAAAATAGTCCACGACAGCATATCTCTATATTTAATACATCGCCCACTATGAGTGTTTTTACGTTTTCATTACTTCCAATAATCTCCATTCAGTAGAAGTTTAAATTACTAGCTTCGGAGCGAGTTTAGGAAGTGAAAGGCTGCTTGAGTTGTTATGCTCTCGCAGTAGAGAAGCACAGGTGCACTTCATATGAAAGGAGGTAGTTCGATTCTTCTGTGGGGTCCAGGCACCGACACCAAGCGCCCACTGTTGAGCCTATCTTGGTGTTCCTAGGCGAAATCCCAAACAAGACAAGGCATAATCCTAGAAAAATTGCTCTTTTATTTAGCAGTGAATGCCAATACACCAAGAGTATATGTGTTTGGAGTTTCGCTGTTCACCTCGACTTTTATTTATTTATTTATTTATTGGTGCCTTTATTTTGCGTCTGGGACCTCCCTTCCGTGTGCCTCTTTTAAGCTTACGCTAGAAAATCATTAAATATACCGGGTGAAGCCTGGACGGGTTGGCAGTTACTGATAAATACGCAAGCGTTAAACATCCGAAGAAAGAACTATTTATTTTAACTAGCATTACCCTCGCGGCTTCGCCCGCGAATATTCCAGTTGTAAAGAGTAGGCTACACTTAGCAAACTCTCAATCATGAATGCTATGACTGATTTATCCTTGGTAAGAATGATCAGACTTTATCAATTCAGCTACTGGTGCAGTGGTTAGGGGTTTGTCATTCCTTCATAGGTATTTCAGAGCGAAGTTAGTTTTCTGGGAATACCACAGACACTGTTAATTTAAGGGCCTTTAAATGTTGTTTTCGGAGACCCTATATAGTCGGGTGAAAAAGACCTTTCGTACCACACTCACACGTGAAAATTGCGTGAAAAAATTCTAGAGTGCCCCTTGACCCCCTTAAGCCCATTATACTGTATGTATTGATTAATTTTACAGCTTAATTTGATTCAGTGATAACCTTATAACTGTCTGGAAACTTTCACAGTAATGTAATAATTGGAATTGCGTTGCGTCTTATAGAAATAGATAGACCTGTGAGATTCTCTTACCATGGTTACCGTGTTGCATTCCTTCATTATTTCAATGTAAATATAGGCTACATGTTTTACGGTATTTATTTAATTTTAAGGCATTTAAAGAGTAAGTGAGTGCGTTTCGCTTACGCATTGGGTTATGCTAAACCTGTAGGTACCCCCATATGTGTAGGTTGGTGTTAATGGGACATTATTTTCGGTAAAAAAAACTGGCATGGGATCTTAACAGAATAATATAGGGAGAGATACCTAAATTGCTGCAAGACTGAGAAATGAGGTTCCCACAATTATACTGGCTTGAGGAACAAAACATGTCATCTTTATTAGCTTTTCTATAATCCCGGCCAGGAAAGCATTTCTACAGAAAAGGAATGTGATGACATCGAATATAGATTTAGGTATTAGGAAGTCATTTTTCGAAGCCTGTGTGGAGCGTGGCGCACCATGGAAGTGAAACTTGCAATGTTGGAGCAACAGAAAAGAGGAGAATTATAGCGTTTGAAATGTGGCGTTACAGGAGAACGATGAAGATGAGATGGGTGGATTGGGTTAAATTGAAGAGATATTAAGACGGTTGGTTGGTTGGTTAGTTCCTCAGTTTAGGGGCTGCAACAACGCGGTCATGTAGCCCCGTGTACTTTGGGTGAATGTAGAATCTGTCTGATAACCGGTTTTAATTGTGATGGCTGTATTACTGTATATCTGTTTTTCAATTCAAGTTAAGACTGCAGACATTCGATTTTCAAGTAGTTCCAACATTTGCTACCAAACGCTACCTTCAACGACCAACTAGTTTTGAACTTTGTTACTAGATGCCATCGCAGTCGGTTCCTGGCGACGAACGTTGGAACCTAAGAGTGTTAGTCAACATAACGTATAATTTAGTTTCACACATGTGTAATTAGTGAAAGGTTCTTTTTCATGCCATAAATCTGTGACATGGGACCGCTAGCTTTACTTCCCCTCCGAAGGGGAGGGATTTATAACACTCTTAAAAAAATTCGACGATTTTGGCCGGGTTTGAATGCACGAACTTGGGCATAGAATCTCAGCATGCTACCGACTACGCCAACAAAGCCGCCTATAATACGACGAGTATGAGAGGAGAGATGTTTCTGGTGACTGCTAATGAAGAGAAGTTTGTTGTTGTTGTTGTTGACTAAAACAGACATCACAATAACACAGGTTATCAGACAAATTCTGTTGTTGTAGATGTTGTTGTTGTTGTTGTTGATGATGATTATTTAAGCGGCTTTCTGACATGGTGGTTAAGTAGCCCCGTGTACGTGTAAGATTTATCTGATAACCTGTGTCACTGCGATGTCTGTACCAGAATGTGTTTTGGTTATTGAGGTAGGATTTGGGTAGTAAGTGGCCGTGGCCTTAAGTTAGGTCCCATCCCAGCATTTGCCTGGATTAAAAGTGGGAAACCACGGAAATCCACTTCCAGGTTGACTGAGGTAAGAATTGAACCCTCCTATTCTCAGTTGTGCCTCACGAGGTTGAGCGTACCACGTTCCAGCACTCAGACAAGAAATTAATTTCTGGGCAGAGCCGGGAATCGAACCCGGACACCGTGGTGACAGCCAAGAGTGTTAGCCACTACGCAACGAGGTGGACATAGAAGTATACGTTATACTCTTCATATTCTAAATGTGTGTCAACCTCGTGCTGTAGAAGCTAGTATTCTTGGCTGTCATTCCAAAGGTTCAGGTTTGATTCAAGGCTCAGGCTAAAATTTAATTATGATATGAGAGCTGGAACGGGGTACACTCAGCGTTGTGAGGCAAAACTGAGAAGAGGAGGGTTCGATTCTCACCTCAGCAATCTTGGAAAAAGTGTTCCGTGGGTCCCTACTTCCCCTCCATCCGAATACCGGGATGGTTCCTAACCTAAGGCCACAGCCGCCTCATTCCCAATCCTCACTTGAATTACAAAATACCCTTCATAAACTACTACATCTACCACGATAACACACGTTATCAGACAAATTTCTCTCACACACACACTTTGGCCAGCAATGTAAATTTTCCAGTGTAAAGTGACTCAAAGACTTCTTTTTTTTATTCTGAATTTTTGTTTTTCTGTAATTTTTGTTTGTTATTATAATAGCTTGAAACCAGTGCAGTCTAAATACTGAAGACTTAAACACAACAATTTATATCCTCAAAGGAGGTTGACCCGGCCGTAAAAGCACAGCAGAAATTATTCTAGACTCATCCCCGATTCCGTAAATAATACGAAAGTTGTTAGTCGTAGAAATGTAGAAATACTCTCATTAAAATGTCACAATCATTCAAAATCTATGTGTTCATACAGAAACCGCTGAGCTAAGGTTCATGTGATATTTTTCATGACAACACATTTATGATGGGATGTATTACCTTTGAACACACCCAGAAAGCAACCAGAAGCTGAGAGCTCATACGATTCTCTTTGTAGTAGCGAAGGATCGCTCTTTTGACTTTGGTGAAGTCTGCTAATTATTTATCTGAGGTCTTATTAATCAACTTTACCTTTCTACGAGACTCAGAATCTTCCATTTCGTCATTCAGTATTTTTGAAACATTTTGGAGAATGTTTCTTCACTTTAAGGTATGGTAATATCATTGCAGATATGCAAGGAGGAATATAAATAGTCGCTCAACGACTTAGTTTGACGACTTGATTCCACGAGGAACGCAGTTCCGAGCATTACGTCAGAAGAATCCGCCCTGTTGAGGCGTGTTGAAATATCCGTCATGTAAGACGTGGAAACAGTCCGCTTTTTAGCGAAGAAATATTTATCAAGTGTCATCGAGCACCATCGTAATGTGCATCAAGATTTGTAAAGTGTAGTGATCAGCACAAATAGTATCGAAAACGTATTTAAAAAATATTGTGAATTTTCTACGATTCTGTAGCACCACATTTTGTACCCACGTGATTTGTGGAGGGCTAAAGCCTGGTGCCAAAATATACCAATAACTGTGATAAAGTTACATTGAACGAGTGTGATATTAAAACCACTTCGTATATAAATTGCTACGGTGGATTTATCCGCCAGAAATCGACGCCTATTTCACGGATGCCACGTGATTGTAAAAGTAGAGTCTGTGCACGTGTGAACCAGCAGATCAGTGCATGGCCATTTATTAATGATATCTGCAACGTGTAGAGGCTGTGTTGCTAAATATATGTGTAACGCCTGTGATAGCTACAGAGCACACCGAAATTTTTAAGTACTAATGGAATACATGATGTCTAACATTACCGACCACGTGTTCGACACTTATAACACCATGTTCGAGCCGGAGATAATGGGCAAAGTACCGTTATGGTATGAGGGAGATGTCTCGGGTGGAACGAGCATGATTTGGAACTTCAAGAACGTCGAACGAGAAGGAACGAGTCGAGGATGCCTTTCCTAGGCATGTCCAACCCATTCACGATGTCGACTACAGGGACAGACCGAACCCTGGTCTTTAGGAGAGCCAAGATGGAAGTTCTGATACGGACGATGCCAATCCTGAAAGCCAGAGGTGCTTTTGTTCAACCCTTGTCATTGGACAGAGAGCTAAGTGTGGGCTTCTTCATATCGTGAGTTTGTACAACCCTTCCTTGTTCTAGTCATTGGTGGTATATTTAGATTAGTGTAGATTGTAGATCAGCCGAACTTAGTGACAGCCATTTCATAGGTAGGGAATGTAACTAGTTTAATTAGATGTCATTTATTACAGAGATTGTGAGCCACCCTTGGGTTCGACGTTTTGTTCAACCCTGGTGCAACCTGATGGACGTCTTAGGACGCCAATTCCTGTCTATTGCTAAACGTGACCGTAGTCATTTTAGGCTACTTTGTTTAACCCTATCTGGGATGATTTTCGAGTCTTAGCAGACTCCTGTTATGGCAAGTTGATGCCATGATCATAATTCTTTAACTGCACTCATAGCAGACAGTCAATGTTACGCCCCTGACTTCATTAGAGAAGTCGTATCATTTAGGTAATCGACTGTAATTACCAGTTTTGTAACTGCATTTATATTTCATTCATGTTGTGGTGTTTGAAGCCATATTTTCAGTGTTGCCTTAGTAAACAAACTCTTATTTCATTCATGATGTGCTCAGAAGCCATCCAGGTCAAGTGTAGACCTTGCAAGTGAAAGGGATGTTTCGTTGTAGCCTAGCATCGAACCCAGTTCCCAACGTAGCATTAAGCAAATCCAGCAGAGTGGAGTTTGCGCCATAATATTATTTTGTTTGTGTCAAGTGTGATGACACGTGATTATTTGAATGTTTGATACAAGAAACTAATGAAGTATTTTATCTTTGAGAGCAAAGAGCTCCAGCAATGAGTGACATTGCTATCTTTTAAACGTCTTTGCTATGAAAGACAGAGTTATATGTTTGTATTCAGCTTTATAGCGTGCTCTTAATGCACACATTCTTTGATGTTTATAACCTATGGTAAAGGTATTATTATGAGGCCAGTTTCATAGTTATTTTCTTGCCTGAATTGCCGGCCCAGTCAACGTGTTGTGTCTAATAGTGCAGGGAACCTGCAACTTGCTGTGACTCAGACAGGTTTGTGAATATTTCCCAGCGCACGAGTGAGAGCGCTTGCTTCCAAGTGAGACAGACTTATATTAACACAGGACAGAATGCTTGTAGCATGCATTTATTTTTCATTGCATTGATAGCTCATGGAACCCAGAGTCCATTTCTGTATCTGCTCACATGTTCTTTAGATTGTCATTTGTTAGTTAAACGCCTCTTGCGTGTACCGTTGTTTCGACGTGCACAGTTATGTCAGGATTCTTATTTTATGTTGGAGGCTAGCCCCGTGATGAGGGTTTTTCATGTGTGAAGGTATTTTGTGTACCATGTCCGGGACTGTTCCCGTCGACCAGATATTTAGGGAGGGTAACTGATGTGTCCAGGCCCGTCCCAGAGTTATTAAACGCGAGATGTGCGCCGCTGGTAACTTGTGTTATTGTGTGTCCGAGTTGTTATTGCTCGTTGATTGTATTCCGACTTTTGAGTCGAGGCTCTATGGCAGAGATGATCTCTCAGAGACGCTCCGTGCCAAGCTAGTCAGCTGTTATTCGCCATAAACCAACGATAATTTAAACCGACATTTTAGTAATCAAACGCATAATTTTGATAAACAAAGTATAACTAACGAATCCTTTGTGTTTAACCTTGTTCATTTGCATTTGGAACCTGCTGACATGGCCGTGCCAATGAAAGTATTTCCTGGAGGAAATGACTTTAGGACAGCTGACACTTTTTGTTGCGACAGAGGCTTGCTCGAACCTTTAGTTCGTAGCTGGTGGAGCGCAGGCCATACGATGTTAAACGTAGTCCTCACTACGCTGTCGTCACCGTAATTACACACGTTAAATGACTATGGCTTACAAACATGGTGTAGGTAGGCTTCGAATAAAACTGTGGTCTTTTATTTATTGATTTATTGATGTAAAAGTGTACAAATCCTCTGTCACCTTTTGTGTGCTGATTAGCACTCAGTTTGTAAGAGTGCCTTAGATATTTTTTTATGGCTTGTCACATAGCTTTGATTGTAATTGTTTGATATTACGGACGTCACCGCCGTAAATTTTGTAATTAATTGGCAGGACTTAGCTAGATGAATTAATATTAAATGTAAATGAGAAAATGGTATCATCCTAACTTAGATTTGTTTTGCTATCCTGTTAAATGTAAATTCCGATATTAGCTTGATCTTGTAACTTGATGTAGGGTTTTGCACCGTACCGTTTTCCTAGTGTTGCTGTTGTTGCTTTAATTATTGTGAGATAGATCTTTCGTGAGGGTTTACTGTAACTTCTCAGGTAGGGACCTGCTCTTTATTTTTGATTATTTATTAGCTTGCGGATTAGCCGATAGAAACCCTCCGAAATAGGATAGGGGTTTGTGAATTTTACAATAAATTTTCACGATGTTTTACATAAGTCTGGATGTTTCTTTTCTCAGTCTAGCTTGTAAGGTGAACCTTTCCTTAGGCAGTCTATGACCTTTAGTCACCATGTACCACGATCCCTGTGGACGATGGATTCTCGTGCCGCTTTGGCCTGTATGGAAGTTCACCTGATCCTCTCGGCAATTAGGTCCGGCGGATGAGATGTTAGGGAAGTCATTTCGGTTGTTGGCTGTCCTGGCAGCTCCTCTGACGGGCACATAACATATACTCCTCTTTAAATGGCGCCCAACGTGGGGCCGACGTTAACGTGGTGACCGCCAGTTCCATGTTATTTAAGAGGATCTTAATGTTGATAAATGGTAAATTGACTGGACTGGGACGAACTTAGAAAGTCGTACTGCAGATCGATTAACCGCATGGCATTCATGTTTGATACAAGTCCATGGGGTGAGGCTTTTATGTTAGATAAATGATGGATAGGATTTTCTTCGATGATGCCTCATCCTGAGTAAATGTAATACTTTGCTTTGCTCGCTGTTGTCTTTGTAAATGTAGAAGCACTTAGTTTGCATACTCGAGCTGTACTCGTGATGTTTATTTAAATGAAACAAGCTTTATACCACCAAGTAACTAATCATAGCTGTAAGTTCCATAAGAGATTGCTCCCTCTCTTTCTCAATAATTTCTTGTCATGGATGAGGAAACAATTCGTCGTGTATTTGGGGAGATGTTGGCAGGTGTCAATGCCAATCTCCAGCAGATTACTGCTGACTTAGGTGAAGTCAGGCAGGAAGTAGGTACTGTAAGGGGTGATTTAGGTGAAGTCCGGGGTGACTTGGGTGAGAATACCCAAGCTGTTAACAATGTAAGTGGTTATGTGGACCAGGTTAGACAGGATCTTTAGGTTAACACCCGATCAATTAATAACGTTAGACAGGATCTTGAGGTTAACACCCGATCAATTAATAATGTTAGACAGGATCTTGAGGTTAACACACAGTCAATTAATAATGTTAGGGCTGATCGAACGCAGGTCAGGGCCGACATAGATGCTCATAGAATAGAGGCCAGAAATGATCTCACGGCAGGTTTAGCAGCTGTTAAGGTTGACGTAATACGACACCATCAGGAGGCTAACCAGCGTATTGATAATTTAACAGACCAAATGAATAGAGCTAGGGAGGACGTGCAAGCCCGTTTAGAAGAGCACACCGCTCAGATTCAAACTACGATTAATAGAGTTCAGGTTGATATGAGGGCTGACTTAGACCATACTCGAGAGGAATTTGGAACTCGATTAACTCACGTCGAGGGATTCATGGACAACGTCAAGAAGGACATGGCTACCATGAACATAGGACTCGTACTGATGAGGGGTAAAGCGAACGCCGTCAACAATAATGTCAAGACGATCGTCGATGGTATGATCCAGGTCAAGGACGAGTTGAACACGAACCGAAAGAACATTACGGAATTAACCGATACCGTAACAGGGCTACGAGAGACAGTAGACATTCATCGAGAAGAAAACAAGGTCGATGTAATGCTGTTGAGGGGTGACCTTAATGAGCATAAAATTATTATGGAAGCGAAGGTAGCCGAGGTTAAGGATGACGTAGGTCGGATCAAGGACAACATGCCCAAAGTCGAGGGGGAAATCGACTCGTTACAGAAAAGATTTGAGGAAGTCGCAATAACCGAGAGGTTAGACCTCAGTTACAACTTGAGGACAGCTATTCGTGAAGTCGACACCAACCTCAAAGGTAAAGTCGAGAGAATTGAGTTGCAGCTCAACGATTTGGGAAACAAGGTCGCAGCTAAGACTATCCTAGGGCTCGAAATTATCGAGAGACGTCTCGACCGACTTGAGACTCAACCAAGGGAGATACATTTACCTCCACAGATGGGAGACTCTCAGGCAACGCCAGGACCGCAATCCGCAGGGATAATGCCTACACTCTTTCAACCTAGCACACCCATGGAATCACAACCGTTCCAAGTTACCAGTTCAGCGCAGAGTCAAGCGTTAAATTATAACGCGAATCCTTTCCAACCCGCACATAATCAACAAAGTCAGGACATAAGTACGCCAACGCATAATTTTATGCCAAATTCATTCAGACCCGCGCACACGCAGGGGAACGTGCCAATCATCCGTTCGCGAGAAGAGCAACCAGCTCGATTCTCAGGCACTGGAAGTGGCATCACTCCTGTAGAATTCTTAGCTAATGTGGAGTGCTACTTAAGAGACACAATGGTGACTCCGGAGAGAGAGCTCCGAGTTATTGAGCGTTTGCTTGAGGGGCAAGCGAGCACTTGGTTCAGGGCCTTCCGTTATTCATTCGTAGGCTATCAAGACTTCAGAGAAGCCTTACTGAGGACTTACTGGTCGAGCGACATCCAGTAGAGTATCAGAGCTGAGATGTAAAATCGCCGATATAGCTCGAACACTCCGACGCGCTATGCGAACTATTTCGCAACCCAGCTTGCGAAACTTCGTTGTTTGCAACCCCCACTGTCAGAGCAAGACCTTGTAAATACCATCGTCTGGCAATACCCTGCAGACGTGCAACGAGTATTGATCGCTGTAGGAGCATCTACATTCCAGCAGTGCGATCAAATCTTGCGACGATTGGACGCCAATACCGAACAGTTTCCAACACACAGTCAACAGAAGGCTGACAGGCGCGATGAGCGACAAGTTAACTTAACGAAGGTGGACAAAGTGTGCCAGACGCCACAGCAAACACAGACTCAAGAAAGCCTTGACCAGCGTGATGAATACGATCGTGGTCGGAGAAATTGGAATAAAACTCCGTATGCTAGAGACCGGAGAGATGACCGTCGTAGTTATTGGAACCGACGCTTTGATCGAGGAACGAACGACAACCGTCGCTACAACGACGACCGCCGAGGTAATAATAACCGGAACCCACAGCAGGGAGGTGTCCGTAGAGATTACCGCTACAGCAGAGGATACAGTCGAGATCGGGACCCCAGATACCAGGTCGATCGAGACTGGAGAGGAAGAGCACAGGAGAGTCCTGAATACCTTCAGCAACTTCGAGGACTCCAAGAAATCCAAGAAGGGGGAGATCAGAACCCGACTTCGCGGGAAACACGAAATATACCGGCGGAAGAAACGGAGCGAAGCCAGCCCGGTATTTCCCGCCCAGAGAGAAAAAAACGCCAAAAACCCAGTAGATTCTTACCCGATTGAGCACAGAGTAACTGCCACTATCTTACTCTGGGAGCCGATTCAGGAAGATCTATTAGACGAACGACGAACAACGAACCACAACTACGAATTGACGCGTCTACCGCAGATTGTAGCTACCCTGAATGGATGTGACGTAGTCATTCTCATCGATACAGGGGCAATGATACGTGTCATTTCCGCCGTTTGCCATGCCATACTGAAAGCAAACTCTGAGGTGACAGAGCTGCCAGTTTCTGCAGTAAGAGTCAGAGGAGTTATATCTGACCGTGTTGTAACCTGCAAAATTCAGATTTTTGCACTTTAAAAATTTCGAGCCACGTGTATTTGCACGAATTTCTAGTGATGAAAGGCTTGCATCATGATGCCATATTGGGTACAGACTTCATTCGGAAGTACGATAGAATCATTGATATGGGACGTAATACGGTGGAGTTTAAGCCGAACGAAACCATCCAAATGAATTTAGTAGAGGAAGAACCGGAATTTGAATCCGAAGTCAACGTTGTTGAGAATTTAAATGGCAAGGAAATTGAGGAGACACGAGATGTCGACGGAGAGGCAGAACAATTATCAGCACCCGTACGAGAGAAACTAGATGTAATATTAAACGAATACGAGGATATATTCGACACCACACCTGGTGAGATATTGGACTACGAGTACTATCTTATACTATTGGATGATTCCCCGTTCCAGAAGAAGATTTATCCTATCGCAGAGAAACACCGAGAGGAAGCTGCTAAGAAGATCCATGAAATGGAAGCAGCAGGTACAATTAAGAAGTCACCAACTCCTTTCTTGAATCCTATAACACCTGTGGTTAAGGTGGATGGAAGCCTGAGACTTTGTCTCGATGCCAGGGCCTTAAACGAACGCCTAGCTCCTGAGCATGACCGACCGCCCAAGATTAGGGACATCCTCAGAAAACTTAAGGGGAAGAAGGTATTTTCGTCATTGGACTTAGTACAATCCTACAACCATATAAGATTGTCTGAGCATACTCAGAAGTATACAGGGTTTCTGTTCGATCAGACCACCTATGTCTTTCGAAAACTACCCTTTGGAGAGAAAAATGCCGGAGCTGCATTAGTTAGAGCACTTGATGCGAAGCTGACTCCTGAAGTAAAACAGAAGGTGATATGTTACGTGGATGACATCATCATAACCTCTGAACAATGGAAGTTGCGTGATTGAAGACATTCAAACAGTAGAGTGCATTGGTACCTTCAACGCAGCTAATCTAAAAAAATATCACTCATGAATGATCTTTGAGTCTAATAAAAATGTCTTCCCTACATTTTATTTGAAACGACGGGGAGGCAGATGAACCCGCTGAGCTAAGGTTCATGTGATATTTTTCATGACAACACATTTATGATGGGATGTATTACCTTTGAACACACCCAGAAAGCAACCAGAAGCTGAGAGCTCATACGATTCTCTTTGGAGTAGCGAAAGATCGCTCTTTTGATTTTTATGAAGTCTGCTAATTATTTATCTGAGGTCTTATTAATCAACTTTACCTTTCTACGAGACTCAGAATATTCCATTTCGTCATTCAGTATTTTTGAAACATTTTGGAGAATGTTTTTTCACTTTAAGGTATGGTAATATCATTGCAGATATGCAAGGAGGAATGTAAATAGTCGCTCAACGACTTAGTTTGACGACTTGATTCCACGAGGAACACAGTTCCGAGCACTACGCCAGGAGAATCTGCCCTGTTGAGGCGTGTTGAAATATCCGTCATGTAAGACGTGGAAACAGTCCGCTTTTTAGCGAAGAAATATTTATCAAGTGTCATCGAGCACCATCGTACTGTGCATCACGATTTGTAAAGTGTAGTGATCAGCACAAATAGTATCGGAAACGTATTTAAAAAATATTGTGAATTTTCTACGATTCTGTAGCACCACATTTTGTACCCACGTGATTTGTGGAGGGCTAAAGCCTGGTGCCAAAGTATACTAATAACTGTGATAAAGTTACATTGAACGAGTGTGATATTAAAACCACTTCGTATATAAATTGCTACGGTGGATTTATCCGCCAGAAATCGACGCCTATTTCACGGATGCCACGTGATTGTAAAAGTATAGTCTGTGCACGTGTGAACCAGCAGATCAGTGCATGGCCATTTATTAATGATATCTGCAAAGTGTAGAGGCTGTGTTGCTAAATATATGTGTAACGCCTGTGATAGCTACAGAGCACACCGAAATTTTCAAGTACTAATGGAATACATGATGTCTAACATTACCGACCACGTGTTCGACACTTAAAACACCATGTTCGAGCCGGAGATAATGGGCAAAGTACCGTTATGGTATGAGGGAGATGTCTCGGGTGGAACGAGCATGATTTGGAACTTCAAGAACGTCGAACGAGAAGGAACGAGTCGAGGATGCCTTTCCTAGGCATGTCCAACCCATTCACGATGTCCACTACAGGGACAGACCGAACCCTGGTCTTTAGGAGAGCCAAGATGGAAGTTCTGATACGGACGATGCCACTCCTGAAAGCCAGAGGTGCTTTTGTTCAACCCTTGTCATTGGACAGAGAGCTAAGTGTGGGCTTCTTCATATCGTGAGTTTGTACAACCCTTCTTTGTTCTAGTCATTGGTGGTATATTTAGATTAGTGTAGATTGTAAATCAGCCGAACATAGTGACAGCCATTTCATAGGTAGGGAATGTAACTAGTATAATTAGATGTCATTTATTACAGAGATTGTGAGCCACCCTTGGGTTCGACATTTTGTTCAACCCTGGTGCAACCTGATGGACGTCTTAGGACGCCAATTCCTGTCTATTGCTAAACGTGACCGTAGTCATTTTAGGCTACTTTGTTTAACCCTATCTGGGATGATTTTCGAGTCTTAGCAGACTCCTGTTATGGCAAGTTGATGCCATGATCATAATTCTTTAACTGCACTCATAGCAGACAGTCAATGTTACGCCCCTGACTTCATTAGAGAAGTCGTATCATTTAGGTAATCGACTGTAATTACCAGTTTTGTAACTGCATTTATATTTCATTCATGATGTGCTCAGAAGCCATCCAGGTCAAGTGTAGACCTTGCAAGTGAAAGGGATGTTTCGTTGTAGCCTAGCATCGAACCCAGTTCCCAACGTATCATAAAGCAAATCCATCAGAGTGGAGTTTGCGCCATAATATTATTTTGTTTGTGTCAAGTGTGATGACACGTGATTATTTGAATGTTTGATACAAGAAACTAATGAAGTATTTTATCTTTGAGAGCAAAGAGCTCCAGCAATGAGTGACATTGCTATCTTATAAACGTCTTTGCTATGAAAGACAGAGTTATATGTTTGTATTCAGCTTGATAGCGTGCTCTTAATGCACACATTCTTTGATGTTTATAACCTATGGTAAAGGTATTATTATGAGGCCAGTTTCATAGTTATTTTCTTGCCTGAATTGCCGGCCCAGTCAACGTGTTGTGTCTAATAGTGCAGGGGGCCTGCAACTTGCTGTGACTCAGACAGGATTGTGAATATTTCCCAGCGCACGAGTGAGAGCGCTTGCTTCCAAGTGAGACAGACTTATATTAACACAGGACAGAATGCTTGTAGCATTCATTTATTTTTCATTGCATTGATAGCTCATGGAACCCAGAGTCCATTTCTGTATCTGCTCACATGTTCTTTAGATTATCAAATGTTAGTTAAACGCCTTTTCCGTGTACCATTGTTTCGACGAGTACAGTTATGTCAGGATTCTTATTTTATGTTGGAGGCTAGCCCCGTGATGAGGGTTTTTCATGTGTGAAGGTATTTTGTGTACCATGTCCGGGACTGTTCCCGTCGACCAGATATTTAGAGAGGGTAACTGATGTGTCCAGGCCCGTCCCAGAGTTATTGAACGCGAGCTGTGCGCCGCTGGTAACTTGTTTTATTGTGTGTCCGAGTTGTAATTGCTCGTTGATTGTATTCCGACTCTTGAGTCGAGGCTCTATGGCAGAGATGATCTCTCAGAGACGCTCCGTGCCAAGCTAGTCAGCTGTTATTCGCCATAAACCAACGATAATTTAAAACGACATCTTAGTAATCAAACGCATAATTTTGATAAACAAAGTATAACTAACGAATCCTTTCTGTTAAAACCTTGTTCTTTTGCATTTGGAACCTGCTGACATGGCCGTGCCAATGAAAGTATTTCCTGGAGGAAATGACTTTAGAACAGCTGACACTCTTTGTAGCGACAGATGGTGTATTCTTGGAATACACTGTACGAGATAATATAATTTTTAATGCTTTTGCATGCTCATTCCTTCCTCTTTATCAAACACCAACAGTGATCTTCTATTTTCTCTTTGATGGTCATGTCTCTTATGTCATTGTGAGTCTGTTCTAGATATATATCTTCCATGACCCACCTAGCGTCATCTAGCAGCGAATCTCTGAAGCTCCTCAATTCTTCCTGGTGCAAGAGGACTTCCTTTTCCATTTGGCTATCAGATCTCGTTACCATCGCCAGCTATAATCTCCTTGATCAAGAGAACTTCGTCTACTCTTTCACCCACCAGGCTGTGCTAGTATCGCCTGCTATCAACTCTTTGAAGACCATTTCCTCAAGAGAATTTAAGTTTACAATATTGGTCATGCTTAAATGTTTTCCTTTTGTCTCCTATCCCCACTCTTTTCCCTTCTTTGGACCCTCCGCGCTTCGCTGAGTGGGTCTCACTTGTAAGTCGGCAGTTGACTCGGTCAGTCAAGGCTCAACTAGAGCCAGTCTCCTCAAACCAAGAGGCACTCTCTACATTCTACGCCATGTTGGCACATTGAGTATTCGTCAAAGGGAACTTCACCTTCGACATGCAACCAAGATAAGTACAGACTTAAGGTTTTAACCTCATCTTCATCAGTTTTATTATCTACATGCTTTTATTGATCATTTTATAGACAGCGTGAGATTACTTATTTGGGGCGGTAATCATTCTTCGCGGGATTTGCCATGTTGGGCTTTTGTCTGTCTAAGCCAACCTTAATAGAAAGTAGCTTTTCCTAAGCTATTTAAATGAGATATCTTCTCACAACGTGGGATATTATCTAATACCCGCTGTCCATAAAATATTAAGCTCGTTCCACCGCTGGATTAACTTTGGCCCCATTCTTCTATTAGGATTGTTCTGGAACCTTCCAGATTCTGTACTCTATCTACAAGTCTTGCCGTCATGTATTTTTCACTCACTTGTGGGAATACTATTTAAAATGAGGAATCTTCCTTATAAATTACTGCAATAGCTAAATTTTCTTCCACCGTTGGAATGTTCTATGGCGCATTTAATTGTAATTCACAACTTTCTCAAGCAATAGACTTTCGCCTATCTAGTGCTACCAGTCCTTTTTCATCATTGCAATAACTTTCTTTGCCATAAACTTTCGTGTTATTACAGTGAACTTTTCATCCATTCAACAAACTATAGTGAGAACTAGTGCTTGTTCAACATTTCTACCGCGTCGCGATCGTCCGATTACCATAAATAAGGCCATGAACATTTATCCTAAATCCCAATTGATCTTTCCTAAACCTTCTACTAACAAACCATGTTAATAAAATAGTTACTTTAAGGTCTATTGCAATGAGGTGTCACTCTAAAGACGTGCCCTCCCACCTTTGCATATATCTCATTAATTAATTTCTGCATAACCACGTGTTTCATACATGGTTCAAGCTTACATTGTTTCTCCCTTATAATCAGGGAATACAATTCTTTCAACTCAGGAGTGAGTTATTTCTAGGTTTCACGAAAGGGAAACTTGCCCCATTAGTCTCGTGATTTCTAATTAAACATAGGAAGTCTAGAACCTTCCTTTTGACTTTCTCTTGAGGTTTCACAGTAAGTGACCTGCCCTCTTTTGTATAATTGTAATAAAAGTAATTCTGCACAAATATAAGAAGTTATAGGAACTTCTATCTTATTCTTCATGTTTCTCTTATTGTTATTTTCGAAGTGGTTACTTTCTCTAGAATGTTTTCTCAGAAATTTCTTATAGTACACACCTTGTACTCTATTTATTGTTAAACTTTAATCACCTTAATTGTCTTTAAATTTTGAATTTTTATATTCGCTATTTAAAATCCTTGCTAGGATTTTATAAAGGTTTGAAACCTAATAAATTTCTAATTGCCTGGAGCAAACTTTAAATGTTAGGAGGTCTGCGACCCCAAATTGTTACTAAAAATTGAAACTATATAATTGTCAAATTTATTAGACTTTTTTTCATTGTTAAATAAATTCAAACTTTCCTTTTCGACTCATCATTTCTCTAATACAACGGTTAGGCTAGATCCTGTCTTCCTTGGCTCTTCCTACTCAATGCCATTAAATCTATTGATAGGGCTTTCACAACTCGTTGCTTTTGAGCAAGAACTCTTAGTGGTATTCTCGTTAAAGTTTCTCTTAGCTTTAATAGCTAATCCTAACTGGCCAGTAAGGCAAGTACAGCTCGCTACGCCAGCTACCTGCTTGTGGAGATCCTGTCCGAAAACTTATGGTTGGTTTTCCAAAAAATAAGTGTTTCTCTTTGTCTAAACTTTTAGCCGGCTCCTTGCTGAGTAAAAGCTTAGCCATTTCCAAATGCAACTATTGGGTCACTTACCAAAATTACTCCCCAAGGTATAATTTTTTTATCACAATCCTTCTTGGAAGCACTTGGTCGCTTTTTAGGAACTCCACAACTTCGAAAACTGGAAATATCAAAATCGATGCAAATTATTGGTACTCTTCGAATTACTTGGTCAAAAAAGAATTCCTTTGAACAGATCTACAATAAGTTTGTTACTATCTGTCTTGCCAGACCATCACCCTTCCCCATAGTACGCGTATGCATGCTTGAGAGGGAATACTCTAAAGCCATTCTCTTGCAAACCGCCCAAGTCCTAGCTGCGGTTCCCGTTAGCTTCGACCAGGTCCTTACCCACTTTAGGTATCAGAGAACGGATTTGAAGTGGCAACCGCCTCTAAGTGCATTTAAAGTTAAATTCATAACTTTTGTGGGACTCTCCTCCTATTTTTCTATCCTTTTTCTCCAGTCCGAAACCCACCTCCTTTTCTTTATCATCTTCCCTTGGTGGTTAGGTTATTCCTCAGCCAATAATCTACCCAACAGAGACTTGCTCGAACCTTTAGTTCGTAGCTGGTGGATGCAGGCCATACGATGTTAGACGTAGTCTTCACTACGCAGTCGTCACCGTAATTACACACGTAAAATGACTATGGCTTACAAACAGTAAACCAAGGTGTAGGTAGGCTTCGAATAAAACTGTGGTCTTGTATTTATTGATTTATTGATGTAAAAGTGTACAAATCCTCTATGTCACCTTTTGTGTGCTGATTAGCACTCAGTTTGTAAGAGTGTCTTAGATATTTTTTATGGCTTGTCACATAGCTTTGATTGTAATTGTTTGATATTACGGACGTCACCGCCGTAAATTTTGTAATTAATTGGCAGGACTTAGCTAGATGAATTAATATTAAATGTAAATGAGAAAATGGTATCATCCTAACTTAGATTTGTTTTGCTACCCTGTTAAATGTAAATTCCGATATTAGCTTGATCTTGTAACTTGATGTAGGGTTTTGCACCGTACCATTTTCCTAGTGTTGCTGTTGTTGCTTTAATTATTGTGAGATAGATCTTTCGCGAGGGTTTACTGTAACTTCTCAGGTAGGGACCTGCTATTTATTTTTGATTATTTATTAGCTTGCGGATTAGCCGATCGAAACCCTCCGAACTAGGATAGGGGTTTGTGAATTTTACAATAAATTTTCACGATGTTTTACATAAGTCTGGATGTTTCTTTTCTCAGTCTAGCTTGTAAGGTGAACCTTTCCTTAGGCAGTCTATGACCTTTAGTCACCATGTACCACGATCCCTGTGGACGATGGATTTTCGTGCCGCTTTGGCCTGTATGGAAGTTCTCCTGATCCTCTCGGCAGTTAGGTCCGGCGGATGAGATGTTAGGGAAGTCATTTCGGTTGTTGGCTATCCTGGCAACTCCTCTGACGGGCACAATACTAAGTTTTGAATTCGATCAGGGCAGCGCATCCTGGTTGGTAATACCTGGAGACAAATGCTAATTAAGTGCGTGAGGGGAAGGCAGTGGACTCTATCAAGGATAACTGATGGCACCAGCTGAATGATACATCACCCTGACACCTGGGATCCTTTGCTCTGCAATTGCAGCACCTGTTCTACATTATGTTCAGAGGAAGAGTGATTATAAGACAGCAGAGCCCTATTTCGATAGTGTTTAACCTGATATATATACGAGAGGACGGTACTTCCTTTATGGGACACATACCTGTCTAAATCTTAATTCCACACTTCCTCAAGCATTTTGTTATGGAGTTACTTGGTTGAAATATTGTTCCAGTTGGATAGTGAATTACAAATCTTACCGCTTCCTTCCAAGTCCTATTCAATGTATTCTATACTAATTCATGTCATCACTCATTACCTCCGATAAGGAAGGATAATTGTCGTAGAACACACAGGAAATGTCATCACTAGGGACCGGATTTTTAGCCTACATTTCTCGTTTTTGCAAAAATGAGGAAAAAGTAGACTTACAAATGTGTGTTTGTCTGTCTGTCCTTCTGTCTGTCTGTCTGTCTAACTCCTAAATGGCTGCAGCTATCAAAACCAAATTTGGTAAGAGTGAATATCTATACCTGAATATATCACGCCCATATTTGAAATTGATGCCAGTGCTACCAACTGCTGAAAAATCGCAATTGAAATTTGAGCTCTATGTTGGATATCCCAGAAGTTATGAATGCGAACTAGTCTAAAATTGGCACACGTATAGATAATAACATTCCAGATTATTTTCCAATATAAAACAACATGTAACGTCCATACTATCCATTAAACTTCAACCAAATTTTTCATTGTGCATTCTGTATACCTTAAGAGATGGAACTAAGAATATGTTCAGAGTCACCAGGGTTGCCAACTGTAGAAAGTTACTCCATTAGGCTACACTATTTCAGGTGTATGTCAAACTGCAGTACATAGAAATGTTAGTGTTACCAACTTGATTTCGTCATTATTCTTTATAGGTCTATATAGATTGGCATTAATCTGGTTAGTTCGTCAGGGAACTACTTGTTTGAAAATGTTTATGTGCATATGGAAATACATATTTTGTGGGTTTATTGTATTTATAGCATTTTATGAACATAACAGCATATTTTAGCGCATACATTTGAAATTAAGAATAATTGGTTTGCCAGCGTGTAAGCAATTTACTGAGCACGATATAACAGTATTTTACGCCTGGAATTTCAAGAAATAGATGGGGTGGGACATTTCATTCACCATCTGGGTAGTAACCCTTGTAAGCAACTTTCTGAGGAACAGATAACGAGATAACGAGATAACAGTATTTTACGCAAGCATGCTGCTTCAAAATGCATAGAGAGAAAACCAGCAGCAGAAAGTATTTATTAAATCAGTGGGTGCCAGGAAATAGTGATTATTCAACTGATGGCATTCTGGTCTGTTGTCAAATATTCTCGAAGGAAGTGAAATGTGAAAACTAATTTCAACTTGAACAACATGCAAATACGACTGCACATATTGCGGCAACGGAGGGAAAGAATAGTGAATAAGATTGGCTTATTACTAAGTGCATATTTTTCAATTTTAATGCATATTTTATACATGTTTAGTGCTTAATTGCATGCATATGTTTTTTGTGCATAAATGGCTTGCCTCGGTGGGTGAGTGGTTAACGTGTGGGATTACCAACTTCAAGCTTGCAGGTTTGCCCCTGGCCGTGGTAAGTGATTTTTGAAAGGGGACAAAAAATCACGACATGGAAGTCACACATTGTTGGCATGTTAAAGAACCCATTTGAATTCAGTAGGCCGTGTTCAATGGCAAAATTAATCTCGGGATTTTCCGCCAACACAAAGTTCCTCCATTCAATACCAGAAAGCGCTGTATATATCTAACCTCCTTGACTTTCACAGCGTTCAAAGGAATGACGAAATTCGACATGCAAGCTGCTCTCTGGGTGTCAATTAACAAAGCTTGCACCCGGCACCCGAGCCCATACGATTTTATTATTATTATTATTATTATTATTATTAGTTTTGTTTTGTTTTATTAATTTTCGATCTTTTCATGTTTAGATGGCCACCTCTAAATTCTTAATTCATTCTAAATGTGTATACTTTAATCTGTGTTAAGAGGGGCAGATGACCTCGTAGTTCCTCCCCCTTAAACCTCAATAACTAACTAACTCGCTCTCACAGACACACACACGCAACCTTCACCACGATGTCCAAGTCCCTTAAATGAAACAACAATATCCATAATTCTTGAAACTAGTTAGCATCAAAGAAACAATAAGCTACTTTGCGCCGTTTCTTGCATAATAAATTTCGGGCTGGCGGGTTATGAAGAAATATATCAGAGAGCCAAGGGCTTGTTTCAACATTTAACTCGACTTCTGTTTTCACAGATGCGATCGTAATTCTGCTGTTTGCTTTCCATTCTTCTCGCCAGCCCGAGTATTCCAACCCTCCGCCCGTACAATACAGCTAGCGGGATTAGTGATGGTCAGAATGAGCGTCGCTGGATTATTCTGAAGAGGATTCTGAATATCTCATTCGTGTTCCGCACGCAATTCATTTTAACTCTAGTGAGCGTGGCTTAAAATCCCATCAAGAATAAAACGTACAGTTTGTGGCGAAATGACCAAACAAAGCAGGCTTTCACTCAAGCTTGGAATGTTACTGAGTTGCATATTTTTTCAGCAATGCTTATTTTTATGGAGGATGTGGGAGGAATGCTCTGTGGTGTGAAATCCCATTAAAAGCGGTATTTGAATTTGTATTATTCACATATTTTATTGTTAATTTGCACATAGTCAGCCTCGTTGCGTAGTGGCTATCATTCTTGGCTGTCACCGCGGAGGTCCGGGTTCGATTCTCAACTCCGCCAAGAAATTTAATTCTTGTCTAAGGGCTGGAACGGGGTATACTCAGCCTCACGAGGCACACTGAAAAGAGGTGGGTTCGATTCATACCTCATCCATCCTGGAAGTGGTTTCAGGTAGATACCGGGATGGTACCTAAATTGAGACCACGGCCGCTTCCTACCCAAATCCTACCTCAATTACAAATACATACACTAGTGCAGACATCACAGTGGCACAGGTTATCAGACACACACACAAGTACACGGGGCTACATATCCGCGATATCAAAAGCCCCTGAATAATAAACAAAAACTCATTTGCATGTAGGGTTACCGAAACCGTAGAACACATGAGTCGAAAGTACAGGATAGTATAGCAGTATGTGAAAAGAAATAAAGTCTGGGTTCAGAAATGCCAATACAGTGAGTTTTCACTTGCGATCTACAGTATTCTGCAAGAAAGAAGTTAGTGTAGAAACGAAACTCTCTCGACATCGCTATTTAAACCGACCTTGCTCTATGGAAGTGAGAGCTGGGTAGATTCACGGCATCCGATACAAAAGCTAGAGGTAACTGATATGAGGGTAGCAGGAATGATTGTTGGGACAAATAGATGAGAGCAATGGCAGCAGGTTATTCGTAATGTAACTCAAGATGACGGCTGTGCAAAATTTTAAAATGAAGTTACTATTTATTGTGTTCTAATCATGCGATCGAACTGTTTTCGAGATGTAGAATACCTGAGAAGTATTTCGAACGGCCGCCATTTTGAATTGATGAATCGTTTTAAAATATGAAAGACACGGTCGAGGTCGGACAAGGTAGTAGTGTATCCTCATCGAGTTTCATTGACATTGCTCCAGCTGGTTAGATTTTATTAGGACACACACACATGAACAAAAGGCGATCTCATAAGTCTATTTTTCATATGATAAAAATTAGGCTAATAACTAGAGGATGACAGAGTTTTTCAATGCACCCTGTAGTAAACTCAATTATTACTCTACGTACAGGCTCCATGCATCAGCTACAACCCTCTTTCACTAGACAATGGATCATTGTATGACTGCCTGATTTACGTGCATGGTATTTGTACACCACCGCTATTGTTTCGCTTCATGAATATCTTACTAATTACTCTTAATTTTAAAACCATGTTTGAATAACACGGTTTTCAATTCTTGGATTATTACTGAAACATTATGGAATGTTGTATTAATATGGATATTGTTTTGGATGGGGGTTTATCAGGAGGTATCATCTATTTACCGACACTATTGTAGCCATGGCAGCCGGTGTTCGTCATCGAGTAGACTACAGTGAAACCTCTATTAAAAGACCAGAGACGGTTCCATGGAAAACTGATCTTTTAGAGGGGTGGTCTCTTAATAGGGGCAGGCATTAATAATAATTTTATACTGCATTATTAATAAAGTACAGTTGGAACACAAACTTGATTAGAATGTATCTGCATTGGATCACATTTAGAACAAATTAATTACAATTAGTTATTTTCAGAAATCTGTCATTTAAAAAAGTTACGAATTGATCTCTGTTTGAGATTAGCACATTTTTTTAAATCAATTTCACTTTCCAGAATATCTCTGAGTGAAACTCAGCAATTCATCTAGGTTTGTGCCGTGTCCTAGGCGAAACCCCACACAAGACACGGCACAAACCTAGAAGAATTGCTGAGTTTTAATTCACCGGCCGTGAAAGCCAATATACCATCTCTGAGTGAGTTCGAAATTCCATTAATTTGTTCTGGGTTTGAACAACCTTCTAGGAGAGCCGTTTTTTGTATTCTTTATACGTTACATAACACTTTTTCTAATGACATTGTATGCTGATGCAGTTCTGTGCCAACCGAACCATTGTTTACATCATCACCCCCATCACCATCTCCAATGGGAAGGCAGACGAGAAGTGGTCTTTTGAAAGAGGTTAGACTGAGAAAATTGCTGGTCTTTGGTCGGGGAGAGGGGTGGTCCTTACATAGAGGTAACTATTACATTGACCTTATGTCGTTTTAAATCAGTTCCAAGAAAAATCGGTCTTTAAGAGGGGTGTTCTTTTAATATGGGTGGTCTTTTAGAGAGGTTTCACTGTAGGTCAGTAGCGTCCACCTCATGGCGCAGTGCCTAGTCACCTCTGAGGTCGGGATTCCATTCCCAGTTCTGCCAAGAAATTTAGTCTAATTCTGGTCTGAAGGTTGAGACGGGATACACTCAACCACGTGAGGCAAAACTGTGAAGAGAAGGCTGTGATTCTCTCCTTAGCCATCCTGGAAGGTTTTCCGTGGTTTCCCCACTTCTAACCCCAAGCAAATGCCGGGATGGTTCCTAACTTAAGTTTATGGCCTCCTCCTTCCCAATCCTCAAATTGAATTATAAATGCACACACTACTACGGGCTCCACAATAACACAGGTCATCAGACAAATTCTTCATTCATACATACATACATACATACATACATACATTCATACATACACGTTAATGTAGGCATAGCCTACTAAGTAAGTAGTGTCACCTGTACTTTGTTAGACAGTAATAACTAAGGTTCGGATGTTAAGGAAAAGTCATATTAGCCTACTTTCGATTTTTGCAAAAAATGAAAGTAGACTTATGAGATCAACACAGGGCGAAAAAAGTGTGTCTGTCTGTGTGTGTGTATGTGTGTGTGTGAGTCTGTGTGTGTGTGTATGTGTGTGTGTGAGTCTGTGTGTGTGTGTGTGTGTGTGTGTGTGTGTCTGTGTGTGTGTGTGTGAGTGTGTGTACTCTGAATGTCTGTCCCCCCCTATCAATTCGAACACGGTGAATGCGAATTGAACGAAATTTGGTACAAAGGTAGCACTAGCAAAGGACACCTCAGTGTCATGTTTTATATCGCCGCCATCTTTACTAAAACTGAATGGCGGCCACTCAAACGTTCAAAACGTAAAATCAAATAACGACTAACCAAATCATCCGATCTCTACCAAATTTGGTAACAACATACCTTCGTATAGGATGCGTCTTGTGACCAAACTACAAGGTCGTCCGCCATACCATTTCAGGATGGCGGCCGTGCGAATTATGCAAACTTTATAATCCATATCATGGGACCCACCAGTTCCGATTATCGAGCCGAGAATCGTTTTAACTGTTCTAAAGGAAGAGGCACGTTCGAAATTAAAAGTTTATTTTGTAATACTATAGTGCAGACGTGATTTTAAAAAGCTGAACTGATTCAGTAATAAGACAAGATGGCAGCGGATATCTTGTGCCTGACTTATATTTCACTAATTTGAGTATTGAATGCAATATAGCGTACTGAAAAAAAAAAAACTTTGTATGAAATGCTTTATATATAAATAATATACTCCAGTGATGATATCGTTTAGTATAAATCATTATTTGCTAACAAGTTCTATGTAAGTCATTTTAAATAGAACGATATTCGTTGACACAATTAGCTCAGTGGTAGAGCGATAGCCTGTCGCTCAGATGCCTATGGTTCAAACCCGATCAGAGCTAGGTTTTTTGCTTGAAATGTTATATGTTTGTTGTTTTGTAATGACTCAGATGTTTTAAAATTAAGCGTTATATTGTGCAAATTATGGTGTAAAATATATATTTAATTAAAACATAATTCGCCAGCAGATTTACTCGAGACATCTAGCTGCCAAAAAGGTAACTTCCAGATTTTATTGAAAAGTTTCTTATTCTGGCCGCTAGAATGCACTCGCTCTGTTAGGATTATATTGTTCGATATTTCACCACTAGATGTCCCGACTAGTCTACGTGGGGATCCATTGATTACTATACCATTATCATTCTATGCGCATCGAATTTGAAGAATGACAAGTTGATACTACGATACATTTTAACTTTTTATTTTGAAGGGTTTGTAACAGCCTATTTTGCGTTACTTGAAAATGTTATTAAGCGTTATATTGTCCACATTATGGTGTAAAATATATATTTAATTAAAACATAATTCGCCAGCAGATTTACTCGAGACATCTAGCTGCCAAAAAGGTAACTTCCAGATTTTATTGAAAAGTTTCTTATTCTGGCCGCTAGAATGCACTCGCTCTGTTAGGATTATATTATCGAAAATATCCACATAGTTTGTATACACACGTCTCTGTAGGGTCATGGAAAGATTTGTTAATTCAATTAGGGTTGTGAAAGCCATGCACAACCAGACGTGTAAAGACATGCCTCAACTCAAAGTTGGATGTTGCCCACGGCAGGTCGTAATAATAATAATAATAATGTTATTGGTTTTACATCCCTTTTAACTACTGCTGCTTTTAGAGACACCGGGGTGCCGGAATTTTGGCCCGAAGGGGATCTTTAACGTGCCAGTAAATGTACTGACACGGCTCCCTCGAATTTGTGCACCCTCAAATGCCAGCTGACTGCGCCAGGATACGAACCTGCAACCTAGGGCCCAGCAAGCGAGAACGTTACCGCTGAGCCACGCCGCCAGTCCGGTCGATTATGTCTCCAGATCCATAACATTCTTGATATACTTCTTATCTTTCTTTCTTTCTTTCTTCAATGATGGTAGCAGTTTTTATCTAGGTCGTGGCGTTTGGTAGAGGTAAATCGTTTCTAAGGTCTTCAACAAAGAATAGTTCTATTATACTCTTTGATAATAACAACGAGTTATAACTATACTCATACATTTAGGAGAAAGTAGGCTATATGTTCTTTACTGAACATCTTGTTTTTTTCCTGAGCTCATTTTTCCCGAAATCTGAAAAGGAAGTTTGAATGACGGGTCCCTGACCACGTTTAAAGCAATTTGATGTTGCCTATAAATGCATATTTCGGCCATTTTTATTGTTTTGGTCATATTTGGTCATATTTTAGTGATATAAGACCATATTTGGTAATAATTTCACATTTTTGTTTAAATTGAGGTGTCGTTAACAAGGTAAGTTTACGTGTTATCTGCGTCGAGTTTCAAGCACAGGATTTCCGAGTAGTGTAGTAGTCTTTCTTTTCCCGGAACAGGCAGATAGCAGGTTTAGAAGACCTGATTCCAAGAAGGCGCTCCTCTACGGACGTCTTTTGGCACATCTTTCTGGACAAGTTAGATTGCGACACTGTACGCATGAGGTCACGGAACATGACGATAGTGTGCTTCCTCCTGTCAATACCATGTCATACTTTTTTAGGTCATATATTATAGTTTTAGGTCATATTTAGCTGGTTTTTTGGGCATATGTGCTTGCATATTTTGTACTTCTTTAGGTCTTAAACTTCCGAACCCTAGTCATAACACAAGCTCTTAGTTACGTATCGTTTGTTTCGTTACGAATATTTTGTTTTGTTTAATGTGTCGAAGTCGTCGGATTTTTTAAGAGCGTTAAAAATCCCTCAGTATGGCCTTCTTTGGAGGGGGAGTAAAGCCGGTGGGCCCATGCCATAGATTTATGACTAGCAAAAGAACCTTCCACTAACTAAAATTGTGTGAAGCTAAATTTGTAGGTTATATTTGATTAATGCTCTATTAAGTTCCAACGTTCGCCACCAGGTGCCAGTTGCGGTCGCATATAGTAGCCAAGTTCACGGCTAGGTGACGTTGACGGTAGCATTTGGTAGCAAAAGTAGGAACTACTTGAAATTGGTCATCTGCAGTCTTTACCTGAATTACAGATAACACACACTAATGCAGCCATCACAATTAACACCGCTATCAGACAGATTCTACACACACCCAAGTACACAGGGCTACATGACCGCAATGTTGCAGCCCCTAAACTGAGGAACCAACCAACCATCTCTTACCACAACTCTTTAGCAGTGAGATATCTGTAACCTTCCGGTTATGCAGATAAAAACTGTTTAATGTTTATATATGACACTCCAACAGTTCTTTTTATCAGTAGCTACGGTACTGTAATTCTTTGAAGAACAATGTACGTAATCGAGGGTTCTGCAGTCTGGCCGTCGCTAAAGGCCCATCCAAAATGCGCAGTCGGCAGTCGGCAGTCACGGTCGTCCCCGTGTATACTATAGGCAACATACACAACATTCAGTTGCAGTCGGTAGCTGGCAATTGGTAGCTGGCAGCCGGTAGTCGGCAGTCGAGAATTTCATCTTCGACTGCCAACTACCAAACTGCAGCCATGTAACAGCCAATCAGAGCAGGTCAGAAACCGACGTCACGTTGTTGTTCTGTGTCGTTGTAATGCAAAGAACATGTAAGTGAAATACCTTCGCAACCCGTACATCGCCTTTGTGCACAAGGAATAAAAGAATTTCACTGTATTTTACTCATAAGTAGGGGGGTGAGGCCGATTCTGCCCCCCCCCCCCCCCTACTCCCAATGCGAGCCGATAACTCCCGAACCCGTGGTCGGAGATTCACGAATGAGGTGTCGTTGGACTCGGGATGACGGGGGCTTTGCTATGGACCACTCCTTATATTTTAGATTTTTTTTTAAAATTGTTGTTTTCGAAAATAGGCGATAGTTTGAAAACCAAACAGCATAGTACGTTGTGCCATGGTTCAAACGAAAGGTCTCGATGTCCTTTATTTTCTGTAATAAAACTGTTTTATTTTTTATGTTTTTTTGAAAACAGTCCAATTTTGAAATTCCTATATTTTGGAAACTAGGAAGTTTACAAAAAAGTTTGTTTGACGTAAATCAATGATCCTTACCCCCTCTACCCCCAAAATAAATTTCAAGTCTCTAGGATGAAAACCTGTTTAGTAGTGGGGTGGGGACAGAGCTGCTTCCAAAAGCAAGTGGTGAGCCCCTGCGATCTTGGAATGGAAGGAGTCATGCTAGGAAGGCGTGCTTAGATTCGTTTTTTCGTCTCGTTGCGCTCTTTACGGAAATGTAGATGTCGAAAAGGTGAAATGCTGGAAACACGGTTTTTTTGGGGGGAAAACCATGATTTTGAACTTTTTGCTATATCTTGCGAACCAATCATGCTAGAGGCATGAACGAGGGGTCCAAGTACTCGGGGTGATGTCCTCTTTGCTATGGACCACTCGTTATAATTTTTAAAAATTTTGGAAACTCGATTTTGGGGTAAACACGTGTTTTTTGTGATTTTTGCCGATATCTCACGAACCAATAACGCTAGAGACGTGTACGAGGTGTCCTAGGACTCGGGATAACGCCCCCTTTCAAATGTGGTAGATATTTTTTCCAAAAAGATAATTCACAAAGGGCCTAACGCCATACATGTTGAAATAACGTTTTCTTTTTCTTTACCTGTTTATAATGTCCATGAAGCGTGGTGGTTGAGAGAGACGATACGGCTGGGGGTGTGTGTGTTTCAACGAACCTGTCGCTAACCACAAGGACCATGCTTAATAGAACAATCGATATTTCGGCGGGTCGGTGTATGACAGAGCGAGGGTGCGTTTTTTCACACATTTTACCTTTAACATGTAAACGGTAATGAGAACTTGGTTCTATGTTGATCGAAGCGAGTACAGAAAACCAACTTGCCGAGGAGCAGGAGGAGAATGTCATTTGAGCTTATTGGATGGTGTTGATCTGACTTGACAACAGGTGCAATGGAAAAATGACAATGACGCTTCAAGGTGAAATAATCTGACCATTGTGGTGGCAGGGAAGAGCGAAAGGCATGTGAACACATCTGTGAAATCACAGGCACGCTAAACCAGTGACATCCTGTCTTGCTTCGTACGTGACAAAATGCAAGTCCTTGTGAAATTTGATCTTCCACAGGTGTTCGCTTGGGTGTTAGCTGTCCACGTGCGCGATAACTGTTAACAAGTTACATCCTGTCTTGCTTCGTACGTGACAAAATGCAAGTTCAGGTGAAATTTGATCTGCCACAGGTGTTCACCTTGGACGTTAGCTGTCCACGTGCCTGATAAGAGAATGTTCAAAGCGTGGGAATCGCTGAATCAGTAAAAAGTATGATCTAACTTGTGGGAATGATGTCACAACCAATAGATAGGCAAGAGCTGCGAACAGCAGTGGTGGTAGGTTGAGGGGGGAGAGGGGGAGGGGTAATGTAAGAGAGAACACAGGTGGAAAGGGAAAGACAAACATGTATGAACATGCACGAAGCGCGGAGCGCTGTACACACAGAGCTATTAGTGGTGTACAACATGTGTGAATAAATAAAAAGTACACAGGTTCACACAACATGTAATTTATTGATCCAAGAATTAAACGTGGAGTTAAACCCTATCCATTTGACATAGAGTTTATTTCCTTTTTGTTTCAACACTTTTTCCACAAGATAATGCTGAGGAAATGCTGTTTTCTGAAGTTCATGGAGATAAAATCTGCATTTTATGGGTTGGTCGTTGAGGTCCTCGAGTAAATAGGTGACTGGAGTGTCCAAGTTGACTTGACGAATTCGAAATAGTTCAGTCCCCCACTGAGGCGTGTAGCCCTTATTGAAGGCAGACTTAAATTTGCTCACACGAACAAAATCCCCAATTTTCAGTCGGTGACGTTTAGGATCGGCTGTTTTTATGGGGTTAAACAGTTTATCCAATCGCTGAATATTTTTAGTCACGAGGCATGGCTTGGTCCCAATCGTTCTATGTTTGGTGTCATTGTAACGTGACACTAGCTCAGGTAACATGTCCAATCAGCGATAACTGCCCTGAGCGGTAAACGCTTACCACATATGGGTTTTCAATGTTCGGTTGAACCGCTCGACCACACTGGCTTTGAGGTTGCTGTACGTAGTGTAATGGTGAATATCCTTAGATTTGAGAAAACTGGAGAAATCCTTGTTGAAAAATTCTTTCCCCTGGTCAGTTTGTAGCAGCTGAGGTTGACGTTTGGAGTGTTGAATAATATGTTGAAAGGCCTTGGTAACTAGCGGGCCAGACTTGCGACGCACAGGTTCAACAAAGGCCATTTTGGAATAGACATCAATGACGGTCAACATATAGCGTACACCGTCGTTAACGCTCGCATAGGGTATCATTTCAACCAAGTCAGCCTGCCAAAGTTCATCCACACCTCGTGAAATCACCTTGAGTCGTGGATAGTGACGCCTAGCTGGGCGATGCAACTCGTGAGCAATACCCATTTTAATGGGTGAGGGCTTAAACAATAATTTTGGCATTTCGAAGTTCTTGTTCAATTTCTTGAATTTCCCAATCGTGACCGGTATGGCCAGCTTGACGTGAGGCATGCAACAACTGTAGCCGCTGGACGATCTTATTGGGATTTTGCCAGTAGGTAACATCCACAAGGGGTTTTAATGGTTTAAATGTCACTCCCGAAGCGGATGCTTTACGACGAGTACTTTGACTGGTGGGAAACATTTTTGCAATGATGGTTTTATATTTTTGAGATATATTGGCATTCACTTGTTGAGCGGGATCATACTGTCTTTTGTGGGGATGGGTATCCAATAAAATGGATTTATATTTGTTAAGATCCTCTAACGTATAATCATGGGGAGAGGGGGTCCGAGAAAAGAGCAGCTTTAACAGTCCTGGCGTTAATTTATAGTTGATGTTTTTAATGACAGCTTTAGTACGAGCAAATTTAATGGATGAATCGCCAATTTTAAAACTATCATTCTCATAGCGAACACCATACGTGGTATCTGTGTTTCCAATAAATAGATCGGTAAAATAGAGTTCCACTGTTGATCCATAATATTTTATTAAAATGGTTTTCAGTTGAGCTTTATGTTGAGGGGTGGCCAAGAGTTGTGAAAACGGAGACGCTCTGGAAGGGCAAGGTGTTTCGACCATGGCCAAGGATTTCTTTTTTCTCAAAAACTCTGCAAGGGGTGCGGCCTTTTTTTGAGGCGTAAACACTTGTTCCTCCTCATCCTCAACTTCACTAACACTAGTCAAATCTTCCACTTCCTCTTCCTCAGGGTCCTCGTGCAGCGTCTGCGTGGCTTGTGAAACGGTGGATAGCGTTTCAGATGGCTTGAAAGAGGGTTTCAACATGGCTTTTAGTGGAGGTGCTAAATGTTGCTGAATAAACAAAGCATGATTGGCACGTGATTGTTTCAATTGACGAAACTTTTGGCGAATAGTATTTTTTCTCTAATAATATGCTTTTTCAATTGACTCTCTGCTAACGCCATGGTGTCTTGACAAATGACTTGATGGGGAATGAGACAGGGCCTTAAATAGCAATAAAATGATCAAACCCTAAGCGATACCGTCCTTGGTTGAGTTCACTTTGTTTGTCAATCACTAAACAGGCATGACGTTGAGTGTTCCAGCACTTGGCACACAATTCTGTAAACATTTGAAAGGTCATATCCGGATTCACATGTTCATTATAAATGTGACGACTGTTCCTCTCGTCCTGACGAAATAAAACAATGACATTGGCATTGTCACGAATCAACTGTTTGGACATTTTAGAATACGTTTGCCCAAGATAGAAGCAATCGATATGTTTGTGTCGACCCATGCTGAAATAGCTTTGAATGATGCCTTGACGTTCAGTGGATACATCATCGAAAATCATGAGTGAATCAGGCTTTACCTCATCCGGTGAAATCACATTTTCTTGCATGGAAAATGTAAAATAACCCATATTCTCTTTTTGTAATCCAGACATGACTTGATCCAGAAACACGTAGAGGGGTTGGTAGAGAGATTTTGCAAAAATATAAATATTTTGAAAACGCAGACCATTGGGCGCTGTGATGAGCGTTAGCAAAAGATTAGTCTTTCCACAGCCGGAAGGCCCCACAATGATGCAGCGAATGGAAGATGGAAACAGTGAACCATGGCGTTGTTCACGTGATGCGGGACAGAGATGGGAAACCATGTCCCCCACGAGGAATGACTCTTGCTGCTTAATAATCTTCATTTCAACTAAGGCTTAGACAGGCTAGCAGGCTGTCTATATACAGGACACCGAGCCTTGTCATAGAAACAGTAGACTGGTACTACAGGTTGACGATGGATGTCTTTGGACGTGCATTGATGGCCAAAGCTAGGCCTGTCCCCATACATGATCCTAAACAAGAAACAGATCCTGCTAATAAACACTATGTGGATAGGTCAGTAGTGCCACGCACAAAACAGGGAGATTATGACTTTAAGGGAAAGCGGTTAACCCATGTAAAACATCCTCAAGTGTCTACAGACGTTACTACGAAAAAGTATGTGGATAACAAAGTGTATGAGTTTTATGACAAAGTGCCCCAGCTTACGGTGAATGGCTATAGCGCTAATCACCATCGGATTATTCACGTGGAAGACCCACAAGACGAAGACGATGTTTGTACCAAGCGTTACATGACCTATGAAATGAAAAGGCTTTATAAATTTATCCCATCTGTATTTTTAGTGTATCTAACAAATGAAAGACCTGTGAATGAGAGAAACCATATACCGCTAGTCCATGATCAACACTTGACCTATGTGCTTGCTTCGGGTTTAAGCCACTATCGATTACACTATGATGGAACCATTTACAAATACAGATAAATGGTCATAGGATGTTGGTCCATAACCATGAAATGGTCAATGCAGGTGACGAATTATCCTTTCATCTCATGTTGACATGGGATGAAAAGCAAGCGGGAAAAACCATAAACGATTTCCCACTTTATGTGGAATTGGAATATACAGCCATGAAATAACCATTTGACGTTAGTTGTGATTTAAACTTTCTTGTGAAAGGTTGTTGGTCATTATCATCATGGTGAAACAAAGGTATGCAGTGAGAAAGACTAAAAAAAGGACTTTGTCCTTGGCAAAGCCTGGGCTTACGACATTCGTGGACAACCCCTTGCGAAAGAAAAAAAGAAAAAATAATGTTTTGACCATAAGGAAAGCCCTTCGAGCAGCACAGAGACATGTTATTCCAAAACGTCGGCGACAGGTTTCAAACCAAGGGAGAGTGATTCCCGCCCCCAAACGAGCGGGATTTTTACCTGCATTATTTGCCGGTTTGGCTGCTCTAGGTTCACTTTTGGGCGGTGCCAGTGCAGTGGCGAAAACCATTAAAGCCGCGCAGCAGGGCAAGCAACAACTCAAAGAAAGTCAGCGACACAATGAAACGATGGAAGCGATTGCCATGGGGGCTAGAAATGCCAATTTAAAGCCAGCCTTTTATCAACAAGGATTTGGGATTTCACCATTTCATAATATTAAAAAAAAAATAACCTCAGCCACAGCAAGACATGCCCTGACGCATCAACAAGTGAAAAGCTATGCTAAACAATCAAGCTTTCTCATTTTCGAGGTGTGTTTATGCGAAACCAATTACCCCCAAGACCCTGGAAACAGGAATGTACTGTTGTCAATTTGGATGATCACCGAGGACCAGGAACGCATTATGTAGCTTATGTCAAAGAGGGATCCATGGTATGGTACTTTGACAGTTTTGGGAATTTGCCTCCGCCCGTGGAACTAGTGACCTATTTTGGAAACAGGATCAAAATATATTATAATGTGAAACGTGAGCAAACGTTTAACAGCCAACAGTGTGGACGTTTGTGTTTAATTTTTTTATATAAGTCGCAGCATAAGCAAAAACGCCACCAGTATGTCGGCAGATAGTAAAACGTTTACACTGCATGGACGTGGACCTGAAGTCAGCCTAGACTTTCTCCCGCCTATCGAATTGAGTGAAAAACCCTATGGTTTAGGACTTGTTTCTCTTGAAACGTACAATCGAATATACAACATACGTGAAAAAGTGAACAACAAGTTTTACTATGATGATTCTGTGCTCACCTTGAACTCTGGTGGATACACGATCGATGATATTTATGAACACATTTATGTGGTGTTGATCAATCAATATGGTTTTAAGTCATTTCTCGACGGAACGCACAAGTTTGAACTTGTAGGCAATACCAACACTCATCGCTGCAGTATTTTCTCTACCTTCAACATTGACTTTAAAACACACCCCGATTCCATTGGCCCTTTACTAGGATTTAAACCACGTGTGTTGGAGCCCAACAAAAAACATGATTCGGACCATGAAGTGAAATTCATTGAGGACCATCATGTGTCGGTGACGTGTAATATTATTAGCCAAGTGTACACCAATCAAGAACCATCGCATTCGCTTTATGACTTTATTGTGACATAGCCTAATGGCTATATTATTCGTGAAAACCCTCCAGTGGTGCTTTTTCATTCTGTGGCTGTCGATAGTATTAGTAATATAACATTAAGGCTGATCAATAGAGATCAACAACTCATTGATCTAGATTCTATCACACCAGTGACTTACAACTTGGTGCTAAAGCCACTATGAAATTTGTGTATAAAGCAACAACACCGTCTAGGAATAGTGTTAGTTGTTTGCCACGTGAATACACGTTAACATCTCAAGGCAAGCAGATTTTACAGCATTTGGGTTACCACGTCATCCCTCATAATGAATTCTATCCTACAGATAGCGAACCGCATCGAGGAACAACCAGGAGTGGTAAGAATTGATCTCCATTCCTATCAAGCTCAAACACCTGGACTCAATAACAATGATGACATTCAATTTGTTATCAACAACCAAGATATTTACACCCTACCGCATGAAAGTGTCATTCAGATTGAAGGTCGGCTCACCAAAGTCGATGGCTCTACACCCACCACATCCAAGTTGGCCAACCATGGTTTGGCCTTTCTGTTTTCTGAAGTTCGGTATGTCATTAACGATATCGTGGTGGATAGCACTCGAAATGTGGGCATTTCCAGTGTCATGAAACTATACCCCTCTTATAGTGAGGAAGAGGGTAAAACACTTTGCATGGCAGGTTGGTGTCCTGACTCGACCAATGACTGGATGGTACACACCGATGGGACCTTTACTGGATATTTACCTCTTAAACTGATTTTAGGCTTTGCTGAAGATCACCAAAGCATTGTGGTTAACGCAAGGCAAGTGCTTTATCTGGTGAGAGACAGGAGTGATAATAATGCACTCAAGGGAGCCGACAATGCCCCCATCGATTCAAAAATTCAACTACAACGCTTGCTATGGAAAGTCCCCCATGTGACTCTTGAAGATAGCAAAAAACTGGACATACTCAAAATAGTAAAGAGAGATATGCCTCTACCCATGGAATTTAGAAGCTGGGCACTCCATGAGTATCCGCTATTGCCCACCACCAACACACACAGTTGGTCTGTAAAAACAGCTCGCTATACAGAGAGACCTCTCTACCTGATCGTGGGTTTTCAAACGAATCGCAAGTATCAACAAACCAAAGATGCCACGCAATTTGATCACCTGCAATTGAGAAATGCACGTCTTTTCCTCAACGGAGCCGTGTTTCCCTATGAAGGACTGGATTTGGATTTTTCAAAAAATAAGTTTGGCCCTCTGTACGACTTGTTTTCTTAATTTCGATGGTCGTATTATCAAAAAGAGAACGGCCCCATGCTACTACCCCAAGCGTTTAAGGCAAGAGCACCACTGATTGTCTTTGACTGTTCTTACCAGGAAGAGTCTGTCAAGCCATCCAATATCGACATTCGACTAGATTTTGAAACGCATGACAATGTACCAGCCAATACGACGGCCTACTGTTTGATTATTCATCACAAACAAGTCAACTATTATCCACTATCCAACCAAGTGACGAGTGTATAAATAACAGCTCAACCCACGTCAAGCCGCTCAGTCATGTCTTGCTTTAAAGCCTCAAGAGACGTTACATCCATGAATTTTAACTCTGAGGAACAACGTTTCAAGACTTTTGCCACATGGCCAGTGCCTTTCATAAACCCTCAAGCCTTGGCGGCCGCTGGATTCTACTATTTAAAAACAAGAGATGAAGTGAAATGTGCCTTTTGTCCCATCATCATAGACCAATGGCAGGAGGGCGATGAACCCATGAAGGAACATCAGCGCTGGTCACCCACCTGCCCCTACCTGTGTAGAATGGAAGTGGGAAATATATCCTGTCATTCAAGCTATCCCTCACTTGTGTCTCTGGGTGATGAAAAGAAAACAAGTTACGATACGTGTGGACCGTATGATGTCCATGGTGCTTCGGTGAGCAGCTCACCATCAAAAACGCCTAGTTTAGAGACATTGGGACAACATCGGTGTTATGGACGTTACAAACACAAGAGACTATATTGTTGTATCAGTTGCTATCGTCCTTATCCCAAAATGAGAAAAGCCTGTAAGACGTGTTATGATAATAAAATGATGCAAGTCTTAAATTCTAATTTTTGCATGTTCCCCTGTCCTACCCTAACCTCAATTTGAAACTAGCATGACAGGTAAGCCCATGCCATGATCACACCTGATCGTCAGTCAGTCGTCAGTTGAACTTGGTCCAGGCAAGCGTCAACATGTTGCGCACACTTATTGTGGATTGCCAAGGGTTTAAAATTGGTGACAACAAATTTATATTTAAACAAGTGGCCATGATCGATTGTACCACGTTATGGATATCGCAAACTACGCATTTGCTATTTAAACCACCCCATGCTTTTGATTTGTTGTGTGAAAAAGACCGTAAACAAACCCAGTGGATTGAAAATCATAGGCAACTAGACTGGAATCAGGGAACCATTTCCTATAAATATTTCTACGTGGTCATGAAAGCACACTTGTCCTCGGCCAATGTGGTATTTGTGAAAGGTAATGAAAAACGTCAATGGTTGCAACCATTTTTGGCGTCTTACTGCCAATGTATCGACCTGCCCCTCCCTGCAAACGCTCATGGATACTTGTTCCTGTGGCAACATTACCCATACAGCCCTATCGCATGCGTGGCATCTCTTTCATTGGTTAACCACTCATGCCTGCTGGGAGTTGTTGAACAAAATTATAACTCAAGATTTACCTGTGAATGACGTCAGTGAGATTTCTACAAGCGACGTGTAAACATCTACAGCACGTGATACCATGGAGAAAGGCAATGCTACGGACAAAGCCATCGGCAAGTTCTTTGTGTGCAAAAAGAAACTAGACAGTTTTACCAAAGAGGAACTCTTGGCGCTGCCCAAGTCGTTCATTTATTATGTGGCCGCCAACGCAGTGAAAGAAATCTGGCAACATGTACCAAAATCATGGACTCAAGACCCTGTGTTGAGTGATTTGCAACCCTGTACGGATTACGATCACCATAAGCAAGTGGCCATGGCAAAAATACCGTCTATGCGTCAGTGTGCGACTTGTCACCTAGTGAAACTGTATCACGGTCATAAAAGTCCGTGTAACGACTTTGTTGAATCATTCCACGAGTGTCATGGCGAGAAAAAGCAACAACAACAACAAACACAAACATCGTCCACAGAGGAGGAGGAAGACCAAACCTTTTTACCATCGATGGAAAAGGATATGCCAGACCTGTACTGGCAATGGCGTCATTGACAAAGTGATTCAATACTTACCTTTCGAAATCCATCTTCCAGGTTATCGTTTTTGCGGCCTTGGAACTCGTCTCGAAAAACGTTTACAACGTGGTGATGTACCCATTAATCTTTTGGATCAAGCATGCAAGGAACATGACCTTTCTTATCGCCATAGTCATCCTGGTTTAAGACATGTGGCAGATAAATTGTTATTGAAGAAAGCTAAACAACGTTTCACATCCAATGATGCCTCAGTGGGTGAAAGGATGGCAGCCCTGATTGTCATGAGTGCTATGAAAGGAAAAGTTGATGATGCATGGACATAAACATTGAGGAGTGAGGAATTGGGATTTGTTTGTATTCTATTTTTTTCTTTTGTCAATTCACTATGACTATGAAATAAAAACAAAGGTTTACCAGAGCACGATGATTTGTGTTTTTATTATTTTTCAAAATCATGATGTTGATGGCTTATGTTTCATTTTACACATTTCACACACTGCCATTTGTCATTTTGCAATTTACAGATTTAAAAAAAGTTCGTTTCAAGTTTTGCGTTTTTGATGATATGGATTTTTCCAGTTTGTTAATGACACATTTTAAACTATGTCCGTTTGAAGTTTTTTTGAATTTTCAGATTTTACACATAGCCATTTCCAGTTTTTAAAAATGTCCGTTTTAAGTTTTGCGTTTTTGGTGATATGGAAACATAGATTTTCCATTTTGCTGTTTTCACATTTTTCCATTTGGTGTATGTCGAAAGTTGTGATTTGACAATGATGTTGATGCAAGTGCTTGACCATGGCGATGCTGCAATGTGTTTATAGGTGTTTCGAGAATCGTCGAGGTCTACGACTACTGCAGGTAAGACTGTTTTTACAAAAATAATGTCTTTTGACTGCCACATTTCATTGGAAAAAAAACTATTGAAAACAAAATAAGTATTAAAGTGACAATTTCCCACACACCCACCCTACCTCACCGTGTTAGCTCTGGTCAACCATACACATCAGCTTTCTCTCTCCACTCATACATTCACACCTGTCTTTGGGAACAAACACAACCACTTTATGTATTCCCAAAAGCACATTCTAGACATGCACACTCATCCCAAAATAACTTTTTTTTAGTTTATCATTTACATTACGAAAAAAATAATATAAAGTTACTAAAAAATCTTACTTATTTCATATTTACAAAAAAACAACACAACTTTGTACAGCGTTAAAAGAATCATACTATTTACCAATCAAAAATTAAAATAAAAAAAAAGGTTGCATAGAACTTTTTTAAAGAGCAAAAGGTCCAAGTGGATTGCCACTATTTACAAAATCTACTATTTACAATGGCAGAAACCAATATTTACAAAATACTAAATCTACAAGTTACATAAAGCTATGTCCCATAAACGATTAAACAGTGAAATCACACCTCCTCCTCCTTGCGATCATAACCCCAGTGCAGGCTGGTGAGCAGGTCATCAGCCCACACACGTTTGTTATCCATGGAGGCTAGGGTGCGTTTTCTCTGTTCCACAAGATACAAATGATGGTTGCTGGATTGTATCCTGCACTGTGTATGAGACATAGCTTTGCCAGTGCGTAAAACCGCTAGATAGTCATCAACACGTAGCGATTTTACCACTGCCCTACCTACACCTTTTGCTCTTTTGGCTTCCTTACAGTCGAGTGTGCGATAAGCATACATTTTTGAAGCCAAACCTACGAATTCCGTCATAATGGAATCACCGCATTCATCTTTTAAAACGCCCATTTTCTTCTTGTTTTTTTATGGGCAGCTGAAACACGTTGTCAGCGCTATAGCAAGAGGTGTCGAACCAGTCACTATGTTGCCTCATGACGTCATAGGGGTTACAGTGGCGAATGTGGTAAATGAATGAGTCCGTGTCCATATACAAAAGAGAGACGTTCTCAAAATGGCGTTTCACAAACTCATAGTGGAATAGACACATGACCGATTTAGAAAAGTCTAAAATGACTTGACCCAAGTAAATGGGTTTATCCATGGTCACGCTGGTCTTACTCATTTCAATAGTAGCCAAATCCTCTTCGATAATTTTGATCGATTTGAAATTTGGCTTGGCAATGTACCGCCGGGCACCCCACTGCCCTTCCCAGACATTCACCAATTTAATGTCACTGTATGTGCGGACATTCTCAATAGACTTGCCATAGATGCAGTTGTTCATTAATTTAAAAAAATTAATTTCAAACTGCTGTGTTGCCATTTGTCGGTGCTCTGTGTTGAGTCGCATGTATGGCTCAAGCCATGCGTTTTGAGCAAAAGAAATACCCCTGTGGATTTTCTTCAACACCAAGCCTTGGGCGGGGCATTGCACCAACATTTGGATATGTAGCACATACCGATTTTTGTTGTAAAGTGTGCCCATGAGTTTTTCAATTTTCACTTTACTGTCAGGGGGAACCATTTGCTCAAGGCAGAATGGGAAATCGGCATGTTCATCATACAAGGATGATGGATATTCAATATCCACTTCTAACACATATCCACGGCCTGTTTCTTGGCTAGCCATGTTCACATCAAATTCTGACACTTGTTTGTCTGTCAGCCAAGCAAACTTCCCATACGGCAAAGGCCGACTCATGGCGTAACCGTACAAATTATTCACGTCATAGTACATTAAGTACGATTCTGGTTTGTCTGGTGAATAATCAGGGATGTATACATTGTTCGCTTCGGCATGGCGCTGATTAAGTGACACAAAGCCACCACGAATGCCCTTTTCAAAAAATAGAACCATGTCTACGTCAGTGAGTAAATCCAATTCCACTTGAGTGTATTTCAAAGCGGCATCGAACGAAAGCCCAGGACTCATATAATAGTGAGCCGGGTCAAGACCGTAAATGTGTTGACACAAGTTACGGAATTTTTCCAACACATCAGTGAGCAGCAATACATCCAGTTTTAGGTATTGCATAGCATATTCACTTAGCGTCTTAATGTCAAACACTCGCCAAACTTGACATGCATGTGCATAGTCTTCATCGGAAACGGTTCTGCGTGTTAGTTTCGAGTAAAATTTCTCTTGTGGTGGGAGTTTTCTTTGCTTTAACACGTCCCAGCTGTTGCAGAAATCATACGGGAATATACCTTTCCGAATGCACAATTGAAATTGCTCAGGATCATTAAAATGCATTCTAGTATTTTTTAATTCCTCCTCATTCAAGCCATTCACAAGGCTGTCTAGCGAGGATGCCATAAACTTAAAGGAATCCAAAAATCGAATGCTGAAGTTGCTCAACCTCCATGTCAGGGCTGTAAAACGCTCATGGTTTTGGGGGATAATGGTAAACGAGCCCTTATTGACATGGCTCAATTCACGAATCAAAAACTGAATGTCATAATTCGCCAGATTGTGGAAAAAGACACTGATGAAACGAGGAGCTGTAAAGTTCAAATTGCATTTACTATGCGCAGCTCCACGAAACTCCCCCGTAAAGTGCGAGTGATCACGAACGGTGTCTTCAGCATTGATCAGTGGCTTTTCGCAAATATGGCATGTCATGGCATGCTCATACTGCTGCTGCTGTTCTGGAGATAGGCTCATGGGTACTGGGTGGTCCAGTAATTCCTGTACATGGTCGGCCAACTTGACAAGTTCATCCAAGAACCATTTGGCACATCTGGCCCCTGAGGGTATTTGTAAACGGATTGCGTGGGGTCATAGGCACACACCACATTAAATCCTATGGCAAAAGGTTCATGTTTTTGAATGGGTGTGGTTGAGCTCATGGTGGGATCTTTTTCATCTCCCGCCATGGGTGTAGTGAGAGCTTCGAAATCTGCATATACCACATAGGGGACAGTGTCACGCTTGTGAATGTCCTTATACTTTAACACAGCCTTGTCCCCTTGTGGCAATATCAATCTCACCGCTTCCTGAGAAACGCAATCTACCCTATGACGTTCCAAAAGCGTAGGGGTTTTAAAATATTGCAAGCAACGGTCACAAATATGTTTCTTATGTTGATCTTTGGATGCTTGACTGCTTAGCAATCTACTCAGGCTTTTAATCAGGCAATAGTGATTCACCTCTCCTACAGATAAGTATAAAAGATGAATGTGATGTCGTTTCGGTTCTTTTGTGTCATAAAGAGGACCCACAATCTCATCACCGTCAAGGCCATACACCATGAACGAGAAGTCCTGGTTGTCTTGCTCAAACCTATGGATCTCGGTTAAGTCCATAGGGAACGATACTCGAGTTAAATTTAACGTTTGTTTCAATTCATCAAACTTGGCCTTGTACTTTGCTGGTCTGTTAACATGACGATCTTGAGCTGGCTGCAAATACGCAGCCACAGCCCACAGAAAACATTCATCATCAAAATTTTCAATATTCACCACAGCCTTTTTCGAAGCTATAGCTGGTGGTGTTTTAATATAGCTAGACCCAGCATTCAACGGATTGAAATGACAAATGTTGATTTGTAGATGATGAATTTTGTCTAAGGCAAGGCCACTCGGTCCTTGTTGCAGTTTATCAAATTTTGATAGCAAGGCATTCACCACATGGCTTTGATACCACTCGTTCAGATTATCGGCTATCAAAAGCTCTTGCATTTTACTGCAAATATAAAATGTCTCTTTATGCTCTACGTCCTTCTTTTTATATATGAAATCGCACACCAGTTCTGTATTCACCTTTAAAGCCGTATGCAACCTTTGCGCTGTACAAATTTCAATTTTAAAAATTTCAAAACAAGATTCTAAAAATTCTTTGGGAATCAAACTTTTTCTAACATTGACCACACGACCAGAGCAGACACGCGATTTGAAACAAGACTCAAGGGGCTCCCAAGTTAACGTATCCGCAGCAGTAAAAGACATTATTTTGAAAGAACACTCTCACCTGAGTTTTCAGCTGTAGACTGCTTGACAATGGTTCCACTCTAAAGCCACTTGGTTTTCAACTGTATTTGCTGTAGCAGTGAACCCTTTTTTTTTCCAAATATCTAAAAAGAAATAAAATTAACCACCATAAGTATATCAATTCCATATAGTTTATGCATTTCATAAACAAAACAAAATCAAACAGGTTATATATAAAAAAAAATCTCACCTTGACGTGTAATGCTTTGCTATATTCCCGTCTCGTGGGCTTGTGTGGAAATGGTTTCCTTTTCTATCTGTCTGTCTTTCTCTTTCTTTAATATATTTCCCACAGACACGCGACAGGTAGCCTATACACGTTATCTGCAAACAAATAAATAAATAGAATCATTAATTACCTAATCAATAAATAATTGCATGTATTTATATAAAAATCAATAAATATATAAATGAATAAATATATAAATACCCCACAACAAGGTTAAGTATTTTCCACCAACACCAAAACTGTTAAACAAGACCAAGTGTTCCACGCAACGCAGTGTGTTCAAAGGTAGTTACCTAAGTGAGTGTAGAAATGATAACGACATGTCTTTATATATGTTACGTTGCATGTATAATAATTTTTTTCTCACGCTTTGAACATTCTCTTATCAGGCACGTGGACAGCTAACGTCCAAGGTGAACACCTGTGGCAGATCAAATTTCACCTGAACTTGCATTTTGTCACGTACGAAGCAAGACAGGATGTAACTTGTTAACAGTTATCGCGCACGTGGACAGCTAACACCCAAGCGAACACCTGTGGAAGATCAAATTTCACATGGACTTGCATTTTGTCACGTACGAAGCAAGACAGGATGTCACTGGTTTAGCGTGCCTGTGGTTTCACACATGTGTTCACATGCCTTTCGCTCTTCCCTGCCACCACAATGGTCAGATTATTTCACCTTGAAGCGTCATTGTCATTTTTCCATTGCACCTGTTGTCAAGTCAGATCAACGCCATCCAATAAGCTCAAATGACATTCTCCTCCTGCTCCTCGGCAAGTTGGTTTTCTGTACTCGCTTCGATCAACATAGAACCAAGTTCTCATTACCGTTTACATGTTAAAGGTAAAATGTGTGAAAAAACGCACCCTCGCTCTGTCATACACCGACCCGTCGAAATATCGATTGTTCTATTAAGCATGGTCCTTGTGGATAGCGACAGGTTCGTTGAAACACACACACACCCAGCCGTATCGTCTCTCTCAACCACCACGCTTCATGGACATTATTATATACATCGAGTTGAGCCTCTATGGACTGCGTGGTAACAACCAACTTCACTTTAGTGTCTAGGTCTTGCTCTTGTTCCTGCTTTGACTTCCTGCCAGTATCTTCTGACCCCAGCGACGAGTGCCTGTTTATGTTCCTCGGACAAAGGTCCTCTCCGTCTTCCGGAAGTTGATGCCATTTTAAAACCTTGGTAGTTGTTCACCAATCTTCTAAATGTGTTCCTGTCACGAATTTCTCGGTCTAGAATACCAATTTGTCTGAGATCTTTTTCGCATTCCTCGAACCATCTCGGCCTTGTTGCCTTAGACTTGATGAAACTCCATATTCTTTTGGTTAATCGATCATCAGTCATTCTCATGAGGTGACCGTAAAATAGTAGCCTTCTCTTCTTAATTGATGCTGTGATAGGGTCTATGTTCTTGTACAAGTCCTCATTTGCTCTCATTCGCCACTGTCCATCAACCCATCTATTACCAAGAATTTTTCTTAATATCCTACGCTCTCTTTTTTCCAGTTGGTCGGCTTGACCTTTAGTGTTCATGGTTAATGTTTCGGACACATATAATCCCTCAGGTTTTACAACTGTGGTATAGTGTCGGAACTTGGCCCCTATACTCATCGACTTTTTGTTATAGATATTTTTTGTAATGTGGTATGCCTGGTCTAACTTCCTCATCCTGACATTAATTGCTTCCTCTTCTAATCCATTCTGCTGGATGACTTCACCGAGATAACGGAAATTTGTGACTCGACTGATTTTTCCAAGGTTAGTGATAATCCATTCAGGTCCATCGCAGATGTTTGTCATATATTTTGTCTTCTGAATAGAAATCTGGAGTCCTACCTTTTCAGCAATTTCTGACAGCCTATTGATCTTGTTGACTGCTGAATCTATGTCGTTAGCAAAAATGGCCAGGTCATCCGCAAAGGCCAGACAGTCAACGTATATCCCTTTGTGCTTAGGACCAAGTCTGAACCGATCTTCATTTCTTTCTTCTTGGTCTAACATCTTCCTCCATTCTCGAATGACTTTTTCCAAAACACAGTTGAAGAGGAGTGGAGATAGTCCGTCTCCCTGTCTGACGCCCGTTCTAATTGTAAACGGTTCTGATATCTCTCCCATAAATTTGACTTTCGACACTGTGTTGGTCAGAGTTTGTTTGATCAAATTTCTAGATGTATCATCCACTCCAAACTCTTCCAAAATATTCATTAATGACTCCCGGTCGATGGAGTCATACGCTTTCTGAAAGTCAACAAACACGACCACGTAAATATATCCTCCTGTCTTCTTGTACCTGATGATGTTCTTCAGGTTAATGATCTGTTCCGGGCATGAACGACCCTTTCTGAAGCCAGCCTGGTATTCCCCGATCTGTTGGTCAAGATGCGCTTCTATTCTGTTCTGAACTGCATTGGAGAAAATCTTATACGGAACAGATACTAATGAGATGCCTCTATAGTTGTTGACATTCTTTTTATCACCTTTTTTGTGTAGAGGATGGATTAGTGCTGACAGCCATTCAATTGGTAACATCCCAGTTCTCCATATCTCTTCAAAAAGTTTGACTAGTACTTCTAGAGTTTCATCATTCGCCAGCTTCAGTAGTTCCGCCACTATTGAATCTTCACCAGCTGCTTTATTATTCCTTAAACTGTTGATAATTTGTTTGATCTCCTCTTTACACGGTGGGGATGAGTTGAGTAGTTTGTGGATCGGATCGCACACAGTGAATCGTTCTTTCGGTTCATCACAATTAAGCAATTTTTCAAAGTAACGAGACATGATCATACAGTTTTCTTTGTTGGTCAGGCCCAGCTTCCCATTTTCATCTCTAAAACAGAGGCTGGGGACTTGATACCCTTTCAAATTGGACTTGAACGTTTGATAGAAGTCTCTGGTATTGTTTTTCCGGAAATCCTGATCGATCTCTTCTAACTGCTGCTTCTCATATAATCGCTTGGCCCTTCGGAAAGTTCTGGCTGCTTCTTTTCGAGCTTCACGGAACACATCGAAATCTTCAGGTCTTCGGGTCGAGTTCCACTTTTTCCAGGCATTTGTTCTTTGAGTCAGCACTTCATCACAATCCTCATTCCACCATCTATGCTGTCTCTTCTTAGCTGTCAGGATTGTAGTATTAGCTGCTTGTTGGATCTTGGAGGCAATGTCCGTCCATTTATGAGATTCAAAAGTCAGTTGCTGGTGGTATTGTTCTAATACATTTTGATCGATTTTCAACTTTTCAAGGTCATATTTACGAATCTTATTTCCTTGTTTCTGGGTCTTATTGAGAGGAATGAAATTTATTTTGATCTTAGAGAGGTAATGGTCTGAATCTAACTGGGCACCTCTCTGCACTTTAACATTCATTATTTCCTTAATCGCTCTCCTAGAGATTGCGACATGATCGATCTGTTTCTCTCCACACACATTGCCCGGTGATCGCCTAGTCTTTTGTTTGCTTGGTTTGTGTTTGTAGAACGTTGACATTATCTGAAGATTGAAGGTGCGACACAGATTGACGAGTCTTATACCATTTCTGTTCGTCATCTTGTGAGCAGGATAGGCTCCGATTAGGACATTATAAACAGGTAAAGAAAAAGAAAACGTTGTTTCAACATGTATGGCGTTAGGCCCTTTTTGAATTATCTTTTTGGAAAAAATATCTACCACATTTGAAAGGGGGCGTTATCCCGAGTCCTAGGACACCTCGTACACGTCTCTAGCGTTATTGGTTCGTGAGATATCGGCAAAAATCACAAAAAACATGTGTTTACCCCAAAATCGAGTTTCCAAATTTTTTAAAATTATAACGAGTGGTCCATAGCAAAGAGGACATCACCCCGAGTACTTGGACCCCTCGTTCATGCCTCTAGCATGATTGGTTCGCAAGATATAGCAAAAAGTTCAAAATCATGGTTTTCCCCCCAAAAAAACGTGTTTCCAGCATTTCACCTTTTCGACATCTACATTTCCGTAAAGAGCGCAACGAGGCGAAAAAACGAATCTAAGCACGCCTTCCTAGCATGACTCCTTCCATTCCAAGGTCGCAGGGGCTCACCACTTGCTTTTGGAAGCAGCTCTGTCCACACCCCACTACTAAACAGGTTTTCATCCTAGAGACTTGAAATTTATTTTGGGGGTAGAGGGGGTAGGGATCATTGATTTACGTCAAACAAACTTTTTTGTAAACTTCCTCGTTTCCAAAATATAGGAATTTCAAAATTGGACTGTTTTCAAAAAAACATAAAAATAAAAAAGTTTTATTACAGAAAATAAAGGACATCGAGACCTTTCGTTTGAACCATGGCACAACGTACTATGCTGTTTGGTTTTCAAACTATCGCCTATTTTCGAAAACAACAATTTAAAAAAAAAATCTAAAATATAAGGAGTGGTCCATAGCAAAGCCCCCGTCATCCCGAGTCCAACGACACCTCATTCGTGAATCTCCGACCACGGGTTCGGGAGTTATCGGCTTGCATTGGGAGTAGGGGCGAGGGGGGGGGGCAGAATCGGCCTCACCCCCCTACTCTCATAGCAGTCGTTAGGACTGCGCATTGTGAATGGATAGGTTGTCAACTACCAACTTCTGAATACAGCTACCGACTGCCGACTGCGCATTGTGGATAGGCCTTAAGCCAAACCCTGTTAGCAGTCTCAAGGGCGCTTTTTTCATTTTAGCTCTGTAGGCCTATCACAAACCCATCAACAAGATGAAAACCTAATTGTGTTATAATAATATGAAATTGACAGTGCGCAATGTGTCTCTGTTATCACCATGTCAACAAGTAGTTATTTAGTTAGTTAGTTAGTTATTGAGGTTTTTAAGGGGCGGAACTACGAGGACATCTGCCCCTGCCAACAAGTAGGATTGTGTAATTTGGGAAATGCGTTACAATTAACTTGATCTTCTCTCATTAACATTCTCTGTGTGGCTGTTTCTACATAATGGTAATGTCTCTTTACAAATATTGCGGCAATTCCAGCAATAACTCTGAAACAAACAATGGCCGACAAGTGGGCGATCCTTGGCAATACAATTAAGAACCTAGCATGATGAGGCTCTAAAATATCATTCCAACCAGAGCTCATTGTTTTCATAATTAAAAAATAGCTTAGTTTAAAGGTGTGGGCTTCTAGTATGTTACAGTACTTGCAAATTGGCTGTCACGGCTGGCAATACCTCATCTGAAATATTCCCCGCCTACGTTGCATCCCAAATACAGCCTGTCAAAAGGAATGAATATCCGATAGCTGTCACAGAGTCACTATTTTAATCCGTTGGTACACTACCATGGTCTAGTGGGTTGAACCTCAACTCTGCTTACAGTCCAGATTTGTTGATTGCCATTTTTTTATAAACTGTTGTTCAAATAACCAGGCAAACCTTCATTGCAAAGTATTCTGGGAATTAGGGTGATAATTCATAGCTCTGTCACAAACCTCACGCATTGTGGATTCACCTGTGGGGATTATGGAGGATGAGTGTGATGTTTGGTTAAGCTTTCACTCATTTCCACAATACATTGTTACCATTGACGAGATCATCTCCAGGCCTTAACTGACGCCTGGCTCATAGGACATTACTTAGTAGGCCTATAAAGTTAATTAGAGATTTCTGCCATGCAGCGTGATTTGCAAGTTACTTGAAGTAGGGAGATGTCAGGCCAGTGGGAGAAAGGAGGAAGGGAAGAAGTGTCATTTTTAGCCTATTTTCAATTTTGAAAAAATAGGCTTATGAGATCACCTTATGTCCGTGTGTGTGTGCGTGTGTGTGTGATTCGTGTGTGTGCCCCCCCCCCCTAAAAAAATCTAAACGGCTGGAGCGATTTCAATGAAACTCGGTAAGTTCATAGCACAATTCCGGGCGACACCGACCGTGCTCTTCAAATTAAGTTACGTCTCACCAATCCAACATGGCGGCTGTGCGAAAAATTTCACCAGCATTCAATAACTCCGAAACTATTACCAATATCATCCTGGAATTTTGTATGGTCATAAAGGAAACTACTAGAAGTTCAGTTATGTGAATTTTGAGAAACTGATAACTACAAAACCAACATGGCGCACAAGTGAATTTGAGACTTTTAAATAGACGTTTCTCGTGATTTAACCGTCCAAACGCAATGAAACTTGCTACAGTATATGTTTATATACATTGTAATGCACCGACATCTAACTTCGTTTCATTGTTTACATAACCTCAATATGGCGGCTGTGCGAAATATTTCACCGGCTTTCTATATCTCTGAAACTATTACCGCTATCACCCAGATATTTTGCACAGAGGTAAAGGGCACTACTGGAAGTTCATATATGAGACTTTAAAAAACCGGTTAACTACAAAACGAACATGGCGGCCAAGCAAAGTTGAAAGTTTAAATAGACTTTTCTCGTTATTTCATGATCCAAACGCAATGAAACTTGGTACAGCAAATGTTTATACACATTGTAATGCACTGGTATGTAATTTAGTTCAATTGTTTACATAACCTCAAGATGGCGGCTGTGCGAATTTTTAAATTAAGTTTTTACTTCTTGTGTCGTAATCATGCGATCGAAGTGAAAGTTTGAATAATGAACCTACGCTATAATTTTCCTTTAAAGGTGCATGACTCTATGGCCTATACATATAACAATCCAACATGGCGACCATTCGGAATATTTAGAGTCTACTAAAGCAATCAAACTGATTTTTTTACATTCATAGGGGTTATGAACATAAGTTCACATATAGGACTATCAATAACCTGGTGATCACAAATCCAACATGGTGGCGACGCGGAGTATAAATATTCTCATGGTCGCTTGTCGTAATTTAACCATCCAAGTGCAGTGAAACTTGGTACAGTAAATCCTTATACAAATGTTAATCCACTGGCATCTAATTTATTTCAATAGTTTCCATACCACAAGATGGCAGCTGTGCGAAATTTTAAAATCTCTTTTTGACTTCTTGTGTCCTAATCATGTGATTGAAGTTTGAGTACTACACGTACTGTGCCCAACTGGCCACGGCAGTCTGGCATCGAACTCAGGTCTCATCAGAAAAGACCAGGCACATGGTTATGCCTAGAGTCGAACCATTGATCTCTGCGGGGGAGCAATTATTGGGAACCCAAAGAGCAATGAGAGGGATACTGACATATAAGAATGTAGCGTGATTTCACGATCTATAGGTGAATATCATAGCAATTTAAGGGAAGAACTGTAGCCAAACGCAAGAAAATATACATTTTCAGAGCATACGAAAGTGAGAGAAGGCCAGTTTGAAGTTTTACAAATGACCCTTAGCAAGTGGGCGGAGTAGTCTAGGCGCCTACCGAACTACTTACGTCTGGAGCGGAGAGACAGCTCAGCATTAATGACTCGGGTATCCACCGCTTGACAACGGTGCAAGCTATGGCGGTATCGACTGCACATGGGAATAAATTGATTACAGCTAAATGGAGCATTAAAATGCATTGAAATATACACCCAGGTGAATATATTCACGGAGAGGTAATTTAGGAACGGTTTTTCACCTAAATTAAGGCCTTTATCTCCAAATGAATGCATCACAACCTACCCTACGCTCAAGAGCATTGACTTAGTGACCAGTCAACGGGGAAGTACCATGATAGCGTGCCCACGCGCTGAACTAAGGCAATTAATTGTAATTAATTGGCCGAAGCGATCGCCGGCACGCGAATGTTTTTGAAACCTCCACACCTAAATAAACAAGATGTAGATGTCATTTCGGCTGAAGAGGTATTATTTCAAGAAAGGAGTCGCTCTCGTGTGTCCAGTGGACTATTTTGTACGAGAAACCTTTATATAGGGGGAGCGAGGCAAGCCAAGCCAAGTCTTCTTCTAAGTTCATCACAAGTCTTCTGCAGTTCGTCACCAGTTCTTTACCAGTCTTCTACAGTACACACGTAACTAAGACGTTGCTAGTAGCGCGCCAAATGTTAAAGTATCAACGCGCCGTCGTTGGAGAACAATAGAAGCAAGTTATAAAGCTTCGTAAATAATCATGAAGTGCGTCGAAAGTAAAGTATTACAGATATTTACATATTATCTGACGCAAATATAAATTCGCCACAGCGAAAAGGAACTTATAATGTTTTGAACAGTTCTTATACCGGGAGGTATTGTCAGAATTATATATGACAGCATCATCAGAAACACTACAATGATGGGAGCTTGGAAACCATTGCCACCTAATTTGGATAGTGAGCTGAACAAGATTGCAGGGAACGAGGATGGAACGTCCGTAAAACGCTGTTAGATTGTCACGGAGACCAGCGGTTGTCATAATTACAGCGCATCTCTGAGATCAGGCGTAGGAGAAGTCCAATTTAAGGATCAACATGTGAAGTAGTGGATAAATGTATATAAATTGTGAAATAGTGTTTTAAAGTGTTCATGTGTATAGTGATTAATATGCAGTGTATTGCAATGATAAAAACCACTGATAAAAATATGTGTATCATGTGGAAAGTGTATGAATCTAAGTGTTGTGTTAAGGATAACATGATGGCTTAAGTCAAGCGTCATGGTAGCGCTACAGCTGAGGCGCTGGCACTATCCAGCAAAGAGGAAAAAAAGTGAGTACCCATTTTTTATAATGTAATTATAACTAAGTAGTTCACCATGTAACGATTTATCACTTTGAGTAAGATGTAATAGTCACTTACTGAACGAGTTTTCACCACTCGTCTTGAATAAAATATGGCTTGGAAGGTGATTTGTTTGAGGCCATTCAGGCAAAAATAGTGATGGATGTAACGGTAACGTTAAATGAAAATAATAAATAATATTATGGGTCGGCAAACAGTAAAGTAATAGGCATTTTTGTCCTAAATAGTGCTCAAATAGTGTCATGTCTAATGTAAAGATACTGTATTTGGTAAACAGTGAGAGTATAACGTGAAATATAAAGAAATACGAGAGCTTTTTCAGTGTCAGTGAAATATGAATGAATATTTGATATGGTCAATCCTTAGGATTATTGTTTGAGGACCATTAAAATAAAGTAAGCCAGTAAATTTTATTACATTTGTGTTAGGAGCTATGTAAAGCTTTGGCTTAAGTGGTATGACAGAGAACGCGAGTGCCTTAATAATGGAGTCATATATGTGAAGTATTGTTTGAGCCGCTTGTAAGCGTGCAGAATTAACGTAGAATCCAGTGATTTACGTAATAAATATAGCGGGGACAACTAGTATAGCTTGCACGTTAGGTGAGAAGTTGGCCAAATCTACGAGTAGTATCGCCCTTGAGCATACTGTATTATTTCGCAGCGAATTGGACAGAGCCTGTCTGTATCCAACGCTTGCTTGAGTTATGCCACTATTGACGTCCGTCGAGACGCTGTGAGCATGTGTGTGTTAATGACCCACCCTGTGAGGTGAGGATCATATTCGTCGTTTAGGAACGCAGGTTTCCTTATATTTTATTGACAGCTGCTGGTGAAAGTCGTTGGATTTTCACTATGATGCGCGTCTAAAAGCCACTAGTCGTCACCATAGAACGGCAAGACTATCACTAGAATGCCACCCCAGCCATGAATGTTAATTAAGGAGCCAGTTTGAACCCAAGACACTATAAGGATAGATGTTAAATATTTAAATTGACTCAATTATTTAGGAGCCACACTCAGTGTTACTCTAGTCTGCACTTTGTAAACAAACCTGACCTTGATCTTGACAGAGTGAGAGAGAGGGGAATGGTAGACCATTTCTGTAGCGGCCATCTTGGAGAGCCGGCTGGAACGAATTTTATTGCCTGCTAAGGGGGAGGAAGGTCGTCCGACCAGTCCCTTGTAAATTAGTCACACTAGGACACTGAGAAATCTCGATATTTAAATATGCAAGTAAGATATGATTATTTTGATGATGCCAAGTGAATTGAACGGTGGGTTGCAACTCACATACGTTGTTGAATCATAGAAATCAGATAATATTTGGCTCAATTATTCTCTGAGGAGAAAAGCTGAACCAAAATAATGTAGGCATCTTCTTTTAGAGTGCATTTTGCCATTCCTGCTAATTTATGCAGACGGGTATGTGTTCTTCCCAGAACATGACACATTTGTAACAATGATAAGCCCGACAAGACCCAGAAAATCGTTATATGGTGAAACTATAAAATTAAGTACCACTTTTCCTAAGGCGTTCATATGCATGGAAGGAAGGAAGACGATTCACGCAACACAAAAAAAAATATCTGTTAATGATTGCAGAAAGTAATGTATTCATGTTAATCAAGGTAAATGCCATAAGAAATGGGAAAATGTTTTATTAGTATCATTTTATGTGATATGTGATTTTTGTGTTATGATACTCCCATTAACTAAAGTTGTGTTAGTTGTTGAACACTATGGAAACCCATGGAAGTCTGAAAATATCATTGACAGGATGTTAGAATTAGATTTGAGTGCAGTGCAGCACTATTTTACGAAGAAAGCTCACAGAACAACCCTATTTTTTGTGGGAATCAAATGTAAATTGTCCTTTGTTTTGTATTTGTTGTGTAGCCATTGATTTTAGACCAGTAAATGTGTTACCTTTAGGAAAATGTTGTGTATTTTCTGTAGAGTAGTTACATGGTAGACTCAAATCCTGAGCATGTGGTCGTATGGTGGGCAGGAACGTCCCATACCTCGAAAGACCGTGAGTTAGTTGGGATACGAACACATGGTCCACATGATGACAATCGGGTACATGGAGGAGATGTCTCTGTACTGGGATTGAGTCACAGGTACTGCTAAAAAGTCGGCCAAGATATTAATGGTAGAAGCAAATATAGCATAGAAATTAGGACAGAATAGGAAAGGCCGCGTCCCATTTGTTAATAAGCCATCGCGTGGTATAAATTATTGATAATCCTCCATAAAACATGCTTAAATGTAAATGTAACTTACACACAAACCCCTTTAATTATCATGTCACCCAGGTGTGTGGGGCAAAGCGTGTTATCCCTATATATTACCCTCATTATTATCAATATCGCCCGTGAGTGGGGCCTGTTGAAATTACGGGTCACCATAGGCACATGAGTGTGAGCATCAATACATTAATCTTTATCAATGGCGCCCAGTACGTGGATGGCTTATGGGATTCAGAAAACCCCATAATAATAGCATGGTTTTCATGAGGAAAACCATAGAAATGATATTTTTCCTCAAACTTTGTTTGGGTGATTGTGAGTCTTTCTAGATGATATTCAGACGTCAGACATTGTTGTCAGACGGGTACGAGGGTCTATACCCATTCCATAGTTAGTTTTGACATTTTATAATATGTTGTTGTTGTTGTCGTGGGATCGGAATCCTTTCCTTTCCAATAGAACGCGCCAGCATATTCAGCTGCGGCCTACCTATATCTCAAATTAAGAAGTACAGGATGGCTGGAACTGAAGAAGTACTCAGGTGTATTGCTGAGTTAAGGGAGCATTTTGATGAGATTAATGCTAAGAGAAAGGAAGAAATTAGAGAATTTAAAGATGAAATAGCGGGTAGATTAGAGGCTAATCAAGCCGAAGTGAATACTAGATTAGAGGCTAATCAAGTTACAATAAACACGCAGTTAGAATCAAACCTAATAGAGGTTAATAAGAAAATGGATGACGTTAAAGAGTCTGTCCAGCGTGAGGTAACTAAGAATATTGTTAGCGTGATCTCAGAAATGCAAGATGATAACGATAAACGCTTTGAGTCTATTGAATCAAAATTAGAGAATAATCTGCAAGCGTGCAGAGAGTCACAGCCTGAAATTAACGATAATTTAAGCAGTATGTACATGGAGCTTAATGACATTCAGAGTCAGAATGAAGCTAATACTAAACGTCAATTAGAGCAGTTTAATACGTTCACTCAGACCGTGGATCAAAGGTTCGAGGATAGCGATATAAAATGGAATACGCGAATGGCAGGTTACGCCAAGGCGGTAGACGAAGCCTTAAGAAAACAGGATCAGAATATCCTTGACCAATGCAAGGAAATTCAAGAAATAAAAACTTCTGATCAAGATAATAAGGAGATAATGTCAAATATGAAGAGGCAAGTCGGGAAAGTACAGAAAGAGTTGGAACAAACTCAGAACGACTTAGCAGTTATCCATAAAAGACAAGACGAGGACCAGGGAGAAATCACGAAAATAAGGACTGAAATCTGTCATATACAAGGTCATATTCAAAAGGAAGTCACAGGCTTACGAGAAGAATTAGAACTTCGAGAAGGCTTAAAGACTGAAGCCAGTGATAAGACTCTTGCCGAAGTAAGAGAGAGTCTAGCAGGGGAAATTATCCACCTGAAGGAAAACCTTAAGGACGATAAGGAAAAGGTATTTTCTATGGCAGAAAGAAACCGAGATCGCCTAGAGAAAATAGAACGAGAGGTATTAGCTCGTTTGGAAAGGGCATAAAATAGACACAGTCAAATCGAGACGAGAATGATCGCGCAGGAAGAATCTATGTTGCGGAATCCTAGGTCTAGCGAAGGAAGTATAGACGAGAATAGGAGGAATAAATGGGCAGATATAGAAATACAGCCCACTCCAAAGAATGCAGCCATGCCAAGTGACAGTCCGTATACCACACCTGGTATGCCAATTGCCATGTCAACACCGCATGAAAATGCTGTTCAAAGTCAAATAGTCACAGTTATAAGGGCTAGTGATGAGAAACCAAAGAAATACTCTGGGAGTAATTCTAATATGACACCCAAGTACTGGCTTAAAGAAGTTTCCGAGTACTTGAATGACGCGAAAGTACCGCCAGAGCGCAGGTTGAGAGCGATTGAAAAATTAACCGAGGGGGAGTGTGCCCTATGGTTTAGGAGTTTTCGGTACACGTTCGACACCGTTGAAGAATTTCGCCAAGCATTTTTAAGCAGATACTGGAACGCGAGCGTACAACAGAACCTCAGATTGGACTTGTATTCCAGGCGTTACAGTACTAGTAATCCGACTAAGTACGGGGAATTCTTTGTGAATCAATTGTGCCGTTTTCGAGAGCTTGATGAAGGGCTTAGAGAGTCAGACTTGTGCATAGCAATAGCCAAGCAGCTACCGTATGAAGTACAACGTCTGCTAATCTCGGCAAACGCCAAAACTGCAATTGATATGGAGGAGGTGCTGAGACAACTTGATCTAACCACAGTGCAGCACACAAGACAAAGTCGAAATGCGGAACAAGTAAACATGACGACTACACCGATCGAGTCAACCAAGGTTCAGACAAAAAGCAAATCTACAAGCACCGAAACAGAAAAATCCGACTGGCAACGCGAAGGACGCGAAAACCAAAATTGGAGGCCAGCGTATCGAGGAGCATCGAACCGTGGTAACCGAGGAAGGAAAAACTGGAATCAGCGTGGTACCAGAGACCAGCAGCTTGATCACAGAAGGAGTTACGGCCGAAATGGGAACAACTAGGGATGGAGATCCCAAGAGCAGAGTCGCGGGTTCGATGAAGAGGCGGAAGAATGTTATCACGCATCTTTAAGATACATGGAAGAGCGCGGAGATGATCCAAGACAATCGCGAGTTCATTGGGATGAAGCGATTAGGAATAGAAGGTCACCCGACATATATCAAAATGATGACGGTGCCAAAAGTCTGGAGCTTCAGCAGCATGAAGACAGACAGAAGAACTCCACAAAGAATGGAGCAATTGAAAAAAAAAACCACCAAATTTAAATGGCCAAAGAGAGATAAGTTCAGGATGGAACACAGTGAATGTTGTTAACTGGATTGCCAAACCTGAGGAGCTTATCGAAGACCTCGATGAAAGGACGGTCAATGTAAGAAGGGAACTACCCATTATTATTGTAAACATTGCGTGTATGAAGATAAGAAGTTTCATTGATACAGGGTCTACAGTGAGTTTGATAACCCAGGCATTATACAGTGAAATCCAGAGTAAAATTCACGTATTGAAAATACCTATTTCAAGCGTGAAAATAAAAGGTGTCATACCAGATAAAGTTATGATATGCAAATACCAAGTATTTTTAGATTTGCATATAGGGAACTCTACATTCTCACAGAGCTTCCTACTTGTAAATAAGCTGCCTTTTAATATCATTGTTGGGATGGATTTCATAAGAGAGTATAAAGTTATTATAGATCTCTCGCAAGACATTGTGATGTTTCGCGCAAGTGAGGGAAAGGAAGAGTTAGAACTGTCATTAAAGCAGAATTAAACGAGACCAGAAGAATACGTATGGCATACATACGGAGATATGACTGGGGATGCAGTGTCGACAACAGAAGACATCGAGGAAGAGTTGGCAACACTGGCCGCAGACATTGAAAAGGATCTCGAACCAAAATTTGAAGAATGCCTGGAAGAGAAGATTGAAGAAGCTAAATTTGGTCCAGAATATAAGAAAATGCTAAGGGAACTGCTATTTGAGTATAAAGGAGTCTTCGATTCGAGACCTGGCCGGATCAAGAACTTCCAGTATGCGTTCCAAGTCTGCGATTGGACACCATTTAAACAGAAGCCGTATCCTGTAGCTGAGAAACATTATTTAAAGGTTAAAGAAGCGATACAGGAAATGCTAGAAGCAGGCGTCATTGTAAAGACAGCCACACCCTATGTCAGCCCACTGGTAGTTGTACCTAAACAGGACGGAAGTGTGAGGATATGCCTGGACCTACGAAATTTGAATTCCAAGGTCATACCGGAATTTGATACAGTGCCGCCCATTAAGGAGGTACTCAGAAGGTTCAAAGGAAAGACTGTGTTCTCAAATCTTGACCTGACGGCAAGTTTTCACCATCTTGCTCTGGAAGAGAAAACAAGTTTGTTAACTGGATTTTTATTTGACCAGCACACATATTCATACGTGCGTCTTCCATTTGGATTAAAAACAGCAGGTTCAGCATTGATACGAGCGCTAGATCGGAATCTATCCGAAGAAGTAAAAGCCACAACCATATGTTACGTAGATGATATACTACTGACATCTGAAACTGTCGAAGAGCATGTCAGAGATCTACGCAAGTTGTTATATGACCTAAGTCAGGCTAACTTTAAGGTCAATATAAAGAAGTCTAACTTTGCTCAGAGAGAAGTTAAATTTCTAGGCCACGTAATAGATGCACAAGGAGTCAGACCTAATCCGGGAAAATTGGAAGTCATTAAACATTTCCCGAGACCAACGAAGGTAAAGAACGTCAGGCAATATCTAGGCGTTATTGGATTCTTTTCAAACCATTGTCCGAAGTATACCGAGACCGTAGCACCACTCCAAGCCTTACTTAAGAAGGGAGGAAGATGGCGCTGGACGGAACAATGCGAGGAAGCCTTCGTGAAATATAAACAGATGTTGTTAGATTATGTGAAATTTGGATATCCTGACTACACTCAGAAATTTATTATCCAGACTGACGCATCATTTATAGGGATCGGAGCTATGTTATATCAGGAGAACATGGACAGGCCAGAGGAGAAAACTTACATTGCATTTATCAGCAGAAGGTTGAAGCCTAATGAAAAGAATTATACGGTCACGGAGATCGAATTACTCGCGATACTGTATGTCTTGCAGTATTGGCGAAAGCTGGTCTATGGTTTTAGAATTATATTGAGAACAGACCATAAAGCCCTAACGTTCCTGCTGAAAACTGACTTGTCGAGTCAAAGACTGACAAGGTGGTCCCTGTACATACAGCAATTTCAAGTGGAAATAGAGTATTGCCCGGGGAAGGACAATATCATACCTGACTTGCTGAGCAGATACCCTACAGCTGATGAAGAAGAAGTTCTAGCTATCGAGATAGAAGATAGAGATCAGAAGACCTTAGATGATCTGAGGAACATCACCGTTTTTCAACGTGGAGATCCCTGGATACGGTTGATGATTAATTACTTCGAGGGAAAGCTGGATAGAGGAACTCCGATGTATGTGGAAGCTGAAGCATTATCAACGGAATATCTATGGTTTAACCAGATGTTACACAAATGGAGCGACTCAGACCACACCAAACCTAGGATAGTCGTACCACCAGCATTGCAGAGAAAGCTAGTATGGTTAGCACACCGAGCTTTTGGTCACTCCGGTGTAGATAAAACTGTTGCCCTGCTTAAAGAAGCATTTATTTGGCCAAAACTTAGAGAGACAGTCAGGAATACTATCAGGACTTGTGATAAGTGCCAACGAGTAAAGCCTAACTCGTATTTAATGAGGCAGAAACCTATACCGCTCTTACCAGTGAAGCCATGTCAGCTTCTGGCACTGGACAACTTTGGGCCGCTTCCTAGGGCTAGAAGAGGAAATAGACACATCCTAGTTGCACTAGACGTGTTTTCCAAAATGGTAGTCCTGTGTCCAATTCAGAAAACCAGTACAAAACAGGTACTTAAGAGGCTGAAGGAAAGAATCATTCCTATGTTAGGACAGCCAGAGAACATCTTATCGGATCATGGGAGTTGTTTTACCAGCATAGAATTTCGCAGGGAGTTGGAAAATCTGGGCATAAGACAGATTTTGTCCACAGTTCGACACCCGGAGTCGAATTCCGCAGAAAGAGTTATGAGGGAACTGCAAAAGTACATGAAGATATATTGCTCTACTGAGAACTGGAAATGGATTGACGTACTTGAGATTATTGAATATTGTATTAACAATACCGTACAAGAAGCAACAGGAGAGGTGCCAGTGAGCCTACATCTCGATAGAAGACCAGAGAGGCCATGGAATAATGTCATTCGGACACCCATCGATGCACAACCTGGACGTGAGTTGAGGATCCAGAGAACGTTCGAGTATCTCAAGAAACAAGCAGATAGACGGCAGCGAAGAAACAGGAGGAAACGGTATCACAGACCGTTACTCGTAGGAGAATACGTCTTATTGAAGAAACCCGCCAGTTCAGATCCAGAGAGCAGGAAATATAAGAAATTTCAGCATGCTTATCACGGACCCTACCTGATTATAAGGGATCTGCAAAATAATGCATATCGGATCAAAGACGAAGCAACAGGTAGAGAAGTTGTTGTAAATGCAGCTAATTTGAAGTTATATAGTCCACCAGAAGACTATGAGACAAGAGAGGAGCAAGCAATGTACACCCAAGTGGACGGGGAATCATTACGTATGCACGGAAAGAATCTTGAGAAAAGCTTGCAGTCTCAGGAAGGGACGGAGCGAAGCGACCAGCTCGCAGACCTAACGGTTACGAAGGGAGAGTGCAGCTGTCAACTGCAGGAATTTTATGACCAGTTGAGGGAAGCCGCTCCCGAGCTAGAGGGGATGAATGAACAATTGCGAAGGCAGAACGAGAGTCTACGAGAAAGCAGACAGAGTGGAGTGGGGAACGAGAAATCCCATTGCCGAGAGCACTGACCGCTTAAAGTAAATACTGCATGGAGTCGATGCCATCTGAAAGGCCCGAAAAATTCACTTATGAAATGAATTTTCCGAGCTTAGCAGGGGAAAAATGTGCCCAACTGGCCACGGCAGTCTGGCATCGAACTCAGGTCTCATCAGAAAAGACCAGGCACATGGTTATGCCTAGAGTCGAACCATTGATCTCTGCGGGGGAGCAATTATTGGGAACCCAAAGAGCAATGAGAGGGATACTGACATATAAGAATGTAGCGTGATTTCACGACCTATAGGTGAATATCATAGCAATGTAAGGGAAGAACTGTAGCCAAACGCAAGGAAATATACATTTTCAGAGCATACGAAAGTGAGAGAAGGCCAGTTTGAAGTTTTACAAATGACCCTTAGCAAGTGGGCGGAGTAGTCTAGGCGCCTACCGAACTACTTACGTCTGGAGCGGAGAGACAGCTCAGAATTAATGACTTGGGTATCCACCGCTTGACAACGGTGCAAGCTATGGCGGGATCGACTGCACATGGGAATAAATTGATTACAGCTAAATGGAGCATTAAAATGCATTGAAATATACACCCAGGTGAATATAATCACGGAGAGGTAATTTAGGAACGGTTTTTCACCTAAATTAAGGCCTTTATCTCCAAATGAATGCATCACAACCTACCCTACGCTCAAGAGCATTGACTTAGTGACCAGTCAACGGGGAAGTACCATGATAGCGTGCCCACGCGCTGAACTAAGGCAATTAATTGTAATTAATTGGCCGAAGCGATCGCCGGCACGCGAATGTTTTTGAAACCTCCACACCTAAATAAACAAGATGTAGATGTCATTTCGGCTGAAGAGGTATTATTTCAAGAAAGGAGTCGCTCTCGTGTGTCCAGTGGACTATTTTTTACGAGAAACCTTTATATAGGGGGAGCGAGGCAAGCCAAGCCAAGTCTTCTTCTAAGTTCATCACAAGTCTTCTGCAGTTCGTCACCAGTTCTTTACCAGTCTTCTACAGTACACTCGTAACTAAGACGTTGCTAGTAGCGCGCCAAATGTTAAAGTATCAACGCGCCGTCGTTGGAGAACAATAGAAGCAAGTTATAAAGCTTCGTAAATAATCATGAAGTGCATCGAAAGTAAAGTATTACAGATATTTACATATTATCTGACGCAAATATAAATTCGCCACAGCGAAAAGGAACTTATAATGTTTTGAACAGTTCTTATACCGGGAGGTATTGTCAGAATTATATATGACAGCATCATCAGAAACACTACAATGATGGGAGCTTGGAAACCATTGCCACCTAATTTGGATAGTGAGCTGAACAAGATTGCAGGGAACGAGGATGGAACGTCCGTAAAACGCTGTTAGATTGTCACGGAGACCAGCGGTTGTCATAATTACAGCGCATCTCTGAGATCAGGCGTAGGAGAAGTCCAATTTAAGGATCAACATGTGAAGTAGTGGATAAATGTATATAAATTGTGAAATAGTGTTTTAAAGTGTTCATGTGTATAGTGATTAATATGCAGTGTATTGCAATGATAAAAACCACTGATAAAAATATGTGTATCATGTGGAAAGTGTATGAATCTAAGTGTTGTGTTAAGGATAACATGATGGCTTAAGTCAAGCGTCATGGTAGCGCTACAGCTGAGGCGCTGGCACTATCCAGCAAAGAGGAAAAAAAAGTGAGTACCCATTTTTTATAATGTAATTATAACTAAGTAGTTCACCATGTAACGATTTATCACTTTGAGTAAGATGTAATAGTCACTTACTGAACGAGTTTTCACCACTCGTCTTGAATAAAATATGGCTTGGAAGGTGATTTGTTTGAGGCCATTCAGGCAAAAATAGTGATGGATGTAACGGTAACGTTAAATGATAATATAAATAATATTATGGGTCGGCAAACAGTAAAGTAATAGGCATTTTTGGCCTAAATAGTGTTCAAATAGTGTCATGTCTAATGTAAAGATACTGTATTTGGTAAACAGTGAGAGTATAACGTGAAATATAAAGAAATACGAGAGCTTTTTCAGTGTCAGTGAAATATGAATGAATATTTGATATGGTCAATCCTTAGGATTATTGTTTGAGGACCATTAAAGTAAAGTAAGCCAGTAAATTTTATTACATTTGTGTTAAGAGCTATGTAAAGCTTTGGCTTAAGTGGTATGACAGAGAACGCGAGTGCCTTAATAATGGAGTCATATATGTGAAGAATTGTTTGAGCCGCTTGTAAGCGTGCAGAATTAACGTAGAATCCAGTGATTTACGTAATAAATATAGCGGGGACAACTAGTATAGCTTGCACGTTAGGTGAGAAGTTGGCCAAATCTACGAGTAGTATCGCCCTTGAGCATACTGTATTATTTCGCAGCGAATTGGACAGAGCCTGTCTGTATCCAACGCTTGCTTGAGTTATGCCACTATTGACGTCCGTCGAGACGCTGTGAGCATGTGTGTGTTAATGATCCACCCTGTGAGGTGAGGATCATATTCGTCGTTTAGGAACGCAGGTTTCCTTATATTTTATTGATAGCTGCTGGTGAAAGTCGTTGGATTTTCACTATGATGCGCGTCTAAAAGCCACTAGTCGTCACCATAGAACGGCAAGACTATCACTAGAATGCCACCCCAGCCATGAATGTTAATTAAGGAGCCAGTTTGAACCCAAGACACTATAAGGATAGATGTTAAATATTTAAATTGACTCAATTATTTAGGAGCCACACTCAGTGTTACTCTAGTCTGCACTTTGTAAACAAACCTGACCTTGATCTTGACAGAGTGAGAGAGAGGGGAATGGTAGACCATTTCTGTAGCGGCCATCTTGGAGAGCCGGCTGGAACGAATTTTATTGCCTGCTAAGGGGGAGGAAGGTCGTCCGACCGGTCCCTTGTAAATTAGTCACACTAGGACACTGAGAAATCTCGATATTTAAATATGCAAGTAAGATATGATTATTTTGATGATGCCAAGTGAATTGAACGGTGGGTTGCAACTCACATACGTTGTTGAATCATAGAAATCAGATAATATTTGGCTCAATTATTCTCTGAGGAGAAAAGCTGAACCAAAATAATGTAGGCATCTTCTTTTAGAGTGCATTTTGCCATTCCTGCTAATTTATGCAGACGGGTATGTGTTCTTCCCAGAACATGACACATTTGTAACAATGATAAGCCCGACAAGACCCAGAAAATCGTTATATGGTGAAACTATAAAATTAAGTACCACTTTTCCTAAGGCGTTCATATGCATGGAAGGAAGGAAGACGATTCACGCAACACAAAAAAAAATATCTGTTAATGATTGCAGAAAGTAATGTATTCATGTTAATCAAGGTAAATGCCATAAGAAATGGGAAAATGTTTTATTAGTATCATTTTATGTGATATGTGATTTTTGTGTTATGATACTCCCATTAACTAAAGTTGTGTTAGTTGTTGAACACTATGGAAACCCATGGAAGTCTGAAAATATCATTGACAGGATGTTAGAATTAGATTTGAGTGCAGTGCAGCACTATTTTACGAAGAAAGCTCACAGAACAACCCTATTTTATTTGTGGGAATCAAATGTAAATTGTCCTTTGTTTTGTATTTGTTGTGTAGCCATTGATTTTAGACCAGTAAATGTGTTACGTTTAGGAAAATGTTGTGTATTTCCTGTAGAGTAGTTACCTGGTAGACTCAAATCCTGAGCATGTGGTCGTATGGTGGGCAGGAACGTCCCATACCTCGAAAGACCGTGAGTTAGTTGGGATACGAACACATGGTCCACATGATGACAATCGGGTACAGTACACAGTAATCTTCATGTAACAGTACATAACTCTAAAAATATTAAAGTCCAACATGGCGACCATCCGAAATATTTGGACGGTTCTCAATATCTACGAATCTATTACAGCAATCAAACTGAAATTTAGGATGTTGATAGAGGCATATAGATAGAGGGATATATGAAAACAGGCTCTATAGTTCTTCACGGAACTACTTGTTTTGCTTCCAGTTTCTTGCTACCACCGTAGCTAGTGGAGCATATTTCTCAATCTTCTCCCTGTATTTATGATAGATATTATGGTCATTCGGGACAGTGAATCAAGTGCGTGTGCTGGTTCTTCTTGTCAGTTAAAGTTATGTCTGGTCTATTTTATTGTTATTATTATTATTATTATTATTATTATTATTATTATTATTATTATTATTATTATTATTATTACTGCCTCAGTGGCTTAAGCAGCAGCACTCTGGTCTCTCACAGCTGGGTCCAAGGTTCGAATCCTGGTCACTCCGTGTGAGATTTGTGCTGGACAAAATGGAGGCAGACAGGTGTTTCTCCGGGTACTGCGGTTTTCCCTGTCACTATTGCATTCCAGCAACAGTCTCCAAGCTGAAAACGAACCAAATGGTGGTACTTCTTTCTGGGATGTCCTCCGTATTGTATCACAAATAGGAAGAGCTGAAAGAAAAGTCCCCATAAAGGTTACAAGTTCTGGAATTATGTTCGATGTAAGTCTTCAAACCATCAATTTGTTCATCTTAATGAGTTGCATCATTTATTTTCTACCCTGTGTCCCCCATATTATATTTTCTACTGTTTCTGCCCAGCTCCCTTTTACTACACTCCATATAATTCATTATATTATCTGTTGTTTCAGCCCAGGTGCCCTTTTATTACACTCCATACAATTCATTATATTTTCTATCGTATCTGCCTAGGTCCCCTTTTACCACCCTCTATATAATTCATTTTCTTTTCTGTTGTTTCTGCCAGATCCCTTTTTATTACACTCCATATGACACATTACATTTTCTGTTGTTTCTGCCCAGGTCCCCATTTACCACCCTGTATATAATTCATTATATTTACTGTCGTTTCTAACCAGCTCCCCTTTTACCACCCTCTATATAGTTCATTATATTTTCTGTTGTTTCTGACCAGGTCCCCTTTTACCACCCCCTATATAATTCATTATATTTTCTAATATTTCTGCCCAGGTCCCATTTTACCACCCCCTATATAATTCAATATATTTTCTATCGTTAATGCCCAGGTCCCCCTTTACCACCACCTATACAATTCATTATATATTCTATCATTTCTGCCCAGGTCCCCCTTTACCACCCTCTATATAATTCATTATATTTTCTATTGTTTCTGCCCAGGTCCCCTTTTACCACCCCCTATATAATTAATTATATTTTCTATTGTTTCTGGCCAGGCCCCCTTTTACCACACCCTATATAATTAATTATATTTTCTATTGTTTCTGCCCAGGTCCCTTTTACCACCCACTATATAATTCATTATATTTTCTATTGTTTCTGCCCAGGTCCCCTTTTACCACCCATTATATAATTATTTTTTTCATGTTGTTTCTGTCCAGTTCCCCTTTTACCACCCCTTACAAAATTCATTATATTTTCTATTGTTTCTGTCCAGGTCCCTTTTACGACCCCTTATAAAATTCATTATATTTTCTGTTGTATCGATCCTCGTCCACTTTTACCACCACTTATATAATTCATGATATATCCTATTGTTTCTGTCCAGGTCCCATTTTACCACCCCGTATATAATTCATTATATTTTCTATTGTTCCTGCCCAGGTCCCCTTTTACCACCCCCTATAAAATTCATTATATTTTCTGTTGCTACTGCCCAGGTCCATTTTTTCCACCTCCTATATAATTCATTATATTTTCAGTTGGTTCTGTCCAGGTCCCCTATTACCACCCACTATATTATTCATTATATTTTCTATTGTTTCTGCCCAGGTCCCCTTTTACGCCCCTTATATAATTCATTATATTTTCTGTTGTTTCTGTCCAGGTCCCCTTTTACCACCCTCTATATAAATCATTATATCTTCTATTGTTTCTGCCCAGGTCCGCATATACCACCCCCTATATAACTCATTATATTTTCTATTTTTTTCGCCCAGGTCCCCCTTTACCACCCCTTATATAATTCTTTACATTTTCTGTTGTTTCTGCCCAGGTTCCCATTTACCACCCCCTATAAAATTCATTATATTTTCTATTGTTTATGCCCAGGTCCCTTTTACCCCCCCCCCCCTTATATTATTCATTATATTTTTTATTGTTTCTATTCAGGTCCCCTTTAACCGCCCTCTATAAAATTCATTATATTTTCTGTTTTTTCTGCCCAACTCCCCTTTTACCAACCCTTATATTCTTAATTATTTTTTCTATTGTTTCTGTCTAGGTCCCCTTTTACCACCCTTTATATAATTCATTATATTTTCTATTGTTTCTACCCAGGTCCCTTTTTACCACCCTCTATAAAATACATTATATTTTCTGGTGTTTCTGTCCAGGTCCCCTTTTACCACCATCTATATAATTCATTATTTTTTCTGTTGTTTATGCCCAAGTCCCCTTTTATTACACTCCATATAATTCATTATATTTTCTATTGTTTCTGCCCAGGTTCTCTTTTACAACCCCCTTTATAATTCATTATATTTTCTATTGTTTCTGCCCAGGTCTCCTTTTACCACCCTCTGTATAATTCATTATTTTCTATTGTTTCTGCCCAGGTCCCCTTTTACCACCCTCTATATAATTCATTATATTTTCTATTGTTCCTGCCCATGTCCCCTTTCACCACCCCCTATATAATTCAATATATTTTCTATTGTTTCAGCGCAGGTCTCCTTTTACCAACCCCTATGTAGTTCATTATATTTTCTATTGTTTCTGCCCAGGTCCCCTTTTACCACCCCCTATATAATTCATTATATATTCTATTGTTTCTGACCAGGTCCCCTTTTACCACCCTCTATACAATTCATTATATTTTATATTGTATCTGCCTAGGTGCCCTTTTACCACCCCCGATAAATTACATTATATTTCCTATTGTTTCTGCCCAGGTCCCCTTTTTCCACCGCCTATAAAATACATTATATTTTCGGTTGTTTCTGCCCAGATCCCCTTTTACCACCCCTATACAATTCATTATATTTTCTATTGTTTCTGCAAAGGTCCCCTTTTACCACCCCCCAATATAATTCATTATATTTTCTGTTGTTTCTGCCCAGGTCCCCTTTTACCTCCCTCTATATAATTCATTATATTTTCAATTGTTTCTGCCCAGGTCCCATTTTACTGCCCCTATGTAATTCATTATATTTTCTGCTGTTTCTGCCCAGGTCCTCTTTTACCACCCCCTATATAATTCATTATCTTTTCTGTTGTTTCTGTCCAGGTCCCCTTTTACCACCCCCTATATAATTCATAAAAATTTCTAATGATTCTAACCAGGTCCCGATTTACCACCCCCTATATAATTCATTATATTTTCTATTTTCTTCTGCCCAGGTCCCCTTATACCACCCCTTATATAATTCATTATATTTTCTGTTGATTCTGCCCAGCTCCCGGTTTACTAAGCCCATAAAAATTCATTATATTTTCTGTTGTTTCTACCCAGGTCCCCTTTAACCAACCCTTATATTATTAATTATATTTTCTATTGTTTCTGCCCAGGTCCCCTTTTACCACTCCTTATATAATTCATTATATTTTCTATTGTTTCTACCCAGGTCCCCTTTTACCATCCTCTATAAAATTCATTATATTTTCTGTTGTTTCTGGCTAGGTCCGCTTTTACCATCCTCTATATAATTCATTATATTTTCTGTTGTTTCTGCCCAAGTCCCCTTTTACAACCCCCTATATAATTCATTATATTTTCTATTGTTTCTGCCCAGGTCCCCTTTTACCACCCTCTATATAATTCATTATTTTCTATTGTTTCTGCCCAGGTCCCTTTTCACCACCCCCTATATAATTCAATATATTTTCTTTTGTTTCAGCCCAGGTCTCCTTTTACCAACCCCTATATAATTCATTATATTTTCTATTGTTTCTGCCCAGGTCCCCTTTCACCACCCTCTATATAATTCATTATATATTCTATCGTATCTGCCTAGGTCCCCTTTCACCACCCCTAATAAAATTCATTATATTTTCTATTGTTTCTGTCCAGGTCCCTTTTTACCACCCCTCAGAAAATTCATTACATTTTCTGTTGTTTCTGTCCAGGTCCCCTTTTACCATCCCCTATATAATTCATTATATTTTCTATTGTTTCTGCCCAGGTCCCCTTTTACCACCCCCTATATAATTCATTATATTTTCTATTGTTTCTGCCCAGGTCCCCTTTTACCACCCCCTATAAAATTCATTATTTATTCTGTTGTTTCTGCCCAGGTCGCCTTTTACCTCCCCCTATAAAATTCATGATATTTTCTTTTGTTTCAGCCCAGGTCCCCTTTTACCACCCCCTATAGAATTCATTAAATTTTTTATTGTTTCTGCCCAGGTCCTTTTTACCACCGCCTATAAAAATCATTTTATTTTCTGTTGTTTCTGCCCATGTCGACTTTTACCACCCCCTATAAAATGCATCATATTTTCTATTGTTTCTGCCCAGGTCCCCTTTTACCAAACCCTATAGAATTCATTATATTTTCTATTGTTTCTGCCCAGGTCCCCTTTTACACCCCCGTATATTATTCATTATAATTTCTATTTTTTCTACCCAGGTCCCCATTAACCACCCTCTATAAAATACCTTATACTTTCTGTTGTTTCTGCCCAGGTCCCCTACTACCTCGCATTATTTAATTAATTATATTTTCTATTGTTTCTGCCCAGGTCCCCTTTTACTACCCCCTATAAAATTCATTATAGTTTCTGCATTTCTACCGAGGTCCCCTTTAACCACCCCCTAAAAATTCGTTATATTTTCTGTTGTTTCTGTCCAGGTCTATTTTTACCACCCCCTATAAAATTCATTATATTTTCTGTTTTTTCTGTCCAGGTCCATTTTTACCACCCTCTAAATAATTCATTATATTTTTTATTGTGTCTGCCCAGGTCCTCTTTTACCACCCCCTGTTTAATTCATTATATTTTCTGTTGTCTCTGTCCAGGTCCCTTTCTACCACCTCCTATAAAATTCATTACATTTACTGTTTTTGCTGCCAGGTCCCCTTTTACCACCCCTATAAAATTCATTATATTTTCGATTGTTTCTACCCAGGTCACGTTTCGCCACCCTCTATATTATTCATTATATTTCCTTTTATTGCTCTCCAGTTCCCCTTTTACCACCCCCTATAAAATTATTTTTATTTTCTATTGTTTCTACCCAGGTCCCGTTTCACCACCCTCTATATTATTCATTATATTTTCTATTGTTTCTGCCCAGGTCCTCTATTACCACCCCCTAAAAATTCATTATATTTTCTATAGTTTCTACCCAGGTCCCGTTTCACCACCCTCTATATTATTCATTATATTTTCTATTGTCTCTGTCCAGGTCCCCTTTTACCTCACCCTATATAATTCATTATATTTTCTATTGTTTCTGCCCAGGTCACCTTTTACCACCCTTATATAATTCATTATATTTTCTATTGTTTCTGCCCACGTCCCCTTTTACCACCCTCTATATAATTCATTATGTTATCTATTGTTCCTGACCAGGCCCACTTTCACCACCCCCTATATAATTCAATATATTTTCTATTGTTTCAGCCCAGTTCTCCTTTTACCAACCCCTATGTAGTTCATTATATTTTCTATTGTTTCTGCCCAGGTCCCCTTTTACACCCCCTTATATTATTCATTATAATTTATATTTTTTCTACCCAGGTCCCCATTAACAACCCTCTATAAAATACATTATATTTTCTGTTGTTTCTGCCCAGGTACCCTACTACCACGCATTATATAATTAATTATATTTTCTATTGTTTCTGCCCAGGTCCCCTTTTACTACCCCCTATAAAATTCATTATAGTTTCTGTTTTTTCTGCTGAGGTCCCCTTTTACCACCCCCGATAAAATTCATTATATTTTCTGTTTTTTCTGTCGAGGTCCCTTTTTACCACCCTCTATATAATTCATTATATTTTCAATTGTGTCAGCCCAGGTCCTCTTTTACCACGCCCTGTTTAATTCATTATATTTTCTTTTGTCTCTGTCCAGGTCCCTTTTTACCACCCCCTATAAAATTCATTATATTTTCTGTTGATGCTGTCCAGGTCCCCTTTTACCACCCCCTATAAAATTCATTATATTTTCTATTGTTTCTACCCAGGTCCCGTTTCGCCACCCTCTATATTATTCATTATATTTTCTGTTGTTTCTCTCCAGGTCCCCTTTTACCACCCCCTATAAAAATTTTTTTATTTTCTATTGTTTCTACCGAGGTCCCGTTTCACCACCCTCTATATTATTCTTTATATTTTCTATTGTTTCTGCCCTGGTCCCCTTTTTCCACCCCCTATAAAATTCATTATATTTTCTATAGTTTCTACCCAGGTCCCGTTTCACCACCCTCTATATTATTCATTATATTTTCTATTGTCTCTGTCCAGGTCCCCTTTTACCTCACCCTATATAATTCATTATATTTCTATTGTTTCTGCCCAGGTCCCCTTTTACCACCCTTATATAATTCATTATATTTTCTATTGTTTCTGCCCACGTCCCCTTTTACCACCCTCTATATAATTCATTATGTTATCTATTGTTCCTGCCCAGGCCCACTTTCACCACCCCCCATTTTATTCAATATATTTTCTATTGTTTCAGCCCAGTTCTCCTTTTACCAACCCCTATGTAGTTCATTATATTTTCTATTGTTTCTGCCCAGGTCCCCTTTTACACCCCCTTATATTATTCATTATAATTTCTATTTTTTCTACCCAGGTCCCCATTAACAACCCTCTATAAAATACATTATATTTTCTGTTGTTTCTGCACAGGTACCCAACTACCACGCATTATATAATTAATTGTATTTTCTATTGTTTCTGCCCAGGTCCCCTTTTACTACCCCCTATAAAATTCATTATAGTTTCTGTTTTTTCTGCTGAGGTCCCCTTTTAACACCCCCGATAAAATTCATTATATTTTCTGTTTTTTCTGTCCAGGTCCCTTCTTACCACCCTCTATATAATTCATTATATTTTCAATTGTGTCAGCCCAGGTCCTCTTTTACCACGCCCTGTTTAATTCATTATATTTTCTGTTGTCTCTGTCCAGGTCCTTTTACCACCCCCTATAAAATTCATTATATTTTCTGTTGTTGCTGTCCAGGTCCCCTTTTACCACCTTCTATAAAATTCATTATATTTTCTATTGTTTCTACCCAGGTCCCGTTTCGCCACCCTCTATATTATTCATTATATTTTCTGTTGTTTCTCTCCAGGTCCCCTTTTACCACCCCCTATAAAATTCTTTTTATTTTCTATTGTTTCTACCGAGGTCCCGTTTCACCACCATCTGTATTATTCTTTATATTTTCTATTGTTTCTGCCCTGGTCCCCTTTTTCCACCCCCTATAAAATTCATTATATTTTCTATAGTTTCTACCCAGGTCCCGTTTCACCACCCTCTATATTATTCATTATATTTTCTATTGTCTCTGTCCAGGTCCCCTTTTACCTCACCCTATATAATTCATTATATTTCTATTGTTTCTGCCTTGTCCCCTTTTACCACCCTTATATAATTCATTATATTTTCTATTGTTTCTGCCCACGTCCCCTTTTACCACCCCCTATAGAATTCATTATATTTTCTATTGTTTCTTCCCAGGTCCCCTTTTACACCCCCTTATATTATTCATTATAATTTCTATTTTTTCTACCCAGGTCCCCATTAACCATCCTCTATAAAATTCATTATATTTTCTGTAGTTTCTGCCCAGGTCCCCTTCTACCACCCATTATATAATTCATTATATTTTCTATTATTCCTGCCCAGGTCCCCTTTTAACACCCTATATATAATTTATTTTATTTTCTATTGTTTCTGCCGAGGTCCCCTTTTACCACCCCCTAAATAATTCGTTATAATTTCTGTTGTTTCTGTCCAGGTCCCTTTTTACCACCCCCTATAAAATTCATTATATTTTCTGTTGTTTCTAACCAGGTCCCCATTTACCACTCTCTATATAATTCATTATATTTTCTATTGTTTCTGCCCAGGACCCCTTTTACTACCCCCTATATAATTCAATATATTTTCTATTGTTTCAGCCCAGTTCTCCTTTTACCAACCCCTATGTAGTTCATTATATTTTCTATTGTTTCTGCCCAGGTCCCCTTTTACACCCCCTTATATTATTCATTATAATTTCTATTTTTTCTACCCAGGTCCCCATTAACAACCCTCTATAAAATACATTATATTTTCTGTTGTTTCTGCCCAGGTACCCAACTACCACGCATTATATAGTTAATTATATTTTCTATTGTTTCTGCCCAGGTTCCCTTTTACTACCCCCTATAAAATTCATTATAGTTTCTGTTTTTTCTGCTGAGGTCCCCTTTTAACACCCCCTAAAAAATTCGTTATATTTTCTGTTGTTTCTGTCCAGGTCTCTTTTTACCACCCCCGATAAAATTCATTATATTTTCTGTTTTTTCTGTCCAGGTCCCTTCTTACCACCCTCTATATAATTCATTATATTTTCAATTGTGTCAGCCCAGGTCCTCTTTTACCACGCCCTGTTTAATTCATTATATTTTCTGTTGTCTCTGTCCAGGTCCCTTTTTACCACCCCCTATAAAATTCATTATATTTTCTGTTGTTGCTGTCCAGGTCCCCTTTTACCACCCCCTATAAAATTCATTATATTTTCTATTGTTTCTACCCAGGTCCCGTTTCGCCACCCTCTATATTATTCATTATATTTTCTGTTGTTTCTCTCCAGGTCCCCTTTTACCACCCCCTATAAAATTCTTTTTTTTTCTATTGTTTCTACCCAGGTCCCGTTTCACCACCCTCTATATTATTCTTTATATTTTCTATTGTTTCTGCCCTGGTCCCCTTTTTCCACCCCCTATAAAATTCATTATATTTTCTATAGTTTCTACCCAGGTCCCGTTTCACCACCCTCTATATTATTCATTATATTTTCTATTGTCTCTGTCCAGGTCACCTTTACCTCACCCTATATAATTCATTATATTTCTATTGTTTCTGCCCAGGTCCCCTTTTACCACCCTTATATAATTCATTATATTTTCTATTTTTTCTGCCCACATCCCCTTTCACCACCCCCTATATAATTTAATATATTTTCTATTGTTTCAGCCCAGTTCTCCTTTTACCAACCCCTATGTAGTTCATTATATATTCTATTGTTTCTGCCCAGGTCCCCTTTTACCACCCCCTATATAATTCCTTATATTTTCTATTGTTTCTGTCCAGGTCCCCTTTTACCTTCCCCTATATAATTCATTATATTTTATATTGTTTCTGCCCAGGTCCCCTTTCACCACCACCTATAGAGTTCATTATATTATCTATTGTTTCTCCACAGGTCCCCTTTTATGACCCCCTATAGAATTCATTATATTTTCTATTGTTTCTTCCCAGGTCCCCTTTTACACCCCCTTATATTATTCATTATAATTTCTATTTTTTCTACCCAGGTCCCCATTAACCACCCTCTATAAAATTCATTATATTTTCTGTAGTTTCTGCCCAGGTCCCCTTCTACCACCCATTATATAATTCATTATATTTTCTATTATTCCTGCCCAGGTCCCCTTTTAACACCCTATATATAATTAATTTTATTTTCTATTGTTTCTGCCGAGGTCCCCTTTTACCACCCCCTAAATAATTCGTTATAATTTCTGTTGTTTCTGTCCAGGTCCCTTTTTACCACCCCCTATAAAATTCATTATATTTTCTGTTGTTTCTAACCAGGTCCCCATTTACCACTCTCTATATAATTCATTATATTTTCTATTGTTTCTGCCCAGGACCCCTTTTACTACCCCCTGTTTAATTCATTATATTTTCTGTTGTCTCTGTCCAGGTACCCTTTTACCACCCCCTATAAAATTCATTATATTTTCTATTGTTTCTACCCAGGTCCCGTTTCACCACCTGCTATATTATTCATAGTATTTTCTGTTGTTGCTGACCAGGTCCCCTTTTAGCACCCCCTATAAAATTCATTTTATTTTCTATTGTTTCTAACCAGGTCCCGTTTCACCACATTCTATATTATTCATTATATTTTCTATTGTTTCTGCCCAGGTCCCCTTTAACCATCCCCTATAAAATTCATTATATTTTTTTTGTTTCTACCCAGGTCCCGTTTCACCACCCCCTATAGAATTCATTATATTTTTTATTGTTTCTGCCCAGGTCCCCTTTTACCACCGCCTATAAAAATCATTTTATTTTCTGTTGTTTCTGCCCAGGTCGCCTTTTACCACCCCCTATAAATTGCATCATATTTTCTATTGTTTCTGCCCAGGTCCCCTTTTACCAACCCCTATAGAATTCATTATATTTTCTATTGTTTCTGCCCAGGTCCCCCTTTACCACCCCCTTATTATTCATTATATTTTCGATTGTTTCTGCCCAGGTCCCATTTTAGCACCCCCTAAAAAATTCATTCTATTTTCTATTGTTTCTGCACATATTCCCTTTTACCACCCCCTATATAATTCGTTATATTTTCTGTTGTTTCTGTTCAGGTCCCCTTTTTTCACCCCCCATATAATTCATTATACTTTCTAATGTTTCTGCACAGGTCCCCTTTTACCACCCCCTATATAATTCATTATGTTTTCTATTGTTCCTGCCCAGGTCCCCTTTTACCATCCTTTATATAATTCATTATTTTTTCTGTTGCTTCTGCCCAGGTCCCCTTTTACCAAGCCCTATAAAATTCATTATATTTTCTGTTGTTTCTGCCCAGGTCCCCTTTTACCACCCCCTAAATAATTCATTATATTTTGTATTGTTTCTGCCCAGGTCCCCTTATACCATCCCTTATATAATTCATTATGTTTCCTATTGTTTCTACCCAGGTCCCCTTTTACCGCCCTCTATAAAATTCATTATATTTTCTGTTGTTTCTGCCCAGGTCCCCTTTTACCAACCCCTATATAATTCATTATATTTTCTATTGTTTCTGCCCTGGTCCCCTATTACCACACCCTATGTAGTTCATTATATTTTCTATTGTTTCTGCCCAGGTCCCCTTTTAACTCCCCCTATATAATTCATTATATTTTCTATTGTTTCTGTCCAGGTCCCCTTTCACCACCTCTATATAATTAATTATATTTTCTATGGTTTCTGCCCAGGTCCCCTTTCACCACCCCCTATATATTTCATAATATTTTCTATTGTTTCTGCCCAGGTCCCCTTTTACCACCACCTATATAATTCATTATATTTTCTATTGTTTCAGCCCAGGGCCCCTTTTACCACCTTCTATATAATTCATTATATATTCTATCGTATCTGCCTAGGTCCCCTTTCACCACCCCTTATAAATTTCATTATATTTTCTATGTTTCGCTCCAGGTCCAATTTTACCACTCCTTATAAAATTCCTTATGTTTTCTGTTGTTTCTCTCCAGGTCTCTTTTTACCACCCCTTATATAATTCATTATATTTTCTATTGTTGCTGACCAGGTCCCCTTTTACCACCCCCTATATAATTCATTATATTTTCTATTGTTTCTGCCCAGGTCCCCTTTTACCACCGCCTATAAAAATCATTTTATTTTCTATTGTTTCTGCCCAGGTCGCCTTTTACAACCCCCTATAAAATGCATCATATTTTCTATTGTTTCTGCCCAGGTCCCCTTTTACCAACCCCTATAGAATTCATTATATTTTCTATTGTTTCTGCCCTGGTCCCCTTTTACACCCTCTTATATTATTCATTATAATTTCTATTTTTTCTACCCAGGTCCCCATTAACCACCCTCTATAAAATACATTATATTTTCTGTTTTTTCTGCCCATGTCCCCTACTACCACGCATTATATAATTCATTATATTTTCTATTATTTCTGCCCTGGTCCCCTTTTAACACCCCCTATATAATTAATTATATTTTCTATTGTTTCTGCCCAGCTCCCCTTTTACTACTCCCTATAAAATTCATTATAGTTTCTGTTTTTTCTAGCGACGTCCCCTTTTACCTCCCCCTTAAAAATTCGTTATACTTTCTGTTGTTTCTGTCCAGGTCAGTTTTTACCACCCCCTATAAAATTCATTATATTTTCCGTTTTTTCTGTCCAGGTCCCTTTTTACCACCCTCTATATAATTCATTATATTTTCTATTGTGTCTGCCCAGGTCCTCTTTTACCACCCCCTGTTTAATTCATTATATTTTCTGTTGTCTCTGTCCTGGTCCTTTTTTACCACCCCCTATGAAATTCATTATATTTTCTGTTGTTGCTGTCCATGTCCCCTTCTACAAACCCCAATAAAATTCATTATATTTTCTATTAATTCTACCGAGGTCCCGTTTCACCACCCTCTATATTATTCATTATATTTTCTGTTGTTGCTGTCCAGGTTCCCTTTTAACACCCCCTATAAAATTATTTTTATTTTCTATTGTTTCTTCCCAGGTCCCGTTTCACCACCCTCTGTATTATTCATTATATTTTCTATTGTTTCTGCCCAGGTCCCCTTTACCACCCCCTATAAAATTCAATATATTTTCTATATGTTCGACCCAGGTACCGTTTCACCACCCTCTATATTATTCATTATATTTTCTATTGTCTCTGTCCAGGTCCCCTTTTACCTCACCCTATATAATTCATTATAATTTCTATTGTTTCTGCCCAGGTCCCCTTTTACCAACCCCTATAGAATTCATTATATTTTCTATTATTTCTGCCAGGTCCCCTTTTACCACCCTTATATAATTCATTATATTTTCTATTGTTTCTGCTCAGGTCCCCTTTTACCAACCCCTATAGAATTCATTATATTTTCTATTATTTCTGCCCAGGTCCCCTTTTACACCCCCTTATATTATTCATTATAATTTCTATTTTTTCAACCCAGGTCCCCATTAACCACCCTCTATAAAATTCATTATATTTTCTGTTGTTTCTGCCCAGGTCCCCTTTTACCAGCCCCTATAAAATTCATTATATTTTCTATAGTTTCTACCCGGGTCCCGTTTCACCACCCTCTATATTATTCATTACATCTTCTATTGTCTCTGTCCAGGTCCCCTTTTACCTCACCCTATATAATTCATTATATTTTCTATTGTTTCTGCCCAGGTCCCCTTTTACCACCCTTATATAATTCATTATATTTTCTATTGTTTCTGCTCAGGTCCCCTTTTACACCCCCTATATAAGTCATTATATTTTCTATTGTTTCTGCCCAGGTCCCCTATTAGCACCCCCTATAAAATTAATTATATATCTATTGTTTCTGCCCAGGTCCCCTTTTACCACTCCCTATAAAATTCATTATATTTTCTATTGTTTCTGCCCAGGTCTCCTTTTACCACCCCCTATATAATTAATTATATTTTCTGTTGTTTCTGTCCAGGTCCCCTTTTACACCCCCTTATATTATTCATTATATTTTCTATTTTTTCTACCCAGGTCCCCATTAATCACCCTCTATAAAATTCATTATATTTTCTGTTGTTTCTCCCCAGGTCCCCTTCTACCACCCATTATATAATTCATTATATTTTCTATTATTCCTGCCCAGGCCCCCTTTTAACACCCTCTATATAATTAATTATATTTTCTATTGTTTCGGCCCAGGTCCCCTTTTACTACCCACTATAAATTTCATTATAGTTTCTGTTGTTTCTGCCGAGGTCCCCTTTTACCACTTCCTAAATAATTCGATATATTTTCTGTTGTTTCTGTCCAGGTCTCTTTTTACCACCCCCTATAAAATTCATTATATTTTCTGTTGTTTCCTTCCAGGTTTTCTTTTACCACTCTCCAAATAATTCATTATATTTTCTATTGTTTCTGCCCAGGACCCCATTTACCACACCCTATAAAATTCATTATATTTTCTGTTGTTTCTCCCCAGGTCCCCTTCTACCACCCATTATATAATTCATTATATTTTCTATTATTCCTGCCCACTTCCCCTTTTAACACCCTCTATATAATTAATTATATTTTCTATTGTTTCGGCCCGGGTTCCATTTACTACCCACTATAAAATTCATTATATTTTCTGTTGTTTCCCCCGTGGTCCCCTTTTACCACCCCCTAAATAATTCGATATATTTTCTGTTGTCTCTGTCCAGGTCCCCTTTTACCACCCCCTATAAAATTCTTTATATTTTTTTTTGTTGCTACCCAGGTCCCGTTTCACCACCCTCTATATTATTCATTATATTTTCTATTGTCTCTGACCAGGTCCCCTTTTACCTCACCCTATATAATTCATCATATTTTCGATTGTATCTGCCCAGGTCCCCTTTACCACCCTTATATAATTCATTATATATTCTGTTGTTTCTGTCCAGGTCCCCTTTTACCACACACTATATAATTCATTATATTTTCTATTGTTTCTGCCCAGGTCCTCTTTTACCAGCCTCAATATTATTCATTATATTTTCTATTGTTTCCGCACAGGTCCCCTTTTACCACCCCCGTATTATTCATTATATTTTCTATTGTTTCTGCCCAGGTCCTCTTTTACCAGCCTCAATATTATTCATTATATTTTCTATTGTTTCCGCACAGGTCCCCTTTTACCACCCCCGTATTATTCATTATATTTTCTATTGTTTCTGCCCAGGTCCCCTTTTACCACCCCCTATAAAATTCACTATATTTTCTATTGTTTCTACCCAGGTCCCCTTTTACCACCTTATATATAATTCATTATATTCCCTATTCTTTCTACCCAGGTTCCCTTTTACCACCCTCTATATAATTCTTTATATTTTCCATTGTTTCTGCTCAGGTCCCCTTTTACCACCCTCTCTATAATTCATTATATTTTCTGTTGTTTCTGTCCAGGTCCCCTTTTACCACCCCCTATATAATTCGTTATATTTTCTGTTGTTTCTGTCCAGGTCCACTTTTTCACCCCCTATATAATTCATTTTATTTTCTAATGTTTCTGCACAGGTACCCTTTTACAACCCCCTATATAATTCATTATGTTTTCTATTGTTCCTGCCCAGGTCCCCTTTTACCATCCCTTATATAATTCATTATTCTTCTGTTGTTTCTGCCCAGGTCCCCTACTACCACGCATTATATAATTAATTATATTTTCTATTGTTTCTGCCCAGGTCCCCATTTTCTACCCCCTATAAAATTCATTATAGTTTTTTTGCCGAGGTCCCCTTTTACCACCCCCTAAAAATTCGTTATATTTTCTGTTGTTTCTGTCCAGGTCTCTTTTTAGCACCCCCTATAAAATTCATTATATTTTCTGTTCTTTCTGTCCAGGTCCCCTTTTTACCACCCTCTATATAATTCATTATATTTTCTATTGTGTCAGCCCAGGTCCTCTTTTACCACCCCCTGTTTAATTCATTATATTTTCTGTTGTCTCTGTCCAGGTCCCTTTTTACCACCCCCTAAAAAATTCATTATATTTTCTGTTGTTGCTGTTCAGGTCCCATTTTACCACCCCCTATAAAATTCATTATATTTTCTATTGTTGCTACCCAGGTCCCGTTTCACCACCCTCTATATTATTCATTATATTTTCTGTTGTTGCTCTGCAGGTCCCCTTTTACCTGCCCCTATAAAATTCTTTTTATTTTCTATTGTTTCTACCCAGGTCCCGTCTCTCCACCCTCTATATTATTCATTATATTTTCTATTGTTTCTGCCCAGGTCCCCTTTTACCAGCCTTTATAATTCATTATATTTTCTAATATTTCCGCCCAGGTCCCCTTTTACCACCCCCTATATAATTCATTATATTTTCTGTTGTTTCTGCCCAGGTCCCCTTTTACACCCCCTTTATTATTCATTATATTTTCTATTTTTTCTACCCAGGTCCCCATTAACCACCCTCTATAAAATTCATTATATTTTCTGTTGTTTCTGCCCAGGTCCCCTTCTACCACCCATTATATATTCATTATATTTTCTATTATTCCTGCCTAGGTCCCCTTTTAACACCCTCTATATAATTCATTATATTTTCTAATATTTCCGCCCAGGTCCCCTTTTACCACCCCCTATATAATTCATTATATTTTCTGTTGTTTCTGCCCAGGTCCCCTTTTACACCCCCTTTATTATTCATTATATTTTCTATTTTTTCTACCCAGGTCCCCATTAACCACCCTCTATAAAATTCATTATATTTTCTGTTGTTTCTGCCCAGGTCCCCTTCTACCACCCATTATATATTCATTATATTTTCTATTATTCCTGCCCAGGTCCCCTTTTAACACCCTCTATATAATTAATTATATTTTCTATTGTTTCGGCCCAGGTCCCCTTTTACTACCCACTATAAAATTCATTATAATTTCTGTTGTTTCTGCCGAGGTCCCCTTTTACCACCCCCTAAATAATTCGTTATATATTCTGTTGTTTCTGTCCAGGCCCCTATTTACCACCCCCTATAAAATTCATAATATTTTCCATAGTTTCTTCCCAGGTCCCGTTTCACCACCCTCTATATAATTCATTATATTTTCTATTGTTTCTGCCCAGGACCCGTTTACCACCCCCTGTTTAATTCATTGCATTTTCTGTTGTCTCTGTCAAGGTCCCCTTTACCACCCCCAATAAAATTCATTATATTTTTTTTGTTTATACCCAGGTCCCGTTTCACCAGCCTCTATATTATTCATTATATTTTATATTGTCTCTGTCCAGGTCCACTTTTACCTCACCCTATATAATTCATTATATTTGCGATTGTTTCTGCCCAGGTCCCATTTTACCACCCTTATATAATTCATTATATTATCTATTGTTTCTGCTCAGGTCCCCTTTTACCAGCCTCTATATAATTCATTATTTTTTCTGTAGTTTCTGCCCAGGTCCCCTTTTACCAAGCCCTATAAAATTGATTATATTTTCTGTTGTTTCTGCACAGGTCCCCCTTTACCACCCCCTATATAATTCATTATGTTTTCTATTGTTCCTGCCCAGGTCCCCTTTTACCATCCTTTATATAATTCATTATTTTTTCTGTTGTTTCTGCCCAGGTCCCCTTTTACCAAGCCCTATAAAATTCATTATATTTTCTGTTGTTTCTGCCCAGGTCCCCTTTTACCACCCCCTAAATAATTCATTATATTTTGTATTGTTTCTGCCCAGGTCCCCTTATACCATCCCTTATATAATTCATTATGTTTCCTATTGTTTCTACCCAGGTCCCCTTTTACCGCCCTCTATAAAATTCAATATATTTTCTGTTGTTTCTGCCCAGGTCCCCTTTTACCAACCCCTATATAATTCATTATATTTTCTATTGTTTCTGCCCTGGTCCCCTATTACCACACCCTATGTAGTTCATTATATTTTCTATTGTTTCTGCCCAGGTCCCCTTTTACCTCCCCCTATATAATTCATTATATTTTCTATTGTTTCTGTCCAGGTCCCCTTTCACCACCTCTATATAATTAATTATATTTTCTATGGTTTCTGCCCAGGTCCCCTTTCACCACCCCCTATATATTTCATAATATTTTCTATTGTTTCTGCCCAGGTCCCCTTTTACCACCACCTATATAATTCATTATATTTTCTATTGTTTCAGCCCAGGGCCCCTTTTACCACCTTCTATATAATTCAGTATATATTCTATCGTATCTGCCTAGGTCCCCTTTCACCACCCCTTATAAATTTCATTATATTTTCTATGTTTCGCTCCAGGTCCCATTTTACCACTCCTTATAAAATTCCTTATGTTTTCTGTTGTTTCTCTCCAGGTCTCTTTTTACCACCCCTTATATAATTCATTATATTTTCTATTGTTTCTGACCAGGTCCCCTTTTAGCACCCCCTATATAATTCATTATATTTTCTATTGTTTCTGCCCAGGTCCCCTTTTACCACCGCCTATAAAAATCATTTTATTTTCTATTGTTTCTGCCCAGGTCGCCTTTTACAACCCCCTATAAAATGCATCATATTTTCTATTGTTTCTGCCCAGGTCCCCTTTTACCAACCCCTATAGAATTCATTATATTTTCTATTTTTTCTGCCCAGGTCCCCTTTTACACCCTCTTATATTATTCATTATAATTTCTATTTTTTCTACCCAGGTCCCCATTAACCACCCTCTATAAAATACATTATATTTTCTGTTTTTTCTGCCCATGTCCCCTACTACCACGCATTATATAATTCATTATATTTTCTATTATAACTGCCCTGGTCCCCTTTTAACACCCCCTATATAATTAATTATATTTTCTATTGTTTCTGCCCAGCTCCCCTTTTACTACTCCCTATAAAATTCATTATAGTTTCTGTTTTTTCTACCGACGTCCCCTTTTACCACCCCCTTAAAAATTCGTTATATTTTCTGTTGTTTCTGTCCAGGTCACTTTATACCACCCCCTATAAAATTCATTATATTTTCCGTTTTTTTCTGTCCAGGTCCCTTTTTACCACCCTCTATATAATTCATTATATTTTCTATTGTGTCTGCCCAGGTCCTCTTTTATCACCCCCTGTTTAATTCATTATATGTTCTGTTGTCTCTGTCCAGGTCCCTTTTTACCACCCCCTATGAAATTCATTATATTTTCTGTTGTTGCTGTTCATGTCCCCTTCTACAAACCCCAATAAAATTCATTATATTTTCTATTGTTTCTACCCAGGTCCCGTTTCACCACCCTCTATATTATTCATTATATTTTCTGTTGTTGCTGTCCAGGTTCCCTTTTACCACCCCCTATAAAATTATTTTTATTTTCTATTGTTTCTACCCAGGTCCCGTTTCACCACCCTCTATATTATTCATTATATTTTCTATTGTTTCTGCCCAGGTCCCCTTTACCACCCCCTATAAAATTCATTATATTTTCTATATGTTCGACCCAGGTACCGTTTCACCACCCTCTATATTATTCATTATATTTTCTATTGTCACTGTCCAGGTCCCCTTTTACCTCACCCTATATAATTCATTATAATTTCTATTGTTTCTGCCCAGGTCCCCTTTTACCAACCCCTATAGAATTCATTATATTTTCTATTATTTCTGCCCAGGTCCCCTTTTACCACCCTTATATAATTCATTATATTTTCTATTGTTTCTGCTCAGGTCCCCTTTTACCAACCCCTATAGAATTCATTATATTTTCTATTATTTCTGCCCAGGTCCCCTTTTACACCCCCTTATATTATTCATTATAATTTCTATTTTTTCTACCCAGGTCCCCATTAACCACCCTCTATAAAATTCATTATATTTTCTGTTGTTTCTGCCCAGGTCCCCTTTTACCAGCCCCTATAAAATTCATTATATTTTCTATAGTTTCTACCCGGGTCCCGTTTCACCACCCTCTATATTATTCATTACATTTTCTATTGTCTCTGTCCAGGTCCCCTTTTACCTCACCCTATATAATTCATTATATTTTCTATTGTTTCTGCCCAGGTCCCCTTTTACCACCCTTATATAATTCATTATATTTTCTATTGTTTCTGCTCAGGTCCCCTTTTACCACCCCCTATATAAGTCATTATATTTTCTATTGTTTCTGCCCAGGTCCCCTATTAGCACCCCCTATAAAATTAATTATATATCTATTGTTTCTGCCCAGGTCCCCTTTTACCACTCCCTATAAAATTCATTATATTTTCTATTGTTTCTGCCCAGGTCTCCTTTTACCACCCCCTATATAATTAATTATATTTTCTGTTGTTTCTGTCCAGGTCCCCTTTTACACCCCCTTATATTATTCATTATATTTTATATTTTTTCTACCCAGGTCCCCATTAATCACCCTCTATAAAATTCATTACATTTTCTGTTGTTTCTCCCCAGGTCCCCTTCTACCACCCATTATATAATTCATTATATTTTCTATTATTCCTGCCCAGGCCCCCATTTACCACACCCTATAAAATTCATTATATTTTCTATTGTTTCTACCCAGGTTCCGTTTCACCACCCTCTATATTATTCATTATATTTTCTGTTGTGGCTCTGCAGGTCCCCTTTTACCTGCCCCTAAAAAATTCTTGTTATTTTCTATTGTTTCTACCCAGGTCCCGTCTCTCCACCCTCTATATTATTCATTATATTTTCTATTGTTTCTGCCCAGGTCCCCTTTTACCAGCCTTTATAATTCATTATATTTTCTAATATTTCCGCCCAGGTCCCCTTTTACCACCCCCTATATAATGCATTATATTTTCTGTTGTTTCTGCCCAGGTCCCCTTTTACACCCCCTTTATTATTCATTATATTTTCTATTTTTTCTACCCAGGTCCCCATTAACCACCCTCTATAAAATTCATTATATTTTCTGTTGTTTCTGCCCAGGTCCCCTTCTACCACCCATTATATATTCATTATATTTTCTATTATTCCTGCCCAGGTCCCCTTTTAACACCCTCTATATAATTCATTATATTTTCTAATATTTCCGCCCAGGTACCCTTTTACCACCCCCTATATAATTCATTATATTTTCTGTTGTTTCTGCCCAGGTCCCCTTTTACACCCCCTTTATTATTCATTATATTTTCTATTTTTTCTACCCAGGTCCCCATTAACCACCCTCTATAAAATTCATTATATTTTCTGTTGTTTCTGCCCAGGTTCCCTTCTACCACCCATTATATATTCATTATATTTTTTATTATTCCTGCCCAGGTCCCCTTTTAACACCCTCTATATAATTAATTATATTTTCTATTGTTTCGGCCCAGGTCCCCTTCTCCTACCCACTATAAAATGCATTATAATTTCTGTTGTTTCTGCCGAGGTCCCCTTTTACCACCCCCTAAATAATTCGTTATATATTCTGTTGTTTCTCTCCAGGTCTCTATTTACCACCCCCTATAAAATTCATTATATTTTCCATAGTTTCTTCCCAGGTCCCGTTTCACCACCCTCTATATAATTCATTATATTTTCTATTGTTTCTGCCCAGGACCCTTTTACCACCCTCTGTTTAATTCATTACATTTTCTGTTGTCTCTGTCCAGGTCCCCTTTACCACCCCCAATAAAATTCATTATATTTTCTATTGTTTCTACCCAGGTCCCGTTTCACCACCCTCTATATTATTCATTATATTTTCTGTTGTTGCTGTCCAGGTCCACTTAATCACCCCCTATAAAATTCATTTTATTTTCTACTGTTTCTAATCACGTCCCGTTTCACCACCCTCTATATTATTCATTATATTTTCTATTGTTTCTGCGCAGGTCCCCTTTTACCACCCCCTATAAAATTCATTACAGTTTCTTTTGTTTCTACCCAGGTCCCGTTTCACCAGCCTCTATATTATTCATTATATTTTATATTGTCTCTGTCCAGGTCCACTTTTACCTCACCCTATATAATTCATTATATTTGCGATTGTTTCTGCCCAGGTCCCATTTTACCACCCTTATATAATTCATTATATTATCTATTGTTTCTGCTCAGGTCCCCTTTTACCAGCCTCTATATAATTCATTATTTTTTCTGTTGTTTCTGCCCAGGTCCCCTTTCACCATGCCCTATAAAATTGATTATATTTCCTGTTGTTTCTGCACAGGTCCCCTTTTACCACCCCCTATATAATTCATTATGTTTTCTATTGTTCCTGCCCAGGTCCCCATTTACCATCCTTTATATAATTCATTATTTTTTCTGTTGTTTCTGCCCAGGTCCCCTTTTACCAAGCCCTATAAAATTCATTATATTTTCTGTTGTTTCTGCCCAGGTCCCCTTTTACCACCCCCTAAATAATTCATTATATTTTGTATTGTTTCTGCCCAGGTCCCCTTATACCATCCCTTATATAATTCTTTATGTTTCCTATTGTTTCTACCCAGGTCCCCTTTTACCGCCCTCTATAAAATTCATTATATTTTCTGTTGTTTCTGCCCAGGTCCCCTTTTACCAACCCCTATATAATTCATTATATTTTCTATTGTTTCTGCCCTGGTCCCCTATTACCACACCCTATGTAGTTCATTATATTTTCTATTGTTTCTGCCCAGGTCCCCGTTTACCTCCCCCTATATAATTCATTATATTTTCTATTGTTTCTGTCCAGGTCCCCTTTCACCACCTCTATATAATTAATTATATTTTCTATGGTTTCTGCCCAGGTCCCCTTTCACCACCCCCTATATATTTCATAATATTTTCTATTGTTTCTGCCCAGGTCCCCTTTTACCACCACCTATATAATTCATTATATTTTCTATTGTTTCAGCCCAGGGCCCCTTTTACCACCTTTTATATAATTCATTATATATTCTATCGTATCTGCCTAGGTCCCCTTTCACCACCCCTTATAAATTTCATTATATTTTCTATGTTTCGCTCCAGGTCCCATTTTACCACTCCTTATAAAATTCCTTATGTTTTCTGTTGTTTCTCTCCAGGTCTCTTTTTACCACCCCTTATATAATTCATTATATTTTCTATTGTTTCTGACCAGGTCCCCTTTTACCACCCCCTATATAATTCATTATAGTTTTTATTGTTTCTGCCCAGGTCCCCTTTTACCACCGCCTATAAAAATCATTTTATTTTCTATTGTTTCTGCCCAGGTCGCCTTTTACAACCCCCTATAAAATGCTTCATATTTTCTATTGTTTCTGCCCAGGTCCCCTTTTACCAACCCCTATAGAATTCATTATATTTTCTATTGTTTCTGCCCAGGTCCCCTTTTACACCCTCTTATATTATTCATTATAATTTCTATTTTTTCTACCCAGGTCCCCATTAACCACCCTCTACAAAATACATTATATTTTCTGTTTTTTCTGCCCATGTCCCCTACTACCACGCTTTATATAATTCATTATATTTTCTATTATTTCTGCCCTGGTCCCCTTTTTACACCCCCTATATAATTAATTATATTTTCTATTGTTTCTGCCCAGCTCCCCTTTTACTACTCCCTATAAAATTCATTATAGTTTCTATTTTTTCTACCGACGTCCCCTTTTACCACCCCCTTAAAAATTCGTTATATTTTCTGTTGTTTCTGTCCAGGTCACTTTTTACCACCCTCTATAAAATTCATTGTATTTTCCGTTTTTTCTGTCCAGGTCCCGTTTTACCACCCTCTATATAATTCATTATATTTTTTTATGTGTCTGCCCAGGTCCTCATTTACCACCCCCTGTTTAATTCATTATATTTTCTGTTGTCTCTGTCCAGGTCCCTTTTTACCACCCCCTATGAAATTCATTATATTTTCTGTTGTTGCTGTCCATGTCCCCTTCTACAAACCCCAATAAAATTCATTATATTTTCTATTGTTTCTACCCAGGTCCCGTTTCACCACCCTCTATATTATTCATTATATTTTCTGTTGTTGCTGTCCAGGTTCCCTTTTACCACCCCCTATAAAATTATTTTTATTTTCTATTGTTTCTACCCAGGTCCCGTTTCACCACCCTCTATATTATTAATTATATTTTCTATTGTTTCTTCCCAGGTCCCCTTTACCACCCCCTATAAAATTCATTATATTTTCTATATGTTCGACCCAGGTACCGTTTCACCACCCTCTATATTATTCATTATATTTTCTATTGTCTCTGTCCAGGTCCCCTTTTACCTCACCCTATATAATTCATTATAATTTCTATTGTTTCTGCCCAGGTCCCCTTTTACCAACCCCTATAGAATTCATTATATTTTCTATTATTTCTGCCCAGGTCCCCTTTTACCACCCTTATATAATTCATTATATTTTCTATTGTTTCTGCTCAGGTCCCCTTTTACCAACCCCTATAGAATTCATTATATTTTCTATTATTTCTGCCCAGGTCCCCTTTTACACCCCCTTATATTATTCATTATAATTTCTATTTTTTCTACCCAGGTCCCCATTAACCACCCTCTATAAAATTCATTATATTTTCTGTTGTTTCTGCCCAGGTCCCCTTTTACCAGCCCCTATAAAATTCATTATATTTTCTATAGTTTCTACCCGGGTCCCGTTTCACCACCCTCTATATTATTCATTACATTTTCTATTGTCTCTGTCCAGGTCCCCTTTACCTCACCCTATATAATTCATTATATTTTCTATTGTTTCTGCCCAGGTCCCCTTTTACCACCCTTATATAATTCATTATATTTTCTATTGTTTCTGCTCAGGTCCCCTTTTACCACCCCCTATATAAGTCATTATATTTTCTATTGTTTCTGCCCAGGTCCCCTATTAGCATCCCCTATAAAATTAATTATATATCTATTGTTTCTGCCCAGGTCCCCTTTTACCACCCCCTATAAAATTCATTATATTTTCTGTTGTTTCCTTCCAGGTTTTCTTTTACCACTCTCCATATATTTCATTATATTTTCTATTGTTTCTGCCCAGGATCCCATTTACCACACCCTATAAAATTCATTATATTTTCTGTTGTTTCTCCCCAGGTCCCCTTCTACCACCCATTATATAATTCATTATATTTTCTATTATTCCTGCCCACTTCCCCTTTTAACACCCTCTATATAATTAATTATATTTTCTATTGTTTCGGCCCGGGTTCCTTTTACTACCCACTATAAAATTCATTATAGTTTCTGTTGTTTCCCCCGTGGTCCCCTTTTACCACCCCCTAAATAATTCGATATATTTTCTGTTGTCTCTGTCCAGGTCCCCTTTTACCACCCCCTATAAAATTCTTTATATTTTTTTTTGTTGCTACCCAGGTCCCGTTTCACCACCCTCTATATTATTCATTATATTTTCTATTGTCTCTGACCAGGTCCCCTTTTACCTCACCCTATATAATTCATCATATTTTCGATTGTTTCTGCCCAGGTCCCCTTTACCACCCTTATATAATTCATTATATTTTCTGTTGTTTCTGTCCAGGTCCCCTTTTACCACACACTATACAATTCATTATATTTTCTATTGTTTCTGCCCAGGTCCTCTTTTACCAGCCTCAATATTATTCATTATATTTTCTATTGTTTCTGCCCATGTCCCCTTTTACCACCCCCTATATAATTCGTTATATTTTCTGTTGTTTCTGTCCAGGTAAAATTTTTTCAACCCCTATATAATTCATTATATTTTCTAATGTTTCTGCACAGGTACCCTTTTACAACCCCCTATATGATTCATTATGTTTTCTATTGTTCCTGCCCAGGTCCCCTTTTACCATCCCTTATATAATTCATTATTCTTCTGTAGTTTCTGCCCAGGTCCCCTACCACCACGCATTATATAATTAATTATATTTTCTATTGTTTCTGCCCAGGTCCCCATTTTCTACCCCCTATAAAATTCATTAATTTTTTTTTGCCGAGGTCCCCTTTTACCACAACCTAATAATTCGTTATATTTTCTGTTGTTTCTGTCCAGGTCTCTTTTTAGCACCCCCTATAAAATTCATTATATTTTCTGTTCTTTCTGTCCAGGTCCCTTTTTACCACCCTCTATATAATTCATTATATTTTCTGTTGTTTCTGCCCAGGTCCCCTTCTACCACCCATTATATATTCATTATAATTTCTATTATTCCTGCCCAGGTCCCCTTTTAACACCCTCTATATAATTCATTATATTTTCTAATATTTCCGCCCAGGTCCCCTTTTACCACCCCCTATATAATTCATTATATTTTCTGTTGTTTCTGCCCAGGTCCCCTTTTACACCCCCTTTATTATTCATTATATTTTCTATTTTTTCTACCCAGGTCCCCATTAACCACCCTCTATAAAATTCATTATATTTTCTGTTGTTTCTGCCCAGGTCCCCTTCTACCACCCATTATATATTCATTATATTTTCTATTATTCCAACCCAGGTCCCCTTTTAACACCCTCTATATAATTAATTATATTTTCTATTGTTTCGGCCCAGGTCCCCTTTTACTACCCACTATAAAATTCATTATAATTTCTGTTGTTTCTGCCGAGGTCCCCTTTTACCACCCCCCAAATAATTCGTTATATATTCTGTTGTTTCTGTCCAGGTCCCTATTTACCACCCCCTATAAAATTCATTATATTTTCCATAGTTTCTTCCCAGGTCCCGTTTCACCACCCTCTATATAATTCATTATATTTTCTATTGTTTCTGCCCAGGACCCTTCTACCACCCCCTGTTTAATTCATTACATTTTCTGTTGTCTCTGTCCAGGCCCCTTTACCACCCCCAATAAAATTCATTATATTTTCTATTGTTTCTACCCTGGTCCCGTTTCACCACCCTCTATATTATTCATTATATTTTCTGTTGTTGCTGTCCAGGTCCACTTAATCACCCCCTATAAAATTCATTTTATTTTCTACTGTTTCAAACCAGGTCCCGTTTCACCACCCTCTATATTATTCATTATATTTTCTATTGTTTCTGTGCAGGTCCCCTTTTACCACCCCCTATAAAATTCATTACAGTTTCTTTTGTTTCTACCCAGGTCCCGTTTCACCAGCCTCTATATTATTCATTATATTTTATATTGTCTCTGTCCAGGTCCACTTTTACCTCACCCTATATAATTCATTATATTTGCGATTGTTTCTGCCCAGGTCCCATTTTACCACCCTTATATAATTCATTATATTATCTATTGTTTCAGCTCAGGTCCCCTTTTACCAGCCTCTATTTAATTCATTATTTTTTCTGTTTTTTCTGCCCAGTTCCCCTTTTACCAAGCCCTATAAAATTGATTATATTTTCTGTTGTTTCTGCCCAGGTCCCCTTTTACCATCCCCTATATAATTCATTATATTTTGTATTGTTTCTGCCCAGGTCCCCTTATACCATCCCGTATATAATTCATTATGTTTCCTATTGTTTCTACCCAGGTCCCCTTTTACCACCCTCTATAAAATTCATTATATTTTCTGTTGTTTCTGCCCAGTTCCCCTTTTACCAACCCCTATAGAATTCATTATATTTTCTGTTGTTTCTGCCCATGTCCCCTACTCCCAAGCATTATATAGCTCATTATATTTTCTATTATTTCTGCCTAGGTCCCCTTTTAACACTCTCTATATAATTAATTATAATTTCTAATGTTTCTGCCCAGGTCCCCTTTTAATACCCCCTATAAAATTCCTTATAGTTTCTGTTTTTTCTACCGAGGTCCCCTTTTACAACCCCCTAAAAATTCGTTATATTTTCTGTTGTTTCTGTCCAGGTCTCTTTTTACCACTCCCTATAAAATTCGTTATATTTTCTGTTTTTTCTGTCCAGGTTCCTTTTTACCACCCTCTATATAATTCATTATATTTTCTCTTGTGTCTGCCCAGGTCCTCTTTTACCACACCCTGTTTAATTCATTATATTTTCTGTTGTCTCTGTCCAGGTCCCTTTATACCACCCCCTATAAAATTCATTACATTTTCTGTTGTTGCTGTCCAGGTCCCCTTTTACCACCCCCTATAAAATTCATTATATCTTCTATTGTTTCTACCCAGGTCCCGTTTCACCACCCTCTATATTATTCATTATATTTTCCATTGTTTCTGCCCAGGTCCCCTTAACCACCCCCTATAAAATTCATTATATTTTCTATATTTTCTTCCGAGGTCCCGTTTCACCACTCTCTATATTATTCATTGTATATTCTATTTTCTCTGTCCAGGTCCCCTTTTACCTCACCCTATATAATTCATTATATTTTCTATTGTTTCTGCCCAGGTCCCCTTTTACCACCGTTATATAATTCATTATATTTTCTATTGTTTCTGCCCAGGTCGCCTTTTACCACCCTCTATATAATTCATTATATTATCTATTGTTCCTGCCCAGGTCCTTTTTCACCACCCCCTATATAATTCAATATATTTTCTATTGTTTCAGACCAGTTCTCCTTTTACCTACCCCTACGTAGTTCATTATATTTTCTATTGTTTCTGCCCAGGTCCCCTTTTACCACCCCCTATATAATTTCTTATATCTTCTATTATTTCTGTCCAGGTCCCCTTTTACCTTCCCCTATATAATTCATTATATTTTCTATTGTTTCTGCCCAGGTCCCCTTCCAAAACCACCTATATTGTTCATTATATTATCTATTGTTTCTGCACAGGTCCCCTTTTACCACCCCGTAATATAATTCATTATATTTTCTATTGTTTCTGCCCAGGTCCCCTTTTACCACCTTCTGTATAATTCATTATATTTTCTATCGTATCAGCCTAGGTCCACTGTTACCACCCCTTATAAATTTAGTTATATTTTCTATGTTTCGCTCCAGGTCCACTTTTACCACTCCTTATAAATTTCATTATGATTTCTGTTGTTCCTCTCCAGGTCCCTTTTTACCACCCTTTATACAATTCATTATAATTTCTATTGTTTCTGACCAGGTCCCCTTTTATCACTCCCTATATAATTCATTATATTTTCTATTGTTTCTGCCCAGGTCCCCTTTTACCACCCCCTATAAAATCATTTTATTTTCTGTTGTTTCTGCCCAGATCGCCTTATACCACCCCCTATAAAATGCATCATATTTTCTATTGTTTCTGCCCAGGTCCCCTTTTACCAACCCCTATAGAATTCATCATATTTTCTATTGTTTCTTCACAGGTCCCCTTTTACCCCCCCCCCCTTATATTATTCATTATAACTTCTATTTTTTTCCCAGGTCCCCATTAACCACCCTCTAAAAATTCATTATATGTTCTGTTGTTCCTGCCCAGGTCCCCTTTTACCACCCCCTATAAAATTCATTATATTTTCTATAGTTTCTACCCAGGTCCCGTTTCACCACCCTCTATATTATTCATTATATTTTCTATTGTCTCTGTCCAGGTCCCCTTTTACCTCACCCTATTTAATTCATTATATTTCCTAATATTTCCGCCAAGGTCCCCTTTTACCACCCCCTATATAAGTTATTATAATTTCTATTGTTTCTGCTCAGGTCCCCTTTTAGCACCCCCTATAAAATTAATCATATTTTCTATTGTTTCTGCCCAGGCCTCTTTTACCACCCCCTATAAAATTCATTATATTTTCTATTGTTTCTGCCCAGGTCTCCTTTTACCACCCACTATATAATTCATTATATTTTCTGTTGTTTCTGTCCAGGTCCCCTTTTACATCCCCTTAAATTATTGATTATATTTTCTATTTTTTCTACCCAGGTCCACATTAACCACCCTCTATAAAATTCATTATATTTTCTGTTGTTTCTCCCTAGGTCCCCTTTTACCACCCCCTATAAAATTCATTATATTTTCTATTGTTTCTGCCCATGTCCCCTTTTACCACCCCCTATATAATTCGTTATATTTTCTGTTGTTTCTGTCCAGGTCCCCTTTTTTCACCCCCTATATAATTCATTATATTTTCTAATGTTTCTGCACAGGTCCCCTCTTACCACCCCCTATATAATTCATTATATTTTCTATTGTTTCTTCCCAGGTTCCCTTTTACCACCCCCTATAGAATTCATTATATTTTCTGTTGTTTCTGCCCAGGACCCCTTTTACCTCCCCTTATATAATTCATTATATTTTCTGTTGTTTCTGCCCATGTCCCCTTTTTACCACACGCTATAAAGTTCATTATATTTTCAGTTGTTTCTGCCCAGGTCCCCTTTTACCACCCCCTATATTATTTATTATATTTTCTGTTGTTTCGGTCCGTGTCCCTTTTTACCACCCCCTCAAAAATTCATTATATTTTATGTTGTTTCTGTCCAGGTCCCCTTTTACCACCCCCTATAAAATTCATTATATTTTCTATTGTTTCTACCCAGGCCCCCTTTTACCACCTTCTATATAATTCATTATATTTTCTGTTGTTACTGCCCAGGTCTCCATTTACCACCCTCTATATAATTCATTCTATTTTCTGTTGTTTCTGTCCTGGTCCCCTTTTACCACCCCCTATATTATTCATTATATTTTCTGCTTTTTCTGTCCAGGTCCCCTTTTACCACCCTCTATATAATTCATCATATTTTCTATTATTTCTGCCCATGTCCCCATTTACCACCCCCTGTAGAATTCACTATATTTTCTATTGTTTCTACCCAGGTCCCCTTTTACCATCTTATATAAGATTCATTATATTCCCTATTCTGTATACCCAGGTTCCCTTTTACCACACTCTATATAATTCATTATGTTTTCCATTGCTTCTGCTCAGGTCCCCTTTTACCACCCTCTCTATAATTCATTATATTTTCTGTTGTTTCTGTCCAGGTCCCCTTTTACCACACACTATATAATTCATTATATGTTCTGTTGTTTTTGCCCAGGTCCCCTTTTACCACTCTCTATATAATTCATTATATTTTCTATTGTTTCTGCCCAGGTCCCCTTTTACCACCCCCTATAAAATTCACTCGATTTTCTATTGTTTCTACCAGGTCCCCTTTTACCATCCCTTATATAATTCATCATATTTTCTATTGTATCTGTCCAGGTCTCCATTTACCATCCTCTATATAATTCATTATATTTTCTGTTATTTCTTTCCAGGTCCCCTTTTACCACCCCCTACATAATCCATTATATTTTCTGTTTTTTCTGTCCAGTTCCCCTTTTATCTCCCTCTATATAATTCACTATATTTTCTATTGTTTCTACCCAGGTCCCCTTTTACCACCTTATATATAATTCATTATATTCCCTATTCTTTCTACCCAGGTTCCCTTTTACCACCCTCTATATAATTCATTATATTTTCCATTGCTTCTGCTCAGGTCCCCTTTTACCACCCTCTCTATAATTCATTATATTTTATGTTGTTTCTGTCCAGGTCCCCTCTTACCACACACTATATAATTCATTATATTTTCTGTTGTTTCTGCCCAGGTCCCCTTTTACCACCCTCTATATAATTCATTATATTTTCTATTGTTTCTGCCCAGGTCCCCTTTTACCACCCCCTGTAAAATTCACTCGATTTTCTATTGTTTTTACCAGGTCCCCTTTTACCATCCCTTATATAATTCATCATATTTTCTATTGTATCTGCCCAGGTCTCCATTTACCATCCTCTATATAATTCATTATATTTTCTGTTATTTCCTTCCAGGTCCCCTTTTACCACCCCCTACATAATCCATTGTATTTTCTGTTGTTTCTGCCCATGTCCCCTTTTTACCACACCCTATAAAGTTCATTATATTTTCAGTTGTTTCTGACCAGGTCCCCTTTTACCACCCCCTATATTATTTATTATATTTTCTGTTGTTTCGGTCCATGTCCCTTTTTACCACCCCCTATAAAATTCATGATATTTTATGTTGTTTCTGTCCAGGTCCCCTTTTAGCACCCCCTATAAAATTAATTATATTTTCTATTGTTTCTACCCAGGCCCCCTTTTACCACCTTCTATATAATTCATTATATATTCTATTGTTTCTGCCCAGGTCTCCATTTACCACCCTCTATTAATTCATTCTATTTTCTGTTGTTTCTCTCCTGTTCCCCTTTTACCACCCCCTATATTATTCATTATATTTTCTGTTGTTTCTGTCCAGGTCCCCTTTTACCACCCTCTATATAATTCATCATATTTTCTATTGTTTCTGCCCATGTCCCCTTTTACCACCCCCTATAAAATTCACTATATTTTCTATCGTTTCTGCCCAGGTCTCCTTTTACCACCCCCTATATAATTCATTATATTTTCTGTTGTTTCTGTCCTGGTCCCCTTTTACACCCCCTTATATTACTCATTATATTTTCTATTTTCTCTTCCCAGGTCCATATTAACCACCCTCTATAAAATTCATTATATTTTCTGTTGTTTCTCCCTAGGTCCCCTTTTACCACCCCCTATAAAATTCATTATATTTTCTATTGTTTCTGCCCATGTCCCCTTTTACCACCCCCTATATAATTCGTTATATTTTCTGTTGTTTCTGTCCAGGTCCCCTTTTTTCACCCCCTATATAATTCATTATATTTTCTAATGTTTCTGCACAGGTCCCCTTTTACCACCCCCTATATTATTCATTATATTTTCTATTGTTTCAGCCCAGGTCCCCTTTTACCACCCCTTATAGAATTCATTATATTTTCTATTGTTTCTGCCCAGGTCCCCTTTTACCACCCCCTGTAAAATTCACTCGATTTTCTATTGTTTTTACCAGGTCCCCTTTTACCATCCCTTATATAATTCATCATATTTTCTATTGTATCTGCCCAGGTCTCCATTTACCATCCTCTATATAATTCATTATATTTTCTGTTATTTCCTTCCAGGTCCCCTTTTACCACCCCCTACATAATCCATTGTATTTTCTGTTGTTTCTGCCCATGCCCCCTTTTTACCACACCCTATAAAGTTCATTATATTTTCAGTTGTTTCTGACCAGGTCCCCTTTTACCACCCCCTATATTATTTATTATATTTTCTGTTGTTTCGGTCCATGTCCCTTTTTACCACCCCCTATAAAATTCATTATATTTTATGTTGTTTCTGTCCAGGTCCCCTTTTACCACCCCCTATAAAATTAATTATATTTTCTATTGTTTCTACCCAGGCCCCCTTTTACCACCTTCTATATAATTCATTATATATTCTATTGTTTCTGCCCAGGTCTCCATTTACCACCCTCTATTAATTCATTCTATTTTCTGTTGTTTCTCTCCTGTTCCCCTTTTACCACCCCCTATATTATTCATTATATTTTCTGTTGTTTCTGTCCAGGTTGCCTTTTACCACCCTCTATATAATTCATCATATTTTCTATTGTTTCTGCCCATGTCCCCTTTTACCACCCCCTATAAAATTCACTATATTTTCTATCGTTTCTGCCCAGGTCTCCTTTTACCACCCCTATATAATTCATTATATTTTCTGTTGTTTCTGTCCTGGTCCCCTTTTACACCCCCTTATATTATTCATTATATTTTCTATTTTCTCTTCCCAGGTCCACATTAACCACCCTCTATAAAATTCATTATATTTTCTGTTGTTTCTCCCTAGGTCCCCCTTTACCACCCCCTATAAAATTCATTATATTTTCTATTGTTTCTACCCAGGCCCCCTTTTACCACCTTCTATATAATTCATTATATTTTCTATTGTTTCTGCCCAGGTCTCCATTTACCACCCTCTATATAATTCATTCTATTTTCTGTTGTTTCTGTCCTGGTCCCCTTTTACCACCCCCTATATTATTCATTATATTTTCTGTTGTTTCTGTCCAGGTCCCCTTTTACCACCCTCTATATAATTCATCATATTTTCTATTGTTTCTGCCCATGTCCCCTTTTACCACCCCCTATAAAATTCACTATATTTTCTATTGTTTCTACCCAGGTCCCCTTTTACCACCTTATATATAATTCATTATATTCCCTATTCTTTCTACCCAGGTTCCCTTTTACCACCCTCTATATAATTCTTTATATTTTCCATTGTTTCTGCTCAGGTCCCCTTTTACCACCCTCTCTATAATTCATTATATTTTCTGTTGTTTCTGTCCAGGTCCCCTTTTACCACACACTATATAATTCATTATATTTTCTGTTGTTTCTGCCCAGGTCCCCTTTTACCACCCTCTATATAATTCATTATATTTTCCATTGTTTCTGCTCAGGTCCCCTTTTACCCCCCTCTCTATAATTCATTATATTTTCTGTTGTTTCTGTCCAGCTCCCCTTTTACCGCACACTATATAATTCATTATATTTTCTGTTTTTTCTGCCCAGGTCCCCTTTTACCACCCTCTATATAATTCATTATATTTTCTATTGTTTCTGCCCAGGTCCCCTTTTACCAACCCCTATAATATTCACTCGATTTTCTATTGTTTCTACCAGGTCCCCTTTTACCATCCCTTATGCAATTAATCATATTTTCTATTGTTTCTGCCCAGGTCCCCTTTTCCACCCTCTATATAATTCATTATATTTTCTGTTATTTCTGTCCAGGTCCCCTTTTACCACCCCCTACATAATCCATTATATTTTCTGTTTTTTCTGTCCAGTTCCCCTTTTATCTCCCTCTATATAATTCATTATATTTTCTATCGTATCTGCCTAGGTCCCCTTTTACCACCCTCTATATAGTTCATTATATTTTCTGTTGTTTCTGCCCAGGTCCCCTTTTATTATACTCCATATAATTCATTATATATTCTGTTGTGTCTGCCCAGGTCCCCTTTTACCATCCTCTATATAATTCATTATATTTTCTATTGTTTCTGCCCAGGTCCCCTTTTACCACCCTCTATATAATTCACTATATTTTCTATTGTTTCTGCCCAGGTCCCCTTTTCCACCCTCTATATAATTCATTATATTTTCTATTGTTTCTACCCAGGTCCCCTTTTACCACCCTCTATATAATTCATTATATTGTGCCCGTTTAGACCGGAGTCCGCACGACCACATATGCATTTTACCAAGAATCAGTCAGCACGAGAGTCAAAATATCCGGGGCGCCAGATGGGTTAAAGGTAATCGCAAAAACACGACATCAAAATAAAAAAAATGCTTTACTGATTTTTGGCTCAATGCAACAATAAGGATAGAAGGAGATTCAACTGGGCATAACACAACATGTAAAATTATCTCATTTTATTCTAAATTTTAAAATTGACTGCAAAATTATGCTCAAGGTAACATCATTCCAGTGCGACGGCACACACTACTATTTACACAATGTACAGAAATTTTCCAACACATTGAACAATTGTCCTTTGAGACACAAGTCTGATTATCAGTCCTGTAGACTGTGTTCCAAAATTATATCAATTAGTTACGATGAAATCCAGTTCAAATTTAATTGTCTTTACTGGAAATATTGTAGTTCACTGGTTGAATTTCTAACATGATATTAACACTCGTAGAAATTCTCACTGTTTATAATTGTTTATAGAATTTTTTAACTTCCACTTATTTTTCCAGTTTCAAAAATATTGTCAAAAATATTATCTTTGACCCAACACTAATTATGTACACATATTAATAACAACATCTGAAAAGTATTTGACCCTTGAGCATAGCATCGAAAAACTGTGCGAAGCACAACAAAATTTATTATTCTTCCAAAATTAAACATTTCGAGAAGTGACTCGATTATGAACTTCAAATTCCAAAGAAATATGATTTCTGAATCATCAGCTTGATCAAAAAAAAATTGTTGAACCATTCAACTATTCGATTTTCCACTTGGAATTATTATTAAGAAAAATATTTATTATTTGTTGCTATTTTAGTAACTATCACAACTTGCAATTCTTGAACAGAATGCGGAAATAAGAATTGTAGCTTTATAATAAATTCATTTAGTTCAAGACAATAGGATTGAAAACATCCTTTAAGTAATTCGTGGATACAGAATTATTTTTTTTAAATTGGCAGTGGCCCATTCAATTATTTGTGTAAGAACACAATATCCCAACAACAACGGCAAAGGTTTTCCTCTGAAGAAGAATAAAATTTTATCATGACAAAACCGGGTTCTAGCAAATCCAAAGTATTAATGGAATACGTAAACAAGTTTGAAATAATTACTGATGGTTTGGTCATTCATTCGACGAAATGTGTGGTTCCAATACTCCTCCTATAAACCTGAGCCATCGAATCTACTATTTGATTGATGCTCAAAAAAAACCTCCTCATTCCTGCGACTTAAACATGCGCACCCGGGAATGGCAATTCAACTACTCCACACACATAAATTTTCTTCCCAAAATTTATACAATAAATCAAGCCTCTGCTTGTTATCAAAACTGGAAGATCTATAAACTTACAAGTTTATTTTACCATTCAGTTCAAACCGAGAAGTTACCACACTTGTGATATTCTCTATTTCACTTTCGAATGTGTGCCTACGTCATGATTTTATATAAACACAAAAAAATCCTAATTGATACAAATATCATTGGCTTCCTGATTCATGCCTTTCCGTGTTATCTGAAAAATAAACTTTGCTCAATGCAAATATTAACTGTTCAACCAGAACTATAATGTTGGTGGAATACGGGCTTGTGCTATCCACTAGCTTTCGGAAAATCACCTGTTCCAAACTAGGAATGATTAAACTAATCCTTAAGCTCTCTCTCAACGAATGTGATTATTAGAAAATGTAAGATCCAATAATTATTTAGAAAAAATATGAAAATTATTATTATTATTGGATTATTATTGTTATTATTTCCTTAAATATGTTTAATTATTATTTCCTTATGTGAAAAAAACACATGTTCGACTCTTCGAATATGGACAAAATATCCATTCCTCAACAAAAATAAATATTAACTTCTACAGTTATATCGGCTGATTACCATGATTCTCAAACAAAATTAACATTCAAATAAATGCTCGGTATGCTCGGTCATCGATCCTAAACTGTTCTGAGTGCTGAAAATACTCAGAATAACCCTAATGTGTCTTGCGTAAATCAATGCAAAATTTAAATACGAAGAAAAATAAATGTGTTGGTCATCTGCAGAAAATGAGTTTGTTCCAATTAGCTAGGCATAATATAAAAGTCAAATGTGGCTTACATTTCTCGTTGGTCTTGAAGCGTAGTGAACCTGGTCTGTACCAGATTTATCCAGATACATGCCCTATTGGACACGCACGTCTAATCCTTGTATCGGCCGCCATTATATACCCACAATCTGTCTAACACGACATAGTGGAAATATTTCTTGAAGTTTGAAGTAACTGCTGATCCATTTTAATATTGACTTCAATTAAATCCATAGCAGTTCGCTTAAATGGGGTCAGATCCAAATGATCTCTTCTCAAAAGCGTCAGTTTAACATAACTCACGGTAATCTTTTCAGTACAGGAAAACACTGATAGTCTAAAACAATCAACGGCTGTTCTGAAGATCGTTCCCTGGGCATGGCTTCACACCATCTATCATGCGCGAAGCAACATATAGTTTCCCTTTGTCGGCTAATGAACAACACCGTGATAGACTGGCCTTCAATATACTGAAAGATCTGAGTGGTTATTTAGTTACAATTTGTGAAACTGACAAGTTGGATTAAAATATCCAAGTATTGAATTATTGTTACTGGACTGTGACAGAATAATATCTAGACAAAGTCTAGCATATGTCCATATAGAAACAAAGTGTTTCACCAATGTCCGTAGAAAATAACAATCACCTTAGTGATTCCCTCTACCGGAAACTTACTACGTTCCCCACGTATCGTAGCACTTTTGTGACTATCACAATTCAAAGATATCTTCTGCGTAGATTCGGCAACCATGTGCCTTGGCTCGACGTAACATCAGCACCTTGTCCTACAAGAGCTAGGTTTGAAGTGAGCCGCTTATGCTTGGGCCGAGCGGCTTTTATACAAAACGGTCGGCTCCACGCTGGATCACGCTGAAATCTGTAAATCCTAATATCTCCGGTGTCTCCGGTCTGATTCACTTGAAACTAAGTGCATCCTCTTTCATTTGGCCGTGCCAGTAACCTGATCCAAGTATCAAGTCTCTACTCCATGGCTAAGTATTTAATCACCACATAGTCTCGACCTCTGCTACTATTTGCCACGTCACTTAACATCTTCTTGGCTGCATAAAGTTTCCATTTCAATCTAGAAGGAAAGGAGCGCGATATTCAAATATCTCAACTTTCAAAAGCGGCTGTAGCCTTTCCCTTGATACCTAGGTGTCCGAATCTTGGAATACCCATTCCTAGAATTGGGCACAATATTATCTATTGTTCCTGCCCAGGGCCCCTTTTACCACCCTCTATATAATTCCTTATATTTTCTGTTGTTTCTATCCAGGTCCCCTATTACAATCCTTTCTCAAATGCATTATATTTTCACAAGTCAAAACAAGCTACGTGCTATTTAAAATGCAAATCGCTGAACATCAACTTGGATCCTGTCACTGTCTCACCATCATTATTTCAGAGTTGTTTTTGTGCTTTAGGTGTGCAATATTTAAATGCTTTAACATATTTTAAAGAGTTTAATGGAAACTCTTTTAAACTCTCATAACGCACGTTTGTATGTCTACGCAAGGTTAAAAGGCTTTTAGTGGCAATCAACCAGCCGGCTTACGGTGAAATAATAATAAAAACACTCTCCAAAGCGAACTGAATCCCACACTCAGCCAATAATTACCTGTCCTATGTACACAGGCTAGTTAGAATTGGATGCTTTATTCAGACGTAATTTCACAGGGAAATAGGTCACATTTATGAGAACCCGAAACAGTAATTTGATGCAATTAGGAGTAATTTCCTTGCAAGAACAACTACTTGTACTTATCTCTGAGCTTTTAAAGAAAGGAGGTTTTTGTTCTTAGAATTTTAATTTTTTAATTTCCCTACCACGAACCAATATACAAGTTGTAACTTAAGAAAGGTACATCAGAAGTGATTCTGAGGTATTGGAACGTGTTTGTTATATTATTTTTGTAATCATTTCTTATCAGACGAAGTAGTAGTTCCCATCTTAGCAAGAACGTAAAATTAAGCTATTTCCTCAATCTAACAAATGTTGCAGGGCTAAAGGGCCCGGAAAGGTTTCAAATTGTGAGTCTTAGAAAGCTCAATCAAACTACAAAAACAAAGCGAAAAACAAAAAAACAAAAGACAAAATCATATCCGGCCTAAATACAGTTCCAGTAAAAACCTAAAATCGCTTGTTTTTTTTATCAAAAGTAGGTTGGCTCAGGCAAGGAAAGCATTTCTACAGAAAAGGAATCTGTTGACATCGAATATAGATTTAGGTATTATGAAGTAATTTTTGAAAGCCTTTGTCTGGAGCTTGGCACTCTATGGAAGTGAAACTTGGACTATTGGTGCAGCTGAAAATAAGAAAATTGAGGCGTTTGAAATGTGGTGTTACAGGAGAATGATGAAGATCAGATGGGTAGATAGGCTTACACACGAAGAGGTATTAAGACGAGTGGGAGAGGAGAGAGGTTTCAGGCGTCTGTTAATGAAGAGAAGAGGTAGGTTGGTAGGACACCCAGGAATAGCAACCTTAGTTATGGAAGGAAGGGTCGAGGACAAGAACTGTAGGGTTAGACCAAGGTTAGAATATGTTAAACAGATTGCCTGGGATGTAGGGTGTGGTAACTATGTAGAGATGAAACGATTAGCTCAGTACAGGGAGGCATGGAGTCAAAAGACTGACGTCTCAAACAACAACAACAACAACAACAACTTTTTGATTCAAACCCTAGCAACATTAACATATTCAGATAATTATTTCTTTAATGTGTTTTTTGGTTCATTATCCTCCGGAGGTTTTTGATTTATTGAAAATTCTTCACACCAGAAGTAGTTATAATGGCTTAAGTGAAACTCTACTGTACATTGACTCACACAACCGGATATGGTTGAGGTTCCGGTGAACATTCATCAGTCTACCGCGTGTCATCATGCCGACACCTCATAAGAAACGTTCAGTGTGTCCTTTACGTTTGAAAAAGTGGGGGGAAAATCCTAAATTCACATTCGATTAATAAGAAAAAGATTGTAATTTTTAGGAATAAATAAATAATGTATTTCCATACTTCATTATATTTTATTTAGAGCCTCCATGGATTAGGCGGCAGCACGCCACCTCTCACCACTCGGTCCGTGGTTCAAATCCCGGTTACTCCCTGTGAGATTTGTTTTTCTCCGGGTACTCCGGTTTTTCCCTGTCACAATTTCATTCCAGCAACACTCTCGAATATCATTTCATTTCATCTATCATTCATTTAATCATTGACCCAGGGGCGTGCGACAGGCTTCGGCACCCGGCACAGTTCATATCCTCGCCACTACTGTCGATCAAAATATTATGTGCACTCGAGTTTGAAGGTTGTTTGTGAAGTAACCAATAGATCCAGTAACATCCATAAAAACCAGTAACATCATCATGTTTGTCGTTCTATTTTACGTTAGTTCAAGTAGGTTTGGAATTCTTAATTTAAATTTTAACTAGCAACCCGACTCGGCTTCGCCCGGGAAAAGTTATGAATGCATTACATGAAAAGCGCTTTTTCTTTCATTGTCAATGAACAACGACCAATGTCTGTTTTACGTCTTGGCATGATGGGTTAAAATCACTGACAGGACTATTAATTATATTATCATGGAGATGTATGTGCAACAAATTCTTGTCAGACATAATTTAAAAATGGCGAGGTGCATGAAACTCAAATCCCCCTTCCGTCCAATCTTAACTTGACTGTGAATTTTTCAGAACGAAAAGTTCACAGGCGAAATGAAGAAAAGCTGAGTTGCACTTCCAGGGAAACTCCAAACACAACCACTCTTCTCTAAAGTTTTAAACTCAAAACTACTCGACAGTTTGCTGCTGGCTGTATCTGGAGCAATAAGCTTGTCTGCTAGCTAAGCTGTAACTGGGGTGATAGACTCGCCCCTAGCTAGCTCGTTAACTGTCGCCTCTGTAACTGTATGGAGAGTGTTGGAAGAAATGAAAACTAAAAACAATTATAGAACGGTAGGCGATGTATTGAAGTTAGAGATATGCTTTCCTGGGCTTTTTTGTAGAACTTTTCATCCTGAACAATTCTTACACTCATAGTATATAGATATTATTAACGGTTTGCCCAGCGTAAGCGTAAAATGCGCACGGGCGCCAGTTTTTTTCCGACCTTTTCACTAAAATCGTTAGTGCTTGACTTCCTTTGGTCATAAATAAATTATTTTCCACAGAAACCTTCCTCGAGATATCCTTTACAGAATGGTGAAAACCGCATCACAATCCATTCAGTGGTTCTCCAGATTACCGTGACATCCAAGAATCGGGGACTTTGTTTTATACTAAGTAGAGATTATACGCCAATCAGTATAATTTAATATAATATAATCCCTCTTCCGCCCAATTTCAAATTGACTGTGAATTTTGCGGAACGAAAAGTCCACAGGCGTAATGAGAGTTGCACTTCCAGGGAATGGCGAGGTGAATGAAACTCAAATCCCCCTTCCCTCCAATCTTAACTTGGCTGTGTTTCACAGGCGAAATTAAGGAAACCCGAGTGGCACTTCCATGGAAACTCCAAATACAACCACCCTTCTCAGAAGCCTTAACTCAAAATGACTCAATGGTTTGCTGCTGGCTGTATCTGGGGCAGTAGGTTTGCCCGCTATCTAGGCTGTAACAGGGATGATATACTCGCCCTTAGCTAGCTCGTAAACTGTCGCTTCAGTAGTTGAATGGACACGGTTGGAAGAATTTAAAACGTAAAAACACTTATAGTGGGCGATGTATTGAAGATAGACATATGCTCTTGTGGACATTTTTGTAGCAATTTTCATGCTGAACAATTCTTCGTATTTAGATATTTTTAACGGTTTGCCCAGCGTAAGCTTATAAAATGCTCGGACGCCAGATTTCTTTTTCGACTTTTCCACTGAAATCGTTACTGCTCAGCTTCCTTTGATCATAAATAAATTATTTTCTACAGAAATCATCCTCGAGATATCCTTTACAGAATGGTGAAAACCGCATCAAAATCCATCCAGTTGTTCTCGAGTTTACCCGTAACATACAAGAATCGGGGACTTTGTTTTATACTAAGTAGAAATATTTTTTATCGCAGTTGGAACACAAAAAGTACCCGCTTTTAAGCGTGTTTCAACCATGCGTCACATTTAAGAATTATTATCTCACAAACCCGTCATTAGATCGAATCCAAACTTCAACACAATATACATTGGAATGTTGTATAACTGGTTTATTAATTTCAGAATTTTGTGTGCCCAAAAAAACGTTGTTATCATTTTTGTAAGGTAACTTTTTGTCGGCTCGGAGTCGTTGGAAAAATCTATCTCTTGGTCACGTTGTAATCCTTATACATCAAAATGTTATGCTGTATGACTTAGAAATACGTAAATTAATTCAATTATTTCATATCGGTTTGTATTTGTACGGGGAAATAAGACATGGTTCACCAGCTAGCCGCTGCGGGGAAAACTGTACAGCGTTGCCAAGATGGAGCCCATCTCTGAACTTGGTTTGACGCTTATTCTAATAATAGAATAAACTCTCGTATTACAATAAAAAGCTATTCTACTTCTTCTTCTTCTCCTTCTTCTTCTTCTTTCGAATAACCCATTTGGAGGGTACGATGAATCAATGTTGGCTATTGTCCATTGTAATCAATTTCCTTTGTATCCAAATTTCCTTCATCCTTCTAGAGTGTCGATCTTTCTCCTTTTGAGTCCACTTTCTGTGAGTTGTTTCTTTCTTTCTTTCTTTCTTTCTTTCTTTCTTTCTTTCTTTCTTTCTTGAAATTCTTCCTTTTGAATAGCTTCTCTGAAGAGTGATCTGTTCGCTTTTGTGTCTGTTTGAATTCTGGCGTTTGTCAAATCTTTGTCAATTTCAATGAACTATATGGGTTTGGATTTGTAACTATTCAGTAAATTGAAGAGCTGTTTAGTTAATTTACTATTTTCCATTCCATTCCATGCCCGAAAAACTGTAATCTTCTCGTTTTCATTACATCAGTTAATTATTCACATTTCAAATATAACTCTCTATTTGGTCGTAATCTATATTCTGCGCTATTGTTTAGTTTAGCTCCCAGTATTTTTCTCAGAATTTGTTTTTCAGTGTTCTCTAATTTGTCTAAATCACCATATCTTGTTAATTTAAGTGTTTCTGCCGCATACAGAGTTTCAGGTCAGACCACTGATTGATAGAGTCTTTCTATAGCTATTATTATGTATCGAGAAGGACAATACATGCGCACTAATAAAATTTAGCGTATTTAAATACTTTCGCTGTATATTCTCTCAATTTGGTAGTATGCGGAAAGAAATAGAGTCGAGTAGTGTAAAAGACAATGCAACGAGTACTCAGTTGCGATCTACGGTGTTCTACAAGAAAGAAGTTAGTGTAGCCATGAAACTCTCCCTACACCACTCGGTATTTATACCGACCTTGCTTTATGGAAGTGAGAGCTGGGTATATTCAGGGATTCTGAAATATAACTGATATGAGGCTAGCATAAATGATTGCTGGGACACATAGAAGGGTGCAATGGTACGAGGGTAATCGTAATGATGAGATAAAGGCTAAGTTAGAAATGAACACGCTAGATGAAGCTGTTCGAATGAACCGACTCAGATGGTGGGATCATGTGATGAGAACGGGAGAGGCAGAGGAGATATTACCAAAGAGGTTAATGAGTTCGGCTGTAGATGGTACGAGAAGGAGAGATAGACCAAAGAGGCGATGGTCAGATTCAGAGATGAACGATCTCAAAGTGAGAAGTGTAGAAGCACAGTAGACCGTAGTGCTAACTGCTAATAGGGCATCATGGAGGCGACTTGTTCGCAAACAGAGCCTTGCAGATTAGACTGGACGCTAAAAGCCAAATCAGTTTTAAATGAAAATGTATGTATGTGTTAATATCTCTCAAGTTATGCAACCTTGCTCGTACTTTGTATTTGCTGTATCTGAAAATGTTTGAATAGGAAATGGACTGACCTAGTCTTGGAATCATACTTTTCAGTTAAAGCGATAATTAATAGTAAGTTGTCATTTGTTCTCTGTACTGCTGAAGAAAATAAATAAGAGTGTTGTTGTTTTGGTTTAATATAAGTTACTGTAGATATTCAATATCTTCCATCCTCACCACGGCATCTACCACCGTATTATTTTTTTAAATTTATTTTTTTGGTGAGGTAAACCACTCTGTTTGGAATGATCCACCTACTGTCCTATTCTGCCATGATAACGAGCCGTCTTCCTCTATAGTTTCCAAAATAACCAAACGTTATAATGGATAGAGGGTGACAGTAATGTGCTTAGGCCTATCCAAATAAATATATTTAATTGGTTTGTCAGAGTAATTCTACTCATTACATGGCGCTATTTTAGGTTGGGACATCAGTGAATCCATTTCGAGACTTCATTTAATTATTCCGTTTACTGTGAACGTTGATATTCTTATTTTCTTCCTAATGACTGTCTCCTAATGAGATGAGTTTAATTGGGTGACATTACGTAATGCATATCATCCTCACGACCATAGGAATCCATTTCAGTGAGGGCAAGACAACGTAACAGATTACTTGATTTTTACATCTCCGTGATATTACAAGTCTACGAGCTTTCGTTGACGTTGTCCAGAAACTAGTAATTGTTTCGAGATCGTTCAATTAGAGACTCGCGTTGCTAACACAGAAGATACAGAAGAGCTTTCAGTAAATTTTTACCTTAGCATTTTCAGTATTTATGCTTATTGTTTTAAAATTTGGCAAGGACAAGAATTCATATTTTTAATTGAACAGCTAAGCACATATCGGAGAAATTGAAACATTTCCTATTAGGAAATCATCTGAATTCTTTTGATATTGGATTGAACTTATTATTGAAGTATAATGTATTGTTTGATCGTGCATTATTCTATATTCCAAATCCTAATAGAATATTGAGAATGTTACAGACCGCAGAGGTTCAAAAGAAACATTTAGATACAACAATTAATTAGAATAACAAAATGCTGTCCAATAAAACTACGTCCACACTATGAACGTTATATTGAATAAATAATGACTTTCATTATCAATTGACTGATTAATTGGTTAAATCATTGATTGCTTTATAAAGCAATTCGCGTAATTAAATGCAATTAAAACAAATTACTACTTATTAATACATCTTGAATTAATTAAGTTTAATTTAACAATGGAGGTTTTGAAGGACATGAAGAAGGACTATATCGACTTCTCATACATGGAGAAACTACTCCTGCCTGTGGGTCTGTCGGTCCTAAAGAGGAATAGAACCTGTTTTTATAACTCATTAGCACCCCTTGTAATTGGGAACTTAATGCTGACACTGTTGACCGAAGCGATATCCATGAGCCACTCGTTCAACAACCTGAATCTAGTAACGCTCAATTCCTGCATCATGCTGATTGTGGTAATGGCAATCTGCAAGGGGATCAGTTTTGTGAAAAGGAGAGACGAACTTGTAGAACTTGTTATGCGTCTGAAAGTGGGTCTCTCTGGGGCAGGATGTGAACACGAGACAATCATGAAAGAGGCTGCTTTCCATGTCCGGTTTATCACGTTGTTCTTTATTATCATGTCCAGTATACTCGTCAGCATATGGAACTCTCTTCCCTTAGTACAGAACTGCTATTTATCGTCTAGATCAAACCATAATAAGACCGAAGAACCACAGAGAAATTTTCCGATTATCGCCTGGTATCCTTTTGACACTACAAACTCTTTGGTATACGCCTTAACGTACATATTCCAAGTGTACAGTGGTCTAAGTTACTCATTAATTCATATTGGCGTGGATACGTTTTATATTGCCTACTTCATATACATTTCTGCACATCTCAAAGTTCTCTGTCAACTATTCATAGACATACGAGAAAATTCCATCCTCAGTTTGAAGAAAAGGGGAATATGCATCTTAGGCGATGAATTCAGTAGCAAGACAAATAAGCCCCATGGCAGATCAAAGGAAGGTAATATGAACATTGAATCCTATAAATTGAATGAAATCAACCTCCACGATAATAGTTTTTCTGAAGCTGAATTGAATGCCGAGATCGAAAGGAACATTGTGAAGTGTGTGAAAATACACCAGGAAATAATCAGGTAAGTTGTAAGCCTACTTATTCTGCTCAATTTATACACAGATGTATTTGCTCTACAGACGTTGGAAAAATATTAAAATTGAAGTGATAGAAGCCATTTTCTAGTGTTGCCTAGTTCTATTTTTGTACATAAAAGCGTGTTATTTTGTGAGAAATATCTCATGTAATATTTCTCTCATGTTAGGGCAACAATTTGTGTTGACTGACTGGAAAGCTTTCTTTAATAAACGTATTAAAATAAACATACATTTTCCCTATTTATCTATTTTCCACCTGGCTGGCTACGTGGCTCAGCGCTGATGTTCTCGTTTTCTGTGCCCAAGGTTGCAGGATCGAATCCTGGAAGAGCCAGTTTGCTTTTGAGAGTGCGCAAATTCGGGGGAACAATTCTAGCACCCCGGCGTCTATAAACGCTGCAGTTGTTAAGGGACACTGGGACTGAAATTTTCAAATTCTATATAAACTGATGTACAGCTTTGAAATTTTATATGGTTATGAATAGTCATATTATTAACCACTGTGGGAAACGTGAGCATTGTAAGTTGATTAGTTCTCCAGATATTAATTATTTTGTACATTTATTGTGCTAATTATTCAAGTTTTATAAAGGTCAGCCGCGTTAAAAAAAACAAGATAGTGTAACTTTTAGGTAATATTCTGTTGCACTATAACAATTGGAAGAAACCTACGGATCCGATTTTGAATTGCATTAATGAGGGCCAAGAAATTAATTTTTTTCCATATCCAAGTTTTTTTCTACAAAAAATTCGTATTTTTTCCAGTTTGAATTTTTTTTGCAGCCATACCAAAAGTGCAATCTAAAAAACGATCCGCAGGTTTATAGTCATTGCAATGAAGATAATAAATTCCCATTTTGAAAGCAATATCATAAGATTTATGACGCGAGTAACATTTTGAATGCCTGAAAAAGTGAATCAGAGAAAACAGCAATTTTCTAAAATGATGCACAATTTACAAGGTTTCAGCTTACCAATGACATTAGGATTGTCCTACAGCATAGGTGACACCCTCCTTCTTCTGTTTTGCAGCCTCCTCCTTCATTTCCGTCAGTTTCACCTTCCGTCGACATGCCTTTCACTTCTCCAATTATGACCGCGGACTTACATACTTCCTGCGACTGACACATCTTTCAAGTGTTTGTGCTGTGACATGAGATACTGAAGTTAGTCTTATTCCTGATTTCAACTCTGTTGTTGCACTACACCCCATGTTGAATTCTGCTACAGAATTACTAACAGCAATTTCAAGTATCTTCCGTGAAATAAAAATCTCCTTTGGTCACTTCCTCCAGATAACAGAACGCAGTGACTCATTCTGATTTTCAGTAGCACCACGGATGCATCTGGATAGTAGCTCATCTGATGCCAGCCTTTGATAAACAGGCATAATCTTGACAACTAAGGGTTCATAAAGTTCTACAGCCATTTTGTCATGACTCTGTGGTGTTTTACCAGCTGCGATACTTCGATTGTAGAAACACCAAGACTCAGAACCTTCAGGACACTTACTGTGCTGGGGCGTTTAAAGGACACACCGTGCATTTTAAAGCTACGCCAGGGCTTTAAAAATGGCGGAATTCGGATAAAAACACTGCTATATGATCCGCAGGGGATAGGGGTGTATTAATATGGAAAAAACCGAAAATCGACATTTTCCACAAATTTCACTAAAATTTCAGTCCCAGTGTCCCTTAAAAGGGACGTATAACCAATAACATGCTTGCCACGGTGGGTGAGTGGTCAACGTGTCGGTCTACTGACCCCCAAGATTGCAGGTTCGCGCCTGGCAGTGGTAAGTGATTTTTTAAAGGCGGCAAAAATTGCGACACGCATGTCATACGATGTTGGCATGTCAAAGAACCCATTTGAATTCAGTAGGCTGGGTTTATAATTGAAAAATTAATCTCGGGAGTTTCCGCCAACACAAAGTTCCTCATTTCTCTACTAGAAAGCGTTCTAGTGTTCAAGGAGCTTAGATATCTAACCTCCTTGACTTTCATAGTGCTTCAAGGAACAACGAAATTCGACATGTAAGCTACCCTTTGGGTGTCAAATCACAAAGCTTGCACCCGACATCCGAGGCCATACGATATTATTTCTTCTTTAATCGTATCGGCCAACTAAGGACCACGTTATTTCAACTGGCTTCTCTGGGCTTTGATCTTTGCCCGGTGTTCCTTCATACGTTGCCGGTGTTGCTCTTCTCTTTCTTCCGTCCACATCTTTCCCGTCTTCAATTTCGGTTTTTCTTGAAAACCCTGGAGGTCGTGTAGTTTCTTCCTCAGGGGATTGCGTTCTTGAATATCCCCACAGGTAATTTCCATCTCTTGCAGGTCACCTTCCACCTCTTCGAACCAGGCTGGCTTGGTCTTCTTATTTTTAAAATAGTTAAAGATCCGGTTCGTCAATCGTGTGGGTTTCATTCTAAGCAAGTGGCCATAAAATGCAATCCTCCTTTTCCTCATTACATCAGAGATCTTCTGGACATGAATATACAGCTCATAGTTATGCCGTCGTCTATATTCACCGTTGTCTTTAATCGGGCCAAGAATTTTCCTCAAGATCTTTCTTTCCTTGATCCCCCATTTTTCTACCAGGCCTTTCTTGTTCCTGGTGAGGCATTCCGCTGCGTACAGAGCCTCTGGTCGTATGACATTGCAAAAATGCCTAAGTTTTGCGTTCAGGGATATTGCCTTTTTGTTGTAAACGTCCTTGGTGAGTTGATACGCCATTTCCATTTTGATCATGCGCGAAGTGAAGGTTTCTTTCTCCAATACGTTGTGTTCTACCCACTCGCCAAGATATTTAAACTTATCTGTCCGTTTGATTTTCCCCTGGTTTACTTTTAGCTCCCTTGGTGCTGGCTTGATGTTAGTTATGAAGTGTTTTCTCCAAAGAGATCTGAAGACCAACTTTTGTTGCCTGTACCTGCAGCTGGTTAATTTGTTTTGTGGCCATGTTTAAAGAGTCGGAGAAAATTGCAAGATCATCTGCAAAAGCTAGGCAATCAATAGAAAGGCTCATGTTCTTGTAACCCAGTCGTACTTCATTTTGGACCCCATCGTTCATTTCTTTGCGCCACTCGTGGATGACTTTTTCAAGTGCACAGTTGAAGAGCAGTGGTGAAAGCCCATCTCCCTGCCTAACTCCTGTCTTAATTTCGAAAGAGTCTGAAATGCATACGATATTATTATTATTATTTATTTATTTATTTATTTATTTGGCATCATTAACACGACAGATGCCGATTACAGTTTATATTACAGCCTGGTTCTGCCTTAGCAAGGAACCATCTGTACTGAAATACAATGTATGTTAATTATAGGAACCTCACATTACATTAATTTCGTGTCTGAACTCTTCACGAGTCTCCCTCATTTATAGAATGAGATAAATTTCCTTCTGAATCATCTTCGAGCCTTGCTGAGTGTTCGGCGAGGGTATTGTCACCAAGGAACTTCCTGACAATATGGCAGGTGCTTAACAGAACTGTCCCTCTCCAACAGGTATTACTTGTGCAGAGTGCGAGCCTCTAATAACAGTCTGTGTTCTGCACTTATCAAAACGAAACTGCATATGGATATCTGAGGAAAAGCTCTGTGTGATAGAGATGAGGTATTGTAGGTGCACTTTAGTTGATGCATACAGTTTAATGTCATCCATGTAAAGAAGATGGTTCATCTTGTACGCTTCACCATGATTACTTTTAATACTAAATCTGTAGTTGCTACTGTTCAGGATTTGCGAAAGAGGATCAAAGCCAGACAAAACCAGAGTGGGCTTAGCGAGTCTCCTTGGAAAATTCCTCGGCGAATCGGTATTAATGAAGATGTTAAACGAGTGCCACCCACTGTAAGTTGGAGGGCAGTGCTCCATGAAACCATTATGCGCTTCAGGAAGTTCACAATAATAGGGTTGACCTTGTAAATCTCCAAGCTCTGTATAAGCCATGTATGAGGCACGGAATCGAAAGTTTTTTGGTAATCAATAAAGCAGGCATAAAGGTTTCGTGATCTACGATAGGCCTGCTCTAATGCCATGGTATCAATAGTGAGCTGTTCCTTACATCCTTGAGAATTCTTTCTGCAACCCTTTTGCTCCTCTGCGAGAATGGCATTGTCCTCACAATGCGCACGAATTCGTTTTGCAATAATGGATGTAATGATCTTATACAAGTTTGGCAAGCAGGTGATGGGGCGATATTTAGATGGGTTTGTGATTTTAGAGTCCTTTGGCTTGAGATAGGTTAACCCTCTGGTTAGGAAAAATGGAAATGCAGCAGGGTTTTCCAGAAAACATTGCATGTGGATAGCCAGTAAACGGTGGGTACATGTGAGCCTTTTGTGGTAGTAGTGATGGATCCGGTCAATTCCAGGTGCTTTCCAATTCTGTAGGCTGCTGATGACCTGGCGTAGTTCCTCAACGTCAACGTCTGTATGTGCCATTTAATTTATTCGTCTGGTAGCATTCTCTATTTCCTTAAACCTCGGAGCATCATTGTTGTGTTCTTCCGGCCTAGACCATATTGATGACCAGTAGTCGGTAACACTCTTCGCACTGGGTCCTTCTGGAGAATCATTCTGAACTTGAGGTGTCTTTTTCAGGTCTTCATAGAACTTTCTCTCGTTTCTCTTGAAGTCATTGTTCTGTTTCTTCCGATCGGTAGTGTTCTGGTATCTCTTAAGACGCTTAGAGAGGGCTGCAAGTTTTTGTTTATAAGTATCAAGTACTTCTGTTATCACAGCGTCCTCGGGGACCTGAAATTCTTGTTGTGAGGAGTCCATCATGATCCTTCGTATGCGGTTGTTCAGACGTCTACTTCTCACTCCATTCTTATTCTGTTGCAGTTTGTTCACATTTTGGCGTAGTTGTTCAATGCGTTGTTTCAAACGTTTTGCCCATGGTGGATCGCTGGGTTTCCTTGTAGCAGACTGTTGGTTTGGAGGGCGTGGCCTACCCCCATTAATTCGTACTGTAGCTAGTGTTGCACAATATATAGCAGTATGAACCTCCATGAAAGATTGGTGCTCTTCTAAATAGTTAGGAAGTACGGTTTCGTTCAGTTCTTTCAACACCATGGCAAACTTGCGGGAAGACTGCTGCCTCGGAAGTATTGGACGTTGGGTCGGGTCAGTACCTGCATATTCAAGAAGAGCTGAATTAAATTCGTCTAGGCTCTTGGAATGATGGCTTGTTTCCCCATTCTGAAGTTCAATTACGTGAGTCGATTCTTTCTTGGTGACCTCATTAAGTGCTTATTTGGTTAGTTTCACCACATGTAGCTGAGGGATATAGTTCATGAGATATCTCCTGTCTGATTCGATCCAGAACAGGGTCGGGAACTAAATTGTTCTTCTTTGATCCGCGACTCGTTGCTCAGTGATGTTAAACAGAGGATACTGCTGCATGAAAGCCGCATGCAGTGCTTGGCGGTAGTTTGTCATATCTGTTTCAAGACGAGTTATTCTATAATATGCCCGCATGATATATTCATTCATATGGGTTTCCCATTTCATGCGTATTTCTGGGCTTACCTGCGAGAGTAGTTGTATTTACAACAAAGGCACTGCCGTCAGTTGCGGTGCGAGACTCGAGATTTTGTGTACCGCCAATATCGTCTTGAGCTGCTGGAGCTTCTTCGGGTCTACTGGTCGGTGGACAGCAGCTTGTCATCCCACTGCCACCGGTTTGCGTATTGTCACCTCTAGCGGTGGTTCTAGAGGTAACCTGCCGTATCACAGGCAGTGACATTTCTTAAAGCAAATTACTATTATTGCCACCGGGTGAGTTAGCCTTGGTGGTTACGGCATGACTAATAGCAGTCGCTCACATCCGGGAGGCGAGGAGGTTCGAATCCCCCCGCCGGCAACCTTGAAGATGGTCTTCTGTGGTTTCCCATCTTCCTTCCAGGCAAATGCCGGGGTTGGTCCCTCACTATAGGCCACAGCCGCTACCTTCCAACTCCTCGCCCTTCCCTTCCAACTTTCCTCCCCAACGGTACTTGAAGCTCACCCATTGGGTGTCCGTCTCGAAGCAGCTACAAAACTGGTGAGCCGAACATGTCCTCGGACACTCCCGGCACTAAAAGCCATACGCTTAAAAAAAACTATTATTGCCTTTCCTGTGTGCTTTTTATACCTTCAGCCAGGTATTGCCTGGGTATTGCCTTTTATACCTATGGCAAGGTTTACAACATTATTATTATTACTATTATTATTATTATTATTATTATTATTACCCACCTCGATGAAATATTTACCCAATATTTTAAGAGGTTTTGTATACTGACTCTGGTGATTGCGAAATTCCTATTTATTTTCGCTGTGTCATGCTTTGTGCAACTTTGGTACAGGTGACCTAGCTCTTCTGTCCCTTAAAGCAACAACAACAGCAATCATTTGTGTAACTCTTGTGAGAGGGAAAGTCTTTTACTATGGTTTCCCAATGTTGTTTCATTTCCGTAGAATATCACTATTTTTCATAATTCCTTCATTTTCCTACGCCTAGTATTAACAGAACCAGGGTTGGAGAGAATCGCGATACTTGTAACTCCGTTACAACAAACTGTCACTTTTACGGTAACGAGGGCATAACAAAGTTACTAGTTAAATACAACAATTTTATATATTTTTTATCACAAGTTATTTTTGCAGGTTATTCTTTGGCATGTCCTAGTAATTGGGATTGTATTGTGTTGACCGATTGAAAAGTGGGAATATCAACTAAATTCAGTAACTGAAACTATAACGCCGTTACTTATAACAATAAAGAAGTAACTAAAATGCTCGTTACTATTTCAAACTGGGGGCAATCTATGTCACTGGTGTTTCTCATTTTATTTTCAGTATTTTTCTTATTTATCTTGATATAAAATATAATATACTGCTCTGCAGTATTCATATCAACAATCCTGTAGAACATGTTTCCATACGACACTTGCTGTTTGCATATCGTTATGCTAATGACCTGAACAGTTACCGTAACCGTACAGACCACTTGACTCGCTCCTCTCCTCACTACGGCCGGCACACAACTTGGCTAAAAAATGAACTTAGTGAGATGAATATTCACAAGTTTACTAACACACGGATGAAAGAATCTCGTAAGTTGGTGATCAATGGATAATGCGTAACCTGCATAGTGTCTCAAACCAACAAAGGTCGTCGTAGCACAATTACTTGTCATGATATTTCAGTTTTACTTAAAAAAGTTAATTTCTTCGCAATTATTTTAATATATAAGATATTTGAAATTACATTAACATTATTTTCTGAATGAAACATTAACATGCTTTTTAAGTACTTTTTAAATATTCCCTTTTATTCAAGTGTGGCTTTTACCTCCGATTCCACAAAGAAAATCTCATAGCATCCCTTCAACTGGCAGTGTCTTGGGGTGAACTTATGATTCGAGATCTGAGTATTCAGTATGTCTAGGCGAATGGAGCAGCCACTCGTTCTTGAGGTTTGGTTCTCCTGTAATTCACACGCTCTTTATTATCATTATATTTATCAGCTCCACGTCTTTGCTGATGTCGTTCGAATCATAAGGTGCATTGGTGGACGAGACGACGCCATGCCTGACGAGTTGATGCCGTGTGCTCCCATTTTTGGGGGTCAATTTTTCATTTCTCTATATTTGACTACAGAACGTCTTTGTAGCGTTTCTGTTACTCTCCGTGCTTTCTCTGACCGACATGTAACTGGCAGTATATAAGTGGTTCAGGCATGCGAAGAACATACTCTGTCCATTAAAGCTGATTCTTCAGTATTATGTCCTCAATGCTGGAAGAATTAGCTTCCTCCATGACAATGATATTAGTGCGTCGATCTTGACACTTAACTCCGAGAATTCTCCTGATGCAACGCTGATGGTTATTCTCCAAACACATTAAGTGCTTTCTGTTGGTATTTCAGGTTTCGCAACCATAGAGCAGAGATGGTATTACAACAGCTTGGTAGGCTACACATACAGCTTGGTTTGAGTACCGATGTCATGGTTGTCAAACACCCATTCCCACCGACGACCAAAGAACTGAGCTGTTACATTTAAAACGATATTGGTTTTCAGCATCAATGTTAGCATTTATTGAGAGATGACTGCCCAAGTAAGCGAAGTGTTTAATACATTTTAAGTTGTTCCCTTTGATCATAATGACAGAAGCTGAAGCATTACATTCGGGTGTAGCTGGTTGATCTATAATTTGCGATTTACTCGTTAATTTCAGACCTATGCTTTTATACGCGTCATAAGAGCATTCAGGGACAGCCTCAAGCTCATCTAGCAAGAATACCAATACTACATTGTCGCCAACATAGGCTACTGGAGTTCGAGAACGAAAACTGTTTATCCCTTTGTCTTTGCCCGTAGTCGGCTGAAATTGAATAATACTCCATACGTCCTGTATTCAATATCTACACAATTTAGGATTTTTTAATTGATCAGTTAGCTAAACAACAACTCTTACAAGTCATTTTGAGAATTTAGAATGTATGTTTGTTGCAATAACATAGCCTACATAATTATCTCTTGTAAGAAACATATTAATATCTAAGTTTTCTCCATTCCGAGTTCGTAGCGCTCCGTATTCCACAAATTCTATTTCCTTGAATCTCCATTTTAGGGAAGTGCACATTTAATGATTACAATTATTTGCAGTTAACCAACAATAATATTACTCCCTCGCATCACCTTTTCGCTATTCCCAGAGCAACAGCGGGCTGAGAGGTGCTCATATGACGGCATTTCATTGAACATAGAATTGCACTCGACTCTACGTAACTGCATAACTACACCTGACATTCTCCGTCTGCTATTGATGGAAAATACTCACGCGCCTTTTATGAATTATAAATTCGTATTTAATTATTAAAGCAGGCAGTGGTTCAAATCCCGTAGATGTAAATTATTACTAATCTGACCACAAAAATCCCTCAGTATGCCTTCCATCGGAGGGGATGTAAAGCCGGCGGTCCCATCTCATAGATTTATGGCATGAAAAGGAACCTTCCACTAAATACACTTGTGTAAAGCCAAACTTTGTAGGTTAGAATTGATAACGCTCTATTATTTCCAACGTTCACCACCAGGTGCCTGCGATGCCATCTGGTAGGCAAGTCCGCAAGCTAGGTGTCGTGGACGGTAGCAGTTGGTGGCAAAAGTAGGAATTACTTGAAACTACTGTCTGCTGTCCTTACTTGAATTAAAACAACTGATCTCTATTCATGGATGGCTGGTAGCTAGGGCAGCAGTAAGCCGAATAGACGATGACAGGTATAGCAAGATGGCAGCGAGCACATGGCGCAATATTGCGAATCCGGCTCTGTGATTGGATATTGGTAGTTTTATGTTATACATGTATTTATACTGGCAGTAAATATTTTGTGTTTCTTGTAGTTGTAAAATGGGCTGAATTTGGTTATTTAAAGCGTAAAATCTTAGTTTTAAGTAGCGGTTTGGCAAGCCGGTAATACCTTTATTCTCAGGCAGATAGGTCACTTAGCCGTAATTTGGAAGTTATTGTGAAGTTAAGTATACATATGCGGTGGTGCTGAAGCAGACGTGATCGGGCTAGGCCATTGCGTTTTTAAATTTGATCCCATTTCAGGGTTTTTCGGTTCAGGGTGCGAATAGTCCGCTTAATAGTTGTAAAACGCTGGGGAGAGTATATTTTGAGTAGGTTTTTAGTTGTGTTAAGTTTTATGTGGAGCTGAGGAGTGAAATTGGTTTGGCTTAAAGTGCATTTTTGGCTTTGATCTACTTCCCGTTATTATTAAGTTTATTGTGCTGCTAGCGTGATTAAAAGCTGTAGTATTTGATGTAGAGTGCTGGGCAGGGCGTGTAAAGTAATAAGTGGTGGAACTTTCGTATGAGTCAATGGTTAAGATGAAGTAGTTCTAAATTTCAACACCACGCGCCGCGCTGAGCGTATGGTAGTAGCGGATGCCGGCTGCCAAGCAGTGATGCATTACCGTTTGCAAATTGTACTTACAATACAAGTGCGTTTTAACTTCAAAATAAAATCGTGACCCTTCTGAGAGTTACTTTGGACTTAAACGAGGTTTAAGCAGTGACGATCATCCTACTTCTCCTGACTTCTTTCGCCTCCATTTGCTTCACTCTATATACTGTACATAGGCTTACCAGTGAAAGAGGTCCTTTCTTCACAAGCTAATAATGAGGACGTTATTGACAATTAGCTTTCTTCTCTTAATGAATACGGTCAATGGCGAGAAATGAAATACATACGAGCAGAGAGGTGAAGGATAACAATTGTCAGCAAATTAAAGAAACTATTACACTGACAGAAATTGAACCCTATAATCCTGTCAGTTAATGATGAGATTTCTGAGAGAGCAGGCGATAACGTTGTTTATTATTTGAGTGGTTACCTGATTCACACAGCAGCAACGAAGATTGAGATATGTACTTCCTGCTTTTGGTCATTGGAAAGTGATTCCGAAACATTTAATGCTGTTAGTGATGTATGTATCCTCACCATGCTGAGAGACTTTGGCGGAAGTGAATCTAAATTTCTCAAATACTCGTCTTTATCTTTATTTCACGTGATGAAAAAAAATGATCGTGTGACCTCCTGAGAGGCTGAGTGCAGGTCTTTCTAATTAACGCCCGTGGGCGACCCACGCGTCGTAATGAGGATGAGGTTATGATGAAGACGGCACATACACCCAGTCTACGAGCCCTCGGGAATTAACCCCAAGAGATTAAAATCCAAAGTTGGAGCAAGAAGGCGCGTAGTGGGGCGATATCTTTTCAGATTGTGTGGATATGATCTGTGAACATCCTGTGTTCCGAAATGTGTGCTGCTCAGAGGATCAAAATAATAACCCCTGGCACTACAGCCCTTGAAGAGCCTGGGCCTACCAAGCGACCGCTGCCCAGCCATTTGGCCTTCAGATATTGGGGTGACGCGTGGTCAGCGCATCGGGTCCCCTCGGCCGTTAATCATGGTTTTCGTGACCGGGGCGCTGTCTCGCTGTCAGACAGCTACTGAATTGTCCTCACGAGCCTGAGTGCACCCCGTTCCAGCCCTCACGTCACTTTCTAAAATCCCTGACGGAGCCGGGAATCCAACCCGGGGCCTCCGGGTGAGAGGCAGGCGCGCTACTCCAACACCACAGGGCCGGCGCTCAGAGGATCATCTGTTAACATATTTCCCTAGGATAGTGTTTCATTACATTAAATGCCGGTTCATTTTCCGGACGAAAGAAATGTCCAGGGAACTGAGATTCAGATCGTCTTCAAAATCAGCGAAAAAAATAATAAAGATCTCTTCTGTTTAGAGGTAAGCTCTATTCTTCTTAGAAATGTATTTTAGTGTGTTCTGGATAGTATTTTAATATGTTCGTATTCCCTTGAAGATTTGTTTCTGTTATTCACAACTTGCTTAGTATTTAGTGCAATACTTCTTTTAATAAACAACTAGCAACCCGCCCCGGCTTCGCCCGGGAACAGTTATGAATGGGCAAGGAATTCCTGTCAGACGTAATTTAAGAATGGTGAGGTGCATGAGACATAAATCCCCGTTCCGTCCAAACTAAAAACACTTACATTGGGCAAAGTATCGAAGAAAGTGATATGCTTTCACGGACTTTTTTGGAGAATTTTTCATGCTGAACAATTCTTACACTCATAGTAGCCTATATTGAAATTTTTAACGGTTTGCCCAGCGTAAGCTTAAAAAGCACACGGACGCAAGGTTCCTTTTCCGACCTTTTCACTGAAATCTGAAATCGTTACTGCTTGGCTCCCTTTGATCATAAATACATTATTTTCTACAGAAATCTTCCTCGAGATTACCTTTACAGAATGGTGACGGCCGCATCAAAATCCATTCAGTGGTTCTCGAGATTACCCGTGAATCCAAGAATCGGGGACTTGTTTTATAGTAAGAAGAGACGAGTCAGACAGGCACGCAGAGGCCAAGTTACGCTAGTACCACCTAGCGGCAGAAACGGTCAACTACCGGAGTTCCTTCACTTGTTACTTTACACGCCCTGGTGCTGGGATTACTTAGTGGAAGTGTTGGTGAGAGGGAGAGAAGTGAGGGGATGGATTTATGGAGTTGTTGCTGTTGTTGCCAAGCATTACCAAGCACCGATTACGATATGTCGAATCTAGACATGTATAGTGAGCTACGTTTATAGGTACATCATTTGAAGAATGCATAATTTCGTGGCATATATATATACAATTTACAAGAATGTTTCAAGAAATTGTTTTTCACTCGTTACTCTGTTACTGATCGCTAATTGCGTGTACTCAGCACCTAAGTTGGTATTTGTCAGCCGTTATTTTACATTCATTTTTATTGCTATTCCGGAGATTTACTGACCTCGGAATGACCTGTCAGTGATCCCAGTGCCCTTATGCCATGAGTGAGCATATCTCTATATTTTTATTTGTTCCAAAGCACCATTAATTACGATTTAAAATTGACTAGATTATCATTGCTTCCCCATAAGGAGAGCTCGAGAATGGGTACGCCAACATGGCGGACAGCGCGCTCTACCTGGCGCACTTTCTCGTGCAGCGGAGAGCTGCCATCAGCGATCCATGTATAGAGATCAGTGATTAAAACAGATCTTCTTCTTCTTCTTCTTCTTCCCCTTCGTGGCCTTTTTCCCAATTATCTTTTGGGGTCCGCCACTCAGCACCTCGCTCTCCATTTGTTGCGGTTTGCTGCATCTATAGGACGAAGACCTACGATGCGCATATCGTCGTGTAGGGTATCCATCCAAAGTATTTTTGGTCGTCCTGGAGGCCTTTGTCCATCAGGCTCGAGAGCAAGTGACTTCCTTACAATGGACTCTGTATTTGCTGGGGCTACATGCTCGTACCAACGCAACCGAGTCTCCCTCATTTTGGCTGGAATAGGCGAAATTCCAAGAGCATTTCGGACGTCTTTGTTCTTAATATGATCCTGCCATGTAATTCCCAAGGACCATCGTAGCATCCGCATTTCCATTGAGTGCTAGACTTGTTCATGTGTCTTTGTATTAGGCCAGCATTCAGATCCATACAAAGCAACAGGGCGGACGACTGTTTGAAAGATCTTAGTTTTGAGGCGCAAAGGGATCTTGCGGTCACAGAGAACGCCTGTGACCTGGCGCCACTTCATCCATGCAGCATTCACTCTTGCGCGGGCATCCGAGACTCTGTCACCATCAGGTCTCACAACGGAGCCAAGGTATCGGAGATGTGAAGCCCTTGATGGCCCCATCTGTCTGGAAACCACATTCAAGGTACTCCGTCTTAGTAAGGTTGAACCGTAGTCCAAATTAACAGAGCCTCGCATTCCAGAGGTTGACCAAGTGTTCTAGATCATTACGGGTCTCGCTTGCAAGCATGGCATCATGGGCGTACAGTAATGTCCATGGTGGTTGCCTCTGCAAATCGGCAGTCACTGTATCCAAACATAGGATAAACAAGAGTGAGGATAGTGCAGATCCCTGGTGAACCCCAACTCGAATATCGAACTGTTTGGTGAGGCCAGCAGCACTGCGTACAGAGCTAGTTGGACCCAACGCACATAAGCTTCTGGTACGCCATGAGATCGGAGAGAATACCATATAAGCTGATGGGGAACCCGGTCGAATGCTTTCTCCAGATCCAGAAAATCCATGTGATTTGCCCTTCATTTCTCCATATAATTTTCTATCAGAAGCCGTATTGCATGGATAGCATCAGTTGTTCCGCGACCTTTCACGAACCCACACTGGTTAGGTGAGATGGTAACAATGCTACGTAAGCGAGTGTCAATCACACGTTCTAGAATCATCATTATGTGGCATAGGAGACTAATAGGACGGTAATTGGCACAGATAGTTACATCGCCCTTGCCTTTCCATATTGGTACTGTGACGCCAGTTTTTCAAGCTGACGGAATCTGGTGGCTCGCAAGGCATTTGTTAAAGAACTCTGCTAGGAACTCTGCAGAGGCATGACCCAACTGCTTCCATAGCTCCGCAGGGATATCATCAGGGCCTGTTGCCTTGCCATTTTTCATGGCGTGGATCGCAGTATTGACCTCGGCAGGTGTGATAGGTGGAACTGCACCCTGTGCAGGTTCGGCTAATGGAATCGGTGGGTGCGGGAACTCCTCATTACAGATAGCATTGAAGTGTTTATGCCATCGTTGAAGGATCTCTGTTGGTTTTGTTAGAAGATGCCCGTGCTTATCCTTGATATGCACGACATGTCCTATGTCAACTGTGACACGATGACGAGATCTGGCTAACTTGTAAATATTATTGACCCCAGTAGATTCCTCTAATTGTTCATACAATGTATTTAGTTGCTTGGATTTAGCAACTGCAACAGCGTGTTTTGTATCGGATTTGTGCTGACGATATTGAGTTAGATCAGCATCGGTTCTTGTTCTAAGCCACTTTTTGAAAGCAGTTTTCTTAGATTCCACAGTTCGTTGCACGTCTTCATTCCACCACCAAGTTTGCTTATCAACACACACTAATACAGCCATCACAATTAATTAACACTGGTTACCAGACAGGTTCTACACACACCCAAAGTACACGGGGCTACATGGCCGCGTTGTCGTAGCCCCTAAACTAAGGAATCAACCAATCAGACCACCTCTTGGTGTACCGGTTAGCACCTTTTGCTGTCGCCCCAGACGCCCGGGTTGAATTGCCGGCTCTGTCAAGAAATTTTAATTCTGGTGTGGGGACTGGAACGGGGTACACTCAGCCTTGTGAGGTAACACTGAGAAGGGACGGCATCCATCCCTACCTTTGTCTCCTCTGCCAAGCGGAATGCGCTCTTTCAGGCGAAGAGGAAATTGAAGGGAACTGGGACTGTAATTAGGGAAGATCTAACCAAATTACGGTTGGAATTGCTCCACAAAACAATCGACAATGTGGGAGTTAAGCATTGTTGGTCCAATAATGGCGTCATCTTTGCAGTTAGCCGAGGTATTCGTCACAGGCTGACTAATTTCAATGACCTTAGATTGATCTAAGTTAGTGTGATCAGTGTTATATCCCTTACTAATGTAATTTTAACTTTAACCAATTGATTGTACCAACTGTATACCATAATACCGGTACCTATTGCTCGAAAGCAAGTAAGGCTGGGAAACTTAAATTTAAGAAATACCACATTCCTCTTAGGCAACAACATTTAGAAAATTGTCTGCTAAATTCTATAACGTTTGTAAATCTGCCTTTACCAAATAGACACCAATACTGGGCTATACTGCTTGCTATTAGTTCCAAGCTTCCTTCCCTTATTGAACAGGTTGGCAAAATGATTTTTTATAAATATTAAGCTTCTCTCTTAGGCAGCCTACCAGTGCCAAGCCTTTTCCAACAATTAATCAGCTTTAAACACTACTTACGTCTTTACTTACTTGCTTACTTGCTTTCACCTTTCGCTCCCAGCCCAAACCCATCTTTCTTCTCCTATACACGTTGTTAATGTTATTGTTGAGTGTGAGCTATAGGCTACTGCATGACATAGATATTGTCATACAGATCAGGCAAAACAAAGTTAACCCAGTTCGCAGTTGATTTAATGGCTGCTAGCTCGAGCTGCAAGAGTCCTCTCTCTCCTCTGACAGACATTTAGTGAGATTAACCCCAATGGATGGTAATTATTATAAATAATAGTTCTTCAGCTGCCACCTGTAACCATCACTGTTATGTTTTCAGATTAATATTTCCTGTCTATCCTTGCATCATGCAATGTGAATACATTTTATGTTCTGTAAGTAGACCTATATTGGGTACAAGCTGGAGACTAGTAGGCCTGCTTTAAGCCACATTCAACTTTAATTTCATTTTATCCGTATTTCTTTTTTTTTTGTTTGTTTTTTAATTCAACCTATCACAAATGTTAAATTAATGTATAGTCTATATAGCTATAACGTACACTATGTCTTGAGATATAAAACCTTAATGGCATTTTCAGGGTGTGTTGGTTGGTGAGTGACAAGTGACTTTAAACTATTCCTAGCTCAATTCTCGACAGATCTGATGACATGACTGTGTAATTCCAAAATGTTACCGAATATTGCAGTGTGTTTCACTGTGTCATTATTTAACTCATATATTTATGTGCCATCTGTCATAACTTAACTTTTTCTTTAGCTTCTAAATTGTGTTGTAGTTTGTGCTATTGTAGATTATGAATGACGACATATAATGGTCACTGGACTAATTTCTCTTCTGAGTGACTAGGCAATGCCTTTCACTACTTTACAAGATCTTTTAACTTGTACCTATGGTTGTATCTGACCATAGTCTATCAGACATACTTTCCGCTATCAGCCTGAAAAACACAAACTGCCTAAAAATTGCTCATATCAATGCTCAATCATTAGTTGACTCCTCTCACTATTTTGAATTTTGTCACGTCTTTGGTGGTTCGTTTTTTGACATAATTGCAGTGAGTGAGTCCTTTTGCAAGCCCTCAATTCCAAATGCTGCTGTCTCTCTCACTGGCTAAAAAGTCATTAGAAATGACAGATTAACCGTAGGTGGAGGTGGTGTTGCAGTTTACCTTAGGGATAACATAAAGTATAGCGTGCTAAGTCAGTCTCCTGGTGAATATAATAAGAGGCCTGAATACATTTTACTTGACATTTCTCTTACCGAAACTAAAATTATCTTTGCTTGTGTGTACCGTCCACCGAAAGCTGGCTACCTAGATATTTTTCTGAATGACATGCACAGGTTCATTCTTGATTATAAATATGTTTTTATTGTTGGGGACGTCAATGCTCGGTTTGGTAGTGGAGATTTTGAAACTAAACAAGTATGTGATGTGCTCTGTTCCTGTAATGTTGAATGTTTACCATTCGATACTACATTTCACACAGCTACTTGTGACAGCTCTCTCGATATTATCTCTTCAAACTGTAATGACCTCGTTGTTGACTACGGACAAGAACCAGCTGCTGGATTCTCAGCCCATGATCTCCTGTATGCAGTGTTTTCTTTATCTACCCCGAAACTTCGACCAAAATCAATCTTTGTACGTGACTTCAGCAAATTTAATTTAAATGATTTTAAAACGGACGCAGAATTACTCCCTTGGCAGAATTTCTATCAATCCACTGACATAGATGAGAAAGTGACTCTATTTAATGATTGTGTAAATAAACTTATGATATGCATGCACCGCAAAAGAAAGTGGATATAAAACATAGCTCTGCTCCGTGGATCAGTAAAGAAATCAAAACGCTTTTAAAGAAACGTGATAAAGCACGTAGAACATTTATTAAATCTAAACTTACCATTGATTATGAAGAGTATAGAATTCTGCGTAATAAGACAAAACAAACAATTAGGAACACAAAAGTGAAATATATGTACAACCTCTTCGGTGACTGCAAAACCACCTCCGCCAGATGGCGTGCTGCAAAATCATTGGGAGTTGGTGCCAGTTCAGTCACTGATGTTGAGATGCCTGTCTCTGCATCACAATTAAACGAACATTACTCAAATGTTGCGTCAATTGGTGATGTATTAAGAGTATCATAGACCGTCATGAAATACACATCCATCCCTCCCCCTGCCCATGAAAAATTTTTCTATATGTATGTTTACCCACACCAGATTGTGAAAGCCATCAAATCAATTCGTACAAAAGCAAGAGGCCCTGATAGCATCCCAATTTCTCTTATTTCTAACTGTCTTGAAGTATTTCTACCCCCAATTATACATCTATTTAATTTATCTCTACAAAGTGGAGTATACCCGTCTCTTTGGAAGTGTGCTAACATACGTCCAGTAGGCCTACCAAAAAATAAAAACCCCACTAGTTGTAGTGACTTTAGACCAATAAATATCCTTTGTGCCCTTAGTAAAGCGCTTGAGAAAATTGTTCATGAACAAGTATGTGAATGCCTAACTAAATTTAATATATTCAATCCTTACCAATCTGGGTTTAAAAGGGGGCATAGTACCACCACTGCATTGTTAAAGGTCAGCGATGATATACGCTCAGCTACGGACAAGCGTCAGCTTACAATCTTATGTCTTTTCGATTTCAGTAAGGCATTTGACTGTGTGAATCACAATATACTTCTTGCAAAGCTGAAATCTTTTGGCTTCTCTCAGAGTGCTCTTTCCTGGTTCAAATCATACCTTTCCATGCGTACACAGAGAGTGGTCCTCGCGAGTGGCTCCTCCTCAGACTGGAAATCGGTAGAAAGTGGAGTACCTCAGGGATCTGTCTTAGGTCCACTATGCTTCTCGATATATATAAACGATGTTTCGAATGAATTCCGAAATAGTTCTTTTCATATATACGCTGATGACCTCCAAGCCTATTTTCACCTCACGCCTAGCACTGCATGTGATCGTATAAATCTGTTTAATGAAGACATTGACAGGCTTTGTGAATGGGCCCTAAATCATAATCTTAACTTGAACATATCTAAAACACAACTTATATCCATTGGATATACAAAACTTCTAAATTCACTAGATTTTAATTCACTACCACCCATCATGATACTAGATAATAATATTAAATATAGCTACACTGTCAATAATCTTAGAGTGATATTTGATAGAACACTGTCGTGGGCAGAGCATACGTCTAATGTGGTAAGGAAGGTTGTATCAACTATGCATCTCCTGAAAAGAACTGTTTCTTACACCCCTCCTAACATACGTAAGCTCTTCGTCCAAACTCTCATTTTTCCAATCATTGATTATGGCTCTGCTGTATACAATGATTTACCAGAAACACAGAACATCAAATTACAAAGAGTCCAGAATGCATGTGTTCGGTACATTCTGGATGTAAGGCGAGATGAACATATCACACCTTACTACGTGCAGCTGAAATGGCTGAAACTCCACGAGCGCAGGCAGCTATCAGTTGCCATTCTGACACATAAAATATTACATACCAAGACCCCGTTATATCTCTACAATGCCTTTACATCAATGCATTCTGTTCATAATCGAGAAAATAGATACACAAAATTAACACTCCAGATTCCTATACACCGAACCATGAAGTTCAATAAATCTTTTGTTTGCACCGCCTCACGCCTCTTCAACACCTTCGATTTATATAAGTTCGTCAACATTGCAAGCACTGCAGCTTTCAAAAGACATCTTTCATCCTGCTTCTTGGAGCAGTATACCTTTCACATTTGATTACTGAATTATGTTAAAATACGTTTTTTTAGTTCAATTATAACACCAGGACAATAGCTGACAACCTGTCTAATTTAATAGCTTTTCTTGTACAGTGAGCCTCCGTGGCTTAGGCGGCAGCATGCCGGCCTCTCACCGCTGAGTCCGTGGTTCAAATCCCGGTCACTCCATGTGAGATCTGTGCTGGACAGAACGGAGGCAGACAGGTTTTTCTCCGGGTACTCCGGTTTTCCCTGTCAAAATTTCATTCCAGCAACACTCTCCACTATCATTTCATTTCATCTGTCATTCATTTAATCATTGCCCCAGAGGAGTGCGTCAGGCCTCGGCAGCCGGCACAGTTCATATCCTCGCCGCTAGATAGGGGCTTCATTCATTCCATTCCTGACCCGGTCGGAGACTGGAAGCAGGTTGTGGATTTTCATTTTTCTTGTACAGTATATGATGTTTGCTTTTCGGGCTGATACTGTGTCTGTATGCTCTCTTTTGTAAATAATCTTTCCACTATCTTTATTAATATTATTATTATTATTATTATTATTGTTGTGTTATTACTGTCTTTTTGTTACTATTGTTAGACCATTATTATTTATATTGTGAATGTAAGTGAAATGTTTTATTTGTATAAGCCCTAACCTTATTTTATGTAGGGCGCTACTGTTAAGGAGCTCTTAAGCTCTAAGTGTAGCCGTGAAAATCAAATCAAATCAAATCAAATCAAAAATCAAATCAGCCATTCTGGAAGTGATTTTCCGTGATTTCTCCAATTAATCCAGGCAAATGTTGAGATGGTTCCTAACTTAAGGCCACGGCTGCCTTCTACCAAATCCTATCCCCGATTTACACTACACAGCCATCACAATAGCACAGGTTATCAGACACACATATCCAAATACTCGGGACTATATGACACCATGTCGTAGCCACTAAAATAAGCAACAACAATAACTATTACTCATTTCAAAATGGAAAACTTAACGCGGTTCTTGCGTGTTGATGGAACAATAAATATTTAAAACAACGTATATGTTTTCGGGTTTTGATTTATATATCCGTATATTATATATTCGAATTTCTCGTTCCACATCCGTTGCGTTGAACAGTGGAATGTGGCTATGTGCATATAGTCAGTAGAACTACTTTCTTTACCGTCATTTTGTTATTAACAAAATGGGGTAGCTGAAAGTATTTGGAAATACACATTTATTTGTGTTCGTCTCCTGTGTCGAACTGATGGGCAACGTGCCGGCCAAACCTACCACACACCGTCGGGAAAAGAATACATACTCTTAAATTTAAGATTTATGCACTGGAATCTAGTTTGGTATCAATTCACATCACTAGGAGGAGATCTTGGCTTCTCAAGACGTCAACGGGATCAACCGAAATAAATGGTGTAGTTATAACTCATTGTCCTTTTCAAGGAGTATAATTGATTGTTAGCTTGTTAAAATACAACGTGGTGGATTATACATTGATTGTTTGTTTGTTTGTTTGTTTGTTTGTTGGTTGGTTGTATTATGGTGCGGAACAGTGAGGTCATCTGCCCCAGTGTTAAACCCATAAGTTATATTATGCTAAGGATTTTCCTTATTTCCAACCACTACGGTACTTCCTCAACCTATTATCGACTTCAAAAGCTTGCCACGGTCGGTGAGTGGATAGCGTGTCGGTCTACTAACCCCAAGATTGCAGGTTCGCTCCTGGCCATGGTAAGTGATTTTTGAAAGGCGGCAAAAATACGACACACATGTCATACGATGTTGGCATGTCAAAGAACCCATTTGAATTCAGTAGGCCGTGTTCATAATGGCAAAATTAGTATCGGGAGTTTCCGCCAACACAAAGTTCCTCATTTCTCTACTAGAAAGCGTTCTAGTGTTCAAGGAGCTTAGATATCTAACCTCCTTGACTTTCATAGTGATTCAAGGAACAACGAAATTCGACATGCAAGCCACCCTCTGGGTGTCAAATTACAAAGCTTGCACCCGGTACCCGAGGCCATACGATATTATTATTATTATTATCGACTTCAAAGTCAATGTGGTACTTCAGTCGAGTGGTCTATAGATGCTTGGCTTTTACCCGTGCAGACGGGGAACGAATACAGTATGTAAAACATGGGTTTCTTATTTGTGGTTCATTCTGAGGTTTATAGAGCGTATTTTCTAATGGGAATTAAATATGAATTAAAATGTCCGTTTTATTGAAAGATTCCACAGCGAGGTGGCTAGTTATTTGACTAAGGACTCCTACACCCGTCCCTTGGCCAAAAACATACATTGCCTACTAGTAATATAAAGAATACGATTTGGTTTACGTGTCAGAATATAAAATATTGGCTGTAGTAGACCCGTTGCGTAGTGGCTAGAATTCTTACCTATCACCGCCCGCCCGGGTTCGATTCCCAACTCTGCCAAGATATTAATTTTTTGTTGGAACGGGGTAGACTCAGATTCGTGTGGCAATATTGAGAAGAGGTGGGTTCGATTTCCACCTCAGCCATCATAGAAGTGGTTTTCCGTGGTTTCCCACTACTACTCGAGGTAAATGCCCGGATGGTTCCTAACTTAAGGCCACGGCCACTTCCTTCCCAATCCTCACCAGAGTTACAAACAAACACACTAATACAGCCATCACAATAGCACAGGCTATCAGACAAAATTCAACACTCCCCCAAGTACACGGGACTTAATGACAACAATGTCCAAGCCTCTCAAATTAAACAAAAGCTTCCTATCCAAATCCTTCCTCGTCTACACTAGTAGAGACATCACAGTGACACAGGTTATCAGCCAACTTCTACATACACCCAAGTACAGGGGGCTTCATGACCTCAAAGCCGAAATCCTCCTAGAGAATCTACAACATCAACAAACATCAGACTCTAACGCGGATCAAGGACAACGTATGGAAATCGTTGTGGTAGCGTGTTGAAATATGTGGTGTTGTAAATATATGTAATCTTTCCCATTGCAAATACACACCTACCTAGGTATATGCTTAATAATATAACGTATAAGTAATTATAAAACAATAAATATAAAAATAAGGAAAATAAATAATTAACTGGGATTTGAACCCCGCGTCTTCCGGTTGACATTCTGGGACGCTACCTCTTGGTTATACATGTCCAATGCCAAGACAATGTTAACAATAGCCTTAGTGTAAATGTCTAGCATATACTGTCTTGAAATGAATTAGGGCCAATGCCTTTATTATATACCATTTCATACTAAATTTATATTAGCCTATTAGCCTATTTTCAATTTTGAAAAAATAGGCTTATGAGATCAACTTTTGTCCGTGTGTGTGTGCGTGTGTGTGTGTGAGTGTGAGGTGTGTGTGTGCGTCCCCCTAATAAAATCTAAACGGCTGGAGCGATTTCAATGAAACTCGGTAAGTTCATAGCACTATTCCCGGCGACCTCGACCGTGCCCTTCAAATTTTGTTACGTCTCACCAATCAAACATGGCGGCTATGCGAAATATTTCACTAGCATTCAATATCTCCGAAACTATTACCGATATCGCCCTGAAATTGTCTAGGGTGATAAAGGGCACTACTATGAGACTTTCAAAAACTTGGTGACTACAAAACCAACATGGCGGTCAAGCGAAATTGAGACTTTTAAATAGACATTTCTCGCCATTTAACTATCCAAACGTAATGAAACTTGGTACAGCAAATGTTTATACACATTGTAATGCACTGGAGTCTAATTTATTTCAATTGTTTACATAACCTCAAAATGGCGGCTGTGCGCAATATTTCACTGACATTCTATATCTCCGAAACTATTACGGATACCATCATGCAATTTTGTACGGTGATAAAGGGTACTGATACAAGTTTACCTATGTATATTTCATAAACCTGTAAAGTACAAAACGAACATGGTGACCAAGCGAATTTGAGATATTTTAATAGAGTTTTCTCGTGATTTAACTCTCTGAGCGCAGTGAAATGTGGTACAGTAAATTATTTTGCAGATTGTAATGCACTGCCATCTAATTTAATTCAATGGTTTACATAACCTCAAGATGGCGGCTGTGCGAAATTTTAAAATTAAGTTTTTATTCTTGTGTCGCAATCATGCGATCGAAGTGAAAGTTTGAATAATGAAGCTAGGCAATAATTGTCCTTGAATGGTACATAACTCTATGGCCTATACATATAACAATCCTAAATGGCAAGCTTCCGAAATATTTAGACGGTTCTCAATATCTATGAATCTTTTACAACAACCAAACTGAATTTATTATGTTCATAGAGACTATGAACATATGTTCTCCTATAGGACTTTCAGTAACCTGGTGAGCACAAATCCAACATGGCGGCGACGCGAAGTATAAATATTTAAATGGACGTTTCTCGCGAATTAACTATCCGAGTGCCGTGAAACGTTGCACGTTAAATGCTTATACAAATGTTGATCCACTTGAATGTAATTTATTTCAATGTTTGCATAATCGCAAGATGGCTGGTGTGCGTACTTTTAAAATCTCGTTTTTACTTCTTGTGTTCTAATCATGCGATTGAAGTTTGAATACCACACGTACACAATAATCTTAATGTAATAGTACAAAAATAAAAATCCATCCTGGCGACCGTATGAAATATTTAGACGGTTCTCAATATCTACGAATCTGTTACAGCAATTAAACTGAAATTTTGTATGTCGATAGAGACAATTAACATGAGCAGGATATATGAAAATAGGCTGTACAGTTCTTCACGGAACTACTTGTTTCGTTCGTAACATTGCATAAAAGAATTTACAGCTACCGAAATATGAACCAGCGAGAAAACAATAGCATCCACATCTTCACAATGCAGAATAATAATGCTAGATCGTCTGCGTACTGGATTTTAATGTTATCCTTTACTGGCAAGCCGTGTTAAGCAAAAATGGGGCCAGAACTGATCCTTGAGGTAAGCCATTATTAAGAGTCCATCTGGAAGCGTGTCCATTCAGAAATACCTTAAATCGCCTGTCAGAGAGCATATTGTTCATTAGACATGTCAGTTTATGACATGATATTATTGAGATTGTTAATATTGTACTCTAGGACACTGCCCATTGAGGCGGTAGTGGTGAGTTCCCTCGCTGAGTCCGTGGGAACCACCAACCTAGAGGGTAAATAAAAAAACGGAGAATTCAACAGTGATACCCAATAGGGGAAATACGCAAATATTAAGTACATTCGTAAGTACGATCACGGCCTGATAACCCGAAAATCCTTCTGAAGAACACATAACCAATCGTGGAAGCTTACACAATCACAAAAATGTAATTACTTTTCACATACATAATAACTCAAATAGCCTATTTTCTCCCCGGTGTTTCTGCAGCAGTATTCCTTAGTGCCCTGTACTGTTTTTGAAATAATGTCCTGGAGCCACAGTGTTCGGATTATTTCTTCAGCCCCTGTATAGACTCGCTGTTCCTTGGAGAGCTGCGACCAGGCCAGGTGGACATGTGTGGAATAGCATATCAAGGCAGGTCGAACGACGCACTCTGTGAGGGGATGAATCATTCAGTGGTTCCGTGAATTAACCACAAGCAGGTCCACCATTCCTAGCCTCCTAACCTGATTGCCATTTCAAATCACACCCGTGATTTCCGTCTATCATCTCAAAGTATAGATTCACTGAATGTTTAGCGGCTTCGGTGGCGTAGTTGGTAGCATGCTGAATTGCTGCGCCCAAGACAGTGGGTTCAAACCCTGCCGAAGTCATCGGATTTTTAAGAGCGTTAAAATCCTTCAGTATGCCTTCCTTTTGAAGGGAAGTAAAGCCGGCGGTCCCATGTCATAGATTTATGGCATGTAAAAAATCCTTCCACAGACTAAACTTGTGTGAAGCTAAATGTATTGATTTGATTCGGTGGCGTAGTCGGTAGCATGCTGAACTGCTGTGGCCAAGATTGCGGGTTCAAACCCGGCCGAAGTCATCGGATTTTTTTAAGAGCGTTAAAAATCCTTCAGTATGCCTTCCTTCGGAGGGGAAGTAAAGCCGGCGGTCCCATGTCATAGATTTATGGCATGTAAAAGATCCTTTCACAGACTAAACTTGTGTAAAGCAAAATTTGTTAGCTTAGATTTCGTCAGAACGCTCTATCAAAGTTCCAACGTTCACCACTAGGTATCATTGATATCTGGTGGCAAAAGTTGGAACTACTTGAAATTGAACGGAACTTGTAGCTCGCCTTTTAGGGTGTCCGCTGGAAGCAGCTACAGACTCAGGCGAGCCGAACATGTCCTCGGACACTCCCGGCACTAAAAGCCATACGATAAATAAAATAAAATAAAATAAATAAATAAATAAAATATTGATTTGATTTCGTTGGAACGCTCTATCAAAGTTCCAACGTTCACCACTAGGAATCAGTGACATATGGTAGCGAAAGTTGGAACGACTTGAAATTGAACGGAACTTGTAGCTCACCCTCTGGGTGTCCGCTTGAAGCAGCTACAGACTCAGGCGAGCCGAACATGTCCTCGGACACTCCCAGCACTAAAAGCCATACGATAAATATAATAAACTGAATATTTAACTGAATATGTTACGTGATAATACGCCATTGAGGTTCCTTCGTATAGTGTCGTTATTCTATTTCCTGTTGGCCTGACTCGAGGGAGAAAGATAGAAAGTTAAATCTATAATATTATTCTACCCGGACGTTTGTGTTGTTATTGAGTCTTCAGTCTTTCGACAGATTAGATGCAGCTTCCCACGCCTCCCTGCCCTGAGTTACTCGTTTCATCTCTACGTACAGTACCTACCACATCCAACATCCGAGGCAATCTCTAACCTTGGTCTAACCCTAAATTCTTGTCGCCGGCCCTTACTTCCTTAACCAAGTTTGATATTTCTGGATGCCTTAGCTGTTTCTTCTCTTCATTTACACTCGCCTGAAACATCTATTCTCTCCGACTTGTATTTATATCTCTTCATCTGTAATTCCATCTACACATCTAATCTTCAACTTTCTCCTGTAACACCACATTTCAAATACTTCTATTCTTCTCTTTTCTGCTGCACCAAGAGTCCATGTTTCATTCCATAGAGCCGCACGCTCCAGACAAATGCTTTGAAAAGTGATTTTCTAGTGTCAAGAGATTTATTATCTGTAGAAAAGCTATCCTTGCTTGTGCCAACCTATATTTTGTATGTTCCTTGCTTCGTCCATCCCTACTTATTCTTTCCCAAGTAGCAAAGGTCACTTACTGCCTAGCAGTTAAACAAATAATACTAATAATCAACACCACTTCCCGAATCAATAATTCTCAAAACACGATTCCCAACATGATTTTTCCCCAATTGTTGTTGTTAATTGATTTTAGGGGCTTGGAACATGTTAGTTATCATCACCTTGTTGTTAGGTGTGTGTTGAACTTGTCTGTTAGCCTGTGTTACTGTCTTGAATGCAATAGTGTGTTTAGCTCTACTAGAGGTGAGGTAGTTGCCACGGGACTTGAATAAGGTACTAACCCGGCATTTACCTGGTGATAGTGTGTAAAAATCCGGGGAAAACCACCACACCCAGGACGTCGGAATTAGAACCTCCGATATTCAGATTTGCTGCAGCTTCCTACCGAGGTCGTGGCACACGGCTACGTCACGTGGTATATTTTCCATTTACCATAACATACTTTTCATAAGTACATTTACCCGGAATATTTCTCTGCTAGAGCATGTTATCCTCAGTTTATATTTTGAATAAATATATGCCAAATGTATACGTACACTGGCCGATGAATTATTTCACTTACCAGGAGTGAATTGTAGCAATTATATTAAACCGGATATGGATGATGTTCGTAAGTTATTAAAATAACAGTATCGCGTAACATTGACCCTCTGCATAGAAACTCTACAACCCTCTTGGTCCATGTCTAGCTTCGCTATAGACTACAATACGGGCGGGCATGGAGACATACAGGGTTCCTAAGGTATCCTGCGGTATATCTGTCCAAATTTTTGCGGCTTGGGAAAAACACAACCAATGCCCATTTCTTTGCAATTTTAGGTTTCAACATGCTCTTTATATTTTGAGGCAATCTTTCGAATGAAACAACAACCTACTAGTGTCAAGCGAAGACACATCTAAGTACGTCTGGTTGCGTGTCTCAGCGGTAATGTTCTGGCCCCAAAATTGCAGGTTTGAATCTTGGCTCAGTCAGCTGGCATTTGAGGGTGTGCAAATGTGAGGGAGCCGTGTCAGTAAAATTACTGGCACGTTAAATATCCCCTTCGAGGCGAAATTCAGGCACCCCGGCGTCTCTAAAAGCCAGAGTAGTTAAAAGTGACGGAAAACCAATAACATTATTATCATTATTACAACTTAACCTATTATTGAATGAAGAGAAGACAGTCTCCATGACCTTGTGGAGAGGGGGAAGACCCGGCACTTTCTACACTGGAGAGACACTGCTTAAGTCAGTCACCAGCTTCACGTACCTAGGAATTACTCTTCAGTCACAGGGGACAGTTTTCACACGCCACATAAAAGACAGAACCAGTACCGTGACGAGATCAATAAATAATATCAAGTCAATAGGCAAACTTTCTCTGGAAATAGCCATGCGAATGTTCGAACTTAAAGTTGAACCTGTTGCAATTTACGGATTGGAAAACATTTGGATATTTTTGCAAAAGACGAACCTCAAAATGATAGAGAAACTGAAGGCTACATACTTGAAAAGGGTGCTCTGTCCTTCCAAATACACACATTCACGGCTCGTATATGCATTGTACAGTGAGCCCTTCATTATAGAAGAGCTGCGACTGAAACTCCTACTACCAGTGACGACCGCCTACCAAGACTTACTGGGGGAGCTACATGAAAAGAGACGCCAGATTTGTGATGATTTCTACGTAACTGACGCCATGACCAAGCGCGAATGGACGCAGGGAGGATACGAACAACGCCACGCAGTGACAAGTCTCTCCGTGCACGGATTTCACCACATGGATGAGAACAGAATCGCTGGTGAAATTCTGTAGTGTATAATACTTGTAATCCCTGTACTTCAACACTAAATTGCCAGTTTGGCTGCAATAAACGTATTAGGCCTATTATTATTACAACTTAGTGATGGTGTCTCATAAAAGGGACTGGTGGTTCTTCATCCCTTTAAGTAAGGGAAATTTAATAAGTTTAATGATTTGGATTACTTTTACTCATTTGGGCCTTGTATATGGTATCGCATGAGTATGGTTGGTAGTTGAATTTGTAGTAGTTAGTTGCTATAGTTTTTTAATATTTTTAATTTAGAAGGAGACTAGAATTGACTCAATACGAGTATGACAGCGATGTGCAGGGCTCATTGGCACATTATTAACATGACAAGATTTTATTGTTCAGGTTTAGTAATTGGTATTCGAAATGATTAACGTTAAATTTTTTGAAACTTTTTAACATTTTTGAAGGAGGCTGGTTCCCATGAGTTTGCGCTTGCCTGCAATTTCAGATGGTATAAACGGCTATGTATTTTTCACATATTGCTGTCAAGGTTGTATATTGGCATATTAGGTTCTATGGGGGCCATAATCAGGTAATTGAAAAGTTGGTTTCGTTACTAGTAGCCCAAGCCACAAGAGTAATTTAACTCTGCCCTCGCTAGTAACTGTTGTAGGTTGCAATTGGTCGGTTTGGGGGGGGGGGGGAGGGTAATTTGAACAGTTAATATCCTACGTAGTTCCTAAATACCAATTGATTTGCATTGTCACAACCAATCTGCTTCGGCAAATGTTAAAATTGATTGTTTTTGCGCGACGGCAGTGGTCAACAATGAACAGCCACTATAACCTAATTTATGCGACACAGCTGATAAGTCCGTAGCAATCGGGTGCCAAGGTAGTGTTCAAACTTTGAGTCTCCTTATCCTCAAAACTTCCATTTTGGATATTGGTTGTTCTTGTTCAAAGGCAGAGGTTTGATGCAACGGGTTCTCGAGTTATTGTGCAATCATCGGACTCTGGAGTTGGCATACTAGATGGTCTCACAAGGAAACATCACCAAATCGACGTCGAGGTAAGCATTTCTCACTTGCATTGTATCAGGTTCAGTAATAGGTTCCGCGTGCAAATTTGGGCCATAATTCAATTGCAAAGCAGTTAGGAACTTATGAATATCCGCGTGCGTTACATGTATGCAAATCTTTCCGCTTGATTTTCGATCACTAGGAACTGTATGGTAGGAAACGGGGAAACAAATGAGGGATGCGGAGAGAGGGGAGAAAGGTAAAGGGTGTTGGCGTATGGATCAGGTCTGCTCAGCATACTTTAAAGTCTCATTTTTAATACGCGTTATTTACGCGGAAAACGCCCACGTAAATCACGCGGAGAGAGTGCCAAACAAGAAGTGCGTGCGGTCGGTCATAATCTGTGTGTCCTAATTGCGTTGCACTGAATCTTGCCCCAAATTTTCTCGCGGGACCGATAGGCCTAATTGATCCTTATACAATGCATGTGAGCAATTTTTCTCCATAAAATGTGAGGTCAAGTTGGTGAAGTTCCCTTGTCAGACATGTTTGATTGGTGACAAATCTGAGGATCGGTTGGGGCAAGGCAGTGTGCCATCGTTGAGGGACCAGTCCTGTACGTCCTTCACTATGTGCGGTAGAAAGTTATCGTGCTGGAATAGACTTCCTGGACGCCTTTGCAACGAGTGGCAAGACATGTGCCCGAGGGATATCCTGCGCATACTGCTGCGTTGTAATTGACCCTTGTAGCACCACCATGGTTGATAACCGTCGTATGTAATGCAGACCACCACACCAGCAGTAACGATAATGAGACGCGCCACAGATGCTTATAGAATATTCTCAAAGTCCTAGTGTCATTGTCATTTATTTAATACTGGTGACACATTTATCCCTTAATTCTACCTTTAGAGATGTATTTCACAGGAACAATGAGTTGTTGTACCTTATGATACCAGTTAATTGCCTAGCAATTTTCATGTTTTACTGTTGGTAGCTCTTATATCATCAAACATAAACAGCACTTTTCTAAGAAGATTCGTACCTCATGTTAATGAAATAATTGGCTATACCGACCATCCCTCCAGTTACATTAGACTAATTATATCTAAGTAGAACAGAATTTAAACACACAGTACCTCGACATTTCCATTAAACCTTCCACTTAATAAGGCTATTATATACCTCGCTGTTTCTAATTACAACTTCTTACAAACTTCAGCTGATAACGTTGAAACATGCTAAACGAATACATTAATCTTCTTATAAAAATGCCTTTTAGAAAATAAGCAAAGGGCAGCTCAGTGTACGTGCAGCATCGACAAGGATTATATCAGCTGTGATCTCTCCTTTTAACCTTTCAAAGCTCACATTTCTTGGTTCAGTGCATACATAAATATTCCACTTCGGAATAAATAAGGGTCAAAACACAGTTAGTTATAACTCAAACATTCCATGGACGTCAAAACAAAGAAATTAATGTACCGTACTCATATATATTTTAACATTTAAATGTGCCTGAATTAAATCGAATTATATAACTTCGTAATTTAAGTTATTCGCCAGAGAACAAACACAGGATTACCATTTAATAAAAACAATGATAAAAGTATTTTGTTTCCATTTGGAAGGTACCCGTGTAGCTCTGTGAAAAGAAAACTAGGAAGTGAAAATCTTGCTATGGCGTAGTTCATTGATACGTATAGTTATCCTGGTTGAGTTAATTTACAATAAAATTGACTAAATAACAATATTATTAATTAATCCACTTACACCGGAATTCATTTGTAAGGTAGGTGGATATTTTATACAAAATATTACACATTCATCTTTATTAGAAAGAAAGGACATATACAAAGTTCTCTAGTTTCGGCTTGTTTTGATACATTATAGATGGCAAACATGAAGAACGCTCAGAAGAAGCAATCAATGGATAATTCTTACAATGTCATGGCTGAGTATGTTGATTTCTCTTACATGGATAAACTTTTACTCCCCGTTGGGCTATCTGTAGTGAAGAACGGAAATGAACCAAGGAATAGCAAGATCCAAAGAGCATTGGCTTATTTTGTTATCGGGCAACAGGGCTTGATACTTATCACCGAAGCGATAGCCATGGGTGAGAACCTCACGGATATCCATCGTAACACCATGAATGGCTGCATCATGTTGGTCGTGGTTATGGCCATTTGCAAGTCAGTTGGAATTATGGCCAACAGAGACGAGCTCGCCAAACTTGTTCTTCGTTTGCGGGACCACTTCTCAATATCCGGACATGAACATGAGACAATCATGAAAGGGGCAACCTTTCACGCTCGCTTTGTCACCCTATTCTTCAGCATAATGTCGATTAGTCTTATCTGTCTCTGGAACACAATTCCGTTAGTGCAAAATTGGTATTTGTCCTCTAGAGCTGAAAACGGAACTAGCATACCTCAGAGAAATCTTCCGATGATTGCCTGGTATCCATTTGATGTGACTAACCTCGATGTCTACACATTGACGTACATATTTCAAATCTACGGTGCTTTAAACTATTTCTTTGTCCACATTGGCACAGATACATTTTATATAGGCTATTTCGTATATATTTCTGCGAATCTCAGGATCCTCAGCTATGAATTCAAAAATATACGAAAACATTCCCTGAATAAATTGAAGAGTAAGAGTATTGGTATTTCAGCTGAAAAGCATAATTCCAAGCTATGTATGATAGACAAAGTTTCTGCAATTGAAAATAATATTGTTGAATTGAACACAACCCATGGAAATAAAGGACACGATACTGATCGTTCTCTGTTGGAAAAGGAGCTGAACTACGAGATGCACCGGCATTTTGTGAAATGTGTTAATATGCACCAAGAAATCATCAGGTAAGATGTATTCATCAATTGCATTTTGTTAATTATAAGGTGCGTTCAAAAGGTAACGAGCCGGAGGCTGGAATGCGCAAACCGGTGACGACATCGGCTAATCGTGGCGAGTGAAATGAGGTGTAGTTCCGACCAGAGCGTGGAAGTTCACAGCCCGTCGCTAGAGGGCACGCATGCACGTCACGTGACGATACAAAGCGAGCAACAGCATGCATCAATCGACCAACGCTGCCAGTCGCATTGCAAACAGTGACATGGAGGCGTCAAACGAAGTGCAAAGAGGTGTTGTTCGGTTTCTGACAGCGAAAGGAGTAGGGGGAACGAATATTCATCGCCGAATGTGGCATGTGAACGGCAAAAACTGCATGTCCCTTGCAAGGGTCAAGGCGTGGCACAAGCGCTTCAGGGAAGGACGGGTGTCGTTAACCGATGATGCTCAGTCTGAGGCAACCCCTGCATTACCGATGACAACGTCCAGCTGGTTGATGCACTCATTGCCCAGGACCGCCGAGTGACAGTGAATGCCATTGCCTCCGTGGTCGGATTGAGCGTCGCAAGTGTGCACAACATCGTGAAGGAACGACTGCACTTGCGGAAAGTGTGTGCCCAATGGGTGCCCCACAGTCTTCAACCACACCAGGAAGCATGTCGAATGGCCTACTGTCTTGGTCTTGGTTGGACGATTGATGGATGCTGCTGCTTGCTTTGTATCGTCACGTGACGTGCACGCGTGCCCTCTAGCGACGGGCTGTGACCTTCCACGCTCTGGTTGGAACCACATTTCGTTACACACGTCACGATTAGCCGATGTCGTCACCGGTTTGCGCATTACAGCCTCAGGTTCGTTACTTTTTGAACGCATCTTATATTTTAGATTGGTGTATGAGTGTGTTTAATATCTTGGTAATTGAACCATTGAATTCTTTGAGTCGACCAGCAGTGCAGATTGTAATTTCTACCCCTTCGATGGTGGCACTATCTCTCAGCTGAGTAGAACAACACGAGGTACGCCATCTTGGTGTAGTGCGCATAGACGTAAACAAATGCGTAACGATTAGTAATTTAACAAGAAGTTCCGTGAAGAACTATACAGCCTACTTTTCTTGCCAATGATTATTCTACAGTATATGAACCTATCTAGAATAATGACGAAATTAAGTTGGTAATATCGAAATATCTAATTAGTTCAAAATATACCTGGTATAATGTAGCCTAATAGAGCACTACAGTTGGCAGCCCTGGTGACTGAATATATTCTTAGTTCCACCTCTTAAGGTACAGAATACAAAATTTGGTTGAAGTCCAATGGACATTACATGCAGTTAGACACTGGATCTATCAGCACGCGTAAACGCATGTTGCCAACAATACAATGCGTGTGCTGGTCAGAAATAATCTGAATTGTTATGATTTCTTGTTGTGCCAATTTTGGATGAAATCCATTTGTTAGTATAGAAGTTACATGTATTTTAAAATTGGACATATCAGCAGGCATAGAATCATGTTGGCAGCACTGCCTTGTATTAATTACTCCAAAATAATCTAGAAAGTCAGGTGCTATACGTGTGCAAAGTATAGAGCTGTTGCTTGCATACTTTCTGATATATTGATATTAGGGCAAAAAGAATATAGACAGCATTTATTAACAGTTGGCAGCCCTGATTGCTCTTAACAATACTTATAGTCATATCTGTCATGGTACACATAGCACATACGAAATTTGGTTGAAATCCAACTGATAGTATAGAAGTGACATGTATTTAAAAATTGGTACTACCAGCAGGCTTATAATCATGTAGGTAGAACTGACGTATATAAGTTACTCCAAATTAATCTAAAATGTCAGAATATACGTGTGCATAGTTTAAAGCTGTTGGCTTGCATACTTTCTGATATATTGGTATTTGGATTTAAAAAAATAGAGAGAGCAATTATTAACAGTTGGCAGCCCTGGTGGCTCTTAAGAATACGCTCAGTCATATCTGTTATGTTCAGATATTACATACAAAATTTGGTTGAAATCCAATTGATAGTGTAGAAGTTATATGCATTTAAACATTGGACCTATCAGAAGGCTTAAAATTATTTTGGCAACACTGTCATGGTTGGCCTCCTGAAAATTAAACTCAAATAGTATTATCTACATGTGTGCCAATTTTGGAATAGCTCCCATGCATACCTTGCAAGATATCCAACATGGAGCTCAAATTTCTAGTGCGTTTTTTCAGCAGTTGGTAGCACTGACATCATTTTCAAATATGGACGTGAGCTATTCCGGTGCACATCTTTACTCATACTAAATTTCGTTTTGATTGCTGCAGCCGTTTAGGAGTTGATAGGGGGGACACACACACACAGCCAGACAGACAGAAGGACAGACAGACAGACACACATTTTCCCGGATCGATCTCATAAGTCTACTTTTTCCTCATTTTTGCAAAATGTGAAAAGTAGGCTAAAAATTTGCAAATGTTAGTTTTGCTTCAAATCTTTTTATTGGTTTGAAGGTGTCATTTGATGGGCTTAAATATCGTGGTCATTAAGCCCCATGTAATTGGGTGTGTGTAGAATTTGTCTGATACCTGTATTATTGTGGGGTCTGTATCAGAAGGAATGAAGCAATGAAGGAAATTGGAGAAAATTTAAAGTGGGAGTGAAGATTCAAGGAGAAATAATTTCAACTCTGAGATTTGCTGATGACATTGCCATCTTGGCCGACACGCCTGAGGATTTGAATGAGTTTTTGAATGGTATGGACTCCGTCTTACGAAAAGAATACATGATGAAAATTAATAAATGTAAAACAAAAATACTGGAATGCAGCTGAAATAAGTCAGATACCTCTATGGACATCAAATTGGCAGATGAAAAGCTGAAGGAAGTAGGAGACTTCTGTTACTTAGGAAGCAAAATAACCAGTGATGGACGAAGCAAATATGATAGAAAAAGTAGGTTGGCTCAGTCAAGGAAAGCATTTCTACAAAAAAGGAATCTGCTGACATCGAATATAGATTTAGGTATTAGGAAGTCAGTTTTGAAAGCCTTTGTCTGGATTGAGGCACTCTTTGGAAGTGAAACTTGGACTATTGGTGCAGCCGAAAAGAGGAGAATTGAAGCATTTGAAATGTGGCGTTACAGGAGAATGATGAAGATCAGATGGGTAGATAGGGTTGCAAACGAAGAGGTATTAAGACGAGTGGGAGAGGAGAGACGTTCCTGGCGACTGCTAATGAAGAGAAGAGATAGGTTAGTAGGACACATACTAAGACACCCAGGAATTGCAAGCTTAGTTATGGAAGGAAGGGTTGAGGACAAAAACTGTAGGGGTAGACCAAGGTTAGAATATGTTAAACAGATTGCCTCAGATGTAGGGTGTGGTATCTATGTAGAGATGAAACGATTAGCTCAGGACAGGGAGGCATGGAGTGCTGCATCAAACCTGTCAAAAGACTGACGACTCCAACAACAACAACATTTGTAATTCAGATGAGAATTGGGATGGGAACGACCGTGGCCTTAAGTTAGGAAGCACCCCGGAATTTGCCAGGAGTGGGTAGCGTAGTTGGAGCATGCTGAACTGCTGTGCCTAAGATAGCGGGTTCAAACCCAGCTGAAGTTGTCGGATTTTTAAGAGCGTTAAAAATCCCTCAGTATGCCTTCCTTCGGAGGGGAAGTAAAGCCGGCAGTCCCATGTCATAGATTTATGGCATGTTAAAGAACCTTCCACTAATTGCACCTGTGTAAAGCTAAATTGGATAGGTTAAGAATCTAAACAACGCTCTTAGGTTTCTACGTTCGTTGCCAAGAGCCGACTGTGGTGGCGTCTAGTAGCTAAGTTCTGAACTTCGCCTAGTAGTCGTTGACGGTGGCGCTTGGCGGCAAAAGTAGGAACTATTTGATAAATTCTAAGTTGCAGTACTTAAATTAAAAAACAGATAACACACGGTTGCCTCCGTAGCGTAGCGTTCAGCATGGTTCGCTGCCACCCCGGAGGTCCTGGGTTCGATTCTCGGCTCTGCCACGAAATTTGAAAAGTGGTATGAGGACTGGAACGGGGTCTACTCAGCCTCGGGTGTTCCAAATGAGTAGAGGGGGTTCGATTCCCACCTCAGCCATCCTCGAAGTGGTTTTCCGTGGTTTCCCACTTCGTCTTCGGGCAAATGCCGGGATGGTACCTTCTTCAAGGCCACGGCCGCCTCCTTCCATCTTCCTTGCCTATCCATCCTGACCATCCATTACCTGCCCTCATGAGGCCCCTGTTCGCTTTGCAGGTGAGGCCACCTGGGCGAGGTGCCAATCACACCTCACCAGTTGTATCCCCTCCGATTAGATGTTCCCAGCTCTAGGACACTGCCCGTAGAGGCGGTAGTGGTGAGTTCCCTCGCTGAGTCCGTGGGTTCCACCAACCTGGAGGGTAAACGACTAAGAAAAGAGAGAGAAAAAAAAGATAACACACACTAATACAGTCATCACAATTAACACCGGTTATCAGACAGATTCTACAAAACACCCTAAGTACACGGGGCTACATGACTGCGTTGTCGCAGCCCCTATACTTAAGAACCAACCAACCAGAGTCCACTGCCCTCCCCTCGCTCACTTAATTATAATTTGTCTCTAGGTATCACCCACCAGGATGCGCTGCCCTGTTCGTATTCAAAACTTACTATAAACACATAGATTTTGAAGGATTGTGGCATTTTAAAGAGAGTATTTCTACATTTCTACGACTAACAACTTTCGTATTTTTTACGGAATCGGGGATGAGTCTAGAAGAATTTCTGTTGTGCTTTTACGGCCGGGTCAACATCCTTTGAGGAGCTAATGTGTTGTGATTAAGTCTTCAGTCTTTAGACTGCACTGGTTTCATGCAGCACTCCATGCCTCCATGTCCTGAGCTAATCGTTTCATTTCTACATAGCTACGACACCTCACTACCAAGGCACTCTGTTTAACATATTCTTACAATGGTCTACCCATACAGTTCTTGTCATCGGCCCCTCTTTCCCTAACCAAGTATGCTATTCTTGGATGTCTTAGCATGTGTTCTACCAACCTACCTGTTCTCTTCATTAGCAGTCGCCAAAAATATCTCTCCTCTCCTACTCATCTTAATACGTCTTCATTTGTTACTATATCTATCCAGCCAATGAAGAATAGTGACATTAGGAGTAATAATGATACTACTACGGTACCGGTACTACTACTGATAATAATTATTATTATACGCAAAATGTCCTCTAAAACTGAAAAATTCTGGGAAATAAAAAGTAATGATCAAAAATATCGAAAAATAGAGAACACATCACAAACAATGCGGAAGAGGAGATTACTAATTTTTGGACATTTGTACAGGATGGATGACAGTAGGTTAACCAAGCAGATCTTCACATTCATGTGAAGCAAACAGTCAACAACAATCTGGGTACAAGAAGTCAAAAAGGATTTGGAAAGAAATAATATCAGATAAGAAGATACACCACAGAGATATATTTTTAGGCAATAAGTGCTAAAAATGGAAGGTTTCCAAGGGTGGAAGTGAAAGAAAACCGGCTCGAAATGGTCCTAGGAAAGGAAGAGGAAACATAGTGAGTTGATGTAGGAATACTGGAGGAAGAAGAAGGAACAGCAAAGGACAAAACATTGAAATTGGCTCGTGGTCCCTAGACGACCAAAACGAAGAGAATTATAATAATACTAATAACAATAATCGTATGTCCTTAGCCACAGTGTCGTAGATCTTCGGAGTAGGATCCATTGTGGTGGCTGTCAGTAAGAATCAGAACTCATCAGGTTAACCTGTGACCGAGATTCAGTTAGTTTTGTCTTGTAATCACCAGATGTGATACGGGAGATCTATTACGATCCAACATCGTACGACTAGGAATACTTAGGTTTGTTTCCACCATTGAAAAATACACGAAGACGGACCCATGATGATGGACGCTGATGTAGGGTTAACAGAAATGGTGGTAGAAGCTCACAGACCAAACGACGCATGGCTCTGCCCTTAAAGCCACAGTACTGCGTGAAGTCTTTATAGAAGCAATTGTGACGGCTATGTCGACACAGACTGAATCACACTGCTTCGACAGGTACAATATTCCCTCCAGACTCCCATCTCAATCATCATCACTATGGGTTCAGCACGTGACGTCAGAGACAGATGGTCAGTGTGCAATGAAACCTGGGGCAATGGTGTAAGGTTCGGTTTGATGGTAAGTGAAAAATTTGCCTCACGCCTGTCAATCGTCACAGGAGATTATAAAGGGAGTCTGGTACCAATTCACACAATTAACCTGCTCCAGCAGGGATGTGTTCGGTCATGTTCTGGGTTGACATTAGGTACGGAAGGCCCTTCATAGTTACCAAGGGTGATTGAAGAATACCGCTAAACCAAGACAGGTTCCTCTAGCCAATTTTCACCACTACCTTCACCTTATAGACCATGGGTTCGTCCTTCAAGACGACAGTTCTGAAGTGTATCACATCCGTCTCTTGAACACCATTCTCCAGGAGACTGAGAATTTTATTATAAACTGAAATAGCTTGTAATCTCTCCTATCATGAACCGAATTGAGGATGCTTGCGACGTTTTCAAATGTTTAGTGCGATTGCAGAGAAACTCTTGGCTTGCAACCTACCCGTTTTCAGGGGAGACCAGGAGGGAAAGTGGGAGAGGCTAGGCCAGCTACGCCTCGACCTAGACAGCGTATCAAAGAGGTTCCAAACAAGTGCTGGATGTCCTCTAGAAGGATATTTTGATTTGAATATGTACAGGGCATTGAACTTTCAAGCTGGCTTTTCTTATATTGTTCGTACAGTGAAGTAAGAGTTTTAGTTCCATAAGTTGTATACGTTCATTCACTGCTCCCAGGATACTTTGGTATACAGTCTTGCACTGAAATTCAGGTGGTGCAAAACGTTCATTCAGTAGTGTATATTGTATTCTTTCTTATTGCGTTTCTTCCTAACCGGCATCATCTTCGTTTTCTCAAGAGAGATAATCATACTATCCAACAGGACGGACAAAGGCGTGCTTATAAGAGGAAACCAATGTTCTGAGGTACTACAATTAATGAGCCGTGAGACAGAATTACTCATTATCTCGACGTTTTGGTGGAACATTAAGCTTAATAGAATCAATTATTGACTGAGGCCTTCCTTCTCCCCATAATTACATCCCGTCAGAACGTCTTAATGACTCTTGATGTGCTTCAATGGATCAGATTGTATTATACAAGACCGTCTAGACAGTATTCATTGGGAAATAATACCGTTCAGCTATATTATTCTATGTCCCATTTCTCATCACACAGGTTCAGGCAATAAGATAGTCTGTCTAAAATACATCGTGATGTAGCTGTGCACGTGAATCCGCTTGCCATGACTGTGCAGCTCGGAGTTCAAACGTTCGAATCCTGGCGTTGAAAGTAAACGTCTTGAATGTGGGTTATCTGCAGGTTTTTTCACACTCCTTTCAGGCAAATGCCGTTGCACCTACCACTATCCTAGGCCTAAATACAATTACAATGCAATTTCAATTAACAAATATCTTGGTTTCATTTTTTGGCTCTCTTGACGAATACCGTATTGCTGCATCTGTCCGTTGGCACAAGGTAATCCAAAGTGCTTTTCACCGATCTCTCTCTATCTCTCTATTTCTTGTATACGGTGTTTATTGGTCTATTTTCATTCATGAGAAAAAAGGCGTATGAGATCACTTTTTGTCCATGTGTTTGTACGTGTGTGTGTCTGTGTGCGTATGTGGGTGTCTCCCCCCAAAAATCTAAACGGCTGGAGTGATTTCAATGAAACTCGGTAAGGACATAGTACTACTCTGTTCGACTCTGTCCGTGCCCTTCAAATTTTAATACATCAACATGGCGGCTATGCGAAATATTTCACCGGCATTCTATATTTCCGAAACTACTGGTGATATCACCCTGAAATTCTAGCTGAAAGGGAGTGGGTTCGATCCCCACCCAGGTAGTGGATTTTAGAAACAAAACTACCTCTTTCGGAAACCCAAATTGCCCTGGGGCCCACTCAGCCTTCACCAGAAATGAGTACCAGGGTAATTTCTGGGAGCAAAGACGGCCGGGCGAGGAGCTAACAACTCCATCCCATCTAGTGCTGATGTCACAAAAAGTGGAAGCCTCTACCTTCCACTACTCCCAGGGCCTCCATGGCCTGTACGGAGTTGGCTTTGACATGGTGTAATTGCATTGCCAAAGGAAAACATTCCATGTTACAAACATGGAGCGTGTAACCTGTACCGATATCTTCTGATTTAACACCAGCGCAATGTGACGTACAATAACCTGATGAACACAAATCAATCATGGCGGCGACGCGAAATATAAATATTTAGATGGACGTTTCTCACGATTTAGCCATCCGAGTTCAGTAAAACTTGGTACGTTAAATGCTTATACAAATTTTAATCCATGGCATCTAATTTATTTCAATTGCTTTCGTAACCACAAGATGGCAGCTGTGCGTAATTTTAAAATCTCGTTTTTGTTTCTAGTGTCCTAATCATGCGATTTAAGTTTGCATACTACACAATAATCTTCATGTAATAGTACATAACTCTAATACCTACAAATGTATAATTCCAACATGGCGACCATCCGAAATATTTAGACGGTTCTCAATATCTACGAATCTATTACAGCAATCAAACTGTAATTTTGTATGTTTATAGAGGCAGTTAACATAAGTAGGATATATGAAAATAGGCTGTATAGTTCTTCACGGAACTACTTGTTGCATAAATGAAAATAGGCTAAACATGGAGATGTACAGCATTAAGATGAGTCGGTGAGGAGAGATGTTTCGGACGAGTGCTAATGAAGAGAAGAGATATCTTGGTATGAAAAATACTAAGGCACCCCAAAACCAGCATAGTTATAGAAGAAATAGTCGAGGACAGGAACTGTAGGGGTAGGTCAAGGGCACGTACTAAACCAAAGAATGCGATAAGACCTTCCGGACAACAGTGTGCATCTGTGTGGCGTGTAGGATGTGTCAGGCGCCTCATTGAAAGGCCTGTGGCGGATAAAGAAGGTATGTTAAACAGATTGCCTCGGATGTAAGGCGTGGTAGCTATGTGGGGATGAAATAATTAGCTCAGGACAGGGAGCAATGGAAGCTGCATCAGACTATTCTAAAGACTGAAGGCTTGAACACAAACCCCTCCCTTTGGAAGGATCATATCCATGTTTTATTTTGGGATTTGAAGCCATTTTTCAGTGTTACTTTAGTAAACAAGTTTGGTGCTTTTCAGTCGGTCAACACGAATGTACCCAAAAGAGTTGGGTTATACCCTAATCTTAGTGTATTTATTAATCTCATGTATTTTTTCAGGAGTAGGGTATAACCCAACTCTTTTGGGTACATTCGTATGACCGACTGAAAAGCACCAAAGTTTTGTCCATGTTTTATTGTTATTCAGTGCCATAATTAAGTGGTATTAGGGGCAAATGACCTAGATGTTACGTCTCTTAAATCAACAGTTAACACAATCTCTCCTCCAGGAGATATTTTTCTTAGAGTTTATTGACCTTTGACTTCTGACTGGGGTTAGCGTACGGTCCCTCGCCTAATATTTCATCCTTGGGCACGAACTGAACCAAAGAATGCGATAAGGCCCTCCAGAGAACAGGGTGCATCTGTGTGGCGTGTAGCATGTGTCAGGCGCCTCATTGAAAGGCTTGTGGCGGATAAAGAATGCGTGGGAGCTGACGTTTATTAAGTGAACGAGGGAGAGCGCCATGCCACGCCACGCCGTACCACGCCGACTCGGTTTCTTCCAGCGGTAAACACAACTTCTGGTATCGCGGCACGCGATGTAATCATTTTTCATTTCCAGTTTGAAAGCGGAGAAAATTGTTAAAGCAACGTCTATGATAGCAAAAAATATACACATTCAAGATAAAAAGAAAAATGAAAAGGCAGAACAAATTTTGGGAGGGGAATGACGTTTGGTGGTTAGGAAATGCGTATAATGTGAAAATCCTTGTGTAAGCATCACGTGCTCACTGGTAATAGCGCAGTTTAGGGGATGCAGATCAGAATAAGCTCGAACAATAGGAATATTGATTTGGCAAGCTTAAGGGTATTAATATTTTGCAAAAGTTCCGTCTAATCAATACCTTTATTGTATTATATATAAATGATCACTTAGTGGTCATTGGTACATGTTTCGAGGCCTAATTGTTTTGGCTCCTTCATCAGTCGATATAGATAAAATGTGGTTGGATAGCTTAACACAAATAAACATTCCCTTCAAAAACCTTATTATGGTGCACCATAATGAAAGGTGAAAGATGTTTACCCGAAAGATACATAAGGAAATAAAATACATAAATAAAGAAAGAAACAAAGGAACAAAGAAAGAAAGAAAGAAAGAAAGAAAGAATGAAGGAAAGAAAGGAAGAAATAAATAGTTGAAATTAGAAAACACCAAAAATTCAATGTGAACACACTCTAAAATTTCACCCTTTCTTGCTGATCACTGAAATTGTGCACTCTTCATGTAGTCCAAATATTCTGAAATATGTGGTGACAATAACACATTTGAGGATAAACCACATGCTGTATTAAGGCTTGCAGATGTCAACGAAACTACAATGGCTCAGCTTTGTAGTAGTTGCACTTCACTGCGGTCTGCAGACGCTAAACGAGACTTAATCTGCTCCGTGGCAGCATTCAGATTATATTAATATGCCAAATACAATCCACCAGTGATAAAATTTAATGTATTGAAAGGATCACTATTCCTTTCTTTCTTTCTTTCTTTCTTTCTTTCTTTCTTTCTTTCTTTATTTATTTATTTATTTATTTATTTATGTATTTTATTTCCTTATGTATCTTTGGGGTAAACATACACACATCAAAAAAAGTTTTGCATCACCTCGGTTCCAAGAGTTCCGGAACCTTTAAATACAAAGGGAATAGAGATCAACACAAACAACATTTCAGCTCGTTTTATTGCTCATGAGACCCACACATTGCATGTTGTAACATCATACAGCTAGACTTTCAGCATTTGTGGTCCAGATTGCAGTACACACCACTACCTCTAATACCCAGTAGCACGTCCTCTTGCATTGATGCATGCCTGTATTCGTCGTGGCATACTATCCACAAGTTCATCAAGACACTGTTGGTCCAAATTGTCCCACTCCTCAACGACAATTCGGCGTAAATCTCTCAGAGTGGTTGGTGGGTCAAGACGTCCATAAACAGCCCTTTTCAACATATCCCAGGCATGTTCGATAGGGTTCATGTCTGGCGAACATGCTGGCCACTGTAGTCGAGCGATGTCGTTATCTTGAAGGAACGCATTCACAAGATGTGCACGATGAGGTCGAGAATTGTCGTCCATGAAGACAAATGCCTCTCCAATATTCTGCCGATATGGTTGCACTATAGGTCGGAGGATGTCATTCAGGTATCGTAAAGCCGTTTCGGAGCCTTCCATGACCACCAGTGGCGTACGTCGGCCCCACATAATGCCACCCCAAAACATCAGGGAACCACCACCTTGCTGCACTCGCTGGACAGTGTGTCTAAGACGTTCAGCCTGACCAGGGTGCCTCCAAACACGTCTCCGACGATTGTCTGGTTGAAGGCATATGCGACACTCATCGGTGAAGAGAACGTGATGCCAATTCCGTGGGGTCCATTCAGCATGTTGTTGGGCCCATCTGTACCGCGCTGCATGGTGTCGGGGTTGCAAAGCTGGACCTCGCCATGGACGTCGGGAGTGAAGTTGCGCATCATGCAGCCTATTGCGCACAGTTTGAGTTGAAACACGACGTCCTGTGGCTGAACGAAACGCATTATTCAACATGGTGGCATTGCTGTCAGGGTTCCTCCGAGCGGCAATCCGTAAGTAGCGGTCATCCACTACAGTAGTAGCCCTTGGGCGGCCTGAGCGAGGCCTGTCATCGACAGTTCCTGTATCTCTGTACCTCCTCCATGTCCGAACAACATCGCTTTGGTTCACTCTGAGACGCCTGGAAACTTCCCTTGTTGAGAGCCCTTCTTGACACAAAGTAACAATGCGGACGCGATCGAACTGCGGTATTGACCTTCTAGGCATGGTAGAACTACAGACAACATGAGCAGCGTACCTTCGTCCTGGTGGAATGACTGGAACTGATCGGCTGTCGTACCCCCTCCGTCTAATAGGCCCTGCTCATGCATGGTTGTTTACATCTTTGAGCAGTTTTAGTGACATCTATGAACAGTCAAAGGGACTGTATCTTGGATACAATATACACAGTCAACGTCTATATGCCGGAGATCTGGGAACCGAGGTGATGCAAAACTTTTTTTGATGTGTGTATTTCACCTTTCATTATGGTGCACCATAATTAGGTTTTTGAAGGGAATGATTATTATACCAGGCCCAAAACAACTGTGAACATGAGGGAGGAGCCAGATTCACGCGCTCACCCGCGCCAGCCAATTGCATAGCGCGGCGTTGCCTAGTTAACTACGCACCTGGGCTCGCTGTGCCGTACGAAATCCCTATTTCTCTCCGCGCACGAAAATCATTAATTATCCAATTATTTAGATGAACCTATGTTACAGAGCTAAACATTCTGAAGCTGACTGTGCAAACCCCATGACGATACGACCAGCCGTTCGGGAGATATCATCTGCTCTTGAACTGAAGGGATAATTAGAGCGAAGATTGGTTAGGTGTTGAAATATTTAGTTTCGCTGGGGAAGATAACTAAGAGTGACGGCATCGCTGTATCAATTCAGTAGTGGAGCTTAAAGAAGTTAGTGCTGTGAGCTGAAGTTTTTAATTCATAACAATGTTCCTTAGCAAGCCGAGTGGCAGTCGAACAGCGAGGCAAGAAAAATAATTTTCAGGGTATACGGCCTTTTAAAGAATCTTTCGAATACAGAAGTGCGTGAAAACACAAAATCTGATAACCTGTGTTGTTGTGTTGTCGACAATTGTTTTCTTTTTTAAAATTGAGTCGAATAAAACTCACCTCTTCACAGTCTTACCTCACGAGGCATAGAGTACCCGGTTCTAACCCTGAGACCAGAACTAAATGTCTTGATTGAGCCGTGAATCGAATCTGGACATCATGGGTGACAGCAAGGGTTGTTGTTGTTGTTGTTGTTGATGATGATGATGATGATTGTTGTAGGGGCTTTGTGACATCGTGGCCATGTAGCCCCGTGTATTTGGGTGTGTGTGGAATTTATCTGATAACCTGTGACACTGTGATGTCTCTACTAGTGTGTATATTTGTAATTGAGGAAGGAGTTGCGTAGGAAGCGGCCGTGGCCTTACGTTAGGTACCATCCCGGCATTTGCCTGGAGTAGAAGTGTGAATCCACAGAAGAACCACTTCCATGATGGCTGAGGTAGGAATCCAACCCACATATTCCCAGGTTTGCATCACGAGGCTGAGTGTACCCTGTTCCAGCCCTCAGACCAGAATTACATTTGTTGGGAATCGTACCCGGGACTCCGCGGTGACAGCCAAGAATGGACAGCAGTGTGCTAGCCAGTACACCACAAGGTGGTCTCCAATTAACAAAAACTTATCCCAACAAATTGTATTCTCTGTTTCTATTACCTTACAAAGGGCTAACAAGCAATGTTACTCAGAATGGCTTGGGGTGTAGATTACGTCATGTGATATAATAACGTTGTAATTGTTGTTTCATTTGAGGGGCTTGGACATATTGGTACTTTATCCCCGTGTACTTGTCTGAAAATCTGGGTTACTGTGGTGTCTGTATTAGAGTGTGTGTATTATTAGTATTCTTCTTCTTCTGCTTCTGGTGAGGATTGGGAAGGAGGCAGCCGTGGCCTTAAGTTAGGAACCATCCCGGCATTTGCCTGGAGTGGAAATGAGAAACCACATTCAGGATGACTGAGGTAGGAATCTAACCCACATCTTCCCAGCTTTGCCTCACGAGATTGAGCGTACCCTGTTCCAGCCCTCAGACTAAAATTAAATAGCTTGGCAGAGCCTGGAATCGAACCCGGACCTCTTGGGCGACAGCCATGAATGCTGGCCGCTATACCAGTAGGTGCTCACTTGCACGAATAATGTTTGTGTGACATCTTATATCTGTCTCATATCACATTGTGTGCAATCCGTTGTGAGGATAGATATTCGTAGGATTAGGTCCCCCAGCTAGCTCGTACATGCACTTACATTCGGAGCGCATTGTGTTCAGGGAGAAGGTCGTGTGTATACTGCGAGCGTAGAGCTGTGTCACCTCCGCAAATCCCGCTGTGGCAACAGTGCTCCGCTGGACCCACGCTAATGGGCGAGCCCATGTTCACAGTTGTTTTGGGTCTGGTATAGTGTTAAGCTACCCAACCACATTTTATCTATATCGGCTGATGAAGGGGCCAAAACAATGAGGCCTCGAAACATGTACCAATGACCACTAAGTGATCATTTATATACAATAAAGGTATTGATTAGGCTGAACTTTTGCAAAATATTAATACTAATTGTTTCATCAATACGGAACCAGAATTAACCATTCAAATACTAAAAGCTTAAGGGTAACCATGGAACGGAATCATTTTGAATCTGAAAGACATCAATGAAACAATTAAGATATTCCTAAAGATCTTAAAAGGAGTTCCGTAATTCTCAGCCAAAATTCAACGATGCATTGCCGGGTTCAATTGTTTTAATGTACATTGCAAATTTTGAGGGCTTGTAGTGGGGACCAAGGCGGTTAAGTATAGCATAGGAACTTCTGTTCGGAAACGTACCGTCTTCCCGCTACCCGCAAATAAACCACCACAGCACACTTTCCAATCTCCCGCATTTTCGGCACCACTCACTAGAGTACTTACGTCATTAAACTATCATCTGATGTCCCAAATCTTCTACAGGTTGTATCCCCTACCTTCTTACAGCGTGCCGTGGTCTTGGTATTCTTTGAAGACGTACTGCATGAGTTCTTTGACGATGTGCCACTGCATGTGCGTGAAAACATCATAACGCTCCATATCATTTTTCACATGCGGTTCGAGATCATCTGCAGCACAGATTTGGGCAACAGGGGATAGGTCGTGGTGGCCCGATTATTTGGCCTGCACGTTCACCGGACTTGACACCGCTAGATTACTACCTGTGGGGTCACATGACCTCCGTGGAATCCGAGGAAGACTTATTGGCGCAGTGGATGTTGGAGGACCAGGGAATGGTGATCGTGTGTACCAGGACATGGTACGGAGGTACCGTGTCTGTGTTGACGTCGGTATACGTCACATTGAACCCCGCCTGTAATTGGGCTGAGACGACACGCAGCAGGAGTCGAACAGAGCGCCCAAAATTCGGGAGCTGTGAACGTTTGTAGTGTTCTTTTGCGGGCAGCGGGAAGACGGTACGTTTCCGGACACAAGTTCCTAAGATAAACTTACCGTGTTGGTCCCCACTACAAGCCCTCAAAGTTTGTAATGGAGATTTTGAAACACCATGTATAGAAGTGCATTTGTTCTTGCATTTGAGAGGCTTGTACATGGTGGTCATTTAGCCCCATGTATTTGGGTGTGTGTTGAATTTGTGTGATAACCTACGATATTGTGATGCCTGTACTAGTGTGTGTATTTGTAAATTGGGTATACGATTGGGAAGTAGGTGACCGTGCATTAAGTTAGATACTACCATGGCATTTTCCTGGAGTAGAAGTGCGGAAACCAAGGTAAACCACTTCTAAGATGTCTGAGGAGGGATTCAAACCCACTCATTCTCAGTCTGACTAGCCTTATAGTACCCCGTTCCAGCCCTCAGACTAGAATTTCTTGGCAGAGCCGGGAATCAAACCCGGACCTCCGGGGCGAGAGCCAAGAACGCTAGTTGCTGCACCACGGGGTGTTTAGAAGTTTATATGAAAATGGGTGATTGGTAGAGTGCCCCTCGGGTTTTATTCCCGGGCCCAGGAAGTCGGGTTTATGAATGAAGGCAAATATTCACAACACTCCAAGTCTTATGATGTTAACTCGTGAAAGATCTCTCGTATTACATTTGATGATTAAGAGGCATCATTAATTGAATCTCAGGCACAGGTTGCCCAATATAGTTCTGGTTTTCTGAATTAAACGTCGAATTGGAGAGTAGATCACTCAAGAGATCTACAGGAAAGCAATTGCATTTTCTTTTTGTTAATTTCTCTTTATTTTATAAAGTTATGCCCAACTAAGGAGAAAAATTGAACCTATTTCAAAGGTGAATATAAATTAGCTTTCTTCCCTTCCCTAAGGGCCAATAACCTAGATGTCATCATCGTCCCTTCCCAAAATCTCTTCATTCCCTCACTACGAGTTTTATTCCTTTCTTATGTCTAGGGACCGGACATTTATGTACTGTACAAAAAATGATTAAAATATGCATGCTATTATGAACTAAAAAGTAAGAAAATATGCATTATAATAAAAAGACATGTTCTAAACAATAAGCCAATCTTATTCACTCTTCTTGCCCTCCTTTGCCGTAATATGTACGGTCGTTTTTGCATGTTGTTCAAGTTTAAATTTCTGTTCACATTTCACTTCCTTCGATCACTTTTTACAATAGACGACAACGCCATCTGTTGAACAATCACTATTACCTGACACCCACTGATTTAATAAATACTTTCTGCTGCTCTTCTATTTAGGCATTTTGAGTGAAGGATAATTATGCAGACTAAGAATAAAGTAACACATTAACTGAAGAAACTCCTCACAAAACTAACCCCAGGGTACTGACTGCCGGGATGGTGGAAAAAAATGTCGTACCTCATCCCCTTCTTGAAATAGCCAGGCAGCATGCTTATCTGTTTCACAGAAAGTTGCTTACCAGGGAAACTGCCCAGATGATGGAAGGAATGTCTATACCCATCCATTTCTAGAAATGCTAGGCGTAGAATACTGTTATCTCGTTATCTGTTTCTCAGAAAGTTGCTTACCAGGGAAACTGCCCAGATGATGGAAGGAATGTCCATACTCATCCATTTCTAGAAATGCCAGGCGTAGAATACTGTTATCTCGTTATCTGTTGCTCAGAAAGTTGCTTACAAGGGACGTCCAACACGCAGGCAAAACCTATTTTGTTCAAGATGTTTTAAATTATACTTAATTTCAACTCTATATGCTAAATATGCTGTTATGTTCAGAATATGCAATAAATCCAATATACACACCAAATATGCACTTGCATGTGCGCATATGCGCTTTCAAAATATCTGGTCCCTACTTATGTCCATGCAGTGGTGGCCCTCATCCGGGGATTTGCAACAAAATGATGTTTGATTACCAACGATCTGTCCCATAAAATATCGTCAGTTACATTGACTTCCCGAAGGTTCTTTTCAATGTCTATTATCCAAGTATTCTTGGCTTTTAACGAGGAGGCATGATTAAATATATTTTTAGTAAGTCTTTCATTTTGCATTCTATGAATATGTCCATGAAATTTTAATCATTTTTAGCCTATTTTCAATTTTGAAAAAATAGGCTTATGAGATCACCTTTTGTCCGTGTGTGTGTGTGCGCGTGTGTGTGTGTGAGGAGTGTGTGTGTGTGTGTGTGTGTGTCCCTAATAAATTCTAAACGGCTGGAGCGATTTCAATGAAACTCGGTAAGTTCATAGCACTATTCAGGGCGACCCCGACCGTGCCCTTCAAATTTTGTTACGTCTCACCAATCCAACATGGCGGCTGTGCGAAATATTACACCAGCATTCGTTTTCTCCGAAACTATTACCGATATCACCCTGTAATTTCTTACGGTGATAAAGGGAACTACTATAAGTTCACCTATGTGACTCTTGAAATACTGGTAACTAAAAAACCAACATGACGCCCAAGCGATTTTGCGACGTTTAAATAGACGTTTCTCGCGATTTAACCAACCAAACGCAATAAAACTTGGTACAGTATATGTTTATACACATTGTATTGCACCGACATCCAACTTCGTTCAATTGTTTACATAACCACAAGATGGCGGCTGTGCGAAATATTCCACCGGCATTCTATATCTTTGAAACTATTAGCGGTATCACCCTGAAATTTTGCACGGAGATAAAGGGCACTACTGGAAGTTCATCTATATGATTTTCAAAAACCGGTTAACTACAAAACGAACATGGCAGCCAAGCGAATTTAAGAATTTAAATAGACCTTTCTCGCGTTTTAATGTTTCAAACGCAACGAAACTTGGTACAGGAAATGTTTATACACATTGTAATGCACTGGTATCTAATTTATTTCAATTGTTTACATAACCTCAAGATGGCGTCTGTGCGAATTTTAAAATTAAGTTTTTATTTCTTGTGTCGTAATCATGCGATCGAAGTGTAAGTTTGAATAATGAACCTACGCAATAATTTTCCTTTAATGGTACATGACTCTATGGCCTATACATTTAACAATCCAACATGGCGACCATCCGAAATATTTAGACGGCTCTGCATATCTACGAATATATTATAGCAATCAAACTGAATATTTTTATGTTCATAGGGGATATGAACATAAGTTCACCTATAGGACTTTCAATAAACTGTTGATCACAAATCCAACATGGCGAAGTATAAATATTCACATGAACGTTTCTCGCAATTCAACCATCCGAGTGCAGTGAAACTTGGTACAGTAAATCCTTATACGAATGTTAATCCACTGGCATCTAATTTATTTCAATTAATTCCATAATCATAAGATGGCAGCTGTGCGAAATTTTAAAATCTTGTTGTTACTTCTTGTGTCCTAATCATGCGATTGAAGTTTGAATGCTACACGTACAGAATAACCTTCACGTAACAGTACATAACTCTAGGACCTACATAATATAAAGTCCAACAAGGCGACCATCCGAAATATTTAGTCGGTTCTCAATATCTACGAATTTATTACAGCAATCAAACTGAAATTTTGTATGTTGATAGAGGCAATTAACATAAGTAGGATATATGAAATATGCTGTATAGTTCTTCACGGAACTACTTGTTTTCTAATAATGTCAGATATTTTCCCGGAATGTTGGTATATCTCGTAATACCTTCTTTCATCCACACTCTCTCGATGCACACTGATGATTTCCTTTCTTGTTTTTCTACACCTTTAGTTAGTGATCTGACTGCAATGATTAGGGTTTCTGATGTATATAATGCATCAGGTTGAATTATAATGCTATAGTGTTTTAATTTTGCGTTATGACGTTTCGATATTTTGTTGTATACGACGTATTCTTCTCATTATTATTATTATTATTATTGTTATTGTTATTGTTATTGTTATTGTTATTGTTATTGTTATTGTTATTGTTATTGTTATTGTTATTGTTATTGTTATTGTTATTGTTATTGTTATTGTTATTGTTATTGTTATTGTTATTGTTATTGTTGTTGTTATTGTTATTGTTATTGTTATTGTTATTGTTATTGTTATTGTTATTGTTATTGTTATTGTTATTGTTATTGTTATTGTTATTGTTATTGTTATTATTATTACTATACGCACGTGTCCATACTGATGTTTTAAAACTGTAACATTTTATATGGTAATAAAATTCGTATAACTAAAATTTGAATAATTTTTTTGGTACAGGTGCATTAAGGATCTGGAGACAGCCATCAGCCCTCTTGTTCTCATTCAGTTCTTCAACAGCGCTGTCATCATCTGTCTCTCCGGCTTCCAGGCTACTGTGGTAATGTCCTAATTTTGCGAAAGTGTCACTGTATGTACTGTTTTCTGTATACATTAGCACTTTTATATGATGTAGTCTGTTTTAAGCACTGTCGTAGCTGTGACAATAGGATTGGAAAACTGCCCCACTTGGAGATTCAAGATTATTTTCCAACGATGACTGCGGCTATTAATAATGTGGTTTATTTTTACTGTTTCTTCCCCCCTGCACTCACTAAAAGAAAAAAATTGAAATAGGACTTAATTTTAAGACTTAGATCACCTATCTGAAGTTCTATAAATATGCACACAGTAATAAAGCACAGTACCATAGATCGTTAACAATTACCCAAACATACACTTAAGTGCACAAGAATGATAGCGTTAGTGATGAGAAGATTTTTGATATTATCAGAAAGAGAAGGGTATGAATGAAATTCTCCCAATCATCGAAAGTGGGAATATTATAACTGGAGAAAATAGAACTGTGAGAGGCTGACAGTACAGGGTCACAATCGAGTGTCTGCTCTAATGTCTCCGGATAAATGGACCCTCACTATTCTTGCTAAACCCTCAATATCACCATCGGTACGTAACATCAGCCGTGGTATATTGAGGATTTCGTCCACTTGTTTTTATGCAGCGTTCACCTACTGGGATTTGATACAGGCAACTTTACGAGTATGTACTCTGTATTGACAAGTGGAGGAAAACGTGGGTGTCACACTTACCAACTATGGAAGGACAAACAATATTTTGATAGAACATCAGTATGTTTTCTGGCACGTTAAGGATCGCTATCGAGACTGAATTCATGCACACTGGTGTCTCTGAAAGTCGTAGTACTTAAAAGGACGAAATAACAAAAACACAATTTTTCATTAATACTGTGTTCTGTAGGTTTTCATCGAGTGGAACAGCAACATTGACAATGGTTGCGTAGTGTGTTTCCTTTGTATTATTATCATTATTATTATTATTATTATTACCGACAGCGGTAGCTACGCTCGATAACGTGCAGCGCTAGGGCATGGGGCCAAGATATCCGCGGACTTGGTAGACGTGGGTTTGAACCCCTTCGTCATCCGTCCTTGAAATAGTTTTCCCATGGTTTCCCCACTTTCAACTCCATGCGAATGCTGGTACGGTACCTTCTGATAGACATCGGCTGCTTCCTTCCATCTCCTTGCCCAGTTTCATTCATCTTCATTCATTTCATCTCACATTAACTCATCTCATGTGGTTGGCATCAGGAAGGGCACCCGGCCGTTAAAACCACCCGCCACATTGATTTACATCGCATTTCATCCCCAACTCCGTTGAAAAACGGGAATAATAAGGGGTGGACATATATTATTATTATTATTATTACAGTATTATTATTATTAGTATTAGTCTACTAATATTATTATTATTCGTTTAAGCCCTTTCAAAATGCGCGTTTGAACTTGTAAGTTGGCCTGATGGTTTTCGCCTTCTTATCCTCTTTCGCCTTTCTTCATGAATGTACTGTGTTGCATCTTGCATTCTGTAGATTCCTTTCCAGCGGTTTTCTTCTTAGGATTCTCCATGAATTTGTGCTTGCCTACTATTGTATTAAAGGCTCCACGATTTTCTATAGATATCGTTTGTGATATTTATTTCTTGGATGTCCGCCTTAGTTTCTTCTATCCAGGTTATTTTGATACTCTTCTTCTTCCTTCTTCGTCATGCCCGACTAAGGAGAGTGAGTGAACTTATTTAGCTGATGGCATTGCCTTTCTCTTCTCCCAACGAAGACCGAAGTTAGCTGTCTTCATCTTAGCAATAGACTGGTTAATGCAAAGCTCAACGTAACCTTCAACGGTGAAGTCCTTCACCATCAAGTCTACCCAAAATATTTAGGTGTTACTCTTGATAGAACTTTGTCCTACAAGAAACACATAGAAAACATCGCTGCAAAGTTGAACTCACGTAATAACATCATACAGAAGTTGAGTGGAAGTTCATGGGGTGCAACAGCTACAACTTTAAGATGCTCTTCCTTAGGTCTTGTCTACTCTGCTGCTGAATATTGCGCCTCAGTATGTCTTAATAGCCCTCATGTGAGGAAAATTGATGTGCAACTACATACAGCAATGAGGACAATAACAGGATGCATTAGATATATTCCTCGACAATGGCTACCACCTTTAAGTCATATTGCACCTCCAGATTTGCGAAGACAGAATGCCCTTATCAAGGAATATGAAAAATTGATTAAAAATCCAGAGCTCCCAATTCACTCTGACGTTCCTATGATTAAAAGGAGTAGATTAAAATCTAGGCGGCCATCCATAATATTGGCAGAATCGTTACAATAAATGGGCTTTAACATGAACAAGAAGTGGTCGGAAATGTGGAGTAGAACTAATAATGTCGAACATCAGACTCTAATAAGAACCACCACAAAGCCACCAGGCATGGAACTCCCGCGGCATGCATGGAAGACAATTAACAGGATTCGAACAGGCCATGGCATCTGCGCAGAGAGTCTTCACCGCTGGGGAAAGCTCCGATCTCCCCAATGTGATTGTGGCAGTGAACATCAGACCGTCCCACACATTATATCAAGTTGCAGCCGTCGAGCGTACCCTGGAAATCTTAACGATTTCTATGAAGTGACAGAGGCAGCCCTTCAATGGATAGAGAACTTAGATATTAAATTATAAATGTAATGGATTAGTTAAATTAATTTTGTATATTTATTATGTTGTAATTCAGTTTTGTTATTGTCGTACGCTAAATAAACCTCCCAAAATATATTCATATTCTCGCTGTGGCTTCTCTTGCGATCTTCTGACCAGGTTTCGTGGGCTTGGATGGTCTTCAAAGCGGTGATTATCGACTAATTCTCTGAAGTTAGCTCTGTACAGTACAATGTTATCTGTGATGCCTATTTCCTGATGATCTTCTCCAACTTCAAGCTGCCAGGTGTTTTTAACTTTCATTGGCAGGGCAAGGTTAAGAATCCTTTTGATCAGTCTCTGATTGCCCATCCTGAAGATATGCACGTAAAATTTCAATCGTTTTTTCCTAAATGTGTCTGAGACTGATCTTCGAATGCTGGTATACAGTAAGTCCTGTGATTTACTTTTCTTCCATATTCCCCATGTACAGACTGGTCCAAGCATTTTTCCTAGGATATTCCTTTCTTGCTTTTCCACATCATTAATTAATGATCTGGACCAATATATAATCAGCGTTTCAGAAGCATATAGTGCTTCAGTCCTGATTACAGTATTATTATTATTATTATTATTATTATTATTATTATTATACACATCGTATGTATCAATAACGGTGTTTGCACATTGTCTCGATCTAAATTCTTTCCGTGATCATATCACTCGAATGAGGAATATACTGAAAGTAACTAACAAATCAAATTTGACAAGCACGAATTTTGTATCCCCGTGTATAATCATGGAGTTTTGATGAAACAATCGGGATGTTATTTCCCGAGTTAATCAGTGTTAATATAAGCGCTGCTGATATACTGATTGTGTATCGTATCGGATCATTAAAGGTGAGCCCGTCATTTATGTGATAATATTTTGTTGTTGTTATACATGTTAATCAGTTCCTGAAAGTTGATTGCAGCTGACTTATCTACAAAACTGCTATTGTATTCATGAATGCAATCAGCTGCAATGGCCACAATAGCTCGCGTTTACTCCTTCCTGAACGAACATTATAATGGACACATTCCAGTGTCCCTCAACCATTGATTGCAAATCTCTCTTTTCTATGCGAGTGAATGTATTATAACTGTATCTGCAGTTCAGTGCAGAATTATAGAGGTATTTTTTGATACAAGAAGCACATTAGATTCAGCGGATTATTATTGCAAAGGAGAATTCCTCAATTCCCTGATTGTTGCCTAAAAGACACCTTTGAAGCCATTTTTCAATGTTGCCTTATTGGATATTAATATTTTAACTTTTGGTCGGTGAACACAGTACAATTCCAATTACTGGAATATGCTAAAAAAAATACCTGAAATAAATTGCATGTTTTTTAGTTTTTGTCGTGTGGCCTCCTGAGAGGCCGAATGCAGGCCTTTCTAGTCGACGCCCGTGGGCGACCTGCGCGTCGGGATGAGAGATGGAATGGATGAAGATGAATGAAATTGGCCTATCAGAAGGTACCGTCCCAGCATTTACCTGGTGTTGAAAATGGGAGACCACGGAAAATCATTTCAAGGACGGCCGACGGTGGGGCTCGAACCCACGCGTCTACTGAGTCAGCTTGGCCCCGTGACCTAACGCTGCGCATTAGCCATCGTAGCCGCTGCTGTCGGTAATTACATGTGATTAAGATATATTCTTCATATTATGGATAATAGGTGAAGGAGAAAAGTAAGGGATGGCTTGTTTACTTTCTTTACTTTCGCCAAGCGAGTATCTTCAGATCCTCATATACAAGACAAATTAGCTCTACAAAATACTACCAAACATACAATGACACTCACTGACAGTCTCTGTTTCTGTCCCCAAAAGGAAAAAGAAACCGTCAGAAAATGTATAATATGTGGCGACAATAATTTATGACAAATAATAAAACGTTATGCACCTGAAACTATTTATTTTAATGCTTAATACGCGTTAAAATCCATCCCCAAGCAAAGCCTTCTCTTTGATTGGTGCTCTCAAGATGGTCTCGAACCATGGGCAGTGTTGACAACATCGCCTCATAAAGCCCATTTGAATCGGCACACTTCAGCAGCTGATGAAATGAAACCGACGCGAGATATTGACGTTATTTTAAAATAACAAATGAGTGAAGTATACGAAAGTTTGATGCTTTTCAGTCGGTCAACACGATAGCACCCAAATAAATATGGCTATTCCCTAATCCATTACACTTAGGCTACAAAATTTTTATATATGTAAAGGATCTGATGATGATCGCTTGTCGATCGAAACTGGTCATCAAAGTGTATTTATTAATCTCACGTAATATCTTTTTCAGGATTAGAGAATAACCCATCGCATTTGGGTACAATCGTGTTGACCGACTGAATCATCAAACTTCCGTTTACTAAGACAACACTGAAAATGGATTCAAACACCATAATGAGTGAAGTATCCTCCACACAATTCTGGAATCATTAGTCATAAGACATACAGTCATAATGGAACTATATAATCTAAAATTAAAATACCTAAGTATTTTAGATCTACAACAACAATTGGTAAGATGTATGACATTATGGAAAGAGAAGCCACTTCATAAGACGGCGGATGGGTGTACTATCGAACCATTAAAATAAATAACTCTATATGTAACTGGGCAATTAAAAACGGAATTTTGTATCGTATGAGAGACCTCGCTAGAATTAGTTCTTAATCATTCTGAATATCAAAAACAGCTACCAAAGGTAGTCAGTCGCACAATGGGATTTATCTGGAAAGGTTACTGCGCCAGGATTCGATCTTGTAACCTTGGGCACAGCATGAGATGGCTTGACGCGAGGCCTAAACAAACAGAAAGTCAGACATACAGACAAACTTAAACTACGAGGGCATTTCGGTAGTATATACCTTATCGGTACTAGGAACTACATATTAAAGACATTTTCGAAATAAAGGACGAGTTTATTTCCTTAGATATACAATGTAGATGATGGCATGGTGTTACAGTGCTTGCTGAAATAAATAAGAACGCGTGCTGCTATGTTTGTCTGGGCTGCTGCTGCTTCAAAATAGATTGCAAACGTTCTAAAACTTCAATTCAGCAAAGCTGACAGAGGAAATGGATTCGTGAATACGTCAGAATTTCCAATACTTGACGAGATAGTGAAATAAGATTTCAATGTGAAACAGAGAACAGACGAGAATTCTGCTGTCTCTAGAGCAAGAGGATATGTTTATCCCCAACATACAGCGAGGAAAGAAAATAAGACAACAAGTGGTTCCGTGAAGAACTATACAGCCTATTTTCATATATCCTACTAATGTTAATTGCCCCTATCAACATACGAAATTTCAGTTTGATTGCTGTAATAGATTCGTAGATATTGAGAACCATCTAAATATTTCGGGTGGTCGCCATGTTGGACTTTTATATATGTAGGGCTTAGAGTTATGTACTGTTACATGGAGATTATTGTGTACGTGTAGTATTCAAACTTCCATCGCATGATTAGAACACGAGAAGTAAAAACGAGATTTTAAAATTTCGCACAAATGCCATCTTGTGGTTATGGAAACAATTGAAAAACATTAAATGCCAGTGGATTAACATTTGCATAAGGATTTACTGTACCAAGTGTCACTGCACTCGGATGGTTAAATTGCGAGAAACGACCATGTGAATATTTATACATCGCTCCGCCGCCATGTTGGATTTGTGATCACCAGGTTATTGAAAGTCCTATATATGAACTTATGTCCATAGCCCCTATGAACATTAAAAAATTCAGTTTGATTGCTGTAATAGATTCGTAGATATTGAGAACCGTCTAAATATTTCGGATGGTCGCCATGTTGGATTGTTATATGTACAGGCCTTAGAGTCATGTACCTTTAAAGGAAAATTATTGCGTAGGTTCATTATTCAAACTTTCATTTCGATCGCATGATTACGACACAAGAAACAAAAACTTAATTTATAAATTCGCACAGCCGCCATCTTGAGGTTATATAAATAATTGAACTAAATTACATACCAGTGCATTACAATGTATATAAACATTTGCTGTACCTAATTTCATTGCGTTTGGATCATTAAATCGCGAGAAAAGTCTATTTATTTAACTTTCAAATTCGCTTGGCCGCCATGTTCGTTTTGTAGTTGACCGGTTTTTGAAAGTCTCATAGATGAACTTCCAGTAGTGCTCTTTATCTCCGTGCAAAATTTCAGGGTGATACCGGTAATAGTTTCAGAGATATAGAATGCCGGTGAAATATTTCGCACAGCCGCCATCTTGAGGTTATGAAAACAATTGAACGAAGATAGATGTCGGTGCATTACAATGTGTATAAACATATACTGTACCAAGTTTCATTGCGTTTGGTTGGTTAACTCGCGAGAAACGTCTATTTAAAAGTCGCAAATTCGCTTGGCCGCCATGTTGGTTTTGTAGTTACCAGGTTTTCAAGGGTCACATAAGTGAACTTCTAGTAGTTCCCTCTGTCACCATACAAAATTCCAGGGTGATTTCGGTAATAGTTTCGGAGATATTGAATGCTGGTGAAATATTTCACACAGCCGCCATGTGGAATTCGTGAGACGTAACAAAATTTGAAGGGCACGGTCGGCGTCGCCCGGAATCGTGCTATGAACTTACCGAGTTTCATTGAAATCGCTTCAGTCGTTTAGATTTTATTAGGGGACACACACACACACACACACACACACACCTCACACACACACGCGCGCGCACACACACACGGGCAAAAGGTGATCTCATCAGCCTATTTTTTTAAATTGAAAATAGGCTAAAATAGAGTTGCTGAAAAATTCACTATTGGTGATTGGATTCTTATAGACATGGTCAGAACCCGGGACGACGGGATAGGGATCATGCACTTAACTTGTAGTATATTATTATTATTATTATTAATAATAATAGCCATTGGTTAAAGGGCAAAGGCCTCCTGCTAGCAGGGTAGCTCGGAGATAATTCATCAGATAATAATAATAGTAATAATATCGTATGGCTCTGGTGCCGGGTGCAAGCTTTGTTGTGTGTCGCCCGAGGGCAGGTTGCATGTCGAATTTTGTCGTTCCTGGGAGCGCTATGAAAGTCAAGGAAGTTAGATATCTAAGCTCCTTGACACTATAGCGCTTTCTAGTAGAGAAAGGAGGAACTTTGTTTTGGCGGAAAATCCCGAGATTAATTTTTCCATTATGATCACGGCCTACTGAATTCAAATGGGTTCTTTAACATGCCAACAACGTATGACATGCGTTCCTTGATTTTTGTCGCCTTTCAAAAATCACTTACTACGGCCAGGAGCGACCCTGCAAGCTCGCAGTTGGTAGTCCGTCACGATAACCACTCACCCACCGTGGCAAGCATATCATCATATGAGCTAAGCTGATGAACATTTACCTTAATAGTAACTTAAAGCTAGTAGTACTGACTATTTACACTCCTGTTCATCTTCCTCACAAATGATCGTATTGTATTAAACATTTTCACTCGTAAAACTTGGACCTAGTTCATATTTTCCTGAAGATTTATCTAAGCTGACTACCAGTTTAGGGATGTTTCAAACACACTGTTTCCTCCACGAATTCTGTTGACCTGCCGCTCTTATCCACTGCTTCCCGATCGTCGACTGGAACTCGTCTGACCATCTTGTCTTCGAACGGCCGGGATTTCGTCTTCCATCTCTGGGCTCCTTCACTGTAGCTGAGTAGGCTCACCTCACGTGATCCATTCTTAATACATGGCCTGTCCATGTCCATTTCAGTTTCCTGGCCCTCGTGGTGACATCCTCTAGCCCTGTCCTCATCCTGATTTCCTTGTTTCTAATTCGGTTCCTTAATGTAATGATTAGAAATTTTCTCTCCATTTTCCTCTGGCACACTTCTAACTCGAAGCTTGCTTCTTAGTTATTGACCACGTTTGGGCTCCATTGAGGAGAACGGGAAGTACACACGAGTTCATCACTCGCCTTTTTGTCTTAAGGCAAAGCTCTCGGTTGTTCAATATGATGCACAAGCTCCGGAATTTTTGCCATGCTGACGATATCCGCCTGTTGATTTACTTGGGTGTTCCTTAAGTATAAACGTCACCTCATGTCAGTGAACAGACATTAAAATACCGGACGGTACAGTTCTGCAGGGTTTAGAGGACACTTCAGTTCAAGAGTACATGACTTTTCAGTTTCCTGGTTAGGAATGAGTATCTGATGATGAGCACATTACTTCCATGATATCGTCCACATTGTCGGATGAGCCCCTCGTGATATGTAGTGACTGGCAGTCTTGGCTGTCATCCTTAAGGCCTGGTTCGATTCACGGCTCACCCAAATCTGGTCTGAAGGCTGGAACGGGGTATACTCAGTCTCCTGAGACTTCACCAATCCTAGAAGTGTTTTTTCGAGATTTATCACTCTTGTCCAGGCCAATGATGGAATAGTTCCTACCTTAATTAACTCCCCAGCCGCGTCCCTCCCAAACCCAGCATCAATTACAAATTCACACACTGCTATAGCCAACAAAATTACACAGTCTATGAAGCAAATTCTACGCATATTTAAAAGACTAAATAATGATTAAAAGTATCTACTTTACGAATTGATTGACAAAAACGTAACGATTATTATTATTATTATTATTATTATGATCATTATTTTTTTATTTTTTTACCTGTCTAAGGAGCACGATTAAAATTATCTAGCTGATCTTGATTTCCTACCCTTCCAAAATGCTCTTCATCATCTCGCTATGGCAGTTCCTACGCTCCTCCATCCAGGTTATTTTGTATGCATTGTTTGAGTGGTATGAAGATGATGATTGTCAACTAGTTCTCTGAATTTAGATCTGTCCAGTACCACTATCACTTGAGATGTCTATTTCCTGAAGGTCTTTTCCAACTTCAAGCAGCCCATTTCAATTGAGAGAATAAGATTTAGAATTCATTTAGTTAGCCTGTGATCACTCATTCTGAGAATAGGCCTATGCCCATAACATTTCAAACTTTTCCTGAATGTGTCCAAGATTTTCTGCTAACGCTGATAAATTATAATTATTTAATCGATTGTTCCCCTTTAGGAGAGCGATTGAACTTGAATACATATCTTCTTCTTCTGGCGTTTTACCATTTCATCTTCTTTACCCCTTTTCCAGCTGACCCTGGGCGGGGGCAAATATGGTCCCTCTCCACATTGTTCTGTCTTTCCACCATTCCTCTTCCGATACGGTGTTCCAATCCAGGTTCCTTTTACTAATGCTATTCTTCACCGAGTCCATCCAACACATTCTTGGTCTTCCCCGTCCTCTCTTCCCCGTCATCCGTCGTTCCAGTGCTCGTCTTGGTAGACTTACTTCATTCATCCATTTGACATGACCAAACCATCTCAATCTGTTTTGCTCCAGTTTGTCATTTAGTTTCTGTATTCCCAGTTCTTTCCGTATATCTTCATTTCTCACTCTGTCTCTCCTCGTTTTCTGGACCATATTTCTCAGGAATCTCATCTCCACTTCTCTTCCCAAAATCTCTTCATCCTCTCAGAATTCTTCCGCACAGCTGTCCATTTTCTTACAGGCTGTCGTATTGAATAAATTATATTATTATTATTATTATTTCGACTTGAACATTTAAGGTGCGCTTTAGGCTATCAACCACTTTAATGTATTCCATTATTCCAATTGGCGTGTTGTGTTATTACTCATTCTAGACTTGAGATCAAATTGCACCCAAGGACTCATAGCTAGCGAGAGGTGAATTAGCCACAACAAATTTACTAAATGAAGTTCAATTTAATACATTTGATTTTTTGGTGTTATCTCTATTAATTTAACCGCTGAAAACGTACTATAATAAAATTACTCTAGGTAACAGTTAAAATATTTCTACTGAAATAGGCGTCGTTGAGTGGTGTGCATTTCACAAGGATTGACTTTGTTTACGTCACGGTAACTTTGGATATGAAAGACTCTGGAGCGGTAGTCTTTCAACAGAAAGGGAAATCCTCCTGACGTTGCTTATGTTGTGTTGGCAGACTATGGACGATCATGGGATGTTCCTCAAGTTCACTGTCTACATGGTCACCGCTGCTGTCCAGTTGATGCTCTACTGCTGGTATGGCCAGTACCTCATCGACCACGTGAGTATTAGCATTATTCATTAGAATACTAACACTAGAGAATCCCAGATAAATTAGACGGCATCCTTGACGAGGGATTTTTACCGCGCAGACGCATAAGATAAGTTAGTACTGATTGCTGACAATACATTTCCTATGAGACTATAATATTATTAAGCTGTGATGTAGCCTTTAATACTCGTTGACGGTGTATTATAGCTCACTATTCCTGAAAATTATTAGTGTTATATTGAATTATTGCCGTAAAACTCCATTTTGTTCTATTACACTGATTTTAATTTTAAAACATAGGCCTATGTTTGGAGAAACGCGCCACTAGGCCAGTTATAAGGTCCATCCACTGGGCTGTGCACCTCTAGCTTGTCGCTAAATGACTACGTGTTAAATTTAGCGAGTGTCAGGTATAAATATTATGTCATACTTGGTATTAGTTATTTATTTATTTATTTACTGTCTATAAGCAAGCCGGCGTTTCAACTACTAATGTGGTGGTAAAATACAAGTATAACAACATCAGTTAGTAGGTCAAAACATAAACTTTTTACACCATTCGTTGATAACAGTGACATCTGACATCTTGGTTAGTTGGTTGGTTCCTCAGTTTAGGGGCGGCGACAACGCGGTCATGTAGCCCCGTGTACTTTGCGTGTGAGTGTAGAATCTGCCTGATAACCGGTGTTAATTTTGATGGGTGTGTTATCTGTTTTTTAATTCAAGTACGGACTGCAGACATTCAATTTTCAAGTAGTTCCTACTTTTGCTACGAAACGCCACCGTCAACGACAACTATTTCTAAACTTGGTCACAAGATGCCACCGCAGTCGGCTTTTGGCGACGAACATTGGAACCTAAGAGCGTTAGTCAAATCTAACCTATAATTTAGCTTCACACAAGTGTAATTAGTAGAAGGTTCTTTCACATGCAATAAATCTATGACAAGGACCCGCCGACTTTACTTCCCCTCTGAAGGAAGGCATACTGAGGGAATTTTAACGAATTGAAATCTGGATCGAAATTTTTGTTGAGAATTGTGTTTCAGCTTTTATGCCATATACATTATTCACTTGCGACTTGGAGCATTTGTTTTAATGTCTCCTAAAGTGATTTCTCACATCAAGAAAACCCCGTAGTTTGCATAAACGGCATCACCTCAAATGTAATGCACAGATACCGGTCGTGTTACTTACTATTAATTATTAACCGCTTATTTCACCACATCTCTGAGTACATATCAGTATATCGTCGGCTTTGTTTCTAAGACGGTATTGGCAACTTCATTCAGGGAAGTACATTAGGAAATGAACTGCTTTCTGCATGATAATATGCAGACCAATGTGTATTCACAAATGTTCAAGATTGCTAGCCAATGATTTAGGGATTATACCTGTTGGTATAGCCTACCTCAGATAATTATGGGCAACTTCATTACACATTCCTGTTTCCATTATGCCGTATTTCCTCAACCCAGGGCAAATCCTAGGTAATTTCTTTCACAGCAGATTTGTTAAAGATTTTGTATTATAACTATTATTGTAGTGTCATTATTATTATTTTTATTATTATTATTATTATTATCTTCATCATCATCATTTGTAAAATTGACTCTGGATACACTACTGCTCAAACTAGGCACTAAAGTTTGTGTCGTCCTTCGAAGTGGTTAACTCTGGATTCAAATATTTCAATTTTCACGTCTTACAATTTTACAGTAACAGCAAATAGAAGTATCCAGTAAATTTCCGAATGGCCTTTGTTTCCATCTCAATAAATTTTATGTTCTGTAATCTCACTGGTATGTAGTTTAAACTATCAGAAGTATGTCACATCAGGTCTAAGTCGATAGAATCGCTCTTGGAAATCAATTTTATTGTATATGTTCTGAGTCGTAAACCCTCAATGATGTATGAAAATCCTGCCATATTCGACTCGAAGGTCTTGAATTCCAACGATCCTAGATGAATGTTGAACTAGATATCTTTCTTCAGAAGATTTTGCAAGCAACATTATTTTATGTTGTTGTTTCTTAGATGCATGTTGGACTACTGTAGTTATATTTCTTCAGAAGGACGTCAATTTCATAGTAATGTAAATTTAAATTGTCATCCTTTGCATCAAATACCCTACGTAGTGTGAGTTAAGCAAAGCAACCAAATCTGCAGAAGACCCCACTGAAGGGCCGCAAACATGTTACATTAATAAGAAGATAACATTTTAAGTACAGTAGTAACAGGTGTCAAAAGTGAATTTAATTTAATTATGTAAATAATGTCAAGGTTTTGACGCCATATTGCAATGGGAATTTATTACTTTGCTTGAGTTGAGTGTATCACACACCAACGCAATTATTTATTTATTTATTATTATTATTATTTATCGTATGGCTTTTAGTGCCGGGAGTGTCCGAGGACATGTTCGGCTCGCCTGAGTCTGTAGCTGCTTCCAGCGGACACCCTAAAGGGTGAGCTACAAGTTCCGTTCAATTTCAAGTAGTTCCAACTTTCGCCACCAGATATCAATGATACCTAGTGGTGAACGTTGGAAATTTGATAGAGCGTTCTGACGAAATCTAACCTAATAAATTTTGCTTTACACAAGTTTAGTCTGTGAAAGGATCTTTTACATGTCATAAATCTATGACATGGGACCGCCGGCTTTACTTCCCATCCGAAGGAAGGCATATTGAAGGATTTTTAACGCGCTTAAAAAATCCGACGACTTCGGCCGTGTTTGAACCCGCTATCTTTGGCATAGCAGTTCAGCATGCTACCGACTACGGAACCGAAGCCGCACCAACGCAATGGGGAAGTATCAGTGTTCTTGATGTTTTTGGATTATTTCCGGAAACTGGCACAACGAATTATAACTCAATTTCTTCTATCATAATTTCACAGTCACATTATATTTTCTGTATTGTGCCCAATCGGACAGTCCGATTGGGCACAGTATATATATATTCGCTCACATACATGTTCACGTCAGTCGTATAACCTACAAATTTTTCATGCACATATAATTTGCACATCACTGTTTTAACGTCAACCTGCTTTTTATCAAGATTTATATCTTGCATTTTATAACATATTTTAACAAATCTGATTTTAAAAGAATTGTGTGTTTTTCAGCCTTTAGACTATTAAGCCTAGTATTTTAAGTAATTATTTTGATAACGACCTTAGAAAAGGAAAGTTTTGTGTGTAAGTCTTGCTTCTTTTTTTATATAACATAACGCTGAAGAAGGTCGCAATGTGATCGAAATCGGTACTGTGATTAAAGTACAGTTATTTATTCACTTATGATTTCAACTTACTGAATATTTAAACTTCGTCAATAAGGACCAGGGCTGCTATGGTTATATTCTTTCAGAATTATTTAGTCTCACAGCAACGATAGAATGGCAACATAGATTTAACCAGTCGATACAGAATATTGTTTAGCACTATACTGAGGTAAAACCTGAAAAACTACATATTTCTAGTTATATTATTGTTGCAGGAACTGAGAAATATGATGAATAACACCTTTGAAGAAGAGTGAACGTCACAATGTTAGAGACGCAAATTAAAGTGTAGGGGAGGCTTTCGCTTTTCGTCACTCACATTGTACTTTATAAATGACTGCATCTGTATCACGTTAAAATGCACATTAAGAAAAAATTGTTGCTGAAGTATTTGCTGGTTGCAAGAGTTTGACACATTCCATTCCAGGGCGATGCTGTTCAGTTGGCGGCTTATAGTTGCGGCTGGACAGACGCGTCGCCAAGCTTCAAGCGCTCTCTAAGGATCGTTATTCTGCGAGCACAGCGCCCGCTCAAATTGACAGCTGGCAAGATTTACGTCATGTCTCTAGACACGTTCGTCAAGGTAAAAAAAAAACTTATGCCACTCCTAAGAGAACATCTAGTTACCGTAATAGCCTCACTCAAGTTGGGAAGACTGCATTGGGAATGTATTTTAACAGTCTCCCTTTATTCAAATATTGCACCCAATACTTTCAGATGCCGTGCTTTTAATATCGATTCGTTGAACATTTATTTATGGTATCCATATGTGCCCACAGACCACTCAAAGTTTGTAACTATACATTGAATTTATTGATTCTGTTTCAGCTTCTAAATGCTTCTTACTCATTCTTCGCTGTCCTTCGCCAAGTGAACGAGAGAGACGAAAGGATGTTCTAGAATCTTCAACAGCAAGAACTTACTAATTGGAAGTCACCGTAATACCATTGCACCGACTGTTTAGAGATTACACTAACTCACAGCTCAATGCAGATCTCCAGAAATAGCAAATAAAGGTAATGAGTGGGGAATCGAACCCGGGCCTCTGTGGTGACAGCCAAGAGTGCCAGCCACTATGCAACGGGGCGGACATGCCACTAGAAGAGATGAGGACTCTGTGTTAAAAACGGCACTTTGATATGATCAAGGTGGGCATCGATCCCGTGGATGCCCAAAGAAACGATGGATGGATAGAAGCAGCGAAGACCTCTTGTTAAGCGGCCTCAAACCTAAGATGCTCATGACAGAAAGAACTGGCGAACGGCAAGTGGACCCTAACCTAACACGGGAAATACGCTAGGAAAGGGGAAGAAGACAATGCTACTCGTGCTGTATAGTGCTGCAGAGTGTACACACACGAGTCTCTTCCTCGACATGACTGGGGAGCCGCTAGCATCACTTTTAACTGAAACGAAATATCACGTGCACCGTTCGGTAAAGTTTGGCAGGTTACGGTTTCTTCATATAGGTATGATGAAAGGCAGCATTTTCTAAATATATAGAAACATGAAACACAATTCAACGCCAGTAGCTTACTTTTTGTGTTATTTTAAAATACTTTGAAACAAGACACTAGTCATCGATCATTTATCACTCGTTCCTAGCTGATGCAGAGTTCACGAGGCAATGCAATGTTGTCAAGTCGTTGTAGAACCACGAGGTGGGTGAGCGAAGCTCTCCCTCCATTGCGCCAGCTATATGTTCCCACGTTCAAGTCCAAACAGAGAATGAACAATGTTGTTACATCAGGGCTCGGAGAGTCAGGACGTATCACGTGTTTCAGAGGAGGCGTGAAGGAACTAAAGTGTGTTACTGCGTCGCGGCAGAGACTGGTGTGTCGAGCTCTACAATAGCTACACGCAGCAACACTTGTACCATAAGAGCTATAGTCCACTCTTAACTCTGGACGGACAATAGCAATGTTGTTGTTTGAGTCTTCAGTCTTTTGAATGGTTTGATGCAGCTGTCCATGCCTCCCTGTCCTGAACTAATCGTTTCATCTCTACATAGCTACCACACGCTACATCCGAGGCAATCTGTTTAACATATTCTAACCTTGTTCTACCCCTACAGTTCTTGTCCTCGACCCTTCCTTCCATAACTAAGCTTGCTATACTTGGGTGTCTTAGTATGTGTTCTACCAACCTAACTCTTCTCTTCATTAGCAGTCGCCAGAAACATCTCTCCTCTCCCACTAGTCTTAATTCCTCTTCGTTTGTAACCCTATCTACCCATCTGATTTTCATAATTCTCCTGTAACACCTCATTTCAAACACTTCAATTCTCCTCTTTTCTGCTGCACCAGTAGTCAAAGTTTCACTTCCATAGAGTACCATGCTCCAGACAAAGGCCTTCAAAAATGACTTCCTTATACCTAAATCTATATTCGATGTCAACAGATCCCTTTTCTGTAGAAGCTTTCCTTGCCTGAGCTAACCTCTTTGCTTCGTCCATCACTGGTTATTTTGCTTCCTAAGTAACAGAAGTCTCCTACTTCCTTTAGTATTTCACCTGCCAATTTGATGTCCATAGAGGTTTCTGATTTATTTCGGCTGTATTCCAATATTTTTGTTTTACATTTATTGATTTACATCATGAATTCTTTCCTCAAGACGGAGTCCATACCATTCAAAAACTCATTAAAATCCTCAGGCGTGTCGGCCAAGATGACTATGTCATCGGCAAATATTTTTTATTATTAGCGATTCGGAGAGCAAGACTGTCCTTCGAAAGCCAGTCATAAATTTTCCTTTCGAGGGACTTAACATTTATTTCGTATGTGATGACCTAGAGCAGTGGTTCCCAATCTTTGTCAGCTGACGCCCCCCGTTTCAGATACGGGAGTTCATGGTGCCCCCCCCCCCCCCCCTCCTCCACCCCACCACTCATCGCTTGACCTAATAACACTACAGTACATAATGGAATGGGCCTATCTTTCCATAATAACTTCATTTTAGCACAATACAAATAACACACTTTTACAACAAATCCTTAAATTAGCCAACAATTGTCAGTGAAAGGGTTAACACTGTTTTCTCTTGGTAAGATTCGGCATGTTTGGTTTGATATTTGACAGAGCACAGCTGAGATAACTTGCAGCATCAGGCCGACAGCGCTGCTTTGTTTCTATGACACTCAGCGTTGAAAATCCTGACTTGCATAAATATGTCTTTGAAAATGTAAGTTCAAACTGTTCAAAGCTTCAAAGATATCACAAAGATATGCCAACGAGACGATAAAATTGGCATAATTTTGCTCCTTACAACACAGCAAATTCCTTATTTCACCTCCAACATTGCGGCTCCGCAGAGGTTTGTGCCGACAGCTGGCAATTACCAGTGCTTTTGAACGATTGACTTGGTGCGGCAATCACCTGGAGAGATTCGAAAAATGTTTATTTTACAAAATTGTAATATTCGAGTTTAAAAAAACTTAATTCGGAAATCACTTCACGTTCCCCTTGATAAAGCCCCACGACCCCCTAGGGGGGCGCGCCCCCCAGGTTAGGAACCCCTGACCTAGAGGTTGTCGTCATAAAATACTCCTTCATAGCCCTTAAAATGATGATATTTACACAACATCATTATTTTTCCCGATTACTCTCTTGAAGATGGTGGAAACCCCAGGTGGTTGCTAGGACTACGTTGCTACGTACTCAAAATGTTAGCAGTCTTGACGGCACGGGAGGTTATCGGCGATGTAAGTAAGCTCCGGGGAGTCTCTAGTGTTAATCTCACTCGCGTGAGCTGTCCCTGTCAGTGGTTAGCTCATGCTGTACAACATAGGCTAGATACAAGATTATACAGCAAGCTCTTGATTTGCGCGGATCTCAATCTCGCTATCATAAAGCACGTGACCTTTTTACGTGGAATCCAGTCCTCTGAAAAGTCCACACGTATCATCCAGGAATAGAAAAGGAAAGCCTACTAAGAAGCAAACGTAGCTCTAAATAGGCTGCTAGCAGTCCTAAACAAGTTCTGTTCGTTAATCGATTATCATATCTACATTAATTGATCAATTTGTAGATTATATCTTTCAGAATTATTCCTATTATGCACATTTTCAAGCGAACAAAGACATCTTTGTTTCCACGAAGAATTTCTAAGTTTTCATAATTCTTGTCCTGAAAATCCACATCCTGTTTCCAGTCAACCGACCGGGCCAGGAATGGAATGAATGACGCCCCCATCTAGCGACGAGGATATGAACTGTGCCGAAGCCTGTCGCACCCCTCTGGGGCAATGATTAAATGAATGACAGATGAAATGAAATGAAAGTGGAGAGTGTTGCTGGAATGAATTATTGACAGGGAAAACCGGAGTACCCGGAGAAAAACGTGTCTGCCTCCACTTTGTCCAGCACAAATCTCACATGGAGTGGCCGGGATTTGAACCACGGACCCCAGCGGTGCGAGGCCGGCGTGCTGCCGCCTAAGCCACGGAGGCTTGCAATTCTTGTCCTAAACTTTTTTATTCAATTTTAAAAATTCTGATCATAATCAATATTATCCAATAAAAGAATTCTGATCATAACAATTTTATCCAATTTTCAAAATTCTCAAAATAGCCATTCTTAAAAAAGATGGTTATTGGCTTTCACGGTCAGTGAATTAAAACTCAGCAATTTTTCTAGGTTTATGCCGTTTATACCCACACAAGGCACAGCATAAACCTAGAAAATTTGCTGAGTTGTAGCCATTCTTATCGAACTTATAAAATTCAGATCGTAACCATTGTATCCAATTTTCATATTCTGAATATAACCATTCTAATCCAATTTTCTAAACAGTGATCATAACAATTTTATCAAATTTTCAAAATTCTGATAATAACCATATTTATTGAATTTTCATAATTTTGATCATAACCATTTTATCTAATTTTCAATATTCTGATTATAACCTTTTTATCCATTTTCAAAATTCTGATCGTCTTTCACCCTTATCTGGTGACGTGAATACTTGCTGATTGATTACCGCACATACTAACCGTTTAGTGACCCCATGTGAACGTTGATGGTTAGGACTCTGGTCTCTCGTAGAGTAAGTGTCTGTCTAGCGTCTGACCAATACTCTATATTAAATGTAGAAGTATTGTGAAAGTTAACTGTAGTTCCTTTAGACAGAAAACTTAATTATTATCGAATGGCAAAGGAAATTGCCTGTCAGTCCTACTGTGGAAGTGACAAGGTCAAACCAGCTACGATTATTGTGTTGCCGTAGGTCTAGCCCATTTCTAGGAAATGTAATTGGGTTGTCTGATTTATAGCTTAGTCTATTTAAGAATAATGTCACAAAAACAAGATTTCCTGCCACCTAAATTGAAATCCTGTTCTAATGTTACCTTAGATCGGTACTTAAAAGTAATCTTGACATTTTGTATTCAAATGACAGTGTATTGGGAACAATACGATATACAATCTTGATTGATGTAATAAAAAGCATATTCAATATTTAGGGTCGATTAATACAGAAATAGAAGATGGCGTGATATCCTGTAACAGTTATGAGAAGACACTGACGTAAACGCGCTTGACGGTGAAACACATTAAAGTACGTGAAAAATTGTTCTTGTTAGTGGACTTTATTCTAAAGAGACAAAAGTGGCGGGAATTTCATGAACTACGATAGGTGTGAATTGGTACTTCAGGAACATCAAGCTAGAAATTACTGTGCAAATTATTTAGAGCATTAAGCATTAGTGAGCATATCACTAGTGTAATAGAAAGTGCAACATACTGGTTAATTCAACCAAATGTTTGTGAATGTGTATAGCGAATATTGTAATGAAATTACCTGTAAAACGCATTGATTCTTAGATATTATGCGTGTAAAGTGTTACTTTATTGTCAGCTCAAACACAGTGAACAAATTATCTCAATGATTGCTTTTTGTCGCACGTATTGAGAGAGAAATTTGATAATTATTTTTCATGTATGGGCAATCTAGAGTATATTTATAACAAAAAAGTTTCGATTAGAATATTAAAATAAAATCCGGAAATTCATTTTTTATTTTAAATTGTGTACAAAGCCATCAGTTTCAAATCGCTTTACGCCACTGTAGTGTCAACTGCGTGAATGGCAGTTAGCGCTGTGGGACACGTTAATATCTATGGAAGCCTGGGTTTTGTATGACGCAGTCAAATTTCTTTGTTTCGACGTGGAATATATTTATCTCTTGCTTGTTATTTTGTACATACTGGTGTCAACGTCGGCGTGGATGTGCTTTATTTATTACGTGCTGCTCGATATGTAACCTGTCATACTCCCATGGAACAATATTTCCAAATATAATTCCACTTATATTAACTAAATATTGAAGGTTACTGTATTACAAAAAGCTTCACAACATCATTTAACAGTGCAGTACATGTTTTTTATGTGATAAAAGTTGCATTACATAAATGTGTACATATGAATAATTATCACTCATTTTTGTGTCAAAGAAAAATAAAGACACCAGCACGAGAGCTTTAATATTTTGTCATAGCGTTAATTCCATACAACTGATGTAATCATCAACACCAAAACGTGCATATTAAACTTAAATCTTAATTGAATTTGCATCGTGCGTGTGCTCCAATAGGGGGAGTTCTCAAGTGAAACAATGGAGTCAGTTCTTTACTTGATGATATGTTGAACTGAAAGATTTCCTTAGCTTACAATTTTCTTTTGTCCGATATCATGTACCTGTCATTCACCTGTAGTTCCATAACAATTTTGCAAAATTGCTGATAGTTTCCAAATGAATCAAATATGGTAAGGAAATAAACTAGGCTTTACTGCAACATTATTATATTGTTTTATAGTAGTTAATCAGTGAGACGTATTCCAACAATAATATTTATCACATATCATGTACCAAAAACTATATTCCAATAGCATATTAGGCTATTCTATATTTTGATATGTAAGAAAACAGTTGTGCTATATTATGGTTTATACATGTGTACACGAGTAAACAGAGCAATCTTATGAAAGCATTTGTGATGGTGCTAGTAATGGTGTTGGTATCTTGGATATTAAAGATGTATGAGAAGAGTCATCAACCAGTGACTGACAATGCATTTTCAAGGAGCCATGCAACAAAGTCTGTAAAAAAGTTATGAAGCAACGTTATGTTTTTCAGTTTATGACTTCCTATTTCTTTGAACTTAATTCTGGCGTGTATCATAGTTAAGTGTCTGAAAGGCTACAGTACATTTAATTAATGAGTGTTCCTTTTCTGAATTTTAATTAGAAATATATTTTTCTTTTTGAAACGAAACGCAAGAAATCAAGGCAATTATATAATCACATCAAAATCTTATGACTGTGAATGGTTTTTCCGTGTGGATGCTGGAAGAATTAAATTCCAACCAACTATTGTTAAACTTGATATCTTGAGAACACCATTTTGGTCAAAAGTACATTGGAGAGGCTTATCCTATCATAATGCAATTTATTTGTAAACAGATTCCGAATACAATTAAACATATTCATAAGAATATTAATGTGTTGGTAACAATGAAATATCTTAATGCTTAAGTGTACACCCAAACGTATTGGAGGAATGCTATTTTCCCTATAATCTTCATGGAACCAGCTCAGTTGCATCCGCAGAGCCTATGATTTTCGTCACATGGACTGCAAATGCATGAGTGTGACTGTGCAAGAGGACGTTAAAACAGGTAAGTGAAAATCTGGTCAGCAAGATAAGGATAATCTGTATTGAAATGTCATTCCTCAAATGAAAAAAAGGAAATTTACTACACACAGTTGTATATTTATCGGCGAATAAATATACTGGCTTACCTTCCTTTCCATATGCGAGCGTATCTGTTAGCCTGCCTGTCCAGCTATGAATATCTTCGTCCTGCTTTTCTGTAGGCCTATGCGAATGTATCTGTCGGTCTGACTGTCTGACCAAACCTCTGTCGCATAAATCTTCGGCACGAACGCTTGCAATTTGACAAGTAGGTAATAAATTCAATTCCTACAGGGTTTTAGTGACATATTTAAGAAAATATTACCTCACCGTTCCCGCACGATCAAATAGTTCCTCGTCAGGAATTCAAAGCAGATATATGCAACCTTGCAGAATATCAAATTGAAGATTCAAAAAGTATTTTTAGTTTGGTAGCTGATACTTTACAATGTTGGTTAAGATAACTCTAGTGTCTAAGGCACACTCAATGGCTGGTCAACGATGCGTTTGGATATCCGAGGATCGATCTCAGCAATTTTTATTTAGGATTCTGATTGTGTAGAGACGGGGAGTTTAGAATATATTTCCAACAGCATATAGTGACTGTACTGAAAGCTCTCCAGTCGGTCAACACAAATTGTGCCCATGCCTCCCTGTCCTGAGCTAATCGTTTCATCTCTACATAGCTACCACACCCTGCATCTGAGGCAATCTGTTTAACATATTCTAACCTTGGTCCACCCCTACAGTTCTTGCCCTCGACCATTCCTTCCATAACTAAGCTTGCTATTCCTGGGTGTCTAAGTATGTGTCCAAACAACTTACCTCTTCTACTCATTAGCGGTCACCAGAAACATCTCTCCTCTCCCACTAGTCTTAATACCTCTTCGTTTGTAACCCTATCTACCCATCTGATCTTCATTATTCTCCTGTAACACCACATTTCAAATGCTTCAAATCTCCTCTTTTATGCTGCACCAATAGTCCAAGTTTCACTTCCATAGAGTGCCACGCTCCAGACTTAGGCCTTCAAAAATGACAGGTTAACATTCTTAAACTACATTCATGATAACACAACAACCGTGGAAGTGCTTCAAACCGACTAAGCATTAATATCTGTAAATCAGATTGACACGTTACACAAGTTTTTAAAAACTTTTGTAATCTAAATACAGTATTGTGCCCGTTTAGACCGGAGTCCGCACGACCACATATGCATTTTACCAATAATCAGTCAGCACGAGAGTCAAAATATCCCGGAGCGCCAGATGGGTTAAAGCAAATCGCAAAAACGACATCAAATTTATAAAATGCTTTGCTGATTTTTGGCTCAATGCAACAATAAGGATAGAAGGAGATTTAATTGGGTGAAACACATCTGGTAAAATTATCTCAGTTTATTTAAAGTTAAAATCTGACTGCAAGAATGCTCAAAGCAGCATCATCCACGTGTGGCGATCCACACCCTTATTTACACACAATATACAGAAATCTTCCAAACACATTTTACAATCTTTTTGAAAACACAAGTCCGATTGATAGTCCTGTGGACTGTGTTCCAAAATTATTAACATTAATTCCATCTCAAAATTAATTGTTCATACTGGAAATAACGTAGATCACTGTTTGACTATTTACATGATATTAACACTCGTAGAATAAATGTTTATAGAATTTCTTAAACTTTCACTTGTTTTCCAGTTTTCAAAAATATATCGTTGAAAATATTATCATCATCGTAGCAACACAAATTATTAACACATATTAATAACATCTGAAAAGTATTTGACCATTGAGCATAGCAACGAAGAACTGTGCGAAGCACAACAACAATTAATTGTTCTTCTGACATTAAACATTTCGAGAAGTGACTCGATTATGAACTTCAAGTTCCAAACAAAACATATGATTTCTGAATCATTAACTTGATCAATAAATGGTTGAACCATTCAACTATTAGATTTTCCACTTGGAAACATTATTATAAAAATATTGATATTTATGGCCATTTTTAGCAACTTTTACAACTTGCAATTCTTCGACAGAATGCGGAAATTAGAATTGTAGTTTTATAATGGATTCATTTAGTTCATGGCACTAGGATTGAAAATATCCTTCAAATTATTCGTGGTTAAAGAATTATTTTAATTGGCAGTGGCCCATTCTATTATCTGTGTCAGAACACAATATTACAATAACAACAACGGCAAAGGTCTTCTTCTGAAGAAGAATAAACTACTATCATGACAAATCCGGGTTCTAGCAAAATCAAAGTCTAAATGGAATTCGTAAACAAGGTTGAAATAAGAACTGATGGTTTTCAAAGAAATAACCTTCGGGTTATTCATACGACGAAATGTGTGGCTCCAATACTCCTACTATAAACCTGAGCCATCGAACCTGCTATTTGATTGATGCTCGAAAAAACCTTCATTCCTGCGACTTAACATGCGCACCTGGGAATGGCATTTCAACTACTCCACACACATAAATTTTCTTTCCAAAATTTATACAATAAATCAAGCCTCTGCTTGTTATCAACACTGGAAGATTAATAAACTTACAAGTTTATTTTACCATTCGGTTCAACCCGTGAATTTACCATACTTATGAAAAGCTTCATTTCACTTTCGAAGTGTATTTACGTCATGATTTTATATAAATACAAAAATATCCTATTTGATACAAATATCAATTGCTTCCCGTTTCATGCCTCTCCGTGTTATATGAAACATATACTTTGCTCATAGCAAATCTCAACTGTTCAACCAGAACTGAAATGTTGGTTGAATGCGGGCTTGCGCTAACCACTCTCCTTCGGAAAATCTCCTGTTCCAAACTAGAAATGTTTAAACTACTTCATAGGCTCTTTCTCAATACATATGATTATTATAAAATATAATATCCAAGAATTATTTAGAAAAATTATGAAAATTATTATTATTATTATTAGTGGATTTTTATTATTATTATTATTATTATTATTGGTATTATTTCAAATATGTTTAATTATCATCTCATTATGTGAGAATCCACATGTTCAAACCTTCGAATATGGAAAAAATATCCATTCCTCAACAAAAATAAATTTAACTTTTACAGTTACATCGGCTGATTACCGTGATTTCCCAAAAATATGAAAAATTTAAATAAATGCTCAAAATGCTCGGTCATCGATCCTAAACTGTTCTGAGTGCTGAAAATGCTCAGAATAACTCTAATAAGTCTTGCGTAAATCATTACAAGCTTCAAATACGACGAAAAAAATGTGTTGGTCATCTGCAGAAAAATAGTTTGTTCCAATTAGCTAAGCATAATATAATTCAAATGTGGCTTACATTTCTTGATGGTCTTGAAGTGTAGTAAACCTGGTCTATACCAGATTTATCCGTAGACATGCCCTATCGGACAAGCACGTATAATCCTTGTATCGGCCGCCATTGTAGACCCACAAATCGTCTAGTCAGACATAGTGTTAGTATCTTTCGACGTTTGAATAAACTGTAGTTCCATTTTAATACAAGCTTCTATCAAAGCCATAACAGTTTGTTGAAATAGGGTCAGATCTAAGTGATCTCTTCTTAAATGTGTCAGTTGTAACATAACTCACTGTAATTTCATCAGTACAAGAAAAACATTGACAGTCTAAGCAGTTAACGGCTGTTCTGAAGATCGTTCCCTGGGCATGGTTTATTAAAATCACCATCTGCCATGCGCTAGACAACTTGCAGTTTCCCTTGCGTAGACTAATGAACGCCACCGTTATAGACTAGTCTTCAGTGTACTGACGGATCGAAGTGGTTAAATAGTTACAAAATATGAAAACTGACTTCAAATGGATTTAAACATCCAAGTATTAAGTTACTATTGGACTGTGACAATACTATTTTCTAGACAGAGTCTAGCATATGCCCTTTTAGAAATATAAATATTTCCACCAATGTCTGTAGAAATACAATCACCTCAGTGATTCTCCTCACCAGAAACTTACTAAGTTCCAACTCGTTTGCGCAGCACTTCTCGTGACTATCACGATTTGAAAAGAACTTCTGCGTAGATGCGGCAACCATGTGCCTTGGCTCAGCGTAGACGCAACTTGCGCTGCAAGTGCTTGTGATGAAGTGAGCTAACTATGCCTTCTCCAGCTGGCTTTTATACAAAAACGGTCAGGGTCACGCGTCATCGCCTGATATCTAGAAATCCTCATATCTCTTGAATCCCTGGTCCGATTTACTTGATACTAATTGCGTTCTCTTTCATTTGGCCGTGCCAGTAATCTGATCCCAGTCTCAAGTCTCTGCTCCATAGTTAACTATTTAATCAATAAATAGCCTCAACCTCTGCTATGACTCGCTACGTCATTTACCATCCAACTATCGGTAAAATCCTTCGAAAAGCTTCGAGAAGCAATGTAGCGCGATATTCAAATATCTGAACTTTCAAAAGCTGCTACAGCCTTTCCCTTGATATCTAGGTGTCTGAAACTTGGAATACCCATTCCTAGATTTGGGCACAGTATTGTATATTTATTTGTGCATAAGTGCCATAAATAAACATCGTGCATTAACTAAGCCTAAGTGAGAATGATCTGACGATGATCGCTCGATGATCGAAACTTGTCATCGAATTAAATCTCCCGCTCCATTTTTAGACTACTTTCGATTTTTGCAAAAAATGAAAGCATACTTATGAGATCTACACAGGGCCAAAAATTGTGTGTCTGTCTGTGTGTCTGTGTGTGTGTGTGTGAGTGAGTGCGCGTGTGTGTGAGTGTGTGTATACGAATGTCTGCCCCCCCCATATCAATTCAAATATGGTCAACCCGAATTGAACGAAATTTGGTACAGAGGTAGAACTAGCAACAGGCATCTCAGTGTCATGTTTTATATCGCCGACATCTTGACAGAAACGGAATGGCGGCCACCCAAATGTTAAAAGCTTAAATCAAATTACGAGCAAACTAATCATTTGATCTCTATCACATTTTGCAACAACATACCTTTTTGCGGGACGCATCTTCAGACTGAACTACAAGCTCATCAGCCCAATAGTTTGCAGATAGCGGCCATGTATGTGTTCAAATAGATTTCCCACATCAATTCATACACGGTGAAACCGAATTGAATGCCATTTTTTTACAGAGGTAGCACTAGCAATATCCGTATAGCACGTAGTATTTCAACAAGCTACTACAACCAACATTCATTATACTCCTTGAAAAGGACAAAGAGTTATAACAATACCCACGCATTTAGGAGAAAGTAGGCTATATGTTCTTTACTGAACACCTTGTTGTATATAAAAGGGTGTTATTTTGTGATAAATATCTTATGTAATATTTCTTTCAGGTTAGGCTAGGGTATAGTAATACTTGATTTCGCACCTAATGTAATTGGGCACAACTTTGTTGACCGACTGGAAATTTTTCTTAATTAGAACTAGACAATACTGAAAAATGGCTTCTAATACTTCGGGCTACCAACCCCAAGCTTGCATGTTAGCTCCTGGCCATGGTAAGTCATTTTTGAAAGGCGACAAAAATCACGACACGTATGTCATACGTTGTTGGCATGTTAAAGAACCCATTTGAATTCAGTAGGCCGGGTTCATAATGACAAAATTATTATTAAAGAAACAGCACAAGTTGTGCATTAAGCATACAAATACATTCAATTTACTCTACATTCATTATTTTATATTTCACTTTGTTTCAGTCTTATGGTTCTAAGCAGGTCTCGATTATTGACTAGGATAGTTTTTTGCATGTTGTGATGTGGTATCGATCACATGGGCGTTCACAAAGATCACATACTCATGTTTCGTTCGGCTCGTGATGGTTCTTCACTTAGCACACTCTGTGGTGGTGTCCGTGCGTTGCCAATGAGTTCACGAAATGGCACAGGTCTTGGCTGGTTTCCATCCATGATCTATTCACCATGGCCTCCGTTGCATATAAGTCAGCCCATATCTCTTTTGACTTTCGTTTTCTTATTTCCACTTGTTTTCCCCAGTTTTCAGTAAAAGGTAGATTATATTTGGTCTTAAGATCTTCGATTTGAAAGGTTTCTCTGTCTAGGACATAGACGAGTCGTGAGCGGGTGTACTTGGATATTGCTAGGGCGGACTTCAGGAACCGAGCTTTGACGGCAAAATTAATCTCGGGATTTTCCGCCAACACAAAAAGTTCCACCATTCTCTACTAGAAAGAGCTATAGTGCCAAGGAGCTTAGATATCTTACCTCCTTGACTTTAATAGCGCTCCAAGGGACAACAAAATTTGACATGCAAGCTGCCCTTTGGGCGTCAAATAACAAAGCTTGCACCCGGCACCGAGGCCATACGATATTATTATTATACTACCACTACTTAAGACTCCACTGAAAAGGATATGGTTTTTGTTGTTTTTGTTTCGTCTTCGGTCGTTAGACTGGGTTGTAAAGTTTTTCACCCCCTCATACCTCCCCTTCATGCTCCCCTGAACGGAGCTAAACATACATAACTACCACACCATCAAACCTTGACCTTCCACTTCAGTTCTTGTCCACTACTCTGCCTTTCTTAACTAACTCAGCTATTTATGGGAGTCCTGGTATGAGCCCTATTAACTTATTTATTATTTTAATTTGCACTTGCCAGAAATATTTCGTCTGTTGCACTGGTCGTAACATAAGTATTTGTTACTCTATCTACCCATCTAATCTTAGTCAATCATCTGTGACACCAAATCGCACTATCTTTATCATAAAATAAGGATTCAGAATTTACATATGTTTTATTATGGAGCCCATAATAAAGCTAATTCTTAACAAAATAAACAATAATGACCTCTATATTCCCTTCCAGATCAAGTCACAACAGGAAAGTCAACAGCAGCTCAGAAGCTAAGCTCTGTACGTACGTGACAAAGAAGAAAAACAAAATATTTCAAATAATTGCCTTCATTAACACTATTTCAAACAACATATTTATAACTGGTAGTTAGATAACACTCCGTGACGGGGCTGAAGTGACAAAGAAATTTTAATTAAATGAGATCTTTTGTAAGGCATTACAGCAAAACATAGGACAATTAAAAATTATACTATTCAAAAGATGGATTAATTCCGTGACGTTATATTGTGCAGTGGCACTCACATGAAAGATAAGACCAGCCGTATATAATTGCTTCATTAAGAACTGGTATTCAGACGTGCCATTAAATAAAGAGATGTATTGGAGACTACTAATACCGACAACGGTAGCTACGCTCGCTAACGCGCAGTGCTTGTCTATTGTGTCAAGCTATCTGCCGACTCGGTAGACGTGGGTTCGAGCCTCACCGTCACGTCGGTCGTTCTAAAACAGGTTTTACGTAGTTTTTCCATTTTCAATTCCAAGAAAATTCTGGGACGGTCCTTCTGATAAACTACGACAACTTCCTTCCTTCCACATACTTGCACGGTTTCATTTGTCTTCATTTATTTCATCTCTCATTACCTCCAGTCATGAGGTTGGTATCAGGAAGGGCATCCGGACGTAAAAATCACCCGCCATATATCTTTTCATCGCATGTCTTCTCTAATAACCCTCCCCCCCCCCCCCCCAAAAAAAAAGAATTAATACATACATTAGAGACTATTAATAACAGACAAAACGAGTTTTAAAAATACTTAGTAGTCAGTGTAAACCTACTGACCTTTGGTAATGATACCTTAGCTTAACCAATCGCATTCTCGAGGAGCAAACGTGCCTGGAAGCATTAAGCCTTTCCAGATTCGTACAAATACATGTTTGGTATTTGGAGTGGAAATGTATATTTTATCTGAAGATAGATTTTGATGATAAATAGATTTTTGGGGAGTAATGTACTGTAGATCGCGGTACATTACACAACAAAATTCCCCTAGAGACAAAATGGCGACATCCATGACGACATGGATTACACTAAAGTTCTAAACAATGCATACATGTTAAATTGTATGTGTAAACAAGGCTTTACACACAATCACACCTAACTTGGGGCCAATGCCCCAGACCCCTTGCTTGTAGCACAAGCCATAATTTTCGTCCAGGCAGTCGTCTAACCTAGTAGCTGCCAGTGGTTTCGTCCAAAGTCGACAAACTTAGTAGCTGCCAGTGGTTTCGTCCAGACAGTCGTCTAACTTAGTAGCGGCCAGTGGTTTCGTCCAGACAGTCGTCTAACTTAGTAGCGGCCAGTGGTTTCGTCCAGACAGTCATCTATCCTAGTAGCGGCCAGTGATTTCGTCCAGACAGTCGTCTAACTTAGTAGCGACCAATGGCGTTGTCTCACCATGGCTTTAGAAGAATACAGTGCAGATTTTCATTTAAATTAAACAACTAAAAGTAATGGTGTATTGGCTTTCACAGCCAACGAATTAAAACTCAGCAAGACACATCATAATCCTAAAACAATTGCTGAGGGTTAATTCATTGGCCGTGAAAGCCAATATACCATCTTTTTGAAAGCCTCTATTTGGAGGTGAAAGGCTGCTTGAACTTTTAGCTCCCACAGTATTCGCTACTCCTATGGTGGTCCGGGCATGGACACTAAGAGCCCGCTGATGAATCTATGAACAAGACACGGCATTAAACTTAAAAATGCTGAGTTTTAATGAAAAGTAATTTATGAACATTTATTACTCACCACCACACCTCACACTTGAACACGTCAGAAAATTGGCACGTAACGACGCAATGTTAGAAACTTCTTTCAGCAGACAAAAATAGCAGCAAATCAAGCCAAAGCATCAAACAAACGAACATCAGCATCCACACGTCGTCCTTGACATCATCGACTACACTAAAATATCTCCTAGACAAATACGTATCATGGTTTATACTCGAACCATCTTTTGTTTAAGGGGAGGAACAGCAAGACCATCTGTCACTAAATTAGGTATCACATGCACGTAACATATTTCATAAACATTTGGGTGAGCTATGTCTTGGGTTATGTAAGGCACTTTTGTAGTTTCAAGAAGCTTTAGAAAAAGCTAGAAGATGAAATAGACAAGTAAGGATTGGGAAGGAGACGGCCCTGGCCTTAAATTAGGTACCATTTTGGCATTTGCCTGCAGTAGAATTGAGAAACCACAGAAATTCACTTCCTGGATGGCTGAGATAGGAATCGAGCCCGCCTATTCTTAGATGTGTCTCGCAAGGTCAAGTGTTCCCCGTTCCAGCCCACAGACCGAAATTAAATTCGTTGGCAGAGCCAGGAATCAAATCTGGACCTCCGGGGTGACAGCCAAGAATGCTAGCCCCTACACCATGAAAGGGTCAAAATGTTTATCATAATTGTGCTATTGTAATAGGCTATGTATATTTGGGGCTGAGTTTGGGAAGGACATGGCCTTAAGTTAGCCTCCCACCTCATAAAGTCTACAGCCGAAAAGACCATGACAAAAATAGACCACAAGCAATCATCTCCACCAAACCAAAATGTCCAGAGTGACAAAATGTCCAGGAATATATGCACCCCATTCAAAATGACCACAAATAATGATGTCCAGAGTGTGAAAATGTCAGGGAATGTTTGCACTTCGTCCAAAACGACCACAAATAATGATGTCCAGAGAAACAAAATGTCCAGGAATATTTAAACCTTGTTCAAAATGTCCTCAAATATTGATGTTCATTAAGACAGGATTCATATCTTCCTCAACTCTTTCTTACCTATTATTTTTTGAAATGGAATGAAATCAGATTTAAATTTACAAAATAGCGCATCTCCTTTAATAGAACAACTCATCTTTTGTCCAGACTGAGCATTTATTTATAGGTTCAATAAGTTAGCAAAGTGAAATGCCGGGAGCGAGCTAGGGGAGGGTACTACCGCCTGGAGTCCACCTGGAGACCGCCTGGAGTCCACCTGGAGATGCACATGCTGTTGTTTCGGCGCCCGGTTGTTGGTACCTGTGTGCAATAACAGGAAAGGACGTTTGGACCCGCTTTCATTCCAAATGAAATATTTTCGAATGTTGGTGCCCAACTATGTTACCTCGCAGGAAAAATATACTCCTGTTCTTCCTGAGGATCAGGGGGCTCCTCGACACGGCGAGGACCACCACTCTTAAGGTGATAGCCTATCGCCCTCAGGTAGACGGCGATGTCTCCGCCATCTTTGTATGTATGGTAATTGCCACTTCGCGCTGGTTCCTCTGATACGTCTTGTTAACGGGTTCTTTTATTTTGGTTTGTCCTTCCCGAACTTGAGTGATTTGCGCAAAAATCTCATTTTCTTCCCTCTTCAAATTTTCTAAAAATCTCCAGATGGATGCTTGGTGGACCACCATGAATCTTTGGAGGTGGTTGTGCCAGCCCTCAACCGAGTTGTTTGTTGTTCGCCGTTCAAGGCCGCTTGATACTGGTTCCATACGTTGATTGGGAAGTGCGGTGGGCTCCGTCTATTCCGGCGTAGCGCTCCCTTCATGTAGTACAATCCCAGGTGGTTGATAATTTCTTCACGTCTGTTGTCCATGTCTCCCACTACATACAATTAAGAATGGCGCTGGCTGAGCTGGACCACGCTCAACAACTTGCGAACCACCAAGCCACGTGATGTTTTAAGTCCTGGGCGTTTTTCACTTAAGACGTTTTGCACTCTGGAATTTCCCACTTTGAACGTTTGGCACTCTGGACATTTTGACCTTCGGCCGTTTTGTACTCTGGACATTTTGACATGTGGACCAAAAACCAATGGACCAAAAATCCTGGCCATTTAAGACCTGGACAAAAGGCGTGAACTTCCTTGTACCTGGACATTCTAATCGTGGACATTATGTCAGGTAACCGTAAGTTAGGCACCAATTTTGTATTTGTATTAGAAAAAGGCACGCACTAAAATTTACTTCTTGGATTGCTTAGATGGGAATAGAGCCCAATCTCGTCTTTAATTACTTCACGAGGCTCTTTCCTGTTCCAATCCTCAGAGATATAACTTACTAAAGTTATTGTCAGAGCTTGAGAATACGTTGTGTTAGGAGCGTCCTTACGCACCCAAAACTACAGAATTGCACATGGACCTAGATAAGATTTGTGGGTGGGGTGTCGTAGTGGTTAAGCTGCTTCCCTCTCACCATGAACGAGCGGGTTGAATTCCCGGTGAGATTTTCGAAATGAAATATCACGTCCCTTGGTTCGGATTCCGTAAAAATGGAGGTCCCGTGGCTCATAGTCACGAGATTAACCCTCACGATAAACTGCAAGCTCCCTTTAGGTTCGATAATATTTGTTGATGTTAGTCTAGGGGCTTTGTATATTCATGGTCATGTACCTCCGAACAGTTGGGTGTGTTCGTGGAGTCTGACTGTTAACCAGCGTCATTGTGATGGCCGTTTTTATAAAAGAGGTTACGATTTGGAAGCTTGCGTCCGTGTCTTTTATATAGGATCCATCCCGGCATTTGCCTGAAATAGAAGGGGCCTATGTGAATCGAACCTCCTTCCAGGCGCAGTCAGTCATCATTTGAGGGTGCACAAATGCTAGAGAGCCGTGTTAGTAGATTTACTAGCACGTTTAAGATCCCCTTCAGGGCAAAATTCCGGCACTCCTACACTCTCAGTAGTTAACAGGGACGTAAAACCAATAGCATTATTATTATTGAATCGAAACCACCTCTTCTCAGTTTTTCCATTCCTACACTCAGAGCAAAATGAAATTTATTTGCAAACCTGGGAACCGAACCCAGGTCCTATAATCTCGAATATCATGGCGTACCAAAGGCCATAGAAGGTGGCTTTAATTAGATCTTGGGATGCAGCTACTGGTCTGTTTATACTCCCCTGAATTCTCTGTTGCAGTGTTAATATTTTTATTTTGCCACTTGTTTTGATTGCACACTCATTGATTTATCCGCAGTGATGTCGAAAGGTGAACCAGTGGATAATATTTCATTAAATTAGTGAATGTAAAAGTTGTATGTTATTCATTTAAATTGCAATTCCAGCTAGTATTAACGGTCTCAAAAATATTATTATTATTATAGAGAGGAACCGTGCGTGCGAAGCTGTAAAAGGTTATCTCCATAACCGCCAAAACGAAACTCAGATTAATGTGATAACTCTCTTTTCTCCTAAAGTGACATATACAGAGGTTTGCAAATTATTAGAATCAACGTCAGTTTTCCAGAATTGCATTTCAACTTTTCAATGATTTAATGCACTAAAATATACATGGCGCTGCTGCGAGAGGTTACGTTATCAGTTTAGTTGGCAGCATGGTGCCCTTGATGGGGTGAAGGCCACATTAGTGAGCTATGGTCTGTTGAAATCGTCAGTGTGTATAGTTAGATTATTGGAAGAGTGCAACAGTATATTATGAATGGCTGTGGAGAGTACAACGTTTACTGTTTGTGTGTTTTGATATTAGCGACAGGCGTGCTGCCAACGTAACTGGTGACACTATCTCTCACAGCAGCTAGTAGGCACCACGGAGAACATTTCCTGGCGCCCTGTTTTTACAAGGTACTGAAGTTATTTCAAATATTTAACCATTAGCCTTAATTACATTTTATTTTAAGACATTCATAGTTCGTAAATGATTTTGTTTGACCCTGACTCTTATATGTCAGAAAACAGTACTATGATGAGGCTCATTAGGCTATAACACTATTTTTCATTATGAAACAGTTCCTCCCACCAATCAGAGCTCAAGAAACAGTTGTTTGACCAATTAGATAATTAGATGCGCTGAGTTCCACGTCCTTCTAATTTAAATTTCACTGCCTGTCCTAGTGTCAAAGTAGGGTAATCGAGGAGGCCATGGTCAAATACAAGGCATTCTCTGTGTCTCATGTGCTCTGTTCAGTACATAAAACTGGCGAAATCTCGACAGATATTTATGAATATTTATGTTCGAACATAAAATAGTTTTAATAATTATCGTCGAACATAAACAGTCGTATGCAAATCGCCTATAACGGTAATTAAGACACTCGTATGGAAATTATAAATCTCGCACACGCTCGTTTTATAAACATACTCGTGTCTTAATTATTGCCATTATAGGCTCGTTGCATAATGTAGCTTACTATTCTATAATTTCCACTAAAAGAAGGTCTTGTTAATATAAAATGCCACACGTTTTTCTTTGATTACTATATTCTACTTTTAGTATGAACTAGCAGAAGTACCCGTTCTTCGAACGGTGTTCGTGATTAACACCAGACATTATCAATTGAGCTACTGTTGCAATGGTTAGCGGTTTGTCATTCCTTCAAGTTTATCAGAACGAAGTTAGTTTACTGGGAATAACACACACACTGTTAATTTAAGGCCCTTAAAATGTAGTTTTCGGAGACCCTTTATAGATTCCCGAATTTTGTGTCTCGCATTGAGAAGCGCAACATATGCTTTGGTCTTCCTTCTAGGATAATTTTTATATTTCGCCTATTTTAGCATATATTGAGAAGTTTTTCTCTATATCCACCCTTCTACTGTATGAAAAGTACGGTGAAGAGTTTTATAAATGATTGGTGTATTGACTCTCATGGTTACCATACCTAATTTTACGATGCACCAAGCATCCGAACACGAGGTATAGGCGTACATAAAGATACGCAGAAAGACAGACAGACAATTCTATTGTCTACAACAAATTACCCAGATATCCAAATATGGGTATATCTACCACCCGGTATCAAATAAAATCATCCTTACGATGAACCCGTATGTCGAAAAAAATAGTTAAAATGTGCTCTCCGACTAAATACACCTAACGTGTACTTCCTGACGTGAAATACAATTGAAAGCCTTGTAGACGAAACCCAATACACGTCACATAAAAAATGACCCTCTACGTTGTGCTAGGTGCCCATACACAGGAAGACCCCTTTCATAAATTATAAAGGCTTGTGGTGCATGAAAATTCATGTTCTTTAGCCTCAAATTTCCCTAATTCCTAAAAGCCGCAAAAAATGCTGGTTCAATTCAGGAATTTTTGAAAATAATGTTGCTGTTTGGAGATATAATAGACCTTTTGTACTATATGTCGAACGTGAAAATTGCATGAAAAAATCTAGGTTACCCCTTCACCCCCTTAATTGCATTGATGAATTATACGGTCTACGTTAGTTCCGTGATAACCTTATAGCCATTTGCAAACTTTCACAGATAAGTAATAAATGGAGTTACATTGCTTCTTACAGAAATAGAAGGAAAGTTGTACGCCACCCCTTGAGATAATGTTCTCATGGTTACCGATTTGCAATCCTTCATTAGTTTGTTAAATTAAATGAAATTAGTTTTTTGGCAATATTTCAGAAACTGTTGGCTTTAGAGCCTTATAATGTAGTTTTCGAGGACCCTTTAGGGGATTTGTCTCGTCGTTGTACGCCATAATATAATACTAATAATAATATAATATAGGGAGAAATTATAACACCTATTTTTTTTAATGCAGCCAATGGCCATGTACTTTTCTTTTCAGGACAGGTCAGGGAATGGATATTATCAGAGAAAGTAGCATTCACATCACGCATGAGCAAAATGGAAATGGCCTACCATTTAACTAAGGACATCTATAAGAAAAGGCCAATATCCTTCAACGCAAAATTAAAACATTACTGCAGTGTCATACGTCCGGAGGTCTTGCATGCTTCTGAATGCCTCACGATGAACAAAAAAGGCTTGGTCGAGAAGCTGGAGGCCAAAGAAAGGAATATTTTCAGAAATATATTGGGTTCCATCAAAGACATTGGGGAATACAGAAGACGGCATAACCATGACCTATATACTCATGTGGAGAAGATAAGCAACGTCATCCGGAAGAGAAGGTTGCCATTTCTTGGGCATGTGAAACGAATGAGCCCAGCGAGACTGACCAACCGCAACATAACTTACTTTCAGGAGAGGAAAACAAAATGGGCCTGGTTCATTGAGCTGGATAAAGATCTGAAAGAAGTGGGGAATTCACCAACAGACATTCAGGAGCGCGCCCCACTCAAAAGGAAACTTCAAGCTTGTAAAAGTTTCCAAGAATAACCGAAGCTGAACACGGGAAAGATTTGGACCTAGGAACGGAAGGAAGTCCACCGAGAACGAATGCGGGCGTACAGGGCAAACATCAAAGCCAGTAGGAGACGGTTGGAATGACGCGGTCCATAGATGGCCTATACGAAATGAATGAATGAATGAATGAACGAATGAATGAATGAATGAATGAATGAATGAATGAATGAATGAATGAATGAATGAATGAATGATATGGGGATAGGAATATAATAGACCTGCCGTACCTCACCCGCAGGTGTACATCGCGTGAAAAAATTCTAGAGTACCCCTTGATCCCCTTAAGCGCATTATACGTATTGTTGAATTTTACGGCTTAATTTGGTTCCGTGATAACCTTCTAGCCGTTTGCAAACTTTCACACTAATGTAATTAATGGAATTGCATTGCGTCTTACAGCAATAGATGGACCTCTGGGAATCCGTTGCCATGGTTACTGGCTTGCATTCGTTCATTAGTTTATTAAATTAAATTAGTTTTCTGGGAATATCTCGAAAACGGTTGGTCTTCGGTCCTTAAAATGTGGTTTTCGGGGACCCAAGTTTTGTCTTTCACAAGTGGAAAATTTATTAAATACATTCGATGCTCTGGGAAGAGGTGGTTACGAGGAGAATTTCGGTAGGAACCAGGGTAACCATAATATCAGGCCTAATGAGAATAGGAATCAGGAAGTTCAAGGGAACAGTGGCGAAGGGGCCAACGTCCAAAATAGGGGAACCAGAATAATAATAATTTACCGTTTTGCTCTCATTTCTATAGACGTCGTTTGCTCCAGCGATGATTACTGCATAGTCCTTTGAAGTGAGGGTCGCACACTCTCCTACAATCCCGTTCGTGACCGCTGCAATTTGTGCTCCTGGCTTTACTGTCGAAGTGACCTCCATTTCTCCGCTCCTCTCCAATACGGTTGCTGCTACATCTCGCCCGTGGCTATCCGCAAATATCCGCATCTTCCTGGAATTTCTCTTTATCACTTTCTTCTTTTCTTCTTGAAGATAGTCATCATTTTCTTCGACGAGCGCTCCAAATGAATTTGAGACGGGAATTTCAGTGACATGTACTCTATTGATAGGCCTAGGCTTATTCAATCTTACCTTACCAGCAACCACTGTCGACCAAGTTTCCGTGCTTTCCTCTCTGTTTCCTTTTAATTTATTCAACTCTTCCATTAACTTAGCAATATCTTCCTTTAGCAGCTTTATAATTTCATCTTTTGAGGACAGTTCGTTTCTCAGGTTATGACATTCGCATGAAGGTACCGGTAGGCCTACATTACGACAATCGGTTTCACGTTTCTCCTCACTCAATTTTACCTGAGATCTTGTGATTATTTTATTTGCATTTTTTACTTTTATCTTGCACGACGAGCATAAATCCGTAACGGTTACACTACCTGACGAGACACTAACACTGTTAACTGACGACATACTAGAGATCTAATTTAGCCTAGATGTTTATACCAAATTACACTAAACTTATTTTAATTATTACTACCTAAATGAGTTAATCTAATTACCTACCAATAAAGAAGAATGTAAAATACGTATATCTTCCAATCGGGTGAAATCTCGTAAAAGCACCACTGCTATACTTGGTTCAAACAGTAATTGAAGAAATCACCGAATCTTTGGATACACGTTCCCCCAACTTAGTTTAGGTTTATTAAATTATCAATAAGAATTTCTAAATACTATCAATATTCCATATTTCACTTGACCTAAGGAAAGTAACTTTATAGATTTTATACCTCTGTTATGATATTTTACCACTTTTATCAAATATTTAAACTAGCTGCTATTTCACTACACTTTCACTGTGACGCCATCTTGCCGCAGGAGCCAACGCAGTTTGTAGGCGCGACCACAAAGCTTCAACAGTGGCGGCAGGTGGACCTTAACGAACAATTTGCTGACCTACCATATCCTAGACATGTTCGATGGGCGAACGGGCAGGCCAGGGAAGCAGAGGTATCCGTCGTTCTGCGAAGAAGGCTTGCACATTCCTCGCCACATGCGGGTGGGCATTGTCCTGCTGAAATATGGCCTGTGGTACGGCTTGCAAGTGGGGAAGTGCCGCGGGCTGTAAAACTTCCCTGATGTAGCGGTCACTGTTCAGATTTCCCGCAAGCCGGACGATGCGCGATCGCCTGTTATAGGCAATTGCGCCCCAAACCATTACACCTGGTGTTTGTCCGCTATGCCGCTCAACAATGCAGTCTGCCTGATTGCGTTCTCCACGGCGGCGTCGAACGCGTATGCGACCATCACTGTAGGACAGGTTGAAGCGGGACTCGTCCGAAAACACTACATTTCGCACTCACATGCTGATAGTCCTCCTTGTGATGTCGATGAGGCATCGTTGCACTTGCTTACACGTTTCCAGTTGGTGTGACGGCCCCACGCCGAGCTGTGCGGAACACAGACCTGTCCGGTCCCACGACAGAGGGCACTGGTGGGCCAATGTGCACGCCATCTCTCTGCGATTTCAATCACTTAGTATGGTACCGCAGGCCTACACGACCCCTGTTCTAGGAGTGTCTCCGACAATTTCTTCTGGGTGATTCACTTTTTACAGACAATACTGTATATAGATAGATACGCGCTCAAACAAATAAACTAGTAAATGAAACTGAACTCGTTAGTATTTACAGAAGATGTTGGAAGTGATCTCCTTGAACCGCACTGCAAGCTTCGCATCTTGTAATAAGATTTCGAAATACTCTTTGCAGTTCATGAACACTAATTTCGTCTCTCAAATTTTCTGTAGTTCTTGTAGCCAACCTATAAGAAAGAGTCTCTTTCGATTAATGCTAAACTTCGACATTATTTCTCTGTCGTTACGCCAGAAGCAACATACACAAGTGAAACTTTATTTAAACTAAACACCCGATCAACAACTGACAAACTACAGAAGGCTATTAAAATTATTTGGGCAAAATATCTGGGAGCGGCTACACTTGTATGTCATGTACTGTTTACTTGCTCATTAGCAAGAACACAGCAACAAAGCAACAATACAGTCTGTAAGAGAAGCTAGTGGCATTTAATGACAGTTATTTTGGTTTTTTTTAGGGGCTGAACTATGAGGTCATCTTCCCCAAATTTAATGACAACAATGCAAACTTTTGTTTTGGCAGTGACAATGTTATTCGGTAACACGGTATTGTTTCGTAAGCTTGAATAATCTACAGTAGCTCAGTCTCTCTGTTAACCAAGAAACATTTCCCCTTTGGTATTTACATGTTTTGTGACAGATTAAGGGGATGCTAGATGAAGGAATTAGTGTACGACGGAACTGAAATAAATTCTGTAGAAGATGAATTTAAAAGATTTAATTAAATGTTGTAAATATTGTCAATTCAAATTACAGTACAGTAAGTATGTAGTTAGTTTTAGTTGTAAGTATGAAGTTAATTTGTTTATTAGATATATGTCATTGTTCTATTAGACTGTGGTGTGTGAGTGTGTCTGGTGAGGGTGCATGTGAGTGGGCCTGGTGACAGACTGTTTTAGTGGTAGTATTTGTTTGTTGGTGAAACTTTAGTATTTTTTTCGTTTGTAGAATTTCGGTATTTAATTGTTAGTAGAAGGTTAGTATTTTGTAGTAGAACTGCTCTTTACTTATTCTGAAAGGGAGTAGCAGCCTTTCAGAATAAATCAATTCTTTACTAGTCTAATAGACGGTTAAGATATTGATAATATAAGCCAACTAATGGCTACACTGCGTTCTGCTGCACGGCTGAAAGCAACGGGAAACTACAGCCGTAATGCTATTCCCGAGAATATGCACCTCTCTATGCATAATTACATGTGATGATGGCCTCCTCCCTTGTAAAATTTCAATCCGGAGGTAAACTAGTCCCCCGTTCGGATCTCCGGGTGGGGACTACTCGAGAGGGGGTTAACATCACAGAAGTGACAAAGAGGAAATCTGACATTCTACGGATCGGAGCGTGGAATGTTAGAAGTCTGCTAGGAAGTGGAAAGTTAGAAAACTTAGAAAGGGAAATGGATAGGTTGAGGTTGGATTTGGTTGGGATTAGTGAAATGCGCTGGCAGGAAGAGCAGGACTTTTGGTCAGGAGACTATAGGGTCATTAGCACTAAATCAAACAATGGCCAAGCAGGGGTTGGTCTCATATTGAGTAGGAAACTTGGACAGCGAGTGGAATATTATGAGCAATACAGTGAACGGATTATTGTAGCAAAAATCAATACTAAACCTACGTGCACCACAGTGGTACAAGTCTATATGCCTACCAGTCAAGCTGATGAGGAGGATGTTGAAAAGGTCTACGAAGAAATAGATGACATTCTGAGGTATATCAAAGGTGATGAAAATGTTATAGTAATGGGAGATTGGAATGCTGTGGTAGGAAAAGGGAGAGAAGGGAAGATAGTAGGAGATTTCGGATTAGGTGAAAGGAATGATCGAGGAAGCAGGCTGATGGAATTCTGCACCGAACATGAGTTGGTCATAGCTAACACCTTGTTCGATAACCACAATAGAAGAATATACACATGGATGAGACCAGGAGATACAGGGCGTTACCAAATCGACTTCATTATGGTCAAGCAGAGGTTTCGAAACCAGATTTTGGATTGTAAAACATATCCTGGTGCTGACATAAACTCTGACCACAATCTGGTTGTAATGAAATGCAGATTAAAGTTGAAGAAACTGAAGAAAAGTCAAAAGCCAAAAAGGTGGGCAATAGACAGACTGAATGTGAAGGATGTAAACGAAAGATTCAAGAAGAGTATAAAGGAAGGACTAATCAAAACCCCTAAACAAACTTCAATTGCAGACGAATGGGCACTTTTGAAGAATGAAATAACAAAATCCGCAGAAGAAAACAATGGTAGGAAAGAAAGAATAGGTAGAAAACCGTGGATCACTCAGGATATACTAGAATTGATGGATGAAAGGCGGAAACACAAGAATGTAAGAGATGAAAAGGGGAAAGCAGAATACAGACGTCTGAGAAATGAGGTTAACAAGAAGTGCAAGGAAGCGAAAGAAGAATGGTTGAAAGAAAAATGTGCAGGTATAGAAAATTGTCTAAAATTAGGAAAAGTAGACACAGCTTATCGAAGGATTAAGAATGCTTTTGGGGAAAAGAAGACTAAGTGCTGTAATATTTAGGACACAAATGGAAAGCCTCTAACAGATAGGGAAGAAAAGGTTGAGAGATGGAAAGCTTACATAGAGTGCTTGTATAAGGGAAAGGAGATTGAGAATCATGTAATGGAAAGGGAGGAGGAAATTGATGAGGATGCAAAAGGAGATTTAATATTGAGATCAGAATTTGACAGAGCATTAGAAGACTTAGGCAGGAACAAAGCACCAGGCATAGATGATATACCGATTGAGTTGCTACGCTGCATAGGAGATGAAGGTCTGATCAGGTTATTTCACTTGGTGTGTAGGATTTATGAGACAGGTGAGGTACCCCCTGATTTCAAGAAGAATGTTATCATCCCTATACCAAAGAAAGTGGGAGCTGACAGATGTGAAGATTACCGTACAATCAGCTTGATTACTCATGCTTCAAAGATCCTGTCTAGAATAATTTACAAGAGGATTGAATGCCAGATAGAAACGGAGTTGGGTGAAGACCAGTTTGGTTTCAGGAGAAATGTAGGAACAAGGGAAGCTGTACTAAGTCTTAGGCTGATTTTGGAAGGTAGAATAAGGAAAGATAAGAGAACGTCCATGGCCTTTGTAGACTTAGAAAAGGCTTTTGATAACGTTGATTGGACTAAATTGTTTGACATTTTGAAATCTATTGGAATAAAGTACAGGGATAGGAGGGTGATATACAATCTATACAGAAACCAGACAGCAGTCATTCGAGCTGAAGGACATGAGAGAGAAGCTGGTATTCAGAAAGGTGTAAGGCAAGGCTGCAACTTATCACCCATACTTTTCAATCTTTACATTGAACAAGCAATGAAGGAAATTGGAGAAAAATTTAAAGTGGGAGTGAAGATTCAAGGAGAAATAATTTCAACTCTGAGATTTGTTGATGACATCGTCATCTTGGCCGACAAGCCTGAGGATTTAAATGAGTTTTTGAATGGTATGGACTCCGTCTTACGGAAGGAATTCATGATGAAAATTAATAAATGTAAAACAAAAATACTGGAATGCAGCCGAAATAAATCAGAAACCTCTATGGAGATCAAATTGGCAGGTGAAAAGCTGAAGGAAGTAGGAGACTTCTGTTACTTAGGAAGCAGAATAACCAGTGATGGACGAAGCAAAGAGGATATAAAAAGTAGGTTGGCTCAGGCAAGGAAAGCCTTTCTACAAAAAAGGAATCTGTTGACATCGAATATAGATTTAGGTATTAGGAAGTCATTTTTGAAAGCCTTTGTCTGGAGCGTAGCGCTCTATGGAAGTGAAACTTGGACTATTGGTGCAGCAGAAAAGAGGAGAATTGAAGCATTTGAAATGTGGTGTTACAGGAGAATGATGAAGATCAGATGGGTAGATAGGGTTACAAACGAAGAGGTATTAAGGCGAGTGGGAGAGGAGAGATGTTTCTGGCGACTGCTAATGAAGAGAAGAGATAGGTTGGTAGGACACATACTAAGACACCCAGGAATAGCAAGCTTAGTTATGGAAGGAAGGGTCGAGGACAAGAACTGTAGGGGTAGACCAAGGTTAGAATATGTTAAACAGATAGCCTCGGATGTAGGGTGTGGTAGCTATGTAGAGATGAAACGATTGGCTCAGGACAGGGAGGTATGGAGAGCTGCATCAAACCAGTCAAAAGACTGAAGACTCAAACAACAACAACATTGAGGGGCTGAAAATGAGCTTTGTCTCGTCCTTCTACGCCTATTTCAGCATGTATTTTAAGGGGGTAGGCCCCCTTTTATGAGAGGTACGGAGAAGAGCTACATCAATGATTAGTGTCGTGCCTCTGATGGATGGATGGATTTTACGTTGATACACCCAGCCGTTCTCGAGTTATAAGGGAACAAATTTGTCCACAGACAAACAAACGAACAAACAGACAGACAAAACAATTATTTTCGCGCGCATCCATCATAAAACAGTCTGAAACGCGTAAACAACTCAAATTTCCGTAGAAATTCAGAGAAAAAGAGACAAATTTTCATTTTTATATATAGAGAGATATACTCCACCGCTCGGTGTTGACCGTGTTTTATTGCACAGATTTTGGTTTTACTCGCTAACTGTTGGAGATACACGAAAAGTGATACGGAACTTTCGGATAGAAAATTAAATTTCAAAGCTCGTATGTGCCATCAAAAGTTTGCTATTTCCTACCGTTCTCTTTTTATTTAATATGGAAATATGAAATTTTGAAAGCAAAGGGTGTAGTGACGTCACTAAAATGGTCGCCATTTTTTAATAGTGCAAAATTTCGAAATCAAAAGTATCCTATATGTAAACCTGGTAAATCAGCTACATGCATGCAGAATTTCATTTAAATCGGACCAGTGGTTCTTGCGTTATTGAGTAATACACAGACAGACAGACAGACAGAAAGACAGACACACACAATCTCATTTTTATATATTAGTATGATTAAGAGCTCAGGAATTCAAAGTCTTTTATACTGATCATCCACTCTTGAACTATACAAAGGTTTGGTGGGCCATGGTTTGAAATCATCTGATTTAGAGGGCACATTCCAAAGTCATTGAAACAAGAGTAAACGGACCCAGCTCAGGTAATCCTCGGAATACCCAATTCAAAAATAATTTTGTCGCAATTCCTTGTGGGAAATAAGTCTACAGAAGAGAAATCTTTACTAAGTAGGGTGATAAAAGTTGTGAGCCGTTGTTCTATAAAATGATTTTGAATTTTAAAAAATCTCATTGATCTAAATTCTCTATTTGATTATAATAATTTGCATACCTCTGTAGGCCAGAGATATTGGACAACAGGAGCGTGATGCCGCTGCGGTAAAACCACTTGCCTAACACCAAGGTGAACCGAGTTTGATTCCGGGTTAATGCAGTGAGATGTTCGAAGACAAGATTGACGTATTTACAAGGAAGGAAGCTTTTAGTTTTACGTGGCCGTTAATCATGTGATCATGAGCCACGGGACCTCCATTTTACGTGGAATCAGAACCACAGGACATGGCATTTCACTTCTGAAAATCTCACATGCATTGACCGGGAATCGAACCCGGTCCACCTTGGTGAAAGACCGCTGTGCCACCACGCTCCTGACGTATTTACAGAATACAGAAAAGATTGCGAGGTAAATATCACATAAAAATACAAGCTACCTTTCTTAGGCTTGATCTATAGAACCTCGATGTTCTTCCCCTAAAAACATTATCATCACCATCACCATGCTTGGACTATAAATATGCCAGAACACCGTAGGTAGGATCAATGCTTTGGAAATGTAATGCTATGCATGTTGCTCCAAGCGCAGTCTTACTTGTAGTCATTCGGGGCATCATGGCCCTGTAGCTTCGTGTAGTCTACTTTCTGATATCCTGTGTCATTACGATAGCTGTATTTGTTATCGAGGCTAGGATTTGGGTAGAAAGTACAATCCCGCCAATCTTCTCGAATAAAAGTGGGAAACCACGGAGAACAATTTCTAGGAGGGCTGGGGTAGAAATAGAAGCCACCTCTTCTCAGTTTTGTCCCACGTGACTAAGTGTACCCTTGCCATTTGTACCTCTTCAGTCAGTCAATGCGATTATGCCCAATAAGTGGGCGGGGAACAAGTTATAAATATGTGAATACACTCCTGTAAAAAATTACATGTATTAGTTAATTATCACCATTAAATGGGGCAATTTAGTGTACCCTTTTCTAGCCCTCAGACCAGAATTAATAGTATGCACAATCTAACCCAGACCCCTGTGGTGACAGCAAACAAAATGCTAATCACTACACCAAGAGGTGGACTAGCTTAGAAAGCAACAAGACTTGTACAGTTAGTCAAAGAAGTAAGGAAGATGTGGCATTAGAAACAGACCACTGCTGTACCACTGCTTCTCTCTGTAACAGGCATTGTACCAACATCTCTTGGATCTCCCCATATGTACAATAACCTAAGTGCAAAAATCGTCGTTCTGAATACATATTAAACAGCTAGAAAGGTTCTAAAACTTTACAGTACGTAGACGAAATAGAACATCATCAAATTACTCTAAATGCCATTGGTCATCGTTCACCCCGTTCTGTAGTAAGGCGTGTTAATCACAGAATAAGTGCATAAAATTGACTTATGATAATATTAATAATAATAATAATAATATAATTACAATAATAATCTTGTTAATAACAAACGTATGCCTTCACCTTTCTGTTGTAGGAGTTGGATCGGCTTTGGATTTATACCGGTACTAACCAATTTCGACGTTTCACTTTGCTCTGCCATCTGGCAGTGCTAGAAGACCATTGCTCAGCAACTCTCATACCTCAGTAGCTTCCAAATTATCACAGCCTTGAATGAGACTGAGATCTTGATTAAAAGTTACATTTTACTCTAGTACGTGCCAACAGACAACTGAAAAACTACTGCATTCATCAACAAATGGTGAACAGGCGAAACCGGAAGTTTATTGTGCGAATTGTGACACTTAATTAATGTGGTTTTGTAATCACCAAAGGTGATATGGGGGATCATTTACGAGCCGACATCGTACTACTCGGTGTGACGTAGATTTTGCCACCTTTCAAAAATACGACTTCCTCGGCACTGGATTGAACCCATGATCTCGGGATCATGAGGCGGATAAACTCCCACTAGTCCACCTAGGAAGCTTCAGTAGACTATGTAACTGTAATTATTACAATCAGGTGTTGGGGTAACATCTCGACATTTGCCTGAAGGAAATGTAAAAAAAACAGTGGAAAACCGTACTTAAGAGGACCCCTGTTACCGTTAGAAATGTAACCACCGATCTCAGGACTTGTTAAAGGCCTCTCGTCCATTGGGAACGGAAAGCTCCGAAAAGGTGCGAAATCAAATTCGTCCGAAGTCACATGAAAACGCACGAACGATCCAAAGACGTGACTTGGTGGGGGACCGCGTCCACAGAGCCCGTATCGTTCGTCAGTTTTTGTCCGAACAGCTGCGAAGTGCGAACCGATCCCGTTCTATTGAGATTTTAGTTGCGAACGAGTGCGAAGAGCGCAGTGAAAAGTGGATAGTGAAATGTTAATTTTGCTTATTCAGGAAAAGAAATAGGAATAGTGGTGGCCTTCGTCGGCTTGAAGATCATGCCACAAATAAGAATATTCACCGAACTCCTTTCTTTTTGCGTAAATTTGATTCACCCACATTTCCCGTCTTCGTCGATTTCGCCTGTGCGTGGTACGTCGAACCAAAGGTGATAATTCCAAAGCAAAACATTCTTCATCAGAATCATCTGGACAACCGTTCCGGAGAGCCATCTCGTCTATGAATCCGGACGAATACTGAGACAATGGGCGATAGAAATTTCGATTTCGTACGAACGGTGTTCGCCCGAATTCTTTGCTTCGCAGTTCGCAGCTTTCCGCTCCCAATGGACGAGAAGACTTACAGTTCCCGATCACGATGGTCGTGCGCGTATTTAGGTGCCAGTGATCCAAAGACCGAGATAAAGAGAAATAGTTAAAATGTGGGTAGCGCTATTTCAATAACTGTACAATAATATAACAATTGTATCTGAACTGTATAGACCCTATTAAAACTTCATCTTGTACTACACCTATTAACGTGTAGGTTAGAGCATCACCTGTTACCCCCAATTTTATCTCCGTCGTGCGCTGGTATCATAGGAGAGAATGTCGTCTAAGAAGCCTATTTGAACAAAAGCCTGCTATAATCTGCTTTACAGTGAATTATAACATTTATTTACCAGAAAAGGAATCTGTTGACATCGAATATGGATTTAGGTATTAGGAAGTCAGTTTTGAAAGCATTTGTGTGGAGCGTGGCGCTCTACGGAAGTGAAACTTGGACTATTGGTGCAGCAGAAAAGAGGAGAATTGAAGCGTTTGAAATGTGATGTTACAGGAGAATTATGAAGATCAAATGGGTAGATAGGGTTACAAACGAAGAGGTATTAAGACTAGTGGGAGAGGAGAGATGTTTCTGGCGACTGCTAATGAAGAGAAGAGATAGGTTGGTAGGACACATACTAAGACACCCAGGAATCGCAAGCTCAGTAATGGAAGGAAGGGTCGAGGACAAGAACTGTAGGGGTAGATCAAGGTTGGAATATGTTAAACAGATTACCTCGGATGTAGGGTGTGGTAGCTAGGTAGAGATGAAACGATTAGCTCAGGACAGGGAGGCATGTGGCCCTGCATCAAACCAATCAAAAGACTGAAGACTCAAACAACAACATATACCAGCATCATACGTTTCGTGAGCATCCTATATTGTTTCTAATATACAGTGAGTCCGGAAATGTTCTCCGCTGCGCCTACATGCGTCTGCGAGAGCTAGCTACAGCAGTTAAGTTGGTAGCACGGCTGCCGCTTGCATCATAACAAATAAACAGTAAACTTTGTACTCACCACAGCCATTCATGACAGATGATGGAACCATGCACAGTACATCACTCTTTTTCCGTAATCAGTTTGTTTTAATTCATGAACCACGGTAACTTTATAAGGGAACAACTGAAGCTTGTCTCTTACTGCTTTATGTGCTGTCGACTTAGAGATTCCTGTTTGTTGAGCTAATTTTCGTGTTGATTTACTTGGACTACGCAGCATTATATCGGAGATTTCATCAAGTTTTTCGTCTGTTAAAAGCGTAGGCCTGCCTGTTCCCGGTACACCGTGAACTGAGCCAGTCACACGAAATTTACTTACCAAATCCCGAATGGTATAACGGTTTGGACACTTTGAATTAGGAAACCGCGCCTGAAATCTTCATTTTACATTTTCTGTAAACCGATCGCCTTCGCGAAAAACGTATTCCACCAAAAAAAAAAACTCTCTCTTCAGTAGTAAACATTACTGCCTGTATACTGTTGCACTCTTCCAATAAATTATATCTGAACGCTCGCTTACTGTAATACACACTGAAGACATGCAGGCTCGCTCGCTTATCGCGATAAACACTGACAGCCAACACGGGGGAGTCCGGCTTCCAAGGCCACAGTGCAGCCAAATCAACTCATGGCTCAACCTCTCACAGCTGCACGTACCCCCTGCGTAGAAGATTCTCGGGCGCCCTGTACATTATATTACACATTCTTGAGTCGGAAACATACACGTTCGCAGGTAAACACATGTGTACAGGTAAAAATATATAGGTGTGATCAAAAATGCTTCCGTTCCGTACAGTCCAGAATTGGTATACCAATCAGGCGAAATCGCGGTGAGCATTGAGGCAGTCATCCTACCGACGACACAGCTTGAAGATCGCCGTGTGGTAAAACACCGTGTCCTGCTTCACATCCTCGTGTGACAGGTTGGTTGGTTCCTCAGTTTAGGGGCTGCGACAACTCGGTCATGTAGCCCAATGTACATTGGGTGTGTGTAGAATCTGTCTGATAACCGGTGTTAATTGTAATGGCTATATTAGTGTGTGCTATCTGTTTTTAATACAAGTAAGGACTGCAGACATACAATTTTCAAGTAATTCCTACTTTTGCTACCAAACGCCACCGTCAACGACAACATGTACTGAACTTGGTTACTAGATGCCACCGCAGTCGGCTCCTGGAAACGAACGTTGGAACTTAAGAGTGTTAGTCAAATATAACCTATAATTTAGATTCACACAAGTGTAATTGGTGGTAGGTTCTTTTACATACCATAAATCTATGGCATGGGACCGCCGGCTTTACTTCCCCTCCATAGGAAGGCATAATGAGTGATTTTTAACGTTCTTAAAAATCCGATGACTTTGGCCAGGTTTAAACCCATGACCTTGGGCATAGAAGCTCATCATGCTAACAACTACGCCATCGAAGCCGCTCGTCCGACAGGAATCGTACCGAACGCGTGATAATCACATGCTGAGAGATCGGGACTATAGGACGAGTGTCTCCCACTGGAGTAGGCGTACCTTCTGCATTACGACCTTTGCGGTATGCATTATCATGACGAGGCAGTAACCCTGTCACAGTTTTCTCGGACGTTTCACCTTAATTGCATGCCGTAATTTTCTCCAGTGTTGCGCTGTACTGTTCCCCAGTGATGGAGACACCAGGTTCCTTGAAATCAATAAGTAATGGGGCCCAGTATCAATGAACAGGGTGAGCTTCACCTTTCCAGCGGATGGTTGATTCTTGAACTTTTTGGGACGAGGAGACGATGGATGACAACATTGCATCGTCGAGGCTTTCGATTCCGGTTCCCAGTGGTGGGATCAGCTTTCGTAACCTGCAACAATGCGCTCAAGGAAAGTGCTTCCTTCAACATTGAAACGCATCAGGTGTTAGAGGTATTGTGAGAAAACGCTCATTAAAATCATACTCGAACGTTTGATAATTTTCAGTCGGTTAACACGATTGTACCCAAATGAGATGGGTTATTCCCTAATCCTGAAAGAAATTTACATGAGATTAATAATGATTCGTGCTACCCCTAGTAGCAAGTTCGTTAATTGGATCAAAGTATTTAAGGCACAACACAAATGGTCCTTTAAAGAAATATTAGCTTTATTGCAGGTCAGAAAGTTACACCACACAACAAGCAATTAGGAACAATTAGGTGTCTTACAGAAGCTTCCTCCTTTATGGAGCACACCCAACCTTTTCACTTGATCATGCAGTTAATCCCCTCACTAATGAGACCGGTGTCCTCGGCTAGAAGTAAAAACAACTCTTCCTCTTGTACTCAAGCCACAGTCTGTCACTCACTGTTCCTGAATACACACTGTTTCGCAATTCTCACGTCACCGTAACACCTCTATCGCACTGGTAAGAACACACTCCTCAAAACTCAGCCCCCTCGCTGGCCAGGTCGCTTATATAGCGGGGCTGGTGACTCAACGGATGTTTCCAGAGTAGGAGAGTTCACGGCTCCTACCGAGAATTCCATCACCAGGTGGGCCGCGAACATTCCAGACCATGTATTTTGTTCCCGCTGCGCAATTAGCCAGCCGACAGAGCCCAGAGGTAGCCTCGGTCGGCTGTGAGTCACGCGAGAGGGAATGAAGCAACCCCGCTCTCGTAACAATAAATACACTTGGACTATTGTGTAATTATTAATCTCTTTTAACTTTTTTTTTCAGGATTAGGGAATGGGTACAATCGTGCTGACCGACTGAAAAGCACCAAACATTCGTTTACTAAGTCAACACTGAAAATGGCTTCAAACACCATAATAAAATCATACTCATTGCTCTTTCAGCGTCGGTATTTCTTCTACAACAGAAGAAAGAAATCATCTGGCCCGAGTTTTATTCCACAGATGCCATGATCAATAACGAGTGGACAAGGTCGAATTACGAGCTGCGCCACATGGTGGCCCGTGTAGCAATTCATGGCTTTCATTCCAGACTGTGCGTAACGAAAGCTATTCACGACCCAGGATCCCGAACGGTGTGGCATGCTGTGTGAAAGGTATCTTGTGCTAAAGTGCAAGAACAGAGGTCAGTCCTTTACAAGATTTTGTACAGATTGATGATATTGATATTAATGTAAGTGGCTGCTATTAAATCTTTATTTATTTCAACCTATAAACTCTGGACTTCGAGCTTCCCCTTGCAGTCGTTGTGAGTGATTTAATACGCACGGCTAAGCTGCAGAGAAACGGCGGAACCAATTATAATAAGGGAAGAATTGTAATCTTACTTACTGTATTTGAGAAATGGCTCCGTGCTCAAAGTGCACTATGCCCCTTAACTTCAGTAGCTGAATAATGCCAAAGGTAGTTTGAGAACGCAGCTAATGCGATGTTATGATGATGACGGGGCCAGAAACAAGGTCTAACTCAATTTTGTAGCAGCGTATCTCGCTAAGTAAAGTGTAGACAAAAGAGACCTGCTCTTAATTGCCGCACAGCTTATCTCACGAGACATAACATTTACTTAAAAGATTCCTCTTTGTGCTCTGCGTAACCTGTTTAAATACCTCGGGTTTATTACTGGGTGACAGACTGTACTATGGGCTGCATAGCCGATTAAGGCGTAATTCAGGGTTTACACGTGAGGCCCTGGAACTGGATATTCGGTCTGTTGCTGGTTCAAATCAGGCATTGGACAAGGGTCTTTGTATTCGATTTAATAAACAATACATTTCACTACACAACGTCCTTTCAAGTGAATTCACAGTTCAGAGAATCAAGAGGAAATCTTGGAGAATGATGTGATGACGCACTTACCAAGTTGCTTGCCTCTCACCAAAGTGGACTGGGTTCGATTCCTTGTTAAAGTATGTGAGATTTTCTAAGAGAAAAGCCAAGATCAGTGGTTTGAATTCTACGTAAAATGGAGGTCTTGTGGCTTAAAACACCAAACTATGAGCCACATAAAACAGCAAGATTTTTTTAACCTAATAAAATAGCATTTTCCTTCAGCGTTACGCTGTTGAAGGCAACGAGTTTCTAAGCCGCACGCATCATTACAGGTGATGCGACGTGAGTGCATCATTTCACACCGGAAACAAAGAGGGCGTCTATGGACTGGAGACACACATCCTCGCCGGTGCAGAAGAAATTCAACGTTACGCCATCGGCCGGGAAGGTCATGGCCACTGTGTTCTTCGATTGTGAAAGCATTGTGTACACCGAGTTTATGTGGAAGGGCACGACCATTCCAGCCGATGCTGATTTTCAAACATTGACGTCGCTGCGCAACGCTGTAAAAAACAGGAGACGTGGAAAGTAAAGCCAAGGCATTGTTCTCCTCCACGAAAATGTCACACCACACACAACGCACGCAACACAGGCATTGCTGCAACAATTTCGATGGAAGGTATGGAAGCAACCTCTATATAGTCCGGATCTGGCACCATGCGATTTCCATCTGTTCGGCAAGCTGAAGGATCATCTGTGTGGACAGCGATTTGACAATAATGAACAGGTCCAAACACTAGTTCTCTGATGGCTCCATGACCAAGGAGCAAACTTCTATCGTCAAGGTATTGAACGATTAGTAGACCGTGCTGGCCATTGCTAACAGAGATTTGGTGACTAGGTCAAAATATTGTGATGTATCTGTGTCGCTTTGCATTATAGTGTGTCATTCCGAAAACGCTACTTGGTCTGTCATACTCATGTGTAACTAACTTTTTGAACGCCCCTCGTATTTATTTTGTGAATCTTATTAATGTCATTCACACTACGGTAATTAGTTTTATATATTGTAACGTGTTTTTCGAGGGTATTTTACGCCACTGACATAAGTCAGTAGGAAGCCATTCAATGTTTATTTACGCGGCAACTTGTTCAGCCAAGATAATTTTCATTTAACTTATTATTATTATTAAGGTATTTTTGGAGCGTTTTTTTAAGATTATAAGAATACAGAGAGGTTTTCGATTTTATAAAAAAACTCTATCAAGCGAATTATTACGAACAACATTATCGCGGAAAATTATATGATTACGGAATTTTACGGATTTTAGTCAGTAAGGGTTTATTGTGAGAGAGATGAGTCATTGGGAATTCAGATACAGGTATATTCTTGTCGAGAAGCGATAACGAAACCGAGGAACACTTCCAGCTGGCTGTATCAAGAAAAGGCGAATTGGACTGGAGCGGCAAATCTACTTCCTCACGCCGAGTAAAATGACCCTTATGTCGGGAGTCAGCGTGGTAGCTCAGCCAATCAGGGGAGTCCAGACCACTGGGTGACGGCACTGGAGAGGGGATTCGGCGAGTGCATAAAGGTTCGCGCGCCGGGAAGAGAGGGCTATTAACATTGTGAAACTTGACCGAAGTGGTCGCTCGTTTGGTTGGTTCCGGTGTGATCGGACCATAACTTTAACATTTCAACAACAATCTCCACAAGTGACGAAGAAGACGGCGACGTCCAGAAGGCTGATGGAAGCTCTCTTGAACCATCACGTACGAGGGAAAAGCTACGGCTATTTCCAGTGGTAAGCGCGAATGACTCAGAACTACGCAATCTCTCTCTCTCTTCATTGTTTCCTAATCAGAATTTGAGTAACGTTTAGCTCGGGAATAATTGTAAATTCAGTAATTCATCCGACTCCGTTTTCACGTAATTTTCGAGTGGTAAAATTCAAATCGTTACGCTCCAATTTAAATTTATTATTATTATTATTAAAATTGCCACTACTTGTTTTATATAATAAATTCATTTCTTATACTATGCAATCTTTGCTTTCAGTAGGTAGCATTAGATATAGACCAAATTCCTTCTCCTGATACAATTGTTAGTTGGGTTAATGATCAAATCATGCCACGGTCTGAGTGTGAAGATTCTTAACGGTGTTCTGCCCGAGCTAGGCGTTGATAAATATACATTTAGATTTCAACATAGTGTTGAGGTCTTGGCGCCCATTAATTCAACGTATCCTAGTCAGACTAAACATTACATTTGTCACCCAACAGTGGGGACACTAGTAAAAACATTACAATTAGCTCAAACGTGGGACTTGTGGTGGTTTTTCCACACTCTCCCCAGGAAAACTATTACAATATGCCTCCTTGTTATTTTAAAGAGAACATCCTCTATGTGTTTGCTTCTATGCAGTACCAAATACAGAAAGTATGGGTATACTATCATTGTAAAGGATACTTTAATTGATAGAAATACTTTCACATTCAAATCATTTCGTTTATTTGATTAAATGTAGGTACGTACTTTTCAGTCTAACACAAAGACTGCTTATAATCTAGATAGACATGAGTTACCAGCAAGTCTACAGACATAATAACGCTCAATTCGAATCAGCAAGTCTAGGGTACAGAAATAAGGACGCTCAATTCGAATCATTATCACTTTCGTGAAATATGACAAATGCACCAACAAGTTGTTCTCTTCTAAATCTCAAGGAATATTTTAGAATGAACCCATTCCAAATCATTAGTGTCCATGTAGCAAAAGGTTTACTGTAAAGAATGTATATCTTTCATCCTCTTTCTACAGAAGGAGATGTTTATATCATAAAAGACGGGATTTGAAAATGGAGACGTCTGTTATAAAGAGGAAGGCGCTCTCATAAACGATCTTAATGACCGAGCTATGGAAGACATCCCATTTTATCTGAAACGGAAGAAGATACTTTAGTAGCTACTTCATTTTATTTGTTATTCTATACTTAACTAGGGTACTTTCGTCTCTTCACTATCGCCTGTCGGGAGTCAACAAGGTATTTCGCCTGGGAATTGTCCCTCCCCTACTGAGTGAGGAGAGCCATAAACACGTTTTATATCCCCTCAACAGCTGGTAGGTAACTTGTGACCCTGGCTATATAACTTTTATTCACACAAGGGAGTAGCAATTAATCCCACTTTTTTATTTTATAAACCACGATGGGACGGAAGGAAAATCCCGGTCTAAAGACGCTTCTTGACATATTTATTTAGCGAATGGTACAAAACACATCACAATACATATTATCCCTCCCTATATTATTCTGCTAAGGTCCCATTCCAGTTTTGTACCGAAAATAAGGTCCTATTAACACCAACCTACACATATGGGGTACCTACAGGTTCAGCATGACCCAATGCGTAAGCGATACGCACTCACTTACTCTTTAAATGCCTCACAATTAAATAAATACCTTAAAACATGTATATTCACAATGACACAATGAAAGAATGCAACACGGTAACCATGGTGTCAGAATCTCACAGGTCCATCTATTTCTGTAAGACGCAATGCAATTCCAATTATTACATTACTGTGAGAGTTTCCAGACGGTTATAAGGTTATCACTGAACCAAATTAAGCTGTAAAATTCATCAATACATACAGTATACTGCGCTTAAGGGGGTCAAGGGGCTCTCCAGAATTTTTTTACGCAATTTTCACGTGTGAGTGTGGTATGAAAGGTCTTTTTCACCCGACTATAAAGAGTCTCCAAAAACCACATTTAAAAGCCCTTAAATCAACAGTGTCTGTGATATTCCCAGAAAACTAACTTCACTCTGATATACATATGAAGGAATGACAAACCCCTAACCACTGCACCAGTAGCTAAATTGATTAAGTATGATTATTCATACCAAGGATAAATCAGTCATAGCATTCATGATTGAGATTTTGCTAAGTGTACTCTTTACAACTAGAATGTTCGCGGGCGAAGCCGCGACGGGTAATGCTAGTAATATAAAAATAATTAAAACAGCACTGAAAAAAATATATACAAGTCTGAACTTAGATAAGGGTCACAATGTCAGATTTACATCCTTTATGTAGTCGATGAAGCCTCCGTGGCTTAGGCGGCAGCACGCCGGCCTCTCACCGCTGGGTCCGTGGTTCAAATCCCGGTCACTCCATGTGAGATCTGTGCTGGACAAAACGGAGGCAGACAGGTTTTTCTCCGGGTACTCCGGTTTTCCCTGTCAAAATTTCATTCCAGCAACACTCTCCACTATCATTTCATTTCATCTGTCATTCATTTAATCATTGCCCCAGAGGAGTGCGTCAGGCCTCGGCAGCCGGCACAATTCATATCCACGCCGCTAGATGGGGGCTTCATTCATTCCCTTCCTGACCCGGTCGGAGACTGGAAGCAGGCTGAGGATTTTCATTCTCATGTAGTCGATGCATTTTTGTGTAGCCATCAGGAACTCGACTGAAGCCCCTGAGAAGGCTGTTAGTGGACAACCTTGAGTGATATGATGAATAGTTTGTCTTCCAGAACCGCAGGTACATTTCGGAGATGGAATTTTCTCCCAACTTTGATGAGAGTCCGCGCATCTGCCATAATTTGTTCTTATTCTATTTAGGGTGGACCAAATTTTTCTAGGAAGCTCAAAACATGGAGGCTTGATTGCAATACATGGCATAATTTGTTGTTCCGTTGAGGCAGAGATCGACCAGAACTGCTTCAAACGGACAGTCACGTTGAACTCACTTTCAACGAGTCTTTGTGCAGTAGTCAGAGGAGGGTGGCGAGAACGAAGTATGTTCCTACTAATATCAGGAAAATAATGGTGCACGGGAAGAAGAGGATTTTTGCAGATGGCGCTGTACACCTTCATAAGTCCATGTTCTCGTCTCATACTTGGAGGTGGAATGTGACTTAGCACAGGCAGCCAATATGTCGGAGTATATCTAATTGTCCCTGAGGTGATGCTCATAGTTTGGTTGAGCTTAATATCAACAAGCTTGGTATGAGCACTATTCATACAGGTGGACACACAGTATTCAGCTACTGGGTACACCAATCCAAGGGCAGAAGTCCTAAGTGTGGAAGTAGATGAACCGCACGTTGTACCACACAGTTTCTATAGAATGTTATTATTTGACATAAGAAAAGAAAGATAGTTCCTCCGACACTCTGAGGAACATCGAATCTTGGATATGTTTTTCAGCTCTAGATTATGAATAATTTTTAACCTTTCTAACAAGCTCTGTAACAATGTTAAATTACTGGCGAGCACGTGTTTACACCACTCGTAATTTTCATGAGGATAGGTCTGTACACCAGTTACTTTATAACGTTGTTGACACACAAAGTAAGCTATTTTTCACTGAAGTTGCGAGGAGAAGTAAAAATCCAGAACGCTAAAATAACAGCTAGGGCACGGTACTGAGTAAAGGATGAAGATGATAGAAGTATGAAATATACTCTCGAGTCGTGAAATGGTTATGAAATCGGATAAACACGTCGTAGACGCATTTACTATTTCTTGTTAAAATGGCTGGATTATTATGCATCTCAAGAATAAACTTATCGCGCTTAAGCGAGTGAAACTTGTTCTCTGGAATACTTTTCAGATCGATATTTAGATAACCTCCGAGAATGATATGAATTGTGACGTATGCATTCTTTTGCTCGCTAGCCAGAGGCAGGAATGAATTTCAGGTAGTAACTGTGTGCGCCTGCATAGGGACAATGTGCGCGGTAGAACATCACACTTTCAATGTTTCAAATTTTCGAAGTTTCAAATTTTGGCTTGACCCCAGTCCAAATGCTTATCTATGTCAAAAAGAACTGTGAATATAGTGTTACGTACGTTGCAATATATTTCCCGTCTCTAGCTAAATTGTATCACTTTTGGAATATGGTCCGCTGTGGTCTGAGGGGCTTAACAGACCTTCCCGGACATCAGGACATTCGGGTTCGAATGCTAACTGTGGTCACATTTTCAATTCTTTCCCAATAGATATAGCCATTTCAAGAGGAGTTATACCCTAAAGCCATTGCTAGGTTTTAAAATAAACCAGTTAAGTAAACATAAATTATTCTCCTTTTCAACTACGACTGTTGTTGTTGCTGTTGTTGCTTCTGCTGCTTGTAATAGGCCCTTACCACACCTTGTTCATCATTGCGTGTAGTTGATATTTGTCTGATGATAATCTACGCTATTACGGTGAAGATGATGATGATGATAATTGTTGTTTTAAGGGGCCTAACATCTAGGTTATCGGCCCCTAATGGTTTGGGTGAGAGTGAAAGATGAGATGAGAATGAAAACTATAAGTAATACTAACTGCAAACTTACATGCTAGAAGAAGAAATGGTAAACAAATAAAGGATAAGCCATATAAAGGACAGGAAGACAAGAAATGCCCTCAACCCTCAAGGAATGTGGATTGAGGGACTTGGAAGGAAGGAGAGCCATGAAAGGCAGATAGGAAAGGGAAAGAGGTGAGGTCCTACCCCAAAGTCAGAGGTAAAAGGGGACAAAACGGACCCAGCTCAGGAATTCCTCGGGATCGCTAACTCCCAAACTCACCAGCTGTGAACCCTTGAGGGTGTAGCACAATCCAGGGTGCACCGGAAGTGGTGGGGTCACATATACTTTGCCTCCTTGAGGGCCTTGTGCAGAAGGCAGGAGATAACATGGAAAGAAAAAGAAGGCTGATCCCTCGAAGAACGAGAGTATCAGGAAAGATGATACAAGGGCCAATTGAGGCAGGAAAGTGGAAGACACTCTAGGCCACGGATACCCCAATACCGTCGGGGTTGGAATAGAACAAGATTTTACCAAGGGAGGTCAACAGGAAAGAAGACGGAGAGGAGCCCAGCACAAGTAAGTGGAAGCAATGCCGGACTCAGCTGGGGTCCTGAGGTCGCCAACCCACGTCCCACTAGATGTGAGTAACTGGGGGGTTATTACGGTGACTAAGGTAGTGTGTGTATTTGGAATTATTAGTGACTAGAATTGGGGTAGGTTCTCCGGGACTTCAAGCGATGTTCCATCTCGGCATTTACCCGAGAAATAAACCACAATCATAATAGCTGCTGACATTGTCAGCATTCAAACATCGAATCTACGAAATTATACATCCCCTTGCAGCCGCACTGCTTGACGTAAAGCTTACAGCTACGCTATTGGGTCATGCTATAGATAGAGGTAGATACTTAATGTCTACAGATACTACTCATAATAAACGCATGTTTTTTTAAGTTTTAGGTGATTACAGAGTAGCCAACTGTAAGTAATGAGTGGTGACAGTCAAAACACAGATTTCACGAATCATTCATTTTTGCATTTTCTCAAAAAATATTGCACATTTGGGCTATTTCTTTCTTATAATGGAATTTTAATGGACAATGCGCAGCATTTCCAGTCAAGGTACGAAGCATGCATTCATCTTTTTCAATAGTATGGCTATTTCATTTGTGGATTATGGAACGTTAAATCTGAGGGGTATATTTGTCCTATGTTCAGCACATGAAAAATAGTCTTATAATAACATGAACTGTTGCCTGTGTGTGTGACTTTGAGTTTGTGTGGGACCCATTTATAACATTTTACTGTATTTATTAGAGTGATTTCAGTGGAACTTGGTAAGGATTTGTAAACACACCACCCGGTTCAACATGTCGGACTCGAGAATTATTTCACTAGTGTTCAATATACCATACCCTATAACTTCCATCAGCTTGACATTTTGTACCAATACAGACGATTATAAAACATATCACAGATATGACTCTCAAAATCTCGACAAGCACCAAACTAAGATGGCGGCCGTGCAAATCCTCTATGTTCTATTGCCGTTTATCGGGACCAGACACAGATATAATCCTGAATTTTTGTGCCATGAAATAGGACAATACAATAAGATTTTTGGTAAGAAACCGTCACAAGCACGAATGTAACATGGCGGACATGCGGAATTTCAATCTCCAATTCCATTTTCGAAGGCCGTATTACAGCAGAAGCCTGACATTTTGTTCCATGATGTAAGAATATAGAAAATGTTTGATGGCATAAATTTCAAAACCATGGCAAGCACAAAACGTAAATTCGGTTCTTAAAATTTCATCAGCCATGGGTTGTCTAAATCAATTAGTACTAAACACTTTCGAAGAAATTTTAATTTGGTAAATTTTAAGGTGTTATTTATACTAGTGGTACTAGGACTACATTCGCGATACCTTGTCTAAATCTGCAATATGGTAAGTCTAATAATATGCTTCATTACTACCACTACTGCATCACCTAAATACATGAGCTATTAAAAACACCTCACAAACTAAATACTACTCAGGTTTTCACGATTTTACCACACGGTGGTGGCATTTGTCGTCCCGAAATGCATAGCCAAGGGAAATGACATAGTTGACTCAACACAACTGGTGAGATAAACTCGTCTCTTACGCTGAGATATATCTGCAGAAAAGTATACAGGGTGCATCTTAATTATACCGACAAAAAAATCAGGGGCGCTCTGCGTGTTATGTAAAAGATGATGCCGCAATCGGATTGGCGGAGAAAATTTTTCCCTCCGAGAAAATGAGGTTACTTTGTTACTTCCGGGCGCGCGATTCAAATCTACGAACTCGCCGTATTTGCTGAGTTAGAGAGCAAGCCGCTGGCCACCGCTGTGCTTCAAGCAAGGGAAGGGAGTGTGATAGAAGGTGACAGAGATATGCTGGCGATCATGCGCAAGTTTCCTCGATCGCCTCGGCTTGCCGCATGCCCGCCAGCATATCTCTGTCTCCTTCTATCACACTCCCTTCCCTTGCCTGAAGCATAGCAGTGGCCAGCGGCTTGCTGCCTGGCTCAGCAAATACGGTGAGTTCGTAGATTTGAATCGCGCGCCCGGAAGTAACAAAGTAACCTCATTTTCTCGGAGTGAAAAATTTTCTCCGCCAATCCGATTGTGGCATCGTCTTTTACATAACACGCAGAGCGTCCCTGATTTTTTTTTGTCGGTATAATTAAGATACACCCTGTATATCAAGTACTGCGGAATTAGCCGCAATGTGGAGTTAGCAAAGTCTCCCCTACTTGGCAGAGCTGGGACTCGAACCCAGATCCCAGGGATGACACCCACGAATGCTAACACTGCGCCATTCGAGGAGGACAAAACAATAAAATAAGGACGAAATGTGCTGCTAACATACGATTATATAGAATCAATAAATGGGTTGTAATTTTTTTTTTTGCAGGTATATATATATATATATATATTTTGTAAACAAAACGTTGGTGGTAAATGAAAGGGAAGGTGTGATAAGAGCTCATCAGTAAAATGCAAGGTGTTCTTTTAAATCGAAATAGTCCACTATATACAGGGTGTATTTGATATGATGGAAGTCCGTTACACTGGTGATAGAAGAGACTATTTTAAGCTTCCTAGGTAAAAAATTTGTCATCTATCTTGAAATTGATAATTAATCATTAAAAAGTCAATGTTTTTAGTTATTTCAGAAACTAATCAGGCAGAAAGTGGTGCGGCAGGCTGGGGTAAACGAGGCGGAGCCAGGAGAGACGACGCGCGAAGGGGAAGTTGTTACGTAATCGGAGCATTGACCTTACCGGTTGACTTGAGGGGTGGTAGGCTATCAGCTGTTATGAGGATGAGCTCTACCGTCTCGTAAGAAAATGTGCATTGCCGTTGTTCTTGTTGTTGTTGTTGACAACGCACGCAATGGCGTGGGACGTTAGGACCGGTAGTATTGTGTAGCCTACTTTGTAAGTGTGGAATTCATTGATTGATGTTCATGTATAAAATAATTTCGATACTCAGCCCTGATGTATCATTGGCGTCCGTGTCGGATCTTCTGTTGACTAGTTTCTGAAAATACTAAAAACATTCACTTAATGAAATGCAGTGTGACAAAATTCCGACATCCCGTAGTCTGTTCAGAACTAGGCATTTTGGACGGAAGTAAAATACTTGATGTTTTGTTTGAGAGGCTTGGCGATTTTGGTCATTTAGCCCCATGTAGCTGGGTGTGGGTAGAATTTGTGTGATGACCTGTGTTTTGTGGTTTCTGTAGTAATGTGGGTATTTGTAATTCAGGTGAGGATTCGGAAGAAGGCGCCGGCCGTTGGGGAAGTGCAACTGCCTCTCACCTGGAGGCCCTGGGTTCGATTCCTGGCTCCATCAGGGATATTAGAAACTGACGTGAGGACTGGAACGCAGTGCACTAAGCCTCGTGAGGGCAATTGAGTAGCTGTCTGACAGTGAGGCAGTTCCCAAGTCAGGAAAATCAAGATTAATGGCCGAGGGGACCCGATGCACTGACCACGCGTCACCCTAATATCTGCAGGCCAAATGGCTGGGCAACGGTCGTTGGTAGGCCTAGGCCCTTCATGGGCTGCACTGCCAGCGGTTATGATTATTGAGAAGAAGGCGGCCGTGGCCTTAAGTTAGGAACAATCCCGACATTTGCCTGGGGTAGAAGTGGGAACCCATGGAAAACTACTTCCAAGATTTAATACTAGTACGGTACCACATGTTCATATTGTGAATTGTCCCATCCCATCTCCAGCCCTCGGGTGGCCATTAACTGGAGAGAGGGGGAGGGGGGGGAGGGTTGATTTATTGGTCCATCAACAATGTAAATACATATGAAAATACACGAAAATGAAAATAAAATACAAATACATTGTTATAATACAGTGTTATATTAATAATAATAATAATAGTCTAATAATAATAATAATAATAATAATAATAATAGTCTAATAATAATAATAAGAGTCAGCATGTGTAGTTCTGGTGGTCGAGTGCTAACCTTCCCGAGGGTGCGATCTACGTTCAGTCATGTAGTAAATGAATGGGATCTAATACGATCATCTCCATGGATTTCATGGCACATACAAGAAATCCTACGTACATTAAAGTCTGGCAACTGGACATACCAAAAAGAAACATAAAAGAAGTTAGTGTGTCTAAAAGCCTATTATTACTATTATTAGTATTATTAATATGTTTATTACAGTTGTTGCACTATCTTCACACAAAGATAGACCAACAGTTCCTTAAATTAATTTACCAAATCTTTAGGATTTCTATTTTCTATGCATAGTTCATGAAGCTGGCAAAATCCTAGACAGATCCTCCATCACTAGTCATGTTGCCACTCCCCATGAAGGTGTGAATCAGCTGTTCATAGGCTGGGTTTGAGTATTTCAATGTCATTGGCAGACAAGGCGAGGAGGTCACTCAACTGCAGACTCTAGTCAACATTCCTCAGCGTAGGAGGGGAGGGCGACGGGGAGAAGTCAGCTCTGCTGCTGAGGGGAACGAAGTGAAAGCCCGTTTCCAAGACATTGACCGACGATTTTTGTGATTTAATTCCACCTACACTAATTAAGATCCGACTTAATTTCATGAAGATATTTGCTTAGAATACCATCTTCTATCACCAGTGTAAAGGACTTCCATCATATCATATACACCCTGTATATGTCGGATTTTAATCTAATTTCTACACGTTGCTGGTTGGAATGGAAAGAGTGACGTATGACTTTATAAACTGTAAATCTGTTGGTTGTGGAAGGAGTAGCTTACTGACGTTGTTAAATTTCAATTCTTCCCCCAGGTCAGACTCACCCCCTGTTTGGGGATTAATTTTGTGGGTTTAGGTATTTAGTGCGACTAAGGAGCCGGTGGACGGGACGGGACGGGTATTGTTTTGCGACGCGGTCTAACGAAGCTCAACAGTAATTACCGCAGTCAACAAACTGAATCTAGCGAGCTTAATGAGTTACAATCTCCCGGTGCAGGGGAGAGGATCACTGGACCCCCAGTGGTTACAGGCCTATACTGCTTTAATCGGAAGATAATGAGGGCCGAGAGTTAAGAAATATTAGATTATATGATGGTTTTATTGAAGGCTAACATTCATTACTCATCGTTGCCTTTGTACTTAGCCGGTGTACTTAGATGTGTGTAGGCTTTTGCATTACAAGTTCTATTGTGTTGTCTTTTTTTTTCACAATATACTAAGAAATGTTCTAGTGAGGCACACAAGGCAAGGTGAGTTGTGATGTAATTTGCCATTGCATTCCAGACTGAGCCAGTGCAGCAACACTGATCATAAGAGTAAGTTTTCTACCCATACTGTATAGCCTATGTTATATTGTATGTTTATCTACGCTGGTCATTGGCTGCATTAAATGTTTGTCATAACCGCGTGTTAAACCTGATTTATCTAACAATGTAATTAAAGTATTAGAAGCATTTTTCAGTGTTGAGCTCTTCAGTCAGTCAACACAAATTTTGCCCAATCGCATTAGGCTGGAAAATCGGTATTTAAACACCCTTACTTGAGAGAAATATTACATGAGATATTTTGCACAAAATAACACGCTTTTATGTATAAACGGGGGGATGACTTAATTTGGTATCTAAGTGTTCAAATACTTGCCTTGGATTTCACTCCATATCCATTTTAGAAGTAGACTGGCATATCTTCGGTTTTGATTCCACTATGTGCTCGTCCTTCCGTCCTGCTGGCGTAGTAGCCTTCAGGGATGACCACCATTTCCTGGATTCTGCTTAACACAAGGCACGACATGACATTGATTAATATGATGGCCTATTTACAGCTTCAAAATCTCCCATAACTTGCAGTTCTGTACAAAGGTTATCCTATCATGACTGTTTATTCTCCCTACTGGTTTCATTGTTTTTGCCGGCATGTCAAAGAACCCATTTGAATTCAGTAGGCCGTGTTCTTAATGGCAAAATTAATCTCGGGAGTTTCCACCAACCCAAAGTTCCTCATTTCCCTACTAGAAAGCGCTATAGTGTTCAAGGGGCTTAGATATCTAATTTCCTTGACTTTAATAGTGATTCAAGGAACAACGAAATTCGACATGCAAGCTATCCTCTTGGTGTCAAATTACAAAGCTTGCATCCGGCACCCGAGGCCATACGATATTATTATTATTATGCTGCGTACTAGTCTTTCAACCACCCGCACTGGCTCAATTAATTGTTACCGAACTTGCAAGTTTCTTGTATCTATCTATTCGCACACTCGTAATATTCAAAATATTGTAACATTACGTAGTCTCTCGTGTACCGAATTATACTGTCGTTTAATTCGCTCGCTCACTTAAAGGGTTCGGCATATCAGCGCGTACGATTTAACATTAAATTGTTTATAAGTTCTTTCTACGGACGTTCGATGAACCAAGACCAACTACAATCCTCAGACCTTAATGTAGAAAAAACATGGCGGCGACGGTTGCCCTACCAATCATGTCATCGGGCTTGTCACAGTTCGTGTAAATTATTATTTGTACTCACCTAATATCATAAAAGATATCACAAGACGAGACTAGGTTCCGAAGAAATATGCACCAATAATTTAGACTTACCTGAATTAATGTGTCTATATAGTGCTGGCCTTGAATTATAGGTTTCAGGGTTTCTTCGTCTTCACCCAAGGGGCAGCTACAATAGTCTCACTGTCTCTGTGGTTGAATAAGTCGCTTTTTAGCGAGTTATCACGATTTGTATTTAAGTTCAGTAATTATAGATTGATATTATTAGCAAAAATTCAAACAGATTCTGAAGTAGGAGAGAAGAAATTACCCGGTTACTGAAGTGTTGTCCCAGCATTGCAGAGTATTTGTGTACACAATCGGAATGAGAATAGTTGCCTGAAATAATCGAACCAACGCCATAGAGATACAATTCAATTAAGACCTCTCGTGGAATTGTCTAAAATCTCGGCTAAAACATCACACCGAATTAGTTGATTAAAATATATAAAGAAGTCGTCGTGTGGATATCATAACATAATTATGGAGAATACTACACACAAGGGATACGATAATATGTTACCATCTAACCTATTAAACATTCGCTGTTAGCGTTTGGAATAGTTGTACGCTGGAAATAGTTGATTTAGTAAAGTACTATAGGTTGGAAAGCACCATCTCCCTCTTACGGAATTATCGCGGCACACCATCTCGCAATATAAGAACATAATTGGCAAGGTACTCACAACACTTTATTACACACATCATAATAAAAATAACTTTCAAGCTGTAAGAATCACAAAAGTATGAATAATGACGGAACACAATGAGTTCACTGTTTGGCACAGGGGGAACATCTTCCTTAACCAATAAAAAGTTCACTGTATTATTTGGCGTGTATACAAGGCAGTGTAGAATATCTGCCAGACTGGTAAGGATTTACGGAGGCACAATATTGCTGAGCATTCAAGATAACGTCAATGGTTTGGTCTAGCCGTAGATGCTCATTGCGATTTCCCTTTACGTACTTAAGTTCGGCACTAATGAAGTGCACTAAGCTATTATTATATTGCCTCTAACTAGCAAATCATTGCGGTGTATATTCTTGAGTCACTTCTATTATGCTTTAGTCTTAGGTACTTCAACATCCGAAGTAAATGACACAATGCCATCGGTTGACTGGACAATCATCACACAAACGAACCAGTCCATATTAAGCGTATTATCACATATTTACATACGATTGCAGTACATTAACGCGAACTGGACTTTACAGATGTACAGAAGACACTAAAAATTACCGATGAGTGACAGTTTATCGCAACTTTCAACAAACGAAGCTAATCAAAGCTAAATAGTGTATCCCAGCAACGAATGTAAACAAACAATATGCCGGGGCTTCAGCATACGCCATTTTCACACTTTCGAGACCTGCATTAATGTCTGAGTATTGTAGTTGGTCTTGGATGAACTGTACTTAAGTAACTTGTTCTGCGATTATTTTCACTCGCAATTTCGCACTCGAATTATAGCCTACATAAACTATTATTATCGTGATGGAAGCCATTTTTAGCCTATTTTCAATTTTGAAAAAATAGGCTTATGAGATCACCTTTTGTCCGTGTGTGAATGCGCGTGTGTGTGAGTGTGTGTGTGTGTGTCCCCATAATAAATTCTAAACGGCTGGAGCGATTTCAATGAATCTCGGCAAGTTTATAGCACTATTCCGGACGACTCCGACCGTGCTCTTCCAATGTTGCTACATATCACCAATCCAACATGGCGGCTGTGCGAAATATTTCACCAGCATTCAATATCTCCGAAACTATTCCCGATATCAGCCAGGAATTCTTTACGGTGATAAAGGGAACTACTAGAAGTTCACCTATGTGACTTTTGAAAAACTGGTAACTACAAAACCAACATGGCGGCCACGCGAATTTGCGACATTTAAATAGACGTTTCTCGCGATTTAACCAATCAAACGCAATATAACTTGGTTCAGTATATGTTTACACACATTGTAATGCACCGACATCTAACTTGGTTCAATTGTTTACATAACCACAAGATGGCGGATGTGCGAAATATTTCACCGGCATTCTATATCTCTGAAACTATTAGCGGTATCACCCTGAAATTTTGTACGGAGATAAAGGGCACTAATGGAAGTTCATCTGTAAGATTTTCAAAAACCGGTTAACAACAAAACGAATATGGCGGCCAGGCGAATCTGAAAATTTTAAATATACCTTTCTCGCGATTTAATGTTCCAACCGCAATGAAATCTGGTACAGGAAATGTTTATACACATTGTAATACACTGGTATCTAATTTAGTTCAATTGTTTACAAAACCTCAAGATGGCGGATTTGCGAATTTTAAAATTGAGTTTTTATTCCTTGTGTCGTAATCATGCGATCGAAGTGAAAGATTGAATATTGAACCTACGCTATAATTTTCCTTTAATGGTACATGACTCTATGTCCTATACATTTAACAATCCAACATAGCGACCATGCGAAATATTTAGACGGCTCTGAATATCTACGAATCTATTATAGCAATCAAACTGATTTTTTATGTTCATAGGGGCTATGAACTTAAGTTCACCTATAGGACTTTAAATAGCCTGGTGATCACAAATCCAGCATGGTGGCGATGCGAAGTATAAATATTCACATGGATGTTTCTCGCAATTTAACCATCCGAGTGCAGTGAAACTTGGTACAGTAAATCCTTAAACGAATGTTAATCCATTTGCATCTAATTTATTTCAATTGTTTCCATAACCACAAGATGGCAGCTGTGCGAAATTTTAAAATCTCCTTGTTACTTCTTGTGTCCTAATCATGCGATTGAATTTGAATGCTACACGTACACAATAACCTTCATGTAGCAGTACATAACTCTAGGACCTACATATATAAAATCCAACATGGCGACCATCCGAAATATTTATTCGGTTCTCAATATCTAGGAATCTATTACAGCAATCAAACTGAAATTTTGTATGTAGATAGAGGCAATTAACATAAGTAGGATATATGAAAATAGGCAGTATAGTTCTTCATGGAACTACTTGTTTCAATGTTGCCTTAGCTATCAAAATTCATGTTTTTCGGTCGGACAATATGATTGTACCCAGCGGTAACGGGTGTTTCCCAAAACCAGAAAAAGATTTACATGAGATTAGTTAGTTACCGTAGTTATTGTTGTTTTAAGGGGTGGAACTACGAGGTCATCTGCCCTTCTTACTTGAGATTAATAAATATATTCACTTTGGGTGATCAGTTTCGATCGTCAGGCGATCATCATCAGATCCCTTTACACTTAGGCCGTTCAATCTATGACTATAAATAGGCTATGAGGGTGATGGTATTTGAAATATGTTCATTTATTTAGTTACAGCAGTTATTATATACTTGAGCAACTTGTCAATGTTTTTTTATTTTGTTAGTTATAAGCGTTTTAGCCTACTTTTCATATTTTGCAAAAATGAGGAAAAAGAAGACTTATGAGATCGATCCGGAAAAATGTGTGTCTGTCTGTCTGTCCTTCTGTCTGTCAGTCTGTCTGGCTGGCTGTGTGTGTGCCGTGCCCCCCCCCCCTATCAACTCCTAAACGGCTGCAGGAATCAGAACCAAATTTAGTATGAGTAAAGATGTATACCGGAATATATCAAACCCATATTTGAAAATGATGTCAGTGCTACCAACTGCTGAAAAAACGCACTAGAAATTTGAGCTCCATGGTGGATATCTTGGAAGATATGCATGGGAGCTATTCCAAAATTGGCACACATGTAGATAATACTATTTCAGTTTAATTTCCAGGAGATCATACATGACAGTGTTGCCAAAATAATTTTAAGCTTTCTGATAGGTCCAATTTTAAATGCATATAACTTCTACACTATCAATTGGATTTTAACTAAATTTTGTATGTCATATGTGTACATAAACACATATGACTGAGTGTATTCTTAAGAGCCACCAGGGCTGCCAACTGTTAATAATATCTATCCCTATTTTTATCCAAATACCAATATATCAGAAAGTATGCAAGCCGACAGCTTTAAGCTATGCATACGTATAGTACCTGACATTAAGATTAATTTGGAGTAATTCATATAAGTCAGTGCTGCCAACATGATTCTATGCCTCCTGATATGTCCAATTTTAAAATACATGTAACTTCTTTACTAACAAATCGATTTCATCCAAAATTGGCAGAACAAGATATTATAATATTTCCGATTATTTCTAACCAGCACACGCATGACATTGTTGCCAACATGCTTTTACGCGTGCTGATAGATCCAATGTCTAACTTCATGTAACGTCCATTGGACTTCAACCAAATTTTGTATTCTCATCTTAAGAGATGGAACTAAGAATATATTCAGTCACCAGGGCTGCCAACTGTAGTGCTCTATTAGGCTACATTATACCAGGAATATTTCGAACTAATTAGACATTTCGATATTACCAACTTAATTTCGTCATTATTCTAGATAGGTTCATATAGATTAATCATTGGCATGAAAAGTAGACTCTTTAGTTCGTCACGGAACTTCTTGTTTGTTAAGATATTATTAGGCTAGTGGTTATCGACCTTCCAGTTTGCTTATTTAGTGTGATATCTGTGATTGTTAGTGAATGGTCAGATTGAAATTAATGTCTTGTACCTTTCTTTCATGCTAAGGGATACATCCATTACACTTGAGCACAATCGTGTTGGCCTGGCTTACTCAAGGATGACTGTGTTGATGGACTCATAATCTCGTTTCTTTTATTCGTTTTTGGTAAAATTGTCCAAGGATGACGAATTACCATCATTTTTGCAAGCAACTTGTTTCCACTTGTCTGATTTACGTCATCTGATAGAGTAAATTCCACAGAGGACGTTCCTAAGCTTAACTTTGAATGTTGTTCGTACTTTGCATCATTTCTCCTCGTCTTAAAAATGTGGGAATACTCGACCTGATATCTTGGGGTTGGTCGACCTTACCTGCAGAGTAGTTTGACCTGAAGAGGTAATGACGCAATTATTGTATTAGTTGTTTTGTAAGAAATGGCTTGATAGACCTATGTGAATTATCCATAAATATTTACCTGTTTATTCACATATTTCACATAAATGTTTGAATGATTCATTCTATGAATAGTATATACTGGTGTGTGGAACTTGTGTCCAACTTCTTTATACTCCCTTCTCCACTGCTTAAAGAACAGAAGAATTCTTTCTTCTTGTCTCGGAAAGAGACATCTGAGATCTATTTATTTCATACAACGGCGACATTGTTATCACATACTGCGTGGCATTCCGGCTCCTCCGCATGGCATAGACTTCTCCAATTTATTAATGATACACTAAATGAATGTTTTTTAGGGTAAATCGTTATTACCGGTAGTGTAATTACGCACTGTGTCACAGTCACAATACGTATATACTGATAAATAAATATAGGTCCACCTTGTGGTGCAGTTGTTAACATTCCTGGCTATCACCCATGAGTTACAAGAACAGGGTACACTCATCCTCATGACACAAACACTGAGAAGAGGTAAGTTTGACTCCCATTATGCCGGAATTCCATTACTCAGCATAACTTATGCCTGCCTCCAAGTAATCACAGTCATAAATTGAGACTGAGGCATTGGTGTAGGCCACTTTGTGCTCTACCCTGTACCAAACACGAGTTGAAAAGACTTAAGGTTTTAATCCATAGCTAGTGTAGGGACTGGTCACGCTGAATTACAGGTGTATGAGCAGTGCATGTCACAGCTCTGTCCCTCTGACAGCTCTATGATTGATGTACCGTATTGGCTATAGTCTCCCTGTCAAGCTGTGCTCGTTGCGGTAATTCAGCATCATTTCACCGAGTGGTAAGGAATACACACGAGACTTTATAGTGTATCAGAAGCAGAGTCAAAACTATATCTGCATGAATAATCAACAAATTTGGAATTATTTCAGTTATTGGAGTTTTAAGGGGCGGAACAGCTACGTCATCTACCCCTTTTAACACGGATTAAATCAAAAACATGTATAATAAATTAAAATTTAGAGGTGGTGGCCTAATAATAAAAAGGTCTAAAAATAATAAAACAAAAGAAATAATAAAACTAATAATTATAACAATAAACAAAATTTACGGAAAACAAACTTTCAGAATTCAAAAAAGAGTCAATGTACACTTGAAAATTTAGATTGTTCGCCAACTCTCATTTATACAGCGGATGACGACATCAGCAGCCATCACGTCATCGTCTAATAGGCACTATTTCATTGTTATCAACTATCCATCCTTCGTTCAGTGGTTGACCGCAAGGAGTGCCACTTAAGGGCAGACGTGCAGGAAATGCTATTCATTTTCTAAATTCTCTGTAACTCGGACGCTATCTGAGTTAGAATCAGGAATATTCACACACTAATTTAAAATACGTTGTTAGCAACTAAAATTAATCAGTTAATTTAGATATTAAACAATTGAAAAAACAATTTCAAATTTGAATTTTGGTTATATACTGTAGATGTACAGTACAGTGGTGAAGCCAGAGAGTCTGTATGCCTCCGAGTGTCTAACCCTGAACATAAAGGGGAGTTGAAGGAACTTGAGATAAAGGAAAGGAGGATCCTGAGGAAAATTCTCGGACCACGGAAAGATGATGACAGAACATGAAAAAAAGGAAAAATGAAGATCTGTATTTGCAGACCGAAACCACTGTGGTCACAATGCATAAAAGAAGGCTAAAATTTGACGGGTATTTGATGAGAATGGACGGGAACCGGCTAACAAAGAACATTTTAAAATACATCACAGGGTTGAAAGCTACTACAAAACGGGTAGAAGAGGTCAAAAGAGACGCCATTGAAGTTAGACTAACTGAACTTGTCATTCACGATACGAAATCGTTGCGAAGCCGAGTTGACAATATCAAGACGTTCAAAGAAAAACCACCACAACACAGGCCAAATTTGGTAATAAAAGAGGAGCAGAGAAAGATTGGAAGTGAAAGAATGAAGAGGTTCTGGGAAGAAAAGAAGGAAAAAATTACCAGAAAGCCTTAGGTTTCATGCGGTCCATTGTTGGCCAAAGTCGGAAACAAATAAAAAACAAAAAAAAAGATGTACCTTTTGTACAGTAACGCTGCGGTCCTGGACCGTGAAAAATTATTTGGGGTGGGCGGACTTCAACTACCTTGGTAATTTAGTCCATGCAGGCGTCTTAAATTTCATGCTTGACTTTAAAAATTAAATTAACATTTGAATTTAAAAAAAATTACGAAAGTTACATACGTATATATGACAATATGAAGTTCATAAAATTGCTTATTTCACAATTCCCTTGCACGGGGATGTGTGACAATGTGACAATGTTTAGCCTGCCTGTCTACCAAGTTTCGGTTTAATATGTTCAGCTCTTCTAAGATATCTAAGATAAAAACGTACATTTGTCATGGAAAGAGGAAGTCCAGTCGTTGGTTGCATCAGTCTTCCTCCGATCCTCTTCTGAATGTGACCAATGCATTCAAGTTTTTAATTCTATTTTTAGGGTCATAAGGTGATGATGATGGTGATCATAATTGTTGTTTTATGGGGCCTAACATCTGGGTTATCAGCCCCTAAGGACCATAAGAGTTACTGTCCAGCACTGCCTTGAAAGCCCTGGAGTCACCATCTCGTAAATACTTCATGTACTTAGTACAGTATATTCTTCTTATACGAGTGCCTTAATTACCGTTATAGGCGAGTTGCATACGAATGTTTATGATCGACGATAATTGAGGAGCAAACATTCAAAAGGATCTTTCTCCACCAAATCACTTTTTGAGAAAATGAGAAAAACTTATACGAGGCACGTCTAGAAAGTAAGTTCCGTTTGGTAATAAAATTAAATTGTGTACAGATACAGAAAAAATATTTATTGCACAACATTCTACACCTCTTAAACTACTTTTCCACTTAACTGCCGAACTTTTACAGGAATTTGTCATAGCGTGGCACAATTTTTTGGATACCTTCTTCATAGAAGTTTGCCGCCGACCCGTAAACGAGAGAGAAAACTCCCCTGTAAGATATCCTGCCGTTTGGCCACCACTGTTAGGCAAATTGCGTGCTTACCAGGAGAACTGCGTATGTTTAGGAGTTCTCCTGACCACATACGCAATTTGCCTAACAGTGGTGGCCAAACAGTAGGATATTTTACAGGGGAGTCTTCACTCTCTTTACGGTTCGGCGGCAAACTTCTATGAAGAAGGTATCCAAAAACTTGTGCCACGCTATGACAAATGCCTGCAAAAGTTCGGCAGTTATGTGGAAAAGTAGTTTAAGAGGTGTAGATTGTTGTGCGATAAATAATGTTTCTGTATCTGTACACAATTTAATTTTATTACCAAACGGAACTTACTTTCTGGACGTGCCTCGTATTTCTTAAAAGAACTATGATACGTGTACAATTTTTTAACATGTGATTTATGTTAGCATATATTTACATTGTAACATGGTGAAACAAATCTACAACAGGAGTATTTCGAGTAATTTAACTCTAAAATTTGGAGAAAACACCTTATGATTGAAGGCAGTGGAGGAATTACCTTTTGTTTGAAAGTGAAGTGGAGAAAACTCTTTTTAATTGAATTATACCAACATTCTTGCAAACTGAGTTACAAACTTTTATTAGCCTATATGAATACATGTTAAACTTTAATGTAAAAATGAAAATTGTAGAATTATATAATGGAGAGGTTAGCGTATAATCCAGACAGCTAGACGCAAGTGTTTATTTCTTGGTATAAAACAATTGTGGCTGATCATGTCTATAGTGAGCATACAAATGAAGATGAGGACACTAGTGATTGTCTTGAGGCTGACATTGTAAGCTGTAGTTCATTTACAAAGGTACCCGTAATTACTTAAATTCCTGATATGGATGTGTAAAATTTGCTTTGTTTTGATATGTCAGGCTCATAACCTCCAAACAAAACAAACAAAATGGCCGGCCAATCAGATGTCAGCCTAGGGGACAGATGATTGGTTGAAAGGATAAAATGCCATTTGTTCGAAACCAGGCGATGGAGTAAAGCCTTTTTGATTGAAACTGTAATTTTCAACCTCCAGATTTAACGGGTTAAAACACCTTTTGAACGAAAACATTGTTGAACCATGATAGCTATTGACAAGACAAAGACAGTGACGTGCATAACTCATTTTCTTCGGGTAGGGAGAAAACGCCTTTTGAAAGTTTGCTCCTCAATTATAACTTTATTTTGTGTTGGAACATAAATATTCATAAATATCTGTCGAGATTCCGCCAGTTGCGTTCACTGTAGAGACTGCATGCGCTGGGTTATTGATTTTCCGTGTACAAAGACCTTGACAATTGCCTTATGTTTCCAAAGCTTTGAATCAAGAACATTGATAGAAGGTTATCATAACCTCAATGTTGTCACTTGTGTCTGAAATGTTTGAATTTGGAAACACGTATGTTGAACGCAGGTGCGATTCTATCCTTACCAAATTGGTCAAACAGCTGTATCGTAATAAAAATCTTGAGCTCTGGTGGAGAACCTGTATCATAATGAAACTTGAACTATAATGAGCCACATTATGATGCAGTTTACTGGCATATAATATTTATAATTCGGCATGGACCGACATAAAGATTCTTTTCACTCCTACAGGTTAATTGGCTCCTTACTCCGTACTATTCCCTTCTTCTTATCTTTCTTCCTGTTTATATAAAAGTGGCAAAGCGTACTTAGCATGACTACAACTAAAACCTGAATCTAAGAATGTATCTGGCAAATCAAAGCACACTTTCCACGGTAATCGCCAAGCTTCACCAACCGGAAATGCACTTCACAGCCCTCTTTAATATTTCTAACAAGGGAAGTATCAGATAAGACAGGTCGAAAGCTATCTTGAATTTTGTGGACGCAATCGTTGTACTATAAGAGGACAACGTGCGGAAAATTAGCTGCCAGTTTGTACTGCAAGGCTCCGAAATCATGTGGCGAATCTCTCATATAAATCAATGGGAGGTAGCGAGTACCGTACATGTTGGAATGGACAGCCCTGACTCAAGGCCGGTGTAAGCAGCCGCACGCTCCAGTCAGCATATACGCCCTACCTCGCTAATATTCCGAGTGCCATAGGGATGTCCAGCTCCTCCAGCCATCCAGGATGAACGATTTCGGAGCCTTGCAGTTTTGTTTTCACCAAATGAAAGATGAAAGATAATCATGTAAATAATTCACTTAATGGAATTAATATGCCTTGGCCCTGAAAGGTGTACCTCCCTCCTTAAGTGAAATAAGTTCGATACACAACAAAAATGTTATGAAGGGATCGTTTGATATAATAGGAATTATCTGACGTCTGACGGACACCACAATACTAGATACCTTACAAAAGTACGCGATAACCCACGAGGGTTAAAATGTATTTCTGTCCCTTATTATTGCAGATTCTACAGGGATAGGGATAGGGTGAAATAGAAATGCATATAACGAATGACTTTTACGGCCGTATACCCTTCTTTGCGTCAACTGACACCGCTCCCTCACATTTGCGCACCCTCAAATACCAGGTGACTGCACCAGGATTCGATCCTGCAACCTTGGATACAGCAGGCGAGAACGTTATCGCTGAGCCACGCAGCCAGCCAGAGATACAATTTAAAGATGAATCAAAATAGGCACGGTGTTGATTTTCCGTGTACAAAGACCTTGACAATTGCCTTATGTTTCCAAAGCTTTCAATCAAGAACATTGATAGAAGGTTATCATAACCTCAATGTTGTCACTTGTGTCTGAAATGTTTGAATTTGGAAACACGTATGTTGAACGCAGGTGCGATTCTATCCTTACCTAATTGGTCAAACAGCTGTATCGTAATAAAAATCTTGAGCTCTCTTCCAGAGATATGCCCCTAAATATTAGTTGCTGACGCTTACATTTCAGAATGAAGCACGTTTACCGAAAACGTTATTTTCACACAGCGTTTACATGATAACTCAAGTACTATTCAAAATATCACAATGAAATTTTTCATGATAGTGTGTTGAACTAATATGAACAATATACTCCAAAATATTTTAAGAGACAATAGTGTAGTGCATTTCAGTCGGTCAACACGAATGTACCCAAAAGAGCTGGGTTATGCCCTAATCCTGAAATAAATTACATGAGATCAATAAATACACGAAGGTGACCAGTTTCGATCGTCAAGCGATCATCATCAGATCCATTACACTCAGGCTATAAAATCTATGTTTGAAAATACAGGTGAAAATATTTACAATACGTTCAATTATTTAGTTGAGGCCTCCGTGGCTTAGGCGGCAGCACGCCGGCCTCTCACCGCTGGGTCCATGGTTCAAATCCCGGTCACTCCATGTGAGATCTGTGCTGGACAAAACGGAGGCAGACAGGTTTTTCTCCGGGTACTCCGGTTTTCCCTGTCACAATTTTATTCCAGCAACACTCTTCACTATCATTTCATTTCATCTGTCATTCATTTAATCATTGCCCCAGAGGAGTGCGTCAGGCCTCGGCAGCCGGCACAGTTTCATATCCTCGTCGCTAGATGGGGGCTTCATTCATTCCATTCCTGACCCGGTCGGAGACTGGAAGCAGGCTGTGGATATTTTTTTTTTCAATTATTTAGTTGCAGTATTGGTAATGCAACTGTCGGAGTATGTATATTTGTAGTGACTATATGGTTGTAAAAAAATCAACTATGGTTATACTGTAATATTACAGGCTACACTTATCCGGTTGTCTTCCTCGCTGGAGCTACGGGCAGTTTCGTGTTCACTCTTACTCCAGGTGTGGTCGACTCCGGATTTCTATCACCATTTAGCATTTCACCTAACATCATATATACTACATTTATCATACACCGACAGTTGCATTATCAATACTGCAACTAAATAATTGTACATATTTTAAATAATTTTGTTTACTAAGGCAACACTGAAAAATGGCTTCAAACCCCACAATAATTTAAGAGAGTATTCTTTACCCAACAAAAGTAAAAAACATACATTTAGAGTAAGATATGAAAACAAAATCGTGAATATGTGTATCAATTATTTTGGTGTACGTTATAACCGTGAATATTACCAACAGCTCAAGATAACGTTCATGTAAATATCTTAAATTGTGGGGTACTTATCATGTAAACGCTGTCCAATGGTACAAGAAACAGCTGAATGTTTTCTAATAATGCATGACTGCAAACATATTATAAAATGTGATTGGGGCATAATAATGAGTGAACTGCGTTTATTAATACAGCAAAGTTTTATTTCTTTGCAACATGTAGATTATGAGATAACTTAGTAAAAATGCAACATGTAATTTATGAGATTTATTTTTAACTCAGTAAAAATTGTCATGCGAAAGGTATATCTTCCTCCTTAAACATTTGTTTTCAAGCATACCACAACGAGGCTCACAATCAGAAGAAAAAATTCGACCCTAGGTCGAGATACCAAATAACTAAAATTATGCTTCCAAATAAAGTGGGCCCTTCTATTTTTCTCAAAACCCTACAAAAAATCTTTATATAGTTATTTCTTCGTTAATTCAGTCTTCTATAAGGAGCCTGGAATAAGAAATAAAAACAAAATAAAGGAAAAATCAAAACAAAAATGGATATTTTTATGTTCCAGATCCTTGAGCACACATATTTCCTTATCACAAGTCACGCTTCTTATATTTACATGTAAGTAACTATGTGTCCAAAAGTGAGTAATAATTTCAGTATGCAGGAATCTATGATAGACATTAACACACAATGACAGGCCTTTTCGTAATCTACATCGTTTCATTTATCATTGAGGTGACCGACTATTTTTCAAGAAAATAAGGGAGATTGCTATATTCTTGAATAAAAATAAGGATGATTTAGAACACGGCAAAATTTCACCAAAAAGGAAATGCAGTGTTTGTAAGAAAAATTAAAAGGAACTTTATTTTATACTTTGGATGTTTGGTTCCTCAGTAGGGGCTGCGACAACGCGGTCATGTATCCCCGTGTACTTTGTGTGTGTGTAGAATCTGTCTGTGTTAATTGTGATGGCTGTATTAGAGTGTGTTATCTGTAATTCAGGTAAGGACAGCAGACGATCAATTTCAAGTAGTCCCTACTTTTGCTACCAAATGCTACCATCAATGACACCTAGCCTCGAACTGGGCTCCAAGATGCCACCGCTACCGTCACCTGGCGACAAACGTTGGAACTAATAGAGCGTTAATCAAATCTAACTTACAAATTTATCTTCACACAATTGTAGTTATTGGAAGTTACTTTTACATGCCATAAATCTATGGCATGGGCCCGCCGGCTTTACTTCCCCTCCGAAGGAAGGCACACTGAGAGATTTTTAACGCTCTTAAATAATCCGATGACTTCGCCGGGTTTGAACCCGTGATCTTGGGCATAGAAGCTCAGCATGCTACCAACTACGCCACCGAAGCCGCTCTATTTTATACTTTAAGAAGACCTAAATACATTTTTAATAGATTTTGCTTCAGACAATAATTTGCTATCACTTATTGTAAATTCTAAAAAAATCAGTGCAAGAATACGAGAAATTCATGCCAACTTGCAGTTCTGATTTGATCAGCTTTGAATTGCTCCTATTCCTAACATCTGTCCATTCATTTTCTTTGTTGGTGGTGATTTAGCTTCGTCATCACTGCCCTTTATTGCATTATAAACGCATGCCCCTGTACTGCTCACAGGTGATGTAGAGTAAAACCAAAAACCACTGAAATCAAATCACTCCAAAGCACCGCCAGCTGATCAACGCGAATAAACGAAGAAAGGAAGTAAGTAACAGACAAGGCGATTTAAACTCAAAGGTTGGTCATTTATAAACGAGGTAAACGATAGAAAAAACTCAATATAGAATCAATTGCGTCTGGTCTCAAACGTTTAAATGAACTTCAACCGTGTGCGCAATGTATTTGTAATTGGGGCTAGGATTTAGGTAGGGGCAGCCGTAGTCTTAATTTAGGAGCTAGAGTAGAAGTGGGGAGCTACGACCACTTCTAGGATAACTGAAGAGGGAATCGAACCCGCCTCTTGTTAGTTCTCCCTTTCTATCCATTGGATTAGAATTCAATTTATTGATAGAGTCAAAAATCGAACCCGGACCAAGATTGCTAGTCACTATGCCACAAGGCTGACTCTGCAGGTAGGAAAAGGATATGTATTTTTTTTTAATGTTCATAGTCGGTGACACAAACTTTACTCTAGCTTTTTATCAAGACTATCCTCTAACCAGCGTTGTTATGTTAATAAATAATGACAGTAAACGATTAATTATTAAGGCGGGGCATAGTCTACTACTTCCTCTAGTGAATTATTGAGTCAGAACGAATTATTGATTTTTCTCAAGATTGTTATCGGTAAAAATAAACTTAATTCTTATCGCGTGACCAAATACAAGAAATGTCTCAGGCTTCATAATTGGATCTCAATATCACTTCTAGGACTCGGCAAGTGGAGACAGCTTCGACTGTTCAATCTAACTAGTCAGCATTTTCATTTGCTTTCGTACGGAGCTCTTTTCTACGGACGAAAATGGCTTATTTTGGTGGTGAAGATGATAACAAGAAACATATCGATTTGGAATTAAATCTAAAGGTGTTACATTACCTCGGAGTTATTCCTCCGCCTGATGTTCATGGATTTGGCGAAAGCAAGATGTACCAAAATTACACTCTTATTTCTAAAGTGGTTCTCGCGTCCTGCGTCATTACTCAGCTGGTTGATATATTTCAATGTTGGGATGACATTGAAAGTCTGTCCGTGAATATTTCATCAATATTAGGATTTGCTATTTGCTTGTACAAATACAGAAAAACAGTCGAGATGAGGCATGTGATTCACGACCTGTTGGAGAGACTAGATCGTATATTTATTGTCTATATAGGGCAAAGTGGTGACAGCGAACACATTTTAGAAGATTCAGAATGGAACGCCAAAGTTATGACAATTGGCTTTCTTGGATTTGGAGGAACAGCAGTCATGATATGGTGTTTCCTCAGACCTATACAATACCTATCAAACCTAGTCATTCACACAGATAAAGCGTTTGATGACTCCAATGCTTGCCACAGTAAAAATCTTCCCATTAACGCCTGGGTTCCATTTGACATTACAAAAAGTCCTTACTATGAATTAGCGTATATATATTTTACTTTAGCTTATTTGTATTCCTACCTGGTAAGTGCCAGTTTGGATGTGTTTTACGTGAGTGTTATAATTCACATATGTGGAGAACTAAAGCTTTTGCAGTATTCGTTAACTCACATTACCGACAGAGCAAATCGAATTGCAGATGAAAAGAGGAAAACCAATCAGCATTTACCTCTCCCGGTTCTCCTTGCCACAGCTGCTGAGAATTTAGAGAAAGGGCTCCAACCAGAGGATGAGCTCTTTCAGAACATCCAAAATCTTGATGACGCGATCAACGCAATGAATCTCCAGGCGTTGCCACCCACACCACCAAAGTCCGCGGATGCAACCATCAAGATCATAGACGGTGAGGAGACGCTTCATCGCAGAGGACGAGTCTGGGAGTTCTTAGTCAGCAAAGAAACTGAGGACAAAGATGAACTTCTTTTGAACTTAGAGATGTATCGTTCACTGATTCGCTGCATCGAGCATCACCAAGAATTACTCAGGTATGTCTTATAATGAGTAGACCTAATAGAGTAGTATCTTGTCTAGGTTGCAGAGTTTAGAAACCTTGGGAGCCTAGCTAGAACCAGTGGATAGTTTGTGTTTCGATTAGCACGTTGACATGACCCAATTACCTTGTGGATAAACATAGATTGTTTTCCGATGGTCTCAACATTTGGAAGATCAACACATTTGAAACCATTTACCAGTGTGATCAGTGCTCCTGTTGGGATCACTACAGTATAAATCATGGTGAATAATTGTTTCTGGAATTGTTTAGTTGTGTGAGAATGAAGAAGTGTAACTGAGCAACGTCGCATAAGTCTTATGTCACCCACACGTTATGATATGGTAATAAGGCGTCTGTAGTTTATTTTGTTTTTACCAAAATGTGTGGTATTTGTACGTGAATACGTCTATGTAAGAGCCGCATTTCCGAAACTTAAACTTTTATGAAGATTGCAAATAAATGAAGGTTGACGAAAAATCGAGAACCACGGAAATCTGTCCTTTTTTATTCCATATAATGGGTAAAGAACACATTTTACTTGAGAGTTGCTTTTTGTCCATAAATTGCCGATTTCTGGTATTTCATTTCCCGTTATTGAAGTTGTAAGTCAAAACTTTTAATACAATTTCGAATTTTCGTGTATTGTGTAAATGTAAATTAAAAATTAGGTACGAAGATCAGTAATACAACGTATAACATGTACGAAATTCTCTTCTATGGGAATTTTCACATAACGTTTTCACGCCAACTATCAGCTCTCGGGAACAGCATCTATGTGCATTTGTTATTACTGTATATGGATTTTTCCCAAAGTTTCGGAACGGCGGTGATGTTGAGTTCCTCTTGCTTTCTTCGAAACCACCTCCGTTAATATGGGATCAGTGTTAATAAATACTTTCTAGACCTAGTATTATTTTGTGTAACAAGCAATATACGATAAAATAACAGGTCGTTTCTCAAACTAACCCCTGTTTTGTGTTAGCTATAATCCTTTATGCCTTTATGGAACATGAGGCATGTTAGCAATGAATCATGTTGAAATGTTTCTTCATTACACCTTCCCTTGGTAACAGAAAATGAAACAAATTAGAGTCGACCATCATTATAGTAGATTGTTAGGGGTATAAAATAAGAGAAGGGAAATAAAACAAAATGGGGAGACAACGAAGCACTTCATTGATGTAGGCTATGACAAACTAATAACATTGGACAAATTTGTGATTATCGTGGAATTTATTAATTTTATTTTGATGAACCGTATTGGGCAATGCCAAAATTATGTCATGAAGTTGGTGCTTTAAGAGGAAGTGGTGAGAAATTACCCCGTAAAAATATTTAAAGGAGATCCAATGTCTTTCAACAGCAATGTTTACATTCGTTTCTACCTGTCAATATCTCTCTTATTGGGGAAGACTTTGTCAAGCAAGTATTTGCAAAGTCATTGTCTGAATTCTAAATTCAAGGCACTTTTTCTGCCAAAATATTTAATAGTAATCACATTTTACAAAATTATTTTAAAAAGTTGGTCCTTTCGCACTAAAATATGTTTATATATTGAAGATAGGAAACAACCTGGCTTACACCGGTTTGAACTCAGATCATGTAAGGATTTAAAGGTCGAACAGACAAATATAAATCCTTTATAACTTGTAAACTATGTTTGTGAAAGTAAAGTGAACCATTGATAAATTGCTATTATATGTTCAATTTATCCTTAAAGAGTGTAAATGACACAAAGTAATACAATATATGTGCCAAAATGCCTCTATTTCATTCCCAGGACTTCAATATCAAACGAAATATGTATCGAATACTTAGCTGTTATTGAAATTCAATTCATAAGTTGTGTTACCGAAATATTATAATATTTCCTTCACTAAAATCAGAGGAATTGGGGTGGTTGTTGTTGCTTACCTTATGGGGTCCGCCATCGTGGTCATATTTGAATTTGTGTTGAATTTGAGTGATAACTTGTGTTATTGTGATGGCTGTAGTAGTGTGTGTATTTGTAAATTTGGGGAAAGGATAGGCAAGAGGCAGCTGTGCCCTAAGTTAGGAACCATCCCAGCATTGGCCTGGAGTAGAAGTGGGAAAACCACGGACAACCCCTTCCAGGATAGCTGAGGTGGGAATCGAACCCACCTCTTCTTAGTTTTTCCTCACATTGCTGACTTGAGCCCTTTGCACCCGTTACACCAGAATTATAATTTCTTGGCAGAGCCGGGAATCTAACCAGGACCTCTGGGGCGAGAGCCAAGAACGCTAACCGCTACACAAAGAGGTGGTCAGGAATAGAGTTAGCCACGGCCCACCACTTAAAACCTCAAGTTTCCACTTCGGTACATTTGTAATTATGGCAACCTTAGTTCAGAGGTATTCGAACCACAGTTATAATTCTTATAGAATGGTCTAAAACAGCACAGAACGTCTATCAATGCATAGGGAAAGGATTTTAAGCTGCTGCACCTTTACAAAACATGAGCTATTTTCATACCGGAAGGTCATGTATTTTAGGACAAGAAATGAAGTGAAGTAAACATTATTTGTTGCACCTTTTGCACCTTTTATAGGATTTCTACATTATCCAACCTTTTCCCCCTATTTCATGTTTCAGCACCTTTTCTTCCACTTTATATGAGTTTTAAAAGTTTAGAAGAAAAAAAAATCTTGAATACATTTTTCAAATTTTGTTCAATCACAAGTCAACAATAGTGAATAAAATATATGTAATTTATGAAAACAACCAATAATTCATATCCCAGAAATAATAGCTAAGCTCAGCAAAAATGGCTAACATTCCGTTGTGAAATCTAATTTAAACAATGATGAAGCAACAGTTAGTTCAGTTAGTACTGGGATGAATTTAGTGGTCCACGCATCAACTGTGTACTCTCTTGTTGCCCGTGTTAGTGTTTAACCACTCCAGACCAGGACGTATTATTAGCCTACTTCCGATTTTTGCAAAACATGGAAGTAGACTTATGAGATCTACCCAGGGCCAAAAATTGTGTGTCTGTCTGTGTGTGTGGGTGAGTGTGTGTGTACTCTGAGTGTCTGTTCCCCCCCCCCCTCTCTATCAATTTAAAGACGGTGAAACTGAATTGAACGAAATTTGGTACAGAGGTAGCACTAGCAAAGGGCACCTCAGTGTCATGTAATATATCGCCGCCATCTTTACCAAACTGAAGGGCGGCAACTCAAACGTTCAATACGTAAAATCAAATAGGCGTAACCAGTAAACTAATTATCTGATCTCTATCAAATTTGGTAACAACATACCTTCATATGAGACGCGTCTTATGTCCAAACTACAAGGTGATCAGCAGTACCATTTCAGGATGGCGGCCGTGTGAATTATGCAAACTTTATAATCCATAACATGGGACCAACCAGTTCCAATTATCGAACCGAGAATCATTTTAACTGTGCTAAAGGACGTTGCACGTTCGAAATTAGTGCTTCTATTCCCAAGGTCGCAGGTTCAAACCCGGCTGAAGTCGTCGGATTTTAAAGAGCGTTAAAAATCCCTCAGACGCCTTCCTTTGGAGGGGAAGGAAAGCCGGCGGTCCCATGTCATAGATTTATGGCAAGATAAAGAACCTTCCACTAATTACACTTGTGTGAAGCTAAATCATACTGTATGTTAAATTTGACTAACGCTCTTAGGTTCCAACGTTTGTCGCCAGAAGCCGAATGCAGTGGCATCTAGTAACCAAGTTCAGAACTAGTTGGTCGTTGACTGTGGCGTTTGGTAGCGAAAGTAGGAAATACTTGAAAATTAAATGTCTGCAGTCCTTATTGAATTACAAACAGACACACACACTAATGCAGGCCATCAAAATTAACACCAGTTATCTGACAGATTCTACACACACCCAAAATACACGGGGCTACATGACTGCATTGCCGCAGTCCCTAAACAGAGGAACCAACCAACCAAAGTTTATATTGTAATACTATAGTGCAGAAGTGATTTAAAAAGCTGAGCAGTCTCAGTTACAAGACAAGATGGCAGCTGATATCTTGTGCCTGACCTATATTTCACTAGTTTGAGTATTGCATGAAATATAGCATACTGACAGAAATAATATAAAATTTGTATGAAATGCTTTATATATAAAAAATATGCTCCACTGAAGAAGTCGTTTAGTCTAAATCATTTTTGCTAACACGGTGTATGTAAGTCAATTGATATCGGCTAATTTTGGTTGACATGTTTGGCTGCGTGGTAAAGCGTTAGCCTTTCGCCCTTTTGGCTAGGGTTCAAATCCTAACAGAAGTGGGTTTTTTAATTTCATTTTTTTATATTTATTGTTTTGTAATTACTCAGAAGATTTAAAATTAAGCGTTATATTGTGCATATTACGATGGAAAATATATATTTAATTAAAACAAAACTCGCCAGTGGATCTGCCGAGACATCTAACAGCAACCAGGTGAATTATCATGGCCAACTGGTTGCGAACTGCGCTCCGGCCCACAGATTAACTTACAGCTTTAATCGAAAGGTTTCTTTTTAGGTGCTAGAATGCACTCGCCTTATTAGGATTAGCTTATTCGATACTTTTCAACTAGATGTCTGGACAGGTCTACGTGGGACTCCATTGATTAGCATACCATTGGCATTCTATACGCATCGAATTTGAAGAATGACAAGTTGATAATACGATACATTTTTATTATGTTTGTAACAGCCTATTGTGTGTTATTTGAACTAAAGAACAAAACGATCTCACATAGTACCTGAACTCTAGCAGTTGGTGCTAGTTCAAGATATTAATTAATACCTCTATTGCAGCCAAATAGCAATCGAAAATAGAGAATGAACATGTACACTAAAATTGCACTCTGGGGGATTTGAATTGCATAGTCATTGATTGCTTGTTTTCTTTTACTACAGAACTCTAAGCGGTAGCGTTCACATGCTTGTCCACATAGTTGGTATACACACGTCTCTGTAGGGTCATGGAAAGATTTGTTAATACAATTAAGGTGGCGAAAGCCATGGACAACCAGACGTGTAAACACATGCCTCAACTCTAAGTTGGACGTCACCCACGTCCGGTGGATTATGTCTCCAGATCCATAAAATTCTTGAGATATGTCTTCTCCTTCTTTCTTTATTTCTTTCTTTCTTTCTTTCTTTCATTCTTCAATTATGGTAGTAGATTTTTCGAGGTTCTTGTGTTTGATAGAGGTAAATAGTTTCTCTGATAAAGACAAAGAGTTATAACTATACTCATACATTTAGGAGAAAGTAGGCTATATGTCCTTTACTGAACATCTTGTTTACAACAACATCATGGCAAAGCACTTTCAGAAGAATTCAAGACGCAGTCTAGCGAAACTGATGGCAACATTCTTCGATGTGCTGTATGCGAAGTAAGTATTGCAGTCGATTACAAACATCAGAGAAACAGAATAATGCAGCACATCTAGTACAGTAAACAAGTAAAGAACATTGAACTTCGCAAGTCTTTGCAAGAGTTTAGTGCTGATCTTGCCATGGCATTAATCCAGTCCGAATTCCAATCTGCAAGGTAAACAATCCTGCATTATAATCATTTCTTGAGAGGTACGGTACTCGAAAAATTCAATACCGGACGTGAGCGTCCTGAGGAAAAAGTACATACAACCAATTTATGAGAACGTCTTCGAAAACATAAAGGAGGCGGTTGGGAAACAAAAAGTGGGATTCATTTTAGATGAAACTTCAAAGCTGCAAAGATATATCTGTTGATTGTGTTGGTGTTTCCATTGTCTGGTGAATGGGTGAAACCTATGCTTTTTAAAATGTACCTACTCAAGAAGACAATCGCCGGCACAATAATGCAATCATTCAACGACCCATGTATGAACCTATGGCCAGGTGCATACAATTATATGAAACAGTCAGGCTTGTGGTGACAGATCAAGCACGCTACATACTTTCGGCTTCACAACAACTGAAGGGCATGTACCCCAACCTCAACCATGTGACATGTATTGCACATGGACTGCACCGTGTTTGTGAAAGTATCAGTGAGAATTACAACAGTTTAAACGACTTCATTGCTGCTCTAAAGGAGATTCTCGTAAAGGCTCCAAGTCGCCAAGAAGTGACTGGGCTCCACCGTCCACAGTTTCCTGTCATCACAATATAGGGTACTTGGATAAAATGCGCAGTTTTCTTGTGCAAAACCTTTGACAAAAGCAAATGCTTCATATGTGCCTTAGACTCAATAGAAGCAGCAGCCATCAAGCAGGCCAACCAATCACTCAGCAGCAAAGACCTAGAGTTGGAACTTTCTTGCATGTCTTTAAGTACTTGCCTGATATGATTCAGAGTTTGGAAGCAGAATGTATGGAGGAGGAACAGTGGAAGAAGATGAGTTTTAGAGACACCCTAGATGGATTTGCTAAATACAAATTTGAATTAAATTTTAAGAAAAATCCAGAAGTGGAATCCTTTGCAACCTTGACTGAACTCCCTTTACGAAAGCTGACAAAATACGCTCCATTGGTTTTTGTAGATGTTGAGCGGAGTTTCTCTTTGTATAATGACCTATTGAGCTCAAAGCACCAGATATCAGAAACATTGAAATAATGTGTGTAATCCAATTTAAAAAGTTTATGAATTTTAGAACACAGTAAACAGGATAAAGGCAGTTTATGCGACTGATTTACACCTTAATAAAATTATTTCAACAACACCTTTTATTTGCACCTTTTCTGACCATAGTTTACACCTTAAAATCCTTTCGCCAGATATAACATAACAGAGCCTTGAATCTATTGGCCAGTTATTTTAGTTGCTACGGTACCATTAAAGTCTGCGTCATGCTGTTCCAGGTTTACAGAAGATCTGGAAGATGCAATGAACTACGTAATGATCGTTCAGTTCCTGGGAAGTATGATCATTATCTGTATGGCACTGTATCAAGTAACACTGGTAAGTTCCAAAACAAGAACATAAACAATAACAATTGTGTGCAGTCCAAATGAAGTAGTATCAATGTTCTTAAATTACATGTAGCATTAGGCATATAAGTTATATTATGTAATGTTATGCTGCTAACGATGTGTATAATTGTGACCATGGATGTCGTAGATCTCTACTTCCTGTAGTATAAAGCAAAGTCCTCGATTCTTGGATGTTCCGGGTAATCTCGAGAACCACTGGATGGGTTTTGATGCGGTTTTCGCGATTCTGTAAAGGATTCCTCGAGGAAGGTTTCTGTAGAAAATAATGTATTTATAACCAAAGGGAGCCGAGCAGTAACGAATTCAGTGAATCAAATCGAATTAAATAACCACCGTCCGTGTGCATTTGAAGCTTACGCTGGGTAAACCGTTAAACATATCTATATACTATGAATATAGGAATTATTCAGCATGAAAAGTTCAACAAGAAAGTCCCGGACAGCATATCTCTATCTTCAATACAACGCCCACTATAAGTGTTTGTAAGTTTTCATTTCTTCCAACAATCTCCATTAAATTACTAGCTTCCTAGCTAGCGAGCGAGACTATCACCCCAGTTTCAGCCTTCGTTCCTCAGAATACAATGTAAAGTTTAGATTGAACGGAAGGGGGATTTGTGTTTCATGCATCTGAGCTTCTATGCCGAAGTCGTCGGATTTTGGTTGGTTGGTTGGTTCTTAAGTTTAGGGGCTGCGACAACGCGGTCATGTAGCCCCGAGTACTTTGGGTGTGTGTAGAATCTGTCTGATAACCGGTGTTAATTGTGATGACTGTATTAGTGTGTGTTATCTATTTTTTAATTTCAGTACTGCAACTTAGAATTTTTCAAATAGCTCCTATTTTGGCCGCCAAGCGCCACCGTCAAGGACTACTAGGCCAACTTCAGAACTTAACTACTAGACGCCACCGCAGTCGGCTCTTGGCAACGAACATAGATACCTAAGAGCCTTGTTTACATTCTTAACCTATCCAATTTAGCTTCACACAGGTGCAATTAGAGGAAGGGTCTTTAACATGCCATAAATCTATGACATGGGACCGCCGGCTTTACTTCCCCCCGAAGGAAGGCATACTGAGGGATTTTTAACGCTCTTAGCGCTCAGTATGCCTTCCTTCTGAGGGGAAGTAAAGTCAGTGGGCCCATGTCATAGGTTTATGGCAAAAAAGAACCTTCCACTAACTACAATTGTGTGAAGATAAATTTGTAGGTAAGATTTTATTGTCGCTCTATAAGTTCCAAAGTTCGGTGCCAGGTGCCGGCTGCGGGGGCATCTAGTAGCCAAGTTCACAGGTAGGTGTCGTTGACGTAGCATTTGTTAGCGAAAGTAGGAACTACTTGAAATTGATCGTCTGCAGTCCTTACCTGAATTACAGATAACACACTCCAATACAGTCATCACAATTAACACATAATATCAGACATATTCTATACACACACGAAGTACACGGGGCTACATAACCGCGTTGTCGCAGCCCCTAAACTGAGGAACCAACCAACCACCACACCATTCTTAAATTACGTCTGACAAGAATTCGTTGCACATGTTATCTCCGTGATAATATAATTAATAGTCCAGTGAGTGATTTTAACCCATCATGCTGAAACGGAAAAGGGATATAAGGTCGTAGTTCGTTGAAATCGAAAAAATATGCCTTTTAAGCTTACGCTGGATAAACCGTTAAAGAGACCGGGCGAAGCTGGGGCGGGTTGCTAGTTAAAAATAAAAAAATACGAGCCTTACAGTAGTCGCATATAATGTGTAACATCTGACATAGAAGAAACCTCACGTGAAATTGTTGATACACCGGTATTTTATACTATTATTGGCACAAATATTAATCTATTGTAAAAGGGAGTGTTTTACAGATATTGTAGTTTATAATACGGAACTCATTTTATTAGATGATTTGTAGCTTCCGCCAGCTCAAGCCTAAATAAAGAATACGATATGGATCAACTAGATTAATAGACGCGACACCGCTCATAACCTTAAATTCCTTATAAACAGGTCCTCTTCATTCACAGACCAACACGTAATTTCATATGGATTCTCTTAAAATGAGTCATATTGATATGATAAATATCGTTTAAAATGATAATCTGGAAGCAAAAATATCTACCCCGTCCGAGATACGCACCCAAGATCTCTAGATTTACAGTCATAAGCACTAACCCCACGGCTATTTCGACTACGCAAATTTTGTGCACAAGATGGTGACTTATTTCCACGTTCCAATAATACTGCATTACGGAATTAAGTTTCATTTATATTTTGCTTGTTTCGATAATGTTCCTGCGTGTAATTGAGTTTAAATGCCTTATGAATAGGCCCTCTTGTGAGTAACGAGAATGTATTCAGTAATAGTTCATGAAGGCTTGCTCAATTCTCGTATAACCACAACGATTATATTATATTGATGACTGCATTACCGTTATGTGGGTTAATATTTGAATAGCCATTGTGCAGAAACATAATACCGGCAATGCCGACTACTTACAATGTTTGATATTAAGGCATTTTACCATTTAAATACTTAGACTTCGAACATGTACCATGTCATTTGTTTCAATCACTTGACACCAGAGTTCGTATGAGCGTTTTCCGTTCAGTATGTCATATACATTCCACATGGCCGAGAGTACGTCGTGGTATCAATTTCCGACACCGCGCGCTCATTGTTTCTCGTACCACTGCCAGCTGGTTCTTACCACTGCCCGCTGGATCGATCGATCGAGCGGGCAGTGCATACTTCCTTTATCCACCACTGCCAGCTAGTACACTTCGGTTCGATTGATCGAGCGGGCAGTGCATACTTCCGTTTTCCACCACTGCCAGCTAGTACACTTCCGTTCGATCGATCGAGCGGGCATTGCATACTTCCGTTCGATCCACCACTGCCAGTTCGATCGTTCCGATCCACTTCCGTCCCCAATTTTCAAAATCACTCCCACAAACTATCCAGCAACCGAGCGGAAAGATGTTACACATCAAAAATGACTATCAGCTTTTGCTGCCAACTTGCATTACAAGTACCAGAGTTCCATTTTTTTTTTTTTTTTATTTAGTCAATTTACCCTCTAGGTTGGTGGTTCCCACGGACTCAGCGAGGGAACTCACCACTACAGCCTCTATGGGCAGTGTCCTGGAGCTTGGAACATCTGGTCGGGATGGATACAACTGGGGAGGTGTGATCAGCACTTCGCCCAGGCGGCCTCACCTGCAAAGCGAACAGGGGCCTCATGAGGGAGGGGAAGGGATGGAAGATAGGGATGGATAGGCTAGGAAGAGGGAAGGAGGCGGCCGTGGCCTTACAGTAGGTACTGCCCCCGTAAATTGAATTATATTGAGACCACGATGGCTGTATTGGCAAATATGAGTAAAGTTACGGATGTCATAGTTGTGACGTGGATATTCATGACGTAGGCACGGATGACGTAGACTTCATGCAAGTAGGCTGATTGAGCTGAGATTCTTGGTGACGTCATGATTTTGTTCGAGAAAGATCGGAGATTTACGACGCAGTCGCAGGAAATAAGGTATTGTGCTAAGGAAGAAGTTACGCTATTGGAGGAAAGGCCCGAACCAATGAACGATAGTTTGGAAGGAAGACGGAGATTGCTGAAACTACGATATTTGATTACCTTTGGCATACAGAATTGTGGAAATCTATTTTCAGTTATGGCATTGATTTGGAATTTTGAAGAAATTAATTTTGAGTTTTTGTAATTTGAAAATCCGTCAAGTATAGCCAAAGTTAAAACTTCTAGCGATGACGCAGCAACAGGCTATGGAAGGGATGGATACGCCCCTTAAGAAGTTGATAAAAGGTCGTGCACAGAAGAGAGGAGCTCTCAGTACTCAGAACTCATTGTCAGAACTCAGAACTCATACTCAGAACTCATACTCAGAACTCAGAACTCAGAACTCATACTCAGTACTCATACGGATCATACCGCTGATACCGCATATATATTTCAGATGTCATAGAGTCATTTTCGAGTGAATAAGTGAAGCAAGTTGTCTTTAGCGTGTGGTTAAAGCCCGGCGCATCGAACGAACACGGAGCAGTTCCATTTTACGCTGCTCGAAACTAGGTGAAGTTGAAACGCTCACATTAACGTTTCCACCAGATAAGATATCAAGAGTTAACTTCAGCCTTTATTATAATTCAATTGGGCAGTACAACATTGAGGTGTGTAGAAGATTTGAACAATTTCACAGTTATACTTCGAAAGATATTGGCACTTTAAGGCTGCCAACAAAAGTGATTTTCTCGCCACATGAGAAACACTTTTAAAATTCCACATTATACACTACGGCTGACACGTGGAGTGCAACAGTGATATTGGAGAATACGTTTGGTAATACAACGATACAGTCTACTATGGAACATTATAATCTTGCAGTGTTTTCAATGATTATAACGGAAGTTGAGATGGAAGGCTAAGGCTTTAATGCAATTGGGACATATATCGTTGGAGTGAAATAACAGCATGGGACTTCGTTAATCGTCTTTCTACTAAAGCGAGCATGTAGTGAACATTCAACTACACTCATGCATCGTGAATCCATCGCTGAATTATACCAGATGACAGTGGAAATATTTTCATACTCCACGATTATGAATATTTCTGCGGAAATAACTACAATAAATTTCATGGCGAATTACGACCGGAACTTCAGGGAACTTTCAAGAGAGGCCAGGGTGGACCCGGCTCACAAAGAAGAGTTTTGCCAGAAGGATGTTTTTCGTATCCACGGAGCAGTGCAATTTTCGGAGGAGGAAGCAGTTCGATTCTCCGAGGACGCTGATTCCAGGTTCGAGGTCGGAGCACATCTTTACGCTGGTGAAATGGAACCAACAGCAGTTTTCTTTGAAAACTTTCCTCTAGAACTTCAATCAACAGATAAGGTAGTCGTGAACGTTTCTTGTATTATTTGAGTCTTGTAGCGATATCTGAGCAACCATTTTCCCATATTTTATGTCCTATCTTGAGCCCCATTTTCTTGATTAACATTTCTGTACTCAGTACACTTCGATGATTTATGCTTTTTCTACGATTTGTTGAGACATTGTTATGTCATTGGCATAGTTAAATTAATTTTGGATCAGTTGAGACTGATGATTTGGATTCTTTCAGTAATTTGCATATTTTTGTAGTCACGATTTGACTGTAAAGTTGATGATTTCTATGGCAGATTTGAATTCAGACAGCGTGTCATTTCATTAAAGTAATTCTATTCAGTAAATTACTTTGACCAATTTTCTGTCATCCTCAAGAAAGAAGAATGATTAAATGATTTTAGAGCGTTAAAATCTATTACGATATCGACGATCTTTGAAATACTAGTCGTCTTATGAACATGATTGCAACATAGACATTTATCATTGCATTATAGACAATTTTATGAAATATGAACTTTGATTACGATTTATTGAATACACTATAGTAATGAACATTTGATAGGAGTTTTTCTCAATTATAGATTGGAACAATAATGTTTGCATTCCACAGTCTAATTGTATTCTATTCGACTATTTATACAGTTTAGTTGAACTTTGATTGAAGATAGTATTTTTATACTGCAATACTTTGAAGATATTAATCTCAATTTTGATAGACCAGGGAGGAGTGTCTAATCGTATTTGCTATTAAATTTATTTGTGATTGGCAAATTTTTACTTCATATCGATTCATGAATGAAACCCACGAAGGTTAAATAATAACAGTCATTAATACAATTGATGAATATAAGAATTTTTAAAGAGGAACAATGGATGTATAATCGTTAGTTCAGTGGACATGTAAAAGTCGCTGATGAATAATGCCCTTGAATAATGAAGGAGGTTCCCACAGTAATTAATGAAGTTGATGAATTTATAAGTGGAGGATTTTTGTATGTAGTTTGGAAGATTTTTATGCCATATATATGAAGATATATGATGAATTTTGGGCCAATTTTTGTGCAATTTTGTGCGTTTTGAGCGAAGTATTTTCCCGCTGAATGTATTGTTCTGGTTCTTTGAAAGTTATTCATATGAAGATACTGTTAAAATTAACAAGAGTGTTAAATAATTTGAGATAAAGATTTTGAATGGAGGTTACCGTCACAAATATTAATAATTATTATTAAACCTTATTGGAGCATCCGTGGCTTAGGCGGCAGCACGCCGGCCTCTCACCGCTGAGTCCGTGGTTCAAATCCCGGTCACTCCATGTGAGATCTGTGCTGGACAGAACGGAGGCAGACAGGTTTTTCTCCGGGTACTCCGGTTTTCCCTGTCAAAATTTCATTCCAGCAACACTCTCCACTATCATTTCATTTCATCTGTCATTCATTTAATCATTGCCCCAGAGGAGTGCGTCAGGCCTCGGCAGCCGGCACAGTTCATATCCTCGCCGCTAGATAGGGGTTTCATTCATTCCATTCCTGACCCGGTCGGAGACTGGAAGCAGGCTGTGGATTTTCATTTTCATTAAACCTTATTAAACCTGAATTTGACAGTTAAATATAACTAACCTTCATTGGTCGATTATATCACCACGATTTGAGTAATTATCAACCGGATAAATGTGTGGTTTAATGTATTTCTTGTATAAATAATATAAACAATATTAATATTGTAAATAATTTTGTAAATATCTTTGATAATAATTTGAAATGATAGTGATTAATAGAGGCGTGTATAAAATTTTCAATTGTCATTTGACATTGTTATAAACAATTTATTATTGTTATAAATAATTAATGAACTTTTGTTATTAACATTAAGAGTTTTGTTTTTATACTCTAAACAACGCTAATTAAACAAGTGGTTTGAACAATTAAACATGATTTGGGATTGTTGGAGTATTCCACTGGTGTTTGAATGGAGCATTTAAAACATTTGCGTGATAATATTTCAGTTGAGATGTGAACATTTACGTGTTTGAAAAGGAGAGCCAAGCTCTGAGGTAACTCGCTTATGCTAGGGTTGAACGAACGGGGTGAGTCCACTTTGACGATGCAGGTGCATTGCAGCTGGCCCGGACAACTGTATGACAGAGGCCAAGGACGTATCCATAATAGCCTTGTGGCTATAAATAAAATGTGAAGTATATAAACACGCAAAACAATTGATATATGTGTCTCGTCCCAAATCCCGTTTCCATTCCAACTGCATTATTATTTTTACGTTGCTATGAGCTTGAGAAAGCTGGAACATTGTATGTAGAGTATAAAAGTCCTACAGGAGGACATAGTTATGTGGTCGATGGCTTCTGATTGACGCGTATATTTTGTTGTTTTATTTTTGTTAAAAATCATTCTTTATGTGAAATAAATTATTGTGCAGTTTAAAGTTTCTCGTCTTCGTTCTGGTTCATTTTAAATATCATGGTGGAGGTTATTGTGTGGGCATACTTTAAGTGATCCAGTTGACAACCCAGTCCCCGAGATAAATTTAAGAGGTAAGTAAAGGTAAGTATGAACCCCCGTATATTTTGGTGTGTTCCACAATAATTTCTTGTTAACTATTGTGCTCTAATCTCGATAGTATCTGTCAGTGCCATTTTCATTGATGTAGCTGTGCCGGTGCGATTGATTATTGGCAATCCGATTGACACAATATCTGACAGCCTACTATCAGGATATCGGGTACAGTACCATCCCGGCATTTGCCCGAAGACGAAGTGGGAAACCACTGAAAACCACTTCGAGGATGGCTGAGGTGGGAATCGAACCCCCTCTACTCATTTGGACCACCCGAGGCTGAGTAGACCCCGTTCCAGTCCTCATACCACTTTTCAAATTTCGTGGCAGAGCCGGGAATCGAACCTAGGACCTCCGGGGCGGCAGCTAACCGTGCTGACCGCTACGCTACGGAGGCGACTTCATTATTAGTTAGACTCCTAATGTATCCAAAAATTTAAAAAAAAAAGTGAGGTTATAGTAGAAATATTTTTTCTGTAACCACTATAACGCTAGTTAAGTTACTTATCTTTATAAAAAAGTATGGCGACCGTGATTGATGCTGCCAACATAGACAGCAAGTGATCTGCAATAATGATCGGTATCAGTCTTGAATCAACACAACAGCAAGATAATTGCTATAGCCACCATGTCTGTAGTGATGAAGGAGAAGTGGCAAGGTTTCGTCCTTAAAGACGCGGACAATTGTAAGTTGGTATGTGTTCTGTTACAGGCTAGTAACGAACCGGGTCAGCTTATAAAGTACATCCTCAACCTGGCCTCCATGACGGTACAGATCCTACTTTACTGCTGGTATGGACAGGATCTCATAGAGCAGGTAATTATTACATCGCACTCTAGTATTCATTCAACTTGATAAATATCGAGTGACTTCCGTAAGAGTCATCGGGCGTCATTTCTGCGGTTTTTATGAAGATATTTCCAATATTACGTTTAAACGTGTATGTAGAGCCAGACAAACAAAGACTCTTTATTGCCCACCTCAGCCACCCAGGAAGTTGTTTTCTGTGGTTTCCCACATCTACTCCAAGTAAATGGTTTCTAACTTAAGGCTACGGCCGCCTCCTTCGCAATCCTTACCTACATTACAACTATGCTCACTTCTATAGGCACCACAATGACACAGGTTATCAGACAATTTATTTATATATATATATATACACTAGCAGAAGTACCCATTCTTCGAACGGTCTTCAGTATTAATAACCAGACGTAATCAATTGAGCTACGGTTGCAATGGTTAGGGGCTTGGAACCTGTTTGTCGACAAAGGAAAATGATTTGTTGAAATATGCTCTGAAACTAAATTTACCTAACGTGTACTTCCTGACGTGAAAATAAAATTGAAAACCTCGTAGACGAAACGAAATACACGTCACATAAAAACTGACCCTCACTGTTGTGTCAAGTCCGCATCCAGAAGAAGACCCCTTTAATAAATTATAAAGGCTTGTGGTGCATGAAAATTCAGGATTTTTAGCCTCCAATGGCCCAAATTCCTAAAAGGAAAAAAAAAAATAAACCTATTCCAATTCAGGAATTTTTGAAAATAATGTTGCTGTTTGAAGATATAATAGACCTTCTGTACGACATATCGCACGTTTAAGTCTTGTGAAAAAATCTAAGGTACCCCTTGACCCCCTTAAGCGCATTGATGAATTTTACAGTTTTTGTTGGTTCCGTGATAACCTTATAGCCATTTGCAAACTTTTACAGAAATTTAATAATTGGAGTGGCATTACTTCTTGCAGAAATAGATGGAAAGTTGGATGTAACTTTTTGAGACACTATTGTCATGGTTACAGGCTTGCATTCCTACATTAGTTTATTAAATGAAATTAGTTTTCTGAGAATATCTCAGAAACTCTTGGTTATAGAGCCTTAAAATACAGGGTTATTCAAAATGATTGTCGGGGTTACAAAAATTCATAACATACAGTGCAATTGACGTAGGAAGATGAATCGTGTTTTATTGTGTACTGTAACTCAAAACGTTTTTTTACATGCATTACAAATGCTCGATATGTTCGCCTCTGGTCACTCTACACACATCAACTCGAAAGTTCATCTCTTCCCACACACGCCCCAACATGTCAGTCGTGATGGTGTCGAAGGCGGCTCAGATACGCTGATTCAGTTGCAGAAAATTTGCTGGTAGAGGAGGAACAAATACCTGATCTTTGACATACCCCCACAGGAAGAAGTCACACGGTGTTAAGTCTGGTGACCTTGGTGGCCAGGATAAGAGCATCTGATCATGTTCCATTCCACGTCCAATCCATCGTCTTGGAAGTTATTGATTTAAAAATGCTCTAACATGCAGTTCCCTGCTGCCTCTTGTAGTCGATTTCTTAAGACTACGGAGATAAACATCCCTGATCCGATTCACGTCTGCTTCTGTCACGCGGGGACGGCCAAGGCTTTTCCCTTTACACAAGCAACCGGTATTCACGAATTGCGCATACCATCTGCGAATAGAATTGTCGGAGGGAGGGCTTTTCCCGAACGTCGTAGGAAAATGGCGCTGGACTCTGGTAACGGACCGGTTTGATGAAATTCGAGAGTACAAACGCCTTCTCTTTACCGCTGACCGCCATTTTGTCAAATACTGCTGTTACTGCCATCTGATGGTTATTCATGGTACTAAATCGATGTAGAACAAAACTTGGAGAGTTAGTGTAACAGTTACTGCAACAATAACAATGGTATGTTGTCCACTGTTTCTACAAAAAATTCACGAAACCCCGACAATCATTTTGAATAACCCTGTATAGTTTTCGGGGACCCTTGACGGCTGTTTAGGGGCCCCGGGTTTTGTTTCTGACACCAACGGGCTGAAAATAGTCTTTGTCTCGTCGTTGTAGGCCGTAGTATGATAATAATAATTATAATAATAATATAACAATACAGGGATAGGGATATAATAGACCTTCCGTACCACACTAGCACGTGTAAATCGCGTGAAAAAGATCTAGAGTACCCCTTGACCCCCTTAAGCGCATTATATGTATTGATGAATTTTACAGCTTAATTTGGTTCCGTTATAACCTTATGGCCGTTTGCAAACTATCTCAGTAATGTAATAACTGGAATTGTATTGCGTCTTATTACAGCAATAGATGGACCTGTGAGTTTCTGTTGCCATGGTTACCGGCTTGCTTTCTTTCATTATTGTATTAAATGAAATTAATTTTCTGGGAATATCTCAAAAACTGTTGGTTTTAGGGCCTTAAAATGTTTCTCACATTGAGGGGCTGAAAATGAGCTTTGTCTCGCTCTTCTACGCCTATTTCAGCAAGTATTTTAAGGGGGTAGGTCCCCTTTTATGAGAGGTACATAGAAGAGTTCCATCAATGATTAGTGTCATGCCTCTGAAGGAGATCTGTACCTAATTTTACGTTGATCCACCCAGCCGTTCTCGAGTTATAAGGGAACAAAATTGTCCACAGACAGACAAACAAACGGAAGACATACAGACAGACCAAAAAAATATTTTCGCGCGTATCCGTCATAAAACAGTCTGAGACGCGTAAATAACGCAAATTTTCGTAGAAATTCAGAAAAACAGACACAGAGATACAGTATAATCATACATATACTCGCACCCTTGTACACGGAGTTGAATGTGCAAACCTCTGAAATAAAACAACAACAATAGCGTTTTATTGGCTGTGCCAGTTGTTCCTAATCTGTACGGGCTGCGCCGCGACGACTTTATTGTAGTTTGCCCACTCAGCGGACATAAGTAATGAATTGACAACATCCACAGGTTAAATATTAATTTTTGTACAGAAACGAAGTTCTAGAGCAGGGGTCCCATTACCATTTTTTCTCGGACCCCCTAAAGCGATCGTAATGTAAGCGCGGACCCCCTGCTCCAAAATAGTTTAAGTCAAGACTTAAAATATTTAAATTCCTAATGGGAACCTCTGCCTTGGAGTACTGTGCTGTATTATTTGTATGTTAATATTTATTTATTTAATCCTATTACATCATAATAGTAATAGTAATAGTGTTACAGACATAAATATAACAATGCAGTAGTTGGGGGAAAAAGGAAGGAACAAGTCATATTTATTATCATTTCGTTAACAGCGTTAATGTGTAAAAGAGGACGGCGTTCAATGAGACGAACGTAACCTATTGTTTCCCGAAATTCTTTCTCGAAGGTCTGGTTGCAATTTCGAAATGTTCACCCTTAAATCAGGCCCAAAATCTAGTCTATTTCTAGCCCATTTTCATTTATGAAAAAAAAAAAGGGCTTATGAGATCACCTTTTGTTCGTGTGTCTGTCTGTGTGTGCGTGTGTGATGGTGTGTGTGTGTCTCCCCCTAATAACTTCTAAACGGTTGGAGCAATTTCAATGAAACTCGGTAAGTTAATAGCATTATTCCGGACGACCCCGACCGTAACATTCATATTTTGTTACGTCTCACCAATCCAACATGGCGGCTGTGCGAAATATTTCACCAGCATTCAATATCTCCGAAACTATTACCGATATCACCCTGGAATATTTTACGGAGATAAAGGGAACTACTAAAAGTTCACCTATGTGACTTTTGAAAACCTGGTAACTACAAAACCAACATGGCGGCCAAGCGAAATTGCGACTTTGAAATAGACGTTTCTCGTGATTTAACCAACCAAACGCAATAAAACTTGGTACAGTGTATGTTTATACACATTGTAATGCACTAACATCTAACTTCGTTCAATTGTTTACATAACCTCAAGATGGCGGCTGTGCGAATTATTTCACCGGCATTCTATATCTCTGAAACTATCAGCGGTATCACCCTGAAATTTTGTACGGAGATAAAAAGCACTACTGCAAGTTCATCTATATAACTTTCAAAATTTGGTTAACTACAAGACGAATATGGCGGCCAAGCGAATTTGAAAATTTTAAATAGACCTTTCTCGCGATTTAATGATCCAAACGCAATGAAACTTGGTACAGAAAATATTTATACACGTTGTGATTCACAGGTATCTAATTTAGTTCAATTGTTTACATAACCTCAAGATGGCGGCTGTGCGAGTTTTAAAATTAAGATTTTATTTCTTGTGTCGTAATCATGCGATCGAAGTGAAAGTTTGAATAATGAACCTACGGAATAAGTTTTCTTTAATGGTACATGACTCTATGGCCTATACATAGTCTATAACAATCCAACATGGCGACCATCATTAATATTTAAATGGATCTCAATATCTACGAATCTATTACAGCAATCAAACTGAATGTCTTAATGTTCATAAGGGCTATGAACATAAGTTCACCTATAGGACTTTCAATAACCTGGTGATAACAAATCCAACATGGCGGTGACGCGAAGTATAAATATTCACATGGCCGTTTCTCGCAATTTAACCATCCGAGTGCAGTGACACTTGGTATAGTAAATCCTTATACGAATGGTAATCCACTGGCATCTATTTTTTTCAATTATTTCCATAACCACAAGATGGCAGCTATGCGAAATTTTAAAAACTCGTTTTTTTCTTCCTGTGTCCTAATTATGCGATTGAAGCTTGAATACTACACGTACACAATAATCTTCATGTAACAGTACATAACTCTTAGACCTACAGACATAAAAATCCAACATGGCGACCATCCGAAATATTTAGTCGGTTCTCAATATCTACGAATCTATTACAGCTACCAAACTGAAATTTTGTATGTTGATAGAGGCAATTAACATAAGTAGGATATATGAAAATAGGCTGTATAGTTCTTCACGGAACTACTTGTTATATTTGCTTTTCATTACATTCACTGTAGAAAAGTTGTTGCGAACAGAATAATAATTTTTATTGCCTTATCTATGATTACCATGTACTCCTTTCGAGCTGCCACCCAGAAGTCTGCTATCATTCTTTTAATTTTCATTTCACCACTTGAGGTCCGTTCAACGAGTTGGTCTTGTTTCTCTTCTGATAGTAGCTGAAAATTTTCAAATTTGGGATTGGAGCTGAATGGGTCTCGAATCCAGCAGTTATCGCCATCGGGCTCGGGAAAATAATCCTGAAATCTGGTTGCAAGACTACGAAGATATTCGGTTATATTTTCTTTTACCTCGCAAGGCAAACCTTCGTTAGATGACTGTAGAAACTTTTTTTTTTTGTGTGGAGAAATGGGCATGTGAGCCATTTTGGACCCTTGCTGCCCTAATATTAACTTTAACCTTAATATTAGGGCAATCGCAACTGATCTTGTCTTCAGCGCTGAAGATATCAACTTGGTCACTTTGCAAACTCAAATTCAAAACATTCGAGAAATCAAACACGTCAGCAAAGTAAACAGTTCTGCAATGCCAAGAAAATTCATTGAGAAAATACTCATGTATCGTCCCTAGAAGAAACATCCGTACCTCATCTTTCAGCTCGAAAAACCTCGACAAGATCATGCCCCTTGAAAGCCATTGCACTTCAGTATGAACAAACCTCTACAAGATCCTGCCCGTTGAAAGCCATTGCACTTCAATATGAATGAGAAGCTGCTCATGCTCGCTACCCATGTTTTGTTGAGCAATGCAAATAACCTGCATATTAAGGAGCTGGTTCGGTCAGTGTTTATTGTATTCACCACTTCATTAAGGGTGCTCTGCAGCAGTTCAGGCAGTCTTTTGGCTACTAATGCTTCCCGGTCAATACAGCAATGTGTCCACTTCATAATTGGAGCTACTTTTTTCACTTCAGCTTGAAGGCCCTTCCTGCATCCAGATATAGCTTTCGCGCCATCTATAGACAGACCCACCTATTTCTTCCAGGCGATATCATGTTTATTACAATAATCGTTCAGAGCTGCGAAAATATCGTCCGCTGTCGTGTGTACTAGCTCACAGGAGAAAAGAAAATTTCCATATATTTCGTCATGACATAAAAAGAAGTACAAAAGGCAACATTATGACCTTTTTGATATGTCTGTACTCTCATCTAACTGCAGAGCGAACATGTCACACATGTGGAGCCTTGCCAACAACGTCTCTTTTCAATTTTGCTTGGCATATCTGTAATTCGCCTTTGCACAGTATTGTTAGATAGCGGGACGGTACTTACAAGCTTTGCGGCAGCATCGCCCAGCATTCTCTTGCACAAAATAATTGGTGAAGGTAGAATGAGCTCTTCAGCAATGCGACAAGCTGAGATACTTCGTAGGATGCAAGCGTTGCATTTTCAGTCACATTTGCACAAGAACTTTCGGTACCGTAATTACTTTCTGGCATGATTTCAGTTCGAAGAATTCAATGGATTTACATTAAGTGCTCCGAGTGTTTGGTATCCAGAGACCTCCGGAGGTTTGCAGGTTTCATACTCTCGTTGGCAAGGGTTTCAAAGCATAGGCCTATCACGCATTGAGTCCTAGGACAACATTCAGGTCCACAATACGTAAAGCCAATTTCCAAATATTTTGATGTCGTATTTCCTACTTTTCGCAGTAGGCACTCTTTGAATGGCTAGGCTCAAGAGAGGCAGCAGGCGGCCCATTCACTTCTATATTTATTATTCCAGATTCATCTTCGTCACTTTCCGTAGCAATGGGCCTACTTCGTTTTTAAGATCCACTCTTCAACCAACGATCCATATTCAATGGACTTTTAACAATTAAAACAATCAAAAGTTTCAACTTTCAAAACTCATGTAAATATGTAAACACACAAAATGTCTGCGGAGCAGAACTCAAGAGATAAAGGAAACTTAAAAAGCTCAAATTACGCTGCGCCACATAGGCTATGCTGTGGTTGGCAAGGCGTAATTATTATTTTAAGGAACTCTTTGTACTTTCTCCGTTTTCTATTTTCATTTTTGCGTTATTTCTTGACGACTCTTCGCGGAGCCCCTGACCAACCTACACCTACACCTACACGGTCCTCTGTTCTCGAGGATAGTGCTATTTCTGTTGTCATTTAAAGGACGGAAGAAATGGAGGATGAGAACGTTAATCTCGTGATCATGAGCCACGAGTCCTTCTTCTTACGGTAAATCCCGAAGGTCCTGGCATGATATTTGACCTTGAAAATTTAGCATGAATTACCACAAGTCGAACACTGTTTGTCTTGCTGAGAAGCAAGCAGCTTGACCACTGCACCATCACGCCCTTCTGTTACCATTTTATTATCTTATATTTCCAGTGAGGAAGTCGGTTAATTAATATTAATGAATACACAGTGAATGCACACTACTCGTAGCACTCTTTGTCTCTTACGTGTTATGGAGTAAATCACCGTATTTCACGGTCATCTCTGCCATGATGTCACTTCTGATATGTGATCAGCGGGGGAAGAGAGACGAATATCTCGATACTTTGAGAACCACTGGGCTATGTAATTCGAATGGAAAACGTCTGTGTGCTTGGCAATGAAATGAGGTACGTCAGAAAAACTTTACTCATCCGATATTTCAAATAAAAACTCTGCCACCGTCAATAAAATGTCCTCACATTAATATGCCCCTATTGGCCGTTCTGTTGATAAGTGAAATTAAATTAAATTTTGTAGAAATTTGTTTCCATAGGTCAACAGAACAGAATAACGGAAAGTCTCACGGCGTAACTAATAAACAGCCATTGTTTGGATCGGCTCCAACCACACATTTTAAAACACAATTGAAATTGTGTTCATAAACGCCGACTGCATGGAGCCTGAAATTATAAGGAGACACACCCAGTAGGAAAAACGTGTATTACCATGCTCTTCAATAACACACCACAAAGCAGAATAACGATTCCAAACGATTCCAAGAAGCGGAGATCGAATCCTAGAACTTTGGAAGGGGTTTCGATACATACATCTATGGCACAGAATCTGACCCTGAATGTTCTGAAGTGTGTCCTTTGTTTCTGTAAATTCATTTTTTAGGATTGTGATATCTTGGTTATCAGACCCGTGGCCAGTGTTGAATTTATCCACAGGCCTGCAAAAAAGAAAAAAAATCTGCGGTAAAAATTAAAATTGGCTCCATTCCTTGATCTTAGCTAGATACGACGGAAATTCCTCTTCTAACCATAAAAGTCTCTCGTCACTCATGTCAAAGAAATGCATTTTATCGCAATACTGACTAAGGTTTGTACTAAGTTTACTTACATCGTGAATTCCCAACCATTTCTTAATTACTTTCAAAAAAGTAATAATAGTTGCACTCCAGTTCTGAAAGGCTTGTGCTTTAAAATGAGAAGAATTATCCTTCAAGCATTTCAAAGCAGTTATGACTTCCGTAGAAAATACTTCCTTTGCCCTTTTTACGTTCATTTTCTCAAAGTTGGTCGTTGCAACATGCTTTCTCGTAAGGAAGGGGACGGGTTTGATTATTTCCTTGGACTGCAGTTAATATACATTTTCTACATATTCTCCAATTATTTCTTCATGTCCATTTGTCATGGTCTTTTATATGAGACTGTTTCTTACATTCTTTAAAATGTGACACTGATCAAAAGCCAGAAATAAAGGTCTGTTTTGATTTTCAGAATGGCATATCTGTGGCTTTATTTCTTTTCCACTCGACAGTCTTCTCATCATATTTATATTAGTTTTATGATTGTCAGTAACTAATCTTAAAATCATAAAGCCACAAGTTTCCATCTCTTTTATTACTGACAGAGTTAGAGTGTAAAGTTCCAATCCCGAAAGTCTTTTAGAGAAGAAATATGCCGCAGGAATTCTGTAGCTGGTAGATAAGCCACATATCAGGAAGCACAGTAAGTTGTTTGCAAGACCGTCCGATTTTCTTTTGCAACTGATTGCAACTAATTAGAGAGCAAATTTTTTTGACTTCGTTCAGTTTTTCAGACTTTAGCAGAAGCCTGTTTGTCACTAAATCTGTTACTCCTGTTTCACATGAAGCGTCCCCTATGTAACGGCTCAGTGTGCTCTTCGATGGTAATTTAAATAAATTAATTCTGGCGAAATTGTATCCCTTAGGTGAAATGAATTCCCATATTACACATTGCTTTACTGAATCTTCTGTCCATCTGCGTGATTTCTTGTTATAGTTTACAATTTGCTCTAAAACGAATGAACATTTGGAATAGGGAGGGTCACGCTCGTTAATATTTAGTATAGATTTTAAAGATGCATGGTATTGATTATCATACTGGTGTAGTTGTCTCTTTTGGGATTTTAGTTCCATTTCCAATGTTTTAATTTTATTATTGGCACGCCACAGTTTTGCTCTAAGTGAAGACAAAAGTCTTCCAGCGTCAGCGAATTTATTACGTGCGTGACTATCTGTCTGAACTTCAACAGACTTGTTACCATAACCTCGCAATCCAGAAACTTGGTCATCGTAAGGGATATCAACTGATTCAACTCCATCAGTTTAATAGGTCACGTTGTCTATGGGCGTGACGTCATTACTAACGTGAAAATTTCCCACGGTATCGTTATCTCGCTTTCTTTTCTTGCCATGGTTTCCGTCATGTTTCATGAGTTGTCTTCTCTCTAATTTGGTTTAGGTACTTTATGTGCAGGATAATCTTCGAATACCATTGGGAAGACACTGTCCTTCAATTTCATTATTTTCAGCCCTGGGCTATAATCAGACTAAAGAAAATGCCGCCCACATACGTCAGAAGTTCGTGACTCAAAAGTCGGTGAAAATTTGTCTCGAGAAATATTTTTAAGCCACTTTTGTCTTAATTCTGCATCACACGGGAATTCATGAAACGAAATGCCTTTTAATTTCCCTCTCTTACTCTTGAAGTATGAAACACAGCAGTATACCATCGTGGCTAACAATCACCTACGACAATTAAAAGTATTACTTCTCTTCGACATTATTATCAGCTATCACAATACAGAATCCCGATTCATGTTATAGAGACAATACATAACAAGATAATACGTCGTCACAATATAAATTGGTATTTAAATTAAATGAACATACATAATCTGAAGAGCCAAGGGGTTTACACCAAGCAGATGAAGGAAGAACTCCGGAGGCTAGAAATTACAGATGACGACTGTCGAGACAGAAAACAGTTCAGGGAAATTCTTTCCAACATAAAGGTCCTTCTAGGAGAAAAGAAGGTACGCAGGGGAGGAAGGTGGACAGCAGAGAGAAAGGCACAACACTCTGAAAGAATGAAGGAAGTGTGAAGGAAGAGAAAGGAAGAAAGAACTATGAGAAGGAAATGAAATGATATTTGCGTGGTCCTTAGTTTTGGCCGGTTCGCATAATGTAATGTAAAATAATGTAAACATACCTGTCTGTATATTCCATAGGCATGCCAAAATTATGGAGACGTAGTGAAAATGCTGTAACTACTGTAAGTAATAAAAAAATATCAACACTTAGTGAACACCACTGCACTTCTGATACACAACTCAACTGACAAATAACAAAGGTGTAAGATATTAAAATTAGAGACGTAAGCGAATATTGCGCTCTTGTACAAGCTCACAATCGGTTCAACCTAGCAGCGCTCCTGTCGTGAAGATCGTCATTAGGCGATGTTCGTTGCTTAGCGCACAACTCGCGCTGAAAGGGAAGGCGTTAGAGCATAGCAGACGGCGATGATCGTGATGAACAACTGGTGTAGGAAATAATTTTTCCATTAAGGTAGCTCCCTCTTTCATCTCCTGGGGTCGATAACCTAGATGTTAGGTCCATTGAAACAATAATTATCATCATCATTATCTTTCATCTCCCTATCTTATTCACATCCAGCCTTCTTCCAAATTCATTGCTCTACAGCCGACAAGAGCTAAACTATTCTCATTTCTAGCTGAAACACTGGCTATTTCGTTGTACGTGCTCCGCGATTGGAATAAGTAGTTAAACGTTCAGTTTAAAACGCTTCCTAAGAAACACACGACCTAAAAACTGAAAGTTTTCATTTGAGATCAATTCAATCGTAAAAATCGATTTTTGGACATGCACATTATTTCATTTCTTCACTTTAATGATCATCATTCACGGAGGGCAATTCAATTCTTATTCTCCCTCTACCATTATTAGTTCAGAATATTCAAATATGTGGATTTTGACACCTGTTATTGGGCATGTACGTGCGTGCTCAATATTTTAAATTTAAGGTGAGATCCGACCCCAAATCTATTAAAAATCTCTCTATATATACAGGGTGTTACAAAAAGGTACTGCCAAACTTTCAGGAAACATTCCTCACGCACTAAGAAAGAAAATATGATATGTGGACATGTGTCCGGAGACGCTTAATTTCCATGTTAGAGCTCATTTTATTACTTCTCTTCAAATCACATTAATCATGGAATGGAAACACAGAGCAACAGAACGTACCAGCGTGACTTCAAACACTTTGTTACAGGAAATGTTCAAAATGTCCTCCGTTAGCGAGGATACATGCATCCACCCTCCGTCGCATAGAATCCCTGATGCGCTGATGCAGCCCTGGAGAATGGCGTATTGTATCACAGCCGTCCACAATACGAGCACGAAGAGTCTCTACATTTGGTACCGGGGTTGCGTAGACAAGAGCTTTCAAATGCCCCCATAAATGAAAGTCAAGAGGGTTGAGGTCAGGAGAGCGTGGAGGCCATGGAATTGGTCTGCCTCTACCAATCCATCGGTCACCGAATCTGTTGTTGAGAAGCGTACGAACACTTCGACTGAAATGTGCAGGAGCTCCATCGTGCATGAACCACATGTTGTGTCTTACTTGTAAAGGCACATGTTCGAGCAGCACAGGTAGAGTATCCCGTATGAAATCATGATAACGTGCTCCATTGAGCGTAGGTGGAAGAACATGGGGCCCAATCAAGACATCACCAACAATTCCTGCCCAAACGTTCACAGAAAATCTGTGTTGATGACGTGATTGCACAATTGCGTGCGGATTCTCGTCAGCCCACACATGTTGATTGTGAAAATGTACAATTTGATCACGTTGGAATGACGCCTCATCCGTAAAGAGAACATTTGCACTGAAATGAGGATTGACACATTGTTGGATGAACCATTCGCAGAAGTGTACCCGTGGAGGCCAATCAGCTGCTGATAGTGCCTGCACACGCTGTACATGGTACGGGAACAACAGGTTCTCCCGTAGCACTCTCCATACAGTGACGTGGTCAACGTTACCTTGTACAGCAGCAACTTCTCTGACGCTGACATGAGGGTTATCGTCAACTGCACGAAGAATTGCCTCGTCCATTGCAGGTGTCCTCGTCGTTCTAGGTCTTCCCCAGTCGCGAGTCATAGGCTGGAATGTTCCGTGCTCCCTAAGACGCCGATCAATTGCTTCGAAAGTCTTCCTGTCGGGACACCTTCGTTCTGGAAATCTGTCTCGATACAAACGTACCGCGCCACGGCTATTGCCTCGTGCTAATCCATACATCAAATGGGCATCTGCCAACTCCGCATTTGTAAACATTGCACTGACTGCAAAACCACGTTCGTGATGAACACTAACCAGTTGATGCTACGTACTTTTGTGCTTGATGCTCGTACTGTAGAGCAATGAGTCGCATGTCAACACAAGCACTGACGTCAACATTACCTTCCTTCAAATGGGCCAACTGGCGGTGAATCGAGGAAGTACAGTACATACTAACGAAACTAAAATGAGCTCTAACATTACGTCAACATTACCTTCCTTCAAATGGGCCAACTGGCGGTGAATCGAGGAAGTACAGTACATACTAACGAAACTAAAATGAGCTCTAACATGGAAATTAGGCGTTTCCGGACACATGTCCACATAACATATTTTATTTCTTTGTGTGTGAGGAATGTTTCCTGAAAGTTTGGCCGTACCTTTTTGTAACACCCTGTATAAATGATAGTTTGTCTGGTTTTTTTTCAGAATTTCCACGGAAATTTGCGATATTTGCGCGTTTCAGACTGTTTTATGACGGATGCGCGCAAAAATAATGTTTTTGTCTGTCTGTATGCCTGTCTGTTTGTCTGTGGACAATTTTTTGTGTCCTTATAACTCGAGAACGGCTGAGTGGATCAACGTAAAATTTGATACAGATATCCCTCAGAGGCACGACACTAATCATTGATGTAACTCTTCTCCTTACCTCTCATAAAAGGGGGACTACCCTCTTAAAATAGATGCTGAAATGGGCGTAGAAGGGTGAGAAAAAGCTCATTTTCACCCCCTCAATGTGAGAAACGAATCTCGAACCACATTTTAAGGTCCTAAAACCAACAGTTTTTGAGATATTCCCAGAAAACTAATTTCACTTAATAAACTATGAAAGAATGCAAGCCGGTAACCATGGCAACACTATCTCAGAAGTCCATCTATTGCTGAAAGACGCAATGCCATTCCATTCATTACATTACTGTGAAGGTTTGCAAATGGCTATAAGGTTATAACGGATCCAAATTAACCTGAAATATTCATCAATACATATAATTCGCTTAAGGGGGTCAAGGGGTACTCTAGAATTTTTTTCACGCGATTTACACGTGCGGGTATGGTACGGAAGGTCTATTATATCCCTATCCTTATATTGTTATATGTTTAGCCTACTTTTCACATTTTGCAAAAACGAGGAAAAAGTAGACTTATGAGATCGGGCAAATGTGTGTCTGTCTGTCTGTCTGTCCTTCTGTCTGTCTGTCTGTCTGGCTGTGTGTGTGTCCCCCCCCCCTATCAACTCCTAAACGGCTGGAGCAATCGAAACAAAATTTGGTAGGAGTAAAGATCTATACCTGAATATCTCACGGCCATATTTGAAAATGATGTCAGTGCTACCAACTGCTGAAAAATCGCAATTGAATTTTGAGCTCCATGTTGGATATCTTGGAAGGTATGAATGGGAGCTATTTCAAAATTGGCACACGTATAGATAATAATATTGCAGTTTAATTTCCAGGAGGCCATACATGGCAGTGTTGCCAAAATGATTATAAGCTTGCTGATAGGTCCAATTTTTAAATGCATATAACTTCTACACTATCAATTGCAATTCAACCAAATTTCGTATGTACTATGTGTACATACACAGATATGAATGAGCATATTCTTAGAGACACCAGGGCTGCCAACTGTTAATAAATGCACTCCCTACTGTTTTTATCCAAATACCAATATATCAGAAAGTATGCAAGCAGACAGCTTTAAACTATGCACACGCATAGTACCTGACATTCTATATTAATTTGGGGTAACTTATATACGTCAGTGCTACCAACATGATTCTAAGCCTGCTGAGAGGTCCAACTTTAAATACACGTAACTTCTATACTATCATTTGGATTTCAACCAAATTTCGTGTGTGTTATGTGTACCATAACAGATATGACTATGCGTATATTTAGGAGCAACCGGGGCTGCCAACTGTTAATAAATACTGTCTTTATTTTTGTTACCCTAATATCAATATATCAGAAAGTATGCAAGCCAATAGCTCTAAAATTTGCGCACGTATAGTACCTGGCATTCTAGATTAATTTGGAGTAACTAATATAGGCCTACGCCAGTGCTGCCAGCATGATTCTAAGCCTGCTGATAGGTCCAAATTTAAAATGCATGTAACTTCTCTACTAACTAATGGATTTCATTCTAAATTGACACAACAATAGATCATATTATTTCAGATTATTTCTGACCAATACATGTATGTCATTGATGCCAACATGATTTTACGCACACTGTTAGATGCAATGTTTAACTGCATGGAAAGTCCATGCTATCCATTGGACTTCAACCAAATTTTGTATTCTGTACCTTAAGAAATGGAACTAAGAATATACTCAGTCACCAGGGCTGCCAACTGTAGTTCTCTATTAGGCTGCATTATGCAAGGTATACAGTATTTCGAACTAATTATAAATTTCGATATTACAAACTTAATTTCGTCATTATTCTAGATAGATCCATTTAGATTAATCATTGGCATGAATCTTAAATTTTAAGAAAAGTAGGCTCTTTAGTTCGTCACAGAACTTCTTGTTATTATTATATGTTGGCATGTCAAGGAACCCATTTGAATTCAGTAGGCCGTGTTCATAATGGCAAAATTAATCTCGGGAGTTTCCGCCAACACAAAGTTCCTCATTTCTCTACTAGAAAGTGCTATAGTGTTCAAGGAGCTTGGATATCTAACCCCCTTGACTTTCATAGTGATTCAAGGAACAACGAAATTCGACATGCAAGCTACCCTCTGGGTGTCAAATTACAAAAGCTTGCACCTGGCACCCGAGGCCATACGATATTATTGTTATCCTTATATTTAAAACACTAAGGCGTTTTTTGTACACACGCGATTGTGAAAACGACTTAACCGATTGACTTCGTAAGGCATTCTAATGAAAGCTCTTGGCATGCAGATTTGCAGTGTGTCTTTAAAAGGAAAATATATGTTACGGTATATTTTTAAATGTTTAAAGAAGAATGTAATATATTTGGCAATTGTGCGTGCGCACAATAGCGTTTCTTCATGAGAGAAATGGCGGATAAATGATCCACCGTATCGTAGTGTGATGATTGTTGATGAGAATTGAAAAGGGAAATATCGCTTATGTTGTATCCCGATATATACTGGAATAGAATCATGAAATAAGGGAAATATTGAAGAACTGTAACTGGCAGTTGAGTGCGTTTGTTGTTTACGTCACTTAACATTGCACTCCAATTTCGTTGTCTGGGTGGCTCAGCGGCTAACATTGTGGACAACGAAATTGATTATGCATCGTCAAAGGAGTTTTATTCCCACCTCTGACATGTAATTTTATTTCCCAATTATTCAATCTTGCAATTGGTATTACATTGTCTAAACATATGTTACGTTTATTATTCCCGTAAGGTAAGGAATTCTCCATGATTTACGTTGCCATATACTTTTAAATTATTAAATAAAAATGGCCGCAATCCCTTTCGCCATGAGGGAAAATTGGCAAACATAATTCTTTTGATGGACCCAGACATCGTGGTCACTCAGCCCCGTCTACTTTGGTGTGTGAGTGTAGGCTAAACCTTTCTCTGATAACCTGTGTTAATGTGATGGCTGTGTTGATGTGTGCATTTGTAATTAATATGGGGAATGGGGAGTTGACGACCGAGGCTTTGAGTAGGAACTATCCCGGTATTTGCCTGGAGTGGAAGTGGGAAACCACGGAAAACCACATCCAAGATTGTTGAGAAGGGAATCAAACTTTGCTCTTCTTAGGTTTGCCTCAAGAGTGCGCCCCGTTCCAGCCCTCAGACCAGAATTAAATTTCTTGGCAGAGCAGGGATCGAACCAGGAATCCGGGGCGATAGCTCAGAATGTAGCCTTAAGAGTGGGCTTCCCTGTATTAATACGATCTTTGACAAGCACTGAACATATAATTCTAAAACTCCCTCCATTACGGTGGCTGGCGAAGTGAGTCTATGCTCATTCCAGTGGTGGCGAAGTGATTCTATGCTCCCTTGCATAATTTACTGTCATGGAAATGCAAAGTATTGTACCTTCAACAGGTGATGGAAATTGTTTATTTAGAGCAGTTTCATTCTGTGTATTTCAAAATGAAGATCGTCATCCTGAGTTGCGTTAGCAAGCAAATTGTGAAAATTGCAAGGATTTTATTATTGGTGATCAGTCTCATCGCATCCTCATCAGCAACCAACTTGAGAATGGAAGTCTCTGAACTTCATTGTATAAGTGAATATTATTGTTTATTGATTATTTGTTTAGAGTACATAACAATGAGTCTAACCACGCAGTTGATTTTGGCAATGGAAGTAAGTTATTATTTGCCATTTAATATTTGGCGGCTGCGTTGATCCAGGCCACTATAGTGTTATATAATATTACTTTAATTTGGGGAGAAATGCTGCTATAAATAAACCCATACAATATTCACAATTTCTGCGATTTATCTTTAATAATAATAAATAAACCCATTTTACGAAATAGAACATTAGCCGCAAAAAAGTGGGAAATCGGAGAAAAATATGAAGCCACTTTTAAAATCCAATATAAATACGGTATTTCAGAAACAATTCCAGATACTATGCCGTTACAGTTCCTTGACGAACAAATGTAAACATTGTTCTGCACTGTATTTCTCTTGAGAGAAATCTACACTTGGTTACTTTGACCTTTGCTGATGTAATGGTAAAATTAATCTGACTAAATATAACATATTTGACAGGCTGCAACAATTTTTTTTTCACTGGAGATGATATCTCAAGAAATTTCAGAGAGACTAATCGGCAGTACAATGCTATGTCCTTCATTTCATTTGGTGCCAATGTTACTGTGCCACACGCATACGGTCCACATTATTTTAAAATATATGGAGGTGCACATCATCGCATTTCTTCGTTATATTCCAAAATTATATGCGACGGTTTGTGGCCAGTTGTATTAGACTCCTCAGAGTTCTTGAATTCCTTGGAACGAAATGACTTGCCTCCACATACTCCAAACGCTTGATCCGTTATGCTGCTTAGAAATCTGAACGTTTCCCAAGGGCTCCTAAATGCAACCATAATGCTTGGATTTGGAAATAATAAGTGCAGTTAAAATTAGGCAGAGAGGTCTAATCCTTCGACTTGATTTAACACCATCCGATAAAACACTATCATTTTCTTTTAAGAGGCAATATTTTCCAATTTATTTGGCATACTCTATCACAATCAATAAAGCTCAAGGAGAAACTCTGGAATGTATAGGTCTCAATTTGCCTCATCAATTTTTCAGTCATGGCCATCAGTATTTTGCAATGTTGAGAATGCAATCTTTTGACGCCCTTATTATAGTTTCAATAGAGCCAAAAATAATCGTACAAAGAATGTACAGTAGGCCTATATAAGAAAATTCTTCAGTAAACATTTTTCTATTGACCGTCATTTTTGACGGGTTTCAACTAGTTTATTATTATTATTATTATTATTATTATTATTATTATTATTATTATTATTATTATTATTATTATTATTATTACTATTATTATCATCATTATTTTGGCGTACAACGACGAGACAAAGCTCATTTTCAGCCCCTTGGTGTCAGAAACAAAACTCGGGGCCCCTAAAGAGTCGTAAATGGTCCCCGAAAAATAAATTTTAAGGCTCTAAAACCAACAGTTTCTTAGATATTCCCAGAAAACTAATTTCATTTCATAAACTAATGAAGGAATGCAAGCCAGCAACCACGACAACAGTATTCACGAGGTGACATCCAACTTTACATCTATTTCTGCAAGAAGTAATGCCACTCCATTTATTACATTTCTGTGAAAGTTTGCAAATGGCTATAAGGTTATCACGGAACCAACTAAAACTGTAAAATTCGTCAATGCGCTTAAGGGGTTCAAGGAGTACCCTAGATATTTTTCACACGACTTACACGTGCGATATGTCGTACAGAAGGTCAATTATATCTACAAACACCAACATTGTTTTCAAATATTCCTGATTTGAAATAGTAGACTATTTTTTGCTGCTTTTAGGAATTTGGGCCATTGGAGGCTAAAAACCTGAATTTTCATTTTTTTTTTCATTTTTTATAAAAGGGGTCTTCCTGTGGTTGGGCACTTGACACAACGGTTAGGGTCAGTTTGTATGTGACGTGTATTGCGATTCGTCTATGAGGTTTTCAATTTTATTTTCACGTCAGGAAGAACACGTTAGGTAAATTTATTTCGAGAGCACATTTTAACTAATCATTTTTCATTGTCGACAAACAAGTTCCAAGCCCCTAACCTTTGCAACAGTAGCTCAATTGAAAACGTCTGATTATTAATACCGAAGACCGTTCGAAGAATGGGTACTTCTGCTAGTATTCATATATATGGACTTTTATGAACATTTTGCTATGTTTTTAATATATCCCTTCATGTCTACATTTAATAGTATTTTTTTTTTCTTAGCTCACCATCTTTCAAGATTATATTTACATCTCAGAAACTACTGTGTATTATGATCTAGAAGGATGTGGTTTTGCTTGCTAGCTTCTCTTTGTAATTATATCTCGCATATTGACTGCAGTGATTGTAATTGGCATTTATTTCCAAGCCGGTAAGGCATTGTTCTGTAAACAAGGTCTGGTATAAAACTAGATAGTTCGTAGTTTACTAGGCTGTGTCCCAAAGCTACACTTTCTGCCGTAGTGGACTAAATTAGTCGATTAATATTCCGGATGTGACGTCACAAGTCATGATCCAAAGCTGCTCAGCACGTAACAATCAAATCTGTAGGTATTACCTATAGTTCAATAAGCTAGTGAACGAAAGTGCTTGCTTGATTGAAAACTTGCACAAGGACTTTAAAGATGTGCTTTAACTAGTCTTTGTCTTCGACTTTTACTCGAAGCAAAAATGGATACCTCATAAAGGAAAGTTAATGACCTGAAAGAAAGAAATGGTGTAACCTTCAGTGTTACAGTTGAAGTGGTGTTGTTTAAACACTACAATTCCCTCCCGCAAGAAAATCAAGAAAAGATGTAGGCCTACCTCATATCCCAAAAAGTGTGAGTTCTCCATTCAGGATCAATTAACTAAAGAGACCCAGATGTGTCATTGGTTGAAATTTAGGTGTAAAATATTGAATAGTTTTACAAAGTGTGATAAGTTTTCATTGTCGGTAGAGGGAGTCTAATTTTCACATTAAGCCGTCTGATAACCGCATGGTTGCCTCCAGAGAAGCAGGCAGAAGTTCGATCTAAGAATATAGTTCTGTATCACCAGTTTATACTCCAAGATACTGGGTTCTTTCCGGGATTTACATTAACGGTATTTTTTTTTGTTCCAGAGAAATAAATATTTCAAATCCCATTTTCTTAAGGCTAGTAGTATTTCAGAAACAATCACCAATATCAAGCGACTTCGGTGGCGTAGTTGGTAGCATGCTGAGCATCTATGCCCAAGATCGCGGGTTCAAACCCGGTCGAAGTCGTCTGATTTTTTAGCAGCGTTAAAAATCCCTCATTACCTTCCTTCAGAGGGGAAGTAAAGCTGGCGGTCCCATGTCATAGATTTATGGAATGAAAATGAACCTTCAACTAACTACACTTGTTGAAGCTAAAATCTGTAGGTTAGTTTGGTAACGCTATATTAGTTCCCACGTTCGCCGCCAGGTGCTGACTGCGATGGCATGTAGTAGCCACGTCAGCCACTAGGTGTCATGGACGGTAGCATTTGGTAGCAAAAGTAGGAACTACTTCAAAAATGTATCGTCTGCAGTCCTTCTACCTGAATCACAGATAACACACACTAGGCCAATACAGCCATCACAATTAACATCGGTTATCAGACAAATTCTACACGCACCCAAAGTACGCGGGGCCACATGGCTGCGTTGTCGCAGCCCCTAAACTAAGGAACCAACCATCACTAATATCATTTGTGAATCATCTTGTAGGCTATACTCATGGTTAATGTCGAATTGAAATCTCCCATAAATGGTTAATTTATTTTTGCAAATTACGAGATCTTTTTCGGGCATGGTTACTAAAAAAGTAGAAAGGAATTATACTGTGTTGCAAAGATTTTTCTACAGAAACTACAGCATTATGTATTGGGCATCTTACAGAGCTATGCGGTCCACAACGCAGCCTACGAATGTGAGTGGCTAGATGCCATCCAGATCTTCAAAACGTCTGTACGAGTGATTATCATGCGAGCTCAGAAACCTCTTTTGCTCACCGCAGGCAAATTCTACGTCATCTCCCTACACAGCTTTCTAGTGGTAAGTATTATTATTATTATTATTCAAGACCAAACATAGTCTGGCGTACGTAGCAAAAACTACTTTTACGGGCATCATTAATGAATTTACCTACTTACAGCGATGACCGACGGTACTTGGTGGGATTGCATAAGTGAATAAATAGAGTCAACTCTCCGCTAAATCACGGGACCAAGCGGTTTTCCGCCTTGGTAGACGAGTGGACTCGAACCCCTCCGTTGGCCGTCCAGAAATTGTTTTATGCTGTTTCCAATTTTTAACAATTTTTGATGAAATATGTCATCTGTAGGCAGGAACATTTCACACTCAGAAACATTTGAGACGCGATAGAATAAGCTTAACTTCTTAAGAACTTTCATATAGGCGATGTTTATCTTTTAAGCAAATCATGGCTGCCCCTGTAGGTAGGCTTGCCATACGTCCCGTTTTGACCGGTACAGTCCCGGTATTTTGCTCTTGTCCCAGTGTCCAGACCTATTTTATCAATGTCCCAGAAAAAGGCTGTAGGATGTATAAAGTAATGAATTAATGTGTTTAAGAAACTTTTATGAGTTGGTTACTTTCAACAATCAACATCGTTGACTATCGCGCACAGCGTCAAAGAGGCCAGAAGTATTCAAACGAATGACACAAAACAATAGCCCAAACTGCTGATTCAGCGCGTTGCGAGGGTAGTGTAATCTGTGAGCAAACGCTGGAACTACAGTGAGTCCGGGAATGTTCTCCGCAGTGCCTACATGAGTCTGCAAGAGCTAGATACAGTAGTTACGTTGGCAGCACGGCTGCCGCTTGCATCATAACAAACAGACAGTAAATTTTGTACTCACCACAGCCATTCATAACAGATGCTGGAATTGTTGTCCTTGTGATCGAAGACAGACATCAACACATCGACTTAGAGAATCCTGTTTGTTGAGCTAATTTTCATGTTGATTTACTTGGAATACGCAGCATTATATCGGAGATTTCATCAAGTTTTTCGTCTGTTAAAAGCGTAGGCCTGTCTGTTCCTGGTACATCGTGAACTGAGCGAGTCACGCGAAATTTACTTATCAAATCCCGAACGGTATCACGGTTTGGACACTTTGAATTGGTTAACCGCGCCTTAAATCTTAATTTTACATTTTCTGTAAACCGATCGCCTTCGCGAAAAACGTATTCCACCCAAAAAACTCTCTCTTCAGTAGTGAACATTACTGCCTGTAAGCTTGCCACGGGGGTGAGTGGATAGCTTGTCGGTCTACTAACCCCAAGATTGCAGGTTCGCTCTTGGCCATGTTAAGTGATTTTTGAAAGGCGGCAAAAATACGACACTCATGTCATACGATGTTGGCATGTCAAAGAACCCATTTGAATTCAATAGGCCATGTTCATAATGGCAAAATTTATCTCGGGAGTTTCCGCCCACAAAAAGTTCCTCATTTCTCTTCTAGAAAGCGCTATAGTGTTCAAGGAGCTTATATATCTAACCTCCTTGACTTTCATAGTGATTCAAGGAACAACGAAATTTGACATGCAAGCTACCCTCTGCGTGTCAAATTACAAAGCTTGCACCCAGCATCCGAGGCCATACGATATTATTATTATTATTATTATTATTATTATTATTATTATTATTATTACCGCCTGTATACTGTTCACTCTTCCAATAAACTATCTGAACGCTCGCTTATCGCAATACACACTGAAGACATACACGCTCGCTCGGTTATCGCAATACACACTGAGGATTCGACAGTCTACAGCCCACACGCAAGAATCCCACTTTCAAGGACACAATGCTGGCAACTAAAGTCATGACGCAACCGGTCGCAGCTGCACGCAGCTACTGCGGAGAACATTCTCGGGCGCCCAGTACTTGCCCAGCACTGCCAGTCCCCTCTACTCTCAGGCTGAGCGAGTCTATTGCGGTCACTGTCGGGGAAGTACTGAAAGTAAAGAGTAGTAGCTTTTCAAAAAATAATAAAACTTAGTAATTGTTCAATTAAACAATTTTGTGAAGTATTTTGAATTGTATTTTTCTAATACTTCTTTCTAGATGGTAGACCAGAAAAAATTATCATTAAAAAGGAAAATTTATATATTTTTATGTAGCAAAAATTACTTTTTTATTTTTAAAAGGCGTGTAGAACTAACAATTTAGGGTGCCAGATTCCCCCCTCCCGCATTCACAATACAGGCTACAGAAAATTTCATTAGAAACTGCGTTGAAAATATTTAAGCGAAAGATCTCACCGATATTTACTTACGGCCTGACATTAATTTGGGACCAACTGCAAAAGAGAGACAACAAAGAAATTGAAAAGGTAAAGGCTAGATTTCTAAAAAAAAAAGCATCAGGAGAAGTCTCTAAATTTACCCTATCACGATTGGTTTACCTACTGGCCAGAGAACCATTCTACATTGAAGATCTCAGGTTTGAATTATCATTGCCCACAACAGGAGCATACCAGAGCCTATTACAAGAACTTCGGGACAAAAGGGAAGATATATGTCTAGATTTCTTCTCCGCAGACGCGATGATAAACAGGGAATGGATAACGGCAAACTATGAACTGAGGCACACCATGACTCTCTTTTCGGTCCATGGGTTTCACTACAAAATCTGTAAAAGAGATACCTACCATGAACCAAGTGACCTGTGCCAGTGTTAACTCTGTGGTGACCAATGTGATAGATATCATGTGATAAATGCAAAAGCAGGGAAATCTCGTTGACAAAATTTTGTAATAGTTAAGTGCTATATGAACTATAGAACTATACATTGACCACTATATCTATAACTATATTATTATTGTTTGGCCATTGGCTGCATTAAATATTTAATTAATTTCCCCCTCCCGTCACTTGCGAGGCTTCAATAAAGGCTTAAATCTCACCAGTTTGCTTCTAATTATTTTAAAAATTCCCCCCAAACCCCCGGGTAAGGCCATCCCATATTAATGTGTCCCGGTTTCACTCACCAAAAATATGGCAAGCCTACCTATAGGTGAGTTGCCATCTTGTTCTTTGACTCAGTAGGTCACAGAGTAGCAAAGAGGGATGTCCTGAACTACCACCAACAGATAGCGCACAGGTACTATGTGGGATAATTTTGTTCTTAAGTTTAAATAACACTTGCAAATAACACACAATAGGCTGTTACAATCGCTTTAGAATAAAAATGTATCGTATTATCTGACGAAAGGCAAATCAATGGATTTCCAAACAGAACAGTCATGACATCTGGCGGAAATGTTTGGCATAAGTTAACCTTATTTTATTTCAACATGGCCTCTAATATTTTATCTCTGGAGGCGATATGCCATTATTGATTCATTCCTCCACTTCCTACTAACCACGTCAACATGAAATGAAAATCCACAGCCTGCTTCCAGTCTCCGACCGGGTCAGGAATGGAATGAATGAAGCCCCCATCTAGCGGCGAGGATACGAACTGTGCCGGCTGCCGAGGCCTGACGCACTCCTCTGGGGCATTGATTAAATGAATGACAGATGAAATGAAATGATAGTGGAGAGTGTTGCTGGAATGAAATTTTTGACAGGGAAAACCGGAGTACACGGAGAAAAAAAAGTCTGCCTCCGTTTTGTCCAGCACAGATCTCACATGGAGTGACCGGGATTTGAACCACGGATCCAGCGGTGAGAGGCCGGCGTGCTGCCGCCTGAGCCACGGAGGCTTCCACGTCAACATAATTATTCATTTGAAGTTTTCATAAATAAATGTCATGGAAAAGTTCTCATGATATTATAGGCTACATTTAACCTTAATCATGGAGCCGATTACCCAGATGTTAGGCCCCTTTAAAACGTCATTTTTCATCATCATCATAACCTTCAACTAATTGGCTTTTACTTTTCAACGAACACAAAAACTGGGTAAAACGAGGGAAATAATGCTTTAAAAAATGTAAAAGGTAAATACTTCTTATCTCCTGAAAACAAAATAAAAAAAAACATATTTTCAATTTTAATACAATTGTAAACAAAGAAATCATTACTTTTAAAATATAACAGTGAGTATCTAGGTATTTCGATTCACAAGGTTTCCTACACAACTGATTTGAAAGGCTTGGATAGAGATTGCGGTGTTTAGTTGTGCACTTGACCGTAGATCTCAGCGGTAGGAGAGGGGTGTAGAGCAGTGTGGGGAGTGGGTCGAATATTTCCGTATCTGAGAACATTGATGCACGTGACAGCAGGTTCACACAATCATACACAAACACGCTCAGCGTGGCAAATGTTTTACACAGCAGTAGAATACCGGGTGAGTGGGATAGGGAAGTGCAGAGCTAACTGCCAGTAACTACAAGTAGGGGGGACTACTCGGAGCCGGGTCAGAGAGCCCTCGTTTGATGAGCGAGGTTTGGTAGGGTAGGACTTAATGACGCTGATGTTTTCATGACTGCATTATCAAAAACACTGAAGACTCGCTGCTTTCAAGCCAGAGCACTCAGAAAGCGAAGAGCTCTGTTTAAAGTATCCCTGATGCTACTTCTATTGCACATCAAATCCCGTGCTGTTAGCCTTCCGAGTACTGATGAACGTAATTTGTTTGCTCCTCTTCCCTCAGGCCAGACAGGCTCTTTGTTCGTATTAATGCGTTTATTCTATTGCCAGGTCCTATGTTACTCAATGTTTTAGCATCGTTATTTTCTTCTCTCAGTATGATTTTAATTTGCAAATGACTCTTGGGCTCGCGGATTTCCTAGCAATACCAGTGTTGCTAATAAATCAGACAATGTGCAGTACACTAGCAGAAAATTAAAACAGAACACCATGAGCATTTCAGCGCAAACCAAACCCCGTGGCACTACAGCCCACGCAGGGCCTAGGCCTACCAAGCACTCGCTGCCCAGCCATTTGGCCTGCGGAGTAGGGGGTGACGCTTGGTCAGCCCCACGGTTCCCCTCAGCTGTTAATCTTGGTCTCCCTGACCGGGGCCTGCCTCACTGTCAGACAGCTACTCCATTGTCCTCACGAGGCTGAGTCCACCCTGTTCCAGCCCTCAGATCAGTTTCTAAAATCCATGGAATTGAACCCAGGGCCTCCGAGTACTAGGCAAGCACGCTACCCCAACACCATGGAACCGGCAGGGAGCATACTTCGCGATAATTTTCAGGGTGAATAGCCTAGCGCCATGTACTTAGGTGTGTATGAGTAGATTCTGTCTGATAACCTGTGTCATTTTAATGGTTGTATTAGGGCATGCATATGCAATTGGGTCTAGGATTGGAAAGAAGTCGGCCGTGACCTTCAGTTAGGTACCACCCCGGCATTCACCAGGAATAGAGACCACGGAAAGACACTTCTAGGTTGGCTGAAGTAAGAATGGAACTCACGTATTATCAGTTCTGCCTCAAGAAACTTAATGAATCCAGTTCCAGTCCCCAGACCAGAATTTAACGTTTCGGCTGAGCCGGGAATCGATCCAAGGCCCTCTGTCATGACATAAAAACTTATTTTTTTATGTAGACCCGGTGGAAAGGCACAGGTTTCCTGCGTTATGGAAAGTTCACGAGTGTGCCATGGAAGATTTAAATCTTCTTTTGAGGATTCAAATTAATTCTTCTGAGGGCAACTGAGAGGCAAGGTGGATTTGAATCCCAGTCCCGACCATGCCGTAAATGGTTTTGCGTGGTTTCTCAGTTCTACTGTAGTAACGTGTCTGGACGGTACCAATCCTTCTCTATGCTAACCCTTATTACATGCGGACATTATAGAGAAATAACCACAATAACACACGTTATCCTAGGCCTCTCTAGCTCGTGCACGAGTGAGTGCACCCACTGACGGTAGAGTTGGAAATTAAACGTTGTTTTCAGCCGAGAGCGATTCCCCCATTATTCCGCTAGCCAACAAACGCTTTGATCAACAAGCACTACTGCAGTCAAGGTCAGTGGCACTCGTGTCTCAATCGTGACTGCCCTTCGTCGCCAGGAGGGACAGGCTGTTCTCATTGGTCTCCGCGCTAATAGTTCGTCTCACCTCCCTTTCACAGAAGGTCTGTATCGGTCTCGAGCTAGGCAGTGTCTCAGCTTACTCAAAGTTTAACAGGCCAGCGGTCCGTAGTGCTGGGGAAGCATGTGTTACGGAACCAACCAACCAACGTTAATCATGATCTGCAAACCATCAAAGGGAAAACCCCTAAGGCCAAAATTCTCAAGGAAACTGAACGAAGAGAAACTTCCATCGAATCAATAGAACTAATACACAAAGTAGAATGGAATCTGATAGACGAAGCAGCATGAGAAATCAATTGTATCAGAAAGTCGTATCTGTGAATAGTTTAGTCATACAGGTCTGGGTAAATGTAAAGGAGAACCATTATGCAGTTAATGCAATAGGCTGCCCTCCTTTGTACTGCACGTATAGTAACTTACGTAAGGTTTCGTCTCTTCAATGACTTGCTCTGAAGATCTTGAGACCCAGTGCCATCATCAGTGTCTTTGGCTTGCAAGGAGTCCGACGGTGATGGTTAACGGCTCTCTCGGGAGGCGGATGAACTGGTGGAGAATGTGGCACTCTTTTACCCTGGGGGAGGGAAACTTCCCCTAAAGGCGGATGAACCATTTGTGGTCAACGGCGTAGAAAATGCAGCGTCTGTTCTTCAGGTTAGGGGTGGTTGCGCAAGGCGTCTGTACTCCAGAGGAGCGACCTTATTACCACCTCTCTGGATCACATCCAGAGTTGTAACTCAGGTCCTAGTCCTTCATCGGTGTAACCGTGACTGCCAACCATGGAAAGTCTTTCAAGGAATACTCCACCGGCTGAACCCTGAGTTCGGAGAAAGCAGCATTCGGATCCGGTGGGCTGCAACCTACTAGATACCGTGATGTCGGAGGCAAGGAAACATCCCAGTACAACGAGACTCAAACTAATGCAACAGCCAGCATCTACACAAAAACTTCAAATATTTAAAGCTAAATAAATCTCTTTTGTTTCGACACACAATGTTAACTCCTTGTGCGAAATTGGAAAATTAAAGATTGAATTTTTAGGCCAGAAATATTCGATGCAAATGAGATTGATAAATAAATTCAGAATACGCCCAGAAATAATGCAATTATTATTCTACTTCAATTCGTTATTATTTATGATTCGGGGACGTTATAGCAGCTTTTACGCCATTTTTAAATGTTGTCTTATGGACAATTAATATTGTAGCTTTCAGTCAGTCAATACTAAATAATTCCAATTAATGGAATATGTGAAAATAAAAACTGAAATAAATTACATGTGATTAAGATGTGTATTTAGGCCTATACATATGTTGTCACGGACTATTGAAGAAGACAACTATGGTATGACATGTTTCGCTCGTCAAGCGAGCATAAACAGATCCAAATCTGCAAGACAAATAACTCTACAAAACACTACCAAACCTACAGTGACAGCCAAAGACAGTCTCTGACCTAAAAAAAAAAATACAAAACAAGTAGTTCCGTGGAGAACTCTGCAGCCTATTTTCACATATCCTACTTATGTTAATTGCCACTACCAACATACAAAATTTGAGTTTGATTGCTGTAATAGATTCGTAGATATTGAGAACCGACTAAATATTGCAGATAAACGCCATGTTTGATTTTTATAAATGCAGGTCTTAGAGCTATGAAGATTATTGTGTACGTGTAGTAGTCAAACTTCAATCTCATGATTAGGATACAAGAAGTAAAAACGAGATTTTAAAATTTCGTACAGCTGCCATCTTGTGGTTATGGAAACAAACGAAATAAATTAGATGCTAGTGGATTAACATTTGTATAAGGATTTACTGTACCAAGTGTCACTGCACTCGGATGGTTAAATTGCGAGAAACGTTCATGTGAAGATTTATACTTCGCGTCGCCGCCATGTTGGATTTGTGATCACCAGGTTATTGAAAGTCTTATAGGTGAACTTACGTTTATAGCCCCTATGAACATAAAACAATTAGTTTGATTCCTCTAATAGATTCGTAGATATTGAGAACCGTCTAAATATTTCGGATGGCCACCATGTACCATTAAAGGAAAAGTATTGCGTAGGTTCTTCATTCAAACTTTCACTTCGATCGCATGATTACGGCACAAGAAATAAAAAAATAATTTTAAAATTCGCACAGCCGCCATCTTGAGATTATGGAAACAATTGAACTAAATTAGATACCAGTGCATTACAATGTGTATAAGCATTTGCTGTACCAAGTTTTATTGCGTTTGGATTATTAAATCGCGAGAAAAGTCTATTTAAATCTTTCAAATTCGTTTGGCTGCCATGTTCGTTTTGTAGTTAACCGGTTTTTGAAAGTCTCATAGATGAACTTCCAGCAGTATCCTTTATCTCCGTACAACATTTCAGGGTGATATCGGTAATAGTTTCAGAGATATAGAATGCCGGTGAAATATTTCGCACATCCGCCATCTTGAGGCTATGTAAGCAATTGAACGAAATTAGGTGTCGGTGCTTTACAATGTGTATAAACATATACTGTACCAAGTTGCATTGCGTTTGGTTGGTTAAATCGCGATAAACGTCCATTTAAAAGTCGCAATTTCGCTTGGCCGCCATGTTGGTTTTGTAGTTACCGGTTTTTCAAATGTCACATAGGTGAACTTCTAGTAGTTCCCTTTATCTCAGTAAAATATTACAGGGTGATATCGGTAATAGTTTCGGATATATTGAATGCTGGTGAAATATTTCGCACAGCCGGCATGTTGGATTGGTGAGACGTAACTAACCTTGAAGGGCACGGTCGGGGTCGTCCGGAATTGTGCTATGAACTTACCGAGTTTCATTGAAATCGCTCCAGCCGTTTAGAAGTTATTAAGGGGAAACACACGCGAATCACACACGTACACACAGACACACGGACAAAAGGTGATCTCATAAGCCAATATTTTTTTTCATAAATGAAAATAGGCTAAAAACATGTTTGAAAACTTAGTAAGTGTGGTAATTATTACTGATATATATTGGAGCATTACCGACAGTAGTGGCTACGCTGGCTAACGCGCAGCATTAGGTCATGGGGCCAAGCTCTCTGCTGACTCGGTAGACGCGTGGGTTCGAGCCCCACCGTCGGCCGTCTTTGAAATGGTTTTCCGTGGTTTCCCATTTTCAACACCAGGCAAATGCTGGGACGGTATCTTCTGACAGGCCACGGCCGCTTCCTTCCACATCCTTGCCCAGTTTCATTCACCATCATTCATTTCATCTCTCATTAACTCCTCTCATGAGGTTGGCGTCAGGAAGGGCATCCGGCCGTAAAAACCATCGCCACAAAGAATTCCATCGCATCTCATCCCTGACCCCGTTGGAAAACGGGAATAATAAGGGGTAGACATACATACATATATTGGAGCATTGAACACCCAAAAAAGGAACTATTTATTGTAATGCTGCAAAACTTCGAAATGACTATCCTATCAACAAAATCATTCTTCCTCCCCAAAACTGATCTATGAAGGTGTAGCTACTATTGCTGTGATACACTTCAGCAATAAGAATTGTAAACTAATATTCGGAAATGAACTATAGGTACTCTGTTGTACTGACACCACCTTTCTGCTGCTATGACAACGTGACGTTATGTGCAGCCCATTATCCCCATTTATGATCATTTTGAAGCAAATCCTCCAGTACCCACGACATCCCAATATATTTAGGAATAAAATTTAGCCAATCCTGGTCACAGGGATTTAATAACTCTTCCTTAAAATGTTCATTCAGATCTGTGGTGCCGTTCAGGCGCCAATCCCATACAAATAGTTAGTTATTGTTGTTTAAGGGGCAGAACTACGAGGTCATCTGCCCCTAAATCCCATATCCCATACAAACTAACAGAAATGTTGTACATGGAGATTGTTATTAATATTATTATTATTATTATTGTTATTATCATTTAGCTTCATTCGTACCTGTTCCGATAGCTTGGGTCAAATTCTCAACACTACTAAGGACTTTTATTGGGCAGACGGGCAACCATTAAATTTGTAACTACCTCCGTATCTTCAGTCAAATACGTATACATTTACATGTATCTCAACAACCGCTCCCAAACATCACACAGAGGGGCAGATGGCCTCGCTGTTCCTCCCCTTACATCAACAATAACTAACATCTCCCATTGTTTGTTTCATCATAATATGCTGCATTAAACACATCTCCAGTTTACAACATATCTAGCTTTCACTTGAGCTCACAAGAGCTGATATGGAAATATACTGGAGATAAACATCAACATAGCCTACACCACGTGTTATGATACAGTAAGCATAACACACATTAACTTAGTATCTTGACGTTATTCTTGGTATTTGCTAGCCATATATGTGCCCCAAGCGAGGGCTCACTCAGGATTGGCTTTTCCAATCTGAAGAGAATACAGTATACCTTCCGCTTGGAATATTAACTGTTGGGATGTCCTCCTTCCTGGCAGTTACAATTGTTCCCCCTCGACCGCGTTTTGTTTTCGCAAGCTTAATGCATGTGAGAGTTTCAAAGTGAATTGTCACGATGGGTGGTTTTTATTCCAAGTAGAAAGGTCTTCTTGCTCATGATCAAGAGATGAACGATCGCATAATATAACAAGCTTGCTTCCTTTTCTTTCTTTCTTTCTTTCTTTCTTTCTTTCTTTCTTTCTTTCTCTGCATCCACTGTCGAAGTCCCGTCGCAGAACATTCACGATTCACGCATTGTGACCATCGCGGCTTCATTCCTCATTTCCATGTACGGTACCTTACAATGTTCTTCACTCTAATGCCTGAAACTGTTATTTACTAAGTCGCACAATTTGTCTTCAATGGACACAGTCTTGTAGATACTGCATGTATTCAATTAATTCGTTATTAAATATTACAGCGCTTCCTAAACTGTTAACCATTAGCTTTCATTTAGGGTAGTAGTGTTTCAACAAGCATACTTCACGGATCTAACAAAAAACTTAATTTCTTCCGCAAACTATTATTGTTATTATATATTATTATTATTATTATTATTATTATTAATATCAAAGTATGTAACTTTTATGAACCAGAAAAAATGGAGAACTTTATTGAACTCCCAAAGATGAAATGAGAACAGGGAAAGCAGAATGGGAAGAACTTAAAACAACGATTGTAACTGCGGCTGAAGAAATTTGTGGCCGGCAAAGTAAAACAAGAGACCCCATGGTGAAAAAACAGTATCAAACAAGCTATAAAAGAAAGAAAGCAAGCCAAATCAGCCTTACATAAAGCAAGAAAAACCAGAGATCCCTGGAACTTGGCAGAAAACTGGACCTGTTCCGAGAGAAAAAAAAAATGGAAGTTAAGAAAATGATACAGACAGAAAAAGAGAAATCGAAACAAGAGCTAACTAACAAAATACAATCAGACAATACCAGGAAATTGCTTCACAGTATCATAAGAAATGAAAGGATAAGAGCAGAGGGAACTAAATCCATTGAATGCAGTAACGGCGTTATAGCATATAACTTAGACAATATAACAGCAGAATTCCGAATACATTTCGATAATCTACTCAACAGAAATGGAAGAACCAACACAAGTGAGGTGGAAGAATGTATCCGTTTTCTCAATTCCAATGAAATAGAGGATATAAACTGGGGATAAGTTGAACAAGCTATTAACAAAATGAAAAGCTACAGTTCGGCAGTGATAGATGAGTTTAACATAGACATGATAAAGACACTTTGGCCATTAGGATTTCAATGGATGTACCGAGTTTTAAGAGCCATATGGAAGGAGAATGAAATGCGTATGATCATATCCCTCGCCAACACATTTGGGGCGTACCAGAAGGTTTACCTCTTAGCCAATTATCTCCCTTTCAAAATAGGCTACAAGAAGGCATCCTCATCAGATGACCGAACCATTTCAATCCCGACTCCCAATTCTCTCCTGGAGCAAGGTCATGAGGCATGCGGTCATGGCTGGAGGACGATCTCTCCTCCGATGTCTAGGTATAGGATACCGCTCCAACACACGTACGTCCTTTCACTAACGTGTGATCCGGCTACATATCACCCCCAGCTCCTTCATTAGCCAAAATCTCCGTCTAATCATTTTTATTAGCCTACAGTTTTCTGCTTAATATTGGTTGATCAATCTCGTAAAGAACTCGCTAGAAAACGTATTTCTTTCCTTCTTTTCCAGTTTTTAAATCTGTTGATCTGATTTATTGTGAGACCAAGTTTTATCATATGAAATTAAGTGAAATTCAGGTAGTCATTGGGCTACTTCCCTCATGATGTTCAGTGAAAAATAATTCTTGAGAATGAAACTAAGCGACCAATTCTGACTCCAGGTATTTTATGCTCTCCTCCTGGATCATCTTTTTCCATGATTTATGAGTAGGTCTAGGCAAGGGCTAAGCGTACCGTGTATGCTGTAGCCTAAATTACGTTTTATCTATTAAAATTGCAAACATGCTTTAGAAAAGAGAATAATTTCTAAAATGATTTTGGTTTAGTTGAAAACCGCATGTGATTTTTAGGAACCGCATGTATCTGTTACAGATTCTAGAAGCATCCATTTCTTTCTTCGCCGTCTTGAGGCATGTCACCATCCGGAACGCAGCCATCGAGGCCGCTGAAGCAGCAGCTTTGGAGATGTCATGAACACCTCATCCAAGCAGTGCCTTGCCTGCATGCACCATGCATGAAGCCAACGCCTTTGTAACGAGGAGAAAACATTGATGAAACTAGGAGGATATCACATTTAATTGACACTTAACTAGAACAACTACGGATAATTTAGCTGGGAAACCAGTAGAGTTAATTGACTTCAGTTTATTAAACTTATAGTCTACAATATTGCACACTAAAATCATTTTTCTTAAAACTAATCTCCATGATGAAATGAGGTCCTGTGCTAATTTTTCGTGATGTTAATTTTATCTCTTATTACAATGCAATTATGTTGACGTTTGTTATTCGGGATATAAATTTATAGACATTTCACGTCAATTTTAGTACATGGCAACCTTAGAGGCGCAGATTTGAGAGAGGAGGGTTAAGAACAATACATGGAACCGCTTGGGTAAGCGAAAGTAGGAAGTGTGTGCTTACACACGTATCAGAATGAAATGAAGGCAATTATGGTTTCATTCAGGATTTATTCTATTGCTAGATGTTGCAAAGAAAAGGAACAGAACGTATTTCGTGAACCTGCCTGTATAATGGTCATCAGTGCCTTAGACTATACATGGGACTGGTGGGGCAGATGACCTAGCTATTTCGCCCATTAAATCAAAGATCATCGGTGTGGATAACATCTATTAGATAACAGGCATTGCTATTGTGTCAGAACAGTGATTGTTTCACCTGGTGGCTCATCCCTTAGACAGAGAACTCGTCTAGCCTACACATTTCACCATGAAGTAGTGACCAATTCCTTCACATTTACGAGGCACGAAGGGGACAATGGGATGGAGCTGTTGGAGTCATCTGTGCAAGCACAATACAAAAGCCAGTCAGACAGTTAACCTGGCTGTGGCTTCTCAAGATAGCGGCTGCGCAGAGATCTGTTTAAGGCTACCGTATGGTTTGAGCACATAATAATATGATACAGCGTCTCCCTTTGCAGCTACCATCACGATCTTATATGGCCAAGCGGGTGCTCAGGTCACCACGTCAGATAACCGCAAAACTAGTGAGTGTACTTGTAACTAGGATGAAGATCAGTGGTCTTCAACTAGGTATTACCAGTCGTTTCTCTAGAGTAGCAGTGGGAATCTTACAGGATGGCTGCGGTAGGTTTCGAACCTTCCTCTTCTCAATCGGAACCCACTGAAGCTGAATGTAACCCGTTCCAGCCCTCAAACCAGAATTGTATTCATTTTCAGAACTTCAAAGCCTTTCGACAGGAGTATTCCTAGGTGGTAGACCAAAGATTGGTCTGATTGATGAGGCCACAGATGATGCCTCATTTATTCTTTACACAATTAAGTTAATAAACGAAGCTAGTGGACAAGTTTCTATACTTATTTATATTTATGTTTCCTGTATATGGCATTGAATGAGGAAGCAGCCAGTTCGGCGGAGACCATAATAAAGAAAGACGAGGAAGGAATAGATTTAATGCCTAATTATGTGTTACGTGAAAAGTGTTAAATTGCTATTAGATTACTTCCGCAGAGGAGGTGTGTTTCATGCAAGTTAAACTATCGAAACAAAACAATCGCATCTTAATGCACACAATTATCGTAATTATCAATGAATTCTTTCAGATTCAAAGCCCCTCCAGCACTTGACCAGCCAGACCTTTTGGCCGAATGAGGTACACTGAATCATCGAAATCAAGGAATCTTGTAGTTTTACGTGACCGTTAATCATGTGATCATAAGCCACGGGACCTCCTTTTTACGTGGAATCCGAACCACCGAACATGGCATTTCACTTCGAAAATCTCACAAGTATTGACCGGGAATCGAACCCAGTCCACCTTGGTAAGAGGCCAACAGCTTAACTGCTGCACCACCACACCTCCCTTCATTAAAATCAAATAGCAGTTGTACCCCTTCAGAGTTACGTTACACTCTTAATTTTAGTAGCTTACAAAGATATAAACGAAGGATGACCTGTACCGGCGGTTTAGAAAACCACAAATTGGCCGAGTACTACGACAGAAGAGGTTACAGTGGTTTGGCCACATCTTTCGAGCTGATGAATCCATCCTAACCGAGTCCTTCATTCACAACCTGACTAAAGACGTCCAAGGGGACGTCCCAGGACGCGATGGAAGGATCGAGTATTGACAATACTTCCGCAAGTAAGGAAGATGAAGCTGGAGACTGGCAGCGTTGGAATGCTATCTGCAGTAGATACCTACTCATTTGTGACTGATTCCTTTCTTATCACCTTTTCTCTTCCTTTTCTTTCTTTTATTCTTCTCTAATAGGCCTTAAAGGCTCATAAGTGCAATAAATAATGATGATGATGACAAAGATATTTGTATTAAATTTATTAACCTAGCATTTTTTATTTATTTTTCTAAATTTGAAATGAGCAATTCGTGCATCGAAACAAACCAATGGGATATATTAAAATGTTCTATCTAATTCAGGATAACATATAAAGGAAGGATGGATGTTTTTCTCTCCCACCTTCTTTCTCACCGTCTTGAACCGAATATTTTCCCTGCCGTGGTACGTTTTACATAAAATAATCTACCGAAATGATGCAGTCGGATCTTAACGCCCTTCTTGAATATTTCTTAGCCATTGTTCCAAAACCATCTTCACTAAGTACTTAATATTTAATACAAATCTACTATCGCTATAATATAGCTATAACGTCGCTATAATATATAATTATGTCATCGAGAAGAGTAACAGAACATCTTTCGTAAAATTCCCAGTAAATGATCTCATGAAAAGGATGCAGGATCCTACAAGGTCAGTGGAGTGTCGGAGACTTGAAAATCTCTCAGAGCTATGAAGTTACTACCTGTGTTATGAAGTCCATCATGTTGTGTTCAGCTGTAAGGTAACAACCATGGGCTAGAATCTTTTAAATTTGTTTGTAATATTTATCCTAAAGTTACTGGAGTTGCTGTTAAAAGTGAAATCAAAATGTATTTAGTAGGCCTTAAACATAGATTGATAGGTGCATTGGGCTGTGTGTTTGTCGATCATTCAGACCTGTCTTGTGTACACGTTCTTTGTTGATACTATTTATGAATCTCCAAACTATAACAACTAAAGAGTAAAGTTTAAATACTAAATTATATGTTGCAAATTGGGAAATAATAACACAAGGACATAACTGATATAACAACAACAACTACAACTTGAAAGTATCTAGGTTACATGTTAATGAATGTAATAATTGTATTTTGAGGGACTTGTACAAAGCATTCAGACCCGTATACTTGGGTGAGTGTGAAATGTTGTCTGATAACCGGTATTATTTTGATGGCTGTAATAGTGTGTGTATTTGTAATTAAGGTAATAATCAAGGAGGCGGCCGTGTCCTTAAGTTCGGAACCATTCAAGCATTCGCCTCTAGTAGAAGAGGGGAAACCTCGGAAAATCACTTGTAGGATGACTGAGGAGAGAATTGAACCCATCTCTTTTCAGTTTTGCCTCACGAGACTGAGTAAACGAAAATTGGCAATGGTTTTAAAATACAGGCTGTAAGAAATATTACTGAATCATTTGAAGACAGACACGAGAGTTGCAATGACAGAAAAAGCTTTCAGATACTTGGGTGTGTGTAAAATTGTTCTAGTAACGTGTGTTATTGTGATATGTATAAGTGTGTGTATTTGTAATTGAGGTGAGGATGGGAATGGAAATGGCCAAGGCCTAAAGTTAGGAACCTTCCTTAAACATAGATTGATAGGTGCATACATGCATTGGGCTGTGTGTAGTTATGGTGCGTTGCGGAGGGAATCAAACCTGCCTCTTCTCAGGTTTGCATTGCTAAGCTGAGTGTACGTCCATTCCATCCCTCAGACAAGAATTAAAAATTTCTTGGCAGACCCTGGAATTGAACCCGGTCCTACGGGGCGACAGCCAAGGATGCTAGCCGCTATACAACGAGGGGGTCTGTACAGAAAGTACAAGTCATTTACATTGAAAGTAAAAAATTAAAATTTCTGATTGCTGAATTTTTAGAAGCCATTTTTCGTGCTGCTATCGTAATCTATAAATATAATTGTATTTTATTCTGTCAACACATTAATGTGCCCCATTAAATTGCGTGAGGAATAACTATTATATATCACACTAACTTGACTTAGTTCCAGTCACTCCCTCTGGAGCACAAGACTTTGGCAAAACTTCTAGCGTGGTTCCTGGCCAACCTTTTCAATTTGTTCAAGGACTTGCCCACCTCTGCGGCTTGCTTTTCCACATTCCTTTCAGAGGTCTTCTTTGGGCCGTCACGTTTTATGGCCCCTTGCGGATTCAAATCCCGAATCCAGCACTGCCCTCTCAACACCCCCGGCCGGCTTCCTCAGTGTGTGCCCGATCCAGTGCCACTTCCCCTCCTTGATCTGCACTGTGATTGGCTGCTGATTGGTCTGGCTCCACACTAACTATCATGGAAATATTATATGGATTAATCATACACGTTTATTTCTAGAAGTTTATAGAAGCGTAGGCTACAATAAATAATTAACCCATGTAATGTAATTTTTCCATGTGAGCAAGTGTTGGTAGATAAGTGTTACTCTCTGTCCTATTTAATTGGGCCCAGCGATGCGTTGACCAACTGAAAATAGATTATTTTACCATATTAAAATATCTGGCACATGCGGGACACGAACCCGCGACCTCCTGTTTTGTACGCTGTTACTCTGATCACTGAGATAAAGGAGCAAATGCTTCGTCTGTCAGCCAGAGACATATAATTTAACAGATAGTGGCCAAAAGTCATGGGAATGCACGGAATATGTTGTTAATAACGAGTTACTCCTCGGTGAGTCCTCAAAACGCCAGCAATACGGCGAGGCATCGACTCGACAACAATGGGTTCCTGACTCCCAACATTCAACTGGGCGGTGATCTGACTCACAGTAGCCCTTCAATCGCCCCGTGTTTCTGCTGAGGTGACGTGATGTCCGTTCGTTAAACACCTGTAGTGGCGGTGTGGCGGTTTACGCGGATGGTAGCATTATCTCTGCCATTTGAAGATCCACCCTCGACACCGTTGACCTCGGAAACCCAAATTCACGTGTAATCTCCGAAATGCTATGACCCATGCACCGTGCGGCGATGATCATCCCACGATCAAAGTCGGTTAACTCGTGACGTGTTGCCAATTTCACTACACTCGTGTCTGTGTCAGACTGGTCTGCTCCTCCGCAGCTAGCCTCAACGCTCAGGAGTCATACACGGCACATTTTCTCATGGGACTCTCCTTCCTGTGCCTTTTGGCTACTCAGTGTATTAGGCCTACCCAACTACCCTTAAAGCCATTTAAAAACGATCTTCTCATCATATGAAGTCACTGCAGTGGAAACAGCAAAAGTTACCAGCCAAGAAAATTAGCATCTTCAACATTAAAAGAATGATCACATATAGGTTGGTGTGATGGTAACATTATCTCTGCGATATTGAAGATGAAACCTCCGAAATGCTATGACCCATGCATGCACCATGCAATTAATTCAGAACGTTAATCTGAAATTGGCTTGTAACCCGTTAAGTACAATAGAAGGAATTCTCAATGATTTACAAGTTTCGCAAGGCTTGTATCAAGCATCCCCCACTTCCAGTAAGAAGGGGAAATCAAAGGGATTCGCCTTCATTATATATTCTACTAGATGGTGACTTAACACCCACCATGAGGGGACGCGACATTGTGTATCCTCTTATAAGAAAGCAACAGATGACTCAGAAGTAACGATGGTTCAAAGTGAATTGTACACGATCCACTGCTCGAGTACCGAGTGACGCAATATTCATTACACAGCGCAAGTTCGAGGCAAATACAAAATTCCGTATGTTCTTGAAATATGTTATGGAACCATAATGAGTAATGGAACCGATCGTCCACGGTAAACAGTACAAACCACTGGGTCATCCACGTATCGTTTACGGGCCTAATTTTAACAGAGCTTTTAATTTCCAGTTTATGCCTTAACCCTTATAGTGCTAGGGGACCAATATATCGGTCGAGGGAGCTTTTGCTAAAATGCCACGGGCCACGTTGTTTCAAATAAAATTTGTCTTCAAATTTCCAGCCACGTGGTGCTATCAGTGTTATAACCAAAACAACTTGGAAATCATTCTCTCTCTGGATGTATCAATGTGTTTAAGTTCCGTGAATAACTGATTACCCAATAAATATTTGAACAAGCTGCAGTCATCTGACTTCCCCCTCGAGTTATCTTGCTCGGAGTCAAATAAGGTACGTGGTGATAAACGAAGAAGAAATAGCAAAAGAAAGCATTAGACGTGTGCCAGAGGAGAATAGAGAGAAAAATCCTAGGCATATCACTGAGTTATAGAGTTTTTAACACGAGACTCCAAGAACTCACGACTTCGGGGAACGTCATGCAGAAGGCCGCCAGAATTAAGTGGAAATGGGCAGGGCACGTCGGGAGATTTAGCCAAAGCAGATGGGCGCAGAGAGCAACAATTTGAGACCCATACACAGGCAAAAGAAGCCGCGTCAGACCGAGAAGAAGATGGGCGGACGACTTCCGATAGCTACTAGGACCACACTGGTCCAGGACAGCAAGACAAAGAACGGATTGGAAGGAATTAGGTAGACGGTGGTTCAAGTAAACATTATGACTATCCTATCATAGTGACAAAACTAAGCATCTCACGTGACTAGCTCACCACGTGAGATATAATCAACGAGCTCCCCATTTCAAGGGAGGCCTTTGCCCTTCTAGGGACACTACAGGCTTTATTTATTTATTCATTCACTAAGGAATTCAAAACTTTTTCGAATTTTTGAGTTTTAATACGCATATTATTGGACTACATCCATGAACTAGCAGGAGGAGGTGATAAAAGAAACTGACTGCCCTACATAAGCGTCAATATGAGGCGAAAATGTCTCCTTTGAAAAATTATATCCGATTAAATACTAAAATAAGAAACTCCCAATATCTTAAAGTTTAAAATAGGAAAGTTAGTTATTATTTTGACTGAATCATGTAAGTGGTATATAATTCAGTAGGTAAAGTAATAGCAAATAAATACATTCAAGATGGGGGCCTAGGCGTACTATCGAAACATAAAAATGAGTTAGCCTACTTAGAATGCGTTTGCGGAGTTTTCACAAAACGTAGGCTACAAGTATGGCTACTCGCAGTGCGGTGGTGCATTTCTCACACCAACGCACGGAGCCTATATGAACTTAAGAAGTCGCACTTTATCAACCACTACACACAGATCGCTGGCTGAGTCAGCAACTCAGCAGTATAAGCAAATAGCTTATAAAGATAATAGCGGAAACTCGGCCGTAAAAGCATGCGCTCGCCTGGAGACAGCGATCACAGTGCCATCTCTTGGTGCGAGTTGACAGCATTACTCTACTTGCCGCCCACAGCTAGCATTTTTGAGTGCGCACCGACCGAAATTGCATTGTGAAGTTAACATATGTCTCGGCTTGATATTTAGGCAGCAAATAATTTAAAGATTAGTGTTAAAAGAAACAAAAGATACTTGGTTCTGTACAATATTTATAGAGAATTCTAAAAAATACTGGACTGCTTCTGCATATGGTTTGCTTTGCCATAGGCAGTAGAACTGAAGGCACTGCACCAGGCCAAATACTGAAAATTACAAGGAAATATTTGCATATTGGTTTTAATCCATCCTTTTTGATGTACTGGTATTTAAAAACGAGTTGAACACGCTTAATTACATTAAAAAAAACAGTTACCGTCTTATATAACCTATTTCCTAATAAAGTCAGTAAAATTAAAATTTGTGTTTCTGAACTTGTTAGATTACACCAACCTCCTTTGCTTTAATAGTGCAATACGTACACTTTAGAGGCAGATGACCTCGCTGTTCCGCCCCTTATAACAACAATAAATAACTTCGTACACTATCAATCGGGAATATTGAAGCAAGTTGTTAAATTTTAGGCCTACGGTACCGTAGAGTCACCACGTTTTATAAAGGCTCTTATTTCAATATTAACATTAGGCCTACTATCAACAACCTACAAAGATCTTACCCTTGACTTAACAAGTTTTTGTTCCTGAAATCTTTCTCCACAAAGTGGTCTGAGCATACAACACGAGTTCTGTTTAAATGTTCTGGGCCATTCCTTTCAATACGTCATCTAAGTCAGCTCTACGGCTTCGAATAACCCACAGCGTGCATCTATAAATAAATAAAGAACAGGCTAAAATATGCTAAATTATATTGTAAAAGCATTTTGTATTAAAAGAAAACCGAACTATCAGTGTAATGGTAGGCTACTTGTTTACAATAATTTCTTGGGAACCTGAAGAAAGATTTTGGGTCACTTTGTTGTTATAATTATTACAGCCATATATGGCACAAATACTCCCCGTACCAACCATTATAATTGGGTAATTAGATCATTCACAGGTCAATAATTTCTTATAATTGTTTGGTTGGATCTCACGGTTGTAAATCAGCTGGTCTTACGTTGCCAACTCGGACCGCTAGGCAGTGCTGGGTAGCGCTGTCTCCTGTTTTGGCGAAGAGTTTCCGCTTTGGTATAAGTTAGGTCTTGAAACGGAACTCTAGCTCGGCTGCTGGTTTCATTACGGGCATGAATGTTGTCATTAATTAGCCTATTCAATTTCCATGATATAAGATATACATTACAATCATCTTTCCTCATTATACCAATACTGGCTCCGTGGCGCAGCGGTGACGTTCTCGCCTGCTGTGCCCAAAGTTACAGAATCGAAACCTCGTGCTGTCAGTTGACATTTGAAGGTGCGCAAATTGCGTGAGCGATGTGCTAAACGTTAAAGAACCCCTTCGGGCGAAAGTCCGGTACCCCTGCGTCTGTAAAAGCCACAGTAGTTAAATGGGACGTAAAACCAGCACTTTAACATCATACATCGCATACTACAAATAAAAATATATTAAATTGAAGCTGGCTGCATGGCTAAAAATGCCGACAAAAGTATATTTAGGAATTTGCCTGCTGGTTGATAGCTTATTTCTGTTAGCAGCTGTTCAATGTTTATTTTTGTCACCCCAGTGGCCATCCCTTAAGTATCTAATTGTAAGCAGAACAAGGTGCAGATTGCGAAGTTGCACGGTTGTTGGCCAAAAAGCTCCTACAGTCTATCCATAAACCCTCTCATCGTCTCCCGAACGTTATTTTTGTTGCCCTTAAAAGAACGCAAACCCGTCAACGACGGGTACGAAGAGCTAGTCAGTTATAAGACTATCACACTGCATATAGCATCCAGCCACCGAACCGTATTGAAAACGACAGTCATTAATATCGACAACCCACCATCCATTAAAGTTACAATGTCGAATATAGAAGTAGTAGATAGTCTCACATAAGATGCTTTCTCTGCAAAAGGCACATTATCATCGACTGCATACGTTCAGGATCATCTTCGGATTTAGTATTCTAATGTTAAAGCCTATTATTAAGGATGAAATAGAGAAATTAGCGTTTTTCCTAAGATCCACAGAAAAGAAACGAAGGTAACTTAATAAAGAGATAGATTCGAAATAATAATTGTCTTTGAGCTTTCAAAATGCCTTGATAACTGATAATCAATTACTTTAAAGTTTCTTGTGACGTATTTATTTATTTATTTATTTATCGAATGGCTTTTAGTGCCGGGAGTATCCGAAATCATGTTCGGCTCGCCAGAGGCTGTAGCTACTTCAAACGGACACCCTTAGGGTGAGCTACAAGTTTCGTTCAATTTCAAGTAGTTCCAACTTTCGCATCCAGATGTCTAGCGGTGAACGTTGGAACTTTGACAGAGCGTTCCGACGAAATCTAACCTAGAAATTTTGCTTCACACAAATTTAGTCTGTGGAAGGATCTTTTACATACCATAAATCTATGACATGGGACCGCCGGCGTTACTTCCCCTCCGAAGGAAGGCATACTGAAGGAATTTTAACACTCTTAAAAAAATCCGACGACTTCGGCTGTGTTTGAACCCGCAATCTTGGGCACAGCAGCTCAGCATGCTACCAACTACGCCACTGAAGCCGAAGTAATTTTCGTGAGAAACATACTGTACAAACGTAAGGAAGTCACGGAAAGAACTTATTTTATGACCCATGACCCACAATTACTTTTCACTGCTCTGCTATGGAGTTCAGTGTCACTTATCAACAATTCTCCGGCTGCACTTCTATCAGCAAATACAGTAGTTTGCTACTATTCCATTCACAAAGCATGAATTAACTCAAAAGGCGGGTAATGGTGAAGGCTAATTGGTTACTGTGAAATAATTAGGGTGTACATTTGCTGAGCTAGAACAACACACCAGGCCAGTCCACTTATTATTGTTAACGTAATCATAAAGCAAGCTGAAGTGTGCGATATTGGACATAACCGGCTATGTTATTTGCTGGAGTGACAGGCCTTTGATGCGTGCACCTATAATACGAGCGTTTGGCACACAGACCAGTACTTTCCAAACTGTGGTGAGTGACATCAAGAAAACAACATTTATTTATTTGTTTAATCATTGATTGATTGATTTATTTATATAATTATCTATCTATTTATTTATGTAATCATTTATTTATTTATTAATGTATTTATCTATTTACTTATTTATTTGTTTATTTGTTTATTGTTTGATTCTTCTTCTTCTTCTTCTTCTACTTCTTCTTCTTCTGCTTCTGCTTCTTCGTTTCGGCCAGCTATGGACCACGTAACTTCAACTGTGTCCTTCTTTGAGCTTTAATCTTTTCCCAGTAGTCCTTCATCCGTTCCCTGTGCGCCTCCTTTCTGTCAGGCGTCCACTTCTTGCCTGTTCTCAGTTTCGGCTTTTCTTGGAATCGCTGGTGTGCTGTAAGTTTTTTTCTGGAAAGGAAGACGTTCTTGAATGTCCTCAAGCGAAATCCTTACTTCTATAAGATCTTTAAGTTTTAAGTTTGAGGATTTGTTTTGTAGCAGTATCTATGGAATCAGAAAATACAACTAGATCATCTGCAAAAGCTAGGCAGTAAATTGTCAGATCCATTTTCTTATAACCTATTCTGAGTCCGTTGTCGACCTCTTCATTACACAGCTCCTTGCGCCACTGTCGAATTACTAGAGACAATAATCCATCTCCTTGTCTAACACCTGTCTTAATTTCCAAGGTGTCCGAAATTTCTTCCCTGCATTTGACTCTGGAGGTCGTATTGGTTATGGTCTGTTGGATAATTGTTCTTGTTTTGTTGTCTAGGCCCATTTCCTTTAGAATTTGAAGGCGTGTACATCGATCAATAGAATCGTAGGCCTTCTTGAAGTCTATGAAGGTCACCACAAACTTCCTGTTCCTGAGAGTCAGATAATATGCTTATTTATTTAATTTATACATCTATCGATTTATACAATGTAGGCTATATCAATTTATTTGTTTATTTACTCATTTATTCAAATATTTATTTATTTATTTATTACTTCTTTGTTTGTTTGTTTGTTTGTTTGTTTGTTCGTTTCTTTCTTTCTTTCTTTCTTTCTTTCAATCATTCTTTCCTTAGTTAGTCAGTTAATTAGTTATTTATTGTCGTTTTAAGGGAACGAACAGTGAGGTCATCTGCTCCAATTAGTTAGTTAATTGATTAAAAATCAGTTTATTATTTAGTTAGTTAATTAGTTTGTTCATTAGTAAGTTAATAAGTCAGTTAGTTAGCGTTGGTTATAAAATATCACGTAGCTCTATGAAATAATGATTAAATAAACATATACGTAATTTAATAGGAGCCTCCGTGGCTTAGGCGGCAGCACGCCGGCCTCTCACCGCTGGGTCCGTGGTTCAAATCCCGGTCACTCCATGTGAGATCTGTGCTGGACAAAACGGAGGCAGACAGGTTTTTCTCCGGGTACTCCGATTTTCCCAGTCAACATTGATTCCAGCAACACTCTCCACTATCATTTCATTTCATCTGTCATTCATTTCCTCTTTGCCCCAGAGGAGTGCGTCAGGCCTCGGCAGCCGGCACAGTTCATTCCTCGTCGCTAGATGGGGGCTTCATTCATTCCATTCCTGACCCGATCGGAGACTGGAAGCAGGCTGTGGATTTTCATTTTCATACGTAGTTTAATATTTTTACAATAGAGACACTTGCCGGGTAACCTGTCTTATTACAGTGACTGTAGTAGAGAGTGAGACTACGTTTAGGACTGATCAAGCCCAACTAACAGACTTTGCCGACGAAATTGCACTCTTGGGTACATATTTAAGACACTGCTGCATCAGACCACAACAATTCCGACCGTGAAGCCAACATAATCGATCCACGTATCAGAACGAACAAAATCAAAAATCTTGAAGATTGGCGTTGAAGGCTTGCAAACCAATACCAAAATTAGAACCAATTGGCTGGAGACAGTCTATATTCACCTATTTAGGAAACATCGTAAAACATGATGGTGACGCAGAAATCGAGGTCCGCTGTGTTCAACTGTTCTCCGGCCGGACACAGCTTCTGGGCATATTCGACCATCGTTTTAAGAACTAGGCCATCTATCCGAATGAAACGCGGAGAATTACGGCTTGAATTGTCATAAAGATAAATATTTTCCATCACCGTTGCTTGAGACTTTCGATGTTGTTGTTTCATTTAAGGCCACTTAGCCCCCTGTACTTGAGTGTGTGTAGAATTTGCCTGATAGCCTGTGTTATTGTAGTGTCTATCGTGATGAGTGTATTAGTATTTCAGGTGAGGATTAGGAGCGAAATAGTCGTGGCTTGGAGTTAGGACCAATCCCGACATCTGCCTGGAGTAGAAGTGGGGAAACCACGGAAAACCACTTCTAGGATGGCTCAGGTGGAAATTAAACCCTCCTATACTCAGTTTTGCCTCACGAGGATGAGTGTACCCCGTCCTAGACCTCACACAAGAATTAAAATTTATTGGCTGAGCCGGGAATCAAATCCGGACCTGCGGGGAAAACGCCAAGAACGCTAGCTGCTACAGCACGAGGTGGTCGATACAGATGTAAATTGTTGTTCTCATTATTGTTAATTAATTCATGGGCTTTGCAACATTGCGGCTGTGTAGCCCCATACACGTACGTGTTTTGTGTGAAATCTGCCCGATAACGTATACAGTTGTGGTCGTTGTGTTAGTGTAGCCTATGTAATTGGGGTTAGGAACTGACTAGGAGTTGGCCCTGGTCGTCATTTAGGTACAATCCCGGCATTCGCCTGGAGTAGAAGTGGGGAAATCATGGAAAACCTCTTCCACGATGGCAGAGTTAGGAATCGAACCCATTTCTTCTCAATTCCACCTCTCGAGGTGAGTAAATCCTATCTCTGCACTCAGACCCGAATTAGATCCTTGGTCGGGCCTATTGTAGAATCGAGCCGGAGACGTCCATGGTGATAATCAAGAATGTTAGTGAGGTAGACTTGTTGGTTATCACAGACGATCTCCTACACTTTATTTACCGTATACATAATATGAATAGTCTAGCCTATATGAAAATCGAAGGTATGTAAATATTATATTTTACTATTAATATCTCACCGAGGATGACAGTGCAGCAATATTAAGTTGGTTGGTTGGTTTCTCAGTTTAGGGGCGGCGACAACGCGGTCATGTAGCCCAATGTACTTTGGGTGTGTGTAGAATCTGTCTGATAACCAGTGCTAATTGTGATGGCTGTATTCGAGTGTGTTATCTGTTTTTAATTCAAGTAAGCACTGCAGACATTAAATTTTGAAGTAGTTCCTATATTTGCTACTTAACACCACCGTCAACGACAACTAGTTCTGAACTTGGTTATTAGGTGCCACCAAGTCGGCATAGAAGCTCAGCATGCTATCAACTACGCCACCAAAACTGCTTAATAGTAAGTAAACCTATCTAATACTAGCAGTAGTGCCCGGCTTTGCCCGGTGGATTTATTTGTTTTATGGATGATAATGAATACTACTAGAGAACTGGCACATTATACTTAAACTAACAGAAAAAAATATTTGAAAAATATAACTTTTCGTGGTGGTGGTGGTGATTGTAGAGGGGGGGGGGTAAGTAATACAGTATAATGGACGTAACATTCACGTCATTTTCCCGCAATGATAATAATGATAATTATGAATAGGGAAACAGCTATTTACTAACTACAGCACTGACACATGTAATTTACAAACAAATTTTAAAAAAATAGTGGAAAGAGGAGTAAGTGAAATAAAAGACACTGCCTATGGCCTATATCTCATTGGCTGTTAGAAATGTAGAGACCAAGAGTGTCGCCTTTTGTCGCATAGCACCGTAGGAAAATAATCAGAACACTTAGGAAAACTTCAGCCGTCCCGAGCTACTGAGGTAGCAATAGTATCATTTATCGCCACATAGCGCTCAACGATAAGGTTCGGAATAAATGAAGGTAAATCTGAAAGCACCAACGCTTATTGCAGCTGGTAACCTCAATGTACTGCACCAACACCAATGCACTTATACAGAGGCATAATATTTCCATGATGATAACTGTTTTAAGGGGCCTAAGAAATCTTTTTGCACTAATTACTCCCCGTGACTGCAACTATTTTCGCAATTCTGAACCAGAACACTGGTAGGGGTGACGTGATGCAGCCAAAACTGCCCGTCAACAATAGACTTATTAAAATACACTTACAGTTACACTACTACGGAAATGAATGGATCTAGGGCATCAATACGTGATTTTCAAGTTCATTTTGTCTGTTATTCAAAATGTAGGAAATGGAGAGCGTTGTCCAAAATATCAAGTGGACAGTGTAACCAGCAGGGTTTCAAAGTGTATGTAAAATTTGGTGCAATTAGGAAAAATTGTGTAGATTTGTGATAAAGGGCCTAAATACAGAGAATGGAGTGGTCTGTCCAAAATTTAAAGTGGACAGTGTCACACGCAGGGTTCCAAAGGGTAAGTATACAAAATGTGGTTCAGATGGGTGAAACGGTGTAGATTTGTGCCAAAGGACCTAAATGCAGGGAATGGAGTGGTCGGTTCGAAATTTCAAGCAGACAGTGTTACTCGTCGGGTTCCATAGGGTAAGTATGTAAAATTTTGTTCAGATCGGTGAAACGGTGAATATTAGGGCCAAAGGGCCTAATTGCAGGAAATGGAGTGGTCTGTCCAAAATTTCATGCAGACAGTGTTACACGCAGGGTTCCGAAGGGTAAGTATACAAATTTTGGTTCAGATCGGTGAAACGGTGTAGATTTGTGCCAAATGCAGGGAATGGAGTGGTCTGTCCGAAATTTCATGCATACTGTGTTACTCGCAGGGTTCCAAAGGGTAAGAATACACATTTTGGTTCAGATTGGTGGAACAGTGTAGATTTGTGCCAAATGGCCTAAATGCAGGGAATGGAGAGGTCTGTCCGAAATTTCATGTAGACAGTATTACTCGCAGGGTTCCAAAGGGTAAGTATACAAATTTTGGTTCAGATCGTTGAAACGGTTTACGTATCACTAACCATAACGCCAGCGCATGCGGATAGAGCTGTTCGTGAGCGCTTGTTCTACCGACTTACTGAACAAAAATCAATCTTTAAGGTTACCTGAGAGGCGTAGCCTAATGCTACATAGCCTAAACTACTCTTCTTGAATTTGGCTATCACATAAAAATAATTTTTCGAATCGGACTGGTAGTTCCAGAGATATTAGCGCCTTTAAACACACAATCACACAAACACACAAACTCTTCAGCTTTATTATATTAGTATAGATGTCAGCGATAATACCCCGGGATATTTACTTAGTATTTAGATTAACTTTTAAATTCTATGCGTGGTTAGCCTTATATCTATTTTGTTGTCCGCCTTGTTGCGTAGTGACTAGCATTCTTGGCTGTCACCGAGGAGGCCAGGGTTCAATATCCGGCTCTACTAAAATAATTATTTCTGGACTGAGGGCTGGAACGGGGTACACTCAGTCTCGTGACACAAAACTGAGAAGAGGTGGGTTCAATTTCTACCTGCAGCCATCCTCGAAGAGCTTTTCCCACTTCTACTCAAAGAAAATGCCGGGAAAGTAATTAACTTAAGGCCATAGCCGCTTTCCACACATAATCCTACCTCAATTACAAATACACACATTAGTGCATACATCACATTGACACAGGTTATCAGACATGATCTGCATGCTCCGAAGTACACGGGGTTACTTGCCCACGATGTTACAACATCAATTTCGTTGCGTTGGCTTTCTGGTGTTAATGTAGAAATAAATTATAGCAAATGTTGAATTCGTCACACACGACTCTTTTTAACAATGACCCAGCATTACATTGCAGTGCGTTCCCTTGTTCTCCAGCCCATCCACCCGGATCATCGGTTGAACAAAGCCGCAATCAGACCATCGCCACACTAAAATGTATTCATGAGGCGTGAATATAGTGGGTAGAATCAAAGCTTTGTGCTAAAGCCTTATTAACTACATTGAAAAACATATTAAAACCACTAATCCACACATAGATATGTCACAACCAATCAAAATTACAATTTTGTTTCAAAACAACAATAACTAACTAACATTAATTGCAAAACATTGAACTATCAGTTCTTATGATAATAACATTATTAGAAATATTAATAATAATTATATAATAATTATATTATTCTGATGACATGTCATCTTCCAAATGGTCCACCCCAAAAATTGCTAACTTATATACAAAACCTGTTCATGATCCCCACATTACAGAAATGCATAAGTGATTTGTTCGTCATGGTTCTAAGTATTTTATATTTAGTACATTTTCTCTCTTTGCGCGTCATTATTATGCCATTTTATGGAATTTATTAAAATATTTGATACGTTTTGTGTTATTTTCTCATATTTATAATGGTTTATAATGCATTTTTTTTAATTGAATGGCACTGGATATAAACGGAACTGAAAGTGAGGATGAATACATAGACATGAGAATCTTCACAACTTTGTTCAACACTTATTTCTTGGAAGATCCACATTCCAAGAGAAACACCGCGCTCGCAACTAAACTGGAAGCGATGTTGAAATCGAGTGGGTATGAAGACAGACAGACAAGAGTAGGCACAGTAATTCCAGTCTTGTTAAGTACCTCAGTGCAATCATATGTGAGCTAAGTGGATTTGTATTACAGGCCGCGATTGTTATTTCGAGTGAATTTAAAATAGTCGACAATCGTCGTTCATTTCCTGTGAGAATCTACGAATGGTCACAGTCATCTACTGTAACGCGGAGTGCGGTAAGCCTGTATTGCCTGTTATGTCAAGTACTCATGATTAGCCAACTTTTCTCATTTTGCAAAAATGAGGAGAAGGTAGACTCATGAGATCGATCCGGGAAAATGTATGTGTGTCTCTCTGTCTGTCAGTCTGAGTGAGTGAGTTACCCCCTATCAACCCCTAAACGGCTGCAGCTATCGAAACCAATTTTTGGAGAGAGTAAAGATCTATACCTGAATATCTCACGGCCATATTTGAAATTGACATCTGTGATACCATCTGCTGAAAAATCGCAATTGAAATTTGAGCTCTATGTGGGATAACTCAGAAGTAATGCATGCGAACTATTCCAAAATTGGCACACTTATAGATAATAACATTCCAGATTAATTTTCAGAAGTCGACACATGCCAGTGTTGCCAACTTGATTCTAAGCTTGCCGATAGGTCCAATTTCTAAATGCAGGTCAGGATTTCATTGGCGCGCGCGCCCCCGGTCCACCTTGGCTACTGCGCATCTAGTGTGCGCATAGCAAGGTCACGTCCCCTCCAAAACAAAACTTACTTTAACCAGCTGGCGTTCAGTGAAAGAATCACACGTTTAACATAAAGGGTTTCGGTGCTATCATTTTGTTAAATGTTGGCATTATTTTTCGATGACCCTGCATATCTCAGTGCTACCAATATGATTCTAAATTTCTGATAGTTTCAATTTTAACCACATGTAACTTCTATACTGTTGTTGTTGTAGTTGTTTGAGTCTTCAGTCATTTGACTGGTTTGATGCGGATCTCCATGCCTCTCTGTCCTGAGCTAATCGTTTCATCTCTACATAGCTACCACACCCTACATCCGAGGCAATCTGTTAAACATACTCTAAACTTGGTCTACTCCTACAGTTCTTGTCCTCGACCCTTTCTTCCATAACTAAGCTTGCTTTTCAAGGGTGTCTTAGTATGTGTCCTACTAACCTATCTCTTCTCTTCATTAGCACTCGCAGCTTGCCACGGCGGGTGAGTGGTCAACGTGTCGGTCTACTAACCCTAAGCTTGCAGGTTCGCTCATGGCCGTGGTAAGTGATTTTTAAAAGGCGGAAAAAATACGACACCATGTCATATGATGTTGGGATGTCAAATAACTCATTTAAATTCAGTAGGCCGTGTTCATAATGGAAAAATTAATTTCGGGATTTACTGCCAAAAAAAGTTCCTCATTTCTCTACTAGAATGCGCTATAGTGTTCAAGGACCTTAGATATCTAACCTCCTTGACTTTCATAGTGCTTCAAGGAACAACGAAATTCGAAATGCAAGCAACCCTTTGGGTGTCAAATAACAAAGCTTGCACCCGGCACCCGAGGCGATACGATTTTATATTATTATTATTTTTAGCAGTCGCCAGAAACAACTCTCCTCTCCCACTCGTCTTAATACCGCTTCGTTTGTAAGCCCTATCTACCCATCTGATCTTCATCATTTCAAACGCTTCAATTCTCCTCTTTTCTTCTGCACCAATAGTCCAAAATTCACTTCCATAGAGTGCCACGCTCCAGACAAAGGCTTTCAAAAATTACTTCCTAATAACTAAATCTATATTCGATGTCAACAGTTTTTTTTTTTGTAAAATGCTTTCCTTGTCTGAGCTAACCTACTTTTTATATTCTCTTTGCTTCGTCCATCACTGGTTATTTTGCTTCCTAAGTAACAGAAGTCTCCTAATTACTTCAGCTTTTCACCTGCCAATCTGATGTCTATAGATGTTTCTGATTTTTTCGGCTACATTCGAATATTTTTGTTTTAAATTTATTCATTTTCATCACGGATTCTTTCCTCAAAACGGACCATACCATTCAAAAACTCATTTAAATCCTCGGGCGTGTCAGCCTAGAGGACGATGCCATCAGCAAATCTCAAAGTTGAAATGATTTCTCCTTGAATCTTCACTCCCACTTAAAATTATTCTCCTATTTCCTTCATTGATTGTTCATTGCAAGGATTGAAAAGTATGGGTGATAAGTTGCAGCCCTGCCTTACACCTTTCTCAATACAAGCTTTCTCTAGTATGTCCTTCAGCTCAAATGACTGCTTTCAGGTTTCTGTATAGATTGTAGACACGCTCCTACTTTTTATATCCTCTTTGCTTCGTCCATCACTGGTTATTTTGCTTCCAATCGTTTTCAAAACGTCCAATCAACGTTATCAAAAGCGTATTCTAAGTTTACAAATGCCATAAACGTTCTCTTATCTTTCCTTATTCTACCTTCCAAAATCAGCCTAAGACTTAGTACTACTTCCCTTGTTCCTACATTTCTCCTGAAACCAAACTGGTCTTCAACCAACTCCGTTTCTATCTGGATTTCCATCCTCTTGTAAATTATTCTAGACAGGATCTTTGAAGCATGAGTAAACAAGCTGATTGTACGGTAAACTTCTCATCTGTCACCTCCCACTTTCTTCGGTATAGGGATGATAACATTCTTCTTGGAATCAGAGGGTACCTCACCTGTCTTATAAATCCTACACACCAAGTGAAATAACCTGTTCAGGCCTTCATCTCCTATGCAACGCAGCAATTCAAACGGTATATCATCTATGCCTGGTGCTTTGTTCCTGCCTAAGTCTTCCAATGCTCTGTCAAACTCTGATCTCAATATTAAATCTCCTTTAGCATCCTCATCAATTTCCTCCTCCTTTTCCATTACATTATTCTCAATCTCCTTTCCCTTATACAAACATTCTATGTAAGCTTTCCATCTCTCAACCTTTCCTTCCCTATCTGTTAGAGGCTTTCCATTTGTGTCCTTAATATCACAGCACTTAGTCTTCTTTTCCCCAAAAGTATTCTTAATCTTTCGATATGCTGTGTCTAATTTTCCTAATTTCAGACAATTTTCTATACCTGCACATATCTCTTTCAACCATTCTTCTTTCGCTTCCTTGCACTTCTTATTAACCTCATTTCCCAGATGTCTGTATTCTGCTTTCCGCTTTTTATCTCTTACATTCTTGTGTTTCCGCCTTTCATTCATCAATTCTAGTATATCCTGATTGATCCACGGTTTTCTACCTATTCTTTCTTTCCTACCTATGTATTCTTCTGCAGATTTTGTTATTTTATTCTTCAAAAGTGCCCAATCGTTTGCAATAGAAGTTTGTTTGGAGTTTTTCATTAGTCCTTCCTTTATACTCTTCTTGAATCTTTCGTTTACATCCTTATCGTTCAAGCTGTCTATTGCCCACCTTTTTGGCTTTCGAGTTTTATACACTTTCTTCAACTTTAATCTGCATCTCATAACAACCAGATTGTTGTCAGAGTTTATTCAGCACCGGGATATGTTTTACAATCCAAAATCTGGTTTCAAAACCTCTGCTTGACCATAATGAAGTAGATTTGGTAACGCCCTGTATCGCCTGGTCTCATCCATGTGTATATTCTTCTATTGAGGTTATTGAATAAGGTGTTAGCTATGACCAACTCATGCTCGGTGCAGAATTCCATCAGCCTGCTTCTTCGATCATAACTTTCACTTAATCCGAAATCTCCTACTATCTTCTCTTCTCTTCCATTTCCTACCACAGCATTCCAATCTCCCATTACTATAACATTTTCATCATCCTTGATATATCTCAGAATTTCATCTATTTCTTCGTAGACCTTTTTGACATCTTCATCATCAGTTTGACTGTTAGGCATATAGACTTGTACCACTGTGGTGCACGCAAGTTTAGTATTGATTTTTGCTACAATAATCCATTCACTATATTGCTCATAATATTCCACCCTGTGTCCAAATTTCCTACTCAATATGAGACCAACCCCTGATTGGCCATTGTTTGATTTAGTGCTAATGAGCCTATAGTCTCCTGACCAAAATTCCTGTTCTTCCTGCCAGGGCATTTCACTAATCCCAACCCAATCCAACCTTAACCTATCCATTTCCCTATCTAAGTTTTCTAACCTTCCACTTCCTAGCAGACTTCTAACATTCCACGCTCCGATCCGTAGAATGTCAGATTTCCTCTTTATTACTTCTGTGATGTTAAGCCCCTCTTGAGTAGTCCCCACACGGAGATCCGAACGGGGGACTAGTTTACCTCCGGATTTGAATTTTACAAGGGAGGACGCCATCATCACATGTAATTATGCATAGAGAGGTGCATATCCTCGGGAATGGCATTACGGCTGTAGTTTCCCGTTGCTTTCAGCCGTGCAGCAGAACGCAGTGTAGCCGTTAGCTGGCTTACATTATCAATATCTTAACCGTCTATAAGACAAGTAAATAATAGATTTATCCAGAAAGGCTGCTACTCCCTTTCAGAAAAAGTAATAGAGCAATTCTACTAACAAAAATACTAACCTTCTTCTAACATTTAAATACCAAAATTCTACTAACGAAAAAATACTAAAGTTCCACCAACAACAAAATACTACCACTAAAACAGTCTGTCACCAGGCACACTCACATGCACCCTCACACTTCACAGTCAAATGAAACAATGAACTATATATTATTATAAACAATGCAACTGCCACCAGACACCCACACGTCACAGCCTAATGGAACAATGAACTATATGTAATAAACAAACTAACTACTGAACCCGAGGGGGTCATGCTGACAGGTATCGAAAGAGGATCTCAGAGACTGTGATCTCAGAAGGAAGGTTCCACCAGGGAACGAACCCGAGATCTGTTGAGGGAGTTTCGTTGTAAAAACCCCTAGAGGAAAGTATATGTTTAATCACTGGTGTGATATCAGTTGAGACTGGCATTATTTGGTGAAATAATGCAGGGAAATGAGTGGATTATAGCATTAGTGGACTACATGGAGTAGGCTATGCTGGACTTGGAACACAGAAGTTCCAGAGTTTGACAGTTTACTAATAGCCCCAGAATTGTGGGAGGAGACTCATGGAGCCCTGTCAATCTCGTTGACCTACTTAAGTCGTCTGCAAGAGGTCGGGGGGTTGAATAATGACTCAGTTCTTCCCCGTTTGAGAATAAAACCGAGAAGAGAGGGGAGAGATCCCAAGGAAAATCATTGATTACTCGTGATTGGAGCAACGCAATGACATGAGAGTTGCACACAGGTGAATCTTTAGCCAGGAGGCTAATTTTAGAGCCATTAAACTGCGAAATCAAGGCATATTTAATGGAGTGCGTAAGAACACAGGACTATGGATGTTCGCGGCATGGTTTGACTATGTCACCGGGGATTTCCACTGGAAACCGCGTCCCCACGCCATGGAAAAAGCAATTAATATTAATTAATTGGCCGATCGATCCTTCAGCACGCAGATAGTTTTGGGACCGGTGAAGAAAAAGGAACCCGATGAGCATTGTTTCGAGACCAGAATCATCCTGGGAGAGGAGTTGATATAGCGCGGGAATTCTAGGTCTACTTTTTCATGTGAAACGGATATAAGGGTGTGGACCCAGTCAGGAGGGCAGTTGGAACTTGCAGTTTTGGAACAGACTCGAGCGCGGAACGTATGTCGCTCTGGCTCAGGGAAGGACGCTCACACAAAGACTTGAACATTTTAGTGTTAATCATTATATTCGCCGTGCAGTGTAATGCACCAAGTGAGAATATAATAATGCATAGTCATGAAGTAACAAGAAGTACGGTAATCAACGAACTTTATTGTGTGAAATGTGCGTTACCAAAGTCAAGGAAGGAGGCTCGGACTTCAACTTGAGAAGCCGTGCAGTAAAACTTTTAGAAGGATTTTATTAAGGACAGTCGTGCTGTATGTGTATAGGCGGCAGTACGAGCAATGGTTAATGTTCACATAGGAAGTACCGTGTGATATAAGTTGCAGAACATTGAAAGTAATAAATTGTGTAAAGACTATGTACAATGTTAAGCGCAGTGTATAATATATTGATTGGTTATACATGTCTTATTACGCCGGACTGCGCTGGGAGAAACTTTATGATGCATTTGGTGAAATGTCTTAAGAATACCAAATAGTAACGCTCAGGACGAAAGTAAGCATCTTTATGCAAAGCAGGAAGTTTATCGTAGGATAATTGATAGACTGTTGGTGAATCCGTAGGCAGATGACCCAGACTTTCAATCAGGAGTTGGTAGGAGCATGGAGGATGCCGTCAATACCTGTAATTCTGATGTATTGCCAGGGAATTTCAACCAATGAAAAGTGTAAAAAGTGACGTGTGTTATGTAGAAATCATATGTGAAATATCTTTTAAATTAATGATATAATAAGTGTTATAAAGTGCAATGTGTTTTGGAAGCAATAGCTTCATCATAGAAATGGAAAGTGCCGTGTGCTTGGTGAAAGAAATGTATTATAAAATGTGTATATTCAGAATGCAAATGTCGCGCTAACTCTGCAAATGGCAGGCGACATTGGAGAATATGAGTGGTTGGAGCCACGAGGATAAGCCGAAATGTGAGAACCCCACAAATTATGATTATATAGAAGTATAGCCCACTGCATGTAATGTGATTTCAGGATTATAAAAATAATGCCAGTAAGAATCAGTATTAGGAGATAGACCCTCCAGGTTTAATAATTGTTGTGTTGATTTTAGTAGAGTTGAGATATTGTTATACATCAGTGAGTGGATTAATCGTTACCACTATTAATAAAATGGCAAATCAGTTATGTAAACTTAACGTAACGAACACGGATGTTCGATTTTTAAGATGGTTACGTTGTGTCGGATTATGGTAATTTATGTCAGTAAGAATAATAATAATAATAAATAATAAAAGGTATGAATGAATACATCAGGTAAAATGTTGTAAGCAAGAAATATTTACGTTAATTGGAAGTTTTATCGATCTAAGCAGTAAGATTACATTAAGGGATGAGAAAAGAGTTTAATATCAGAATATATTGTGTTAATGGGAATATAATTATGCAAGAAAGTGGAAGAGCTTAAGAGTGAATAGAATTTGCAGCTTGTGTAAAAGCTTATAGAGTAATTGATAGATTTCTCTTAATAATCAAAGGACGAGATCATAATATCAGGTCAGGGAGCCAGGTAATCTATTCGAAGTATGAAATCTCGTATAGCCGTGGGCATACTGAGATATGTACTTTGTGCCAGAGTGTATTTAGTGATTGGAACCTAACTCTGATGATGGATATGGAATGGTCCGGGTTCGAATCCTGTGATAGGTGAGAGGAGAACAATGGACACCTCTGCACCCTATCTGATCGCCCGAGAACTTATTATTGAGTGATTCGGCTCTTGTGAAGCGAATCTTATGGACGGCAGCATGTGGCTGACCGCATTATTTATTAAGATACCGATTATCCAGTTCGACCAATGTTTTTATGAATCTCGTGCCTTCATGTTGAAATGGACCTATTGGTGCCAGTTATTATTATATCCTCAGGGTAGGAATAAATGTTAAGCTCATCCAGTACCTATTTGCATACCATTCAGTTTAAATCCATTGGGATATGTGCGTCATTGTGACCACGGTCTTTAAAATCGTACTACTGCTTGGGGAGATATAAGCCATGAGGCAGGAAGGCGGGGGACGGTTTACTGCGGTAACCTCACTCCACTCCATTGTATACAAGCCACTCGGAAGGGGGCTGAGCTGTCAAGCGAACCGTGAAAGTTAAGGTTTAAGAAAAGGCAGATTTAAGACCCTGTTAGTAACATGAAAGGAAACATTGTTATATTGAGTGATGAAGTCATGAGGTTTAAGAACCCATTGGTAATTATAGATCACCCTGATGGTTTAAGATTTTAGCAATCTAACGAATGGTTGGAAGTTGCATTTTTACTGTCACTGACACGGATTTCAGAAGTTGGGCACTTGACGCCACAGGCTACGCTCGCAAGGGTAGCTTAATAATACCATCCGACACAGCGATAACGAAAGTTTTGAAGATGAAATCACAACGGCATGCAGTGGAACTATATAAATAGAGTGAAGTGTAGGGGATATTTACATAATTCTGGAGTTGCACGGAGATTTGATGTGCAACACCTGAATAAGCTAATGCATGAAAAGCATTTGGTGGGAAGAGAGAGACCAAACACACACGGTACACATAATTGTCAAAGTAAGACAAGGTTTAAGAAACAAGTAATTTTGTGAAATTAAAGAAGTCACATGAGATGACAGAAGAGTAAAAGTACAGTTTTGTTTATGAAAGTTATATGTGCATCAGCGCACTAGAGTGAAGTGTGAAGTCAATATAAGGGTAAAGGTTTGAGTAATGATATGAGTTTATTATGATGATATTATGTTAATATTAGTGGATTGTGGAAGTAATTTTTGTTTGATTTTGTTTTATGTTTGTTGGGATTGTTTTTATATGTTTGAAGCCATGATTTTAGTACTGAATTAAAATCTTTAGAATAGAGTTGTGCCTTATCATTGTAGAGTTGATACCTTTTAGTCTCAAATCCAAAATATGCAACTGCTCAATGGGGAACGGTACACGCCTGAGACCTGACGCTAGCTGGAGACGGAAGCATATTTTCCATGGAGATTACTCACATGGGTACACTACATACAACTAAAACTAACTACATACTTACATCCTAGAAGAGGAAATGGGAAACAAAAATAAGAGTAAGGGAAAACAAAAGACAGGGGGAAAGGAAATGTCCTCAACCCTTTAAAAAAATGAGAATTAAGGGACTTGGAAGAAAGGAGAGCCAGGAAAGGCAGATAGGAAATGCAAGGAGGAGAGGGACCGCCCCAAAGGCAATGGAAGAAAGAGAAAGGTTGGACCCAGCTCAGGAAACCCTCGGGGTCGCCAACTCCCGAACTCACCAGACATGAGCCCTTGGATTTTATCCAAAATTGGCAATATAATAGATTGTAATATTTCAGATTAATTCTGATTAATTCCCAACATGATTTTACGCGCACTGATAAATCCAAAATCAAACAGCAAGTAACGTCCATACTATACATTAGACTTCAACAAAATGTTGTATGTGCATTATATACCTTAAGAAATGGAACTAAGGATATATTCAGAGTCACCAGGGCTGCCAACTGTAGTAAATTACTCTATTAGGCTACACTATTTCAGGTGAATTTCAACCTTATTACTTAGAAATATTAGTATTACCAACTTGATTTGGTCATTATTCTAGATAGATTGGCATGCATCTCAATTACTTATGAGATATCCTAATAATAATAAAAGCATCACAAAAATATTGACCAAAATATGAAAACGGGGTTTGGATAAAAAAAAAAGGCCATCAGAAAATGGAGATTGAAAGTTTATATTCACATAATCAGAATGGATGATAGTAGGCTAAAACTAAAATTATGAACCCAGCAATATCCATGAAAAACCACAATAGTTGGCTGTTACAAATAACACAATTCATACAAAAAATTAGTATCAAAGATAAGATTCACATTAGAACAAAATTTAGAACTCTAATAAACGTACACAAATTTTCCGAGAAACCTTCATGGAAGAATACAGGATGGACAGAACAACCCAAAAGTGAGCAGAGTGAATGGATTTTGAGGTACTGTATTGGGAAGAAAAGAGAAAAACATTTGGTAAATAACTTCTAACGTGTTCCTTAATTGGGCATAAGGAATCAAACAAAATAATATTAATAAATTATTTTTCTTTAGAGCCTGTTTCGTCTTTTAGTGTCCAGACTAATCTGCAAGCCTGTGTGTGCGAACGAGGTGCCTCCATGATCCTCTCCTCTGTTTCTATTCCTCTCAATTTGTAATCGTTATACACTGAATATGGCCATCGCTTATTTAATCTACTTCTGTTCCTCTTATCCTCTATTACTGAGATAATCTCTCCTTCCCCACTAGGGACACATGACCCCACCATCTTAGTCGGATAATGTGGACAGCTTCATCTAAGTTCATTGCATAAGTTGGCACCTGTAGTCGCCAAAAAAAAAAAAAAAACTAGATCATTCGGTCACTTATATTCTTTGCTTCCATGTATAGTTGTTGCATCAAGATGGCGTTGGAATTCTCCTTGTGCGCGGCATTCCTCCCCAAACACTACGTCATCGTGTGTTTCATCTAAGTAGCTCATATCTTCGTAGAGAGCCCTCCTCTGTTATTAAGGTGCTTGTACACTGGAGAGCTTTTGCCCTAGCTAGAGCGTAGAGTAGCTCTAGCTAGGGCTCTCTAAGCTCCTCTCCAGTGTGCACAGGTGGTAGAGAACCCTAGCGGAGACCGCTCTAAACTCTAGCTAGGGCCGGCAGACTCTACGGTGTAAACAGTATTTGGGTGCCCTAGCTAGACCAGTCTAGCTCTATTCGTTCAGTTGAATATTGGAAAGTGCTCTATATAGAGTCAGTGGTGGATTGTTGGGGTTATTGGTTTGTTGTTAATTATAGTGTTTGAATATGGCTGAATTTGTGTGGAGTCGCGAAAAAACAATAACATTAATTGAAAATATTGAAGCCCATCCAGAAACTTTGAATTGTACTCGGAAAGAATACAGAGACAGAAATTTGAAGGCACAGTCGTATCGGCTGATCCCTTTTGCTGATCCTGGGGGTAATTTTGGCCAAAATATAATCATAGTCATTTTTGTTCATTCTTAAAAAGTTCTTGTACGCTTCAGAATCTTCTGAACATAACTCTTGCAATAATTTAGCGTGCATTCCCTCGTATTCTCTTTTTGATATCCGATTCCTCACCCACAAACCTCTTTTCCTCTTCATAGTTTTCTTTTTAACAAGGCACACACAACCACCACAGATGCTAAAAGCTCTCTTGAAGACATTTTAACTTCACAACACAGCGCAAAATACCTAGACTCACACTGCTCTCAGAATGGCTCAGCGCTCCTCTACCTAATGCATTTACGATTGACAGTGTACACAGGTTCTGAGAGTGCTCTAGGTAGATTTGCCTATCTCCACTCTACGAATGCTCTACCTAGGGAAAATTACTCTACAGTGTACACGCACTCAGTTTAGCTAGAGCGGTCTAGCTAGACTTGCTCTATGAAAATCACTCTCCAGTGTACAGGCACCTTTACAGTATATGCTCCTTGTTGCGCCCTATAGCGTGGCTGAATTCCTGATGTCCTTATGTTGATGTAGGAAATGCATACATGCAACCCTTGGCCAAACCTCAGTTTGGTATTCGTACCACTTGCTTGTACCAGGCTCCTATAGTCAAATAGGAATAGCAGCAATGGTTCACATGTTATTCTTAAAGAAACAAAGTACACGGGGCTACATGACCGCGTTGTCGCAGTCCCTAAACTGAGGAACCAACCAACCATTATTAAAGAAAGTTCAGACATTACGAAGAACGATTCACTTGTACTCACACCCCCTCTATAACTTAAAAATAGGCAAATAAAACCGCGACTGATCCGCCCTTGGACAATGACGCCCATCATTAGGGTCTAACTCTTGTTATTGATCGATTTTTACAAACATATCGCAATACAGAACAAAATATCATTCCGCTTAATGCTTTACATCTTGTGTACATAACATGAGTTTCCCTTGCTGGTTAAAATTGCCTCACATTTCTTTTGTTTGTCAACTCAACTGTTCGGAAGCACAAAACACAATGACATCATTCGGCACGGAGCCATTTCATCATGATATAATGTACGATAAATGTGATCATGTGTTATTACGAAAACAAAACTGGTTAGCAGCAGTTCTGTGCATGCAGCAACATACTAACGAACCCCCGAATCCATATTTGCTGCGCCATTCCAATAACATCATTTATCGTAATGATCACTGGCGATCTATTGATTCACCCCCATTTTACTTTATGCATCAAGTCTAGTGTAGTGCCGGTATATTGGAAGAGAGGAGCACCGCATACACGAACCATCGTCATAATAACGAGTGCAGAATTAATAGTAAAAGCAGTTTTGCTGACTGTTGATTTAAGAGGATTATTATGAAAGTCATATTCCTCTCACAACAAACACTTATGCTTCAATAGGAAAAATGTTGATAATTTAGAATAATTAATGCAGTGGTAGGCTATGGTCAAGGCTTGTAGAGAACAGGTTGCCTCGTTCTCGTAAGGTCTGTGGTAACAGCGCTCCCCTGCTGCGTGACGTCATCAGCCGACCCGCGCTGAGCGGCTGGGACTACTGTTACGGCTAGCCTTGCACTACTGCAGAAGGTAACCACGGGGTTGATGTACAACATAAGAACTCGTGATACTTGTAGCTATAAATGCAGTTTAATATAATAGAGCTTTAAATAATCAGAGCGTGTAAATACACTTTTTGTTTACCATTTCCTCTTCTAGTTTGTAAGAGAGAAGGTAGTTTTAGTTGTAGGTTTCATTTGATCATCTTTCATTTTCACTATCACCCAAACCATTAGGGTCCGATAACCTAGAGTTAGGCCCCTTAAAACAACAATTATCATCATCATCATCATGAATAATTAAATATAAAAGTTATTCGAATCGACAAAGAACGAGAATTCTGAAGCTTCAAAATTGAGTCATGATTGATAAAGTTCAACATAATGTACAATACACAGCGCCGTTTTAATTCTATTAAAATTCATGCTCAATTATACTGTTGAGATTAAGTAGGGAAAACTATTACCGGTACATTTGCTCACTGTTCACGAACTCAATCGAGCGTTCAAGCCTGAAAATATATTCACCTGGTGTATTTTTTCATCTTCTTGGATATTTTGTCATGAGAGACTGAACATTCGTTACTCCTCTTGTAGCTCCCCTGTGTTGTCTTCAGTGCATTCATGAACTTCATTCGTATGAAGGTCCTCTGTCGAACGAATGTCTCTACCACTACACGATTTATTTCAGGATATTTCTTGTAAAGAAAAAATTCTTGACACCATGGTACTTCTTAAATTCATCTTCTAGCAATTTTGCCTCTTTTTTCCAGCTTTCAGAAGGCTCTACGAGTCCACCGAACGACAAACTTTTGATCCATGCATTTTGTGGATTCATAGTCTGCGATTCAGAGCTAGTAAATGTATAGCTACCAAGGTTTGGACATGTCGATCTAAGCTTTTTTGCTACCCACCCAGAAAGGTAAAACAATGCATTGGCTTCCATTTCAGTTAGGGGGGTGCTCAATTCGTTTTCAGGAATCGAAGATGCAATCATTTCTTTGGTAACATCTATTTCGCTATCTTTCTCCGGATTATCCTCTTCCTTCTTGCATAATACACCAGACATTCGAAGCACTTTGGCTGGGATATATTCGGAATCATCTTCGGTTCCTGTATTAGAATTATTTTGAAGGAGTCCTTGATTTCGCCCTAAAATAATCATTCTTAAACGATATAATGTGTCTAAAGGAGAAGGATGATCATTCAGACCCCCTTTCGTCCTAATCTGAGAAAACAGATTTTCTAAAGCGTCCTGGTTGAGACGGTGGGTGAGTATGTACTCAATACCATGGACACTCTTCAAATCTAATAGAAGATACTTCAAAGATTTAATTGATGTGATGATTCCTCTCTGAAAAAGCTGTATATTTTTCTTGCCACAGCATATCATTGTTTCAATTAATTCAAGCATGTCGTTGAGAATTGCGCCTTGAGATTCCAGATCTTTTCCATATGGGTTCTTCGAAGGTCTACCTGAAGGTTTGGGAGTGTATGTATTCATCACATCGTACCACCTATCAATTATTTCAATACATTTTCCAGTTTCTTCAGCCAGCTGAGGATCAGCACCCGGTTTCATTAATTGCAGAGCAGTAGCTGTCTTGTGCGACAATAACAGACACGCTTTCCTCACATTTTGCCTCTGAGCCTTTTCCACAGTGAAGTGACTTTCGTTCAGATTATGCAAGATTTTGAGATCACTTTTCTTCCGATCATTTAATAATGCTACGATAGGATTTCTATTTACAATCTGTCCGCTCTTTAGCTGGAACCCAGTGTCTAAAAACCAGTTCCGCACTAGTTTCAGAAGATGTGGCGCGTCAGCAAACATGTATATTTTTAGCCTACTTTCGATTTTTGCAAAAAATGAAAGTAGACTTATGAGATCAACACAGGGCGGAAAAAGTGTGTCTGTCTGTGTGTGTGTATGTGTGTGTGTGAGTCTGTGTGTGTGTGTGTGTGTGTGTGTCTGTGTGTCTGTATGTGTGTGTGTGAGTGTGTGTACTCTGAATGTCTGTCCTCCCCTATCAATTCGAACACGGTGAATGCGAATTGAACGAAATTTGGTACAAAGGTAGCACTAGCAAAGGACACCTCAGTGTCATGTTTTATATCGCCGCCATCTTGACGGAAACGTAATGGCGGCCACACAAATGTTCAAAGCTTAATTCAAATTACGACTAACCTAATCTTCCGATCTCTACCAAACTTTGCAACGACATACCTTTATGGGGGGAGCATCCTTTGACCAAACCAATAAGTCATCAGCGTAATAGTTTGCGGATGGCGGCCATCTTTGTGTGAAAATCGATTCCCCCTATTAATTCGAACACGGTGCAACCGAATGGAACGAAATTTGGTACAGAGGTAGTACTAACAAAAGGCACCTCAGTGTCATGTTTTATATCGCCGCCATCTTGACGGAAACGTAATGGCGGCCACACAAATGTTCAAAGCTTAAATCAAATTACGATTAACCTAATCATCCGATCTCTACCAAATTTTGCAACAACATACCTTTATGGGGGGAGCATCCTTTGACCAAACCAGTAGGTCATCAGCGTAATAGTTTGCGGATGGCGGCCATCTTTGTGTGAAAATCGATTCCCCCTATTAATTCGAACACGGTGCAACCGAATGGAACGAAATTTGGTACAGAGGTAGTACTAACAAAAGGCACCTCAGTGTCATGTTTTATATCGCCGCCATCTTGACTGAAACGTAATGGCGGCCACACAAATGTTCAAAGCTTAAATCAAATTACGATTAACCTAATCATCCGATCTCTACCAAATTTTGCATCTACATACCTTTATGGAGGGAGCATCCTTTGACCAATCTAATAGGTCATTCACCTGATAGTTTGCGGATGGCGCCCATCTTTATGTCAAAATTGATTCCCCCTATTAATTCGAACACGGTGGAACCGAATGGAACGAAATTTGGTACAGAGGTAGTACTAGCAAAGGGCACCTCAGTGTCATGTTTTATATCGCCGCCATCTTGACTGAAACGTAATGGCGGCCACACGAATGTTCAAAGCTTAAATCAAATTACGATTAACCTAATCATCCGATCTCTACCAAATTTTGCAACTACATACCTTTATGGAGGGAGCATCCTTTGACCAATCTAATAGGTCATTCGCCTAATAGTTTGCGGATGGCGGCCATCTTTGTGTCAGAATCGATTCCCCCTATTCATTCAAACACGCTGAAACCAAATGGAACGAAATTTGGTATAGAGGTAGCACTAGCAAAGGGCACCTCAGTGTCATGTTTTATATCACCGCTATTTTGATGGAAACGTAATCGCGGCCATCCAAATGTTAAAAGCTAAAATGTAATTACGACCAACCTAATAATCTAGTCTCTACCTAATTTTGCAACACCATATCTTTTTGTGGGAAACATATTCTGACCAAACTGCAAGAACATCAGCCCAATAGTTTGCAGATGGTGGCCAAGTATGTGTGCAAATCGATTCCCCCTATCAATTCAAACACGGTGAAACCGAATTGAACGAAATTTGGTACAGAGGTAGCACTAGCAAAGGGCACCTCATATTCATGTTTAATATCCCTATAGCACGTTGTATTTCAACAAGCTCCTACAACCAACATTCAATCATACTCCTTGAAAAGGACAAAGAGTTATAACAATACCCATGCATTTAGGAGAAAGTAGGCTATATGTTCTTTACTGAACATCTTGTTTCTTCCGTAGAAGGATGAGTGAACCAGGTTTTTTCAGTACTAATTCCTAGTTCCTTCCAAAGTCCAACATTTCCACCCCCATGTCGCTAACACATGCTTTTACAATGTACCCTATATCGGAAAGTTTTAAAATAATAGAGTTTATAATCTCGCAGGTTATTTTCACGTCAAAATCAACAAAGAGAGGCACCTTCCATTGAGCAAAAAGTCCCCGAGCCATTATTATTTGCACATTGGAGTGTGGCCCGATAACTTCATCTCCTTTCCGGTCATATTCCATGACGCTTTTAACTTTCATTTCATCAAAAAGAAGAACCGTAATTTTTTCTTTCTTGCTCAGAGATGAACCAGCAACGCACAGAAAGCGGAAAACATCTTGGAGAACACCATTGTTCATATCGACTGTTGATGCCCATTTTTGCAGTGTAGACAGTCTAGGCAAAGGAATGTTCATTTTCTTCTTCAGAAAAAGATATGAACGCTTACTAATATATCTCAGGGAAAATGCAAGAGATATTTCATCGTCTGTCCATTTAACTTTCTTTTTCTTACTTAAAAGGATGTCTATTTGATTTTCGGTGAAAACTGAACCGAGTATTTCTCGGGCCTTTTTACGCACTCTGGTTTCATCAATCCTTTTTCTCTTCATTTTACAAAGTTCTCTTTTAAGCCTGCCAATTTCTTAGCTTTTCAGTATGATTCTCTCCTCCAGCTCTGCGTTCTTTTGTCGCAACTTTTCATTTTCCATCTTCAAAACATCTATTTGATTTTCCTCCGTTGTAGTTTGGACGTCATCACACACTTCTTGAACAGAGTACGAGCTTTCTAAAATTTGATTCACAGTTCTTTTATTTTCTCTCTTCTCACTACGTATTTCACGTTCACGTATCTGCACCTGGGTTTCTTCGGGTATATCAGTTCCTAATTTAAGTGAAGGCACAGCAGTCTGTTTTAGTTTTCTCTTAGGAATTAAATTCAATAATTCTGCTTTCAGGTCCCTCTCATAGTCATCCTCCGTAAAATGTTCAGAGCATATTTGTGAAGTATTCGGATTCCACTTCCCGTCTCTTCTAGTACACAGCACCCATTTTTGCCTAATTAAATTGTCTTTAGGGAATGAATGATACTTTATATGCGCACTCCCGGGATCCCTCTTCGTTTTAATAAGACTGTTTGTACACAAAGCCACCGTGCATCTCATTCCAGGCATCGTAGAAAACTGAAAGAAATAAAAAAAACATCAAAACTATCAGGTCGTACCACGAAGCTAATGATACACAAATGGCTCTTTCATTTACCGAGCACTTACTTATTACTAGGGGAAACGTGTAGAGCAGTACTTAATGAAGCACTATCAAACACCACTAAATAATGACACGTAACGAGAATAGATAAACACATCAACACAACACCATAAAGAATAGCTGAAGCTGCCAGCTTACTGGAGACTGTGGTGTTGGCTGTTGCCGGGTCTGAGCAATACGTCATCAGCCGGGGGAGTAGAGCGCATGCGCGCGGAACGAGACAACCTCTTGGGCTATGGTGGCGTAATCGGTAGCATGCTGAACTGTTATACCCAACAACGCGTGTTCAAACCCGGCCGGAGTCGTCGGATTTATAAGAGCGTTTAAATCCTTCAGTATGTCTTCCTTCGGAGGGGAAGTAAAGCCGGCGGGCCCATGCCATAGATTTATGGCATGTAAAAGAACTTACCTCTACAATTGCTAGTGTGTAGTTAATTTTGTAGGTTATTTAGTTTATGAACGCTGTATCAAGTTTCAACGTTCGCCGCTGGGTGACAGCGTCGTCTTGTAGCCAAAGTTGGAACAACTTGTGAATTTTCATTCATTTCATCTCTCATTAACTCCTCTCATGAGGTTGGCGTCAGGAAGGGCATCCGGCTGTAGAAACCATCAGACACGTTGAAATTCATCGCATCTCATCTCCGATCCCTTTGCAAACGGGATTAATAAGGGGTAGACATAGATAAAATGCAGGGGCCAAACCTGCTTGATTACCACCGAGGGGGAACGGGTTTGATTCCTGGTCAATGTGTGTTGTATTTTCAAGTTGGAAAGTCAAGTCAGTTAACTAAGATCATCATTATTTCAGTAGACAGTGGTATAGGTCACTTTTGAGGGGATTCGGTGGCGTAGTTGGTAGCATGCTGAGCTTCTACGCCCAAGATAGCGGGTTCAAACCCGGCCGAAGCCGTCAGACTTTTTAAGAGCGTTAAAAATCCCGCAGTATGCCTTCCTTTGGAGGGGAAGTAAAGCCAGCGGTCCCATGTCATAGATTTACGGCATGTTAAAGAACCTTCAACTAATTACACCTGTGTGAAGCTAAATTGGATACGTTAAGAATATAAACAACGCTCTTAGATTCCTACGGTCGTTGCCAAGAGCCGACTGCGGTGGCGTCTAGTAGCTAAATTCTGAACTAGGCCCAGTAGTCGTTGACGGGGGCGTTTGGCTGCAAAAGTAGGAACTATTTGAAAAATCAAAGTTGCAGTCCTTACTTGAATTAAAAAGTAGATACACTAATACAGCCATCACAATTAACACCGGTTATCAGACCCATTCTACACACACCCAAAGTACACGGGGCTACATGACCGCGTTGTCGCAGCCCCTAAACTGAGGAACTAACCAACCTAGGTCACTTTTGCGGCGCTATTAGTAACCAATTGTAACAAATGCCCATTCAAAAAGAGATAAAATTACCCGGTGCAGTAAGGAATTGCACACTCAATCAATAAATGACAACATTTTGTTTATAAACAAATGTTTAAACAAATAAAAAAGACGATATCGCTAGCCAGAACTGTGTCGCGTCGAGTCATACTGTCGTGCGAGTCTAAAGCACAGCGACAATGATGTTGAAATGCAAGATTTCTCGCTCATGTCCCCTAATTTTACATAGAGAGGAATTCGTGTGGATTATGATCGCGAAGTTAAAACTACAGGCTCTGTTTTATTTAAATTGGAGTGATTATATTCTAAAGGCTCTGTTGGTGCAGCCATTGGCCTCAGTTTAAACTTATCAAATTACTTTCAGTTGACTTCGTTGTTGAATAGGGGCACTGTTGGTCGTTCTCCTCTTCACTTTTCTGCAATTCTACCTTCGATGATGGGCTGCAGAATTTGACCAAGCAACGTGAGGGCGATTAAGCTTCTTTTTTCTCCTACTTCTCTCATTATTTTCTTAGTGCTCTTGTATAATTTTTCGTAGTGATCTTCGAATTTACTTCTCAGCTGCTTCTAGACTATCTTTCTTTTCTATTTTTGTTATTTATGGTGCTTTCCACAAGTCTCTCTTTATCCTGCACAAAAAGATTCGCTCCAAACACAAGTGCTTTTGTTTCGGAAATCTTGTTTTGTCATTGGTATTCTTCATAATATTATTATTTTCCTTGCTTCTCTCTCATATGATTATGGCTCTAAATTAGTGAAATCGGTTTACTTGCTGACTTTTGACATCCAGTGTTCCAGTGTATGTTACCGGGTGATTTAGCCGTGGTCGTTATGGCATGACTGCTGGCAGTCGCTCACATCCGGGAGGCGAGAAGGTTCGAATCCCCCCCGCCGGCAACCTTAAATATGGTCTTCTGTGGTTTCCCATCTTCCTTCCAGTCAAATGCCGGGGTTGGTCCCTAACTATAGGCCACAGCCGCTACCTTCCAACTCCTCGTCCTTACATTCAAACTTTCCTCCCCAAACAACACTCCACAAGCGACGGTACTTGTAGCTCACCCATTTGTTGTCCGCCTCGAAGCAGCTACAAAACTGGCGAGCCGAACATGTCTTCGTACACTCCCGGCACTAACATTCATACGATAAAAAACGGTGTATGTTGCATGCAATTGACTATCATGTATGCATGTCTAACCCTTATTATTAACGTTATCTACAGGGTTGGGGATGAGATGCGATGAATGTCATTGTGGCCGGTGGCTTTTACGGCCGTAGGCCCTTCCTGAAGGCAACCTCATGAGAGGAGGTAATGAGAGATGAATTACTGTATATTAAGATGTATGGAACTGGGCAAGGAGTTGGAAGGAAGCGTCCGTGGACTATTAGAAGGTACCGTCCCAGCATTTGCCTGGACTTGAAAGTGGGTAACCACGGAAAACCATTTCAAGGACGGCCTACGGTGGGGCTCGAACCCACGTTTACCGTGTCCACAGATAGCTTGGTCCCATGGCCTAGCGCTGTGCGAATGCTGAATGACGTATGTACGAGTAGCAGGCGGGATGTCACGAGTGTACGGCAACGCTGTTCAGTAACTCAACAGTTCGCCGCCATTTATCGGAATTCTTATCTGGAGTAGGTCTCGTCGCGTAGAGGCTAGCACTAATGACACCCACCGCGGAGGCACGTGTTCGATTCTGGGCTCTGTCAAGAAATTTCATTCGGTCTGAGGGAGGAACGGGGTACACTCAGTCTCGTGAGGTAAAACTGAAGGAGGGAATGAAGCTTTTAGTTTTACGTGTCCGTTAATCATGCGATCATGAGCTACGGGACCACCTTTTTATGTGGAATCCGAAACACAGGACATGGCATCTCACTTCGAAAATCTCACATGCATTGACCGGGATTCGAACCCGATCTACCTTGGTGAGAGGCTAACAGTTTGACCACTGTGCCACCACGCCTCCTGAGGTAAAACTGAGAAGAGGTGGGTTCTACACCCACCTCAGCAGTCTTGGAAGTGGTTTTTCGTGATTACCCACTTCTACTCCATGCAAATGCCGGGATGGATCCTAAATTAAGGTCACGGCCGCCTCCTCGTCTGAATTACTACACACACTAATACAGCCATCATAATACACAGGTTATCAGACAAATTCTACACACAGCATATGGCTGCATGACCACGATGTCGCAAAGCTCCTAAATGATAAACAACAAGAACTCTTCTCTGGATGTTCAGGTATGCCCATCTGTCTAAGTACATTCCACATCTTCGCATGATTCACACTATCAAAGGCCTTCCTGTAATGTATAAAGTAGATGTACACCTCCTTCTGGTATTCCTTTGCGGTTTCCATCATCCAACGTACATCACTAATAATGTCCCTGGTTCCTTTCCTAAAACCAGCTTGAGTAGCGGACATTTCACGTTCCATGTAAGGTTCTAATCTTCGTTGTATGATTTTCAACATCACCTTGCTTGCATGTGGTATCAGAGCAATTGTGCGATAGCTGGAGCAGTCCAACAGGTCTCCCTTTTTGGGTATAGGAATAAAGATTAATCGTTTCCAATCTGTGGGCCAAGTGAATGTTTTCCAAATCTGTTGACTTGTAAACAACGGAATATTAAAGAAAGCATTCCAGTCGGTGAACAGAAATATCGTTGTGTTGACCGACTGGAAAATTTTCTTTAACCCTTTGTGGGATAGTGGTCTCTTTATTAACCACCTGTCATAAGGATAGTTTATGCTTTCAAAGTTGCTGATTGTTGAATTTTTCAGCCAAATTTCAGAGAATTTTCATGCCGAAATGCTAGTATTTTCAAAAATCCAATATTATAGGCTATACGTGTCTACCTGATGTAATATGTTGGATAACATTTTAATCAATCTAAAACTAAAAACATTAACAAGTAGAGTGTAAAATTGAAGTATAAATCGAAAATAAAAATTATACAAAATAAAATTACAATAATAAAAGAAATATATACATTGAAATAATAAACATAACTATAAAAAAAGAAAATAATTGTAAAAATCAAATTGAAATTAGTAAATTAAATAATTCAATAAAAATATCAGAATTAAATCTATAAGGACATAAATTGAAAATTTAAAAATAAATACATAAACATTGAAATTAGGTAAACAAAAAATAACATTATAATAATCATAATGTCGCCTCCGTAGCGTAGCGATCAGCATGGTTAGCTGCCGCCCCGGAGGTCCTGGGTTCGATTCCCAGCTCTGCCACGAAATTTGAAAAGTCGTATAAGGACTGGAACGAGGTCTACTCAGCCTCGGGTGGTCCAAATGAGTAGAGGGGGTTTGATTCCTACCTCCGCCATCCTCGAAGTGGTTTTCCGTGGTTTCCGACTTCGTCTTCGGGCAAATGCCGGGATGGTTCCTACTGTAAGACCACGACCGCCTCCTTCCCTCTTCCTTGCCTCTCCATCCCATTCTTCCCCTCCCTTCCAATCCCTCATGAGGCCCCTGTTCGCTTTGCAGGCGTTAATAGAACTAGGTAATACTGAAAAATGACTTCAATCACTTCATAAACAGAATATGTGGTGTTGACAAAGGTGTAAATAAATACCCTATTGGTACTGCATACTTCATTTTCCTTCCAAACAAACGCACTGAGTAAAATCCTGTGGTCCACTAGAGACCTGAACTCCCCAAGATCGCGGGTTCAAACCTGGTCGAAGTGGTTGGGTTTTTAAGAACGTTAAAAATCCATGAGTATGCCTCCCTTTGGAGGGGAAGTAAAGTCAGCGGTTCCATGTCATAGATTTATGGCATGTTAAAGAACCTTCCACTAATTACACCTGTGTGAAGCTAAATGATATATAGGTTAAACATTTGACTAACGTTCTTAGGTTACTACGTTCGTCGTCAAGAGCCGACTGCGGTGGCATCTGGCAACTAAGTTCTGATCTAATTGGTCGTTGACGGTGGCCTTTCGTGGCTAAAGAAGGAACTACTTGAAAAAAATCAATGTCTGCAGTCCTTACTTGAATTAAAACAGATACACACACTAATACAGTCATCACAATTAACACCGGTTATCAGACAGATTCTACACACACCCAAAGTACACGAGGCTACATGACCGCGTTGTCGCAGCCCCTAACCTGAGGAACCAACCAACCAGAATCTGAGCTCACCTGACGAAATACTGTAACATTAAAACTCATTAATAGGCTACTATTAGCGAAATTATGATTTATGACTTCGTATAAGAGACACAAAATATAACATTGTTACAGTAAAAGACACATATCCCTAGAATGGCATAGGAAACGAATGTAGAGTCTAGTAATTCTCTATAATGTTATTTATACAGTAATATACAAACATACATGATCATTATTAGATAAGAGTAAATTTAAACCATGACGAATTAAACTTTAACCTCTCTTCTACGTAATGACAGCCTTAATTTGACTGGCTTTAGGCGGCATGCGGTTGTATATTCACTGGTTTTGATAATCCAACTGAATCGCACGTGTTTGTCATTTTAGGTGTGGCAGTTACGTGACAATTGTTGAAAATAGCGCGTGATGTGTCATAAAACTGGTCCTAATTAGAGCTGTCCACTGATCCAGTACAGCCTGCGGACATGCTGTCTAGTCTCGCTGTATTGTTAAAACAAGCAACAAATATTAGTAAAATAATTGTTTTCCTCTGAGAGCTCATCCCCTGTGGGCATTGGTTGGAAACACAATTGTTGCTGTTGTTGTTGTTTCAACTGGGAGCTTGGGATATTGTGGCTACCAGTCTCGTGACTTCCGCTATCAGTGCTGGGATTGGAGCCTCTCTTCACAAGCCACAACGATGATACCTCGAAGGACGACCGCCTCTGTGGCTAATTGGTTAGCATGCTAGGCTTAGGCTTGAAGGGTCCCGGGTACGATTCCCGCCTGGGTTATTAATCTCCTGACAACAATTTCCCTGGCTCGGGGAAAATAAAGTACTGGTAACAAGAAAAGTAAAAAAAGAACGGAAAAATAAAGTAAAAGAAAGAGGAAATATTGACAGAAAATAGTACACTATGCAACGAGCCTATAATGGCTATAATTAAGACACGAGTATTTTTTTTATAAAACGAGCGTATGCGAGTTTTATAATTTCCATACGAGTGTCTTAATTACCATTATAGGCGAGTTGCATACGACTGTTTATGTTCGACGATAATTATAACTTTATTATATGTTTTAACATAAATATTCATAAATATCTGTTCAGTCACTAGAATGTTGTGATCGGGTGCTGCGGTGGGTAGTATATCTGTTTTTTCAAGCTCTCTGGACAACCGACGCATGCGCTCTATGTGCTTCAATACCATATGTTCAGATCAAGACCAACTACGTGGCCTTATTCAGATTGTCCACCAGTATTCAATAAAACTGTCACTGAAGTCGTGTCAAAACCACGCGCTGTGTAGAAATTGGTTTTGAGGATATTAAGGTACAGTGCTATTTCTTGTCTCATATTCGCCAGTTTATTTACGCGAACATATGGACGGTGCGTATTCCATGTCGGTAATTTATTATCGTTCGATGTTGTGTTTATGTCCGACATGTTGGATTTTGAGCGCATGCGCGAAGATATCGTTACCTAATTGGTCAATGAACGAGCTCTGATTGGCTGGAGAAACTGTATCGTAATGAAAAACGGTGTTATAATGACCATCATTATGATACGAGGAGCTAACTTTCAAAAGAGACTTTGTCACTCAAATACAACTTTAGGGAATGACCAAAAAACCGATTTCTCTCAAATTAACATCTTATTGCTTATTTTATGCATTTATGTACACACATATGGGTTATAAAAATGTAACAAGACACTCTAATGAAATCAAACTACAGTAGATATTCAGTATTTACATACTAAATTCTGGACATAGTTGTTTTTGACTGAACAGAAAAGACATAATCCTTTTTGTTTGCATGAACATGGGACATAGTCCTCTTTGACTGCATAATATTTTGATAAGGCCTAAACATCTAACTCATTTCGAAACATTGTAATAAGCCTAACATTCAACCGCAATGTCATTTACTTAGTTAATATTCAAAACGTCCATTCTTATGAAACGTTACAACAAAAATCTTCTTTTATATATGGAATTCCACATCATCTTCCAGTCACAAAATACTTCCTCACGAGGAACACTTGCTGCAGGTGTATCCATTAACAACCTCTTGTACCTTTGCAAATCTTTTCGCCTAAACCAATTTTCACCTACTTACATTTCTAAGTTTATTTCACCCATTTCTCTCTCACTTCCGTTTCATTGTTCCCTTCTTTTTCTCTCTTTGATCTATTCTTTCCTCTCTTCAACCTCTATTCTACTTTCTCCTAAAATCTGAGGCAGATGACCTCGTAGTTCCGCCCCTTAAAACAACAATAACTAACTAACTCCTACAATCTAATCTTCCTAAGGGGCGTGGTGGCCTCTCACCAAGGTGGACCGGGATCGATTCCCGGTCAATGCATGTGAGATTTTCGAAGTTAAATGCCATGCCCTGTGGTTCGGATTCTACGTAAAAAGGAGGTCCTGTGGCTCATGATCGCATGGTTAATGGTCACGTAAAACAAAAAGCTTCCTTCCTTCCTCCTCTACCTGATCCTTCATCTCATCTACTCTATTAACAACTACATCCAGTCTCTCCTCAACTTCTACTCTGCTTTCACCTACAATCTCCTCTACCTTCACCTACAATATCCTCTACCTCTCTTCTACTTTCACCTACAATCTCCTCTAACTGGCCCTTAATCTCTCCTCTGATCTCACTTATCACTTGTACTAGGCTTTCTATCAACTTTTTATAATCTTGACCTAACTTCTCATTAACTTTAGCTACCGTACTTGATCTAACTTCTGATTGTTATGCTCAAGTTTCTGATTAATTTCTCCCATCATGCTATCTTTCCATTTCCTTTGTAACAATCTCCGACTAGAACTGTTTCACAAGAATCGTGAATAACCAATATGACAGAGGAAACATTAATCAGAAGTTGGATTGAACAGCAAAAGCAATAATCATCATACACACAGGTCATACACTACCTCGCTGTTCACGCAAAGCATGATGGGACTCAATTCTTAAGATGCTCGAGTTCTGATTGGCTGAAGTACACAAAGTCTTGTTTGAACGAATACTGCAGTGGACAAAGTTGTTTTTTGAATGAATAGTCTACTTTCAGAGATCAATATAGCCAAGACAAAGTCACTTTTGAATGTTTGCAGGGTGTTGGGACCTCAGGATAAATCTCACAAAGTGAAACCTGTACTAAGCACATTTTTTTGAATTTTTGGACAAAGTCTCTTTTGAATGTGAGCTCCTACAGTTTTCAAACACATAATAGTGAGGGTCGAACATAAAAATAATTATGAGTCCGTTATGTCGTTTGTAAAACTGAATAATTTCTTCTCGGGAATTATTACCATGGACGGAGTCATCTCACTTTACCTCAATACAAACGAAGGAAGGTTGTAGTTTCACGTGACTGTTAATCTCGCAATCATGAGACATGGGACCTCCCATTCACGTTGAATCTGAACCACAGGTCATGGCATTTCACTTCGAAAATCTCACATGCATTGACCAGGAATCGAACCCGGTCCACCTTGGAGAGAGACAAACAGTTTGACCGCTGGGTCACCACGCAAGATACCTCAATATTGCAAATTATTTGTTCTTTGGATAACATTTGTTGGCTGTTTGCTGCCAGAATAGACATTTACTCTTGTAGCCGATGTAAAATCACGCTGCAATAATAAAACTCTTAACATAATGACTCTGGTAGGAAGAGAAGAATAGTCTTTTATGGCCATGTGTCACGATTGTCTCCAAACAGACTGACTAACCGTCTGTTCATCTTCTGGAGGTGGAGACACAAGAAAGTTCGTCCACCAGGCTGACAGAAACCAAGAAATATGTACAAGACATGAGAATATTCAAAATCCCTCAGTATGCCTTCCTTCGGAGGGGAAGTAAAGCCGGCGGTCCCATGTCATAGATTAATGGCATGAAAAAGAACCTTCCACTAACTACACTTGTGGAAGCTAAAATTTGAAGGTTAGTTTGATAACGCTATATTAGTTCCAACGTTCGCCGCCGGTTGGTGAATGCGATGGCATTTAGTAGCCATATCCGCAGCTAGGTGTCGTAGACGGTAGCATATGGTAGCAAAAGTAGGAACTACTTGAAAAAAAAACCAATCGTCTGCAGTCCTTCTACCTGAATCACAGATAACACTAATACAGCCATCACAATTATCACCGGTTATCAGACGAATTCTACACACACCCGACCACGTTTTTGCAGCTCCTAAACTAAGGAACCAACCAACCAACCGAAATGAGAATACTAGATCTTCAAGACAGACAACCTTTGAGACAAACCCTCAAGAAAGACCCTGGATTTCAGGAAAAATCTTAGAGGAAAGGTACCTCTTGGTCAGTGGAACGAAAGGAGTTGCATAGGGAAAAAATGCTACAATATTGGGCAAAGATCAAGGCCATACAGTCGAACAAGCGTGGTTCAAAGAAGGCCTATTTGAACAGTAGGTCAATATTTATGCCTGTTTACTATCTCGTGATGAATGCAGTACATTTGCAATTGTCTATTGGCACAGGCTAGAGTAAAATGTGGCTTTTCACCGATGTCTCAGTCTCACTCATGGCTGTGATTATATGGAAGCTACTGAGGTATGAGTGGTGCTGAGTAATGGCCTCAGGGCATAACTAGTACCTGTGTGTATTGTGAAAGGTTCTACTCATAGGGTCAGTGCTATTGTCCTACCGGGTGAGTTAGCCGTGTTCGTTACGGCGTGGCTGCAGGCAGCCGCTCACATCCGAGAGGCGAGGAGGTTTGAATTCCCCCGCCGGCAACCTTGAAGATGTTCTTCTCTGGTTTCACATCTTCCTTCCAATCAAATGCCGGGGTTGGTCCCTAACTATAGGCCACAGCCGCTACCTTCCTATTCCTCGGCGTTACATTCACACTTTCCTTCCCAGACATCACTCAACACGCGACGGTACTTGTTGCTCACTCCATGGGTGTCCGTCTAGAAGCAGCTACAAACTAACATGTCCTCGGACACTCCCCGGACTAAAAGCCATACGCTAAAAAGAAGCACTATTGTTCTGACTCAGTGAAGAAATCAATAACAAACTACCTCACTCCTCATCTTGCCTAGTACGTCTCATTATATTTCTGCTTTGAAGTTTTGTGGGTATTTACCGACTATCTTAAGGTGGTACAAATTTTGAGAATCCAGCCAGTCTCTGGGCTTTTTTTTTGCGTATGGCTTCTAGTGCCGGGAGTGTCCGAGGACATGTTCGGCTCGCCAGTTTTGTAGCTACTTCAAGGCGGACACCCAATGGGTTAGCTACTGTGCCCTTGCGTGCAAGAAATATGCAAATCACTGTCCAACTGCTCAGTCTTATATCTTCGGGGCATAGAAAGTCCTCCCACTGAGTGATTCACATATTATAGGATCATGCTTAGGATAACACTTCAATGAAATGAAATTCAAAATCCTACTATAAAACTATTTAACTATCAAAATTAGGCGCTACAGACACACACAATAAACTGAATAAACTTCACACTTTTTCTAATGAACAAGGAACAAATACAACATTAATCTATAAAAATCAATATTTGAGGTTCCACTGAACCCTAAAAAAATATCAAAACTGCTCTCACTTCCATTTAGCAACCCTACAAAATTTCTCAAAACGAGCTCTAAAAGTCTCGGTAAAAATTATTACATAGAATTTTCTATTCAAAACACTCCAAATATTCTTAACTTGAATATTTTATAAATTTGAGTTAATGTTAATTTAAATTAAAAAATGGTGTCAACAATTACCATTTATTTGGGTACCACATGATATTCACACTATATCATTCCTCTTTCCAACACTACCAAATTGTATTTGTCTTCGGGAAACTCATGCACCACAAGCTTTGGAAATTACTGATTTACTCAACTCAAAGTAGACTCCCAGCTACCTGATATTTCCAACAATAACTTGGGAACAATAACATATATAATGCAACAATACAAAGGGATTTTCATTATTGTCTCCAATGAGAATCTAGTTATTCATGAAGTGCGGATCTATAATGCAACGGCAAGGATTAATAATCAAAGCAAAACTCGGTACAGATTACCGGTCTATTAAAGATTCATATAACGACAGACCACAGACAGGCTCTGGCTTTGTAACTGGCCTACCTCAACAGTGGCCTCCATTAAGAACACGTCAAGACACTTGAGGCTTTAAATTTATGACGGGCGAGGACGAGTCAATGCGTCCTCCCTCCTGAACGGTACATCACAACGGCTTTCATACAAGCGTGACTTCTTAAGACTTGGAAAGGCGACACATCACTTTCATTTAACAAAAACAATCTGAGGTTTTAATGACCTATTTCTGTGGCTCAGGTATATTTATAGTTGCGGAGCTTTATCACTGGCAAGTAAGAACTCAATAAAACCAATAATAATTAAGGGGCTTTCGACGTGAGAGAACTCCGGTTCGATTCTCTGGCCAGCCTCTAGGGCATTTCAATTTTTGAGGACTTAGGGCTAACAACTGGAGCGAGGGTATCTGACCACTCGTCCGAATAATAATAGCAACTTTTGGAAAGGTATTCGCACGCAATCCCGCGCTTAACAGTAAACTTAGCACCCTTCAAAGTGTGTCATTATAAACACACACATAATCATTTACTCTGTCCAGCTGATCCCCGTAATCATAATATCCTGGCATTATTTTTCACCGCATTTATAGCGTGGCAATTAATAATATAGCGCTCATTGGCGACAATCAATACATTCGTGATGCCATTCAAAGCCCAATATTTATTCCAACATAATTAATTTCTCCGTCCAAAAATAATAGTTTTGCCTTTGACGTAATCTTGACTTTCCATTTACAAGAACACAACAGGTTCAATAATTATCATTATCATTATTATTATTTCAGCACACAACGGCTCATACTTGAATACTACTTCAATAATTGGTTCATTCATTACATTATTCTTATCATTCGTAGCACATAACGGCTCATACTTGAATATTATTTCAATAACTTATTCATTCAATACAGTATTATTATTATTATTATTATTATTATTATCCTGCTTGCCTTTAAATAACATTATTCTTTTTCATTTACTGGTATTCCACTGAATACTATTTCTTTTGATTACACCTTTACATTTAAGTAATTTTTACTTTAATTATTAGATCCCGCACTTCTCATTATCACACAGTTTTTTTACAACCCTGTTTTCAATGTTGGAGAATACTTGATCCATGGTTACTATTGTTACACGAGCTTCCCGAATCCAAAACACATAATAAAATTTGGTGTTATTTACATGAATTATCCGGCCAAACTGTCCGGATTCCAGCGGACCGACATTTGGACCACTCTAAATTTCTCACTCCATGGTGGCACACATATTATCACTAATTAAATTCCCCTCTATTTTACACATATTTGACACATTTAAATTAATATGAGGGATTACACACATTTTTCACAACACTAAAAAGGATCACTAAAAATATAAATTTCACTAATAATTATATTTACACACAGAATTTCACTTTGTGGCATCAAACACTGCCTGACACACGTGAATTCTTTTCGATCCAGATCCTAGGGGTGCAAGTTTCGACCGCTGCCTTCTACTTCCTATTTGGATAATGACAGTCTCGTACGAATTTCCCCTCCTTGGCTAAGAATATTCTCCTAATTCTGTTGTTGAATTTATCGGCACTTACAGTACTGCACGATAATATTGTCTCTTCCGGTATGCAATTGTCTATATGGTAAACGGTCTATGGTTTACGTTTATCTCTGGAGTCACTGTACTGCGTCGACAATTGTCTTTAGTACTTCGCGTCTGAACTGAATTCTGACGACTATTGTCTTTTCTTGATGGAATACTTCCCTGTAATTCCACGTGGCTACTGATGCCTGTGTTGTAGACTTCTAACTCTAACGCCACTCCTCACGCTAATCTCCTCAATTCAGGAAAATTGGGTGTTTGCTATGTTTGACCGTACTGTGGTTATTTAACGCACTGGGAAAACGTTTAGAGATTCACTTCTCAAATGATGTCTCGTATACTTTCGAGATACTACGATGTAACTTCAATACTAGTGTCTGGGCTTCGATTACCCTCGCCGGCTAACGTATTTTGCTCAAAGTTTTAAATTTGGCCTGAGTCCGTAGACTTATTAATTGTTCGAAGTTTTGACGATACTTTCCCTTTTGAAAAGGACTTCGATGATTTAAGGCGTGTCGACACTGAAGAATGCTGGACAGTACTTCTCTTAAGAGTACTTCCGCGACGCTATACAGATTCGAGTCCCAACGGACTGAATAAGACTGCCGGTGCTGTGAAACAGCACGACCTTACGCGGTCTGATGATTACTCTATGTACTGTTGAATACGTGTTGCAATGTATGACCTCCCCTGAGATTCATACGTCTGAATACTTTTCGATGCAGCAACTCCCCTTAGGAGTGCTCTTGTAGACTGTATGTAGGTGAAGCAGCGTGCAGTGCCTCTGCGCTCACTGATACTGAAACTGCATGACTTTGCTTAGGCTCCTGGCCCTTATATCTGATTCTGGTAAAAATAAATAAATGTCTCATCTTCTCCACCACCATCTTCCAAAATAATCGTCATACGATGTTAAAAAAAATTCTCTGAAAAGCTGAGGTTTTAAATGTCTCAAAAATATCTAAGTTTCCAAAAATCGATCGTACAAATCTTTAATATTAATTAAAATGGACTCCTCTACTACGTGGGCGGTGTCTTCGTTTTGTCCCCTACCACAATATCCTGGTTCGGGAATTCACCGACTACGCAATGCTGATTGTACACTTCTTTCTTGTACAATTACTGTTAACTTTATCCACTCAAAAAATCTCTTTCCCTGGATAATTAACATTGATGGAGTCCTTTCTTTAGTTTAAAGCCCGCAAATGGCTCAATTTTAATTATTTGTCTGATTTCATGACTCCTCCCTTGATGCGGCGATGCCATTTTATTGTTGAGTAAGGGCTTTTTCCGAAACTCTATCTCTCTCAACTCAATGGAATATTTTCAAATCTATATTTATCGAGTGCGTAACCTGGTCTCCGGTGAGTCGTCAGTGACATCACCCTGCAGCTGTGGCCTGGCAATCTGTGGTTACACAACTTATCCATGCATCACGCAATATGATGCAGTATTACCCTTCTCAACTAACTTCAGAACTCCGTTCTAAAGCCTGCATTAATTCTTTCTTTTCTGAAATACAAGGATATGGGTTCGATACTGTACCTCTCCCATGGGTTCACTACACGTACCATCGCGTGTGAAGTGTTGTCTGGAGAGGAAAGTTTGAATGTAAGGACGAGGAGTTGGAAGGTAGCGGCTGTGGCCTATAGTGAGGGACCAAACCCGGCATTCGCCTGGAAGGAAGATGGGAAACCACAGAAGACCGTATTTAAGGTTGCCGGCGGGGGGATTCGAACCTCCTCGCCTCCCGGATGTGAGCGACTGCCAGCAGTCATGCCGTAACGACCACGGCTAACTCACCCGGTAGTCTCTAGGCTGACTACCTAAAACAGACAGACATCAGACAGGTCAATATTATACATGAAATAATCTTTTGTTGGTTGGTCCCTCAGTTTAGGGACTGCGACAACGCGGTCATGTAGCCCCGTGTACTTTGGGTGTGTGTAGAATCTGTCTGATTGCCGGTGTTAATTGTGATGGCTCTATTAGCGTGTGTTATCTGTAATTCAGATAAAGACTGCAGCCGATCAATTTCAAGTAGATCCTACTTTTGCTACCAAATGCCACCGTCAACGACACCTTGCTTTGAACTTGGTTAATAGATGCCACCACAACTGGCACATGGCGGCGAACCTTGGAACTTAATAAAGCGTTAATCAAATCTAACCAACAAATTTAGATTCACACAATTGTAGTTATTGGAAGGTTCTTTTACATGTCATTAATCTATGACGTGGGCCCACCGGCTTTACTTGCTGTCCGAAGGATGGCATACTGAGGGATTTTGAACGCTCCAAAAATTCCGACGACTTCGGCCGGGTTTGAACCCCTCAATCTTTGGCATAGAAGCTCAGGATGCTACCACCTATGCCACCGAAGCCGCCCATGAAATATTATTCTGACATTCATATTACAATAATAGGTTGCTTGGTTGGTTCCTCAGTTTAGGGGCTGCGACAACGCGGTCAAGTAGCCCCGTGTACTTTGGGTGTGTGTAGATTATAACCGGTGTTAATTGTGATGACTGTATTAGAGTGTGTATCTCTTTTAATTCAAGTTAGAACTGCAGACAGAGCCTCCGTGGCTTAGGCGGAAGCACGCCAGCCTCTCACCGCTGTGTCCATGGTTCAAATCCCGGTCACTCCATGTGAAATTTGTGCTTGACAAAGCGGAGGCAAACAGGTTTTTCTCCGGGTACTCCGGTTTTCCCCGTCACAATTGAATTCCAGCAACACTCTCCACTCTCATTTCATTTCATCTGCCATTCATTTATTCATTGCTCCAGGGGAGTGCGACAGGCTTCGGCAGCCGACACAATTGATATCCTCGCCGCTAGATGGGGGCTTCATTCATTCCATTCCCTAGCCCAGTCGTTCGACTGGAAGCAGGCTGTGGATTTTCATTTTCAAGGACTGCAGACGATCAATTTTCAAGTAGTTCCTACTTTTGCCGCCAAACGCCACCGTCAACGACCAACTAGTTCAGAAATATGTTACCAGATGCCACCGCAGTCGGCCCCTGACGACGAACGTAGGAACCTAAGAACGTTAGTCAAATGTTTAACCTATATTAATTAAGATTCACATAGGTGTAATTAGTGGAAGGTTCTTTAACATGCCATAAATTCTACGACATGGGATCGCCGGCTTTACTTCCCCTCCGAAGGAAGACATACTGAGGGATTCTTAACGTTCTTAATAAAACTGATGACTTCGGCCGGGTTTGAACCCGCGATCTTGGGCATAGAAGCTCAGCATGCTACCAAATACGCCACCGAAGCCGCTATTTCAATAATACACACCGTAGTCACGGAACCATTCACGGTGGCCCTAGTCTCAACGGGAAGGCACATCGTAATGGAGGTGTCGCGTAGAAGGGACTGCTGCTCTTTTTGCTGGTCCTAAAGCCCTTAAATTTAGAGAAATATTAAGATCTTTTGTTGGTTTGTAGTAGCCTTGAGATTTAAATTCAGTACTCGTGTATACCATGTATATGGTATCACATGAATAGTGGAGAGTCAGATATATCAGCAATATTAAGGGATTGATGGTAAACATGATAAATTAAGGGAAAGGGTTTCAAAATAATAACATAGAAATAAAATTACTAGACTACATATTTGTGACAAATTCAGTTCTTAAAATTTTATCTGGGATGTCTAAATCGCTTAATCCCTTAAAATAACACTTTGAACGAAGTTTGAATTTAAGAACTTTTCGGTTGCATTAACCATAAATGTTGAGATGACCGTCTTGTCATCAAGCCTCGCAATCTTCACTGCCACAGTTTTAGATGCACCAACTTCCAAATATTTGTTAGTGAAATACTTTATCGCTAAACCAGCACTCAAAGAATTTATGAATAAGGAACGTTTATTTAAATGAAAATTGTACGGATATCCATTTCGTTTTATGAATAATTGTTACACTAGTTTTCAGAATTAGATATAAATAATATGGCTGATGAAGACCTCAATGAAAGGTAGAAACATGTTCCAACGATTAAAAATGATAGTTTTAAAAAATGTGAATAGTTTTTCTTAATTTAGTACTGATAGGTAAACCCCTCGCTGATGCGGATATCCACGGGAAAAAACGCGGATACCCCCCAATTATTTTGCCATGCGGATATAATTTGCATGGCTTTGCAGATAACGGATAAGCTGCGGATAATGTTTGGAGAAAATTTGCGGATAGTTTTTAGAATACAATCCAAACTTGTTTAGTATCATTATTAGGACCCGGATGTTTATGACATACCGGTATTATATTTTTCCGTTACGGTATGTTTTTTCTTCATGATAAATGTATAAGATGATGATTTAAGCTAATCTCATTCAAATTAAGTCATTGAGCATAATTAACACACCGAACAGCAAAGGGTTGCAATTCTGGCTGTATAACATTCATTTTAAGCAGAGCACATGACATACAAAGCCTAAGGGAACGACATTTTTCCTCAAATGTCCAAATATGTTGCTTTAGTAACATGTTTCAGGATATGTAATATTATTATTAATAATAATAATAATAATAATAATAATATCGTATGACCTCGGGTGCCGGGTGCACACTTCGTTATTTGACACCCAAAGGGTAGCTTGTATGTAAAATTTCGTTGTTCCTTGAAGCACCATGAAAGTCAAGGAGGTTAGATATTTAAGCTCCTTGAACACTATAGCGCTTTCTAGTAGAGAAATGAGGAACTTTGTGTTGGCGGAAACTCCCGAGATTAATTTTGCCATTATGAACACAGCCTACTGAATTCAAATGGGTTCTTTGACATGCCAACATCATATGACATGTTGTCGTAATTTTTGCCGCCTTTCAAAAATCACTTACCACGGCCAGGAGCGAACCTGCACGCTTGGGGTTAGTAGACCGACACGTTGACCACTCACCCACCGTGGCAAGAAGGCTATCTAATGAAAAATATTATTTTAATATCAGTAGATTCGGTTAACATACGTGGGAATGTGGAAAAAAGTAAGCGGATGCGGACCAGATGCGGATAACAGTTGTGCAGATGTCGGGCGGATGCGGATAACAGTCGTGCGGATGCGGGGCGGATGCGGATTACGTTTTGTTTATCCACGCAGTTATCTGGTAAGTGTGTCATAGAAACTGGCAGCATTCACTGTAACTCCACCTCCTGGCGAGGAAATCAACAAGAAGCACGTCCTTGTAGTTCAAAAAGAATGCGGCCGTAACATTCTTCCCGTTCGTATTTTCTTGCGAGATGGCCGCACGAGTGGCGGTCCCATGAGATAGAAGCTCGCTTCGTTTCCGATGTCGCATGATGCAGCCACGTTTCTTTTCCTGTTAAGATACGGTGGCAAAAAAATGTGCCTCAGTACCCACTTTTACGTTTGACAAAGTTTCTAGGCGACGCAGCCATTGTTAATATTCGAGCCAGAATCGTATAATAATGTTATTGGTTTTTCGTCCCTTTTTACAACTGGGGCTTTTAGAGACGCCGGGGAGCCGGAATTTTGCCCAGAAGGGGATCTTTAACGTGCCAGTAAATCTACTGACACGGCTCCCTCGCATTTACGCATCCTGAATTGCTAATTGGCTGCACCAGGATTCAATCCTGCAACCTTGGGCCCAGTAAGCGAGAACGTTATCGCTGAGCCACTTGGCCAGTCAATAGTCAGAATCAAACAAATTACATGTTATACAAACAAAATTACACACATATTGACACCTATAGCATACGAGACCTATAGACTAATAAACAAGTCACTTTACGGACGACCATAAACGTTCAACTTAAACGTTCTTGTTTTTGATGATTTATTTAGAGATTTTGCCACATCGTGATCATGTAGCATTGTGTGCTTGGGTGTGTGTAGAATTTGTCTGATAACCTGTCTTATTGTGATGGCAGTATTATTGTGTATTTTTAAGTCCTGCTAGGATTGGGAGGGAACGTCCGTAGCCTTAAGTAAGGGACCATCGTGGCATTTGCCTGGAGTAGAAGTGTGAAACCCCGGAAAACCACTTCCGAAATGGCTGAGGTATGACTTTAACCTACCTCTTCTCAGTTCTACCACAAGAGGCTGAGTGTACCCCGTTCCAGTCCTTAGACCAGAATTGAATTTCTTGGCAGAGCCGAGAATCAAACCCGGTTCTCCGGGGAGACAGCTAAGCATGCTTGCCGCTACACCACGAGGGGTCTAGTTTGTTTACGAACCGACATTGTACTCTCGGAGTGAATTGTTGGCGACATTCAAACATTCTACTTCCTCAGCCAGTAATCATCAATGAGATTATTTTATTACAATCTACTATTAATAATTTTATTAATGCAGCCAATGGCCATGTACTTTCCTTTTCAGGACGGGTCAGGGAAAGGATTATGGAGGGAAATCAGCCGTACACATATTGAAAGGAACCGTCCCAGCATTTGCCTGGTGGTGAAAATGGGAAACCACGAAAACCATTATTTCAGGACGGCAGAAGTGGGATTCGAACCCACGCTCTACCGATGCCAGCGAGGCACTAGGTAACGCGTTAGCGCTCTCGGCCAACGCGGCTACTATTGTAGTTATATAAGGAGCTTCGTAATAGAACTAAACAAGAAGAAACAAATACATCTCAATATAATGTTGTACAGATTGTAGTCTCCATTTCCACGGGCGTGCATGAATGCTTCTTTTAGAGGTGCACGCGGTTATTAGTCAAATAATGGGAATGTTTAATTAGAATCTCAATCATCAATTAAACTTGACGTTACGTAAGTGGATTTTGGCCGTTTTCACCAACTCTTTACTAACGATTAGTTAGTTAATTTCTATTTTCCTTAAATACGAGAGTTGGTTATCGTCGATGCAATTCACGAGGCCATTCATAATTAACAATGCACTTTACGGCTCTCTTGCATACGTTGACTCGGTTTCATCCTGGAGGAATGTGTGTGATGGTCCTAATTTGTGACCAGAATGAAATAATTTTATATATTTTATTATTATTATTATTATCAATCTTTTTTTAAGTTTACATTTTACCTTTAATTAGTTATTATGTTAACTAATATATTTATATCTATTATTATGCGGTAATGTAGAATATTATGGCAATTGAAAGGACTTGGAGCGATACACATTATATTTGAAATAAGTTAGACGCTTGACTGAATATTATTTCTGATGAAAATACGAACAAGAGAAGAAGAGGGTCGTTCGCGGAAGGCCGGCTTATCTACTGGTTCCTGGTAACGACATGAATAGACACTAATGTCTGTCACTTCAAGAATTATACAAATATACAAATTTTACTTGGAAAGGATTCTTTGAAGACTCGCCATTATCAATACCTGGCAGGCAAGGTAATGAATGGGGCTGGTGGACGTGGAGAATACAGTAGGCGAGGAGTCCTTTGCAACTTTATACGAAAGGTGGGCTGGACCTCCAGAGAAATGCTACAAAGAAGTACTGTCATTATTGATATGTGAAAAGCGTGCAAATTACTTAGTGACTTCAGAAGTGGGGGTGGGCGCGTGCCTTACCTGGGAACGTTATATATATGACGGTCGCCCAAATGGGTGATTATTATTATTGAATGGCTGGCAGGAGACTGATTGGAGCTGGACGTACAGGCAGAAGACTGGAACTTGTAGCGAGATGGAGTTGGAAATTAACATTCATCTGTAACGCAGTGCTAAATTAGACAGTTGACTATTTAAGTATGTGAATTTGATAAGACATTCTGTCTTATCAAACTGTGACATGGTTGTGTACGAGGCTATTGTCACAGGGATGATTTATGGAATTTATTCCGTCATCCACATATAAATTCATTACGTTGAGGAAGATCAGGGCCATCAGGAACTCTCTACGCAACAATCCAACTACAATGAACTTCAATGCGGTGAGCGATTTAAACAGTTTTACTCCAGTCAAATCAGAAGGCTCTCATGCTTATTAAATTCAATCTATATTTTATTCAATTAACTCAGTATACTCCAATTTCCAATCAAGACCCATAATACAAGTAAATTCAGTTGATTCTTTAATTTAAATGTATTATTATTATTATTATCTTTGGAGCCTCCGTGGCTTAGGCGGTAGCACGCCGGCCTCTCACCGCTGGGTCCGTGGTTCAAATCCCGGTCACTCCATGTGAGATCTGTGCTGGACAAAACGGAGGCAGACAGGTTTTTCTCCGGGTACTCCGGTTTTCCCTGTCAAAAATTTCATTCCAGCAACACTCTCCACTATCATTTCATTTCATTTCATCTGTCATTCATTAAATCATTGCCCCAGAGGAGTGCGTCAGGCCTCGGCAGCCGGCACAGTTCATATCCTCGCCGCTAGATGGGGGCTTCATTCATTCCATTCCTGACCCGGTCGGAGACTGGAAGCAGGCTGTGGATTTTCATTTTCATTATTATTATCTTTAGTATTTTATTCTTTTTGCACTTGTTGTTTTATATATTAAATTCATTTTTAAATTCAAATGCTTGACTGGTTTCCTTTAGTAGCTAGAAATTACTATAAGGCAACACCACACTCCTGAACTAATTATCGTAAGGTTAGATTACGTAAGTTTCACTACGGCTGGAGATATGCATTTCGCTGCTCTACCTCTGTTTAACCGAGGTTTAATATATTATTTTGATCATGATATATAAATGGTCTGGCGCCCTGGCTACACATAATACTACTCATTATGTACTTTTTAGTGATGCTGACAACAATACAGATACACTATTAAATTAATACACAATTAAATGTTTCATATTGATCACCCAAAAGTGGGCGACTATTTAATTATTAACCTTTGCATATTAACAGTAAAGAAGTTCATTAAACCATATTAATAATGCCCAACAGTGGAGCGCTTTGCTTATAAACAGTTTATTATTAATAACCAAGTTCACTATAAACCATTACATGTTGTCGACAGAAGAAGAAGCGTGTAGCACTGGTCGTTATTTGCTATGTTCCCTTGATATTTTCTGGAACATAATACAAAGGAAGGGAAGTACAGAAGATCTTATTCATGGCGAAAGCTTAAAATGATATGAACAAAGTATTTAAGAGAACTGGCAGGTGTATACCTAGGTACGTTGTTTACTTAGCTAAGTAGGACGCACATTCTCCGTTGTCTTCGTAGCGTAATTGTTTGCTTTCCAGATTATGAATTCATTGTGCAGAGCAGGAAGGGGTTCGAATCCCGCTTTTCCATATTCATCTCAGTATTCCCTCAGTTTGGGGGATGCGACAACGCGGTCATGTAGCCCCGTGTTAATTGTGATGGCTGTATTAGTGAGTGGTATCTGTAATTTAAGTAAGGACTGCAGATGATCAATTTCAAGTTGTTTCTACTTTTGCTACCAAGTGCTACCGTGAACGACACCTAGCTGTGAACTTGGCTACTAGATGCCATCGCACCGGCGCCTGGCAGCGAACGTTGTAACTTAGTAGAGCGTTAATCAAATCTAACCTACAGATTTAGCTTCATACAATTGTAGTTGGTGAAAGGTTATTTTACATGCCGGCTTTACTTCTCCTCCGAAGGAAGACATACTGATGGGTTTTCAACGCTCTTAAAAAAAACGACGACTTCGGCCGGGTTTGAACCCACGATCTTGGGCACAGAAGGTCAGCATGCTACCAACTACGCCACCGAATCCGCTCTTTTTAGGTAGCATATTGCAGTGGAACTTGGATAATTCAAACCTCAAAAATTCGAATTAAGAAAGTTCTTTGAAAAGGATAGGGAAAATATTCAAATTTTAAGTTTTCATCCAAGTACCTTTATAAAACAAAATATTACCCCAAAAGTTTCAAATGACAAAATAAAACCAAAATATAATGTACTATTCACTTATTTAACGACAGTAGTAAAATTGCAATCTACTTAAGTCTTAGAGAAATCTACTATTTTTCAAAAATGTTTTGAGATTTTTACCTGTTTCCTTCAATTAAGTCTCTCGGCCATCACAAAAGAATCTAACAAATTTAAGGAATGGAAAACAGAATCACTTACGACACTTCAAATTTCCAAAAAAACGCCTGAGTTCTATGATGTGGTTTGTTGCTTGGGCTGCACTCGGAACAGATTTTTCGGGAACTTCCTCCACGAGTTCATCGACAAACTTAAGTCTAATCAAACCACTCAGCGCGCACTACCAGACAGGTGTAGGAGATGACATTGTTATGAAATATGAGATGTGGAACGTTGCAAAATAATGGGGGGGGATTGACCTTGGCAGGAGCGTCGCAGGCGTGTTGTTAGTCACATAGGCAAAACAATCGAGTAGGGGTCGCATGTCAATTATACGTCTCCTTTTGAGAATTCCTGATCCAACTGTTTGGCTTCCGATCGGCTTTTTACACGTAAAAACTTCGAATTATCGAATTAACCACTTTTTTTTTGCATTGATTGTATATAAAATGCTAGGGACCAAGAGAAAATGTCGAATTATAGAAGTTTGAATTCGCCACGTTCCACTGTAGTAACATGTATGATCTGTTATACTTTCAATGTCATAAACATAGGTTATATTCATATGGATGAAAGTTCGTGCGAAACTCAGAAACAAACGAATTCTTCCGACATTGCAAGATACGCGAGGTAGAATTGAGCTGTTTCCCTCCACTTTAACGATGCTTTAATGAGTTGAGTGGCCAGATTTGGCCATTTAACGTAACTGCTTGTTAGTGGTAAGTCACCGAGCGTTTCTTTTTTGATGAAATGCTCGTGCTAAGTCTAATAACCTCTAATGATTTATTAAGAGATTATTGACGTTGGTGAAAATTACCCTTAGCTAGTTGTCTGTGAATGCCAGGGATCATGGCATCCCTGTAAGTGTAATCCAATGTCTCATTTCATTAAGGACAATAATGAAGCTTATTTCTTAAAGCCATTTCTATGTTGTTAACAGTGTACGAGATTTGCCTGGACTTCGCACAGCTAGGTCACCGATGCCTTGATACAACTCACCCTCACCACACTCCTCCACTTGGTCGAGTTTGAAGTACTCAGGGCCGTGTGGCAGTATCGACAGCCTGTCTACGATTTGTTGGCTTGCGGTCAGTATGCAATGGCAGTGAAGGCAGAGTTGGCCACTATCGATTTGGTTCGCAGGCGGGTGAAGTTGAGGTCCACGTCCTGCTCCAACATGCTGACCCATGCCCCATGCTTATCTCGAGTGCGTGCCCAAAAAAGCATCATCCAAATTAAATTAAAATGTAGCCTGTATAAACTGTCAACTTACTACCCGTTTGCTTCGCATTTCAAAGAGCAACTGTATAAGCTTACCAGGCGCACAGCTTGATTAACTCTAGGACGGTAGCACTAATTGCAACGTTGTTATCGGTAGTGTTTCGCAACGGCGACGATTACGATTCTAGAAACAAATAATAAATACCACTTACGTCAACAATTAACTACTTCACTCCTCATCTTGCCTAGTAGCTTGCCACGGTGGGTGAGTGGATAGCGTGTCGGTCTACCAACCCAAGTTTGCAGGTTCGCTCCGGGCCGTGGTAAGTGATTTTTGACAGGCGGCGAAAATACGACACGCATGCCATACGATGTTGGCATGTAAAAGATCCCATTTGAATTCAGTAGGCCGTGTTCATTATGGCAAAATTAATCTCGGGAGTTGCCGCCAACACCAACTTCCTCATTTCTCTACTTGAAAGCGCTATAAGGAGCTTAGATATCCAACCTCTTTGACTTTCATAGTGATTCAAGGAACAACGAAAGTCGACATGCAAGCTACCCTCTGGGTGTCAAATTACAAAGCTTGCACCAGGAACCCGAGGCCATTCGATATTATTATTACCTTGCCTAGTACGCCTCAATTTAGGTCTGCCTTGGGTTTTTGATTCTACCCACATAACCTAACGGCGGTACTTTTTGAGGACTCAATCAGCCTTCGGGCTGACTACCTAACAGACAGAAGTCAACATTTATTTCACTCTCTAGGTTATCAGAATGGAGACCGTTTTGAATAATTTTCTCTGATCTATGTTAGCTCATTTTTGGATGTTGACTATTTTCTTTTTTAATTTTTGAGCTGGTATTTCACTAATTTTGACTAATTGTGATTGTTTGCTTTTTGGATTTTGATAATATTTAATTTTTTATTTTTGGACTTTTTGAGCATTTTTGACTAATATTGATTGTATTTTTTTGTATTTTGACTAATTCGGTTTCTGTGTTTCTTATATTTTAAGTTATTGTTTTCGTTTACTTTACTTTGAGCTTTTGTGACATAAATGTTGACTAATATTGATTGTTTTTTGTTTTTTGGAGTTTTATGGACTTTGACATTTTTTTTCTTTTTCCTTTGTTTTGTTTTTGATTTTGACTATTTTGCTTTGTATTTTAGGACTGCCAAATGCAGGTAGGGATTGGACAAAAGGGAGAAGTGGGGGAAACAGAAGTGTTTAATGTTTTCGTCATGGAGACGAAGGCAACCATTCTAGGGTTAGCCATACATTTTTAAATCGTTTTATCCTCCCAGCTCGGCTTCACCCACAGACTCTGCGAGGGATCATTTCTCTACCATCACAAGGACGGTGTCTGGGAGCTGAACAGTCTTTGTCAACTGAGGATAGTGACAGATCGATCACCCAGGCGACCGCTAACTTAGGATTAATTAAGGAAGGATCATGGAAGTGATATTGGCCTTGGACCTGTTGGAAGGAACCGTCACGGCAGTTGCCTTAGGTGAAAACCATTATTAGGACGTCCAAGGTGGGATTCGAACCCACGCTCTCCCGATGCCTGCGAGGTACAAGCCCGTTCGTGCTCTCGGTAACCGTGGCCGGTCTGTAGGAACTTTAGTTATAGATGATTATATTATTTATTGAGTTTCCAAAAACATATAAGAACCCTATATTGCCTAGCATACAGAATAAGGGTTATAGTCGACATTTACAAAATATTTACAACACTACTTGTATTCCATTATAATAACTTATGGAAGATGTGATGGATATAAGAACTGAATTTGACCCTGTAGGCCTACTTCCCAAATATCTGAGTTGTCTGATTGGTGTTTACAAAAGGACTACATTAAAATGTTGGCAATTTATAATAGAGTACATTATGCAACGAGCCTATAATGGCAATAATTAAGACACGAGTATGTTTATAAAACGAGCGTATGCGAGTTTCATAATTTCCATACGAGTGTCTTAATTACCATTATAGGCGAGTTGCATACGACTGTTTATATTCGACGATAATTATAACTTTATTTTTTTAACGTAAATATTCATAAATATCTGTTGAGAGTCAGCACTTGAATTTTGGGATCGGAGAGCGAGCGCTGGGTATGATATCTCTGTCTTTCATGATCTCTGACCGACCGACGCATGCGCTCTGTGTACTTGCAATGCCATGATATGCAGCGTTTTGTTTACATCTGCCGTCCCTCACTAATATTGTCACCGGAGTCGTTTGAAGGCAATGCGCTGTATAGAAATTAGGGTTGGTGATATTAAGGTACAGTGCTATTTCTTGTATCATATTGGCCAGTTTATTTACGCGAACATATGGACGGTGCGTATTCCATGTCGGTAATTTATATAGAAAGATGTTGTGTTTATGTCCAACATGTTGGATTTTGAGTGCATGCGCGAAGGTATCGTTGCCTAATTGGTCAATGAATGAGCTCTGATTGGCTGGAGAAACTGTGTCGTCATGAAAAACAGTGTTATAATGACCATCATTATGATTCAGTTTTCTGACCCATAATGTTTACATTTCGACATCGTCGAGCATAAATATATTTTTGTTAATTCTCTTTAGTGGCAGTGATTCCGGACGATGGAGAGGTCTCTTCAAGGTCATCATTTACGATCTTCTTCAGAACCGCTGATAAGAAAGACCTCCAAGCTCCCGTTAGGTGTCCCGGAATAGTTCTACGCGCTCCCACCGTCAAACCAATAATCGTTATTTCGTCCGGTGATGTGATGGCGCAGTGATCCAGCTGCTTGCTTCTCAAGAAGGTGGACCAGGTTCGATTCCCGATCCATGAATGTGAAATTTCCCAAGTGAAATATCACGTCCTTTGACTTGGATTCCACGTAAAAATTGAGGTCCAGTGGCTCATTATCGCGAAATTAATGTTCACGTAAAACTACATACTTCCACTGTTAATTGGTTCACTTTGTACTTCATCCGGTAATGAGAAACTGTGCGTTCGTATGTTGCTTAATTTAACGGAAGAAACAGAATTAATGTGCATTTGAATTCTTTACGTTCCGCCATTTCAGCTAATCTAATAACGTACATCCAAAATGTTTACGACCGAATAAACCAAACTCGACAGTCTCCCTAGCAGATATGCCTACGAGAAATTTATAAAAATAGCATGCTCAATTTTTTAGTGATTGTACGTATTTATGTTGGTAGGCTATTTCTAAATTATATGCATTTTTCTTTTACCAATGCAGACTACAGTATCATATGGGCCCCATATTAGTGAGGCTATACTCCACACTGCACGCTAAACTCATTTAATCATGGAGGACCCATACAAATACTGTAACGAGCCTTGTTCAATGCGATATGCGTGGAGGAAGCTAGTGAATGCCATTTAACATTGTCACTAATAGCAGGCACAGCTTGAATATATCCAATAGCACTGATTGGTCTAATTATTCGCGAACAAAGAACTAGCAGCTGTGGGAGATGAACAATGGTGGCGATCGAACACAATCATAGCGAAATGCTTTCAAGTCTCGCGCGGCGTATGGTCTGATCTACTCTATTCAGCGTATTCTCACCACAAGAATCTGACGCTGTTGATGAGGGAAACAATCATACACAAGTTGTACTGTAGGGTGTTCCATGAAGCCTGGTGGCATTTCATTGCCTCTGGTGTTAGCGTAACGTTGTCTACATGTTGGAAACGGGCTGACAACTAATAACATTATTTTTCTTCTTTTTGCGTAACGGCTTTCTACGGACCACGTTACAATTTCAATTCGTCCTCCTAAAACGTTCTTTTCTTTTCTTCCAGTATTCCTTCATTGTTGCACTATGCATCTTTCTCCTGTCTTCAGTCCACTTTGAGCCTGTTTTCTTCTCCTTACACATAACACATTGGAGACAGGCCCGACGAGAGGGAGGGGCAAACGGGGATGCAGCCCTGGGGCCCGGTCTTGCTGAGAGGCCCGCGAAAGGAGAAAACCCCAGAGTTGACAAATTTACCCAATTTTACGTATTTGCCAACAAATTTGACATTTTATTATATTCAATGTATCTGAGTCAATTGAAAATGCTACAAAATACTATAATGAGAACATGTAAATAACCATTATCTTCATATCTTCGCGGCGAGAGAAATAGTAAAGTTTCAACTGTTTGTAGGGAGGAAAGTTTCTTAATAACATTTCAACTTGATCTAATAGCCGCTAAGTTACATTTATGAACCTTCGAAAGTTCGAATTTTAGTAGTCTACATAAGATTGTGAAAGGCGTTGAACTTGTTCTTGTTATGAGAGAGAGTAAAAGTTTTGGTCAGATACAACAGAAACGACATTGCAAATTTACAATGAACAAAATTAGTACGTTCCAAAAACAAAACAAAAGAAATTAAAAAATCAACGTTTTTTAGTGGGCTTCAAAAATGAAAAAATAAAAAATAACGATGTCACGGGGACGAAACAATTTGGAGGGGGCCCGTACTAGCCCTAGGGCCCGTACTCTCTCTCTCCACGGCCCTGATTGGAGATACATCACAGCATACAGTAACTATACGAGCTTAAAAGAACCAACGTGCAGCTACTGAAATATTTATTATAGACAGTTTTCCAGCCGGTTGACACAAAATTTTACCCAATTACATTAGCTGGGGAAACAAGTATTTAAAATCCCTGGTTGGTTGGTTCCTTAGTTTAGGGGCTGCGACAATACGGTCATGTAGCCCCGTGTATTTTGCGTGTATGTAGAATCTGTCTGATAACCGGTGTTAATTGTGATGGCTGTATTAGTGTGGGTTATCTGTGATTCAGGTAAGGACTCCAGACGATCAATTGTTCAACTAGTTCCTACTTTTGCTACTAAATGCTACCTTCCACGTCACCTAGCTGCGGACTTGGCTGCTAGATGCCATCTTAGTCAGCACCTGGTGCAGGACGTTGGAACTAATATAGCGTTATCAAATAATCTAACCTACTAATTTTGGCTTCAAGCAAGTGTAGCTAGTGGAGGGTTATCTTCCATGCCAATTTATTCGCCCTAACCTGAAAGAAATATTACATGAGAAATCTATCACAAAATAACACGCTTTAAGGCTATGCACAGAAAAAGGGGGGAGGGGGGCGCTTAATTGGATGACATGTTTTGACCGTCAGGCTATCACCTTCCAATCCTGCTCACTTAGGCATAGTGTTCGATGTTTCTGTATTACACTTATAATAAATAAATAAACCCTGGAACTACAGCCCGTGAAGGGCCTAGGCCTACCAAGCGACCACTGCCCAGCCATTTGGCCTGCAGATATTGGGGTGACGCGGGAACTGCTCATCGGGTCCCCTCGGCCGTTAATCTTGGTTTTCGTGATAGGGGTGCTGCCTCACTGTCAGACAGCTACTCAATTGTCCTCACGAGGCTGAGTGCACTCCGTTCCAGCCCTCATGTTAGTTTCTAAAATCCCTGACGGAGCCGGGAATCGAACCCGGGGCCTCTGGGTGAGAAGCAGTCGCACTATCTCAACACCGTGGTCCCGGCGTATTACACTTACGCACAAATGTATTATACAATATTTACTGTAGTCTATATTACAAAAGTTTGAAATAACTTGTGTAAAGTGTCAACCTTATTTACAAATATTATTGCTCAGTCGGTTCGAAGCACTTCTCTATTGTTGTTGCGTCATTATTAATGTAGATTAATTATATTAACCGTCGCCTCCATAGCGTAGCGGTCAGCATGGTTAGCTGCCGCCTCGGAGCTCCTGGGTTCGATTCCCGGCTCTGCCACGAAATTGGAAAAGTGGTATGAGGACTGGAACGGGGTCTACTCAGCCTCGGTTGGCCCAAATGAGTAGAGGGGGTTCGATTCCAACCTCAGCCATCCTCGAAGTGGTTTTCCATGGTTTCCCACTTCGTCTTCGGACAAATGCCGGGATGGTTCCTACTGTAAGGCCACGGCCGCCTCCTTCCCACTTCCTTGCCTAACCGTCCTACTCTTCCCATCCCTTCATCAGTCCCCCTGTTCGCTTTGCAGGTGAGGCCGCCTGGGCGTAGTGTTGGTCACACACCCCAGTTGTATCCCTGACTCAGAGTAACAAGCTCCAGTACACTGCCCTCAGTCGTGGTAGATGTGGGATCCCTCGCTTAGTCCGTGGGAAAAGCCAACCCTGGAGGGTAAAACGATAACGGTAAATTATATTAACCTGTAATCTATTGACTTATTATTGTGACGAACTTCAGGTATGATGTTTTCATCACAATTTTATTATTTATATTATGGTGTTTCAAGCCATTTTCACTGTTGCCTTAGTAATCGAAATTTGATGTTCTGCAGTCGACACGATTGTACCCAATTGTGATGAGTTATTCACTAATCCTGAAAAATAAAAATTGAGAATAATTTAGAAAATTGAGATTATTTGAGATTTGAGAGCAGACAGTGGCGAAGTTAACTGCTCTCATCAGGAGGACCAGGTACGACTCAACCAGATAAGTAGCCTGTACAATACCATCTGAACTGACCATTTAACAACAATCACATATTCACACTAAGCAATTCTATGCCCAAGATCGCGGGTTCAAATCCGGCCGAAGTCGTCGGATCTTTTAAGAGCGTTAAAAATCCCTCAGTATGCCTTCCTTCGGAGGGGAAGAAAAGCCGGTGGACCCATGTCATAGATTTATGGCATGTTAAGGAACCTTCCATTAATTTCACCTGTGTGAAGCTAAATTGTATAGGTTAAGAATGTAAACAACACTCTTAATTTCCTACGTTCGTTGCCAAAAGCCGACTGCGGTGGCGTCTGGTGCCTAAGTTCTGAACTAGTAGTCGTTGACGGTGGCGTTTGGTGGCAAAAGTAGGGACTATTTGAAAAATTCAAAAGTCTGCAGTCCTTACTTGAATTAAAAAACAGATAACACACACTAATACAATCATCACAATTAACACCGGTTATCAGACAGATTCTACACACACCCAAAGTACACGGGGCTACATAACCGCGTTGTCGCAGCCCCTAAACTTAAGAACCAACCAACCAACCAGCCAACACTAAGCAAGCAAATTTGGAGGTCAATCACCAGTTTCAGCATCTTAACAGAACATCACACTGACTATAACTAACAAAATTGACTAGTTGCATTATTTTAACTACTACTGCAACTAAATAAGTGTATATATTATGAATACTATCACCCATACTTTTAGACATAGGCGTAATGGGTTTGATGATGATCGCTTGACGATCGAAACTGGTTAACCAAGTGTATTTATTAATCTCATGTATTTATTTTTTCAGGATTAGGGAATAACCCATCACAATTGGGTGCAATCGTGTTGACTGCAAAACATCAAATTCCGTTAATTATTTATGATTGTAAATTAACCCGTCCGAAATGAATTAACAATAAGATCAGTCACTTGTATAATATACATGCCACTTCCCTGCAGGGAAGTAATAGGAACATTAATGCACGTAACTCCATACTATCTGAACTTGATGGGTTCCGATGGTCATTTGGTAAATCGAAATTTGGACAATGCCTGGAGTAGAAGTTGGAAACCACGGAAAACTACTGTACCTCCAAGATGGCTGAGATGGAAATCGAACCCTCCTCTTCTCAGGTTTGCCTCACGAGGCTGAGTGTACCCCGTTGCAGCCCTCAGAGTAGAATTTTAATTTCTTGGCAGAGCCGTAAATCGATCCCTAGGGCGTCGTCTAAAAATGCTAGCCGCTACACCACGAGGTCCGCCCTAATAATTACAGCTGCACACACTACTGTAGGCAGCAAAGGAATACAGCTTATCAGAAAAATTGAATAGACCTCCAAGTGCTCTGGACTGATGACTAAGATACCCTAAGAATTTACAACTTAATTAAGAATGTGCTAAGTGACCCTACTAGGCCTATATCCTCTCTTACTCCTCCTGCCAGTTGCCAAAAACTGACTGTGTCACTTGTTAAGTAAAAAAAAAAAACAAGTTGTCTTTTCTGTACGTCAAACTAATAGAGATGTCCACAAAGCTTCGTGAAGGGAAACTTTACAGGCATCTGGATAAGCAGTAACAGCTGTTACATATTGCTGTTCAAGGACCAAGCTACAGTATAACCTATCACACAAGCCAATGTAGCAGAGTTAATAAATAGGACCCTGATTTTATCTTGCAGTCCAAAGGCAAATCCCATGCGAGAACGTCATCAATCATGCTGTTCGTTCCATTTACTAAAAGAGAACGTAAGGCTTTTAACGCACGTGAGATATGTTGTCTATTCACAATGAGACAATAGTTTGACGTTTGAAATATTGTATTTCCTTGTTCGCGCCATAACTGCACGCCGGTCATATATCATTAAAGAAAGCGCTCTGCGATTAATGCACCCGTGACTTTTTCTACTTCTACTCTTAATAACATATTACAGGTTGTCGGTACTTCTTAAACATCTTTATTGTAAAGCATCACAAATTGGCACCAGCTTATCATTCGGTCATATTGGGAAGAGCAATCATACCATTTATTACATTCTGAATTCATTAGTCACATAATGTTGAAACGAACATGGTCAGCCAACGATGTTTGGAAACTGAGCTGAATATCAGCAAAGAACCAATTCCTTTGATCCGTAAGTCCTTTAATGTAGACGATTCATGTGCTGGGGCAGATCGATTATCAGCTTCTCGTAGTTGGACGACTGTTGGATTTGTCTGATAACTAATGTTTCTGTGATGACTGTAATAGTTCGGTTATACTTCAGAAGTGCAGGTGTTTATTTCGAACTGATCGTCGGGCGTTGGTTAGTTATTGAGGTTTTAAGGGGCGGAACAGTGAAGTCATCTGCACCTAATACTAAGACTTAAATCTTTTCGCTAATGAGCTCAGAGCTGTGGCTTGCCCGATTGGCTTAGGCCCGATGTACAAAACACCAAGAAAAAGTATATGGACATTTAAATACTTGATACCTTCGAGCATGAAAACAGGCATGTTCAGTGGAGTAAGGGATATGGTAAATTATATTCATTTATAATAAATGATCATCACTTGGAATGCCAATGAAAGAGCATCTATAGATAGTAGACCACTAAAATTGTGACGAGCACAACAGATTACCTGGCCAACATATAAGAAGCAGTCTCTTTCGAATAGTGCTAAATTTCGACATTATTTCTCCGTCGTTAAGTCAGAAGCAACATAAAAATGCAAGTGAAACTTTATTTAAACTAAACACCCGATCAACAACTGACAAACTACAGAAGTTTGATAAACAGATTCTTCGGACAATATCAATAAAAAACACCGGATTGAGGGCAAGTGGAGACTTTTGCCGAATTCAATACTTTACAAGGAAAGTGAATCTATCATTGACACGATGCGAAAATGAAGAATTGCGTTTTTTGGACACATATCCCACTTGCCAAATACTGGTCTCCTGAATCAACTTTTTGACTTCTTTTGGAATAGTAAAACAAAAAGCACATGGTTTAAAGAAATACACATGGATTTAGACGAATTGAACATTACTAAGCATCAAATTGTACATAGAGAAAAGAAACGGCTTCTGATAAACAAATTCACTCGACCAACATCCAAAATTTCATAGCGTAAGCAATATGTTATATCAGCAAAAGAACGAGCTGCAAGATCTTCCAGAATGAAGAAGTATTGGGAAAGAAAAAAAATATCAAGTTTTAAGAACTGAACTTAGTATTTGAAGACTTTGTACATAAGGTATGATTTTTGGTGCTCCAATGTGGGCGTAAACAGTGTAAATAAATAAATAAATAAATAAATAAATAAATGAATATAGATAATTATTTTTCATTCATGTTTCCGAGTTAAGAGGAAACGTTGAGAAATGTAAGTAGTTAAGTCAAGCGGTAGCATGCTGAGCTTCTATGCCCAAGATAGCGGGTTCAAACCCGGCCGAAGCCGTCGTATTTTTTAAGAGCGTTAAAAATCCCTCAGTATGCCTTCCTTCGGAGGGGAAGTAAAGCCGGCAGTCCCATGTCATAGATTTATGGCATGTTAAAGAACCTTCCACTAATTGCACCTGTGTGAAGCTAAATTGGATTGGTTAAGAATGTCAACAACGCTCTTAGGTTTCTACGTTTGTTGCCAGGAGCCGACTGCGGTGGCGTCTAGTAGCTAAGTTCTGAACTTGGCCTAGTAGTCGTGGACGGTGGCGCTTGGCGGCAAAAGTAGGAACTATTTGAAAAATTCTAAGTTGCAGTACTTGAATTTAAAAAAAGTCCTCTCGGCACGCCGGAAGGCGGAGGTAGATTTCACCGGACAAACTTGGGGATAGGCGAAAATAGGCAGAATATGCAGATTTTCGTAGAAGGATCAGACCTCATTTATTGCGAGAAGGTATTTTATAATTGGAGCTTAATTAACTTTGTTTTTCGTCATTTTATGCTTATTTTAAACATTTTATTGTCTTATGGGAACGGTAACCTTCTTGTCATTTGGGGTTCATTTTTATACTAGTGGTCACACTGTCCTTATGCAAGGTTTCGACACTGATGTGTAACTATGTAACGGTCTGTTACTTCTTCACGCAAAATTATATCTCCCGCAGAGATTTTGGTTGGTTCCTCAGTTTAGGGGCTGCCACAAAGCGGTCATGTAACCCCGTGTACTTTGGGTGAGTGTAGAATCTGTCTGATAAACGGTGTGAATTGTGATGGCTGTAATAGTCTGTAATTCAGGTAAGGACTGCAGACGGTCAATTTCAAGCAGTAGTTCCTAATGTTGCTACCAGGTACTACCGTCAACGACACCTAGCTGTGAACTTGGCTACTAGAAGCCACCGCAACCAGCAACTCGCAACGAACGTTGGAACTTCCCTTTTTTTAGCATTTTCTTATAATTCCGAAATTATTTTTCTCATCCCTTGGCATAATGGTGGGTCATATCAAAAATTCTTTCAGACAAAAGTTTTAGGTAATTATTAGGGGAATATTGTCAATTTTGTACGGTTTTGATATTGTGCCTATTAAGAGAGATATGATTAATGTTTCCCGAAAAACCCACTTTGGTCAATGGTTGGTGCTATAAAAAAACTCTTCAAACATAAATATTTGGGCTTTATCCGACACATAGTATGAACGTCGAACGGATTCGATATTTCACATATTAAGAGAGTTATAGCAATATTTCACTTTTTCGAAAAAAGCCCCCCATTTTCACCCCCTTCGACCGATTTAGCCCAGTAACGAACTCGACCGAGATTTTATAGGTATACATATTCGGTAAAAAATTCAAAGTGATTAGTGCAAAATTACGGCAGTTATCGTGTCCACAAAAAAACTGATATATATACATACATAAATTATATATAAGCTTTTGAACTGACGGTGGTTTTGGGGTCTGGGGGATGTGAAACGCGAAGATATGTCGAAATTTTCTGGAAGTCGATACATGGGACCCATTGCAATAGTTAGCTTTCTAATGAAATCTACCTAAAACAGATAACACACACTAATGCAGTCATCACAATTAACACCGGTTATCAGACAGATTCTACACACACCCAAAGTACACGGGGCTACATGGCCGCGTTGTCGCAGCCCCTAAACTTAAGAACCAACCAACCAACCAGTTAAGTCAAGAATTTTAGGGTTATTTTACAATGAATTAACTTACCTATGAAAGGAAATGCTCGATCCTTTTTATACGTCTCCTTACATCCATGGTTGGTTGGTTCATAAGTTTAGGGGCTGCGACAACGCGGTCATGTAGCCCCGTGTACTTTAGGTGTGTGTAGAATCTGTCTGATAACCGGTGTTAAAGTGATGACTGTATCAGTGTGTGTTATCTGTTTTTTAATTTAAGTACTGCAACTTAGAATTTTTCAGATAGTTCCTACTTTTGCCGCCAAGCGCCACCGTCAACGACTACTAGGCCAAGTTCAGAACTTAGCTACTAGACGCCACCGCAGTCGGCTCTTGGCAACGAACGTAGAAGCCTAAGAGCTTTGTTTACATTCTTAACCTATCCAATTTAGCTTCACACAGGTGCAATTAGTGGAAGGTTCTTTAACATGCCATAAATCTATGACATGGGACCGCCTGTTTTACTTCTCCTCCGAAGGAAAGCATACTGAGGGATTTTTAACGCTCTTAAAAAATCCGACGGCTTTGGCCGTGTTTGAACCCGCTATCTTGGGCATAGAAGCTCAGCATGCTACCGACTACGCCACCGAAGCCGCCAAACCTTCCTTACATCCATCAGCGACACTGGAAAAATTCAATTTAAAAAGCCCAGATCTATCATCACGTGTAGTACTTCAGTGTTCCAAACTACCGCAGTTCACCACAGTCAGCTGATCGAGATGTTTCTCTGCACAATGTGACGTCATCAGCCATCTATAGGATTTATGATCCATGGCACGAACCAACAGTCAACAATGTATTGCCACGACGCTGGAAGTCAGCGTTGACTTCGCGTACTAGCAAGAACCGCAACTGGAAATAATGACGCTGCGTCACCGTTGTTGGACATTACCTGACGCTGCGTCACTCGACTCGTGTGTGCATTGTACTAATTTAAAACAATGCATTTCTAAACCGCGCATAAAAATAAGGCCACACCATAGCGTCCTTTAACCGCTAGTGTACAGTACATCGGGCCTTATTTCGCAGATGTATTTTGCAGCCTTAACCAGCTGAACAAACGTTTGCAGGGTGTGCTTACTTCCAGATTCTTGGTACAGGATAACATTGCTGCTCATAAGAAAACCCTAGGCTTCATTATAACTGAAGTCAATATTGAAAACACATCATCCTCTCCATTGTTGGTTGCTTTCTTAAGATAAAATGACATTCCTTTCCAATGTGAACTGGCTGTGAATATTAAGGAGCACCTTGGGTGACTCATCACAGATTTCAATGTATATTTCCATGAAAATTTGGATATGAGATCCGTTCTTTATTGTTGACACCTTAACTCCTACCGAGATTGACGAATTGATCGAGCTATCATGTGACTGAAGTCTCCAACAAATGATCAAGAAGAAGGACTTAGCAGACTTCTGGCTGACAGGAATATCCAATATAATATAATATCGTATGGCCTCGGGTGCCGCGTGCAAGCTTTGTAATTTGACACCCAGAGGGTAGCTTGCATGTCGAATTTCGTTGTTCCTTGAATCACTATGAAAGTCAAGGAGGTTAGATAATAGATATCTAAGTTCTTTGAACTTTATAGCGCTTTCTAGTAGAGAAATGAGGAACTTTGTGTTGGCGGAAACTCCCGAGATTAATTTTGCCATTATGAACATGGCCTACTGAATTCAAATGGGTTCTTTGACATGCCAACATCGTATGACATACGTATCGTATTTTTGCCGCCTTTCAAAAATCACTTACCACGGCCAGGGGCGAACCTGCAATCTTGGGGTTAGTAGACCGACACGCTATCCACTCACCCACCGTGGCAAGCTAGGAATATCCAATGAACTCAGAAAGAGCTGTATAATTTTGGTTTGTCGGCTTCGGTGGCGTAGTTGGTAGCATGCAGGGCCTATATGCCCAAGATCTCGGGTTCAAACCCGGCCGAAGTCGTCGGATTTTTTAAGAGCGTTAAAAATCCCTCAGTATTCCTTCCTTCGGAGGGGAAGTAAAGCCGGCGGTCCTATGTCATAGATATATGGTATGTTAAAAAACCTTCCACTAATTACACCTATGTGAAGCTAAATTAACTTAGAGGTTAAACAACGCTCCTAAGGTTCGTACGTTCGTCGCCTGGAGCCAACTGCGGTGGCGTCTAGTAGCCAAGTTCTGAACTAGTAGTCGTTGACGGTGGTGTTTGGCGGCTAAAGTAGGACCTACTTTAAATTCAATGTCTGGAGTCCTTACTTGAATTAAAAACAGATAATACACACTAATACAGATATCACAATTAACACCGGTTATCAGACAGATTCTACACACACCCAAAGTACACGGGGCTACATGACCGCGTTGTCGCAGCCCCTAAACTAAGGAACCAACCAACCAACCATACCTTTTGTTGGTATTCGTGACTAATTACCTTTGTGAATGTGGATGTTATTCTCCTTTTTTTATAAAAAATAACAAATACAGAAGTAAGATGAATGTTGAATTCGATTTAAGACTAAAATTAAGTTCAAAGCAAACGTTAAAGAACTGTGTTTAGCTAAACAAGCGTAACCTTCGCATTGAAACAAAACTGTGAGTCAAGGAAGGAAGCTTGTAGTTTAACGTGACCGTTAATCTTGAGATCATGAGCCACGGGACCTCCTTTTTACGTGGAATCCGAACCACAGGACATGGCATTTCACTTCGAAAATCTCACATGCATTGACCGGGAATCGAACCCGGACCACCTTGGTGAGAGGCATACAGCTAGACCGCTGAGCAACCACGCCCCCCCCCCTAAACTGTGAGTCAGAAATTATTTACATCTGTATGTCAATAGCTTTTACTGACAGTAATTCTGAGTACCGGAGTACCTGTATCTCAGGAATATATGGTTGTCGAAGTATGATTATATTAATCACTCACATTCACTATATTATAACTTTAACTAAATTAATTTTAAGACTTTCTTAGAACAATCCAATGGATAGGAATACTATATATACACACATCAAAAAAAGTTTTGCTTCACCTCGGTTCCAAGAGTTCCGGAACCTTTAAATACAAAGGGAATAGAGATCAACACAAACAACATTTCAGCTCGTTTTATTGCTCATGAGACCCACACATTGCATGTTGTACCATCATACAGCTAGACTTTCAGCATTTGTGGTCCAGATTGCAGTACACACCACTACCTCTAATACCCAGTAGCACGTCCTCTTGCATTGATGCATGCCTGTATTCGGCGTGGCATACTATCCACAAGTTCATCAAGACACTGTTGGTCCAAATTGTCCCACTCCTCAACGACAATTCGGCGTAAATCTCTCAGAGTGGTTGGTGGGTCAAGACGTCCATAAACAGCCCTTTTCAACATATCCCAGGCATGTTCGATAGGGTTCATGTCTGGCGAACATGCTGGCCACTGTAGTCGAGCGATGTCGTTATCTTGAAGGAACGCATTCACAAGATGTGCACGATGAGGTCGAGAATTGTCGTCCATGAAGACAAATGCCTCTCCAATATTCTGCCGATATGGTTGCACTATGGGTCGGAGGATGTCATTCAGGTATCGTAAAGCCGTTTCGGAGCCTTCCATGACCACCAGTGGCGTACGTCGGCCCCACATAATGCCACCCCAAAACATCAGGGAACCACCACCTTGCTGCACTCGCTGGACAGTGTGTCTAAGACGTTCAGCCTGACCAGGGTGCCTCCAAACACGTCTCCGACGATTGTCTGGTTGAAGGCATATGCGACACTCATCGGTGAAGAGAACGTGATGCCAATTCCGTGGGGTCCATTCAGCATGTTGTTGGGCCCATCTGTACCGCGCTGCATGGTGTCGGGGTTGCAAAGCTGGACCTCGCCATGGACGTCGGGAGTGAAGTTGCGCATCATGCAGCCTATTGCGCACAGTTTGAGTTGAAACACGACGTCCTGTGGCTGAACGAAACGCATTATTCAACATGGTGGCATTGCTGTCAGGGTTCCTCCGAGCGGCAATCCGTAAGTAGCGGTCATCCACTACAGTAGTAGCCCTTGGGCGGCCTGAGCGAGGCCTGTCATCGACAGTTCCTGTATCTCTGTACCTCCTCCATGTCCGAACAACATCGCTTTGGTTCACTCTGAGACGCCTGGAAACTTCCCTTGTTGAGAGCCCTTCTTGACACAAAGTAACAATGCGGACGCGATCGAACTGCGGTATTGACCTTCTAGGCATGGTAGAACTACAGACAACATGAGCAGCGTACCTTCGTCCTGGTGGAATGACTGGAACTGATCGGCTGTCGTACCCCCTCCGTCTAATAGGCCCTGCTCATGCATGGTTGTTTACATCTTTGAGCAGTTTTAGTGACATCTATGAACAGTCAAAGGGACTGTATCTTGGATACAATATACACAGTCAACGTCTATATGCCGGAGATCTGGGAACCGAGGTGATGCAAAACTTTTTTTGATGTGTGTAGAATGAACAATAAATATGCATTCAAAAATCTAAATACTACAAAAAAACTAAATAAATCGCTAGTATTGTTAAAAATATATCTTGTAGAGAAATGCTTATTTTGACTCGAGTACTGTACTACAAAATTAATTTCTGATATCCTGTGTTGAATGTAGTGGAACGACACTGGAAAAGGTTGAGAACCCCTGTTGTAAGTAATTAAAAGTGAATAAGAGTTGAAAACGAGACACGGGAAAATATTTGTTTGTAGAATATTTTTTCGTACAGTACTATTTCTGTTCTTTTCATTCGAAGAGGATATTCCATGCTTCTAAAATACTCACCAGCATTATTTTGAAACGTATTGACGGAAAGGTAGAGTTGGCAATGACAGAAGATCAATTTGGCTTCAGGAAGGGTAGAGGGACTCGAGAAGCAATCCTAGTTTTAAGAACGATTATAGAGAAACGACTAAGAAAAGATCTTGATACATTCATTGCTTTCGTAGTCCTGGAGAAGGCATTTGATAAGGTTGAGTGGATTAAACTATTCATGGTGTTGAAAGAACTGGGTGTCAAGAACAAGGACAGGAGGACAATTTGGAAGTTGTATGAAGACGAGATAGCTGTTATACGATGTGGAGATTCTACAACAGAGGCCAACATTAAGCAAGGAGTTCGGCAAGATTGTTCGCTCTCACCAATTCTTTTTAATTCATACATCCAAAAAGCAATAGATGATGTAAATGATAATTTGCCAATATCTGGAGGTCTCAAGATTCAAGGAGAAAGAATTACCATGCTTTGCTTTGCGGATGATATCGCAGTCCTGGCAGAAAACGAAGATGATCTGAATTATACATAGCAGAAATGGAATCCACCTTCAACAAATATAACATGATGATCAACAAAATGAAAACCAAAGTTCTTCTCTGTAGCCGGCAGTATGAACCTCCTCGTTGTACTTAAAATGGAGAACAGTTGACAAATGTACAGGAGTTGACTTACTTTCGTAGCAAAATAACAGCAGATGGAAGGAGAAGAAGAGAAATAATCAGTCGCATCAACCAAGCCAAAATAGCATTCAACAAGAAAGGAAAGCTCTTTACATGCAAAAACATTATTATGAGCCTCAGGAAACGTCTTGTGAAGATATATGTGTGGAGCGTACTGTTGAATGGTAGTGAAACCTGGAATCTTAGCTTGGCTGATAAGAAACGAATAGTAGCCTTTGAAATATGGTGCTACAGGAAAATACTAAAAATTCCATGGGTGGACAAAATCAGTAATGAAGAAACGCTGAAAAGGATTGGAGAGAAGCCATGTTTATGGAATATCCTTACTCACCGAAGAGACAATATTGGATTGGACATATCTTGAGGCATGAAAGTCTTCTGCACACAATACTGGAGGGCAATATGGAAGGAAAGAACTGTAGAGGTAGACCACGGCTAGGATACATAAAACAAATCATTCACGACAAGGGTTGTGATAATTACTTGGACTTGAAGAGTTTAGCCACAGACCGGAGTTCATGGAAAGCTGCTATAAACCAATCTTCGGATTGAACACCAAAGAAGTACATAAGTTTAGTTCTATCTGGATTGTAGTGAGAACGTATTTCATTATTAATAAGATTAACATAAAAAAGAAAAAAATATATATTTGAAAATGAGAGAATTACTTTATTTTAGACAATATTACAAGTAGGAAAATAAATTTAAACATCCAGGCTTCATGTTGAACTCACTATCTGTTGCTGAAGTCTGGAGGTGCCAATCGGTCCCAAAGAAGATATAACCTTGCATCCTGGAGTCTTTCGAACTCGTCCAGAAATAAAATACAATTTTTGTTTTCCTTTGTCGTCTTTGGAGAGTTCGTAACCGATACATACATCTCTTATATGGATTGTGGGAGTACTTTCAAATATGGAGGGCCATTTCAGTTGGCGATATCGGCTTGGTTGAAAGGATAATTTCAAACTCCCAGAAACTGTCGGTGAGAACATAGAACGAGGAGAGTCAAGTCTATCAAATTTTAGACTTCGACTAACTTCAGACTGAAACCAGAAGAGATCAACGTAATCATCTTTATCCATATTATCCTTATCTGTAGGAGGAGCGGTGCAGGGGTACGCCCAGTTGACAAGATCATCAAAGTATCGTTCTATTTGTTCATCTGATTCATAGTGGAAATTGTATTCTGGTTGCATTTTTCTCAAATTATTTAGTTCTAAAGGCCATTGCCATTCTGGGAACTTTACTCTAATGACAATCTTGAGACACCATGAATCGATATCTCTATCGCTTCCATTATGGAGTTTTCTTTCAATTCTTTCTCTAATTGAATTCCCATCACATGATCGTATTTTTCCCTTGCAACGCTGCGTACTGGTAAATATATTGACAGGGTAAGGGCGTTCAGGAAAATCGTTATAACTGTAACTGAATTCTTTGATCATATTCCCTATAAATCTTTGATTGCTCTTTCTCGCCAGTTCTCGGAAATCTGACAGCCAGAGATTGAGATCAAGTTCTGAACAGATATGCTTCACTGCAGGGTCGTGGTCGAGGGTACCATATAAGATGCCGTACAAGGGACAGAAATATTGGCCTCGTATGGTGCATTCTTCGTTGTCGTAGGTTAACTCAAGGTCACTGCGCGAACCCAAATAGCAATCTAGCATATCCAAGATCTTGACACCTATATGGGTACTAGAAGGTTCTATTTCAGGCTCAATATTTGTGTCGAAGTATGCAATAAATTTCTCTACCATGAATGAAAGTTCATCAGTGATATCATTGGAAATGAGGTCTTTATATTTCCCATAATTATGTTCATATGCTTTATGTTTCTCCTGAGTTAAATCCTTGTAGCTCAGGCGTATTATGGTATAGAACTGATCTAGCAGATGGCCGTAGAAGAAAGAACACTTCATCATCCGAAGGTGGCGCCAACATGCTGCTCGCAAAAATCTGAAATAGAAAGATATATTTTGTATTAGTCATCGTTTATAATAATTATGTCTACAATTGTAATAGTTCATCATCTTGATGGGACAGGTGTCCTGTCTCCATGCTCCCTGCCATTCTATTGTTTCAAGTAAGGGACTAAGACCACCTCGTGCTGTAACGGCTAGCATTCTTGGCTGTCACCCCAGAAGTCCGGGTTCGATTCTTTAAGGGTTGGAGGAGGGTTCACTCAGCCTCGTGAGGCAAAGCTGAAAAGAGGAGGGTTCGATTCTCATCACAGCCTTCTTGGAAGTGGTTTTACGTGGTTTTCCCTCACTTCTACTCCAGGAAAATGCAGGCATTGTTCCTAACATAAGGTCACGGTCACCTCCTCCCCTATCCTCACCTGAATTACAAATACTGTAGTAGTCTGTGCACTCATTGTTGGTTGTTGTTTTAAGGGGTGGAAGAGTAGGTCATCTATCCACGTGTGCTTTTGTTACTGAAGCTAGTGTTTGCATAGGAGGTGGCCGTGGCTTTAATTTAGGTAACATTTGCATAGAATAGAACGAAGAAACCATGGAAAACCACATTGAGGATAGGTGAGGGAGGAATCAAATTCACCTCGCCACATTTCTGCCTCACGAGTCTGAGTGAACTCCGTTCCATCTTTCATACAAAAATAAAATGTAATGGCAGAGTCGGGAATCGAACTCTGACCTCAGGATGCTAGTTACTACGCCACGAGGTGGACCGGAATCATTGAACTCGAGGTAATACTGGAATGCTGACTGAATGGAAGCGAATTGCGGCTTTTGGTGCGACTAGTTACGCCTGGTGGTGTACTTTATAGATGCTTGATTGACGTATATGTACAGTACGCATTGATGTGTATGTACGTACGACGAGATAAAAGTAAAAGGGGTACTTTAGAATATTTAGGCGAAAGAACGAGATCATTATAAATAAATAAATAAATAAATCCCTACTTAGTATAAAACAAAGTCCCCGATTCTTGGATGTCACGGGTAATCTCGAGAACCACTGGATGGATTTTGATACGGTTTTCACCATTCTGTAAAGGATATCTCGAGGACAATTTCTGTAGAAAATTATTTAATTATGATCAAAGGAAGCCGAGCAGTAACGATTTCAGTGAAAAAGTCGAAGAAAGAAACCTGGCATCGCAGCGCTTTGTAAGCTCACGCTGGGCAAACCGTTAAAAATATGTAAATAATACGAGTGTAAGAATAGTTCAGCATGAAATGTTCTACATAAAAGTCAGGATAGCTTATCTCTATCTTCAATACATCGCCCACAATAAGTGAATTTACGTTTCCATTTCTTCCAACCATGTCCATTCAAATACTGAGGCGACAGTTCACGAGCTAGCTAAGGGAGAGTATATCACCCCTGTTACAGCCTAACTAGCGGGCGAACCCCAGATACAGCCAGCAGCAAACCGTCGAGTCGTGTTCGAAAATACCACTTTTGAAGATTGAATTTCTCCTTCTCGTCGGAAACCTCTGAAGTCTGGAAAGACCTATAGTGTTCTGTTTTTAAGACTTCAGAGAAGGGTGGTTGTGTTTGGAGTTTCCCTGGAAGTGCAACTCGGCTTTTCTTCATTTCGCCTTTGAACTTTCCGTTCGGCGAAATACACAGTCAAGTTAAGAAAGATTGGACGTAAGGGGGATTTGTGTTTCATGCACCTCGCCATTTTTAAATTACGTCGGACAAGAATTCGTTGCACATGCATCTCCATGATAATGCTCCAGTCAGTGATTTTAAACCATCATGCCAAGACGTAAAACGGATATAGGTCGTAGTTCATTGACATCCAAAAAAATAGCACTTAGCACGTAATGCATTCATAACTTTTCCCGGGCGAAGCCGGGGCGGGTTGCTAGTTAATATATAAATACATATATTTGTCATGTATTATTTAGGCATATTATGTCAAAATTTATTGTAAGACGTATCCATAATCACAGAATACTGTTACGGTTTGAGTTCGTTTCATCGCTCGCCGCATGAGTCACAACTGCCCCAGGGCTGGGCTGCTCTGCCTCAGTGTATTGCGTGTGCCTTATGCAACAGGACTACTAGGACAAAGTGATGGTCCAGAATATTCGTGACTCGGCCAGTGAAGGAAGCCTCGAGAAGCCGTGAACCCTGGATGGGTCTAGAAGCATTTATTGAGTCACCGGCCTGCTATATAAGAGTGACCTCTCAACCAGTGAGCGAGTGTTTTTCGAGCTAGTGCGAGCGTTTACCCTGAGCGACAGAAGTGTGGTGACGTAACTTGCGAAACCCCTAGTGAAGTTGATTCTCTTGCCAGTGAAGGAGTGTGAATCATACGGAGAGGCTGGGTATTGAAGAGTGTGTGCTTACCTAGTGCGACAGACTTAGTGCAGCTATTTCCAGCCAGCGTACGGGACCGGACTCATTAGGAGGGATTAACTTCTGTAGCACATTGACAAGTGAAAGGGTGAATCAAGCCCCATGCTGAGGGAGCTTCTGTAAGACAGCTAATTGTTTCTACCTGTTTATTGTACGGTGTAGATTTCTGACCTGTAAGCAATAAAGCTAATTTCTCTTTAATGCAGTAATTGGTGTTGTGCTTTCTACCCACCGTAATCCAGTTAACAAAAGTGCCACAAGGGGGTGGCACGTAACAACTGGTGTCAGAAGCCGGATTACGAACTCAAGCACTACACCTGACGGTCCTGGTTTCAAAACCCGAGCAGGTCATTTTTCCCTAATTTTCCTGTGAGTGCATGCCCTTAACAAGACAAACAACTAAAATGGAGGCGCAATTGGCAGCATTGCTAGAAAAGTTAAGTGGCATGGCATGGCAGATGGAAGACGGCCAGAAGAAGATGGAGGACGTCCAGAAGAAGATGGAGGACGGCCAGAAGAAGATGGAGGACGGCCAGAAGAAATTAGCCAAGGACCTGAAGGATGACCTGAAGAAGATGGAAGACGGCCAGAAGAAGATGGAGGATGGCCAGAAGAAGTTAGCAGAGGACCTGCAGGACGGCCAGAATAAATTAGCAGAAGACCTAACCGCCAAATTTCTGGATGGCCAGAAAAATCTGGAAGAGTGTCTGCTGACGAAATTAGAGGAGAGCCAAAGGAAATTAGAACAGGGCCTACGTGAGGAAGTCGCAGCAGTGGAAAAGAAGTTTGACGCCTTACAAGTGGAAGTTGCCGAGCTGCGCCAACGCCCGCTGATGGGGGTGGAGGAGAAATTCAACGCCTTACAAGTGGAAGTTGCCGAGCTATGCCAACGCCCGCTGATGGGGGTGGAGGAGAAATTCAACGCCTTACAAAAGGAAGTTGCCGAGCTGCGCCAACGCCCACTGACGGGGGTGGAAGAGAAATTCAACCCTCTACGAGAGGAAGTTGCCGAGCTGCGCCAACGCCCGCCCACCGTTACACCGGGAATATCAGGAACGGGATATAGCAGAGTGACGCCCCCAAACTTGGACGGAAAGGTCCCGTGGAGCACCTACTTACGTCATTTCGAGGCGGCCTGTTCCATAAATAACTGGAGCAACACAGAAAAGGCTACAGCTCTCATTATAGCGCTGAGAGGTGACGCCCTTACCGTCCTTCAGGCCATCCCGACAGAACCCCAGGATTACGCTTCACTGATCGCCCATATGGAGTCCCGATATGGAGATAGCCATCTTCAGCAGGCCTACCAGATGCAGCTCCGGATCCGGGTACAGAAGAACGCGGAAACCCTGCAGGAGTTCGAGATGGACATCGCACGCCTCGTAAGGCTGGCCTATCCAACAGCGCCAGCCGACTTTCTGGAACAGATTGCGACGCAGACCTTCACCGACGGGCTACGGGACTCAGACAATCAACAGGCGCTGCGACTCGCGCGCAATAAGACCCTGGCAGATGCGCTGAGCCACGCACTTGAGTTCGAGACGGCAAAACAGGCATCTAGAATGCACGCGCGGGTGCGTCAAGTGGACGTCGACGAACCAGTAAAAACCAACGAGACCAAGCCCCTGGCCGACGAATTGATGGAGGCGCTAAGCCGTTTCTTGGATAGTCGCGGCGCTACCAGCAACGACACAGCCGGAAGACAACCGGAGAGGCGACCCGGAAGAGGACTACCGACCTGCTGGACCTGCGGTAAGAAAGGCCACCTGAGCAAGGACTGCGGTGATCGCCGCCGCCGTGGGTATCCGACGGGAAATCAATCGTCTGAAAACCGCGCCGCCCAGGGAAACGAGTATTAGCCAGCCTTGGGGGGCAAAGGTTGGCTTGTGACAGTCGTCAAGCCCCGGCAGTCCAAGTGCGTGTGACGAATTACGGAGGGACAATAGCAGCCTGATGGTCGACGGAGTCGTCAACGGAGTGAGCTGGCCCATGCTGATCGACACGGGAGCGTCGAGGACCATCGTCAATCCCACCGTGATCCCGAAGTGGAGAGTGCAACCCACACAAAGGAACCTCCAGCTAATAACCGCGACCGGAGAGACCGCACCGGTACATGGAGAAGCATCACTGGAGTTCGTCATTGGTCGACGGGCGGTGAAGCATCCAGTGCTTGTGGCTGACGTATCAAACGAAGTGATCATCGGACTGGACTTCCTGGACCAGAACAACATCATCATGGACCTGAGTACCAACACTCCGCACTTCGGAGGTGAGGAACTTGCTTTGCAACCAGCACACGAGGCCGTCACCGCACGACGAGTAAGGCTGAGAGAGGACGTCATCGTTCCCGCCAGGACGTAGGTCAGCGCTGCCGTAATTGTCGACGGAACTGCTGAGGGAGTGGCGGCTGTCATCGAGCCAAAATATGAGGACATCCAGACAAAAGGATTGCTAGTTGCCAAGACCCTCATCAACACGACTTCTCGGCCGTACGTCCGCCTGTCCAACCTGAACGACTACGACATCATGGTTCACCGGGACACCAACCTACGAGTCTGCGAGCCCGTTACCTGGATTGCCCGCATCACAGATACGACGGACGGACACCTGCAGATGGACAACCGAAGAAGACGCGCACTGCCAGAAGAACTACAGAAGCTGTACCAAGGATCCCAGGACCATTTAGACGAGGAACAATCACGCCAACTTCAGGACCTGCTACGCGAATTCCAGGACGTCTTCACCGTGGGGAGCGAAGACTTCGGCAGGACAAGCTTGGTCCAGCACAGAAACGACGTTAGGGACAGCGCACCGATTAGGGCCCCATTCCGACGTGTCCCGCTCGCCAAGCAAGCCGAAGTCGACCGGATGGTAGAAGAGATGAAGGAGCAAGGGGTGATCGAGCCATCAAATAGTCCTTGGAGTTCTCCGGTCGTGCTTGTGAAGAAGAAGGACGGTTCCACCAGGTTCTGCGTGGACTACAGGCGGGTGAACGACGTCACGAAGAAGGACAGCTACCCTCTACCCCGGATCGACGACACGCTGGACACCAAATCAGGGTCAAGATGGTTCTCCACCTTGGATTTGAAGAGTGGCTACTGGCAGGTGGAAATCCACCTTAAGGACCGCGAGAAAACGGCGTTCTCTGTTGGCAGCGGGCTCTGGCAGTTCACCGTCATGCCATTCGGTCTGTGCAACGCCCCTGCGACCTTCGAAAGGCTAATGGAGTCCATTCTGAGGGGACTACACTGGAAGACATGGCTGGTCTACCTAGACGACGTCATCCTTCTGGGGAGATGCTTCGAGGAGCACTTCAGCAACCTGAAGGAGATCTTGATGAAGCTACGGGCTGCCCAGCTGAATTTGAGCCCCAAGAAGTGTCAGCTCTTCCAGAAGCAGGTCCAGTACCTTGGGCATATCGTCTCCGAGGAGGGGGTGCGCACCGACCCAGAGAAAACCGCAGCTGTGAGGGAGTGGCCAGTTCCGAAGGACACGTGCCAACTACGAAGCTTCCTGGGACTCTGCACTTATTACCGTCGCTTCGTGAAAGGATTCGCCGACATCGCCAAACCTTTACATCGACTGACTGAGAAGGACCAACTCTTCACGTAGACAGCAGAATGCCACAGTGCCTTCGAACAACTCAAGCAGTCTCTGTGCACCGCGCCTATTCTGGCCTACCCCAGACCTGGAACAAGGTTCATCGTCGATACCGATGCCAGCGACTTTGGCATAGGGGGAATCCTGTCGCAAACAGTGGACGGTGAGGAGAGAGTAGTGGCCTACTTCAGCAAGGCCTTGTCAAAGCCAGAAAGGAACTACTGCATCACCAGGAAGGAGCTGCTCGCCATCGTGAAGACCATTGAACACTTCCACAAGTACCTGTACGGGCAATAATTTCTCATCAGGACCGACCATGCATCCCTGCGGTGGCTCCTGAACTTCAAGCAGCCCGAGGGTCAACTCGCACGGTGGTTAGAGAGGCTTCAACAATACAACTTTGAGATTCAGCACAGGAAAGGCCAACTGCATTCTAACGCCGACTCACTGTCACGAAGACCGTGCCCCGAAGACTGCACCTTCTGTGCCCGAAGGGAGGAGAACACCGGGATACAGTGCCGAAGGACTACCGTGGAACTTCAAGGGAGCTGGAGCCGCGAATCTTTCATGCGGGCACAAGCAGAAGATGATGACCTGGGACTGATAGCCGAATGGAAGAGGGCCTGTGTCCCCAGACCCGGGTGGAACATTGTGAACGACTGCAGCCCAAAGTTTAAGTCCTACTGGGCGCAGTGGGACTCGCTGATTGTAAGGGATGGCCTCATCTGCCGCGCCTGGGAGAGCACCGACGGGAAGACATCTCGGGAACAAGTCGTCGTTCCAAAGGCTATGACGGAGGAAGTCCTGAAGGAAGTCCATGGAGGATCATCTGGTGGACACCTAGGGATAAACAAGACCCTGGAGAAGCTGAGAGAGCGGTTCTACTGGATCGGATGCCGAACTGACGTGGAGAACCACTGTGCGAGGTGCCACGATTGCGCAGCCAGCAAGGGCCCAGGACGAAGACGACGGGGTCCACTGAAGACCTACAACGTGGGCGGCCCCATGGAGAGAGTGGCCATCGATGTTGCTGGGCCATTTAATATACGCAGCGCCCAATGGGAGGGGTTCGAATCTTTTTTTCACTTCCGTATTTTCCTTTCTTGCAATTGGTATTATATTGTCAAAACTTATTTAACTTTAACTTTTGGCATTCCCGTAAACTAAGGAATTCTGCGTTCCCATCTCCATTTAAAACGCTATGGTAATTTAATTGAAACGCCTTATAAGTTCCAACGTTTGACAGATTACATTTGCTATACCACGCATGCGCACAATCGCCTTGCCTCATGACAGTCATAGCGGTTACAAGACCACCGCGTTTTAATTTCATACTTATAATGGAAGGGAACATTGGTTATGATGTTTCCATGTGTACACTGGAATATAATTATACCAGACTGAAAATGTTGAAAAACGTAAACTGACATCATCTATCTTAACATTGCACGCTTCACTCAGTGCTTCGGTAGCTCAGATGGCAGCGCGGTAGTTTTTTGATTTATGCATCGCCCAATGTGAGGGGTTCGAATCCCCCCTCCGGCATGTTTTTTTTATTTCCGTATTTTCCTTTCTTGCAATTGCTATTATATTGTCAAAACATATTTAACTTTTGGCATTCCCGTAAACTAAAGAATTCTGCGTTCCCATCTCAATTTAAAACGCTATGGTAATTTCATTGAAACGCTTTATAATTTCCAACATTCGACAGATTACATTTGCAATACCGGTAGGTTATTTATCTTTATTGCTACAGAAGTTTTGGCATATTGTTGCACATGGGATAACTGTTAAGCCGACTGTGAATCAAGGATTGTACGAATTCCAACACATTAGATTCCACCCGCCTGGGCGACTTACTTCCGAGTGTCTTCAAATCGCGCCATTTGCTACGGTACTCATTTGTTTTCCTCAGTTCTTTCTTAGCCTTATAAACATACAAGGCATGTCCAAAATGTTGTTACATGAAATTCCACTAATAAACTGTACCTTTACCAGTTATACGGCAATAATATACAGTAGGCCTACGTTGAAATTCTGATATTACAAATGTAGGCCTATTTTCGATTCCATTGTTTTCCAAATTAACTTCTATGTTTCAGTAGCAGATGCCGCTGCAGTCGAATGTTGGAACCGCCATTTGTATTGTGTTTCCGATCTTTCTGTTATTTAGTCTTTGGTGGTCTGTTATAGTCTTTGATGGTCAGTCCAGGTCAGTCGTTGTCTGTGAGAATACATATCGCTGCTTCTACGAATTGTTAAACCTTTCATTTTATATACCATAGCTATGGCATACTAGAAAGTGACTACGCAGAATTACTGGGCCGGTTTGTCTCGATAATTCATTGCCAGCTTTAAGAGTGGGCTTCCCTATGTAAATACGACCTTTGACACGCACAGGAAATATAATTATAAAACTGACTCTATTATTAAGGTGACTGGCGGAATGGTTCTATGCTACTCTTCATAATTTACTCTCATGGATATCCGAAGAATTGTACCAATAACAGGTGACGGAAATTGCTTATTTAGAGCAGTTTCGTACTGTTTATATAGAAACCAAGAACGTCATAGTGAGTTGCGTTTACAAACTGTTACAAAAATTGTTGCTGACTGGAATATTTATAAGGATTTTATTTTTGGCGATGAGTCTTATCGCCTTCCCCTCAACAACCAACTTGAGTATGAAAATCTTATGCCTCTGAACGGTGAATATGCTGGTCATGTTGAACTCCATTGTATAAGCCAATTGTTTAATGATTATTTGTTTAGGATGCATAACAATGAGACTAACCACGTTGTAGATTATGGCAATTGAAGTGTTATTTGTCATTTATTGTTTAGCGGCTCCGTTGATGCAGGACACTATAGTGTGATCGAATACGACATTAATTTGAGGATAAATCCTACAGTAAATAGACGCATTCGACGAAAAAGAACATTAACCGGTCGTGTGGAAACTACAAATAGACGCAAAACAATGAGAAATCGGAGAAAAGGCGAAACCACTTTTAATATACAATATAAATCTGCCATTTCAGAAACAATGCCAGATATTATGCCGTACAGCTTTGGGACCTTGACGAACGAATGTAAACATTGGTCTGCATTGTTCTTCTCTTGCGAAAAAACTACGCTTGGTTACTTTGGCCTTTGCTGTTGCAATGGTCAAATTGATCTGCCCGAATATAAAATACTTGACAGGCTTAAACCATTTTTCACTGGAAATGATGATACCTCAAGGAAGCTCAGAGAGAATATTCGGCAGTACAACAATTCTATGTACTTCGTTTTCTTTGGTGCCAATGTTACCGTACCACCTGAACCCGGTCCATATTGTTTTAAAATGTCAGGAATTGTACATCATCGCATTTATTCCATATATTCCAAAAATATAAGCGACAGTTGTACGGCCAGTTGTATAATTAGACTGCTCAGAAGCTACTCAATTCAGACTAGCAAATCGAGCGAATTTTTGCATCAGGGAGGGTACACTTCATATTCTGAATAATATTTTGCAAGAGAATAACCCTTACATTCAACTGTATAAGACAATGCATTCAAAAATATGTAAAGAAAATGAACTGGCCTTAAGAGAAAAACGTCGACCGTTAGATTTGGTCATGCGCTTTTACTATGAACCTCAAGAAGATCCTAGACGTTACAATAACCCAGCCTCCTCAAAGATTGCAGCTATTTTTGAAACACCAGACGGTGCTCCGGCTTCACACCGCCACATAGCCGTATTTTCCAATCAGGGAGTTTTAAAGGAAATTGATGTTGACAGTATGCATTGTGATCCATTAACTTACGTTTTAATCTGGCCTTGCGGAGAAACAGGGTGGCATATTTCACTGCCAACAGGAGGGAAACGTAAGACGAACGTTGAGCAAAATATGACAATGCGTGAATATATTTTGTATAGGCTATCGATTCGAGGTTGTCCTCCCGCAGGAGGTTTCAACCCTTTACTTAATGCAGGTAAACTTACCCAACAATTAATAGTTGACTATTATTGTCGAATAGAAGGAGATAGACTAAAATATACTCGCAATCAACAAACGAAATTTCGTGTCGATACCTACGTTGGTCTTGCTGATGCTTTACACTTTAGAAATGAAAATGAAAGTTTAAGAGCTGGTCGCATAGTTATTTTCCCTTATACTTGTATTGGTAGTCCCCGAAATATATTGCAAAATTATCAGGATGCAATGGCAATTGTGAGAAAATTTGGCAAGCCAGACCTCTTCGTAACTTTCACTTGCAACCCATCATGGCCTGAAATTACTACTAGCCTCCAACCTTATGAAAATGCAAACAATAGACCTGATGTCATTGTTCGCGTTTTTCATGCGAAAGTGAAGGAACTCTTGCGTTTAATAAATCAAAAGCAAATTTTTGGCGAGGTACAAACTTTCTTATACACGGTTGAGTTCCAGAAGCGAGGTTTACCTCATATACACCTACTGGTTTGTCTTCGAGACAGTAGTAAATTACGAGAAATCTCTGATATTGATATGACAGTTTCTGCAGAAATACCAGATCCTTCCAATACAACATTGTACAACATAGTAAAGACACACATGGTACATGGACCTTGCGGCCTTCTGAATCCCAATTCAATTTGCATGAAGGATGGAAGATGTAAGAAGGGTTTCCCAAAAGACTTTGTGCCAGAAACTAAAGAGAATGTGAACGGCTATCCACTTTACCGTAAGCGACAGAATGGAAGATCATATACTAAACGAGTGCAAGGCACCAATGTTGAAATCGACAATCGCTTCATTGTTCCATACATTCGATATCTATTGATGTGCTTTCAGACCCATATTAACGTCGAAATCTGTGCAAGTGTACACAGCATCAAATACATACATAAATATGTTTATAAGGGGCATGATTGCGCTAACTTGAAAATCACGGCAAACGATGGAATGTTACATCATGACGAAGTTTCTACGAATTTGAATGCTAGATATGTTGGGTCAAGTGAGGCTGCATACAGGATTTTTGGTTACAATATGCACGAACAGTCCCACATTGTTGCCCGGTTACCTGTCCATTTACCAGACTAACAAGATGTATTTTTACATGCCGATGATGCTCCCAAAGCATTAATACGGGTTCAGTTTAAAAGTACACAACTCACTGCATGGTTTCAGCTGAACCAAAATACAACAACTAGGAGTGCATATATTTATCCTGAAACACCCGTTCATTATGTATGGGATAAATGCAAATGCATTTGGAAAAAACGACTTAGATTCGAAAAGGTTATAGGTCGGATGTACAATGTTTCTCCATCTCAATCAAAAAGATACCATCTGCGCTTACTTTTACTTCATATAGTAGGTGCCACAAGCTTTGAGGATCTCCGAACATACCAAAGTGTTACCTGCCCAACATATAACGATATGGCAATTAAGCTTGGTTTGCTTATCGATGATTCAGAATGGCAACTCTGTTTGATGGAAGCATCGGTTTTCCAAATCCCTTTCAACAGAGACAGTTATTCGTCTACATATGCATATTTCATCAACCTTGTAATGCCAGTCACTTATGGGACATGCACAAAAACTCTCTCTGTGATGATTATTCAAAGTCTGAAGACGAAAATACAGCTTATCAACTATCTCTCAGAGATATTAATAAAACTCTGCAATTGCATGGTTTCTCTCTACCAACATTTAACTTGCCTGTTGGTACTGACACACACTCCAACGATGAAATGAGCCAGTGTTCCCTTTTGATTTGGCTGACCTGATGTCCTTAGCAAACCAGGAACAACTTTCAATTATTAATGAAATCACTAGCGTTCTTCAACTGTTTTCAGTCATGGCCAGTTATATGTTGCAATGTCAAGAGTGCGATCTTTCGACGCCCTTAAAGTTTCAATAGTGCCAAAAAGTAGTCGTACAAAGAATGTCGGATATAAGGAAATCCTTCGGTAATTATTATACAATTGACCATCATGTTTCGACTTCGTAAAGCACTCTGACAAAAGCTCTTGGCCTGTAGATTTGCTGAGTGTCTTTAAGAGAAAAACATTATGTTACCGACCTGAGTTATTGTGATGGTTGTATTAATGTGTGTATCTGTAACTAAAGTGAGGATTGAGAAGGAGAACGCCGAGGCCTTAAGTAAGGAATCATCCCGGTATTTGCCTGTAGTGGAAGTGGGAAACCGAAGAGAAACACATGCAAGATAGTTAAGGTTGGAATCGATCATACCTCTCCTCAGTTTTACCTTACGAGGCTGAGTGCGTCCCGTTCCAGCCCTCAGGCCAGACTTAAATTTCTTGGCAGAGCAGGGAAATGAATCCGGATCTCTGGGCGATGGCCAAGAATATAGTCTTAATAGTGGGCTTCCCCATGTTAATGCGTCTTTGACATGCACGGGACATATATTTCTAAAACTGCCTCCATTACGGTGGCTGGCAAAGTGAGTCTGTGCTCATCCTGTAATTGGTGAAGTGATTCTATGCTCCCCTGCATAGTTTGCTGTCATAGAAACCCAAAGGATTGTACCTATAACAGGCGATAGAAATTGCTTATTTCTAGAAGTTTCGTGATGTTTATATCAAAATGAAGAACATTGCCCTGAACTGCATTTGAAAACTATTGCAAACATTGTTGCTGGCAAGGATAATTATAAGGATTTTATTATTGGCGATCAGCCTCGTCGCATTCTCCTCAGCAACCAACTTAGTATGAAAGTATCTGGAGGGTGAATACACTGGTCATGTTGAACTTCATTGTATAAGCCAATTGTTTATTGATTTTATTTGATTAGAGTACATAACAATAAGTCTAACCACATTGTTGTTTTTGCAATGGCAGTATTATTTGCCATTTATTATTTAGCGGCTTCATTGATGCAGGGCACTATAGTGTTATCGAATAAGACGTTAATTTTGGGAGAATTACTACCATAAAACCCCGTTCGACGAAAAGGAACATTGTCCGGTCGTATGTAAACTACAAATTGACTCAATAAAGTGAGAAATCGGACAAAATACGAAGCCACTTTAAAAATCCAATATAAATATGCCATAAAAATACTCCCATTTTCTTTTAAAAGCCACCAATTTCCAATCGCTTGGTATGATTTATCACAATCAATAAAGCTCAAGGGGAAACTCGGGAACTTGATTTCAGTCATGGGCAGTTATACTGTATGTTGCAAAGTCGATCTTTCTCTGTAATCATACAAAGAATGCATATAAGAAAATCCTTCCGTAAATATTTTCCCAATGACCTCATGTTTTGACGGGTTTCAACTAGTTTCTCTTTAAAGCAGTAATTGGTGTTGTGCTTTCTACCCACCGTAATCCATTTAGCAAAAGTTCCACAAGGGGGTGGCACGTAACAATACTTATTTGCAAATCTCAATTCGAAAATATACAGACGGGTCCAGAAAAATGTAGACACTCTTTGACACCGTAGTTAATATATTTGGAACGAAATTACGACCTACCGTATCATTGGAAAATACCATATTTATAACGTTGCACAGAGACAGTGCTTACCTGTGGAAATGAACCTTTTGTGATTTCTTCTCTTGGCCTATTAGAACATCGTTTGCTACACAAGAAATAAATCTTGATTTTATAACATAATCGACGTACGATCAAATAGACTATAAATACAACAAGTTAAATTAACCGCGACACATCAACTGACTTGCAACCTGCGTGACGTGTCGCGAGTGCCGTAGAACACCAGACATGACTAGGCGATGACCAAGAAAGCAGTTTTCAGAAACAGCGCTAAACCATTAGCCAATCACAGCACATCTCCAGCCAATTAGAGCTCAGCACCTTCAAATTCAAACTCCCCGCCTGCGAGACCCTTATTAAACATTAATTACTCTATCTACCAACGCATTACACACAATTACACACTCAACAATAAATGTACACAACTGAAGCTTAGGGGCAGATGACCTCGTAGTTCCGCCCCTTAAAACAACAATAACTAACTAACTAACAAATAAGGCTTATTATTATTATTATTATTATTTTTCAATACCCAAAACCTTTTAAATGTTTATAATTTTTCTTTCTGCAAAACCAACCTAACTAGAGGTCTTTCTCTCTTTCAAACAACTAAGTAACTTCAAATTTAAAAATTTTCAAACCTTTCATTATTATTATTATTAATCTCGCTGAAGCAACTGCTGACAGGCCATGACCGAGCGAATAGCATGTAGGCCTAATAACACCTATTGGCGCTGCGAGTCGGATGGTCAATAGCCGAGTAGTTGACCCAATATTCGTACTCGCAGCTCATCAGGCAAATGCACAGTATTAATACTCTTAAATATCCTTCGAACAGTCATCTAAAGTAAATAATTAATGATCTCACGACAAAATAAAGCAAAAGGAGGAATTTCTCCCTCAAATGCATTATCTATACTAATATAATAAAGCTGAAGAGTTTGGGTGCTTGTGTGTTTGTGTGTTTAAACGCGCTAATCTCTGGAACTTCCAGTCCGATTCGAAAAATTCTTTTTTTTTATAATAGCCAGATTCAAGAGGAATAGTTTAGGCTATGTAGCATTAGGCTACACCTCTCAGGTAACCTTCAAGATTGATTTTTTGTTCAGTAAGTCGGTACAACAAGCGCTCCCGAACAGCTCTATCCGCATGCGCTGGCGTTATGGTTAGTGATACATACACCGTTTCACCTATCTGAACCAAAATTTATATACTTACCCTTTGGAACACTGATGGTAACACTGTCTACGTGAAATTTATGACAGACCAGTCTATTCCCTGCATTTAGGCCCTTTGGTTCAAATCATCACCTTTTTCCCGATCTGAACCAAAATTTGTATACTTACCCTTTGGAACCCTGCGAGTAACACTGTTTACTTGAAATTTCCGACATACAACTTCATTCCTTGCATTTAGGCCCTTTGGCACAAATCTACACCGTTTCACCGAACAGAACCAAAATTTGTATACTTACCCTTTGGAACCCTGCGAGTAACAGAGTCTGCATGAAATTTCGGACAGACCACTCCATTCCCTGCATTTAGGCCCTTTGGCACAAATCTACACCGTTTCACCGATCTGAACCAAAATTTGTATACTTACCCTTTGGAACCCTGCGAGTAACACTGCCTACATGAAATTTAGACAGACCAGTCCATTCCCTGCATTTAGGCCCTTTGGCACACATCTACACCGTTTCACCGATCTGAACAGCAATTTGTATACTTACCCTTTGGAACACAGCGAGTAACACTGTCTGCATGAAATTTTCGATAGACCCCTCCATTCTATGTATTTAGGCCCTTTGACAGGAATATACACCGTTTCACAGATATGAACCAAATTGTACATACTTACCCTTTGGAACCCGACGAGTAACACTGTCTACTTGAAATTTCGGACAGACCACAACATTCCTTGTATTTAGGTCCTTTGTCACAAATCTACACCATTTCACTGACCTGAAACACATTTTGTATACTTACCCTTTGGAACCCTGCGGGTGACACTGTCCATTTTAAATTTTGGACAGACCACTCCATTCCCTGCAATTAGGCCCTTCATCACAAATCTACACCGTTTCTCCTAATTGCACCTAATTTTACATACACTTTGAAACCCTGCTGGTAACACTGTCCACTTGATATTTTGGACAACGCTCCCCATTCCCTACATTTAGAATAACAGACAAAATGAACTTGAAAACCACGTATTAAGGGCCTAGAACCATTCATGTCCGTAGTAGTGTAACTGTAAGAGTATTTTAATAAGTCTGTTGTTGACGGGCAGTTCGGGCTGCATCACGTCACCCCTACCAGTGTTCTGGTGCAGAATTGCGAAAATAGTTGTATCTTGCGCTGTTTATAAATTGCTGTCACGGGGGGTAATTAGTGCAAAAAGATTTCTTAGGCCCCTTTAAACAGTTATCATCATGAAAATATTTTGCCTCTGTATAAGTGCAATGGTGTTGGTGCAGTACATTGAGGTTATCAGCTGCAATAAGCGTTGGTGCTTTCAAATGTACCTTCATTTATTCCGAAACTTATCGTTAAGCGCTTTGTGGCGATAAATGATACTATTGCTACCTCAGTAGCTCGGGACAGCCGAAGTTTTCCAAAGAGTTCTGATAATTTACCTACGGCGCTATGCGACGAAAGACGACACTATTGGTCTCTACATTTCTAACAGCCAATGAGATATAGGCCCTAGGCAGTGTCTTTTATTTCACTTACTCATCTTTTTTTTTAATTTGTTTGTAAATTACATTTGTCAGTGCTGTAGTTAGTAAATAGCTGTTTCCCTATTCATAATTATCATTACGGGAAAATGACCTGAATGTTACGTCCATTATACTGTACTAGTTATAACCCTCACTACAACCACCACCACCACCATCATCACCACTACCACCACCACAAAAAGATATATTTTTAAAATATAGTTTTCTGTTAATTTAACTATTATGTGCCAGTTCTGTAGTAGTATCATTATCATCCATAAACCAAATAAATCCACCGGGCGAAGCCGGGCACTACTGCTAGTACTTTAATATAGTTAGTTATTGTTGTTTTAAGGGGCGGAACTACGAGGTCATCTGCCCCTCGTAACACAGATTAAAGAATACAAATTTGGAATTGAATTTAAAATTTGGAGGTGGACACCTAAATTTAAAAATACCAAAAAATTAATAAAAGGAAAACAAATAAATAAATAAATAAATAAAAATAAAAATTATAAAATTAAACAAAAATTACGGAAAAACAAAACATTATCATTCAAAAACGAACAAGTCGTTGAGTCTATTTTTACTTGAAAATTTAGATTTCTGGCCCTAACCCTCTCTCAGTTATAAAGCGGATAACGCGATCAGCAGCCGCCGCGTCATCGGCTAATATAAGTTTGTGTGTCATCTGCAAACCAAGGTTTCTTCGTAAGTCAGCAAGATCCACACACTCGGTTAAAAATACATTAATTATACATTGAGGGAAACATTAATATTCTCCAATGAAATTTATTAAATTAACCAAAAAAAATAAAAAATGCCATCATACATCGGAGTGAAAGGAGCCCAATAGGGCGCCAGACTCCTAGCATTTTGCTATCGCCACTAGGCGATATATGACTGACCGAGAGTACTGCTACTACAATAGAATTACTATGGGAGAGTTGTTCCAGTAGTACCCACAGTTCAATGACTGGAACTTCTTTCTTTGCCATAGGTTTGCACAGAATAGCGCCTATTATTGACTATCTATTGTCCATCGGGAGGTTATCCATTATTACCATTGTTGTGTCTAATATGTGAACAGTTTTGAAAAAAGCAGACTTTTGGAACCAATGTGGGGTAATATGATTGTGTGTGTGTTTGTCTGTGCTGTCTATAGTGTGTGGCGCCTATCAATTCTTAAATGGTTGCAGTTATCGAAACCAAAGTTGGTATGAGTGAATAGGTTGTTTATTCCAGAACATATCAACGCCATATGTACGGTGTTTGAAGCCATTTTGCAGTGTTGCCTTAGTTATTTTATTTAATCGTATGGTGATTACTTACAATACCGTATACAAATGACATTAGACACAATTACACTTTAAGTCCATGCTTTTCAGCCAATTAATTATATTTGGAGAAATCGAAATTTAATGTTTTTCAGTCGGTCAACCCGATTTTACCCAACTGTAATGGGTGGTTCCCTAATCCTGAATTTTTTTACATAAGGGTGTTTTAAAGTGATGGAAGACATTTATTTATTAATCTCACGGAAACATTTTTACAGGGTTAGGGAACCACACAGCACAATTGGGTACAATCGTGTTGACCGACTGAAAAACATTCTATTTCGATTAAAATGAGTCATTCATGCACACACATTTGAAACTTGAACCCAATATAATGCACGCGGATACAAGTGCATGCTCTAATTTTATTTATTGTATTCTGTTGTTCTAATTTGTATGTTTGCATTATATTCATACGTAATTCACGAACCCGTATAAATAAAACAAACTATCCAGATATAACGAGATTCAAACTGCGAAGAAAAGTAGACACCAGTTGTACGCACTACAAATTTGTGTATTTAGGTAACATTGTATATAAGTTTAAACCACAACTCAATGATCCAGATCTGATGATGACCGCTTGGAGGTCGAAACGTGTATTCCTAAAAATTGCCCCATTATAATATTGTTCATAACTAATACATGTATTTATTTCCAGGAGTGTTATATACTTATTATTTATGTATGCTATACATTGTACCCTACCCGTCTTTGGGTAAATTCGTGTTGACCGATTGAAGAGTTACAAGTGACAGATTTCATAGCCAAGACTGAAAAAAAGGCTTCAAAACTTTACATTGCTCTACCGTTGATCCACCGACGAATTAAAGCCAAGCATTAACTAGTTGCTTCTCAATGTTTAAGGGGTACACGAAAGGAGCCTCCCCGAATATTGCGATGATGATGATACTGATGATGAATGATTTAAAAAATGCAATCTGGCGTACCCTCGGCAACGGCAGATAATTAATCAACATTCCCCGACGGCTGATCCTTTCATACCAGAAACATCAACCGAGTCCTTTTGAGGGCCACAGTTAACAATATTATCTCTGCAAATATAGAGGGCATATCATCCGCCAAAGAAGAACTACTGCAAAACCAATGTATCCATCATGGATGCCATGTGCTATGCATACAGGAGACACATAGAAGCCATAATATGCACAGACCAAAAGTAAAGGGAATGGTCCTTGCAAGAGAAAGACCTCATGATAAGTATGGAAGTGCCATATTTGTCCATCCAAATGTTCAAGTCCTCTCCACGGCACTCTCGGAGGAAAATAACATTGAAGTTCTTACCCTAGGAACATCCAACTGTACGATTTCATCTCTTTATAAACCACCTGGCACTGATTTCATCATAACCAAACCATCGAATTTTCAAAACAAAAGCACACAGATTGTGATTTGCGATTTTAACAGCCAAAGATGCGCATGGGGCTACGATCTTGAAGATGAGAATGGAATAGCTGTGCAAGAATGGGCAGAAATAAATCACCTTACCCTGATCCATTATGGAAAACAGCCTGCATCATTCGATAGTGGTAGATGGAAACGAGGTTACAACCCTGACCTCATTTTCAGTAGTAACAAAATCAGCGAACAATGTATAAAATCTGTCTGCTCTCCAATACCTAATACACAGTATCGGCCAATAATGTGCCAAATATTTGCTGCCGTCAGACCTCAGAAAATACCTTTCCGTAGGAGGTACAACTTCAAGAAAGCTGACTGGTCTAAATTTGCAGATATGTTGGACATCGAAGTGTCTTCTATAGAACCTACACCTGCATCCTACGACATCTTCTACGCAGTTCATAGAAGATGGTTTCGAAGCAGCCAAGGTAAATGTATGGCATTTGTCGATTTATCGGCAGCCTACGACACTGTTAATCATCAGCTTCTATTTGCTAAGGTCTACACGCTGACTAAGAACTCCAGCCTAACCAGGTTCATTGCTACTGTCCTGCAGAATCTGAGATATTTTGAGGACTTCCAGGGGCAACGCAGCCGTTGGAGACAACAAAAGAATGACCTACCCCAAGGAAGTGTTCTCGCTCCATTTCTGTTCAACGTGTATACACATGACCAACCGATAGCTCCCAACACCAGGAGTTTCTTGTACGCTGACGATTTCGCTCTTGCTACACAGTGTAAGGATTTTGAATCAGTGGAGAACAACCTCACGATTGCCCTTAAGGATCTGTACAAATATTATATCGCAAATCAACTGAAACCAAATCCCTCCAAGACACAAGTATGTGCCTTTCACTTGTGAAACGGGAAGCCTTTCGTAAACTGAAGGTGGAGTAGATCAGACTGTGAAACATATGCCTCAGGGTAGACTGTGCCCGACCTCCTGCACAGAAGATGACCTTTATGAAGCATGACAGAATGCAGTGGAAGTGGCCAAGTTTTGGTCATATATTATATAATGTCTGTAGTCATAGTATTTGTATCTGTTTTTTATTTGATGTTTTCTGACTCGAGAATAATAATAATGTTAAAAAAATAGTACATTTTGTATTTTTAAATCTTATGAATAACGAAATCCAATTATTACCATTGAGTTAGCTTAGACTTACTTGTATTCCACAAACGTCACATACAGCGCTTTGCAGATGATGCAGCTCTGGTACGGTAGAATCACAGAGGACCTTAGTTCTCGTATACGGCGGTCGACCCTAGGACCGATGCGATTAAACCCTAAGTTAAGCCATGATTCGCAAATTCTAGCAAAGTCTCTGCTCACCAATCGTAGCTTAGCTACCTGTTTATAGGTCAGAAAGGATAAGACATGCTCTTGGGCTTTATCTGGAAGGTTCAGAAAGTCAGAGTTTTGCTCCACGGGAATGAACAAAGTAGCAGTATCCGGAGTAACAAGGATGGGCCAGTCATTCTCTTCTTCTCGTGGGAACTGATTCGTTGATGTTGGAATAACTGCAAGAAAACACAACTTATATTAGTTTCTGAATGAAATTCTAGGGAATATTAGCAGTTGATCTTTCATTTTGTGGAAAGTTTTCACGTGGATGAATACACACTTATACTCTTGAGAGCTGAATGAATTGCATCCATCCCTCCAAATTGTAATAGATTGCTTGGCCGGCTCTGTATTGGATACGGTCGAGAGTACGGATGGACCACCATGTGCATCTGTTGTCAGTTATTTATAATTAGGACTAGCCACATGCAGTGCGTCAAGACTTGTATAAGAGTTGACATGAGAGACCTTTCTGCTAATGGACCTAAGATTACTACTGACATTGCCATCGACTGAGAATTGGAGGAGGCAAATCAGTGAAAGAGGAACAAAGAAGAGAGACATCTGGCCAGAGTTCCACGCAACTGATGCCATGATTTACAGAGATTGGAACCGTCCAAAACAAAGACAGTTACACGTATTAACTACCGTAGACTGGCGGTACATGGGTTCCGCCACACGATAATATGCAAAAAAAACTTTCTACCACGACCCCAGTGATACATGTGGGTGCACCTTATGTTATGGACCGTGTGACAGATACACATCACGGCCTGTATCCGCAGAACTAGATCAATCACAGAATGCAGTGAAGAATGAACTATTATATTTCAAGCAAAGACAGTGACATACAATAAAAAAAAGACTACAGTATCGGTACATAAATTCTTTCACAGACTACACAAGAGATACTATGACTAATTTTAGTATTTCAGCAAATTTTATTGAATTCGGAGTCAGGTCTCATTGAGTGTTACCATTCCTTTAATTTGTAATTAATGCTCTTTCAAGCGCACCATAATAAATTATTATTAACCATTTTCAGGAGGACCGAAGTGAGGTTCAAACTGATGAACTTTCACGACCTTCGTTAAATAACTACCCAACACACTCATATGTTGGTTTCTCAGTTTAGGGGCTGGGACAACGCGTTCATGTAACCCCGTGTACTCTGGGTGTGTGTAGAATCTGTCTGATAACCAGTGTTAATTGTGATGGCTGTATTAGTGAGTGTTATCTGTAATTCAGCTAAGGACTGCAGACATTCAATTTTCAAGTAGGCTAGTTCCTACCAAATGCTACTGTAAACGACAAATAGTTGTGAACTTAGTGCTAGATGCCACCGCAGTCAGCTCCTGGCGACGAACGTTGGAACTTAAGAACGTTAGTCAAGTCTAGCCTATAATTTAGCTTCACCCAAGTGTAATTAGCGACCATGTTGACAGGCAAACTGTACTATAGTCTGCTGACACACAATGTTTGAACTATCAGCAATGGAAACGGACGTTATTTGATATAGTAGGTACTAGCACGTTCCTTGGTCATTAGTAGGCCCAGTTGATGCTCTGATGGCCTCCTATAGCCCACAATATGTTTGCTGGGGCAAGAACAATAGGGCCATGAACATTCAAAGCGAGATTGCGCGTACGGATGCTCTTGTTCGTGAACTGTATAGTTGATCGTTGTTTAAGCGTATGGATCTAAATTTTATGACCTCTACGGTTAATGGTTGAACACTGAGTTATAAATCTTCTGTAGGCTTCATAAGATACAGTACAGCACCAATGAGATTAATATCTGACTTTGAACGTGTCTAATGTTTAATTAATGCGGGTGAGAATTAACGTAATCTAATACAAGATGATTCAATTGGGTAAATTGGGACAATGTGGCTATGAGTACAGTTTGGATTAAAGTAAGGTTATAGGCTAACCATATATTTTGGCCCCCATGTTAGTAATGCAACTAATGCCATTTTAAGTGCAATGGTTTGTAGCAAACACATCTGCAGTCTGTCCAACTACCTCGTGATGTAGTGGCTAACATTCTTGGCTATCGCTCCGGAGGTCCCGGTTCAATTAAGGCTCTACCAAGAAATTTAATTCTGGTCTGAGGGCGGCTGGACACGTGAGGCAAAACGGAGAAGAGGTGGGTTCGATTGCCACCTCGGCCATCCTGGAAGTGGTTTCGGTGGTTTCTCCATTTCTACTCCATGCAAATGCTGGGATGCTTCCTAAGGTCATGTCTGTCTCCATCCCTATCCTCGCCTCAATTACAAACACACTTTTGCAGACACCACAGTAGCACAGGTTATCACACCAATTCTCCACTCTTGCAACTATACAGGGCTGAAAGGATCACGATACCAAGCCCCTAAAGTGAAACAAAAGTTTGTCAGATGGTAATAAATACACAACTCGTTTCCAGTCGGAGTTATGTTTTGTTTATTTTACCAAGGTAATAAACATCCCAAACTAGCGTGGTGTGCTATTAATTCGCATATTGTATCAATATTGGCTGAAGTAATACTAATTAGGGTAAAGCGGTTTCTTCCTATTCGCCTCATGACCTGGCTGTGCGACAAGTAGGCCTACTGCTATATCGTTAAAGAATATGGTACCGGTACTATATAATATGTTGTTGTTGGGGTCTTCAGTTTTTCGACTGGTTTAATGCAGCCCTCCATGCCTACCTACAGAATCCTATATTTGAAAACTTAACAAACATTTTACGATTTTTCTATTATTATTATTATTATTATTAAATACAGATGTTGCTGTTGCCATCAACACCTAACAATGCCCTTCAGGGGGTGAATGGTCACCAACGGGTTGAACATCATGTTTATAAGCCCTCGACCAATACATTTTACGGCCAAACTCTTTGCCACTCACCAAATTAGATCGGGTTCGATTCCGGTCAATACATGTGAGATTTTCGAAGTGAAATGCCATGTCCTGTGGTTCGGATTCCACGTTAAAAGGAGGTCTGGTGGCTCACTATCGGGAGATTAACGGTCACTTTAAACTACAGGCTTCCTTCCTTCCAATAAATTTTACCCTCCTGAGCCGGTAGCCATGAGCGTCAGTACGGCGTCTCGAAGCCACACCCCAACTTATCACCTAACTCCTACCCCTAACTTAACTCATGTGTAACTATTTACAAAGTTTCACATGAGATAAAAACATTATAAAACATTTTTATTTATCCTAAAATTCACCCTCTAATTAAAAGGTAAAAGGAGCACCGTTAGGAGTCCCTTCCATGAGGCGCCATCATTTGGATTATGTCTACCCATTCGGATTAGCAACGTTAGTACAAGTTGGATCAGGAAGAGACATTGCCATAGCATCTCTCAAAGTTTATATACTTATTTTACGAACCCCCCTGTACGGCATCAAGAAAAAAGGAAGGAGGAAAGATTATAGCTTTTTGTGACCGGTAATCTTGCGATCATGAGCCACGAGACCTCCATTTTTACGTAGAATCCCAACCAAGGATTTCACTTCGGAAATCTCACATGCATTGGCCTGGAATCAAACTCAGTCCGCTTTGGTGAGAGTTAAGTGGCTTGGCCACTGCAACATTCCGCTCCCCGGCACATTATTATTATTGTTTCATATTTGAATTTTTGTTTAAGAGACAGTTTTAACACATTAAGCCCTCGAATAAAGAAAGTGTTTGAAAATAAAATGAAATGGATATCACACGCTTACAGAACCGACTGGCTGCGTGGCATAGCAGTAACATTCTCGCCTGCTGCGCCCAACATGGATTAAACAATCACAGCTGTCGTCTACGGTCTACAACCAACCAAACGTATCGTGAGGCGTTACAATAGCATTGTCCAAAATGGCAGTGGCGGATGGTACGAATGGAGTCATAATCCCTCCCTATATTATTCTGCTAAGGTCCCATTCCAGTTTTGTACCGAAAATAAGGTCCCATTAACACCAACCTTCACATATGGGGTACCTACAGGTTCAGCATAACCCAATGCGTAAGCGAAACGCTCTCACTTACTATTTAAATGCCTCACAATTAAATAAATACCTTAAAACATGTATATTTACAATGAAATAATGAAAGAATGCAACACGGTAACCATGGTAACAGAATCTCACAGGTCCATCTATTTCTGTAAGACGCAATGCAATTCCAATTATTAAATTACTGTGAAAGTTTCCAGACGGTTATAAGATTATCACTGAACCAAATTAAGCTGTAAAATACATCAATACATACAGTATAATGCGCTTAAGGGGCGCTCTAGAATTTTTTCACGCAATTTTCACGTGTTAGTGTGGTAGGAAAGGTCTTTTTTACCCGACTATAAAGGGTCTCCGAAAACCACATTTTAAAGGCACTTAAATTAACAGTGTCTTGTGATATTGCTATAAAAGTAACTTCACTCTGATATATCTATGAAGGAATGACAAACCCCTAACCACTGCACCAGTAGCTGAATTGATCAAGTAATTATTCATACCAAGGATATATCAGTCATAGCATTCATGTTTGAGATTTTGCTAAGTGTACTCTTTACAACTAGAATATTCGCGGGCGAAGCCGCGACGGGTAATGCTAATAATAATAATAATAATGTTAATAGTTTTAAGTCTTATCTCAATTTGTGAACAATTTTCAGGGCTATTTTCATGTGAAACATGCGTCCACAGATGTTACATCGAATGGACGGGCGAGAGCATGTTTGGGTTTGAAGAAACTTCCGTTTGGTTTCTTGTCCGTCTTAGCATTTCTGGTATAACCTTTCGGAAAACATGTTCAAATCTTCATTCAACATGTTGTGACGTTATTCTGCAACAATGTCTTGTTCAAAGCCCGCAGTGCATTGTTACAAGTTGTGAGGGCAGGATTGTTAGGTGGCTAGTCGAATCGAGAGGTGATGGTAAAATAGGTGCCCCATCTCATTAACAACACCTCATTGAGATAATCGTATACCGACAGTAGTGGCTACGCTGGCTAACGCGCAGCATTAGGTCATGGGGCCAAGCTCTCTGCTGACTCGGTAGACGCGTGGGTTCGAGCCCCACCGTCGGCCGTCCTTGAAATGGTTTTCCGTGGTTTCCCATTTTCAACACCAGGCAAATGCTGGGACGGTACCTTCTGACAGGCCACGGCCGCTTCCTTCCACATCCTTGCCCAGTTTCATTCACCATCATTCATTTCATCTCTCATTAACTCCTCTCATGAGGTTGGCGTCAGGAAGGGCATCCGGCCGTAAAAACCATCGCCACAAAGACTTCCATCGCATCTCATCCCCGACCCCGTTGGAAAAACGGGAATAATAAGGGGTAGACATACACATTGAGATAATCGTATGGCACTATATTAAACTTGAAGTTGCCCCAGTAGCAACATATGGTATTCATCACATACTGTATATGGAATAATCTCTCAGAAGCAAACTTAAAACAACTAAGAAACATAAAAGCCAGGTACTTATAAGTTAAAACGCATTCTGAAGATCTCCGAGTTTTAGGAAAATCGAATAGCATATCTACTTGCCAGTGGAGATTTCTTTCTGTAAGATATCAAATCGCTCTTCAACATACCCAACACGGCTGCCTTGGACGCGATCTTGGAAGAGAGGAAAACAAATGCACGTCAAATTCCAAGAGAAATCTTTGATACAGAAGCAATGAAGAATCACGCATGGAAATGACCAAACTTCAAGTTACGTCACATCTACACACGTTACGCTGCACATGGTTTCCATGGTAAAATATGTACAATAAGGAGATTCTACAAACAGGAAAGTGTCTATCATAGTGATGCAAAATCTCATACCTTTGCTGGCACCGGTTCACACTGTACCAGCGCTGCGGCACTACCAGTACCTACGGCTCGGAATGTCCTATTGCATAGTTAATTTAGCACATGTGGAGCAATACAGGACTAAGTTACTTTCTAAATAAACTCTGTGGTGTCTGTAATCCTCGTGTGGCTCGTTACCGTGATGGTTCGTAGAAGGAATTTTATTAATAGAAAATAAGGATTGAAAATATCCACTCTGTCAGTACGATTATAGTGCTACTGACACCGGGTGAGTTAGCCGTGGTCGTTACGGCATGACTGCTGGCAGTCGCTCACATCCGGGAGGCGAGGAGGTTCGAATCCCCCCGCCGGCAATCTTGAAGATGGTATTCTGTGGTTTCCCATCTTCCTTCCAGGCAAATGCTGGGGTTGGTCCCTAACTATAGGCCACAGCCGCTACCTTCCAACTCCTTGTCCTTACATTAAAACTTTCCTCCCCAGGCAACACGCGACGGTACGTGTAGATCACCTATTGGTTGCCCGCCTCGAAGCAGCTACAAAACTGGCGAGCCGAACATGTCCTAGGACACTCCCGGCACTAAAAGCCATACGCTAAAAGAAATGTGCTACTGACACCGTGTTGTTTGAGAAGTTGCCACTGTTCCTTTCGTGCCACCACTGGCCCTGGTGTCAAAGCACGGTGCTAGTGCATTTTTTCAATCTAGGCCTACGTCGCCTAGCTTTGCTCCCGGTACCACATTGGAAACGGTGCAGAAAGATCATAACCAATCAGAATATTTGCTGAAGACTGATACAAGATGTAACAAATCCAGTTGCTGCAAATCAGTCTTTTCTTATTAATTTTATTTATACAAATTATGTTTAATAATAATAATAATAATAATATTAATGACTAATAGTGTGGCCTCCGGAGAAGCAGAGTGTAGGCCTTTCTAGTTGACGTCTGTGGGCGACCTGCGCGTCGTAATGAAGATGAAGTGAGAATGAAGACGTCACATACAGCCAGTCCCCGAGCCACGGGAATTAACCCCAGGAGATTAAAATCCCTGATGGCTCGGCCGGAGATCGAACACGGGGCACTTTTAACCAAAGCCTAGCACGCTAACCATTTAGCAACGGAGCCGGACATAATAATAATAAATTGAGATAATCGTGAATGAATGCACATGTGCCCTATCCTGCTGACACCAGCAATCCTCTTATATCCCAAGATGTTCCGTTACAGAGGTAAGAACCAAGTAAGTTCGTAGCATGTCAAGATAGCAATGTAAACAGGTCTATTACATAAATATGGGCCATAAATATTTCTGCTGACATTACCAGCCCATATCATGACGTGGGGCGTTATGCACTCTCCTTCTTAAAAAAGAATGATCACTTCGTAATTTAGTGACTAGCGTTCTTGGCTATCACGTTTGAGGTTGAATTTGATCCTCGGGTGTCCCAAGAAATTTAATTCTAGTTAGTTATTGTTGGTTTAAGGGGCGGAACTACGAGGTCATCTGCACCTAATTTAATTCTGGTATGAGGATTGGAACGCGGTACGCTCAGTCTCGCGAGGTAAAACTTAGAAGACGTGGGTTCGCTTCTCACCTCAACTACCCTGAAAGTAGTTTTCGTTTTTTCCGACTTTTACTCCAAGCAATGCCCTGGTGGTTCCTACCTTCAGGTCAAGGTAGCCTACTCAATCCTAACATCATTTACAAATACACACAGCGGCTTCGGTGGCGTAGTTGGTAGCATGCTGAGCTTCTATGCCCAAGGTCGCGGGTCAAACCTGGCCGAAGTCGTCGTATCTTTTAAGAGCGTTAAAATCCCTCAGTATGCCTTCCTTCGGAGGGAAGTAAACCCGGGGGTCCAATGTCATAAATTTATGGCATCATAAATAACCTTCCACTAATTACACTTGCGTGAAGCTAAATTATAGGTTAGATTTGACTAACGCTCTTAGGTTCCAGGAGCCAAATGCGGTGACATCTAGTAGCCAAGTTAAGAACTAGTTGGTCGTTGACGGTGGCATTTGGTAGCAAAAGTTGGAACAACTTGAAAATCGAATGTCTGCAGTCCCTGCTTGAATAAAAAAAAAAAAGCAGATAACACACACTAATACAGCCATCACAATTACACCGGTTATCAGACAAGTTCTATACACACCCAAAGTACATGGGGCTACATGACCGCGTTGTCGCACTCCTAAAATGAGGAACCAACCAAACCAACAAATACACACGCTACTGCAGGCTCCCCCTTCCGGGCTGATGACCGCGATGTGTGAAGTTCATAAACGAAACAGCAGCAACTCAACAGTATGGGTTTTACTTCGACAAATGCATAACATTTCGTTACTTAGACAACAGAAAACAACGATGGCAGCATGCATATCATAGATTATCGGAAATGATCGAACTTTAGTTAGCTAGCCTACCATTTACAGGGGAGGAACAGCGAGGTCATAATATGCCCCTAAATCGAGACTGTACATCCACCCTGTTGACGTTATTCCAAGCCATACCACTGATTTAAACACAGAAATATACTAGATGCTCTGAAATAAATACAATTAAATAAGAAGTCAAACGTCGGAAGGACTAGTGTTGTCCAACATACTAACAATTACTGTTAAACGGAAGGCTGAGACTACTTGAACATGTCTTACCTTGGGGAAACCGATTCTGTCCAAAGACGTTACCTATCAAAAGGTTCATTTTACTACAGCAGTTAGACTGATATAAAGTATCATAGGTGTCTAAAAGGTATTAGAAGGCTTGTATGTTATACAATAAACACATAAAACTGATTGAGTTAATATAACATCAGTAAAATAAGAAAATTGAAGGACATTCACATTGTTTCCTTTGCCAAAAACAGAGCCTTCATCAATGAATAATTATTGCCATGAAAGCATGGAACAACACCACTAGGAAGTGTAGCTCGCATCCAGTCGACCGTGAGTGAAAGCATCGACGTTTTTGCGTTTCTCTATTGACAGCAGCACATGCGTTCGATTGAGGCGATATCTATGAGTAGGGAACGGTCCTGGTTCAAAACAGTTGTATTATTTACAGCATGGGCACAAAGTCCCGTTACCCCTATACATTTCAGAAAATACATTGATTTTTTTAAAATTTTCTGTTTCAGATATAATCAATGGCTGATACTAGTGACTATAGCATTGAAGAACGCATTGTCACAAGCACTTGGGTTCATGATAGACCAAGAACAGGGAAAACGTTGGAATAGGTGCGTACTGACTTTGAGCAGCGATTCGGACGACAGCCTCCTCAAAAGACAACACTTTGGTCGATATGGGTGCAACTTAAAGTCATGCTTCATGTGTTTGCGCAGAGTTGACCGGGGTATACCCTGTTCCGCGGATCGTTTACGAGTTGACTTCGTTGGTGATCTTTCCACTGACTCCGCGACTTCTCAGCATTGTTCCTCTCTTGTTGATGGTCGACCACTTCTTGGTTTGTCCTTCACGCTGCCTGTAGCGAACAGTTTCTTTTTCCAACGTAAAAGTGTTGTCTTTTGAGGAGGCTGTCGTCCGAATCGCTGCTCAAAGTCAGTACGCACCTGTTCCAACGTTTTCCCTGTTCTTGGTCTCTCATGAACCCAAGTACCGACAGTCGTGGCTGCGCTGGCTAAAGTGCACCGTTAGGCCATGGGGCCAAGCTCTCTGCTGACTCGGTAGACGCGTGGGTTCGAGCCCCACCGTCGGCCGTCCTTGAAATGGTTTTCCGTGGTTTCCCATTTTCAACACCAGGCAAATGCTGGGACGGTACCTTCTGAAAGGCCACGGCCGCTTCCTTCCACATCCTTGCCCAGTTTCATTTATCTTCATCCATTCCACCTCTCATCCCGACGCGCAGGTCACCCACGGGCGTCGACTAGAAAGACCTGCACTCGCCCTCTCAGGAGGCCACACGACAAAAATAAAATAAAAATGAACCCAAGTGCTTGTGACAATGCGTTCTTCAATGCTATAGTCACTAGTATCAGCCATTGATTATATCTGAAACAGAAAATGTTAAAAAAATCAATGTATTTCCTGAAATGTATAGGGGTAACGGGAATTTGTGCCCAGGGTGTAGATAAAAACACACACATTGTTGCCAGAATAGCTTGATTGACACCAAAATAAAATGTTCTTCTATTGTAAATACAGAAACAGATGACGATTGGTTTACGTAACAATGAGAATTACTAGTGTTAGTACATGCATGCTCATGAATTACAATTAATATAATATTATTAAATTCGTACATTTCTTTTTAGTCCAGTTTGGTAGCCTACTATGTCGTGTGGCATAGTTGGTTATCCCTTATGAACTGACTGCATGCTATTCCATCTTCTATTTAATTTTTTATTGTGGTAGGAAATAAATCGGAGTTACGAAATATGCAATCAAGTATCGTAGGCCTACCACTTTTTTCATTTAGTACTGGTGAATTATCATCTACAGTACCAAGCCGTTAGATTATTTATCATTTATTCCTTCCAAATTACATTTTCGTTTTATAAAACGCAGAGAATTAACGATTTCGGTGGGGTAGTCGATAGCTTGCTGAGCTGCTATGCACAAGATCGCGGATTCAAATCCGGCCGAAGCCGTCGGATTATTAAGAGCGTTAAAATCCTTCAGTATGCCTTCCTTCGGAGGGGAAGTAATGCCAGCAGGCCGGCGGGCCCATATCATAGATTTATGGAATGAAAAGAATGGCATCTCGTAGCCGAAGTTGGAACTACTTGAAATTGAGCTTTCATTCATCTTCATTCATTTCATCTCTCATTAGCTTGCCACGGTGGGTGAGTGGATAGCGTGTCGGTCTACTAACCCCAAGATTGCAGGTTCGCCCCTGGCCGTGGTAAGTGATTTTTGAAAGGCGGCAAAAATACGATACGCATGTCATACGATGTTGGCATGTCAAATAACCCATTTGAATTCAGTAGGCCGAGTTCATAATGCCAAAAATAATCTCGGGAGTTTCCGCCAACACAAAGTTCCTCGTTTCTCTACTAGAAAGCGCTATAGTGTTCAAGGAGATTAGATATCTAACATCTAACCTCCTTGACTTTCATAGTCAAGGAACAACGAAATTCGACATGCAAGCTACCCTCTGGGAGTCAAATAAAAAAAGCTTGCACCCGGCAGCCGAGGCCATACGATATTATTATCTCTCATTAACTCCTCCCGTGAGGTTGACGTCAGGAAGGGCATCCGGCCATAGAAAATATCAGCCAAGTGGAATGTCATCGCATCTCATCCCCGACCACTTTGGAAACGGGATTAATAACGGGTAGAGGTGGCTTAGGTGGCGTATATGGTAGCATGCTGAGCTTCTATGCCCAAGATCGTAGGTTTAAACCCGGCCGAATTTGTCGGATTTTTTAAGAGCGTTAACATCCATCAGTATACCATCCTTCGGAGGGGAAGTAAAGCCGGCGGACCCTTATCATAGATTTATGGCATGAAAAAGAACCTTGCACCAGCTACAATTGTGTGAAGCTAAATTTGTAGGTTAGATTTGATTAACGCTGTATTAAGTTCCAACGTTCGCCACCAGGTGCCAGTTGCGGTGGCATCTAGTAGCCAATTTCAGAGCTAGGTGTCGTTGACGGTAGCAATTGGTGGCAAAAGTAGGAACTACTTGAAATTGATCGTCTGCAGTCCTACCTGAATTGCATATAACACACACTAATACAGCCATCACAATTAACACCGATTATCAGACAGATTCCACACACACCCAAAGTACACGGGGCTACATGACCGCGTTGTCGCAGCCCCTAAACTAAGGAACCAACCAACCAACACAAGTTTAGTCTGTGGAAGGATCTTTTACATGCCATAAATCTATGACATGGGACCACCGGCTTTACTTCCCCTCCGAAGGAAGGCATACTGAAGGATTTTTAACGCTCTTAAAAAATCTGACGACTACGGCCGGGTTTGAACGCGCTATCTTGGACACAGCAGTTCAGCATGCTACCTACTACGCCACCGAAGCCGCTATCAATAGGATGTCCCTTCCCTTTGTACACAAGCTTTAGAGTAGAAGTCTTCCATTGATCTGGAAGACACCCCTGTTGGAGGCATTCATTGAATAGAAATGTCCATGATTCCAGAAGAGTAGGAGCCGCACTCTTTATGTGTTCATTGTAAATGTTATCCGGTTAGCAAGCTTTCTTCAATGTCAGTTCGTTGATTATATCTTGTACTTCTTTTTGTGTAGGGTAGAAGAGAGTTATCAATTTCCAATATCTTATCAGATATCTTAACAGATCTTGTATCTTTGGGTCGGAAAACCTGGGTGAAGTGTTCAACCCAAGTTTCCATTGGAATGTCGCTGGGGAATTTCGGTATTCTTGGTCTGCCTTGGTCTGAATGCACTATAAGGTTGATTTTTAGCCTTTCCAATTCGTAGTTTACCTATGTTCTCATAGTACTCCATATTTCTAAGCTGAACTGCTGTGCCCAAGATAGCGCGTTCAAACCCGGCCGTAGTCGTCAGATTTTTTAAGAGCGTTAAAAATCCTTCGGTGGCGTAGTCGGTAGCATGCTGAACTGCTATGCCCAAGATAGCGGGTTCAAACCCGGCCGAAGCCGTCGGATGTTTTAAGAGCGTTAAAAATCCTTCAGTTTGCCTTCCTTCGGAGGGGAAGTAAAGCCGGCGGTCCCATGTCATAGATTTATGGCATGTAAAAGATCCTTTCACAGACTAAACTTGTGTAAAGCAAAATTTGTTAGGTTAGATTTCGTCAGAACGCTCTATCAAAGTTCCAACGTTCACCACTAGGTATCATTGATATCTGGTGGCGAAAGTTGGAACTACTTGAAATTGAACGGAACTTGTAGCTCACCCTTTAGGGTATCCGCGGGAAGTAGCTACAAGATTTAGGCGAGCCGAACGTGTCCTCGGACACTCCCGGCACTAATAGCCATACGATAAATAAATACATAAATAACCTTGAATTTGAGCTCTGTGAGTTTTCACAAGCACTCTCTTTGTTCCATACGCACATGATGCACAGCTCACTCGATCTGTAACTTTGCACCCTTCTATACGCTTTGACAACCGCTTATCAGACATAGTTGAAACAACGAGACATAGGCCTATACAAGGAGGCCTTCTTCGCGACCAAGACACTTCCGACGCTGAGATAGTGCACTGCTTCCCCGCCTGACACGCATTGCACTTGTTTGCTACGGGAACTGAGAACTCCCACAACATTATCTCCTCTCTAAAGAGTCAGACAAATGTTCTCGCCTGCTATACCCTAGTTTGCAGGATCGAATCTTACACAGCCAGTTGGCATTTTAGGGTGCACAAATGCGAGAGAGCTGTGGCAGTAGATTTAGTGGCACGATAAGATCACCTTCGGGGCGATAATCCGGCGTCTCTAAAAGCCATAGTAGTCACAAGAGACGTAAAACCAATAACATTATTAATATTCTTCTTCTTCTTCTTCTTATTATTATTATTAGAGAAGACACTCCAAAAGCCTAGATTAGTTGGAGTTTACTTGGAAGCAATTTTTTATATGGATCATGTTTTCTTGTTATTGATTGTGTTTCAAGGCAGACATTGCAAATATGAGTTTGAAAAAAATGTAGCTTGGCCCATTGTATATTTCCATCCTTCAGTGAGTGGAGGAGGCTTCGGAATCCACGGTGCAAGGATTTTCTTTTGTTTATCGGAGGAATACCATATCGGAACTCTACCGGCAGTTCGGTCAAGGCGATGACCCAGAAGCAAGAAAGTCTTGGCCGTTGTTTGTGCAAAGAAAAGGAAAGGACACGGGATGTTTAATGTGGTGTATTTCTTGCTGACTGTTTGCAAGCGGCGGTGACCGCCAATCACACGATGTGTCTCCTCGAGTTGTTCAACAATTTACTAGCTCCACGTAACTGGTGATGTCACACAAACAGATAGCTCGCCTGACCAACCAAGCGATTGCTTTCTATTGGGACAACAGCTGACGCAGTTTCCGCATCGTTAAAACGATCCAATCCACCGTGACCAGTTTCTCTTCCTCAGTCACAGCGAGACTAGTAATTTGAACCTGAATATTTCACAGTGTTTCTCCAAGCCAACCAGTCGTTAGAGCCGGTTAATCACGTTCGACTGGAAGACATTTGTAGTTATATTTTCATCACTCTAATTATTCATTATTTTCTTATTCTCCAAAATTATTCCGTGTCGTTTAGGGTGGAGTAATGAGGGAGGATAAAGTACTCATAGAGAGGGAGATCGGGCAAACCAGACAATTGAAATGTCGGGGAGTCTCTGCCTTGGGGCACTCATGCTACATGATTGCAGAGGCGATGGCGGCCGGTAATAAGGTTGCAGTGTTGCACAACGACCAGATTAATTTAAAAACACGTAATAATATTTATCTTCGACGATATCGAAATGTAAATATTATACGTCAGAAAACTGTATCATAATGATGGTCATAATAGTACTGTTTATCATTATGAGGCAGTTTCTCCAGCCAATCAGAGCTCATTCATTGACCAATTAGGTAAGGATACCTTCGCGCATGCGCTCAAAATCCAACATGTCGGACATGAATTACATGATTTGAAAGTTCAAATTGGATATCGGATCAACCATTGTACTGTAGTTACAATTCCAAACACAAAAACAAAATCAGCACGAACCTTTACGGTAACAAGAAAATACTATGACATATGCAGGAAATTTATGAATCTACGTCCAGAAGTTAGCAACACAGCATCCTTCTATATAAACTACAGAGATGGAAAGTGCACCGTCCATATATTCACGTAAATAAACTGGCGAATATGAGACAAGAATTAGCACTGCGCCTTAATATCCCAAACTCCAATTTCTATACAGCGCATTGCTTTCAAACGACTTCGGTGACAATATTAGTGAATGCTAGAGCTGGACGGCACTAGTCATCATGCAGGCTGTAAACAATAGCATTGCCAAGCAAAGTAAATGGTCTCTGCTTTCGAAGTGCTTTGACCCACGCATGCACTCTGTTCAGTCAGCAAAGCCAGCGCGCCCTGTTCACTAACTGAAGTAACTGATTCCCACCGATATTTATGAATATTTGTGTTAAAACATATAATAAAGTTATAATTATCGTCGAACATAAACAGTATAAACAGACACTCGTATGGAAATTATAAAATCAGCTACGCTCGTGTTTTAATTATTGCCATTATAGGCTCCTTGCATAATATACTATTTTATTTAAAAACGCTGTACGTTTCCTTTTATATGTATATGAATATTCATAATTCTGTTCTTTAATAATTCAGGAAATCTTATAGTAAGTTATGGTGAACTGTCAGAGAAAGCGAAGCGCGCCAACTCTCTAGGAGTTCGTTTGGTCGTTGCCAGCCCCAAGTACCGACCAGATCTCAATAGTGAAGGGTATGGCAGAGACGCTAAACCGAGTAAGTCCTATCTCAACAGTTAACTCGGCTGGTCGTTGCCCGCTGATTGCAACTGCCGATACTACTGTACGTCTTGCAATATAATTTGCGTGTTCTTTCTCACATACGCATGTCATACGATATTGGCATGTCAAAGAACCCATTTGAATTCAGTAGTCCGAGTTCATAATGGCAAAATTAATCTCGGGAGTTTCCGCCAACACAAAGTACCTCATTTCTCTACTAGAAAGCGCTATAGTGTTCAAGGAGCTCAGATATCTAACATCTAAAAACCTCCATAACGTTCATAGTCAAGGAACAACGAAATTCGACATGCAAGCTACCCTTTGTCAAATAAAAAAGCTTGCTCCCGACACCCGAGGCCATACTGTGCCCGTTTAGACCGGAGTCCGCACGACCACATATGCATTTTACCAAGAATCAGTCAGCACGAGAGTCAAAATATCCCGGGGCGCCAGATGGGTTAAAGCTAATCGCAAAAACGACATCAATGAAAAAAATGCTTTACTGATCTTTGGCTCAATGCAACAATAAGGATAGAAGGAGATTCAACTGGGCATAACACATGTAAAATTATCTCATTTTATTCTGAATTTAAAATTGACTGCAAAATAAAATGCTCAAAGCAGCATCATTCATGTGTGGCGACCCACATTACTATTTACACAATGTACAGAAATTTTCCAACACATTGGACAATTATCTTTGGAGACTGTGTTCCAAAATTATATCCATTATTTATGATTAAATCCAGTTCAAATTTAATTGTCTTTACTGGAAATACTGTAGTTCACTGGTTGAATTTTTACATAATATTAACACTCGTAGAATAATTGTTCATAGAATTTTTAACTTTCACTTATTTTTCCAGTTTCAAAAAATATTGTCAAAAAATATTATTATCTCTGAATCAACACAAATTATGTACACATATTAATAACAACATCTGAAAAGTATCTGACCCTGGAGCATAGCATCGAAGAACTGTGCGAAGCACAACAAAATTAATTGTTCTTCTGACATTAAACGTTTCGAGAAGTGACTCGATTATGAACTTCAAGTTCCTAACAAAATATATGATTTCTGAATCATCAACTTGATCAATAAATTGTTGGACCATTCAACTATTCGATTTTCCACTTGGAATCATTATTAAGAAAAATATTTTAAATTTGTGGCCATTTTAGTAACTTTCACAACTTGCAATTCTTGAACAGAATGCGGAAATAAGAATTGTAGCTTCATAATAAATTCATTTAGTTCATGACACTAAGATTGAAAACATCCTTCAAATTATTCGTGGTTATAGAATTATTTTTAATTGGCAGTGGCCCATTCTATTATTTTTATAAGAACACAATATTCCAACCACAACGGCAAAGGTCTTCCTCTGAAGAAGAATAAAATACTATCATGACAAATCCGGGTTCTAGCAAAATCAAAGTCTTAATGGAATCCGTAATCAAGGTTGAAATAAGAACTGATGGTTTTTAAGAAATAACCTTTGGGTCATTCATACGACGCAATGTGTAGTTCCAATACTCCTTCTTTAACACTGAGTCATCGAACCTGCTATTTGATTGATGCTCAAATAAAAACCTCCTCATTCCTGCGACTTAAACATGCGCACCTGGGAATGGCATTTCAACTACTCCACACACTAAATTTTCTTCCCAAAATTTATACAATAAATCAAGCCTCTGCTTATTATCAACACTGGATGATTTATAAACTTACAAGTTTATTTTATTTTACCATTCAGTTCAAATCGTGAAGTTACCACACTTATGATACTCTCTATTTCACATTCGAATGTGTATCTACGTCATGATTTTATATAAATACAAAAATATCCTAATTGATACAAATATCATTTGCTTCCCGTTTCATGCCTCTCCGTGTTATCTGAAAAATATACTTTGCTCATTGTAAATATTAACTGTTCAACCAGAACTGTAATGTTGGTTGAATGCGGGCTTGCGCTAACCACTATCCTTCGGAAAATCACCTGTTCCAAACTAGAAATGATTAAACTACTTCATAAGCTCTCTCTCTATGAATGTGATTATTAGAAAATATAAGATCCAAGACTTATTTAGAAAAGTTATGAAAATCATTATTATTATTATTATTAGTGGATTATTATTATTATTATTATTAGTTATATTATTGTAAATGTGTTTAATTATTATTTCATTATGTGAGAATCCACATGTTGGATTCTTCGAATATGGATAAAATATCCATTTCTCAACAAAAATAATTATTAACTTTTACAGTTACCGCGGCTGATTACCGTGATTATAAAAAAATGAAACATTCTAATAAATGCTCGTTATGCTCGGTCATCGATCCTAAACTGTTCTGAGTGCTGAAAATACTCAGAATAACTCTAATATGTCTTGCGTAAATCATTGCAAGATTTAAATACGAAGAAAAACAAATGTGTTGGTCATCTGCAGAAAATGAGTTTGTTCCAATTAGCTAGGCATAATATAAAAGTCAAATATGGCTTACATTTCTCGTTGGTCTTGAAGCGTAGTGAACCTGGTCTGTACCAGATTTATCCAGATACATGCCCTATTGGACACGCATGTCTAATCCTTGTATCGGCCGCCATTATATACCCACAATCTGTCTAACACGACATAGTGGAAATATTTCTTGAAGTTTGAAGTAACTGCTGATTCATTTTAATATTGGCTTCAATTAAATCCATAGCAGTTCGCTTAAATGGGGTCAGATCCAAATGATCTATTCTCAAATACGTCAGTTGTAACATAACTCACGGTAATCTTTTCAGTACAAGAAAACACTGACAGTCTAAATCAATCAACGGCTGTTCTGAAGATCGTTCCCTGGGCATGGTTTATCACCATCTATCATGCGCGAAGCAACTTATAGTTTCCCTTTGTCGGCTAATGAACAACACCGTGATAGACTGGCCTTCAATATACTGAAAGATCGGAGTGGTTCTCAAGTTACAATTTATGAAACTGACTAATTGGATTAAAATATGCAAGTATTGAATTATTATTACTGGACTGTGACAGAGTACTTTCTAGACAAAGTCTAGCATGTGTCCATATAGAAATAAAGTATTTCACCAGTGTCCGTAGAAAAATAACAATCACCTTAGTGATTCCCTCTGCCGGAAACTTACTATGTTCCATACGTATCGCAACACTTTTGTGACTATCACAATTTAAAGATATCTTCTGCGTAGATCCGGCAACCATGTGCCTTGGCTCAACGTAGCAGCAGCACCTTGTCATGCAAGAGCTTGGTTCGAAGTGAGCTGATGATGCTTGGGCCGGTCGGCTTTTATTCAAAACGGTCGGGTCCACGCTGGATCACGCTGAAATCTGGAAATCCTCATATCTCCGGTGTCTCTGGTCCGATTCACTTGAAACTAAGTGCATTCTCTTTCATTTGGCCGTGCCAGTAATCTGATCCAAGTCTCAAGTCTCTACTCCATGGCTAACTATTTAATCAACAAATAGTCTCGACCTCTGCTACTACTCGCTACGTCACTTAACATGCTCTTGGCTGCACAAAGTTTCCATTCCATTCTAGAAGTAATGGAGCGCGATATTCAAATATCTCAACTTTTAAAAGCGGCTGTAGCCTTTCCCTTGATATCTAGGTGTCTGAATCTTGGAATACCCATTCCTAGAGTTGGGCACAATACAATATTATTATTATTATTATAACTGATGTTGCAGTTCATTTTTTTGCATGTTGCATTTTTATTTTTAGGCATGTTCATAATGTTGGAGGTTTCGGTGGCATAGCCAGTAGCATGCTGAACTGCTATGCCCAAGATCGTGGGTTCAAACCCAGCCGAAGTCGTCGAATTTTTAAGAGGGTTAAAATCCTTCCTTTCGAGAGGAAGGAAAGTCCTTGTTATGGATTTATGGCATGTAAAAAAAACTACCACTACAATTGGTAGTGTGTAGTCAAATTTGCAGGTTATAATTGTTGAGAATCGCTTTATCTAGTGACGTTCGCCGCTAGGTATCAGTGACAGTGGCATCTGGTAGCCAAAGTTAGAAATACTTGGAATCGAACTTCCTGGGTGCCCACGGGCGTTGAATTGAAATACCCTGCTCTGGCCATTGGCTGCAATTCATATATAATAATGAACGTAATTCAATGAGTTATTCGTAAAATTGGAGCAGCCCAAGGCCTAGTACAGTTGATTTCACGAATGTACAGGAAGGTGCAGAAAAATGTTCTCAACTCTCAGGGGTTGGAACGTATGTTAGCGTCCATAGGACCCTAGTCAAATTCGATATTGCTTACGCTTGTTTGTGATCTCCTTTGGCCAACTACGGATTGCTCGACTCCTATTGCATTACGTATGAAGACCTAGAGTGTCTTTTATTTTCCCACATTTTATGGTCCTTGACTTATCCCGACATCCTCATTTTTGGAGCGACCTGTGCTCTTCCCTTTTCCTCTTCCCAATTTTCTTATAATAATGATCTTAAAATTAAATATTTTGCATTTCCCTTTCTTTTACCTTTAATTGGAATACACAGTGATGTTGAGAAAGGCAGATGACCTCAATGTTTCACTCCTTAAAATGACAATAACCACAAATACTGAAGTTTCGAGGTAAAATGGCAGGTCCGGAGATTCGGATTCCACTTAAAAAGGAGGTCATATTGTTGCTTGGTTGGTTGGCTCCTCAGTTTAGGGGCTGCGACAACGCGGTGATGTAGCCCCGTGTACTTTGGGTGTGTGTAGAATCTGTCTGATAACCGGTGTTAATATTGTGATGACTGTATTAGTGTGTGTTTCTGATTCTTAATTCAAGTGAGGACTGCAGACTTTGAATTTTCCAAGTAGTTCCTACTTTTGCCGCCAAACACCACTGTCAACAACTACTAGTTCAGAACTTGGCTACTAGACGCCATCGCAGTCGGCTCCTGGCGACGGACGTAGGAACCTGAGCGTTGTTTACATTTTTTACCTAATTTAGCTTCACACAGGTATAATTAGTGGAAGGTTCTTTAACATGCCACAAATCTATGACATACGACCGCCGGCTTTACTTTCTCTCCGAAGGAAGGCATACTGAGGGATTTTTAACGCTCTTAAAAAATCCGTCGACTTCAGCCGGGTTTGAACCCGCGATCTTGGGCATAGAAGCTCAGCATGTTACCAACTACGCCACCGAGGCCGCTAGATCGTGTTGTTAATGATCGCGAGATTAATGTTCACGTAAAACTACTACACGCTTAGTTTCCCACCATTTAAGGTTATCCTACTCTCTGGTGACATGAATGGGGTGAGTATTGCACTTGAGTCCATTGTTGAAATCAGCCATTTTAATAATAACTAAAGGACCCATGCGAGAACTCTCACATGTGTATTATCCACCTGCCCTGGTATGCGGGCTCAACGCGACACATTTCTGGCAGGCGCTATTGTCTTGCTTACTTGTTCATTTGCACTTTTTAAACAAATTTTAGGTATTTATGAAATCAGAATGTTATTTGTCACTGCTTCGGGTAATTCTCTTTCCTTTGAATGCTCATTTGATACGATTGGCTACTTGTGATACCGAATGCATGGTGCAGCGGTAACGTTCTTGCCAGCTGTTCTCAAGGTTACAGGATCGAATCCTGGTGGAGTCAGTTGGCATTTGAGGGTGCGCCAATGCAAGGGAGCCGTGTCAGTAGATGTACTGCCAGGCTAAAGAACCCCTTCGGGTCAGCATTCTGGCACTCCGGTGTATCTAAGAGTTGCAGTAGTGAAAAGGGTTGTAAAACCAATAACATTAGGCTATTATAGGTTACTTGTGAGCGCACCATGTGCATATACCACACGCACGGCTTTACTGTTATGCGGGCTGAACGCGACACCGCTCTGACGATCGTTTTGATTATTTGTTTATGTTCGACGATGTCGAAATGTAAATATTATATGTCAGAAAACTGTATCATAATGAGGGTCATTATAACACTAATTTTCATTATGAAACAGTTTCTCCCACCAATCAGAGCTCAAGAAACAGTTGTGTGACCAATCAGGTAAGGATAGCATCGCATCTGCACTGACTTCCACGGCCTCCTATTTTAAATTTGACTGCGTGGCAAGTATCATAGCAGGATGTTTGCGGAGGCCATGGTCAAATACAAGGTATTCTCTGTGTCCCATGCGGTCTGTTCAGTGCATAAAACTGGCGAAATCTCGATAGATATTTATGAATATTTATGTTCGAACACAAAATAGTTATAATTATCGTCGAACATAAACAGTCGCATGCAACTCGCCTATGATTGTAATTAAGACACTCGTATGAAAATTATAAAACTCGCTTCGCTCGTTTTATAAACATACTCGTGTCTTAAATTAATGCCATTATAGGCTCGTTGCATAATGTACTATTAAACGCACTTTATAAACAAATATATATATTGTACCCAATCGTCATCATATGGAACATGTGTTCGTATCCCAGCTAACTCACGGTCTTTCGAGGTATGGGACGTTCCTACCCACCATACGATCACATGCTCAGGATTTGAGTCTGTCAGGTGACTACTCTACTTGAAAGAAACAACATATTCCCAAATATAACATTTAATGAAAGAAAATCATGGCTATACAACAAAAACACAAACAAAAGATACTTTACATTTACTTCCCACAACGAAAATCAAAGTTATCTGTGAGTCTCTCCTTAAAATTAGTGCTTCACCGCACTCAAGCCTATTCAAAACATCCTATTATTGATACTCTCTGACATTTGCGAGTGTCCATAGTGTTCTTCACGCGGCACAATTTAACACAACTGGAATATCACAACACAATAAACACAAATTATCTTTAAATGACATTAAATCTGCAATTATTAAACATTTATCCGTTTTACACGGGGCCTTTACTTCCAGTAACATTAATTCATTATCTTATGCCTTAATTAACAAGTGTTGTGTCGCGCAACTCGTATTCTTTTTCCCTTCAATTTGAAACGCTGAAGTAGTACACTTTCCCTTCCAAAATACACATGGATAGAGATGTTTTATAGCTTCACCATACAACGATTTTCTGGGTCTGGTCAAAACATTATCGTTACAAACGTGTCATGTCATTGAAATTACGAGACCCGTATGCATAAATTAGTGTAAACTGGGCAAAATACCCTTTACAAATCTGCCTATATTTATTTGGTGCAGTATTCCTCCTCGGAGAATAACTGGGCCAAATATTATCCGATCACAGCATTCCAACATGGTATGTGTGTGGAAATAAAGCATTTAATTCAATTGGCATCATCACAACAATCATATCTTAATTATTTTTCGAAATATCGAGATTCTTCAGTGTCCCACTACGCTTTTAAAATAAAAGGATCAGGTCAACAGACTTCCTTTCCAAGCGGACAATAAATTAGTTTCGGCTGCCTGAGAAAGATGGCCGCTGGTCTAGTGGCCTTCCTGCCACCCCATCTGGCTTCTTGCAAGGTCAAGTTTATTTACTGGTGCAGTTACACTGGAGGTACCCTGAGTGGGTTGTGTCCCTAGTAATTGAGTCATTCTAATTATTTAACACCTACATTTAGAGTATAATAGGCTCAACTCGGCTCCTAATTAACGTTCAAGGCAGGTGATGGATCACGGGTAGCTTTGCTGTTCTGTGGCGACATTAGCGGCTCTGGCGCGCATCTCAAGTGAGTATCAAAGTTCTCTCACTGGTGCAGCTGCCTATAACAAGAGGAAATCGGCGTTTCCTATACGACGAACCATTAGTCTTACCTCTATGGGCAGATCAATTAATATATGGGCTCACACAGGGTCTCTAATAGTTATCCCTAGTGGCAACAATTCTGCAAACGGTGGATACAGACAGCCTCTGTCCCACTTCGTATGCTCCAAGGCGATACTATCTCGTAGATATCGAAGATTAGCCGACTAGATTCGCCTAACGCGCAAGCTATATTTGGATGATCCCCGCAACTTATTGACATAAATCTCTTGATTCTTCGTTACTTGCTCGCTGTACGCCGTTCAAACAATACTTCTTATAGATGACTCAATTATTAAAGCACTCACGTCCTCTCTGCAATTACTCATAAGCCAAAGCTCTATGTAGCTCCCAAAACAAGTATAAATTTACTGGCTTACATTGACTACCTTAATGGTTCTCAAATACAACCCTGTAGAATTTACCATGATAAACATTCATTCAACAATTCAATGACACTGAAAAAGTCTCATTATCTCGATATTTTACGTTTCTTTCTTACTGTTTACAATAACACAGTACTCTTACGTTAGACATGACACACTTTGCACGTACTCTAGGCCTGACATGCCTATTATTTTATTCATTTCTGTTACCGACCCCAGATTATTATTATTATTTTTATTATTATTTAACGTTACCGTTACTTTCATCATTGTCTTATGCCGAAATGGCCGTAAACAAATCATCCTCCAAGCCATATTTTACCAAAATACGAGGGATGTGAGCTCGTACATAAATGAATGATAATTCTTAGTCTTAGAGTGATGCTTCGTTGTATGGTAAGCTATTTAATCATATCAACATATTAAATTTGTACTCACTTTCATTTTTGCTGGGTTAGTCCAGCACGCCAGCCACGAGCCTACCATGATGCTTAGCTTAAGCCATCATGATATCTATCACACGACACATGGTATACACTTCACATCTCGTAATCATATTATTCATCACTGGCTTTTCTCACTTTGACACAATACATATTATTTTACCACACACATATACACTTTTAAAAATCACTGTAATATAACTTTATTTAAAATTCCCGCACTATTTCACACATTTCGGTGGCGTAGTCGGTAGCATGCTGAGCTTCGATGCCCAAGATAGCGGGTTCAAACCCGACCGAAGTCGTCGGATTTTTTAAGAGCGTTAAAATCCTTCAGGATGCCTTCCTTCGGAGGGGAAGTAAAGCCGGCGGTCCCATGTCATAGATTTATGGCATGCAAAAGATCCTTTCACAGACTAAACTTGTGTAAAGCAAAATTTGTTAGGTTAGATTTCGTCAGAACGCTCTATCAAAGTTCCAACGTTCGCCACTAGGTATCATTGATATCTGGTGACGAAAGTTGGAACTACTTTAAATTGAATGGAACTTGTAGCTCACCCTTTACGCTGTCCGCTGGAAGCAGCTACAGACTCAGGCGAGCCGAACATGTCCTCGGACACTCCCGGCATAAAAGCCATACGATAAATAAATAGATAAATAAATAAAATCACACATGGATCCTTGATTGGACTCCAACTATCGCCTGACCTCAGAGATGCGATGCAGCTAACTCCTGACAACCGCTGGTCTCCATGAAAGTCTATCTTGCGTGTGTGTGCGTTCGATTCCTGTCACCTACAGTTTATATCTCCTCTACTGCAATTCTGTTCAATCCTCTGTCACGACTATTTGTGACGCCTTTCAGGCTCCCGTAACTGTAGTGATCCTGACAATAATGTGTCATTTTTAACTATGACAACACCTCCTGGTATGTTCGTTGTCTATAAACATCCTAAATTATCCCTACGCTGTACTGAATTTATACTCGCGTATGTTATTGGTTAAACGTCTGCTGTAGACTAAATCTTACACGATGCATAATTACTGTTGTGAAGCTGCATGATGTGCTTCCATTGTTCTCCAAATACATTTGAGCGTCGATACTTTATAAATTCGCGCACTTTCTTGCGTGATCTGGCAGCGTGTTAGTTCACGTGTTGAGTCGAGACGAACTGAAGATGAACTGAAGACGAACTAACTTCCCTGCGAAGCTTCCCCTATATAAGGCTTTCTTGTGAAACATAGTCCACTGGACATTCAGGACCGACTCCCTTCTTGAAATAATACATTTCCAGACAAAGTGAAGTATAATCCTCGTTTGTCTAGGTGTGGAGGTCCCAAAATCACTCGCGTGCAAGCGATCGCTTCGGCCAATTAATTACAATTAATTCTTCCATGGCGTCATGACGCTATCCTGGTAATTCCCCCTCTGCTGATCTCCAAAACCTTCCTCCCGAGCGGAAGAAGTTTGTTCAGAGGCTCGTTTACAGATGCAGGCTTTAATTTAGGCTTGATAACACTTAAATTATCTTCCCTAGAATATATTCATCTGGGTGTAAGTTTTATTTCATTTCAATGCTCCAATTGGCTGTAATCAATTAATTTCTGTGGGCGACTGCCCCCTCTCTACTCTTATGCCTTGTGAGCCGGTGGATCCCAGAGTCATTAATCTTGAGCTGTTCCTGCGGTCCAGACGAAAATTAGTTCCTTGGCGTCATCTGAAAACGCCCCTTCGCTAACTACGATTTGTCAACTGTCAAGCTGGTTTGCTTTCTAGCATTCAGGCTTCTAAAACGTACATGGGCTTTGTATTTTCTTGGACTGATCCACCTTAAAAGCTATGATATTCCCGTTCTAGCCGTGAAATCCTGCTATTATGATTATATGCAGATATAACTCATTGCTCTACGGGTTCCCTGTAGCTGTTCTCCCTCAGAGATCAATGATTCGATTCTGGGCAGAATCATGGGTCTGGTCTTCTTTGATAAGACCCGAGTTCGGTGCCAGTCTGCCGTGTCTAATTGGGCACAATATACACTCAACAGTAAGGTTTTGGTACACATTATCTGGACACCACTGGGATATGAACCTTTCTGTATGTCCCATACATGAAAAACATCATACTTCTTTGCTGGGTTTCTTCAACAGTTTCTTCTCCCTTACCTGGCCGTGACAGTATCAATTTATTCTCTAACTTCCAAAATGGGAGCATGATTGTGCAGTGGTCAAGTTGTTTGCCTCTCACTAAGGCATGTGAGATTTTCGAAGTGAAATATCACGAGCTGTGGTTCGGATTCCAAGTAAGAATATAGGAAGGTAAGACATATTTAGAGGAAAATAATGCAAGATATTATTATTATTCGAGTCAAAAGCACTACAGCATACACAAGAGGGATGATACACAATATTACAAAGGAATAATACAATAATATGTACAACAATGTCTCGAATTAGATTTTCTTTGCCCAGAAACGGGCCACTGTCACACCCCTTTCATGACCTTCCATTAACTCCTGCGTTGTGCAAGAGCACGGGCAGAGTTCACAGGAACACAGGTGTATCATGGTCTCTCTCCCCACACTCACAGAGTTATGATTCCTGTAGGTATCCCCATTTGTGGAGATTAACTTTGCATCTCCCAACACGACTCCGAGGTCTGTTGAGTGACCGCCAAGTTTCCCAGTTGTTGTTGTGGCCTGCTGGAAGCCTTTACTTGGCCTTCACCCAATCTGGTGGTATGGTGGATTGCCATAGCTGTATCCTGGCTACCTTGGGCTTTGTAGTAGGCATCGATGTTGATTGTAGAAAACGTTTCCTTGATTTTAGCCGCCTTCTTGAAGGCTGGTTCCCAAAGAGAGGGTGAGCATTGTCCTCTGCGGAATTTTCCAGTTTCGTTTGTGCGTACCTCAGGAGGGGCTATTCCTGCCAAGGAATGTAGTTTGTGGACCGGTATAGGTTTCAGGCAACCAGTAATTATTCTTCAGGACTCGTTGAGTGCAACATCAACCTGTTTTACATGAGCTGAATGTTACCATATAGGGCTAGCATACTCAGCAGCTGAATAACACAGAGCTAATGCAGACATACGTTATTTCGTGTAGACACGTTTTGTTGGACGTTCATACAATGTTTCTTGTAAGATATGGTGCGATCCAAAGTTACCCCTAGGTATTTTGGGGGTAAAACAATGTTCCAGGCGAGCTCTTCCCCAGCTAGTATTGAGTTTCCTTGCTGCTTCTCTGTTTCTGAGGTGGAAAGCAAGATGAGGTGAAGTTATGGAAGGTGAGATGATTAGGTTAGTCGTAATTTAATTTAAGCTTTGAAAGTTGGGTAGCCGCCATTACGTTTCCTTCAAGAAGGCTGCGATATAAAACATGACACTGAGGTGTCCTTTGCTAGTGCTACCTTGGTACCAAATTTTGTTCAATTCGGTTTCGTCGTGTTTGAATTGATAGGGAGGGGGCCATACACACACACACACACACACACAGACTGACAACTTTTGGCCCGTGTAGATCTCATAAGTCTACTTTCATTTTTATTTTATTTTTGCAAAAATTGAAATTAGGCTAACGATGTTCCGAGGGGAGAAGGAAAAAACAGTGAAATTAAGAAGGAATACCGGTAAGAAAGGAAGTGAAAACAACAACGTATTAGAAATTGAAACTGGTACGTGGAAGACGAGATTTGTAGGAACAAGTTGTTAAATATGAAAAGATTCAAAGGCAAAAGGGGAAAGAAGACTAGTCAAAAAGTCCTAGGGGAGAAGGAGAAAAAGCAGCGAAATTATGAAGGAATACAGGAAAGGAAGGAAGTGAAAACAACAAAGCATTAGAAATTGAAATTGGTACGTGGTCTGTAGTGAACGGAAAGAATGATAATAATCTGGAATTTTGCGTGAAATACATTAGAAGCTGTAACTTTAAAATGCAATTTCGTCTTGTGAGCTTAGACAATGAGTACAGAGCTGGAGTGAAATAAGGGTGAAACATAAAGGAAGTGAGGCAGTTAAGGGAACGGAATATAATAACAAGATGTAATGAAGAAGAAAGTTTGAAAGTAATAACATATCTTAGCGGCAAAGGGCAGAGTGTATAGACAGAATATGAGAGAGACTCCCTGAATAATGAAATTCAACCAAGAAGAAGCTATGGATCATAAAATATTAAACAGTCTCAAGTAGCACCGTCCTTCACGACGGAACTTGCTTCTTCACAAGCGTTGCAGCGATCATGGAAGCCAACTTCTGCTTTCGCTAATCAAAAGAAAAAGAAATTTCACATCAATGCAATGCCACAAAACAAGTGAATATCTTCTTGAGGCATGGTCGGCTATGTTTTACGCCTAGCTTCGCCACACACTCCCATTCGAGTGCGAACCAGCTGGAAGCTTGGAGCAATACACTGTGTAACCAATTCGTTATTTGTGACGCATTATACAACTACTATTTGCTCTCCCAGCGAAAGAGCCATAGCATTAATGAGCAGAGGAGATTGCTAACGAAGAGATTCTTTATGGGTTGGCACACAGAAGTGCAATCAGTGCACTTTTGACTTAAATGCTGCCACACCAGACTTACCTTGTTCTAGAAAAAAATGTTGTAAATAACGCAGCTTCTATACGTGATATCAGAATAAACATTACATCTTCAGTTGGAGCACGAATTGTAGATTTAATGATGCCGATATTATCCAGAACTTAGATCTAGATTAACCACGACAGCGTTCGGGAGCTGCAGCAAATCCGGTGATTGGTGGGTCGAATCCGGGTGCTTTAGCAGCTAGCGTGTGTTTTTCCGGGGATATTCCACACTCCCACCAGGCAAATGTCATAATAGTAGGTATTATAGGTCCCAGGCCCCTTACCTCATACCACTGATATAATAATTACTACACACTTCCAGCCCTCAGACCAGAATTAAATACCGTACCTTGACAGAGCCGAGAATCGAACCCGGACCTCTGGGGTGACAGCCAAGAATGCTAGCCACTACACCACGAGGCGGTATAACATTTAGCATTTTTGATGTGTAACATCTTTCCACTCGGTATCTGGATATTTTTGTGGCACTCGGTAGTTGGACATTTTTGTGGGAGTGATTTTGGAAAAGAGACGGAAGGGGTTGGAACGGAAGTGCATGGGACGGAAACAATGAGCGCACGCGGTGGCGGAGATCGGTACAACGACGTACTATAAGCCACGTGACTATGTGGAATGTAAATCGCATACGGTTTACCTCAAGGTTTGGAGGCCCCATTAAATAAATTCTTCCAATACATCATCTTCAAGTTGTCGTTCTTTGCTGTGAAAATATTAATTATATCATATTTGCTGAAAACAATTACGATTTATTAATTCTTCATACTTTTGCTCTATTCTTATTTAAGGCGACACTCCGGAGATAAAAGTCGATATTTTGTTCATTATGGTGAAAATTTTTTTAGGACTGAAATTGAAAGGATAGGGTTTCTTCTTTCTTGTCACAAAGTTATTCCGTTGAATTCAAACAATTTGTCACCTTAATAATGCTTTGTTTGTCAGTCTGCACACAGCAGAAATGGGTGTGGCAATCTGCTGAACTGCTTGGTTAGATTATTTATGATGTCATTGTCATGTTTTCATTCAATCAAATCAATAAAATATCCCTGTTCTTTGCAATTACGCATCCCGGGGATGGGCCAACAGCCCCCCCCCCCCCTCCCGCATATATTTCTACAGAATCGAGCTGTAAGATCTACCATGTTTCTGAATGAATTTATAAAGCCTGCAAATGACTAATATTTCAGTACTTGACTCTACTGTCATTGAGCAACATTGTATGCTTGTATTGGTATTCCTGATATCACTACAATAATGCCGATAACTATAAGTTTTGTTATTCTTGTATGTTTCTTCTTTCTTGTGAGTTCTGTGGCGGTAGCCTGTCTGTTTACTTTTGTGAAGTTCGCGCGCAAGTAACCTCTTGTAGTTGTGTATCAAGATACTAGACAAGCTTCCAGAATTACTAATATTCGTACAGAAGCTGCTAAGAAACTAAAGGAAGGAAAAACATACGGTGCTGGTGACATCTGGGTAATGGATCAGGAAGATAACGTCACTTGAACTTTGCTTTAATTTCCCCGCCAATAGTAATTTTACATTTAAATCCTATTTTTCTCCCATAATATTCTGCCAAATGTAACAAAATGTGTATGGTATATGTATCACAGCTATATTAGGAAATCTGCGTATGGAATTCTTGATTGCAGAATTCTTCCCAGTAGTAGGGATGTAAAAGTGCAATATTTTGAACAAAAAAAGAAAATACACAAATTTAGTACTATAATATCTCATTGTATAAATTATTTACAGAAAAATCGATACGTAGTGTTTTTTAAAGAAGTATTACCTACCAAATTCTAAATTTCCATTAACATGTCATTTTAAATCTATGAAAAAAATGGAATTAAAAATTCCAAAAATAAAAAAAAAATAAAAAAATATTTTGGAAAAACTGTTAATTGTATATGAAACAAATGTTTGTGATATCTCTACTTTTGTTTGGGTGACATGCCCACAAAGTTTCGTGAAAATCCATGCATTAGGTAGGAAGATAACGTCACTTGAACTTTGCTTTAATTTTCCCGCCAATTGTAATTTTACATTTAAATCCCATTTTTCTCCCACAATATTCTGCCAAATGTAACGAAATTTGTATGGTATATGTATCACAGCTATATTAGGAAACCTGCGTATGGAATTCGTGATTGCAGAATTCTTCCCAGTAGTAGGGATTTAAAAGTCCAAAGTTTTTGAACAAAAAAAATACACAAATTGAGTACTATAATATCTCATTATATAAATTATTTACAGAAAAATCGATACGTAGTGTTTTTTAAAGAAGTATTATCTACCTAATTCCAAATTTCCATTAACATGACATTTGAAATCTATGAAAAAAAAAATGAATTAAAAATTCCAAAAATAAAAAATAAAAATAAAAATATTTTGGAAAAACTGTTAATTGTATATGAAACAAATGTTTGTGATATCTCTACTTTTGTTTGGGTGACATGCCCACAAAGTTTCGTGAAAATCCATGCATTAGGTAAAAATATCTGTTTATCTCAGGAGTGTCGCCTTAATGTAAGCACACGATACCTCGAGTGCTATATCGCATCAACCAACACTCCAAACAACGTTGTAATTCAGTATATTAACACCGATTACTAACAATAATTGAAACTTCGTTGGTCCAGGTTGGTCTAAACTTATCACTGGGAGAAACGCATTTAATATACCTACTGCACACATAATTTTTAATCGCACCTATACTTGGCAGTGCGCTATATCGGCAATAAGAGGCCATTTTAAATAACACCGCTGGCAAGGGTTCACTAACTGGCCGGTATAAAGCTCAGCTAGCATCAAGTAGGCAGTGGATTGCTCCCGCATACAGTTGCGGGTATATGTCACTACTACAGATACATTGGAGAATCCTTCCATGTTTGCTGGCAAAAGGTAGCACTATGAGTTCATTCCTTTAAAAAAATGCGAGAAAGTAATATGGAATTATTCGAATAACATGTCAGATGTAACACATCATATGCGACTACTGTAAGGATCGTTTTTAGCCTACTTTCGATTTTTGCAAAAAATGAAAGTAGACTTATGAGATCAATACAGGGCGAAAAATTGTGTGTCTGTCTGTGTGTGTGTATGTGTGTGTGTGAGTCTGTGTGTGTGTGTGTGTGAGTGTGTGTACTCTGAATGTCTGTCCCCCCCCCCCTATCAATTCGAACACGGTGAAACCGAATTGAACGAAATTTGGTACAGAGGTAGCTCTAGCATAGGGCACCTCAGTGTCATACTTTATATCGCCGCCATCTTTACCAAAACTGAATGGCGGCCACTCAAACGTTCAAAACGTAAACTCAAATTACGGCTAAACTAATCATCCGATCTCTACCAAATTTGGTGACAACATACCTTTATATAGGACGCGTCTTTTACCCAAACCTCAAGGTCATCGGCCTTGCAATTTCAGGATGGCAGCCGTGTGAATTATGCAACCATTATAATCAATAGCTTAAGACCCACCAATTCAGATTATCAAGCCTAGGGTGGTGTAAGCTATCCTGAAGGTCGTGATCCGTTATTTATTATAATTTAATATTATAATATTATTCTGTATGAGTGGCTTAAAAGAGCTGAGCCGTATCTGCCACACGACAAGATGGCAGCTGTCCTCATGAGCCTGTCTTATATTTCAGTAGTTTTAGTATGTTGTATGTGATATACCCTACTGATACAATAATATAAACTTTGTATGAAATGATCTATAATGAAGATGTACTGCAGTGAAGAAATAGTATTTCAAGTTATTATTTGCCAACAGGTTGTATCTAATATATCAGTTAAGATCGCCTTGGTGTTAAGGATATGGTTAGCTCTGGGCTAGCGTGTTAGTCTGTCACGCAGTTGACTGGGGTTCGAATACTGCTACAGTTAACTTCTTTTTTCTTGAATTCTTTTACAAATGATGAGCACAAGCTCTTTCCACAGATACTGAATAAAATGTCATTTAGCTCAAAGGAGAGGCTAATGTATACACTCGTTTATTAATAAAATCACAGTCCCAGCATTGCACATAAACAGAAGACATTAGGAAAAGGAGAATAGAAGAACTAGATACAAGTTGTTATCAACCACAGCCTTCTTAATGTCTCTGTACGGTGCTGTCCTCTTGTGGATTATGTGGGTAATATTGTTCCAAACATACCGCTGTGTAAATACCTGGCCTCCTGAAGTATGGCAATTTTGTAATACTGGTAGTTCAACTATTAGCCACGATCGCGCTCCGATTACCTTTAAACACTGCCAGCTGGATCGCCTCCCTCCTGGCTACTTTAAACTGCCTGCTCGTTGAACACCCAGAGGCGTACAAGATAAATATTAATTCACTGCTAGGTCGCAGCACCAACCTACTGTGATCGGCGCGGATTTTTAAAGGGGAAGGTACCCAAAACGAAAGATTCTTAAGTTTGCAGGCTGGCTTAATATAGAGATTAACGGACGTGAATGCATTACAATAAGTTAGTAGTTTTGTTGTTCAATCATCATAAAGTATATAATATTTATTTTGACACTTACTGGCTAAATATCAATATAAAAGAAAACAAACAATACATGGGGGTAGAGGTGGTTTTAGGGATGAGGACAAAGAGTTATAAATATACCCATACATTTAGGAGAAAGTAGGCTATATGTTCTTTGCTGAACATCTTGTTTCATATTATTTTCAGTGATGCTGCATCTCTGGTCACTCAGCGAATACTTGTAAACACTTCAAACTTCTTGCAGCTAGCCGGCCAGCCAAGTTGTCTTCGCCTAACAGAACTGCAGAAAAACTAAATTTATGTAATGCCGCACATGTTCAGTTTCTCTTGTTTAAATTTTTATAGGAATAAAATGCGCCAGATCAGGTACAAAATATCTTCAAAGGAGGAAAAAGTTGGTGACATTTTGAAAGGTTGCAAAAAGGTGCAACCAACCTCAATTACGGGTTTTTATTTATTGTTTTCATTGTAAGACAAACAAAATTCGGGCTCCTTAATAGTAAAAAAAAGTCACAGTGCAGCACCTACAATTCCTAATTCTAGTTATCAGGCAAATTCAACACATGTACAGGGCCCTGATGGCCAATGAGTGCTAAATCCCTTACACGAATTAACGACTTGATTAGGTCATGTTACTCAGCCAGCGGTGTGGCTGAGGTCTTTGAGGTGTTGCGTGATTTAATCCCGGCAGAGTCAGTTGGCATTTGAGAGTGCCTAATTGCTAGAGGGCTGTTTCAGTATTTAACCTGTACGTTTTACATAGCCATTTTTTTTTTGGTCAGAATTCTAGCATCCTGGCGTGTCAAAAACCTGAGATTTTAACCCATCAAACCATTGAATGATTTCATGAAAATGTCATACCGAAGCGTAAAGTGACAAAATGTATATAATATCTGTCTTGTTTACGAATTGTTTATGTATAGTTTCAAATCTCTTGTTACAAAAGGTAGCATCAGAAAGCCATAACGTGTTCCAACCACATGCACAGACTGTGGTATACAGTAAATAGGATCTGCTTCTGGAGAGGGATGAGCGAAGCCAAATCTGAACTACTGTAATTGCGTTCCTGATCTTGATTTCTGCTTTTTTTCTTTTTGCTTTGTGTTTTTTTGGTTTTATGATTGTTTTCTACCTTTGCTTTTGTTTCTGAAATTTGCTTTTTGCTTCATGCTTTGTGTTTTTGTTTCCTTCTCTTGCTAATTTTTTGTATTTTGTTTTTTGCTTTGTTTTTTTTCCTTTGCTTTTGTTTTTGAATTTTCCCATTTTTTATTTTATTTAGTGTTTGTCTTCTGCTTTTGATTTTTGTTTTGAATTTTTGATTTTCTTTTGTTTTTGTTTTCGATTTTGTGTTTGTATTCTTCTTTTGCTTTTTCTTTGTATTTTGTTTTTGGTTTTTGCTTTGTATTTCTGTTTTTTTCCTGATTTAGCTTTTGTTTTTTTGAATTTTGCTTTTTGCTTTTTGTTTTGGTCATGTGTTGTTTTTTTTCTTTTTTCTTTTTGCTTTGTGCGGGGAGGATATTAAAGCAAACCTACACGTGTTCATGTTTGATCTCGATAGCATTTCCACCTCTCAATGTGTGGCCTTACACTCTAGTACATTATGCAACGAGCCTATAATTACCATTATAGGCGAGTTGTATACGACTGTTTATGTTCGACGATAATTATAACTTTATTTATTTATTCGTTAATTCCCCATAAGGAGCGAGCCTCCGTGGCTTAGGCGGCAGCACGCCGGCCTCTCACCGCTGGGTCCGTGGTTCAAATCCCGGTCACTCCATGTGAGATCTGTGCTGGACAAAACGGAGGCAGACAGGTTTTTCTCCGGGTACTCCGGTTTTCCCTGTCAAAATTCCATTCCAGCAACACTCTCCACTATCATTTAATTTCATCTGTAATTCATTTAGTCATTGCGCCAGAGGAGTGCGACAGGCTTCGGCAGCCGGCACAGTTCATATCCTCGCCGCTAGATGGGGCTTCATTCATTCCATTCCTGACCCGGTCGGAGACTGGAAGCAGGCTGTGGATTTTCATTTCCCCATAAGGAGAGCGTTACAACACAATCAATTTTCATGTTTCATTCTGGACCTTTCTTCTTTTTTCCCAAAAATCTCTCATAAACACACTATGTTTCCTCTTTCTCTCTTCTGTCCACCTCTTTGCTGGTTGTCTCTCTTTGGGGGTTTGCTCAAACTTCTGTAGTCTATGTTTTTCTCTGTATTTGCTCCTGTCAACGGCAGAATGACCTAAAATGGTTCGACGTCTTTCTGTCGGTTCTACGGAGTGGAGACATCAACATTACGGCAACCGAGATAGTAGTAATAACAGAAAGTTGCTGCAGACGGGGTTGGTGTGGACGTGTGTTTACTCTACCAAACGAATGACACAAGCAGTTGGGTTCAGATGGTGTAGTGAGCAGGTAGTGCAGTACAACAACAACGTGACTTACCCGAAGGTATGGCATAGAGAGCCATAGGAAGGTTGGAAGCGGGACAGACACAGAGGAAGGGGACTGCAGCTATTGGAGTGTCCCAAAGTGTAATTTCCAGGACCTGGACGTGATTTCAGACAACAGGAACCGTTAAAAGAAGGCCAGGGAAAGATCGTCCACGGGTAACATCAGCAAGAGATGACCGTTACCTCCAGTTAACAGCCCGTCGAGACAGGAGGCTGAATGCCACTCAGCTGCAACGCACCCTCCAGGCGGCAACAGGACGCGCAATATCAACACAAACAGTCCGAAATCGCCTTCGGGAGAGTGGCCTCTACGCACGGAGGCCTATGGTGTGTGTCCCATTAAAAACACGCCACCGTTCAGCACGCAGAAACTGGTCGGAGGATCATCAGGATTGGCGTCGTAACGAATCGCACCGGGTTCTGTTCACAGATGAGTCAAGTTTTTGTGTTCAGGCGAACAATCGTCGTTCCCTCATCTGGAGAGAACGTGGAACTCGGAACAATCCCGCTTATGTGCAGGAAACAGCACCATATCATGGTGGTGGACGAATGGTGTGGGCTGGAGTCAGTATTGGCGGACGTACGGACCTCTATGTCGTTCAGAACGGCGCTTTGACTGCTCAGAGGTATCGAGACGAGATCCTTCGACCGTTTGTTGTGCCCTACGCTGGTGCCATAGGCAATGGGTTCATTCTGGTGGACGATAAAGCACGACTCCATAGAGCTGCACTGGTGGACAACATGCTTGACGACGGGGGCATTGAACAAATGAAGTTGCCAGCTTGTTTACCGGACTTAAATCCGATTGAGCATGTCTGGGATGCACTTGGCAGACGCACTGCAGGCAGACCAGCACCTCCCACAACGGTTGTCGAGCTGGATATTGCACTCATGGAAGAATGGCCAAATATCCCTCAAGAGCTGATTGATAACCTCATATTGTCCATGCCACGCAGGTGTGCAACTGTCCTGGCCGTCCGAGGTGGTCACACACCGTATTAGAGGGCAGCGAGAATGAATTTTTCACTATTATGGTAAACTTAGCCCCATGGTGCCTCGCTCTAAGTAATCACCATGTAAACCTCCTGTACAGAGTTCAGACAGCACAATATCGTACTGTAGCACACACAAATTACAATTGTAACCGAACTCTGAATAAAAGACGTTACCATATGTATCTTGTGTATGATATCTCACCTGATCCCCTAATTGTTTTGACCAGTGTATATCTCTGTTTTCCAAGCTCTCTGGACAACCGACGCATGCGCTTTGTGTGCTTCAATACTATATGTTCAGATTGTGCACCAGTATTCAGTAAAACTGTCACCGAAGTCGTTTCAAAACCACGCGCTGTGCAGAAATTGGTTTTGGGGATATTAAGGTACAGTGCTATTTCTTGTATCATATTCACCAGCTTATTTACGCGAACATATGAACGGTGCCCTTTCGGTAATTTATATAGACATGTTGGATTTTGAGCGCATGCGCGAAGGTATCCTTATCTAATTGGTCACACAACTGTTTCTTGAGCTCTGATTGGTGGGAGAAACTGTTTCATAATGAAAAATAGTATTATAATGAGCCTCATTATGATACAGTTTTCTGACGCATAATAGTCAGGTTCGAACATAATAGTACATTATGCAACGAGCCTATAATGGCTATAATTAAGACACGAGTATTTTTATAAAACGAGCGTATGTGAGTTTTATAATTTCCATACGAGTGTCTTAATTACCATTATAGGCGAGTTGCATACGACTGTTTATGTTCGACGATAATTATAACTTTATTATATGTTTAAATTTTTTTTTTCATAAATACATGTATCTGTTCAGTCACTAGAATGTTGTGATCGGGTGCTGCGGTGGGTAGTATATCTCTGATTTCCAATCTCTCTGGGCAACCGACGCATGCGCTCTGTGTGCTTCAATGCCATATGTTCTGATTGTGCTCCAGTATTCAGTAAAACTGTCACCGAAGTTGTTTCAAAACCACGCGCTGTGTAGAAATTGGTTTTGGGGATATTAAGGTTCAGTGCTATTTCTTGTCACATATTCACCAGTTTATTTACGCGAACATATGGACGGTGCACTTTCGGTAATTTATATAGACATGTTGGATTTTGAGCGCATGCGCGAAGGTGTCCTTATCTAATTGGTCACACAACTGTTTCTTGAGCTCTGATTGGTGGGAGAAACTGTTTCATAATGAAAAATAGTTTTATAATGAGCCTCATTATGATACAGTTTTCTGACACATAATAGTTAGGGTCGAACATAAAATATTTTACACAAGTAAAGATAAATGTTCTCAAATTATAACCTTACATAATCCAATTGTTTTCCAACAATCCTAAAATGGCTCGTTTTTTCTGTAATAATAAAAAATCATCAAATTACGAAGAGTATTTTCAAATTATTTGGCTCTGGGGGGATTGATCCCCTTAATCACCCCTTGTAGTTACACCTTTGTGCACATATAGTGCAGAGGGTTATGATTATGACGTAGCTAACCTACTGTAAATAAAACACAGCATTATGCTCGTCTGACTGTCAATGTCAGCTACATTATCTGTTGATATTACAAAATATTATTTTATGTTATTCATTCATGATATTTGCGTTTATATCATTTAAAGTGAGAAAACTTCATTAATTTATTTTTATTATTGGCAGTGTTTTGATCATGTTTCTCGCAGTAAACCGATGCCTGTAAAATTGTATGGGAGTAAAATAATGGGATTAAAGAATTGTAATTAATTAACTAATTATAAAATGTATAATTTCAGAGATGTCATTCACATAACGAGGTCAGTCAGTCGAGGTTGTTACCTATAACTTAACATCCTTATAAATTGAGTATCAAATGATTATGTTCTTTTTATAAAGGGGTACCTTAAACCTTTCTCTCCAAATAATATTTCGGAAAATAGTATTCGAAATAAACTTTGAGAGAAATATTCATGGAAACACATTCACGCGAATAAAGAGCTGACATTTGTCAGTCAGTCACGGAAACTTTGGACCAAATATTTTGTATAATACTCATATGTCATTGTACCAATTGCCCAGTGTTCCTGTATCCTATAATGCCATTGGTAGTTTCAATTTATTTATTTATTTATTTATTTATTGATGTGTAACATCTTTCCGCTCGGTTGCTGGATAGTTTTGTGGGAGTGATTTTGGAAATTGGGGACGGAAGTGGATCGGAACGATCGAGCTGGCAGTGGTGGATCAAACGGAAGTATGCACTGCCCGCTCGATCGATCGAACGGAAGTGTACTAGCTGGCAGTGGCGGAAAACGGAAGTATGCACTGCCCGCTCCATCGATCGAACGGAAGTGTACTAGCTGGCAGTGGTGGAAAACGGAAGTAGGCCTATGCACTGCCCGCTCGATCGATCGATCCAGCAGGCAGTGGTAAGACCCAGCTGGCAGTGGTACGAGAAACAATGAGCGCGCGGTGTCGGAAATTGATACCATGACGTACTCTCGGCCATGTGGAATGTATATGACATACTGAACGGAAAACGCTCATGCGAACTCTGGTGTCAAGGGATTGAATCAAATGACATGGTACATGTTCGAAGTCTTCGTATCAGTATTTAAATGGTAAAATGCCTTAATATCAAACATTGTAAGTAGTCGGCATTGCCGGTATTAAGTTTCTGCACAATGGCTATTCAAATATTAACCCACATAACGGTAATGCAGTCATCAATATAATACAATCGTTGTGGTTATACGAGAATTGAGCAAGCCTTCATGAACTATTACTGAATACATTCTCTTTACTCACAAGAGGGCCTATTCATAAGGCATTTTACACTCAATTTCACCCAGGAACATTATCGAAACAAGCAAAATATAAATGAAACTTAATTCCGTAATGCAGTATTATTGGAACGTGGAAATAAGCCACCATCTTGTGGACAAAATTTGCGTAGTCGAAATAGCCGTGGGGTTAGTGCTCATGACTGTGAATCTAGAGATCTTTGGTTCGAATCCCGGACGGGGTAGATATTTTTGCTACAAGATTATCATTTTAAACGATATTTATCATATCAATATGACTCATTTTAACAGAATCCATATGAAATTACGTGTTGGTCTGTGAATGAAGAGGACCTGTTTATAAGGAATGTAAGTTTATGAGCGGTGTCGCGTCTATTAATCTAGTTGATCCGTATCGTATTCTTTATTTAGGCTAGTGCTGGTGGAAGCTACAAATCATCTAATAAAATGAGTTCCGTATTATAAACTACAATATCTGTAAAACACTCCCTTTTACAATAGATTAATATTTGTGCCAATAATAATATAAAATAACGGTGTAGCAACAATTTCACGTGAGGTTTCTTCTATGTCAGATGTTACACATCATATGCGACTACTGTAAGGATCGTAATTTATTTATTTATTCATTTATTTATTTTATGTCTTAAGAGAATGCGGGTTCAAAACCGCCGAGGTCGTCGGATTTTTAACAGCGTTAAAATATTTCAGTATGCTTTCCTTCGGAGGGGAAGTAAAGCTCGCGGGCCAGCAGGCCCTTGTCATCGATTTATGACATGAAAAAAGAACTTACCGCTACCATTGGTAGTGTGTAACTAAATTTGTAGGTTATTTGGTTCAGAAACGCTGTATCAAGTTCCAACGTTCGCTGTTAAGTGACTGTGGCGTCTGGTAGCCAAAGTTGGTACTACAAGAAATTGAACTTTCATTCATCTTCATTCATTTCATCTCTCATTAACTCCTCTCGTGAGTTTGGCGTCAGGAAGGACATCCGGCCGCAGAAACTGTCAGCCACGTGGAATTTCATCGGATCTCATCCCGATCCCGTTGAAAAAGGGTTAATAAGGGTAAGACACAGATAGATATAATTTATTTTGTCTTTAGTATTAACGTAGTAGGGGCTCATGGTCATTAATAAATTATGTTAAATACTAATATAAATGAATGTGGCATATGAATAATCACAATAATAATAATATTAATAATAACAATAATAATAGTCACAAAGTTACAAACCTTTCTATAATTCGCTAAATATTATCCTAGCTTAGTGAAACATCCTTCCATACATCACCATTTACACGGGTCAATCACCAGTATTCTACAGGTAATCTCGGCACGTGGCCTTACATGTTTTAGAATTTCTGATATCGGCAGGAGTTGAATTCCATAGTTGAGACCCAGATACAGCAAAAGAACGGTTGAACATAAATGAGTGATTGCATCCACTACAACGTTTATATAGATATTTTCTTGCTGAGGTGTATTGCAATATCACTCAGTCACATTGAAATGGCTCTATTATTGAAAACAACAACAACAACAATAACAGGCAATTACATGGACAGATGATCTAGATAAAATCATAACCATTACCAAACCAAACCAAACCCCGTGGCGCTACAGTACAGGCCTACTAAGCGTCCGCTGCCCAGCCATTTGGCCTGCAGATTCGGGGATGACGCGTGGTCAGCACGTCGGGTCCCCTCGGCCCCATGACAGGGGCGCTGTCTCACTGTCAGACAGCTATTCAATTGTCCTCAGGAGGCTGAGTGCACCCGTTCCAGCCATCACGTCAGTTTCTAAAATTCCTGGCGGAGCTAGGAATCAAAACCGGGGCCTCCGCGTGTGAGGCAGGCGCGCTACCGCAAGGCCACGGGGCCAGCACAATCATTACCACCACCAACAAAAAACGTTCCTTGAGATAGAATTAATAAATTAATGTTTTCTTTACTTTTCTACATACTAGCATCGTGAACTAGGGAAATAATTATCTGCATTCCGGCACAGATTCCTCTGCACGTCACAATATTTGTATTCAATTGGCTCGGGCGGGCTTTTCCCAGCTTAGAACATAAGCCCGGTTGACGCGCTATCGATAATCCTCGCTCCAGATCGGCCGCTTACTTCTGAGTGACACTGAAGCGCACAGGGACAGGCCTGGCTACCTCATTGGTTTCGCGGTTTCTGTTTTAATGGTCCCTACATGATTCACGTTACGGGTATCAGCATGTGTTTTGTACTGTGGTCACTGGGGGTTTTCAAGGGATTGACTCTATTATGACGGTACATTAAAGTTTATTTAACCGTGTATGTGACCGTATGTAAGCTTCTATCACTCTCTATATGGCCCTTTAGGAACATTCTAGTTCTGCATTATAAATCACTATCACCACCACCATTTACATTAGCCTATTATCATTATCCAACAGCATCACTATCATTAAAATGGAAAAGCATTGAATATCTCTTGTCGGTCGTGACTAAAAGGCTCCAGCTGAGTGAAACATTGCTCTCAATTTTCTCAGGGTGTTTACTTACCTGCATTTACACACCAGTCCCAGTTGACGAGATCTAGAAAATTGTAGTAAAATATTAACTCTGCTAAAAGAGTGACTTCATACAAGCTACGTCCCCTTCATTGGTCTCGGGGTACGTATTATTATTAACATAAAAACGCACGAATGTGCATAACATAGATTTACACGTATTGAGACTCCCAAAAACATTAATTCAGGTCTAATGTCGCAACGGGGTACACTCAGTCACGTGAGGCAAAACAGAGAAGAGATGGGTTTGATTCTCATCTCAGCTGCCCTAGATGTGGTGTTTCCGTGGTTTTCTAATTCTACTCCAGTCAAATGTCGGTATTGTTCCTAACTTAAAGTCACGACCACCTCCTTACGAAGGATTTGGGTAGGAAGCGGCCGTGGACTTAAGTTAGATACCATCCCGGCATTGCCTGGAGTAGAAGTGGGAAACCAAGGAAATCCCCTTCGAGGATGGCTGAGGTAGGAATCGGACCCAACTCTTCTCAGTTTTGCCCTCAAGAGGCTGAGAACCCCGTTCCAGCACTCATTAAATTTCTTGGCAGTGCCGGGAATCGAACCCGGGCCCCCGCAGTGACATCCAAGAATGCTAGCCACTTCGCAACGAGGCGGACTTTACTTAACTGAGTCCAAGAATGGGTTGGGTGCCTCGGATTGAGAATAAGATGCTGATATGTGGGCAGATGATCTCGTAGTTCCGCCCCTTAAAACCTCAATAACTAACTAACTAAGGTGCTGTTAAATACTTGCTGCCGAAAGAAGATGCTCTATAAAATCATTTCTTGAACCGTCTCGTGGTGTAGTGGCTAGCATTCTTGGCTGACGCCCTGGAGGTCGGGTGCGTTTCCCGTCTCTGCCATTAAATTTTAATTCTAGTCTGAGGGCTGAAAGACTCAGCTTCGTGAGACAAGACTGAGAAGAGGAGGGTTCGATTCCCATCTCAGTCATCCTGGAAGTGGTTTACCGTGGTTGCCCTACTTCTACTCCAGGCAAATGCCGGGATGGTTTCTAACTTAAAGCCACGGTCGCCTCCTTTCAAATTCTCATCTGAATTACAAATACACACAAGAATACAGCAATCACAATAGCACAGGTTATCAGACTAATTCCACACACACACACACACACGCTACGATGTCGCAAGCCTATCAATCAACAATAACAACACATCATTTCTACGATTGAAATAAGGCACTAACCCGTAATGTGTCTGGAAAATTAATTTAAAAAATCAGGGAAATGGATGCTCACTGTCAATAACAGATATACAGTAAAGTTCCCATTAAAGTTATGGACAAAATACCATGCAACTCTCAATATCGGTCACATATTGGTCAACACTGAATTTCATTTATTGCTGCTGAATAATTACAAATAGCCTTTGAGAGTGGAATGCCTGCTTAGTGAAAATGCAATGTTTTATATATAGGGATTTTTAAAAATTATTAGTGGCTTACCCAGCTCTGTGTCTACAGCGTGGCCTCAAATTAATATATATTTTGTTTGTGGCTCACCAATATTTACCACTCAGCTATTCAATTAAACGTTTTTATATGTCGTATTTAATGAAAAATATATTATCAATCACGTACATTGTGGGTTACAATAACATACACGGAGGAGCAAGAGAATGTTAATTGCCAAATAGTACATTATGCAACGAGCCTATAATGGCTATAATTAAGACACGAGTATTTTTTTTTATAAAACGAGCGTATGCGAGTTTTATAATTTTCATACGAGTGTCTTAATTACCATTATAGGCGAGTTGCATACGACTGTTTATGTTCGACGATAATTATAACTTTATTATATGTTTTAACATAAATATTCATAAATATCTGTTGAGAGTCAGCTACTGGAATTTTGTGATCGCAGAGCGAGCGTTGGGTGTTATATCTTTGTCTTTCAAGAGCTTTGAACGACCGACGCATGCGCTCTGTGGGCTTGCAATGCCATATGCAGCCATATGTTTACATCAGCCGTCCCTCAGTAATATTGTCACCGCAGTCATTTGAAGACAATGCGCTGTGTAGAAATTAGTGTTGGTGATTTTAAGGTACAGTGCTATTTCTTGTCTCATATTCGCCAGTTTATTTACGCGAACATATGGACGGTGGGTATTCCATGTCGGTAATTTATTATAGTTCGATGTTGTGTTTATGTCCGACATGTTGGATTTTGAGCGCATGCGCGAAGTTATCGTTACTTAATTGGTCAATGAACGAGCTCTGATTGGCTGGAGAAACTGTATCATAATGGAAAACAGTGTTATAATGACCATCATTATGATACAGTTATCTGACACATAATAGTGAGGGTCGAACATAAACTGTTTTCTACAATCACATGAACTGAGCTAAGGTTTCTGAGATATGTAATGTTTTGAAGCCATTTCTTCAGTGTTGACTATACAAATTGTCATTTGTAACTTTTCAGTCGGTCAACACGAATTTCACCAATTATTTTGTTTATTTTTGTTATATTTATTATACCCTACTGTGTTCTAAATTGTGTAGGCCTACACGTGCATAATTCCATTACTCACACGTAATTCACAAACTTTTAAAACAAAACAAACCGACGTTATAACGTGATCGTATCGTATTATAAAAACCAAAACGCACTACAAATTGTTTTTTTTAGTTAGATTATGTATCTGTACATAGTTTAAAAGAAAGTCCCCGATTCATGGATGTAAGGATAATCTCGAGAACAGGCGGCTTCGGTGCCGTAGTTGGTAGCATGCTGAGCTTCTATGCCCACGACAGCGGGTTCAAACCCGGCCGAAGTCGTCAGATTTTTTAAGAGCGTTAAAAATCCCTCAGTATGCCTTCCTTCGGAGGGGAAGTAAAGCCGGCGATCCCATGTCATAGATTTATGGCATGTTAAAAAACTTTCCACTAATTACACCTGAGTGAAACTAAATTGTATAGGTTAAGAATGTAAACAACGCTCTTAGGTTGCTACGTTCGTTGCCAAGAGCCTACTGCGGTGGCGTCTAGTAGCTAAGTTCTGAACTAGGCCTGGTAGTCGTTGACGGTGGCGTTTGGCAGCAAAAGTAGGAACTATTTGAAAAATTCAAAGTTGCAGTACTACTTGAATTAAAAAAAACCGACACACACACTAATACAGTCATGACAATTAACACCGGTTATCACACAGATTCTAACACACCCAAAGTACACGGGGCTATATGACCGCGTTGTCGCAGCCCCTAAACTATGGAACCAACCAACCAACCAATCTCGAGAACCACAGGATGGATTTTGATGCAGTTTTCACCATTCTGTAAATGATTTCTCGGGGAAGGTTTCTGTAGAAAAACATTCATTTATGACCAAAGGCAGCCGAGCAGTAACGATTTCAGTGAATCGAGTCGAATAAAAGCCTGCCGCCCGTGCGCCTTTTAAGTTTACGCTGGGTTGACTGTTAAACATATCTACGGTATATACTATGAGTGTAGGAATTGTTCAGCATGAAAAGTTCTAAAAAAGACTCCGTGGCAGCATATCTCTATCTTTAATAATCGTCCAATATATGTGTTTTAACGTTTTCATTTCTTTCAACAACCTCTATTCAGTGGAAATTGAATTACTAGCTTTGGAGCGAGTTTACGAGCTAGCGAGCGAGCCTATCGCTCCAGCCTTGGTCAGCATCAAACAGTCCAGTCGTGTCGTGTTAAGACTTCAGAGAAGAGTATATGTGTTTGGAGTTTCGCTGTTCACCTCGGCTTTTCTGAATTGCGTCTGGGATCTGCCGTCCGTGCGCCTTTTAAGCTTACGCTGGGTAGACTGTTCAAGATACCGGGAGAAGCCGGGGTGGGTTGCTAGTTAGTGTATTAATGTAAAACTCAACACAGTGATCAGGATCTAATGATGACCGCTTGAAGATCGAAACGCGCAATCCTAAAACATTACTGGAACGTTAAAGAACCCTTTTGGGGCAAAATTCGGACACCCCAGCTTCTCTAAAAAACATTATAATGGTTTTTTTTTTTTAGCGTATGGCTTTTAGTGCCGGGAGTGTCTGAGGACAAGTTCGGCTCGCCAGTTTTGTAGCTGCTTCGAGACGGACACCCAAGGGGTGAGCTACAAGTACCGTTGGGGAGGAAAGGTGGAATGGAAGGTCGAGGAGTTGGAAGGTAGCGGCTGTGGCCTATAGTTAGGGACCAACCCCGGCATTTGCCTGGAAGGAAGATGGGAAACCACAGAAGACCATCTTCAAGGTTGCCGGCGGGGGGATTCGAACCACCTCGCCTCCCGGATGTGAGCGACTGCCAGCAATCATGCCGTAACGACCACGGCTAACTCACCCGGTATTATAATGGTGATCATAAACTAATCATGTAATTTATCTCCAGGAGTGCTCTTTACATATTATATACATTGTACCCGCCCAATCATTGGGCAAATCCGTGTTGACCGACTGAAGAGTTACAAATGACAGTTTTTCTGAGATAGCCTGACCCCATGGCCTAGCACCTTACCGTGTGTAGTTACCTCAGTCAGTGCACAGGGCTCATAGCATAACACGTAGTATAATATAAATACTTTTCAGTTGGACAACACGATTGCACCCAAATTGTAATAATTGGGGTTATTCCCTAAACCTGAAAGAAAGTACAGTTCATGGGATTAATTACTGTATTACACTTGGACGACCAGCTTCGATCGTCAAGCAATCATCATCAGATCCACAGTGAAGTGAGACAGAAGCTGAAGGAGAAAGACCTCCACATCATCCAAATAACCAGCTAAGTATTTTAAACCAACATGTAAGTCAGAACCCCAACCTGATCTTTCACTAACCATTGCAGTTCATCTCACTAAACAAGCTTTTTTTTTAATTATTGATGGTAATTGGTTATACAACCAATCAGATAATGAAAAATTGGTACATCTCTATATGTATATAAGGATGAAAGTTTGTCTGTTTTTTCTGAATTTCCACGGAAATTTGCGATATTTGCGCGTTTCAGATTGTTTTATGATGGATGCGCCCAAAAATATTTTTTTTGTCTGTCTGTCTGTCTGTTTGTTTGTTTGTTTGTCTGTGGACAATTTTTTTGTGTCCTAATAACTCGAGAACGGCTGAGTGGATCAACGTCAAATTTGATACAGATATCCTTCAGAGGCACGACACCAATCATTGATGTAACTCTTCTCCGTACCTCTCATAAAAGGGGCCCTACCCCCTTAAAATACATGCTGAAATAGGCGTAGTAGGGTGAAACAAAGTTCATTTTCAGCCCCTCAATGTCAGAAACGAAACTCGGGGGCCCTAAACCACATTTTAAGGCCCTAAAACCAACAGTTTTTGAGATATTCCCAGAAAACTAATTTCACTTAATAAATTAATGAAAGAATGCATGCCAGTAACCATGCCAACTGAATCTCAGGGGTCCATCTATTTTTAGCCTATTTTCAATTTTGAAAAAATAGGCTTATGAGATCACCTTTTGTCCGTGTGTGTGTGCGTGTGTCTGTGTGTGAGGTGTGTGTGTGTGTCCCCCTAATAAAATCTAAACGGCTGGAGCGATTTCAATGAAACTCGGTAAATTCATAGCACTATTCCGGGCGACCCCGACCGTGCCCTTCAAATTTTGTTACGTCTCACCAATCCAACATGGCAGCTGTGCGAAATATTTCAGCAGCATTCAATATCTCCGAAACTATTACCAATATCGCCCTGAAATATGGTACGGTGATAAAGGGCACTACTAGAAGTTCACCTATGAGACTTTCAAAAACCTGGTTACTACAAAACCAACATGGCGGCCAAGCGAAGTTCAGACTTTTAAATAGACTTTTCTCGCGATTTAACTATCCAAACGTAATGAAACTTGGTACAGCAAACCTTTATACACATTGTAATGCACTGGAGACTAAGTTAGTTCGGCTGTGCGAAATATTTCACTGATATTCTATATCTCCGAAACTATTACAGATATCACCCTGAAATTTTGTACGGTGATGAAGGGTACTAATACAAGTTTAACTATGTAACTTTTATAAACCTGTAAAGAACAAAACGAACATGGCGGCCAAGCGAATTTGAAATATTTTAATATATTTTTCTCGTGATTTAACTTTCTGAGCGCAGTGAAATGTGGTACAGGAAATGTTTATACACATTGTACTGCACTCGTATCTAATTTAGTTCAATTGTTCACATAACCTCAAGATGGCGGCTGTGCGAATTTTAAAATTAAGTTCTTATTTCTTGTATCGTAATCATGCGATCGAAGTGAAAGAGTGAATAATGAACCTACGCAATAATTTTCCTTTAATGTTACAGGACTCTATGGCCTATACATTTAACAATCCAAGGTGGCGACCATCCGAAATATTTAGACGACTCTGAATATCTACGAATCTATTATAGCAATCAAACTGAATTTTTTAATGTTCTTAGGGGCTATGAACTAAAGTTCTCCTATAGGTCTTTAAATAACCTGGTGATCACAAATCCAACATGGCGGCGACGCGAAGTATAAATATTCACTTGGACGTTTCTCGCAATTTAACCATCCGAGTACAGTGAAACTTGGTACAGTAAATCCTTATACGAATGTTAATCCACTGGCATCTAATTTATTTCAATTGTTTCCATAACCACAAGATGGCAGCTGTGCGAAATTTTAAAATCTCCTTGTTACTTCTTGTGTCCTAATCATGCGATTGAAATTTGAATGCTTCACGTACACAATAATCTTCGTGTAACAGTACATAACTCTAGGACCTACATATTTAAAATCCAACATGGCGACCATTCGAAATATTTAGTCGGTTCTCAAAATCTACGAATCTATTACAGCAATCAAACTGAAATTTTGTATGTTGATAGTGGCAGTTAACATAAGTAGGATATATGAACATAGGCTGTATAGTTCTTCACGGAACTACTTGTTGTAAGACGCAATGCAATTCCATCTATTACATTACTGTGAAGAGCCTCCGTGGCTTAGGCGGCAGCACGCCGGCCTCTCACCGCTGGGTCCGTGGTTCAAATCCCGGTCACTCCATGTGAGATCTGTGCTGGACAAAACGGAGGCAGACAGGTTTTTCTCCGGGTACTCCGGTTTTCCCTGTCAAACTTTCATTCCAGCAACACTCTCCACTATCATTTCATTTCATCTGTCATTCATTAAACCATTGCCCCAGAGGAGTGCGTCAGGCCTCGGGAGCCGGCACAGTTCATATCCTCGCCGCTAGATGGGGGCTTCATTCATTCCATTCCTGACCCGGTCGGAGACTGGAAGCAGGCTATGGATTTTCATTTTCACATTACTGTGAAGGTTTGCAAACGGCTATAAGGTTATAACGGATCCAAATTAAGCTGAAATATATATCAATACATACAATGCGCTTAAGGGGTCAAGGGGTACTCTAGAATTTTTTCACGCGACTTACACGTGCGGGTGTGGTACGGAAGGTCTATTATATCCCTTCTCTATGATATAAAAATGAATGTTTGTCTGTTTTTTTCTGCATTTCCACGAAAATTTGACATATTTGCCCGTTTCAGACTGTTTTGTGACGGATGCACGCTAAAATATTTTTTGTCTGTCTGTCTGTTTGTCTGTGGACAATATTTTGTGTCCTTACAACTCGAGAACGGCTGGGTGGATTAACGTAAAATTTGATACAGATATCCATCAGAGGCACGACACTAATCATTGATGTAACTCTTCTCCGTACCTCTCATAACAGGGGGCCAACCCCCTTAAAATACATGCTGAAATAAGCGTAGAATCTCTCTCTATATAAAAATGAAAGTTTGTCTGGTTTTTCTTAATTTCCACGGAAATTTGCGATATTTGCGCGTTTCAGACTGTTTTATGATGGATGCGCGCAAAAATAAAATTTTTGTCTGTCTGTTTGTTTGTCTGTGGACAATTTTTTGTGTCCTTATAACTCGAGAACGGCTGAGTGGATCAACGTAAAATTTGATACAGATATCCTTCAGAGGCACGACACTAATCATTGATGTAACTCTTCTCCGTACCTCTCATAAAAGGGGCCCTACCCCCTTAAAATACGTGCTGAAATAGGCGTAGAAGGGTGAAACAAAGCTCATTTTCAGCCCATCAATGTGAGAAACGAAAATCGGGGAGGGCCCCCGAAAACCACATTTTAAGGCCCTAAAACCAACAGTTTTTGAGATATTCCCAGAAAATTAATGTCGCTTAATAAATTAATGAAAGAATGCATGCCGGTAACCAGGGCAACTGAATCTCAGAGGTCCATCTATTTCTGTAAGACGCAATGCAATTCCATTTATTACATTACTGTGAAGGTTTGCAAACGGCTATAAGGTTATAACGGATCCAAATTAAGCTGAAATATTCATCAATACATATAATGCGCTTAAGGGGTCAAGGGGTACTCTAGATTATTTTTACGCGATTTACACGTGCGGGTATGGTACGGAAGGTCTATTATATCCCTATCCCTATATTGTTATATGATTATTATTACTATTATTTTAATTATTATCATTATTATGGCGTTCAACGACGAGACAAACTCATTTTCAAACCCTTGGTGTCAGAAACAAAACTCGGGGCCCCTCAAGATCCATATAGGGTCCCCGAAAACCCAACAGTTTCTTAGATATTCCCAGAAAACTAATTTCATTTAATAGACTAAAGAAGAACTGCAAGCCACTAACCATGACAAAAGTATCTCAAGAGGTAACATCCAACTTTCCATCTATATATGGAATAAGTAATGCCACTCCATTTATTACATTTCTGTGAAAGGTTGCAAATGGCTATAAGGTTATCACGGAACCAACTAAAACTGTAAAATTCATCAATGCGCTTAAGGGAGTTCAAGGAGTACCCTAGATTTTTTCACACGACTTACACGTGCGATATGTCGTACAGAAGGTCTATTATATCTCCAAACAGCAACATTATTTTTTTTAAATATTCCTGATTTGAAATAGTAGACTGTTTTTTGCTGATTTTAGGAATTTGGGCTATTGGAGGCTAAAGAAAGCTGAATTTTCATACACCACAAGCCTTTATAATTTATAAAAGGGGTCTTCCTGTAGTTGGGCACTTGACACAACGGTTAGGGTCAGTTCGTATGTAGCGTGTATTGCGATTCGTCTACGGGGTTTTCAATTTTATTTTCACGCCAGGAAGAACACGTTAGGTAAATTTAGTTTGTGAGCACATTTTAGCTAATCATTTTTCTTTGCCAACAAACAGGTTCTAAGCCCCTAAATATTGCAACAGTAGATCAATTGGTAACATCTGGTTATTAATACCGAAGACCGTTCGAAGAATGGGTACTTCTGCTAGTATATTTTATAATGAACACTGTTATATAGGCTATACGTATTGTCCATTATTTGAAGTATTTATGGTGTAGTACTGTTGTATCGAGTATTGCAAGGTTGCATGATAGAATCCTGCCGCTGTTAGTTGTCATTCGAGGATGCAGAAATGTAGGGGAGCCGTGTCAGTAGATTTACTGGAACGTTAAAGGACCCCTTCGGGGCAATATTCTGACAGCCCAGGTTCTCTGAAAGCCGCAGTAGTTAAAAGTAACGTAAAACCCATAACATTATTCACTATTCAAACAGCACATCGATTTGATATTTAAGCATAAAAGAATGCTAAAACGACTCTAAAATTAAATGAAGGCATTCTGCAGTATTGGAAGTAGTGTTGTATTACTCACAGTGTGGCTTAGATAACCACATAAACGTATTGTTGCAATGAAACTGGAAGGCGCGCAATGCTTCAAATGGAACAGTTACCAGATTGACAACAGAACAGTCAGTCACATTCTGCAGTTTATGACCATGGATAGGGGTGACAAACAGCAAGCTATTATATCGAGAAGGAACTCTTATCCCCGTTCGCTGACAAACAATCGACAAAATATGTCAACTTGTATCAATCTGATCATCAGCTTAATCCAAACAAAAGTTTTAAAATATCTCGGCCATATTTCATCGGCAGTATTATTTTCTCATATTTTAACGACATGGATCTGGTGACTTTGGTTTCCATTCATCCGTCTATGTGTTGCTGAAATGTCAAAAGAAGTAATTCAATTTCGCTCTTTAAGTTTATTTATTTAGCGTATGGCTACAAACTTCACTAAAATATGAAAATGAATGCAAAATTACAAATGTATGTCCAGGCCACGAATATAGTCTATTGTTCCCCCCGTCATCACCAGGAACTCTGTTGGATCGCCAGGGAAGGCTCTGAGGGGGCATTCCTGAATAGTCTGCTTTTCAGCGCCGCAATCACAACTTGGAAAATCTTTTATCTTCCACTTGTGCAAAGAATCAGCACACCTGCCAGTGTTGGTTCTTATACGGTTAAGAACTGACCAGCTCTTCCGCGGTAATTCAAAGCCAGGTGGCTTGGTCGTTATGCATGGCATCGTCAGTTGCTCCTTTGTAGCGTTAATCTGCCATCTGTCCTTACACCATTCATTAGTATTAAAACCTTTGCTGATCAACATCCTTGCAGTTTATAGGCGCGGGTGACGAGAGCGAAGCCTTCCTTTATTAATGATTGGAATGACTTCATGAACAGGGAGGTTAGGATTTTTCTGTAATTTCTAGTATTCACGGACAAGTGCACTTTCCCGCCGCAGAGATGGAGGTGGTATGGGTAGCCAGAAGTAGCTGTAGCGGAACCACGTGAGAACTCACGTATGTGTATGAACACGCGCCTGACTTTATTGGTATGCGGGCTTGACGCGACTCGCAGAGGCTATCGTCGTGTTGATTTGTTTAATCGCACTATTTAAAAGAGTTTTCGATAGTTATGAAATCAAAGTGTAATTCAACACTGCTGCGGGTAATTATCTTTCCTGTGAATGCTCATTTGTTACGATCGGTTACTTGTAGAACTAGCTGAGTGGCACAGCGGTAACGCTCTCGCCTGCTGTGCCTTAAGTTTCATGATTGAATCCTGGTGCAGTTAGGAGTCATTTGAGAGTGGTTGTCAGTTGATGGAACGTTGCAGATCCACTTCGAGTCGTAATTCCGCCACCCCGGCGTCTCTAAAAGCCGCAGTATTAAAAAGGGACGTATACAGTATGCCGTTCTTCGGCGGGGAAGTAAAGTCGGCGGTCCCATGTCATAGATATATTACATCAAAACAAACCTTCCACTAACTAAACTTGTGTGGAGCCAAAATTTGTAGTTTAGATTGATAACGCTATATTAATTCCAACGTTCGCCTCCAGGTGTTGCCTGCGATGGCATCTAATAGCCAAGTCTGCAGCTAGGTGTCGTGGACTGTAGCATTTTGTAGCAAAAGTAGCAAATACTTGAAAATTGATCGTATGCAGTCCTTACCTAAATCACAGATACACACACTTATACAGCCATCACAATTAACACCGGTTATCAGACAGATTCTACATACACCCAAAGTACACGGAGCTACATGACCGCGTAGTCGCAGCTGCTTAAGTAAGGAACCAACCAACATTATTATAGGTTACTTCTGAGCACCCCAAGCATATATACCAACCACTCGGCTCTACTGTTATGGGGGCTGGACGTGACTCAGCTCTGTCAGGGGCTATCGTCTTGTTTATTTGTTTAAACGCACTTTATAAGCAAATAAATGTATTTCCGTTCATTTTTCTCTAAACGCATGATTTTTTTCTGCACTATTGAGATGATTTGGAATATTTTGGTGCAAACCGCACCTTTTAACTGCCTCTGGTTTAAGAGCTTGAGTTTTGTGAAGCATACATATTATCGTTTTATATATATGACTAGCGGACCCGTGCGAGAAATGTTGCATGTTCAAAAACCACACTTTCCCCGGCGTCCCTACGGCCAAAATTCGAACTGAACAGCAATGATGTCACGTATTTTCCCACAGCAACAGTATTTGCAAATCGCACACTTATTACAAAAATTGATATTTATGAAATTAGAATGCAATTCGTCACTGCTAATGTCATTTGTGTGCTGAGTCCATTGATTGACAGCTTAGCCGTAACACTCACTGGTTACTCGATATTTATGAAATTATACGATTTTAGTACTCATTCCTTTGATTAACTGTTTCTGAAATCCATCCAAAATGATAAAGAAAAGAGCTCAGAATGTTAAAATGACTTGAAACAGGCATCACAGCGACCTAAATATGAAGTGGACAGGAATTATGGAGCGTATTTTCCTACAGCAACAGTATGTGCAAATCTTACAACTTTTAAAAAGAATTTTTTTAAAGAAATTATAAATATTTATGAAATTAGAGAGCAATTCGTCACTTGTAGTGTATATTTTCTTTCATTTGAATGCTGATTTGCCACGATCGTTCGCTTGTGAGCGCCACAGGAGGAATCTAACTACTTTTATGATGATCATTATACTCCAAATTACACGTATTACCCACAAAGTTAAACAGGGATTAACAATGTGTACTGTCTACATACAAGTGTTAAACAAATAATTACGAAACCACTTTCCGCGGACCTGAAATCGTGAATTTATAGCGTGGGAGAGACAGGTGTTTGAATAGTGCTTTTAGAGCAAATAGTCACTCGAACCTGTTTAGAAACTAAACAACCCTGTCAATAGCAATTGCTATGCTATGCATTGCACCTGACTGCTGAATTAAAACGCTGCCGTGTTGTAATTGGCTGTACTGAAGAGAGGAAGAAGTGAGATACAGTAGTTGATTTATCTAATAGCACAGCAAGTATAACAAAAATATTATCAATTAAAATGCCAAATGTTCCCGTAATATTCTAACTTATTCTCTCCGCGTAGGTAGGTTAATGTTTTCTCGAGCGTATGAGTTGAAAAACAGATAGGCATAGAGTCCCCCCCGCCTTAACCCTTTTACAGTGATATTTTTTACAGCTACAAGCGTGTTGAGTGACTGAATTAATTGATTTTATTTATTTATTTATTTATTTATTTATTTATTTTTCGTATGGCTTTTAGTGCCGGGAGTTTCCGAGGACATGTTCGGCTCGCCAGAGGCTGTAGCTGCTTCCAGCGGACACCCTTAGGGTGAGCTACAAGTTCCGTTCAATTTCAAGTAGTTCCAACTTTCGCTACCAGATATCAATGATACCTAGTGGTGAATGTTGGAACTTCGATAGAGCGTTCTGACGAAATGTAACCTAAGAAATTTAGCTTCACACAAATTTAGTCTGTGGAAGGATCTTTTACAAGCCATAAATCTATGACATGGGACCGCCGGCTTTACTTCCCCTCAGAAGGAAAACATACTGAAGGATTTTTAACGCTCTTAAAAATCCGAGGACTTCGGCCCGGTTTGAACCCGCTATCTTGGGCACAGCAATTCAGCATGCTACCGACTATGCCACCGAAGCTGCTAATGAATTGATAGTTTGTACAGGCAGTTCTGAAAACATGGCTTCACAACTTCACATTCTGGATAAATGTGCTAATAAATTGCTCCACAATGGCCCACGACCGGGAGAGCTGTCGTTAATTCATCTTAGTGGCTTGAGATATCAGTCCTCAGTCCCCTGTACGTGGGTGTTTTTATTAATTGTGTCTGATAACCTGGGTCTTGGTGGTGATTGTAGTAGTTGTACTTGTAAGGGTTGGGGACGGGGTAGGCGTCCGGGGACTTAAATTACTGCAAGACACTATCCCAACATTTGCCTGGAGGAAGTGTGGGAAAATGTGGAGAAACAAGTAGTTCCGTAAAGAACTAAATAGCCTATATTCATATATGCTACTTATGTTAATACCAACATACAACATACAACATTTCAGTTTGATTGCTGTGATAGGCTCGTAGATATTGAGAACAGTTTAAATATTTTGGATGGTCGCCATGTTGGATTTTTATACTTGTGGGCTATATAGTTATGCACTGTAAGATGACGATTACTGCGTAAGTTCATTATTCAAACATTGACTTTGATCGCATGATTAGGACACAAGTCATTAAATCTTAATTTTTAATTTTCGCACAGCCGCCATTTTGAGGTTATGTGAACAATTCAACTAAATTAGATATCAATGCATTAAATGTGTATAGATATTTGCTGTACCATGGTTCACTGCGGTCGGATGGTTAACCACACAAAAGTTCAGGGTGATATCGGTAATAGTTTCCGAGATATAGAATGCCGGTGAAATATTTCCCACAGCCGTCATGTTGTATTGGTGAGACGTAATAAAATTTGAAGGGCTCGGACACGGTTGGAAAAAATATTACTATGTCCTTACCGAGTTTCATTGAAATCGAATCGGCCGTTTAGATTTTATTAGGGGGACACACGTACGCGCACACACACACACACGGACAAATGGTGATCTCATAAGCCTATTTTCAGCCTATTTTCATTTTATGCAAAAAATGGGCTTATGAGATCACCTTTTGGCCGTGCGAATGAGGCGGTCATGGCCTGATATTAGGATCCATCCTTCAGTATACCTTCCTTCGGAGGGGAAGTAAAGCCGGCCGTCCCGCGTCATAGATTTATGGCATGTAAAAGATCCTTTCACAGACTAAACTTGTGTAATGCTAAATTCTTAGGTTAGATTTCGTCGGAACGCTCTATCAAAGTTCCAACGTTCACCACTGGGTATCATTGATATCTGGTGGCGAAATTGAAATTGAAATTGAACGGAACTTTTAGCTCACCCTAATAAGGTGTCCGCTGGAAGCAGCTACAGACTCAGGGGAGCCGAACATGTCCTCGGAAACTCCCGGCACTAAAAGTCATACGATAAATAAAATAAATAAAGATCCATTCCAGCATTTACCTGAAGTGGACGATGAAAACCATGGAAAACCACCTCCTAGAATCGCACACACCACTTCTTAGTTTTGAGTGTGTCGCGTTCCAGCCCTCAGACCAGAATTTAATTTCTTGGTTCAGCCAGGAACCGAACCCGCCTCTCCAAGGCGACAGGTAAGAATGCTAGCCACTACACCACGTGGTGGTCAAACGTTTATCTCCTTTGCTAGCATTTGATACTAGTTTTCGTTCATTATTCGTTGTTGATGAGTTCATAGATAACATATATTGTAGTTCCTTGTACTTGGATGTGTGCCACTGTCATGTCAATTCTAGTATGTGTACTTGTAAACAAGGTAGGATTTGGGTAAGAAGCGGCCGTGGCGTTACGTTATGTTCCATCCTTGCATTTGCCTGGAGTAGAAGTGGGGAAACCACATGAAACCACTTCCAGGATGCCTGAGGTAGGAATCGAACTGGCCTCTTCTCAGTTTTGGTTCACGAGGTTGAGTGTACCCCGTTCCGAACCTCAGACCAGAATTATATTTCTTGACTCCTTAAGTTAAGCTGTATGTTCCCTCTTAAGTACTTACTAACATAGAAATAGTCCTAGCAAGAAAGCAATGTTAGCAGTGGTAACGTTATCCTATGCTTATAATGTATTGTGCTTGTGACGGTGGGTGAGTGGTTATAGTGCTGGACTACCAACCCCAAGCTTGCAGGTTCGCTCCTGGCCGTGGTAAGTGATTTTTGAAAGGTGGAAAAAAATCTCGGCACGCATGTCATACGTTGTTGGCATGTTAAAGAATCCACTTGAATTCAGTTGGCCGTGTTCATAATGGCAAAATTATTCTCGGAATTTTCCTCCTTTCACTACTAGAAAGCGCTAACCTATAATGTCAAGGAGCTTGACTTTCATAGTGCTCCAAGGAACGACAAAATTCGACATGCAAGCTGCCCTCTGGGCACAAATAACAAATCTTGCACCCAGAACCCGAGGCCATACGATATTATTATCATTATTATTATTATTATTAATATTATTATTATTATTATTATGTATTGATCATGGCCAATGTTCGTGGTTCAAAATCAAGTAAGAGAAGACTACTGATGACCACCATACATTCAGTTCTGCTGTATGGAGCGGAAATATGGGCGGATGCCCTGGATAAAGACATTTTTAGGAAGTCACTAGCGCAAGTGCAGAGGCGGGGTGCTTTGCACCTGGCATCTGTATATCGCACGGTCTCTGAAGAAGCAGTTCTTTTTATTGCCGGGAAAATTCCAATTTCTTTTCCTGCGAAAGAACGGAAGTACATTTACTGGAGGAAATCTGAGGTAGGTTTGCAAAATGCAAGACGAACAGCAAGAGTACAAACGTTTCATAATTGGCAGATCAAATGGGAGCAAGGAAACATTAGCAAGTTGACTAAGAGAATGATCCCTCGGGAGCAGGTTTGGACAGAGAGGAATCATGGAAGGTTGGTTATTATCTCACTCAGTTCTTGATTGGCCATGGGTACTTCGGTTCTAGAAGATGGGGAAGGTGGATTCACCAGATTGTATCTACTGTGTTAATGAGCTAGATAATGCTAATCACACCTTCTCTTGTGGACGGTGGGTCCAAAATAGACAGTCTCTTCAAGAGCACAGTAGGTGGAGATTTCTCCTGATAATATTGTTGCGGTAATGCTACAAAATGAAGAAAATTGGAAGCTGGTAGCAAGGTTTGTTGAAAATATCCTCCGAACAAAGAAGACAGATCTGCATCACCATTGAAGATAATTCACTACGGAAGAGTGCCCTTTGGACAAAGAGAAAATGACTCTAACCTGAAGTAATGTGATAAACGGTACCAGGCTAGTGTTCAGAAGTAACGGAGGGGAGGGGGTGTTTTAGTCGGTAGTCTGCCTCTCAGGAGCCCGACATTATGTATCTAAATGAATTTCTTCCCCCCTACAAAAAAAGAAAATAAAATGTATTTTGATTGATTTCTTTCTCTTTTTGTATGACCTTGAGTGCCTGTGTTTTCTACATCCTTGAATGTGGCTTTTGTCTTGCATGTTTCCAGCTTCTGTACTTTATTGCCCCATTCATTCCATTTAGGTGTTTTGTCTATTTTGCAGGCCTATGTATTTTTCTATTTCCCCAGTTTCTTTTAATGCTTCTTGGACTTTTGGGAATGTTTGTTTGATCGATTTAATGAATGAAATCTACAGGGAAATATAGTTGAAGGATAGTTTCGTTCTTGTCTGTATGTTTGAGGTTCTATTTCATATTGTGATTGTGATTTTTCTGTTCCTTTGGTTTCATTATTCTTTAATTTTTATAGATAATTATTATTAACTAGAGCCTCCGTGGCTTAGGCGACAGCACGCCGGCCTCTTACCGCTGGGTCCGTGGTTCAGATCCCGGTCACTCCATGTGAGATTTGTGCTGGACAAAGCGGAGGCAGACAGGTTTTTCTTCGGGTACTCCGGTTTTCCCTGTCACAAATTTAATTCCACTGTAATTGCAGTTCATCTGTCATTCATTTAATCATTGTCTAAGGGGAGTGCGACAGGCTTCAGCAGCCGGCACAGTTCGTATCCTCGCCGCTAGATGGGGGCTTCATTCATTCCATTCCCTGACCCGGTTGGTCGACTGGAAGCAGGCTGTGGATTTTCATTTCATTATTAACTCAAATGTGTTTTTTTTATCTGTCTGACAATATATATTATGACCCTGTAATTGGCGTTCTTGCCGGCCCCGTGGTTTTTGGGTAGCGCACCTGTCTCTCACCCGGAGGCCCCGGGTTCGATTCCCGGCTCCGTCAGGGTTTAAGGAATTTTACAAATTGACGTGAGGGCTGGAACGGGGTGCACTCAGCCTCGTGAGGACAATTGAGTAGCTGTCTGACAGTGAAGCAGCGCTCCGATCACGAAAACCAAGATTAACGGCCGAGGGGACCCGATGCATGCGCTGACCACGCGTCACCCAAATATCTGCAGGCCAAATGGCTGGGCAGCGGTCGTTTGGTAGGCCCAGGCCCTTTACGGGCTGTAGCCAGGGGTTATTATATATTATTATATAATTGACATTATTATTTGCCCTTTGAATAATTTAAAGGGAGATAGAAAATCTTGATATTTCGACGCATAAAACAACATTCACTACATCCTGAAGTGCTTGACAGACACCCTATAGTGTAAGGAACTCATTCATCAGCTTATCTAAGCCACGAGTCTCATCGAGAAGTCCAATTTGATGGGAGAGAGGTATGTAATCTTTAGAGGGTTGGGGGAAGATAAGACAGGATGAGTCTTATAATTTGGACAGAGACATGTCCAAGGAGGGTGGAGAGGAATGCTAGTCACGCCCGCACCCCCAATGAGATGCACCCCCCAGAGATCATTTCCCCGGTTCTATAGCACATATTGGATTACCCTCATCTCCTCCCCCACCTTGTCAGACTTTATCGCTTCATCACATTCTTTCTATACAAGTCATCTGCCAGGAGGGCATCAAGGCTAATAAATAATCCTCCCTTTCGATCAATTCCGAGATATGTCCCAGTATCAGATGTGGTTTCAGTTTATTCCTCAAAATGACTCCTGTATTGATATCTAGTCCTACCAAACATAATTATGTTGGCCCCACCTAGTTTTTGTTGATTCATGTAATGGGTTTGTAACATCGTGGTCATGTAGCTCCGTGCACTTGGGCGTGTGTGTGGAAATTGTTTGATAACCGGTGACGTTGTGATGGCTGAAGTAGTATGTGTATTTGCAATTGAGGCTAAGATTTGGAATGAGGCAGCCGTGGCCATAGGTAAGGAACCATCTCAAGATTTTCTTGGAGTAGGTGTGGGAAACCACGGGAAACCAATTCAAGGGTAGTTGGGTTGGGAATCAAACCCACCTCTTTACAGTTTTAGCCTACTAAACGAAGCTGAGTGTAGCCTGTTCCAACCTTCGGACCAGAATTAAATTTCTTGCCAGGGCCGGAATCGAATTTAGGAACTTTGGATCTTGAGTCACAATACCTACTCCGAAACTACAGAAAGGGGCTCGCCGCGTGCAAAACTACAAGCTCCCTTAATTTCTTCCTCCCCTCATGGGCTCACAACTAGTGGGACGTGGATTGGCGACCACGGGACCCCAGCTGAGTCCGGCATTGCATCCACTTACTTGTGCCGGGCTCCTCACTGTCACCTTTTCTTTCGGCCTCCCTTGATCAACTCTTGTTCTCTTCCGACCGCCACGGTATTAAATAAGATAAAGACACAATTACCAAAATGAAATCCTTTGAATAGAATACGGCTAAAAAAGTAAAATATAAACTTCTGGATGACCAAAAATTCAAAATAAGTGTTGATAAAGATTGGGGTGTCTCCGCCTAGGGAGTCTTTCACTTTCCCGTCTTAATTGGTCCTTCTCTTATCTCTCCTGATCCCTCATTCTTTGATGGGTCAGTCCTCTAGTTTTTCTTTTCCTGACATCTCCTACCTGTTGCTGAAGGCCCTAAAGGAGGCAGGGTGTATGTAGCTCCACCACTTCTGGTGCACCCTGGATATTGCTACACCCTCAAAGGCTCACGGGCGGTTAGTTCGAGATTAAGTAACCCCGAGTGATTCCTGAGCTGTGTCAATTCCCTCCCCCCCCCCCTTTTTCAATTACCTTCGAGGTGGACCCTCTCCTCTTACCCTTTCCTCTCTGCCTTTCATGGCTCTCCTTCCTTCCAAGTCCCTCAATTCTCATTCTTCGAGGGTTGAGGGCATTTCCTTTCCTCCTGTCTTTTATTTTCCTTCTCCTTTTTGTTTGCAATTTCCTCTCCTCGTTTGTAAGGCAGTAGTTAGTTTAAGTTGTAGGTTTCAATTGAACATTTTTACTATTACCCAAACCATTAGGGACCGATAACCTAGATGTTAGGCCCCCTTGAAACAACAATTATCATCATCATCATCATCATCATTCATTCATTCTTTCCTTCCTTCCTTCCTTCCGTCCTTCCAAACTCCACAAACACAATATGTGGTTAAGTATTAGAGAGTGCTGCGAGCCCTAACACTGCTACTCGAAATACCATAAATAAATAAATAAATAAATAAATAAATAAATAAATAAATAAATAAATAAATAAATGTCGAGTCTCGGGGCACCTTTCCCAATCCTAGGCATAGCAGACGGCGATGCCCAGCTCACAGTGCTTGATCCTTGAATGAGTATGCGACGGAAACACAGCATTCGTTCACTCTCAGCGCATGTGCATGGCAGATGGACCGGTATGTTCAGATCCAGCCGATCGGTTACGATAATTGCCGACTGGTAACGATCCCGTGCTGTGAGTGCTGTCAACAATCGTGCACCTACAGAACACGATATAGCCTATTTATTACGTAACTTTTGTTAATAAGTACTTTTAACTTGTGCTCTGTGAATTACTTCCTTGTTGTGTTATATTCATCAAGCTAAGAACGAGCCACTATCGGAACAGTCTTGCCAATTTCAGCAATGCATTCTTATACTAAATCTAGTGGATTTGAGAGATCATTTGGTGACAGAAATTAACCGTAGAACTGCGGACCGTCTTCCAGGAACACGGTGTGATGTTTAAAATAAAGCACGGTGTAAACAAATTGGGGGAAAACCACACTCAGCGCCGGGATTCAAACCATCTATCTCTTGGTTTGCAGTAGTTGTGCACAACAGATGAAGTAGACCTATAGGCTTACGTAGGATTTTATATTGAGACATGATTGTAATTTAGTCCTTATTTTCATCTCGGGCATTTAGTAACCCCGATAGGCAGTGTTGCCAATATAGCGACTTTGTCGCAAGATCTGGCAAAATTCCCGAAAATTTGGCAAGGAAATATTGCGAAGATATCTATGGTGAAGTTGGATTACAATAGGTTAATTAACATCTATTGTAATCGAACTTCACCATAGATATCTACGCAGTTAATCTTCTCAGTCAAAGATCATCATTTGCATCCATACCATAGCTTATATACAATTTTCAATTAAGCAAGGAGTAAATAGGCTACAACAATTTTCCAAACCATGATCTTCTCAGCCAAGGGCCTTATTTCATCTTATGAAAAAAAAAAACACCTCAAGATATTTTAAAAAGAATTTAAATCTATTTATATAATATTTTTTATTATCACCAGATATTTTATGTAGGATAATTTTTAAGAAAATTATTTTATAGTTTCATCCATTTAAAGGACACATTATTATATATCTGTGTTTTGAATATTTCTATGAAAAAAAAATGTTATCAAGTAAAGAGAAAACCCAAGGTAAATATTGATTAACTTTGCTGGTATTTCAAGTAATTTTAATTTATTTTAGAAGAAAACTGCTGAAGAGGCCACACTATGGCCAAAACTGTTATAATACATTCTATTTTCATTATTAAATACATTTTATTGACTAAGATGTATTAAATTTAACAAATACTTATGGTATAGGCTTATAACTTCTGATTATAACGTCAATAAGGTAACCTTATAAATATGATCAATTTCATATCGTTACGTAAGAATCTCTGTGGAGTTCAGTATTATTTACATAGCGATTTCATGAATGTTTTAACTCCCGTTAATGAAAATGATTTTCTAATGATAATATGGGCATCTAGCCACTTTTGTCTACTACATTGATGATATGATACCCCCAAGGGGCTCACATCTAGTGGGACGTAGGTTGGTGACCATGGGACCCCAGCTGTGTCCGGCATTGCTTCCACTTACTTGTGCCGGGCTCCTATCCGTCTTTTTACTTGTCGACCTCTCTTGGTCAACTCTTGTTGCCTTCCGACCCCGAAGGTATTAGGGTATCTGAGGCCTAGGGAGTCTTTCACTTTCCCGCCTTTATTGACCCTTGTCATCTTTCCTGATACCCTCATTCTTTGAAGGATCAGCCTTCTTTTTATCTTCATGTTGTCTCCTGCCATCTGCACAAGGCCCACAAGGAGGCAGGGCGTATGTAGCCACACCTCTTCTGGTGCACCCTGGACAGTGCTACACCCTCAAGGGCTCACGGCTGGTGAGTTTGGGAGTTGGGGACCCCAAGGGATTCCTGAGCTGGGTCCGTTTTGTCCCCTTTTCCCTCTGACCTTGGGGCGAGCCCCTCATTCCTCATTCTTCGAGGGTTGAGGGCATTTCTTTTCTTCCTGTCCTTTATTTGCCTTATCCTTTATTTGTTTATAATTTCTTCTTCTAATATGTAAGTCTGTAGTTAGTATTAGTAATAGCTTTCATTATCATCTCATCTTTCACTATCACCCAAACCATTAGGGGCTGATAACCTAGATGTTAGGCCCTTTAAAACAACAATCATCATCATCATCATCATCATCATGGTATGATACCTCCAGTTTCATTTGACATTGAGCCAGTTGCTAACAATGAGCTGAAGGGGGTATTGGATTGTCAGGGAGACAGTTCGTTCCAATTAGATTTAATTTGTATCTTTTTTCACATGGCGCACTCCACGTAATGCAATCAGTGACAAGCTTTTCTCTTTCCCTTTATTGTCGATGGCTGTGGACGTTGAATGATTTATTTGATTTAGTGATAAATATGCACTGCACACGCGGGACTCTGCAGAGACACGAACCAACTACGAATTGGACCCACGAATATCGTTGTTAACTATGGTAGTAGTACACCAATAGTCCCAACTTAGTTTATATTTCTTCTACTGTATTTTGGAGGTGCAAAGTCACGTCTAGTAGTTTTGATTCAACGTAAAGAGGCGGTCCCATGACTTATAATTATTTTCGCATCTTTATATTATTACTAGCTGAAGTACCCGTGCTTCGCTACGGGTCGTAAAGAAATTAAAATGTGAAGGTGACAGTTAAAACAGGGGATAGGCGAGGTGCTGCGCAGAGGGAGATTAAGGATGGAACATTTTGTCCAACTACACCGCTCTGCCTTGACCGTGTTTTATAGCACACATTTAGGTTTTACTCGCTAACGGTTGGAGATACATTTCGGATAGAAAATGCAATTTTTAACCTCGTACATGCCATCAAAAGTTTGCTATTTCTTAGCGTTCTCTTTTTATTTGAAATGGAAATATGAAAGTTTAAAGCCAAAGGGTAGAGTGACGTCACTAAAATGCTCGCCATCTTTAAAAGTGCAAAGTATTGAAATCAAAAGTAACCTGTATGTTAACCAGGTAAATCTGCTACTTCCATGTAAAATTCATGTAAATCGGACCAGTGGTACTTGCGTGATTGAGTAATACACAGACACACACACACCATCTCATTTTTAGTCTCGCTTCGCTCGCGTCATAGTCGTGTCATATTGTTATTCAATGAAATGCAGGTTTAACCCCATTAACACCCCTTTAGAACCTGAATATCCAAAAATCCCTCCTTAGTAGATGTTTTCGACACACGACAAACATATCCTCAAAATATCACTCTTCTAACATTAATAGTTTTGGTTGGTCGATGAGAGCGAACATCCAAAAATCCTTCCTTAGTGGACGTTTTTCTTCCAGAATTTCACCCCTCCCCATAGGCCCCTTAAATTGGATTTTTGAAAAGACGGTCGAATACCTATTTATTTTATTTATTTATTTATTTATTTATTTATTTATTTATTTATTTATTTTTAAGCTGATTGATTTCCTCCGAGTTTCAAACTCCTAGCCTATGTCGTTTAAGAGATACACGCTCCATTAAGAATCTTTCAACCCCCACTTTTCATCCCTTTCACCTCATAATATACACTATATCGAAAAACCATTAGACATGTGTCAGCTTATTTTTAATGATTAGTATATATGCCAAGTATCAATCCCCAAATGAAACCACTCGTGAGATATTGTTATTCAATGTAATGCACGTTTACCCCCTTAACACCTATTTAGAACCTGAATATTCAAAACTCTTACCTTAGTGGACGTTTTCGACATAAAACGAACATATCCCCAAAATTTCATGTTTCCAACTTCAAGAATTTTGGCTGGGCGATGATGAGTGAGTGAGTCAGGACATTTTCTTTCATTTATATTTGATAATTTCACCCCTCCACATGAACCCCTTAAATTGGATTTATGAAACAAATGGTCGAACACCTATTTACTTATTTAAAGCTGATTTCCCCCTGAGTTTGATGAGTGAGTAAGTGAGTCAATCAGTTAGGACACTTTCTTTCCTGTTTTATCACCCCAGAATTTCACCCCTCTCCAAGGGCCCCTTAAATTGGATTTATGAAAAAACGGTCGAACACATATTTACTTGTATTTTAAGCTGTTTTATCCCGCCGAATTTCAAACTTCTCGCCTATGTCGTTTAAGAGATACACGCTCCGTTAAGAATCCCTCAATCCCCAATTTTCACCCCTTTCACCTCATAATATACACGACATCGATAAACCTTTAGATATATGTCTGATTATTTTTAATGATTAGTTTATATACCGAATATCACATCCCCAAAGAAACAACTCATGAGATATCGTTATTCAATGAAATGCACGTTTACCCCCTTAACATCTCTTTAAAACCCGAATAAATAAAAATCATTCTTTAGTTGACGTTTTGACATACAGCGAACATATTCCCAAAATTTCATTTTTCCAACATTAATAGTTTTCGCTGGGCGCGATGAGTGAGTCAGACAGGGCATTTTCTTTCAATTATTTTTACCAGAATTACACCCCTCCCCATGGGCCCCTTAAATTGGAATGATGAAAAAACGCTTGAACACCTATTAAGTTATTTTTTTAGCTGTCTGTTTCCCCTGAGTTTGATGAGTGAGTTAGTCAGTCAGTCAGGACACTTTCTCTCCTTCCCCCCCCCCCCATAATTTCACCCCACCCCATTGGACCTTTAAATTAATTTATGAAAAAACGGTCGAACACCGATTTACTTAATTTTTTAGCTGATTTTTTTTCGCTGAGTTTCAAATTTCTCGCCTATGTCGTTTAAGAGATAGGCCTACACGCTCCGTTAGGAATCCTTCAACCCCCAATTTTCACCCCTTTCACCTCATAATAATACACCACATCGAAAAACCCTTAGACACATGTCTGCTTATTTTTAATGATTAGTTTATATGCCGAGTAGCACATCCACAGATGAAACCACTCGTGAGATATTGTTATTCAATGAAATGCAGGTTTAACCCCCTTAAGACCCCTTTAGAGCCTGAATATCCAAAAATCCTCCCTTAGTGTACGGTTTTGAGATACAACGAACATATCCCCAGAATGCCATGGTTCCAACTTCAATATTTTTGACTGGGCGATCATGAGTGAATGAGTCAGGACATTTTCTTTCATTTTTTCCTTCAGAATTTCATCCCTCCCGATGAACCCCTTCAATATGATTGATCAAAAAAACTGTCGAACAGCTATTAACTTACTTTAAAGCAGTTCCCCCTCCCCCCTGAGTTTGATGAGTGAGTCAGTCAGTCAATCAGTTAGGACACTTTATTTCCTGTTTCCCCCCACCCCCCCAGAATTTCACCCCTCCCCATGGGCCCCTTAAATTGGATTTATGAAAAAACGGTCAAACACATATTTACTTATTTTTTTTTTGCTGATTTTTTCCGCTGAGTTTCAAACTCCTCGCCTATGTCGTTTAAGAGATACACGCTCCGTTAGGAATCTTTCAATTCTTACTTTTCACCCCTTTCACCTTATAATATACACCACATCGAAAACCCCTCAGAGACGTGTCTTCTTCCTTTTTAATGATGAGTTTATATGTCGTGTATCATATCCCCCAATGAAACCAATCGGGAGATATTGTTATTCAATGGAATGCAGGTTTAACCCCCTTAAGACCCCTTCAGAACCTGAATATCCGAAAATCCTCCCTTAGTAGACGGTTTTGACATACAATGAACATATCCCCAAACTGTCATGTTTCTAACTTCAATAATTTTGGCTGGGCGATGATGAGTGTGTGAGTGAGTGAGTGAGTGAGTCAGGCAGGACATTATCTTTCAATTTTCTTTTTTCAGAATTTCACCCCTCCCCATGAACCCCTTAAATTTGATTTAATAAAAAAACTGTCGAACAGCTATTTACTTACTTTAAAGCAGTTTTTTCCCCCTGAGTTTGATGAGTGAGTGAGTCAGTCAATCAGTTAGGACACTTTCTTCCTGTCCCCCCCCCCCAGAATTTCACCCCTCCGCATGGGCCCCTTAAATTGGATTTATGAATAAACGGTCAAACACATATTTACGTATTTTGTATGCTGATTGTTTTCCGCTGAGTTTCAAACTCCTCACCTATGTCGTTTAAGAGATACACGCTCCGTTAGGAATCCTTCCATCCCCACTTTTCACCCCTTTCACCTCATATTACAAACCACATCGAAAAACCCTCAGACTCGTGTCTTCTTATTTTTAATGATGAGTTTACGTGCCGAGTATCACATCCCCCAATGAAACCAATCGGGAGATATTGAAATTCAATGAAATGCAGGTCAACCCCCTTAACACCCCTTTAGAACCTGAATATCCAAAAATCCTATCTTAGGGGGCATTTGCGGCCCTTTGGGAAGCTGCATACCAAATTTCATTCCAATCCGTCGGTGGTTTCTGAGATTTCGTGATGAATGAATGAGTGAGTGGTATTTCACAAATATATATAGTAGATGATAGTGTCAAGTCTTTGTTATGCTAAACTCGGTTGACAGTGCTGTGTGAGTAGGTGAGTAACTAACGGGATTTCAAGTAAAGATCCTCTTTTTCTATACCGGTAGTGCACAGCAGAACTGGCATCCAGTCGGCCGTGTCTCGACTTTAGCTATGTTGCCATGGAAACTATCTGGCTTGCCATTCCTTCATGAGTATATTTTATGATTTGATTAGCCTGTGCTTGAGTGCAAAAGGGCCGAAATCAGAAGAATGAGAAAGGCTATCGAAAATTCATGTAGCCAGCGGTTCCTTCTGGATCCTAAACTATATGTATGCAAAATTTGGTTGAGATTGGTGGTACGGTGTAGATTTGTATACGGAACAGACCCACATACATACATACATACATACCCACATACAGACTTTCACTTTTATATATAAGATATATAGACTACGTACTGCATTTACTCGAATATAACTTTTTTAGCATATGTAGGCCTATGTAGTTATCTACTGTAATGTAAATAAATAACAAGAGAAACAGTGAATTCTATCCTTTGTGTGTATTTATTTTGTGAGTAGTTTCTGAAAGGGTAAACTCTTGTGGAATATGTACATTTAACTTAGGTTTCGGTGAAAAATTACATTTTCTCTTTTCTGTTGTTTTGGTTTCTCGGCTTATTGAGCAAAAATATTTATCTGTTTCCGAGAGAAGTGTATTTGAGGTATGTCAACTTTGGTAAACATCTACCAATCTTTATTCATCTACCTTGAACAGCCATTTTTTTTTTCGATTCCCGGTCAATGCATGTGAGATTTTCGAAGTGAAATGCCATGTCCTGTGGTTCGGATTCCACGTGAAAAGGAGGTCCCGTGGCTCATGATCTCACGATTAACGGTCACGTTAAACTACAAGCTTCCTTTTTTCTTAAATTTTTAATGCAAATATAGTACATTATCACAGAAATTACAGCACTGATCTACTTGAAATTTTCACAGTATCTTTATGTGCATATGTGCCTTAAACTGACCTAGAGGAATGGCTGCAGTATTTTTATAACTTGAGAAAATAAGCATTGCGTCCAAACCTTTTAAACTTATCAAAGAAACATTGACAAATAAAACGTTTGATGCACTAGAATTATGATTCATGATTCCAATTTTGATTGAAAGCCATGAAATCTTCTTCACTTGTATTAAGTTTCAACCTTTTAACTTCAATACTTGGGTCATAAATGTACCGTTTGCTTAATATTGTGTTTTCAAAAAATAATTAATTCTAATGTTGGTGTCAGTGAATGAAAATGCCGTTTCAGTAATTTAACTGTTTTATCTTATGAAGGTAGATGTTGATACATTTTAATTACAATGATTTAGTAGTTTGTGTGGTAGGATCATATTAAGAAACTGAACTCTCTTGTTGAACTATTCAATTAGCGCCACATTAAATAAATGTTACTTCTTATAATTAGAAAAACAGAGAGATAATAGGAAATCGTTCACGACAGACAATTTTTGGACAAGATAATGGAAGAAACGATAGAGAAATAAATGAGCGGTGGATACAGGCAGAAGCATTCCGGAGGAGTGTGAGAAGCATGTTATGGAGCAAGAATGTCCCTCAGAACAGCAAAAAGATCATATATCGGGCGTACTATGTCCCTATCCTGACGTATGCCTCGGAGACCTGGGTTATGAAAGGAAGGGAGAAGAGGAAAATATAGGCCAGTGAGATAAGGTACTTGAGAAGCTGTATTGGAGCTACAAAGATGGACAGAATAAGAAATGAGAGGACTAGAGAATTAATGAAGGAGGAACCATTACAGGATGGTATAGAGAAATCTAGACTAAGATGGTATGGACATGTAAAACGAATGGAGGACAAGAGGATACCCAGGAGGATTCACGAGACGAAGTGGGAAGGAAAGAGACCGATAGGAAGACCGAGAGACAGGAGGCTGAAGGGGGTTGAAGAAAGCGTGAAGAAGAGAGGAGAAGACTGGACAAGGGTGGAGGCTGAGAGATGGTGGGAAGACAGAAGTCGTTGGAGAGGCTTGTGTTCCAAACAGACCCGGCCAGTGGCTGGAAACTGTGCAAGATGATGATGACTATAGTTAGTATATCTATTGTGCTCTTAACAAATACAAAAAGAAAATAGCAAAATATATTTTGTGGGTTTTATGTTGGTTTTTGGTTATGTTTACTTTTGTGAAATTAGGCTACAAATAAATGTCACTGAAATACAAAGAACAGAATATTGATTGGTGTTACCATTCATAAAAACCACCATAGTGAAATTCACGGCATCTCATCCCCGATGCTGTTGAAACGGGAATCATAAGGGAAGGGCTTCGGAATGAAAGAGCAGCGACTGACAGACAACATTATGACATAGAGAGATCTTGTATGGGACTATATTATACCGTGACCAAGGTTACGAGATCCAATTCCAACAGAGTCAGTTGGTATTTGATGGCACTTAAATGTAAGATCAATGACCGTGGCGTGGCGCTCTATGGAAGTGAAACTTGGACTATTAGTGCAGCAGAAAAGAGGAAGATTGAAGCATTTGAAATGTGGTGTTACAGGAGAATGATGAAGATCAGATGGGTAGATAGCGTTACAAACGAAGAGGTATTAAGACAAGTGGGAGAGGATAAATGTTTCTGGCGACTGCTAATGAAGAGAAGAGATAGGTTGGTAGGACACTACTAAGACACCCAGGAATAGCATGCTTAGTTATGGAAGGAAGGGTCGAGGACAAGAACTGTAGGGGTAGACCAAGGTTAGAATATGTTAAACAGATTGCCTCGGATGTTGGGTGTGGTAGCTATGTAGAGATGAAACGATTAGCTCAGGACAGGGAGGCATGGAGAGCTGCATCAGACCAGTCAAAAGACTGAAGGCTCAAACAACAACAATGACCGTAGATATGCTGACCCATTAATACTTACATTCTAGGACAAAATATCGAAATCCTGGCGTCTAGAAACTACAGCAGTTCCAAGAGAAGTAAAATCAATAACTTTATATCATTACTAACATTAATTAATTAATTATTTAAATAATGCATTTATTTATTATTATATATTAACCTATCCCAGATATTAAGTGCGTCATAAGGATAAGTTTCTTCAACCCATGCCAGTATTCCTTCTATTAAAGGAAGCTTTTCAGTCGGTCAACACAAATTGTGCCCAATACATTAGGCGGGAAACAAGTATTTACATACCCTACAAACTAACACGCTGTATGTACCAATAACTTCTTAATTGGACGGCATGTTTCAAACGTCACGCGTTCATCCTCAGATCCCGCTCACTTAGGCCTAATTAGTGTATGATATTCACGAATTACACTTAAACACAAATATATATACAGGGTGTCTTTTATGTACCTTTGGAGAATCATAGGTCGTGTTGGGGACGGGTATAGAAGTAATTTGAGTTAGGGAACTTGGGGTCGGAGTGGCCTCCTTAACCACTAAATTAACGGTTGATTCAAGCCCTCCACCTTGTAAGTTAGGCAACCGACCCAGCCTCTATTCTTTAACTCTTGGCAAGATTCATTTGACCATGTGGCACTGGCGTAATGGATATCGTTGCGGTGCGAATGTCTGGTAGCCGCGGGTTCGATTCCGGGCTTGGTTAAAATCTTTTTTTAATGTTATATTAGTTGTAAGGTTTTTAAGCTTGATACCTACGGTAAATTAAACCGATTTTCGTGTACTTCGTAGCATTAAATCGTTTCAGTCCGTTATTACGTTTAAATCATGTTGATTTGCAACCCTTATTTTAGGGGTTAAGGAGGCCGCTCTGACCCCAAGTCCCCTATCTCAAATTACTTCTATACCCGTCCCCTACACGACCTATCATTCTCCAAAGGTACATAAAAGACACCCTGTATATATATTCAATGTTTATATAACATACGTTTCTAAAAATTTGTGTAACGTGTCAACTATTTACAGACAGTTTATAACACTTCTGCGGTTGTTGCGTTATTATTATTAATGTGGATTAAGGCTGTAGCCTCTTGTCTATTGAATTGAAATTATGAATAATTTCAGTAAAGTTGTCTGCTATCATGACAAGTATGGCGTCTGTTTTCATGCTTGCTTACTCAAGAACAACCTTACAATTCGACATGTAGAAAGTATGACAGCCTTCAGCTTCTGATAAAAAATAGTTTGGGTCTAAATTCTGTTCATTGACAGAACCCTGCAATTTATCCGGAACCACACCAATAATGGGAATGATAATTGGCACTACCCTGACTTATTTCACGAGCCACTGCGCTGTTTCCTGATCAAAAAAAGGAAGCTTGTAGTTTAACGTGACCGTTAATCTCGCGATCATAAGCCACGGGACCTCCGTTTTACGTGGAATCCGAATCACAGGACATGGCATTTCACATCGAAAATCTCACATGCAGTGACCGGGAATCGAACCCGGTCCGCCTTGGTGAGAGGCATACAGCTTGACCGCTGCGCCACCACGCCCCTGTTTCCTGATCAGTTCTGATGTTTTCACAGATTATTATTAGGACTATTATTAAGAAACAACGAGCCCTAAAAGGCGCATGAGAGAAAAATTAAAATTCGTCTTTCTCAATAAAAGTCCTTTTTGATCCCTCCTAGTTTTTAAACTTCCTCAAGCTTTATTTCAAAGTGGAAGAAACTGACAACGTCTTAAATTGGAGATTTGCTCATCTTGAGAACTTAAAGATGACGGACTCCTCGTACAATTTAGACAGCGTCTGAGGCAAAGTACTGGAATCATCCACTTGCGCTGTGCTGCTTTAAAGGGGCCCATCTTATTGGCCATGGATCTTGATAAGAAAAGGCAGGAAATCAGCAAGCTCTCACAGGGGAAGCGACTGTCTTTGTTTGATCTCGAAGGGGCGTTAAGTTGACACATGTGCTCTAGTCACGTCATACTGCAATTGGCCGAACCTTTGGGGGGTCATATGGTATCATGATATACTGTCGGTAATCCACTTAGCTGTAGGCTAAAGTATTATGCTCTAATGAGTAGAGGCCTATACGATTTCACGTAAAAATGAAACTTTTATAATAATAACCTATTTATTGCAGCCGACGGCCCCTACACAGAATCAGGTATGACTCATAATGATTAAGCCAAAACTTCACATTATATTGCCACCTGCGGTATATCACTCTCTTGGTGCAGTCCAGTATATAGTATCGACTGTGACTTTTAACTCCCAATTTTCACTTCCCCTGTGCACTGATTTGATGGTATTATCTACTATGCGTAATCTATGGTGGGGACTATAAATAGCATAACGCGTCAAGGGCCGACCACAACTTACAAATGTTAGTAAATATAATTTTGTATACCGTGCCATTGATAACTGAAACTCTCTACCTGCTGCAGCCTTAGAGCCATTCCCCAAACATATTTGTGTAAACACTCCAGTTTAATTGTTATTGAATTTCTATATATAATTGTTTACTTGTTATGTATACCGAATTTGCCACCGAGGAACACATCCCCAATTGTAAATATATAAATTAATGAATGAATGATTAAATAAATGCCATGTCTGAGAGTGTAGATCACACACATCCATGATTATCGTAGCATTACTACAGCAGATGTTCGTCCATTTCTTGTCTCCTTTTATATGGAGGTGTTTTAAGAGGTAATTTTTGGAGAAGTGTACGTAAACGATGTCTTCAATGGCATCCATACGTTTCTCCGTATAATGATAATAATAATAATAATAATAATAATAATAATAACAATAATAATAATAATAATAATAATAATAACCATGTTATTTATATTGTACAATTCCTATGTAAGAGCCTCTGGCTCCTTGGAATTAATTGTTCAATAAATGATGATCATGATTATAAATGCAGACCTGATCAGGTTCTGAACAATGATAAAGCCAAGCTCTGATGGGATTCCACTATAATAACTGATCATTCTGTAGAAGCCAACAGGCCAGACCTTGTGATATTCGATGAGGAATGACACAAGGCTACCATCGTGGATTTTGCAGTTCCACACGATGGAAACGTACAGAATACGGTGGCTGAGAAAAGGTGCAAATAACAGCCACCTGCCGCTGAGCTCAGCCACATATGCGGTCTAAAGGAAGTTTTAGTTATCCAAGTTGTTGTCTCAGTGAATGGTTTAGTCACAAATGACTGGGATAATGCAAAGGAGAGCCTTGGCTTGAAGAGGAACCATAAGCAGTTAATGCAAAAACTGCCCTCCTCGGTACTGCAAGCATAGTACGAAAGATCTTATCTCCTCAGTGACTCTGAACATCTTGAGCTCCAGTGCTGTCATCAGTGTCTTTGGCTCGCAAGGAGTCCATCGGTGATGGTTTTGTATTTTTATGTAAATTTCATATATATAATAATAATTATTTCATGCACGTATGTTTGCCGGGTTCAAAAGAATAATCATCATCATCATCATCTCATCATCTTCCTTCCAAGTATTGGGCCAAATGTCCCGTTACGGTCTTGCACTTTCCCTCCATCTTTTCATCGGGCGTCCTATCGATCTATTTCCCCGTGGCTGGTAGCGAAGGATCTCCTTTGGTAATCTTCCAGGTTCCATCCTTTGGGCATGACGCTTCCAGTTCTCTTGGTAGTCACAAATGTATGTAGTTATTGGTTTCACTTTTAGTTCCTTTAGCACATCCTCGTTTCTCTTATGATCCCATTTAGTATAGCCTGCTGTTCGGCGCATAAAGGTCATTTCGCGTGCTGTGAGTCTGGAGATGTCCTGAGATCTTATTGCCCATGCCTCGCTGCCATAGCATAGGGTTGGTCAGGCTAATGTGCCATACAAACGCAAGCGTGTATGCCTATGGACAAGAGATGGCTTCATGACGTGATTGATGATTCCTGTTGTTCTGGTATAATTAGTTATTTTTGCAGTTATGTCTCGTTCTTCTTGAAAAGATGAATAATATCCTAAATACTTGAATTCGTTAACTCTTTCTAAAATTTTACCATCCAGACAAATTTTACTGGGGATAGGGTCCTTACCTTTAAAGGCCATTACTTTAGTCATTTCAGTAGAAATGCACATGCTGAATTTTGATGCCACTTTCTGGAGGTTGAATACTGACCACTGCAGATCATCTTCAGATGCTGCTACCAATGCAACATCATCAGCAAATAGTATAGCGTCTAATTTTTTAGATGCTTGCTGATAGGTATTGAACCATGCCTTTCACACCTCCATTCCTTTATTATAGCATTCATGTAGATTATGAATAGCAATGGAATAATAAGAGATGACAAGCAACACATATCCATTTATATAGAGAAATAAATAAATAATTAATGGAATGGAGCTGCTTGTGGATTGCCAGGGTATGTCTGGAGCCGGCGCTGGATGTGAGAGCGAGGGAATCGACGCTGGCAGGTAGCTAAGAACTTCTGTTATTCAAATAGCTACATCACCAAATGAATATCAAGAAGTGGAAGATATTGACGAAGCAATCCAAATAAATGATGCTCCATCTAATAGTTCGTCTCCCACAAGGAAGAATATTTTTTAGAGGTGAACACGCACAGTAGTTAAAATGGCCCAAATAAATTAATATTGAATAACGGGAAAAAATATAGCCTACTCTACCTCCCTTTCATGCTGAGTTCTCCGGAATATTTACGGAATTACAGCTAACAGAGCAAAATATAATGGATTGAAAGAATTCCTTCACTAGGAATAGGTATCACACTGCCACTTAACTCTAATAACACTAGTCGACAAAAAACAACTTTTTATTTGCTTCTTTTACAAAAATACTAGTCCTTTACTGAATTTGGGTTAGGAAAACCGAATATGATCTTAGAATTCCTTTATTAGCTCTAGTTTTTTAGATACACTACTTGTGATACATGTATAGTAAGAAACAATACTATATTTATATGATATCTGTACACAACATAAGTAACAATTGTTTTATTTCACTCTATGTACAGGCAAATTACGTAAATTACCCAGGGCACAAACTTTTCCTAGAAGGCCAGACCTTTTTGTTGTAATGTGAACACCTATCCCTGCTGACCCATAAGAAGGGAACGAAGGTTATTCACAGACAATAAACAAACTATGGCTGACAATGACTTAGGATACCTGTACTAAGGATTGCCAACCTACAATTTATTTAAATAAAAAAATCCCTAGTATATTTCGAAAGTTCCTCAAATTCTCTAAGATTTAATGAAAGATCGTTATATCACTGAACATAGAGAGCTAACTCAGCATTTTAAATGCCATATTCGTATTTTCCATGCTCGAATAAACTAGAAATTACTCTTTTTGTTTCGGAAGCATTTTCACTGTTGTTTAGTGTAATTATACAAATATTTAACCTGATTTGTCACATTCAATTTTAATCGCTGCAACCACAAGAACAAGAAGGAATAACACTCACCATTGTGAAATCCATGCCTTACCATTAGCATGTAAATATTTACGTTTGGTACCATTCCCTGTAACTTGGCTAGCTTGAATCGGTTGGCCTTCCCCTTAGTTCTCCACCCGCCACTCACTACCCGTGCAGGAGAGGTATTCACACACTTTCTTATGTGCAGCTTATATAATATAATAATAATCAGTGACACGATTCGAAAAAAAAGGATAGCCACGTGACACGAATGAACCCAGGCAGGATATCAAAACGGATATTGACGTACTTTCAAGATAAGAAAACCAAAAGGGCATGGTTTTCGGAAGTTGAGAAAAATCTACGTGAAATGGAAATTTCCCCTAAAGATATCCAGGAGCGTGTTCCACTTCAGGAAACACTACGTACGCACAAATGTTTCCAGGAAAAGCCGAAGCTGAAGACAGGGAAGGCGTGGTCCCAAGAGAGAAAAGAACAACACTGGAGACGAATGCGGGAACACTGAGCGGTAGATAGAGCTCGGAAGAAGAGACAGTTGAACTGACGTGGTCCCTAGTTGGCCGAATCGGAGAAAGAATAATAATAATAATAATAATAATAGACTAATAATAATAATAATAATGTTATTGGTTTTACGTCCCTTTTATATACTGCATATTTTAGAGACGCCGGGGTGTCTAAATTTTGCCTCGAAGGGGATTTTTAACGTGCTAGTAAATCTCCTGACACAGCTCCCTCACATTTGCGAACCCTCAAATGCCAGCTGACTGCGCCAGTGTTCGATCCTTCACCTTCTCAATAGTGATAGGCACTGTAGAGGTCATTCTGACTGGATAAGTGCGCAATTATTGACATCAAAGGCAGAAGGTTAAATCATGACCATCAGACTTTTAAAGGCATTGAGGATTTACAACCCGAGGAAACATATAAGTACCTGGGAACACCATAAATCATGCATATTGGCCTCAACATTTTAAAGCAAGCTTCTTCGTAAAGTGCAGGTAAGGAGTTAGAAACTTTTTGAACACAAAGCTGTTTGACACGAATCCGATTTTGTTCATTAACACCTGGTCCATTCCTGTCCATTCATTTGGTGTAGTGGGGTGATCCAATAGTGACTTGAATGAGGTTAACAGGATCACAAGGAACTTCTCACCAAATTCTGTTTCATTCATATGAATTCGTTTGTAATAATGTTTAATCTCCCTCACAGAGAAGGTGAAAGAAGACTCCTGAACATCTACATGCTTTGTAGGAAACAGGAGAGGAACGAGAAGCATCGTATTTTACCCTCTGGAGACAACCTGATGAAATTGGCATTACACGCTTACGCAGGGTATATTCAACTGAACCTGAGCTGCGTAGAATTAGATTTATCAAACTCCCTGACTCAGGACTACCTGGATACATGGTGCTTGACATAACCCATGTGCATGACAAAAGTCTCCAATTTATTGTTGGATACCAACGTGGACATGGTTTCATTACAGCAATAGCTTTGATAGAGTCACCAACACTATGCCGAGAAACAGAAGGTGTCATATTTGATGGCAAAAATCGAGTAATCAAAGCAACAACGACAAAAAAAAAAAAATATGAAAAAGAAAAGAGAAACATAGCATGGAAACGGATACTACTGATAAATGTAGGAAATACAATGTGACTGGTGAGACTGTCGAGATGGCGGGGTGGCGCAGCGGTTAAGCTGTTTGCTTCTCACCATGGTAGACTGGTTTCGATTCCCGGTCAACAATACATGTGAGATTTTCAAAGAGAAATGCCATATCCTGTGGCTCAGATTCCACGTAAATAAGAGGCCTCGTGGCTCATGATCGTGAGATTAACGGTCACGTAAAACAAAAAGCTTACTTTTATTCTTTAGACTATTGAACATATCATGGCTGGGCGTTTTGCTTTTTGTAAGCTTATTTTAGTACATATAATTAACCAGTAAGATAATTCATAAAGGAATTGTCATCAATATTCAGCTTGCCACTACCAGATTACCACCACATCACAATTAAAATAATCCTTCTGTTCTGGAATCATCGTACCCGATATTATATTGGGACGGACCTATAATTACCAACATAAACGTTAATTATACCAGGTTGGGCAGTGTGCTAATAGAGAAATAGACAATATTATCCTCGGACTCATAACTTCAAGAAAACTGAGCTGAACAAAGGAACAAATACCGAAACTTTGGTCTGGAATTAATACACATCTGGCAGCTTAACAAAAGCGATCATATACCAGCACGTCATCCCAGTATAAGGAGGTTGGTTCGGTTGGTTCCTCAGATTAGGGGCTGCGACAATGCGGCCATGTAGCCCCGTGTACTTTGGGTGTGTGTAGAATCTGTCTGATAACCGGTATTAATTGTGATGGCTGTATTAGTGTGTGTTATCTGTAATGTTTATTCAGGTAAACACTGCAGACGATACATTTCCAGTAGTACCTCCAGTGGAAAGCCTCCGTGACTTAGGCGGCAGCATGCCGGCCTCTCACCGCTGGGTCCGTGGTTCAAATCCCGGTCACTCCATGTGAGATCTGTGCTGGACAAAACGGAGGCAGACAGGGTTTTTCTCCGGGTACTCCGGTTTTCCCTGTCAACATTTCATTCCAGCAACACTCTCCACTATCATTTCATTTAATCTGTCATTCATTTAATCATTGCCCCAGAGGAGTGCGTCAGGCCTCGGCAGCCGGCACAGTCCATATCCTCGCCGCTAGATGGGGGCTTCATTCATTCCATTCATGACCCGGTCGGAGACTGGAAGCAGGCTGTGGATTTTCACCTCCAGTGGAAAGAGTAGTGTAAAAATAATTCTTGAAGAATATTGCAAAGCTGAGAATTCCACAGCAAGTACTGAAGAGGGAAAGAAAGCTTTGTTGCTGCAGACTTGCTATAAGATACGGAAGTTTCTAGAGCACAGATTTCCATCTCAGGGAAGCGAATTGTTTAATCAAACCAGGGTGAAATCCCTTATTGTGTAAAGCATTTCAACTATCTTATTGTAGTAGGTTTGAAATAAATTTAAAAATAATAATAATTATAATGATAAAATCAATATTGACGAACGCAAGATTGAGACATTAAACCACATTAATCAAACCTGAAGCAATATATGACTCGGATTCCTAGATCAATGGAGGCAGATCTCATATTAAATATGTATATATACAAGTTTTTCAGTACATATTTGATGTTTTTCAGTCGGTCAACACGATTGTACCCAAGTGTGATGGTTATTCCCTAATCCTGCCGGGAGCGCAAATCCCTTGTTAACAGTGAACTCTGTTGGTCATTGAAATAACAACTTGTAAAACTCCAGTGCCAAATCCAGACCAGTGCGCATGCGCGAGGTTAGTTGTGGTACCAATCATTTTCTGTAGGAATATCTTTAATGGGGCCTCCAAACCGTGAAGTAAACCGTATGCGATATATATTCCACACCAAAGTATTAAGATTTAATAAATCATAATTGTTTCAGCAAATATGATATAAGTTAACGAATATGTTCACACCAAAGAACGACAACTTGAATATAATTTATTGTAGGAATATCTTAAATGGGGCCTCCAAACCTATAAGTAAACCGTATGCGATATACACTCCACATAGGGCTGTATGTTGGCCGACAGTACCTCGAATGCTTACATTAAATAAGAATACAGCAAAAATATGAAGATTTAATAAATCATAATTGTTTTCAGCAAATATGATATAGTGAATATTTTCACACCAAAGAACGACAACTTGAAGATTATTTATTGTTGGAATACCTTTAATGGGGCCTCCAGACCATGAAGTAAACCGTATGCGATATACATTCCACATAGCTACATGGCCGACAGTACGTCGTGGTACCAATCTCCGCCACCGCGCGCGCTCATTGTTTCCTCTTACACATTTCCGTTCCATTTCCGCCCCTTTTCCTAAATCACTCCCACAAAAATATCCAGAAACCGAGTTGAACATAAAAAAATACATGAGATTAATGAATACACTTGGAGGACCAGTTTCGATCGTCAAGCGATCATCATCAGATCCATTACACTTAGACTATTAAATCTATGTCTAAAATTGTGCGTGAAAGTATTTACAATATGTAAACTTATTTAGTTGGAGCATTATTTCAACTAGCCGGCCCCATGGTGTAGGGGTAGCGCGCCTGCCTCTCACCCGGAGGCCCCGGGTTCAATTCCCGGCTCCGTCAGGAGTTTTAGAAACTGACGTGAGAGCTGGAACGGGGTGCACTCAGCCTCGTGAGGACAATTGAGTAGCTGTCTGACAGTGAGGCAGCGCCCCGATCACGAAAACCAAGATTAACGGCCGAGGGGACCTATGCGCTGATCACGCGTCACCTCAATATCTGCAGGCCAAATGGCTGGATAGCGGTCGCTTGGTAGGTCTAGGCCCTCATGGGCTGTAGTGCCAGGGGTTATTTTATTTATTATTATTATTTCAACTAATACTGCAACTAAATAAGTGTACATAGCCTATTGTAAATACTTTCACCCACACTTTTAGACTTACAAGGGAAGTCTCTGAACCGGGGAATCGCGGATCCTGCTGAAACTTAGCAAATATGTTGCTTGAGCCCAACTAGGCAGAACCATGAAGAAAAATCTTTCGGAAATTAACTCCTGCCCTCCGTAGACGGCAATAAGTACAACAATTTTGAACTGTGCGCGCTGGTCAAGCGCGGGAGTGGCTCACGTCTGATTGGTGGCTCAAAAGGTAATGCTCCAAACGACTGCCCTCCCGTACTCGCGCTCACAACCTGCGCTGCGGCGTGGACATTAATGCTGCATCTTTACAATATATTGCACGTCGTGCTTTATTATTAATAATCATGCAATGTAAGGTATCACAAATACATATCTTTACAACACAACACAGAGTAAACTGAACCAATAGTCAAACAAGTGAGTAAGTGACCAAGCTACTTCACATAGTTCTGACAACAGTGATGTTCGTGCTAATAATGTTGGAAACACAAACTGGTCTTACACCATCCACACCGTATGAAACACGGGCGAGTGCAAGTACTACATTGTATTGCACTGATATGGAAACAATATGGCACAGGGTGTTCAAACCCACCGGGATTGTCGGACAGGTACTGACTTCGGTACCATGCGTATTGCCACATTGAAGTAAAATGAGGGGACGACAATTGGTGATGTCAGAGACTGCATTTTCAAGATTGTATTTCTCTGGGCCAAATTGATGTCAAAATTCAATAACCGAACGGTGTTCGAAAATCTACGTATACATCCTTATCAGCCGTATACATCCAATGGTTGACAATAGGCTGTGGCTCCAGGAGGTATCATCATCAGTCGTATGCGCTCTTCACTTTCTAACGATTTATGTCCAGAAAAGGAATCCAGAAGGAGTGCCACATTGCCGGACGGTACATGCTGTTTGAAAACATTGTGAAACCAATCCTTCAATTGTGCGGATCCCATTTTGTCAGATTTTGTAGGAACAACGTAAATATTGTCATGTGCAAACATAGTTTCTTTCACCCTTTTTCCAAACACACCTTTTGGTTCTTTCAGAGTTATGAAGAGAGGTCCTAGTAGCTTGCCGGCTGCTGTTATTGTTGGCATTATTGTATAACTGAGCGTTGTGGCCCCCACTGATTGCACTTTGGAGCAAACCGTTTTCGAGCCTTTTATAGCCAGTGTCCTACCCGAACACATCTCCAAATTGAACCCACTTTGATCACTATTACATACGTTCCCAGGGCCGAGAGAATCAAGAACCGATGTAACCTCTTCTACGAATGTTTCTGCTGCTGACATAATGTCCATTTCTCGATGGGCAGTCTTTGATGTCGTCTCAGTTGTTATTTTTCGCGAAATGATATAGCGATCCTTAAAGTGCTGCACCCAGGAATGGCTGGCTTTAAACCCCGTACATTTTATGTCCTGTGCATCTAGCATAGCCCATTGCTGAATTGTCACGTCATGTATAACTTCATTATTCTGATGGGCAATGTCAAATTGGACTTTTACGACACATGTTATTCTCCTCAATTTGTCGCGGCGGGTGCCTCCCCTTTTCACTTGCTCTGCCCACAAATATAAAACTTTCTTGCTTTTTAAACGGTGAAACTTACTTTTTACCGACGAAAATGAAAGCGGGCGCCTCTTACCGCTTTTCCAATAATCAACAGCATTTTGTTTGTATTCCGTACCTACAGCTTCATCTGACACTTTCCTGAGTGAACTATCGGTGGCAGTCCATATATTATCTTCATCAGAGTTGTTGGTGTTACTGGTGTTACTGTCATCCGGTAGCTCATGTGTGGCGACAGTAAGAGTAGAATAGGAGTCCACGTTCATAGTGCTGTTCTCTATACAACCAGTTATGATACCTGTAAATATCAATAAGCACAACAAATAAACGCACTTGTTACAAGAGACGAACGCCAGAAAGTCAGATAGGCACAAAACCATCAATAGCCTATAGCCTATAGCCTACCATCCAACTGTCCGTTGAATGCTGAGAGGCCTTTCCATACATTTTCCATATTTTTCCTCCAGACAACATATAACTTTTGCAATGTTAATATTCATCATGCAATGCATGGGACACTCTCCGTATACGGATATAAGCGTATGCCGGGTCTGCCGCCTCTCATTCGGTGACAGTACGCCGTAGGCCGGGAAGCAACCTCTGACGCAGCCAATGAAGCTCACGCCGCTGGCGCGCCAATTTAAACGTGTAAATCTTAATTTTTCTTCTAGTACAAGGGGAAGTTAATTTCCGAAAGATTTCTCTTCACGGTTCTGCCTATTTGGGCTCACGCAACGTATCTGCAAAGTTACAGCAGGATCTGCGATTCCCCGGTTCAGAGACTTCCCTTGTTAGATTTAATAGCCTAAGTGTAATGGATCTGATGATGATCACTTGACAGTCGAAACTATCCATCCGAGTGAACTATTAATATCATATAATTATTTCTGGATCAGTGAATAAGCCTTCATAATTGAGTACAATCTTGTTGACCGACTGAGAAACTTCAAATTTCGATTACTAAGTCAACACTGAAAATGGCTTCAAACTCCATAAAGTTTTTCACACTCTCTTCAGGAGAAAGCTGGGATAGTCCGTTATTTCATGCCCCGAGGCACCTACCCCATCCCTGTCCCCAATACAGTTACACACACTACTACAGCCATCACACAAATCCAGGTTATCAGATAAATTCAACATTCACCCGATTACACGGGGCTGATGACCAAGATGGCCCAAGCCATTGAGATGAATTTACAATACTTAACTCCAACGAGATTCAATTCCGCAACTCTGATCACACAGTCAGCCAAGATTAAGCTTTCTTGCCAGCGACATTGCATGCTCAGTTGTTCTTCCGTTTTGATGAAATAAGGCTGTGAGTTTGAATTTATATGAATTATTATTGGAGCTCTGTGATTCCGAGCAGAAACACTCTGGTATTCATTGAAATCTTGCCTTGGGAAGGAAAAGAGAAAAAAGAAGAGATATTTGGGACAAGTCATACATAGAGAGATAAGCCCGGCTCTGAGACAGGATATCTGTGAAGTCCTGTAGTGGCTTCTTCCATTGTTCGGAGGACGTACACTGCATTGCAATAACTCGCTCCGATGCATTCATATATGTTTCGAGGAGGGGCTCATTGCTAAAGAAGATTCGGAGATACAGTTGGAGAATACTCAATAATGAGTTGGAAGACAAAGTACACATATTTCGTTCCCAGGAAGATAACAATGTATATGAAACGCACTCAGATAAACAGAGACAACGTAAGTGGATGAACACGGTAGAAAGAGTATACGTACTTGAAGTTAAAGTGGATACGTCAGGGGACAGGAGAAACGAATAGCAAATGTAGGAGGTTTGGGCTCGAGTTCCGATAGTGATTTTACTCCATAGAAATAAGTTATGTTCCACTTTCAACATAATAACGTAGGGTTTCTGACAATATTCCTGTAATTTTTTGTGGTGTCTCTGCTAATGTATGTGAACTTATGTTTGTAAATGGAGCTTCTTTGGTGGACCTCATGACTACGGGTTGCAGTAAAAATCCGATTTTTGAACGTCAGGAATGATCGATGGTACTTTGAATTATACTATGTCAGCTCGTTGAAAACATTTCACCTCATATTATTTGGTGACTGATAGAAAATGTAATCGCAGTTGCAGGTCGCCCACTTAAGAGTTCCGGCTTTCTCAGCTTGATGGAATTGCCAAATGAACGTTGACATGGTAAATGAATCACCTTGATGGAACCACCTCTAAAGATCTTCACAAGGGAGCCGAGGCCAAACTATTATTATCATTACTCTTATGTGGTCAACTATGGACTTTGTAAATAACTTAATTATTTCATTTTTTGTGGCCAATAATAATTCTTCATTGTCTTTCTTGCAGATTCTCTCTGTTCATCTGTCGAATGATTTCTTATTGGTCGTTGTTTGTTGCTAATATTATTATTACGATTATTATTTTATTAGGCATATTACTGGTGAAAGAATTATGTAAATTCTTGACAGAGCCGGCAATTGAAACCAGGTCCTTTGAGACGTAGCGTGAATCTCCACATCCAAACCAGGTCTTCTAAATAGGCGGCCGGCCATCGGGCCCACGATTTAAGAATTAGGAGGTGGATAATCTACCCTTGATCCATCGAAAAATGTAGTCAGTACATAAGTATATTGATATCTTCAAATCTAGAGACGAGAGAGGTGTTGACAAATGATTATTTCCCTCTAACTTCTTCCCTTCTTCTCGTGATCGTGATGTTAATTAAGGTTTGATCCTGGATAACATTCATAATTTTTTTAAAGTAGTGTTCATTGCCCTTAAGGTAAATTCAATTGAAAAGAGGGGCCTTAGATCAAAGTAAGTGGAGTTCAGTTAAGATTGGTCTGAGTACGCAGTTGGTTAATAGTTGGTTTCCAAATTCAAAGATTGCGTGTTCAACCGTGTTCTGAAGATACTATGGTGAACGTGAACCTCCCGATCTCACGGAAACTTTGCATACATACTGGTTCGATCAGAAAGGAAACATACCTGGTTGTGTTTCTCTCCCGAGTTTGTTTGGGAAATTCCTAAGGGAGATGAAATTCTTCGAGGTACTCTAAGTCCGTTCAAGCGCAAGAGGGGAATAGGACAGGTAGGAGAAGCAGCAACTCGAATTCAGTGTACATGGACAGTGCACTGCTGCACTCACATAGCAATTGGCACTGACTGCAGCTCTGCTCACCGGTCGGCTTGCCTGCACAGAATGAATCCAATGGCATCCCACCACTCCACTTGGACCTGCGTCGCCTGGCCGATGCCAGGTGGTATCGACTTTTCGACTGAAATCGTTACTGCTCGGCTTCCTTTGATCATAAATAAATTATTTTCTACAGAAATAATCCTCGAGATATCCTTTACATAATGGTGAAAACCGCATCAAAATCCATTCAGTGGTTCTCGAGTTTACCCGTAACATCCAAGAATCGGGGACTTTGTTTTATACTAAGTAGAGATTTATCGTATGGCTTTTAGTGCCGGGAGTGTCCGAGAACATGTTCGGCTCGCCTGAGTCTTTAGCTACTTCCAGCGGACACCCTTAGAGTGAGCTACAAGTTCCGTTCAATTTCAAGTAGTTCCAACTTTCACCACCAGATATCAATGATACCGACGAAATCTAACCTAACAATTTAGCTTCACACAAGTTTAGTCTGTAGAAGGATCTTTTTCATGCCATAAATCTATGACATGGGACCGCCGGCTTTACTTCCCCTCCGAAGGAAGGCATACTGAAGGATTTTTAACGCTCATAAAAAATCCGACGACTTCGGCCGGGTTTGAACCCGCTATCTTGGGCACAGCAATTCAGCATGCTACCAACTACGCCACCGAAATGGGTATTCTAAGGCCCAAAGGTTCCCCTCAAGCTTCACCACTGTTATTCTTAGTTAACGACAAGGATCTCAGCGGGTGAAACATTACGCCCAGAATATTGAAAGCCGGTAATGAAAAATAAATAAATTATGCAGACGACATACGGTCTTGATATAGAAAATAAAAAAGAAAGGGCAGCCTCCCCTGATTATTAAATCGTGGTTGAAGAGACGCTTACGTGACACGAATATAAAATTACAGCCGTGAGAATCAGCAGTGAATAATTATAGTGCCTATTTTTTGTCTGTGTTAATATGATAAGGCTTTCACAGAGCGTTATTAACGACGCTTGCATGAACACGAAGCTAAGTAAAAACAGCCATTCATTTTGTGCTAGATGAGCTTGAAAATACTGGCTGGAAGTGTATACAGTAATGCACGTTATGTGTGTAAAAGTGGAGAAGCTAATTCGCAGCAGTGTTGTGTGGTTTTACACAATTTATAATGTTTTATAACAAGTAATTCCGTCACGAATTAAATAGCCCATTTTCATATATCTTACTTATATTAATAGCCACTATCAACATACAAAATTTCAGTTTGATTGCTGTGTTAGATCCGTAGATATAGAGAACCATCTAAATATTTCGTATGGTTGCATTTGTAGGAGTCATATACAATTATGTAGGCCATAGAGTTATGTACTCTACATGAACATTATTGCGTAAGTGTATTATTCAACTTCAATTGCATCATTAGGACACAAGATATCAAAACGAGATTTTGAAATTTCTCACAACTGCCATCTTGTGGTTATGAAAACAATTGAAATAGGCCTATATTAGATGTCAGTGGATTAAAATGTGTATAAGCAACTACAGTACCAAGTTTCACTGCACTCGGATGGTTAAATTGCGAGAAACGTCCATTTAAATGTTTGAATTTCGCATCGCCGCCATGTTGGATTTGTCCTCAGTAGGTTATTGAAAGTTCCATCCGTGAACATATGTTCATAGCCTCTATCAAAATACAAAATTTCATTTTGATTGCTGTCATAGAATAATAGATATTGAGAAACGTCTAAATATTTCTGAAGGATGTTGGATTTTTATATATGTAGGCCATAGAGTTACATACTATTAGATGATGATTATTTCGTAGGTTCATTATTCAAACGTTGACTTCGATCGCATGATTAGGACATAAAAAATTGAAACTTAATTTTAAAATTTCGCTCTGGATAAGTAAACAATTGAACTAAATTAGATGTCAGTACATTACAATGTGTATAAACATTTGCTGTACCATCTTTCACTGCACTCGGAAGGTTAAATCGTGAGAAAAGTCTATTTAAATGTTCCAGCTTCAATTGTCTGTCATGTTCGTTTTGTACTTAAATGGTTTTTGAAAGTCACATAGGTGAACATTTAGTAGTGCCTTTATCACCGTTCAAAAATTCAGGGTGATGTCAGTAATTGTTTCGGAGATATAGAATGCCAGTAAAATATTTTACACAGCCGCCATGTTGGATTGGTGAGACGTGATAAAATTTGTAGGGCACGGTCGGCGTCGGACAAAATAGTACTATGACCTTACCGAGTTTCATTGAAATCGCTCCAGCGGTTTATATTTCATTACGAGGACACACACACACACACAAATACGCACACACACGCACATACACACACATACACATACACCCGGACAAAGGGTGATGTCTTTTCATCAATGAAAATAGGCTAAAAATGCAGAGGGCCTAATGGCCAATTGTGTGACAATTTTTTGAGCTCATTCATCTGTTAGTTGAGCATCCAAATACCATCTCTATAAATAAAGTACGATTTCGGTGGCGTAGTCGGTAGCATGCTTAACTGCTATGCCCAAGATCACGGGTTCAAACCCGGTCGAAGTCATTGTATTTTTAAGAGCGTTAAAATCTTTCAGTATGCCTTCCTTCGGAGGAGAAGTAAGGCCGGTGGGCCCATATCATAGATTTATGGCCTGTAATTCACCCACCACTACAATTGGAAGCGTGCAGCTAAATATGTAGGCTATTTGGTTAGAAACGCTCTATCAAGTTCCAACGTTCGTCGCGCCAGGTGTCAGTGACAGTGGTATCTATGGTACCGTAGGTAAAGTTGGATCTACTTGAAATTAAAATTGTTGGGGAGCCTGCGGGCGTTCAATGAAAATACCTGCTTTGGCCTTTGGCTGCAATTCAAATATAATAATAACAATAATAATAATAATAATAAATACAGTAAGCATTCTCTGTGGTGTTTGAAGCCATTTTCATTGTTGCCTTAGTAATCGAAATTTGATGTTCAGTCGGTCAACACGATTGTACCCAATTTTAATAGGTGCTTCCCTAATCTTGAAAAGAAATTACATGAGATTAACAAATACACTTGGATGACTAGTTTCGATCGTCAAGTGATCATCATCAGATCCATTACACTTTGTCCATTACATCTACTGTATGTCTGTGATGATATTTACAATACATACACTTATTTAATTGCAGTAGACTAGTAGTTAAGCGAGCGCACCTAGTCAAGATTTGTTAGTTAACTTTATATGTGATATATTTTGTTAAATCTTAACCCCGCTCCAGCCCTCAGACCAGAATTAAATTTCTTGGCAGGGCCGGTAATCAAACCCGGGCCTCCGTGGTGACAGCCAAGAGTGCTAGCCGGTATGCAACAAGGTAGGGTCTTTGAAAATAAATTCTTCTTCCAGTGGCAATTAAAGCAAAAAGAAATAAACCTATACCAAGTACGTTGTATGGCAACTGTGGGCCTCTCAGGTACAGTAGATTATTTATTGTTGTTTTAAGGGGTGGGACTGTGAGGTTGTCTGTCCCTGCGCAGTAGATACGTGAGAAGGATTATTACTGACCAAACGTGGACAGGATCACAGCTGAGACACGATTGGCTGGCGAAGTGGGAGCTGTATGATGCATAGTTGGAGGGAGGGTGGGGATAGATATCCTGTCAAGGTAATTAACTTTGGCGGGCATTTACATTTGTATGCATATCTATAAGGTGCATTGTTTCCCTTTTAGGGTTAAAAATTAATATTTGCTACATTGCAACCCTGAAATATAGGAAATCCAGAACAATTCACGAAGTGTTACCAATCTTGTGCCTGATTATGGTGTGTTGTGTCGTCTCCAAAGCGTACAAATCACTTAATTTTTTTATTTTTATTTATTAAGGGAAATGCGCATAAACATGCATAGTAGTACATACATAAATGGAATTGTCAATTTGAATTACTGTATTCCTTTAAGGATTTCAATCGCTTTTGGCATGCCAGTATATGGTACCTGTCACAAAACGCATCACATAGTGTGCAAACCCAGTCATCATCAGGGGTGTGATATTGTATCTTCCTGCAAATCTTGTGATGGTAGCCATGGACAGCTAAGCTTGCTAGCAGGTGTCTTAGTTCTTGATTCGGTTTAATCCATCCTCTGTCGATCATTGCTTCTGTGCTATAGAACTCTGGCCATATGTCTTCTTGCTTTTCCTTCCTCTCTGCCTTAACGTGGACCCATTGTGGAGTCGATGGAAGGGCAATTTTCAATCTTAGGTTTTCCAGAAGGGAAGATTCTCTGGCTAGTGTATATGCAAGTCGGGAGGGCGCGTATTTTCAGATTCCGAGGCTTGCCTTCAGAAATCTCTCTTTTATTTTAGCTTATCCCAGATTAACTCCAGTCCATAGGTGAGTATTGGGATTATTTTCGCTTCAAACAGGAATAAAGCAGTTTCAAGTGACAGCGCAGTGACGTTCTTGATGGTATATATGGCTCTAATTGCTGCTGATGTTCTGTCTTGATTGTGTATTCTGAAGGATCTCGCAGATTATTGCAGTGTGATTCCTAGGTGAAAATCCACAGCCTGCTTCCAGTCTCCGACCGGGTCAGGAATGGAATGAATGAAGCCCCCACCTAGCGGCGAGGATATGAACTGTGCCGGCTGCCGAGGCCTGACGCACTCCCCTGGGGCAATGATTAAATGAATGACAGATGAAATGAAATGATAGTGGAGAGTGTTGCTGGAATGAAATTTTGACAGGGAAAACCGGAGTACCCGGAGAAAAACCTGTCTGCCTCCGTTTTGTCCAGCACAGATCTCACATGGACTGACCGGGATTTGAACCACGGACCCAGCGGTGAGAGGCCGGCGTGCTGCCGCCTAAGCCACGGAGGCTTTGTGATTCCTAGGTACTTGAAGAAATTCACCATTTGTAATGGCTCACCTTTGTAGGTTAATGTGTGCTTTGGCCTGAGTTTCCCTCCTTTTCTGAAGGTCATTTCGACAGTTTTCGTCCTATTGATTGAAAAGTGATTTATATCCGCCCATTTTGTCAGGGCATCTAGAGCATGTTACAAGTCTTGCAAGTTCTGGGAGAAAAGCGCTATATCGTCTGCGTACATGAGTACAGTTGTTTCTTTAAAGTGCTGTCGGATTATTTCGACAATGTCGGAGGTTGCTACGTTGAAGAGTAAAGGACTGATGTGGTCCCCCTGAAGTATTCCATTTGTCTGTCTGATTTTTCTAGAGTTGGACACTGAGTCATTGATAAATCACTTCATTTTGTAATGAGGGTATTAAAGGTCATTAGTTCCAGGATATTTGACCTGGTGAGGCCACCCTTGGCATACGGCTCAGTGATTTGGGACCCATATCAAGTAGGGCTCATCAATGAGTTGGGGATGGTACAAAGGAAGGCTGCTAGGTTTGTGCTCAACTATTTTAATCCTAGAAGTAGTGTAACTTGAATGATAGAAAAACTACTGTAGGATGGGACCTCACGAAGATAGAAGGACGAAATTCAGACTATACGCTATCTTTAAAGGCTCGTTCTCACGATGGCACTGATGTCACGACATTGCTGTCAAGACATGAAATGTCGCAGCAGTGTCATTGTCGGAACAGTTTTTGATGCCACCGTCACAGTGCTGTGGCAGTGGTGTCGCATATTCAAAAGTTTTGATATGCGACATCGCGGCATCATCGCTGTCGTGACACTAACGTGAATCTACACGCAATGTCGTCTTGAGAACAGGTTCGTGTCAGTCGTGTCGTGACATTGCACCACTCGACCGCGTGTATTATGTGTAATTATATTATGCTGCTTTTGATATTCTTCAGTTTCTGGAACACTATCAGCAATATCCCTTTCTTAAGAGTTCCTCAAACATATTCTCGTCGATTCCTAGAAAATTGCTCAATGACCGAGAATCTTCCAATGCCAATTCTCTCAGTAACGTTTCAGATACACCTAGTTTTACTCTGCGTAGCATCCATTTTCTCACCCACACTTCTTTCTCCTTCTTCTTACATGTTCTCTCCTCCAGAGCTATCAATTCTCCGACAACACTGGCAAAGGCACAAACAACGTCCACCATGTTGCACGAATATGCTACGAAAGCCCAAACTTCTGAACCTATCATGTGAACAGGTAACTGCCATGGCAGCGAATGCCGTGACATTTCATGACAGCAATGTCGTGACATCAGTGCCATCGTGAGAACGAGCCTTAACACTTAACACTAGTCGGCAAACGTAGGGAGAACGATTCAAACGTCTGGGAAATCCCACCTACCTGAGCAGGGAAGATCATCCGCATAAAGTTTGGGGACGACCACAGCGTACAAATTATGGGAAATATTATTTCTTTAATCATGGTATTGATAATTGGAACTCATTACCTGCCACAGTCTTAGAGCCTATCCCCAAACATATTGATGTGTTAAAGAGAAGACTGAAGTTTTTAGAAAATACTGCGATCTACAGTAATTAAAGTAAGTTATTATAGTTCCCAAATTGCGACTAGCCTACCTTAAGTGTGTTTACCCTTGATTCACTATCAGGAAACATGTTACGTATATTCCTACCCTGAGTCCCATGGACTCACTTTTTTAAATCTCAAAATTAAGAAAAACAAGTAGTTCCGTGAAGAACTATACAGCCTATTTTCATATATCCTGCTCATGTTAATTGCCTCTATAAACATACAAAATTTCAGTTTAATTGCTGTAACAGATTCGTAGATATTGAGAACCGTCTAAATATTTCAGATGGTCGCCAGGTTGGATTTTTATTTTTGTACTATTACATTAAGATTATTGTGTTCGTGTGGTATTCAAAATTCAATCGCATGATTAGAACACAGAAGTAAAAACGAGATTTTAAAATTACGCACAGCAGACATCTTGTGATTATGCAAACAATTGAAATAAATTAGATGCCAGTGAATCAACATTTGTATAAGAATTTAACGTGCAACGTTTCACGGCACTCGGATAGTTAATTCGCGAGAAACGTCCATTTAAATATTTATACTTCGCGTCGCCGCCATGTTGGATTTGTGCTCACCAGGTTGCTGAAAGTCCTATAGGTGAACATATGTTCATAGTCTCTATGAACATTTAAAAAAAATCAGTTTGGTTGCTGTAAAAGATTCATAGATATTGAGAACCGTCTAAATATTTTGGAAGCTCGCCATTTAGGATTGTTATATGTATAGGCCATAGAGTTATGTACCATTCAAGGACAATTATTGCCTAGCTTCATTATTCAAACTTTCACTTCGATCGCATGATTACGCCACAAGAATAAAAACTTAATTTTAAAATTTCGCACAGCCGCCATCTTGAGGTTATGTAAACAATTGAATTAAATTAGATGGCAGTGCATTACAATCTGCAAAATCATTTACTGTACCACATTTCACTGCGCTCAGAGAGTTAAATCACAAGAAAAGTCTATTAAAATATTTCAAATTCGCTTGGTCGCCATGTTCGTTTTGTACTTTACAGGTTTATGAAATATACATAGGTAAACTTGCATCAGTACCCTTTATCACCGTACAAAATTGCATGATGATATCTGTAATAGTTTCGGAGATATAGAATGTCAGTGAAATATTTCGCACAGCCGCCATTTTGAGGTTATGTAAACAATTGAACTAAATTAGACTTCATTGCATTACAATGTGTATAAACATTTGCAGTACCAAGTTTCATTACGTTTGGATAGTTAAATCGCGAGAAATGTCTATTTAAAAGTCTCAATTTCGCTTGACCGCCATGTTGGTTTGATAGTCACCAGGTTTTTGAAAGTCTCATAGGTGAACTTCTAGTAGTGCCCTTTATCACCGCACACAATTTCAGGGCGATATCGGTAATAGTTTCGGAGATTTTGAATGCTAGTGAAATATTTCACACAGCCGCCATGTTGGATTGGTGAGACGTAACAAAATTTGAAGGGCACGGTCGAGGTCGCCGGAAATAGTGCTATGAACTTACCGAGTTTCATTGAAATCGCTCCAGTAGTTTAGATTTTATTAGGGGGACACATACACACACGTCACACACACACACACACACACACACACGCACGCACACACACACGGACAAAAGGTGATCTCATAAGCCTATTTTTTCAAAATTGAAAATAGGCTAAAAATAAAATGCACTTGACTTGATATAGAAATTTAATGTTAATACACTTAATTACTAATGCAGTAAATTAGAAATAATTACAAATAATGGGATATTCTCACAATGATCTCAATAAACATCAAATAATCGCATTTTTTCAAAATGATAAAAAAGTCAGAAACTATATAATTCACAAATGTCATCAGCATCATTTTAAAACGACAATTACTGTTGTAATCAACACACAAAAAATATCACATGTATTGTATGACAGTAAAGATCCAGCAAGGTTGAACTACTTCTCTGTTACACAGGATCTGCATATCTTCTTCGAACATTTTTTTACTTTGGTTTCCTTCGTCTTGGAATAGTTATTAACAAGAAATGAACATCTGCCTGAATAAATGCTATACAGATAAAATTAATTATTTAACTTGTTTACAGTACATGTTTCGGGGATTAATTATATTTTATCCCCTTCATCAGCTGTTGAAAAAAAACAAAAAACAAAGCGTAGCACAGTAATAAGATACGTATTTAAAACCTAATATGGTGCACCATAAAATTTAGGGTATAAGAATAGAATAAAATGAAGAGAAACAGATGGTGACGGCGATCAGCTGCTCATGACAAATAGTAGTTCCTTGAAATGGTAGATATGTAACACCAATACTTCACCAATCCGTGTAGCTCTATAACCAATGAAGAACCTGTATGCTTAAAGATCCAAATATAGCCTTTTCAAAACAAAGCGGCGTTAAGAAACCCGACGTGATGGAAAGTGATCATAGGTTAGTTTAAAGCATATGGTGTCTGAAAGAAAGCAATGGAAAAACATATAAAATTAAACCAGTGACAAAGATGAAAAATATATAAAAATCATTATGCAAATCTAATTTAAACGACATTGAAAGAATATAAATCAAATACATATGATAAACTTACATGTGGTTAGGACAACGTTATCCTCTTGGAGCCATGAATTTACAACAGACACTACATCAGGATCAGTGATACTTACTGAAGAACATCCAGCATGATTATGATCCATACTGAAATATAAAATAAGCATATATACTGTAAGCTCATGAATAGAAGTTGTAACACAAATATCTACCAAGAGTCTCCGGGACTCATTGGAGCACTTTTGCTCACTTTCCAGTCACCGCTTGCACACGTCCGTTCCGCTACACATTCAACACTTAACTGAAGGAAGGTATACAGTAGCGGGAAAATTGGCGCAAAATCACGAGATGCACAAAGATTGAAAAAATGAATGTGAGTCCCGGGGACTCAGGTAGTGAATTAAGGGTTTATTATTGTTGGAAATTTTCTGCAAGTGTATAATTTGTCACCGGGCAATAACCCCTATTTGCAAATAAAGTAAATGCATGAATGGATGAACGAATGAATGAATGGTCTCTTGCAGCGTGTACAGCTTTGCTGTTAGCTCCGGACACACACAACGAGGTGCCATGAGAACTGTGATAATGAAGATAATGCAAACTTCTTGTTGCATTAGGCATGGACTACGTTACGAAATGCTTTATTAACGGTGCTTCCTCTGCAACAGTGTCGCTCCTCACTTCCGCTGTAACCCAAAGTTACAGGCTGCAGTGGTGTCCTGAGGGGTTTCAAGGCGACGAGCGGGGTGGACAATGGCTGGATGGAATAGAGCACAAATTACATTAGAAATTACAGAGACTGAAACAATTTCCAGTAACAGAACCACAGACTCTCTGATGACATCTAGCAATCATGCAAGTCTAATGCTATGGTCGCCTCCTTCCGAAACCTCTCCCCAATGTACACATACACACGTTAGTACAGGCATCACAATAACACAGGTTACTACACAAATTACACATACACACCCAAATACATTGAGCTATATCACCACGATGTCGCAGCCACTAAAATAAGCAACAAACAACAATACATTTCGTAAAATGACATATCTTCCAAACTATTTATATTATCCCAATACTAAACGCAGACTGATTGCGAAGGTCCAAGACAACTACCAGCCGACTCTGCTAGTTCAGTTTTAAGTTCTAGTTTGTACCTTATATGTTCAATTAAAAAAAACATTTTAATATCGAAAACAATGTTTACTGTATTTAGGGCCTAGTCTACGCGTGTGTAAGTTGCGTGCGTGTATAAGCCAAACCCAACTTTTTAAATATAAAAGATTAGAGAAACTCTTGTATGGAAAAGACAGAAATGCGCACTCAGAATGTGCCCATTCTAACGCGATGGAATCAAAGATCACGCATTATGGACCGTATCGGGAGAGAGCAAGAAATGAAGTTACAGGGACATTGAAAGAGACGAGTCAAATAATTATTATGAAACATCAGTGGTGCTATTACAGGAACAAATGTATGTAATATGTCGAGTTATGTGAGGCAACATATACATTTAATTCAGATTTAATTGTTTCAACATAGCCTTAAAACTAAAGGAAGTAGGAGAATTCTGCTACTTAGGAAGAAAAATAACTAGTGATGGACAAAGCAAAGAGGAAATAAAAGTAGGTTGGCTCAGGTAAGGAAAGCATTTCTACAGAAAAGACAAGTAGGCATAGTTCCGTGAAGAACTAAATAGCCTATTTTAATATATCCTACTTATGTTAATTGCCTCTATCAACACATCAATTTCAGTTTGATTGTTGTAATAGATTGGCAGATATTGAGAACTGCCTAAATATTTCTGATGGTGGCCATGTTGGCTTATCATATATGTACGCCAGATAGTTATGTACTCTTACATGAAGATTACTGTGTAGGTTTATATTTCAAACATTCTCTTCGATCACATGATGAGAGACAAGAAATAAAAACTTAATTTTAAAATTTCGCACAGCCGCCATCTTAGGGTTATCAAAATAATTGACTTTTATAGCATGTCAGTAGATTACATTTCATATGAATATTTACCTTCCCAAGTTTCACTGAGTTCGAACGCTTAAATCGCGAGTTAATTCTATTTAAATATTTAAATTTCGCGTTGGTGCCATGTTGGATTTGTGCACACCAGGTTATTGAAAGTCCCAGAAATGAACTTATGTTCATAGCTTTTATCAAAATCCAAAATTCCAGGTTTGATAGCTCTCATAGATTAGTAGATATTGAGAACCGTCTAAATTTTTCGGATCGTCGCCATGTTGCATTTTTATATATGTAGGCCACAGAGTTATGTACTATTATATGACGATTATTGGGTGGGTTCATTAATCAAATTTTGACTTCGATCACTTGATTAGGACACAAGAATTAAAAACTTAATTTTAAAATTTCGCACAGCCACCATCTTATTATTATGTAAACAATTGAACAAAATTAGATGTCAGTGCATTACAATGTGAATAAAAATTTGCTGTACCATGTTTCACTGCGTTCGGATGGTTAAATCACGAGAAAAGTCTATGCAAATGTTTCAACTTCACTTGACCACCATGTTCGTGTAGTAGGCTACTCAACAGGATTTTGAAATTCAATTAGTTGAACTTCTAGTAGTGACCTTTACCTCCATACAAAATTTCAGGGTGATATGAGAAGTCTATTATTTTTGAAGATACAGAATGCCGGTGAAATATTTCACACAATAGCCATGTTGGATTGGTGAGACGTAATAATATTTGAAGGTCACGGCCGGGTTTGAACGAAATAATACTGTTACCTTACTGAGTTTCATTGAACTCCTTCCAGCCGTTTAGATTTTATTAGGGACACACACACACACACACACACATGCGCACACACACGTTCACACACACATACGGACAATAGGTTAACTCATGAGCCTATTTTTCATAAATAAAAATAAGATAAAAACTGTTGACATCGAATATAGATTTAGGTATTAGAAAGTTATTTTTGAAAGCCTTTATCTGGAGCGTAGCGCTCTATGGAAGTGAAACTTCGGCTCTTGGCGCAGCAGAAAAGAGGAGAATATAACGCTTGAAACGTGGTGTTACAGGAGAATGATGAAGATCAGATGGGTATATATATACACCGCGGACAGGCCAACAAGGACCACGCAAATATCATTTCTTTATAGGTCTAGTTTCCTTCTTTCTCTTCCAGAAGTCTTTCATCCTGGTCGACTGCGCAGGCTCTTCTTTCAGCAGTCCATTCTCCTCTGTTGAGATTCTTCTTCTCCCCGACAAGAATTTTGAGGCCAATTTTTTTCTTCTGTACTCTATTCGATTTAGACAATCTTCTTCAGTAATTTTGAATTTTTGAAGTTCTTCTTTCATTTGTTTTACATAGCCTCCTTGCCTTTTATAGTTCCAGATTTTATCAAAAATTTGTTTGTTTAACCTTGAGCAATCCATGCGGACCATATGTCAGTAGAAATGAAGTCGCCGTTTTCTGATCATCACTTCAAGATTATCGATTTTACTATAAATGTCTGCATTGGATCTCAGTCTATAACCTTCCTGTGTTTTCCTAGGACCATAAATCAGATGGGTAGATAGAGTAACAAATTAATAAATATTAAGACGAGGGAAGAGGAGAGAAGTTTCTGGCGACTGTTAATGAAGAGAAGAGATAGGTAGGTAGGACACATGCTTGCTATGTGGTGATGAAACGATAGTATTGCTGTAAAGTACAGAGGTTGCCAAATTATTATGGCTAAGCCGAATAGAACCAAATTAAGATACAATGCATTACAATGGAACATTCTAATTTGAGTCAGAGTGTCCGTTGCAGGACCTTTCTTTGTAGTATTCACCAAATGCGCTACAAGAAATACTTTACGAACCAACATTGTATGCATTTACGCATTTAAAGCATTAAACTACACTTTTATCTTATGTGGTTTTGGCGGCATAGATGGTATCATGCGAAGTTTCTAGGCCAAAGATCGCAGGTTCAAACCCAGCCGCAGTCGTCAGGAAGAGGATGTTAAGCCGGCGGGCCCATGTCATAGATTTATGGCATGTAAAAGAACCATCCACTAACTAAAATTGTGATAAGCTAAATTTGTAGGTTAGATTTGATTAGCCCTCCATTAGTTCCAACGTTCGGTGCCAGAAGCTGGTTGCGGTGGCATCTAGTAGCCAAGTTCACAGCTAGATGTCGTTGATGGTAGTATTTGGTAGCAAAAATAGGAACTATTTAAAATTGATTACCTGCAGTCTTTACGTGAATTACAGATACCACACACTAATACAGCCATCACAATTAACATCGGTTTCCAGACAGATTCTACACACACGCAAAGGACACGGGGCTAAATGACCGCGTTGTCGCAGACCCTAAACTGAGGAGCCTACCAACTTTTATCTTATTTTCTATCAGACAATAGACATTAAAAGACAAATTTAAAAAAATGCAAAACGGTTTGGTGTCGGAACTTACCCTGTCCTAAAACCAAATCTGTCGCCGTTTCTTCTTTTGTAACTAATTGTGTGTGACATACTAAGGAAGAAAGATTGCAGTTTTACGTGATCGTTAATCTCGAGATCATGAGCCACGGGACCTCCTTTTTACGTGGAATCCGAACCACAGGACATGCCATTTCACATTGAAAATCTCACATGCATTGACCGGGAATCGAACCCGGTCCGCCGTGGTGAGAGGCAAACAGCTCGACCGCTGCGCCACCACTGTGACATACTAATACAGTAAATAAAAATAACTATTTCACAGCAAATCATCACCTGGAAACCGTTAATATCCAGCCGCTTTGGCTTTTGTGGTGGGCAAGACCGACCTGGTTAGAATGCCACGAAAACGAATTCTCTTTCTCCGTGTACAGGAAATCTCTACACTGTTGAAGGTTCTATGATTTAAGAAACAACAAAGAATTTTTTCCCTTCAGCTTTACCCTAATAATTTGGCCACCTGTGCACCATGTAAAATATCTTTATTTTTCCCTTGTGTTGATAGAGGAAGTTAACTGTACTGTATAAGGGGATAGCCAATTTCCTATCCTCATCACTCCCAAAAAGAAATATTACATACTGTCAAATGAACCAGATTTATAAACGCACAGCTTTTAAATGTGTGCATATAATTTAAATGGGACTGTAATCAAATATTGATCGTCTGAATATTAGGGTTATTAATGTTAATAAAAGGAAAATTGGATGCGATCCAAATTATTTCTTCCTAATGGATAAAAACGATAACCATATAACTGCCAATGAAAGAAATATATCTCAATTAGAATTGGTCAATGGTGCAGCACTTTGCCAGTGATTTAGGACAGTTCGATTTTTTAGGGATATTTAACGACACCTATTTGTACCACTTATACAGCTGTTCGGTGCATGCGATGAATGAATTAAAACGTTTTGGGAAGAAAAGAGTGATAACCACGTCCAGTTATAGTCTAAACAAGAAACGTTACTATAAACTACTGTATTTTAATGTTCTACGCAAACATTTTCTGAATATCAATTGTTTTACCATCAATGTATACGCCTCGTAGTATAACAATGGATGATTTTAGACTGGAATTATGGATCAATGATCAAGACAACCATGGTTGCTTAGGTGTCATGAAGCGACATATGATATGGCATGAATCGAATATCATAGCCTTTTGTAAGCTTCCAGTTTCTTTCGTGAGTCTCAGAGAGGCAATCGGTAGCATGGACATTTCAAGGATGTTTTCTGTTACTAACATGGCGATGGGGGTAAATTACGTGTATTACCAGCTTCCACATTCCATTTATTTTACAAGATAGCTCGGTATACACACCTTGTTCACCTTCAGCACATAGGTCCTCCTTATTTATTATGGTCTAAGAAGACTGCCATATCAATATAATAGAGGGCTGTTTTAGTTATGTCCAGGAAAATGTTACCAGGATGGTTAGCCTGTATGTAGCTGTATATCCATAGTTCTTGGTTCCAGCATATTTTCAGGTCTCAGAGTGAATACGTTTGTAGGCTGATATTTGTAATACGGGACAGCGGGTAGTTCAATTCTTGCAAGCTTGGCCAGTTCCATGTGTGTAATTTTGGTCACGTTGTTGTGACGAACAGTGTAGTCCGTGTTAGTCAATATGTTGCATCCATCTAATATGTGCTCGATAGTGTTGCTTGTATTCCCTCAGACCTACACTTATCACATATTTCTGTTTTTAAGCTCATCAATTACTCATTTATTTTGTATCGGCCATCCATGGACCTCGTCAATCCAACTATCTCATTATTCGATCTTTGATGTTTGCCTAGTAGGCTAACTTCCACATTCGTTCCCGGTGGTATTCCAAATCTTTCCCGTTTTCACCTTTGTTTTTTCTTGGAAAAGTTGGCATTCTTTAAGTTTTCTCTTGAGAGGGATGCGCCCCTGAATGTCAGTTTATGAAATCACCACCTCTTTGAGATCTGTATACAGTTCAATGTACCAGGCCCATTTGGTTTTCTTCTCCTGAAAGTACAGTAGGTAATGATGCGATTGGTCTGCCTCAGTGGTCCATTATTAATCATCATATTATTATTGTTATTACTATTAAAATTATTATTATAGTTAGCCTTAGTAGAAGAATGACATGAATAGTCAGACCATTAGCATCTTCTAAGCAACTTTCAGTCTATTCCTCGATAAGAAACTTTGCGAAGTTGATGCCTTTCAGTGGCAACTACAGTGTACACAGTTTCTTTCACTTGACTCTTTCTCTTCACTTCACTTTCCTCCATTCAGACGAATTCACTCAGGAAAGTTGCAAAGATTTCAACAACATTTCTATGTCTGCCACTTCTTTTACAATAATAGATACCAATTTAAACGATGTTATTATCAGCGAACGTATCAAATTCTCATTTATTTCCTAAATAACTTTGTATATTTACCAGCCTGGAGCTATATATAAATATATTTACGAGCTCGCTGTGCTGGCAATCTAAATTTCATTCGATATTTAAGTTCAGACTCAGCTGGTATTGAAATGTTGCTTTGTGAGTTAGGGCTTAGGTCAGTTAGTTTGTTAGTTGGCTTGTTGTTTTGTATTAAAATAGAAAGTCCTTTGACTGTATATATCCCTCTATGGATAGCATGTGTTGCTACGATTAAATATAGGCCCTGTAACAATCATAACTGTCGTTAATGGCTTAAATTTCTGAATGTTCTATAGTTGTATATTGTAGTAGTAGCAGTTCATCACATCCCGTTTATTGCCTCAGAAGTGAGAACGAGAGTCTGCTGTCCGCACTTCTCGACCTACGGAACACATCATGGTGTTTATGATGGTTACTCTCCCCATGCATTCACTTCCATTTTATTTGTTTTGCATTTGTGACTACGTAAAGTATATTCTTCGAATTTTTTGAAATACATATTAAAGCCGACGTTACAATTCTAATCACTGAATGAATTATGGGGTAAATAAGAACTTTTAAATTAGAAATAGTGTATGAAACGCAAAGAAAATACATTTCATATTTATACAAAAAGAAAACAATTGTATGCATAATCGCTAATAATAAAGCATCGAGCTACCTCTCAGAACATTGTTTTAATGCACACACGCTCCCAAGGAGTTAGTTATAATTATAAGTTATCCACTCAGAGATATTTTGGTCGAAACTCCTACAGTAGGGCCTATATCTGTTTTAATTCTGTTTTGAAATTATAGTAACTGTAGGATTATGCAGTGGCATTACAATTTTTATTTCTTTTAATATAAGTTTTATCTTTTTTCAAGAATATATGACATATTTACTTCGCAATTTTAGAAAAAAATAAGGCAGACTACCTTAGATTTGTAAACACAAATTATAGTTAATTCTGCCACCAGAATACCATATTACAAAATTTGCTGTTCTTAAGCGTCTCTGTAGTTGTGCATCTCTCTTATCTTGCGACTTCCATGCCATTTTGAGGATGCGCCACTCAATCAAGCTTGATGATTTCTCAAAACTCTTTTATCGAAATTACTCGTCTGAGGTCAAAAATCTTTCCTTATTATAAGCTGCTGTTCTTGGTGGTGGAAATTAGTGTAGTAGTTTAAATGATTCAGTTTAGTATCATTATCTGGATGATTATAATATGTTTCGGGATAGGTGATCCTGATTATTATTATTATTATTATTATTATTATTATTATTATTATTATTATTATTATTATTATTATTATTATTATTATTATTATTATATTCAATGGATTAAAACAGATTAAAGGATATTTGAATTGGACAACCTAGGTGAACAGCTTTGAATATTAGGGAAACTTTCGTTCTTATTCTCTTACTTCTGCTGAAATGACTTCAAACTCTCTGTAATGAGGTTCTTTGACTGTAATATATCTGTAGCTCTAAATTTCCTCCGAGGTAGGGCACAGCCCACATTATCCTAAACCAAGTAAATAAACAAGATGTTCAGTAAAGAACATATAGCCTACTTTCTCCTAAATGCATGGGTATTGTTATAACTCTTTGTCCTTTTCAAGGAGTATGATTGAATGTTGGTTGTAGGAGCATGTTGAAATACAACGTGCTATAGGGATATTAAACATGAATATGAGGTGCCCTTTGCTAGTGCTACCTCTGTACCAAATTTCGTTCAATTCGGTTTCACCGTGTTTGAATTGATAGGGGGAATCGATTTGCACACATACTTGGCCACCATCTGCAAACTATTGGGCTGATGTTCTTGCAGTTTGGTCTGAATATGTTTCCCACATAAAGATATGGTGTTGCAAAATTAGGTAGAGACTAGATTATTAGGTTGGTCGTAATTACATTTTAGCTTTTAACATTTGGGTGGCCGCGATTACGTTTCCATCAAGATAGCGGTGATATAAAACATGACACTGAGGTGCCCTTTGCTAGTGCTACCTCTATACCAAATTTCGTTCCATTCGGTTCCACCGTGTTCGAATTAATAGGGGGAATCAATTTTGACATAAAGATGGCCTCCATCCGCAAACTATTAGGTGAATGACCTATTAGATTGGTCAAAGGATGCTCCCTCCATAAAGGTATGTAGTTGCAAAATTTGGTAGAGATCGGATGATTAGGTTAATCGCAATTTGATTTAAGCTTTGAACATTCGTGTGGCCGCCATTACGTTTCAGTCAAGATGGCGGCGATATAAAACATGACACTGAGGTGCCCTTTGCTAGTGCTACCTCTGTACCAAATTTCGTTCCATTCGGTTCCACCGTGTTCGAATTAATAGGGGGAATCAATTTTGACATAAAGATGGCCGCCACCCGCAAACTATTAGGCTAATAACCTATTAGATTGGTCAAAGGATGCTCCCTCCATAAAGGTATGTAGTTGCAAAATTTGGTAGAGATCGGATGATTAGGTTAATCGTAATTTGATTTAAGCTTTGAACATTTGTGTGGCCGCCATTACGTTTCCGTCAAGATGGCGGCGATATAAAACATGACACTGAGGTGCCTTTTGTTAGTACTACCTCTGTACCAAATTTCGTTCCATTCGGTTGCACCGTGTTCGAATTAATAGGGGGAATCGATTTTCACACAAAGATGGCCGCCATCCGCAAACTATTACGCTGATGACCTATTGGTTTGGTCAAAGGATGCTCCCCCCATAAAGGTATGTTGTTGCAAAATTTGGTAGAGATCGGATGATTAGGTTAATCGTAATTTGATTTAAGCTTTGAACATTTGTGTGGCCGCCATTACGTTTCCGTCAAGATGGCGGCGATATAAAACATGACACTGAGGTGCCTTCTGTTAGTACTACCTCTGTACCAAATTTCGTTCCATTCGGTTGCACCGTGTTGGAATTAATAGGGGGAATCGATTTTCACACAAAGATGGCCGCCATCCGCAAACTATTACGCTGATGACCTATTGGTTTGGTCGAAGGATGCTCCCCCCATAAAGGTATGTCGTTGCAAAATTTGGTAGAGATCGGATGATTAGGTTAGTCGTAATTTGATTTAAGCTTTGAACATTTGTGTGGCCGCCATTACGTTTCCGTCAAGATGGCGGCGATATAAAACATGACACTGAGGTGTCCTTTGCTAGTGCTACCTTTGCACCAAATTTCGTTCAATTCGCATTCACCGTGTTCGAATTGATAGGGGGGGACAGACATTCAGAGTACACACACTCACACACACACACACAGACACACAGACACACACACACACACAGACTCACACACACACATACACACACACAGGCAGACACACTTTGTTCGCCCTGTGTTGATCTCATAAGTCTACTTTCATTTTTTGCAAAAATCGAAAGTAGGCTAAAAATCCTTCCCACGGCGAACCTAAATCAACTTTCTTTTTTACGGTTGATATAATTCAGATAAATATATAGTCTTTAGTTTCATGGCTCTTCAATGACCTTTATAACATACCCCAGAATTGATTCCGCCCAATTGCAAGCGGAATACAGCATTTTCCGGCTATAAACTTAGATTTATCGGGAATAAAAGAACCGGTAGGACCATACGGATGGATAACTCGAGCTGCAATCTAGTAAGTTATCCACGTGCACTGATAGACTAAACTCTTATTTTCATCCCAACCCAGTTTGGCTACGATGCTCATTTTTGTGCCGTTGTTGTTTAATAAGGGCGTGGGAGGAAGCGGGAATCCATCCGTAAGTTCCACCGTCTTAGCACTTGTCAGCTGATGTGCGAGCTTTGTGGAAGATAACAAATTAATCTTCTGTAATGAGAAACATTATCAGTTATTAAACCAGGAATATGTGATTCGAGCTTGCTATTTTTGACAACAAACATTTAGTTAGTTATTGCTGTTTTAAGGGGCGGAACTACGAGGTCATCTTCCCCTATAATATATATTTTACGAGGGACTGTGGAAAATCTTCAAAAGACACTTGTGAAGGGTCCGCACTCCACAGTAGTGTGGGATTCTTACCCACGAAAAACCACATCCATTTTCCCAAGATGAGTTCATCACCCCGGATCGGGCTCGCATTACTTCAGGGTGATGTCATGTTTACTTAGCCTTTCAGACTTCTTCTTTCTTCATTTCTTCTTAAGGGCCTTCGTACGCTTCCAAATCCCGCTTCTTCTGGCGAAGGACATCCTCCACATACACTGCTACCTGATCCCTATAAGAAGAAGAAGAAGAAGAAGAAGATGCCGGGTGCAAGCTTTGTTATTTGGCACCCAGAGGGCAGTTAGCATGTTAAATTTTGTTGTTCCTTGGAAAGCTATGAAAATCAAGGAGGTTAGATATCTAAGCTCCTTGACACTATAGCGCTTTCTAGGAGAGAATGGAGAAACTTTTCTATGTTGGAGGAAAATCCCGATATAAATTTTGCCATTATGAACACGGCCTACTGAATTCTGATGGGTTATTTAACATGCCAACAACGTATGACATGCACGCCGTGATTTTTGTTGCCTTTCAAAAAAAATACACTCACAACGGCCAGGAGCGAACCTGCAAGCTTGGGGGGTTGGAAGTCCGACACAATAACCACTCACCCTCCGTGACAATCAATTAGGAATATGAATTGGACATTAGTAACTTTGTCTTCCTGATTTAAATTTCACGCCAATAACCTCTAACCACCCCTCTTTTTTGTTTAACTCTCATTGTCCCTCTCTATCTCTGGAATTTTTTAGAGTAAGTACTCCTATTCCACTAGTTCAACTTACAACCACACAAGCGCTCCAACCTGCGCTAACCATTTTGCTTCCAAAAACTAGCAATCTAATTCAACCTTTCACCACAATCGCAAAGAATATGAAGTTAACCAAATACAGATATATCACTGCCTGCACGATTTCTGTAAATATAACATTTCAATGGGGCCAAAATAAAATCAGCTAATGTTGGGCAAAACAAAGTTGTCTCCCATAAGAATAGCATTATGAAGTGACTTTAAATCCCGCTTCAAGCGTATTCCTTGTGATTAACCAACTATTTCTCTTGAAGGTGGCATTAAATACAATTCCTTCTGAATATAGCTGTTTATTTTTGTATGAAAAGTGTGAAGTATCATCACTATATGCGATATTTTGGTGAGTTGACATATCAGTGTTGGAATGCATAAAATGGTGACGTGTGTACATGGTTAGGAAATTATAAGACGGTGAATACAATATTTAACGTGTAATTTTGAACCGTAATAAACTCGACAAAGCATAGGCCTACTAGTAACATGTAGTACAATTTATTTGAGAAACTATCGTCATATAACCATTACGATGCAATAAAGAAGACAGAATGATTCAATCTGTAACTTCCTTCATGTTTATCTTTTATATAATGTCTTTCATACAATAGCTTTCTTTTATCATCGCCAATAACCTCTAACCTCTAACCTCCCCTCGTTATGCTTTATAAATCAAGAATGTTGGCCGATAAACACCCGATCGGATACATTAACATAATTATAACTATCAACAATGAAAATTTCAAATCACGATATTTTTATGCAGCTGATAACCGTTGTGGCCTGCCCTAGAACCACCAGTACACTTACGTTATAAATTTCACAGGCCTGCACAGTTAGTTTATACAGTATTACAGTTATGAATGATCATGATGATTGTCTTAAGGGGCGTAACATCAACATTATGGGTCACTATCAGATACTCGTCACAAATTGTTTAACATGTCTAAATGTTCAGACTATATCAAACTATAATAAATGTGTTAATGAAGCCTAATGAGTAGTACCAGGCAGGAAAATATCCAGAATTACATATATTTCCATGCTTAGAATATATTCGACCAATAATATGACGAATAAATTGACTTCAAATGTATTTCATCTCAATTCCATAGTAGGGTAACATGTCAGATGTTACACATCATATGCGACTACTGTAAGGCTCGTATCTTTTATTATTATTATTATTATTCTAATCATTTGTTTCTGTACAGTACCAACAAAATAGGCACCTATGTCACTTGATAAGGTTGGCAGATATGGGCATTCCACGTGCTTACTAGGTGCCTTTCAACTGTTTTGCCAATGACCATTGGCTGTCGCTTTGTATCGAAAAACAAAATGACCTCCATGATTCCAATGAAGTTTATAGGGCCTGCTGGATGTCACCAAGCAGAATGACTGAGTTATACTTGGAGAATTTGGTCTGTGGTAGGTTGATAATTCCTGTTAAAACAATACAAACGAAATACCATTTTAAAACTGGGTGTACAAATATGGGTTGAAGGGCAGTGTGATTCATCGTACAACTCATACTTCCTGCGGTCATCGCAGTCACGTGCTCTCTGAAGTCGTGAGTTTTGAGACTGATTAGAATTTTAATTCAGCTACTACTTTGTAGTCGTGAGTTTTGATACTGTTTGTTACTATTTTTAGCTCGTGAGTTTTGAGACGTAACCGTCTGATAACCCGTGTTTCTGTGGTGATTGTAGTGGTGTGTGTAACTGTATAAGGGTCTAGAATGGGTTAGGTGCCTTTGGACTTGAAATAAGGTACATTTGCCTGGAAGGAGTGTGGATTAATCCGGGGAAAACTACACTCAGTATGGTCGCTGTCTGCGTCGGGATTTGAACCTCCGATCTCCGAACTTGCTTCAGTCGGTCGTGGCGAGCAATTTAACAGGCACGGCTATACCACGGATGCACAGTGCGTCAAAATCGAAATCTAGGGGGACAAAATTATTTTTACGTTTTAATCATGAATTTAGAGTGAAAGCATCGTATATAATTTGTTTACTTCATAATAAACATCAGTTAAGACTTTTTAAGCTATGTCTACACATGCAAGAAATTGTCTACGAATAGGAGTTGGATAGAGCATTCAGTTATCTCTTTAGAAAAATTTTCTACCCCTAATTTACTTTTAGCAAAGTCACAAAGTTCCACTTTTGACATAATCGTCGAACCCAGTGCTTCAAACAGTTGTGAACGTGTGAGAATTGGTTGCGTGGCATCTTTTAAAATGTAAAATAACTAAGAAAGTTGCAAAAAGATGCAAAAAATCTTATAACAGGCGTAAACTACAAGACTTTATCTACATTTTAACATTAAGTAGAAAGTGACGCAGAGTGACGCGACATACTAAAAATCTAAGTGAAAATATAATTTTAAAAATAATAGTTAAATATTATATAATGCAAATGTAGCCAAAATTACGTAACAATTACACCCATTAATAACTGAAACACTTAACAAAGAACATACCTACAGCTGCATATTCCATCTTAAAGCATCACAGTAACCACAAAGACAACCAAACAACAGCCACTTACATTCACTCTCCAATCAGACAGCTCCAACATTGGCGACAGATTTACACTAAGATGCGTTTATATCCCAGAATAGTGAGCGGCAATTATATGAGAATGCTGTAGAAGTAATAAATTTTGATTTTTTTAACTGTGAAAATAAATAATTTTGTCCTCCTAGATTTCGATTTTGACCCACTGTGGGATGATAGGGAATCTGTGATACAGCTATACGAAGCAAGTATTTCTCGAATACTTGCACATAGGATTGTACTGTAATTATACCTAGTACACTGGTCAAAAAAAGTTTTGCATATTGGAAGCTTATGTATTTGTGGATCAAATATAATACACGTGCTTTATCCGATAACTGTTTTTATTTATTTATGTAGCGTATGGCATTACACATGAAACACAATAATAATAATAAAAATAATAACAAGTACATACTAGCACTGATATCAACCTTATTACGACCTTATATCCAGTCTATTTTCTCCAGTCCAGGCTCGATGGTATAGCACTGAAAAAGTCGTTAGGGTCACCTAGGTACGCTCTTAGTTTGCAATCTTCTACAATGTGCCTGATGGTCGGGTTCGAAGTACCGTAATCACAGCAGGGGTTTGGCCACTTCCCACATTTGTGCAGGTTGTATACACAAACTCCATGTCTGAAAACAGTGTACGGTATAAACAAACCAACGTGTTATCTTAGAGCTAACACATGAGCCAATCTGCAAAAACGAAATGTTGTCATACAGCAATGAGAATACGATATCATGCTATATACAATTTTATTTTGACTAGTGAATTATCAGGGTCATTGATGTGGTTTCTGATTCAGTGCTATTGACGTCACTCCCTAGTTGCATGACCTCTTTAAGCGAGATATTATTGTATCTCTTCGGACGTCAATGACCTGACCGAATGCCAATGTGGTTGTAACTCGGGGTTCGGTTTCACCAGGCCTATTCCAGTGAAGGTCATCGATATCTGTGGTATTTATAGAAAAATTGCGTTAGCAAATGTCCAAGCCACAAAATAAATTACAAAACCTGGAACAAATAACACTGCATCAACCCAACTAGTGTGGTTAAATGGCTGTCAAGCATGCATCAAACATTGACAAGCTATCGACCATCTGTTTGTGGAAGGGGGAAGGATGCCTGCCTAGAGATAAGCGTCATCCTATTCACTATGCGCCAATGGACACTACTCTACCTGAGTCTATACACAGCCCGGAACAATGAACGTTAGTTACCCTATATTCAGAGTTTTGGTTCTCATACATTTGAATCTTGTGGCACCTCTTATCTAGAACTCAAACCTTCACGGCTCTCCTAAGAAAATTATTGACAAGTATGCGACAATTATCACACGTAAGAATTTGCCTCTACTCTTTCATTTAGGTTCATTTCTATCATTTTAAATGATTATATCGACTTTATCCGGGGTCTGGCGTTACGCTATGGTGACGGGACGAAATGTACTGAGAATGCACTAAGGTGTGTGACGTCATAGTACAATGTAGCAGCCGAGTACCAAGAAGGCAGTGCGAGAACAGAGTTTCAAGAAGGCAGTGCGAGAAGAAACAAAATAGAATATTGAAACTCTGTTCGTGCACTGCCTTATTGGTACTCGGCTGCTAGCATTTAAAATGACATTAAGTCTAGTCTTTCAGACTGACTATCCGTGTCTTTTACTTCAATACGTTTTATTTTAGAACAGTTCATTAAAATGTTTGTGTTGTTAACAAACCTTTGATGCTTTTCTGTCGATCAGCACGATTATACCCAAATGAGATTAATAAATACACTTGGATGACCAGTCGAGTGCAATATGTGTCCAAGTGAACTGCTATCAACAGGACCGCGCAAGACCCTAACCAGATAAGTAGCCTGTACAATACAGTACAATCAAAATTTACCATTTAAAACAACCACATATTAACTCCAAACAGGCAAATTCCGGAGGTCAATCACCACTTCCAGTATCTCAACACAACATCACATGGACTACAACTAACAAATATTGACGAGTTGCATTAATACTCCTACTAAATAAGTGTACATATTGCAAATATTTTCACCCATATTTTCAGACATATATTTTATAGCCTAAGTGTACTGTAATGGATCTGATGATGATCGCTTGACCATCGAAACTGGTCATCCAAGTGTATTTATTAATCTCAAGAATTTTTTTCGGGATTAGGGAATAACCCATCTTATTTGGGTACAATCGTGTTGACCGACTGAAAAGCACCAAACCTTTGTTTACTAAGGCAACACTGAAAAATGGCTTCAAACACCACGATGTGTGTGTTGTTATTTAGAGAAATAACGTGCAAAATTATAACATATATGCTGAGTGAGATTTGAAAGCGTGACCGCAGACCGTATTCGATACCTAATCTCCTGCTCTGCGAGCAGATGCTTTAGTTTAGGACAGAGTTCTTCTTGGAACGGTCATAATTGTTGTTATTGTTTTATTTTAGGGGCTTGGACATCGTGGTTATTTAGCCCCGTATTGTTCGTTGTGCATGTAAGTATGATTTTTATGATATCCCGTTTTATTGAGGTATTTGTAGCAATGCGTGTATTTGTAATTCAGGTGAGAATTGAGAAAGGGGTGTCCATGGCGTTAAGTTAGGAACAATCCCGGTATTTTCTTGGAGTAGAAGTGGGAAACCACGGATAACCACTTACAGGATGGCTGAGGTGGGAATCGAGACTACCTATTCTCGGTTTTGCCTCTCGAGGCTGAGTGTAGCCCATTCCAGCCCTCAGACACAAAGCGAATTTCTCGATAGAGCCGGGATTCGAACCCGAACCTCCGTGGCGACAGCCAAAAATGCTAGCCACTAACACCAAGCAGGTGCGCTAATCCTGTTTGTTGAATAAGACTTGCTGCGGTTGGAGCGTAACCCCATTATCCCTTAAGACGACAGAACTACCGTTTTCAAATTTTTGTTTTTGGTTTTGTGGCCGTGTTTCCTTTCTTATTTGTGTATTTCTTACTTGCTGTTGTTTTATTTTGCTTCTGTCCTTTGTTATGTTTTTTGTCGTTGCTTTTGTTATTTGTTTTCTGTTTTTTCTGTAATTTTTGCATTTTGTTTTTCAGAAACATGAACATTTCCTTAAGAGCAGTCATTGAAAATAAAAACTGAAAAATTAAACCATCAGCGTCTTTGATGATACGAGTAAGGGCATTGTATGGGAAAGCCCACTTACATGAGTAGGAGTGATCATCCTTTCAAAGTTAAGGGCCGACCACAGCGTACAAATTATGGTAAATATTCTTTCGTTAACCGTGCCATTGATAACTGGAATTCTCTACCTTCCGCTGTCTTAGAGCCTTTCCCCAAACATATAGGTGTGTTTAAGAAAAGACTGACGATTTGTGTGAGCACTCCAGTTTAATTGTTATTGAATTGTTTTGTATAATTATTTATTCGTTATGTATGAAGCCTCCGTGGCTTAGGCGGAAGCACGCCGGCCTCTCACCACTGGGTCCGTGGTTCAAATCCCGGTCACTGCATGTGAGATTTGTGCTAGACAAAGCGGAGTCAGACAGGTTTTTCTCCGGGTACTCCGGATTTCCCTGTCACAATTTCATTCCAGCAACACTCTCCACTATCATTTCATCTCATCTGTCATTCATTTAATCATTGCTCCAGGGGAGTGCGACAGTCTTCGGCAGCCGGTACAGTTTATATCCTCGCCGCTGGATGAGGACTTCATTCATTCCATTCCCTGACCCGGTCGGTCGACTGGAAGCAGGCTGTGGATTTTCATTTCATTTATTTGTTATGTATACCCAATTCGCCACCAGGAGATACACCCCCAATTGCAAATAAATGAATGAATGAATGAATGAATATATACCACTTTGCTATAAAGGGTTAAACGTACATGCCCAGAGAGCGGGCGATTCGGGATTGAACCCCGATTGCGGTTATATATTCTCTTCTTATTCAAGAGATATGACTGTTCCAAGGAAATATGTATCCTTAAAGGAATTTCTATGTTACAAATAACATGTCATACTACCAAGATGTAGGATGGAAGATACTTTAGAACTATGTCTGAATTACCTTGATATGAGAAGAGAAAATGTTAATACGATGTTGTTGTTAGATCTCTCTTTCTCTCTTTCCTTCTCGTCCACTATGGACGTAGTGACTAGTATTCTTGCCTGTCTCCATGCAGTTCGATTCCTAGCTCTGCGAATAAATTTCATTATGTTCTGAGGGCTGGAACATGGCAGAACTGAGAGGAGATGGGTTCGATTCATAACTCTGCACTCCTAGAAGTGGTTTTCCGTGGTTTCCCTCGTCTACTCCAAGGATCTTAGCAAGGGTCATAGTGCTGTTTTCTTTCTTCAGGAGAGCGTAACGCGATCCAACACTCCGACAAGAATTCAACTTCTTGGCAGAACCGGGTATTCAACTTGAACCTCAGGGTTGTCAACCATGAACGCTAGCCACTACGATACGAAGTAGTCCTTATCTATTCTAATTTTAAATCTGTGTAAGAATGTAGATTTAGATGGTTATGAAAATCGCCAGATAACCTCGATGTTCCTCCCCTTAAAACAACAACCATCATACTCAAATGAAGACACTCAGAGAAAAAAACGCAAAGGCTTAAGCTTTATTTTCATATTTAGTTCATCTTCCTTCATCACGCATGTCGTGAATTACTAATTTAATTTAAAATATTTATTGCACAGCTTTTAAAACTATTTATATGATCGGTTACCATTCCACGTTAAAATAAAATTATGACGAATTATTTCAAGAAAAATGAGAAAAATCCTCACTTTTACTTGGATGTGTGTAATTATTATAATCTTAACTTTGTTGCTGACTCGACATAAAGAGCTTTGTTAATATTGGGGTACATCACGCCCATCGCCTTTAATTCACGTCCATTAAATAAACGAACGGTCACCAAATCACCCGTATCACATCATGTCAATGAATAACCACTAAACGTAATCGCTTCAGTGGTTCTGCTGATTGAATATTCATATCTAGCCATATAAATTTATCGTTACGGAGCTTTCACCCGACATGATGACAAAGCAACTTCTATACACATTGAATAGTGTAATTTCAAAGCTCTCAACGGTGCATTTGTTTTGGTGTAAAAACCAAAATAGTCAAATAGCAATTTGGAGAAATGCATAGCTTCTAAATATAATTAGGGATACGTGATGAGTTGATGATTAATAGTGTTGAGTGCTGAGAGATGACGAGGGATTAGTGGAGAAGGGAGGAGCAATCAGGTCGAATATCATAGGGGCCGAGTAGCTATTTGTGTATCAATCCATTTGTCACCCCCACTATTTGTTAGAGAAATGTGTTGATGTACAGTATAAATGAGAGGTGTCCATAAAGCACGCCGGGCGCGCTGGCACGAAGGCTGCACGCCGGAGTGCTTCTGGCATGGACGTCCTTATACCACCTATAAAAACAAACGATCTTATGGAAATAATTAGAAGCCCAAATAACCAGGTCATTAGCTTTGTAATATGATATGGCTCCCGTGTGAAACATTCACACATTATAATCCGTAGACCTACTCCATGACCCAATGATGTAATGTTCACAATAGTGGTATATTTGTCAAAATGTAATAGAGTTTTGATGATTAGTTAAGTCGGTATTTGATTCAGTCATCTACACTCGTGTAACCACTATTTCGTCTTCATTGAGATGGCTGTGATATCAAATATGATGTTGAGATACTCCCTACTAGTGCTACCACTGTACGAATTTTGTTCAGTTTGGTTTCATTGTTTGGGGATTGATAGAGGGGAGACTGTAGTCAATTTTTGTAAAGAAATTACAATTCTTTTTTATTGGTAGATTTGTATGTTTGGACCTTCCTTTAGAAGTAGATAGCTTTTTAAAAACTTCAAACACATCTATTAATGATTTAAATCTGCATTTAAATGTCCATTGCACTTTGTGCCACTCCCACCTTTTATGTTTGCTACAATGTGAACCACTTTTCAGAATTTATTGTAATTATTATTATTATCATCATGATTATTATTATTATTGTCATGTGTTGTGACATCTCTATATTACGCCTCGAGAGTTTAAAAGTGCGCAGTTTGTGTGTATGTATCTCTCTGTCTAACGTTGTGCAACCCCTGGCTACATACTGCCTTGTTCTCTCGTATTGGCTAGTGTTGTTGCTACCTTGCATTTTGTTGTGCAATTCGTTCTGCCATTGGCTCTGACAATATTTGACGCGAGTTTGGGGGCACTCCCAAACTACGCATTTGATATTTCTGAGAGGCTTCTCCCCTCTCTGGGGGACAGAAGCTAAGTCAGTCTTAGACGCGCCGAGATGTAAGGCGAACGTGTGTATTCGGGCAGAGGCCCACCCTCATGGCGCAGCGGAATGTGAGTACGGCTCAATGTATTTCTATCTAACGCAATGTAATTGTTTTTGTTAAACGTTCCTTCTTTTGCTTAATTCTCTTTCCTTTTCAAGATGTTACTGTTAGTATTTTAATCCTTGAACCAGATCTCCGGGACCTTGCGTAATGTCATACGGCGGAGTTCTTTTTGTTGCTTTTGTTATGTGCCCTTCTCACAGTTTTATTATTTTGGTTAATACCTGTAAGATTCGAAAGTATTGCGTTTCTGCGTCTTGGCTTATATATATTTCCTGTCGGGCCTTAGTGCTCGTCTTTTGCGTCGGTGTCTCTTTGTACCACAAATGTTTCATTTGATTGGTAGCAATTGGACCTTTGTTTGTGGACAGTATGTGTGAGGTAACGGGACTGATGTCCAACGTCCCACTAATACGTGTCCCTTTTGTTTATAGAATATATGTGACGGTGGTTAACTGGGATTTTCTCCAGCTCCGATGTCATATTATTCTTTTTTTTATATGTCGTGTTGTTGCGGCATTATGTTGGAGTATAAGCCTGTTTTTTTTATAGCGTGCTTTCGATTTTTACCGGTCTCTTTCGTCCCAAGTCAATTGTAATGTAATGTATCTCCGTATATCTCATTTTCCTTTTGTTTTGTTTTTATCTTTCGATTTTCGCCGTATTACATAACTTAATGATATTCCCCCTTTTCTTCCCCTTCTTCCTACCTCCGTGAAATCTCTCTTCCCTTTGTTTTACTCCCCTCACTCCTCCCCCATCCCTCAGGTATGTTTACAATAACATCATGAAAAGCTTCGCGTCTTAGCAGTTCGAATTTTGACTTTTTGCAAGTTTGTCGTTTCTCTCTAACTTTTGTAAGTTTCGTTTTATTTTCTTTCAAGTTTGTATCTTTTCGTTAGATTCATGTTGTTGAGCGGTACTCAGGTTCTGTCGTGCTTTTTAGTTTTTTTTTAGTTTTTGAATTCTTTATTCTTGGTATTGGGTTTCTTTTGTATTATTGATCTTGTCTTAGCTTGCCTTTTTTCTTTGTTTTAAATAATTTGTTTATTTCGTGTACACGCTCTTTCTTTTATCCTCAATACATTTTTATATTTTAAGTAATATAGCTCCCTTGTCTTGTCATTTCTTATATTTAAGTTCCCCTTCCTTATCCTTATCCTTATCTCGATTTCGTCAATCTTGTCTTTGTGACGTAACAAAGGCACGATTAACACGTCTCTGGGATTTATTTAATTAATTTTATGGGAATCTCGTTTCTGCACTTTTGATTATTGCATTAAGCAATTATTCGTTTGCATTTGGTTTTTTGGAAATCATCTTTTGCTCGCTCCGAAAACCTTGGGCCCAGCACCGGGTCGAGCAAGACGTCTTTTCCCCATCCATTTGCGACCTTGTTGATTTTATCTTCCACTGCTACTCTGACGCGCATTATTATTATTATTACTAGACCTTTATCGGCGCAATGGTAGCAGATCGCGTGGTTGCGTGCGAAATCGTTCCCTCCTCACCTCTCTCAAGTTATTAACCTTTTATTATTTTTCTCTTCATTTACATTGTATTAAAATTTGTTTTTCTTTGAGTTTAAGGAATTCAGTGAATTGTTTTTCCCCACCCCTGAAGAAAGGGTGAAGTTACTTTCTGTGTGAACTACGGGCATCCAGGAAACCCATCTCCAAGGAAAGGTGGTTTAGTCCCTCAAGTAAACAAGACATCCAAAAGACCCAGCTTCGAGGTGAACAGTGGCAACATATCAGTGAGTACATCGCATCGCTGGAACACGACACGTCACGGTATTGTAACCTACTTTTATGTATTTGCTTCCTCTAGTAGACATTTGTTTAGTTAACGGTGATTTTAAGGCGACAGGAAATTTTGTTTGCTTTCTCTTCCTTTTCATTTCGTCAGTGTTGTGGACGTTTTTATTTTACTTTCTGTGAAGTAGAAAATGCATTTCTCTCAAGGGTTTGAGTCCTTACCTTTGTTGTAAATAGTCGCTTTGTTAACTGTGATATTTCTCAGAACTCGCCTCACCCCTTCATACGTCTCAGTCTGGAACAGCTGCTGACAGGTTCCTTGTCATTACCGTACAGCCTAAAACCCCCCGCCCCTCTTTCTCCGAAGTTTTCCCCAATGAAGGTGGGCCCACTTATGGGAACCGTCTCTTTAAATCCTACGGTCGCCCCGACCCACCTTGAGCCTCGCGTAATTATACTAACGTTTGATGTTAGTATAGTGTTTGTTGTTTCAGTTATGAATGAATGGTCTGTTGAGCTATTATGTGTGTTATGATTGGGAGTTAAGTTTGTTTCATAATTAGGGAGGGTGATTGTTTTATTTTTGTCAGGGGATTTTCAATTTTGGTTTTCATTTAAAATTGTTTATATAAGCTTGATGTTACTATATGTTCAGTATGGTAGTGTGTATTTCGTTGGGAAACCTGCTAGGTGAGGTCTTCGTCGGGATTAGGGTATGGGACCTGTCCCACGGCTTCGACGCCCACTTAGGATGTACATAGATTCTACACGATTCGTCAATCTTTAGTATGGGATGAAGTTTGTCACGATGACCTGTAGTCCGTTATTTGAGTTTCCATGGTGTTCCAACGACTCATATTAGCATTCTGATGTAATGGGGAAATTTCGATTTGTTTATGGGAAGGAGTATGTATGTAGTGTTGTTGTTGTTGGTTGTATTTTGAGATGAATGTGTGTGTCAATGAGTTTAATGAATTTTTATCAACAGTTATTTGTGGGTGGTTTCAAATTTAGTTCAATTTTGATTTTATACCCTATTCAATTTAAACTATATATATATTACGTACGAACTATTTATTCGTTTTTATTGGCAAACCAAATATACGATAAGTATTACTCAGTGATACCAACCATTTTAGGTCTACGGCTTCCGTGTTATGGGACATTGATGTTCGTGTGAACTACTCTGGCGTGCATTACCCAATTTTCTTATATTTGTATGGGATAGGCCATACCCTCTGTGTCTTTTTTTTTTAATGCGGTACCTCTGAGGTCTACGGCCCGTATATTGACGCTGTAACCATTTTATTTTTGTGGGTTGGTAATATTTATTATTGGGTTTCGAGTTTGATTGATTGTATGTCTGGTCTTGATTGGTTTTATGCGAGGTTCCAGTCTGTTCCTTTTATTTGGAAGGTATTTTGTAACGTAATTATTTGGATTTTCGTTCTCTGTCCGGAATGGTATTTTTTGTTTCGACAGCTACTTTGAGTTATTATTCCTTTTCATTTGTTAGTATTTAATGTCTTTTGATGAATGTTATTAGTACATTTTTCCCCTTTACTCCTACTATGTATCTAGTTAGGCAGGAGACACCCGTGGCCGCCTGAGTTACACGGAGGATTTCGAAAGATGTGTTGAACTATACTTCTGCCTAAGGCAATTTCCGGTACCTGCCTGCTTTTGTTGTAGGGAGCCGGCCGGCCCATTGTCCGAGCTGCAGACACGACTTGCTATTGTTCGACAACGCCTGAGATGGTCTGTTGACTTACATTCTTTTCTTGTAGTGACAGTGATTTGTTTATTGATATAGTTGTTTACTATTTATCGTAACTTCTGTTTTACGTTTTTGTGATATCATGTTTTTATAAATCATTTCAATCTAATGTTTTCTCTAAGATAATGTGTATTATTTTCCTGTATCTGTCATATATTTGGAGAGTGTTTCCGGTAGCGATAGCTAGTCTCCAAGTACCTGAGAAGTGGCCGGTGTATCCTTTAGACCCCGTTCACGGCTCGTTTTCTCTTCTTTCATTTGGTCTGACGACCCTGCCTATTCATACTTTTACTTTCCAGCTGGCAGAATGAATCTACTTTCCCTCTTACGCAGCTTATGTAACCCCAAATATTTCCCCTGACGCAAGCCTTATTTTGTATACAGGGTGCTCCCCTTTATATTTTTTTTGTGATCATGATTTAACCTTTTTCTTTCTTTTATTATTAGAAAATTGGCTGATTTCCAGAAGGTCGCCATTAAGAAGACTTCGCTTTCTCCACGTCATCTGGCAGAGTCTAGCTCAAGATTGACCGTTTTATTATCATTATTTTCTTTTTGGTACATCCATTTTTAATATGTGTGACGTATTGACGTGCAGTAGAGGTAGGATCCGCCTTTATTTCACGCCTGTACTGATCCTTATATAATTTGAATTTTTGTTGTTTTAATTTCATCTTAAAGTTTTTTTTCTTTCGTACCAAAAAGGAATAATTTTCCTCATCAGTGAACATCTTCGTGAATACGTGTGTATGAAAATATATGTGTGTTTGAGAAAAGAGACTTGCGTTTCGTCAAGCCTTTTATGGAAGTTATGACGTTTAAAGAACTTTTAATTAAGCTGCGTCATATGAATAAGAGAAATGTGAGAACATTTTATTATGTCTTTATTTTCATGTATGTATCTAGTGTACATGATGTAATTTTCTTTCCTTCACCCTGTTCAAATGTATCTAATCGAAGAATGTTATTTTATATAATTTTGTTATGAAAAAGAAAAAAATTCTTTTATGCCTTTGTTATGTAAAAGAATTTTTTTTGGAGAAAGCGGTGGAATTTGAACCACTTTTCAGAATTTATTGTAATTATTATTATTATCATCATGATTATTATTATTATTGTCATGTGTTGTGACATCTCTATATTACGCCTCGAGAGTTTAAAAGTGCGCAGTTTGTGTGTATGTATCTCTCTGTCTAACGTTGTGCAACCCCTGGCTACATACTGCCTTGTTCTCTCGTATTGGCTAGTGTTGTTGCTACCTTGCATTTTGTTGTGCAATTCGTTCTGCCATTGGCTCTGACAATATTTGACGCGAGTTTGGGGGCACTCCCAAACTACGCATTTGATATTTCTGAGAGGCTTCTCCCCTCTCTGGGGGACAGAAGCTAAGTCAGTCTTAGACGCGCCGAGATGTAAGGCGAACGTGTGTATTCGGCCAGAGGCCCACCCTCATGGCGCAGCGGAATGTGAGTACGGCTCAATGTATTTCTATCTAACGCAATGTAATTGTTTTTGTTAAACGTTCCTTCTTTTGCTTAATTCTCTTTCCTTTTCAAGATGTTACTGTTAGTATTTTAATCCTTGAACCAGATCTCCGGGACCTTGCGTAATGTCATACGGCGGAGTTCTTTTTGTTGCTTTTGTTATGTGCCCTTCTCACAGTTTTATTATTTTGGTTAATACCTGTAAGATTCGAAAGTATTGCGTTTCTGCGTCTTGGCTTATATATATTTCCTGTCGGGCCTTAGTGCTCGTCTTTTGCGTCGGTGTCTCTTTGTACCACAAATGTTTCATTTGATTGGTAGCAATTGGACCTTTGTTTGTGGACAGTATGTGTGAGGTAACGGGACTGATGTCCAACGTCCCACTAATACGTGTCCCTTTTGTTTATAGAATATATGTGACGGTGGTTAACTGGGATTTTCTCCAGCTCCGATGTCATATTATTCTTTTTTTTATATGTCGTGTTGTTGCGGCATTATGTTGGAGTATAAGCCTGTTTTTTTTATAGCGTGCTTTCGATTTTTACCGGTCTCTTTCGTCCCAAGTCAATTGTAATGTAATGTATCTCCGTATATCTCATTTTCCTTTTGTTTTGTTTTTATCTTTCGATTTTCGCCGTATTACATAACTTAATGATATTCCCCCTTTTCTTCCCCTTCTTCCTACCTCCGTGAAATCTCTCTTCCCTTTGTTTTACTCCCCTCACTCCTCCCCCATCCCTCAGGTATGTTTACAATAACATCATGAAAAGCTTCGCGTCTTAGCAGTTCGAATTTTGACTTTTTGCAAGTTTGTCGTTTCTCTCTAACTTTTGTAAGTTTCGTTTTATTTTCTTTCAAGTTTGTATCTTTTCGTTAGATTCATGTTGTTGAGCGGTACTCAGGTTCTGTCGTGCTTTTTAGTTTTTTTTTAGTTTTTGAATTCTTTATTCTTGGTATTGGGTTTCTTTTGTATTATTGATCTTGTCTTAGCTTGCCTTTTTTCTTTGTTTTAAATAATTTGTTTATTTCGTGTACACGCTCTTTCTTTTATCCTCAATACATTTTTATATTTTAAGTAATATAGCTCCCTTGTCTTGTCATTTCTTATATTTAAGTTCCCCTTCCTTATCCTTATCCTTATCTCGATTTCGTCAATCTTGTCTTTGTGACGTAACAAAGGCACGATTAACACGTCTCTGGGATTTATTTAATTAATTTTATGGGAATCTCGTTTCTGCACTTTTGATTATTGCATTAAGCAATTATTCGTTTGCATTTGGTTTTTTGGAAATCATCTTTTGCTCGCTCCGAAAACCTTGGGCCCAGCACCGGGTCGAGCAAGACGTCTTTTCCCCATCCATTTGCGACCTTGTTGATTTTATCTTCCACTGCTACTCTGACGCGCATTATTATTATTATTAATAGACCTTTATCGGCGCAAATGTTTTCCAAATTTGATCAAATATAATTGCTAGATGGGAATATTCATATGTTGGCAGCACATTCCTGTCTTATGCATTTCATATTTCTCCATGCTGGTTGTGTTTGGTACAGCATATGGTTAGCACAGGGTCACAACATTCGTTTATAATGGGTCGATCACAGAGATTATTCAAGAAAGGCTACGTAAAGGAGGGCCTGGAAGGAAGAAAATTTTATCCGATGGCAATGTGGAAGGAGTAAATAATGCTCTAGATACTCCAGTTGCTGTGTATAATGAATGTGAAGGAAATGTACATAATTTTAGATTATGTGACAATATTTCTCCAACAACTGACGGTAGTAATGAACAACATTTGCGTACAAAACGCTGAAAAGGAGTTGGAATTGTTGAAGAAACATTTTAGACAGCATGTCAGGCAGTTGAAAAGAGCTATGGAAGATGCAGAAAATGATGCTGATCCAGTATATGGAGCAGAAATGTTTTGAGGTCAGTACAACATCATGTCAAACTTCAATGGCCATTTTCTCCAATACATAATTTTTGAATATGTGTAACTTTTTCTCAGGATATGATAAAGGCCGTGCCGTGAGAGTTTAACAGCATATTGTACTAACACCAGACCATTTATGGACATTCTCTCAAGGCACTAGATTGTACTAGAAGATATTTGTGAACCTAGAAACGTATAAAAAAGTAAAAAAAATACAACATAATGAAATTATTCATAATATTTAACCTATAACATTCCTCATTCTAAAAAAAATGTCAGTATGTATCAGAAGATCTCATGTACATCCCATAAAATTCATATTGTTATTGTAAATAGTTCCTGAGAAACATTGGCAACAACCAAACATATTTAACATTGTCGGCATACGGACTACAGTCTCCCCTTAGTTCACGTTCATTTTGTGCAAACAGTGAAATTAATTTGTAGTTAATTCGTTTCAGACTTTTGGGACATCTTGATCACCAGAACTTCTATACTTGAGTATGTGCGCAACTCTGTCTGATAAGCTGTGTTTCTCTGCTGACAGTAGCAGTGTGTGCAACTGAAATTATTTGGGTCGGGAATGGGGAATATACCACGAGACTTGAAAAGAGGTACTAGGGCCTATCTCGACATATTCTTAGAGGGATAGTGTTAAAACCACACTTAGGATAGTCGCTGTCAGTGCCGGGAAATTCGAACCTCCTATCATCAGACTTGTTGCACCTCCCCACCGTGGGCATACTGAGTGACTTAGAAATTATGCTGTTGATATGTATAAACATAGTTTTATCACCTAAACCCGAAGAAGAAAATCTTAAGACATAGACCTATTTTAAATTAATAACAATAAAAAACAACAAACACCAGGAAAATCTCACAGACGCCATCAGAAGGAGAAGCCTGTTTTTCTACGACCATCTGTACAGAATGGACCACCACAGGCTTTCTTATAAGACGAAGGAAGGTTTACATGCATCTAACTAAAAAGAAACTATCCAATTTAAATTTACTCTATATTCTGAAGCTGCATGCAAGAAATGGATAAATATAATAACAAAGAGTGACACACAAGAAATGCAATTAAAAATATATAATATAATAATATAGTAATATAATAATATAATAATATAATAATATATAATATAATAATATAATAATATATAATATAATAATATAATAATATAATAATATATAATATAATAATATAATAATATAATAATATAATAATATATAATATAATAATATATAATATAATAATATAATAATATAATAATATATAATATAATAATATAATAATATAATAATATAATAATATAACAATATAATAATATAATAATATATAATATAATAATATATAATATAATAATATAATAATATAATAATATATAATATAATAATATAATAATATAATAATATAATAATATATAATATAATAATATAATAATATATAATATAATAATATAATAATATAATAATATAATAATATATAATATAATAATATAATAATATAATAAACTCCGCCACTGCCGGTCCCAAGCCCGGGGGCTCATCTCGTAAGTGATGAGGAAGGAGGAGGGGGAGGAGTAACACCTCGTTAAAAAACCTGGGTCCATCTGGCTCCGGATGGTAGCACCCTGTAAGGGCCCCTGCCTAGGGTTACTAGGTGAAAATTGGTCAACGGTCCTGATGGCGGAAGAGGAATCTAAGATTCCCAACGATGGATGGAGCGGAAGGGCCAGGTGGTTTCCCCACCAATAAAGAACTCTAAATCCAAAAGCGTTTGTTCCCAGATTGGGCGGCTTATGGTCAGCGTCTGTTCACCATGTGGTGCGGCTGTAAACATGCTCCAGGAACTAACAATCCCTGGTTCTAAGAAACCTAGTGGATAACCACTAGACCCCTTTTCTTACAAGTAACCATGGCGCGTGCAAATAATAACAGTATTACCCCAGGTGGTAACCAATCCACCCGTCAACTGACGGCACCCGGGCGCTCGGACTCTGGAGGACCCGGGCAACCACGGCCACAGAGAAAATCGGAGTTCTCTGGCAAACTTCCACATAAGACACCAACATACGTAGGCACTCTAAACATCAACACTCTCATACAGCCTGGAAAGTTGCACAATCTAGTGACAGAACTCGATAGACAGAAGCTTCTAATCCTCGCGCTGCAGGAGACACGTATCACAGATGAAGAAACCATGGACTACGGCAATTACCGCTTGTTCAAGAGCAAGACTGACAGGCGCGTTGCCAAAGGCACTCCACTTCTGGGGATGGCCTTCATGGTCCACAAGACCATAGTAGAATCCTTAGAAGAAGTTACTCCAGTAAACAACAGATTGATTAGCATGCGCTTCCGGTGCGCCAACAAAAAATACACACTGATCAACGCACACGCCCCCACTAACCAAAGTAACAAGAGGGATCCACAGTCCGCAGAAAAATTCTGGTCGACCCTTGACACAGTGATGTCCAAAGTCCCCAGGAATGACGTCAAACTCCTCATGAGCGACTTCAATGCACAGATCGGTAGAGAAAAGATGTACAGGAAAACAGTCGGAAACTATCCTGCACATAAATTCACAAATAAAAATGGCACACGACTCATAGAACTCTGCCAGCAGAATAACCTCAAGCTCATGTCAACATCTCTTAGAAAACACCCTAGAAAACAGAAAACCTGGCGTTCTCCAGTCCAGCAGTTAGGTGAGTTCCAAATCGACCATGTGGCAATCTCATATCCAGTACAGAAGGAGATTCATGATGTACAGGTACGTAGAGGAGCCAACATTGACTCTGACCATTACCTAACCTGCGTCAAGGTCAAGTTCACCCCAAAGAGAACTTTCTGTAAGAAAACCCCCCTACCAAAATTTGACACAAAAAGGATCGCAGACTCTGGAGTGAAGGAAGCCTGGGAAAAAGAACATGCCAATGACTGGCAAAATTTCCACCGAAAAATCATAGAAACAGCACAAGCTCTCATTCCTTTGAAGAAGAATTCCAAACATCCTTGGTGGGATGTTGATTGTGAGAATGCACTAATTACCAGGAAATTGGCATATCAGAAATACAACAGTAAAAAATCCCCAGAAAATTTACAGAATTTCCATGAAACACGAAAAGCAACCGCAAAAATTATCAGACAATCCAAGAGGAGATACCTGAAGGAACAGTTGGACTCCATTGAGGACAACTTCCGTAACTACAACGCAAGGGACTTCTACAGAACGTTTGCAGGACACATCAGAGGGTACACACCACCAAACCTTTGCTTCAGAAAATGTGATGGAAAATTAGCACTAACGAATAAGGAGAATTGCAAGGTGATGGCACAATACTTCTCTGATCTTCTCAACTGTCCAGAACCAATAGAGAGATTCTCAGAGGAAGAACCTACAGTCAAGAACGCAGACTCATTACCTCCGACACAAGAGGAAGTTCACAGGCACATCATCAAACTTAAGAACAACTGGGCATCTGGTGAAGACGGCATAGTGGTCGAACTACTGAAAAACCTAGGGCCACACTCACTCAGGGAACTCACACAGATTATCACTGACATCTGGACATCAGAAAAGCTACCAGATGAGTGGAAATGTGCATTGATCCACCCATTACACAAAAAAGGCGACCGCTCTGACGTAAACAATTACAGGGGCATTTCGCTATTACAAGTTACGTACAAGATCCTCTCAGCGTGCCTACTCCAAAGGGCTCGGGACCAGCTGGAACACAAGATTGGCGAGTACCAGGCGGGATTTCGTCCTGGTCGCTCCTGCGCGGAACAAATCTTCAACCTAAAAAGTATATTGAAAATCAAAGCCCTCAGGAATACTCCAGTTATATGTACCTTCGTTGACTTCAAGAAGGCATATGACTCCATTGACCGTCAGTCATTGTTCAACATCTTACACGAGCAAGGTTTGGATAGCAAGACCTTGCGATTGATCAAACAGACACTGACAGACACGACATCAAAAGTGAAATTCATGGGGGAAATCTCAGAACCATTTCAGATCAATACAGGTGTTCGCCAAGGTGACGGGCTCTCTCCGCTTCTCTTCAACCTAGTGCTGAACAAAGTTATCAAGGAATGGGAGAAAGAGCTGAGACTTCAAGGTTACTGGAGACCAGTGCGACTAGGACGACCAAAGGACGAACTGGAGGTTGGATGTCTAGCCTTCGCGGATGATCTGGCTATACTCTCAGTTAACGAAACCACATCAATCAGACAGATAGAAGTACTCCGAGAGTGCGCCGAAAAAGTAGGACTACAGATCTCGTTCCAAAAGACAGAGTTTTTCTGTACGAAATTCGACATACAGAATTTAAACACGAAATATGACAAGATCAATAGAGTCGTCCACTTTAAATACCTAGGTGAAGTGCTTGCACCGACGGGAAAAGAGAAAATCGCGCAGAACACTAGGTTAATGAAAATGAAGAGAGCCTTATACAAGACACAGAGTGTCTACAACAAAAAATGTCTGTCCACATTCACTAAACTTCGTCATTACAACACGGTTATTAAACCTGAGGTGCTTTATGCTAGTGAGACGTTGACGTTACACACTAAGGGCGACTTGGAAAAAATCCTCACAGAGGAAAGAAATATAATAAGAAAAATAATTGGACCAAAGCACACAGATGAAGGATACAGGCTTCACTCCAGAGACACCACAGAGAAATTGTCCAACCTCGCAGCAGACATCAGAAAGAGGCGACTAAAATTTTACGGCCACTTCAGCAGACTCCCACAAACCAGACTCACCAACAAAATTCTTAGATACATACAGCGGCTCAAGTTTACTACACCCTGGATGATGCAAGTCAAAATTGATCTAGTAAAAGCACAGGTCGACCCAGAAGACGTCATAGACGAAAGCGTATTTAGACACAAAGTATACAAGTGGGAAGTGTTGTCAGAGAGAGCTGCACCTACAGCCCAAAGACCAAAGTGGACCGAAGAAAGGAAGAGGGCCTTTAGTGCACGAATGAAAGAGTACTGGAAAGACAGGAAGAACAAAAAGTCATGATTGCTTCGCGTGGTCTAATAGGCCTGTAACGTGTAAAATAAAGTAAAATAAATAATTATAATATAATAATAATAATAATAATTAGACCTGTAAAGATGTATTAGTTGGTTTTCACATTACCGGTAATGCGGTCGTCTTCCGTATGCATCTAGTTTGTTCCTACACCACTCTGATGTTTAGGTCCTTGCTGAGAATCGACTTCACATGTCGCTTGTTTTGATGTCCATATCTTTCATGATATAGCTGTAGCAGGTTATCTTTGCCTGTGACATTAACTTCATTGTGAGAAATGGGTCTTATATTTCTCACTGCCAATTTAAAAAGTACTCCAAATCGATCCAGTATGCCTACCAGTTTGACATCTTGGTTAACTTTGAAGTTACAAATTTCTGCAGTTGATATGAATTCACTTTTTGGATGCTTCTCTTGTGCTGCAAGAACAAAGAATAAATTCTTCTGAATCTTTGGTACATACCATACATCTGCCAGAGTAATTGCATGCCACTTTCCTCCAGCTGCTGCTTCAATGTCTACTGAACCTTTTCCGATCGCTTCGATCTTGTCACCACTGTAGTCACTGAATGTTTTGCTGAAAATGGCTGAAAATTCTTCAATGAATTTCTGTCGTTCGTAATGTGGCTTGTCGCACCATTATCTACGTACCAGTCATTAGGCCTACATTCAGCATTCATTACTGCCAAGGTAACAGCAACAAGTGTCATGTTCGTATCCTTAGCATCTGCGCAACTTGGTTTCGTAGGTTTTCCATCGGCTGCCCATTTTCTACACATTTAGACAGTATGATTGGGTTTCTTGCAGTAGTGGCATATTATCTTCTTTTTCATCTTCGGCTTGGTTGAACATACTGGCTGGGATAGCAGCTTTGACGATTCCGTGAAATTGCAATCAATCTGTAGGACATAGTAACTTCTATAGGGAATCTGACTTACCTAAATTTAGTGGAAGGCAGTTTAACCCTATGGCGTTTGTTAAAGTTGTTCAGAAGAGGTTTTCGAAAGGGTTAGAAGATGGGACTTTAGACTGGGATATTGTTGAGGAAAACATATCATTAGCTTTTGTGGGGGAGGCTAAATCTTGGTATCAAGTTTTTAGAGGAGGTTTTCGGGGGTTAGAAGATTTTAGGCAGAAGTTTGAGGGAAAGTTCTGGAACGAACAGACTAAAGGAAGAGAAAGAGACAAGATTTCTTTTGGGAGGTATCAGTCGAATCAGGGGGTGAGCATGACGGAGTATTTCCTCACACATGTCCTTATCAGTCAGAATTTAGACACTAGTTCTTCTGAAGGTGATACTGTTAGGCGTATGGCCCGTCATTTTTCTGATGAGGTGAAGATGGCCGTAGTCATGCAGGATGTAAATACGATTAAGGACATGGAACGTGTGTTAGAAAGGTTTGATACTTTGGGTAGAATGGGAGGCAAAAGGCAAGAACAGGGAAGGGAAGGAAATTACGATCAGGGGTATCAGGAGGAAGGGAATAGGCATTATGAGCGCAGGAATATTGATAGGCCAGGTAACTTTGTGAGGAAAGATAGAGGAAATTTTGTAAATAGGGATAGGGGTGACCAAGGGAATTTTCGGAATAGGGGGCGTGGAGAACAGAGGCAGGCAGGAAATCGGGGACCTGGGGAACAAAGGCAGTTAGAGAATAGGGGGCGTGAAAAAGAGAGACAACCAGCTCAGCCGAGTAATTTAAACGGAAACAGGGCTCTTTAAACGGTCAGATAGAGGGTCCCATCCCAGTATTCCAGTTCATGTGTTGAAGAAGATAGAATACGACCTTGATGTTAGAAAGGAATTGTTAGATGACCAGGTTGAGGTTATGCAGGAGAGATGTGAGCCAACGTTGATCAGTCCTGGGATTAAGGTGAAGATATGGGGTCAAGTTGTCGATGCCTTATTGGACTCAGGGAGCATGTGTTCTTGCATTAAGGCAGGCTTTTTTGATGAGGTTAAGAGTAAAGGAGAAGCCATAGAGGAGATTCCTGTGTCCAATATATATATTTATATTGTCTGCTGTTGGGACTAAGTCACAGAGAGTGCGTAGACAGGTTGTCGCACCTATGTACATTGATGAGAAATGTGGTCATCAGAGTTTTCTAGTGGTTGCGAATTTAGTGTATCCTGTCATATTGTGGGCGGATTGGCTAAGCAGTCAGATGTGTAAGCTTGATTACGGTGAAGCTAAGGCGAGATTCAAGTGGGGTGAGAATTTTGATATGATTAGTCTCAGTTATCAGGTGGACTCGGGAACTTTTGTGAGTATATCAGTGTGTGTCCAGGTTTTAAATGAAGAGGAAGAAGTCAGTGAGGTTAGTAGCGACATGGTATCAGAGGATATTCAAAGTTGTAGTATGGTAGTGGAAGAGGAGCGTGAAGGCGAATTTTCAAGTGTTGTGGAAGATACCATGTTGGAGGTAGAGCAGAAGGCTCAGTTGTTAGAGGTCTTGAGAGAGCACAGTGAGGTGTTCTCTGACAAACCTGGTGGGACACATGTTTACGAGCATAGTTTCGAGATCACCGATAGGTCAAGTTTTAATGGTGTTAGATACTCGATACCACACGCCCATGTCAAAGCAGTAGATGATGTCATTTCGCAGATGCTAGATGATGAGGTGATCGAATTCAGTAGGAGCCAGTATGTCAATCCGTTGGTAGTAGTGATTAAGAAGGATGGATCAGTTAGGCTATGTTTGGATGCAAGACAAGCTAATAAACGCATTGCGCCGGATCATCGGCGACCGGAAACTACTGAGGATTTAGTTCAGAGATTTGGGGGTAAAGAATGGCTGTCCACATTAGATTTGAGTGCTAGTTTTTGGCAGGTACCCTTACGGGAGGAGGATAGGCAATTCACGGCTTTTTGTTACAAAAACCAACTGTTACAATTCACACGGATTCCTTTTGGTATGATAACATCGTCAGCTGGGCTCATTCGTGCACTTAACATCGCTCTGGGACACGACACTGAGGATTTCACAGCCAGTTACATCGATGACTTAGTCATCGCATCACGTACATTTGGGGAACACATGGAACACCTTAGAATCGTTTTGGGGAAGATACATCGGGCCGGGTTCACAGTGAAACTTAAGGAGGCGACCTTTTGTGCACAATAGATCACGTTTTTAGGCCACACTATTACACCACAGGGGGTTACGCCTGAAGGGTCGAATTTAGACAACATAATCAACACTCGGACACCACGTAACGTCAAACAACTTCGCTCTTTTCTGGGGGTATGTAATTATTTCAGGAGGTTTGTACTGCGGTATTCGCAGCTGTGCGGGCCATTTAGCGGGTTACTTAAGCAGAATTCTAAGTGGGTTTGGGAAAAGGAACACGATGAGGCATTCATCAAACTTAAAGAGGGCTTTAGGGATGCTGTCACACTTAGGTTCCCCGGGCAGGATAGTATATAGTGATGACAGATGCTAGTGACTTAGGTTTAGCAGGGGTGCTTTGTCAAAAGGACGGGGATGGTAATCTAGGCATCGTGTCACTCGCTAGTAGAGGTCTAAATTCCGCGGAGAAAAGATACACTACTAGTGAGAAGGAATTGCCAGCCATTGTGTATTCGCTGGGTAAGTTCCGGACCTATGTGCTTGGCCGCAAATTCCGAATCTATACAGAACATAACGCACTTACGTTTCTTAGGACATGTAGGATAACCTCGAACCGGCTTTCTAGGTGGATATTGGCGATCCAAGAGTACGATTTTGATATAATTCATGTAAAAGGATCAGAAAACGCATTCGCGGATTTTGTGAGTCGCCACCCAGAAATTGCTGGGGAGGGAGTTGAAGCTAGGAGAGAGGAAGGAATTTTGGTCTGTGTAACTAGGATTTCAGATAGGGACGGAGAGAGGTTAAAGTTGGGCAAAATGAGAGAGGAACAATGCAAGGACGAGGAGATTCAGGACATTTATCGGGAACTCGAGGAAATGGAACATATGAGCATTGCTAAGAGGGGTAATAAGGAATTCAGGCTTTTTAACGACTTGGTAACTAGAAAATGCTTTGGCGAGAGATGGTGCGTGTGGGTTCCTAAGTCTTTGAGGTATGATATTATCTGGTTTTATCATAAGGAGTTAGGCCACTATGGTGCAGAGAAGGTGTTGGGTTCTATTCAGGAGAACTTCTTCTGGAAAAACATGGGCAGGGAAGTCAGAAAAACCCTAGCAACATGTGAGTTGTGTCAGAAGTGTAAGCACCCCACAAGGTATTTAGAAGGGCCAAGGCAGGCTGTTCTAACTCAGAAACCAGGTGAGTTGGTGTGTGTTGTCCTCTATGGGCCGTTGGTGAAGTCTCAGTATGGCTACCAATATGTGTTTGTTGTTGTTGATGCCTTTTCTAAGTATGTAAAGCTCTATCCTCTAGGACAGGCCACGGGGAGGGGTTGTGTAAATTGCATACTGGGGAAATATGTTCCGGAGTTTGGTAAGCCACTCCGAATACTCTCAGACCACGGTTCTCAGTTCACCTCGAAGATATGGAGGACCAAGTTGAGTGAACTGGGAATACAGAGTACGTATTCCTCTATTAGGTATCCCCAAGGATACATGTCTGCGAGAGTAATGAGAGAACTAGGCCGCATGTTTAGGACCTATGTGAGTGAGCGACATAATGCCTGGTTTTCGATGCTTGAGGACGTTGAGCGTTGTCTCAATGTAACTAAACACGAGAGCACGGGTCGCACTCCCATAGAAGTCCAGCTGGGCAGGAAGCCTGACAAGCAAACTTGCCTAAAATGATTGCTTTTTATTCTATGGTACAGGACCAAATGAATGAAAAGCAAGGGGGCGTTCTGTAACCTATATTTTATGAGTTTCCCATGTCAGTTTTAATGTAGGCTCGTAGGACAGGGGAGGCCGTACCCAGAGATTTAAGTATCAGGTTAGCTGGGGAACATTTATGTAAGGCTAGTAAGAAACGGTAGAAGCAGCAAGGGAAGCGGGCAGGAGATAGGTTAGATGTAGGCGACCTTGTGCTTTTGAGGGTGCCTCATGTCTTGTCCGCAGACCAGAAATTGGTAAGTATTTTTTTTCATTTGTATGAAGGACCGTATGAAATTGCACGGAAATTAGGGGCCTGTGCGTACGAGCTCCTTACAAAGGACGGAAGGGTACTAGGGATTTACAATATTCACAATCTGAGGATGTACATATCCTAGTAGCCCTGTTGGTTGTGTATATATTTGTGGAAGGAAGGAGTTAGGATTTTGGAAGGGAAGTCATGCCTAAAATGATTGCTTTTTATTCTATGGTACAGGACCAAATGAATGAAAAGCAAGGGGGCGTTCTGTAACCTTTATTTTATGAGTTTCCCATGTCAGTTTAATGTAGGCTCGTAGGTTTTTTATTTATTAATATCATGTTATCGTATTGGTAACGTGTTCAATCGCATTGGACACGTCTGCAGAAGACGCAGTGTCATTATTGTTATTATTACTATTATCATATACGTATACTTTTTATTATTAATTATTCAATGTATTTTAGGTCACTTTTGACGAGATTCTGGAGCTTGCTTTGATTCTATGTTTTAAAGAATATAGTATATTTCATTTGTGCAGTTTTGGTATATTTAAGTACGGAGAATGTTGGGGAAGGTAATTGCCTGTCACTTGTTGGTGAGATATAAGTCTGTCTCTGGTCACGAGAAAGAGTAGGTGCCCTTGCAAGTGGTGCTACCTATTCAAAGGGCTAGAACTATGACAAACGAGCTCATTTGTGTCTGTTATAAGATGGCCTTGTATGAACTACTGGATGTGTACGAGAAGGGAAGAAGCCCTTAGGCGTGGAACAGGGTGTGTCAGACAGCTGAGCAAGGGGACTGCTTGGAGTGGCTTGGGAAGAATGTGACAATAGCGATTCTGAGAAGACTTCCTGGTATGAGGTGTGGTTTGAGGGACGTGCGGTAGCAAGCTACCTGAGAGCACTGCTGGGGTGATTGTTCCTCTAGGCATTGAGATGACTGGTTGGGTAGTGTGTCTCTCTTGAGCTGAGTGCTTCGTGTTCCTACGGAAAGCTTGATGACTGTACGGTACCTCCGATTTGTTTTAGTATGGAGGGTACCACGTGATTGTGTTCTTGCTGTTATGCCACAATCACAGTAGGGCTAATACCTATCAAGTGCAACGTTGAATAAGACCGTGAAATATAAAGGCATGGCTGACCAGTTTCAAAGTGGTGTAGAAACAAACTAGATACATACGGCCGACGACCGCATTACCGGTAATGTGAAAACCAACTAATACATCTTTACAGGCCTAAATATTATTATTATTATATTATTATATTATACATTTTAATTGCATTTCTTGTGTGTCACACTCTGTTATAATATTTATCCATTTCTTGCATGCAGCTTCAGAATATAGAGTAAATTTAAATTGCATAGTTTCTTTTTAGTTAGATGCATGTAAACCTTCCTTCGTCTTTATTAATTTATAGGAGGTTTTGGTAAGGCCTATGTACGAGCCAGTCCTTTCAGAATATCTGCACACGCCCGGAGATAAGAAGAGTTTCAAAAAGGTGGATTTGTTCAATTACAGTTCTAATTATGTCATTTGCTTACATTTTAAAGAAAGGCCATTTATGAGGCAGAATATTCATTTTTATTTATTTTTTGTATCTTCAAAGTTACAAATGGCTTCTCTGGGTGAAGCCCTCTTGTGGCAAGAATTGAAAGATTACAGTACTAGTGAGACGAATTGGAAGATTTTGGTACAAACCACACCTTCTAACTCCTTCAGGTTTAGGAGCTTGAGTTTTGAGAAACATACACCTTAGCCTTAGCGTATTATATAATAAGATAATAATAATAATAATAATAATAATAATAATAATAATAATAATAATAACGGAAGCAGAGATCAGAGAGGATGAAGCGAATGTGGGCAGAGAAAGAAAAGACATGTGTCAAGATTTGAAGTGTTGATTTGACGTGCTCTGTAATAGCCCTATTCGATGAAATAAATAATAAATAATAATGTTATTGACTGATAAAACTGTACATTAAATGTATATCAAAGTCTGTAGCCTAATCGATACGAAACTTAAAACACTGTCGCAAGGTAAATTACAGTAGTTCTGAACACTTTCAGAGACGTTTGTGTCACTACATTGAGATGGATGTACATAAGTGTTCTATTGTCAACTGATAGTAACTGGATTTCCATTCTATGTATTAACATCAAATTTGGCATGCATAATTGTAACTTTATTGATTAATGCAGTTTACCATTTACGTTCGGAATAATTCGATATAAGCATCGGATATTGGAACTGCATTCTAAAGACTGAATGTTAAAATAAAGCGAGACTCGTGACGTAGATGTTGTTTGGAACTGATATAAGAAAAGAATACCAGACTTCTTAATTTTATTTAAACAAATTGCTTTAATATTCCAACCACATGGAGGAGATTCTGACAAAGAAGCTAGTTTAGTTTCTGTTATTTGCACTTCAACTAAGGTTTCTGCTACATGGGTAATTCAACTCGCACTGCACTTCCACAAACAATGCTAAGCTGAAGTTTTGGAAGCTTGGAAGTTGAGACCACTCAACTGGAGGCAGTAAAAGCGCCTGAAGCACTTGGCACCGCCAGCGACAAGCTTTATTACCTCACCTCGATAACTGTGAGTTATTCTCCATTTACATCTTAATTACCCACAAGGCACAAGCTCATTCAAAATTTATTCAAGATACTTGAACTTCAATAGTCCATTTCTACAAAGATGGAGCCAAGCCAGCATTTAGTATACATTTCTGTTACACCAATCAATCATTGGCGAATCCATCCTCTTGAGTCATGAGGGGTAGGAGCAACGGGTAAAAATCTTCAGCAAATATTAACCATGATTTTTTGTCGTGGCTTTATTTAGGGGCTTGAGCGATTTTGGTCATCACAATAACCTGTGTTCTTGGAAATCTGTAGCAGTGACACTTTTAATTTATATAGGGGCAGTTGACCAATGTCTAGAAATTAGTTATAATCTTAGCATTTGCCTGGAGTGAATGAGTAAGTGTACATAAAAAAATCACCACCTCGTGGTGCAATGACAAGTATTCTTGGCTGTCATCCCTTAGGTCCGGGTTCGATTTACAGCAGAATTGAGAAAATATAAGTTATATTCTCACTTAAACCATCTTCCGATTACAAATACACACACTAATATAACAATCACAATGACACAGGTTATCTGACAAATTTGAACTTTGGATATCCGAACGCAAGAAAGCAGTTGAGTCTTTGAAAGTGCATTAGACCTCTCGGCTACATTCGATGTACTGAGAATTTAGAGCTGGAATATTATTTCATTTGTACTTCAATATCACTTTCACACGTTCTCTTGTTTTTGATATGTTACGTAGCTGTGTGCATTAAACCGCTCACCACGTCTGTGATGAAGAGCTACAGCATGTAGCATCTTGGCGCTGACAGCGGCTGTCCTGAGTGTGTCTTTTTCTCGGGTTTCCCAACACCCCTTACAGAAAAATGCTGGGATAGTAGCTTATAGTGCAGATGTCCTCGTTGTTCCGCCCCTATAAACAACAATAACTAATTATCTAACTAACTAACTAACTAACTAACATAGTAGCTTATTTTGAGCCCCGGGGCACCTACCCTACACCGACCCTAATATTACAGCTGTACACACTACTACAGTCACCACAGACAAATTTACACACACCTAAGCACATGGGGTTGATGATCAAACATGTCCCCAGTCCCTAATACGTATTAGCAGCAAATACAACAATAACTGTGATTAATATTGTTGCTTTTGTTTCTGTTGTTGTTGTTGTTCCATTTAGGGAGTTGTTTTGGTAGTTATTGTTTCTTTCAGGGTGAAACAGCGAGATCATCTTTCCCTCAAAGAAAAAAACTTACAGATTTGGAATAATTGAAAGATTTAGAGGTGTATGCTTAGATACGTTTCTATAAATGACTAAAATTAATAAAATAAGAAATAAAATATAACCAATAATAATAATAGTAATAAAAGTAATAATAATAATAATATTAGACTAATAATAATAATATACTAATAACAATATTTTTTTTGTCGTGTGACCTCCTGAGAGGCCGAGTGCAGGTCTTTCTATTCGACGCCCGTGGGCGACCTGCGCGTCGGGATGAGAAATGGAATGGATGAAGATGAATGAAACTCGGCAAGGATGTGGAAGGAAGCGGGCGTGGCCTGTCAGAAGGTACTGTCCCAGCATTTGCCTGGTGTTGAAAATGGGAAACCACGGAAAACCATTTCAAGGACAGCCGACGGTGGGGCTCGAACCCACGCGTCTACCGAGTCAGCAGAGAGCTTGGCCCCATGGCCTAACGCAGCGCTTTAGCCAGCGTAGCCACTACTGTCGGTTATAATAATAATAATAAACATGAATAACGGAAAAGAATTAGATATTAAAAAAATAGTTATTTGAATACATTTTCACTTCAAATACACAACCCACTCTCACTTATAAAGCGGATGACGAGATCAGCAGCCACCACATCGTCGGCTAATATAAGATTGAGTGCATTCTTCGATTTTGTGTGTTTCTTTGATAGTCTGATAGTCTTTGTCTGCTCTAGTATGTATACCTATAATGGGAGTTAGGTTGAAGTAGATGGAAGTTGCTTATGTTAGTTAGCATCCAGGCATTTGCGTGTAGGAGAAAAAGGATACGATGGTCGACAAATTCTGGGAGGACTGAGGGGAAAAGCGAACCAACTATTTTTGGGGAAACACCACACTCAGGAAAGCCGATGGCAGCGCCAGGATTTGAACCTGCAATCTCTGGACTTGTTGCAACTACCCTCACGGCCGTGGTGCACGATTTATCGATCAAGGCTACACTGCGAGACATAATTTGTTGGCAAAATATTTTGAATTTTCTATAGTTGTAGCGAATCTTTATAATATCTTTAGCGACAAGTGATTATAGTCTACTACATAGCAATTATCAGAAAAATCCTGGTCTTCATTCCTTCATCTGAATTATTTTGATCAGTGGTATATTTTGAGCAGATTTTCTCGTACAGCAAGAGTATGAATTACAACTTTAATTTAGGATCAATCATTGCATGTGGAAGAGGTTTCGCTGGAATCCTGGCGATGTCGGTTAACATATACGGGCGATTAAAAACGACCAACGTTTTTCAGTAGATTCTATCGCATATTAAAGATAGTTGTTGATTCATTCGGTTGCTTTGTGACATTGTGGTCATGTAGCTCCGTGTATTTGGGTGCACATGTAGCCTATGAAGAATGTGTATGATAACCAGTTTTATTGTGAGGGCTGTACTAGTGTATTTGCAATTCAGGTGAGAATTAGGAAGGAGACGGCCGAGGCCTTAAGTTAGAAACCATCCCATCATTTGCCTGGACGGAATATTTCTGGAGTAGAAGCCTCGTGAGGAAAAACTTAGAAGAGGTGAGCTCGATTCCCACCTCAGTCTTCCGTGGTTTCCCCAATTTTATTCCAGCCAAATGCCGGGATGGTTCCTAACTTAGGGTCACGGCCACCTCTTTCCCAATCGTCACGTGAATTACACACTAGTACAGTCATTACAATAACACAGGTTATCAGATACAATTAAACACTCACCCAAAGACATGGGGTTAAATGATCACAATGTCCAAGTCCCTAAAATGAAACAACAACAGTAATAATGTATGCCTACCTTTAACATTCCCGTTTTAAGAGCGTTGAAATCCTTCAGTATGCCTTCCTTCGGAGGGGAAGTAAAGCCGGCGGGTCCATGTCATAGATTTATGGCACATAGAAGAACCTACAACTGCAATTGGTACAGTGTAGCAAAATATATAGGTTATATTTGGAAGTTTAGAAACGCTCTATCAAGTTCCAACGTTCGCCGCTAGGTGTTAGTGACAATAGCATCTGGTAGCCAAAGTTGGAACTACTTGAAATTGAAATTGTTGGGAGCCCTCGGGCGTTCAATCAAAAATTCCCATTCAGCTTATTATTATTTTTAGCGTATGGGTTTTAGTGCCGGGAGTGTCCGAGGACATGTTCGGCTCGCCAGTTTGTACTAGCTGCTTCTCTGCAGACAACCAATGGGTGAGCTACAAGTACCGTCGCGTGTGGTGCGTTGTCTGTGGAGGAAAGTTTCGAATGTAAGGACGAGAAGTTGGAAGGTAGCGGCTGTGACCTATAGTTTGGGACCAACCCCGGCATTTGCCTGGAAGGAATATGGGAAACCACAGAAGACCATCTCCAAGGTTGCCGGCGGGGGGATTCGAACCTCCACGCCTCTCGGATGTGAGCGACTGCCTGCAGCCACGCCGTAACGACCACGGCGTTCTCACCCGGTTCCCATTCAGCTGCAATTCATATATAATAATTATTATTCCCCTTTCTATGGGGATGAGGATGAGGTCGGATGAATTTGAGTTGCAGGACGGATTTTACGACTGGAAGATCCTGACGTCAACCTCATCACATGAGTTAATGAGCGATGTAATAAACGAAGCAAAATGAAAGTAGTCGAGTATTTGGAAGGAATCCTCCGTTGTTTATCCCGATATTTGAGAAATCCACGAGAACTATTCCAAGGACGGGCGACGATGGGGTTCAAACTTCTTTATATACCGACTATGAAGCCTGGTCCCAAGACCCTGTGCTTTAGCACTCGTAACTACTGCGAATGGTACGGGGGTGAAAATGTATTGAGGGCCAGTGATGTAGACAAATTACAACACGTCTTCACGGGCCGTCCAATTACTTGAGTGCACACGTAATGTATATCTTTTAACGACGCCCATTATTGGGGGCTCATTTGCTGTTTTGTAGCCGAGCAGCTGTTCTAGCGGACCACGCCATTAACAGCTGTATTGGGCCTGGAGGTAATCACGGTATTGTGTGCTCCTTTGGCTTCAAGAAGTAGAAATGACTGGGCTGGAGCAGCTGCGCGACAATCCCTTAACGAGCTTCAACACGCGAGCCACTACGTCATGGGTACTTGATTTAGCACCCTCTGAGTAAACAGGGGCCACAATGGTAGCTCCAAATTACGGCATATTAAAGAATACAATGCTTCGTAAGTTATCTCTAAAATCATGGACTTCTTATAGCTCCACTTCGAATTCACCAACCAAGAGAGAATGATTTCCAATTTAAGTTCGCACATCTAAGAAGGAATTATATGCAGTTTGTGTTTCCTCCACCCAAGGAGTAATAAGTTAAAATTTGCTTTCGTAGATCCAGGAAACAACTGAGTATCTCTTTGCAAGTTCAAGTTCACGTTCCCACCATCCATAAGAAAGTAGTTCAAATACAAGTTACCAGCGTCCACAAGTAACTAGTTCAAATACAAGTTCCCTCCATCCGTTAAGAGTAGTAACTATTTCAAGTACAAGTTCCCTCCATGCAAGAAGTGACCAATGCAAGAGCACGTTCCCACCATCTGTTGCGAGTAGTAACTAATTCAAGTACAAGTTCCCTCCATGCAAGAAGTGACTAATTCAAGTGCATATTCCCTCCATCCGTTGCGAGTAGTAACTAATTCGAGTACAAGTTCCCTCCATGCAAGAAGTGACTAATTCAAGTGCATATTTCCTCCATCCGTTACGAGTAGTAACTAATTCAAGTACAAGTTCCCTCCATGCAAGAAGTAACTAATTCAAGTGCATGTTCCCTCCATCCGTTACGAGTAGTAACTAATTCAAGTGCATGTTACCTCCATCCATTAGTAACTAGGCCTAATTCAAGTACAAGTTCCCTCCATCCAAAGAGGAACTGGTTCAAGTGCATGTTTCCTCCATTTAAGAAGTCACTAATTCAAGTGCATGTTCCCTCCATCCGTTAGTAACTAGGCCTAATTCAAGTACAAGTTCCCTCCATTCAAAGAGGAACTGGTTCAAGTGCATGTTTCCTCCATTTAAGAAGTCACTAATTCAAGTGCATGTTTCCTCCATCCGTTAGTAACTAGGCTTAATGCAAGTACAAGTTCCCTCCATCCAAAGAGGAACTGGTTCAAGTGCATGTTTACTCCATTTAAGAAGTAACTAATTCAAGTACAAGTTCCCTCCATTGAAGGAGCAACTGGTTTAAGTACGAGTTCCCTCCATCCGAGAGATAACTCGTTCAAATTCCAGAAAGTGAAGTTATATAGTTCCTGGCATTCAATGAACGTCATCGCTAATTGCATAGTATCGGTAGCTACATCAGCTTTCCGCACGAACATAGCTACTGCTGTCGATAAGTAAAGTACTGGTTGCCATATGGAATTTTTAAATTTAGACAGGAAGTGTTTGATACGTTAGAGCGGAACATTTTTACCACCAGGGTCTCATAACTGATATGGCGTAGCTTGCCAACCGCAGGATCCTTGCTGAGTTTGGCGTTGTATCCACTTGCTGTTGTTTCATTTGAGGGACTTAAATATAATGGTCATTTATCCCCGTTTACTTGTGTGCATGAAGAATTTGTCTGATAACCTGTGTTGCTGTGGTATCTGTACTGGTGTGTGTATATGTAATTCAGGTGAGGATTAGGAAGGAGACGGCTGAGAAACCATCCCGGCAAGTGTCTGGAGTAGAAGTGGAAAACCACCGAAAACCAATTCCAGAATAGCTGAGATGGCAATCAAACTCACCTCTTCTCAGTTTTGACTCAGGAGGTTGCGTGTACCCCGTTCCAGCTCTCAGACCTGAATTAAATTTCTTGGCAGATTTGGGTATCGAACCCGCATGGTCCTTGGGGTGACAGCCAAGAATTCTAACCGCTACACCAAGAGGTAGACTTATTGTTGTTGCTTATTTTAGGGACTGTGACATCGTGGTCATATATGTGGGTGTGTGTGTAATTTGTGTGATAATCTGTGTTCTTGTGACGGTTGTACTAGTGCATATATTCACAGATTTGGGATAGGATACGGAAGGAGACAGCCGTGGCCTTAAGTAAGGAACCATACCAGTATTTGCCAGGAGTAGAAGCGGGGAAACCACGGAAAACCACTTCCAGGATGAAGGAGTTGGGAATCGAACCCTCCTCTTCTCACTTTTGTCTCAATCGGCCACGTGTACACCGCACCAGCCCTCACACCAGAATTAATATTTCTTGGCAGAGCCGGGAATTGAACCCGGTCCTCCTGGGTGACAGTCAAGAACGCTATGCGTGACACCACGAGGTGGTATTGTTCATAAACTAGATGTTGCCTCTTCCATTCCGGTGTAACATCAGTTTATCATTTCTCAATCAATCGATTAGTCGATAAAACAATATCAGGAAGTGTTCTTCAGGAGTTGCATCCAATTAAATTTTCTCAGTAAGCAGGTCTCGCCTGACATGTAAAAGCATCACTAATTACCCCCTGACTCGAGGAAGACTGACATTCTAATTCTAGAAATATTGAAATCCAACTTTTGGAGTGACTCCAACCATTAGAATGGAGAGCTCTTAAGCGACGACTCTCAAGTTTATTCAGAAGCGGTGCTATGTTCTAGTTACTCCCAGCGCCAGCGCAGCGGTGGGAAATGAATGCTTTGAATTCCTAACTCACAAGAAGTACTCAGTTAGGGTTTTAACCCTTCAGTGAGCAGAAAATGTGCGGTTCATACGCACGAAAACAGCATTACGTTAGCTTTGGTTGCTCACAAATATCTGAGATTTCATTAACTCTTTCCTGTACGTCAAATCACGAAACGTGAATTCCTAAGGAGCACTTGATATTCGTCGACTTGATTAATTCGTGTTTCTCTTAAATATTGTTCAAAAACAGTGACTTTGTTCATGTATTTATAACACTCTGAAGCCATCTTTTAGTGTTAAGTCTTATTTCAGTGTCACATAGAAGTTCTCTAATAGGCCTATATCTTAATTTCACTTCATATTTATATAACAAATTTTTCGATTTATCAAGAAAACTGTTCATTAATCACACAATTTCTTAACATAACAGGTGATACCAATCCAATATAATTATATAATATACGAAAAATAACGAGCCTTACAGTAGTCCCATAAGATGTGTAATATCTGACATAGAAGAAACCTCACGTGAAATTGTTGATACACCGGTATTTTATAGTATTATTGGCCCAAATATTAATCTATTGTAAAAGGGAGTATTTTACAGATATTGTAGTTTATAATACGGAACTCATTTTATTAGATGATTTGTAGCTTCCACCAGCACTAGCCTAAATAAAGAATACGATATGGATCAACTAGATGAATACGAACTCTTATCTACAGAGCCCACTGCCTGAAAACGAAACAGAAAGTATCGGCAAGAAACAATATCCTACATAAACTCTCTGGTACCGGATGGGGGACACAACCTAGCACGCTTGGAACATCTGACTTGGCTCTATGCTACTCCACTGCAGAATATGCATGCCCTGTACGGTATACATCTAGTCACTCGAAGCAAGTAGACATCGCTCTGAACGACACCTGCCGACTTATCACCGGTTGCCTAAGACCTACGCCAACAGGAAAAGTTTACTGCTTAGCCGGAATCTCCCCACCAGATATCAGACGTGAAGTGGCAGTCAGAGTGGAAAGAACAAAGGCAGACAACTCAGAAAACCATCCTCTATATGGGTACACACCATCAAATCAATGGCTCAAGTCAAGGAAAAGCTTCCTCCATTCAGCAAAAAGCCTCACGGAACCGCCCGGAAAAAATAGATTAACATCATGGAAAAGGAGAGTTAAAGACCTTGAAGACTGAATTATCCCTCATCAAAGTTTACCTCCGGGACATGACAATGGATGGGTTTCATGGAGAACACTGAACAGGTTGCGAAGTGGGGTAGGTAGGTCCAAGGTGAATTTGAAGAAATGGGGATACATTTCCGACACCACCATGTGCGAGTGCGGGGAAGAACAAACCATGGATCACCTTCTTGTACGCAGATTATCTCTTGCTAAGTGTACGATGAAGGACTTGATGGAGGCAACACCTGAAGCACGTGATGTGGCAAAATACTGGTCACATAGTAACATATAGTAGTATATAGTTAAATTGACTGTTTTGATGAGATTGTATATAGTACCAGCTAAATACCATGTATGATGTACTTTTTCTTGAGACTAATGTTGCTTCTGACACGATTAAATAAATAAGTAGGCCTAGATTAATAGACGCGACACCGCTCAAAACCTTAAATTCCTTATAAACAGGTCCTCTTCATTCACAGACCAACACGTAATTCCATATGGATTCTGTTAAAATGAGTCATATTGATATGATAAATATCGTTTAAAATGATAATCTGGTAGCAAAAATATCTACTCCACCCAGGATTCGAACCCAAGATCTCTAGATTCACAGTCATACGCAATAACCCCACGGCTATTTCGACCAAGCAACTATTGTGCACAAGATGGTGACTTATTTCCACGTTCCAATAATACTGCATTACGGAATTAAGTTTCATTTATATTTTGTGTGTTTCGATAATGTTCCTGAGTGACATTGAGTTTAAAATGCCTTATGCCAATGCAATGCCGACTACTTACAATGTTTGATATTAAGGCATTTTACAATTTAAAAATACTGTTACGAAGACTTCGAACATGTACCATGTCATTTGTTTAAATCACTTGACACCAGAGTTCGCATGAGCGTTTTCCGTTCAGTATGTCATATACATTCCACATGGCCGAGAGTGCGTCATGGTACCAATTTTCGACACCGCGCGCTGATTGTTTCTCTTACCAATGCCAGCTGGATCGATCGATCGAGTTGGCAGTGCGTCTTATACTTCCGTTCGATCCACCACTGCCAGGTAGGGCACACTTCCGTTCGATAGAACGAGCGGGCAGTGCATACTTCCGTTTGATCCACCACTGCCAGCTCGATCGTTCCGATCCATTTCCGTCCTCAATTTTCAAAATCACTCCCACAAAACTATCCAGCAACCGAGCGGAAAGATGTTACACATCAAAAAGATATCCTGATATTCAGCTTCGACTTCGAAGTAAAATACTAGTTCCGAACTTTGTGCTAACACAATTTTTATCTGGACATGGGAGATTCACGTCATACTTCAAGCGATTTCATATCAATATTATAAATGAATATACATGATTTTGTGGATCCTCCCAAACTGTACATCATCTGATTTTTGATTGGCCTGCTTTTGAAAGAGAAAGACTTAGTATAAAATGTCACCTGAGTTACTGCATTAATGAACTGACAAAACCTCTGTATTCTACTGTAAATTAAAAAAAAACATGTTATTGTCATCTTCTTACATTCATCCGTCACATCTTCCATACGTTAATATCATGTAATACAAGTAGTGAATATTCTGTAATTGTCGAACAATAACCATGATCTGCGAGGCGAAATAGGGGTCCTTCTTAGTAGACGAAGTTGCTGGAGAACCTTTCCTAATCGAAACTTTGAGACATAAACTCCTTTTACCATCTACGGTTAGTACACGAAGTTGCTGGAGAAACTTTCCTATTCGAAACTTAGAGATATAAACTCCTTTTACAATCTACGAATAGTTGGACGCGGCTAATGCGTGAAAGGGAAACGAAGCGGTCCGAGATTTGGCAAGACTTCAGCTCTACAGAGGCTATGATGAACCAAGACCAACTACAATATCTCAGACCGTAACATCAAAATAAAGATGGTGGCAATCGTAGGGGAACAGTTGCTGACACTGGCGGGCATGGCGCCATCGATATAGCGGCAAATTCGAAGACAAACATTCGCATAATTGATCAAATGCCACCAGAAATTACAGGATTTTATGTAATGAGAAACAAATTCAATATGAAATCCTGACGTACTTCACTACAAGCAACGCGAACAGGCAGTAGCTAAAAAAAAAATTCTTCTTCTTTTCTTAGTCGTTTACCCTCCAGGTTGGTGGACCCCACGGATTCAGCGAGGGAACTCACCACTACCGCCTCTACGGGCAGTGTCCTAGAGCTGGGAACATCTAATCGGAGTGGATACAACTGGTGAGGTGTGATTGGCACCTGGCCCAGGCGGCCTCACCTGCAAAGCGAACAGGGGCCTCATGAGGGAAGGTAATGGATGGGCAGGATGGATAGACAAGGAAGAGGGAAGGAGGCGGCCGTGGCCTAGAAGAAGGTACTGCCCCCGTAATTGAATTATGTAGAGACCACGGTGGCTATATTGAAATTTATTAGGAGAGTTATGGCTGTCATAGTTATGACGTGGGTAGTCATGACGTAAGCACGGATGACGCAAATGTTATGCCAGCAGGTTACTTGAGCTGAGATTCTCAGTGACGTCAGCATTTAGTCGAGAATGTTCCAAGATTTACGACGCAGTCGCAGGAAACGAGGAATTCTGCTGAGGAAGAAACTATGCTATTGGAGGAGAGGCATGAACCAATGAACGATAGTTTAAAGGAAGACGGAGATTGCTGAAACTATGGTATTTTTATTACTTTTGGAATGCAGAATTGTGGAAATCCATTTGCAGTAAAAGCATTGATTTGGAATTTTGGTGAAATTTATTTTCAGTTTTTGAATTTTGAAAATCCGTCATGTATTAACGAAGTTGGAAGTTTTAGCGATGACGTAGTATCACGCTTTGGAAGGGATGGAAACGCCCCTCGTGAAGTTAATAAAAGGGCTTGCGCAGAAGAGAGGAGTCTCTTTCGTTCTCTGATTATTCTGAGATCTCATTCTCAGATCATCGAAGTCTATTGTGAAAGTTTTTTTCTTATACATTCATTATAGTGAGACGTCGAAGTGAACAGCAGTGAAAAGAATCGTCTTTATAACGCGTGGCGAGGACACTATATTAACGAGATCCAAGTCAAACTAGGTGAAGTTGAAACGGACCTTAGAAAGCTTCTACAAGTTTAGCTTCGAACAGTTAGCGGTCACCCATAAGCTAATTGTATTGTGCTGTGCTTCATAAAGTAATAGAGAAAAGCTGAACAATTTCGACCGATTAGTTTAAAGATATTAGCAGTTTTATACGACTGACAAAAGTGATTATCTCGCCACAAGAGAAGCACTTTTGTATAGCCAGAATCAACGCAACGGCTGACGCTGCGAGTGGAATAGAAAGACTTCAGATTGCTTGGTTACACAACGCTACAGTATAATGGAGCAATTTAATACGGCAGTTTGTTCTTCTAATACTACAACCGAAGAGCAGATGGAAGGCTAAAGGGCTTATTGCAATTGGGACATATTTCAATGGAGTAAGATAGCGACATGGAACTTCGCTAATTGCTATTCCACACAAGCGAACATGCGGTGAATACCATCTACACCCATGTTTCGTGATTAAAGGCTGAATACCATCGAACAGCCATAGAAACAATTTCATACTCTGAATATGAATAATTTCTTCGGAAATTTCTACAAAACTTCATGGCGATTGTCTACTGGAACTTCAGGGAATTTTTCAAGAGAGGTCAGGGGTGTCCCGACTCACAAAGAAGATTATTGCCGGAAGGATGTCTATTCGTCTTCGAGGAGCAGAGCGATTCACGGAGAAGGAAGCAGTTCGATTCTCCGAGGGTGCTATTTCCTATTTCGAGGATGGAGCTCAGCTTTAACGTGGTGAAATGGATCCATCAGCAGTCTTCTTTGGGGAATTTTCCTCTGGAACGTCAATCGGCAGATAAGGTAGTCGTGAACGTTTATTGTATTTGAGTTTATAAATGATGTTTGAGCAACCATTTTTCCCATATTTTTATCCTCATGTTTTTTGCCCTATTTTCTTGTTGAGATTCTTATTCTCAGTACACCTTGATGAGTTTTGCATTTTTCGACGATTTATTAAGACATTGTTATGTCATGGGCATAGTAAATGATTTTGAACCAGTTGAGACTGATATTTAGAATATTCAGTAATTAATTTTTTTTGTAGTCACGATTTGACTGTAAGTTAATGATTTTTAATGGCAGATTTAAATTCAGACAGCGTGTCATTTTATTAAAGTAATTCTACCCCAGTTTAATTACTTTGACCAATTTTCTGTCATCATCAAGAAGGAAGAACATTTAAATTGATTTTAGAGCGTTAAAATCTCTTACGTTGTCGACGATCTTGGAAATACTAGTCGTTATTTGAATTGATTGCAACACAGACATTTATCGTCAGTTATGAATGAACATTGCATCATAGACACTTTTGTGAAAGAGTAACTTTAATAATGAATTATTGAATGCATTAAAGTCGAGAACCTTTGTTAGGAGTTTTTCTCAATTAGAGATTTATAGAACGATGTTTGCATTCCCCAGTCTAATTGGATTCTATTCGACTACTTTGCATTTTAGTCGCACTTTATTTGAAGATAGTATTTTTATACTGCAATTTCTTTTAAGATGTTAATCTTAAATTTTGATAGACCAGACAGGCGTATATAAGCGTATTTACTATTAAATTTGTTTGTGATTGGCAAGTTTTGACTTCATTTCGGTTCATGAATGAAATCCACGAAGGTTAAATAAAAACAGTTTTGAAACTATTAATGATTATAAAAATTTTTAAGTGGAACTATAAATGTATAATCGCTAGTGCAGCGCGTGTTGAAAGTCGCTGATGTATAAAGCCCTTGAATATGAAGGAGGTTCCCACAGGAATTAATGTTAAAGAATTATTTGTGGAAGTTTTGTAAGTTATGTGGAAGTTTTTAATGCCATATAGATTAATATATGATGATTTTGGGCATATTTTTAATGCAGATTGTGCATTAACTTGTTAGCGAAGGATTTTCCGCTGGAGTAAGATTGTCATAGTTCGTTGAAAATTAATCAAGTGAATTACTGTTATAATTAACACGAGTTTTGAAAGAATTTGAGATAAGATTTTGAATGAAGGTTGCCGTCACAAATCATTATTAAAACCTTTATTAAACCAGATTGTGACATTAACATGTATAACTAACCTTCATTGGTCGATTATATTAAACACGATTATGAAAATTACCAACCGAATGAACATGTGGTTAATGTATTTCTTAAATTAATAATTTAAACAATTTAAATGTTAATATTGTAAATAATTGCTGTAAATATTTTTGAAAATAATGTGGAACGAGAGTGATGTTAAAGGCGTGCTTATAATATTTTTATTGTCTTTGACAAATATTATAAACAATTTCTAATTGTTATAAATAATTTATGTGATTTTGTTATAAACATTTAAGAGCTAATTAAACATTTGGATTGAAGTTAACAAGTTTAAGAAATTAACATAATGATCCAATAGGACGTGAGCAAAGTACTTGAAAGATTTGCGTAAATATAATGTGAGCTGTCTTGTAGACATTTAAAAGCTTGAGAGTGCAGGCTGTATTCTTACGTAACGTAGCATGTGAGAAGGGAGTGCATTTGACCAGTATGCAACAGGCTGGAGGGTAGCCCGCAGCTGTGCCAACATCTGGTTCTCAGAGAGTGAGGTCGTACACACTCTGGCCTTGCGACTATAAATACCATTCTCATGTTTATTAAAAGGAAACCAAATGCTCTATATATGTCACACCCTGACGTCCTTTTCCAATCCAATAGTGTTATGAATATTACGTTATTTGGAGCTCTTGGGAGCTAAAATGTTTTATATCATGTTGTATGATAATTTTTGCAAGTCATATAGGAGGACGTAGTCAGATTGACTTGGGCTATTGATAGCCACATTGATTTTGTTGTGTTATCAAAATCATACCCTTTATTAGAAATAAAGCTTTTGTACAGTTCAAAGTTCTCGTCTTCGTCTTGGTTCATTTTTAAATGTCATGGTGGAGGTTATTGTGTGAACAGACTTTAGTGATCCTGTTGTCAACTCAAACCCCAAGATAATTAAGAGGTAAGTAACGGTAAGTATGAACCCCCGTCTATTTTGGTGTGTTCCACAATGATTTCCTGTGAACTTCTGTGCTCTTATCTCGATAGTATCTGTCAGTGCCATTTTCATTGATGTAACTGTGCCGGTGCGATTGATAATTGGCAATCCGATTGAGGGGGCGGATATCTGACAGCCTACTATCCAGGTAAACGGGGACAGAAAGATTGGCGCCCAACGTGGGGATCGATTCAACAAAACTGGATTACCAGGTTGAACGCCAGTAAGAGTGGCAAACCTAAAACGTGAGGTTCGATTAGACTCAAATAAAGAGGTTGATTCTTTGTTAGATGTCTAGGCCAATTGTAGAATTTAAGAGTGTGATTATATAGGAATTAAATGTTGTATTATGTTAGGAAAATTACACTCAGAAAAGACCAGATCTTATACAACTTGAGAAAGGTTAAATGGGCAGGAAACTTAGAAAAATCGCCTATAATCTGGAATCTTATTTTATTTGACCGGCTTATGACATTTTAGTCATATTAAAGATAAAATTAATTATTTGGATTGTAAATGTAAATTATTTATGTTAGGATATTTTAAAATGAGCCAAAGAAATTTGAACATGTGCCGGAGTTTGTTTCAACATGAAGTATCTTCGAAGGTTAATTATAAGGTAGTTATAAGTTAGATTTAAGACAGAAAATTGATCAAATTTATATATGGTGAAAAGTGTTGCTCAAATGTTGTTATTTTGCTCTTTTGATGTATGTCCCTACAGCAATCCATTTTTGAATAATATTGTAATGGCAGATGAAAGTTTGAGGTTGATGCTAAAGGAGATGTCTGCTAACTTGAAAGCTAGCATGAACAATAGTATGAAGCAGATGCTGAATGAAAGCATGAAGGAGAATGTTAGTAATTTGTCTGCTAATTTGAATGCAAGAATGGAGGAGAATGCTAGTAATTTGAATAGTAGTATGAAGGAGATGGAAGCTAGGAATACTAGTCGAATGGAGGAGAATGCTAGTAATTTGAAAGCTAGCATGGGTGAAAGTTTGAAGGTTCTTCAGACTAGTGCTGCTAATTTGGAGGATAATATGTCGCGTTTACAGATTAATACTCTAGGAATTGAAAATACTGTAACTGACATCCGCACAGATGTATCTAATGTGCATAAAAATGTTGATGATGTTAAATTTGATGTGTCTAAGGTACAGAAAAACCTTACAATGTTAAATTTAGATGTAGCTAATGTCCGAGGGGATATTTCTTGTGCTAGAGCCGAAGTAGTTGTTGTCAAAAATGATGTAGCGACTGTCCAAGACAAGGTCGAGGAAGTCCAAAAAGAAATTCAAAAAGCTAGAACTGATGTATCCAATGTTCAGGTAGACATTAATAACGTTCGTGCGGATATAACTGAGGTGCAAAGTGACATAACTAAGATTCAGGTAGAGGTCAACACAGTTTTCATAGATATGACTAAAGTCCAAACTGATGTAAATAAAGTCAGGGAAGAAATCGAAAACTCAAAAACTCTTTGTACGCGTAATATAACTGCATTAGCGACTAGACTAGTTGATGAATCAGTTAGAACAACAACGTCTTTAGCAGAGTTGAAGTATGATGTAGAGGTCATGAGAACCCAGGTATTAGACCACAATAGAGTATTAAAAGAGGATATCGAAGTAGACATAGCCGAAATGTTAACAGCAAACGTAGCGGTATGGAAAGACGAGTGGAATAAGTCAAGTGGGGAACATGTAACCCAAATTCAGGAAAGGATTGAAAGAAAACTTGCCAGTACGCAGATAGAAATTAACAATGAAGTAGTACAGATTAGGAAAGATTTAAGCGTCAGGATAAATTCGCTATCCGAAAAACAAGTTGACGATAGAACACAACTAGATCAGGATATGCAAACTTTAAAATCTACATTAGAGGATCAAATTCATAAAGTTGTCTCGGATGTAAATGAAACGACGAGTAAACTGAAAAATTTGAAGTTAGGAGAGGCTAGTTTAATGGAGAACTACAAAGAAGAGATAGTCAAGAAAGTCTTAACAGAAATCACTGACAAGGATACAGAAGGCTTAGCTTGCGAATTGAATAGGAATTATACTAGAAGACATAACCTAGAGCCAGAAGAAAGAGACGTGACTCCTGAAGAACGTGTATCCAGATTCAGAGAGGAGGATGACGAGAGGAATATGGAACCTGAGTGGAACTATCGAGATAGTGGGAAAAACTATCCGGATTCATATCCGAGGAACGTGACGGTCATTAGGAATTTCGAAGACAAACCACAAAAATTCAGTAACACTGATAGTTTGACACCTATAGAGTATGTAAGGAATCTTAAAGATTATTTCATCGAAGCTCACATTCCCAGAGAGAGAGAGATGAAGATAGTAGAGAGATATCTGATTGGAGGACCCCTTGAATGGTTTTGCGCATTTAGATACACATTCAGTAACTTTGACGAGTTTGCAGAGGCATTAATCAAGCGATTTTGGTCCATAGAAGCGCAGAATTCGTTAAGAGCGGAGGTGTATTCAAGAAAATACTCAGGTACTCTTCCAACGAGGTACGCTGATTTCTTTACGAGTCAGTTGTCCCGCTTGAGATTTTTGCAACCCCCATTGTCCACGGAGCAACTAATAGATGCGATTTCTCGTATGCTGCCAGTTGTGGTGAGGAGACTTATAATTTCGTCCAACATCAGGGATTTATCCAGCATGGATGAATTACTGAGAAGATTAGACTACACAAGTCCAATGCCTAACGTAGTCCAGAAAGGTCAAAGGCAGGAATTTAAAGAAATCAATACGGTATATATGGACCAAGTCCAACAAACTGACAAGCCAGAGCAGGAGAAAACTGACAATGTAGGTCCTCACAGAAATAATCAGTTTAGAAATTACAGATCACAAGGTTACCGACCGTATCAACAGAGAAGAGGTTGGAACTACAACCGAGGAAACTACAATGGAAGAGGCAGATATTACAACAATAATGGGTATAACCGTAACTATAATAGGAATAACCAAAACCAAATTAGAAACCAGAATACTCAAGGTCAGGTTATGACACCTGATCAATATCAGCAAAGAGAGAAGGAAAGCCAGCAATACTTAAAAGAATTAAGGGATAAAGAAGCTGACAATCAAAAGAAAAGGCAGGATGTTGTAATCGATCCTGGGCCTTCTACGAGCCAACAGAATTTTGAGGTCGGTAACACAAAAAAAAAACGCCGATTTCTCAACGTCAGTGAGAACCTGTAAATACATTGCCACACCACACCTGATTACGATTAATGAGATATACGAAGTTACCGATGAAGATTTACTAGAAGAGAGGGGTATTGTTAAAGAGGAAAGACCATGTGCATTACCTATTATTGCTGTACGGATAGATGGACAGCAGTACAAAGCCCTGATGGATACTGGTGCTATTATTTCCATCATTTCAGAGGAATGTTATCAAAGTCTGCTAAGAGGAGAGAACATGACAGTTCTACCTGTTTCTACCGTCAAAGTGAGAGGGATATTCCAAGATAAGGCAGTGAAATGCAAGATTCAAGTGTTATTGAACTTTGAGATCAATGGAAGGAATTATGAACAGATCTTCATTGTGGTGAGCAAGATCAATTTTGATATGGTGCTTGGAATCGATTTTATATCGAAGGTCGGAGCTATTATTGACATGAAGAACAGAAGTATTAGCTTTAATGATGGGTACATAATCACAGAAGAGATAGAAGAACAGGACGTGAAAAACAGTCTGGAAATAGACCTTAGGGACGAAATTTTGAATACAATAATTAATGAAGTGGAAAATTTAGAAGAAATACCCAGTAGAAAAACTGAAGGATTTGAAGAAATTCAGGGGGAATTTGAGGATCTGATAAAGGAATTCCAAGATATTTTCGATGAAAAGCCTGGATTGATTAAGGATTATAAGTACAAGATAAGGCTGACAGATGAAACCCCTTACCAGAAGAGAATATACCCCATTCCTGAGAAATACTATCAAGAAGTACGAGGGTTAATCAGAAAAATGGAGGTAGACGGGATTATTAGAAAACAGGCGTCGTCTTATATAAACCCCATCACAGTAGTGAAGAAAAGTAATGGTCAGATACGTCTTTGTCTCGATGCCAGGACCATCAACTTGAAGATTCTTCCAGAAAATGACAGACCACCCAAGATTAGAGATCTGCTTCGGAAATTCAAAGGAAGAGCTTGTTTCAGCGTTCTTGACTTGACGTCTTCATTTTATCAAGTTCAATTAGAAGAGGATAGTATGCAGTACACTGGATTCCTATTTGACCAGACGTCATGGGTCTTTGCCAGAATGCCTTTTGGAATGGTTAACAGTGGACCAGCACTTATTCGAGCACTTGATAGTAAGCTCACTGACGAAGTGAAAGAAAATGTAATCTGCTACATTGACGATTTAATCGTATCTTCACCCAGCGCCGCAGAACATTTAGTGCACTTGAGAAAGTTGTTCGAGAATTTAAGGGAGGCCAATATAAAGGTGAACTTTGGAAAATGTCAATTCATGAAGAAGGAGATAAATTACTTGGGGCATACTATTGATAAAGATGGATATCATCCAAACATGAAAAAAGTAGATGCGATCACGAGATTTCCAAAGCCAACTAAGGTAAAACAAGTCAGAGAATTTGTAGGTGCATGCCAATTTATTAGCAGCCACTGTCCAAGATACTCGGAAATTATGGCTCCTCTGTATGACTTACTCAAGAAGAACAACAGATGGAAATGGAGTACCGCTGCAAACGAGGCTTTTGAGAAAGCAAAAGAGATGCTCAGAAATAATGTGAAACTGGAGTACCCAGACTTTGAGAAGGTGTTTTATATTGAGTCTGATGCATCAAGAATAGGCATTAGTGCAGTCTTATACCAGAAAGACGAGGCAGGCAACAAGCACTACATTGCGTTCACTAGTCGGAAGTTGAAAAAGCACGAGGAAAACTACTTCACGACAGAGCTTGAAGCGTTAGCTTTTGTGACAGCTTTACAAGCCTGGAAGAAAATCCTGCTGGGACATAAGGTCATCATTATTACTGACCATAAAGCACTACAGTTTATGTTGCAAACTGACATGTCAAGTGATAGATTGACACGTTGGGCTTTGTTCACCCAACAGTTTAACGCTACTATCGTCCACCAGCCTGGGAAAGATAACTTACTGGCTGATGCTCTATCACGTAACCCTATTAAAAATGTGCAGATACACCATGTACAATTGGAGCAAGAAGATGAAGAAACCGTTAGGAGGTTAGCCCGAATCGGTGTGTCACAGAAGAGACACGCTCCAATAAGGAAAATGTACAGGTTCCTCAAGGGTTACATGGACAATACGGATGTTGACTATGAGGCTACACGGAGAAATTCACGACACTTTGTCTTGAGTGGAGACATCGTATGCAAGTATGCTGACTCTGCGCATACAAAACTCCGAATAGTCGTGCCACCTAAACTTGTTGTCAATTTAGTGTGGGTAGCTCATCATGCAACTGGACATGCCGGTTTAGATAAGACTCTTAATACTCTTAAAGAGAGATTTATCTGGACTAACATGCGTTCCAGCATTGCCAAGGTCATTCGATCCTGTGACAAATGTCAAAGAGCAAAGTATGCTTCTGCTTTACTAAAGGGAAAACCGAAGGCGATGATTCCTTCTAAGCCAAACGAACTTATGGCGACGGATATATTTGGCCCCTGTCCGAAGGGATACCAGGGTAACCAATACCTGTTGGTGACCGTGGATGTTTTCTCAAAATTTGTTACAATGAGTCCCATGCAGAAAGCTAACACGAGGAACGTTGTAAGCAGACTGGAAAATGCTGTATTTCCTAAAGCTGGTATACCGGAATATCTACTGTCAGATCATGGAACGCAGTTTACGTCCGTGGAATTTGCAGCGGATATGGAAAGGCTTGGCATTAAGCACTTATTTTCAAGCGTGCGTTACCCTGAATCGAATTCCTCAGAAAGATATATGGCTGAATTTTCGAAATTCTGTCGAATTTTCTGTCCAAATGATCATTCTGGTTGGGTGAGATTTGTACCCCTTATTGAGGAATGTCTGAACTCTACAGTGCAGGAGAGCACAGGAGAAGTGCCAATGCGACTTCATCTAGGAAGAAACCCAGAAAGGCCGTGGGATAATCTTTTCAACCACATACCGAGAGATCCCGACCTAGGAAGGCAGCAGAGGATTGACAAGGCAAAGGAACAACTCCAGAAAGCAGCAGAGAAACGATTGAAAAGAGTAGCTGGAAAACGTTTTGGTACACCCTTTCAAGTTGGAAATCTTGTATTATTACGCAGACCTGTCAAGGCTGATATGTCCAAGAAAATCTACCCCAAGTTTGGATTAGTGTTCCTGGGGCCGTTTAGGATTACGAACGCTTATGGAAACAACTGTTATGAACTCTACGATGATGAGAATAATGTCGTTTACGGCAAGTTCAATGCTGGAAATTTAAAAAGATACTATCCTAGAGTAAGCCAGTAATAATTCAATTTCGTGTTCAAGAGAGTTGAGATACTTGTAACATTGAGTTTAAAAACAATTTGCAACTGTTTTTAAAACGTGGTGAGAGGAGAATGCCCCCGTAATTGAATTATGTAGAGACCACGGTGGCTATATTGAAATTTATTAGGAGAGTTATGGCTGTCATAGTTATGACGTGGGTAGTCATGACGTAAGCACGTATGACGCAAATGTTATGCCAGCAGGTTACTTGAGCTGAGATTCTCAGTGACGTCAGCATTTAGTCGAGAATGTTCCAAGATTTACGACGCAGTCGCAGGAAACGAGGAATTCTGCTGAGGAAGAAACTATGCTATTGGAGGAGAGGCATGAACCAATGAACGATAGTTTAAAGGAAGACGGAGATTGCTGAAACTATGGTATTTTTATTACTTTTGGAATGCAGAATTGTGGAAATCCATTTGCAGTAAAAGCATTGATTTGGAATTTTGGTGAAATTTATTTTCAGTTTTTGAATTTTGAAAATCCGTCATGTATTAACGAAGTTGGAAGTTTTAGCGATGACGTAGTATCACGCTTTGGAAGGGATGGAAACGCCCCTCGTGAAGTTAATAAAAGGGCTTGCGCAGAAGAGAGGAGTCTCTTTCGTTCTCTGATTATTCTGAGATCTCATTCTCAGATCATCGAAGTCTATTGTGAAAGTTTTTTTCTTATACATTCATTATAGTGAGACGTCGAAGTGAACAGCAGTGAAAAGAATCGTCTTTATAACGCGTGGCGAGGACACTATATTAACGAGATCCAAGTCAAACTAGGTGAAGTTGAAACGGACCTTAGAAAGCTTCTACAAGTTTAGCTTCGAACAGTTAGCGGTCACCGATAAGCTAATTGTATTGTGCTGTGCTTCATAAAGTAATAGAGAAAAGCTGAACAATTTCGACCGATTAGTTTAAAAGATATTAGCAGTTTTATACGACTGACAAAAGTGATTATCTCGCCACAAGAGAAGCACTTTTGTATAGCCAGAATCAACGCAACGGCTGACGCTGCGAGTGGAATAGAAAGACTTCAGATTGCTTGGTTACACAACGCTACAGTATAATGGAGCAATTTAATACGGCAGTTTGTTCTTCTAATACTACAACCGAAGAGCAGATGGAAGGCTAAAGGGCTTATTGCAATTGGGACATATTTCAACGGAGTAAGATAGCGACATGGAACTTCGCTAATTGCTATTCCACACAAGCGAACATGCGGTGAATACCATCTACACCCATGTTTCGTGATTAAAGGCTGAATACCATCGAACAGCCATAGAAACAATTTCATACTCTGAATATGAATAATTTCTTCGGAAATTTCTACAAAACTTCATGGCGATTGTCTACTGGAACTTCAGGGAATTTTTCAAGAGAGGTCAGGGGTGTCCCGACTCACAAAGAAGATTATTGCCGGAAGGATGTCTATTCGTCTTCGAGGAGCAGAGCGATTCACGGAGAAGGAAGCAGTTCGATTCTCCGAGGGTGCTATTTCCTATTTCGAGGATGGAGCTCAGCTTTAACGTGGTGAAATGGATCCATCAGCAGTCTTCTTTGGGGAATTTTCCTCTGGAACGTCAATCGGCAGATAAGGTAGTCGTGAACGTTTATTGTATTTGAGTTTATAAATGATGTTTGAGCAACCATTTTTCCCATATTTTTATCCTCATGTTTTTTGCCCTATTTTCTTGTTGAGATTCTTATTCTCAGTACACCTTGATGAGTTTTGCATTTTTCGACGATTTATTAAGACATTGTTATGTCATGGGCATAGTAAATGATTTTGAACCAGTTGAGACTGATATTTAGAATATTCAGTAATTAATTTTTTTTGTAGTCACGATTTGACTGTAAGTTAATGATTTTTAATGGCAGATTTAAATTCAGACAGCGTGTCATTTTATTAAAGTAATTCTACCCCAGTTTAATTACTTTGACCAATTTTCTGTCATCATCAAGAAGGAAGAACATTTAAATTGATTTTAGAGCGTTAAAATCTCTTACGTTGTCGACGATCTTGGAAATACTAGTCGTTATTTGAATTGATTGCAACACAGACATTTATCGTCAGTTATGAATGAACATTGCATCATAGACACTTTTGTGAAAGAGTAACTTTAATAATGAATTATTGAATGCATTAAAGTCGAGAACCTTTGTTAGGAGTTTTTCTCAATTAGAGATTTATAGAACGATGTTTGCATTCCCCAGTCTAATTGGATTCTATTCGACTACTTTGCATTTTAGTCGCACTTTATTTGAAGATAGTATTTTTATACTGCAATTTCTTTTAAGATGTTAATCTTAAATTTTGATAGACCAGACAGGCGTATATAACCGTATTTACTATTAAATTTGTTTGTGATTGGCAAGTTTTGACTTCATTTCGGTTCATGAATGAAATCCACGAAGGTTAAATAAAAACAGTTTTGAAACTATTAATGATTATAAAATTTTTTAAGTGGAACTATAAATGTATAATCGCTAGTGCAGCGCGTGTTGAAAGTCGCTGATGTATAAGGCCCTTGAATATGAAGGAGGTTCCCACAGGAATTAATGTTAAAGAATTATTTGTGGAAGTTTTGTAAGTTATGTGGAAGTTTTTAATGCCATATAGATTAATATATGATGATTTTGGGCATATTTTTAATGCAGATTGTGCATTAACTTGTTAGCGAAGGATTTTCCGCTGGAGTAAGATTGTCATAGTTCGTTGAAAATTAATCAAGTGAATTACTGTTATAATTAACACGAGTTTTGAAAGAATTTGAGATAAGATTTTGAATGAAGGTTGCCGTCACAAATCATTATTAAAACCTTTATTAAACCAGATTGTGACATTAACATGTATAACTAACCTTCATTGGTCGATTATATTAAACACGATTATGAAAATTACCAACCGAATGAACATGTGGTTAATGTATTTCTTAAATTAATAATTTAAACAATTTAAATGTTAATATTGTAAATAATTGCTGTAAATATTTTTGAAAATAATGTGGAACGAGAGTGATGTTAAAGGCGTGCTTATAATATTTTTATTGTCTTTGACAAATATTATAAACAATTTCTAATTGTTATAAATAATTTATGTGATTTTGTTATAAACATTTAAGAGCTAATTAAACATTTGGATTGAAGTTAACAAGTTTAAGAAATTAACATAATGATCCAATAGGACGTGAGCAAAGTACTTGAAAGATTTGCGTAAATATAATGTGAGCTGTCTTGTAGACATTTAAAAGCTTGAGAGTGCAGGCTGTATTCTTACGTAACGTAGCATGTGAGAAGGGAGTGCATTTGACCAGTATGCAACAGGCTGGAGGGTAGCCCGCAGCTGTGCCAACATCTGGTTCTCAGAGAGTGAGGTCGTACACACTCTGGCCTTGCGACTATAAATACCATTCTCATGTTTATTAAAAGGAAACCAAATGCTCTATATATGTCACACCCTGACGTCCTTTTCCAATCCAATAGTGTTATGAATATTACGTTATTTGGAGCTCTTGGGAGCTAAAATGTTTTATATCATGTTGTATGATAATTTTTGCAAGTCACATAGGAGGACGTAGTCAGATTGACTTGGGCTATTGATAGCCACATTGATTTTGTTGTGTTATCAAAATCATACCCTTTATTAGAAATAAAGCTTTTGTACAGTTCAAAGTTCTCGTCTTCGTCTTGGTTCATTTTTAAATGTCATGGTGGAGGTTATTGTGTGAACAGACTTTAGTGATCCTGTTGTCAACTCAAACCCCGAGATAATTAAGAGGTAAGTAACGGTAAGTATGAACCCCCGTCTATTTTGGTGTGTTCCACAATGATTTCCTGTGAACTTCTGTGCTCTTATCTCGATAGTATCTGTCAGTGCCATTTTCATTGATGTAACTGTGCCGGTGCGATTGATAATTGGCAATCCGATTGAGGGGGCGGATATCTGACAGCCTACTATCCAGGTAAACGGGGACAGTACCATCCCGGCATTTGCCCGAAGACGAAGTGGGAAACCATGTAAAACCACTTCGAAGATGGCTGAGGTGGGAATCGAACCCCCTCTACTCATTTGGAACACCCGAGGCTGAGTAGACCCCGCTCCAGTCCTCATACCACTTTTCAAATTTCGTGGCAGAGCCGGGAATCGAACCCAGGACCTCCGGGGCGGCAGCTAACCATGCTGACCGCTACGCTACGGAGGCGACAGCTAAAAATACAGACACAAATAATGATGATGTTGATAATGTTGTTTTTAGGGGCCTAACATCTAGGTTATCGGCCCCTAATGGTTTGGGTGATAGTGAAAGATGAGATGAAAATAAAAACTATAACTAATAGGTACTAACTACAAACTTACATACTAGAAGAAAAAATGGTAAACAAATTAAGAATAGGCCTAAGGCAAATAAAGGACAGGAAGAAAAGAAATGCCCTCAACCCTTGAAGAATGGGGATTGAGGGATTTGGAAAGAAGGAGAGCCATGAAAGGCATATAGGAAAGGGAAAGAGGAGAGGGCCCGCCCCAAAGTCAGAGGGAAGAGGGGGTAAAACGGACCGATCCATCGGGGTCGCCAATTCCCAAACTCACCAGAAGTGAGCCCTTGGGGTGTAGCACTATCCAGGGTGCACCCTGCCTCCTTGAGTGCATTGTGGAGAAGGCAGGAGATAACATGAAAAAGAAAAGAAGGATAACCCTCGAGGAATGAGGGTATCATGAAAGATGAGACAAGGGCAAATTAAGGCAGGAAAATGAAAGACTCCCTAGGCCTCGGATACCCTAATACATCGGGGTCGGAAGAGAACAAGAGTTGACCAAGAGAAGTCGACAGGAAAGAAGATGGAGAGGAGCCCAGCACAAGTAAGTGGAAGCAATGCCGGACTCAGGTAGGGTCCCGTGGTCGCCAACCCACGTCCCACTAGATGTGAGTCCCTGGGGGGACAGACACAAGTAAAGCAAAGATAAGACAAATATTTACAAAATACAAATACTTCTAAATGGAGCTACAAGAATGCAAATATACATTGTTGTTGTTGCTTATATTAGGGGCTACATCGTGGTCTTATAGCCCCAGGTATTTGTGTGTGGAATTTGTGTGATAACCAGTGTTATTGTTATGGCTGAACTAGTGTGCTTAAAACTTGGGGATTGGATTGGGACAGAGAAGGCCGTGGCCTGAGTTAGGAACCATCCTGGCATTTGCGTGGAGTAGAATTGGGGAAACCACGGTAAACCACTTCCAGGATTTGAATAAGAAGCAGCCGTATTATCACATTAGGTACCATTCCAGCATTTGCCTGCAGTAGAGGTGGGAAACCACAGAAAACCACTTCCAGGATGGCTGATGTGGGCATCGAACCCTCCTTTACTCAGATGCCTCATGAGGCTGAGTGCACCCCGTTTCAGCCCTTATCCCAGAATTAAATCAGTCCAATCTACGGCTCATATGACACAAATCTTCCATTTCTTGAGATCATAAGGAGTCATCAGGGCTGCCAACTGTAGTTCTCTATTAGGCTACATTATGCCAGGTATACAGTATTTCGAACTAATTAGAAATTACGATATTACCAACTAAATTTCGTCATTATTCAAGATAGATCCATATAGATTAATCATTGGCATGAATCTTAAATTTTAAGAAACGTAGGCTCTTATTTCGTCACGGAACTTCTTGTTTTTTCTATGTTTTGGAAACTCAATAAATAAATAAATACATAATTAAATGAATGTATAAGCATATAATCTTGGTACGAAGCCATATTGCCACAGAATTTCACAAGAATTTCAGGAACATCTCAATAAATACGGTAAACGGTAATGGTTTTAAAGGGCTCCGGAATGATGGCGGGCGTAAGCAGGATTCCATTACCAAGCAACTCTGTAAAGCATTTAAATAACGGATGACGATGGATGATAAATTATTATGATGTTTGAAGTCATTTTCAGTGTCACCTTAATAAACCAAAGTTTGATGCTTTTCAGTCGGTCAACATTTGATTTTTGAAAGGCGGCAAAAATACGATACGCATGTCATACGATGTTGGCATGTCAAAGAACCCATTTGAATTCAGTAGAACGAGTTCATAATGGCAAAATTAATCTCGGGAGTTTCCGCCAGCACAAAGTTCCTCATTTCTCTACTAGAAAGCGCTATTGTGTTCAAGGAGATTAGATATCTAACATCTAACCTCCTTGACTTTCATAGTCAATGAACTACGAAATTCGACACGCAAGCTACCCTCTGGGTGTCAAATAGCAAAGCTTGCACCAGGCAGCCGAGGCCATACGATATTATTATTATTATAGTCGGTCAACATGAGTTTTTCCCAAAAGAGCTGGGTTATTCCCTAATCCTGAAATAAATTACATGAGATTAATAAACACGCTTGGATGACCAGTTTCGATCGTCAAGCGATCATCATCAGATCCATTAAATTTAGGCCCAAAAATTTATGTCAGAAAATATGGGTGAAGATATATACAATATGTACACTTACATGTATTTTGTTGCAGTATGAGTTGAGATAATTCAACTCGTCAATATTTGTTAGTGATGTGATGTTTTGTTAAAATACTGGAATTGGTGATTGATCTCCAAACTTGCTTGTTTGGAGTGAATATGTGATTGTAGATAAATGTGTTTATTAATCTCATGTAATTTACTTCAGGATTAGGGAATAACCCATCTCTTTTGGGAAAAACTCGTGTTGATCGACTGAAAAGCATAATACATTCGTTTCATGGATGGTAAACATAGAGAATTGGAAGAACATGAACAACAAAATACTGAGGAACAGTGGGGAGGAATATACAACACGAAAGTACTTTAAAGTATTTGGGAAGAAGTCCCCAAATGGAGTAAGTGTCTTTCCTTCTTCGACTCACTGACAATTCATTTGCTTCAACACCAGCCGTCATTTCTTTCTCAATAACTCAATGAAAAATACAACTCGCCATACTAGCCCAAGCTCTGAAGGGATCGAATGCAATATTAAGACACCATCTATATATGGCTGATATTTAGATTTTAGTTTTCTCACCAGATTTAATCATTCATTCTGAATTTGTCCACTTTCTGGTGTTGCTGCTATCAGTCTTAACGGTGCTCCAATTGCCCATTTTTCCTTTTTAACACATTTATTTTTAAGTGTTGGTCCTATTCAAATCAATAATTCAACAAGGCAGAGACAACTAAGAATACAACGAAGAGAACGAAATTGTGTTAAAATTATATTATCTGGTAATATTTTATTAGACGAGTGATAATATTAAACTGAATAAACTGATATAACAGCTTAGGCTTTCACGGCCGGTGTTCATAATTAAGTACAAGTTTTTCGAGCTTGTAGGCCGTGGTCCAGACAGGATATATCCCACGGACCACGGCCTACAAGCCCGAAAAACGTGTACTTACAGTAATTATGAATAAACTGAAGTGGAGAAATCAAACCTTACAGACCTGACCTGACCCTCGCAGAAAGTTTTGGAAGTTTTCCTTTAGTTTTTATATTTTAATACGACAACCCCCACCACAACAACAAGTAGTTCCGTGAAGAACTATACAGCCTATTTTCATATATCCTACATATGTTAATTGCCTCTATCTACATACAAAATTTCAGTTTGATTGCTGTAATAGATTCGTAGATTTTGAGAACCGACTAAATATTTCGGATGGTCGCCATGTTGGATTTTATATATATAGGTCCTAGAGTTGTGCACTGTTACATGAAGATTATTGTGTACGTGTAGCATTCAAACTTCAATCACATGATTAGGACACAAGAAGTAACAAGGAGATTTTAAAATTTCGCACAGCTGCCATCTTGTGGTTATGGAAACAATTGAAATAAATTAGATGTCAGTGGATTAACATTCGTATAAGGATTTACTGTACCAATTTTCACTGCACTCGGAAGGTTAAATTGCGAGAAACGTCCATGTGAATATTTATACTTCGCGTCGCCGCCATGTTGGATTTGTGATCACCAGGTTATTTATTTGTTTATTTATTTATTTATTTATTTATTTATTTATGTTGTGAACATTACAGGAAGCCCCAATTACATTGCTCACTACTAGAATCATATAATATACAACAATATATACATAGAAAAACAAAAGATACATAAATAGAAGATATAGATAGAGAAACACGTTATAAATAATAATAAGAAGAAGAAGAAGATGAAAAGGAAGGTTAGGTATGAGAAGGAAATGGGCTGAATACAATACAATATATTACAAGACATCTTGCAGTTTATCACAGGACGCTGCAAACTGGTTTTCTGACATACTGAAAATATCTAAGTCAAGATGATGAACTTTATTATAGTGGGATAAAATTCTGTTAATCGTCGAGTTTTTATGGTTGTCTGTGTGAACTCTCGGAATAAAGAAAATGTTTCGGAATCTACTAGGTTTCACAGCTGGTATATATAACGTAATTCTCTCTCGAATTTTAGCGTCGTCAATTTTATTGTTTACTATTTTATAGAGAAATAGCAGGCCCTGACAATTTCGCCTGTGAGATAGTTTTCTGACATTGAAGGACTGTAATATGAATGTGTACGATTCGTAAGAGAGATAATAGCCAAATATTTGCAATATACTTATTTTAAGAATTTCTTTTGGATGTTCTCTATAAGCTTATTATGTTTCAAAATGTATGAATTCCATATAACTGAAGCATATTCTAGTTGTGATCTGATGAAGGCATTAAAGAGCAATATTAAAATCCCATAGGAGAAATTAAATGAATTTCTTATTACAAATCCCATAGATTTATGTGCTTTAGAGACAATTTTCTCTATATGTCTTTGAAAATTCAGATCATTGGTAAATACAATTCCCAAAGTCCTATAGGTGAACTTAAGTTCATAGCCCCTATGGACATAAGAAAAATCAGTTTGATTGCTAGAATAGATTCGTAGATATTCAGAGCCGTCTAAATATTTCGGATGGTCGCCATGTTGGATTGTTAAATGTATAGGCCATAGAGTCACGTACCATTAAAGGAAAATTATTGCGTAGGTTCATTATTCAAACTTTCACATCTACCGCATGATTACGACACAAGGAATAAAAACTTAATTTTAAAATTCGCAAAGCCGCCATCTTGAGGTTATGGAAACAATTGAACTAAATTAGATACCAGTGTATTACAATGTGTATTTTAAAATTTTAAAATTCGCTTTGCCACCATGTTTGTTTTGTAGTTAACCGGTTTTTGAAACTTTTATAGATAAACTTCCAGTAGTGCCCTTTACCTCCGTACAAAATTTCAGGGTGATACCGTTAATAGTTTCAGAGATATAGAATGCCGGTGAAATATTTCGCACATCCGCCATCTTGTGGTTATGTAAACAATTGAACCAAGTTAGATGTCGGTGCATTACAATGTGTATAAATATAAACTGTACCAAGTTTTATTGCGTTTGGTTGGTTAAATCGCGAGAAACGCCTATTTAAACGTCGCAAATTCGCGTGGCCGCCATGTTGGTTTTGTAGTTACCAGTTTTTCAAAAGTCACATAGGTGAACTTCTGGTAGTTCCCTTTATCACCGTAAAAAATTCTGGGTGATAACGGGAATAGTTTCGGAGATATTGAATGCTGGTGAAATATTTCGCACAGCCGCCATGTTGGATTGGTGAGACGTAACAAAATTTGAAGGGCACGATCGGGGTCATCTGAAAAAGTGCTATGAACTTACCGAGTTTTATTGAAATCGCTCCAGCCGTTTAGAATTTATTAGGGGGACACCCACACACACACACACACACGCGCACGCACACACACACACACACGGACAAAAGGTGATCTCATATGCCTATTTTTTCAAAATTGAAAATAGGCTAAAAATGTATGATTAGTGCTTAATACTTCATATAGGCTATATCTCACATAACATTGCTGGCATATCACTGTAGCCTATCTTCCATGTTTACATTAACAATACCTCTCGATCAGTTCAGGGCTTATAATTTTATAAATGAAAATCCACAGTCTGCTTCCAGTCGACCGACCGGGTCGGGGAATGGAATGAATGAAGTCCCCATCTAGCGGCGAGGATATGAATTGTGCCGGCTGCCGAAGCCTGTCTGACTCCACTGAGGCAATGATTAAATGAATGACAGATGAAATGAAATGATAGTGGAGAGTGTTGCTGGAATGACATTTGTGACAGGGAAAACCGGAGTACCCGGAGAAGAACCTGTCAGCTTCCGCTTTGTCCAGCACAAATCTCACATAGAGTGACCGGGATTTGAACCACGGACCCAGCGGTGAGAGGTCAGCGTGCTGCCGCCTATGCCACGGAGGCTCGGCATATAATATAACGAATTTAATGTTTTTTTTAAACATTTAATACTAGTCAAATTCCTCATTATAATACTTGAGTAGTGGGATGAGCTCATTTCCCCTCTGTATGCTAAATTTGAAGTTGACGTTTTAGTACCAGGGAACTCCTATTTTCTAATTTTGCTATGATTATATCAGATGAAACTACTCAAATTAAGTAACACTCGGAATAAATTCCTCAATTAAAGAACTACATAGGTTGTTGTTTTTTTGTTTTGGCACCTTGGTTATAACTAGATTAATAACTCACTTAGATGGTTCCAAGTTTCACAGGCCCTCGATGTAGTCCCCACCGTTGCGTACAATGTGTTCTCAGCGATGCGGAAGTCGTTGGATCCCGTTGGCACTGCCCAAACTATTGATGGTATGAAGAGAGCGCTCGGCAGCCTGCTCCCCGCGCATTGTCATCCTCATCTTCGGGATGAGATCATAGTCGCAGGGACTGATGTCGGGAGAATATGGGGGGTGATAGAGGACCTCCCAGCCCCGGCGATCCAACAATGCCGACACAACGCCTGCTGTGTGTGCCCTAGCATTGTCATGCAGAACGATGGGCGGTGTAACCATGTGGTGGCACCGTTTCCTTCTAAGAGCTCCTCGGAGATGGTCTTGCAGAAATGAACAATAGTACGCCGCATTGACGGTTTGCCCTTGGGGAACAGTATGGCAGCGCTTCCGTACCATTGAAGACGTTAAGCAGGCTGCCGAGCGCTCTCTTCGTACCATCAATAGATTGGGCAGTGCCAACGGGATACAACGACTTCCGCATTGCTGGGAACACGTTGTACGCAACGGTGGGGACTACATCGAGGGCCTGTGAAACTTGGAACCATCTAAGTGAGTTATTAATCCAGTTATAACTAAGGTGCCAAAACTAAAAAACCAACCCATGCATTAGAAGGTTTCTCTGAACGAATATAAATCATTTCAGATGAATCGTAACCTCGGGTGACCAGGGATTTCCTGCTTACTCAGTGCAGCAATGGAGATTACGTAAACAGTTTAGATCGTCAAATTACCAGTTTAATGCGTTGAATGTTTTCTTGTTGACATTTCATCATGAGCTTAGTTCAAATTGTTGTTTTGTGATTACCAAGTGTTTAGGGAAGGAAAATCCCACTCTTCAAAGTGGAGGGTTAAACACAAGCAATGGACTAACCGTAGAATATGCATGCAACTGGCAGTAATGTTATCATTACGGCAATTATTGTCATAATTTCGAGATCATGAAGTCCGATATATAATTTTTCTGCTCCTATTAATTTGGTTATAAATCTGAAATTTATTTCTAACATGTATACAATTCTTAATTCTACGGCTGATATCTCGACGACACTTTGGTACTGTACGCATTGTAGCCTGAAATCTTGAAATTGAATCTCGAGATCCCCTTTTCCTCCCAGGGTTACACGAAGAATGATTGTGTAATAAACGAGTAATTCTCATGTAAACATTTACAGAACAGAAAAAGAGGGAGGTTCAGTAAGAGAATGTGTATTGGTAACTTCGTGATTCTAATTGGTAACTCATATCGTCATACGAGTATACGTCCATCTTTTTCTGGTTTCCTCATAAAAAATAAGCATACTACAAACTGGGTTTCGTCGTCAGCATTGACTAATGTATTCTAAAAATTGAATTGTTACTTTCAGTCCGTCAACATGAGTGTATTCGCAATTAAATTGGGATAATGTGATACCACCTGAAAATGATTTACATGTGTATAATGGCATTTGCACTGATTAAAGGAGTCCGGGGGGGGGGAGAAGAGGGGGGGATGAAACACATTTAACCCTAGAATGGTAGCGTTTGTTTTCGCGCCAAAAACGGGATACACTTCTGCTTCCCCCACTTATCCTATTGTCCAATCCCCACCGGTGTTTGGAAGTCCTAAAATGCAAAGCAAATTAGTCAAAATAAAATAAAAATGAAATTACGAGCCTTACAGTAGTCGCATATGATGTGTAACATCTGACATAGAAGAAACCTCACGTGAAACTATTGATACACCGGTATTTTATAGTATTATTGGCACACATATTAATCTATTGTAAAAGGGAGTGTTTTACAGATATTGTAGTTGATAATACGGAACTCATTTTATTAGATGATTTGTAGCTTCCACGAGCACTAGCCTAAATAAAGAATACCATATGGATCAACTACATTAATAGACGCGACACCGTTCATAACCATAAATTCCTTATAAACACGTCCTCTTGATTCACAGACCAACACGTAATTTCATATGGATTCTGTTATAATGGGTCAAATTGATATGATGAATATCGTTTAAAATGATAATTTGGTAGCAAAAATATCCATCCAGTCCGGGATTTGAACCCGAGATCGCTACATTCACAGTCATAGGCGCTAACCCTACGGCTATTTCAACTACGCAAATATTGTGCACAAGATGGTGACTTATTTACACGTTCCAATAATACTGCATTACGGAATTAAGTTTCATTTATATTTTGCTTGTTTCGATAATGTTCCTGCGTGAAATAGAGTTTAAAATGCCTTATGAATAGGCCCTCTTGTGAGTAAACAGAATGTATTCAGCAATAGTTCATGAAGGCTTGCTCAATTTTCGTATAACCACAACGATTATATTAAATTGATGACTGCATTACCGTTATGTGGGTTAATATTTGGATAGCCATTGTGCAGAAACATAATACCGGCAATGCCGACTACTTACAATGTTTGATATTAAGGCATTTTACCGTTTACATACTTATACGAAGACTTCGAACATGTACCATGTGTTTGTTTCAATCACTTGACACCAGAGTTCGCGTGAGCGTTTACCGTTCAGTATGTCATATACATTCCACATGGCTGAGAGTACGTCATGGTATCAATTTCCGACACCGCGCGCTCATTGTTTCTCTTACCACTGCCAGCTGGATCTATCGATCGCGTTGGCAGTGCGTCTTACACTTCTGTTCGATCCAACACTGCCAGCTAGCACACTTCCGTTCGAGCACACTTCCGTTCGATTGAACGGAAGTGTGCCTGCTGATGCCACCTCGATCGTTCCGATCCACTTCCGTCCCATTTTTCAAAATCACTCCCACAAAAATATCCAGCAACCGATTGGAAAGATGTTACACATTAAAAACATATAAAAACACACACACACAAATCAAAATTACTGTAGTCAAAATCCATAAAACCCCGAAAATCAATCAAAATTTGTCAAAAACAGCTCGAAAGAAAAGAAAAAAAAAAAGAAAAAAATCTAAAAATCTAAAAAAACAACAGTCAAAATACAAAAAAGGCAATAAAAACATTGAAAAGGGCTTAATAAGTTCAAGAAAACACAAAAAAAATCAAAATCCCCCCATTTCCTAAAAAAAATTAAACAAAATTTTCAAAAACAGTCTCTATTCTGCTAGCCTAGAGAGTAGAATAAAAGTTGACGTAAGTGTTATTTATTATCAGTTTCTAGAATACCGGGTGAGTTAGCCGTGGTCGTTACGGCATGACTGATGGCAGTCGCTCACATCCGTGAGGCGAGGAGGTTCGAAACCCCCCGACGGCGACCTTGAAGATGGTCTTCTGTGGTTTCCCATCTTCCTTCCAGGCAAATGCCGGGGTTGGTCCCTAACTATAGACCACAGCCGCTACCTTCCAACTCCTCGTCCTTCCATTCCAACTTTCCTTCCCAACGGTACTTGTAGCTCACCCATTGGGTGTCCGTCTCGAAGCAGCAACAAAACTGGCGAGCCGAACATGTCCTCGGACACTCCGGGCACTAAAAGCCATACGCTAAAAAAAAAGTTTCTAGAATCATAGTCGTCGCCGATGCGAAGCGGTACCGATAACAACGTTGCAATTACGCTACCGTTCTAGGGTTAATCTATATATATAAAGCACAAAGTTTGTCTGTCTGTCTGTCTGTCTGTTATGTATACAAATCTACACCGTTTCACCGATCTGAACCAAAATTTCTATACTTACCCTTTGGAACCCTGCGGGTAACCCCGTCAGCATTAAATTTCGGACAGACCACCCCATGCCCTGCATTTAGGCCCTTTTGCACAAATCTACACCGTTTCACCGATCTGAACCAAAAGTTGTATATTTAACCTTTGGAACCCTGCGAGTAACACTGTCCACTTGAAATTTCGGACAGACCACCCCATTCCCTGCATTTAGGCCCTTTGGTCCAAATCCACACCGTTTCACCGATCTCAACCAAAATTTGTATATTTACCCTTTGGAACCCTGCGAGTACCACTGACCACTTAAAATTTCGGACAGACCACCCCATTCCCTGCATTTAGGCCCTTTGGTCCAAATCTACACCGTTTCACCGATCAGAACCAAAATTCGTATTCTTACCCTTTGATGCCCTGCGAGTAACACTGTCTGCTTGAAATTGCGGACAGACCACTCCATTCCCTGCATTTAGGCCCTTTGGCCCAAATCTATACCGTTTCACCGATCTCAACCAAAATTTGTATACTTACCCTTTGGAACCCTGCGGGTAACCATGTCCACTTGAAATTTCGGACAGACCACCCCATTCCCTGCATTTAGGCCCTTTTGCACAAATCTACACCGTTTCACCAATCTGAACCAACATGAGTATACTTACCCTTTGTAACCCTGCGAGTAACACTGTCCACTTAAAATTTCGGACAGACCACCCCTTTCCCTGCATTTAGGCCCTTTGGACCAAATCTACACCGTTCCACCGATCTCAATCAAAATTTGTATATTTACCCTTTGGAACACTGCGACTAACACTGTCTGCTTGAAATTGCGGAGAGGCTACTCCATCCCATGCATTTAGGCCCTTTGGCACAAATCTACACCGTTTCACGGATCTGAACCAAACTTTGTATACTTACCCTTTGGAACCCTGCGAGTAACACTGTCCACTTAAAATTTCGGTCAGACCACCCCATTCCCTGCATTTAGGCACTTTGGCACAAATCTACACCGTTTCACCGATCAGAACCAATATTCGTAAACTTACCCTTTGGTACCCAGCGAGTAACACTGTCTGCTTGAAATTGCGGACAGACCAGTCCATTCCCTGCATTTAGGCCCTTTGTCCCAAATCTACACTGTTTCACCGATCTCAACCAAAATTTGTATATTTACCCTTTGGAACACTGCGACTAACACTGTCTGCTTGAAATTGCGGCGAGGCCACTCCATCCCTTGCATTTAGGCTGTTTGGCACAAATCTACACCGTTTCACCGATCTGACCCCAATTTTATATACTTACCCGTAGAACCCGACAAGTAACACTGTTCACTTTAAATTTCGGACAGACCACACTATTCCCTGCTTTTTGGCCCTTTGGCAGAAAACTACACCGTTTCACCGATCTCAACCAGATTTTACATAATTACCCTTTGGAACTCGACGAGTAACACTGTCCACTCGAAATTTCGGACAGACCACTCCATTCCACGCATTTAGGCCCTTTTGCACAAATCTACATCGTTCACCGATCGAAAACAAAATGTGTATACTTACCCTTTGGAACCCGATGAGTAACACTGTCCACTTTAAAATTTGGACAGGCCACCCCATTCCCTGCATTTTGGCCCTTGGCACAAAACTACACCGTTTCACCGATCTCAACCAGATTTTACATAATTACCGTTTGGAACTCGACGAGTAACACTGTCCACTTGAAATTTCGGACAGACCACTCCATTTCCCGCATTAAGGCCCTTTGGTACAAATCTACATCGTTCACCGATCGAAAACAAAGTGTGTATACTTACCCTTTGGAACCCGATGCGTAACACTGTCCACTTGAAATTTCTGACATACCACTCCATTCCCTGCATGTAGCTCAGGAATTCCTCGGGGTTGCCAGCTTCCTAACTCACCAGTCATGAGCCCTTGAGGGTGTACCAGAAGTGGTGGGTCTACACACACCCTGCCTCTTTGAGGGCCTTGAGCAGAAGACAGGAGATATTATGAAAATGAAAAGAAGGCAGACCCCTCGAAGAATGAGGGTATCAGGAAAGATGAGACAAAGCCAATTAAGGCGGGAAATTGAAAGACTCCCTAGCCCTCGGATACCCTAATACAGTCTGGGTCGGAAGAGAACAAGAGTTGATTAAGGGAGGCCGACAGGAAAGAGAACTGAAATGAGCCCGGCACCAGGAAGTAGAAGCGATGCCAGACTCAGCTGGGGTTCCGTGGTCGCCAACCCACGTCCCACAAGTTGTGAGACCCTGGGGGGGGGGTTAGTTGTGAGAATAGCTTGCTGATTCATCGTGAGGTGACTTGAGTGTACTTTCCAGAGCCCGCCGTGTTATCTCCTGCTGTCTATGCTGATGCCAGCACAGGGCCGTTGCGAAACAGTGAGTGATTCCCGGTCAATCTGTATAGGACGGGGAACCCCGAACGTGTGTCATCATATTTCGTCATCATCTGCGATCATCTCAGGTTCGTGCAGCTAGGACCTATATTCTTTGTCTTTGCCGAGCAGTACGCTCTTTCACTAGACGCATCCAGTACAGGCCTAAGCCAGAAAATAAGGTTGAGACTTTGGAAGACATCGAAGCTAGACACCTGAATTACCTATATCACTTTTAAAATAACACCATGTTCGTTTAGTAGTCATTTTTTCATTACCTTATTATTATCATCATAAGTGCAAATGACCTAGATGTTACGCGCATCATACCAATAATCACCGCCGCATAAAGTCTTTCTCGACTGTGATTTTTAAAATATTTATTTTTGGTTGGTTGGTTCTTAAGTTTAGGGGCTGCGACAACGCGGTCATGTAGCCCCGTGTACTTTGGGTGTGTGTAGAATCTGTCTGATAACCGGTGTTAATTGTGATGACTGTATTAGTGTGTGTTATCTGTTTTTTAATTTAAGTACAAACTGCAACTTAGAATTCTTCAAATAGTTCGTACTTTTGCCGCCAAGCGCCACCGTCAACGACTACTAGGCCAAGTTCGGAACTTAGCTACTAGACGCCACTGCAGTCGGCTCTTGGCAACGGACGTAGACATCTATGAGCGTTGTTTACCTATCCAATTTAGCTTCACACAGGTGTAATTAGTGGAAGGTTCAATAACATGCCATAAATCTGACATGGGACCGTCGGCTTTACTTCCCCTCCGAAGAAAGGCATACTGACGGATTTTTAACGCTCTTAAAATATCCGACGGCTTCGGCCGGGTTTGAACCCGCTATCTTGGGCATAGAAGCTCAGCATGCTACCAAATACGCCACCGAAGCCGCCATATAGTTATTTTTATTACAGTACATTGTGTACATTATACGTTGAAGTGTCAATTCAATACCGGTAGTAGTTTCCCTTATCATCCTCATCATAAGAGCAAATGACCTACAGTAGATGTTACGCCCATTACACCATTAATCACCACACACAATAAGTCTTCCTCGCCTGTGAATTTTGAAATATGTATTTCTATTACGGTAGTTTGTAAGTTTGACGTGTCAATTCAACAGTAGTTTTTATTATCATCCTTATCAAAAGGGCAAATGACCTAGATATTACTCCCTCATTGTCTTTGGGGGCAAATGACTTAGATTTTAAGTCCATTATATTTCTAAGGAGACCTTAAAACATTATCATCATTCCACCGGGCGAAGCCGGGTACTACTGCTAGTCACATATAAAACATTTTCAGGTGATACCACATTTTTCCAATTTAACCCTTCAGTACTAACATGACAAATCTTTCCATGAGTGCTAACATCGGTCTGTGAGTCCGAAGTTATAAACATGCATATTTATTCTGTTTTAAAGCAGGTAAATTATTTATTAAAGAGAAAACAAACTACAGAAAACGATTTCTAAGCCTCGCTTTGTTACTGTAAGCAGTAAAGAGGAAAAATAAATATATTCACCCTTGTCTGGAGACACAAACACAGAAACAAACACTTCTCTCTTCTTTCTTTCTTTCTTTCTTAGTCGTTTACCCTCCAGGTTGGTGGAACCCACGGACTCAGCGAGGGAACTCACCGCTACCGCCTCTACGGGCAGTGTCCTAGACCTGGGCACATCTAATCGGAGGGGATACAACTGGTGAGGTGTGATTGGCACCTCGCCCAGGCGGCCTCACCTGCAAAGCGAACAGGGGCCTCATGAGGGAAGGTAATGGATGGTCAGGATGGATAGGCAAGGAAGAGGGAAGGAGGCGGCCGTGGCCTTGAACAAGGAACCATCCCGGCATTTGCCCGAAGACGAAGTGGGAAACCACGGAAAACCACTTCGAGGATGTCTGAGGTGGGAATCGAACCCCCTCTACTCATTTGGAACACCTGAGGCTGAGTAGACCCCGTTCCAGTCCTCATACCACTTTTCAAATTTCGTGGCAGAGCAGGGAATCGAACCCAGGACCTCCGGGGCGGCAGCTAACCATGCTGACCGCTACGCTACGAAGGCGACAGAAACAAACACTCCTAAGGAAAATTGGATAATGCCAATTCTTACAAAGATGCAATAAACAATTCACAGTCACAGTCGATCATTTTGAGGAGGAATATGCATGTTCCATTTCGTGACACCGTCTTTTCCAATGAAGTGAGAAACAATACGTTGTCGATTTTGTTGTGTAGGGGGCTGCGTGGCGCAGTCGGTAGAGGCGTTGAGCTTCTAACTGAAAGGGAGTGGGCTCGATCCCCACCCAGGTAGTGGATTTTAGAAACAAAACTACCACTTTCGAAAACGCAAATAGCCCTGGGGTTCACTCAGCCTACACCAGAAATGAGTACCAGGGTAGTTGCTGGGAGCAAAGACGGCCGGGCGTGGTGCTGAACACTCACTTCCATCTAGTGCCGATGTCAGAAAAAGTGGAAGCCTCTACCTTCCACTACTCCCAGGGCCTCCATGGCCTGTGCGGAGTTGGCTTTTGGTTGTGTAGGCGTCCCATCTTGCTCATCCTGTATCTCCTCCACGTCATGTTCCGTCTTCGCGACATCAAGGTGATCTTCTTCCACAAAATCTTCAAAATATTCTGCAGCCACGTCATTCTCCTCAGATTCCAGTAGTAATTTCAGCACGCACTCTTGTTTACGTTCGTAATTCATTCCATTCGACTTTTAGCAAAAAGTAGCATAAGTACTAACTTCGGTCTGAGAGACCAAAATAAAGGAATTCTTGCTAAGAACTTGAGCCAGGCACTTAATATTCACGCAACAATAAGTAAACTGACCAATTTGAAGGTAGCAATGAGCAAAGCGTAAGCGAAGCATGCACACTAAAGTTACAGCTACAGCAGAATTATTTGGCGGTCGGTCTCAGAGACCGGATGTTAGTACTGGAGGGTTAATTGGGCATACTGTATACTGTTGTTGACGGACTAAAATTTACAATTCATTTTCAATAAGGCAACACTGAAAAATGGATTTTGATGCTTTCTATAATCCAATGTTAAACATCCGGAAAATACACCATTTTTTACAAATACTAGCGAAACTGGGCCAACCGATTGCTACTACAGTAGATGAAAAATTGATTTAATAAAATCATGGGATCAATTGAAATTTTTAATTCACGCGCACACGTTTATACTGGGTAATGGGCATTCGAGGATCCGAAGTTCAAATGTTAATGTTAACAATACCCAGTCTCAGGGTAGTTATTCTCTGGGTTTTATATACTCACTGCAGGCAAATTATTACTTTTTCGTATGGCCTCGGGTGCTGGGTGCAAGCTTTGTTATTTGACACCCAAAGGGTAGCTTGCATGTCGAATTTAGTTGTTCCTTGAAGCACTATGAAAGTTAGATGTCTAAGATCCTTGAACACTCTAGCGCTTTCTAGTAGAGGAATGAGGAAAATTGTGTTGGCGGAAACTGCCGAGATTAATTTTGCCATTATGAACACGGCCTACTGAATTCAAATGTATTCTTTGACATGCCAACATCGTATGACATGGTGTGGTAATTTTTGCCGCCTTTCAAAAATCACTCACTATGGCCAGGAGCGAACTTGCAAGCTTGGGGTTAGTAAACCGACCCGTTGACCACTCACCCACCGTGGCAAGGAATTCTGTGATGATACCATATCAATGTACACGCAAGTACATGGAGTCAATTATTAGTTTATTGTAAGTCTATATAAGAATTAACAACAGCAACAACAAAATAACGTAAATAAGGACCTCGTTAAAAAAAGCATTCCGATTTGGAAAGAAGTTTAGTGGCCCGTGACGTAATACGTTTCTGTCTTAATTGCTGACAGGTAGCGTGGTGCAACTTGAATGTTGTAGTTTCCTAAGGGGCTTGCATATCGGGGTAAATAAGTCCCGTGCAATTGAATGTGTGGTAATTTTGTGTGATAGCCTGTGTTATTGCGGTGGCTGTATTAGTGTGTGTATTTGTAATTAAGCTTAGGTTTGGGAAAGAGGTGGCCATGGCCTTATGTTAGGAACAACCCTAGCATTCGACTGGAGTAGTCTATAAGTGGGGAAACCACGGAAATCATTTCCAGGATGGCTAAGGTGAGAATCGACCCAACCTCTTCTCAGGTTTACTTCACTAGTTTGCGTGTACCCCGTTCCTGCCCTCAGACCAGAATTACATTTCTTGGCAGAACCTGGAGTCGAAACCGGACGTCCAGGCCGACAGCCAAGAATGCTAGCCACTACACCAGGATGTGGTCAAAGCGATCATGTTCTTGACTGATGTACCCAAGGTTGCCCGGCGCAGTCAGTTGGCATTTAATGGTGCTTAAAAATGAGGGAGCCATATCAGTAGATCTACTGGGACGGCTTCAGAGGCGTAGTTGGTAGCATGCTGAACTTGTATGCCCAAGATCGCGGCTTCAAACCCGGCCGAAGTCGTCGGATTTTTTTTAAGAACGTTAAAAATCCCACAGTATGCCTTCCTTCGGAGGGGAAGTAAAGCCGGCAGTCCAATGTCATAAATTTATGGCATGTTAAAGAACCTTCCACTAATTACACCTGGGTGAAGCTAAATTAATATACTTTAAACATTTGACTAACGTTCATAGGTTCCTACGTTCGTCGTCAAGAGCCAACTGCGGTGGCATCTGGTAACTAATTTCTGAACTAGTTGGTCGTTGACGGTGGCGTTTCGCAGCAAAAGTAGGAACAACTTGAAAAAATCATGCCTGCAGTCCTTACATGAATTAAAACAGATAACACACACTAATACAGTCATCACAATTAACACCGGTTATCAGACAGATTCTACACACACTCAAAGTACTCGGGGCTACATGACCGCGTTGTCGCAGCCCCTAAACTGAGGAGGGGAAGTAAAGCCGGGGTTTCAATGCCGTAAATTTATGGCATGATAAAGAACCGTCCACTAATTACACCTGTGTGAAGCTAAATTAAAGGTTATCTTTGAGACTAACGCTCTTAGGATCCAAAGTTCGTCTCCAAGAGCCGACTGCGGTGGCAACTAGTAACAAAGTGCAGAACTAGTTGGTCGTTGACGGTGGCGTTTGGTAGTAAAATGTATACAGCCCTTACTTGAATTAAAAATAGATAACACATACTAATATAGCCATCACAATTAACACCGGTTATCAGACAGATTCTACACACACACAAAGTACACGGGGCTACATGAGCGCGCTGTCGCACCCCTAAACTCAGGAACCAACCAATCAAAAAAAAACCTTTGGCTCAAAATTCATTCAAACCCGCCATTTCTAAACGCCGCAGTAGTTAAAATGGGCGTTAAATACGTAACAAACTGTACTGTATATCTTCATATCTTCAAACAACGCTTGTTCTCTAATCAATGATCTGATCGCAACGTACTCAACTTTACCAATCATAAATGAGATATTGCGTGATCAATGGAGTTCAACATTGTTAGGCTAATGTTGAGAGATGGGGTTCTGTTCCTCTAGTATGCTCATTTTTTAACGCAGTAAGTGGTCTCATATGACAATGCCATCATGTCTGCGGACTACATTAAGAGCGCTGATTAGAAAGCGTGCTAATTATGACTGGGCTGGGGTCACAGCAATCGATCGGCGCCGGACAGGAAAGGAATATGACGAGGGTCGGGAGTAATCCCTGTGACAAGGGGCAAGTCCTCTTGGAGGTCAGACTGTCTGTTCATCACTCTGCCGACAGCAGAAGAGTGGGGGAGTCCTTCCCGAACCCCAGTGCAAGAGAATGATAAGTTAGTTACAATACAAACACAAGTTAGTCCTAGTGATTTAATTATTACTAGTTGAAACCCGTCAAAACATGACGGTCATTGGGAAAATATTTACGGAAGGATTTTCTTATATGCATTATTTGTATGATTACAGAGAAAGACGACTTTGCAACATATAACTGTCCATGACTGAAAACTTGATGAGGCAAATAGTGACCTACACGTTCCATAGCTTCCCCTTGAGCTTTATTGATTGTGATAAATTATGCCAAGCGATTGGAAATTGGTGGCTCTTAAAAGAAAATTGGAGTATTTTTATGGCATATTTATATTGGATTTTTAAAGTGGCTTCGTATTTTGTCCGATTTCTCACTTTATTGCGTCAATTTGCAGTTAACATACGACCGGACAATGTTCCTTTTCGTCGTCGAACGGGGTTTTATAGTAGTATTTCTCCCAAAATTAACGTCTTATTCGATAACACTATAGTGCGCTGCATCAATGGAGCCGCTAAATATTAAATGCCAAATAAGACTCCCCTTGCAAAAACAACAGTGTGGTTAGACTCATTGTTATGTACTCTAAACAAATAAAATCAATGAACAATTGGCTTATACAATGAAGTTCAACATGATCAGTGTATTCACCGTTCAGAGACTTTCATACTAAGTTGGTTGCTGAGGAGAACGCGATGAGGCTGATCGCCAATAATAAAATCCTTAAAATTATCCTTGTCAGCAACAATGTTTGCAATAGTTTGCAAATGAAGCTCAGGGCGATGTTCTTCATTTTGATATAAACAGCACGAAACTTCTCGAAATAAGCAATTTCTATCGCCTGTTATAGGTTCAATCCTTTGGGTTTCTTTAACAGCAAACTATGCAGGGGAGCATAGAATCACTTCACCAATTACAGGATGAGCACTGACTCTTTGCCAACCACCGTAAAGGAGGCAGTTTTAGAATTATATGTCCAGTGCATGTCGAAAAACGCATTAACATAGGGAAGCCCACTATTAAGTATATTCTTGGCCATCTCCCCAGAGATCCGGATTCATTTCCCTGCTCTGCCAAGAAATTTAATTCTGGCCTGAGGGCTGGAACGGGACGCACTCAGCCTCGTGAGGTAAAACTGAGGAGAGGTAGGATCGATTCCAACCTTAACTATCTTGGATGTGTTTCTCTTCGGTTTCCCACTTCCACTCCAGGCAAATACCGGGATGGTTCCTTAAGTAAGGCCTCGGCGTTCTCCTTCCTAATTCTCACGTTAATTACAGATACACGCATTAATACAACCATCACAATAACACAGGTCGGTAACATATTTTTTTTCTCTTAAAGACACTCTGCAAATCTACAGGCCAAGAGCTTTTGTCAGAGTGCTTTACGAAGTCGAAACATGATGGTCAATGGTAAAATAATTACCGAAGGATTTCCTTATATACGACATTCTTTGTACGACTACTTTTTGGCACTATTGAAACTTTAAGGGCGTCGAAAGATCGCACTCTTGACATTGCAACATATAACTGGTCATGACTGAAAACTTGCTGAGGTAAATAGTGACCTACACGTTCGAGAGTTTCCCCTTGAGCTTTATTAATTGTGATACAGAATGCCAAGCGAATTGGAAATTGACGTCTCTTAAAAGAAAGTGGAAGGGTTTTGTCGGATGGTGTTAAATCAACTCGAGGGATTAGAGCTCTCTGCCCAATTTTATCTCCGCTGATTATTTCCAAATCCAAGCAATTTTCATACATATTCTTTACAAATAATCTGGTTCCGTTCAGGAGCCCTTGGGAAACGTTCAGATTTCAGAGGAGCATAACTATGGCTCCAACTTTTAGAGTAAGAATATGTGGAGGCAAACCACTTAATTCCAAGGAATTCAAGAATTCTGTAGGAAATTGAAGTAGCTGGCTTTCATCTTCAGTAATTAATCTGTTAACGCTGGTGTATGTTTTTGAACTACCGGGTATAAGTTCGATGACTTTCAAATTAATTTCATTACAGTGTTCATTTTTTGGTGTTAGAATGCATACTTTCGAGAAATTGATTATATCTTTCGTAGAAATGAATGTTTCGCCGTAAATCTCAGTCACGATGTCATCATGCGCTAAAATTCTGGGTGGTAGTTCAATAACATTTGATTCCTCACCATCTACAGAGGGGTAGTCACCGTTACCAATTTGTAACAAAAAATCAGAAAATTCAATTTCTTCTGGTTTCAACCGCATGTTTTTATATAAGCAGCGTATTTTGAAGAAGGGCCAGCGAGGAGAGTATTTAATAGAGTTTTGAATAATTGTTTGGCGAGAAGCGTGCGGAACAACAGGCAAAACCTGCCTAAAGTCTCCTCCAAGAACAGTAATTTTCCCACCAAATGGAATGTCATTACCCATAATATCTTTTAGAAGACGATTCACACACATTAATGAATGAATATTTGCCATTGGGGCTTCATCCTATATTATGAGCCGTGCTAATCGAATATCGTCAGCTGCTTTGGAATTTAATTTTAATCCAGACACTGAACTCTCATTTAAATTTAGAGGAATGTTGAATGTACTGTGTACTGTTCGACCGTTGGGTAGCAAAACAGCGGCTATTCCGGTCCATGCTACTGATATAACATGAAGCCCTAAACTCCAGAACTTTTGTATTACGCATCGGTAAATAAATGTTTTTCCTGTGCCCCCAGCACCGTCAATAAAGAATGCGTTCGTGACAGTTGAGTTGTTATTTTGAAGAACGCTAGTGATTTCATTAATAATTGAAAGTTGTTCCTGGTTTGCTAAGGACATCAGGTCAGCCAAATCAAAAGGGAACACTGGCTCATTAGTAGTGTGTGTCAGTACCAACAGGCAAGTTAAATGTTGGCAGAGAGAAACCATGCAATTGCAGAGTTTTATTAATATCTCTGAGAGATAGTTGATAAGCTGTATTTTCATCTTCAGACTTTAAATAATCTTCACAGAGAGAGTTTTTGTGCATGTCCCATAAGTGACTGGCATGCAAGGTTGATGAAATATGCATATGTAGGCGAATAACTGTCTCAGTTGAAAGGGCATTTGGAAAACCGATGCTTCCATCAAACAGCGTTGCCATTCTGAATCATCGATAAGCAAACCAAGTTTAATTGCCATATCCTTATATGTTGGGCAGCTAACACCTTGGTATGTTCGGAGATCCTCAAAGCTTGTGGCACCTACTATGTGAAGTAAAAGTAAGCGCAGATGGTATCTTTCTGATTCAGATGGAGAAACATTGTACATCCGACCTATTACCTTTTCGAATCTAAGTCGTTTTTTTCAAATGCATTTGCATTTATCCCATACATAATGAACGGGTGTTTCAGGATAAATATATGCACTCCTAGTTGTTGGATTTTGGTTCAGCTGAAACCATGCAGTGAGTTGTGTACTTTTTAACTGAGCACGTATTAATGCTTTGGGAGCATTATCGGCATAAAAAAATACATCTTGTTGGTCTGGTAAATGGACAGGTAATCGGGCAATAATGTGGGACTGTTCGTGCATGTTGTAACCAAAAATCCTGTATGCAGCCTCACTTGACCCAACATATCTAGCATTCAAATACATAGAAACTTCGTCATGATGTAGCATTCCATCGTTTGCCGTGATTTTCAAGTTAGCGCAATCATGCCCCTTATAAACATATTTATGTATGTATTTGATGCTGTGTACACTTGCACAGATTTCGACGTTAATATGGGCCTGAAAGTACATCAATAAATATCGATTGTATGGAACAATGAAGCGATTGTCGATTTCAACATTGGTGCCTTGTACTCGTTTAGTATATGATCTTCCATTCTGTCGCCTACGGTAAAGTGGATAGCCGTTCACATTCTCTTTAGTTTCTGGCACAAAGTCTTTTGGGAAACCCTTCTTACATCTTCCATCCTTCATGCAAATTGAATTGGGATTCAGAAGGCCGCAAGGTCCATGTACCATGTGTGTCTTTACTAAGTTGTACAATGTTGTATTGGAAGGATCTGGTATTTCTGCAGAAACTGTCATATCAATATCATAGATTTCTCGTAATTTACAACTATCTCGAAGACAAACCAGTAAGTGTATATGAGGTAAACCTCGCTTCTGGAACTCAACCGTGTATACGAAAGTTTGTACCTCGCCAAATATTTGCTTTTGATTTATTAAACGCAAGAGTTCCTTCACTTTCGCATGAAAAACGCGAACAACGACATCAGGTCTGTTGTTTGCATTTTCATAAGGTTGGAGGCTAGTAGTAATTTCAGGCCATGATGGGTTGCAAGTGAAAGTTATGAAGAGGTCTGGCTTGCCAAATTTTCTCACAATTGCCATTGCATCCTGATAATTTTGCAACATATTTCGGGGACTACCAATAAAAGTAGAAGGCAAAATAACTATGCGACCAGCTCTTAAACTTTTATTTTCAGCTCCAAAGTGTAAAGCATCAGCAAGACCAACGTAGGTATCGACACGCAATTTCGTTTGTTGATTGCGAATATATTTTAGTCTATCTCCTTCTATTCGACAATAATAGTCAACTATTAATTGTTGGGTAAGTTTACCTGCATTAAGTAAAGGGTTGAAACCTCCTGCGGGAGGACAACCTCGAATCGACAGCCTATACAAAATATATTCACGCATTGTCATATTTTGCCTAACGTTCGTCTTACGGTTCCCTCCTGTTGGCAGTGAAATATGCCACCCTGTTTCTCCGCAAGGCCAGATTAAAACGTAAGTTAATGGATCACAATGCATGCTGTCAACATCAATTTCCTTTAAAACTCCCTGATTAGAAAATACGGCTATGTGGCGGTGTGAAGCCGGAGCGCCGTCAGTTGTTTCAAAAATAGCTGCAATCACTGAGGAAGCTGGGTTATTGTAACGTCTAGGATATTCTTCAGGTTCATGGTAAAAGCGCATGACCAAATCTAACGGTTGACGTTTTTCTCTTAAAGCCAGTTCATTTTCTTCGCATATTTTTTAATGCATTGTCTTATACAGTTGAATGTAAGGGTTATGCTCTTGCAAAATATTATTTATAATATGAAGTGTACCCTCCCTGATGCAAGAATTCGCTCGATTTGCTAATCTGATTTGATTAGCTTCTGAGCAGTCTAATACATACAATTGGCCGTAACAACTGTCGCTTATATTTTTGGAATATATGGAAGAATTGCGATGATGTACAATTCCTGAAATTTTAAAACAATATGGACCGTGTTCAGGTGGTACGGTAACATTGGCACCAAAGGAAACGAAGGACATAGAATTGTTGTACTGCCGAATATTCTCTCTGAAGTTCCTTGAGGTATCATCATTTCCAGTGAAAAATGGTTTAATCCTGTCAAGTAGTTTATATTCCGGCAGATTAATTTTACCATTGCAACAGCAAAGGCCGAAGTAACCAAGCGTAGTTTTTTCGCAAGAGAAGAACAATGCAGAACAATGTTTACATTCGTTCGTCAAGGACCCAACGCTGTACGGCATAATATCTGGCATTGTTTCTGAAATGGCAGATTTATATTTTATATTAAAAGTGGTTTCGCCTTTTCTCCGATTTCTCATTGTTTTGCGTCTATTTGTAGTTTCCACACGACCGGTTAATGTTCTTTTTCGTCGAATGCGTCTATTTACAGTAGGATTTATCCCCAAATTAATGTCGTATTCGATCACACTATAGTGTCCTGCATCAACGGAGCCGCTAAACAATAAATGACAAATAACACTTCCATTGCCATAATCTACAACGTGGTTAGTCTCATCGTTATGCACTCTAAACAAATAATCATTACACAATTGGCTTATACCATGGAGTTCAACATGACCAGCATATTCACCGTTCAGAGACATAAGATTTTCATACTCAAGTTGGTTGTTGAGGGGAAGGCGATAAGACTCATCGCCAATAATAAAATCCTTATAAATATTCCAGTAAGCAATAATTTTTGTAACAGTTTGCAAACGCAACTCGCTATGACGTTCTTCGTTTCGATACAAACAGTACGAAACTGCTCTAAATAAGCAATTTCCGTCACCTGTTATTGGTACAATTCTTCGGATATCCATGACAGTAAATTATGAAGAGGAGCATAGAACCACTTCGCCAGTCACCTTAATAATGGAGCCAGTTTTACAATTATATTTCCTGTACGTGTCAAGAGTCGTATTTACACAGGGAAGCCCACTCTTAAAGCTGGCAATGAATTATCGAGACAAACCGGCCCAGTAATTCTGCGTAGTCACTTTCTAGTATGCCGTAGTTATGGTATATACAATGAGAGGTTTAACAATTCGTAGAAGCTGCGATATGTATTCTCGACAGAAAACGACTCACCACCAAAGACTATAACAGACCACCAAAGACTATATAACAGAAAGATCGGAAACACAATACAAATGGCGGTTCCAACATTCGACTTCAGCGGCATCTGCTACTGAAATATAGAAGTTAATTTGGATAACAATATAATCAAAAGTAGGCCTACATTTTGTAATACCGGTATCAGAATTTCAACGTAGGCCTACTGTATTATTGCCGTATAACTGGTAAAGGTACAATTCATTAGTGGAATTTCATGTAACAACATTTTGGACTTGCCTTGTATGTTTATAAGGCAAAGAAAGAACTGAGGAAAACAAATGAGTTACGTAGCACATGGCTCGATTTGAAGACACTCGGGTGGATTCACTGCATATATTCTTCGTAATGTGTTGGAATTCGTACAATCCTCGATTCACAGTTATCCCATGTGCAAAAATATGCCAAAACTTCTGTAGCAATAAAGATAAATAGCCTACCGTTATTGCAAATGTAATCTGTCGAATGTTGGAACTTATAAAGCTTTTCAATGAAATTACCATAGCGTTTTAAGTTAAATTGAGATGGGAACGTAGAATTCCTTAGTTACGGGAATGCCAAGAGTTAAATATGTTATGGCAATATAATAGCAATTGCAAGAAAGGAAAATACGGAAATAAAAAAAAACATGCCGGAGGGGGGATTCGAACCCCTTACATTGGGTGATGCATAAATTAAGGGAGAACGGCGTAACCACCTGAGCTACCGAACCACTGGTAACAACGCGCAATATTAAGGGAATTAAACATCAAGCACACTCAAAATTTGATGTCAGTTTACGTTTTTCAGCATTTTCTGACTGGTAATTCCTGTGTATGTCATGATAACGTAATAAGCAATGTTCCCTTCCATTATAATTCTTATACATAAACATGAAATTAAAACGCGATGGACTTGTAACCGCCATGACTGTCATAAGGCAAGGCGATTGTGCGCATGCGTGATAGGCAAGATTTCTGAATTTTTGTTTATTAATTTAAAAATATTCTGTAACATATGGGAATGCCAAGAGTTAAATATGTTTAGGCAATATAATAGCAATTGCAAGAAAGGAAAATACGGAAATAAAAAAAACATGCCGGAGGAGGGATTCGAACCCCTTACATTGGGTGATGCATAAATTAAGAGCGAACGGCGTAACCACCTGAGCTACCGAACCACTGGTTACAACGCGCAATATTAAGGGAATTAAACATCAAGCACACTCAAAATTTGATGTCAGTTTACGTTTTTCAGCATTTTCTGACTGGTAATTCCAGTGTATGTCATGAAAACGTAATAAGCAATGTTCCCTTCCATTATAATTCTTATAAATAAACATGAAATTAAAACGCGATGGACTTGTAACCGCCATGACTGGCATAAGTCAAGACGATTGTGCGCATGCGTGATAGGCAAGATTTCTGAATTTTTGTTTATTAATTTAAAAATATTCTGTAACATATGGGAATGCCAAGAGTTAAATATGTTTAGGCAATATAATAGCAATTGCAAGAAAGGAAAATACGGAAATAAAAAAAAACATGCCGGAGGGGGGATTCGAACCCCTTACATTGGGTGACGCATAAATTAAGGGAGAACGGCGCAACCACCTGAGCTACCGAACCACTGGTAACAACGCGCAATATTAAGGGAATTAAACATCAAGCACACTCAAAATTTGATGTCAGTTTACGTTTTTCAGCATTTTCTGACTGGTAATTCCAGTGTATGTCATGAAAACGTAATAAGCAATGTTCCCTTCCATTATAATTCTTATAAATAAACATGAAATTAAAACGCGATGGACTTGTAACCGCCATGACTGGCATAAGTCAAGACGATTGTGCGCATGCGTGATAGGCAAGATTTCTGAATTTTTGTTTATTAATTTAAAAATATTCTGTAACATATTTGTTTATTTTAAAGACACTCTGCAAATCTACATGCCAAGAGCTCTCGTTAGAATGCATTACGAAGTCAATCGGTTGAGACGTTATCTCATTCTCGATGTAACAAAAATCGCCTTAGTGTTTTAAATATATAGATAGATTCTTATTGATGTGTAAAATCATTCCACTCGGTTGCTGCATATTTTTGTGTGGGGGTGATTTTTAAAAAAGGGATGGAATTGGGACGGAAATGCAACGGAAACAATGAGCGCACACGGTGGAGGAGATTGGTACAACGACATACTGTCGGCCATGGGGCTATGTGGAATGTAAATCGCATATGATTTACTTCAAGGTTAGGAGGCCCCATTACAGATATTCCTACAATAAATCATCTTCAAACTGTCGTTCTTTGGTGTGAAAATATTCATTAAATCATATTTGCTGAAAACAATTATGATTTATTAAATCTTACTACTTTTGCTGTATTCTTATTTAATGTAAGCACTCAAGGTTCTGTCGGCCAGAATACAGCACTATTATAAATCATATTTGCTTAAAGGATTTGTCAGTGGAGTTTTACAAGTAGTTATTGCAGAAATAATAGTAATGAGAATTTATCGATGGTAATAACACGAATGAATCCTTCATGTTTGCTGGCACGTGGTAGCACTATGAGTTCATTCTTTAAAAAAAAATGTGAGTCAGTAATATGGAATTATTCGAATAACATGTCAGATGTTATACATCATATGCGACTACTGTAAGGCTCATATATTTTTATTCTTATTATTGTGTGTTTGGGTCTTCAGTCTTTCGACTGGTTTGATGCAGCTTCCCATGCCTCCCTGTCCTGAAATAATAGTTTTATCTCTGAATATCTACCACATCTGAGGCAATGTGTTTAACAAATTATTCTAACCTTTGATTACCCCTACAATTCTTGTCCTCGACCCTTCCTTCAATAACTATGTTAGCTATTCCTGGGTGTCTTCGTATGTGTCCTACCAACCTATCTCTTCTATTTCTTAAAAGTGTAGGTACTAAAAATAAACTTATAATTAAAAAAAAGTATTAATATTTTTATTATTTGAGAAAGTATAATTTCCAACCGTCCTATTTTATTCTCCCTTCATTATTAGTTGCCAGAAACATCCCTTCTCTCCCACTTGTCTTAATACCTCTTCATTTGTAACCATATCTACTCACCTGATCTTTATCATTCACCTGTAATTATTATTGTTATTATTGTATGTGTGTTTGAGTCTTCAGTCTTCTGACTGGTTTTACGCATCTTTCCATATCTCTCCGCCCTGAGCTAATTGTTTCATATCTTCATAGCTACCTCATCCTACATCCGAGGCAATCTGTTAAACATTTTCCAACCCTGGTCTACCCCTACAGTTCGTATCCTCGACCCTCCTTCCATAACCAAGTTTGAAATTCCTGTACGTCTTATTCGTTGTCCTACCAACCTATCTCTTCTCTTCATTAGCAATTGCCAGAAATAACTCTCCACTCTCACTCGTCTTAATTCATCTTCATTTGTTACTCTATTAAGCCATCTGATCTTCATCATTCTCCTGCAACACCACATTTCAAACGCTTCTAATCTCCTCTTTTCTGCAGCATTTTAAGAAATCAATAATTCTTGATAATCACGGGATAGCAAAGATGTTGATACTCACAAAAATGTATTGAGAAAATGTGTAAATCCTTCCAAAACTAGCCATCAACATGTATAAGTGCATATTTCAGAAGTAGATCAAAATAGTTACAGTAGAAGAGAATATATTCAACAGCAAACTTCATCAAAATTATTGGACATAATAAAGAAGAATAGCAACATAGAAAGAACAGATAAATGAAACCTGCAAGAAAATCAACAAAAATATTTTGTTTTAAAGACAAATACAAGGTGCTGAAGCAGAGAATATCAACAGTATACGTACATTCACATTTTTATACAATATTGAGATGTAGGAAGAAGAGACTATTCAAATTGCAGAATTCGATAGGCCTACTTGTTTGGATTAAAATTAAGTGAACCGTGCAGGGCTACGTTTAAGTAACAATATTTTAACTATCTTTTTATTGTGTTTTCAAAGTTATATTGTCGGTGTGAAATAACAAACATAAGGTGGTAGCCATCAAAAACATTAAATCATGGAACTAAAGGGCAGAATAATTGCCTTCAATCAAGAGTATTTATTTATTTAGATTATGCAGTATACATGGAAGAAATGGTTACAGGAACAAATATAAACCGTTTATAAATAGAACGTCATGCTTAAATAATAAAATGATCAAAACAAAGAATTATAGTCCTAACATCCAGACCAGCTATCCGCTCAAGGTCCAATGATGTAACATTGAGAATATCTTTTTGATCACCCAAGTTGACTTGGATCATATTTCGCATTTTGTTTTGCTTGAACCTTCCTGTTGCGGTGGTAAATCCTGAGGCTAGGTCCAATATTCCTTGTCTTGTGGCCCTGATGTAACTTTGATTCCATGCATATTATGGCCAGAAGGTCTTCCAAGAAGATCAGTCTGGCTGCCAGATCACTGTTGCTCGTTTAGCACCACTCAGGGGTCACGTGTAGGGTACTTTAAGGTTCAACCTACGGACGTAAGCAAATTCAAGAGTAAAAAGTATGCTGAATATGATCCTTAAGAAAGTAGCTCTACTGTATATTACAAAAATAAATAGAAAATCATATATAATCATTGGCCGGCACAGGGTTCAGAACATCACTCAAGGAATATCTAGTCAATAAAGTGCTTAATATCTGGAGTGAATTCAGATGAAGTATTTACATGAGTTAACAATTTTTAAACATGTGAATTACAACAGTGTGTATATCTTGTATACGTGTACAGTATAACTTTATCGAATCAAATTCTGCATGAACTATGGGTAATGGATATAATATGTATTTGAAATGTATTATTGTATTGTAAAATAAAACGCAACGAGAAACTTAAACGATCCAGAATACTGAACATTGTGCAAGTAGAATTAAAATGCAACCATTCTCAGCTTGAATACAAAGCCATGCTGTACCTCGTCAGGCGTAAAGCTCAATCTTTTTCATGTTAAAAAACGTATCCACTTGGTACAATCCCGGACGGTAACGAGTTTATAGGTTGTTCCTGAATATAATAACATTCTATTCTATTGTGTGGCTTTCGTGGTGTAATCAGTAGCATGTTGAAGTGCTATGCCCCAGATCACGAGTTCAAACCCGATCGAAGTCGTCGGATTTTTAAGAGCGCTAAAATCCTTCAGTATGCCTTCCTTCGGAGGGGAAGTAAAGCCAGCGGGCCGGGCCCATGTCATAGGTTTATGGCATGGAAAAAACCTACCATTACAATTGGTAGTGTGTAGCTAAATTAGTAGGTTATTTAGCTAGAAACGCTGTATCAAGTTCCAACGTTCACCGCTGGGTGTCAGTGACATCTGGTAGCCAAAACTGGAACTACCTGAAATTGAACTTCCCCAGTTTCATTCATCTTCATTCATTTCATCTCATCAACACGTGACGGTACTTGTAGCTCACCCCATGGGTGTCCGCGTAGAAGTATTGTATATACAAACTCTGGTAAGCCGAACATATCCTCGTACACTCCCGGCACTGAAAGCCATACGCTAAATAATAATAATAATAATAATAATAATAATAATAATAATAATAATAATAATAATAATTACGAACATTGGCCTATTTACAATATAATAGCAAATTTTGGAGAGGAATTCATCTTCACCATCCACTACCCTGCTGTTTGCCTACTAAATAGTAAGGAGATCTAAAGGCTTTGAGCAGAAATTGTGTGGTTTTGTGCCCACCATGTATTTACCGAATATGGTAGAGAGTAATTTTACCAGCTGACATCGTACTAGTCGTAGTGCTGTGGTTTTTCCCGGCCATCAAATATTCGATTTCTTCGGGAGGGAATCGAAACCACGACCTACCACTGATCCACCAACTCTTCGGTCACTTGAAGTAACTGTGTTGGAATAGAGCTGAAACTCTCCGAGGAATATAAAAGTTGCTCCTTCTTGAAACTTCAGTCCGTGTCGCTCAAGAAGCATGATGTATCGCCGACCTTTATCTACTTACCCCCACTACTGCATCCACTTTGCACGCTTCTTCTCCACTTTGTCTTTTGAACACTTTATTGATATTCTTAAAGCTCGTTTGTCATGTGGACAGCTTGAAGGTATCGTCTTTTGGTGATGTATTGTACACAGTGCCTTCATTCTCGCTTCTCAAAGTGATTCCGGCCAGAAGGAAGACGACAAAAATTAACTCGACAGACTTTTCAGATACCGTATGCTTTTAATTTTTAATGGAAATCTTCTTAGCCAAATATGATGCTCAAACAAAACTGCCAGATTCGCAGTCTTAGTACACCAGCTTTGTGCCAACAAGTATAGGTCTAAATTAATCTTCTTCCTCTGCTTTCCAAGATTCAAGAAATATTTCACGAGTTTTTAAATAGAATCTAGAACCACTTAACTAAGTAGTGTACCTTGTGCATAATATTACCGAGTAGAGATGTCAAATGTTAGGAAGGATATCCTTAAATAAGATAAGCTTTCCAATATGCTTTTAACACCAGACGGTTCCTATATTATATCAGGGTATAGATGTATCCATTCCATTTGATAATTCACATGCGCACGCGTCTTCCTTCTGGTTGGAATCAGTTTTAGAGACAAGAAGGAAGACGCTGTTGATAATACTCGTACATCACCACAACACCAATATCTTGTAACCACGTAGTCAGTGTGTGCACTTTCTTGTTGTGACTGCAATGCGTAAGAAGGTCGAGTGGCTTATTGGCTGAGAAGATATTGGTTCTCGAATGCAATAAACAGTAGGCTACATGGCTGTGGCATTAATCTAAAGTGTTTGTGCAAAACACAGCAAGTGATAGCAATGTGCGTAAATGGGTGAGGTATTGTTCAAGGGCGGGTAGGAGAACATACATGATGTGTCTGTAATCGGTTACAACTGAGTTCGTATGGAAGACAGATAGTTCACAATTTCCACGGTATCATTGGAATACCAACGGTAGTAGAAGAATGACATTCCTTGCCGACGGCAAACTTCTATGAGAAATAACAAAAGGTATTAATAATGTTATTTGATTTAACTATTGTGGCTTTTAGATACGCCGCGGTGCCGGAATTTTGCCCCGAAGGGGATCTTTAACGTGTTGGTAAATTCACGGACACCCTCAAATGCCAGCTGACTGCGCCAGGATTCGATCCTGAAACCTTGGGATCAACAGGCGAGAACGATACCGCTGAGCCACGTAACCAGCCAATAACAAAAAAGGGTTGGTCATATGTTACGATAAATGTTTTAAAGAAATGAGGGAAATATTCGGAAAAAATTATTAAGACATATAAGTTTGTTTGAATTATAAATGTATTTAGTAATTCAGTTTGCATTGTGAGGTGAAAGTTACGTAAAAAATTCCCTTCGATATGTCCTCATTTCCCCTTTTTCCTTCAGTCCTTCAGCCTATCCAGCACACTACTTGAAGTGCCTCTAAATATCCTGAAAATGTTACTTTTACTAGAATAAATCCTTCAATATTATATTGTTAGCAGTCAAGTCAACTGAAACAAGTTTATGAACTTTATCAGAAGTTTGGTGCAAAGTAAATATCAGGGATCTTCCTTTTGCCAAACAAGGGAGCAGCAAAACGAAACTGGAGATACATTTCCAGAAACTCAAACAGTAATAAGGTATGCACGATGAGAGTTGCTAAATGATATACGTATTAAAATGTGCCGTAACTGAGTATATGTCTATGAATGGTCTTATAATCAATGACCCCTAAACGTTAATTTTTCGTATTATCATCTAATTTTCCTCTTGGGCTGAGTGAATTTGTACCCTCAGGAACTTCTAAAATTAGATCAGTGTAAATCTTGAGCTTTTGATCTATTACCTGGGAATTTTAACGGCATGGATACATATATAGTCTACTAATATTTAACAAATATTTGCTTAAAAACTACAAAGCCAATTTTCATATATTCTGCTCACCATTTCCATTTCAAAATTCTCCCACCAATTAAATAGATTTTTCATGTGATGGGTACCTGACGTTCAGTGTGCTAAAATATTGGGCAACAATATATTTCAAATGGAAGTAAATACCAAATTGTCTTCAATATACTGTATTCATTCCCCCTTAATCAATAATTATAATAATTATGAAATTAATTAATTAATTAAATAATATGTACCAGTTTCGGTCCCATTGTCGCTTTCTTCAGCTTTGTGTAGGTCGTAACACATTAAACCATATGCGAGCATGTATTGATAAAATTCAATCGAAATGTTTTAAAAGAAATAATTGGTAACTAATCTTAACAGTAAATTTGTTAATATAACTAAGGATTAATATTTTCTATAAGTTGTGATATTGTATAATTAAAGGGGAATTGCTAATACAAAGAATATCAAAACTTACATTTAAAATATACTTACATTATTAATAACCTACGAAAATATCTAAAAATAAAAATAAAACAAGAAGTTCCGTGAAGAACTATACAGCCTACTTTTCATGCCAATGATTATTCTACAGTATATGAACCTATCTAGAATAATGACAAAATTAAGTTGGTATTATCGAAATATCAAATTAGTTCAAAATATACCTGGTATAATTTAGCCTAATAGAGCACTACAGTTGGCAGCCCTGGTGACTGAATATATTCCTAGTTCCATCTCTTAAGGTACAGAATGCATAATTAGGTTGAAGTCCAATGGACGTTACATGCAGTTAGACACTGGATCTATCAGCACGCGTAAAAGCATGTTGCCAACAATACCATGCGTGTGCTGGTCAGAAATAATCTGAAATATTATGATATCTTGTTGTGCCAATTTTGGATGAAATCCATTTGTTAGTATAGGTGTTACATGTATTTTAAAATTGGACATATCAGCAGACATAGAATCATGTTGGCACCACTGCCTTGTATTACTCCAAATTAATCTACAATGTCAGGTGCTATACGTGTGCAAAATATAGAGCTGTTGGCTTGCATACTTTCTGATATATTGATATTAGGGTAAACAAAATATAGACCGAATTTATTAACAGTTGGCAGCCCTGATTGCTCTTAACAATACTTCCAGATATTCTGTTATGGTACACATAGCACATACGAAATTTGGTTGTAATCCAACTGATAGTATAGAAGTTGCATGTATTTAAAAATTGATACTATCAGCAGGCTTATAATCATGTTGGTAGAACTGACGTATATAAGTTACTCAAAATTAATCTAAAATGTCAGAATATACGTGTGCATAGTTTAAAGATCTTGGCTTGCATACTTTCTGATATATTGGTATTTGGATAAAAAATTAGAGAGAGCAATTATTAACAGTTCGCAGCCCTGGTGGCTCTTAAGAATACGCTCAATCATATCTGTTTATGTACAGATATTACATACAAAATTTGGTTGAAATACAATTGATAGTGTAGAAGTTATATGCATTTAAACATTGGACCTATCAGAAGTCTTAAAATTATTTTGGCAACACTGCCATTGTTGGCCTCCTGAAAATTAAACTGAAATAGTATTATCTGCATGTGTACCAATTTTGGAATAGCTCCCATGCATACCTTGCGAGATATCCAACATGGAGCTCAAATTACTTGTGCGTTTTTTCAGCAGTTGGTAGTACTGACATCATTTTCAAATGTGGACGTGATATATTAGGGTGCACATCTTTACTCATACTAAATTTGGTTTTGATTGCTGCAGCCGTTTAGGAGTTGATAGGGGGGACACACACACAGCCAGCCAGCCAGACAGACAGACAGACAGACACACATTTTCCCGGATCGATTCATAAGTCTACTTTTTCCTCATTTTTGTAAAATGTGAAAAGTAGGCTAAAAATAGTACATTATGCAACGAGCCTATAATGGCTATAATTAAGACACGAGTATTTTTATAAAACGAGCGTATGCGAGTTTTATAATTTCCATACGAGTGTCTTAATTACCATTATAGGCGAGTTGCATACGAATGTTTATGTTCGACGATAATTACAATTTTATTATATGTTTTAACATAAATATTCATAAATATCTGTTCAGTCACTAGAATGTTGTGATCGGGTGCTGCGGTGGGTAGTATATCTCTGTTTTCCAAGCTCTCTGGACAATCGACGCATGCGCTCTGTGTGCTTCAATACCATATGTTCAGATTGTGCACCGTTATTCAGTAAAACTGTCACCGAAGTCGTTTCAAAACCACGTGCTGAGTAGAAATTGGTTTCGGGGATATTAAGGTACAGTGCTATTTCTGGTCTCATATTCACCAGTTTATTTACGTGAACATATGGACGGTGCACTTTCGATAATTTATATAGATATGTTGGATTTTGAGCGCATGCGCGAAGGTATCCTTATCTAATTGGTCACACAACTGTTTCTTGAGCTCTGATTGATGGGAGAAACTGTTTCATAATGAAAAATAGTGTTATAATGAGCCTCATTACGATACAGTTTTCTGACACATAATAGTCAGGGTCGAACATAAACAATATAATAAGATCTGCTACAAATATTGAAGTAAAATTTAACTTTGTAGTAATAGATGGTATATTGGATTTCACGGCCAGTGAATTAAAACTCAGCAATTTGTCTAGGTGTGTGCCGTGTCTTGTGTGGGGATTTACCTAGGACACCAAACTGGCTCATCAGCGGGCTCTTGGTGTCCGTGCCCGGACCCCTACAGGAGTAGCGAACTGCGCGCTACCTCCCTTATTATGCAGCGTACCTGCGCCAGGGCCAGTGAATTAAAACTCTGCAATTTTTCTAGGTTTTAATTCACTGGCCGTGAAAGCCAATATACCATCTTTTTCGAAGCCTTCATAGGGAGGTTAAGGCTGCTGGGGCACTTAGCTCTCGCAGTGAAGTAGCGCAGGTGCGCTTCTTAAAATGGGAGGTAGCGCGCAGTTTGCTACTCCTGTGGGACACCAAGATCCCGCTGATGAGCCAGCTTGGTGTCCTAGGCAAAACCCCACACAAGACACGGCACAAACCTAGAAAACATTGCTGAGTTTTTGTAGTAATAATTATAATCTTATTGGTAATTACGGATAAGAAATTTTTTGAATGTCCGGTATTAAATTTCGAAAAAGGTAATGTAGGTATAAGTTGTTCTTTATCAAGGCATGAAGTCAAAAATAGCATGTTCCCCAACGTAATGAAACCTCCCGTTGAATTAATATCTTCAATTAACGAATGTAACAACTGGCCATTCGGCTGCAATAAATGTTCATTTAATTAAAATAGGCTGTAGTTTTTGCCAAATACAATTCGCAGTCCGCAGTCGGCAGTTGGCAGTAGGCAGTCGGCAGTCGCGGTCGTCCCCGTGTGTACTATAGACACCATACACAACATGCAGTTTCAGTCGATAGCTGGAAGTTGGAATTCGGTAGCTGGTAGTCGGCAGTCTAGAATTTCATCTTCGACTGCCAACTACCCGACTGCAGCATTGTAATAGCCAATCAGAGCAGATCAGAGACTGACGTCACGTTGTTGTTCTGTGTCATGTACAAGGAGGATATAAAGGTCGAACCACAATGCGCAGTCGGCAATCGGTAGTTGGTAGTTGGCAGTCGGCAGATGCAGTCAGAAATTGGTAGTTCACAACCCAGCCATTCACAATACACAGTCTTAACGACTGCTAAGAGTAAATAATACAGTGACTTTCTTTTATTCTTTGTGCACAGAGGCGTTGTCGATAACCTCAAAACTTGCAATATGGATATGTGGAGATGTACGGATTATTTTGTTATACCGTGTATTTAAGATTAAAAAGGTACGAGTTACGAAGGTACCGGTACTTCACTTAAGGCCCATCCACAATGCGCAGGCGGCAGTTGGTAGTTGGCAGTTGGCAGTCGGCAGTCGCGGTCGTCCCCGTGTGTACTATATGCACCATACACAACATGCAGTTGCAGTCGATAGCTGGCAGTTGGTAGCCGGTAGTCGGCAGTTGAGAATTTCATCTTCGACTGCCAACTACCCAACTGCAGCATTGTAATAGCCAATCAGAGCAGATCAGAAACTGACCTCACGTTGTTGTTCTGTGTCGTTTACGGTACCCATGTGAGTAATCTCCATGGAAAATATGCTCCCGCCTCCAGCTAGCGTCAGGTCTCAGGCGTGTACCGTTCCCCCATTGAGCAGTTGCATATTTTGGATTTGAGGCTAAAAGGTATCAACTCTACAATGATAAGGCACAACTCTATTCTAAGACTTTAATTCAGTAATAAAATCATGGCTTCAAACAAATAAAACAATCCCATCAAGCATAACACAAAATCAAACAAAAATTACTTCCACAATCCACTAATATTAACAAAATATTATTATAATAAACTCATATCATTACTCCAACCTTTACCCTTATATTAACTTTACAATACTCTAGTGCGCTGATGCACATACAACTTCATAAACAAAACTGTACTTTGATTCTTCTGTCATCTACTGTGACTTCTTTAATTTCACAAAATTACTTATTCTTTAAACCTCGTCTTACTTTAACAATTATGTGTACCGTGTGTGTTTGGTCTTTCTCTTCCCACCAAATGCTTTACATGCAATAGCCTATCCAGGTGTTGCACAACAATCTACGTGCAACTCCATAATTATGCAAAGCTACCCCTACACTTCCTCTACTTATATAGCTCCACTGCATGCCGTTGTGATTTCATCTTAAAACTTTTGTTATTGCTGTGTCGGATGGTATTATCAAGCTACTCTTGCGAGCGTAACTTGTGGCGTTAAGTAGCCAACTTCTGAAAAAGTGGTCAGTGACAGTAACAAATGCAACTTCCAACCATTCGTTAGATTGCTAAAATCATGAACCATCAGGGTGATCTATAATTATCAATGTGTTCTTAAACCACATGACTACACTACTCAATATAACAATGTTTCTTTTTCATGTTACTAACAGGGTCTAGAATCTGCCCTTCATTAACTTAAACTTCACGGTTCGCTTGACCGCCCAGCCCCTCTCCCGAGCGGCCTGTATACAATAGGGTGGAGTGAGGTCCCAACAGTGCCTCGACCCTCGTTTCCTGCCATTTGGCTTACATCTCCCCAAGCAGTAATACGGTTTTTAAAGACAATACCGTGGTCTCAATGACACACATATCCCAATGGATTTAAACTGGATATTATGCAAATAGGTACTGGATGAGCTTAACATTTACTCCTACCCTGAGGATATAATAATAACTGGCACCAAACAGGTCCATTTCAACATGAAGGCACGAGATTCATAAAACATTGGTCGATCTGGATAACCGGTATCTTAACAAAAGATGCGGTCAGCCCACATGCTGCCGTCCTAAGATTCGCTTCACAAGAGCCGAATCACTCAATAATAAGTTCTCGGGCGATCAGATAGAAGTGCAGAGGTTTCCAACGTTCTCCTCTCACCTATCACAGGATTCGAACCCGGAACATTCCATATCCATCATCAGAGTTAGGGTCCAAACACTAATTACACTCTGGCACAAAGCACATATCCCAGTATGCCCCACGGCTATACGAGATTTCATACGTCGAATAGACTACCTGGTTCCATGACCTAATGTTATGACCTTCGTCCTGTAATTACAAAGAGAAATCTATCCATTTACTCTATAAGCTTTTACACAAGCTGCAAATTCAATTCACTAGAAAGCTCTTCCATTTCCTGGCATAATTATATTCCCATAAATACAATATATTCTGATATTAAACTCTTTTATCAATCCCTTAATGTAATCTTACTGCTTAGATCGATAAGGCTTCCAATTAGCGTAAATATTTCTTGCTTACAATATTTTTCCTGATGTATTCATTCATACCTTTATTATTCATTATTATTATTATTCTTACTGACATATTTTACCAAAATTCCGACACAACTTAACCATCTTAAAAATCGAACAACCGTGTTCGTTAAATTAAGTTTACATAACTGATTTGCCATTTTATTAATAGTGGTAACGATTAATCCACTCACTGATGTAAACCATCTCAACTCTACTAAAATCAACACAATAATGATTAAACCTGGAGGGTCTATCTCCTATTACTGATTCTTACTGGCATCAACTTTATAATTCTGAAATCACATTACATGCAGTGGGCTATAGATCTACATAATCATAATCTGTGGGGTACTCACATTCTAGGCTTTATCCTGGCGGCTCCAACCACCTATATCCTTCCGGGTCGCCTGCCATTTGCAGAATTAGTGCGACATTTGCATCTTGCCTATACACATTTTATGATACATTTCTTTCACCAACCACACGTCACTTTTCATTTGTATAAATAAGCTATTGCTTCCAAAACATATGACACTTTATAACACTTATTAAACCATTAATTTAAAAGATATTTCACATATGATTTATACATAACACACGTCACTTTTTACACTTTTCATTGGTTGAAATTCCCCGGGCAAAATATCAGAATTGCAGGTATCAACGGCATCCTCCGTGCTCCTACCAACTCCTGATTGAAAGTCTGGTTGATCTGCCTCCGGAATTCACCAACAGTTTATCAATAATCCTACGGTAAACTTGCTGCTTCGCATAAATATGCTTACTTCCGTGCTGAGCGTTACTATTTGGTATTCTTAAGATATTACCAAATGCTTCATAAAGTTTCTCCAAGCGCATTCCAGCGTAATAAGACATGTATAACCAGTCAATACATTATACACTGCGCTTAACATTGTACATAGTTTTTACACAGATTATTACTTTCAATAGTTCTGCAACTTATCTCACACGGTACATCCTATGTGAACATAAACCATTGTTCGTACTGCTGACTATACCTGCAGCACGACTGTCCTTAATAAAAGCCTTCTAAAAGTCTTACTGCACGGCTTCCCAAGTTGAAGTCCGGGCCTCCTTCCTTGACTTCGGTAATACGCATTTCACACAATAACGTTTGTTGATTACCGTACTTCTTACTACTTCATGACCATGCATGATTATATTCTCACTTGGTGCATTACACTACACGGTGAATATAATGATTAACACTCAAATGTCCAAGTCTTTGTTTGAGCGTCCTTTCCTGAGCCGGAGTAACATACGTTCCGCGCTCGAGTCTGTTCAAAAACGGACCTCTGCCAAGGGTCGACTCCCTTATATTGGTTTCACACAAGAAAGTAGAGCTAGAATTCCCGCGCTATCTCAACTCCTCTCCCAGCATGATTCTGGTCTCGAAACAATGCTCATCGGGTTCCTTTTTCTTCACTGATCCCAGAACTATCCGCGTGCTGAAGGATCGATCGGCCAATTAATAAATATTAATTCCTTTCTCCATGGCGTGGGGACGCTGTTTCTGTGGGAATCCCTGGCGACATACTCAAACCCAGCCGCGAACATCCATAGTCCTATGTCCTTCCGCACTCCATTAAATATGCCTCAATTTCGCAGATTAAAGGCTCTAAAATTAGCCTCCTGGCTAAAGATTCACCTGTGTGCAACTCTCATGTCATTGCGTTACTCCAATCACGAGTAATCAATTATTTTCCTTGGGGTCTATTCTCAAACGGGGAAAACCTGGGTCATTAGTCAACCCCCCGACCCCTTCCAGACGACATAACTAGGTCAGCGAAATTGACAGGGCTCCAAGGGTCTCCTCCCACAATTCTGGGGCTATTAGTAAAATGTCAAACTCTCTACTTCTGTGTTCTAAGTCCAGCATAGCCTACTCCATGTAGATCAATAAATGCTGTATTCTGCTCATTTTCCCTGCATTATTTCACTAAATAATGCCATTATCAACTGATATCACACCAGTGATTAAACACATACTTTCCTCTAGGGGTTTTTACAACGAAACTCCCTCAGCAGATCTCGGGTTCGTTCCCTGGTGGAACCTTTATTCTGAGATCACAGTCTCTGAGATCCACGTTCGATACCAGTCAGCATGACCCCCTCGGGTTCATATTCCCCTTGCAAAACTTATAGAAGTCAATTGCAAGTGACTTTCTGTAAGTAATCAGCTGACTGTCTACCACTGTCTGTGTTTACATTAGGGGTCTTTCACCTGGTCTGGCTGCGAGTAGGTTAGTCTCGCTCCCCCTTCCACACTGCGCTCAGCTCTAAGCTGTTCATTCTCTTGACGGAGGGCTTCATTTATGGCCTCAACTTCCCTTGCCACTTCGACGATTTCTTTGTAAAGTTGTTGCAGGCACTCGCATTCTTGTTGTTTGCTCCTTTCACTGGGCAAGCTGTCTGCTTCTCGTTCCGTCTCGCCGCGCGAACCTTCAGGTCTGACTTCCTGGCTGACTTTGCCGTCCACGTATAGTTGGGTGTGCGCTGCTAATACTTCTTCTTGTTCGTCAAATTCTTCTGGCGGATGGAAAATTTTTAAATTGGTTTCATTCATGACGACCTCGTTTCCTGTTTCTAAATGCCTTATTCTGTATGCATCGTTCTGTAGGTCTCTGATAACCTCGAACGGGCCGTGATATCCAAAATGAACTTCTTATATTTCCTTGCTCCTGGATCTGAACTGGCTGGCCTCCTGACTAAAACTCTTTCACCGACGAGAAGCGGTCTGTGATACCTCTTCGCACGATTTCTCCTCTGATGTCTCTCTGCTTGTGCTTGGAGATATTCGAAGGTTCGTTGGATCCTCAATTCTCGTCCTGGCTGTGCGTCTACTGGTAATGGAATAACACCAGTCCACGGTCTCTCCGGTCTCTGATCCAAATGTAGAGTCACGGGAACCTGACCTGTCGCCTCATGTACAGTATTATTTATACAGTATTCAATTACTTCAAGGAACTCAATCCAACGCCAATTCTCTTCAGAGCAGTAGATTTTCATGTACTTCTGGATCTCTCTCATTACTCTTTCAACTGGACTTGCCTCAGGATGGCGAATGGTAGATAAAATCTGCCTAATTCCTAGAGTTTCCAGTTCCCGACGAAATTCTGCACTTGTGAAGCAACTTCCATGGTCCGAGAGTAGATTATCCGGCTTCCCAAGAATCGGAATAACTCTCTCTTTCAGGCGTTTCAATACTTGCTTTGAGCTAGTTTTCTGTATGGGGCATAATACTACCATTTTTGAAAATACATCCATGGCTACAAAAATGTGTCTATTGCCTCTACGTGCTCTAGGCAGTGGCCCAAAATTGTCTACGCTCATTAGCTGCCTTGGCTTCTCTGGTAACAACGGAATAGGTCGTTGCCTCATTAAAAAGGGATTTGGCTTTACCCTTTGGCACAAATCGCACGTTCGAATAGCATTTCTCACCGTTTCTCTCAACTTTGGCCAAGTGAATGCTTCTTTCAATAGAGCAGTGACCTTGTCTATCCCGGGAGTTCCAAACGCTCTGTGTGCTAGCCATTCCAATCTTCTCTGCAAAGATGCAGGAATAACAATCCTTTGACGTGTATGATCTACATCATCCCACTTGTGTAGTATCTGATTATACCATACATAATCTGTTGCCAATGCCTCTGCCTCTCTGTATATTGCAGTTCCCCTTGCTAAGCGTCCCCCAAAGTAATCGATCATCATCTTCAACCACGGGTCTTCGTTTTGTAGGTTGGTAAGATTCCTCAAGTCATCCAATGTCTTCAGATCTCGATTCTCAATCTGGACAGCTAGCGCTTCCTCTTCTCTTGGGTAACGGCTTAATATGTCCGGTATTACATTCTCTTTCCCTGGACAGTATTCTATTTCCACATTGAATTGCTGAATATACAGGGACCATCTTGTCAACCTCTGGCTAGGCAAGTCTGTATTTAACAGAAATGTTTAAAGCTTTATGGTCTGTTCTGAGGACTATTTGAAAGCCATACACGAGCTTACGCCAATATTGTAACGCGTACAAAATTGCCAGTAACTCTATCTCTGTAATCGTGTAATTTTTCTCATGGGCTTTCAACCTCCTACTTATAAAGGCAATAAAAACTTTCTTTTCGGGCTGGTCAACATTTTCTTGGAATAGCATCGCTCCAATCCCAACAAGTGATGCATCCGTCTGTATGATGAACTTCTGGGTATAATCGGGGTATCCCAGTTTCACGTATTTCAAAAGCATTTGTTTTGACCTCACGAATGCTTCCTGACATTGCTCCGTCCAATTCCATCTGCCACCTTTCTTCAATAGGTCCTGCAGGGGTGCTACAGTCTTCGTATAGTTTGGGCAGTGGTTCGAAAAGAATCCAATTACTCCCAAATACTGTCGGACGTGCTTTACTTTCGTGGGTCGAGGGAAATTTCGAATTACCTCTAATTTATCTGGATTAGGCTTAACTCCATTTGCATCAATAACATGCCCTAGGAATTTAGCTTCCCTCTGATAGAAGTGCGATTTCTTGATATTAACCTTAAAGTTAGCTTCTCGAAGGTCATCTAGCAACTTCTTCAGGTCTCTCATATGCTCCTCCAGAGATTCTGATGTGAGTAGAATGTCATCTACGTATCTGATGGTACTCTCCTTAACCTCATCTGATAGATTGCGATCTAACGCTCTTATCAGGGCTGAACCAGCTGTTTTCAAACCAAAAGGTAGCCTTAAAAACGTGTATGTGTGTTGATCAAACATGAATCCTGTCAACAGACTAGTTTTCTTCTCTAATTCAAGATGGTGGAAACTTAAAGTAATATCTAAATTTGTAAATATGGTCTTCCCTTTGAACTTCCTGAGGATTTCTTTAATAGGTGGCACTTGGTCGAACTCCGGAATAACCTTTATATTTAAATGTCTCAGGTCCAGACATACTCTGACAGTCCCGTCTGTCTTAGGTACAATTACCAATGGGCTTACATAAGGCGTAGGTGTTTTCTCAATAACACCGGCCTCCAACATCTCCTGAATTGCCTCTTTCACCTTAGCATAATGCTTTTCGGCTATAGGGTAGGGTTTCTGCCTAAATGGTGTCCAATCACTGACTTGAAAAGCATAAGTGAAGTTCTTTATACGACCAGGTCTCGAATCAAAGACTTCCTTCTGTTCCAGTAATAATTGCTTTAAATTTTCCTTCTCTTTTGGCCCAATTTTTGCTTCTTCTAGATTTTCCGAAATATGTTCTTCCAGTTCGGGTTCCAGATCTTTCTCCATGTCTGTGTCTAGTGTTTTCAGTTCTTCTTCTAACTGCTCAATAGCTAATACTTCTTCCTCCGCCACGTCTCTGTATGTATGCCATACTTGTTCATCTGACCCTGGTTCATTCTGATTGAGTGAGACCTCTAAGCCTTCGGCTTCCTCATTCACACGGAACATAACTCTGTCCTGTGCTAGGTCTATTATCACTCTGTATTCCCTTATAAATTCTGCCCCAATAAGTAGGTTATAAGGCAGTTTGTTTACTAATAGAAAACTCTGTGAGAATATAGAGCCTCCTATCTGTAAATCTAGGAATACCTGATATTTACATATCATCGTTCTGTCTGGAATTACACCTTTTATTTTGACACTAGAGATCGGTATTTTCAAAACATTCTCTCTCTGGGCTATTTCATTATATAAACTTGTGTCATAAGGCACACTGTTGAACCCGTGTCTAACAGACTTCTTATTTTCAATCCTGCCACTCTTACTATTATAATAGGCAATTCTCTCTTGACCATGACCTGTGATCCTCCTGTATCCTCGATTAGCTCTTCTGGTTTGGCTATCCAATTGATGATGTTAACTGACTTCCATCCATCAGTCTCGAACTCTTCTAATTTTGGAGTTTTTTTTTTCTATAGCGCCAGTTCCCTTAGAATTTCTTCTCTCTTGTTCGCTGCGATGTAACTCCAAACTCTTAGCTCCATCTCCATATCTGTCTGGCGACGTCCTGTTCTGCATAACTTCTTGCCAGCGGACTTGTTGCTTCTGGGGCTCATCTCCCCTTTCCTCGAGGTCTCGCAATGAAGCGTGATATCGTTCCTCTACCTCGTCATCGAAGTTATTTCTTCTTTCCTGGGGTCTCCAATTCCTATTGTTGCCTTCTTGCCCATTGTTACCTCCATTGTTTTGGTACGGTCTACCCCTGGTATTCTGCTTATTCCACGAATTTCGGCCTCTTCCTCCTCTACTAGCATTCCCTTTGTACTTCGGCTGCCATCTTCTGGGTTCCTGTTCCCATTGACGTCCGTTGGAATCTAATGTTTCAGTGCTCGTAACTTTGTTGTTCCTTGGAGCTTGGTGTTGGTCAGTCTGCGTGTTAGTCACGTGTACCTGTTCCACGGTTCGATTCTGACGCATAGTATTGGCTGTTGTGAGGTCCAGTTGCCTAAGAACTGTCTCCATTTCCATAGCAGCTTTTGCATTTGCCGAGATTAGCAGTCTTTGGATCTCGTATGGAAGCTGCTTGGCGGTAGCAATACATAGCTCCAGCTCGCTAGGTTTTTGGTCCAGTTCTTTGAACCGACACATCTGAGAGATGAAAAACTCTGCGTACTTCGTTGGGTTGTTGGTGCTGTATCTCTTTGAATACAAATCCAATCTCAAATTTTGCTGTATCGCTGGATCCCAGTACCGTTTCAAAAATGCCTCCCGAAACTCCTCAACAGTATCGAAAGTATAGCGGAAACTGCGAAACCATAATGCACATTCTCCCTCTGTTAGTTTCTCAATGGCTCGTAGCCTGCGCTCTTGTGGTATCCGCGCATCATTCAGATATTCAGACACTTCCTTCAACCAATATTTTGGTGTCATATTACTGTGGCTAACTGAGAATTTCCTTGGTTTCTCTTCGCTTGCCCTGATTACGTTTATCACCTGGGTGTGCATAGCATTTTCATGAGGCGTAGAGGCTGCAACTGGTGCACCTGGCGTCATATAAGTACTTTCGCCTGGGCCTGTAGCATTCCTGATTATAGGTTGGGTTTCTAAGTCTGCCCACCTTGTTTTCCTCATATCTTCCATGCTGCCTTCACTTGACTTAGGATCTTTCATAAGGGTTTCCTCCTGTGCGATTATCCTAGTCTCCATTTGATTGTGGCGCATCTCTGCCCTTTCCAGTCGAGTAATTACCTCCTTCTCGATTCTGGTAAGCCTATCTCGATTTTCCTCTGCCACTTGAAATATTTTCTTCTTGTCTTCTTTCAGGCTTTGTTTGATATGGGAGATTTCATCCTCTACATCTTCCTTAATTTGAGCAAGGGTCTTGTCGCTTGCCGCTGTCTTCTGGCCTTCTCTCACTTCGAGTTCTTCTCTCAGCCCTTTAATTTCCTCTTGAATGTGTCCATTGACTTTTGACAATTCATTCTGGACCTTGACAATTTCTCCTTTGTTCTCCTCTTGCCTTTTGTTAACGATGATAATGTCGCTGTGAATTTGGTCCACTTCTTGATGAACTTTGCTCATCTGACCTTTCATGTTGCCTACCAGCTCTTTACTTTCATTAGCGATAGCCTTAATCTCGCCTATTTCCTGACATTGATCTAATATGTTCTGATCCTGTTTCTTGAGATCACCGTTAATTGCTCTAGCATAGCTTTTCAATTTCTGGTCCCATTTAGAGTCGTTCTCTTCTAACCTCTGATCTACCGTTCTCGTAAATTCTGAAAACTGTTTCGCTTGGCGTTCGAGATTCGCCTCATTTTGGAATTGAATATCCTTAATGTCATTAGACAGCGCATCTAACCTACTGTTGGTTTCACCCTGCGCATGCTTACACGCTTGTAAATTACTTTCAAGCTTGGCTTCTATAGCCTCGAAACGTTTATCTGTCTTAACCTGCATTTCTGATATAATGCTTACAACAGTTTCTGTTATTTCGATCTTAATTGTTTCCTGCATTTGACCTAGCTTATCATTTAATTCAACCTTATTTGCATCCAATCGGTTGTTTATTTCAACCTGATTAGCATTTAAACGGTTACCCAATTCAACCTGATTGGCGTCTAACCGATTATTTAATTCATTCTGATTATCATCTAACCGAGTGTTTATTCCATCCTGGAAAGCCTTAGCTTCCAGCCTATTCTGTATATTAACAGCGTCAAAATGCTGTTTCAACCCTGCAATCACCTGCAGGATCTCCTCTGTACCGTACATTCTTACAATAATACACTTTGAGATGCAGGCAGGCTTCCTGGAAACATGTGTGGATACGTATTGAAGAGAGACACCAAACACTGTACACATATTGTAAGATTGCACTAAAACTGTGAATTTTATGATAAATTGTGGATTTGGTATTTAGCGCTCGTACCCTTGGGTAATTCTCTTCTCAATAGGGAGATTCTGCGTTACATCAAAAGCCTACTGAACTCAAAAATCACTCAAACACAGTTTGAGGCAAAAAAGTAATTACTATGGTTTTCCCCATGAAATGCCATAAAACATCTATGGGGTTTCCCTAAATCCCGTAAGCTCCACAAACTTGGGCGCCATGATAATGAAGTAGGAGTCATGGGAGGCGGTCCTCGTTAAGACATCGCAGCAACCATCCAAGGTCTCGGTTGTACTGTCGAATGACCCACTTGGGTCTCGCCATGATAATGAAGTACACCTCTGCGCCTATGGTGACCTGTGTTTAAAACTGGTCCACATACCAGCACCATGATAAATAAGTGAGAGAGTGGGAGGTGTTTATCAAAATGTATATTGTTTGTATCGGAGCTTAGCAAAGGTTAGGCGCGGTCATCCCCTAATTCATGTTAACATTTACTTTAATAGAGTTGTGTGCACAAAATCTAGACCGACTTTAGTTGTACCTATAGCTAAAATCACTGTACTGGACATCAATTTCCATGTACCCATGTGAGTAATCTCCATGGAAAATATGCTCCCGCCTCCAGCTAGCGTCAGGTCTCAGGCGTGTACCGATCCCCCATTGAGCAGTTGCATATTTTGGATTTGAGGCTAAAAGGTATCAACTCTACAATGATAAGGCACAACTCTATTCTAAGACTTTAATTCAGTAATAAAATCATGGCTTCAAACAAATAAAACAATCCCATCAAACATAACACAAAATCAAACAAAAATTACTTCCACAATTCACTAATATTAACATAATATTATCATAATAAACTCATATCATTACTCCAACCTTTACCCTTATATTAACTTTACAATACTCTAGTGCGCTGATGCACATACAACTTCATAAACAAAACTGTACTTTGATTCTTCTGTCATCTACTGTGACTTCTTTAATTTCACAAAATTACTTATTCTTTAAACCTCGTCGTACTTTAACAATTATGTGTACCGTGTGTGTTTGTATTAAGACAATCAATGAAAAAGTTTGGGAATATAACAAAAACGTCCATTACCTATTTATTGACTTCCAAAAGGCCTATGACTCAGTCCACAGAGAAACGGTGTGGGAAATTATGGCAGAGTACGGAATCCCACAGAAACTTATCAGCCTGGTCAAAATGTGTATGGAGGAGACAGTGAGCAAAGTGTCATACTGTGGATCCGTATCAGACGGTTTTGAAAACAGAACAGGACTAAAACAAGGTGATGCGCTCTCCCCACTTCTCTTCAACATCGTTCTGGAAAAAGTAATTCGGGAAACCAAAGAAGCTGCAACTGGAGACCTAGCAGATAACAAACACAACATCCTGGCATATGCAGATGACATTGTATTAATAGGAAATAATGGAGGAGAAATTGAAGCTTTATTCAGGAAATTAAATGAAACTGCTGCAAAAATAGGTCTAAAGATTAATGAAGAGAAGACAGAATACATGATCATACAGAGAGAAAACATGACTACAGACCAACGCAACAACCTTCATATAGGCAATTTTACCTTTAAGAACACGCCAAACTTCAAATACCTTGGGGTAAATATAAATGACTGCAATAGAAGACAAGTTGAACACCAAATTAGATTGCGGAATGCAAACAAAGTTTACTTTTCCCTGCATAAATTACTTTCCTCCAAACTTTTGACCAGGAAAACAAAACTAAAACTATACAACACGATCATCAGGCCGGTACTGCTATACGGAGCCGAAACATGGAGTGTGACCAAAAGGGAGGAACGCCAAATTGCAGTCTTCGAAAACAAGATATATAGAAAAATTTTCGGCCCCATCTTTGACCAGGAAACACAAAGATGGGTTCTCAGATCAAATCATGAGCTGTACAAGTTGGCCAATCAACCCAGAGTAGTGGACGTCATGAAAGCGAAACGGCTGCAATGGGCAGGGCATGTTATCAGAATGGACGCTGACAGAATAGTTCGCCAGGTGTATGAGAAGAAGATCGAAGGCTCGAGACCCCCTGGAAGACCTAGGAGTAGATGGCAAGATGAGGTGACCTCTGACTGCAGACAAATGGGTATTACTGTATGGGAGAATACTGCGCTGGATAGGAGGAAATGGAGGCAGATAGTGAGAGCGGCACGGGATCGTCACGTCCCAGAAAAGCCAACGGAGTGAGTGAGTGAGTGAGTGTGTGTGTGTTTGGTCTTTCTCTTCCCACCAAATGCTTTACATGCATTAGCCTATCCAGGTGTTGCACAACAATCTACGTGCAACTCCATAATTATGCAAAGCTACCCCTACACTTCCTCTATGTATATAGCTCCACTGCATGCCGTTGTGATTTCATCTTTAAACTTTGGTTATTGCAGTGTTGGATGGTATTATTAAGCTACCCTTGCGAGCGTAACTTGTGGCGTTAAGTAGCCAACTTCTGAAAAAGTGGTCAGTGACAGTAACAAATGCAACTTCCAACCATTCGTTAGATTGCTAAAATCATGAACCATCAGGGTGATCTTTAATTACCAATGTTTTCTTAAACCACGTGACTACATTACTCAATATAACAATGTTTCTTTTTCATGTTACTAACAGGGTCTAGAATCTGCCCTTCATTAACTTAAACTTCACGGTTCGCTTGACCGCCCAGCCCCTCTCCCGAGCGGCCTGTATACAATAGGGTGGAGTGAGGTCCCAACTGTGCCTCGACCTCGTTTCCTGCCATTTGGCTTACATCTCCCCAAGCAGTAATACGGTTTTTAAAGACAATACCGTGGTCTCAATGACACACATATCCCAATGGATTTAAACTGGATACTAGATGAAACCCGTCAAAACATGACGGACAATGGAAAACAAAATTACTGAAGAAGCTTCTTATATAAGTTACATTCTTTGTACGATTACTTTTTAGCACTATTGCAACTTTAAGGGCGTCAAAAGATAGCACTCTCAGCATTGCAATATATTGCTGGTCATGACTGAAAACGTCATTAGGTCATCATCATCTTGCACAGTTTCCAGCCACTGGCCGGGTCTGTTTGGAACACAAGTCTCTCCAACGTCTTCTGTCTTCCCACCATCTCTCAGCCTCCACCCTTGTCCAGTCTTCTCCTCTCTTCTTCACGATTTCTTCCTCCCCCTTCAGCCACCTGTCTCTCGGTCTCCCTCTTGGTCTCTTTCCTTCCCACTTCGTCTCGTGTATCCTGCTGGGTATCCTCTTCTCCTCCATTCGTTTTACATGTCCATACCATCTAAGTCTAGATTTCTCTATACCAGTCTGTAATGGTTCATCCTTCATTAATTCTCCGGTCCTCTCATTTCTTATTCTGTCCATCTTTGTAGCTCCAATACTGCTTCTCAAGAACCTCATCTCACTGGCCTGTATTTTGCTCTTCTCCCTTCCTTTCATAACCCAGGTCTCCGAGGCATACGTCAGGATAGGGACATTGTACGTCCGATATATGATCTTTTTGCTGTTCTGAGGGACATTCTTGCTCCATAACATGCTTCTCACACTCCTCCGGAATGCTTCTGCCTGTCTCCCCCGCTCATTTATTTCTCTATCGTTTCTTCCATTCTCTTGTATCAGGCTTCCCAGATACTTGAAACTCTCCAATTCCTTCAGCTGTTCCCCACCAATTGTTATTCCCGTTGTGGTTCTTTCCTTCTTCCTTGTTGTGATCACCATCTCACTCTTATTTATGCTAAATTTCATCCCATAACCTTGTATTATTCCTTCCCACACGTCCAACTGTTCCTGTACCTCCTCCACCTCCTTGTTTCCCCAAATCATCAAATCATCTGCAAGCACCATTGCTTTCATCTTTCCTTCCCCAATTACTTGTGCCACTCGGGTCATTATGTCATCCATCACCACAATGAAAAGTAACGGTGACAGTGCACTTCCTTGTTTCAGGCCGTTTCTCTGTTCCAACCAGTCCGATCTCTCTCCTCCCACTTTCACACAGCTCACGCTTCCCTTGTACATCTCCTTTATCTTCCTTATAGTCCATTTTTATATTCCTCTATCCTCCAGGGACTTCCATACTTTGTTTCTGCATACACTGTCATATGCTTTCTCAATGTCCAGGAAGGCCATCAGTAGATCTGTTCCATACTCATAGTGCTGTTCTTGTAACTGCCTTACAGCAAAAATCAAATCCACTGTGGACCTTCCTGATCTGAAGCCATGTTGTTCTTCCCTCATCCCTCCATCTATCCTTGTCCTAATTCTCCTTTCCAAAACTTTCTCAAACAACTTTGCACAATGACTCATCAGTGTTATTCCACGATAGTTTCTGCATTCTGTTCTACTACCTTTCTTGAAGATCGGGACAATTATTCCCTTTTTCCAGTCCTCTGGGGTCTTCCTTTCCTTCCATGCTGTCTTCATCACTCGGTACAACCATTGTATCCCCACCTCTCCTGCTGCTCTCACCATCTCCACACTCAACTCATCCACACCCGGTGCCTTCCCTCCTTTCATCTTCCTCACTGCATCTTCCACTTCTTTCCATGTTAAGTCCTTTTCTGTTTGCAGTTCATCTACTGTACCTCTTCCCCGATTTCTTCCTCCTCGCCGTGGTTTCCATTTGGGTTCAGGAGTTCTTCAAAATATTCTTTCCACATTTTCTTCAGTTCTTCCCTATTTTCTATCTCTTGTCCCCTTTTGTTCACCATTCTAACATAATCCGTAGGATCCTTCCGCCTCTTATTCGTTACCATCCCAAACAGGACCTTTTTTGCACCTTCACTATCCTGCTGGTCATGACTGAAAACGTGATGAGGTAAATAGCCCAATACTTTCAAGAGTTTCTCCTTGAGCTTGATTGATTTTGATAAAGTAGGCCGAGCGAATAGGACATTGTTGCCTATTAAAAGAAAATGTACTGTACCTGTAAGTGTTTTATCGGAAGGTGTTAAATCAAGTCGTAGGATTTGAGCTCTCTGCCTAATATTACTGCACCTATTATATCCGAATCCAAGCGATTTCTTACAATTAATATATTACCATATATGAGTCCTTGGGAAACGTTCAGATTTCTAAGAAGCATATCTACGGCTTAAACGTTCGAAGTATGTGGAGGCGAATCTCTTAATTCCAAGGAATTGAAAAATTCAATAATAGGGAAATGAAGTAGCTGGCTTTCATCTTCAGTATCCAATCTGTTAACGCTGATGTATGTGTTTGAACTGCTGGATATAAGTTCAATGACTTTTAAATTAATATCATTACATTGTTGCAGCTTGGCAAATATTTTATATTCCAGCAGATCAATTTTACCCTCACAACAGTAAAGACCAAAGTAACCACGCATAGATTTTACGCAAGAGAAATACAATGTAGAACAATGTTTACATTTGATCGTCAAGGACCTTACAGTACACTGTATTGCATAATATCTGGAATTGTTTCTGAAATGGCCTATTTATATTGAATTTTAAATGTGGCTTCGTATTATTCGATAACACTATAGTGTCCTGCAATAACAGAGCCGCTAAATATTAAATGGCAAATAATACTTCCATTGCCGAAATCAACTACGTAGTTAGACTCAGTACTCTAAACAAATAATCATTAAACAATTGTCTTATACAATGAAGTTCAACATGACCGTCCAGAGACTTTCATACTCAAGTTGGTTGGTGAGGAGAATGCGATGAGACTGATCGCTTAAAATAAATTCCTTATAATTGTTCCTGCCAGCGACATTTTTTGCGATAGCTTGAAAACGCAGCTCAGAATGGCGTTCTTCATTTTGTTATAAACAGTACGAAACTGCTCTAAATAAGCAATTTCCATCACCTGTTATAGGTTATGGCAGTACATTTTGCAGGGGAACATAGAATCACTTCACCAACTACTGGAATGACCATAGGCCTATACTCAATACTCACTTCGATAGTCACCCTAATGGAGGCAGTTTTTGAATTCTATGTCCCGTGCATGTCAAAAATCGTATTAACACATGGAGGCCCACCTATTCTTGTCTACCGCCCCGGAGACCCGGGTTACATTTCCTGCTCTGCCAAGAAATTTAATTCTGGTCTCAGGGCAAAATCGGGGTACATTCAGTCTCTTGAGGTATAACTAAGAAGAGGAAGGTTTAATTCCCACCTCGACAATCTTGGATGTGGTTTTCCGTGGTTTCCCACTTCCACTTAAGGCAAATACCGGGATGGTTCCTAACTTAAGGCCTTGGCCGTCTCCTTGCCATTTACCCCCTTAATTACAAATACACACAGTAATGCAGCCATCACAATAACACAGGTTATCAGAAGAAAATTTCACACATACACACCCAAGTACACGGGGCTGAGTGACCAAGATGTCGGAGTCCTTCAAACGAATTATATTTGCCAAGTGTCTCTCATGGCGAAAGCAATTGTGGAGACGCGCGAGTGCCTGGAAAACTACTTTTTTCTTTAATATCGACGATGCATAATTATAACTTTTAGTCTAGGACGCTAATAACTTGACCACCGAAGCATTGGGAAGAAATTGCAATATTAAGGTACATAAACAACCTAGCCTACACATTCAACTGTCGGTTAATGTTCCTCAACATTTCCCTTCTTAAATATTCCCCTCCTTTATAATTTTCCATCACGTGAAAACATGCCATGTCTTGTGTTTTAAATATATCGATGCAATGGTGTTGCCATCTGCTGTCAGTTAATGGAACTATAAGGGCGAATTACTGCCATCTGTTGTCAGTTATAGGAACTGATTGCAGATATTTAAACGGCGTACTGCGGACAACAGTTTGCTCCTTTGATCACATGCTGCAATGCAATGGTAAAACGAAAATAAAACGTATTTAGAGGGAATGTAGAAATAAGTATCTTTAACAGACATAAAACCTTACTATTACTCCTTGATTAAACAATATTTCAGTGGTAAAAAAAAAACTGGCGAGGGCTAGGATCGAACCGGCGCTTCTTGGAACGACAGTCAGTCGCCTTAACCACATGGCTACTCTCGCACTCATATTTAGCAGCAGACGCAGCCATTCATTATATTCAAAAGCCGCTGTTTGAAGGAAGTAATCAATTTCATTATCCAAATAAATCAATGTTGCACATTCGTATACGTTCATACTGTTATTATATTTTATTGTCAGAACTTGGTTAATGTATGTTTTCAATTACATGGAAGCTTATTAAATAACTTACATTTTATTGGACTTCTCACCGCCATTTTGTCATGACCCCAGGCGGATTGTGCGCATGCGTGAGGGCCTAGAATTCTGCTATTTTCTATATTAATTTAAAAATATACCGTAATATATTTTTTTATTTTAGAGACACTCTGCAAATCTGCATGCCAAGAGCTTTCGTTAGAATGTCTTACGAAGCCAATCGGTTAAGTCGTTTTCACAATCTCGTGTGTACAAAAAACAGCTTAGTGTTTTAAATATATAGATTATGCAAATAGGTACTGGATGAGCTTAACATTTACTCCTACCCTGAGGATATAATAATAACTGGCACCAAACAGGTCCATTTCAACATGAAGGCACGAGATTCATAAAACATTGGTCGATCTGGATAACCGGTATCTTAATAAAGGATGCGGTCAGCCCACATGCTGCCGTCCTAAGATTCGCTTCACAAGAGCCGAATCACTCAATAATAAGTTCTCGGGCGATCAGATAGAAGTGCAGAGGTGTCCAACGTTCTCCTCTCACCTATCACAGGATTCGAACCCGGAACATTCCATATCCATCATCAGAGTTAGGGTCCAAACACTAATTACACTCTGGCACAAAGCACATATCCCAGTATGCCCCACGGCTATACGAGATTTCATAGGTCGAATAGACTACCTGGTTCCATGACCTAATGTTATGATCTTCGTCCTGTAATTACAAAGAGAAATCTATCCATTTACTCTATAAGCTTTTACACAAGCTGCAAATTCAATTCACTAGAAAGCTCTTCCATTTCCTGGCATAATTATATTCCCATAAATACAATATATTCTGATATTAAACTCTTTTATCAATCCCTTAATGTAATCTTACTGCTTAGATCGATAAGGCTTCCAATTAGCGTAAATATTTCTTGCTTACAACATTTTTCCGGATGTATTCATTCATACCTTTATTATTCATTATTATTATTATTCTTACTGACATATTTTACCAAAATTCCGACACAACTTAACCATCTTAAAAATCGAACAACCGTGTTCGTTAAATTAAGTTTACATAACTGATTTGCCATTTTATTAATAGTGGTAACGATTAATCCACTCACTGATGTAAACCATCTCAACTCTACTAAAATCATCACAATAATGATTAAACCTGGAGGGTCTATCTCCTAATACTGATTCTTACTGGCATCAACTTTATAATTCTGAAATCACATTACATGCAGTGGGCTATAGATCTACATAATCATAATCTGTGGGGTACTCACATTCTAGGCTTTATCCTGGCGGCTCCAACCACCTATATCCTTCCGGGTCGCCTGCCATTTGCAGAATTAGTGCGACATTTGCATCTTGCCTATACACATTTTATGATACATTTCTTTCACCAACCACACGTCACTTTTCATTTGTATAAATAAGCTATTGCTTCCAAAACACCTGACACTTTATAACACTTATTAAACCATTAATTTAAAAGATATTTCACTTATGATTTATACATAACACACGTCACTTTTTACACTTTTCATTGGTTGAAATTCCCCGGGCAAAATATCAGAATTGCAGGTATCAACGGCATCCTCCGTGCTCCTACCAACTCCTGATTGAAAGTCTGGTTGATCTGCCTCCGGAATTCACCAACAGGTAAACTTGCTGCTTCGCATAAATATGCTTACTTCCGTGCTGAGCGTTACTATTTGGTATTCTTAAGATATTACCAAATGCTTCATAAAGTTTCTCCAAGCGCATTCCAGCGTAATAAGACATGTATAACCAGTCAATACATTATACACTGCGCTTAACATTGTACATAGTTTTTACACAGATTATTACTTTCAATAGTTCTGCAACTTATCTCACACGGTACTTCCTATGTGAACATAAACCATTGTTCGTACTGCTGACTATACCTGCAGCACGACTGTCCTTAATAAAAGCCTTCTAAAAGTCTTACTGCACGGCTTCCCAAGTTGAAGTCCGGGCCTCCTTCCTTGACTTCGGTAATACGCATTTCACACAATAACGTTTGTTGATTACCGTACTTCTTACTACTTCATGACCATGCATGATTATATTCTCACTTGGTGCATTACACTACACGGTGAATATAATGATTAACACTCAAATGTCCAAGTCTTTGTTTGAGCGTCCTTTCCTGAGCCGGAGTAACATACGTTCCGCGCTCGAGTCTGTTCAAAAACGGACCTCTGCCAAGGGTCGACTCCCTTATATTGGTTTCACACAAGAAAGTAGAGCTAGAATTCCCGCGCTATCTCAACTCCTCTCCCAGCATGATTCTGGTCTCGAAACAATGCTCATCGGGTTCCTTTTTCTTCACTGATCCCAGAACTATCCGCGTGCTGAAGGATCGATCGGCCAATTAATTAATATTAATTCCTTTCTCCATGGCGTGGGGACGCTGTTTCTGTGGGAATCCCTGGCGACATACTCAAACCCAGCCGCGAACATCCATAGTCCTATGTCCTTCCGCACTCCATTAAATATGCCTCAATTTCGCAGATTAAAGGCTCTAAAATTAGCCTCCTGGCTAAAGATTCACCTGTGTGCAACTCTCATGTCATTGCGTTACTCCAATCACGAGTAATCAATGATTTTCCTTGGGGTCTATTCTCAAACGGGGAAAAAGTGGGTCATTAGTCAACCCCCCGACCCCTTCCAGACGACATAACTAGGTCAGCGAGATTGACAGGGCTCCAAGGGTCTCCTCCCACAATTCTGGGGCTATTAGTAAAATGTCAAACTCTCTACTTCTGTGTTTTAAGTCCAGCATAGCCTACTCCATGTAGTTCAATAAATGCTGTATTCTGCTCATTTTCCCTGCATTATTTCACTAAATAATGCCATTATCAACTGATATCACACCAGTGATTAAACACATACTTTCCTCTAGGGGTTTTTACAACGAAACTCCCTCAGCAGATCTCGGGTTCGTTCCCTGGTGGAACCTTTATTCTGAGATCACAGTCTCTGAGATCCACGTTCGATACCAGTCAGCATGACCCCCTCGGGTTCAGTACAAAGAGGATAATATATGTGAAGTACCTTCGCAACTCGTACCTTTTTAATCTTATTTAATACACGGTATAACAAAATAATCCGTAAATCACCAATTCATCCATATTGCATGTTTTGAGGTTATCGACAACGCCTCTGTGCACAAAGAAGTTGGTTGGTTGGTTCCTTAGTTTAGGGGCTGCAACAACGCGGTCATGTAGCCCCGTGTACTTTGGGTGTGTGTAGAATCTGTCTGATAACCGGTCTTAATTGTGGTGACTGTATTAGTGTGTGCTTCTGTTTTCAAATCAAGTAAGGACTGCAGACATTGAATGTTTTTTCCAAGTAGTTCCTACTTTTGCCGCCAAACGACACCGTCAACGAGTAGTAGTTCAGTTACCAGACGCCACTACAGTCGGCTTCTGGCGACGAACGTAGGAACCTAAGAGCGTTAGTCAAATGTTTAACCTATAGTCTTTCGTAGCATCACAAAGGTGTAATTAGTGGAAGGTTCTTTAACATGCCATAAATCTATGACATGGGACCACGGGTTTAATTCCCCTCCAAAGGAAGGCATACTGAGTGATTTTTTACGCTCTTAAAAATCCGACGACTTTGGCCGGGTTTGAACCCGCGATCTAGTGCATAGAAGCTGAGCATGCTACCAACTACGCTACTGGAGCCACCTGTGCACAACGAATAAAAGAATGTCCCTGTATTATTTACTCTTAGCAGTCGTTAAGACTGTGCATTGTGAATGGCTGGGTTGTGAACTACCAATTTCTGACTACAGCTGCCGAGTGCCAACTGACAAATACCAACTACCGACTGCCGACTGCGCATTGTGGATCGACCTTAAGCCTAAAACAGTATTTCCAGGAGCACCAGACTGTACCAATGTTGTCGAGTGTAAAAGAGAATTTTTTACTCCACCAATACATCGTGAGAATTGCAAACTCGATAAACAAACATTGGCATGCATGAAGGAAGGAAAATATACACAGCCACCGGCTACCAAGTTGGTCGTACAAGGCAAAAAAAGATGAGTAACTGGCGTGGCTGTCGGAACAACCCGCGAGCAAATAAGCCGAGCCGCCCATCGTGCGACACTGCACGGCTACTCATGAATAAGACAGGGTCTGCTTCATAATATTTTGTGTAGTCTATGCTATTGTTGTTGTAGTTGCTTTAATTAGGCGCTAGTGCACACCGTGGGTTAGTCTGTGTTGTTGCCACGGTGGGTGAGAGGTGATCGTGTTTGACTACCAAAACCAAGCTGGCAGGTTCGCTCCTGGCCGTAGTAAGGGATTTTTGAAAGGCGACGAAAATCACGGAACACAAGTCATACGTTGTTGGCATGTTAAAGAACCCATTTGAATTAAGTAGGCCGTGTTCATAATGGCAAAATTAATCTCGGGAATTTCCACCAACACAAAGTTCCTCCTTTCTCCACTAGAAAGCGCCATAGTGTCAAGGAGCTTAGATATCTATTCTCCTTGACTTACAAAGCGCTCCAAGGAATTACAAAAAAATCGACATGCAAGCTGCCCTCTGGGCGCAAATAAAAAAACTTCCACTCGGCCACCGAGGCCATACGATATGATTATTATTATTACTATTATTATTATTATTATTATTATGTTGTCGTGTGTGTGTCCTCTACGGCTGTACATTATCATTCAAATATTCGATTAATTCGACTAGATTGAATATTCAATTACACAGTCCTTGAACACTCTACACAAATTTAAACCATAAGAGGCGGAAGCTGAGGCCTTTTAAAAGCAATATATTGTTGCCAAACAATGACAAACCTACTACAGGTCTATATATTTCATCTCTTCTAAAGCACTTTTCAATTTCAACCTACTTAAGGTCTTCTACTTTTTCACTTTAAATTCGAAGCTGATGCATAACTTAAAACCTTTATACACACTGCGTAGCAACAATAATAACACCTACAGCATCGGCAGGTTCGAGCCTGGTCTACAATGACCATAGTGCACCTTCCTGACCCGAGCACAAGCTGAAATAGTCTTCTACTCTCATTTTAAATTAGCACTGCTCCTTTAATTTAATTAGTCTATGAACTAATTAATTTACCAATTATTATTATTATTCCTGCACAAAATAATTCTTTGCACAACAAATGGTTAGTGACATATCATTGCCAGTTGTAATATTTTATTCCATCAAATTATTATTATTATTATTATTATTATTATTATCAATTCTTTCCCCTCAATGCGGAGTAAAAGGTTTACGGACAGCAGTCTCCAACTTTTTGTTTCCCGCATTCACCTTCTTCCAAGGTGGTAAACCCGCACGGCATGAGAGTAGCCTTGAATATTCGCCAATTTGGAATCCGAATAAATTATTCGAATGTTCGAAAAGTTCGATTTGAGTATTTCGGTTGAAAAATTCAATTTTCTCTTTTTTGGGTTCTCAGTAAATTGAAATATCGTGGGAAATCTATTTGGAACAAATATGTTAATCTATTTCTGAGATAAGGTTTTTTGAAGCTTGTTAATTCTGGCAAATATTTACAAAGTCTTTATTTATCTACGTTTTCAGACATTTCTTACAACTTTTATATTTATGCAAGTAAGGTAGGCCTAAATTATCTCACGAATTACTGCACCGATCTACTTAAGATTTTTACAGCTTCTTTATATGCACACGTGCATTAATCTGACGTAGAATAATGGCTACAGAAAATATGCATTGCTTCAAAAACTTTTCAAACTTATCAAACAAAAATTTACAAATATAGAGTTTGAAGTACTAGAATCATGATTCTGATTTGAATTGAAGACTCCGCGGGGAAAACGGGGCAAGTCACATTGTGTAAATTTTTCAGGAGAGCGATCTTAAACTTTCAACACTAAAAAGAAATACTTAAAACACCCCAATTGAGGGTAGGTAATATAGCTTTTTGCCAAGATTTTTCTTATAAAGGCAGTACATGTAAAACATATAACAACTAAAGTTAAATTATGAAATAGTGAGAGGATTTGGGACGTTATTTCGGTTTCCACTGTGTCTCATTGGGCACAGTATCTTGGTGACTTACTGCTTTATTTGAAATTAATTTCAACTGATCTGTAGTGACAATGGTTGGCCACCATAATGCGCCAAAACTAATTTCCGAAAAATAAAAGGACTTAGCCCGTTCTTTCCGTGGGGTCTTCAATTGCAAGACATGAAATATTCTTCAATTGTATATATTTTCAAACATTTAACTTCTATAGTTAGGTCATAAATGTACCATTTGTGTAAAATTTTATTTTAAAAAATCATTAATTTATTGTAATATTGGTATCAGTGAATGATAATGCCATTTCAGTAATTTAACTATTTAATATTATGAGGGTAATTGTAGATAAATTTTCATAACAATTGATTGAGTAGTTTGTGTAGTAGGATCATATTATTTTAGTATTTGAAAGGTACATGGTGGTTTCGTATTGATGAACTAATTAGTAATAGTTTAACCTCAAATTAGAGGCCTATTCCATCATTGAATAAGTTTGAAGTGATATACTTCCAGAGCATTCTTTGTAAGATGTTATTTCGGCACTGCGGCTTCATCGTTTTTAGAGCTCTACACATCTAGTGAAGTATTATAATCTTTACAATACATTTCCATTGTCACTGGTGATTCTATTTGACATTTTGACATCATCTCGAGTGCTGCCACAGAGCAAATTATATCTCGGTTAACATCTGCAGACCGCAGTGAGGCAAAACTGCTTCCATTTCGTTGGCGTCTGCAAACCACAATACAGCGTGTGTTTGTCTTCAAATTTGTTATTGTCGCCGCATGTTTACGGAAGAATTAGGACATATGACTGTTTCCCAAATGAACAGTGCACAATACAGTGATCTGCAGGAAAGGGTGACATTTTAGAGTTAGTTCATATTGTGTTTTGGATTTCAAATTTCAACTATTTCTTTCTTTCTTTCTTTCTTTCTTTCTTTCTTTCTATTCAGTCACTTATTTTTTTAAATGTTGTAACGTGTTTTTCGAGTGGTTTTCATGCCACTGGCATAAGTCAGTAGGAAGCCATTCTATATTTATTTACGCGGCAAATTGTTCAGCCAAGAGAATTTTTCATGTTAATTTATTATTATTATTAATTTATTATAATTATTATTAAGGTATTTTTCGGAGCATTTTATAAAATTATAAGCATACAGATAGGTTTTCTATGTCTTAGAAAACACTATCAAGCAAATTATTACGAACGACAATATCATAGAAAATTATGTGATTACGGAATTTAACGGAGTTTCGTCAGTTAGGGTATATTGAGAGACATGACTCACTGGTAATTCAAATACAGGCTTAATCTTGTCGGGAAGCATGACGCAATCCTGCGTTGCAGCTTAACGAAAAGGCGGATGTTTGGAACGGAAAACGACTTCCTACCCTACCGCCGAGTGTAATGAGCCAGAGTGGGGATGTAGCGCATGGGGTGCAGCCAATCAGTGGAGACCACGTAAGCTAGAAGTCGGATGAAGAGTGGGGATGCGGCGGGTGCATATATGGTTGGCACGCCGTGGAAACGGGGACTATCGTTATAAAATTTAACCAGTACTAGTTGAAACCCGTCAAAAATGACGGTCAATAGAAAATATTTACTGAAGAATTTTCTTATGTAGGCCTACTGTATATTCTTTGTACGATTATTTTTTGGCTCTATTGAAACTATAAGGGCGTCAAAAGATTGCACTCTCAACATTGCAAAATACTGCTGGCCATGACTGAAAAATTGATGAGGCAAATTGAGACCTATACGTTCCAGAGTTTTCCCTTGAGCTTCATTGATTGTGACAGAGTATGCCAAATAAATTGGAAAATATTGCCTCTTAAAACAAAATGATAGTGTTTTATCGGATGCTGTTAAATCAAGTAGAAGGATTAGACCTCTCTGCCTAATTTTAACTGCACTTATTATTTCCAAATCCAAGCAATATAGTTGCATTTAGGAGCCCTTGGGAAACGTTCAGATTTCTAAGCAGCATAACGGTTCAAGCGTTTGGAATATGTGGAGGCAAGTCATTTAGTTCCAAGGAATTCAAGAACTCTGAGGAGTCTAATAAAACTGGCCGCAAACCGTCACATATAATTTTGGAATATAACGAAGAAATGCGATGATGTGCACCTCCATACATCTTAAAACAATGTGGACCGTATGGGTGTGGCACAGTAACATTGGCACCAAATGAAACGAAGGACATAGCATTGTACTGCCGATTAGTCTCTCTGAAATTCCTTGAGATATCATCTCCAGTGAAAAATAATTGTTGCAGCATGTCAAATATTTTATATTTAGTCAGATTAATTTTACCACTACAACAGCAAAGGTCAAAGTAACCAAGTGTAGATTTCTCTCAAGAGAAATACAGTGCAGAACAATGTTTACATTTGTTCGTCAAGGACCCTACACTGTAACGGTATAGTATCTGGAATTGTATCTGAAATGCCGTATTCATATTGGAGTTTAAAAGTGGCTTCGTATCTTTTTTTTTATTTATAGCAGCATTTCTCCCCAAATTAACGTCATATTAAATAATACTATAGTGGCCTGCATCAACGCAGCAGCCAAATATTAAATAGCAAACAATAACTTACTTCCATTGCCAAAATCAACTGCGTGGTTAGACTCATTGTTATGTACTCTAAAAAAATAATCAATAAACAATAATATTCATTTATACAACTAAGTTCAGAGACTTCCATTCTCAAGTTGGTTGCTGATGAGAATGCGATGAGACTGATCGCCAATAATAAAATCCTTGCAATTTTTGCAATTTGCTTGCAAACGCAACTCAGGATGACGAACTTCATTTTGAAATAAACAGAATGAAACTGCTCTAAATAATCAATTTCCATCACCTGTTGAAGGTACAATACTTTGCATTTCCATGACAGTAAATTATGCAAGGGAGCATAGAATCACTTCGCCACTACTGGAATGAGCATGGACTCACTTCGCCAGCCACCGTAATGGAGGGAGTTTTAGAATTATATGTTCAGTGTTTTTCAAAGATCGTATTAACACAGGGAAGCCCAGTCTTAAGGCTACATTCTGAGCTATCGCCCCAGATTCCAGGTTCGATCCCTGCTCTGCCAAGAAATTTAATTCTGGTCTGAGGGCTGGAACGGGGCGCACTCTTGAGGCAAACCTAAGAAGAGAAAAATTTGATTCCCATCTCAACAATCTTGGATGTGGTTTTCCGTGGTTTCCCACTTCCACTCCAGGCAAATACCGGGATAGTTCCTAACTTAAAGCCTCAGTCGTCAACTCTCCATTCCCCATACTAATTACAATTGCACACATCAATACAGCCATCACATTAACACAGGTTATCAGAGAAAGGTTTACACTCACACAACAAAGTAGACGGCGCTGAGTGACCACGATGTCTGAGTCCATCAAATGGATTATGTTCGACAATTTTCTCTCAAGGCGAAGCGATTGTGCCGATTTTTATTTAATAATTTAAAAGTATCTGGCAACGTAAATCATGGAGAATTCCTTACCTTACGGGAATAATAAACGTAACATATGTTTAGACAATGTAATACCAATTGCAAGATAGAATAATTGGGAAATAAAATTACATGTCTGAGGTGGGAATCAAACTCCTCTGACGATGCATAATCAATTTCGTTGTCCACAATGTTAGCCGCTGAGCCACCCAGACAACGAAATTAGAGTGCAATATTAAGTGACGTAAACAACAAACGCACTCAACTGCCAGTTATAGTTCATCAATATGTCCCTTATTTCATGATTCTATTCCAGTATATATCGGGATACAACATAAGCGATATTTCCCTTTTCAATTCTCATAAACAAAGATCACACTACGATACGGTGTATCGTTTATCCGCCATTTCTCTCATGAAGAAACGCCATTGTGGCAACGCGCAATAGCCACATATATTACATTTTTCTTTAAACATATAAAAATATACCGTAACATATATTTTCCTTTTAAAGAAACTCTGCAAATCTGCATGCCAAGAGCTTTCGTTAGAATGTCTTACGAAGCCAATCGGTTAAGTCGTTTTCACAATCTCGTGTGTACAAAAAACAGCTTAGTGTTTTAAATATATAGATGGCAACAGAGAATTCGTTACTTTACGGGAATGATAAAAGTGAAATACATTTCTACAATGTAATACCAATCGTAGGAAGGAAGAAAACAAAAAAAAAAAACATATCCGAGATGGGAATCGAACCCTCTCGACCATGCAAAGGATGGCAACAGAGAATTCGTTACTTTACGGGAATGAAAAAAGTGTAATATGTCTCTACAATATAATACCAATCGTAGGAAGGAAGAAAATGAAAATAAAAGAACGTATCCGAGGTGGGAATCGAACCCTCTCGACCATGCAAAGGATGGCAACAGAGAATTCGTTACTTTACGGGAATGAAAAAAGTGAAATATGTCTCTACAATGTAATACCAACCGTAGGTAGGAAGAAAATGAAAATAAAAGAACGTATCCGAGGTGGGAATCGAACCCTCTCGACCATGCAAAGGATGGCAACAATGAATTCGTTACTTGACGGGAATGATAAAAGTGAAATATGTTTTTAAAATGTAATACCAATCGTAGGAAGGCAGAAAACGAAAATAAAAAACATATCCGAGGTGGGAATCGAACCCTCTCGATCATGCATAATACATATTTCTAGGCAGTAACCTTATCCCCTTGACCATCCAGACAACTATGGGCCGCTTCAATATTAAGCTATCTAACCAGTATACACGCTCAACCTGCAGTTTAAGTACTTCAATTCGTGGTTTATTTAATATAATTCTAATTCAATGCATATTGTAAAAACATAATTAACATTATTGGAGACCCTTTTTAATTCTCATTCCCCTTTTGTTCACCATTCTGACATAATCCGTAGGATCCTTCCGCCTCTTATTATTTACCATCCCATTCAGGACCTATTTTGTACCTTCACTATCCTGCTGGTCATGACTTAAAACGTGATGAGGTAAATAGCCCAATACGTTCAAGAGTTTCTCCTTGAGCTTGATTGATTGTGATAAAGTAGGCCGAGCGAATAGGACATTGTTGCCTATTAAAAGAAAATGTACTGTACCTGCAAGTGTTTTATCGGAAGGTGTTAAATCAAGTCGTAGGATTTGAGCTCTCTGCCTAATATTACTGCACCTATTATATCCGAATCCAAGCAATTTCTTACATATTTCTTACAATTAATATATTACCATATATGAGTCCTTGGGAAACGTTCAGATTTCTAAGGAGCATAACTATGGCTCAAACGTTCGGAGTATGTGGAGGCGAATCACTTAATTCCAAGGAATTGAAAAATTCAATAATAGGGAAATCAAGTAGCTGGCTTTCATCTTCAGTATCCAATCTGTTAACGCTGATGTATGTGTTTGAACTACTGGATATAAGTTCAATGACTTTTAAATTAATATCATTACATTGTTGCAGGTTGGCAAATATTTTATATTCCAGCAGATCAATTTTACCCTCACAACAGTAAAGACCAAAGTAACCACGCATAGATTTTACGCAAGAGAAGTACAATGTAGAACGATGTTTACATTTGATCGTCAAAGACCTTACAGTACACTGTACTGCATAATATCTGGAATTGTTTCTGAAATGGCCTATTTATATTGGATTTTAAATGTGGCTTCGTATTATTCGATAACACTATAGTGTCCTGCAATAACGGAGCCGCTAAATATTACATGGCAAATAATACTTCCATTGCCGAAATCAACTGCGTAGTTAGACTCAGTACTCTAAACAAATAATCATTAAACAATTGTCTTATACAATGAAGTTCAACATGACCGTCCAGAGACTTTCATACTCAAGTTGGTTGGTTGGTGAGGAGAATGCGATGAGACTGATCGCTTAAAATAAATTCCTTATAATTGTTCCCGCCAGCGAAATTTTGTGCGATAGCTTGAAAACGCAGCTCAGAATGACGTTCTTCATTTTGTTATAAACAGTACGAAACTGCTCTAAATAAGCAATTTCCATCACCTGTTATAGGTTATGACAGTACATTTTGCAGGGGAACATAGAATCACTTCGCCAACTACTGGAACGACCATAGGCCTATACTCAATACTCACATCGGCAGTCACCCTAATGGAGGCAGTTTTTGAATTATATGTCCCGTGCATGTCAAAAATCGTATTAACACATGGAGGCCCACCTATTCTTGTCTATCGCCCCGGAGACCCGGGTTACATTTCCTGCTCTGCCAAGAAATTGAATTCTGGTCTGAGGGCAAAAACGGGGCACATTCAGTCTCTTGAGGTATAACTAAGAAGAGGAAGGTTTAATTCCCACCTCGACAATCTTGGATGTGGTTTTCCGTGGTTTCTCACTTCCACTTAAGGCAAATACCGGGATGGTTCCTAACTTAAGGCCTTGGCCGTCTCCTTGCCATTTACCACCTTAATTACAAATACACACAGTAATGCAGCCATCACAATAACACAGGTTATGAGAGAAAATTTCACACATACACACCCAAGTACACGGGGCTGAGTGACCACAATGTCGGAGCCCTTCAAACGAATTATGTTTGCCAAGTGTCTCTTATGGCGAAAGCAATTGTGGACACGCGCGAGTGCCTGGAAAACTACTTTTTTCTTTAATAATTTAAGAGTATATCGACGATGCATAATTATAACTTTTAGTCTAGGACGCTAATAACTTGACCACCGAAGCATTGGGAAGAAATTGCAATATTAAGGTACATAAACAACATAGCCTACACATTCAACTGTCGGTTAATGTTCCTCAAAATTTCCCTTCTTAAATATTCCCCTCCTTTATAATTCTCCATCACGTGAAAACGTGCCATGTCATGGGTTTTAAATATAGATCGATGCAATGGTGCTGCCATCTGCTGTCAGTTACTGGAACTATATGGGCGATGTACTGCCATCTGTTGTCAGTTATAGGAACTGATTGCAGATATTTAAACGGCGTACTGAGGACAACAGTTTGCTGTTTTGATCACATGCTGTAATGCAATGGTAAAACGGAAATAAAACGTATTGAGAGGGAATGTAGAAATATGTATCTTTTACAGACATAAAACCTTACTAATACTCCTTGATTAAACAATATTTCAATGGTAAAAAAAATACATATATCGGCGAGGGCTGGGATCGAACCGGCGAACCTAGGAACCACAGTCTGTCGCCTTAACCATATAGCTACTCGAGCAGTCTTGTTCAGCAGCAGACGCAGCCATTCATTATCTTCAAAAGCTGCTGTCTGAAGGAAATAATCCATTTCATTATCCAAATAAATCAATGTTGCACATTCGTATACGTTCATACTGTTATTATATTTTATTGCCAAAACTTGCTTAATGTATGTTTTCAATTACATGGAAGCTTATTAAATAACTTACATTTTAATGGAATTCTCACCGCCATTTTGTCATGACCTCAGGCGGATTGTGCGCATGCGTGAGGTGCAAGAATTCTGCTATTTTCTATATTAATTCAAAAATATACCGAGAGGGAATGTAGAAATATGTATCTTTAACAGACATAAAACCTTACTAATACTCCTTGATTAAACAATATTTCAGTGGTAAAAAAAATATATATATCGGCGAGGGCTGGGATCGAACCGTTGAACCTTGGAACCACAGTCTGTCGTCTTAACCACATCGCTACTCGCGCACTCTTGGTCATCAACAGACGCAGCCGTTCTTTAGCATTAAAAGCCGTTGTCTGAAGGAAATAATCCATTTCATTATCCAAATAAATCAATGTTGCACATTCGTATACGTTCATACTGTTATTATATTTTATTGTCAGAACTTGGTTAATGTATGTTTTCAATTACATGCAAGCTTATTAAATAACTTACATTTTAATGGACTTCTCACCGCCATTTTGTCATGACCCCAGGCGGATTGTGCGCATGCGTGAGGGGAAAGAATTCTGCTATTTTCTATATTAATTCAAAAATATACCGTAATATATTTGTTTATTTTATAGACACTCTGCAAATCTAGAGGCCAAGAGCTTTCGTTAGAGTGCTCTACGAAGTAAATCGGTTCTGTCGTTCTCTCAATCTCGTGGTAACAAAAATCGCCTTACTGTTTTAAATACACACATCAAAAAAAGTTTTGCATCACCTCGGTTCCCAGATCTCCGGCATATAGACGTTGACTGTGTATATTGTATCCAAGATACAGTCCCTTTGACTGTTCATAGATGTCACTAAAACTGCTCAAAGATGTAAACAACCATGCATGAGCAGGGCCTATTAGACGGAGGGGGTACGACAGCCGATCAGTTCCAGTCATTCCACCAGGACGAAGGTACGCTGCTCATGTTGTCTGTAGTTCTACCATGCCTAGAAGGTCAATACCGCAGTTCGATCGCGTCCGCATTGTTACTTTGTGTCAAGAAGGGCTCTCAACAAGGGAAGTTTCCAGGCGTCTCAGAGTGAACCAAAGCGATGTTGTTCGGACATGGAGGAGGTACAGAGATACAGGAACTGTCGATGACAGGCCTCGCTCAGGCCGCCCAAGGGCTACTACTGTAGTGGATGACCGCTACTTACGGATTGCCGCTCGGAGGAACCCTGACAGCAATGCCACCATGTTGAATAATGCGTTTCGTTCAGCCACAGGACGTCGTGTTTCAACTCAAACTGTGCGCAATAGGCTGCGTGATGCGCAACTTCACTCCCGACGTCCATGGCGAGGTCCAGCTTTGCAACCCCGACACCATGCAGCGCGGTACAGATGGGCCCAACAACATGCTGAATGGACCCCACGGAATTGGCATCACGTTCTCTTCACCGATGAGTGTCGCATATGCCTTCAACCAGACAATCGTCGGAGACGTGTTTGGAGGCACCCTGGTCAGGCTGAACGTCTTAGACACACTGTCCAGCGAGTGCAGCAAGGTGGTGGTTCCCTGATGTTTTGGGGTGGCATTATGTGGGGCCGACGTACGCCACTGGTGGTCATGGAAGGCTCCGAAACGGCTTTACGATACCTGAATGACATCCTCCGACCCATAGTGCAACCATATCGGCAGAATATTGGAGAGGCATTTGTCTTCATGGACGACAATTCTCGACCTCATCGTGCACATCTTGTGAATGCGTTCCTTCAAGATAACGACATCGCTCGACTACAGTGGCCAGCATGTTCGCCAGACATGAACCCTATCGAACATGCCTGGGATATGTTGAAAAGGGCTGTTTATGGACGTCTTGACCCACCAACCACTCTGAGAGATTTACGCCGAATTGTCGTTGAGGAGTGGGACAATTTGGACCAACAGTGTCTTGATGAACTTGTGGATAGTATGCCACGGCGAATACAGGCATGCATCAATGCAAGAGGACGTGCTACTGGGTATTAGAGGTAGTGGTGTGTACTGCAATCTGGACCACAAATGCTGAAAGTCTAGCTGTATGATGGTACAACATGCAATGTGTGGGTCTCATGAGCAATAAAACGAGCTGAAATGGTGTTTGTGTTGATCTCTATTCCCTTTGTATTAACGGTTCCGGAACTCTTGGAACCGAGGTGATGCAAAACTTTTTTTGATGTGTGTATATAGATGGTTGCACGAGGAGTGGCTCCGAGATTCAGAGGAGTTAGCGACTATCTTTGTGAAACTTAACCATTGTGGTTGTACGTGTTGGTTCCGATGTACGGACCATAGATCTTCATATCTACAAATATATCATCAACAACGAAGAAGATGGCGACATCCAGGAGGCTGTGGGAAGCTCACTTCAACATCCAGTACGAGGGAAATGCTACGGCAATTTCCAGTGGTAAGCGCGAATGACACATAGCTACGCAATCTCTCGTCTTTCTTTATTTCATATTCAGTAATTCAGTAAATTCATAGCTTGGGAATAAGAGTAAAATCAGTAATTTATCTGACTCCGTTTTCACGTAATTTTCTAGCGGTAATATTTAAATCGCAACGCTCCAATTTAAATTCAAACTTATTATTATTATTATTATTATTAATTTTGCTATACTTGTTTTTTATACAATAAATTCATTTCTTTTAACCATGCAATCTTTGTTTTCAGTAGGTAGCATTAGATATAGACCAATTCCTTCTCCTGATACAATTGTTTTTTGGGTTAATGATCCAATCATACCACGATCTGAGAGTAAAGATTCTTGAAGGTGTTCTACCAGAGCTAGGTGTTGTTAAAAACAAATTTAGATTTCAACATAGCGTTGAGGTCTTGGCGCCCATTAAAACAACATATCTTAGTAGAAAACAGTATATTTGTCATCACAACGTAAGCAAAACCCATTACAATGTATCTTTGGGGTACGCATCTTCCACCTTTCCTTATGGTGCACCAAAATAGGGTTATTGATGGGAATGTTTTTAGTGTTAAGCTTTCCAACCACCTGTTTTCCCTCATATTTTAATCTATATCGGCTGATGAAGGGGCCAAAATAATTAGGCCTCGAAACATGTACCCAATGACCACAAAGTGATCATTTATCAAAATAAAGGTATTGATTAGGCGGAACTTTTGCGACAATTATTACTAATTAGGATCATATTAAATAACTGAACTGTTTTGTTCAACTATTCCGTTAACGCCACCTTAAAATAAGTCCAACAATTCAAATATTTCAATTATTCTAAGATTGTAAGTACCCGAAAATTATAACATTTCATTTGTGTAGTATATTTTCATGAAGTCAATGAGGAAAGAAGTGACGGCAGGTGTTGAACCGAGAGAATTGTCAGTGTAGGTGGAAATACGTGGGTAGGTACTTTAAAGTGAGGTCAAGTCGGTCTCTAACATCTGGAGAGAGAAAGCAAGGAGAAGGGGTCATTCAGAGCCACTTCCACTGCAAGACTTCTTGTTAAATTAGATTGGAGAGAGTCGCCAGCCAGGCAGGTTTGACCCTCTAACGAAGCGTTGTGTCGCCCATTGACATTTGACAATCACTGAGGATACTACTCTCCCTCAGGTTTAATGGATTATCGCTCACCAGAGAAGGCAAGTGAAATTATTTGCCGACAAGAAACCTTTACAAGAGCAGAGAACATGTTCTGTCATTATACCCGTACACCCGTAACCTATAGTATAACCACGTTGATCCAGAAAATAAGTTCCCAAAACAGCTCATTATTGTTGTATTATTTGAGACCTACCACAAAAATGTCAATTTCACTCTCTAAAATTATCTAAACTTAGAAACACTTTTAACAAGTAGTTCCGTGAAGAACTAAAGAGCCTACTTTTCTTAAAATTCCAGATTGATGCCAATCTATATAGACCTATCTAGAATAATGACAAAATCAAGTAATAGAGTAATAGGGTAAATTACTACAGTAGGCAGCCCTGGTGACTCTGAATAGTCTGACTTAGTTCCATCTCTTAAGGTATAGAATGCACATACAAAATTTGGCTGAAGTCAATGGATAGTATGGACGTTACATGGCGATTGATATTGGATTTATCAGTGAGCATAAAATCATGTTGGTAACCATGGCATGTATGTGATGCTCAGAATTAATCTGAAATATTACGATCTATTATAGTGCCAATCTATATATATAAAAATCAATGTAACGTGATAGTTTGTCTGTGGGTGTGTATGTCTCCTATGCGTTCATATACCATTCGTCCGATTGCGATGAAACTTGGGTGAGATGTTGAGTACACTCCAAGGAAGGTTTCTGACTTAGTAAATCCATTTTACAATAGGTAGCGCACGCGTAGATTCAACAAATGAGCGACGATGCGCGAAGCATTTCAACAAAGTCCCGTATGTGTTCATATACCATTCGTCCGATTGCGATGAAACTTGGGTGAGATGTTGAGTACACTCCAAGGATGGTTTCTGACTTAGTAAATCCATTTTACAATAGGTAGCGCACGCGTAGATTCAACAATTGAGCGACGATGCGCGAAGCATTTCAACAAAGTCCCGTATGTGTTCATATACCATTCGTCCGATAGCGATGAAACTTGGGTGAGATGTTGAGTACACTCCAAGGAAGGTTTCTGACTTAGTAAATCCATTTTACAATAGGTAGCGCACGCGTAGATTCAACAAATGAGCGACGATGCGCGAAGCATTTCAACAAAGTCCCGTATGTGTTCATATACCATTCGTCCGATTGCGATGAAACTTGGGTGAGATGTTGAGTACACTCAAAGGATGGTTTCTGACTTAGTAAATCCATTTTACAATAGGTAGCGCACGCGTTGATTCAACAAATGAGCGACGATGCGCGAAGCATTTCAACAAAGTCCCGTATGTGTTCATATACCATTCGTCCGATAGCGATGAAACTTGGGTGAGATGTTGAGTACACTCCAAGGAAGGTTTCTGACTTAGTAAATCCATTTTACAATAGGTAGCGCACGCGTAGATTCAACAAATGAGCTACGATGCGCGAAGCATTTCAACAAAGTACCGTATGTGTTCATATACCATTCGTCCGATTGCGATGAAACTTGGGTGAGATGTTGAGTACACTCCAAGGAAGGTTTCTGACTTAGTAAATCCATTTTACAATAGGTAGCGCACGTGTAGATTCAACAAATGAGCGACGATGCGCGAAGCATTTCAACAAAGTCCCGTATGTGTTCATATACCATTCGTCCGATTGCGATGAAACTTGGGTGAGATGTTGAGTACACTCCAAGGATGGTTTCTGACTTAGTAAATCCATTTTACAATAGGTAGCGCACGCGTAGATTCAACAAATGAGCGACGATGCGCGAAGCATTTCAACAAAGTCCCGTATGTGTTCATATACCATTCGTCCGATAGCGATGAAACTTGGGTGAGATGTTGAGTACACTCCAGGGAAGGTTTCTGACTTAGTAAATCCATTTTACAATAGGTAGCGCACGCGTAGATTCAACAAATGAGCGACGATGCGCGAAGCATTTCAACAAAGTCCCGTATGTGTTCATATACCATTCGTCCGATTGCGATGAAACTTGGGTGAGATGTTGAGTACACTCAAAGGATGGTTTCTGACTTAGTAAATCCATTTTACAATAGGTAGCGCACGCGTTGATTCAACAAATGAGCGACGATGCGCGAAGCATTTCAACAAAGTCCCGTATGTGTTCATATACCATTCGTCCGATAGCGATGAAACTTGGGTGAGATGTTGAGTACACTCCAAGGAAGGTTTCTGACTTAGTAAATCCATTTTACAATAGGTAGCGCACGCGTAGATTCAACAAATGAGCGACGATGCGCGAAGCATTTCAACAAAGTACCGTATGTGTTCATATACCATTCGTCCGATTGCGATGAAACTTGGGTGAGATGTTGAGTACACTCCAAGGATGGTTTGTGACTTAGTAAATCCATTTTACAATAGGTAGCGCAAGCGTAGATTCAACAAATGAGCGACGATGCGCGAAGCATTTCAACAAAGTCCCGTATGCATTCATATACCATTCGTCCGATAGCGATGAAACTTGGGTGAGATGTTGAGTGCACTCCAAGGAAGGTTTCTGACTTAGTAAATCCATTTTACAATAGGTAGCGCACGCGTAGATTCAACAAATGAGCGACGATGCGCGAAGCATTTCAACAAAGTCCCGAATGCATTCATATACCATTCGTCCGATAGCTATGAAACTTGCGTAAAATGTTGTGTACACTGCAGGGAAATTTTCTGGCTTAGTACATCCACTTTACAATAGGCAGCGCACGATTAGATTCAACAAATGAGCTACGACGCGCGAAGCATTTCAACAAAGTCACGTTTGCGTTCATATACCATTCGTCCGATAGCGATGAAACTAGGCTGAGATTTTGTGTGCACTCCAGGGAAGGTGTCTAGCTTAGTAAATCCCTTTAAAAATAGGTAGAGCACGAGTAGAATCAACAAATGAGCAACGGCGCGCGAAGCGTTTCAACAAATTCCCATTTAATTGCATATACCATTCATCCGATAGCGATGAAACTTGGGTGAGATGCTGTGTACACTCCAGGGAAGGTTTCTGGCTTAGTACATACATTTTACAATAGGTAGCGCACCAGTAGATTCAACAAATGAGCGATGACACGCGAAGTGTTTCAACAAAGTCCTGTATAAAGTCATATACCATTCGTCTGATAGTGATAAATGTTTGGTGAATTGTTGTGTACACTCCAGGAAAGGTTTCTGGCGAAGTAAATCCATTTTACAATACGAAGCGCACGTTTATGTTCAACAAATGAGTGACTACGCGCGACGCGTTTTGACAACGTCCCGTATACGTTCACATACCATTCATCCGATTGCGATGAAACTTGGGTGAGATGTTGTGTACACTCCAGGGAAGGTTTCTGGCTGAGTACATCCATATTACAATATGTAGCGCAAGAGTAGAATCAACAAATGAGCGACGACACGCGAAGCGTTTCAACCAAGTCCCGTATGCATACATGTACCATTCGTCCGTACCTATGAAACTTGGGTGAGATGTTGTGTACACGTCATGGAAAATTTCTGGCTTAGTAAATCCCCTACACAATATGCAGCGCACAAGTTGATTCAACAAATGAGGGACGACGCGCGAAGCGTTTCAACAAAGTCCCGTATAAGGTCATATACCATTCTGCCGTTAGCGGTGAAACTTGGGTGAAATATGGTTGACACTCCAAGGAAGGTTTCTGGCTTAGTAAATACATTTCACAGTAGGTAACACACGAGTAGATTCGACAAATGAACGACGATAGCGATGAAACTTGGGTGAGATGTTGTGGACACTTACGTGACGGTTTCTAACTTAGTAAATACATTTTACAGTAGGTAGCGCACGAGTAGATTCAACAAATGAGTGACGGAGTGCGAATCGTTTAAACAAAATCAGGTATGCGTTCATATACTATTCATCCGATTGCGATGAAACATTGATCAGTTATTTTGTACCCGCCAGGGAAGGGGACTTAGTAAATCCATTTCACAATAAGTAGCGCAAGAGTAGATGCAACAAATGGGTGACGACGCGCGAAGCGTTTCAACAAAATTCCCTATTGCGTTCATATAACATTCTTCGATTGCGATGAAACCTTGATGAGTTATTGTGTACACGCCAGGGAAGGGCTTCGACTTAGTAATACATTTCTCAATAGGTAGCGCACGAGTAGATTCAACAAATGAGTGACAGCGCACGAATCGTTTAAACAAAAACCCCTATACGTGCATATACCATTCATCCGATTGCGATGAATCATTGATGAGTCATTGTGTACACGCCAGGGAAGGGTTTCGACTTAGTAAATCCATTTCACAATAGGTAGCGTACGATTAGATTCAACAAATGAGTGACAGCGATGAAACTTTTTGAAAGTTGTTGTGCACGCTCCCTCGAATGGTTCTAAATTAGAAAATCCATTTTATGATAGCTTAGAGGCAGTTAACATGTTGTGTATCCAAAAGCACTTCAAGAAACAGATTTTCAACGCCAACACTTTCTTTGATTGGCATTGCAACGCATGCCGGGTACAGCTTGTATTGGATAAAATCCATTTGTTACTATAGAAGTTACATTTAAAAAAAATTGAAACTATCGGAAAGCTTAGAATCATGTTGGCAGCACTGAGGTATATTAGTTACTCCAAATTTATCTAGAATGTCAGGTACTATACGTGTGCAAAGTTTAGAGATGATGACTTTCCTGCTTTCTGATATATTGGTATTAGGATTAAACAAATAGAGAGAGTATTTATTAACAGTTGGCAGCCCTGCTATTTCTTACGAATACGCATAGTCATAACTGTTATGGTACACAAAGCAAATAAAAAAAAGTCCTCTCGGCACGCCGGAAGGCGGAGGTAGATTTCACCGGACAAACTTGGGGATAGGCGAAAATAGGCAGAATATGCAGGTTTTCGTAGAAGGATCAGACCTCATTTATTGCGTGAAAGTATTTTATAATTGGAGATTAATTAACTTTGTTTTTCGTCATTTTATGCATATTTTAAACATTTTATTGTCTTATGATGACGGCAACCTCCTTGTCATTTGGAGTCCATTTTTATACTTGTGGTCACACTGTCCTTATGCAAGGTTTCGACACTGATGTGTAACTATGTAACGGTCTGTTACTTCTTCATGCAAAATTATATCTCCCGCAGAGATGTTAGTTGGTTCCTCAGTTTAGGGGCAGCGACAACGCGGTCATGTAACCCCGTGTACTTTGGGTGAGTGTAGAATCTGTATGATAAACGGTGTGAATTGTGATGGCTGTATTAGTCTGTAATTCAGGTAAGGAATGCAGACGCTCAATTTCAAGCAGTAGTTCCTAATGTTGCTACCAGATACTACCGTCAACGACACATAGCTGTGAACTTGGCTACGAGATGCCACCGCAATCAGCAACTCGCAACGAACGTTGGAACCTCCCCTCCAAAGGAAAGCATACTGAGGGATTTTTAGCGCTCTTAGAAAATCCGACGACTTTGGCCGGCTTTGAACCCGCGACCTTGGGCATGCTACCAGTTACGTCACCGAAGCCGCTTCACACTTAGTCAGATGGAAATCTGAATCTGATCTCGCGCAAGTGCGTTGTCAAGGCAACGTCAATGGCTCATCCCTCATCAATTTAGTAGTGTTGCCATGGCAACCACTGATAGCTCTTGGCATTTTCTTATAATTCCGAAATCATTTTTCTCATCCCTTGGCGTAATGGTGGGTCATATCAAAAATTCTTTCAGACAAAGTTTTAGGTAATTATTAGGGGAATATTGTCCATTTTGTACGGTTTTGATATTGTGCCTATTAAGAGAGATATGATTAATGTTTCCCGAAAAACCCACTTTTTCCCACCCCTTTGGTCAATGGTTGGTGCTATAAAAAAACTCTTCAAACATAAATTCTTGGTCCTTATCCGGCACATAGTATGAACTTTGAACGGATTCGATATTTCACATATTAAGAGAGCTATAGCAATATTTCATTTTTCGAAAAAAGTCCCCCATTTTCATCCCCTTCGACCGATTTAGCCCAGTAACGAACTCGACCGAGATTCTATGGGTATACATATTCGGTAAAAAATTCAAAGTTATTGTTGCAAAATTACGGCAGTTATCGTGTCCACAAGAAACTGATATACATATATATATAAAAATTATATATAAACTTTTGAACTGACGGTGGTTTTGGGGTCTGGGGGATGTGAAACGCGAAGATATGCCGAAGTTTTCCGGAAATCGAAACATGGTACCCATTGCAATAGTTAGCTTTCTAATGAAATCTACCTAAAATACTACCATCAACGACACCTATCTGTGAACTTGGCTACTAGATGCCACCGGAACCATCAACTCGCAACGAACGTTGGAACTTCTCCTCCGAAGGAAAGCAAACTCAGGTTTTTTTTAGCGCTCTTAGTAAATCCGACGACTTCAGCCGGGTTTGAACCCGCGACCTTGGGCATAGAAGTTCAGCATACCGAAGTCGCTTCCCACAGACAGATGGAAAACTGAATGTTATCTCGTGCAGTGGCGTTGTCATGGCAACTGCTGATGGCTCATCCCTTATCAATTAAAAGTAACGTTGTCATGGTAACCTCTCTTGGCACTTGGCATTTTCTTATAATTTAAATCATTTTGCTCACCCCGTGGCGTAATGGTGGGTCATATCAAAAATTCTTTCAGACAAACGTTTTAGGTAATTATTGGAGGAATATTGTCCATTTTGTACGGTTTTGATATTGTGCCTATTAACAGAGATATGATTAATGATTCCCGAAAAACCCACTTTTTCCTACCCCTTTGGTCAATGGTTGGTGCTATCAAAAAACTTTTCAAACATGAATGTTAGGGCCTTGTCCGACACATAATATGAACTTTGAATGGATTCAATATTTCAGATATTAAGAGAGTTATAGCGATATTTCACTTTTTCGAAAAAAGCCTCCCATTTTCACCCCCTTTGACCGATTTTGCCCATTAACGAACTCGACCGAGATTGTAAGGGTATACATGTTATGTAAAAAATTCAAAGTGATTGGTGCAAAATTACGACAGTTATCGTGTCCACAAGAAACTGATATACATATATATATATATATATATATATATATATATATATACAGGGTGTATTTGATATGATGGAAGTCCGTTACACAAGTGATAGAAGAGACTATTGTAAGCTTCCTAGGTAAAAAAATTGTCACCTATCTTTAAATTGAAAATTTATCATTAAAAAGTCAATGTTTTTAGGAATTTCCGAAATTCTTCAATCAGAAGGTGAGGCAGCAGGCTGGGGTAAACGGGGCGGGCTAGGTGGGGCGATGCGCGGAGGAGAAGTTATTACGTATTCGGAGCGTTGACCTTACTGGTTGAGGGGAGGTATCAGCTGTTACGAGGAGCGAGCGATACCCGTCTCGTAAGAAAGTTTGTATTGCTGTTGTTGTTGTTGTTGTTGTTGTTGCTGTTGTTGTTGTTGAAATTGCACGCAATGTCTTGGGACGTTATGACCGGTAGTGTTGTGTAGCCTACTTTGTAAGTGTCATTGCCGTCCGACACTTTAATGAAATACAGTGTGACAAAATTCCGACATCCCGTATTCTGTTCAGAACTAGGCATTTAAGACGGAAGTAAAATACTTGATGTTTTGTTTGAGAGGCTTGGCGATTTTGGTCATTTAGCCCCATGTAGCTGGGTGTGGGTAGAATTTGTGTGATAACCTGTGTTTTTGTGGTTTCTGAAGTAATGTGGGTATTTGTAATTCAGGTGAGGATTCGGAAGAAGGCACCGGCCCTGTGGTGTTGGGGCAGTGCAACTGCCTCTCACCCGGAGGCTCTGGGTTCGATTCCCGGCTCCATCAGGGATGTTAGAAACTGACGTGAGGGCTGGAACGCGGTGCACTAAGCCTCGTGAGGGCAATTGAGTCGCTGTCTGACAGTGAGGCAGTGCCCCAGTCAGGAAAATCAAGATTAATGACCGAGGGGACCCGATGCACTGACCACGCGTCACCCTAATATCTGCAGGCCAAATGGCTGGGCAGCGGTCGCTTGGTAGGCCTAGGCCCTTCATTGGCTGCACTGCCAGTGGTTATGGTTATTGAGAAGAAGGCGGCCGTGGCCTTAAGTTAGGAACAATCCCGGCATTTGCCTGGGGTAGAAGTGGGAACCCATGGAAAACTACTTCCAAGATTTAATACTAGTATGGTACCACATGTACATATTGTGAATTGTCCCATCCCATCTCCAGCCCTGGGGTGGCCATAAACTGGAGAAGGGGGGGGGGGGGGGGTGTTGATTTATTGGTCAATCAACAATGTTCATACATATGAAAATACGCGAAAATGAAAATAAAATACAGTGTTATAATAATAATAATAGGATAATAATAATAATAATAATAATAATAATAATAATAATAATAGTCTAATAATAATAATAAGAGTCAGTATGTGTAGTTCTGGCGGTAGAGTGCTAACCTTCCCGAGGGTGCGATCTACGTTCAGTCATGTAGTAAATGAATGGGATCTAATACGATCATGTCCATGGATTTCATGGCACATACAAGAAATCCTACGTACATTAAAGTCTGGCAACTCGACATACCAAAAAGGAACATAAAATAAGTTAGTGTGTCTAAAAGCCTATTATTACTATAATTATTGTTATTAATATTTTTATTACAGTTGTTGCACTATCTTCAAACAAAGATAGACCAACAGTTCCTTAAATTAATTTACCAAATCTTTAGGATTTCTATTTTCTATGCATAGTCCATGAAGCTGGCAAAATCCTAGACAGATCCACCAGCACTAGTCATGTAGCCACTCCCCATGAAGGTGTGGAACAGCTGTTCATAGGCTCGGTTTGTGTATTTCAATGTTATTGGCAGACAAGACGAGGAGGTCACTCAACTTCAGACTCTTATCAACATTCCTCAGCGTGGAAGGGGAGGGACGGGGAGAAGTCAGCTGTGCTTCTGAGGGGAACGGAGTGAAAGCCCGTTTCCAAGACATTGACCGACGATTTTTGTGATTTAATTCCACCTACACTAATTAAGATCCGACTTAAGTTCATGAAGATATTTGCTTAGAATACCATCTTCTATCACCAGTGTAAAGGACTTCCATCATATCAAATACACCCTGTATATATATATATACATACATAAATTATTTATAAACTTTTGAACTGACGGTGGTTTTGGGGTCTGGGGGATGTGAAACGCGAAGATATGTCGAAATTTTCCGGATGTCAAAACATGGGGCCCATTGCAATAGTTAGCTTTCTAATGAAATCTACCTAATTTGGTTGAAATCCACTTGTTAGTATAGAAGTTATATGCATTTAAAAACAGGACTTATCAGCAGGCTTAAAATCATGTTGGCAGCACTGACGTATATACGTTACACCGAACTAAGGTAGAATATCAGGTACTATACGTGTACAAAGTTTAGAGCCGTTGGCTTTCATACTTTTTGATATATTGGCATTAGGCTAAAAACATAGTGAGAGTATTTATTATCAGTTGGCAGCCCTGGTGGCTCATTAGAATACGCACAGTCATATCTGCTGTAGTACACATAGTACATACGAAATCTGGTTGAAATCCAATCGATAGTATAGAAGTTACATGCATTTAGAAATTGGATTTATCGGCAAGCTTAGAATCATGTTGGCAATACTGGCACGTATGGTCTTCTGAAAATTAATCTGGAATGCTATTTTCTATGTGTGTGCCAATTTTGGAATAATTTGCTTGCATAACTTCTGAGATATCCAACATAGAGCTCAAATTATAACTGCGATTTTTCAGCAGTTGGTAACACTGACGTCAATTCAAAATATGGCCGTGAGATATTCAGGTATAGATCTTTATTCTTACCAAATTTGGTTTCAAGCTGCAGCCGTTTAGGAGTTGATAGGGGGGGGGGGGCGGCACACACTCAGCCAGCCAGACAGACAGAAGGACAGACAGACAGACATACAGACGGACAGACAGACAGACAGACAGACACACATTTTCTCGGATCGATCTCATAAGTCTACTTTTTCCTCATTTTTGCAAAATGTGAAAAGTAGGCTAAGAATTGGGCAATTGATGTTAAAAAAAAGTCCTCTCGGCACGCCGGAAGGCGGAGGTAGATTTCACCGGACAAACTTGGGGATAGGCGAAAATAGGCAGAATACGCAGGTTTTCGTAGAAGGATCAGACCTCATTTATTGCGAGAAGATATTTTATAATTGGAGCTTAATTAACTCTGTTTTTCGTCATTTTATGCTTATTTTAAACATTTTATTGTCTTATGGGAACGGTAACCTTCTTGTCATTTGGGGTCCATTTTTATACTTGTGGTCACACTGTCCTTATGCAAGGTTTCGACACTGATGTGTGACTATGTAACGGTCTGTTACTTCTTCACGCAAAATTATATCTCCCGCAGAGATTTTGGTTGGTTGCTCAGTTTAGGGGCTGCGACAACGCGGTCATGTAACCCCGTGTACTTAGGGATGGCTGTATTAGTCTGTAATTCAGGTAAGGACTGCAGACGGTCAATTTCAAGCTGTAGTTCCTAATGTTGGTACCTGGTACTACCGTCAACGACACCTAGCTGTGAACTTGGCTACTAGATGCCACCGCAACCAGCAACTCGCAACGAACGTTGGAACTTCCCCTCCAAAGGAAAGCATACTGAGGGATTTTTAGCGCTCTTAGAAAATCCGACGACTTCGGCCGACTTTGAACTCGCGACCTTGGGCATAGACATTCAGCATGCTACCAGTTACGTCACCGAAGCCGCTTCAAACTTAGTCGGATGGAAATCTGAATCTGATCTCGTGCAAGTGCGTTATCTTGGCAACGTCTGATGGCTCATCCCTCATCAATTTAGTAGTGTTGCCATGGCAACCTCTGATAGCTCTTGGCATTTTCTTATAATTCCGAAATCATTTTTCTCATCCCTTGGCGTAATGGTGGGTCATATCAAAAATTCTTTCAGACAAAAGTTTTAGGTAATTATTAGGGGAATATTAACCATTTCGTACGGTTTTGATATTGTGCCTATTAAGAGAGATATGATTAATGTTTCCCGAAAAACCCACTTTTTCCCACCCCTTTGGTCAATGGTTGGTGCTATAAAAAAACTCTTCAAACATAAATTTTTGGGCTTTATCCGACACATAGTATGAACGTTGAACGGATTCGATATGTCACATATTAAGAGAGTTATAGCAATATTTCACTTTTTCGAAAAAAGCCCCCCCATTTTCACCCCCTTCAACCGATTTAGCCCAGTAACGAACTCGACCGAGATTTTATAGGTATACATATTCGGTAAAATATTCAAAGTGATTGGTGCAAAATTACGGCAGTTATCGTGTCCACAAGAAACTGATATATAAATATATATATATATATAATTCTTCGACACGTGTGTATGTGACTGAACTTCTCCTGAACAACTGAACCGATTTTGATGGAATTTGGTATGTATATTAGGGTGGGTCCTTGTATGGTTTAGATTCACAATCTGACCCGGTAGGTGGAATGAACACAATTTTAGAACCACAATTTACACACAATTTTAGAACCACAATATACAGTCAAAAACAGTCGTCATGGAAACCACTAGCCTTGGCCTTCGTGAAAGCTGATGTCTTTGGACGGTTTGTCTCTGCACGTTAGAGCCACCTGGTCGCAACCTGTGCAACTACCGCCATTACATACACTCCGCCCGTGGCGAAAAGTTGTGTTTTATCCCAAAGGTGGCAGTGATGTCGAATTCTACTGTTTGTCTCTGCACGTTAGAGCGTTTAAAAGTCCCGTATGCCTTCATATACCATTCATCCGATTGCCATGAAACTTGGGTGATATGTTGAGTGAGCTCCAGGGAAGGTGTTTGGCTGAGTAAATCCATTTTACAATAGATAGCGCACGAATAGATTCAACAAATGAGCGACGACGCGCGAAGCGTTTCAAAAAGGTCCCGTATGCGTTCAAATACCATTCGTCCGATAGCGATGACACTTGGGTGAGCTGTTGTGTACACTCCAGGGAAGGCTTCTGGCTTAGTAAATCAATTTCACATTAGGTAGCGCATGACTAGATTCAACAAATGAGTGACGACACGCGAAGCGTTTCAACAAAATCCCGTATAAGTTTATATCCCATTCATAGATTGAGATGAAACTTTGATGAGTTGTTGTGTACACTTAAGTGAAGGCTTCTAACTTAGTAATCCATTTCACAGGAGGTTGCGCACGAGTAGATTCAACAAACGAGCTCCGGGTTCAATTCCCGGTCAATGCATGTGAGATTTTCGAAGTGAAATGCCATGTCCTGTGGTTCGGATTCCACGTAAAAAGGAGGTCCCGTGGCTCATAATCACAAGATTCACGGTCACGTAAAACTACAATCTTCCTTCCTTCCTTCCAACAAGTGAGCGGCGACGTGCGAAGCGTTTCAACAAAGTCCCGTATGCGTTCAAATACCATTCGTCCGATAGCGATGAAACTTGGGTGAGATGTTGTGTACACTTACGTGAGGGTTTCTAACTTAGTAAATCCATTTTACAATAGGTAGCTCACGAGTAGATTCAACAAATGAGCAACGACGCGCGAACTTTTAATCAAAGTCCCGTATGCGTTCATATACCATTCATCCGATTGCAATGAAACTTGGGTGAGATATTGTGTACACATACGTGAGGGTTTCTAACTTTGTAAATCCATTTCACAAGGAGGTTTCGCACGAGTAGATTCAAAAAATGAGCGACGACGTGCGAAGCGTTTCAATAAGGTCCTAATAATTAATGTTATTGGTTTTACGTCCCTTTTAACTACACTGGCTTTTAGAGACGCCGGGGTGCCGGAATTTTGCCCCGAAGGGGATCTTTAACGTGCCAGTAAATGTGCTGACACGGCTCCCTCGCATTTGCGCACCCTCAAATGCCAGCTGACTGCGCCAGGTTTCGAACCTGCAACCTTGGGCTCAGCAAGCGAGAACGTTACCCCTGAGCCACGCAGCCAGACCCAATAAGGTCCCGTATGCGTTCAAATACCATTCGTCCGATTACGATGAAACTTGGGTGAGATGTTGTGTACACCCTACGGAAGGTTTCTGGCTGAATAAATCCATTTTACAATAGGTAGCGCACGAGTAGATTCAACAAATATGTGACGGCACGCGAATCATTTCAACAAAGTACCGTATGCGTCCATATACCATTTTTCCGATTGCGATCAAAGTTTTGTGAATTGTTGTGTACACTCCAGGAAATGTTTCTGTCTTAGTATGTCCTGTTTTTAATAAGTAGCGCACGAGTAGATTCAACAAATGAGCGACGGCGCGCGAATCGTTTCCACAATGTCCCGTATGTGGTCATATATCATTCATCCGATTGCGATCAAACTTTGGTGAATCATTGAGTACACGCCAGAGAAGGTTTCAGGCTTAGTAAATCTATTTTACAATAGATAGCGCATGAGTAGATTCAACAAATGTGGGACGGCACGCGAATCGCTTAAAGAAAATCACTTATGCGTTCATATGTCATTCATCCGATTCCGATGAAACTTTGATGAGTTGTTGTGTACACGCCAGGGAAGGTGTTCAACTTGGTAAATCCATTTTACAATATTGGTAACAAATGAGTGATGAAGCGCGAAGCGTTCACACAAAATCCTGAATGCGTTCATATACTATTCATCGATTGCGATGAAACTTTGATGAGTTGTTGTGTGCACTTTCGTGAAGCTTTCTAACTTAGTAAATCCATTTCACAGTTGGTAGAGCACGAGTAGATTCAACAAATGAGTGACAGCGCACGAATCATTTAAACCAAATTCCGTATACGATAAATGCCATTTATCCGTTTGCGATGAAACTTTGGAGAGTTGTTGTGCACGCTCCAACGAATGTTTCTAAATTAGTTAATTCAATTCAAAATAGTTTAGAGGCAGTTAACAGAAATTGAAAAAAATATTGTGTATCCAAAAGCATTGCAAGAAACAAAGTTACAACACTTTCATTGATTGGCAGGACAACGTCTGCCGGGTCAGCTTGTATATATATATATATACATAAATTATATATAAACTTTTGAACTGACGGTGGTTTTGGGGTCTGGGGGATGTGAAACGCGAAGATATGTCGAAATTTTCCGGAAGTCGAAACATGGTACCCATTGCAATAGTTAGCTCTCTAATGAAATGTACCTCTGGTTGGTTCCTCAGTTTAGGGGCTGCGACAACGCGGTCATCTAACCCCGTGTACTTTGGGTGGGTGTAGAATCTGTCTGATAAACGGTGTGAGTTGTAATGGCTGTATTTGTCTTAATTCAGGTAAGGACTGCAGACGGTCAATTTCAAGCAGTAGTTCCTAATGTTGCTGCCAGGTACTACCGTCAACGACACCTAGCTGTGAACTTGGCTACTAGATGCCACCCCAACCAGCAACTCGCAACGAACGTTGGAACTTCCCCTCCAAAGGAAAGCATACTGAGGGATTTTAGCGCTCTTAGAAAATCCGACTACTTCGGCCGTCTTTGAAACCACGACCTTGGGCATAGACATTCAGCATCCTACCAGTTACGTCACCGAAGCCGCTTCCCACTTAGTCAGATGGAAATACTGAATCTGATCTCGTGCAAGTGCGTTGTCATGGCAACAATGATGGCTCATCCCACATCAATTTAGTAGTGTTGCCATGGCAACCTCTGATAGCTCTTGGCATTTTCTTATAATTCCGAAATCATTTTTCTCTTCCCTTGGCGTAATGGTGGGTCATATCAAAAATTCTTTCAGACAAACGTTTTAGGTAATTTTTAGGGGAATATTGTCCATTTTGTACGGTTTTGATATTGTGCCTATTAAGAGAGATATGCTATTCCCGAGGATATGCACCTCTCTATGCATAATTACATGTGATGATGGCCTCCTCCCTTGTAAAATTTCAATCCGGAGGTAAACTAGTCCCCCGTTCGGATCTCCGGGTGGGGACTTCTCGAGAGGGGGTTAACATCACAGAAGTGACAAAGAGGAAATCTGACATTCTACGGATCGGAGCGTGGAATGTTAGAAGTCTGCTAGGAAGTGGAAAGTTAGAAAACTTAGAAAGGGAAATGGATAGGTTGAGGTTGGATTTGGTTGGGATTAGTGAAATGCGCTGGCAGGAAGAGCAGGACTTTTGGTCAGGAGACTATAGGGTCCTTAGCACTAAATCAAACAATGGCCAAGCAGGGGTTGGTCTCATATTGAGTAGGAAACTTGGACAGCGGGTGGAATATTATGAGAAATACAGTGAACGGATTATTGTAGCAAAAATCAATACTAAACCAACGTGCACCACAGTGGTACAAGTCTATATGCCTACCAGTCAAGCTGATGATGAGGATGTTGAAAAGGTCTACGAAGAAATAGGTGACATTCTGAGGTATATCAAAGGTGATGAAAATGTTATAGTAATGGGAGATTGGAATGCTGTGGTAGGAAAAGGGAGAGAAGGGAAGATAGTAGGAGATTTCGGATTAGGTGAAAGGAATGATCGAGGAAGCAGGCTGATGGAATTCTGCACCGAACATGAGCTGGTCATAGCTAATACCTTATTCAATAACCACAATAGAAGAATATACACATGGATGAGACCAGGAGATACAGGGCGTTACCAAATCGACTTCATTATGGTCAAGCAGAGGTTTCGAAACCAGATTTTGGATTGTAAAACATATCCTGGTGCTGACATAAACTCTGACCACAATCTGGTTGTAATAAAATGCAGATTAAAGTTGAAGAAACTGAAGAAAAGTCAAAAGCCAAAAAGGTGGGCAATAGACAGACTGAAAATAAAGTATGTAAACGAAAGATTCAAGAAGATTATAAAGGAAGGACTAATCAAAACCCCTAAACAAACTTCAATTGCAGACACATGGGCACTTTTGAAGAATGAAATAACAAAATCCACAGAAGAAAACATTGGTAGGAAGGAAAGAATAGGTAGAAAACCGTGGATCACTCAGGATATACTAGAATTGATGGATGAAAGGCGGAAACACAAGAATCTAAGAGATGAAAAGGGGAAAGCAGAATACAGACGTCTGAGAAATGAGGTTAACAAGAAGTGCAAGGAAGCGAAAGAAGAATGGTTGAAAGAGAAATGTGCAGGTATAGAAAATTGTCTGTAATTAGGAAGAGTAGACACAGCTTATCGAAGGATTAAGAATACTTTTGGGGAAAAGAAGACTAAGTGCTGTAATATTATGGACACAAATGGAAAGCCTCTAACAGATAGGGAAGAAAAGGTTGAGAGATGGAAAGCTTACTTAGAGTGCTTGTATAAGGGAAAGGAGATCGAGAATCATATAATGGAAAGGGAGGAGGAAATTGATGAGGATGCAAAAGGAGATTTAATATTGAGATCAGAATTTGACAGAGCATTAGAGGACTTAGGCAGGAACAAAGCACCAGGCATAGATGATATACCGATTGAGTTGCTACGCTGCATAGGAGATGAAGGTCTGATCAGGTTACTTCACTTGGTGTGTAGGATTTATGAGACAGGTGAGGTACCCCCTGATTTCAAGAAGAATGTTATCATCCCTATACCAAAGAAAGTGGGTGCTGACAGATGTGAAGATTACCGTACAATCAGCTTGATTACTCATGCTTCAAAGATCCTGTCTAGAATAATTTACAAGAGGATTGAAAGCCAGATAGAAACGGAGTTGGGTGAAGACCAGTTTGGTTTCAGGAGAAATGTAGGAACAAGGGAAGCTGTACTAAGTCTTAGGCTGATTTTGGAAGGTAGAATAAGGAAAGATAAGAGAACGTTCATGGCATTTGTAGACTTAGAAAAGGCTTTTGATAACGTTGATTGGACTAAATTGTTTGACATTTTGAAATCTATTGGAATAAAGTACAGGGATAGGAGGGTGATATACAATCTATACAGAATCCAGACAGCAGTCATTCGAGCTGAAGGACATGAGAGAGAAGCTGGTATTCAGAAAGGTGTAAGGCAAGGCTGCAACTTATCACCCATACTTTTCAATCTTTATATTGAACAAGCAATGAAGGAAATTGGAGAAAAATTTAAAGTGGGAGTGAAGATTCAAGGAGAAATAATTTCTACTCTGAGATTTGCTGATGACATCGTCATCTTGGCCGACAAGCCTGAGGATTTGAATGAGTTTTTGAATGGTATGGATTCCGTCTTACGGAAGGAATTCATGATGAAAATTAATAAATGTAAAACAAAAATACTGGAATGCAGCCGAAATAAATCAGAAACCTCTATGGAGATCAAATTGGCCGGTGAAAAGCTGAAGGAAGTAGGAGACTTCTGTTACTTAGGAAGCAGAATAACCAGTGATGGACGAAGCAAAGAGGATATAAAAAGTAGGTTGGCTCAGGCAAGGAAAGCCTTTCTACAAAAAAGGAATCTGTTGACATCGAATATAGATTTAGGTATTAGGAAGTCATTTTTGAAAGGCTTTGTCTGGAGCGTGGCGCTCTGTGGAAGTGAAACTTGGACTATTGGTGCAGCAGAAAAGAGGAGAATTGAAGCATTTGAAATGTGGTGTTACAGGAGAATGATGAAGATCAGATGGGTAGATAGGGTTACAAACGAAGAGGTATTAAGGCGAGTGGGAGAGGAGAGATGTTTCTGGCGACTGCTAATGAAGAGAAGAGATAGGTTGGTAGGACACATACTAAGACACCCAGGAATAGCAAGCTTAGTTATGGAACGAAGGGTCGAGGATAAGAACTGTAGGGGTAGACCAAGGTTAGAATATGTTAAACAGATTGCCTCGGATGTAGGGTGTGGTAGCTATGTAGAAATGAAACGATTAGCTCAGGACAGGGAGGCATGGAGAGCTGCATCAAACCAGTCAAAAGACTGAAGACTCAAACAACACAAGAGAGATATGATTAATGTTTCCCGAAAAACCCACTTTTTCCCACCCCTTTGGTCAATGGTTGGTGCTATAAAAAAACTCTTCAAACATAAATTTTTGGGCTTTATCCGGCACATAGTATGAACGTTGAACGGATTCGATATGTCAAATATTAAGAGAGTTATAGCAATATTTCACTTTTTGGAGAAAAAAGCCCCCCATTTTCACCCCCTTCGACCGATTTAGCCCAGTAACGAACTCGCCCGAGATTTTATAGGTATACATATTCGGTAAAAATTTCAAAGTGATTGGTGCAAAATTACGGCAGTTATCGTGTCCACAAGAAACTGATATACATACATAAATTATATATTAACTTTTGAACTGACGGTGGTTTTGGGGTCTGGGTGATGTGAAACGCGAATATATGTCGAAATTTTCCGGAAGTCGAAACATGGGACCCATTGCAATAGTTTGCTTTCTAATGAAATCTACCTAATATGCGGATGTTTGACATTTTGGTTTTCTGGTTTAAACTTTCCTTTTTATTAGAAATTATATTGGTATTGACAAATAAAGTTCAAATACTCTAGAAAAATTAGTTTCATATAAAATACCTTAGTAGAGAGTGAAATTGGCAATTTGGTGGTAGGCCCTAAATAATCTCGTCATTAGGATTATCCAGTTGTCATAGCTCCCACTGACTAGTTACAGTGATCATCCTCTCTACCTTCGTGTCTCATGTTTGTAGTGAATGAATGGGATAGTTAGTGTCCACTAGGCTTCGCTCCAGTTAAAGGGATTTGGGTTGACCATTCAGACCAAGTTGAGTCGAATTAATGCCTCCCGAAAATAATGTTGCAAAATTAGTTCTTGCATTTGTCTATTGGCACAGGCTAGAGTAAAATATTGCTTTCCACCGATGTGTAAACCTCATTGATGGCTGTGATTATATGGAAGTTTTGGGTATGAGTGCTTTTGAGAAATGACCTCAGGGCACAACTAGTGTATGTGTGTACACGATGGAAGGTTCTACTCATAGGGTCAGTGCTGTTGTTCTGACTCAGTGAGGAAAACAATGACAAACTTCTCACTCCTCATCTTGCCTAGTACGCCTCATTATAGTAGTGCTGCTTTGAGGTTTTGTGGGTATTTATCGACCTAACCTATACTTACTTACTTACTTACTTACTTACTCCTTGGCGCTATAACCCTTGTAGGGCCTTGGCCTCCAGGACAATCTCCACCCTTTCTTCCCAGTTGACTGCTTTGTTTCTCCATCATCTGACTCCCATTTTTTCTCAGATCTTTCTCCACGTTGTCCAGCCATCTGACCCTAGGTCTTCCCCTCACACGCCGTCCTCCTGGCTTCCCATTGAAGACCTAATTTAACACCAACCTAACCTATGCCAGTACTTTTTAGGATCCAACCAGCCTCTAAGCTGACTACTTAACATACAGAATCCTTCTGGTAAAATATGGTAAAATATTAAATTTGGAGGATGTTAATAAGTCTTTGAAGTTGGCAGTCTCTGGATTAATGCTGCATGTTGAGAAAGATGGCGGGCATAAGCAGGATTCCATTACCAAGCACCTCCATAAACCTTCTAAATAACGGAAGATGACGGATGGTAAACATAGAGAAGGGGAAGAATATGAACAACAAAATACTGAGGAACTTTGAGGAGGAATTACAACACGAAACACATTTAGAGTATTTGGGAAGAAGTCCCCACATGGAATAAGTGTGTTTCCTCCTTCGACTCACTGACATGATGTGATATGACAAACGATCCCTTCATTGCTAGTTTGCACAGGTTGTACAGTTGAGTAAAACGCACGCTGATATAGGATTATCCAGAAATCAGATAAGTGTTACTTATACACATTTTCAATTCAGTTATGTGTTTACATGATTTATTACCTAACAATATTATAAAAGCTCGTCAGTTAAATATAAACTTGGTAGTGAAATGGAGATTAACAAAATAGTTATGATGGTAATAAGATATCAAAAGCTTGACTCGGCAGAAGATAAGGAATCATGTCGTATGCATATTTTAGCACATAAACAGTCCTAACAACTAAAAACGCAGCATTTGTAGAAGTGTTATAGACTAATGGATTAAAATTAATTAAAACAAGATGTTCAGTAAAGAACATATAGCCTACTTTCTCCTAAATGTATGAGTATAGTTTAACTCGTTGTTATTATCAAAGAGTATAATAGAACTATTCTTTGTTGAAGACCTTAGAAACGATTTACCTCTACCAAACGCCACAACCTAGATAAAAACTGCTACCATCATTGAAGAAAGAAAGATAAGAAGTATATCAAGAATGTTATGGATCTGGAGACATAATCGACCGGACTGGCTGCGTGGCTCAGCGGTAACGTTCTCGCTTGCTGGGCCCTAGGTTGCAGGTTCGTATCCTGGTGCAGTCAGCTGGCATTTGAGGGTGCACAAATGCGAGGGAGCCGTGTCAGTACATTTACTGGCACGTTAAAGATCCCCTTCGGGCCAAAATTCCGGCACCCCGGTGTCTCTAAAAGCAGCAGTAGTTAAAAGGGATGTAAAACCAATAACATTATTATTATTATTATTATTATTATTATTATTACATATACGACCTGCCGTGGGCAACATCCAACTTTGAGTTGAGGCATGTCTTTACACGTCTGGTTGTGCATGGCTTTCACAACCCTAATTGAATTAACAAATCTTTCCATGACCCTACAGAGACGTGTATATACAAACTATGTGGATATTTTCGATTGCTATTTGCCTGAAATAAAAGTAGTAATTAATATCCTGAACTAACACCAACGGCTTCAATTCAGTTACTATGTGAAATCGTTTTGTTCTTTACTTCAAATAACATTTTCAAGTAACGCAAAATAGGCTGTTACAAACCCTTTAAAATAAAAAGTAAAAATGTATCGTAGTATCATCTTGTCATTCTTCAAATTCGATGCGCATAGAATGCCAATGGTATAGTAATCAATGGAGCCCCACGTAGACTAGTCGTGACATCTAGTGGTGAAATATCGAACAATATAATCCTAACAGAGCGAGTGCATTCTAGCGGCTAGAAGAAGAAACTTTTCAATAAAATCTGGAAGTTAATAAGTACCATTTTGGCAGCTAGATGTCTCGAGTAAATCTGCTGGCGAATTATGTTTTAATTAAATATATATTTTACACCATAATATGCACAATATAACGCTTAATTTTAAAACATCTGAGTCATTACAAAACAATAAACATATAACATTTCAAGCAAAAAACCTAGCTCTGATCGGGTTTGAACCATAGGAATTTGAGCGATAGGCTAACGCTCTACTACTGAGCTAATTGTGTCAACGAATAGATTTCTATATAATATGACTTACATAGAACTTGTTAGCAAATAATGATTTATACTAAACGATTTCATCACTGGAGTATATTATTTATATATAAAGCATTTCATACAAAGTTTTTTTATTTTATATCAGTACGCTATATTGCAGGCAATACTCAAATTAGTGAAATATAAGTCAGGCACAAGATATCCGCTGCCATCTTGTCTTATTACTGAATCAGCTCAGCTTTTTAAAATCACGTCTGCACTATAGTATTACAAAATAAACTTTTAATTTCGAACGTGCCTCTTCCTTTAGAACAGTTAAAACGATTCTCGGCTCGGTAATCGGAACTGGTGGGTCCCATGATATGGATTATAAAGTTTGCATAATTCGCACGGCCGCCATCCTGAAATGGTACGGCGGACGACCTTGTAGTTTGGTCGCAAGACGCATCCTATACGAAGGTATGCTGTTACCAAATTTGGTAGAGATCGGATGATTTGGTTAGTCGTTATTTGATTTTACGTTTTGAACGTTTGAGTGGCCGCCATTCAGTTTTAGTAAAGATGGCGGCGATATAAAACATGACACTGAGGTGTCCTTTGCTAGTGCTACCTTTGTACCAAATTTCGTTCAATTCGCATTCACCGTGTTCGAATTGATAGGGGGGGACAGACATTCAGAGTACACACACTCATACACACACAGACACACACACACACACACACACACAGACTAACACACACACACACACAGACTCACACACACACATACACACACACAGACAGACACACTTTTTTCGCCCTGTGTTGATCTCATAAGTCTACTTTCATTTTTTGCAAAAATCGCAGTAGGCTAAAAATGATTTGACACGTTACGTTAGTTTAATTAGAAGCTCATATTAACTTAATAATTGTAAATTTTGTTGTACCGGATCTGATGATGTTTATTTGAAGAACGAAATATGCCACCCAATTAAACCCCTCCCCATAATTTGTTCGAGAAGTATGTCAGTAAGTATATTATTTATACTCTCTCTTGTAATGTACCCTAAAAGTATTATGCAACGCTATTCTGGGGAGGTATTCAAATATTGACAGTACGTAGCGTCAGCGTGTACTTTTAATATCGTAAGGATTTATAGCCTATTTTCAATTTTGAAAAAATAGGCTTATGAGATCACCTTTTGTCCGTGTGTGTGCGTGTGTGCGTGTGTGTGTGTGTGTGTGTGTGTGTGTGAGGTGTGTGTGTGTTTGTCCCTAATAAATTTTGAACGGCTGGAGCGATTTCAATAAAACTCGCTAAGCTTATAGTACTATTCCGGGCGACCCCGATCGTGCCCTTCAAATTTTGTTACGTCTCACCAATCCAACATGGCGGCTGTGCGAAATATTTCACCAGCATTCAATATCTCCGGAACTATTTCCGATATCACCCTGGAATTATTTACGGTGATAAAGGGAACGACTAGAAGTTCACCTATGTGACATTTGAAAAACTGCTAACTACAAAACCAACATGGCGGTCACGCGAATTTGCGACATTTAAATAGACGTTTCTCGCGATTTAACCAACCAAACGCAATAAAACTTGGTACAGTATATGTTTATACTCATTGTAATGCACCGACATCTAACTTCGTTCAATTGTTTACATCACCACAATATGGCGGATGTGCGAAATATTTCAGCGGCATTCTATATCTCTGAAACTATCAGCGGTATCACCCTGAAATTTTGTACTGTGATAAAGGGCACTATTGAAAGTTCATCTATAATACATTCAAAAACCGGTTAATTACAAAACGAACATGGCGGCCAAGCGAATTTGAAAATTTTAAATAGACCTTTCTCGCGATTTAATATTCCAAACGCAATGAAATCTGGTACAGGAAATGTTTACACACATTGTAATGCACTGGTATCTAATTTAGTTCACTTGTTTACATAACCTCAAGATGGCGGCTGTGCGATTTTTAAATTAAGTTTTTATATCTTGTGTCTTAATCATGCGATCGAAGTGAAAGCTTGAATAATGAACCTGCGCAATAATTTTCCTTTAATGGTACAAGACTCTATGGCCTATACATTTAACAATCTAACAACGCGACCATCCAAAATATTTAGACGGCTCTGAATATCTACGAATCTATAATAGCATTCAAACCTATTTTCAATTTTGAAAAAATAGGCTTATGAGATCACCTTTTGTCCGTGAGTGTGTGCGTGTGTGTGTGTGTGTCCCCCCCCCCCCCCCTAATAAATTCTAAACAACTGGAGCGATTTCAATGAAACTCGGTAAGTTCATAGCACTATTCCGGGTGACCCCGACCGTGCCCTTCAAATTTTGTTACGTCTCATCAATCCAACATGGCGGCTGTGCGAAATATTTCACCAGCATTCAATATCTCCGAAACTATTCCCGATATCACCCTGGAATATTTTACGGTGATAAAGGGAGCTACTAGAAGTTCACCTATGTGACTTTTGAAAAACTGGTAACTACAAAACCAACATGGCGGGCAAGCGAATTTGCGATTTTAATAGACGTTTCTCGCGATTTAACCAACCAAACGCAATGAAACTTGGTACAGTATATGTTTATACACATTGTAAAGCACCGACATCTAACTTCGATCAATTGTTTACATAACCACAAGATGGCGGATGTGCGAAATATTTCACCGGCATTATATATCTCTGAAACTATTAGCGGTATCACCCTGAAATTTTGTACGGAGATAAAGGGCACTACTGGAAGTTCATCTATAAGTCTTTCAAAAACCGGTTAACTACAAAACGAACATGGCGGCCAAGCGAATTGGCTAATTTTAAATAGACCTTTCTCGCGATTTAATGTTCCAAACGCAATGAAATCTGGTACAGGAAATGTCTAAACACATTGTAATGCACTGGTATCTAATTTAGTTCAATTGTTTTCATAACCTCAAGATGGCGGCTGAGCGAATTTTAAAATTAAGTTTTTTATTTCTAGTGTCGTAAACATGCGATCGAAGTGAAAGTATGAATAATGAACCTACGCAATAATTTTCCTTTAATGGTAGGGGAAGGGTGGGCATAGTGGCCACGCTAACGGAAAATCATTGTTTTCAATAAGTTAAAATTGTTAAAAACAAATAAAAATTGGCCATACTCTAGTTTATTTAGTTATGTATCTTTAAACAAATCATTTTAACTATATCTTAGTTACTTTTTGAAGAAAAAACAGTTATTTCAAACCTCTACCAAATGGCCAATTTGCCCTATGGGGTAGGGCAAAATGGCCACTAGATGGCCCTTATACCCGTTGTTACAAATAACACTGTAAATGCATTTAACAAAAATTTATGAGCATATGTTTTACAAATTAAAGTATTGTTATAAATCTCCTCACATGTTTTAGTGTCCCTATCATTTTATAAAACTAATTTCCAATCTTTTATTGAGTACAATAAAAAATACAAAAGTTGAAATGCTTCAAAACTTTTTATGGATATTGTGTTTAGCCTATTTTTATTTAATTGCACATTTCACATATGAATTCATTGTCTTCCTCATCACACCCAGCACAATCCTCGTGTACCCATATCAGGCAAATAGAGCATCTGATCAACCCTTCATTGCTTTTGGACTTTTGGACTTTGGACTGGCAGTAAAGGTAATTTGTATCACTCTCGTCACTATCGGAGTTACTATCTACTTTAGTGAACAAAGCACGTTTTGCCACTTTTGATATCCTTTTCTCCTGAATACATTTATTCTTCATCACCTCTTTATCACCTCAACCCAGAGGGGCTCGATCCTGGAACCGTCAGCATGTCATGATTCCGAAGGCCGGCGCTTAGCCGATTGAGCTACCACCCTCCTCATTCAAGGAGATGTTTAAAACGTTCAATAAGTATCCCATTTAAAAAGCACAAACTTTGTTTAGTCCAGGTTTCATATAAATATTTTACTTAAAAATATAATATGTAGTGTCGGGCAAAGTGGTCATGGCCGAGGCCACTTTGCCCTTTTTTACGCCATTATGTAAATGTGACTCTGCAGGCCCAACCAGGTACACCAGGTCTTACTTTCAAAGATGAATTTGAAGTTTAAATCACACTTGTTTCAGGTATGGCAGTCATCAATACATCCTAGAATCATATATCTAGTTATAATAGTTAATGCAGTACACTTACGTTACATCAGCAACTTGAAAAACAACAAAATTGATGACAATTTCTAAACGTGTAATCTGATCAGCTTCAAGGCTCAACACAACACTAATGGCAATCTAGTGGAGTAGTTGAGGCGCTTGCAGCCAGGTAGCAGCACTGTACGGTAGAAAAATAGCCCGTGGCAACTATGCCCGCCGTGGCCACTATGCCCACCCTTCCCCTACATGACTCTATGGCCTATACATTTAACAATCCAACATGGCGACCATCCGAAATATTTAGACGGCTCTGAATATCTACGAACCTATTATAGCAATCAAACTGAATTTTTAATGTTCATAGGGTCTATGAACTAAGTTCACCTATAGGACTTTCAATAACCTGGTGATCACAAATCCAACATGGCGGCGACGCGAAGTATAAATATTCACATGGACGTTTCTCGCAATTTAACCATCCAAGTGCAGTGAAACTTGGTACAGTAAATCCTTATATGAATGTTAATCCACTGGCATCTGATTTATTTCAATTGTTTCCATATTCACAAGATGGCAGCTGTGCGAAATTTTAAAATCTCCTTGTTACTTCTTGTGTCCTAATCATGCGATTGAAGTTTGAATGCTACACGTACACAATAATCTTCATGTAACAGTACATAATTCTAGGTCCTACATAAATAATATCCAACATGGCGACCATCCGAAATATTTAGTCGGTTCTCAATATCTACGAATCTATTACAGCAAACAAACTGAAATTTTGTATGTTGATAGTGGCAGTTAACATAAGTAGGATATATGAAAATAGGCTGTATAGTTCTTCACGGAACTACTTGTTTATGTTCATAGGGGCTATGAACTTAAGTTCACCTATAGGGCTTTAAATAACCTGGTGATCACAAATCCAACATGGCGGCGATGCGAAGTATAAATATTCACATGGACGTTTCTCGCAATTTAACCATCCGAGTGCAGTGAAACTTGGTACAGTAAATCCTTATACGAATGTTAATCCACTGGCATCTAATTTGTTTCAATTGTTTCCATAACCACAAGATGGCAGCTGTGCGAAATTTTAAAATCTCGTTTTTACTTCTTGTGTCCAAATCATGCGATTGATGTTTGAATGCTACACGTACACAATAATCTCATGTAACAGTACATAACTCTAGGACCTACATATATAAAATCCAACATGGTGACCATCCGAAATATTTAGTCGGTTCTCAATATCTACGAATCTATTACAGCAATCAAACTGAAATTATGTTTGTTGATAGAGGTAATTAACATAAGTAGGATATATGAAAATAGGCTGTATAGTTTTTCACGGAACTACTTGTTTAAATAGTGAGACACCACGAGTTGACCAAGCATCTGAACTGTATTGCCTCACTAATCTTGGCGTTCAAATGTCAATCAGCTAGAGGGCAGCTGTCAATCATCTGGTCATTGTGGTTTAACCGAAACACGGCTGTAGTCAGCACCGCGAATACCTCTGGTCGACATAGTCGTCATACGTCTAGTCCAGATACCCAATCTTGTATGGGGTGTCTTCATCTTCATGTAGTATGAAGGCGCTGACGTCGTGGTCGTCGAACTTTACAGCAGATGAGCTCTGAGTAACAATAATAACGATTTTCCCTACTCAGTAACATACAGAATACAGACGTCTGAGAAATGAGGTTAACAAGAAGTGCAAGGAAGCGAAAGAAGAATGGTTGAAAGAGAAATGTGCAGGTATAGAAAATTGTCTGAAATTAGGTAAAGTAGACACAGCTTATCGAAGGATTAAGAATACTTTTGGGGAAAAGAAGACTAAGTGCTGTAATATTAAGGACACAAATGGAAAGCCTCTAACAGATAGGGAAGAAAAGGTTGAGAGATGGAAAGCTTACATAGAGAGTTTGTATAAGGGAAAGGAGATTGAGAATCATGTAATGGAAAGGGAGGAGGAAATTGATGAGGATGCGAAAGGTGATTTGATATTGACATCAGAATTTGATAGAGCTTTGGAAGACTTAAGCAGGAACAAAGCACCAGGCATAGATGATATACCGATTGAGTTGCTACGCTGCATAGGAGATGAAGGTCTGATCAGGTTATTTCACTTGGTGTGTAGGATTTATGAGAGAGGTGAGGTACCCCCTAATTTCAAGAAGAATGTGATCATCCCTATACCAAAGAAAGTGGGAGCTGTCAGATGTGAAGATTACCGTACAATCAGCTTGATTACTCATGCTTCAAAGATCCTGTCTAGGATAATTTACAAGAGGATTGAAAGCCAGATAGAAACGGAGTTGGGTGAAGACCAGTTTGGTTTCAGGAGAAATGTAGGAACAAGGGAAGCTGTACTAAGTCTTAGGCTGATTTTGGAAGGTAGAATAAGGAAAGATAAGAGAACGTTCATGGCATTTGTAGACTTAGAAAAGGCTTTTGATAACGTTGATTGGACTAAATTGTTTGACATTTTGAAATCGATTGGAATAAAGTACAGAGATAGGAGGGTGATATACAATCTATACAGAAACCAGACAGCAGTCATTCGAGTTGAAGGACATGAGAGAGAATCTGGTATTCAGAAAGGTGTAAGGCAAGGCTGCAACTTATCACCCATACTTTTCAATCTTTACATTGAACAAGCAATGAAGGAAATTAGAGAAAAATTTAAAGTGGGAGTGAAGATTCAAGGAGAAATAATTTCAACTCTGAGATTTGCTGATGACATCGTCATCTTGGCCGACAAGCCTGAGGATTTGAATGAGTTTTTGAATGGTATGGACTCCGTCTTACAGAAAGAATTCATGATGAAAATTAATAAATGTAAAACAAAAATACTGGAATGCAGCCGAAATAAATCAGAAACCTCTATGGAGATCAAATTGACAGGTGAAAAGCTGAAGGAAGTAGAAGACTTCTGTTACTTAGGAAGTAGAATAACCAGTGATGGACGAAGCAAAGAGGATATAAAAAGTAGGTTGGCTCAGGCAAAGAAAGCTTTTCTACAAAAAAGGAATCTGCTGACATCGAATATAGATTTAGGTATTAGGAAGTCATTTTTGAAAGCCTTTGTCTGGAGCGTGGCGCTCTATGGAAGTGAAACTTGGACTATTGGTGCAGCAGAAAAGAGGAGAATAGAAGCATTTGAAATGTGGTGTTACAGGAGAATGATGAAGATCAGATGGGTAGATAGGGTTACAAACATAGAGGTATTAAGACGAGTGGGAGAGGAGAGATGTTTCTGGCGACTGCTAATGAAGAGAAGAGATAGGTTGGTAGGAGACATACTAAGACACCCAGGAATAGCAAGCTTAGTTATGGAAGGAAGGGTCGAGGACAAGAACTGTAGGGGTAGACCAAGGTTAGAATATGTTAAACAGATTGCCTCAGATGTAGGGTGTGGTAGTTATGTAGAGATGAAACGATTAGCTCAGGACAGGGAGGCATGGAGAGCTGCATCAAACCAGTCAAAAGACTGAAGACTCAAACAACAGTAACATTCTAAATTTGTAAAAGTGTATACCAAGTTCTTTATCTAATTTTTAGTTGACTTGATAATTTTAGCCTATTTTCATTTACGAAAAAATTGACTTATTAATGATATTTATTGCAACCAATGGTCAAATACAATAATAATTAAAGTTGCACACAATGAAGTCATGTACAGAATTTTAAAATCTTGTTTTAATTTCTTGTGGTGAGGTTTGAAGCCATTTTTCAGTGTTGCCTAAGTAAACAAAAGTTTGGTGCTTTTCAGTCGGTCAACACGAATGTACCCAAATAGAGCTGGGTTATGCCCTAATCCTGAAATAAATTACATGAGATAAATTAATTAATTTAATTTATATGACCGAGCCTCCGTGGCTTAGGCGGCAGCACGCCGGCCTCTCACCGCTGGGTCCGTGGTTCAAATCCTGGTCATTCCATGTGAGAACTGTGCTGGACAAAACGGAGGCAGACAGGTTTTTCTCCGGGTACTCCGGTTTTCCCTGTCAAAATTTCATTCCAGCAACACTCTCCACTATCATTTCATTTCATATGTCATTCATTTAATCATTACCCCAGAGGAGTGCGTCAGGCCTCGGCAGCCGGCACAGTTCATATCCTCGCCGCTAGATGGGGGCTTCATTCATTCCATTCCTGACCCGGTCGGAGACTGGAAGCAGGCTGTGGATTTTCATTTCAATTTATATGACCGACTGAAAAGCACCAAACTTTTGTTAATTTCTTCTGTCGTAATCATGCGATGGAAGTTTGAATAATACACCTACGCAATAATCTTCATGTAATAGTACATAACTCTCTGGCTTACATATATAAACAATCCAACAATTGACACTAATCCGCCGGCCCCGTGGTGTTGGGGTAGCGCACCTGCCTCTCACCCGGAGGCCCCGGGTCCGACCCTCGGCTCCGTCAGGGATTTTAAAACTGACGTGATGGTTGGAACGGGGTGCACTCAGCCTCGTGAGGACATTGAGCAGCTGTCTGACAGTGAGACAGCGCCCCGATCACGAAAACCAAGATTAACGGCCGAGGGGACCCGACGCGCTGATCACGCGTCACCCCAATATCTGCAGGCCAAATGGCTGGGCAGCGGTCGCTTGTTCGGCCTTAGCCCGTCATGGGCTGTATAGTGCCAGGGGTTGTTTTTTTATTTATTTTTATTGATAGTAATCCGAAATATTAGACGGTTCTCAATATCTACCGATCTATTACAGCAATTTCGTATGTTGGTAGAGGCAATTAACACAAGTAGGATATATGGAAATAAGCTATTTAGTTCTTCACGGAACCACTTGTTTTTCTATGATTTTACATTTATTATAATATACTCAAATCAATTTATGATGGAACCCAGAATTGAATCGAGGGCCTTCTAAATTGGAGGCAGGCAGGCACATTATTCCCACACAACACACAAGACTTTCATCGCAAATTCAATATTGCAATGTATTACGCTATGTACAGAATTACATCTGTAATCTTGCACGAGGTTATTAAAGAAATCAGACCGAGTTTGATATCGCGAGGAACTGAATTTCGCTGCTACAGGTTGATATACGAATTGCCATGGAAACGATGGAAATGATCACCCTAGAGACTCATAACTCTTGGACATATGGGGCTCTTTCTGATTATAAACATAGCGTATATCACCACACTGTACCCAGGTCCTGTCTCTTATATTTCCCGTTATCATCCTGGTCAGCTTTTGCGTTTATCCGACTCTAACCTTGGGTGTCACTCCCCGATACTCACATCTCTTGAATTCAATTTCATTACTTTCTCATTTTGTAAGATGTTTGAATTCTTTTCCATTTTCCTTGTTGTTTAGGTTAAATTTTTGTATATCGGAGCAGATGATGATGTACACACCATTAACTCTTTACAACCTAACCCACTCAATCATTTGAGTTCGGTTTATTAAATTAACTAAATTAACGCACACAACCGATCGTAAAAATCTCTTTAGGGAGTATTTTGTTTTACGAAAATTTTAATCGTCACATTTTTAACCTACTTTTCACATTTTGCAAAAATGAGGAAAGAGTAGACTTAAGAGACCGGGCAAATGTGTGTCTGTCTGTCCTTCTGTCTGTCTGTCTGTCTGTCTGTCCTTCTGTCTGTCTGGCTGTGTGTTCCCCCCCCCCTATCAACTCCTAAACGGCTGGAGCAATCGAAACAAAATTTGGTAGGATTAAAGATCTATACCTGAATATCTCACGGCCATATTTGAAAATGATGTCAGTGCTACCAACTGCAAAAAAATCGCAATTGAAATTTGAGCTCCATGATTTGGAAGGTATGAATGTGAGCTATTTCAAAATTGGCACACGTATAGATAATAATATTGCAGTTTAATTTCCAGGAGTCCATACATGGCAGTGTTGCCAAAATGATTATAAGCCTGCTGATAGGTCCAATTTTTAAATGCATATAACTTCTACACTATCAATTGGAATTCAACCTAATTTCGTATGTTGTATGTGTATATAGCCAGATATGACTGAGCGTATTCTTACGACCCACCAGGGCTGCCAACTGTTAATAAATGCTCCTAATTTATTTCATCCAAATACAAATATATCAGAAAGTATGCAAGCCAACAGCTTTAAACTATGCACACGTATAGTACCTGACATTCTACATTAATTTGGAGTAACTTATATACGTCAGTGCTACCAACATGATTCTAAGCCTGCTGACAGGTCCAACTTTAAATACATGCAACTTCCATACTATAATTTGGATTTGAACCAAATTTCGTATGTGCTATGTGTACCTTAACAGATATGACTATGCGTATTCTTAAGAGCAACCAGGGCTGCCAACTATTAATATGTACTGTCACTATTTTTGTTACCCTAATATCAATATATCAGAAAGTATGCAAGCCAATAGCTCTAAACTTTGCACACGTATATTACCTGGCATTCTAGATGAATTTGGAGTAACTAATATACGTCAGTGCTGCCAACATGATTCTAAGCCTGGTGATAGGTCCAATTTTAAAATGCATGTAACTTCTATACTAACTAATGGATTTCATTCAAAATTGGCACAACAATAGATCATATTATTTCAGATTATTTCTGACCAATACATGCATGACATTGTTGCCAACATGATTTTACGCGCGCTGTTAGATCCAATGTTTAACTGCATGTAACGTCCATGCTATTCATTGGACTTAAACCAAATTTTGTATTCTGTACCTTAAGAGATGGAACTAAGAATATATTCAGTCATCAGGGCTGCCAACTGTGGTGCCCTATTAAGCTACATTATGCCAGGTATACAGTATTTCGTACTAATTAGAAATTTCGATATTAGCAACTTAATTTCGTCATTATTCTAGATAGGTTCATATACTGTAGAATAATCATTGGCATGAAAAGTAGGCTCTTTAGTTCGTCACGGAACTTCTTGTTTCTTCTTTTATCTGTAAACAAGGAGCAAATTAATGAGCGGTAACGTAAAATAACTTGAAATATTTTCAAAAACATTCACAGGATGGAAGGGGAAAACCAACAATAATCACCAGCTTTCACGAGGTTTAGACCAACCTGATTCAATCCCTACGTGTAATTCTGCCCCTTGTCCATTCCATTTCTACTAAGCCGGGGATGAGTGGAGATTTGCTTCTACGTGGCATTGCTTTTTATGAATGGATGCTAACCTCATCACAGAATTCCGTAATACTCTTTACTTATGTATGTTTCTGTCATCTGAGCACTCTACAAAGAATTAATAATAGGTTCCTAATTCAATATTAGAAATATCAAGGTCTTGTCTTAATTAAGAACTCATTAACCAATCATGACAGGTTACCAATTGCATTCTTCAACAATATATTCCTCGTAATTATTTATGCATAATCTATTATTTCATTCCTCTGGTAATGCGTTGTCACAAATATTCTTAATTTATTTACAATCAATCAATCATTTAATAATTCAATTGATTATATCAATGTGTAGAAAGTCATTTGCACATGTTAATTTTCCAAAAAATATCACTAAAATTTGTGTGATAAGAATATAAATCTATTCCTGCTAATAATGATTTAATATGCTCAACGAATTACAAATTATATAATCTGGTCATTAAATTGGTATATGCAGCATAGGTATGATCATCTCTTAAAATAAAAGTTGCTTCATGTACCGTAATATTTCAATTGTTATTATCCATATTGGTCTCTATTGAATTGAAATCCACTTAATAATTTATAAACTGTTCCGTCTTTCCAATACTAGTTGTATTCAAGATGTTAACACTGGTACATGTTTCGGACACTTATGTGTCCTTCTTCAGCCAGAAATACATATTAAAATACTTATCTTGAATACAACTAGTATTGGAAAGACGGAACAGTTTATAAATTATTAAGCCGTAATATTTCTGTCTTCTCGTGATGATTAAGTCCTCCTGTAGAATCAGTAATCTCCCTGGCTTCTGCATTGGCGCCTGTTTCATAGATTGTCAGCCCAAAATCAAATAATATTGCCATCATCCATGACGTCGTTTGAAGTATATCGATATTCATTTCACTACGGTCTACCCCTCTTCATATTGAGCAAGTATTCTTGATGGCGATATTATTTGCACCCATAATTAAGTATCTTCCTCACCTCGTAAAATGTTTCAGCGCGTATGCAATGAATGAACAATGTGTCGATAACATTTCAGTCGGCTGACATGTATTAAGGCCCAATTATATTGAGTGTGAAATACAATATTGTTTATGAAAAAAATGTTATTATTTGCACAGATTACAACAGATTATAAGAGGATAGGGGATAAAATAATCTCCTTTAACCCTGTTTTTTTGAAGACTGTTAAGTTAGTTATTGTTGTATTAAGGGGCGGATCTAACTGGAAAGTTATTTGTTTGTTTGTTAATTTGGCACACTGCAAAAATGGCTTGAGAGCTTTCTACATGAAATGAATGAAGGTGAATGAAATCAGGCAAAGAGCTTATAACATGTGGCATTCACCTACTATCAGGTACCGTTCCGAGATTTGCTTGGAGTGAAAATGAATAATGAATAATGAATAATGAAATTTGCTAAAAGGCCCTAGTGCCACTACACCGTCAGTGCAACTCCACACTGGCCCTAGTAGGCCCCGAATGCATTGAAAACCGATATTTACTCGTAAGGTACTTGATCCAAATAAGGCCCGGTTCCAAATAAGGCCCAACTGTGATTTTATTAGCAAAATATTCCAAATTCTACAAGATTCTTAGTGTTCCTGATAGCTACTAGCCTTTATTTTTTAGACCAGAATTACAAACTTTAATGTTGAAGCAAACGATTCCGCGATGTCTGCTTCAGTCTAGTAGTAAACGGCGCGTCCGAAGCTCTTTTTGTTACTATTTCTAGGTATTTTAATAAACCTTCTTTCTTCATACATAAACCTGGTGTAGGCCTATATAGTAAAATGGATACACTGGTATGTTACCCACTTGTTTTCCAAGCATGTAAGGACATGAAGGAGACCATCGCAAATGGTCTCTAAAGGGATCATCCCCTTCTTCTCAGTGTGAAAGTTCAATACGACAAAACACACAGCGCACCACATCTTCTCGGTTCAAGTGAAAAAAAACGGCTTTTGCAAGTTTATGTGTCGACAAAAAGCCTACAGGCCAGGATTCAAATGTTAACCAACGATCATATTCTGATTTTAAATTTAACCCACGTGGTAAACCAATTTGCTCACTTGTTATAATTGGTACTAACGCCATGTGTTATAATAAAACTTTTTTATTGCAAGTTATTAACGTTGCACAAGAGCACAGGGTACTTTAAAGCATAATGTGTGCTTGTTCAATGTCTGTTCACTACGTTAATGGTGCATGACCACACCTAAAAACAAACAAAATAACCCATCACTCAATCAATCAATCAATCAATACTTGTAATTAAACTTTAACGTTGATTGACATTAATATATCAAAACACCATTAAAAATAAACTGTATGTTGGCACTAACAGTAACCCATGCACTTATTTTCTTTTTATAAAGCTTTAGTCATTTACATCCCCCTTTAACCAATATACAGTATAAACAAAAATGAATGTCATGTCATGTCAGTTTGTACAGATTATCTTGTTCAAACCTGTGGATATTTGTTAAGTCCAGAGGGACTCACCAATAAATTAATTATTTTTGTTTTTGTTTTTAGAAAGTCCAATATGGCCTAGTACTGTTTCCAGTCAACAACCAATATAGTCTTGTACCGTTTGTCAATACATGGCCATTATTCAAGAAAGCAATCATTGTACCAGTCATGTACAGGTAATGAATATTTTTTGTCTATGCTTTTTTATTAGTGGTAAAATGGAATAGCATTTTTTAAGTTAGACTTACCTGAGTTTTAAATAGTTCACTGCCTGGAAACAATGGTTGCACTTTACTGCGTCTTGGGTTTTCAGCAACTGCTACAGTGGTAAGGCTTTTCTTTCCACGTTTCTAAAAATAAATAATATAAACCGTTATAAATACCTAAATTATGGTTAATACTGTGACCTTTATGCATCTCTGATAGCATAAAGTCTACATATTATTCCAACAAAATTTAGTTCATGTCTCAAAGTCGATGTGAGAATAGAAGTTGCTTGTGAAACTAGAATGACAAAAGGATGGTTCGTACGTGACTTGAAGAAGCTTTCTCCCAGCGCGGACAAAGGTAGCAGGAAAGAGAAAATCCACATCTGGACACCAAATGCGCCAGACAACGCGCGGAGGTCGTTACACTACGCGGGTAAATGCAGAAACCTCAACGATCACCTACCAAATAAACCCCGCCCATTTGAAAGGAATTAGAGCAGTAATTAGAATACAGAAACAGGAATTATACCATCGTATAGGGGATTATCACAGCCTCTCAGAAATATCGTCAAAATTTAAATTGGATTATTCTGTGATTTTTGCCAGAATTAAAATGAAATCAGGGAGTGGATTTGAAACGACCAATGGCAGTGAGAGACGCTAGACGCGACCAAATCCCGCCGAAATTAAGGGACAATGAAGCAAATTATGGAGCTCATTATATAAGGATCCAACGATCGGATTTTGAATAAAAAGGAGTCATTGAGACATTGGAAATGAGGACGTTCTAAGGAGCTAGTTCGCATATTCATGTGAGTGTTATTTTGGAAATAAATTCTGAAACTCCCCTACTCCACGTCCCTTTAAGAGAAATCGTATAAATAATGGATTGAAACACAGCGAAGTCAGTCTACTTTGGGGCATCACGGGAGGCGGAAGCCTTGGCCCTGAGCGATCAGAAAGTACAGTGATTTTTACAAGTTCTATAAGTCTACTTTGGGGCATCACGGGAGGCGGAAGCCTTGGCCCTGAGCGATCAGAAATTAACGTGATTTTAACAAGTTTTATAAGTTCTTAATACGCGCTGTAGAAGCGAGAGCCCGCGCTTGAGGCATAAGAATAATTAACATTTTTACAAGTTTATAAGTAGGAGCAAGTATACCTCCGAAATTTGAACATCGCTAAGTATTCGCGAGTGCGAAGTAGAACAGTGCATATCATAACAGTATGACGCAGTTGTAATGATAGGTATAGCCGCCCGAGCTATTAACAGCTAGACCAGTATTCTAGGAAGCTATGAACTGTCGGCCGAACTAAATAAGTTGATGATAGCTATATGAGATAGGAGCTTCATGTGCGAGAACCGTGCATTGTGTTAATGGTAATAATTCACAGTGGACCTTTGTTTTGGTGAAATTTTGAGAAAAACCGTGTGTAAATTATCCTCCTATCAAGATGAACCAACTAATGAAGAAGACTGATATCAAGGACCAGAACCGCATCTGGAAATATGAGAGATAAGTAAATATTGTATGGGGCATGTGGGCCATAATGTTTCCCATTATTGGGGTCGGATAAGTTTATCTCGATCATAAGCAGTTATGATAAAAATAGATATTTGAGGCGTACCGGGCATGTTTGTGTAGATTTGTGTGTTTATCAGTAATGAGTATTTTTGTGTGTTTTAGAACGTAATAAGTATATGAGCATCAAAGTGTTATTTTAAATATGGTTTTGTTTGGGATGTCATTAATCTTGTTGAATGCACAGTCAAGGGAATATTTGTTTAATAGTGCTTATGCACAATGTGATTGTAAAAGCTAAATGGGGAAGACCGCTCGATATTGTGACAAGACCAGTAAGTGACACTGAAATTATGAGAGTAATAAGTATGGTAAGTGATTATCACGCGAAGGTAAGAATGGCTGGAGGGTATTGTGAGATATATTCAGGTAAGGCTAAGAGTCGATCCTGGGTCGAGCAGAATTAAAGCGGAGGTGATATTCCCGCGTTCTTCGATGATATAATGGTGAGTGAAAATAATAGCGGAGGTGATATTCCCGCATTCTTCGACGATATATAAATGGTAAGTAAAATGATTGAATTCATTATCTGATGAGAGTCCAATTTAGCTCCGTCGGAAAGGTATTGCATTGCTCGAACCCAAGGCAGGTAAAAGGGAGTCTTTAAGAAACAGGTAGAAATATGGTTAGCCGTCTGAATTCTAAAGCAGCCAGGAAGATTGTGCCGGCCTGCTGGTTATTACGGTGAAAGTGTGTCTGTCACAAGGTCGAGTCTGTCATTGTATTCTATGAAGGGAGGTAGTCCAACTTCCCGGGGTTTCTTTTTGTGTACCGCTTCAGGAAGCGATGTATTCTATTTGTCATTATTTTTGGAGTGCATTCATTATGTTGTTGTTTATTAATAATCACGGCGCACCGGCCGCCGAAGTATTTATTTGATGCTTCATGTATGTTGACTTGTTTATTTTACTATAATTAACGGAGTTATAGCTCTGAGTGAAGTCATTGTTTTAAAGTTATAAAAACACACATGCCCGTAACCTAGAATAAATCTATTGCCTTCATTATCTGACTCTTGTGAGGAAAGATGATGATTGTACGAGTAGACATGTCCGATTTCCCAAAGAACAAGTTTTGCAAGTTATAAAAATGAGTGCGCAATATTTATTGTGATAGAATGGCTGGTTTATTTAAGCCATAGTTATTTGAATTAAGCCTGTTGACAATAACTCTTGGACTTGAAGCAGTGGACTGCAGTAAAATAGACTATTTTCTATTCCTGGTTTCAGCCAGTGTGAAACATTATTTTTGCATTTTTTTGATGTTGTTGATTTCAGTAATTTAAGGGAGTTGATTTTGTTTTTATTTGTCTATGGTTGGGAGAAAAGGGAGATGATGTTTTTGTGAAATAAATTATTTTATATTAGGAGTTCTCTGACCTACTGATTTTAAGATAAGCCTCCTGTGATCCTGTGACTATATTCCTAGGATGTTTAGAATAAGTTAGAGCCACCCCGAACAGAGCACTACCCGAGTAAGAGTCGGCATCCTAGAAGAACGCAGAAGGGTATATATGGATTGGTGATAATCATGTAGTTATTCATGTCCATATTAGTTTTTCTTTTATTAATTAGTGGATCACAGTGATGGAGAGTGTCAGAGAGTAGCTAGCCGGAGCCTACTGAAGTCTATATGCCGCCTTGAAGTCATGTAAACAGATGTAGAGCATCCCCTGTCATATCGCCCTGTAGTGGGGCTTGATCAGCTAGGTAGCACCATGGCGCCGAACGGTGTGGCCAAATTAACAAGTAATTCAGGGGAAAGTAAAGCCAGGAGTTTGTTTAAAGTAAATAATCGAAAATGCTGAGTTTATTTTGCATAGTTAGGTAGAAGCAGCGTTTTCGTGGCGCCCTTATATTTGAATAATTAGTAGCAAACTCCAAATGTATGTTGTAGGACGGCATGAACCGTAAGAGTGATGTCAGTACTTTATTGACAGAACTGGGAAGTTAAAATTAACGCAAAAGGGTAAACTGAAAGTTTATTCACAAAAGCAAACATCAAATAGGCAGCTCTTCAAGCATATTAAATTCATTAATGGGATGAACGTAAATTGGGATTAAGCGACTCATTTTATGGTTGCAGAAGGTGGGAACGTGAGGCTCCATGCCCCAGTCTTCTCAAATAAGTATTATATTGTGTGATATGGCGTCAGTGGAGGAAATTCGACTCATTATTGAGAGTTCAGTAGCTAGAACAATGGAACAGTTCGAACACTTTAAGAGGGAATGTAGGGAGCAGAATGAAATCAACAATGCACGTATAGCGGAGCAGAACGAAATCAACAATGCACGTATTGCGGAACAAATTGCAGAACAGAGTGAATTAAACAATGCACGTATTGCGGAACAAATTGCAGAACAGAGTGAATTAAACAATGCACGTATTGCGGAACAGTTAGCGGAGCAGATAACGGAACACAGTAAGAAAAATAATGCACTACTCGCGGAACAAAATACAGTTACTAACACACAGTTAATGGAACGAATTGCAGAATAGGGTAGGCGGAATAATGAAGTATTAAAAGAGGAATTAACGGAACAAATTGCAGAACAGGGTAGGCTGAATAAGGAAGCATTAAAAGAGGAACTGACAGATAAATTAGCAGAGCAGATAGCTAAAATCACGCTTGAGACTACCACACAGTTAGGTCAGATGGAGACGAACTTAAGGCAATCAATAGCATTCAGTGAAGAAAAGACGGCAGCGAAACTCATACAGCTAGAAGAAATATGTAACGCTAATACAGAAGGGATAAAGATAGAACAATTAGCAATCCAAGCTACCATAAAAGGAGTAGACAACGAGGTTAAGTCTGCGGCAAAACAATTGCACAGCTTAGAAGGAGAGATGATAGAGGTTAGAACGGAAATAGACAAGGCAGCTTTGACTTCAGCAGAACGATGGAGCATTCAGGAGAACGAGAATGATGCACTTAAAGAGAGTATCCGTGAAAGCAATGAGATGATAGGAGACAGGCTCGATCAGCTGGAAAGCGAGAAGAAAGAGGGAAAGAGAAAAGAGGAAAATAGATATGAGGCAATAAGAGTGGAAATAAACAAGACATGCCAACAAATTGGAATTGACGGGAAAGAGGATAGAAAGAAACTCATAGATCAAATGGAAGAAAACCAAAAGAGGATAAAGGAGGTCGAACAGCAGTTACTTGGGAAAATGGAGGTACAAGAACGAAAGATTATTAAGACAGAAATACAGTCTTTGCAACAGCAGGAAATGCTTCTGGAACTAAAAGCCCACAATAGCAGCAAAGGGACTAGCAGTGTGGTTAATCATTTCAACACAAGCCAGACTCAGGTAGAAGGAATGAATGAACTTAGTCCGGGCCGTGCGACCACAGGTAGCGAGAATAATGAAGGGTTTCAAACATTTAGAGGACTTGCCTCAACACCTCAACAACCGACTGGCAATAATAATAACAATAACCCAACTACACAGTATGTCCAAATAATTAGAATGCAGGAGGATCGCCCACGAAAATTTAACAATGATGGTTCACAAACGCCGAAAGCTTTTCTAAAAGACTTAGAACACTACCTTACAGACAATAACATTCCTGAGAATAAGAAACTCTGAATAACAGAGAAATTACTTACGGATAGCGTTCTGACGTGGTTCAGAAGTTTTCGCTACACCTTTGAAGACATGGATACCTTCAAGCATGCATTTTTACGTCGTTACTGGAGCATTTCTATACAACATAATTTAAGGATGGAATTATATAGTAGGAAGTATCATGCGTCACAACCAACACGTTATTCAGAATATTTTTCGGCTCAGCTACTCAGACTGAAGGATATGGATATTTTACCACCGGAGTCAGAACTGGTGATGACAATTGGAAAGCAGCTTCCGTTGCCAGTACAACAGTTTTTAATTGCGGCAAACGTCTCGAGCGCACTGCAAGCAGAGGAGGTGTTACGTCAGTTGGATGAGACGTCATTAAATAATCAAAATAGACACGTCAGAGCGAGTGACAGCGCAGCGCTGGTACACCAAGCCGAGCTAGTCAAAACTAGAGAGCAGAGCACCAACACGAATGTTAGCCATAGGAGCGGGAATAATAGCGGAAGGTCAGACTCGCCGAAAGAGGAGCAAAGGAGATATGAACCAAGGAACGAGAGGAACTGGCAGCCACAACAGTACAGGAGAGATGAATGGAGAGGGCGTGGTCGCGAAGGTCCATATCATCATCGCAGATATGATAGAAGAGATAATAGAACGTGGAACCGAGGACGAGATGAGAACCGAGGATATACGGAAGACAGTCGACGGGAATTGCAAAATAGGCATGAGGCATCACAACGATACCTAGATGAGTTGCATCGCAACCAAGAGACGGAAAAGGACCGCTGGCGAAGGACGATGGAGAATCACGAGAACCCAGATATGGAAATCACTGGAGCAGAGAGTGAATTAGTGCAACATCATCGCGAAAGCCAGAATGAGAAGAGGAACACGGGGGCTATTAAAAAAAATGTATTAGAGGGTGAAGGAGATAGGCTAAATTTCACGCCAGATAAGACACAGTGGTTGATAGCGAACATCGAGGAATGGGTCGCAACTCCTGAGGATTTTACACGTGAAATTATTCAACCGGAACAACATTGTTTGAGGAAATTACCAGTCATAATTACGAGGATAGAAGGACTAAGAGTAAAAGGATTAGTGGATACGGGGATACAGCTATGTCTAGTATCAGAGGCATTAATTAAAGCTCTAAGCGAGAAACAGAGAATACCTACGATTCCAGTACCACAGGTCAAAATTAGAGGAGTAATTCCCGAAAAATCAGCTGTATGAAAATTTCAGGTACAACTGGATCTAGAAATATTAGGACACACTTTCTCACACGTATTCATGGTGATGAACAAGATGAATGTAAATTTGATTCTGGGGGCGGATTTCCTATATGAGCACCAAGCAGTGATTGACCTGCGCAACAATGTAATTAAATTCAGAAATATGGAAGGATTATCAGCAGTGGGACTGAACATGAATAACCATGGCTTAGATAGAGACGCTGACATTTGGAAGCTGGAGACCATTCCTGAGGAAGAAGAAGAAGAAAGTCAAGCAGATGAAGAGGACTCGAACACAGGACTCCTGGAGGGAAAGCAAGAATTGGAAGATGAAATGTGGTCCATGGCTGTAGAAGAAGATGGCAACAAAGACAGTTTTGAGGCACTTTTGAAAGAAAAATTAAGAGAGGCAAAGCTAAATGATGATGAAAGAAATTGCTTGGCACAAACGCTATGTAAACACTCAGCAGCATTTAATACACTACCGGGAAAAATATTAAATTACAAGTACGCTATGCAGGTAGATGACTGGACACCATTTAAGAGCCGACTCTACCCAATTCCAGAAAAGCAGCGTGCAGCAGTTAGAAAAATTATAGGTGAGATGCTTAGAGGGGGCAAAATTAAGAAAGCTCCAACCCCATATTTGAACGCCATATTAGCGGTGGCGAAGCCAAATGGTTCAGTGAGGTTGTGTCTCGATGCTCGCACCCTCAATTCCAGATTAATAGATGAAACCGACCGTGCACCACTAATTAAGGATGTACTCAAGAAGTTCCATAAGAAGAAAATATATTCGTCTGTCGATCTTGCGAATAGCTATTGGCACATCGAGTTAGAAGAGAAATCACAGCTGTTAACTGGATTTCTATTCGACAATCAGAGTTTCACCTGGTGTCGTTTACCATTTGGAGTTAAGACAGCCGGATCTGCACTAATCCGAGCATTGGATCGAAATTTAACAGAAGAAGTGAAAGACATGACTGTCAGATATGTCGACGATATCTTACTAGCATCAGAGAGCAACGAGGAACACATGCAAAATTTAAGCAAGTTGTTAGAGAACCTAGAAAGGGCAAATTTCAAGATCAATCTAAAAAAATCACACTTTTTTCAGCACGAAATTTTATATTTAGGACATATTGTTGATGGAGAAGGGATCAGGCCCAATCCAGTGAAAATCGAAGCCATTAAAAATTTTCCTCGACCAACCAGAGTCAAGCACATAAGGATGTTCTTGGGAGCCACCAACTTCTTTCGTGAAAACTGTCCAGGATACACCGAAGTAGTAGCACCATTACAAGAGATGCTAAAAGAAAACAACCGTTGGTTTTGGAACGAAGAGTGTGAGAGGTCATTCAGAGCCACGAAGGAATTACTGTCAAATAACATCAAACTGGGTTACCCAGATTTTTCGAAGGGGTTTATAATTCAAGCAGATGCATCTTTAGTGGGCATCGGAGCAATGCTTTTCCAAGAAGACGCAGAGAGAACAGCAAACCGCTCATACCTAGCATTCATCAGCAGGAAATTAAGAAAACATGAGAAAAGTTATACCATCTCAGAGCTGGAGCTTTTGGCGATCATATACGCGCTACAACAATGGCGTCGTATTATCTATGGTTTCTCCATAACAATCCGCACTGATCACAAGGCGCTGACTTTCTTATTTAAGACCACCATGGTAAGTGAACGCATCAACAGATGGGCCATTTATGCGCAGCAGTTTGATATACAAATTGAGCACATATCAGGAAAATTGAATGTAATCCCGGATATTTTGAGCCGAAATCCAGTAGAAGAGGCACAGCAGGAGGAAATGTTAGTGCAACACATTGAGCTGACAAACGAAGATCAAGATTTCTTACAAGAACTGAAGAGGTTACCGCAGGAACAAGAAAAGGAGCCATGGATGATGCAGATGATTAAATTCCTCAAGAGAGAGATAACACCTGATACCCCAGCATATCGAGAGATTGAAGCTCAAGCGAGAAGTTATTCATACTTCAATAATATGCTCCATAAATTTATAGATGAGGATCGTGTCAAGTTACGGATATTGTTACCAGCTTCGTTACAGAGGAAATTAGTGTGGCATACTCATTATACGCTTGGTCACATAGGGTTAGACAAGACACAAGCAACAATAGGTGAAGCTTTCACTTGGCCACGGATGAGGATTACTATACGCGATGTCCTGAAGACATGTGATATTTGCCAGCGCGCAAAACCCAATAACTACCTCATGAGACAATACCCAAAGCCAATACTGCCACAGAAACCGTTAGAGCTCATTGCTACGGACTGTCTTGGTCCATTGCCAAAAGGACGTAGAGGAGTGCGACATGTCCTTGTATGTGTGGACGTCTTTTCTAAATTTGTTGTTCTATGTGCTATCCAGAAAACAACTTCGAAACAGGTCCTGAGCCGCATCAAGAATCGAGTTATACCTATAATGGGAAAGCCTGAATTTATCCTTTCTGATCATGGAAGTTATTACACATCAGCAGAATTTAAGCGCGGATTAAATGAGCTAGACATCAAGCATGTACTATCTAGCATACGCCATCCACAGGGAAATCCGAGCGAAAGAGTTTTACGTGAGGTCTCGAAGCACATACGCATGTTCATACCTACAGAACATCACCGTTGGGCCGATACATTGAAAAATATTGAGATTTGCATCAATATGACACGTCATGAGTCAACTGGACAAGTACCATACACGTTACACTTGAACCAGCAACCACCGAGATCTTGGACAACAGTACTAGATTGCCCAAGAGATCCGCAGCCAGCACCACAGCTGAGAGTCGAACGGACGATCACCTACATGAGAGAACAAGCTGACAGAAGGCTAAGAAGACTAAAAGGAAAACGCTCTCACAGGGAATTGAACGTCAATGAACTAGTTTTATTGAAGAGGCCACCTATCTCTGATCCAGCAAACAAAGTATTTCATAAATGGTGTTTCCCATACATAGGACCTTATCGGATCATAAGAAATTTGGGGAATAATGCATATAAGATACAGGACGTAAACGGCGGAAGCACATCAGTTGTAAATTGCTCAAACCTCAAATTATATTACAAAAGGGAACCGTTTGAACAACCTCGGAATACCGCGGGTGTCAACATTATGGAAATCGAATAAAGAGGAGCCAAATGCACGTGGGACGAGGAAGTAGCCAGTCATAAACAGACCTGCTGTTTACAATGGAGGGCCGTGAAGTAAGAAAACTGGGCGAGACAGGCGGACAATAGCTAGCTACCTGCACCAGACAGCCGAGACACTAATCTTAGCAAGAATGTGGAGAGGGAGACAAGAATCGTACCAAGGGAATCCCTGCGAGCGACAGCAGTGGCGAGCCAAATAAACAATATAAGGAATGACGACGGAACCTTGCAGCATCCGTGAGGCGGATCAAGATTGAGATAAAAATCATACGTTCCATATCGATTTTTTTTCCTTTGCGGAAGGGTAATATGACCTTTATGCATCTCTGATAGCATAAAGTCTACATATTATTCCAACAAAATTTAGTTCATGTCTCAAAGTCGATGTGAGAATAGAAGTTGCTTGTGAAACTAGAATGACAAAAGGATGGTTCGTACGTGACTTGAAGAAGCTTTCTCCCAGCGCGGACAAAGGTAGCAGGAAAGAGAAAATCCACATCTGGACACCAAATGCGCCAGACAACGCGCGGAGGTCGTTACACTACGCGGGTAAATGCAGAAACCTTAACGATCACCTACCAAATAAACCCCGCCCATTTGAAAGGAATTAGAGCAGTAATTAGAATACAGAAACAGGAATTATACCATCGTATAGGGGATTATCACAGCCTCTCAGAAATATCCTCAAAATTTAAATTGGATTATTCTGTGATTTTTGCCAGAATTAAAATGAAATCAGGGGGTGGATTTGAAACGACCAATGGCAGTGAGAGACGCTAGACGCGACCAAATCCCGCCGAAATTAAGGGACAATGAAGCAAATTATGGAGCTCATTATATAAGGATCCAACGATCGGATTTTGAATAAAAAAGGAGTCATTGAGACATTGGAAATGAGGACGTTCTGAGGAGCTAGTTCGCATATTCATGTGAGTGTTATTTTGGAAATAAATTCTGAAACTCCCCTACTCCACGTCCCTTTAAGAGAAATCGTATAAATAATGGATTGAAACACAGCGAAGTCAGTCTACTTTGGGGCATCACGGGAGGCGGAAGCCTTGGCCCTGAGCGATCAGAAAGTACAGTGATTTTTACAAGTTCTATAAGTCTACTTTGGGGCATCACGGGAGGCGGAAGCCTTGGCCCTGAGCGATCAGAAATTAACGTGATTTTAACAAGTTTTATAAGTTCTTAATACGCGCTGTAGAAGCGAGAGCCCGCGCTTGAGGCATAAGAATAATTAACATTTTTACAAGTTTATAAGTAGGAGCAAGTATACCTCCGAAATTTGAACATCGCTAAGTATTCGCGAGTGCGAAGTAGAACAGTGCATATCATAACAGTATGACGCAGTTGTAATGATAGGTATAGCCGCCCGAGCTATTAACAGCTAGACCAGTATTCTAGGAAGCTATGAACTGTCGGCCGAACTAAATAAGTTGATGATAGCTATATGAGATAGGAGCTTCATGTGCGAGAACCGTGCATTGTGTTAATGGTAATAATTCACAGTGGACCTTTGTTTTGGTGAAATTTTGAGAAAAACCGTGTGTAAATCATCCTCCTATCAAGATGAACCAACTAATGAAGAAGACTGATATCAAGGACCAGAACCGCATCTGGAAATATGAGAGATAAGTAAATATTGTATGGGGCATGTGGGCCATAATGTTTCCCATTATTGGGGTCGGATAAGTTTATCTCGATCATAAGCAGCTATGATAAAAATAGATATTTGAGGGGTACCGGGCATGTTTGTGTAGATTTGTGTGTTTATCAGTAATGAGTATTTTTGTGTGTTTTAGAACGTAATAAGTATATGAGCATCAAAGTGTTATTTTAAATATGGTTTTGTTTGGGATGTCATTAATCTTGTTGAATGCACAGTCAAGGGAATATTTGTTTGATAGTGCTTATGCACAATGTGATTGTAAAAGCTAAATGGGGAAGACCGCTCGATATTGTGACAAGACCAGTAAGTGACACTGAAATTATGAGAGTAATAAGTATGGTAAGTGATTATCACGCGAAGGTAAGAATGGCTGGAGGGTATTGTGAGATATATTCAGGTAAGGCTAAGAGTCGATCCTGGGTCGAGCAGAATTAAAGCGGAGGTGATATTCCCGCGTTCTTCGATGATATAATGGTGAGTGAAAATAATAGCGGAGGTGATATTCCCGCATTCTTCGACGATATATAAATGGTAAGTAAAATGATTGAATTCATTATCTGATGAGAGTCCACTTTAGCTCCGTCGGAAAGGTATTGCATTGCTCGAACCCAAGGCAGGTAAAAGGGAGTCTTTAAGAAACAGGTAGAAATATGGTTAGCCGTCTGAATTCTAAAGCAGCCAGGAAGATTGTGCCGGCCTGCTGGTTATTACGGTGAAAGTGTGTCTGTCACAAGGTCGAGTCTGTCATTGTATTCTATGAAGGGAGGTAGTCCAACTTCCCGGGGTTTCTTTTTGTGTACCGCTTCAGGAAGCGATGTATTCTATTTGTCATTATTTTTGGAGTGCATTCATTATGTTGTTGTTTATTAATAATCACGGCGCACCGGCCGCCGAAGTATTTATTTGATGCTTCATGTATGTTGACTTGTTTATTTTACTATAATTAACGGAGTTATAGCTCTGAGTGAAGTCATTGTTTTAAAGTTATAAAAACACACATGTCCGTAACCTAGAATAAATCTATTGCCTTCATTATCTGACTCTTGTGAGGAAAGATGATGATTGTACGAGTAGACATGTCCGATTTCCCAAAGAACAAGTTTTGCAAGTTATAAAAATGAGTGCGCAATATTTATTGTGATAGAATGGCTGGTTTATTTAAGCCATAGTTATTTGAATTAAGCCTGTTGACAATAACTCTTGGACTTGAAGCAGTGGACTGCAGTAAAATAGACTATTTTCTATTCCTGGTTTCAGCCAGTGTGAAACATTATTTTGCATTTTTTTGATGTTGTTGATTTCAGTAATTTAAGGGAGTTGATTTTGTTTTTATTTGTCTATGGTTGGGAGAAAAGGGAGATGATGTTTTTGTGAAATAAATTATTTTATATTAGGAGTTCTCTGACCTACTGATTTTAAGATAAGCCTCCTGTGATCCTGTGACTATATTCCTAGGATGTTTAGAATAAGTTAGAGCCACCCCGAACAGAGCACTACCCGAGTAAGAGTCGGCATCCTAGAAGAACGCAGAAGGGTATAATACATACATTTCATAAAATAAAATAAAATAATATCAAACAAATAAAATGAAACAAGTTAGTTTAAAAAAATAATCTCACCTTCACTTGCAGTGGCTTGTTACTGTTTCCTTCTAATGGGCCCAAAAGCGCAATGGTTTCTTGTATCTCTGACATGTAAGGTATACCGGTTATCTGCAAACAAATAAATAAATAAAAATCATTAATTACCTATCAATAACTACAAATTTAAGGTTCATTAGCATGACATTATTAAAATAATCATTCATAGGTACTTACCAAAAAATAAAAGAATTTTTCTTCCACAGCTCTACTGTATATGTCCGTGTGCTAAAATGGCAAGTGCATGACTAACGTAGTCGTTATCAGTTAGCCTAGCAACAGAGAGAGTTGCATTTTCTCAGCGTTTTGACCTTGAATGGTTCTCTGTCTCTCTCTCGCACGTGTTCCCACGCCTCTTCACATTCCTCAATCTGAATAAGATTCATGTACCTTATACTAGTTTCATGTTTTTAATAAGGAACCAAAATGGCTACCTCTTATACATCGGTAGTCCTACTGTCTCAGAACCAAAATGGCGGTCTCTGCTTAAACAGCACACCTGCTAGCCACCACGAGGCAAGCAAACTGATATCACACTTCCTGCTGACGTAGACATCCCTGCCTCGTCAGAACCAGCAACAGCTCTCACGAGTCCTCTGGCTAGGTACAATATTCAGTCACCAGTGAGCAGGACTGTGTGTGTGTGTTAGCATTGAAAACATGTGTGTCTTCTTCTTATTATTATTATTATTCTTAAACATTTTACTGTAATAATAAAAATTGCTAGCAAGCGGCCATCCTCAATACATGATCATGTTAACCACATACTTTCATCCTAAAACACATGACTTTACCCAGTTCAATATTTAGTTTATAACATTTCAGGCCAATGACCTTACCGTTTTGGCTCTTTGCATACATGCACATGACTTGGTCGAGCAAATGTTATAGGTTTCCATATTCTAAAACCATTTACTGTGCCAGACAGCAGTCTCGCTTATTACCGTTTACTAGCATGTTAAAGATCCCCTTCAGGGGTAAAAAAATTCCTAGCACACAAGACATTTCAAATATTCACCTCTATCCGTCATAGGAAATATCACAAAACCAACCGTCATAAGCTTCCCCGCCATCCCACCAAAATAGCAATTCATTTCTTCCGAGCACGGTCACCGAGATCGCCAACGTCTAAGAATCACTTGGTCATATCCTACAACCGTCTGTTGTGTCAGAGAGCGATCCTGCTCATCACCGTTAACTAAAACGTTAAAGATCCCCTTCAGGGGTAAAAATCTTAGCATGCTTGTCACGTTTCAAAATATTCGCCTTCATTCATTCGTCATAGGAAAAAATATCGAAAAGCAATCCCTGATTTTGCCATACATCGCCCCCGTCGAAATAGCCATTTCCCATATCCACCATGGTCAATCAAAGCCTCGTTGTAACATACGTAAAGCGCTACCGGCTCTCTGTCTACAAACACGCTTTTATTTTAAAAAAATGCCTATTTTTTGTCCTAGAGACTTGACATTTATTTTCATGGTAGAGGGGGTAGGAAACTTTCATTTATGTCACACAAACTTATTTGTCAACGTGTTAGTTTCCAAAATAGTGAAAATTCAAAATTTAAGGGTTTTCAAAAATCTCAAAATATAAAAAAGTTTTATTATAAAAAAAAGATCATAGACACCATTGGTTTGAACTATGACACAACATTCTATCATGTTTGGTTTTCAAACTATCGCCTACTTTTAAAAACAAAATTTTTCAAAAAAAAAATTGAAAAATATAACGAGTGGTCTATAGGAAAGATGACGTCAGCTCGAGTCCAACGACACCTTATTTGTTAAAATCCGACCCTCCGTTCGCCAATGATCACCAATGTTCGCGAGAAAGTAGGCTATCATTTTTTGTTTCCTCCTACACCCTTGAAACTTGCTGCCCGCTTAGAGGGCATACCCACCTTTCATTTACGTCAAACAAACTTTTTCCCAAAATTCACCGTTTCCAAAATAGCGCCAATCCAAAAAACAAAAAAATTCCATTTTTTTTAAATACCAACGCACATGTTTAGCCAAGAGATCGTCATCCCAACGCCAACAATACCTCGTTCTTTAAAATCCGACCTCGCGTTCGGGAGATATCGCCCAAAGTTTATATGAAAGTAGGGGGAGAGGCAGAACCCCCCTTACCACACTATTGCACAGTTTTAGTCCTAGAGACATGAAATTTATTTAGGGTGTAGAAGGGGTCAGGGCCATTCATTTACGTCAAACAAATTCTTTTGTAAACTCTTTAGTTTACAAAATATAAAAATTTCAAAATTTAAGTATTTTCAAAAAATTAAAAAAGTTTTTTATGAAAAATAAAGGTCATAGAGACCATTCGTTTCAACTATGACACAACGTTCTATCATGTTTGGTTTTCAAACTATCGCCTACTTTCAGAAACAATTTTTTTTTTTTTTAATATGACGAGTGGTCCATAGCAAAGCCCCTGTCAGCTCGAGTTCAACGACACCTCATTTGTAAAAATCCCACCAGGCGTTCGAGAGATATCGGCAATGTTCCCAGGAATTAGGCTGTGCGTTTAAACCACTCGCTCCCTCCTACTAACTTGTTCTTGTGATGAAAAAGAGTTGCATTTTTGGTCAGATAGCCTACAACGAAAACGACATTGCAAAATTCACATTGAACAAAATTAATACGTTCCAAAACCAGTAAATAAAAATATAAAAGAATCACGGAGTCGTTTTCAGGGGGCTTTGAAAATAAAATATGCAAATTTGATATTTCCACGAGGTGACGGGAGGGGCCCTGAAGTCCTAGTCCTTGGGCTCGTGCTCCCTCTCCACGGCCCTGGGGCTGGGAATAGAACTCGGTTGGACGAAGGTCCTCTGTGTACTAAGTACTTACGTACTATTTCTCCACAGCAAGGCTTAACTTTTATAGTACAGAGCTAGTGATATAACGTACGTTCGGAAACTTCTTCTTGAAGCCTGTACCAGTTTATTTAGGAAACTTGGCAGCGTGCAATACCGCTAGAAGCTAAATCTGATTGCTCCAGGATGATGAACGAGCTGACACTGTGCATTTAGTTTCCATGACAGCGATGGAAATGAGTCATTAGTAATTGGACTATAAAAGGGAGTTGGAGTGAAAACGGATGCGGAAAGGGAGGGATTAGTTGAAATGGTATTTCTTAACACGTTGCCAGTGATGCGTAAGAAAATGTTATTGGTGACATCAAATTCTCATCTATCTTACAAGCGAACCAATTCGATTGTTCCCCCGCATTAGATCCTAGCTCGTTTTACACTTGAATTAAGGATGAACGCGCGTTCTGCTAAATGGAATAGTGGGCGCGCTCTTGATTTACAACGCTACCGCTAATGTAGTGTTTAAGCGAAGCGGATTGTTGATGGGGAGTTGTGGAAAAGAGGAATGGGGGAAGATAATCTACACGCATCTCATTTCCGTGGTTGGTGCCAAGTTTTAGATTAGAAATAAATTTCAATTATATGCCCCTTGGACTGTTCAGTTTTACTCAGGCTTAAGTAACAAGTGAAGCTTCTAAGGCAGGGTCCCCCTACAAAACAACTTCAACTAAAGCACAGTTTCATATGAAAACAGAAAGAACCCCTTCTTTGTAATTCGGCCGTTTCCTTATAGGAAGCAGTCCTCTAAGTGCCTTTAATAAATCAGAATGGATAGAGGCAACTTGAGGAATCCTAGATGCGTATTACATTGCCAAATGCTACACGAATAATGCTCTAGAATAAACGCTGCAATACAAAGGTTGGTTGGTTGGTTCCTCAGTTTAGGGGCTGCGACAACGCGGTCATGTAGCCCCACGTACTTTGGGTGTGTGTAGAATATGTCTGATAACCGGTGTTAGTTGTGATGACTGTATTAGTGTGTGTATCTGTTTTAATTCAAGTAAGGACTGCAGACGATCAATTTTCAAGTAGTTCCTACTTTTGCCACCAAACGCCACCGTCAACGACCAACTAGTTCAGAAATTAGTTACCAGATGCCACCGCAGTCGGCTCCTGACGACGAACGTAGGAACCTAAGAACGTTAGTCAAATGTTTAACCTATATTAATTTAGCTTCACACAGGTGTAAGTGGAAGGTTCTTTAACATGTCAAGCTTTACTTCCCCTCCGAAGGAAGACATTCTTAACGTTCTTAAAAAATCCGACGACTTCGGCCGGGTTTGAACCCACGATCTTGGGCATAGAAGCTCAGCATGCTACCAACTACGCCACCGAAGCCCCTGCTGTAGTACAAAATAGTCTTCAATGAATTTAAATGAATGTATGAATGAATGCTTGAGTGTATTTATAATTTAAGTTAGAATTTGGAAGCGACGAAATTGACTAGGTAGTATTCACCGCACCAAGAACGTTGTGTTATTATTATCATCATTATTTTCTATCTTTCTTTCTTTCTTTCTTTCTTTCTTTCTTTCTTTCTTTCTGCCCATTCATAGGGCGTGTTTGAACTTGCTAGTTAGCCTAATGACTTTTGCCTTCCTCTTCTCACAATATATCACTGTAATGTATAGCTTTGAAGTAATTTCTTCAGTGTTGCCTATACAACCAGTCAGTTGTAACTCTTCAGTCGGTCTACACGAATTTGCCCAAAGACTGGGCAGGGTACAATGAATAAAATATATAAATAATAAGTAAATAACCCTCCTGAAAACATTTACATGTATTAGTTATGATCACTATTTAGGTATGAACTCACTGTGTAGCCGCTTGTGTACTTCTGTCCATCTTGTGTCACTCCAGCCGCTAGGTTTCATCCTAAAAGTTTGCTTATTGAATGAGGTTCTGAAGATTTCACGGTTTTTCATTGTATTCTACATTACCATTATACACACATCAAAAAAAGTTTTGCATCACCTCGGTTCCAAGAGTTCCGGAACCTTTAAATACAAAGGGAATAGAGATCAACACAAACAACATTTCAGCTCGTTTTATTGCTCATGAGACCCACACATTGCATGTTGTACCATCATACAGCTAGACTTTCAGCATTTGTGGTCCAGATTGCAGTACACACCACTACCTCTAATACCCAGTAGCACGTCCTCTTGCATTGATGCATGCCTGTATTCGTCGTGGCATACTATCCACAAGTTCATCAAGACACTGTTGGTCCAAATTGTCCCACTCCTCAACGACAATTCGGCGTAAATCTCTCAGAGTGGTTGGTGGGTCAAGACGTCCATAAACAGCCCTTTTCAACATATCCCAGGCATGTTCGATAGGGTTCATGTCTGGCGAACATGCTGGCCATTGTAGTCGAGCGATGTCGTTATCTTGAAGGAACGCATTCACAAGATGTGCACGATGAGGTCGAGAATTGTCGTCCATGAAGACAAATGCCTCTCCAATATTCTGCCGATATGGGTGCACTATGGGTCGGAGGATGTCATTCAGGTATCGTAAAGCCGTTTCGGAGCCTTCCATGACCACCAGTGGCGTACGTCGGCCCCACATAATGCCACCCCAAAACATCAGGGAACCACCACCTTGCTGCACTCGCTGGACAGTGTGTATAAGACGTTCAGCCTGACCAGGGTGCCTCCAAACACGTCTCCGACGATTGTCTGGTTGAAGGCATATGCGACACTCATCGGTGAAGAGAACGTGATGCCAATTCTGTGGGGTCCATTCAGCATGTTGTTGGGCCCATCTGTACCGCGCTGCATGGTGTCGGGGTTGCAAAGCTGGACCTCGCCATGGACGTCGGGAGTGAAGTTGCGCATCATGCAGCCTATTGCGCACAGTTTGAGTTGAAACACGACGTCCTGTGGCTGAACGAAACGCATTATTCAACATGGTGGCATTGCTGTCAGGGTTCCTCCGAGCGGCAATCCGTAAGTAGCGGTCATCCACTACAGTAATAGCCCTTGGGCGGCCTGAGCGAGGCCTGTCATCGACAGTTCCTGTATCTCTGTACCTCCTCCATGTCCGAACAACATCGCTTTGGTTCACTCTGAGACGCCTGGAAACTTCCCTTGTTGAGAGCCCTTCTTGACACAAAGTAACAATGCGGACGCGATCGAACTGCGGTATTGACCTTCTAGGCATGGTAGAACTACAGACAACATGAGCAGCGTACCTTCGTCCTGGTGGAATGACTGGAACTGATCGGCTGTCGTACCCCCTCCGTCTAATAGGCCCTGCTCATGCATGGTTGTTTACATCTTTGAGCAGTTTTAGTGACATCTATGAACAGTCAAAGGGACTGTATCTTTGATACAATATACACAGTCAACGTCTATATGCCGGAGATCTGGGAACCGAGGTGATGCAAAACTTTTTTTGATGTGTGTATTATTATTATGATTATGCATATGAAAAATCCACAGCCTGCTTCCAGTCTCCGACCGGGTCAGGAATGGAATGAATGAAGCCCCCATCTAGCGGCGAGGATATGAACTGTGCCGGCTGCCGAGGCCTGTCGCACTCCCCTGGGGCAATGATTAAATGAATGACAGATGAAATGAAATGATAGTGGAGAGTGTTGCTGGAATGAAATTTTGACAGGGAAAACCGGAGTACCCGGAGAAAAACCTGTCTGGCTCCGTTTTGTCCAGCACAGATCTCACATGGAGTGACCGGGATTTGAACCACGGGCCCAGCGGTGAGAGGCCGGCGTGCTGCCGCCTAAGCCACGGAGGCTCTCCCTTCATGTAATGAGAAAACTATAAAAAATAAGTTGGCTCATGCATGGAAAGCATTGGTACAGAAAAGGAATCTGTTGATATCAAAATACATTTAGGTATTATATAGTCATTTTTGAAAGCGTGGCACCATATGGAAGTGAAACTTGGACTTTTGGTGCAGCAAAAATGAAGAGAATACAAGCATTTGAAATGTTGTGTTACAGGAGAATAATGATCAGATACCGGGTGAGTTAGCCGTGGTGGTTACGGCATGACTGATGGCAGTCGCTCACATCCGGGAGGCGAGGAGGTTCGAATCCCCCCGCCGGCAACCTTGAAGATGGTCTTCTGTGGTTTCCCATCTTCCTTCCAGGCAAATGCCGGGGTTGGTCCCTAACTATAGGCCACAGCTGCTACCTTCCAACTCCTCGTCCTTATATTCCAACTTCCCTCCTTCCCTCCCCAACGGTACTTGTAGCTCACCCATTGGGTGTCCGTCTCGAAGCAGCTACAAAAACTGGCGAGCCGAACATGTCCTCGGACACTCCCGGCACTAAAAGCCATACGCTAAAAAAAAAAAAAAGATCAGATGGATAGATAGAGTAACAAATGCAGAGGTATTAAGACGTGTGGGAGAGGAAAGATGTTTCTGGAGACTGGTAATGAAGAGATGAGATAGGTTGGTTGGACATTAACTGAGACACACAGGAATAGCAAACTTGGTTATTGAAGAGGGGGGGGGGGGGAGGTCGTTCAGGGCAGACACTGTAAAGTGTAAGGTGTGGTAGGTATTTGGAGATGAAACAATTATATAAGGACAAGGAGACTTGGAGTGCTGCATTAAACCAGTCAAGAGATTGAAGACTACATCTTGTCCTGAAGACTCAACTCGTATGGCCATTGCAACAAACAGTTTAGCCTCTTTGGCATGTTCTGATAGCACACTTTTCTCGAATCCGGGGAATTCGGGTTTGAGTTCCGATGGCTGTACCAGTTTCAACTCTTACGCTTCAAAATAAAAGAAAACATTATGTACATAAAATTATCTTCAGTCGGTCAACACGTACGGAGGAAACTGATTTATCTTTGGTGGCTAAAGTTTATATATTCCAGACAAATATCTGTAGTACACAAATACATTTACGGAATGTACCTTCAGGCTTAGGCGGCAGCACGCCGGCCTCTCACCGCTGGGTCCGTGGTTCAAATCCCGGTCACTCCATGTGTGATTTGTGCTGGACAAAGCGGAGGCGGACAGGTTTTTCTCCGGGTACTCCGGTTTTCCCTGTCAAAATTTTACTCCAGCAACACTCTCCACAATCATTTCATTTCATCTGTCATTCATTTAATCATTGTCCCAGGGGTGTGCAACAGGCTTCGGCAGCCGGCACAGTTCATATCCTCGCCGCTAGATGGGGGCTTCATTCATTCCATTCCCTGACCCGGTCGGTCGACTGGAAGCAGGCTGTGGATTTTCACCTTTACTACTTAAATCATTAGGGAGATGGACATGTTTCACTCGTAAATTACACATTTTCAAATATGGATTAGTTATGGTAATATTACTTTTGGTTGCCACGCATTGGCGAATTCGTAAAGAAAGATGGTTTATGAGGACAACTTCTAGGTAATCTTCCCGTCACCGAAGACGAGAAAAGGAAGTCTATTGACACAGGAAAATGGAAGAAAGCCTTGCCCTTTAACTCTTAATAGCTTAGTGATCTTTATATTAACACTCTATCAAACGGACAGTTTACATTGTCTAAATTGCTGATGGATGAATATTTCATTTCGAAGAACTTCCATGTGGAAGTGCGAGTATATCGCAACATAAAACATTATATCCGTATCTACTTGACGTGATGTGCTGGATAAAATTAAAAATAAAGACAAAAAATAAGAATAATAAAAATTAAAGTGAAAAACCACTAAGACAAAACATAATAAATTAATCTGTGAGAGTAAACACCCTATATAAAGGTAAATAGTGTATTTTAGCCTACTTTCGATTTTTGCAAAAAATGAAAGTAGACTTATGAGATCAACACAGGGCGAAAAAAAGTGTGTCTGTCTGTGTGTGTGTATGTGTGTGTGAATCTGTGTGTGTGAGTCTGTGTGTGTGTTGTCTGTGTGTCTGGGTGTGTGTGTGTGAGTGTGTGTACTCTGAATGTCTGTCCCCCCCTATCAATTCGAACACGGTGAATGTGAATTGAACGAAATTTGGTACAAAGGTAGCACTAGCAAAGGATACCTCAGTGTCATGTTTTATATCGCCGCCATCTTGACGGAAACGTAATGGCGGCCACACAAATGTTCAAAGCTTAAATCAAATTACGTTTAACCTAATCATCCGATCTCTACCAAATTTTGCAACAACATACCTTTATGGGGGGAGCATCCTTTGACCAAACCAATAGGTCATCAGCGTAATAGTTTGCGGATGGCGGCCATCTTTGTGTGAAAATCGATTCCCCCTATTAATTCGAACACGGTGCAACCGAATGGAACGAAATTTGGTACAGAGGTAGTACTAACAAAAGGCACCTCAGTGTCATGTTTTATATCGCCGCCATCTTGACGGAAACGTAATGGCGGCCACACAAATGTTCAAAGCTTAAATCAAATTACGATTAACCTAATCATCCGATCTCTACCAAATTTTGCAACTACATACCTTTATGGAGGGAGCATCCCTTGACCAATCTAATAGGTCATTCACCTGATAGTTTGCGGATGGCGGCCATCTTTATGTCAAAATGGATTCCCCCTATTAATTCGAACACGGTGGAACCGAATGGAACGAAATTTGGTACAGAGGTAGCACTAGAAAAGGGCACCTCAGTGTCATGTTTTATATCGCCGCCATCTTGACTGAAACGTAATGGCGGCCACACGAATGTTCAAAGCTTAAATCAAATTACGATTAACCTAATCATCCGATCTCTACCAAATTTTGCAACTACATACCTTTATGGAGGGAGCATCCCTTGACCAATCTAATAGGTCATTCACCTGATAGTTTGCGGATGGCGGCCATCTTTATGTCAAAATTGATTCCCCCTATTAATTCGAACACGGTGGAACCGAATGGAACGAAATTTGGTACAGAGGTAGCACTAGAAAAGGGCACCTCAGTGTCATGTTTTATATCGCCGCCACCTTGACTGAAACGTAATGGCGGCCACACGAATATTCAAAGCTTAAATCAAATTACGATTAACCTAATCATCCGATCTCTACCAAATTTTGCAACTACATACCTTTATGGAGGGAGCATCCTTTGACCAATCTAATAGGTCATTCGCCTAATAGTTTGCGGATGGCGGCCATCTTTGTGTCAGAATCGATTCCCCCTATTAATTCAAACACGCTGAAACCAAATGGAACGAAATTTGGTATAGAGGTAGCACTAGCAAAGGGCACCTCAGTGTCATGTTTTATATCACCGCTATCTTGATGGAAACGTAATCGCGGCCACCCAAATGTTAAAAGCTAAAATGTAATTACGACCAACCTAATAATCTAGTCTCTACCTAATTTTGCATATCTTTATGTGGGAAACATATTCTGACCAAACTGCAAGAACATCAGCCCAATAGTTTGCAGATGGTGGCCAAGTATGTGTGCAAATCGATTCCCCCTATCAATTCAAACACGGTGAAACCGAATTGAACGAAATTTGGTACAGAGGTAGCACTAGCAAAGGGCACCTCATATTCATGTTTAAAATCCCTATAGCACGTTGTATTTCAACAAGCTCCTACAACCAACATTCAATCATACTCCTTGAAAAGGACAAAGAGTTATAACAATACCCATGCATTTAGGAGAAAGTAGGCTATATGTTCTTTACTGAACATCTTGTTTAATGTTGTTATAGTAATTTAACTTACAATGCCTTGTATCAATGCATGATCCATGAGAGATTACCGTATTTAGAATTTAATTAAACTACCTTCTCAAAATTTAGATCTCGACTGTAAATATATTTTGGTAAAAGTTTGAAGTATTGGCAAAGCGGAATACTAAAGTTAATAGAACTTTTCTAATTAATATTACTTTTTCCTATCAACATACAATATTCGTCTGCGGATCCCGATAAATTGTTCAGGTCCCATGGGTGTCCACGAACCCTACTTTGGGAACTAATTTTCAATATAATGAAGTGTACACTTTGCACAGGGAACCCGTATATTGTTAGAGCTGGTGACTAGGCATTAGTACAGGCATCGATAAAAAAAACTTCTGGCAGGAAAGAATTTCATATTTTTTCCTTTATAGTTCGTTTCCTAAATACATGTATTTTATAAATGAAATGAAATTTTATAAATGTGGCAAATGGGTCTGTGGTTTATGGCATCAAAGTCGCTGCCAAGGCAAAGTAAATTACGTCCAGCTGCGGTTTATTGGTAATAGTGAATGTGATGTGTTGTTTGAACACGCATATGTGTGTCGAGCACGCTTGTATATGCATTAATCTTTGTTGATCATCCAAATCGAATGATCCACAAAGAAGAGTGGCGAAGAATATTTATCATTGTTTGTGAAATGATTGATGTATTGAGATGGCTCTCTATTACCCGTTCGTGGAGTTGTAGAAGCGAATAATATTGACTTACTGATTGTGTGGTAAAGATGACACAGATTCAACATTTAGAATGAGCCTCAGTTTAAACGAATATACACTGAAATAACATCAAATATTAGTTGAGTGGCAAAAGGCACTCTGTCGATGTATGTTATTAAACTGGTTTCTTTGTCCAACAACGTCTCGTATTCTATTACTTTATTCTGAACAAACCCAGACGTTGGCTCGGTGTCCAATAAAATGGCCCGTCCAGCGAAGCTGAGTAATCCCCCAGTGGCTCACATCTAGTGGGACGTGGGTTGGCGACCACGGGGCCCCAGTTGAGTCCGGCATTGCTTCCACTTACTTGTGCCGGGCTCCACTCCATCTTCTTTCCTGTCGACCTCCCTTGGTCAAATCTTGTTCTTTTCCGACCCCGATGATATTAGGGTATCCGAGGCCTAGTAATATTTCGCTTACCCGCCTTAATTGGCCCTTGTCTCATCTTTACTGATCCCTCCTTCTTCGAGGGGGTCAGAGCTCTTGATTTCTTTTCATTGTATTTCCTTTTTTCTTTCAGATTCCCTCACTGTTTTTGTTAATTGGCCCTCCGTGTATCCAAATTATCTGCGATTTTTTCTGAAGCTAAACTACATTCTGTGGGTATTTTCAGTCTAATTTGCTTTTTGTGTTTCTTTTCGATCTAAATTGCATTTTGCTGGTATTTTCAACCTCAATTGCATTTTGTAGGGATTGACAAGCTAAATTTCTTTTTAGTAAGTCTTTCATTGTAGGAGCAGGACATTTTAGTGAGTATTTTGAATTTCTATTGCATTTTGTATTTTCAACTTAAACCGCATTTTGCAAGCATATTCAATCTAAACTAGTTGAAACCCGTCAAAAATGACGGTCAATAGAAAATATTTACTGAAGAATTTTCTTATGTAGGCCTACTGTATATTCTTTGTACGATTATTTTTTGGCTCTATTGAAACTATAAGGGCGTCAAAAGATTGCACTCTCAACATTGCAAAATACTGCTGGCCATGACTGAAAAATTGATGAGGCAAATTGAGACCTATACGTTCCAGAGTTTTCCCTTGAGCTTCATTGATTGTGACAGAGTATGCCAAATAAATTGGAAAATATTGCCTCTTAAAACAAAATGATAGTGTTTTATCGGATGCTGTTAAATCAAGTAGAAGGATTAGACCTCTCTGCCTAATTTTAACTGCACTTATTATTTCCAAATCCAAGCAATATAGTTGCATTTAGGAGCCCTTGGGAAACGTTCAGATTTCTAAGCAGCATAACGGTTCAAGCGTTTGGAATATGTGGAGGCAAGTCATTTAGTTCCAAGGAATTCAAGAACTCTGAGGAGTCTAATAAAACTGGCCGCAAACTGTCACATATAATTTTGGAATATAACGAAGAAATGCGATGATGTGCACCTCCATACATCTTAAAACAATGTGGACCGTATGGGTGTGGCACAGTAACATTGGCACCAAATGAAACGAAGGACATAGCATTGTACTGCCGATTAGTCTCTCTGAAATTCCTTGAGATATCATCTCCAGTGAAAAATAATTGTTGCAGCATGTCAAATATTTTATATTTAGTCAGATTAATTTTACCACTACAACAGCAAAGGTCAAAGTAACCAAGTGTAGATTTCTCTCAAGAGAAATACAGTGCAGAACAATGTTTACATTTGTTCGTCAAGGACCCTACACTGTAACGGTATAGTATCTGGAATTGTATCTGAAATGCCGTATTCATATTGGAGTTTAAAAGTGGCTTCGTATCTTTTTTTTTATTTATAGCAGCATTTCTCCCCAAATTAACGTCATATTAAATAATACTATAGTGGCCTGCATCAACGCAGCAGCCAAATATTAAATAGCAAACAATAACTTACTTCCATTGCCAAAATCAACTGCGTGGTTAGACTCATTGTTATGTACTCTAAAAAAATAATCAATAAACAATAATATTCATTTATACAACTAAGTTCAGAGACTTCCATTCTCAAGTTGGTTGCTGATGAGAATGCGATGAGACTGATCGCCAATAATAAAATCCTTGCAATTTTTGCAATTTGCTTGCAAACGCAACTCAGGATGACGAACTTCATTTTGAAATAAACAGAATGAAACTGCTCTAAATAATCAATTTCCAACACCTGTTGAAGGTACAATACTTTGCATTTCCATGACAGTAAATTATGCAAGGGAGCATAGAATCACTTCGCCACTACTGGAATGAGCATGGACTCACTTCGCCAGCCACCGTAATGGAGGGAGTTTTAGAATTATATGTTCAGTGTTTTTCAAAGATCGTATTAACACAGGGAAGCCCAGTCTTAAGGCTACATTCTGAGCTATCGCCCCAGATTCCAGGTTCGATCCCTGCTCTGCCAAGAAATTTAATTCTGGTCTGAGGGCTGGAACGGGGCGCACTCTTGAGGCAAACCTAAGAAGAGAAAAATTTGATTCCCATCTCAACAATCTTGGATGTGGTTTTCCGTGGTTTCCCACTTCCACTCCAGGCAAATACCGGGATAGTTCCTAACTTAAAGCCTCAGTCGTCAACTCTCCATTCCCCATACTAATTACAATTGCACACATCAATACAGCCATCACATTAACACAGGTTATCAGAGAAAGGTTTACACTCACACAACAAAGTAGACGGCGCTGAGTGACCACGATGTCTGAGTCCATCAAATGGATTATGTTCGACAATTTTCTCTCAAGGCGAAGCGATTGTGCCGATTTTTATTTAATAATTTAAAAGTATCTGGCAACGTAAATCATGGAGAATTCCTTACCTTACGGGAATAATAAACGTAACATATGTTTAGACAATGTAATACCAATTGCAAGATAGAATAATTGGGAAATAAAATTACATGTCTGAGGTGGGAATCAAACTCCTCTGACGATGCATAATCAATTTCGTTGTCCACAATGTTAGCCGCTGAGCCACCCAGACAACGAAATTAGAGTGCAATATTAAGTGACGTAAACAACAAACGCACTCAACTGCCAGTTATAGTTCATCAATATGTCCCTTATTTCATGATTCTATTCCAGTATATATCGGGATACAACATAAGCGATATTTCCCTTTTCAATTCTCATAAACAAAGATCACACTACGATACGGTGTATCGTTTATCCGCCATTTCTCTCATGAAGAAACGCCATTGTGGCAACGCGCAATAGCCACATATATTACATTTTTCTTTAAACATATAAAAATATACCGTAACATATATTTTCCTTTTAAAGACACACTGCAAATCTGCATGCCAAGAGCTTTCGTTAGAATGCCATACGAAGCCAATCGGTTAAGTCGTTTTCAAAATCTCGTGTGTACAAAAAATACCTTAGTGTTTTAAATATATACTAGTTGAAACCCGTCAAAACATGACGGTCAATAGAAAAATATTTACTGAAGAATTTTCTTATATAGGCCTACTGTACATTCTTTGTACGATTATTTTTTGACTCTATTGAAACTATGAGGGCGTCAAAAGATTGCACTCTCAACATTGCAAAATACTGCTGGCCATGACTGAAAAATTGTTGGGGCAAATTGAGGCCTATACGTTCCAGAGTTTCCCCTTGAGCTTTATTGATTGTGACAAAGTATGCCAAATGAATTGGAAAATATTGCCTCTTAAAAGAAAATGATAGTGTTTTATCGGATGGTGTTAAATCAAGTCGAAGGATTAGACATCTCTGCCTAATTTTAACTGCACCTATTATTTCCAAATCCAAGCAATATGGTTGCATTTAGGAGTCCTTGGGAACCGTTCAGATTTCTAAGCAGCATAACGGGCCAAGCGTTTGGAGTATGTGGCGGCCAGTCGTTTAGTTCCAAGGGATTCAAGAACTCTGATGAGTCTAATACAACTGGCCGCAAACCATCGCTTATATTTTTGGAATATAACGAAGAAATGCGATGATGTGCAATTCCATACATTTTAAAACAATGTGGACCGTGTGCGTGTGGCACAGTAACATTGGCACCAAATGAAACGAAGGAAGGAAGGAAGCTTGCAGTTTAACGTGACCGTTAATCTCGCGACCATAAGCCACGGGACCTCCGTTTAACGTGGAATCCGAACCACAGGACATGGCCTTTCACATCAAAAATCTCACATGCATTGACCGGGAATCGAACCCGATCCGCCTTGGTGAGAGGCATACAGCTTGACCGCTGCGCCATGAAACGAAGGACATAGCATTGTACTACCGATTAGTCCCTCTGGAATTCCTTGAGATATCATCTCCAGTGAAAAATAATTGTTAAAGCCTGTCAAATATTTTATATTTATTCAGATTAATTTTACCATTACAACAGCAAAGGTCAAAGTAACCAAGTGTAGATTTCTCGCAAGAGAAATACAGTGCAGAACAATGTTTACATTTGTTCGTCAAGGACCCTAAACTGTAACGGCATAGTATCTGGAATTGTTTCTGTAATGCCATATTTATATTGGATTTTAAAAGTGGCTTCGTATTTTTCTCCGATTTCCCACTTTTTTGCGGCTAATGTTCTATTTCGTCAAATGGGTTTATTTATAGCAGTATTTCTCTGCCCAAATTAACGTCATTTTATATAAAACTATAGTGGCCTGCATCAACGTAGCCGCCAAATATTAAATGGCAAATAATAACTTACTTCCATTGCCAAAATCAACTGCGTGGTTAGACCCATTGTTATGCACTCTAAACAAATAATCAATAAACAATAATATTCACATATACAATGAATACTTCCATTCTCAAGTTGGTTGCTGATGATAATGCGATGAGATTGATCGCCAATAATAAAATCCTTGCAATTTTTGCAATTTGCTTGCAAACGCAACTCAGGATGACGATCTTCATTTTGAAATAAACAGAATGAAATTGCTGTAAATAATGAATTTCCATCACCTGTTGAAGGTACAATACTTTGTATATCCATGACAGTAAATTATGCAAGGGAGCATAGAATCACTTCGCCAGCCACAGTAATGGAGGGAGTTTTAGAATTATATGTTCAGTGCTTGTCAAAGATCGTATTAACACAGGGAAGCCCATTCTTAAGGCTACATTCTGAGCTATTGCCCCGGATTCCAGGTTCGATCCCCGCTCTGCCAAGAAATTTAATTCTGGTCTGAGGACTGGAACGGGGCGCAATCGTGAGGCAAAACTAAGAAGTGCAAAGTTTGATTCCCATCTCAACAATCTTGGATTTGGTTTTCCGTGGTTTCCCACTTCCACTCCAGGCAAATACCGGGATAGTTCCTAACTTAAAGCCTCGGTCGTTAACTCCCCATTCCCCACATTAATTACAAATGCACACATCAACACAGCCATCACATTAACACAGGTTATCAGAGAAAAGTTTACACTCGCACACCTGTTCGCCAATATGTTAACGCTGATGTATGTGTTTGAACTACTGGATATAAGTTCAATGTTCCCCATCTCTTGATGAATACAGTACTTTTGCATTTGTCAGTTGGCACAGGCTAGAGTAAAAGGTGGCTTTTCACCGATGTCTCAGTCTCACTCATGGCTGTGATTATATGGAAGCTACTGAGGTATGGGTGGTGCTTAGTAATGGCATTCGGGGCACAGTCAGTGCCTGTGAATGCTGTGAAAGGTTCAACTCATAGGGTTAGGACTACTGTTCTGACTCAGTGAGGAAAGCAATGGCAAACTACCTCACTCCTCTTCTTGCCTAGAACGCCTCAAAATAGCGCTGCATTGGGTTTTTGTGGGTATCTACTCACATAACGTAACGGCGGTACTTTTTGAGGATCCAACCAGCCTTCGGGCTGACTACCTAACAGACAGACAGACAGACTTTAAAATTAATATCATTGCATTGTTGCAGCTTGGCAAATATTTTATATTTCAGCAGATCAATTTTACCATCACAACAGTAAAGGCCAAAGTAACCGCGCGTAGATTTTACGCAAGAGAAATACAATGTAGAACAATGTTTACATTTGATCGTCAAAGACCTTTCACTGTACTGCATAACATCTGGAATTGTTTCTGAAATGGCCTATTTATATTGGATTTTAAATGTGGCTTCGTATTATTCGATAACACTATAGTGACCTGCAATATCGGAGCCGCTAAATATTAAATGGCAAAAATACTTCCATTGCCGAAATCAACTGCGTAGTTAGATTCAGTACTCTAAACAAATAATCATTAAACAACTGTCTTATACAATGAAGTTCAACATGACCGTCCAGAGACTCTCATACTCAAGTTGGTTGGTGAGGAGAATGCGATGAGACTGATCGCTTACAATAAATTCCTTATAATTGTTCCTGCCAGCGAAATGTTTGGCAATAGCTAGAAAACGCAGCGCAGAATGACGTTCTTCATTTTGATATAAACAGTACAAAACTGCTCTAAATAAGCTATTTCCATCACCTGTTATAGTTTATGGCAGTACATTTTGCAGGGGAACATAGAATAACTTCGCCAACTACTGGAATGAGCTTAGGCATATACTCAATACTCACTTCGGCAGTCACCCTAATGGAGGCTGTTTTAGAATTCTATGTCCCGTGCATGTCAAAAATCGTATTAACACATGGAAGCCCACCCATTCTTGGCTATCGCCTCGGAGACCCGGGTTACATTTCCTGCTCTGCCAAGAAATTTAATTCTGGTCTGAGGGCAAAAACGGGGCACATTCAGTCTCTAGAGGTATAACTAAGAAGAGGAAGGTTTGATTCCCACCTCGACAATCTTAGATGTGGTTTTCCGTGGTTTCCCACTTCCACTCAAGGCAAATACCGGGATGGTTCCTAACTTAAGGCCTCGGCCGTCACCTTGCCATTTCCCACCTTAATTACAAATACACAAAGTAATGCAGCTATCACAATAATACGGGTTATCAGAGAAAATTGTACACTTACACACCAAAGTACATGGGGCTGAGTGACAACGATGTCGGAGCCCTTCAAACGAATTATGTTTGCCAAGTGTCTCTCATGGCGAAAGCAATTGTGGACACGCGCCAGGGCCTGGAAAACTACCTTTTCACTAATAATTTAAGAGTATATCGACGATGCATAATTTATAACTTTTAGTCTAGGATGCTACCAACTTGACCACCGAAGCATTGGGAAGAAATTGCAATATTAAAGTACATAAACAACATAGCCTACACACTCAACTGTCAGTTAATGTTCTTCAACGTTTCCCTTCTTAAAAATTCCCCTCTATAACTCTCCATCACTTGAAAACGCGCCATGTTTTGTGTTTTAAATATATCGATGCAATGGTGCTGCCATCTGTTGTTAGTTACTGAAACTATATGGGCGAGGTACTGCCATCTTTTGTCAGTTACTGCAATTGATGGCAGATATTAGCTCTTTTGACCACATGCTGTAATGCAATGGTGAAACGGAAATAAAACTTATTGAGAGGGAATGTAGGAATCTTTAACTGACATAAAACGTTACTAATAATCCTTGATAAAACAATATTTAACTATCACGTGAAAACTCGCCATCAAGGCCATGCCTTGTGTTTTAAATATATCGACGCAATCTGCTCTCAGTTACTGGAACTATATTGGCGAGGTACTGCCATCTGTTGTCAGTTACTGGAACTGATTGCAGATATTCAAACGACGTATTGAGGACATGCTGTAATGCAATGGTAAAACGGAAATAAAACGTGTTGAGAAAATGTGTAGAAATATGTATCTTTAACTGACATAAAACCTTACTAATACTCCTTGATAAAACAATATTTCAGTGGCAAAAAAAAAAAAAAAAAAAAATACTGGTGAGAGTTGGGATCGAACCTGCGATCCTTGGATCCACAGTCAGTCGCCTTAACCAAATAGCTACTCGCGCACTCACATTTAGCTGCAGACGCAACCGTTCACTATCTTCAAAAGCCGCTATCTGAAGAAAATAATCCAATTCATTATCAATAAAATCAATATACATTCGTATATGTTCATACTGTTATTATATTGTATTGTCAGAACTTGGTTAATGTATGTTTTCAATTACATGGAAGCTTATTAAATAACTTACATTTTAATGGACTTCTCACCGCCATTTTGTCATGAGCCCAGGCGGATTGTGCGCATGCGCGAGGGGCAGAATTCTGCTATTTTCTATATTTATTTAAAAATATACCGTATTATATTTGTTTATTTTAGAGACACTCTGCAAATCTACAGTCCAAGAGCTTTCGTTAGAGTGCTCTACGAAGTAAATTGGTTCTGTCGTTCTCTCTATCTCGTGATAACAAAAATCATCTTACTGTTTTAAATATATAGACTAGTTGAAACCCGTCAAAAATGACGGTCAATAGAAAATATTTACTGAAGAATTTTCTTATGTAGGCCTACTGTATATTCTTTGTACGATTATTTTTTGGCTCTATTGAAACTATAAGGGCGTCAAAAGATTGCACTCTCAACATTGCAAAATACTGCTGGCCATGACTGAAAAATTGATGAGGCAAATTGAGACCTATACGTTCCAGAGTTTTCCCTTGAGCTTCATTGATTGTGACAGAGTATGCCAAATAAATTGGAAAATATTGCCTCTTAAAACAAAATGATAGTGTTTTATCGGATGCTGTTAAATCAAGTAGAAGGATTAGACCTCTCTGCCTAATTTTAACTGCACTTATTATTTCCAAATCCAAGCAATATAGTTGCATTTAGGAGCCCTTGGGAAACGTTCAGATTTCTAAGCAGCATAACGGTTCAAGCGTTTGGAATATGTGGAGGCAAGTCATTTAGTTCCAAGGAATTCAAGAACTCTGAGGAGTCTAATAAAACTGGCCGCAAACCGTCACATATAATTTTGGAATATAACGAAGAAATGCGATGATGTGCACCTCCATACATCTTAAAACAATGTGGACCGTATGGGTGTGGCACAGTAACATTGGCACCAAATGAAACGAAGGACATAGCATTGTACTGCCGATTAGTCTCTCTGAAATTCCTTGAGATATCATCTCCAGTGAAAAATAATTGTTGCAGCATGTCAAATATTTTATATTTAGTCAGATTAATTTTACCACTACAACAGCAAAGGTCAAAGTAACCAAGTGTAGATTTCTCTCAAGAGAAATACAGTGCAGAACAATGTTTACATTTGTTCGTCAAGGACCCTACACTGTAACGGTATAGTATCTGGAATTGTATCTGAAATGCCGTATTCATATTGGAGTTTAAAAGTGGCTTCGTATCTTTTTTTTTATTTATAGCAGCATTTCTCCCCAAATTAACGTCATATTAAATAATACTATAGTGGCCTGCATCAACGCAGCAGCCAAATATTAAATAGCAAACAATAACTTACTTCCATTGCCAAAATCAACTGCGTGGTTAGACTCATTGTTATGTACTCTAAAAAAATAATCAATAAACAATAATATTCATTTATACAACTAAGTTCAGAGACTTCCATTCTCAAGTTGGTTGCTGATGAGAATGCGATGAGACTGATCGCCAATAATAAAATCCTTGCAATTTTTGCAATTTGCTTGCAAACGCAACTCAGGATGACGAACTTCATTTTGAAATAAACAGAATGAAACTGCTCTAAATAATCAATTTCCATCACCTGTTGAAGGTACAATACTTTGCATTTCCATGACAGTAAATTATGCAAGGGAGCATAGAATCACTTCGCCACTACTGGAATGAGCATGGACTCACTTCGCCAGCCACCGTAATGGAGGGAGTTTTAGAATTATATGTTCAGTGTTTTTCAAAGATCGTATTAACACAGGGAAGCCCAGTCTTAAGGCTACATTCTGAGCTATCGCCCCAGATTCCAGGTTCGATCCCTGCTCTGCCAAGAAATTTAATTCTGGTCTGAGGGCTGGAACGGGGCGCACTCTTGAGGCAAACCTAAGAAGAGAAAAATTTGATTCCCATCTCAACAATCTTGGATGTGGTTTTCCGTGGTTTCCCACTTCCACTCCAGGCAAATACCGGGATAGTTCCTAACTTAAAGCCTCAGTCGTCAACTCTCCATTCCCCATACTAATTACAATTGCACACATCAATACAGCCATCACATTAACACAGGTTATCAGAGAAAGGTTTACACTCACACAACAAAGTAGACGGCGCTGAGTGACCACGATGTCTGAGTCCATCAAATGGATTATGTTCGACAATTTTCTCTCAAGGCGAAGCGATTGTGCCGATTTTTATTTAATAATTTAAAAGTATCTGGCAACGTAAATCATGGAGAATTCCTTACCTTACGGGAATAATAAACGTAACATATGTTTAGACAATGTAATACCAATTGCAAGATAGAATAATTGGGAAATAAAATTACATGTCTGAGGTGGGAATCAAACTCCTCTGACGATGCATAATCAATTTCGTTGTCCACAATGTTAGCCGCTGAGCCACCCAGACAACGAAATTAGAGTGCAATATTAAGTGACGTAAACAACAAACGCACTCAACTGCCAGTTATAGTTCATCAATATGTCCCTTATTTCATGATTCTATTCCAGTATATATCGGGATACAACATAAGCGATATTTCCCTTTTCAATTCTCATAAACAAAGATCACACTACGATACGGTGTATCGTTTATCCGCCATTTCTCTCATGAAGAAACGCCATTGTGGCAACGCGCAATAGCCACATATATTACATTTTTCTTTAAACATATAAAAATATACCGTAACATATATTTTCCTTTTAAAGAAACTCTGCAAATCTGCATGCCAAGAGCTTTCGTTAGAATGTCTTACGAAGCCAATCGGTTAAGTCGTTTTCACAATCTCGTGTGTACAAAAAACAGCTTAGTGTTTTAAATATATAGATGGCAACAGAGAATTCGTTACTTTACGGGAATGATAAAAGTGAAATACATTTCTACAATGTAATACCAATCGTAGGAAGGAAGAAAACAAAAAAAAAACATATCCGAGATGGGAATCGAACCCTCTCGACCATGCAAAGGATGGCAACAGAGAATTCGTTACTTTACGGGAATGAAAAAAGTGTAATATGTCTCTACAATATAATACCAATCGTAGGAAGGAAGAAAATGAAAATAAAAGAACGTATCCGAGGTGGGAATCGAACCCTCTCGACCATGCAAAGGATGGCAACAGAGAATTCGTTACTTTACGGGAATGAAAAAAGTGAAATATGTCTCTACAATGTAATACCAACCGTAGGTAGGAAGAAAATGAAAATAAAAGAACGTATCCGAGGTGGGAATCGAACCCTCTCGACCATGCAAAGGATGGCAACAATGAATTCGTTACTTGACGGGAATGATAAAAGTGAAATATGTTTTTAAAATGTAATACCAATCGTAGGAAGGCAGAAAACGAAAATAAAAAACATATCCGAGGTGGGAATCGAACCCTCTCGATCATGCATAATACATATTTCTAGGCAGTAACCTTATCCCCTTGACCATCCAGACAACTATGGGCCGCTTCAATATTAAGCTATCTAACCAGTATACACGCTCAACCTGCAGTTTAAGTACTTCAATTCGTGGTTTATTTAATATAATTCTAATTCAATGCATATTGTAAAAACATAATTAACATTATTGGAGACCCTTTTTAATTCTCATTCCCCTTTTGTTCACCATTCTGACATAATCCGTAGGATCCTTCCGCCTCTTATTATTTACCATCCCATTCAGGACCTATTTTGTACCTTCACTATCCTGCTGGTCATGACTTAAAACGTGATGAGGTAAATAGCCCAATACGTTCAAGAGTTTCTCCTTGAGCTTGATTGATTGTGATAAAGTAGGCCGAGCGAATAGGACATTGTTGCCTATTAAAAGAAAATGTACTGTACCTGCAAGTGTTTTATCGGAAGGTGTTAAATCAAGTCGTAGGATTTGAGCTCTCTGCCTAATATTACTGCACCTATTATATCCGAATCCAAGCAATTTCTTACATATTTCTTACAATTAATATATTACCATATATGAGTCCTTGGGAAACGTTCAGATTTCTAAGGAGCATAACTATGGCTCAAACGTTCGGAGTATGTGGAGGCGAATCACTTAATTCCAAGGAATTGAAAAATTCAATAATAGGGAAATCAAGTAGCTGGCTTTCATCTTCAGTATCCAATCTGTTAACGCTGATGTATGTGTTTGAACTACTGGATATAAGTTCAATGACTTTTAAATTAATATCATTACATTGTTGCAGGTTGGCAAATATTTTATATTCCAGCAGATCAATTTTACCCTCACAACAGTAAAGACCAAAGTAACCACGCATAGATTTTACGCAAGAGAAGTACAATGTAGAACGATGTTTACATTTGATCGTCAAAGACCTTACAGTACACTGTACTGCATAATATCTGGAATTGTTTCTGAAATGGCCTATTTATATTGGATTTTAAATGTGGCTTCGTATTATTCGATAACACTATAGTGTCCTGCAATAACGGAGCCGCTAAATATTACATGGCAAATAATACTTCCATTGCCGAAATCAACTGCGTAGTTAGACTCAGTACTCTAAACAAATAATCATTAAACAATTGTCTTATACAATGAAGTTCAACATGACCGTCCAGAGACTTTCATACTCAAGTTGGTTGGTGAGGAGAATGCGATGAGACTGATCGCTTAAAATAAATTCCTTATAATTGTTCCCGCCAGCGAAATTTTGTGCGATAGCTTGAAAACGCAGCTCAGAATGACGTTCTTCATTTTGTTATAAACAGTACGAAACTGCTCTAAATAAGCAATTTCCATCACCTGTTATAGGTTATGACAGTACATTTTGCAGGGGAACATAGAATCACTTCGCCAACTACTGGAACGACCATAGGCCTATACTCAATACTCACATCGGCAGTCACCCTAATGGAGGCAGTTTTTGAATTATATGTCCCGTGCATGTCAAAAATCGTATTAACACATGGAGGCCCACCTATTCTTGTCTATCGCCCCGGAGACCCGGGTTACATTTCCTGCTCTGCCAAGAAATTGAATTCTGGTCTGAGGGCAAAAACGGGGCACATTCAGTCTCTTGAGGTATAACTAAGAAGAGGAAGGTTTAATTCCCACCTCGACAATCTTGGATGTGGTTTTCCGTGGTTTCTCACTTCCACTTAAGGCAAATACCGGGATGGTTCCTAACTTAAGGCCTTGGCCGTCTCCTTGCCATTTACCACCTTAATTACAAATACACACAGTAATGCAGCCATCACAATAACACAGGTTATGAGAGAAAATTTCACACATACACACCCAAGTACACGGGGCTGAGTGACCACAATGTCGGAGCCCTTCAAACGAATTATGTTTGCCAAGTGTCTCTTATGGCGAAAGCAATTGTGGACACGCGCGAGTGCCTGGAAAACTACTTTTTTCTTTAATAATTTAAGAGTATATCGACGATGCATAATTATAACTTTTAGTCTAGGACGCTAATAACTTGACCACCGAAGCATTGGGAAGAAATTGCAATATTAAGGTACATAAACAACATAGCCTACACATTCAACTGTCGGTTAATGTTCCTCAAAATTTCCCTTCTTAAATATTCCCCTCCTTTATAATTCTCCATCACGTGAAAACGTGCCATGTCATGGGTTTTAAATATAGATCGATGCAATGGTGCTGCCATCTGCTGTCAGTTACTGGAACTATATGGGCGATGTACTGCCATCTGTTGTCAGTTATAGGAACTGATTGCAGATATTTAAACGGCGTACTGAGGACAACAGTTTGCTGTTTTGATCACATGCTGTAATGCAATGGTAAAACGGAAATAAAACGTATTGAGAGGGAATGTAGAAATATGTATCTTTTACAGACATAAAACCTTACTAATACTCCTTGATTAAACAATATTTCAATGGTAAAAAAATACATATATCGGCGAGGGCTGGGATCGAACCGGCGAACCTAGGAACCACAGTCTGTCGCCTTAACCATATAGCTACTCGAGCAGTCTTGTTCAGCAGCAGACGCAGCCATTCATTATCTTCAAAAGCTGCTGTCTGAAGGAAATAATCCATTTCATTATCCAAATAAATCAATGTTGCACATTCGTATACGTTCATACTGTTATTATATTTTATTGCCAAAACTTGCTTAATGTATGTTTTCAATTACATGGAAGCTTATTAAATAACTTACATTTTAATGGAATTCTCACCGCCATTTTGTCATGACCTCAGGCGGATTGTGCGCATGCGTGAGGTGCAAGAATTCTGCTATTTTCTATATTAATTCAAAAATATACCGAGAGGGAATGTAGAAATATGTATCTTTAACAGACATAAAACCTTACTAATACTCCTTGATTAAACAATATTTCAGTGGTAAAAAAAATATATATATCGGCGAGGGCTGGGATCGAACCGTTGAACCTTGGAACCACAGTCTGTCGTCTTAACCACATCGCTACTCGCGCACTCTTGGTCATCAACAGACGCAGCCGTTCTTTATCATTAAAAGCCGTTGTCTGAAGGAAATAATCCATTTCATTATCCAAATAAATCAATGTTGCACATTCGTATACGTTCATACTGTTATTATATTTTATTGTCAGAACTTGGTTAATGTATGTTTTCAATTACATGCAAGCTTATTAAATAACTTACATTTTAATGGACTTCTCACCGCCATTTTGTCATGACCCCAGGCGGATTGTGCGCATGCGTGAGGGGAAAGAATTCTGCTATTTTCTATATTAATTCAAAAATATACCGTAATATATTTGTTTATTTTATAGACACTCTGCAAATCTAGAGGCCAAGAGCTTTCGTTAGAGTGCTCTACGAAGTAAATCGGTTCTGTCGTTCTCTCAATCTCGTGGTAACAAAAATCGCCTTACTGTTTTAAATATATAGATGGCAACAGCGAATTCGTTACTTTACGGGAATGATAAAAGTGAAAAATATTTCTACAATGAAATACCAATCGTAGAAAGAAGAAAACAAAAAAAAACATATCCGAGGTGGGAATCGAACCCTCTCGACCATGCAAAGGATGGCAACAGAGAATTCGTTACTTTACGGGAATGAAAAAAGTGAAATATGTCTCTACAATGTAATACCAATCGTAGGAAAGAAGAAAATGAAAATAAAAGAACGTATCCGAGGTGGGAATCGAACCCTCTCGACCATGCAAAGGATGGCAACAGAGAATTCGTTACTTTACGGGAATGATAAAAGTGAAATATGTTTCTACAATGTAATACCAATCGTAGGAAGGAAGATAATGGAAATAAAAAAACATAACCGAGGTGGGAATCGAACCCTCTCGACCATGCAAAGGATGGCAACAGAGAATTCGTTACTTGACGGGAATGATAAAAGTGAAATATGTTTCTACAATGTAATACCAATCGTAGGAAGGTAGAAAACGAAAATAAAAAAACATATCCGAGGTGGGAATCGAACCCTCTCGATCATGCATAATACATATTTCTAGGCAGTAAGCTTATCCCCTCGGCCATCCAGACAACTGTGTGAGACTTCAGTATTAAGCTATCTAACCAGTATACACGCTCAACCTGCAGTTTAAGTCCTTCAATTCGTGGTTTATTTAATATAATTCTAATTCAATGCATATTGTAAAACATAATTAACATTATTGGAGACCCTTTTTAATTGTCATAAACAAAGATCTCAGTTAGACGCGACCGGAATCGCCATTTTCCTTGTTGAGAAAGGCCATTGTGCGCATGCGCGGGAGAGTCAAATATTACATATTTCTTTAATCATTTAAAAATATACCGTAACATATATTTTCCTTTTAAAGAAACTCTGCAAATCTGCATGCCAAGAGCTTTCGTTAGAATGTCTTACGAAGCCAATCGGTTAAGTCGTTTTCACAATCTCGTGTGTACAAAAAACAGCTTAGTGTTTTAAATATATAGATGGCAACAGAGAATTCGTTACTTTACGGGAATGATAAAAGTGAAATACATTTCTACAATGTAATACCAATCGTAGGAAGGAAGAAAACAAAAAAAAACATATCCGAGATGGGAATCGAACCCTCTCGACCATGCAAAGGATGGCAACAGAGAATTCGTTACTTTACGGGAATGAAAAAAGTGAAATATGTCTCTACAATGTAATACCAACCGTAGGTAGGAAGAAAATGAAAATAAAAGAACGTATCCGAGGTGGGAATCGAACCCTCTCGACCATGCAAAGGATGGCAACAATGAATTCGTTACTTGACGGGAATGATAAAAGTGAAATATGTTTTTAAAATGTAATACCAATCGTAGGAAGGCAGAAAACGAAAATAAAAAAACATATCCGAGGTGGGAATCGAACCCTCTCGATCATGCATAATACATATTTCTAGGCAGTAACCTTATCCCCTTGACAATCCAGACAACTATGGACCGCTTCAATATTAAGCTATCTAACCAGTATACACGCTCAACCTGCAGTTTAAGTACTTCAATTCGTGGTTTATTTAATATAATTCTAATTCAATGCATATTGTAAAAACATAATTAACATTATTGGAGACCCTTTTTAATTCTCATGAACAAAGATCTCAGTTAGACGCGACCGGAATCGCCATTTTCCTTGTTGAGAAAGGCCATTGTGCGCATGTGCGGGAGTGTCAAATATTACATATTTCTTTAATCATTTAAAAATATACCGTAACATATATTTTCCTTTTAAAGAAACTCTGCAAATCTGCATGCCAAGAGCTTTCGTTAGAATGTCTTACGAAGCCAATCGGTTAAGTCGTTTTCACAATCTCGTGTGTACAAAAAACAGCTTAGTGTTTTAAATATATAGATGGCAACAGAGAATTCGTTACTTTACGGGAATTATAAAAGTGAAATACATTTCTACAATGTAATACCAATCGTAGGAAGGAAGAAAACAAAAAAAAAAAAACATAACCGAGATGGGAATCGAACCCTCTCGACCATGCAAAGGATGGCAACAGAGAATTCGTTACTTTACGGGAATGAAAAAAGTGTAATATGTCTCTACAATATAATACCAATCGTAGGAAGGAAGAAAATGAAAATAAAAGAACGTATCCGAGGTGGGAATCGAACCCTCTCGACCATGCAAAGGATGGCAACAGAGAATTCGTTAGTTTACGGGAATGAAAAAAGTGAAATATGTCTCTACAATGTAATACCAACCGTAGGTAGGAAGAAAATGAAAATAAAAGAACGTATCCGAGGTGGGAATCGAACCCTCTCGACCATGCAAAGGATGGCAACAATGAATTCGTTACTTGACGGGAATGATAAAAGTGAAATATGTTTTTAAAATGTAATACCAATCGTAGGAAGGCAGAAAACGAAAATAAAAAAACATATCCGAGGTGGGAATCGAACCCTCTCGATCATGCATAATACATATTTCTAGGCAGTAACCTTATCCCCTTGACCATCCAGACAACTATGGACAGCTTCAATATTAAGCTATCTAACCAGTATACACGCTCAACCTGCAGTTTAAGTACTTCAATTCGTGGTTTATTTAATATAATTCTAATTCAATGCATATTGTAAAAACATAATTAACATTATTGGAGACCCTTTTTAATTCTCATAAACAAAGATCTCAGTTAGACGCGACCGGAATCGCCATTTTCCTTGTTGAGAAAGGCCATTGTGCGCATGCGCGGGAGTGTCAAATATTACATATTTCTTTAATCATTTAAAAATATACCGTAACATATATTTTCCTTTAAAAGAAACTCTGCAAATCTGCATGCCAAGAGCTTTCGTTAGAATGTCTTACGAAGCCAATCGGTTAAGTCGTTTTCACAATCTCGTGTGTACAAAAAACAGCTTAGTGTTTTAAATATATAGAAGACTAGTTGAAACCCGTCAAAAATGACGGTCAATAGAAAATATTTACTGAAGAATTTTCTTATGTAGGCCTACTGTATATTCTTTGTACGATTATTTTTTGGCTCTATTGAAACTATAAGGGCGTCAAAAGATTGCACTCTCAACATTGCAAAATACTGCTGGCCATGACTGAAAAATTGATGAGGCAAATTGAGACCTATACGTTCCAGAGTTTTCCCTTGAGCTTCATTGATTGTGACAGAGTATGCCAAATAAATTGGAAAATATTGCCTCTTAAAACAAAATGATAGTGTTTTATCGGATGCTGTTAAATCAAGTAGAAGGATTAGACCTCTCTGCCTAATTTTAACTGCACTTATTATTTCCAAATCCAAGCAATATAGTTGCATTTAGGAGCCCTTGGGAAACGTTCAGATTTCTAAGCAGCATAACGGTTCAAGCGTTTGGAATATGTGGAGGCAAGTCATTTAGTTCCAAGGAATTCAAGAACTCTGAGGAGTCTAATAAAACTGGCCGCAAACCGTCACATATAATTTTGGAATATAACGAAGAAATGCGATGATGTGCACCTCCATACATCTTAAAACAATGTGGACCGTATGGGTGTGGCACAGTAACATTGGCACCAAATGAAACGAAGGACATAGCATTGTACTGCCGATTAGTCTCTCTGAAATTCCTTGAGATATCATCTCCAGTGAAAAATAATTGTTGCAGCATGTCAAATATTTTATATTTAGTCAGATTAATTTTACCACTACAACAGCAAAGGTCAAAGTAACCAAGTGTAGATTTCTCTCAAGAGAAATACAGTGCAGAACAATGTTTACATTTGTTCGTCAAGGACCCTACACTGTAACGGTATAGTATCTGGAATTGTATCTGAAATGCCGTATTCATATTGGAGTTTAAAAGTGGCTTCGTATCTTTTTTTTTATTTATAGCAGCATTTCTCCCCAAATTAACGTCATATTAAATAATACTATAGTGGCCTGCATCAACGCAGCAGCCAAATATTAAATAGCAAACAATAACTTACTTCCATTGCCAAAATCAACTGCGTGGTTAGACTCATTGTTATGTACTCTAAAAAAATAATCAATAAACAATAATATTCATTTATACAACTAAGTTCAGAGACTTCCATTCTCAAGTTGGTTGCTGATGAGAATGCGATGAGACTGATCGCCAATAATAAAATCCTTGCAATTTTTGCAATTTGCTTGCAAACGCAACTCAGGATGACGAACTTCATTTTGAAATAAACAGAATGAAACTGCTCTAAATAATCAATTTCCATCACCTGTTGAAGGTACAATACTTTGCATTTCCATGACAGTAAATTATGCAAGGGAGCATAGAATCACTTCGCCACTACTGGAATGAGCATGGACTCACTTCGCCAGCCACCGTAATGGAGGGAGTTTTAGAATTATATGTTCAGTGTTTTTCAAAGATCGTATTAACACAGGGAAGCCCAGTCTTAAGGCTACATTCTGAGCTATCGCCCCAGATTCCAGGTTCGATCCCTGCTCTGCCAAGAAATTTAATTCTGGTCTGAGGGCTGGAACGGGGCGCACTCTTGAGGCAAACCTAAGAAGAGAAAAATTTGATTCCCATCTCAACAATCTTGGATGTGGTTTTCCGTGGTTTCCCACTTCCACTCCAGGCAAATACCGGGATAGTTCCTAACTTAAAGCCTCAGTCGTCAACTCTCCATTCCCCATACTAATTACAATTGCACACATCAATACAGCCATCACATTAACACAGGTTATCAGAGAAAGGTTTACACTCACACAACAAAGTAGACGGCGCTGAGTGACCACGATGTCTGAGTCCATCAAATGGATTATGTTCGACAATTTTCTCTCAAGGCGAAGCGATTGTGCCGATTTTTATTTAATAATTTAAAAGTATCTGGCAACGTAAATCATGGAGAATTCCTTACCTTACGGGAATAATAAACGTAACATATGTTTAGACAATGTAATACCAATTGCAAGATAGAATAATTGGGAAATAAAATTACATGTCTGAGGTGGGAATCAAACTCCTCTGACGATGCATAATCAATTTCGTTGTCCACAATGTTAGCCGCTGAGCCACCCAGACAACGAAATTAGAGTGCAATATTAAGTGACGTAAACAACAAACGCACTCAACTGCCAGTTATAGTTCATCAATATGTCCCTTATTTCATGATTCTATTCCAGTATATATCGGGATACAACATAAGCGATATTTCCCTTTTCAATTCTCATAAACAAAGATCACACTACGATACGGTGTATCGTTTATCCGCCATTTCTCTCATGAAGAAACGCCATTGTGGCAACGCGCAATAGCCACATATATTACATTTTTCTTTAAACATATAAAAATATACCGTAACATATATTTTCCTTTTAAAGACTCACTGCAAATCTGCATGCCAAGAGCTTTCGTTAGAATGCCATACGAAGCCAATCGGTTAAGTCGTTTTCAAAATCTCGTGTGTACAAAAAATACCTTAGTGTTTTAAATATATACTAGATGAAACCCGTCAAAACATGACGGACAATGGAAAACAAAATTACTGAAGAAGCTTCTTATATAAGTTACATTCTTTGTACGATTACTTTTTAGCACTATTGCAACTATAAGGGCGTCAAAAGATAGCACTCTCAGCATTGCAATATATTGCTGGTCATGACTGAAAACGTGATTAGGTCATCATCATCTTGCACAGTTTCCAGCCACTGGCCGGGTCTGTTTGGAACACAAGTCTCTCCAACGTCTTCTGTCTTCCCACCATCTCTCAGCCTCCACCCTTGTCCAGTCTTCTCCTCTCTTCTTCACGATTTCTTCCTCCCCCTTCAGCCACCTGTCTCTCGGTCTCCCTCTTGGTCTCTTTCCTTCCCACTTCGTCTCGTGTATCCTGCTGGGTATCCTCTTCTCCTCCATTCGTTTTACATGTCCATACCATCTAAGTCTAGATTTCTCTATACCAGTCTGTAATGGTTCATCCTTCATTAATTCTCCGGTCCTCTCATTTCTTATTCTGTCCATCTTTGTAGCTCCAATACTGCTTCTCAAGAACCTCATCTCACTGGCCTGTATTTTGCTCTTCTCCCTTCCTTTCATAACCCAGGTCTCCGAGGCATACGTCAGGATAGGGACATTGTACGTCCGATATATGATCTTTTTGCTGTTCTGAGGGACATTCTTGCTCCATAACATGCTTCTCACACTCCTCCGGAATGCTTCTGCCTGTCTCCCCCGCTCATTTATTTCTCTATCGTTTCTTCCATTCTCTTGTATCAGGCTTCCCAGATACTTGAAACTCTCCAATTCCTTCGGCTGTTCCCCACCAATTGTTATTTCCGTTGTGGTTCTTTCCTTCTTCCTTGTGTGATCACCATCTCACTCTTATTTATGCTAAATTTCATCCCATAACCTTGTATTATTCCTTCCCACACGTCCAACTGTTCCTGTACCTCCTCCTCCTTGTTTCCCCAAATCATCAAATCATCTGCAAGCACCATTGCTTTCATCTTTCCTTCCCCAATTACTTGTGCCACTCGGGTCATTATGTCATCCATCACCACAATGAAAAGTAACGGTGACAGTGCACTTCCTTGTTTCAGGCCGTTTCTCTGTTCCAACCAGTCCGATCTCTCTCCTCCCACTTTCACACAGCTCACGCTTCCCTTGTACATCTCCTTTATCTTCCATATAGTCCATTTTTATATTCCTCTATCCTCCAGGGACTTCCATACTTTGTTTCTGCATACACTGTCATATGCTTTCTCAATGTCCAGAAAGGTCATCAGTAGATCTGTTCCATACTCATAGTGCTGTTCTTGTAACTGCCTTACAGCAAAAATCAAATCCACTGTGGACCTTCCTGATCTGAAGCCATGTTGTTCTTCCCTCATCCCTCCTTCTATCCTTGTCCTAATTCTCCTTTCCAAAACTTTCTCAAACAACTTTGCACAATGACTCATCAGTGTTATTCCCCGATAGTTTCTGCATTCTGTTCTACTACCTTTCTTGAAGATCGGGACAATTATTCCCTTTTTCCAGTCCTCTGGGGTCTTCCTTTCCTTCCATGCTGTCTTCATCACTCGGTACAACCATTGTATCCCCACCTCTCCTGCTGCTCTCACCATCTCCACACTCAACTCATCCACACCCGGTGCCTTCCCTCCTTTCATCTTCCTCACTGCATCTTCCACTTCTTTCCATGTTAAGTCCTTTTCTATTTGCAGTTCATCTACTGTACCTCTTCCCCGATTTCTTCCTCCTCGCCGTGGTTTCCATTTGGGTTCAGGAGTTCTTCAAAATATTATTTCCACATTTTCTTCAGTTCTTCCCTATTTTCTATCTCTTGTCCCCTTTTGTTCACAATTCTAACATAATCCGTAGGATCCTTCCGCCTCTTATCTTTACCATCCCAAACAGGACCTTTTTTGCACCTTCACTATCCGGCTGGTCATGACTGAAAACGTGATGAGGTAAATAGCCCAATACGTTCAAGAGTTTCTCCTTGAGCTTGATTGATTTTGATAAAGTAGGCCGAGCGAATAGGAAATTGTTGCCTATTAAAAGAAAATGTACTGTAGGCTACCTGTAAGTGTTTTATCGTAAGGTGTTAAATCAAGTCGTAGGATTTGAGCTCTCTGCCTATTATTACTGCACCTATTATATCCGAATCCAAGCGATTTCTTACAATTAATATATTACCATATATGAGTCCATGGGAAACGTTCAGATTTCTAAGAAGCATATCTACGGCTTAAACGTTCGAAGTATGTGGAGGCGAATCTCTTAATTCCAAGGAATTGAAAAATTCAATAATAGGGAAATGAAGTAGCTGGCTTTCATCTTCAGTATCCAATCTGTTAACGCTGATGTATGTGTTTGAACTGCTGGATATAAGTTCAATGACTTTTAAATTAATATCATTACATTGTTGCAGCTTGGCAAATATTTTATATTCCAGTAGATCAATTTTACCCTCACAACAGTAAAGACCAAAATAACCACGCATAGATTTTACGCAAGAGAAATACAATGTAGAAAAATGTTTACATTTGATCGTCAAGGACCTTACAGTAAACTGTATTGCATAATATCTGGAATTGTTTCTGAAATGGCCCCTATTTATATTGGATTTTAAATGTGGCTTCGTATTATTCGATAACACTATAGTGTCCGGCAATAACGGAGCCGCTAAATATTAAATGGCAAATAATACTTCCATTGCCGAAATCAACTACGTAGTTAGACTCCGTACTCTAAACAAATAATCATTAAACAATTGTCTTATACAATGAAGTTCAACATGACCGTCCAGAGACTTTCTAACTCAAGTTGGTTGGTGAGGAGAATGCGATGAGACTGATCGCTTAAAATAAATTCCTTATAATTGTTCCTGCCAGCGAAATTTTTTGCGATAGCTTGAAAACGCAGCTCAGAATGACGTTCTTCATTTTGTTATAAACAGTACGAAACTGCTCTAAATAAGCAATTTCCATCACCTGTTATAGGTTATGGCAGTACATTTTGCAGGGGAACATAGAATCACTTCACCAACTACTGGAATGACCATAGGCCTATACTCAATACTCACTTCGATAGTCACCCTAATGGAGGCAGTTTTTGAATTCTATGTCCCGTGCATGTCAAAAATCGTATTAACACATGGAGGCCCACCTATTCTTGTCTATCGCCCCGGAGACCCGGGTTACATTTCCTGCTCTGCCAAGAAATTTAATTCTGGTCTCAGGGCAAAATCGGGGTACATTCAGTCTCTTGAGGTATAACTAAGAAGAGGAAGGTTTAATTCCCACCTCGACAATCTTGGATGTGGTTTTCCGTGGTTTCCCACTTCCACTTAAGGCAAATACCGGGATGGTTCCTAACTTTAGGCCTTGGCCGTCTCCTTGCCATTTACCACCTTAATTACAAATACACACAGTAATGCAGCCATCACAATAACACAGGTTATCAGAAGAAAGTTTCACACATGCACACCCAAGTACACGGGGCTGAGTGACCAAGATGTCGGAGTCCTTCAAACGAATTATATTTGCCAAGTGTCTCTCATGGCGAAAGCAATTGTGGAGACGCGCGTGTGCCTGGAAAACTACTTTTTTCTTTAATATCGACGATGCATAATTATAACTTTTAGTCTAGGACGCTAATAACTTGACCTCCGAAGCATTGGGAAGAAATTGCAATATTAAGGTACATAAACAACCTAGCCTACACATTCAACTGTCAGTTAATGTTCCTCAACATTTCCCTTCTTAAATATTCCCCTCCTTTATAATTTTCCATCACGTGAAAACATGCCATGTCTTGTGTTTTAAATATATCGATGCAATGGTGTTGCCATCTGCTGTCAGTTAATGGAACTATATGGGCGAATTACTGCCATCTGTTGTCAGTTATAGGAACTGATTGCAGATATTTAAACGGCGTACTGCGGACAACAGTTTGCTCTTTTGATTACATGCTGCAATGCAATGGTAAAACGAAAATAAAACGTATTTAGAGGGAATGTAGAAATAAGTATCTTTAACAGACATAAAACCTTACTGTTACTCCTTGATTAAACAATATTTCAGTGGTAAAAAAAAAAAAACTGGCGAGGGCTAGGATCGAACCGGCGCTTCATGGAACCACAGTCAGTCGCCTTAACCACATGGCTACTCACGCACTCATGCATAGTAGCAGACGCAGCCATTCATTATATTCAAAAGCCGCTGTTTGAAGGAAATAATCAATTTCATTATCCAAATAAATCAATGTTGCACATTCGTATACGTTCATACTGTTATTATACTTTATTGTCAGAACTTGGTTAATGTATGTTTTCAATTACATGGAAGCTTATTAAATAACTTACATTTTAATGGAATTCTCACCGCCATTTTGTCATGACCTCAGGCGGATTGTGCGCATGCGTGAGGGCCAAGAATTCTGCTATTTTCTATATTAATTCAAAAATATACCGAGAGGGAATGTAGAAAAAATGTATCTTTAACAGACATAAAACCTTACTAATACTCCTTGATTAAACAATATTTCAGTGGTAAAAAAAAAATATATATATCGGCGAGGGCTGGGATCGAACCGGTGAACCTTGGAACCACAGTCTGTCGCCTTAACCACATAGCTACACGCGCACTCTTGGTCACCAGCAGACGCAGCCGTTCTTTATCATTAAAAGCCGCTGTCTGAAGAAAATAATCCATTTCATTATCCAAATAAATCAATGTTGCACATTCGTATACGTTCATACTGTTATTATATTTTACTGTCAGAACTTGGTTAATGTATGTTTTCAATTACATGCAAGCTTATTAAATAACTTACATTTTAATGGACTTCTCACCGCCATTTTGTCATGACCCCCAGGCGGATTGTGCGCATGCGTGAGGGCCTAGAATTCTGCTATTTTCTATATTAATTTAAAAATATACCGTAATATATTTGTTTATTTTAGAGACACTCTGCAAATCTGCATGCCAAGAGCTTTCGTTAGAATGTCTTACGAAGCCAATCGGTTAAGTCGTTTTCACAATCTCGTGTGTACAAAAAACAGCTTAGTGTTTTAAATATATAGATGGCAACAGAGAATTCGTTACTTTACGGGAATGATAAAAGTGAAATACATTTCTACAATGTAATACCAATCGTAGGAAGGAAGAAAACAAAAAAAAAAACATATCCGAGATGGGAATCGAACCCTCTCGACCATGCAAAGGATGGCAACAGAGAATTCGTTACTTTACGGGAATGAAAAAAGTGTAATATGTCTCTACAATATAATACCAATCGTAGGAAGGAAGAAAATGAAAATAAAAGAACGTATCCGAGGTGGGAATCGAACCCTCTCGACCATGCAAAGGATGGCAACAGAGAATTCGTTACTTTACGGGAATGAAAAAAGTGAAATATGTCTCTACAATGTAATACCAACCGTAGGTAGGAAGAAAATGAAAATAAAAGAACGTATCCGAGGTGGGAATCGAACCCTCTCGACCATGCAAAGGATGGCAACAATGAATTCGTTACTTGACGGGAATGATAAAAGTGAAATATGTTTTTAAAATGTAATACCAATCGTAGGAAGGCAGAAAACGAAAATAAAAAAACATATCCGAGGTGGGAATCGAATCCTCTCGATCATGCATAATACATATTTCTAGGCAGTAACCTTATCCCCTTGACCATCCAGACAACTATGGGCCGCTTCAATATTAAGCTATCTAACCAGTATACACGCTCAACCTGCAGTTTAAGTACTTCAATTCGTGGTTTATTTAATATAATTCTAATTCAATGCATATTGTAAAAACATAATTAACATTATTGGAGACCCTTTTTAATTCTCATAAACAAAGATCTCAGTTAGACGCGACCGGAATCGCCATTTTCCTTGTTGAGAAAGGCCATTGTGCGCATGCGCGGGAGTGTCAAATATTACATATTTCTTTAATCATTTAAAAATATACCGTAACATATATTTTCCTTTTAAAGAAACTCTGCAAATCTGCATGCCAAGAGCTTTCGTTAGAATGTCTTAAGAAGCCAATCGGTTAAGTCGTTTTCACAATCTCGTGTGTACAAAAAACAGCTTAGTGTTTTAAATATATAGATGGCAACAGAGAATTCGTTACTTTACGGGAATGATAAAAGTGAAATACATTTCTACAATGTAATACCAATCGTAGGAAGGAAGAAAACAAAAAAAAAACATATCCGAGATGGGAATCGAACCCTCTCGACCATGCAAAGGATGGCAACAGAGAATTCGTTACTTTACGGGAATGAAAAAAGTGTAATATGTCTCTACAATATAATACCAATCGTAGGAAGGAAGAAAATGAAAATAAAAGAACGTATCCGAGGTGGGAATCGAACCCTCTCGACCATGCAAAGGATGGCAACAGAGAATTCGTTACTTTACGGGAATGAAAAAAGTGAAATATGTCTCTACAATGTAATACCAACCGTAGGTAGGAAGAAAATGAAAATAAAAGAACGTATCCGAGGTGGGAATCGAACCCTCTCGACCATGCAAAGGATGGCAACAATGAATTCGTTACTTGACGGGAATGATAAAAGTGAAATATGTTTTTAAAATGTAATACCAATCGTAGGAAGGCAGAAAACGAAAATAAAAAACATATCCGAGGTGGGAATCGAACCCTCTCGATCATGCATAATACATATTTCTAGGCAGTAACCTTATCCCCTTGACCATCCAGACAACTTAGGGCCGCTTCAATATTAAGCTATCTAACCAGTATACACGCTCAACCTGCAGTTTAAGTACTTCAATTCGTGGTTTATTTAATATAATTCTAATTCAATGCATATTGTAAAAACATAATTAACATTATTGGAGACCCTTTTTAATTCTCATAAACAAAGATCTCAGTTAGACGCGACCGGAATCGCCATTTTCCTTGTTGAGAAAGGCCATTGTGCGCATGTGCGGGAGTGTCAAATATTACATATTTCTTTAATCATTTAAAAATATACCGTAACATATATTTTCCTTTTAAAGAAACTCTGCAAATCTGCATGCCAAGAGCTTTCGTTAGAATGTCTTACGAAGCCAATCGGTTAAGTCGTTTTCACAATCTCGTGTGTACAAAAAACAGCTTAGTGTTTTAAATATATAGATGGCAACAGATAATTCGTTACTTTACGGGAATGATAAAAGTGAAATACATTTCTACAATGTAATACCAATCGTAGGAAGGAAGAAAACAAAAAAAAACATATCCGAGATGGGAATCGAACCCTCTCGACCATGCAAAGGATGGCAACAGAGAATTCGTTACTTTACGGGAATGAAAAAAGTGAAATATGTCTCTACAATGTAATACCAACCGTAGGTAGGAAGAAAATGAAAATAAAAGAACGTATCCGAGGTGGGAATCGAACCCTCTCGACCATGCAAAGGATGGCAACAATGAATTCGTTACTTGACGGGAATGATAAAAGTGAAATATGTTTTTAAAATGTAATACCAATCGTAGGAAGGCAGAAAACGAAAATAAAAAAAACATATCCGAGGTGGGAATCGAACCCTCTCGATCATGCATAATACATATTTCTAGGCAGTAACCTTATCCTATTGACCATCCAGACAACTATGGGCCGCTTCAATATTAAGCTATCTAACCAGTATACACGCTCAACCTGCAGTTTAAGTACTTCAATTCGTGGTTTATTTAATATAATTCTAATTCAATGCATATTGTATAAACATAATTAACATTATTGGAGACCCTTTTTAATTCTCATAAACAAAGATCTCAGTTAGACGCGACCGGAATCGCCATTTTCCTTGTTGAGAAAGGCCATTGTGCGCATGCGCGGGAGTGTCAAATATTACATATTTCTTTAATCATTTAAAAATATACCGTAACATATATTTTCCTTTTAAAGAAACTCTGCAAATCTGCATGCCAAGAGCTTTCGTTAGAATGTCTTACGAAGCCAATCGGTTAAGTCGTTTTCACAATCTCGTGTGTACAAAAAACAGCTTAGTGTTTTAAATATATAGATGGCAACAGAGAATTCGTTACTTTACGGGAATTATAAAAGTGAAATACATTTCTACAATGTAATACCAATCGTAGGAAGGAGGAAAACAAAAAAAAAACATAACCGAGATGGGAATCGAACCCTCTCGACCATGCAAAGGATGGCAACAGAGAATTCGTTACTTTACGGGAATGAAAAAAGTGTAATATGTGTCTACAATATAATACCAATCGTAGGAAGGAAGAAAATGAAAATAAAAGAACGTATCCGAGGTGGGAATCGAACCCTCTCGACCATGCAAAGGATGGCAACAGAGAATTCGTTAGTTTACGGGAATGAAAAAAGTGAAATATGTCTCTACAATGTAATACCAACCGTAGGTAGGAAGAAAATGAAAATAAAAGAACGTATCCGAGGTGGGAATCGAACCCTCTCGACCATGCAAAGGATGGCAACAATGAATTCGTTACTTGACGGGAATGATAAAAGTGAAATATGTTTTTAAAATGTAATACCAATCGTAGGAAGGCAGAAAACGAAAATAAAAAAACATATCCGAGGTGGGAATCGAACCCTCTCGATCATGCATAATACATATTTCTACGCAGTAACCTTATCCCCTTGACCATCCAGACAACTATGGACCGCTTCAATATTAAGCTATCTAACCAGTATACACGCTCAACCTGCAGTTTAAGTACTTCAATTCGTGGTTTATTTAATATAATTCTAATTCAATGCATATTGTAAAAACATAATTAACATTATTGGAGACCCTTTTTAATTCTCATAAACAAAGATCTCAGTTAGACGCGACCGGAATCGCCATTTTCCTTGTTGAGAAAGGCCATTGTGCGCATGCGCGGGAGTGTCAAATATTACATATTTCTTTAATCATTTAAAAATATACCGTAACATATATTTTCCTTTAAAAGAAACTCTGCAAATCTGCATGCCAAGAGCTTTCGTTAGAATGTCTTACGAAGCCAATCGGTTAAGTCGTTTTCACAATCTCGTGTGTACAAAAAACAGCTTAGTGTTTTAAATATATAGATGGCAACAGAGAATTCGTTACTTTACGGGAATTATAAAAGTGAAATACATTTCTACAATGTAATACCAATCGTAGGAAGGAAGAAAACAAAAAAAAAACATAACCGAGATGGGAATCGAACCCTCTCGACCATGCAAAGGATGGCAACAGAGAATTCGTTACTTTACGGGAATGAAAAAAGTGTAATATGTCTCTACAATATAATACCAATCGTAGGAAGGAAGAAAATGAAAATAAAAGAACGTATCCGAGGTGGGAATCGAACCCTCTCGACCATGCAAAGGATGGCAACAGAGAATTCGTTAGTTTACGGGAATGAAAAAAGTGAAATATGTCTCTACAATGTAATACCAACCGTAGGTAGGAAGAAAATGAAAATAAAAGAACGTATCCGAGGTGGAATCGAACCCTCTCGACCATGCAAAGGATGGCAACAATGAATTCGTTACTTGACGGGAATGATAAAAGTGAAATATGTTTTTAAAATGTAATACCAATCGTAGGAAGGCAGAAAACGAAAATAAAAAAACATATCCGAGGTGGGAATCGAACCCTCTCGATCATGCATAATACATATTTCTAGGCAGTAACCTTATCCCCTTGACCATCCAGACAACTATGGACCGCTTCAATATTAAGCTATCTAACCAGTATACACGCTCAACCTGCAGTTTAAGTACTTCAATTCGTGGTTTATTTAATATAATTCTAATTCAATGCATATTGTAAAAACATAATTAACATTATTGGAGACCCTTTTTAATTCTCATAAACAAAGATCTCAGTTAGACGCGACCGGAATCGCCATTTTCCTTGTTGAGAAAGGCCATTGTGCGCATGCGCGGGAGTGTCAAATAATACATATTTCTTTAATCATTTAAAAATATACCGTAACATATATTTTCCTTTTAAAGAAACTCTGCAAATCTGCATGCCAAGAGCTTTCGTTAGAATGTCTTAAGAAGCCAATCGGTTAAGTCGTTTTCACAATCTCGTGTGTACAAAAAACAGCTTAGTGTTTTAAATATATAGACTAGTTGAAACCCGTCAAAAATGACGGTCAATAGAAAAATATTTACTGAAGAATTTTCTTATGTAGGCCTACTGTATATTCTTTGTACGATTATTTTTTGGCTCTATTGAAACTATAAGGGCGTCAAAAGATTGCACTCTCAACATTGCAAAATACTGCTGGCCATGACTGAAAAATTGATGAGGCAAATTGAGACCTATACGTTCCAGAGTTTTCCCTTGAGCTTCATTGATTGTGACTGAGTATGCCAAATAAATTGGAAAATATTGCCTCTTAAAACAAAATGATAGTGTTTTATCGGATGCTGTTAAATCAAGTAGAAGGATTAGACCTCTCTGCCTAATTTTAACTGCACTTATTATTTCCAAATCCAAGCAATATAGTTGCATTTAGGAGCCCTTGGGAAACGTTCAGATTTCTAAGCAGCATAACGGTTCAAGCGTTTGGAATATGTGGAGGCAAGTCATTTAGTTCCAAGGAATTCAAGAACTCTGAGGAGTCTAATAAAACTGGCCGCAAACCGTCACATATAATTTTGGAATATAACGAAGAAATGCGATGATGTGCACCTCCATACATCTTAAACCAATGTGGACCGTATGGGTGTGGCACAGTAACATTGGCACCAAATGAAACGAAGGACATAGCATTGTACTGCCGATTAGTCTCTCTGAAATTCCTTGAGATATCATCTCCAGTGAAAAATAATTGTTGCAGCATGTCAAATATTTTATATTTAGTCAGATTAATTTTACCACTACAACAGCAAAGGTCAAAGTAACCAAGTGTAGATTTCTCTCAAGAGAAATACAGTGCAGAACAATGTTTACATTTGTTCGTCAAGGACCCTACACTGTAACGGTATAGTATCTGGAATTGTATCTGAAATGCCGTATTCATATTGGAGTTTAAAAGTGGCTTCGTATCTTTTTTTTATTTATAGCAGCATTTCTCCCCAAATTAACGTCATATTAAATAATACTATAGTGGCCTGCATCAACGCAGCAGCCAAATATTAAATAGCAAACAATAACTTACTTCCATTGCCAAAATCAACTGCGTGGTTATACTCATTGTTATGTACTCTAAAAAAATAATCAATAAACAATAATATTCACTTATACAACTAAGTTCAGAGACTTCCATTCTCAAGTTGGTTGCTGATGAGAATGCGATGAGACTGATCGCCAATAATAAAATCCTTGCAATTTTTGCAATTTGCTTGCAAACGCAACTCAGGATGACGAACTTCATTTTGAAATAAACAGAATGAAACTGCTCTAAATAATCAATTTCCATCACCTGTTGAAGGTACAATACTTTGCATTTCCATGACAGTAAATTATGCAAGGGAGCATAGAATCACTTCGCCACTACTGGAATGAAGGAAGGAAGCTTGTAGTTTAACGTGACCGTTAATCTTGAGATCATAAGCCACGGGACCTCCTTTTTACGTGGAATCCGAACCACGGGACATGGCATTTCACTTCGAAAATCTCACATGCATTGACCGGGAATCGAACCCGGACCACCTTGGTGAGAGGCATACAGCTAGACCGCTGAGCCACCACGCCCCCCTCTACTGGAATGAGCATGGACTCACTTCGCCAGCCACCGTAATGGAGGGAGTTTTAGAATTATATGTTCAGTGTTTTTCAAAGATCGTATTAACACAGGGAAGCCCAGTCTTAAGGCTACATTCTGAGCTATCGCCCCAGATTCCAGGTTCGATCCCTGCTCTGCCAAGAAATTTAATTCTGGTCTGAGGGCAGGAACGGGGCGCACTCTTGAGGCAAACCTAAGAAGAGCAAAATTTGATTCCCATCTCAACAATCTTGGATGTGGTTTTCCGTGGTTTCCCACTTCCACTCCAGGCAAATACCGGGATAGTTCCTAACTTAAAGCCTCAGTCGTCAACTCTCCATTCCCCATACTAATTACAATTGCACACATCAATACAGCCATCACATTAACACAGGTTATCAGAGAAAGGTTTACACTCACACAACAAAGTAGACGGCGCTGAGTGACCACGATGTCTGAGTCCATCAAATGGATTATGTTCGACAATTTTCTCTCAAGGCGAAGCGATTGTGCCGATTTTTATTTAATAATTTAAAAGTATCTGGCAACGTAAATAATGGAGAATTCCTTACCTTACGGGAATAATAAACGTAACATATGTTTAGACAATGTAATACCAATTGCAAGACAGAATAATTGGGAAATAAAATTACATGTCTGAGGTGGGAATCAAACTCCTCCGACGATGCATAATCAATTTCGTTGTCCACAATGTTAGCCGCTGAGCCACCCAGACAACGAAATTAGAGTGCAATATTAAGTGACGTAAACAACAAACGCACTCAACTGCCAGTTATAGTTCATCAATATGTCCCTTATTTCATGATTCTATTCCAGTATATATCGGGATACAACATAAGCGATATTTCCCTTTTCAATTCTCATAAACAAAGATCACACTACGATACGGTGGATCGTTTATCCGCCATTTCTCTCATGAAGAAACGCCATTGTGGCAACGCGCAATAGCCACATATTATACATTTTTCTTTAAACATATAAAAATATACCGTAACATATACAGTATTTTCCTTTTAAAGACACACTGCAAATCTGCATGCCAAGAGCTTTCGTTAGAATGCCATACGAAGCCAATCGGTTAAGTCGTTTTCAAAATCTCGTGTGTACAAAAAATACCTTAGTGTTTTAAATATATACTAGTTGAAACCCGTCAAAAATGACGGTCAATAGAAAATATTTACTGAAGAATTTTCTTATGTAGGCCTACTGTATATTCTTTGTACGATTATTTTTTGGCTCTATTGAAACTATAAGGGCGTCAAAAGATTGCACTCTCAACATTGCAAAATACTGCTGGCCATGACTGAAAAATTGATGAGGCAAATTGAGACCTATACGTTCCAGAGTTTTCCCTTGAGCTTCATTGATTGTGACAGAGTATGCCAAATAAATTGGAAAATATTGCCTCTTAAAACAAAATGATAGTGTTTTATCGGATGCTGTTAAATCAAGTAGAAGGATTAGACCTCTCTGCCTAATTTTAACTGCACTTATTATTTCCAAATCCAAGCAATATAGTTGCATTTAGGAGCCCTTGGGAAACGTTCAGATTTCTAAGCAGCATAACGGTTCAAGCGTTTGGAATATGTGGAGGCAAGTCATTTAGTTCCAAGGAATTCAAGAACTCTGAGGAGTCTAATAAAACTGGCCGCAAACCGTCACATATAATTTTGGAATATAACGAAGAAATGCGATGATGTGCACCTCCATACATCTTAAAACAATGTGGACCGTATGGGTGTGGCACAGTAACATTGGCACCAAATGAAACGAAGGACATAGCATTGTACTGCCGATTAGTCTCTCTGAAATTCCTTGAGATATCATCTCCAGTGAAAAATAATTGTTGCAGCATGTCAAATATTTTATATTTAGTCAGATTAATTTTACCACTACAACAGCAAAGGTCAAAGTAACCAAGTGTAGATTTCTCTCAAGAGAAATACAGTGCAGAACAATGTTTACATTTGTTCGTCAAGGACCCTACACTGTAACGGTATAGTATCTGGAATTGTATCTGAAATGCCGTATTCATATTGGAGTTTAAAAGTGGCTTCGTATCTTTTTTTTAATTTATAGCAGCATTTCTCCCCAAATTAACGTCATATTAAATAATACTATAGTGGCCTGCATCAACGCAGCAGCCAAATATTAAATAGCAAACAATAACTTACTTCCATTGCCAAAATCAACTGCGTGGTTAGACTCATTGTTATGTACTCTAAAAAAATAATCAATAAACAATAATATTCATTTATACAACTAAGTTCAGAGACTTCCATTCTCAAGTTGGTTGCTGATGAGAATGCGATGAGACTGATCGCCAATAATAAAATCCTTGCAATTTTTGCAATTTGCTTGCAAACGCAACTCAGGATGACGAACTTCATTTTGAAATAAACAGAATGAAACTGCTCTAAATAATCAATTTCCATCACCTGTTGAAGGTACAATACTTTGCATTTCCATGACAGTAAATTATGCAAGGGAGCATAGAATCACTTCGCCACTACTGGAATGAGCATGGACTCACTTCGCCAGCCACCGTAATGGAGGGAGTTTTAGAATTATATGTTCAGTGTTTTTCAAAGATCGTATTAACACAGGGAAGCCCAGTCTTAAGGCTACATTCTGAGCTATCGCCCCAGATTCCAGGTTCGATCCCTGCTCTGCCAAGAAATTTAATTCTGGTCTGAGGGCTGGAACGGGGCGCACTCTTGAGGCAAACCTAAGAAGAGAAAAATTTGATTCCCATCTCAACAATCTTGGATGTGGTTTTCCGTGGTTTCCCACTTCCACTCCAGGCAAATACCGGGATAGTTCCTAACTTAAAGCCTCAGTCGTCAACTCTCCATTCCCCATACTAATTACAATTGCACACATCAATACAGCCATCACATTAACACAGGTTATCAGAGAAAGGTTTACACTCACACAACAAAGTAGACGGCGCTGAGTGACCACGATGTCTGAGTCCATCAAATGGATTATGTTCGACAATTTTCTCTCAAGGCGAAGCGATTGTGCCGATTTTTATTTAAAAATTTAAAAGTATCTGGCAACGTAAATCATGGAGAATTCCTTACCTTACGGGAATAATAAACGTAACATATGTTTAGACAATGTAATACCAATTGCAAGATAGAATAATTGGGAAATAAAATTACATGTCTGAGGTGGGAATCAAACTCCTCTGACGATGCATAATCAATTTCGTTGTCCACAATGTTAGCCGCTGAGCCACCCAGACAACGAAATTAGAGTGCAATATTAAGTGACGTAAACAACAAACGCACTCAACTGCCAGTTATAGTTCATCAATATGTCCCTTATTTCATGATTCTATTCCAGTATATATCGGGATACAACATAAGCGATATTTCCCTTTTCAATTCTCATAAACAAAGATCACACTACGATACGGTGTATCGTTTATCCGCCATTTCTCTCATGAAGAAACGCCATTGTGGCAACGCGCAATAGCCACATATATTACATTTTTCTTTAAACATATAAAAATATACCGTAACATATATTTTCCTTTTAAAGAAACTCTGCAAATCTGCATGCCAAGAGCTTTCGTTAGAATGTCTTACGAAGCCAATCGGTTAAGTCGTTTTCACAATCTCGTGTGTACAAAAAACAGCTTAGTGTTTTAAATATATAGATGGCAACAGAGAATTCGTTACTTTACGGGAATGATAAAAGTGAAATACATTTCTACAATGTAATACCAATCGTAGGAAGGAAGAAAACAAAAAAAAAACATATCCGAGATGGGAATCGAACCCTCTCGACCATGCAAAGGATGGCAACAGAGAATTCGTTACTTTACGGGAATGAAAAAAGTGTAATATGTCTCTACAATATAATACCAATCGTAGGAAGGAAGAAAATGAAAATAAAAGAACGTATCCGAGGTGGGAATCGAACCCTCTCGACCATGCAAAGGATGGCAACAGAGAATTCGTTACTTTACGGGAATGAAAAAAGTGAAATATGTCTCTACAATGTAATACCAACCGTAGGTAGGAAGAAAATGAAAATAAAAGAACGTATCCGAGGTGGGAATCGAACCCTCTCGACCATGCAAAGGATGGCAACAATGAATTCGTTACTTGACGGGAATGATAAAAGTGAAATATGTTTTTAAAATGTAATACCAATCGTAGGAAGGCAGAAAACGAAAATAAAAAACATATCCGAGGTGGGAATCGAACCCTCTCGATCATGCATAATACATATTTCTAGGCAGTAACCTTATCCCCTTGACCATCCAGACAACTATGGGCCGCTTCAATATTAAGCTATCTAACCAGTATACACGCTCAACCTGCAGTTTAAGTACTTCAATTCGTGGTTTATTTAATATAATTCTAATTCAATGCATATTGTAAAAACATAATTAACATTATTGGAGACCCTTTTTAATTCTCATTCCCCTTTTGTTCACCATTCTGACATAATCCGTAGGATCCTTCCGCCTCTTATTATTTACCATCCCATACAGGACCTATTTTGTACCTTCACTATCCTGCTGGTCATGACTTAAAACGTGATGAGGTAAATAGCCCAATACGTTCAAGAGTTTCTCCTTGAGCTTGATTGATTGTGATAAAGTAGGCCGAGCGAATAGGACATTGTTGCCTATTAAAAGAAAATGTACTGTACCTGCAAGTGTTTTATCGGAAGGTGTTAAATCAAGTCGTAGGATTTGAGCTCTCTGCCTAATATTACTGCACCTATTATATCCGAATCCAAGCAATTTCTTACATATTTCTTACAATTAATATATTACCATATATGAGTCCTTGGGAAACGTTCAGATTTCTAAGGAGCATAACTATGGCTCAAACGTTCGGAGTATGTGGAGGCGAATCACTTAATTCCAAGGAATTGAAAAATTCAATAATAGGGAAATCAAGTAGCTGGCTTTCATCTTCAGTATCCAATCTGTTAACGCTGATGTATGTGTTTGAACTACTGGATATAAGTTCAATGACTTTTAAATTAATATCATTACATTGTTGCAGGTTGGCAAATATTTTATATTCCAGCAGATCAATTTTACCCTCACAACAGTAAAGACCAAAGTAACCACGCATAGATTTTACGCAAGAGAAGTACAATGTAGAACGATGTTTACATTTGATCGTCAAAGAACTTACAGTACACTGTACTGCATAATATCTGGAATTGTTTCTGAAATGGCCTATTTATATTGGATTTTAAATGTGGCTTCGTATTATTCGATAACACTATAGTGTCCTGCAATAACGGAGCCGCTAAATATTACATGGCAAATAATACTTCCATTGCCGAAATCAACTGCGTAGTTAGACTCAGTACTCTAAACAAATAATCATTAAACAATTGTCTTATACAATGAAGTACAACATGACCGTCCAGAGACTTTCATACTCAAGTTGGTTGGTGAGGAGAATGCGATGAGACTGATCGCTTAAAATAAATTCTTTATAATTGTTCCCGCCAGCGAAATTTTGTGCGATAGCTTGAAAACGCAGCTCAGAATGACGTTCTTCATTTTGTTATAAACAGTACGAAACTGCTCTAAATAAGCAATTTCCATCACCTGTTATAGGTTATGACAGTACATTTTGCAGGGGAACATAGAATCACTTCGCCAACTACTGGAACGACCATAGGCCTATACTCAATACTCACATCGGCAGTCACCCTAATGGAGGCAGTTTTTGAATTATATGTCCCGTGCATGTCAAAAATCGTATTAACACATGGAGGCCCACCTATTCTTGTCTATCGCCCCGGAGACCCGGGTTACATTTCCTGCTCTGCCAAGAAATTGAATTCTGGTCTGAGGGCAAAAACGGGGCACATTCAGTCTCTTGAGGTATAACTAAGAAGAGGAAGGTTTAATTCCCACCTCGACAATCTTGGATGTGGTTTTCCGTGGTTTCTCACTTCCACTTAAGGCAAATACCGGGATGGTTCCTAACTTAAGGCCTTGGCCGTCTCCTTGCCATTTACCACCTTAATTACAAATACACACAGTAATGCAGCCATCACAATAACACAGGTTATGAGAGAAAATTTCACACATACACACCCAAGTACACGGGGCTGAGTGACCACAATGTCGGAGCCCTTCAAACGAATTATGTTTGCCAAGTGTCTCTTATGGCGAAAGCAATTGTGGACACGCGCGAGTGCCTGGAAAACTACTTTTTTCTTTAATAATTTAAGAGTATATCGACGATGCATAATTATAACTTTTAGTCTAGGACGCTAATAACTTGACCACCGAAGCATTGGGAAGAAATTGCAATATTAAGGTACATAAACAACATAGCCTACACATTCAACTGTCGGTTAATGTTCCTCAAAATTTCCCTTCTTAAATATTCCCCTCCTTTATAATTCTCCATCACGTGAAAACGTGCCATGTCATGGGTTTTAAATATAGATCGATGCAATGGTGCTGCCATCTGCTGTCAGTTACTGGAACTATATGGGCGATGTACTGCCATCTGTTGTCAGTTATAGGAACTGATTGCAGATATTTAAACGGCGTACTGAGGACAACAGTTTGCTGTTTTGATCACATGCTGTAATGCAATGGTAAAACGGAAATAAAACGTATTGAGAGGGAATGTAGAAATATGTATCTTTTACAGACATAAAACCTTACTAATACTCCTTGATTAAACAATATTTCAATGGTAAAAAAATACATATATCGGCGAGGGCTGGGATCGAACCGGCGAACCTAGGAACCACAGTCTGTCGCCTTAACCATATAGCTAGTCGAGCAGTCTTGTTCAGCAGCAGACGCAGCCATTCATTATCTTCAAAAGCTGCTGTCTGAAGGAAATAATCCATTTCATTATCCAAATAAATCAATGTTGCACATTCGTATATGTTCATACTGTTATTATATTTTATTGCCAAAACTTGCTTAATGTATGTTTTCAATTACATGGAAGCTTATTAAATAACTTACATTTTAATGGAATTCTCACCGCCATTTTGTCATGACCTCAGGCGGATTGTGCGCATGCGTGAGGTGCAAGAATTCTGCTATTTTCTATATTAATTCAAAAATATACCGAGAGGGAATGTAGAAATATGTATCTTTAACAGACATAAAGCCTTACTAATACTCCTTGATTAAACAATATTTCAGTGGTAAAAAAAATATATATATCGGCGAGGGCTGGGATCGAACCGTTGAACCTTGGAACCACAGTCTGTCGTCTTAACCACATCGCTACTCGCGCACTCTTGGTCATCAACAGACGCAGCCGTTCTTTATCATTAAAAGCCGCTGTCTGAAGGAAATAATCCATTTCATTATCCAAATAAATCAATGTTGCACATTCGTATACGTTCATACTGTTATTATATTTTATTGTCAGAACTTGGTTAATGTATGTTTTCAATTACATGCAAGCTTATTAAATAACTTACATTTTAATGGACTTCTCACCGCCATTTTGTCATGACCCCAGGCGGATTGTGCGCATGCGTGAGGGGAAAGAATTCTGCTATTTTCTATATTAATTCAAAAATATACCGTAATATATTTGTTTATTTTATAGACACTCTGCAAATCTAGAGGCCAAGAGCTTTCGTTAGAGTGCTCTACGAAGTAAATCGGTTCTGTCGTTCTCTCAATCTCGTGGTAACAAAAATCGCCTTACTGTTTTAAATATATAGAAGACTAGTTGAAACCCGTCAAAACATGACGGTCAATAGAAAAATATTTACTGAAGAATTTTCTCATATAGGCCTACTGTACATTCTTTGTACGATTATTTTTTGACTATATTGAAACTATGAGGGCGTCAAAAGATTGCACTCTCAACATTGCAAAATACTGCTGGCCATGACTGAAAAATTGTTGGGGCAAATTGAGGCCTATACGTTCCTGAGTTTCCCCTTGAACTTTATTGATTGTGATAAAGTATGCCAAATGAATTGGAAAATATTGCCTCTTAAAAGAAAATGATAGTGTTTTATCGGATGGTGTTAAATCAAGTCGAAGGATTAGACATCTCTGCCTAATTTTAACTGCACCTATTATTTCCAAATCCAAGCAATATGGTTGCATTTAGGAGTCCTTGGGAAACGTTCATATTTCTAAGCAGCATAACGGGCCAAGCGTTTGGAGTATGTTGCGGCCAGTCGTTTAGTTCCAAGGAATTCAAGAACTCTGATGAGTCTAATACAACTGGCCGCAAACCATCGCTTATATTTTTGGAATATAACGAAGAAATGCGATGATGTGCAATTCCATACATTTTAAAACAATGTGGACCGTGTGCGTGTGGCACAGTAACATTGGCACCAAATGAAACGAAGGAAGGAAGCTTGCAGTTTAACGTGACCGTTAATCTCGCGATCATAAGCCACGGGACCTCCGTTTAACCTGGAATCCGAACCACAGGACATGGCATTTCACATCGAAAATCTCACATGCATTGACCGGGAATCGAACCCGATCCGCCTTGGTGAGAGGCATACAGCTTGACCGCTGCGCCATGAAACGAAGGACATAGCATTGTACTGCCGATTAGTCCCTCTGAAATTCCTTGAGATATCATCTCCAGTGAAAAATAATTGTTAAAGCCTGTCAAATATTTTATATTTATTCAGATTAATTTTACCATTACAACAGCAAAGGTCAAAGTAACCAAGTGTAGATTTCTCGCAAGAGAAATACAGTGCAGAACGATGTTTACATTTGTTCGTCAAGGACACTAAACTGTAACGGCATAGTATCTGGAATTGTTTCTGAAATGCCATATTTATATTGGATTTTAAAAGTGGCTTCGTATTTTTCTCCGATTTCCCACTTTTTTGCGGCCAATGTTCTATTTCGTCAAATGGGTTTATTTATAGCAGCATTTCTGCCCAAATTAACGTCATTTTAAATAACACTATAGTGGCCTGCATCAACGTAGCCGCCAAATATTAAATGGCAAATAATAACTTACTTCCATTGCCAAAATCAACTGCGTGGTTAGACCCATTGTTATGCACTCTAAACAAATAATCAATAAACAATAATATTCACATATACAATGAATACTTCCATTCTCAAGTTGGTTGCTGATGAGAATGCGATGAGACTGATCGCCAATAATAAAATCCTTGCAATTTTTGCAATTTGCTTGCAAACGCAACTCAGGATGACGATCTTCATTTTGAAATAAACAGAATGAAATTGCTGTAAATAATGAATTTCCATCACCTGTTGAAGGTACAATACTTTGCATTTCCATGACAGTAAATGATGCAAGGGAGCATAGAATCACTTCGCCACTACTGGAATGAGCATAGACTCACTTCGCCAGCCACAGTAATGGAGGGAGTTTTAGAATTATATGTTCAGTGCTTGTCAAAGATCGTATTAACACAGGGAAGCCCATTCTTAAGGCTACATTCTGAGCTATTGCCCCGGATTCCAGGTTCAATCCCCGCTCTGCCAAGAAATTTAATTCTGGTCTGAGGACTGGAACGGGGCGCACTCGTGAGGCAAAACTAAGAAGAGCAAAGTTTGATTCCCATATCAACAATCTTGGATTTGGTTTTCCGTGGTTTCCCACTTCCACTCCAGGCAAATACCGGGATAGTTCCTAACTTAAAGCCTCGGTCGTTAACTCCCCATTCCCCACATTAATTACAAATGCACACATCAACACAGCCATCACATTAACACAGGTTATCAGAGAAAAGTTTACACTTGCACACCAAAATAGACGGGGCTGAGTGACGACGATGTCTGAGTCCATCAAATGAATTATGTTCGCCAATATGTTAACGCTGATGTATGTGTTTGAACTACTGGATATAAGTTCAATGACTTTAAAATTAATATCATTGCAGTGTTGCAGCTTGGCAAATATTTTATATTTCAGCAGATCAATTTTACCATCACAACAGTAAAGGCCAAATTAACCGCGCGTAGATTTTACGCAAGAGAAATACAATGTAGAACAATGTTTACATTTGATCGTCAAAGACCTTTCACTGTACTGCATAACATCTGGAATTGTTTCTGAAATGGCCTATTTATATTGGATTTTAAATGTTGCTTCGTATTATTCGATAACACTATAGTGTCCTGCAATATCGGAGCCGCTAAATATTAAATGGCAAAAAATACTTCCATTGCCGAAATCAACTGCGTAGTTAGATTCAGTACTCTAAACAAATAATCATTAAACAACTGTCTTATACAATGAAGTTCAACATGACCGTCCAGAGACTCTCATACTCAAGTTGGTTGGTGAGGAGAATGCGATGAGACTGATCGCTTACAATAAATTCCTTATAATTGTTCCTGCCAGCGAAATGTTTGGCAATAGCTTGAAAACGCAGCGCAGAATGACGTTCTTCATTTTGATATAAACAGTACAAAACTGCTCTAAATAAGCTATTTCAATCACCTGTAATAGTTTATGGCAGTACATTTTGCAGGGGAACATAGAATAACTTCGCCAACTACTGGAATGAGCATAGGCATATACTCAATACTCACTTCGGCAGTCACCCTAATGGAGGCTGTTTTAGAATTATATGTCCCGTGCATGTCAAAAATCGTATTAACGCATGGAAGCCCACCCATTCTTAGCTATCGCCTCGGAGACCCGGGTTACATTTCCTGCTCTCCCAAGAAATTTAATTCTGGTCTGAGGGCAAAAACGGGGCACATTCAGTCTCTAGAGGTATAACTAAGAAGAGGAAGGTTTGATTCCCACCTCGACAATCTTAGATGTGGTTTTCCGTGGTTTCACACTTCCACTCAAGGCAAATACCGGGATGGTTCCTAACTTAAGGCCTCGGCCGTCACCTTGCCATTTCCCACCTTAATTACAAATACACAAAGTAATGCAGCTATCACAATAATACGGGTTATCAGAGGAAATTTTACACTTACACACCAAAGTACATGGGGCTGAGTGACAACGATGTCGGAGCCCTTCAAACGAATTATGTTTGCCAAGTGTCACTCATGGCGAAAGCAATTGTGGACACGCGCCAGGGCCTGGAAAACTACCTTTTCACTAATAATTTAAGAGTATATCGACGATGCATAATTTATAACTTTTAGTCTAGGATGCTACCAACTTGACCACCGAAGCATTGGGAAGAAATTGCAATATTAAAGTACATAAACAACATAGCCTACACACTCAACTGTCAGTTAATGTTCTTCAACGTTTCCCTTCTTAAAAATTCCCCTCTATAACTCTCCATCACTTGAAAACGCGCCATGTTTTGTGTTTTAAATATATCGATGCAATGGTGCTGCCATCTGTTGTTAGTTACTGCAATTGATGGCAGATATTAGCTCTTTTGACCACATGCTGTAATGAAATGGTAAAACGGAAATAAAACTTATTGAGAGGGAATGTAGGAATCTTTAACTGACATAAAACGTTACTAATAATCCTTGATAAAACAATATTTAACTATCACGTGAAAACTCGCCGTCAAGGCCATGCCTTGTGTTTTAAATATATCGACGCAATCTGCTCTCAGTTACTGGAACTATATTGGCGAGGTACTGCCATCTGTTGTCAGTTACTGGAACTGATTGCAGATATTCAAACGACGTATTGAGGACATGCTGTAATGCAATGGTAAAACTGAAATAAAACGTGTTGAGAAAATGTGTAGAAATATGTATCTTTAACTGACATAAAACCTTACTAATACTCCTTGATAAAACAATATTTCAGTGGAAAAAAAAATTCCGGCGAGAGCTGGGATCGAACCTGCGATCCTTGGATCCACAGTCAATCGCCTTAACCAAATAACCACTCACGCACTCAAATTTTGATGCAGACGCAACCATTCACTATCTTCAAAAGCCGCTATCTGAAGAAAAAAATCCAATTCATTATCAATAAAATCAATATACATTCGTATATGTTCATACTGTTATTATATTGTATTGTCAGAACTTGGTTAATGTATGTTTTCAATTACATGGAAGCTTATTAAATAACTTATATTTTAATGGACTTCTCACCGCCATTTTGTCATGAGCCTAGGCGGATTGTGCGCATGCGTGAGGGGAAAGAATTCTGCTATTTTCTATATTTATTTAAAAATATACCGTAATATATTTTTTTATTTTAGAGACACTCTGCAAATCTACAGGCCAAGAGCTTTCGTTAGAGTGCTCTACGAAGTAAATTGGTTCTGTCGTTCTCTCTATCTCGTGGTAACAAAAATCGCCTTAGTGTTTTAAATATATAGATGGCAACAGAGAATTCGTTACTTTACGGGAATGATAAAAGTGAAATACATTTCTACAATGTAATACCAATCGTAGGAAGGAAGAAAACAAAAAAAAACATATCCGAGATGGGAATCGAACCCTCTCGACCTTGCAAAGGATGGCAACAGAGAATTCGTTACTTTACGGGAATGAAAAAAGTGTAATATGTCTCTACAATATAATACCAATCGTAGGAAGGAAGAAAATGAAAATAAAAGAACGTATCCGAGGTGGGAATCGAACCCTCTCGACCATGCAAAGGATGGCAACAGAGAATTCGTTACTTTACGGGAATGAAAAAAGTGAAATATGTCTCTACAATGTAATACCAACCGTAGGTAGGAAGAAAATGAAAATAAAAGAACGTATCCGAGGTGGGAATCGAACCCTCTCGACCATGCAAAGGATGGCAACAATGAATTCGTTACTTGACGGGAATGATAAAAGTGAAATATGTTTTTAAAATGTAATACCAATCGTAGGAAGGCAGAAAACGAAAATAAAAAAACATATCCGAGGTGGGAATCGAACCCTCTCGATCATGCATAATACATATTTCTAGGCAGTAACCTTATCCCCTTGACCATCCAGACAACTGTGGGCCGCTTCAATATTAAGCTATCTAACCAGTATACACGCTCAACCTGCAGTTTAAGTACTTCAATTCGTGGTTTATTTAATATAATTCTAATTCAATGCATATTGTAAAAACATAATTAACTTTATTGGAGACCCTTTTTAATTCTCATAAACAAAGATCTCAGTTAGACGCGACCGGAATCGCCATTTTCCTTGTTGAGAAAGGCCATTGTGCGCATGCGCGGGAGTGTCAAATATTACATATTTCTTTAATCATTTAAAAATATACCGTAACATATATTTTCCTTTTAAAGAAACTCTGCAAATCTGCATGCCAAGAGCTTTCGTTAGAATGTCTTACGAAGCCAATCGGTTAAGTCGTTTTCACAATCTCGTGTGTACAAAAAACAGCTTAGTGTTTTAAATATATAGATGGCAACAGCGAATTCGTTACTTTACGGGAATGATAAAAGTGAAAAATATTTCTACAATGAAATACCAATCGTAGAAAGAAGAAAACAAAAAAAACCATATCCGAGGTGGGAATCGAACCCTCTCGACCATGCAAAGGATGGCAACAGAGAATTCGTTACTTTACGGGAATGAAAAAAGTGAAATATGTCTCTACAATGTAATACCAATCGTAGGAAAGAAGAAAATGAAAATAAAAGAACGTATCCGAGGTGGGAATCGAACCCTCTCGACCATGCAAAGGATGGCAACAGAGAATTCGTTACTTTACGGGAATGATAAAAGTGAAATATGTTTCTACAATGTAATACCAATCGTAGGAAGGAAGATAATGGAAATAAAAAAACATAACCGAGGTGGGAATCGAACCCTCTCGACCATGCAAAGGATGGCAACAGAGAATTCGTTACTTGACGGGAATGATAAAAGTGAAATATGTTTCTACAATGTAATACCAATCGTAGGAAGGTAGAAAACGAAAATAAAAAAACATATCCGAGGTGGGAATCGAACCCTCTCGATCATGCATAATACATATTTCTAGGCAGTAAGCTTATCCCCTCGGCCATCCAGACAACTGTGTGAGACTTCAGTATTAAGCTATCTAACCAGTATACACGCTCAACCTGCAGTTTAAGTCCTTCAATTCGTGGTTTATTTAATATAATTCTAATTCAATGCATATTGTAAAAACATAATTAACATTATTGGAGACCCTTTTTAATTGTCATAAACAAAGATCTCAGTTAGACGCGACCGGAATCGCCATTTTCCTTGTTGAGAAAGGCCATTGTGCGCATGCGCGGGAGAGTCAAATATTACATATTTCTTTAATCATTTAAAAATATACCGTAACATATATTTTCCTTTTAAAGAAACTCTGCAAATCTGCATGCCAAGAGCTTTCGTTAGAATGTCTTACGAAGCCAATCGGTTAAGTCGTTTTCACAATCTCGTGTGTACAAAAAACAGCTTAGTGTTTTAAATATATAGATGGCAACAGAGAATTCGTTACTTTACGGGAATGATAAAAGTGAAATACATTTCTACAATGTAATACCAATCGTAGGAAGGAAGAAAACAAAAAAAAAACATATCCGAGATGGGAATCGAACCCTCTCGACCATGCAAAGGATGGCAACAGAGAATTCGTTACTTTACGGGAATGAAAAAAGTGTAATATGTCTCTACAATATAATACCAATCGTAGGAAGGAAGAAAATGAAAATAAAAGAACGTATCCGAGGTGGGAATCGAACCCTCTCGACCATGCAAAGGATGGCAACAGAGAATTCGTTAGTTTACGGGAATGAAAAAAGTGAAATATGTCTCTACAATGTAATACCAACCGTAGGTAGGAAGAAAATGAAAATAAAAGAACGTATCCGAGGTGGGAATCGAACCCTCTCGACCATGCAAAGGATGGCAACAATGAATTCGTTACTTGACGGGAATGATAAAAGTGAAATATGTTTTTAAAATGTAATACCAATCGTAGGAAGGCAGAAAACGAAAATAAAAAAACATATCCGAGGTGGGAATCGAACCCTCTCGATCATGCATAATACATATTTCTAGGCGGTAACCTTATCCCCTTGACCATCCAGACAACTATGGGCCGCTTCAATATTAAGCTATCTAACCAGTATACACGCTCAACCTGCAGTTTAAGTACTTCAATTCGTGGTTTATTTAATATAATTCTAATTCAATGCATATTGTAAAAACATAATTAACATTATTGGAGACCCTTTTTTAATTCTCATAAACAAAGATCTCAGTTAGACGCGACCGGAATCGCCATTTTCCTTGTTGAGAAAGGCCATTGTGCGCATGCGCGGGAGTGTCAAATATTACATATTTCTTTAATCATTTAAAAATATACCGTAACATATATTTTCCTGTTAAAGAAACTCTGCAAATCTGCATGCCAAGAGCTTTCGTTAGAATGTCTTACGAAGCCAATCGGTTAAGTCGTTTTCACAATCTCGTGTGTACAAAAAACAGCTTAGTGTTTTAAATATATAGATGGCAACAGAGAATTCGTTACTTTACGGGAATGATAAAAGTGAAATACATTTCTACAATGTAATACCAATCGTAGGAAGGAAGAAAACAAAAAAAAAACATATCCGAGATGGGAATCGAACCCTCTCGACCTTGCAAAGGATGGCAACAGAGAATTCGTTACTTTACGGGAATGAAAAAAGTGTAATATGTCTCTACAATATAATACCAATCGTAGGAAGGAAGAAAATGAAAATAAAAGAACGTATCCGAGGTGGGAATCGAACCCTCTCGACCATGCAAAGGATGGCAACAGAGAATTCGTTACTTTACGGGAATGAAAAAAGTGAAATATGTCTCTACAATGTAATACCAACCGTAGGTAGGAAGAAAATGAAAATAAAAGAACGTATCCGAGGTGGGAATCGAACCCTCTCGACCATGCAAAGGATGGCAACAATGAATTCGTTACTTGACGGGAATGATAAAAGTGAAATATGTTTTTAAAATGTAATACCAATCGTAGGAAGGCAGAAAACGAAAATAAAAAACATATCCGAGGTGGGAATCGAACCCTCTCGATCATGCATAATACATATTTCTAGGCAGTAACCTTATCCCCATGACCATCCAGACAACTAAGGGCCGCTTCAATATTAAGCTATCTAACCAGTATACACGCTCAACCTGCAGTTTAAGTACTTCAATTCGTGGTTTATTTAATATAATTCTAATTCAATGCATATTGTAAAAACATAATTAACATTATTGGAGACCCTTTTTAATTCTCATAAACAAAGATCTCAGTTAGACGCGACCGGAATCGCCATTTTCCTTGTTGAGAAAGGCCATTGTGCGCATGTGCGGGAGTGTCAAATATTACATATTTCTTTAATCATTTAAAAATATACCGTAACATATATTTTCCTTTTAAAGAAACTCTGCAAATCTGCATGCCAAGAGCTTTCGTTAGAATGTCTTACGAAGCCAATCGGTTAAGTCGTTTTCACAATCTCGTGTGTACAAAAAACAGCTTAGTGTTTTAAATATATAGACTAGTTGAAACCCGTCAAAACATGACGGTCAATAGAAAAATATTTACTGAAGAATTTTCTCATATAGGCCTACTGTACATTCTTTGTACGATTATTTTTTGACTATATTGAAACTATGAGGGCGTCAAAAGATTGCACTCTCAACATTGCAAAATACTGCTGGCCATGACTGAAAAATTGTTGGGGCAAATTGAGGCCTATACGTTCCTGAGTTTCCCCTTGAACTTTATTGATTGTGATAAAGTATGCCAAATGAATTGGAAAATATTGCCTCTTAAAAGAAAATGATAGTGTTTTATCGGATGGTGTTAAATCAAGTCGAAGGATTAGACATCTCTGCCTAATTTTAACTGCACCTATTATTTCCAAATCCAAGCAATATGGTTGCATTTAGGAGTCCTTGGGAAACGTTCATATTTCTAAGCAGCATAACGGGCCAAGCGTTTGGAGTATGTTGCGGCCAGTCGTTTAGTTCCAAGGAATTCAAGAACTCTGATGAGTCTAATACAACTGGCCGCAAACCATCGCTTATATTTTTGGAATATAACGAAGAAATGCGATGATGTGCAATTCCATACATTTTAAAACAATGTGGACCGTGTGCGTGTGGCACAGTAACATTGGCACCAAATGAAACGAAGGAAGGAAGCTTGCAGTTTAACGTGACCGTTAATCTCGCGATCATAAGCCACGGGACCTCCGTTTAACCTGGAATCCGAACCACAGGACATGGCATTTCACATCGAAAATCTCACATGCATTGACCGGGAATCGAACCCGATCCGCCTTGGTGAGAGGCATACAGCTTGACCGCTGCGCCATGAAACGAAGGACATAGCATTGTACTGCCGATTAGTCCCTCTGAAATTCCTTGAGATATCATCTCCAGTGAAAAATAATTGTTAAAGCCTGTCAAATATTTTATATTTATTCAGATTAATTTTACCATTACAACAGCAAAGGTCAAAGTAACCAAGTGTAGATTTCTCGCAAGAGAAATACAGTGCAGAACGATGTTTACATTTGTTCGTCAAGGACACTAAACTGTAACGGCATAGTATCTGGAATTGTTTCTGAAATGCCATATTTATATTGGATTTTAAAAGTGGCTTCGTATTTTTCTCCGATTTCCCACTTTTTTGCGGCCAATGTTCTATTTCGTCAAATGGGTTTATTTATAGCAGCATTTCTGCCCAAATTAACGTCATTTTAAATAACACTATAGTGGCCTGCATCAACGTAGCCGCCAAATATTAAATGGCAAATAATAACTTACTTCCATTGCCAAAATCAACTGCGTGGTTAGACCCATTGTTATGCACTCTAAACAAATAATCAATAAACAATAATATTCACATATACAATGAATACTTCCATTCTCAAGTTGGTTGCTGATGAGAATGCGATGAGACTGATCGCCAATAATAAAATCCTTGCAATTTTTGCAATTTGCTTGCAAACGCAACTCAGGATGACGATCTTCATTTTGAAATAAACAGAATGAAATTGCTGTAAATAATGAATTTCCATCACCTGTTGAAGGTACAATACTTTGCATTTCCATGACAGTAAATGATGCAAGGGAGCATAGAATCACTTCGCCACTACTGGAATGAGCATAGACTCACTTCGCCAGCCACAGTAATGGAGGGAGTTTTAGAATTATATGTTCAGTGCTTGTCAAAGATCGTATTAACACAGGGAAGCCCATTCTTAAGGCTACATTCTGAGCTATTGCCCCGGATTCCAGGTTCAATCCCCGCTCTGCCAAGAAATTTAATTCTGGTCTGAGGACTGGAACGGGGCGCACTCGTGAGGCAAAACTAAGAAGAGCAAAGTTTGATTCCCATATCAACAATCTTGGATTTGGTTTTCCGTGGTTTCCCACTTCCACTCCAGGCAAATACCGGGATAGTTCCTAACTTAAAGCCTCGGTCGTTAACTCCCCATTCCCCACATTAATTACAAATGCACACATCAACACAGCCATCACATTAACACAGGTTATCAGAGAAAAGTTTACACTTGCACACCAAAATAGACGGGGCTGAGTGACGACGATGTCTGAGTCCATCAAATGAATTATGTTCGCCAATATGTTAACGCTGATGTATGTGTTTGAACTACTGGATATAAGTTCAATGACTTTAAAATTAATATCATTGCAGTGTTGCAGCTTGGCAAATATTTTATATTTCAGCAGATCAATTTTACCATCACAACAGTAAAGGCCAAATTAACCGCGCGTAGATTTTACGCAAGAGAAATACAATGTAGAACAATGTTTACATTTGATCGTCAAAGACCTTTCACTGTACTGCATAACATCTGGAATTGTTTCTGAAATGGCCTATTTATATTGGATTTTAAATGTTGCTTCGTATTATTCGATAACACTATAGTGTCCTGCAATATCGGAGCCGCTAAATATTAAATGGCAAAAAATACTTCCATTGCCGAAATCAACTGCGTAGTTAGATTCAGTACTCTAAACAAATAATCATTAAACAACTGTCTTATACAATGAAGTTCAACATGACCGTCCAGAGACTCTCATACTCAAGTTGGTTGGTGAGGAGAATGCGATGAGACTGATCGCTTACAATAAATTCCTTATAATTGTTCCTGCCAGCGAAATGTTTGGCAATAGCTTGAAAACGCAGCGCAGAATGACGTTCTTCATTTTGATATAAACAGTACAAAACTGCTCTAAATAAGCTATTTCAATCACCTGTAATAGTTTATGGCAGTACATTTTGCAGGGGAACATAGAATAACTTCGCCAACTACTGGAATGAGCATAGGCATATACTCAATACTCACTTCGGCAGTCACCCTAATGGAGGCTGTTTTAGAATTATATGTCCCGTGCATGTCAAAAATCGTATTAACGCATGGAAGCCCACCCATTCTTAGCTATCGCCTCGGAGACCCGGGTTACATTTCCTGCTCTCCCAAGAAATTTAATTCTGGTCTGAGGGCAAAAACGGGGCACATTCAGTCTCTAGAGGTATAACTAAGAAGAGGAAGGTTTGATTCCCACCTCGACAATCTTAGATGTGGTTTTCCGTGGTTTCACACTTCCACTCAAGGCAAATACCGGGATGGTTCCTAACTTAAGGCCTCGGCCGTCACCTTGCCATTTCCCACCTTAATTACAAATACACAAAGTAATGCAGCTATCACAATAATACGGGTTATCAGAGGAAATTTTACACTTACACACCAAAGTACATGGGGCTGAGTGACAACGATGTCGGAGCCCTTCAAACGAATTATGTTTGCCAAGTGTCACTCATGGCGAAAGCAATTGTGGACACGCGCCAGGGCCTGGAAAACTACCTTTTCACTAATAATTTAAGAGTATATCGACGATGCATAATTTATAACTTTTAGTCTAGGATGCTACCAACTTGACCACCGAAGCATTGGGAAGAAATTGCAATATTAAAGTACATAAACAACATAGCCTACACACTCAACTGTCAGTTAATGTTCTTCAACGTTTCCCTTCTTAAAAATTCCCCTCTATAACTCTCCATCACTTGAAAACGCGCCATGTTTTGTGTTTTAAATATATCGATGCAATGGTGCTGCCATCTGTTGTTAGTTACTGCAATTGATGGCAGATATTAGCTCTTTTGACCACATGCTGTAATGAAATGGTAAAACGGAAATAAAACTTATTGAGAGGGAATGTAGGAATCTTTAACTGACATAAAACGTTACTAATAATCCTTGATAAAACAATATTTAACTATCACGTGAAAACTCGCCGTCAAGGCCATGCCTTGTGTTTTAAATATATCGACGCAATCTGCTCTCAGTTACTGGAACTATATTGGCGAGGTACTGCCATCTGTTGTCAGTTACTGGAACTGATTGCAGATATTCAAACGACGTATTGAGGACATGCTGTAATGCAATGGTAAAACTGAAATAAAACGTGTTGAGAAAATGTGTAGAAATATGTATCTTTAACTGACATAAAACCTTACTAATACTCCTTGATAAAACAATATTTCAGTGGAAAAAAAAATTCCGGCGAGAGCTGGGATCGAACCTGCGATCCTTGGATCCACAGTCAATCGCCTTAACCAAATAACCACTCACGCACTCAAATTTTGATGCAGACGCAACCATTCACTATCTTCAAAAGCCGCTATCTGAAGAAAAAAATCCAATTCATTATCAATAAAATCAATATACATTCGTATATGTTCATACTGTTATTATATTGTATTGTCAGAACTTGGTTAATGTATGTTTTCAATTACATGGAAGCTTATTAAATAACTTACATTTTAATGGACTTCTCACCGCCATTTTGTCATGAGCCTAGGCGGATTGTGCGCATGCGTGAGGGGAAAGAATTCTGCTATTTTCTATATTTATTTAAAAATATACCGTAATATATTTGTTTATTTTAGAGACACTCTGCAAATCTACAGGCCAAGAGCTTTCGTTAGAGTGCTCTACGAAGTAAATTGGTTCTGTCGTTCTCTCTATCTCGTGGTAACAAAAATCGCCTTAGTGTTTTAAATATATAGATGGCAACAGAGAATTCGTTACTTTACGGGAATGATAAAAGTGAAATACATTTCTACAATGTAATACCAATCGTAGGAAGGAAGAAAACAAAAAAAAACATATCCGAGATGGGAATCGAACCCTCTCGACCTTGCAAAGGATGGCAACAGAGAATTCGTTACTTTACGGGAATGAAAAAAGTGTAATATGTCTCTACAATATAATACCAATCGTAGGAAGGAAGAAAATGAAAATAAAAGAACGTATCCGAGGTGGGAATCGAACCCTCTCGACCATGCAAAGGATGGCAACAGAGAATTCGTTACTTTACGGGAATGAAAAAAGTGAAATATGTCTCTACAATGTAATACCAACCGTAGGTAGGAAGAAAATGAAAATAAAAGAACGTATCCGAGGTGGGAATCGAACCCTCTCGACCATGCAAAGGATGGCAACAATGAATTCGTTACTTGACGGGAATGATAAAAGTGAAATATGTTTTTAAAATGTAATACCAATCGTAGGAAGGCAGAAAACGAAAATAAAAAAACATATCCGAGGTGGGAATCGAACCCTCTCGATCATGCATAATACATATTTCTAGGCAGTAACCTTATCCCCTTGACCATCCAGACAACTGTGGGCCGCTTCAATATTAAGCTATCTAACCAGTATACACGCTCAACCTGCAGTTTAAGTACTTCAATTCGTGGTTTATTTAATATAATTCTAATTCAATGCATATTGTAAAAACATAATTAACTTTATTGGAGACCCTTTTTAATTCTCATAAACAAAGATCTCAGTTAGACGCGACCGGAATCGCCATTTTCCTTGTTGAGAAAGGCCATTGTGCGCATGCGCGGGAGTGTCAAATATTACATATTTCTTTAATCATTTAAAAATATACCGTAACATATATTTTCCTTTTAAAGAAACTCTGCAAATCTGCATGCCAAGAGCTTTCGTTAGAATGTCTTACGAAGCCAATCGGTTAAGTCGTTTTCACAATCTCGTGTGTACAAAAAACAGCTTAGTGTTTTAAATATATAGATGGCAACAGAGAATTCGTTACTTTACGGGAATGATAAAAGTGAAATACATTTCTACAATGTAATACCAATCGTAGGAAGGAAGAAAACAAAAAAAAAACATATCCGAGATGGGAATCGAACCCTCTCGACCATGCAAAGGATGGCAACAGAGAATTCGTTACTTTACGGGAATGAAAAAAGTGTAATATGTCTCTACAATATAATACCAATCGTAGGAAGGAAGAAAATGAAAATAAAAGAACGTATCCGAGGTGGGAATCGAACCCTCTCGACCATGCAAAGGATGGCAACAGAGAATTCGTTACTTTACGGGAATGAAAAAAGTGAAATATGTCTCTACAATGTAATACCAACCGTAGGTAGGAAGAAAATGAAAATAAAAGAACGTATCCGAGGTGGGAATCGAACCCTCTCGACCATGCAAAGGATGGCAACAATGAATTCGTTACTTGACGGGGATGATAAAAGTGAAATATGTTTTTAAAATGTAATACCAATCGTAGGAAGGCAGAAAACGAAAATAAAAAAACATATCCGAGGTGGGAATCGAACCCTCTCGACCATGCATTATACATATTTCTAGGCAGTAACCTTATCCCCTTGACCATCCAGACAACTATGGACCGCTTCAATATTAAGCTATCTAACCAGTATACACGCTCAACCTGCAGTTTAAGTACTTCAATTCGTGGTTTATTTAATATAATTCTAATTCAATGCATATTGTAAAAACATAATTAACTTTATTGGAGACCCTTTTTAATTCTCATAAACAAAGATCTCAGTTAGACGCGACCGGAATCGCCATTTTCCTTGTTGAGAAAGGCCATTGTGCGCATGCGCGGGAGTGTCAAATATTACATATTTCTTTAATCATTTAAAAATATACCGTAACATATATTTTCCTTTTAAAGAAACTCTGCAAATCTGCATGCAAAGAGCTTTCGTTAGAATGTCTTACGAAGCCAATCGGTTAAGTCGTTTTCACAATCTCGTGTGTACAAAAAACAGCTTAGTGTTTTAAATATATAGATAGATGGCAACAGAGAATTCGTTACTTTACGGGAATGATAAAAGTGAAATACATTTCTACAATGTAATACCAATCGTAGGAAGGAAGAAAACAAAAAAAAAACATATCCGAGATGGGAATCGAACCCTCTCGACCATGCAAAGGATGGCAACAGAGAATTCGTTACTTTACGGGAATGAAAAAAGTGTAATATGTCTCTACAATATAATACCAATCGTAGGAAGGAAGAAAATGAAAATAAAAGAACGTATCCGAGGTGGGAATCGAACCCTCTCGACCATGCAAAGGATGGCAACAGAGAATTCGTTACTTTACGGGAATGAAAAAAGTGAAATATGTCTCTACAATGTAATACCAACCGTAGGTAGGAAGAAAATGAAAATAAAAGAACGTATCCGAGGTGGGAATCGAACCCTCTCGACCATGCAAAGGATGGCAACAATGAATTCGTTACTTGACGGGAATGATAAAAGTGAAATATGTTTTTAAAATGTAATACCAATCGTAGGAAGGCAGAAAACGAAAATAAAAAACATATCCGAGGTGGGAATCGAACCCTCTCGATCATGCATAATACATATTTCTAGGCAGTAACCTTATCCCCTTGACCATCCAGACAACTATGGGCCGCTTCAATATTAAGCTATCTAACCAGTATACACGCTCAACCTGCAGTTTAAGTACTTCAATTCGTGGTTTATTTAATATAATTCTAATTCAATGCATATTGTAAAAACATAATTAACATTATTGGAGACCCTTTTTAATTCTCATAAACAAAGATCTCAGTTAGACGCGACCGGAATCGCCATTTTCCTTGTTGAGAAAGGCCATTGTGCGCATGTGCGGGAGTGTCAAATATTACATATTTCTTTAATCATTTAAAAATATACCGTAACATATATTTTCCTTTTAAAGAAACTCTGCAAATCTGCATGCCAAGAGCTTTCGTTAGAATGTCTTACGAAGCCAATCGGTTAAGTCGTTTTCACAATCTCGTGTGTACAAAAAACAGCTTAGTGTTTTAAATATATAGATAGATGGCAACAGATAATTCGTTACTTTACGGGAATGATAAAAGTGAAATACATTTCTACAATGTAATACCAATCGTAGGAAGGAAGAAAACAAAAAAAAACATATCCGAGATGGGAATCGAACCCTCTCGACCATGCAAAGGTTGGCAACAGAGAATTCGTTACTTTACGGGAATGAAAAAAGTGAAATATGTCTCTACAATGTAATACCAACCGTAGGTAGGAAGAAAATGAAAATAAAAGAACGTATCCGAGGTGGGAATCGAACCCTCTCGACCATGCAAAGGATGGCAACAATGAATTCGTTACTTGACGGGAATGATAAAAGTGAAATATGTTTTTAAAATGTAATACCAATCGTAGGAAGGCAGAAAACGAAAATAAAAAAAACATATCCGAGGTGGGAATCGAACCCTCTCGATCATGCATAATACATATTTCTAGGCAGTAACCTTATCCTATTGACCATCCAGACAACTATGGGCCGCTTCAATATTAAGCTATCTAACCAGTATACACGCTCAACCTGCAGTTTAAGTACTTCAATTCGTGGTTTATTTAATATAATTCTAATTCAATGCATATTGTAAAAACATAATTAACATTATTGGAGACCCTTTTTAATTCTCATAAACAAAGATCTCAGTTAGACGCGACCGGAATCGCCATTTTCCTTGTTGAGAAAGGCCATTGTGCGCATGCGCGGGAGTGTCAAATATTACATATTTCATTAATCATTTAAAAATATACCGTAACATATATTTTCCTTTTAAAGAAACTCTGCAAATCTGCATGCCAAGAGCTTTCGTTAGAATGTCTTACGAAGCCAATCGGTTAAGTCGTTTTCACAATCTCGTGTGTACAAAAAACAGCTTAGTGTTTTAAATATATAGACTAGATGAAACCCGTCAAAACATGACGGACAATGGAAAACAAAATTACTGAAGAAGCTTCTTATATAAGTTACATTCTTTGTACGATTACTTTTTAGCACTATTGCAACTTTAAGGGCGTCAAAAGATAGCACTCTCAGCATTGCAATATATTGCTGGTCATGACTGAAAACGTCATTAGGTCATCATCATCTTGCACAGTTTCCAGCCACTGGCCGGGTCTGTTTGGAACACAAGTCTCTCCAACGTCTTCTGTCTTCCCACCATCTCTCAGCCTCCACCCTTGTCCAGTTTTCTCCTCTCTTCTTCACGATTTCTTCCTCCCCCTTCAGCCACCTGTCTCTCGGTCTCCCTCTTGGTCTCTTTCCTTCCCACTTCGTCTCGTGTATCCTGCTGGGTATCCTCTTCTCCTCCATTCGTTTTACTTGTCCATACCATCTAAGTCTAGATTTCTCTATACCAGTCTGTAATGGTTCATCCTTCATTAATTCTCCGGTCCTCTCATTTCTTATTCTGTCCATCTTTGTAGCTCCAATACTGCTTCTCAAGAACCTCATCTCACTGGCCTGTATTTTGCTCTTCTCCCTTCCTTTCATAACCCAGGTCTCCGAGGCATACGTCAGGATAGGGACATTGTACGTCCGATATATGATCTTTTTGCTGTTCTGAGGGACATTCTTGCTCCATAACATGCTTCTCACACTCCTCCGGAATGCTTCTGCCTGTCTCCCCCGCTCATTTATTTCTCTATCGTTTCTTCCATTCTCTTGTATCAGGCTTCCCAGATACTTGAAACTCTCCAATTCCTTCAGCTGTTCCCCACCAATTGTTATTCCCGTTGTGGTTCTTTCCTTCTTCCTTGTTGTGATCACCATCTCACTCTTATTTATGCTAAATTTCATCCCATAACCTTGTATTATTCCTTCCCACACGTCCAACTGTTCCTGTACCTCCTCCACCTCCTTGTTTCCCCAAATCATCAAATCATCTGCAAGCACCATTGCTTTCATCTTTCCTTCCCCAATTACTTGTGCCACTCGGGTCATTATGTCATCCATCACCACAATGAAAAGTAACGGTGACAGTGCACTTCCTTGTTTCAGGCCGTTTCTCTGTTCCAACCAGTCCGATCTCTCTCCTCCCACTTTCACACAGCTCACGCTTCCCTTGTACATCTCCTTTATCTTCCTTATAGTCCATTTTTATATTCCTCTATCCTCCAGGGACTTCCATACTTTGTTTCTGCATACACTGTCATATGCTTTCTCAATGTCCAGGAAGGCCATCAGTAGATCTGTTCCATACTCATAGTGCTGTTCTTGTAACTGCCTTACAGCAAAAATCAAATCCACTGTGGACCTTCCTGATCTGAAGCCATGTTGTTCTTCCCTCATCCCTCCATCTATCCTTGTCCTAATTCTCCTTTCCAAAACTTTCTCAAACAACTTTGCACAATGACTCATCAGTGTTATTCCACGATAGTTTCTGCATTCTGTTCTACTACCTTTCTTGAAGATCGGGACAATTATTCCCTTTTTCCAGTCCTCTGGGGTCTTCCTTTCCTTCCATGCTGTCTTCATCACTCGGTACAACCATTGTATCCCCACCTCTCCTGCTGCTCTCACCATCTCCACACTCAACTCATCCACACCCGGTGCCTTCCCTCCTTTCATCTTCCTCACTGCATCTTCCACTTCTTTCCATGTTAAGTCCTTTTCTGTTTGCAGTTCATCTACTGTACCTCTTCCCCGATTTCTTCCTCCTCGCCGTGGTTTCCATTTGGGTTCAGGAGTTCTTCAAAATATTCTTTCCACATTTTCTTCAGTTCTTCCCTATTTTCTATCTCTTGTCCCCTTTTGTTCACCATTCTAACATAATCCGTAGGATCCTTCCGCCTCTTATTCGTTACCATCCCAAACAGGACCTTTTTTGCACCTTCACTATCCTGCTGGTCATGACTGAAAACGTGATGAGGTAAATAGCCCAATACTTTCAAGAGTTTCTCCTTGAGCTTGATTGATTTTGATAAAGTAGGCCGAGCGAATAGGACATTGTTGCCTATTAAAAGAAAATGTACTGTACCTGTAAGTGTTTTATCGGAAGGTGTTAAATCAAGTCGTAGGATTTGAGCTCTCTGCCTAATATTACTGCACCTATTATATCCGAATCCAAGCGATTTCTTACAATTAATATATTACCATATATGAGTCCTTGGGAAACGTTCAGATTTCTAAGAAGCATATCTACGGCTTAAACGTTCGAAGTATGTGGAGGCGAATCTCTTAATTCCAAGGAATTGAAAAATTCAATAATAGGGAAATGAAGTAGCTGGCTTTCATCTTCAGTATCCAATCTGTTAACGCTGATGTATGTGTTTGAACTGCTGGATATAAGTTCAATGACTTTTAAATTAATATCATTACATTGTTGCAGCTTGGCAAATATTTTATATTCCAGCAGATCAATTTTACCCTCACAACAGTAAAGACCAAAGTAACCACGCATAGATTTTACGCAAGAGAAATACAATGTAGAACAATGTTTACATTTGATCGTCAAGGACCTTACAGTACACTGTATTGCATAATATCTGGAATTGTTTCTGAAATGGCCTATTTATATTGAATTTTAAATGTGGCTTCGTATTATTCGATAACACTATAGTGTCCTGCAATAACAGAGCCGCTAAATATTAAATGGCAAATAATACTTCCATTGCCGAAATCAACTACGTAGTTAGACTCAGTACTCTAAACAAATAATCATTAAACAATTGTCTTATACAATGAAGTTCAACATGACCGTCCAGAGACTTTCATACTCAAGTTGGTTGGTGAGGAGAATGCGATGAGACTGATCGCTTAAAATAAATTCCTTATAATTGTTCCTGCCAGCGACATTTTTTGCGATAGCTTGAAAACGCAGCTCAGAATGACGTTCTTCATTTTGTTATAAACAGTACGAAACTGCTCTAAATAAGCAATTTCCATCACCTGTTATAGGTTATGGCAGTACATTTTGCAGGGGAACATAGAATCACTTCACCAACTACTGGAATGACCATAGGCCTATACTCAATACTCACTTCGATAGTCACCCTAATGGAGGCAGTTTTTGAATTCTATGTCCCGTGCATGTCAAAAATCGTATTAACACATGGAGGCCCACCTATTCTTGTCTACCGCCCCGGAGACCCGGGTTACATTTCCTGCTCTGCCAAGAAATTTAATTCTGGTCTCAGGGCAAAATCGGGGTACATTCAGTCTCTTGAGGTATAACTAAGAAGAGGAAGGTTTAATTCCCACCTCGACAATCTTGGATGTGGTTTTCCGTGGTTTCCCACTTCCACTTAAGGCAAATACCGGGATGGTTCCTAACTTAAGGCCTTGGCCGTCTCCTTGCCATTTACCACCTTAATTACAAATACACACAGTAATGCAGCCATCACAATAACACAGGTTATCAGAAGAAAATTTCACACATACACACCCAAGTACACGGGGCTGAGTGACCAAGATGTCGGAGTCCTTCAAACGAATTATATTTGCCAAGTGTCTCTCATGGCGAAAGCAATTGTGGAGACGCGCGAGTGCCTGGAAAACTACTTTTTTCTTTAATATCGACGATGCATAATTATAACTTTTAGTCTAGGACGCTAATAACTTGACCACCGAAGCATTGGGAAGAAATTGCAATATTAAGGTACATAAACAACCTAGCCTACACATTCAACTGTCGGTTAATGTTCCTCAACATTTCCCTTCTTAAATATTCCCCTCCTTTATAATTTTCCATCACGTGAAAACATGCCATGTCTTGTGTTTTAAATATATCGATGCAATGGTGTTGCCATCTGCTGTCAGTTAATGGAACTATATGGGCGAATTACTGCCATCTGTTGTCAGTTATAGGAACTGATTGCAGATATTTAAACGGCGTACTGCGGACAACAGTTTGCTCCTTTGATCACATGCTGCAATGCAATGGTAAAACGAAAATAAAACGTATTTAGAGGGAATGTAGAAATAAGTATCTTTAACAGACATAAAACCTTACTATTACTCCTTGATTAAACAATATTTCAGTGGTAAAAAAAAAAATGGCGAGGGCTAGGATCGAACCGGCGCTTCTTGGAACGACAGTCAGTCGCCTTAACCACATGGCTACTCTCGCACTCATATTAAGCAGCAGACGCAGCCATTCATTATATTCAAAAGCCGCTGTTTGAAGGAAGTAATCAATTTCATTATCCAAATAAATCAATGTTGCACATTCGTATACGTTCATACTGTTATTATATTTTATTGTCAGAACTTGGTTAATGTATGTTTTCAATTACATGGAAGCTTATTAAATAACTTACATTTTATTGGACTTCTCACCGCCATTTTGTCATGACCCCAGGCGGATTGTGCGCATGCGTGAGGGCCTAGAATTCTGCTATTTTCTATATTAATTTAAAAATATACCGTAATATATTTTTTTATTTTAGAGACACTCTGCAAATCTGCATGCCAAGAGCTTTCGTTAGAATGTCTTACGAAGCCAATCGGTTAAGTCGTTTTCACAATCTCGTGTGTACAAAAAACAGCTTAGTGTTTTAAATATATAGATGGCAACAGAGAATTCGTTACTTTACGGGAATGATAAAAGTGAAATACATTTCTACAATGTAATACCAATCGTAGGAAGGAAGAAAACAAAAAAAAAACATATCCGAGATGGGAATCGAACCCTCTCGACCATGCAAAGGATGGCAACAGAGAATTCGTTACTTTACGGGAATGAAAAAAGTGTAATATGTCTCTACAATATAATACCAATCGTAGGAAGGAAGAAAATGAAAATAAAAGAACGTATCCGAGGTGGGAATCGAACCCTCTCGACCATGCAAAGGATGGCAACAGAGAATTCGTTACTTTACGGGAATGAAAAAAGTGAAATATGTCTCTACAATGTAATACCAACCGTAGGTAGGAAGAAAATGAAAATAAAAGAACGTATCCGAGGTGGGAATCGAACCCTCTCGACCATGCAAAGGATGGCAACAATGAATTCGTTACTTGACGGGAATGATAAAAGTGAAATATGTTTTTAAAATGTAATACCAATCGTAGGAAGGCAGAAAACGAAAATAAAAAAACATATCCGAGGTGGGAATCGAACCCTCTCGATCATGCATAATACATATTTCTAGGCAGTAACCTTATCCCCTTGACCATCCAGACAACTATGGGCCGTTTCAATATTAAGCTATCTAACCAGTATACACGCTCAACCTGCAGTTTAAGTACTTCAATTCGTGGTTTATTTAATATAATTCTAATTCAATGCATATTGTAAAAACAATTAACATTATTGGAGACCCTTTTTAATTCTCATAAACAAAGATCTCACTTAGACGCGACCGTAATCGCCATTTTCCTTGTTGAGAAAGGCCATTGTGCGCATGCGCGGGAGTGTCAAATATTACATATTTCTTTAATCATTTAAAAATATACCGTAACATATATTTTCCTTTTAAAGAAACTCTGCAAATCTGCATGCCAAGAGCTTTCGTTAGAATGTCTTACGAAGCCAATCGGTTAAGTCGTTTTCACAATCTCGTGTGTACAAAAAACAGCTTAGTGTTTTAAATATATAGACTAGTTGAAACCCGTCAATACATGACGGCCAATAAGAAAATATTTACTGAAGAATTTTATTATATAGGTTCTTTGTACAATTATTTTTTAGCACTATTGAAACTTTAAGGGCGTCAAAAGATTGCACTCTAGACATTGCAACATACTGCTGGCCATGATTGAAAACTTGATGAGGCAAATTGAGACCTATACGTTCCAGAGTTCCCCCTTGAGCTTTATTGATTGTGATAAAGTATGCCAAGCGAATCGGAAAATGTTGCCTCTTAAAAGAAAATGATTGTTTTATCCGGCGGTGTTAAATGAAGTCGAAGGATTAGACCTTTCTGCCTAATTTTAACTGCACTTATTTCCAAATCCAAGCATTTTCATGTATATTTCATATAATTAATATGGAATCAAGTCGAAGGGTTAGATCTCTCCGCCTAATTTTAACTGCACTTATTATTTCCAAATTCAAGCAATTTTCGTACATATTTCTTATAAGTAATATGGTAGCATTTAGATGCCCCTAGGAAACTTCAGATTTCTCAGACACATATCTATGGGTCAATCGTTTGGAGTATGTGGAAGCAAATCACTTAATTCCAAGGAATTCAAGAATTCTGAGGAGTCTAATATATACAACTGGCCGGAGTATGTGGAAGCAAATCACTTAATTCCAAGGAATTCAAGAATTCTGAGGAGTCTAATATATACAACTGGCCGCAGGAACCGTCGCTTATAATTTTGGAATATACATTAACGAAGTTCTCTCTTAAATTCCTTGAGATATCATTTCCAGTGAAAAATTGTTGCAGTCTGTCAAATATTTTATATTTAGGAAGATTAATTTTGCCATTACAACACCAAAGGTCAAAGTAACCAGGCGTAGATTTCTCGCTACAGAAATACAGTGCAGAACAATGTTTACATTTGTTCGTCAAGGACCATACACTGTACGGCATAATATCTGGAATTGTTTCTGAAATGGCATTTTATATTAGATTTTAAAAGTGGCTTCGTATTTTCTACGATTTCCCACTTTTTTGTGGCTAATGTTCTGTTTCGTCAAATGGGTATATTTATTGCAGCATTTCTCTCCAAATTAACGTCATATTCAATAACACTATAGTGGCCTGCATCAACACAGCCGCCAAATATTAAATGGCAAATAATACTTCCATTGCCAAAATCAACAGCGTGGTTAGACTCATTGTTATGTACTCTAAACAAATCATCAATAAACAATAATATTCACGTATACAATGAAGTTCAGATACTTTCATTCTCAAGTTTGTTGCTGATGAGAATGCGATGATACTGATCGCCAATAATAAAATCCTTATAATTATTCATGCCAGCAACAATTTTTGCAATTTGCTTGCAAACGCAGCTCAGGATAACGTCCTGCATTTTGGAATAAACAGTACGAAACTGCTCTAAATAAGCAATTTCCATCACCTGATGTAGGTATAATCCTTTGCATTTCCATGACAGTAAATTAAGCAAGGGAGCATACTTCGCCAACTACTGGAATGAGCATAGACTCACTTCGACAGCCACCGTAATGGAGGGAGTTTAAGAGTTAGACCATATGCTCAGTGCTTGTCAAAAATCGTATTAACACAGTGAAGCCCAATCTGAAGGCTACATTCTGAGCTATCGCCCCGGATTCCAGGTTCGATCCCTGGTTTGCCAAGAAATTTACTTCTGGTCTGAGGGCTGGAACGGGGCGCACTCTTGAGGCAAAACTCAGGAGAGCAAGTTTAGATTTCTATCTCAACAATCTGGGATGTGGTTTTCCGTGGTTTGCCACGTCCACTGAAGGTAAATACCGGGATAGTTCGTAACTTAAAGCCTCGGTCGTCAATTCCCCATTCCCCACTTGAATTCCAAATGCACACATCAGTACAGCCATCACAATAACACAGGTTATCAGAGAAAATTTTACACACACACACACACACACCAAAGTAGACGGGGCTGAGTGACCACGATGTCTGAGTCCATCAAATGAATTATATTCGTCAATTGTCTCTCATGGCGAAAGCGATTGTGGCCATCTTTTATTTAATAATTTAAAAGTATATGGCAATGTAAATCGTGGAGAATTCCTTACTGTACGGGAATAACAAAAGTAAAATATGTTAAGACGATGAATTACCAATAGCCAGAAAGAATAATTAGGAAATAAAAATACATGTCTGAGGTGAGACTCCTTCGGCTATGCAAAATTCATTCCTGGGTCCGCAATGTAATACCTGAGCCAACCAGTCAACAGACTTCTAAACCAATATTAAGTTACTTAAACAACAAACGAACTCAAATGCCTGTTGAAGTTCTTCAATCCCCTCTTTTTAATTCTCAAAAACAAAGATCACACTACGATACGATGAATCCTTTATCCGCCATTTCTCTAGAACTGTAATTCTGGTCTGAGGGCTGGAACGGGGCGCACTATTGAGGCAAAACTAAGAAGGGAAAGGTTCGATTCCCATCTCAACTATCTGGGATTTGGTTTTCCGTGGTTTGCCACTTCCACTGCAGGTGTAATTCTGGTCTGAGGGCTGGAACGGGGCGCACTCTTGAGGCAAAACTAAGTAGGGCAAGGTTCGATTCCCATCTCAACAATCTGGGATGTGGTTTTCCGTGGTTTTCCACTTCCACTGCAGGTAAATACCGGGAGAGTTCCTAACTTAAAGCCTCGGTCGCCAATTTCCCATTCCCCACTTTAATTACAAATGCACACATCAGTACTGCCATCACAATAACACAGGTTATCAGAGAAAATTTGACACACACACCAAAGTAGACGGGGCTGAGTGACCACGATGTCTGAGTCCAACAAATGAATTATGTTCGTCAATTGTCTCTCATGGCGAAAGCGATTGTGGCCATCTTTTATTTAATAATTTAAAAGTATATGGGAACGTAAATCGTGGAGAATTCCTTACTTTATGGGAATAATAAAAGTAAAATATGTTAAGACAATGTATTACCAATAGGCAGAAACAATAATTGAGAAATAAAAATATATGCCGGAGGTGGGATTCGAACTGCTTCCGTTGCGCGATGCATGATTTAGCAGTGTTGAACGCTACGGTCTGAGCTACCGAACCACTGGTGGAACCGTGCAATATTCAGTTACTTAAACAACATTCACTCTCAACAGTCCGTATAAGTTCTTCTACATTTCCCGTTTTTTATAATATTCTATTCCTGTTTATATCGTGGAAACTTCATAATCAATATTCCCCTCCTTTATTATAATTCTTATAAATAACTATTGCATTAAAACGCGGTGGACATCCGCCATGTCTGTCATTAACCAAGATGATTCTGCGCATGCGCTTGAGCCAATAATTTTGTAGTTTTGTTTATAAATTTTAAAATATGTGGTAACATATTTGTTTATTTTAAAGACACTCTGCAAATCTACAGGCCTACAGCTTTCGACAGATTGCTCTACGAAGTGAATCGGTTCTACCGTTCCCTCAATCTCACGGTAACAAAAATCAGCTTAGTGTTTTAAATATATAGATGGCAACAGAGAATTCGTTACTTTACGGGAATGATAAAAGTGAAATACATTTCTACAATGTAATACCAATCGTAGGAAGGAAGAAAACAAAAAAAAACATATCCGAGATGGGAATCGAACCCTCTCGACCATGCAAAGGATGGCAACAGAGAATTCGTTACTTTACGGGAATGAAAAAAGTGTAATATGTCTCTACAATATAATACCAATCGTAGGAAGGAAGAAAATGAAAATAAAAGAACGTATCCGAGGTGGGAATCGAACCCTCTCGACCATGCAAAGGATGGCAACAGAGAATTCGTTACTTTACGGGAATGAAAAAAGTGAAATATGTCTCTACAATGTAATACCAACCGTAGGTAGGAAGAAAATGAAAATAAAAGAACGTATCCGAGGTGGGAATCGAACCCTCTCGACCATGCAAAGGATGGCAACAATGAATTCGTTACTTGACGGGAATGATAAAAGTGAAATATGTTTTTAAAATGTAATACCAATCGTAGGAAGGCAGAAAACGAAATTAAAAAACATATCCGAGGTGGGAATCGAACCCTCTCGATCATGCATAATACATATTTCTAGGCAGTAACCTTATCCCCTTGACCATCCAGACAACTAAGGGCCGCTTCAATATTAAGCTATCTAACCAGTATACACGCTCAACCTGCAGTTTAAGTACTTCAATTCGTGGTTTATTTAATATAATTCTAATTCAATGCATATTGTAAAAACATAATTAACATTATTGGAGACCCTTTTTAATTCTCATAAACAAAGATCTCAGTTAGACGCGACCGGAATCGCCATTTTCCTTGTTGAGAAAGGCCATTGTGCGCATGTGCGGGAGTGTCAAATATTACATATTTCTTTAATCATTTAAAAATATACCGTAACATATATTTTCCTTTTAAAGAAACTCTGCAAATCTGCATGCCAAGAGCTTTCGTTAGAATGTCTTACGAAGCCAATCGGTTAAGTCGTTTTCACAATCTCGTGTGTACAAAAAACAGCTTAGTGTTTTAAATATATAGATGGCAACAGAGAATTCGTTACTTTACGGGAATGATAAAAGTGAAATACATTTCTACAATGTAATACCAATCGTAGGAAGGAAGAAAACAAAAAAAAAAACATATCCGAGATGGGAATCGAACCCTCTCGACCATGCAAAGGATGGCAACAGAGAATTCGTTACTTTACGGGAATGAAAAAAGTGTAATATGTCTCTACAATATAATACCAATCGTAGGAAGGAAGAAAATGAAAATAAAAGAACGTATCCGAGGTGGGAATCGAACCCTCTCGACCATGCAAAGGATGGCAACAGAGAATTCGTTACTTTACGGGAATGAAAAAAGTGAAATATGTCTCTACAATGTAATACCAACCGTAGGTAGGAAGAAAATGAAAATAAAAGAACGTATCCGAGGTGGGAATCGAACCCTCTCGACCATGCAAAGGATGGCAACAATGAATTCGTTACTTGACGGGAATGATAAAAGTGAAATATGTTTTTAAAATGTAATACCAATCGTAGGAAGGCAGAAAACGAAAATAAAAAAACATATCCGAGGTGGGAATCGAATCCTCTCGAGCATGCATAATACATATTTCTAGGCAGTAACCTTATCCCCTTGACCATCCAGACAACTATGGGCCGCTTCAATATTAAGCTATCTAACCAGTATACACGCTCAACCTGCAGTTTAAGTACTTCAATTCGTGGTTTATTTAATATAATTCTAATTCAATGCATATTGTAAAAACATAATTAACATTATTGGAGACCCTTTTTAATTCTCATAAACAAAGATCTCAGTTAGACGCGACCGGAATCGCCATTTTCCTTGTTGAGAAAGGCCATTGTGCGCATGCGCGGGAGTGTCAAATATTACATATTTCTTTAATCATTTAAAAATATACCGTAACATATATTTTCCTTTTAAAGAAACTCTGCAAATCTGCATGCCAAGAGCTTTCGTTAGAATGTCTTAAGAAGCCAATCGGTTAAGTCGTTTTCACAATCTCGTGTGTACAAAAAACAGCTTAGTGTTTTAAATATATAGATGGCAACAGAGAATTCGTTACTTTACGGGAATGATAAAAGTGAAATACATTTCTACAATGTAATACCAATCGTAGGAAGGAAGAAAACAAAAAAAAACATATCCGAGATGGGAATCGAACCCTCTCGACCTTGCAAAGGATGGCAACAGAGAATTCGTTACTTTACGGGAATGAAAAAAGTGTAATATGTCTCTACAATATAATACCAATCGTAGGAAGGAAGAAAATGAAAATAAAAGAACGTATCCGAGGTGGGAATCGAACCCTCTCGACCATGCAAAGGATGGCAACAGAGAATTCGTTACTTTACGGGAATGAAAAAAGTGAAATATGTCTCTACAATGTAATACCAACCGTAGGTAGGAAGAAAATGAAAATAAAAGAACGTATCCGAGGTGGGAATCGAACCCTCTCGACCATGCAAAGGATGGCAACAATGAATTCGTTACTTGACGGGAATGATAAAAGTGAAATATGTTTTTAAAATGTAATACCAATCGTAGGAAGGCAGAAAACGAAAATAAAATAACATATCCGAGGTGGGAATCGAACCCTCTCGATCATGCATAATACATATTTCTAGGCAGTAACCTTATCCCCTTGACCATCCAGACAACTATGGGCCGCTTCAATATTAAGCTATCTAACCAGTATACACGCTCAACCTGCAGTTTAAGTACTTCAATTCGTGGTTTATTTAATATAATTCTAATTCAATGCATATTGTAAAAACATAATTAACTTTATTGGAGACCCTTTTTAATTCTCATAAACAAAGATCTCAGTTAGACGCGACCGGAATCGCCATTTTCCTTGTTGAGAAAGGCCATTGTGCGCATGCGCGGGAGTGTCAAATATTACATATTTCTTTAATCATTTAAAAATATACCGTAACATATATTTTCCTTTTAAAGAAACTCTGCAAATCTGCATGCCAAGAGCTTTCGTTAGAATGTCTTACGAAGCCAATCGGTTAAGTCGTTTTCACAATCTCGTGTGTACAAAAAACAGCTTAGTGTTTTAAATATATAGATGGCAACAGAGAATTCGTTACTTTACGGGAATGATAAAAGTGAAATACATTTCTACAATGTAATACCAATCGTAGGAAGGAAGAAAACAAAAAAAAACATATCCGAGATGGGAATCGAACCCTCTCGACCATGCAAAGGATGGCAACAGAGAATTCGTTACTTTACGGGAATGAAAAAAGTGTAATATGTCTCTACAATATAATACCAATCGTAGGAAGGAAGAAAATGAAAATAAAAGAACGTATCCGAGGTGGGAATCGAACCCTCTCGACCATGCAAAGGATGGCAACAGAGAATTCGTTACTTTACGGGAATGAAAAAAGTGAAATATGTCTCTACAATGTAATACCAACCGTAGGTAGGAAGAAAATGAAAATAAAAGAACGTATCCGAGGTGGGAATCGAACCCTCTCGACCATGCAAAGGATGGCAACAATGAATTCGTTACTTGACGGGAATGATAAAAGTGAAATATGTTTTTAAAATGTAATACCAATCGTAGGAAGGCAGAAAACGAAAATAAAAAACATATCCGAGGTGGGAATCGAACCCTCTCGATCATGCATAATACATATTTCTAGGCAGTAACCTTATCCCCTTGACCATCCAGACAACTAAGGGCCGCTTCAATATTAAGCTATCTAACCAGTATACACGCTCAACCTGCAGTTTAAGTACTTCAATTCGTGGTTTATTTAATATAATTCTAATTCAATGCATATTGTAAAAACATAATTAACATTATTGGAGACCCTTTTTAATTCTCATAAACAAAGATCTCAGTTAGACGCGACCGGAATCGCCATTTTCCTTGTTGAGAAAGGCCATTGTGCGCATGTGCGGGAGTGTCAAATATTACATATTTCTTTAATCATTTAAAAATATACCGTAACATATATTTTCCTTTTAAAGAAACTCTGCAAATCTGCATGCCAAGAGCTTTCGTTAGAATGTCTTACGAAGCCAATCGGTTAAGTCGTTTTCACAATCTCGTGTGTACAAAAAACAGCTTAGTGTTTTAAATATATAGACTAGATGAAACCCGTCAAAACATGACGGACAATGGAAAACAAAATTACTGAAGAAGCTTCTTATATAAGTTGCATTCTTTGTACGATTACTTTTTAGCACTATTGCAACTTTAAGGGCGTCAAAAGATAGCACTCTCAGCATTGCAATATATTGCTGGTCATGACTGAAAACGTGATGAGGTCATCATCATCTTGCACAGTTTCCAGCCACTGGCCGGGTCTGTTTGGAACACAAGTCTTTCCAACGTCTTCTGTCTTCCCACCATCTCTCAGCCTCCACCCTTGTCCAGTCTTCTCCTCTCTTCTTCACGATTTCTTCCTCCCCCTTCAGCCACCTGTCTCTCGGTCTCCCTCTTGGTCTCTTTCCTTCCCACTTCGTCTCGTGTATCCTGCTGGGTATCCTCTTCTCCTCCATTCGTTTTACATGTCCATACCATCTAAGTCTAGATTTCTCTATACCAGTCTGTAATGGTTCATCCTTCATTAATTCTCCGGTCCTCTCATTTCTTATTCTGTCCATCTTTGTAGCTCCAATACTGCTTCTCAAGAACCTCATCTCACTGGCCTGTATTTTGCTCTTCTCCCTTCCTTTCATAACCCAGGTCTCCGAGGCATACGTCAGGATAGGGACATTGTACGTCCGATATATGATCTTTTTGCTGTTCTGAGGGACATTCTTGCTCCATAACATGCTTCTCACACTCCTCCGGAATGCTTCTGCCTGTCTCCCCCGCTCATTTATTTCTCTATCGTTTCTTCCATTCTCTTGTATCAGGCTTCCCAGATACTTGAAACTCTCCAATTCCTTCGGCTGTTCCCCACCAATTGTTATTTCCGTTGTGGTTCTTTCCTTCTTCCTTGTGTGATCACCATCTCACTCTTATTTATGCTAAATTTCATCCCATAACCTTGTATTATTCCTTCCCACACGTCCAACTGTTCCTGTACCTCCTCCTCCTTGTTTCCCCTAATCATCAAATCATCTGCAAGCACCATTGCTTTCATCTTTCCTTCCCCAATTACTTGTGCCACTCGGGTCATTATGTCATCCATCACCACAATGAAAAGTAACGGTGACAGTGCACTTCCTTGTTTCAGGCCGTTTCTCTGTTCCAACCAGTCCGATCTCTCTCCTCCCACTTTCACACAGCTCACGCTTCCCTTGTACATCTCCTTTATCTTCCTTATAGTCCATTTTTATATTCCTCTATCCTCCAGGGACTTCCATACTTTGTTTCTGCATACACTGTCATATGCTTTCTCAATGTCCAGAAAGGCCATTAGTAGATCTGTTCCATACTCATAGTGATGTTCTTGTAACTGCCTTACAGCAAAAATCAAATCCACTGTGGACCTTCCTGATCTGAAGCCATGTTGTTCTTCCCTCATCCCTCCTTCTATCCTTGTCCTAATTCTCCTTTCCAAAACTTTCTCAAACAACTTTGCACAATGACTCATCAGTGTTATTCCCCGATAGTTTCTGCATTCTGTTCTACTACCTTTCTTGAAGATCGGGACAATTATTCCCTTTTTCCAGTCCTCTGGGGTCTTCCTTTCCTTCCATGCTGTCTTCATCACTCGGTACAACCATTGTATCCCCACCTCTCCTGCTGCTCTCACCATCTCCACACTCAACTCATCCACACCCGGTGCCTTCCCTCCTTTCATCTTCCTCACTGCATCTTCCACTTCTTTCCATGTTAAGTCCTTTTCTATTTGCAGTTCATCTACTGTACCTCTTCCCCGATTTCTTCCTCCTCGCCGTGGTTTCCATTTGGGTTCAGGAGTTCTTCAAAATATTATTTCCACATTTTCTTCAGTTCTTCCCTATTTTCTATCTCTTGTCCCCTTTTGTTCACAATTATAACATAATCCGTAGGATCCTTCCGCCTCTTATTCTTTACCATCCCAAACAGGACCTTTTTTGCACCTTCACTATCCTGCTGGTCATGACTGAAAACGTGATGAGGTAAATAGCCCAATACGTTCAAGAGTTTCTCCTTGAGCTTGATAGATTTTGATAAAGTAGGCCGAGCGAATAGGAAATTGTTGCCTATTAAAAGAAAATGTACTGTAGGCTACCTGTAAGTGTTTTATCGTAAGGTGTTAAATCAAGTCGTAGGATTTGAGCTCTCTGCCTATTATTACTGCACCTATTATATCCGAATCCAAGCGATTTCTTACAATTAATATATTACCATATATGAGTCCATGGGAAACGTTCAGATTTCTAAGAAGCATATCTACGGCTTAAACGTTCGAAGTATGTGGAGGCGAATCTCTTAATTCCAAGGAATTGAAAAATTCAATAATAGGGAAATGAAGTAGCTGGCTTTCATCTTCAGTATCCAATCTGTTAACGCTGATGTATGTGTTTGAACTGCTGGATATAAGTTCAATGACTTTTAAATTAATATCATTACATTGTTGCAGCTTGGCAAATATTTTATATTCCAGCAGATCAATTTTACCCTCACAACAGTAAAGACCAAAGTAACCACGCATAGATTTTACGCAAGAGAAATACAATGTAGAACAATGTTTACATTTGATCGTCAAGGACCTTACAGTACACTGTATTGCATAATATCTGGAGTTGTTTCTGAAATGGCCTATTTATATTGGATTTTAAATGTGGCTTCGTATTATTCGATAACACTATAGTGTCCTGCAATAACGGAGCCGCTAAATATTAAATGGCAAATAATACTTCCATTGCCGAAATCAACTACGTAGTTAGACTCCGTACTCTAAACAAATAATCATTAAACAATTGTCTTATACAATGAAGTTTAACATGACCGTCCAGAGACTTTCATACTCAAGTTGGTTGGTGAGGAGAATGCGATGAGACTGATCGCTTAAAATAAATTCCTTATAATTGTTCCTGCCAGCGAAATTTTTTGCGATAGCTTGAAAACGCAGCTCAGAATGACGTTCTTCATTTTGTTATAAACAGTACGAAACTGCTCTAAATAAGCAATTTCCATCACCTGTTATAGGTTATGGCAGTACATTTTGCAGGGGAACATAGAATCACTTCACCAACTACTGGAATGACCATAGGCCTATACTCAATACTCACTTCGATAGTCACCCTAATGGAGGCAGTTTTTGAATTCTATGTCCCGTGCATGTCAAAAATCGTATTAACACATGGAGGCCCACCTATTCTTGTCTATCGCCCCGGAGACCCGGGTTACATTTCCTGCTCTGCCAAGAAATTTAATTCTGGTCTCAGGGCAAAATCGGGGTACATTCAGTCTCTTGAGGTATAACTAAGAAGAGGAAGGTTTAATTCCCACCTCGACAATCTTGGATGTGGTTTTCCGTGGTTTCCCACTTCCACTTAAGGCAAATACCGGGATGGTTCCTAACTTAAGGCCTTGGCCGTCTCCTTGCCATTTACCACCTTAATTACAAATACACACAGTAATGCAGCCATCACAATAACACAGGTTATCAGAAGAAAATTTCACACATACACACCCAAGTACACGGGGCTGAGTGACCAAGATGTCGGAGTCCTTCAAACGAATTATATTTGCCAAGTGTCTCTCATGGCGAAAGCAATTGTGGAGACGCGCGTGTGCCTGGAAAACTACTTTTTTCTTTAATATCGACGATGCATAATTATAACTTTTAGTCTAGGACGCTAATAACTTGACCACCGAAGCATTGGGAAGAAATTGCAATATTAAGGTACATAAACAACCTAGCCTACACATTCAACTGTCAGTTAATGTTCCTCAACATTTCCCTTCTTAAATATTCCCCTCCTTTATAATTTTCCATCACGTGAAAACATGCCATGTCTTGTGTTTTAAATATATCGATGCAATGGTGTTGCCATCTGCTGTCAGTTAATGGAACTATATGGGCGAATTACTGCCATCTGTTGTCAGTTATAGGAACTGATTGCAGATATTTAAACGGCGTACTGCGGACAACAGTTTGCTCTTTTGATTACATGCTGCAATGCAATGGTAAAACGAAAATAAAACGTATTTAGAGGGAATGTAGAAATAAGTATCTTTAACAGACATAAAACCTTACTGTTACTCCTTGATTAAACAATATTTCAGTGGTAAAAAAAAACTGGCGAGGGCTAGGATCGAACCCGCGCTTCATGGAACAACAGTCAGTCGTCTTAACCACATGGCTACTCACGCACTCATGTACAGTAGCAGACGCAGCCATTCATTATATTGAAAAGCCGCTGTTTGAAGGAAATAATCAATTTCATTATCCAAATAAATCAATGTTGCACATTCGTATACGTTCTTACTGTTATTATACTTTATTGTCAGAACTTGGTTAATGTATGTTTTCAATTACATGGAAGCTTATTAAATAACTTACATTTTAATGGAATTCTCACCGCCATTTTGTCATGACCTCAGGCGGATTGTGCGCATGCGTGAGGGCCAAGAATTCTGCTATTTTCTATATTTATTCAAAAATATACCGAGAGGGAATGTAGAAATATGTATCTTTAACAGACATAAAACCTTACTAATACTCCTTGATTAAACAATATTTCAGTGGTAAAAAAAAAAATATATATCGGCGAGGGCTGGGATCGAACCGTTGAACCTCGGAACCACAGTCTGTCGCCTTAACCACATAGCTACACGCGCACTCTTGGTCACCAGCAGACGCAGCCGTTCTTTATCATTAAAAGCCGCTGTCTGAAGAAAATAATCCATTTCATTATCCAAATAAATCAATGTTGCACATTCGTATACGTTCATACTGTTATTATATTTTACTGTCAGAACTTGGTTAATGTATGTTTTCAATTACATGCAAGCTTATTAAATAACTTACATTTTAATGGACTTCTCACCGCCATTTTGTCATGACCCCTAGGCGGATTGTGCGCATGCGTGAGGGCCTAGAATTCTGCTATTTTCTATATTAATTTAAAAATATACCGTAATATATTTGTTTATTTTAGAGACACTCTGCAAATCTGCATGCCAAGAGCTTTCGTTAGAATGTCTTACGAAGCCAATCGGTTAAGTCGTTTTCACAATCTCGTGTGTACAAAAAACAGCTTAGTGTTTTAAATATATAGATGGCAACAGAGAATTCGTTACTTTACGGGAATGATAAAAGTGAAATACATTTCTACAATGTAATACCAATCGTAGGAAGGAAGAAAACAAAAAAAAAAAACATATCCGAGATGGGAATCGAACCCTCTCGACCATGCAAAGGATGGCAACAGAGAATTCGTTACTTTACGGGAATGAAAAAAGTGTAATATGTCTCTACAATATAATACCAATCGTAGGAAGGAAGAAAATGAAAATAAAAGAACGTATCCGAGGTGGGAATCGAACCCTCTCGACCATGCAAAGGATGGCAACAGAGAATTCGTTACTTTACGGGAATGAAAAAAGTGAAATATGTCTCTACAATGTAATACCAACCGTAGGTAGGAAGAAAATGAAAATAAAAGAACGTATCCGAGGTGGGAATCGAACCCTCTCGACCATGCAAAGGATGGCAACAATGAATTCGTTACTTGACGGGAATGATAAAAGTGAAATATGTTTTTAAAATGTAATACCAATCGTAGGAAGGCAGAAAACGAAAATAAAAAACATATCCGAGGTGGGAATCGAACCCTCTCGAGCATGCATAATACATATTTCTAGGCAGTAACCTTATCCCCTTGACCATCCAGACAACTATGGGCCGCTTCAATATTAAGCTATCTAACCAGTATACACGCTCAACCTGCAGTTTAAGTACTTCAATTCGTGGTTTATTTAATATAATTCTAATTCAATGCATATTGTAAAAACATAATTAACATTATTGGAGACCCTTTTTAATTCTCATAAACAAAGATCTCAGTTAGACGCGACCGGAATCGCCATTTTCCTTGTTGAGAAAGGCCATTGTGCGCATGCGCGGGAGTGTCAAATATTACATATTTCTTTAATCATTTAAAAATATACCGTAACATATATTTTCCTTTTAAAGAAACTCTGCAAATCTGCATGCCAAGAGCTTTCGTTAGAATGTCTTAAGAAGCCAATCGGTTAAGTCGTTTTCACAATCTCGTGTGTACAAAAAACAGCTTAGTGTTTTAAATATATAGATGGCAACAGATAATTCGTTACTTTACGGGAATGATAAAAGTGAAATACATTTCTACAATGTAATACCAATCGTAGGAAGGAAGAAAACAAAAAAAAACATATCCGAGATGGGAATCGAACCCTCTCGACCATGCAAAGGATGGCAACAGAGAATTCGTTACTTTACGGGAATGAAAAAAGTGAAATATGTCTCTACAATGTAATACCAACCGTAGGTAGGAAGAAAATGAAAATAAAAGAACGTATCCGAGGGGGGAATCGAACCCTCTCGACCATGCAAAGGATGGCAACAATGAATTCGTTACTTGACGGGAATGATAAAAGTGAAATATGTTTTTAAAATGTAATACCAATCGTAGGAAGGCAGAAAACGAAAATAAAAAAAACATATCCGAGGTGGGAATCGAACCCTCTCGATCATGCATAATACATATTTCTAGGCAGTAACCTTATCCTATTGACCATCCAGACAACTATGGGCCGCTTCAATATTAAGCTATCTAACCAGTATACACGCTCAACCTGCAGTTTAAGTACTTCAATTCGTGGTTTATTTAATATAATTCTAATTCAATGCATATTGTAAAAACATAATTAACATTATTGGAGACCCTTTTTAATTCTCATAAACAAAGATCTCAGTTAGACGCGACCGGAATCGCCATTTTCCTTGTTGAGAAAGGCCATTGTGCGCATGCGCGGGAGTGTCAAATATTACATATTTCTTTAATCATTTAAAAATATACCGTAACATATATTTTCCTTTAAAAGAAACTCTGCAAATCTGCATGCCAAGAGCTTTCGTTAGAATGTCTTACGAAGCCAATCGGTTAAGTCGTTTTCACAATCTCGTGTGTACAAAAAACAGCTTAGTGTTTTAAATATATAGATGGCAACAGAGAATTCGTTACTTTACGGGAATTATAAAAGTGAAATACATTTCTACAATGTAATACCAATCGTAGGAAGGAAGAAAACAAAAAAAAAACATAACCGAGATGGGAATCGAACCCTCTCGACCATGCAAAGGATGGCAACAGAGAATTCGTTACTTTACGGGAATGAAAAAAGTGTAATATGTCTCTACAATATAATACCAATCGTAGGAAGGAAGAAAATGAAAATAAAAGAACGTATCCGAGGTGGGAATCGAACCCTCTCGACCATGCAAAGGATGGCAACAGAGAATTCGTTAGTTTACGGGAATGAAAAAAGTGAAATATGTCTCTACAATGTAATACCAACCGTAGGTAGGAAGAAAATGAAAATAAAAGAACGTATCCGAGGTGGAATCGAACCCTCTCGACCATGCAAAGGATGGCAACAATGAATTCGTTACTTGACGGGAATGATAAAAGTGAAATATGTTTTTAAAATGTAATACCAATCGTAGGAAGGCAGAAAACGAAAATAAAAAAACATATCCGAGGTGGGAATCGAACCCTCTCTATCATGCATAATACATATTTCTAGGCAGTAACCTTATCCCCTTGACCATCCAGACAACTTTGGACCGCTTCAATATTAAGCTATCTAACCAGTATACACGCTCAACCTGCAGTTTAAGTACTTCAATTCGTGGTTTATTTAATATAATTCTAATTCAATGCATATTGTAAAAACATAATTAACATTATTGGAGACCCTTTTTAATTCTCATAAACAAAGATCTCAGTTAGACGCGACCGGAATCGCCATTTTCCTTGTTGAGAAAGGCCATTGTGCGCATGCGCGGGAGTGTCAAATATTACATATTTCTTTAATCATTTAAAAATATACCGTAACATATATTTTCCTTTAAAAGAAACTCTGCAAATCTGCATGCCAAGAGCTTTCGTTAGAATGTCTTACGAAGCCAATCGGTTAAGTCGTTTTCACAATCTCGTGTGTATAAAAAACAGCTTAGTGTTTTAAATATATAGATAGATGGCAACAGAGAATTCGTTACTTTACGGGAATTATAAAAGTGAAATACATTTCTACAATGTAATACCAATCGTAGGAAGGAAGAAAACAAAAAAAAAACATAACCGAGATGGGAATCGAACCCTCTCGACCATGCAAAGGATGACAACAGAGAATTCGTTACTTTACGGGAATGAAAAAAGTGTAATATGTCTCTACAATATAATACCAATCGTAGGAAGGAAGAAAATGAAAATAAAAGAACGTATCCGAGGTGGGAATCGAACCCTCTCGACCATGCAAAGGATGGCAACAGAGAATTCGTTACTTTACGGGAATGAAAAAAGTGAAATATGTCTCTACAATGTAATACCAACCGTAGGTAGGAAGAAAATGAAAATAAAAGAACGTATCCGAGGTGGGAATCGAACCCTCTCGACCATGCAAAGGATGGCAACAATGAATTCGTTACTTGACGGGAATGATAAAAGTGAAATATGTTTTTAAAATGTAATACCAATCGTAGGAAGGCAGAAAACGAAAATAAAAAAACATATCCGAGGTGGGAATCGAACCCTCTCGATCATGCATAATACATATTTCTAGGCAGTAACCTTATCCCCTTGACCATCCAGACAACTATGGACCGCTTCAATATTAAGCTATCTAACCAGTATACACGCTCAACCTGCAGTTTAAGTACTTCAATTCGTGGTTTATTTAATATAATTCTAATTCAATGCATATTGTAAAAACATAATTAACATTATTGGAGACCCTTTTTAATTCTCATAAACAAAGATCTCAGTTAGACGCGACCGGAATCGCCATTTTCCTTGTTGAGAAAGGCCATTGTGCGCATGCGCGGGAGTGTCAAATATTACATATTTCTTTAATCATTTAAAAATATACCGTAACATATATTTTCCTTTAAAAGAAACTCTGCAAATCTGCATGCCAAGAGCTTTCGTTAGAATGTCTTACGAAGCCAATCGGTTAAGTCGTTTTCACAATCTCGTGTGTACAAAAAACAGCTTAGTGTTTTAAATATATAGATAGACTAGTTGAAACCCGTCAAAAATGACGGTCAATAGAAAATATTTACTGAAGAATTTTCTTATGTAGGCCTACTGTATATTCTTTGTACGATTATTTTTTGGCTCTATTGAAACTATAAGGGCGTCAAAAGATTGCACTCTCAACATTGCAAAATACTGCTGGCCATGACTGAAAAATTGATGAGGCAAATTGAGACCTATACGTTTCAGAGTTTTCCCTTGAGCTTCATTGATTGTGACAGAGTATGCCAAATAAATTGGAAAATATTGCCTATTAAAACAAAATGATAGTGTTTTATCGGATGCTGTTAAATCAAGTAGAAGGATTAGACCTCTCTGCCTAATTTTAACTGCACTTATTATTTCCAAATCCAAGCAATATAGTTGCATTTAGGAGCCCTTGGGAAACGTTCAGATTTCTAAGCAGCATAACGGTTCAAGCGTTTGGAATATGTGGAGGCAAGTCATTTAGTTCCAAGGAATTCAAGAACTCTGAGGAGTCTAATAAAACTGGCCGCAAACCGTCACATATAATTTTGGAATATAACGAAGAAATGCGATGATGTGCACCTCCATACATCTTAAAACAATGTGGACCTTATGGGTGTGGCACAGTAACATTGGCACCAAATGAAACGAAGGACATAGCATTGTACTGCCGATTAGTCTCTCTGAAATTCCTTGAGATATCATCTCCAGTGAAAAATAATTGTTGCAGCATGTCAAATATTTTATATTTAGTCAGATTAATTTTACCACTACAACAGCAAAGGTCAAAGTAACCAAGTGTAGATTTCTCTCAAGAGAAATACAGTGCAGAACAATGTTTACATTTGTTCGTCAAGGACCCTACACTGTAACGGTATAGTATCTGGAATTGTATCTGAAATGCCGTATTCATATTGGAGTTTAAAAGTGGCTTCGTATCTTTTTTTTTATTTATAGCAGCATTTCTCCCCAAATTAACGTCATATTAAATAATACTATAGTGGCCTGCATCAACGCAGCAGCCAAATATTAAATAGCAAACAATAACTTACTTCCATTGCCAAAATCAACTGCGTGGTTAGACTCATTGTTATGTACTCTAAAAAAATAATCAATAAACAATAATATTCATTTATACAACTAAGTTCAGAGACTTCCATTCTCAAGTTGGTTGCTGATGAGAATGCGATGAGACTGATCGCCAATAATAAAATCCTTGCAATTTTTGCAATTTGCTTGCAAACGCAACTCAGGATGACGAACTTCATTTTGAAATAAACAGAATGAAACTGCTCTAAATAATCAATTTCCATCACCTGTTGAAGGTACAATACTTTGCATTTCCATGACAGTAAATTATGCAAGGGAGCATAGAATCACTTCGCCACTACTGGAATGAGCATGGACTCACTTCGCCAGCCACCGTAATGGAGGGAGTTTTAGAATTATATGTTCAGTGTTTTTCAAAGATCGTATTAACACAGGGAAGCCCAGTCTTAAGGCTACATTCTGAGCTATCGCCCCAGATTCCAGGTTCGATCCCTGCTCTGCCAAGAAATTTAATTCTGGTCTGAGGGCTGGAACGGGGCGCACTCTTGAGGCAAACCTAAGAAGAGAAAAATTTGATTCCCATCTCAACAATCTTGGATGTGGTTTTCCGTGGTTTCCCACTTCCACTCCAGGCAAATACCGGGATAGTTCCTAACTTAAAGCCTCAGTCGTCAACTCTCCATTCCCCATACTAATTACAATTGCACACATCAATACAGCCATCACATTAACACAGGTTATCAGAGAAAGGTTTACACTCACACAACAAAGTAGACGGAGCTGAGTGACCACGATGTCTGAGTCCATCAAATGGATTATGTTCGACAATTTTCTCTCAAGGCGAAGCGATTGTGCCGATTTTTATTTAATAATTTAAAAGTATCTGGCAACGTAAATCATGGAGAATTCCTTACCTTACGGGAATAATAAACGTAACATATGTTTAGACAATGTAATACCAATTGCAAGATAGAATAATTGGGAAATAAAATTACATGTCTGAGGTGGTAATCAAACTCCTCTGACGATGCATAATCAATTTCGTTGTCCACAATGTTAGCCGCTGAGCCACCCAGACAACGAAATTAGAGTGCAATATTAAGTGACGTAAACAACAAACGCACTCAACTGCCAGTTATAGTTCATCAATATGTCCCTTATTTCATGATTCTATTCCAGTATATATCGGGATACAACATAAGCGATATTTCCCTTTTCAATTCTCATAAACAAAGATCACACTACGATACGGTGTATCGTTTATCCGCCATTTCTCTCATGAAGAAACGCCATTGTGGCAACGCGCAATAGCCACATATATTACATTTTTCTTTAAACATATAAAAATATACCGTAACATATATTTTCCTTTTAAAGACACACTGCAAATCTGCATGCCAAGAGCTTTCGTTAGAATGCCATACGAAGCCAATCGGTTAAGTCGTTTTCAAAATCTCGTGTGTACAAAAAATACCTTAGTGTTTTATATATATACTAGATGAAACCCGTCAAAACATGACGGACAATGGAAAACAAAATTACTGAAGAAGCTTCTTATATAAGTTACATTCTTTGTACGATTACTTTTTAGCACTATTGCAACTATAAGGGCGTCAAAAGATAGCACTCTCAGCATTGCAATATATTGCTGGTCATGACTGAAAACGTGATTAGGTCATCATCATCTTGCACAGTTTCCAGCCACTGGCCGGGTCTGTTTGGAACACAAGTCTCTCCAACGTCTTCTGTCTTCCCACCATCTCTCAGCCTCCACCCTTGTCCAGTCTTCTCCTCTCTTCTTCACGATTTCTTCCTCCCCCTTCAGCCACCTGTCTCTCGGTCTCCCTCTTGGTCTCTTTCCTTCCCACTTCGTCTCGTGTATCCTGCTGGGTATCCTCTTCTCCTCCATTCGTTTTACATGTCCATACCATCTAAGTCTAGATTTCTCTATACCAGTCTGTAATGGTTCATCCTTCATTAATTCTCCGGTCCTCTCATTTCTTATTCTGTCCATCTTTGTAGCTCCAATACTGCTTCTCAAGAACCTCATCTCACTGGCCTGTATTTTGCTCTTCTCCCTTCCTTTCATAACCCAGGTCTCCGAGGCATACGTCAGGATAGGGACATTGTACGTCCGATATATGATCTTTTTGCTGTTCTGAGGGACATTCTTGCTCCATAACATGCTTCTCACACTCCTCCGGAATGCTTCTGCCTGTCTCCCCCGCTCATTTATTTCTCTATCGTTTCTTCCATTCTCTTGTATCAGGCTTCCCAGATACTTGAAACTCTCCAATTCCTTCGGCTGTTCCCCACCAATTGTTATTTCCGTTGTGGTTCTTTCCTTCTTCCTTGTGTGATCACCATCTCACTCTTATTTATGCTAAATTTCATCCCATAACCTTGTATTATTCCTTCCCACACGTCCAACTGTTCCTGTACCTCCTCCTCCTTGTTTCCCCAAATCATCAAATCATCTGCAAGCACCATTGCTTTCATCTTTCCTTCCCCAATTACTTGTGCCACTCGGGTCATTATGTCATCCATCACCACAATGAAAAGTAACGGTGACAGTGCACTTCCTTGTTTCAGGCCGTTTCTCTGTTCCAACCAGTCCGATCTCTCTCCTCCCACTTTCACACAGCTCACGCTTCCCTTGTACATCTCCTTTATCTTCCATATAGTCCATTTTTATATTCCTCTATCCTCCAGGGACTTCCATACTTTGTTTCTGCATACACTGTCATATGCTTTCTCAATGTCCAGAAAGGTCATCAGTAGATCTGTTCCATACTCATAGTGCTGTTCTTGTAACTGCCTTACAGCAAAAATCAAATCCACTGTGGACCTTCCTGATCTGAAGCCATGTTGTTCTTCCCTCATCCCTCCTTCTATCCTTGTCCTAATTCTCCTTTCCAAAACTTTCTCAAACAACTTTGCACAATGACTCATCAGTGTTATTCCCCGATAGTTTCTGCATTCTGTTCTACTACCTTTCTTGAAGATCGGGACAATTATTCCCTTTTTCCAGTCCTCTGGGGTCTTCCTTTCCTTCCATGCTGTCTTCATCACTCGGTACAACCATTGTATCCCCACCTCTCCTGCTGCTCTCACCATCTCCACACTCAACTCATCCACACCCGGTGCCTTCCCTCCTTTCATCTTCCTCACTGCATCTTCCACTTCTTTCCATGTTAAGTCCTTTTCTATTTGCAGTTCATCTACTGTACCTCTTCCCCGATTTCTTCCTCCTCGCCGTGGTTTCCATTTGGGTTCAGGAGTTCTTCAAAATATTATTTCCACATTTTCTTCAGTTCTTCCCTATTTTCTATCTCTTGTCCCCTTTTGTTCACAATTCTAACATAATCCGTAGGATCCTTCCGCCTCTTATCTTTACCATCCCAAACAGGACCTTTTTTGCACCTTCACTATCCGGCTGGTCATGACTGAAAACGTGATGAGGTAAATAGCCCAATACGTTCAAGAGTTTCTCCTTGAGCTTGATTGATTTTGATAAAGTAGGCCGAGCGAATAGGAAATTGTTGCCTATTAAAAGAAAATGTACTGTAGGCTACCTGTAAGTGTTTTATCGTAAGGTGTTAAATCAAGTCGTAGGATTTGAGCTCTCTGCCTATTATTACTGCACCTATTATATCCGAATCCAAGCGATTTCTTACAATTAATATATTACCATATATGAGTCCATGGGAAACGTTCAGATTTCTAAGAAGCATATCTACGGCTTAAACGTTCGAAGTATGTGGAGGCGAATCTCTTAATTCCAAGGAATTGAAAAATTCAATAATAGGGAAATGAAGTAGCTGGCTTTCATCTTCAGTATCCAATCTGTTAACGCTGATGTATGTGTTTGAACTGCTGGATATAAGTTCAATGACTTTTAAATTAATATCATTACATTGTTGCAGCTTGGCAAATATTTTATATTCCAGTAGATCAATTTTACCCTCACAACAGTAAAGACCAAAATAACCACGCATAGATTTTACGCAAGAGAAATACAATGTAGAAAAATGTTTACATTTGATCGTCAAGGACCTTACAGTAAACTGTATTGCATAATATCTGGAATTGTTTCTGAAATGGCCCCTATTTATATTGGATTTTAAATGTGGCTTCGTATTATTCGATAACACTATAGTGTCCGGCAATAACGGAGCCGCTAAATATTAAATGGCAAATAATACTTCCATTGCCGAAATCAACTACGTAGTTAGACTCCGTACTCTAAACAAATAATCATTAAACAATTGTCTTATACAATGAAGTTCAACATGACCGTCCAGAGACTTTCTAACTCAAGTTGGTTGGTGAGGAGAATGCGATGAGACTGATCGCTTAAAATAAATTCCTTATAATTGTTCCTGCCAGCGAAATTTTTTGCGATAGCTTGAAAACGCAGCTCAGAATGACGTTCTTCATTTTGTTATAAACAGTACGAAACTGCTCTAAATAAGCAATTTCCATCACCTGTTATAGGTTATGGCAGTACATTTTGCAGGGGAACATAGAATCACTTCACCAACTACTGGAATGACCATAGGCCTATACTCAATACTCACTTCGATAGTCACCCTAATGGAGGCAGTTTTTGAATTCTATGTCCCGTGCATGTCAAAAATCGTATTAACACATGGAGGCCCACCTATTCTTGTCTATCGCCCCGGAGACCCGGGTTACATTTCCTGCTCTGCCAAGAAATTTAATTCTGGTCTCAGGGCAAAATCGGGGTACATTCAGTCTCTTGAGGTATAACTAAGAAGAGGAAGGTTTAATTCCCACCTCGACAATCTTGGATGTGGTTTTCCGTGGTTTCCCACTTCCACTTAAGGCAAATACCGGGATGGTTCCTAACTTTAGGCCTTGGCCGTCTCCTTGCCATTTACCACCTTAATTACAAATACACACAGTAATGCAGCCATCACAATAACACAGGTTATCAGAAGAAAGTTTCACACATGCACACCCAAGTACACGGGGCTGAGTGACCAAGATGTCGGAGTCCTTCAAACGAATTATATTTGCCAAGTGTCTCTCATGGCGAAAGCAATTGTGGAGACGCGCGTGTGCCTGGAAAACTACTTTTTTCTTTAATATCGACGATGCATAATTATAACTTTTAGTCTAGGACGCTAATAACTTGACCACCGAAGCATTGGGAAGAAATTGCAATATTAAGGTACATAAACAACCTAGCCTACACATTCAACTGTCAGTTAATGTTCCTCAACATTTCCCTTCTTAAATATTCCCCTCCTTTATAATTTTCCATCACGTGAAAACATGCCATGTCTTGTGTTTTAAATATATCGATGCAATGGTGTTGCCATCTGCTGTCAGTTAATGGAACTATATGGGCGAATTACTGCCATCTGTTGTCAGTTATAGGAACTGATTGCAGATATTTAAACGGCGTACTGCGGACAACAGTTTGCTCTTTTGATTACATGCTGCAATGCAATGGTAAAACGAAAATAAAACGTATTTAGAGGGAATGTAGAAATAAGTATCTTTAACAGACATAAAACCTTACTGTTACTCCTTGATTAAACAATATTTCAGTGGTAAAAAAAAAAAAAACTGGCGAGGGCTAGGATCGAACCGGCGCTTCATGGAACCACAGTCAGTCGCCTTAACCACATGGCTACTCACGCACTCATGCATAGTAGCAGACGCAGCCATTCATTATATTCAAAAGCCGCTGTTTGAAGGAAATAATCAATTTCATTATCCAAATAAATCAATGTTGCACATTCGTATACGTTCATACTGTTATTATACTTTATTGTCAGAACTTGGTTAATGTATGTTTTCAATTACATGGAAGCTTATTAAATAACTTACATTTTAATGGAATTCTCACCGCCATTTTGTCATGACCTCAGGCGGATTGTGCGCATGCGTGAGGGCCAAGAATTCTGCTATTTTCTATATTAATTCAAAAATATACCGAGAGGGAATGTAGAAAAAATGTATCTTTAACAGACATAAAACCTTACTAATACTCCTTGATTAAACAATATTTCAGTGGTAAAAAAAAATATATATATATCGGCGAGGGCTGGGATCGAACCGGTGAACCTTGGAACCACAGTCTGTCGCCTTAACCACATAGCTACACGCGCACTCTTGGTCACCAGCAGACGCAGCCGTTCTTTATCATTAAAAGCCGCTGTCTGAAGAAAATAATCCATTTCATTATCCAAATAAATCAATGTTGCACATTCGTATACGTTCATACTGTTATTATATTTTACTGTCAGAACTTGGTTAATGTATGTTTTCAATTACATGCAAGCTTATTAAATAACTTACATTTTAATGGACTTCTCACCGCCATTTTGTCATGACCCCCAGGCGGATTGTGCGCATGCGTGAGGGCCTAGAATTCTGCTATTTTCTATATTAATTTAAAAATATACCGTAATATATTTGTTTATTTTAGAGACACTCTGCAAATCTGCATGCCAAGAGCTTTCGTTAGAATGTCTTACGAAGCCAATCGGTTAAGTCGTTTTCACAATCTCGTGTGTACAAAAAACAGCTTAGTGTTTTAAATATATAGATGGCAACAGAGAATTCGTTACTTTACGGGAATGATAAAAGTGAAATACATTTCTACAATGTAATACCAATCGTAGGAAGGAAGAAAACAAAAAAAAAAAAACATATCCGAGATGGGAATCGAACCCTCTCGACCATGCAAAGGATGGCAACAGAGAATTCGTTACTTTACGGGAATGAAAAAAGTGTAATATGTCTCTACAATATAATACCAATCGTAGGAAGGAAGAAAATGAAAATAAAAGAACGTATCCGAGGTGGGAATCGAACCCTCTCGACCATGCAAAGGATGGCAACAGAGAATTCGTTACTTTACGGGAATGAAAAAAGTGAAATATGTCTCTACAATGTAATACCAACCGTAGGTAGGAAGAAAATGAAAATAAAAGAACGTATCCGAGGTGGGAATCGAACCCTCTCGACCATGCAAAGGATGGCAACAATGAATTCGTTACTTGACGGGAATGATAAAAGTGAAATATGTTTTTAAAATGTAATACCAATCGTAGGAAGGCAGAAAACGAAAATAAAAAAACATATCCGAGGTGGGAATCGAATCCTCTCGATCATGCATAATACATATTTCTAGGCAGTAACCTTATCCCCTTGACCATCCAGACAACTATGGGCCGCTTCAATATTAAGCTATCTAACCAGTATACACGCTCAACCTGCAGTTTAAGTACTTCAATTCGTGGTTTATTTAATATAATTCTAATTCAATGCATATTGTAAAAACATAATTAACATTATTGGAGACCCTTTTTAATTCTCATAAACAAAGATCTCAGTTAGACGCGACCGGAATCGCCATTTTCCTTGTTGAGAAAGGCCATTGTGCGCATGCGCGGGAGTGTCAAATATTACATATTTCTTTAATCATTTAAAAATATACCGTAACATATATTTTCCTTTTAAAGAAACTCTGCAAATCTGCATGCCAAGAGCTTTCGTTAGAATGTCTTAAGAAGCCAATCGGTTAAGTCGTTTTCACAATCTCGTGTGTACAAAAAACAGCTTAGTGTTTTAAATATATAGATGGCAACAGAGAATTCGTTACTTTACGGGAATGATAAAAGTGAAATACATTTCTACAATGTAATACCAATCGTAGGAAGGAAGAAAACAAAAAAAAAACATATCCGAGATGGGAATCGAACCCTCTCGACCATGCAAAGGATGGCAACAGAGAATTCGTTACTTTACGGGAATGAAAAAAGTGTAATATGTCTCTACAATATAATACCAATCGTAGGAAGGAAGAAAATGAAAATAAAAGAACGTATCCGAGGTGGGAATCGAACCCTCTCGACCATGCAAAGGATGGCAACAGAGAATTCGTTACTTTACGGGAATGAAAAAAGTGAAATATGTCTCTACAATGTAATACCAACCGTAGGTAGGAAGAAAGTGAAAATAAAAGAACGTATCCGAGGTGGGAATCGAACCCTCTCGACCATGCAAAGGATGGCAACAATGAATTCGTTACTTGACGGGAATGATAAAAGTGAAATATGTTTTTAAAATGTAATACCAATCGTAGGAAGGCAGAAAACGAAAATAAAAAACATATCCGAGGTGGGAATCGAACCCTCTCGATCATGCATAATACATATTTCTAGGCAGTAACCTTATCCCCTTGACCATCCAGACAACTAAGGGCCGCTTCAATATTAAGCTATCTAACCAGTATACACGCTCAACCTGCAGTTTAAGTACTTCAATTCGTGGTTTATTTAATATAATTCTAATTCAATGCATATTGTAAAAACATAATTAACATTATTGGAGACCCTTTTTAATTCTCATAAACAAAGATCTCAGTTAGACGCGACCGGAATCGCCATTTTCCTTGTTGAGAAAGGCCATTGTGCGCATGTGCGGGAGTGTCAAATATTACATATTTCTTTAATCATTTAAAAATATACCGTAACATATATTTTCCTTTTAAAGAAACTCTGCAAATCTGCATGCCAAGAGCTTTCGTTAGAATGTCTTACGAAGCCAATCGGTTAAGTCGTTTTCACAATCTCGTGTGTACAAAAAACAGCTTAGTGTTTTAAATATATAGATGGCAACAGATAATTCGTTACTTTACGGGAATGATAAAAGTGAAATACATTTCTACAATGTAATACCAATCGTAGGAAGGAAGAAAACAAAAAAAAACATAACCGAGATGGGAATCGAACCCTCTCGACCATGCAAAGGATGGCAACAGAGAATTCGTTACTTTACGGGAATGAAAAAAGTGAAATATGTCTCTACAATGTAATACCAACCGTAGGTAGGAAGAAAATGAAAATAAAAGAACGTATCCGAGGTGGGAATCGAACCCTCTCGACCATGCAAAGGATGGCAACAATGAATTCGTTACTTGACGGGAATGATAAAAGTGAAATATGTTTTTAAAATGTAATACCAATCGTAGGAAGGCAGAAAACGAAAATAAAAAAAACATATCCGAGGTGGGAATCGAACCCTCTCGATCATGCATAATACATATTTCTAGGCAGTAACCTTATCCTATTGACCATCCAGACAACTATGGGCCGCTTCAATATTAAGCTATCTAACCAGTATACACGCTCAACCTGCAGTTTAAGTACTTCAATTCGTGGTTTATTTAATATAATTCTAATTCAATGCATATTGTAAAAACATAATTAACATTATTGGAGACCCTTTTTAATTCTCATAAACAAAGATCTCAGTTAGACGCGACCGGAATCGCCATTTTCCTTGTTGAGAAAGGCCATTGTGCGCATGCGCGGGAGTGTCAAATATTACATATTTCTTTAATCATTTAAAAATATACCGTAACATATATTTTCCTTTTAAAGAAACTCTGCAAATCTGCATGCCAAGAGCTTTCGTTAGAATGTCTTACGAAGCCAATCGGTTAAGTCGTTTTCACAATCTCGTGTGTACAAAAAACAGCTTAGTGTTTTAAATATATAGATGGCAACAGAGAATTCGTTACTTTACGGGAATTATAAAAGTGAAATACATTTCTACAATGTAATACCAATCGTAGGAAGGAGGAAAACAAAAAAAAAACATAACCGAGATGGGAATCGAACCCTCTCGACCATGCAAAGGATGGCAACAGAGAATTCGTTACTTTACGGGAATGAAAAAAGTGTAATATGTGTCTACAATATAATACCAATCGTAGGAAGGAAGAAAATGAAAATAAAAGAACGTATCCGAGGTGGGAATCGAACCCTCTCGACCATGCAAAGGATGGCAACAGAGAATTCGTTAGTTTACGGGAATGAAAAAAGTGAAATATGTCTCTACAATGTAATACCAACCGTAGGTAGGAAGAAAATGAAAATAAAAGAACGTATCCGAGGTGGGAATCGAACCCTCTCGACCATGCAAAGGATGGCAAGAATGAATTCGTTACTTGACGGGAATGATAAAAGTGAAATATGTTTTTAAAATGTAATACCAATCGTAGGAAGGCAGAAAACGAAAATAAAAAAACATATCCGAGGTGGGAATCGAACCCTCTCGATCATGCATAATACATATTTCTACGCAGTAACCTTATCCCCTTGACCATCCAGACAACTATGGACCGCTTCAATATTAAGCTATCTAACCAGTATACACGCTCAACCTGCAGTTTAAGTACTTCAATTCGTGGTTTATTTAATATAATTCTAATTCAATGCATATTGTAAAAACATAATTAACATTATTGGAGACCCTTTTTAATTCTCATAAACAAAGATCTCAGTTAGACGCGACCGGAATCGCCATTTTCCTTGTTGAGAAAGGCCATTGTGCGCATGCGCGGGAGTGTCAAATATTACATATTTCTTTAATCATTTAAAAATATACCGTAACATATATTTTCCTTTAAAAGAAACTCTGCAAATCTGCATGCCAAGAGCTTTCGTTAGAATGTCTTACGAAGCCAATCGGTTAAGTCGTTTTCACAATCTCGTGTGTACAAAAAACAGCTTAGTGTTTTAAATATATAGACTAGTTGAAACCCGTCAAAAATGACGGTCAATAGAAAATATTTACTGAAGAATTTTCTTATGTAGGCCTACTGTATATTCTTTGTACGATTATTTTTTGGCTCTATTGAAACTATAAGGGCGTCAAAAGATTGCACTCTCAACATTGCAAAATACTGCTGGCCATGACTGAAAAATTGATGAGGCAAATTGAGACCTATACGTTCCAGAGTTTTCCCTTGAGCTTCATTGATTGTGACAGAGTATGCCAAATAAATTGGAAAATATTGCCTCTTAAAACAAAATGATAGTGTTTTATCGGATGCTGTTAAATCAAGTAGAAGGATTAGACCTCTCTGCCTAATTTTAACTGCAGTTATTATTTCCAAATCCAAGCAATATAGTTGCATTTAGGAGCCCTTGGGAAACGTTCAGATTTCTAAGCAGCATAACGGTTCAAGCGTTTGGAATATGTGGAGGCAAGTCATTTAGTTCCAAGGAATTCAAGAACTCTGAGGAGTCTAATAAAACTGGCCGCAAACCGTCACATATAATTTTGGAATATAACGAAGAAATGCGATGATGTGCACCTCCATACATCTTAAAACAATGTGGACCGTATGGGTGTGGCACAGTAACATTGGCACCAAATGAAACGAAGGACATAGCATTGTACTGCCGATTAGTCTCTCTGAAATTCCTTGAGATATCATCTCCAGTGAAAAATAATTGTTGCAGCATGTCAAATATTTTATATTTAGTCAGATTAATTTTACCACTACAACAGCAAAGGTCAAAGTAACCAAGTGTAGATTTCTCTCAAGAGAAATACAGTGCAGAACAATGTTTACATTTGTTCGTCAAGGACCCTACACTGTAACGGTATAGTATCTGGAATTGTATCTGAAATGCCGTATTCATATTGGAGTTTAAAAGTGGCTTCGTATCTTTTTTTTATTTATAGCAGCATTTCTCCCCAAATTAACGTCATATTAAATAATACTATAGTGGCCTGCATCAACGCAGCAGCCAAATATTAAATAGCAAACAATAACTTACTTCCATTGCCAAAATCAACTGCGTGGTTAGACTCATTGTTATGTACTCTAAAAAAATAATCAATAAACAATAATATTCATTTATACAACTAAGTTCAGAGACTTCCATTCTCAAGTTGGTTGCTGATGAGAATGCGATGAGACTGATCGCCAATAATAAAATCCTTGCAATTTTTGCAATTTGCTTGCAAACGCAACTCAGGATGACGAACTTCATTTTGAAATAAACAGAATGAAACTGCTCTAAATAATCAATTTCCATCACCTGTTGAAGGTACAATACTTTGCATTTCCATGACAGTAAATTATGCAAGGGAGCATAGAATCACTTCGCCACTACTGGAATGAGCATGGACTCACTTCGCCAGCCACCGTAATGGAGGGAGTTTTAGAATTATATGTTCAGTGTTTTTCAAAGATCGTATTAACACAGGGAAGCCCAGTCTTAAGGCTACATTCTGAGCTATCGCCCCAGATTCCAGGTTCGATCCCTGCTCTGCCAAGAAATTTAATTCTGGTCTGAGGGCTGGAACGGGGCGCACTCTTGAGGCAAACCTAAGAAGAGAAAAATTTGATTCCCATCTCAACAATCTTGGATGTGGTTTTCCGTGGTTTCCCACTTCCACTCCAGGCAAATACCGGGATAGTTCCTAACTTAAAGCCTCAGTCGTCAACTCTCCATTCCCCATACTAATTACAATTGCACACATCAATACAGCCATCACATTAACACAGGTTATCAGAGAAAGGTTTACACTCACACAACAAAGTAGACGGCGCTGAGTGACCACGATGTCTGAGTCCATCAAATGGATTATGTTCGACAATTTTCTCTCAAGGCGAAGCGATTGTGCCGATTTTTATTTAATAATTTAAAAGTATCTGGCAACGTAAATCATGGAGAATTCCTTACCTTACGGGAATAATAAACGTAACATATGTTTAGACAATGTAATACCAATTGCAAGATAGAATAATTGGGAAATAAAATTACATGTCTGAGGTGGTAATCAAGCTCCTCTGACGATGCATAATCAATTTCGTTGTCCACAATGTTAGCCGCTGAGCCACCCAGACAACGAAATTAGAGTGCAATATTAAGTGACGTAAACAACAAACGCACTCAACTGCCAGTTATAGTTCATCAATATGTCCCTTATTTCATGATTCTATTCCAGTATATATCGGGATACAACATAAGCGATATTTCCCTTTTCAATTCTCATAAACAAAGATCACACTACGATACGGTGTATCGTTTATCCGCCATTTCTCTCATGAAGAAACGCCATTGTGGCAACGCGCAATAGCCACATATATTACATTTTTCTTTAAACATATAAAAATATACCGTAACATATATTTTCCTTTTAAAGACACACTGCAAATCTGCATGCCAAGAGCTTTCGTTAGAATGCCATACGAAGCCAATCGGTTAAGTCGTTTTCAAAATCTCGTGTGTACAAAAAATACCTTAGTGTTTTAAATATATATGGCAACAGAGAATTCGTTACTTTACGGGAATGATAAAAGTGAAATACATTTCTACAATGTAATACCAATCGTAGGAAGGAAGAAAACAAAAAAAAACCATATCCGAGATGGGAATCGAACCCTCTCGACCATGCAAAGGATGGCAACAGAGAATTCGTTACTTTACGGGAATGAAAAAAGTGTAATATGTCTCTACAATATAATACCAATCGTAGGAAGGAAGAAAATGAAAATAAAAGAACGTATCCGAGGTGGGAATCGAACCCTCTCGACCATGCAAAGGATGGCAACAGAGAATTCGTTACTTTACGGGAATGAAAAAAGTGAAATATGTCTCTACAATGTAATACCAACCGTAGGTAGGAAGAAAATGAAAATAAAAGAACGTATCCGAGGTGGGAATCGAACCCTCTCGACCATGCAAAGGATGGCAACAATGAATTCGTTACTTGACGGGAATGATAAAAGTGAAATATGTTTTTAAAATGTAATACCAATCGTAGGAAGGCAGAAAACGAAAATAAAAAAACATATCCGAGGTGGGAATCGAATCCTCTCGATCATGCATAATACATATTTCTAGGCAGTAACCTTATCCCCTTGACCATCCAGACAACTATGGGCCGCTTCAATATTAAGCTATCTAACCAGTATACACGCTCAACCTGCAGTTTAAGTACTTCAATTCGTGGTTTATTTAATATAATTCTAATTCAATGCATATTGTAAAAACATAATTAACATTATTGGAGACCCTTTTTAATTCTCATAAACAAAGATCTCAGTTAGACGCGACCGGAATCGCCATTTTCCTTGTTGAGAAAGGCCATTGTGCGCATGCGCGGGAGTGTCAAATATTACATATTTCTTTAATCATTTAAAAATATACCGTAACATATATTTTCCTTTTAAAGAAACTCTGCAAATCTGCATGCCAAGAGCTTTCGTTAGAATGTCTTACGAAGCCAATCGGTTAAGTCGTTTTCACAATCTCGTGTGTACAAAAAACAGCTTAGTGTTTTAAATATATAGATGGCAACAGAGAATTCGTTACTTTACGGGAATGATAAAAGTGAAATACATTTCTACAATGTAATACCAATCGTAGGAAGGAAGAAAACAAAAAAAAAACATATCCGAGATGGGAATCGAACCCTCTCGACCTTGCAAAGGATGGCAACAGAGAATTCGTTACTTTACGGGAATGAAAAAAGTGTAATATGTCTCTACAATATAATACCAATCGTAGGAAGGAAGAAAATGAAAATAAAAGAACGTATCCGAGGTGGGAATCGAACCCTCTCGACCATGCAAAGGATGGCAACAGAGAATTCGTTACTTTACGGGAATGAAAAAAGTGAAATATGTCTCTACAATGTAATACCAACCGTAGGTAGGAAGAAAATGAAAATAAAAGAACGTATCCGAGGTGGGAATCGAACCCTCTCGACCATGCAAAGGATGGCAACAATGAATTCGTTACTTGACGGGAATGATAAAAGTGAAATATGTTTTTAAAATGTAATACCAATCGTAGGAAGGCAGAAAACGAAAATAAAATAACATATCCGAGGTGGGAATCGAACCCTCTTGATCATGCATAATACATATTTCTAGGCAGTAACCTTATCCCCTTGACCATCCAGACAACTATGGGCCTCTTCAATATTAAGCTATCTAACCAGTATACACGCTCAACCTGCAGTTTAAGTACTTCAATTCGTGGTTTATTTAATATAATTCTAATTCAATGCATATTGTAAAAACATAATTAACTTTATTGGAGACCCTTTTTAATTCTCATAAACAAAGATCTCAGTTAGACGCGACCGGAATCGCCATTTTCCTTGTTGAGAAAGGCCATTGTGCGCATGCGCGGGAGTGTCAAATATTACATATTTCTTTAATCATTTAAAAATATACCGTAACATATATTTTCCTTTTAAAGAAACTCTGCAAATCTGCATGCCAAGAGCTTTCGTTAGAATGTCTTACGAAGCCAATCGGTTAAGTCGTTTTCACAATCTCGTGTGTACAAAAAACAGCTTAGTGTTTTAAATATATAGATGGCAACAGAGAATTCGTTACTTTACGGGAATGATAAAAGTGAAATACATTTCTACAATGTAATACCAATCGTAGGAAGGAAGAAAACAAAAAAAAACATATCCGAGATGGGAATCGAACCCTCTCGACCATGCAAAGGATGGCAACAGAGAATTCGTTACTTTACGGGAATGAAAAAAGTGTAATATGTCTCTACAATATAATACCAATCGTAGGAAGGAAGAAAATGAAAATAAAAGAACGTATCCGAGGTGGGAATCGAACCCTCTCGACCATGCAAAGGATGGCAACAGAGAATTCGTTACTTTACGGGAATGAAAAAAGTGAAATATGTCTCTACAATGTAATACCAACCGTAGGTAGGAAGAAAATGAAAATAAAAGAACGTATCCGAGGTGGGAATCGAACCCTCTCGACCATGCAAAGGATGGCAACAATGAATTCGTTACTTGACGGGAATGATAAAAGTGAAATATGTTTTTTCATTTTCAATACCAATCGTAGGAAGGCAGAAAACGAAAATAAAAAACATATCCGAGGTGGGAATCGAACCCTCTCGATCATGCATAATACATATTTCTAGGCAGTAACCTTATCCCCTTGACCATCCAGACAATTAAGGGCCGCTTCAATATTAAGCTATCTAACCAGTATACACGCTCAACCTGCAGTTTAAGTACTTCAATTCGTGGTTTATTTAATATAATTCTAATTCAATGCATATTGTAAAAACATAATTAACATTATTGGAGACCCTTTTTAATTCTCATAAACAAAGATCTCAGTTAGACGCGACCGGAATCGCCATTTTCCTTGTTGAGAAAGGCCATTGTGCGCATGTGCGGGAGTGTCAAATATTACATAATTTTTTTTCATTTAAAAATATACCGTAACATATATTTTCCTTTTAAAGAAACTCTGCAAATCTGCATGCCAAGAGCTTTCGTTAGAATGTCTTACGAAGCCAATCGGTTAAGTCGTTTTCACAATCTCGTGTGTACAAAAAACAGCTTAGTGTTTTAAATATATAGATGGCAACAGAGAATTCGTTACTTTACGGGAATGATAAAAGTGAAATACATTTCTACAATGTAATACCAATCGTAGGAAGGAAGAAAACAAAAAAAAACATATCCGAGATGGGAATCGAACCCTCTCGACCATGCAAAGGATGGCAACAGAGAATTCGTTACATTACGGGAATGAAAAAAGTGAAATATGTCTCTACAATGTAATACCAACCGTAGGTAGGAAGAAAATGAAAATAAAAGAACGTATCCGAGGTGGGAATCGAACCCTCTCGACCATGCAAAGGATGGCAACAATGAATTCGTTACTTGACGGGAATGATAAAAGTGAAATATGTTTTTAAAATGTAATACCAATCGTAGGAAGGCAGAAAACGAAAATAAAAAAACATATCCGAGGTGGGAATCGAACCCTCTCGATCATGCATAATACATATTTCTAGGCAGTAACCTTATCCCCTTGACCATCCAGACAACTATGGACCGCTTCAATATTAAGCTATCTAACCAGTATACACGCTCAACCTGCAGTTTAAGTACTTCAATTCGTGGTTTATTTAATATAATTCTAATTCAATGCATATTGTAAAAACATAATTAACATTATTGGAGACCCTTTTTAATTCTCATAAACAAAGATCTCAGTTAGACGCGACCGGAATCGCCATTTTCCTTGTTGAGAAAGGCCATTGTGCGCATGCGCGGGAGTGTCAAATATTACATATTTCTTTAATCATTTAAAAATATACCGTAACATATATTTTCCTTTAAAAGAAACTCTGCAAATCTGCATGCCAAGAGCTTTCGTTAGAATGTCTTACGAAGCCAATCGGTTAAGTCGTTTTCACAATCTCGTGTGTACAAAAAACAGCTTAGTGTTTTAAATATATAGACTAGTTGAAACCCGTCAAAAATGACGGTCAATAGAAAATATTTACTGAAGAATTTTCTTATGTAGGCCTACTGTATATTCTTTGTACGATTATTTTTTGGCTCTATTGAAACTATAAGGGCGTCAAAAGATTGCACTCTCAACATTGCAAAATACTGCTGGCCATGACTGAAAAATTGATGAGGCAAATTGAGACCTATACGTTCCAGAGTTTTCCCTTGAGCTTCATTGATTGTGACAGAGTATGCCAAATAAATTGGAAAATATTGCCTCTTAAAACAAAATGATAGTGTTTTATCGGATGCTGTACAATCAAGTAGAAGGATTAGACCTCTCTGCCTAATTTTAACTGCACTTATTATTTCCAAATCCAAGCAATATAGTTGCATTTAGGAGCCCTTGGGAAACGTTCAGATTTCTAAGCAGCATAACGGTTCAAGCGTTTGGAATATGTGGAGGCAAGTCATTTAGTTCCAAGGAATTCAAGAACTCTGAGGAGTCTAATAAAACTGGCCGCAAACCGTCACATATAATTTTGGAATATAACGAAGAAATGCGATGATGTGCACCTCCATACATCTTAAAACAATGTGGACCGTATGGGTGTGGCACAGTAACATTGGCACCAAATGAAACGAAGGACATAGCATTGTACTGCCGATTAGTCTCTCTGAAATTCCTTGAGATATCATCTCCAGTGAAAAATAATTGTTGCAGCATGTCAAATATTTTATATTTAGTCAGATTAATTTTACCACTACAACAGCAAAGGTCAAAGTAACCAAGTGTAGATTTCTCTCAAGAGAAATACAGTGCAGAACAATGTTTACATTTGTTCGTCAAGGACCCTACACTGTAACGGTATAGTATCTGGAATTGTATCTGAAATGCCGTATTCATATTGGAGTTTAAAAGTGGCTTCGTATCTTTTTTTTATTTATAGCAGCATTTCTCCCCAAATTAACGTCATATTAAATAATACTATAGTGGCCTGCATCAACGCAGCAGCCAAATATTAAATAGCAAACAATAACTTACTTCCATTGCCAAAATCAACTGCGTGGTTAGACTCATTGTTATGTACTCTAAAAAAATAATCAATAAACAATAATATTCATTTATACAACTAAGTTCAGAGACTTCCATTCTCAAGTTGGTTGCTGATGAGAATGCGATGAGACTGATCGCCAATAATAAAATCCTTGCAATTTTTGCAATTTGCTTGCAAACGCAACTCAGGATGACGAACTTCATTTTGAAATAAACAGAATGAAACTGCTCTAAATAATCAATTTCCATCACCTGTTGAAGGTACAATACTTTGCATTTCCATGACAGTAAATTATGCAAGGGAGCATAGAATCACTTCGCCACTACTGGAATGAGCATGGACTCACTTCGCCAGCCACCGTAATGGAGGGAGTTTTAGAATTATATGTTCAGTGTTTTTCAAAGATCGTATTAACACAGGGAAGCCCAGTCTTAAGGCTACATTCTGAGCTATCGCCCCAGATTCCAGGTTCGATCTCTGCTCTGCCAAGAAATTTAATTCTGGTCTGAGGGCTGGAACGGGGCGCACTCTTGAGGCAAACCTAAGAAGAGAAAAATTTGATTCCCATCTCAACAATCTTGGATGTGGTTTTCCGTGGTTTCCCACTTCCACTCCAGGCAAATACCGGGATAGTTCCTAACTTAAAGCCTCAGTCGTCAACTCTCCATTCCCCATACTAATTACAATTGCACACATCAATACAGCCATCACATTAACACAGGTTATCAGAGAAAGGTTTACACTCACACAACAAAGTAGACGGCGCTGAGTGACCACGATGTCTGAGTCCATCAAATGGATTATGTTCGACAATTTTCTCTCAAGGCGAAGCGATTGTGCCGATTTTTATTTAATAATTTAAAAGTATCTGGCAACGTAAATCATGGAGAATTCCTTACCTTACGGGAATAATAAACGTAACATATGTTTAGACAATGTAATACCAATTGCAAGATAGAATAATTGGGAAATAAAATTACATGTCTGAGGTGGTAATCAAACTCCTCTGACGATGCATAATCAATTTCGTTGTCCACAATGTTAGCCGCTGAGCCACCCAGACAACGAAATTAGAGTGCAATATTAAGTGACGTAAACAACAAACGCACTCAACTGCCAGTTATAGTTCATCAATATGTCCCTTATTTCATGATTCTATTCCAGTATATATCGGGATACAACATAAGCGATATTTCCCTTTTCAATTCTCATAAACAAAGATCACACTACGATACGGTGTATCGTTTATCCGCCATTTCTCTCATGAAGAAACGCCATTGTGGCAACGCGCAATAGCCACATATATTACATTTTTCTTTAAACATATAAAAATATACCGTAACATATATTTTCCTTTTAAAGACACACTGCAAATCTGCATGCCAAGAGCTTTCGTTAGAATGCCATACGAAGCCAATCGGTTAAGTCGTTTTCAAAATCTCGTGTGTACAAAAAATACCTTAGTGTTTTAAATATATATGGCAACAGAGAATTCGTTACTTTACGGGAATGATAAAAGTGAAATACATTTCTACAATGTAATACCAATCGTAGGAAGGAAGAAAACAAAAAAAAAACATATCCGAGATGGGAATCGAACCCTCTCGACCATGCAAAGGATGGCAACAGAGAATTCGTTACTTTACGGGAATGAAAAAAGTGTAATATGTCTCTACAATATAATACCAATCGTAGGAAGGAAGAAAATGAAAATAAAAGAACGTATCCGAGGTGGGAATCGAACCCTTTCGACCATGCAAAGGATGGCAACAGAGAATTCGTTACTTTACGGGAATGAAAAAAGTGAAATATGTCTCTACAATGTAATACCAACCGTAGGTAGGAAGAAAATGAAAATAAAAGAACGTATCCGAGGTGGGAATCGAACCCTCTCGACCATGCAAAGGATGGCAACAATGAATTCGTTACTTGACGGGAATGATAAAAGTGAAATATGTTTTTAAAATGTAATACCAATCGTAGGAAGGCAGAAAACGAAAATAAAAAAACATATCCGAGGTGGGAATCGAATCCTCTCGATCATGCATAATACATATTTCTAGGCAGTAACCTTATCCCCTTGACCATCCAGACAACTATGGGCCGCTTCAATATTAAGCTATCTAACCAGTATACACGCTCAACCTGCAGTTTAAGTACTTCAATTCGTGGTTTATTTAATATAATTCTAATTCAATGCATATTGTAAAAACATAATTAACATTATTGGAGACCCTTTTTAATTCTCATAAACAAAGATCTCAGTTAGACGCGACCGGAATCGCCATTTTCCTTGTTGAGAAAGGCCATTGTGCGCATGCGCGGGAGTGTCAAATATTACATATTTCTTTAATCATTTAAAAATATACCGTAACATATATTTTCCTTTTAAAGAAACTCTGCAAATCTGCATGCCAAGAGCTTTCGTTAGAATGTCTTAAGAAGCCAATCGGTTAAGTCGTTTTCACAATCTCGTGTGTACAAAAAACAGCTTAGTGTTTTAAATATATAGATGGCAACAGAGAATTCGTTACTTTACGGGAATTATAAAAGTGAAATACATTTCTACAATGTAATACCAATCGTAGGAAGGAAGAAAACAAAAAAAAAACATAACCGAGATGGGAATCGAACCCTCTCGACCATGCAAAGGATGGCAACAGAGAATTCGTTACTTTACGGGAATGAAAAAAGTGTAATATGTCTCTACAATATAATACCAATCGTAGGAAGGAAGAAAATGAAAATAAAAGAACGTATCCGAGGTGGGAATCGAACCCTCTCGACCATGCAAAGGATGGCAACAGAGAATTCGTTAGTTTACGGGAATGAAAAAAGTGAAATATGTCTCTACAATGTAATACCAACCGTAGGTAGGAAGAAAATGAAAATAAAAGAACGTATCCGAGGTGGAATCGAACCCTCTCGACCATGCAAAGGATGGCAACAATGAATTCGTTACTTGACGGGAATGATAAAAGTGAAATATGTTTTTAAAATGTAATACCAATCGTAGGAAGGCAGAAAACGAAAATAAAAAAACATATCCGAGGTGGGAATCGAACCCTCTCGATCATGCATAATACATATTTCTAGGCAGTAACCTTATCCCCTTGACCATCCAGACAACTATGGGCCGCTTCAATATTAAGCTATCTAACCAGTATACACGCTCAACCTGCAGTTTAAGTACTTCAATTCGTGGTTTATTTAATATAATTCTAATTCAATGCATATTGTAAAAACATAATTAACATTATTGGAGACCCCTTTTAATTCTCATAAACAAAGATCTCAGTTAGACGCGACCGGAATCGCCATTTTCCTTGTTGAGAAAGGCCATTGTGCGCATGCGCGGGAGTGTCAAATATTACATATTTCTTTAATCATTTAAAAATATACCGTAACATATATTTTCCTTTAAAAGAAACTCTGCAAATCTGCATGCCAAGAGCTTTCGTTAGAATGTCTTACGAAGCCAATCGGTTAAGTCGTTTTCACAATCTCGTGTGTATAAAAAACAGCTTAGTGTTTTAAATATATAGATAGATGGCAACAGAGAATTCGTTACTTTACGGGAATTATAAAAGTGAAATACATTTCTACAATGTAATACCAATCGTAGGAAGGAAGAAAACAAAAAAAAAACATAACCGAGATGGGAATCGAACCCTCTCGACCATGCAAAGGATGACAACAGAGAATTCGTTACTTTACGGGAATGAAAAAAGTGTAATATGTCTCTACAATATAATACCAATCGTAGGAAGGAAGAAAATGAAAATAAAAGAACGTATCCGAGGTGGGAATCGAACCCTCTCGACCATGCAAAGGATGGCAACAGAGAATTCGTTACTTTACGGGAATGAAAAAAGTGAAATATATCTCTACAATGTAATACCAACCGTAGGTAGGAAGAAAATGAAAATAAAAGAACGTATCCGAGGTGGGAATCGAACCCTCTCGACCATGCAAAGGATGGCAACAATGAATTCGTTACTTGACGGGAATGATAAAAGTGAAATATGTTTTTAAAATGTAATACCAATCGTAGGAAGGCAGAAAACGAAAATAAAAAAAACATATCCGAGGTGGGAATCGAACCCTCTCGATCATGCATAATACATATTTCTAGGCAGTAACCTTATCCCCTTGACCATCCAGACAACTATGGACCGCTTCAATATTAAGCTATCTAACCAGTATACACGCTCAACCTGCAGTTTAAGTACTTCAATTCGTGGTTTATTTAATATAATTCTAATTCAATGCATATTGTAAAAACATAATTAACATTATTGGAGACCCTTTTTAATTCTCATAAACAAAGATCTCAGTTAGACGCGACCGGAATCGCCATTTTCCTTGTTGAGAAAGGCCATTGTGCGCATGCGCGGGAGTGTCAAATATTACATATTTCTTTAATCATTTAAAAATATACCGTAACATATATTTTCCTTTAAAAGAAACTCTGCAAATCTGCATGCCAAGAGCTTTCGTTAGAATGTCTTACGAAGCCAATCGGTTAAGTCGTTTTCACAATCTCGTGTGTACAAAAAACAGCTTAGTGTTTTAAATATATAGATTAAATATATAGATGGCAACAGATAATTCGTTACTTTACGGGAATTATAAAAGTGAAATACATTTCTACAATGTAATACCAATCGTAGGAAGGAAGAAAACAAAAAAAAACATAACCGAGATGGGAATCGAACCCTCTCGACCATGCAAAGGATGGCAACAGAGAATTCGTTACTTTACGGGAATGAAAAAAGTGTAATATGTCTCTACAATATAATACCAATCGTAGGAAGGAAGAAAATGAAAATAAAAGAACGTATCCGATGTGGGAATCGAACCCTCTCGACCATGCAAAGGATGGCAACAGAGAATTCGTTAGTTTACGGGAATGAAAAAAGTGAAATATGTCTCTACAATGTAATACCAACCGTAGGTAGGAAGAAAATGAAAATAAAAGAACGTATCCGAGGTGGGAATCGAACCCTCTCGACCATGCAAAGAATGGCAACAATGAATTCGTTACTTGACGGGAATGATAAAAGTGAAATATGTTTTTAAAATGTAATACCAATCGTAGGAAGGCAGAAAACGAAAATAAAAAAACATATCCGAGGTGGGAATCGAACCCTCTCGATCATGCATAATACATATTTCTAGGCAGTAACCTTATCCCCTTGACCATCCAGACAACTATGGACCGCTTCAATATTAAGCTATCTAACCAGTATACACGCTCAACCTGCAGTTTAAGTACTTCAATTCGTGGTTTATTTAATATAATTCTAATTCAATGCATATTGTAAAAACATAATTAACATTATTGGAGACCCTTTTTAATTCTCATAAACAAAGATCTCAGTTAGACGCGACCGGAATCGCCATTTTCCTTGTTGAGAAAGGCCATTGTGCGCATGCGCGGGAGTGTCAAATATTACATATTTCTTTAATCATTTAAAAATATACCGTAACATATATTTTCCTTTAAAAGAAACTCTGCAAATCTGCATGCCAAGAGCTTTCGTTAGAATGTCTTACGAAGCCAATCGGTTAAGTCGTTTTCACAATCTCGTGTGTACAAAAAACAGCTTAGTGTTTTAAATATATAGATTAAATATATAGATGGCAACAGATAATTCGTTACTTTACGGGAATTATAAAAGTGAAATACATTTCTACAATGTAATACCAATCGTAGGAAGGAAGAAAACAAAAAAAAACATAACCGAGATGGGAATCGAACCCTCTCGACCATGCAAAGGATGGCAACAGAGAATTCGTTACTTTACGGGAATGAAAAAAGTGTAATATGTCTCTACAATATAATACCAATCGTAGGAAGGAAGAAAATGAAAATAAAAGAACGTATCCGATGTGGGAATCGAACCCTCTCGACCATGCAAAGGATGGCAACAGAGAATTCGTTAGTTTACGGGAATGAAAAAAGTGAAATATGTCTCTACAATGTAATACCAACCGTAGGTAGGAAGAAAATGAAAATAAAAGAACGTATCCGAGGTGGGAATCGAACCCTCTCGACCATGCAAAGGATGGCAACAATGAATTCGTTACTTGACGGGAATGATAAAAGTGAAATATGTTTTTAAAATGTAATACCAATCGTAGGAAGGCAGAAAACGAAAATAAAAAAACATATCCGAGGTGGGAATCGAACCCTCTCGATCATGCATAATACATATTTCTAGGCAGTAACCTTATCCCCTTGACAATCCAGACAACTATGGACCGCTTCAATATTAAGCTATCTAACCAGTATACACGCTCAACCTGCAGTTTAAGTACTTCAATTCGTGGTTTATTTAATATAATTCTAATTCAATGCATATTGTAAAAACATAATTAACATTATTGGAGACCCTTTTTAATTCTCATGAACAAAGATCTCAGTTAGACGCGACCGGAATCGCCATTTTCCTTGTTGAGAAAGGCCATTGTGCGCATGTGCGGGAGTGTCAAATATTACATATTTCTTTAATCATTTAAAAATATACCGTAACATATATTTTCCTTTTAAAGAAACTCTGCAAATCTGCATGCCAAGAGCTTTCGTTAGAATGTCTTACGAAGCCAATCGGTTAAGTCGTTTTCACAATCTCGTGTGTACAAAAAACAGCTTAGTGTTTTAAATATATAGATAGACTAGTTGAAACCCGTCAAAACATGACGGTCAAAGGGAAAATATTTACTGAAGAATCTCCTTATATAGGCCTAATGCACATTCTTTGTTCGATTATTTTTTGGCTCTATTGAAACTATAAGGGCGTCAAAAGATTGCACTCTTAACATTGCAAAATACTGCTGGCAATGACTGAAAAATTGATGAGGCAAATTGAGACCTGTACGTTCCAGAGTTTCCCCTTGAGTTTTATTGATTTTGATAGAGTATGCCAAACGAATTGGAAAATATTGCCTCTTAAAAGAATTATTATAGTGTTATATCGGATGGTATTAAATCAATTCGAAGGATTAGACCTCTTGGCCTAATTTTTACTGCACTTATTATTTCCAAATCCAAGCAATATGGTTGCATTTAGGAGCCCTTGGGAAACCTTCAGATTTCTAAGCAGCATAACTATGGGTCAAGCGTTTAGAGTATGTGGAGGCAAATCTTATAATTCCAAGGAATTCAAGAACTCTGAGGGGTCTAATACAACTGGCCGCAAACCGTCGCTTATAATTTTGGAATATAACGAAGAAATGCGATGATGTGCAAAACATAACGGTCATTGGGAAAATATTTACTGTAGGACTTTCTTATATGAATTCTCTGTATGATTACAGAGAAAGATCGACTTTGCAACATATAACTGGCCATTACTGAAAACTTGCGTTACGTTACGTTTGCGTTAACCTTTTTCTCCTCCAGGGTTGTCTTTTCCAACGGATTAAGCGAGGGGTCCCACCTCTACCGCCTCTAAAGGCAGTGTCCTGGAGCTTGTGACTCTGAGTCGGGGATACAACTCGGGTGTGTGACCAGCACTACGCCCAGGCGGCCTCACTTGCAAAGCGATCAGGGACCTGATGAAGGGATGGTAAGAGCGGGAGAGTTAGGCAAGGAAATGGGAAGGAGGCGGCCGTGGCCTTACGGTAGGTACCATCCCGGCATTTTCCCGAAGACGAAATGGGAAACCACGGAAAACTACTTCGAGGATGGCTGAGGTGGGAATTGAAACCCCTCTAGTCATTTGGACCACCCGAGGCAGAGTATACCCCGTTCCAGTCCTCATACCACTTTTCAAAGTTCGTGGCAGAGCCGGAAATTGAACTCAGGACGGGGCGGCAGCTAACCATGCTGACCACTACGCTACAGAGGCGAGCTACGGAGGCAACGACTGAAAACTTGATGAGGTAAATAGTGACCTACACGTTCGAGAGTTCCCCCTTCAGCTTTATTGATTGTGATAAGGTATGGCAAGCGATTGCAAATTGGTGCTCTAAACGAAAATGGAAGTGTTTCATCGGATGGTGTTAAATAAAGTCGAAGGATTAGAACTCTCTGCCCAATATTATCTGCACTTATTATTTCCAAATCCAAGCAATTCTCATGCATAATTCTTACAATTAATCTGGCACTAATTAGGAGCTTTTGAGAAATGTCCAGATTCCTAAGGAGCATAACTGTGGCTCGAACATTAGGAGTATGAATATGTGGAAGCAAAATTCCTAGGAATTCAAGAATTCTGTAAGAAGTATCTGGCTTTCATATTCATTATTTAATCTGTAACAGTGGTGTATGCTTTTGTTACCTTAGTGTTTTAAATATATATATGGCAATGTCAATCGCGCCGAATTTCTTAGTTTACGGGAATGCTAAGAGTAAAATATGTTTTGTCAATGGAATAGCAATACCAAGAAATAAAAATTCGGAATAAAAGGTGACGGAGGTGGGACTCGAACAGCTCCCATTGCGCGATGCATAAATTAAGTGTCTCTGACACTACGAGCTGAGCTACCGATACACTGGTAATACCCCGCAATATTAAGTTAGTTAAACAACATAGGCCCTACACACTGTAACTGTCAGTATACATATTTCAACATTTTCCGTCGTGTATAATTGTATTTCAGTATATATCGTGGGAACGTCATAAATAATGTTCACTTCTTTTATACTTCTAATAAATAACTATCATGGCCTGTTTGCCATCTCTTGATGAATACAGTACATTTGCATTTGTCAGTTGGCACAGGCTAGAGTAAAAGGTGGCTTTTCACCGATGTCTCAGTCTCACTCATGGCTGTGATTATATGGAAGCTACTGAGGTATGGGTGGTGCTTAGTAATGGCCTTCAGGGCACAGTCAGTGCCTGTGGATGCTGTGAAAGGTTCAACTCATAGGGTTAGGACTACTGTTCTGACTCGGTGAGGAAAGTAATGGCAAACTACCTCACTCCTCTTCTTGCCTAGAATTTCTCAATATAGCGCTGCCTTGGGTTTTTGTGGGTATCTACTCACATAACGTAACGGCGGTGCTTTTTGAGGATCCAACCAGCCTTCGGGCTGACTACCTAACAGACATGACAGACAAATAACTATCAAACGCGATTGTACGCATGCGTGAGGGGCAAGAATTCTATATTAATTTAAAAATATACGAATTCCTTAGTTTAGGGGGATGCCAAGAGTTAAATATTTTTTGACAATGGAATAGCAATACCAAGGAATAAAAATACGGAAATTAAAAAAACATGTCGGTGGTGGGACTCGAACTGCTTCCATTGCGCGATGCATAAATTAAGAATTCTCACTTCTACGACCTGAGCTACGGAACCACTTGTAATGATACGCAATATCAAGACAGTTTGAAGACATAGGCCCTACACACTCGACTGTCAGTTTATGTGTTTCAACATTTTCCGTCGTGTATAAATGTATTCCAGTAGCCTATACTTCGTGGGAACGTCACAAATAATGTTCACTTCTTCTATATTTCTTATAAATAACTATCAAATTGAAACGCGATGCACTTGTAACCGCCATGACTGTCATGAGGCAAGGTGATTGTACGCATGCGTGAGGGGCAAGAATTCTGCAATTTTCTATGTTAATTTAAAATATATACGAATTCCTTAGTTTACGGGAATGCTAAGATTTAAATATGTTTTGACAATGGAATAGCAATACCAAGAAATAAAAATACAGAAATAAAAAAACATGTCGGAGGTGGGACTCGAACAGCTTCCATTGCGCGATGCATAAATTAAGATTTCTTGTCTTTACGACCTGAGCTACCGAACCACCTGCAATAATACGCAATATTAAGACAGTTTAACTACATAGGCCCTAAACACTCGACTACGTGTTTCGACATTTTCCGTTGTGTATAATTGTATTCCTGTATATATCGTGGGAACATCTTAAATAATGTTCCCTTCCTTTATACTTCTTGCAAATAACTATCAAATTGAAACGCGATGCACTTGTAACAAAATAAAAGAACATATCCGAGGTGGGAATCGAACCCTCTCGATCATGTATAATACATATTTCTAGCCAGTAACTTATCCCCTTGGCCATCCAGACAACTATGGGAAACTTCAGTATTAAGCTATCTAAACAGTATACACACTCAACCTGCAGTTTAAGTCCTTCAATTTGTGGTTTATTTAATATAATTCTATTTCAATGCATATTGTAAAAACATAATTAACATTATTGGAGACCCTTTTTAATTCTCATAAACAAAGATCTCAGTTAGACGCGACCGGAATCGCCATTTTCCTTGTTAAGAAAGGCCATTGTGCGCATGCGCGGGAGTGTCAAATATTACATATTTCTTTAATCATTTAAAAATATACCGTAACATATATTTTTCTTTTAAAGAAACTCTGCAAATCTGCATGCCAAGAGCTTTCGTTAGAATGTCTTACGAAGCCAATCGGTTAAGTCGTTTTCACAATCTCGTGTGTACAAAAAACAGCTTAGTGTTTTAAATATATAGATCATTACATTGTTGCAGCTTGGCAAATATTTTATATTCCAGCAGATCAATTTTACCCTCACAACAGTAAAGACCAAAGTAACCACGCATAGATTTTACGCAAGAGAAGTACAATGTAGAACAATGTTTACATTTGATCGTCAAAGACCTTACAGTACACTGTACTGCATAATATCTGGAATTGTTTCTGAAATGGCCTATTTATATTGGATTTTAAATGGGGCTTCGTATTATTCGATAACACTATAGTGTCCTGCAATAACGGAGCCGCTAAATATTACATGGCAAATAATACTTCCATTGCCGAAATCAACTGCGTAGTTAGACTCAGTACTCTAAACAAATAATCATTAAACAATTGTCTTATACAATGAAGTTCAACATGACCGTCCAGAGACTTTCATACTCAAGTTGGTTGGTGAGGACAATGCGATGAGACTGATCGCTTAAAATAAATTCCTTATAATTGTTCCTGCCAGCGAAATTTTTTGCGATAGCTTGAAAACGCAGCTCAGAATGACGTTCTTCATTTTGTTATAAACAGTACGAAACTGCTCTTAATAAGCAATTTCCATCACCTGTTATAGGTTATGACAGTACATTTTGCAGGGGAACATAGAATCACTTCGCCAACTACTGGAACGACCATAGGCCTATACTCAATACTCACTTCGGCAGTCACCCTAATGGAGGCAGTTTTTGAATTATATGTCCCGTGCATGTCAAAAATCGTATTAACACATGGAGGCCCACCTATTCTTGTGTATCGCCCCGGAGACCCGGGTTACATTTCCTGCTCTGCCAAGAAATTGAATTCTGGTCTGAGGGCAAAAACGGGGCACATTCAGTCTCTTGAGGTATAACTAAGAAGAGGAAGGTTTAATTCCCACCTCGACAATCTTGGATGTGGTTTTCCGTGGTTTCCCACTTCCACTTAAGGCAAATACCGGGATGGTTCCTAACTTAAGGCCTTGGCCGTCTCCTTGCCATTTACCACCTTAATTACAAATACATACAGTAATGCAGCCATCACAATAACACAGGTTATGAGAGAAAATTTCACACATACACACCCAAGTACACGGGGCTGAGTGACCACGATGTCGGAGCCCTTCAAACGAATTATGTTTGCCAAGTGTCTCTTATGGCGAAAGCAATTGTGGGCACGCGCGAGTGCCTGGAAAACTACTTTTTTTTTAATAAATTAAGAGTATATCGACGATGCATAATTATAACTTTTAGTCTAGGACGCTAATAACTTGACCACCGAAGCATTGGGAAGAAATTGCAATATTAAGGTACATAAACAACATAGCCTACACATTCAACTGTCGGTTGTGTTCCTCAAAATTTCCCTTCTTAAATATTCCCCTCCTTTATAATTCTCCATCACGTGAAAACGTGCCATGTCTTGGGTTTTAAATATATCGATGCAATGGTGCTGCCATCTGCTGTCAGTTATTGGAACTATATGGGCGATGTACTGCCATCTGTTGTCAGTTATAGGAACTGATTGCAGATATTTAAACGGCGTACTGAGGATAACAGTTTGCTCTTTTGATCACATCCTGTAATGCAATGGTAAAACGGAAATAAAACGTATTGAGAGGGAATGTAGAAATATGTATCTTTTACAGACATAAAACCTTACTAATACTCCTTGATTAAACAATATTTCAATGGTAAAAAAAAACGTATATCGGCGAGGGCTGGGATCGAACAGGCGAACCTAGAAACCACAGTCTGTCGCCTTAACCACATAGCTACTCGCGCAGTCTTGTTCAGCAGCAGACGCAGCCATTCATTATCTTCAAAAGCTGCTGTCTGAAGGAAATAATCCATTTCATTATCCAAATAAATCAATGTTGCACATTCGTATACGTTCATACTGTTATTATATTTTATTGTCAGAACTTGGTTAATGTATGTTTTCAATTACATGGAAGCTTATTAAATAACTTACATTTTAGTGGAATTCTCACCGCCATTTTGTCATGACCTCAGGCGGATTGTGCGCATGCGTGAGGGAAAGGAATTCTGCTATTTTCTATATTAATTCAAAAATATACCGAGAGGGAATGTAGAAATATGTATCTTTAACAGACATAAAACCTTACTAATACTCCTTGATTAAACAATATTTCAGTGGTAAAAAAAAAACAATATCGGCGAGGGCCGGGATCGAACCGGTGAACCTTGGAACCACAGCCTGTCGCCTTAACCACATAGCTACTCGATCACTCTTGCTTAGCAGCAGACGCAGCTGTTCTTTATCATTAAAAGCCGCTGTCTGAAGGAAATAATCCATTTCATTATCCAAATAAATCAATGTTGCACATTTGTATACGTTCATACTGTTATTATATTTTATTGCCAGAACTTGGTTAATGTATGTTTTCAATTACATGCAAGCTTATTAAATAACTTACATTTTAAAGGAATTCTCACCGCCATTTTGTCATGACCTCAGGCGGATTGTGCGCATGCGTGAGGGGGAAGAATTCTGCTATTTTCTATATTAATTCAAAAATATACCGAGAGGGAATGTAGAAATATGTATCTTTTACAGACATAAAACCTTACTAATACTCCTTGATTAAACAATATTTCAATGGTAAAAAAAAAACGTATATCGGCGAGGCCTGGGATCGAACCAGCGAACCTAGGAACCACAGTCTGTCGCCTTAACCACATAGCTACTCACGCAATCTTGTTCAGTAGCAGACGCAGCCATTCATTATCTTCAAAAGCTGCTGTCTGAAGGAAATTATCCATTTCATTATCCAAATAAATCAATGTTGCACATTCGTATACGTTCATACTGTTATTATATTTTATTGCCAGAACTTGGTTAATGTATGTTTTCAATTACATGCAAGCTTATTAAATAACTTACATTTTAATGGACTTCTCACCGCCATTTTGTCATGACCCCAGGCGGATTGTGCGCATGCGTGAGCGGCGAGAATTCTGCTATTTTCTATATTAATTCAAAAATATACCGTAATATATTTGTTTATTTTATAGACACTCTGCAAATCTAGAGGCCAAGAGCTTTCGTTAGAGTGCTCTACGAAGTAAATCGGTTCTGTCGTTCTCTCAATCTCGTGGTAACAAAAATCACCTTACTGTTTTAAATATATAGAAGATATGGCAATGTCAATCGCGCCGAATTTCTTAGTTTACGGGAATGCTAAGAGTAAAATATGTTTTGTCAATGGAATAGCAATACCAAGAAATAAAAATTCGGAATAAAAGGTGACGGAGGTGGGAGTCGAACAGCTCCCATCGCGCGATGCATAAATTAAGTGTCTCTGACACTACGACCTGAGCTACCGATACACTGGTAATACCCCGCAATATTAAGTTAGTTAAACAACATAGGCCCTACACACTGTAACTGTCAGTATACATATTTCAACATTTTCCGTCGTGTATAATTGTATTTCAGTATATATCGTGGGAACGTCATAAATAATGTTCACTTCTTTTATACTTCTAATAAATAACTATCATGGCCTGTTTGCCATCTCTTGATGAATACAGTACATTTGCATTTGTCAGTTGGCACAGGCTAGAGTAAAAGGTGGCTTTTCACCGATGTCTCAGTCTCACTCATGGCTGTGATTATATGGAAGCTACTGAGGTATGGGTGGTGCGTAGTAATGGCCTTCAGGGCACAGTCAGTGCCTGTGGATGCTGTGAAAGGTTCAACTCATAGGGTTAGGACTACTGTTCTGACTCGGTGAGGAAAGCAATGGCAAACTACCTCACTCCTCTTCTTGCCTAGAATTTCTCAATATAGCGCTGCCTTGGGTTTTTGTGGGTATCTACTCACATAACGTAACGGCGGTGCTTTTTGAGGATCCAACCAGCCTTCGGGCTGACTACCTAACAGACATGACAGACAAATAACTATCAAACGCGATTGTACGCATGCGTGAGGGGCAAGAATTCTATATTAATTTAAAAATATACGAATTCCTTAGTTTAGAGGGATGCCAAGAGTTAAATATTTTTTGACAATGGAATAGCAATACCAAGGAATAAAAATACGGAAATTAAAAAAACATGTCGGTGGTGGGACTCGAACTGCTTCCATTGCGCGATGCATAAATTAAGAATTCTCACTTCTACGACCTGAGCTACGGAACCACTTGTAATGATACGCAATATCAAGACAGTTTGAAGACATAGGCCCTACACACTCGACTGTCAGTTTATGTGTTTCAACATTTTCCGTCGTGTATAAATGTATTCCAGTAGCCTATACATCGTGGGAACGTCACAAATAATGTTCACTTCTTCTATATTTCTTATAAATAACTATCAAATTGAAACGCGATGCACTTGTAACCGCCATGACTGTCATGAGGCAAGGTGATTGTACGCATGCGTGAGGGGCAAGAATTCTGCAATTTTCTATGTTAATTTAAAATATATACGAATTCCTTAGTTTACGGGAATGCTAAGATTTAAATATGTTTTGACAATGGAATAGCAATACCAAGAAATAAAAATACAGAAATAAAAAAACATGTCGGAGGTGGGACTCGAACAGCTTCCATTGCGCGATGCATAAATTAAGATTTCTTGTCTTTACGACCTGAGCTACCGGACCACCTGCAATAATACGCAATATTAAGACAGTTTAACTACATAGGCCCTAAACACTCGACTACGTGTTTCGACATTTTCCGTTGTGTATAATTGTATTCCTGTATATATCGTGGGAACATCTTAAATAATGTTCCCTTCCTTTATACTTCTTGCAAATAACTATCAAATTGAAACGCGATGCACTTGTAACAAAATAAAAGAACATATCCGAGGTGGGAATCGAACCCTCTCGATCATGTATAATACATATTTCTAGCCAGTAACTTATCCCCTTGGCCATCCAGACAACTATGGGAAACTTCAGTATTAAGCTATCTAAACAGTATACACACTCAACCTGCAGTTTAAGTCCTTCAATTTGTGGTTTATTTAATATAATTCTATTTCAATGCATATTGTAAAAACATAATTAACATTATTGGAGACCCTTTTTAATTCTCATAAACAAAGATCTCAGTTAGACGCGACCAGAATCGCCATTTTCCTTGTTGAGAAAGGCCATTGTGCGCATGCGCGGGAGTGTCAAATATTACATATTTCTTTAATCATTTAAAAATATACTGTAACATATATTTTTCTTTTAAAGAAACTCTGCAAATCTGCATGCCAAGAGCTTTCGTTAGAATGTCTTACGAAGCCAATCGGTTAAGTCGTTTTCACAATCTCGTGTGTACAAAAAACAGCTTAGTGTTTTAAATATATAGATGGCAACAGAGAATTCGTTACTTTACGGGAATGATAAAAGTGAAATACATTTCTACAATGTAATACCAATCGTAGGAAGGAAGAAAACAAAAAAAAACATATCTGAGATGGGAATCGAACCCTCTCGACCTTGCAAAGGATGGCAACAGAGAATTCGTTACTTTACGGGAATGAAAAAAGTGTAATATGTCTCTACAATATAATACCAATCGTAGGAAGGAAGAAAATGAAAATAAAAGAACGTATCCGAGGTGGGAATCGAACCCTCTCGACCATGCAAAGGATGGCAACAGAGAATTCGTTACTTTACGGGAATGAAAAAAGTGAAATATGTCTCTACAATGTAATACCAACCGTAGGTAGGAAGAAAATGAAAATAAAAGAACGTATCCGAGGTGGGAATCGAACCCTCTCGACCATGCAAAGGATGGCAACAATGAATTCGTTACTTGACGGGAATGATAAAAGTGAAATATGTTTTTAAAATGTAATACCAATCGTAGGAAGGCAGAAAACGAAAATAAAAAAACATATCCGAGGTGGGAATCGAACCCTCTCGATCATGCATAATACATATTTCTAGGCAGTAACCTTATCCCCTTGACCATCCAGACAACTATGGGCCGCTTCAATATTAAGCTATCTAACCAGTATACACGCTCAACCTGCAGTTTAAGTACTTCAATTCGTGGTTTATTTAATATAATTCTAATTCAATGCATATTGTAAAAACATAATTAACATTATTGGAGACCCTTTTTAATTCTCATAAACAAAGATCTCAGTTAGACGCGACCGGAATCGCCATTTTCCTTGTTGAGAAAGGTCATTGTGCGCATGCGCGGGAGTGTCAAATATTACATATTTCTTTAATCATTTAAAAATATACCGTAACATATATTTTCCTTTTAAAGAAACTCTGCAAATCTGCATGCCAAGAGCTTTCGTTAGAATGTCTTACGAAGCCAATCGGTTAAGTCGTTTTCACAATCTCGTGTGTACAAAAAACAGCTTAGTGTTTTAAATATATAGACGGCAACAGAGAATTCGTTACTTAACGGGAATGATAAAAGTGAAATACATTTCTACAATGTAATACCAATCGTAGGAAGGAAGAAAACAAAAAAAAAACATATCCGAGATGGGAATCGAACCCTCTCGACCATGCAAAGGATGGCAACAGAGAATTCGTTAGTTTACGGGAATGAAAAAAGTGTAATATGTCTCTACAATAGAATACCAATCGTAGGAAGGAAGAAAATGAAAATAAAAGAACGTATCCGAGGTGGGAATCGAACCCTCTCGACCATGCAAAGGATGGCAACAGAGAATTCGTTACTTTACGGGAATGAAAAAAGTGAAATATGTCTCTACAATGTAATACCAACCGTAGGTAGGAAGAAAATGAAAATAAAAGAACGTATCCGAGGTGGGAATCGAACCCTCTCGACCATGCAAAGGATGGCAACAATGAATTCGTTACTTGACGGGAATGATAAAAGTGAAATATGTTTTTAAAATGTAATACCAATCGTAGGAAGGCAGAAAACGAAAATAAAAAAAACATATCCGAGGTGGGAATCGAACCCTCTCGATCATGCATAATACATATTTCTAGGCAGTAACCTTATCCTCTTGACCATCCAGACAACTATGGGCCGCTTCAATATTAAGCTATCTAACCAGTATACACGCTCAACCTGCAGTTTAAGTACTTCAATTCGTGGTTTATTTAATATAATTCTAATTCAATGCATATTGTAAAAACATAATTAACATTATTGGAGACCCTTTTTAATTCTCATAAACAAAGATCTCAGTTAGACGCGACCGGAATCGCCATTTTCCTTGTTGAGAAAGGCCATTGTGCGCATGCGCGGGAGTGTCAAATATTACATATTTCTTTAATCATTTAAAAATATACCGTAACATATATTTTCCTTTTAAAGAAACTCTGCAAATCTGCATGCCAAGAGCTTTCGTTAGAATGTCTTACGAAGCCAATCGGTTAAGTCGTTTTCACAATCTCGTGTGTACAAAAAACAGCTTAGTGTTTTAAATATATAGACTAGATGAAACCCGTCAAAACATGACGGACAATGGAAAACAAATTTACTGAAGAAGCTTCTTATATAAGTTACATTCTTTGTACGATTACTTTTTAGCACTATTGCAACTTTAAGGGCGTCAAAAGATAGCACTCTCAGCATTGCAACATATTGCTGGTCATGACTGAAAACGTGATGAGGTCATCATCATCTTGCACAGTTTCCAGCCACTGGTCGGGTCTGTTTGGAACACATGCCTCTCCAACGTCTTCTGTCTTCCCACCATCTCTCAGCCTCCACCCTTGTCCAGTCTTCTCCTCTCTTCTTCACGCTTTCTTCCACCCCCTTCAGCCACCTGTCTCTCGGTCTCCCTCTTGGTCTCTTTCCTTCCCACTTCGTCTCGTGTATCCTCCTGGGTATCCTCTTCTCCTCCATTCGTTTTACATGTCCATACCATCTAAGTCTAGATTTCTCTATACCATCCTGTAATGGTTCCTCCTTCATTAATTCTCTGGTCCTCTCATTTCTTATTCTGTCCCTCTTTGTAGCTCCAATACTGCTTCTCAAGAACCTCATCTCACTGGCCTGTATTTTGCTCTTCTCCCTTCCTTTCATAACCCAGGTCTCCGAAGCATACGTCAGGATAGGGACATGGTACGATATATGATCTACTTGCTGTTCTGAGGGACATCCCTGCTCCATCACATGCTTCTCACACTCCTCCGGAATGCTTCTGCCTGTCTCCCCCGCTCATTTATTTCTCTACCGTTTCTTCCATTCTCTTGTATCAGGCTTCCCAGATACTTGAAACTCTCCACTTTCTTCAGCTGTTCCCCACCAATTGTTATTCCAGTTGTGGTCCTTTCCTTCTTCCTTGTTGTGATCACCATCTCACTCTTATTTATGCTAAATTTCATCCCATATCCTTGTATTATTCCTTCCCACACGTCCAACTGTTCCTGTACCTCCTCCTCCTTGTTTCCACAATCATCAAATCATCCGCAAACACCATTGCTTTCATCTTTCCTTCCCCAATTACTTGTGCCGCTCGGGTCATTATGTCATCCATCACCACAATGAAAAGTAACGGTGACAGTGCACTTCTTTGTTTCAGGCCGTTTCTCTGTTCCACCCAGCCCGATCTCTCTCCTCCCACTTTCACACAGCTCACGCTTCCCTTGTACATCTCTTTTATCCTCCTTATAGTCCATTTTTCTACTCCTCTATCCTCCAGGGACTTCCATACTTTGTTTCTGCATACACTGTCATATGCTTTCTCAATGTCCAGGAAGGCCATCAGTAGATCTGTTCCATACTCATAGCGCTGTTCTTGTAACTGACTTACAGCAAAAATCAAATCCACTGTGGACCTTCCTGCTCTGAAGCCATGTTGCTCTTCCCTCATCCCTCCTTCTATCCTTGTCCTAATTCTCCTTTCTAAAACGTTCTCAAACATCTTTGCACAATGACTAATCAGTGTTATTCCCCGATATTTTCTGCATTCTGTTCTACTACCTTTCTTGAAGATCGGGACAATTATTCCCTTTTCCCAGTCCTCTAGGGTCTTCCTTTCCTTCCATGCTGCCTTCATCACTCGGTACAACCATTGTATCCCCACCTCTCCTGCTGCTCTCACCATCTCCACACTCAACTCATCCACACCCGGTGCCTTCTCTCCTTACATCTTCCTCACTGCATCTTCCACTTCTTTCCATGTTAAGTCCTTTTCGGTTTGCAGTTCATCTACTGTACCTCTTCTCCGATTTCTTCTTCCTCGCCGTGGTTTCCATTTGTGTTCAGGAGTTCTTCAAAATATTCTTTCCACATTTTCTTCAGTTCTTCCCTATTTTCTATCCCTTGTCCCCTTTTGTTCACCATTCTGACATAATCCGTAGGATCCTTCCGCCTCTTATTCTTTACCATCACATACAGGACCTTTTTTGTACCTTCACTATCTTGCTGGTCATGACTTAAAACGTGATGAGGTAAATAGCCCAATACGTTCAAGAGTTTCTCCTTGAGCTTGATTGATTGTGATAAAGTAGGCCAAGCGAATAGGACATTGTTGCCTATTAAAAGAAAATGTACTGTACCTGCAAGTGTTTTATCGGAAGGTGTTAAATCAAGTCGTAGGATTTGAGCTCTCTGCCTAATATTACTGCACCTATTATATCCGAATCCAAGCAATTTCTTACATATTTCTTACAATTAATATATTACCATATATGAGTCCTTGGGAAACGTTCAGATTTCTAAGGAGCATAACTATGGCTCAAACGTTCGGAGTATGTGGAGGCGAATCACTTAATTCCAAGGAATTGAAAAATTCAATAATAGGGAAATGAAGTAACTGACTTTCATCTTCAGTATCCAATCTGTTAACGCTGATGTATGTGTTTGAACTACTGGATATAAGTTCAATGACTTTTAAATTAATATCATTATATTGTTGCAGGTTGGCAAATATTTTATATTCCAGTAGATCAATTTTACCCTCACAACAGTAAAGACCAAAGTAACCACGCATAGATTTTACGCAAGAGAAGCACAATGTAGAACAATGTTTACATTTGATCGTCAAAGACCTTACAGTACAGTGTACTGCATAATATCTGGAATTGTTTCTGAAATGGCCTATTTATATTGGATTTTAAATGTGGCTTCGTATTATTCGATAACACTATAGTGTCCTGCAATAACGGAGCCGCTAAATATTACATGGCAAATAATACTTCCATTGCCGAAATCAACTGCGTAGTTAGACTCAGTACTCTAAACAAATAATCATTAAACAATTGTCTTATACAATGAAGTTCAACATGACCGTCCAGAGACTTTCATACTCAAGTTGGTTGGTGAGGAGAATGCGATGAGACTGATCGCTTAAAATAAATTCCTTATAATTGTTCCTGCCAGCGAATTTTTTTGCGATAGCTTGAAAACGCAGCTCAGAATGACGTTCTTCATTTTGTTATAAACAGTACGAAACTGCTCTAAATAAGCAATTTCCATCACCTGTTATAGGTTATGACAGTACATTTTGCAGGGGAACATAGAATCACTTCGCAAACTACTGGAACGACCATAGGCCTATACTCAATACTCACTTCGGCAGTCACCCTAATGGAGGCAGTTTTTGAATTATATGTCCCGTGCATGTCAAAAATCGTATTAACACATGGAGGCCCACCTATTCTTGTCTATCGCCCCGGAGACCCGGGTTACATTTCCTGCTCTGCCAAGAAATTGAATTCTGGTCTGAGGGCAAAAACGGGTCACATTCAGTATCTTGAGGTATAACTAAGAAGAGGAAGGTTTAATTCCCACCTCGACAATCTTGGATGTGGTTTTCCGTGGTTTCCCACTTCCACTTAAGGCAAATACCGGGATGGTTCCTAACTTAAGGCCTTGGCCGTCTCCTTGCCATTTACCACCTTAATTACAAATACACACAGTAATGCAGCCATCACAATAACACAGGTTATGAGAGAAAATTTCACACATACACACCCAAGTACACGGGGCTGAGTGACCACAATGTCGGAGCCCTTCAAACGAATTATGTTTGCCAAGTGTCTCTTATGGCGAAAGCAATTGTGGACACGCGCGAGTGCCTGGAAAACTACTTTTTTCTTTAATAATTTAAGAGTATGTCGACGATGCATAATTATAACTTTTAGTCTAGGACGCTAATAACTTGACCACCGAAGCATTGGGAAGAAATTGCAATATTAAGGTACATAAACAACATAGCCTACACATTCAACTGTCGGTTAATGTTCCTCAAATTTTCCCTTCTTAAATATTCCCCTCCTTTATAATTCTCCATCACGTGAAAACGTGCCATGTCTTGGGTTTTAAATATATCGATGCAATGGTGCTGCCATCTGCTGTCAGTTACTGGAACTATATGGGCGATGTACTGCCATCTGTAGTCAGTTATAGGAACTGATTGCAGATATTTAAACGGCGTACTGAGGACAACAGTTTGCTCTTTTGATCACATGCTGTAGTGCAATGGTAAAACGGAAATAAAACGTATTGAGAGGGAATGTAGAAATATGTATCTTTTACAGACATAAAACCTTACTAATACTCCTTGATTAAACAATATTTCAGTGGTAAAAAATATATTAGCGAGGGCTGGGATCGAACCGGTGAACTTAGGAACCACAGTCAGTCGCCTTAACCACATAGCTACTCGAGCAATCTTGTTCAGCAGCAGACGCAGCCATTCATTATCTTCAAAAGCTGCTGTCTGAAGGAAATAATCCATTTCATTATCCAAATAAATCAATGTTGCACATTCGTATACGTTCATACTGTTATTATATTTTATTGCCAGAACTTGGTTAATGTATGTTTTCAATTACATGGAAGCTTATTAAATAACTTACATTTTAATGGAATTCTCACCGCCATTTTGTCATGACCTCAGGCGGATTGTGCGCATGCGTGAGGGCCAAGAATTCTGCTATTTTCTATATTAATTCAAAAATATACCGAGAGGGAATGTAGAAATATGTATCTTTAACAGACATAAAACCTTACTAATTCTCCTTGATTAAACAATATTTCAGTGGTAAAAAAAAAAAACTATCGGCGAGGGCTGGGATCGAACCGGTGAACCTTGAAACCACAGTCTGTCGCCTTAACCACATACCTACTCGCGCACTCTTGGTCAGCAGCAGACGCAGCCGTTCTTTATCATTAAAAGCCGCTGTCTGAAGGAAATAATCCATTTCATTATCCAAATAAATCAATGTTGCACATTCGTATACGTTCATACTGTTATTATATTTTATTGTCAGAACTTGGTTAATGTATGTTTTCAATTACATGCAAGCTTATTAAATAACTTACATTTTAATGGACTTCTCGCCGCCATTTTGTCATGACCCCAGGCGGATTGTGCGCATGCGTGAGGGCCAAGAATTCTGCTATTTTCTATATTAATTCAAAAATATACCGTAATATATTTGTTTATTTTATAGACACTCTGCAAATCTAGAGGCCAAGAGCTTTCGTTAGAGTGCTCTACGAAGTAAATCGGTTCTGTCGTTCTCTCAATCTCGTGGTAACAAAAATCACCTTACTGTTTTAAATATATAGACTAGATGAAACCCGTCAAAACATGACGGACAATGGAAAACAAATTTACTGAGGAAGCTTCTTATATAAGTTACATTCTTTGTACGATTACTTTTTAGCACTTTTGCAACTTTAAGGGCGTCAAAAGATAGCACTCTCAGAATTGCAACATATTGCTGGTCATGACTGAAAACGTGATGAGGTCATCATCATCTTGCACAGTTTCCAGCCACTGGCCGGGTCTGTTTGGAACACAAGCCTCTCCAACGTCTTCTGTCTTCCCACCATCTCTCAGCCTCCACCCTTGTCCAGTCTTCTCCTCTCTTCTTCACGCTTTCTTCCACCCCCTTCAGCCACCTGTCTCTCGGTCTCCCTCTTGGTCTCTTTCCTTCCCACTTCGTCTCGTGTATCCTCCTGGGTATCCTCTTCTCCTCCATTCGTTTTACATGTCCATACCATCTAAGTCTAGATTTATCCATACCATCCTGTAATGGTTCCTCGTTCATTAATTCTCTGGTCCTCTAATTTCTTATTCTGTCCCTCTTTGTAGCTCCAATACTGCTTCTCAAGAACCTCATCTCACTGGCCTGTATTTTGCTCTTCTCCCTTCCTTTCATAACCCAGGTGTCCGAGGCATACGTCAGGATAGGGACATAGTACGTCCGATATATGATCTTTTTGCTGTTCTGAGGGACATCCTTGCTCCTTAACATGCTTCTCACACGACCCCCGGAATGCTTCTGCCTGTCTCCCCCGCTCATTTATTTCTCTATCGTTTCTTCCATTCTCTTGTATCAGGCTTCCCAGATACTTGAAACTCTCCACTTTCTTCAGCTGTTCCCCACCAATTGTTATTCCTGTTGTGGTTCTTTCCTTCTTCCTTGTTGTGATCACCATCTCACTCTTATTTATGCTAAATTTCATCCCATAACTTTGTATTATTCCTTCCAACACGTCCAACTGTTCCTGTACCTCCTCCTCCTCCTTGTTTTTCCAAATCATCAAATCATCTGCAAGCACCATTGCTTTCATCTTTCCTTCCCCAATTACTTGTGCCACTCGGGTCATTATGTCATCCATCACCACAATGAAAAGTAACGGAGACAGTGCACTTCCTTGTTTCAGGCCGTTTCTCTGTTCCAAACAGTCCGATCTATCTCCTCCCACTTTCACACAGCTCACGCTTCCCTTGTACATCTCCTTTATCCTCCTTATCGTCCATTTTTCTATTCCACTATCCTCCAGGGACTTCCATATTTTGTTTCTGCATACACTGTCATATGCTTTCTCAATGTCCAGGAAGGCCATCAGTAGATCTGTTCCATACTCATAGTGCTCTTCTTGTAACTGCCTTACAGCAAAAATCAAATCCACTGTGGACCTTCCTGCTCTGAAGCCATGTTGTTATTCCCTCATCCCTCCTTCTATCCTTGTCCTAATTCTCCTTTCCAAAACTTTCTCAAACATCTTTGCACAATGAGTCATCAGTGTTATTCCCCGATAGTTTCTGCATTCTGTTCTACTACCTTTCTTGAAGATCGGGACAATTATTCCCTTTTTCCAGTCTTCTGGGGTCTTCCTTTCCTTCCATGCTGTCTTCATCACTCGGTACAACCATTGTATCCCCACCTCTCCTGCTGCTCTCACCATCTCCACACTCAACTCATCCCCACCCGGTGCCTTTCCTCCTTTCATCTTCCTCACTGCATCTTCCACTTTTTTCCATGTTAAGTCCTTTTCTGTTTGCAGTTCATCTACTATACCTCTTCCCCGATTTCTTCCTCCTCGCCGTGGTTTCCATTTGTGTTCAGGAGTTCTTCAAAATATTCTTTCCACATTTTCTTCAGTTCGTCCCTATTTTCTATCTCTTGTCCCCTTTTGTTCACCATTCTAATATAATCCGTAGGATCCTTCCGCCTCTTAATCTTTACCATCCCATACAGGACCTTTTTTGTACCTTCACTATCCTGCTGGTCATGACTTAAAACGTGATGAGGTAAATAGCACAATACGTTAAAGAGTTTCTCCTTGAGCTTGATTGATTGTGAAGAAGTAGGCCGGGCGAATAGGACATTGTTGCATATTAAAAGAAAATGTACTGTAACTGCAAGTGTTTTATCGGAAGGTGTTAAATCAAGTCGTAGGATTTGAGCTCTCTGCCTAATATTACTGCACCTATTATATCCGAATCCAAGCAATTTCTTACATATTTCTTACAATTAATATATTACCATATATGAGTCCTTGGGAAACGTTCAAATTTCTAAGGAGCATAACTATGGCTCAAACGTTCGGAGTATGTGGAGGCGAATCACTTAATTCCAAGGAATTGAAAAATTCAATAATAGGGAAATGAAGTAGCTGGCTTTCATCTTCAGTATCCAATCTGTTAACGCTGATGTATGTGTTTGAACTACTGGATAGAAGTTCAATGACTTTTAAATTAATATCATTACATTGTTGCAGCTTGGCATATATTTTATATTTAAGCAGATCAATTTTACCCTCACAACAGTAAAGACCAAAGTAACCACGCATAGATTTTACGCAAGAGAAATACAATGTAGAACAATGTTTACATTTGATCGTCCAAGACCTTACAGTACACTGTACTGCATAATATCTGGAATTGTTTCTGAAATGGCCTATTTATATTGGATTTTAAATGTGGCTTCGTATTATTCGATAACACTATAGTGTCCTGCGATAACGGAGCCGCTAAATATTAAATGGCAAATAATACTTCCATTGCCGAAATCAACTGCGTAGTTTGACTCAGTACTCTAAACAAATAATCATTTAACAATTGTCGTATACAATGAAGTTCAACATGACCGTCCAGAGACTTTCATACTCAAGTTGGTTGGTGAGGAGAATGCAATGAGACTAATCGCTTAAAATAAATCCCTTATAATTGTTCCTGCCAGCGAAATTTTTTGCAATAGCTTGAAAACGCAGCTCAGAATTACGTTCTTCATTTTGTTATAAACAGTACGAAACTGCTCTAAATAAGCAATTTCCATCACTTGTTATAGGTTATGGCAGTACATTTTGCAGGGGAACATATAATCACTTCGCCAATTACTGTACTGGAACGACCATAGGCCTATACTCAATACTCACTTCGGCCGTCACCCTATTGGAGGCAGTGTTTGAATTCTATGTCCCGTGCATGTCAAAAATCGTATTAACACATGGAGGCCCACCTATTCTTGTCTATCGCCCCGGAGACCCGGGTACATTTCCTGCTCTGCCAAGAAATTTAATTCTGGTCTGAGGGCAAAAACGGGGCACATTCAGTCTCTTGAGGTATAACTAAGAAGAGGAAGGTTCAATTCCCACCTCGACAATCTTGAATGTGGTTTTCCGTGGTTTCCACTTCCACTTAAGGCAAGTACCGGGGTGGTTCCTAACTTAAGGCCTTGGCCGTCTCCTTGCCATTTACCACCTTAATTACAAATACACACAGTAATGCAGCCATCACAATAACACAGGTTATGAGAGAAAATTTCACACAAACACACCCAAGAACATGGGGCTGAGTGACCACGATGTCGGAGCCCTTCAAACGAATTATGTTTGCCAAGTGTCTCTCATGGCGAAAGCAATTGTGGACACGCGTGAGTGCCTGGAAAACTAATTTTTTCTTTAATAATTTAAGAGTATATCGACGATGCATAATTATAACTTTTAGTCTAGGACGCTAATAACTTGACCACCGTAGCATTGGGAAGAATTAGCAATATTAAGGTACATAAACAACATAGCCTACACATTCAACTGTCGGTTAATGTTCCTCAAAATTTCCCTTCTTAAATATTCCCCTCCTTTATAATTCTCCATATCGATTCAATGGTGCTGCCATCTGCTGTCAGTTACTGTAACTATATGGGCGATGTACTGCCATCTGTTGTCAGTTATAGGAACTGATTGCAGATATTTAAACGGCGTACTCAGGACAACAGTTTGCTCTTTCGATCACATGCTGTAATGCAATGGTAAAACGGAAATAAAACGTATTGAGAGGGAATGTAGAAATATGTATCTTTAACAGACACAAAACCTTACTAATACTCCTTGATTAAACAATATTTCAGTGGTAAAAAATATATTAGCGAGGGCTGGGATCGAACCGGTGAACTTAGGAACCACAATCAGTCGCCTTAACCACATAGCTACTCGCGCATTCTTGTACAGCGGCAGACGCAGCCGTTCATTATCTTCAAAAGCCGCTGTCTGAAGGAAATTACCCATTTCATTATCCAAATAAATCAATGTTGCACATTCGTATACGTTCATACTGTTATTATATTTTATTGTCAGAACTTGGTTAATGTGTGTTTTCAATTACATGGAAGCTTATTAAATAACTTATATTTTAATGGACTTCTCACCGCCATTTTGTCATGACCCCAGGCGGATTGAGCGCATGCGTGAGGGGCTAGAATTCTGCTATTTTCAATATTAATTCAAAAATATACCGTAATATATTTGTTTATTTTATAGACACTCTGCAAATCTAGAGGCCAAGAGCTTTCGTTAGAGTGCTCTACGAAGTAAATCGGTTCTGTCGTTCTCTCAATCTCGTGGTAACAAAAATCACCTTACTGTTTTAAATATATAGATTGCATTTTGTGCGTGTTTTGATTGTCAATTGCATTTATTGAGTAATTTGAATCTAAATTACATTTTGAAAGTATTTTCAATCTAAATTGCATTTTGTAAGTATTGTCAATCCAAATGAGTAGTTTGAATCTACCATACATTTTGTAAGCATTAGCAATTTCAATAGCATTTTTTAAGTATTTTGAATTTCAATTGCACTTTGTGAGTATTTTGAATCTTAACCGGCCTTTTTAAATCTAAATAGCATTGTGTATTTTCAATTTAAATTGCATTTTGTTAGTATTTTGAACCTCAATTGCATTTTGTACGTATTTTCGATCTCATTTGCATTTTGTAAATATTTTGACTTTCAATTGCATTTTGTAGGTATTTCGACTATACATTGCATTTTGTACGTATTTTGAACCTAACCAACATTTTGTGTGTGTTTTTTCAATCTATTTCTTTTGTGAGTATTTTCTTCTAACTCTCCGTTTTGCGAGTTGTTTCAATCTGAGTTCATTTTTGTAAGAAATTTCAGGATCACTTAATTTTCGTTGTGATTTCCATTTCATTGTCACTTTTGCTATCACCCAGACCATTAGGGGCCGATAACCTAGATGTTAGGCCCCTTAAAACAACAATCATCATCATCATCATCATCATCATCGAAGCTGATTAATAATTGACTCGATTCTTGTAGAGTTTGCATTTTCCGGTATACTGATATTGATGCGTTTACCTTTGTTTGGAAAACATCAACTGGCTTAGGCCGCAGCACGCCGGCCTGTCACCGCTGGGTCCGTGGTTCAAATCCTGGTCACTCCATGTGAGATCTGTGCTGGACAAAACGGAGGCAGACAGGTTTTTCTCCGGATACTCCGGTTTTCCCTGTCAAAATTTCATTCCAGCAACACTCTCCACTCTCATTTCATTTCATCCGTCATTCATTTAATCAGGCCTCGGCAGCCGGCACAGTTCATATCCTCGCCGCTAGATGGGGGCTTCATTCATTCCATTCCTGACCCGGTCGGAGACTGGAAGCAGGCTGTGGATTTTTTTCAACTCCATTACATCAAGCCATGTACTGGGTTCACTGCTCATTTCTGACACGTTTGATGTTCATTTGCTCACCACTATCAGAGCTCTAGTTGGCATAGTGGCGTAGGCCAGTTTGCATTGCACTGGTGGACGAGTGTTCTATTGACACAGAAATGAACTATTATTGATCATTTTACAATATATTTTATTTGAATTGATGATGGCTAGTTTTAACTACCATCTTCTATGCCCAAGATTGCGGGTTCAATTCCGAACGAAGTCGTCGGATTTTTTAATAGCGTTAAAAAGTCCCTTAGTATGCGTTCCTTCGGAGGGGAAGTAAAGCCGGCAGTCTCATGTCATAGATTTATGGCATGAAAAAGAACCTTTCACTAACTATACTTGTGGAAGCTAAATTATAGGTTAAATTTGAATAACGCTCGTAGGTTCCGACGTTCGTCGCCAGGAGCCGACTGCGGTGGCATCTAGTAACCAAGTTCTGAACTAGTAGTCTTAGACAGTGGCGTTTGGCGGCAAAAGTAGGAACTACTTGCTAATGCAATGTCTGCAGTCCTTACTTGAATTAAAATCATATAACACACATTAATACAGCCAACACGATTACCACCGGTTATCAAACAGATTCTACACGCACCCAAAGTGCACGGGGTTACATGACCGCGTTGTCGCGGCCCCTAAACTAAGGAACCAACCTAGCTAACATGTAGTTTGAGAACGCTTTATCAGTTCCAACGTTACCGGGTGAGTTAGCCATGGTTGTTACGGCGTGGCTGCAGGCAGTCTATCACATCCGGGAGACGAGGAGGTTCGAATCCCCCCGCCGGCAACCTTGAAGATGGTTTTCTGCGGTTTCCAATCTTCCTCCCAGGCAAATGCCGGGGTTGGTCCCTAACTAAAGGCCACAGCCGCTACCTTCCAATTCCTTGTCCTTACATTCACACCTTCCTCCCCAGACAACACTTCACACGCGACGTACTTGTAGCTCACCCCATGAGTGTCCGCATAGAAGCAGTTACTAACTCTGGCGAGCCGAACATGTCCTTGGACACTCCCGGCACTAAAAGCCATACGCTAAAAAAGTTCCACAGCTAGGTGTCGTGGACGGTAGGATTTGGTAGCAAATGTAGGAACTACTTGAAAAAATTAATCGTTGCGCAGTCCTTCTACCTGAATTACAGATAACACACTCTAATACAGTTATCACTATTAACACTGCTCATCAGACAAATTCTACACACACCCAATGTACACGGGCTACATGATGGCATTGTCGCAACCCCTAAACTAAGGAACCAACCAACCAACTACCTACCCTATTTTGAAAGTTTGATAGATGCATAATATGTGAACGACCCACTACCTGAAGAATAATTTCAATTCTCCTTCGGTGGTCTCCGGATCCAAAGTCTTGAGTCAAACCCCGGCTCTACCAAGAAACATATTCCACGGGGGTTTAGGAAAGAATATGTCCCAGGATGGAACGAGCAGAGCGAATATCTTTTTAATGAGTATATTAAATCAGGTGACCAAGAAGTTGCTGAGGAACTTCTGCATAGCTTGGATGCTTCACGGAAGCAGAAATTGGTGGATACTGTTGAAGGGCTGAACTTCCAACACTCAAGCAGGAAAGCTTGGAATCTCCTGAGGAAACTTGGAGGGAGCTCATCTGGAGGACGAGACAAGCCTGACATTACACCTGATACAATTGCTAGTCACATTATTTCAACCTCACGAGCGACTCGAGACAAACTCCATACTGAGATGGTGAAGAAGGAACTCAGACACCTTAAAACATCATCTCCACAGACATCATCCTTTGCAGCTGCTTTCAACCGTGAAGAAATAGACGTAGCAATAAAAGACTTGAAAAGCGGAAAGGCTCCTGGCTTTGATGGCATCCATCCTGAGTTCCTAATTAACCTAGGCCACAATGCTAGGAACTGGCTCGCTAGCTTTTTCAGTGATATCTTGAAACTGGGGGCGATACCTAAAGAATTTGAGAAAAGCAAGATTATTGCCATTTTGAAACCTGGAAAACTAAAAGATCAACCCGGAAATTATAGACCAATAGCTTTACTGAGCTGCTGTTACAAACTCCTAGAACGACTGATTTACAACAGAATCTGCCCTATAATCACCCAACACATTCCTATTGAACAAGCGGGCTTCAGACCAAAACGCAGCTGCTGTGACCAAATTCTTACCCTTACCTCAGATATAGAGGCTGGTTTTCAACTGCAACTGAAAACTTCTGTTGCATTTTTAGACCTCTCAGCTGCTTACGATACAGTTTGGAAAGAAAGGTTAATATACAAACTACACCGAGTGATTTCTTGTAAAACAACTGTCAAGCTCATCACGAACATGCTCAGTGACAGGATCTTCCAAGTGATCATGGGAACACAAATAAGCAAGCAAAGGAAACTGAACAACGGTCTTCCACAAGGATCGGTACTAGCTCCACTCCTCTTTAACCTATACATATCAGATCTACCGGAAACTCAGTCAAAGAAGTTCTGCTATGCTGACGATATAGCTCTTGCCACAAGGCACAGCAGCATCAGTGAAACTGAAAAAACGCTTGGAGAGGACATGGCTATCCTTGAAAGGTATTTCATCAAGTGGAGACTTAAGCCAAGCTTAACTAAAACTGAGGTATCCTGTTTTAATCTCAACAACAAAATGGCAAACAATGTAATTCAAGTACCCTTTGGAGGAACTATCCTCAGGAATAACAAATTTCCTAAGTATTTGGGCATTACCCTGGATCGCACCCTTTCTTTCAGAAAACACCTTGAGAATACAGCAGCTAAAATAAAAAGTCGCAACAACATCCTCGACAAACTTTGTGGCACATCGTGGGGAGCCTCTGCAGAAACCCTAAGGGGTTCTGCTATAAGTCTCGTCTTCTCTGTGGCTGAATATTGTGCTCCAGTATGGATAAATAGTCCTCATGTGAAACTGATTGATACCCAGCTCAACAATACCATGCGGAAGATCAGCGGAGTCATCAGACCCACTCCCTCTTATTGGCTTCCTGTCCTCAGCCACATTATGCCACCTCACCTGCGGAGAAAAGTCGCTCTTCTCAGAGAATATGACAAGATCATGGCTAATTTGGACCTTCCCATTCACGATGACATCCCAGATCTTCAGAGAGGCAGGCTGAAGTCCAGACATCCGCCAATTGTTTTTGCACAGGAACTAACTGAGAACCAGTTTAATCCATTCAACGAATGGAAAGGAGAGAGGACTCTCAATACTGACCACCTGCTTTGGCCTCTACTTTCCAAAAACAGTCCAGTTCCAGGATTTCACCTCCCAAGGAGGGCATTGACTGCTCTAAATAGGATCCGCACAAATACCGGAATCTGCGCAGAGTCCTTGTTCAGATGGGGCAAAGTTCCGTTCCCCCAGTGTGACTGCGGTGCTCCTTCCCAGTCTATACAACACATTGCATTCGAGTGCAGACTGCGGGCCTATGAAGGTGATCCACTGGACTTTATTCAGGCCACACCTTCTGTGATACTGTGGCTGGATAGTTTGGACTTAAAAATATAGATATGTTGCTGTTTCTTGTCTAGTGTATTTATGTATATATTGTATATAGTACTTTCTGTCATCTTTCAATCTTGTTTCTGCATGCAAAAGTCATACGATAAATAAATAAATCTACCAAGAAATTAAATTCTGGTTTGATGTTCGGAGAGGGATTTGCACACACGCATCCTATTGAGGCATAACTGATAAGATGAGTTGAACTTGAGCCTCAGCTTCACTAAAAGTAGTTTTCCGTAGTTTCCAATTTCAACTCCGGATAATAGTGGAATGGTCCTTAAGGTAAGTCCACGGCCGCTACATTCCAAATAATAGCCTCAATTACAAATGAACAAGCAACCATAACTAACTATCACATTGACACAAATTACTATAGGATCCTACACACACTCAAATACACTGGGATACATAACATCGATGTCGCAATGCCTCTTAGCAAATCAACACATAATTCGTTAAAGAAATTTGAATGATATGCCGATTTTTTGTGAAACAATCATTTTTACAATTCTCTCAAATAGATAAAGGAAAATAAGTATTTATCGTCGTCAAATTAATTGTATTTTAGGTAAGTAATAATAATAATAATAATAATAATAATAATAATAACTATCAAGACAGTTCATGTCGGGAAAGACTTGAATCATTGATAGTTAAATTCGTCACCATTAAGAACAAAATATATCTCCCATTTATGTTCTACCTTCGCTGATTGTTTCTAGTAATTGCTAATTATATATTATGAATTTTGAATTTCGCATACCACCGAGGCCGCAACGAAATAAGAATAAAACGAAGTAATCTCGAGAATTTGCTCGTTCCCTTGTCTTTTCTTCAGAATTACTTCCTGGGAAAAGGAGAAACACCGATTTGTTTTATAAGGGCAGTCTTTCTATATGAAACTTCGTATGAACGTTGAAAACACAACCAAGAGATACTACACTTGTATTAACAAATCACATATAGGCTAGAGTAGAACTGAAATAAATGATAAACGGAAGTGTTAATGTATCTCAGAAATGACTGCTCGAGTTTTATCAGTTTATTAATGCAATAAAGCATTAATTAATTGTACATCAAATATCATTCCCATCTTGACCCATTAACTATCTAATTTGAAATCAATATCTTAACCGCTAATATCAGGGCTCGAGAGGAATTGTTGAATCATTTAGGGGCTAGGATATCGTGATTATTTCTGTTCCACGTTCTTTACATATAAAAAGTAGAGTTTAAAACCAATTTCTGATAACCCGTGATATTTTTGTATCTCTAGTCGTGTGTATACTGTATTTGTAATTCTGACTAGGATTATGGAGGAGGTATTTAAAAACATCTCGGCATTTGCCTGGAGTAGAAGTGGAAAACCACGGAAAACTACGTGTAGGATGGCTTAGGTGAAAATCGAACCTACATCTTTTCAGTTTCACCTCACAAGGCTGAGTGGCGTTTGAACCCTCATACCAGAATTACATTTCTTGCTAGAAGTGGGAATAGAACCTAGTACCTTTGGAACCGAAATCTTAATACGTATCTCAAAACCACAGAAGGATGTGATTCCTGAAGAATATTACTTGATTTAGTTAACATTAAACCTTGCCTTGTCATGAACATATCAGAATGATATTACTACTACAGGTAATATTCGCTGTAGATATTTTCAATTAGCATTAATGTTCTAAGCTCTCTGTGCCTCGTCGATACGTATCTGGGCACATCAAACTGTCTCGGTTATGAACACCCGTCGACAGGAATGTCTCTTTGAGTTTGTGTAGCGTCGACAATGCAGTAAGTCTATGTTATTTCCTAGTCGCCGGAATGCCTTTCACAGTGACTAAGATACACGAGTGCGATCAATAGGGTATGAATACAAGTAGCAAACACTCCAGTACGCTTAAATATCAAGCAACGAAAGGACAAAGAATGTTTACTGTTTTATTTGCTCCAGGCGATCACAATTTTCTTACGGCGTCGTATCTACTTGATTACTAAATCACATGAATGAATTACTAAATGCGAAGTGTGGTATGCGGCTACCTAAAATGAAGACCAAGATAATGGCATGCACTAGGGATGGCGATCAAGTTGCTAATGTGCTAATGGATGGAGAACACATAGCCCAAGTAAGGAATTTCAAAGATTTGTGGTTAGGTGTGAGTGTGTATATATATAGATAGAATTTGTCTGATAATACATGTCATTGTGGTGTATGTAGTAGAGTGTGTATTTGTAATGCAGGTGAGTATTGGGAAGGAGGCGGCCGTGGCTCTTATTTATGAACCATGCCGGCATTTGCCTAGGGTAGAAATGGAAAAACCACTTCCAGGATGGCTGAGAAGTGAATTGATTCAACCTCTTCTCATTTTTTCTTCCTTCACAAGTCTGAGTGGACTCCATTCCGGCCCTCAAACCAGAATTAAATTTATTGGCTGTTTGCTGTTTGAGTCTTCAGTCTTTTGACTGGTTTGGTGCAGCTCTCCATGCCCTCCTGTCCTGAGCTAATCGTTTCATCTCTACATAGCTACCACACCCTACATCTGAGGCAATCTGTTAAATATATTCCAAACTTGGTCTACCCCTTCAGTTCTTGTCCTCGACCCTTCCTTCCATAACTAAGCTTGCTATTCCTGGGTGTCTTAGTATGTGTCCTACCAACCTATCTCTTCTCTTCATTAGCAGTCGCCAGAAAAAACTCTCCTCTTCCACTCGTCTTAATACCTCTTCGTTTGTAGCCCTATCTACCCATCTGATCTTCATCATTCTCCTGTAACACCACATTTCAAACGCTTCAATTCTCCTCTTTTTTGCTTCACCAATAGTCCAAGTTTCACTTCCATAAAGTGCCACGCTCCAGACAAAGGCTTTCAGAAATGATTTCCTAATACCTAAATCTATATTCGATGTCAATAGATTCCTTTTCTCTGGAAATGCTTTCCTTGCCTGAGCCAACCTAATTTTTATATCCTCTTTGTTTCGTCCATCACAGGTTATTTTGCTTCCTAAGTAACAGAAGTCTCCTACTTCCTTTAGTTCTTCACCTGCCAATATGATGTCCATAGAGGTTTCTGATTTATTGCGGCTGCATCCAATATTTTTGTTTTACATTTATTAATTTTCATCATGAATTCTTTCCTCAAGACGGACTCCATACCATTCAAAAGCTCATTCTAATCCTCAGGCGTGTCGGCAAAGATGACGATGTCGTCAGCAAATCTCAGAGTTTAAATCATTTCTCCTTGAATCTTCACTCCCATTTTAAATTTCTCTCTAATTTCCTTCATTGCTTGTTCAATGTAAAGATTGAAAAGTATGGATGATAAGTTGCTGCATTGCCTCACACCTTTCTGAATACCAGCTTCTCTCTCATGTCCTTCAGCTCGAATGACTGATGTCCGGTGTCTGTATAGATTGTTAATCACCCTCCTATCCCTGTACTTTATTCCAATTATTTTCAAAATGTCAAACAATTTAGTCCAATCAACATTATCAAAAGCCTTTTCTAAGTCTACAAATGCCATGAACGTTCTCTTATCTCTTCTTATTCTACCTTCCAAAATCAGCCTAAGACTTAGTACAACTTCCCTTCTTCCTACATTTCTCCTGAAACCAAACTGGTCTTCACCCAACTCCGCTCCTATCTGGTTTTCCATCCTCTTGTAAATTATTCTAGACAGGATCTTTGGAGCATGAGTAATCAAGCTGATTGTGCGGTAATCCTCACATCAATCAGCTCCCACTTTTTTCGGTATAGGGACAATAACATTCTTCTTGAAATCAGAGGGTACCTCACCTGTCTCATCAATCCTACACACCAAGTGAAATAACCTGATCGGACCTTCATCTCCTATGCAGCGTAGCAACTCAATCGGTATATCATCTATGCCTGGTGCTTTGTTCCTGTTTAAGTCTTCCAATGCTCTGTCAAATTCAGATCTCAATATTAAATCTCCTTTTGCATCCTCATCAATTTCCTCCACCCTTTCCATTACATGATTCTCAAATTCCTTTCCCTTATACAAACACTCTATTTGAGCTTTCCATCTCTCAACCTTTTCTTCCCTATCTGTTAGAGGCTTTCCATTTGCGTCCTTAATATTACAGCACTTAGTCTTCTTTTCCCCAAAAGTATTCTTAATCCTTCGATAAGCTGTGTCTACTTTTCCTAATTTCAGTCAATTTTTTATACCTGCACATTTCTCTTTCAACCATTCTTCTTTCGCTTCCTTACACTTCTTTTTAACCTCATTTCTCAGACGTCTGTACAGTATAGTGCTTTCCCCTTTTCATCTCTCATTCTTCTGTTTCCGCCTTTCATCCATCAATTCTAGTATATCCTGAGTGATCCACGGTTTTCTACCTACTGTATTCTTTCTATCCTACCAATGTTTTCTTGGCAGAGGTGGAAATCGAACTCGGGTATACGCGGTGACAGCCATAAATGCTAGCTAATACGCAGCGAGGCGGACAGGTGATAATGAGTACATATAAAAACAAAATTTTGGTGCTTTTCAGTCGGTCAACACGAATGTACCCAAATATTGCTGGGTTATGCCCTAATCCTGAAATAAATTACATGCGATTAATAAATACACTAGGATGTCCAGTTTCGATCGTCAAGCGATCATCATCAGATCCATTACACTTAGGCTATAGCAACTATGTTTGAGAATACAGGTGAAAAATACATACAATATGTACAATTATTTAGTTGCAGTGTTGGTAATGCAATTGTCAGTGTATGCTAAATGTGGTATATCTAATGTTAGGTGAAATTCTAAAATGGTGATAAAAATACGGACTTTTGTCTGTTCGGGGTGATTAAATGTTTATACAAAATCAACTATGGTTATACTGTAATAATACAGGCTGATACTTATCCGGTTGTTTTCCTAACTGGGACTTCAAGCAGTATCGTGTTCACTCTTCTACCAGTTATAGTCGACTAACACGGGTTTTAACTGGACGAGACAGGTTTTTCCCTTTCTCCCCCTTTTGTTACTATGTTCGTTCTGAGGTCAGTGCCATGTTTATTTGTGTGACGTTGCCAAGTCTAGATATGAATGTATGTTATTCAATACAGGAAGATCTACAACTATTAAAGACCGTGAAACTATCTTCACCACGCGTGGACTCAAAAAGCCATTTAAACTAAGCGGTACACGGTCTATTGAAGACGTCCCAGCACCTTTAATACTGCCACGCATAACGGCCTAGGTTTATTGCAGAAAAAATACTTAGTACACCTGATCCAAATAACATTTCCTATAGGTTATAGGTAAATGTTATTTGGATCAGGTGTACTGTGTACTTTTTTCTGCAATAAACCTAGGCCGTTATGCGCGGATGTATTAAAGGTGCCGGGACGTCTTCAATAGTCCGTTTACCGCTTAGTTTAAATGGCTTTTTGAGTCCACGCGTGGTGAAGATAGTTTCACAGTCTTTAATAGTTGTAGATCTTCCTGTATTGAATAACATACATTCATATCTAGACTTGGCAACGTCACACAAATAAACATGGCACTGACCTCAGAACGAACTTAGTAACAAAAAGGGGAGAAAGGGAAAACCAGTCTCGTCCAGTTAACACCCGGGTTAGTCGACTATAACTGGTACCAGAGTGAACACAAAACTGCTTGAAGTCCCAGTTAGGAAGACAACCGGATAAGTATGAGCCTGTATTATTACATTATAACCATAGTTGATTTTGTATAACCATATAATCACCCAGAACAGACAAATTCCGAATTTTTATCACCATTTTAGAATTTTACCTAACATTAGATATACCTCATTTAGCATACACTGACAGTTACATTACCAACACTGCATCTAAATAATTGTACATATTGTATATATTTTTCACCTGTATTCTCAAACATAGATGTTATAGCCTAAGTGTAATGGATCTGATGATGATCGCTTGACGATCGAAACTGGTCATCCTAGTGTAGTTATTAATCTCATGTAATTTATTTCAGGATTAGGGCATAACCCAGCTCTTTTTGGGTACATTCGTGTTGACCGACTGAAAAGCACCAATATTTTGTTTACTTAGGCAACACTAAAAAATGGCTTCAAACCTCACAATGAGTGCATACATAAGATTGTTGTTTCAAGGAACAGAACAGCGAGCTCATTTGCCACTAAAAAGAGCAATTCTGTTCATTAAATGTTCCACAATATCAGTTTAAATTAAATCATATTAATTTTCTTGAAGAGTAAAAGCTGTAAAATCCAGCAAACTCTCTCTTTCATAGTAAAACGTGATGTTATTTTCTAGCGTATGAACACCTATTATAGAATATTTCTTTCACATCACACTTGGCACCAACAAGTAGCCTGTGTTCCACATATCACCTGTGTGTTATGTGCTGAGTACAGGCGCATAGGAGGTCATACTTAGGTCAGTGCCCCAGGTTACCTCAGCTGTGACGGATTGTTAGTGCAAATGAGGTCACTCATACCTCAAGTAAACTGGCATTCAGGATGCATTACACGAAATGGGTGCGGCAAATCACTGTCAACTCTCTCATTGACCAGATTTCTGAAGCACTTAATTCACAGGCTAATAGTCAGGCTCATCATCGGTGAGTTCATTTACGTTCATTGAAAACTATGGGCACGAGCTTTCCAAAGCTTTGTTGACGAGAACAATCAAGTTATATTTAAAACAAGTAGTTCCTAGAAGAACTAAATGGCCTATTTTCATATATCCTACTGGTCTTTTCCATTAAAAATCTGGTAGCTTCGGTGGCGTAGTTGGTAGCATACTGAGCTTCTATGCCCAAGATCGTGGCTTCAAACCCAGCCGAGGTCGTCAGATATTTTAAGAGCGTTAAAATCCCTCAGTATGCCTTGCTACGGAGGGAAAATTAAATCCAGCGGTCCCATGTCATAGATTTTCATGTAAAAGAACCTTTCACTAATTACAATTGTGTGAAGGTAAATTTGTAGGTTAGATTTCATTAGTGCTCTATTAAGTTCCAACGTTCGCCGCCAGGTACCGGTTGCGGTGGCGTCTAATAGCCAAGTTTACAGCTAGGCGTCGTTAGCATTTTGTAGCAATAGTAAGAACTATTTAAAATTGATCGTCTGCAGTCCTTACTTCAATTGCAGATAACACACACTAAAACACCCATCACAATTAACACCGGTTATCAGACAAATTCTATACACACCCAAAGCACACGTGTCTACATGACCACCTTGTCGCAGCCCCTAAACTAAGGAACCAACCAACCGAGAAAAAAAGGAAAGAAAAAAAGGTTAAAAAATTTGAATTGATGCCATCTTGAATTTTTGAAAAAATTGAACTTGATATATTTCTATAGTGCAGTAAGTATTGAATAAAACATCGCTTAGTTAGGAACCATCCCGACATTTGGCTGTAATAGAAGTGGGAAACCACGGAAAACCACTTCAATGATGGCCGAGGAAGAATCGAACCCTCCTCTTCTCAGATTTGCCTCACGATGCTGAGTGTACCCCGTTCCAGCCCTCAGACCAGAATTAAATTTCTTGGCAGAGTCGGGAATTGAACCCGGACCTCTGCAGCGACAGATAGCCGCTACACCACGAGGTGGTCAGAAACAGTTGTATGTGGCCTTATGATAGAAATCCGTGGGAAAATCCTAAATCACTTGTACAGTTCTTGAAATTCGTAGGATCCAGCCGCAGATTTTCAGGGATGCCACTCTCTACGCTCTAAAAGTGCTGATACTGATGTTGAGAAACCACCAATTAACTGATATTAAAAAAAACTTCCACCTGATATTTTTAATTATCAGCGATTTTTTGCTTTGTATGAGATATTTATAATCAATGTGTCTCTTCATTATACGTTCTTTGTTCGATATTCCTTGTTTTCGATGGCAACCCGTATTTGCTAAGGGAATTGTTAAATAACTAATACAATTGAACGATATATTGATAATTCCTAGAATTACATATTTCTAACATGCTAAATTCTTTGGTCCTTGTGCTTTATTTTCGAGGAAGAATAAATAAATTGAATATTAACATCAGCATTTTTTCAAGTATGAGCCTGCTAAGTAGAGCCGGTAACAAACGATATTAGGTTAATCGATTACTAATCCGTTAATCGAATAATTTGAAATTAATCTAAAACAATTAAGCGATTAATCGACTGACTGTTCAATCGATTAATCGGCTAACCGAAGAATCGATTAATTGATTAGTAGACACGAGGTAGGAAGAGAAGTTTAAATGAGAGGTCATTGCTTAAGTTGAGTTACGCTATTTTCGGTTTGATGTATAGAACTCTATAAAAGTTTATTTTTGCCTAAATCTACAAAGGGTCCTTCCTTGTTTATGTTAACAATAACCAAATAAGAGTCATTGGCAGTGGAAAGACAAACTTCTACCAAATTCGCAAGGGTTTCGAAAAAAAAAGAACAGTTTACAGCAAAGATTTTCAATTCTTGTTGAATTTTCACAATCGAGGACAGGAACAGTTTTGTTTTGCTTTGTTTTAGTCTAGTTTTACAAAGAAGGCACATTATTTAAAAATATATGATGCAATATTTTTATTTTCTTTAATTAAATTCATGCTTTGCTTCTATATGAACGTAGTGAAAGGAACGGAATTCATCGATTAATCGGCAGAACAATTAATCGATTAAACAGGCAAATAGATTAAACGGTCAATCGATTAGTCGCACAATCGATTAACCATTATTTGTAGAAATTAATCGATTTTTCTGCTACGATTAATCGATGATTCAATAACTGAAATGAATCAATTATTAGTACATTATGCAAGGAGCCTATAATGGCAGTAATTAAGACACGAGTATGTTTATAAAACGAGCGTAGGCTATGCGAGTTTTATAATTTCCATACGAGTGTCTTAATTACCATTATAGGCGAGTTGCATACAACTGTTTATGTTCGCGGTAAATTATTATAACTATTTTATTTTCGAACATAGATATTCATAAATATGTGTCGAGATTTCGCCAGTTTTAGGTACTGAACAGAGCGCATGGGACGCAGAGAATGCCTTGTATTTGACCATGGCCTGCTCGATTACCCCACTATGACACTAAGCAACGCAGTGAAATTTCAATTAGTAGGCCTTGGAACTCAGCGCAGGTGCGATGCTATCCTTATCTAATTGGTCAAACAACTGTTTCTTGAGCTCTGATTGGTGGGAGAAACTGTTTCATACCGTAATGAAAAATAGTGTTATAATGACCATCATTATGATACAGTTTTCTGACATATAATAGTCAGGGTCGAACATAAATGTGCTAGCCTTAAGGTTAAGGAATTCAGTACAGTTGCTTGAAGGCAGATTTTAGTTTATGAGGGGGAAGAAAATAAAGGAAAGTCTGGCAGCATTTTTAAGTGCCAGAGCACGTCTGCAGCAGATGACACAGTAATTGTCTGCGAGCTCCGAGATCAATAACGGCATCCAACCTCAAACTCATTATTATTAATCTAAAAGAGTAAAAACAAAATAAAAAAAACGAAAATGAATTTATACGCATGAGGCTTGGTTATTAGGAAATTATTCTCTCGCGAAAACTAAAGTTTTTAAAGATCGTTTATTTTTCACGATATTAATACAGGAGCAGAAAAGAGACGAAAAGAGCACAAGAAGAAAAAATGAAAGGAGAAGAAATAAAATTAATGAGGGTGAGAGGAACGCCAAATTTCACAGGTTTTTATGGCTTCTTGTTAAGTAACCTGGTCTAATCTGTTTTGGCACAATTCCTTGAGGGGAAATAACAAACGGTGGCTGCTTATTCATTTAAACACAAAGCCACCGGCAAATTCCCCAGTGGTGTAAATAAAGGAAGATAACTGAGACACGTTCACAGAGAGCAGCAGCGTGCAAGGCTAATTATTCTCTCCGCTAATTACATCCACAATTTTAATACAAGTGCCATTGAAATTAAAATACTGCGACAAAGATGAGTTTAAAAAGACTATGATTAAGTGTTGGAATCAAATGCTTGTCTGGTTTTGAAATCCATAAATATTTAGGACATCCAATAAAATCCCCAGTCTATATACACTAATAGTATCGTGAATTCTAACCTCGCTGCGTACATTCTTGGCTGTCACCAAAGAGATCTGTGTTCAATTCGCGGTTCTGTCAAAAAATTTAATTCTGTTCTGAGTACTGGAACGGTATATACCCAGCCTCGTGAGGAAAAACTGAGGAGAAGCCGTTTCAATTCCTACCTCAGCCATCCTGGAAGTGGATTTCCATGTTTTGCCACTTCTACTTGGAGATGGGACTATCGACTACTTTTAACCATCGTCTAGCTAGTCATTCGTTGGAAGAAACTATCGACTATTTTTAGTCGAAAGGTTACCTGAATTCGCATAGGTCCTAAGCGTGTCGTTTCATGTATTCGACTGAAAGTAGTCGCTTCTAGGTGGCGTACAAAGCAGTGTAAGCCATTACCCGCGGAGTTCAGTCATTCCAACGGATGAAAAACGAACTTCTCCTCAACCGACGTATTTTTGCAGACGTCTGTTTGGACTACGCGACACTCGGCAAAATGCAATTGGTCAAAGTTATTTATTTTTACTGTGTTTAGAAATGGTGGTTGCGGCGTCGTGTAGAGTGCAGCCATTATTTCCAATGTTGCACATTTCATTTAATGCAAAATGTGTCTGAGTAAATGTTCCCCGATATTGGCATAGGGCCAACGGCCTAGCCATGTTGAAACACCGGATCCCATGAAAACTCCGCAGTTAAGCAACATTGGGCGCAGTCGGAACTTGGATGGTATGCCGGTTCTAGGTACCGCGTACTGTTGGCCAACATAAGGAGGAGCGTAAAGGCCCTGGCCACCCTACCGCACGTAAACTCCGGCTGGAGGTAGCCTCTTCGAAGGCTCGGGCCTGCCTTCGGGCAGAATACCATTTTTTTTAAATTGGTATAGGGCACATTACCTGTATGTACTGTGGATAAGGCTTCGATCACATTGGAAGCACGCTTGTGCAAGTAATTTGGTGGCGCAAGCGTGCGCAAGCGAGCACATATAAACAGAATCTGTAGGAGAGCAACAGAAACAAGTGGCGGCGTGTCCATCGCCGCTCACACTGCCCGCCAGAAGCAAGTGCACGCTTGCGCAAGCTTGCGCAAGCTTGCGCAAGCACGAGCACATATAAACAGAATCTGTAGGAGAGCAACAGAAACAAGTGGCGGCGTGTCTATCGCCGCTCACACTGCCCGCCAGAAGCAAGTGCACGCTTGCGCAAGCTTGCGCAAGCTTGCGCAAGCACGAGCACATATAAACAGAATCTGTAGGAGAGCAACAGAAACAAGTGGCGGCGTGTCCATCGCCGCTCACACTGCCCGCCAGAAGCAAGTGCACGCTTGCGCAAGCTTGCGCAAGCACGAGCACATATAAACAGAATCTGTAGGAGAGCAACAGAAACAAGTGGCGGCGTGTCCATCGCCGCTCACACTGCCCGCCAGAAGCAAGTGCACGCTTGCGCAAGCTTGCGCAAGCACGAGCACATATAAACAGAATCTGTAGGAGAGCAACAGAAACAAGTGGCGGCGTGTCTCTCGCCGCTCACACTGTCCGCCAGAAGCAAGTGCACGCTTGAGCAAGCTTGCGCAAGCGAGCACATATACACAGAATCTGTAGGAGAGCGACAGAAACAAGTGGCGGCGTGTCTATCGCCGCTCAAACTGCCCGCCAGAAGCAAGTGCACGCTTGCGCAAGCTTGCGCAAGCACGAGCACATATAAACAGAATCTGTAGGAGAGCAACAGAAACAAGTGGCGGCGTGTCTATCGCCGCTCACACTGCCCGCCAGAAGCAAGTGCACGCTTGCGCAAGCTTGCGCAAGCTTGCGCAAGCACGAGCACATATAAACAGAATCTGTAGGAGAGCAACAGAAACAAGTGGCGGCGTGTCCATCGCCGCTCACACTGCCCGCCAGAAGCAAGTGCACGCTTGCGCAAGCTTGCGCAAGCACGAGCACATATAAACAGAATCTGTAGGAGAGCAACAGAAACAAGTGGCGGCGTGTCCATCGCCGCTCACACTGCCCGCCAGAAGCAAGTGCACGCTTGCGCAAGCTTGCGCAAGCACGAGCACATATAAACAGAATCTGTAGGAGAGCAACAGAAACAAGTGGCGGCGTGTCTCTCGCCGCTCACACTGTCCGCCAGAAGCAAGTGCACGCTTGAGCAAGCTTGCGCAAGCGAGCACATATACACAGAATCTGTAGGAGAGCGACAGAAACAAGTGGCGGCGTGTCTATCGCCGCTCAAACTGCCCGCCAGAAGCAAGTGCACGCTTGCGCAAGCTTGATCCGACTCCACTTCGAAACAAAAATATTTGTTTTATAGTTGCACGCGTGATTGATCTCAGTTGATTTCTGACCATCGAGGCAGTGACAGTCTAGTGTTGATTTCATGTAATAAAGTTTTTGACCAAGCATATTAAAAACGAGTGTTTTATATTTCAAACCTGACATCCAGGTTATTTTCATAAATTATTCACTGAAAATATATTCAATCGGCACTTCAATCGGTTATAATTAATACGTTACATTAACATTTTGGGGAGAGAAAGGCCTACAACATTTTTAATATTGGCAGATTGAATATAATTTATAAATTCAACAAAAGAATATTTTAAAGTTAATAAATCTTCAAGTCTTACCTCAAAGTCACCTTCAGATTCTCTTCAGGTGATAAACACTTTCGGAAATTAGATTGCCTCCTTAATCTAGGTATGTTTTGTCCAGTATATAGTAGAAAGTGTCTGCTATCATTCTGAAGTATTCAAAAAACTTATCAGGCTGTCCAAGCAAATCGTTGAATATTCGTACAATCTCTCCATCTTTCTCTCTATCCAAAAAAATACTCGTTATCCCACTCTTCCCTAATTTTCTGCTCATCCAAAAAAATAAAAACTTTAAAACACCATTTTCCAAAAAATGTCCTCATCGTATGACATCTCCATTTCGACTGACCTGTTTATAATAATTAACTTGCACCTGCTTGCATTTTGTGTGAGCACATTGCTGTTCACGCCAGCTCGCGCACGCGCGCTCCACCAAATTCCTTGCACAAGCGTGCCTCCAATGTGATTGAAGCCTAAGTGAAGCAATAGAGCAATACTTAATTAAATTACCAGAACTGAACGTACCGGTAACAATTCCATAGCCAACATAGAAATAATCACACATAATTTTTTATGTTCGACCCTCACTATTATGTGTCAGAAAACTGTATCATAATGATGGTCATTATAACACTCTTTTACATTACGATACAGTTTCTCCAGCCAATCAGAGCTCGTTCATTGACCAATTAGGTAACGATACCTTCACGCGTGCGCTCAAAATCCAACATGTCGGACATAAACACAACATCGAACTATAATAAATTACCGACATGGAATACGCACCGTCCATATGTTCGCGTAAATAAACTGGCGAATATGAGACAACAAATAGCACTGTACCTTAATATAATTTCTACACAGCGCATTCATTGTCTTCAAACAACTCCAGTGACAATATTACTGAGGGGCGGCAGATGTAAACATATGGCCTGCATATGGCATTGCAAGCACACAGAGCGCATGCGTCGGTCGTCCAGTGATCTTGAAAGACAGAGATATAACACCCAACGCTCGCTCTGCGATCACAACATTCAAGTAGCTGACTCTCAACAGATATTTATGAATATTTATGTTAAAACATATAATAAAGTTATAATTATCGTCGAACATAAACAGTCGTATGCAACTCGCCTATAATGGTAATTAAGACACTGGTATGGAAATTATAAAACTCGCATACGCTCGTTTTATAAAAAATACTCGTGTCTTAATTATAGCCATTATAGGCTCGTTGCATTATGTACTATTAATGCCACAAAATGAATGCAAAATATTTCCATAGAGCCACAAACAAGTAATTTAATCATCTCTTAAGTAACGCCGTTAACTTACGCGTAATACCGCTTATTTACTTACGTATTGTATTGTAGGTATTGTAGAAAAGATAGCATCCACGCTACACATATTGGCGGCTTCGGTGGCGTAGTTGGTAGCATGCTGAGCTTCAATGCCCAAGATCGCGGGTTCAAATCCGGCCGAAGTCGTCGGAATTTTGAAGAGCGTTAAAAATCCCTCAGTATGCCTTCCTTCGGAGGGGAAGTAAAACCGGCGGTCCCATGTCATAGATTTATGGCATGTTAAAGAGCCTTCTACTAATTACATCTGTGTGAAGCTAAATTGTATAGGTTAAGAATGTAAACAACGCTCTTAGGTTCCTACGTTCGTTGCCAAAAGCCGACTGCGGGGGCGTCTGGTAGCTAAGTTCTGAACTAGTAGTCGTTGACGGTGGCGTTTGACAGCAAAAGTAGGAACTATTTGAAAAATTCAAAAGTCTGCAGGCTTTATTTGAATTTAAAAAGTCCTCTCGACACGCCGGAAGGCGGAGGTAGATTTCAGCGGACAAACTTGGGGATAAGGGGCGTGGTGGCTCAGCGGTCTAGCTGTATGCCTCTCACCAAGGCGGTCCGGGTTCGATTCCCGGTCAATGCATGTGAGATTTTCGAAGTGAAATGCCATGTCCTGTGGTTCGGATTCCACGTAAAACGGAGGTCCCGTGGCTCATGATCTACAGATTAACGGTCACGTTAAACTACAAGCTTCCTTCCTTCAAACTTGGGGATAGGCGAAAATAGGCAGAATATGCAGGTTTTCGTAGAAGGATCAGACCTCATTTATTGCGAGAAAGTATTTTATAATTGGAGCTTAATTAACTTTGTTTTTCGTCATTTTATGCATATTTTAAACATTTTATTGTCTTATGATGACGGTAACCTTCTTGTCATTTGGAGTCCATTTTTATACTTGTGGTCACACTGTCCTTATGCAAGGTTTCGACACTGATGTGTAACTAAGTAACGGTCTGTTACTTCTAAACCCAAAATTATATCTCCCGCAGAGATTTTGGTTGGTTCCTCAGTTTAGGGGCTGCCACAAAGCGGTCATGTAACCCCGTGTACTTTGGGTGAGTGTAGAATCTGTCTGATAAACGGTGTGAATTGTGATGGCTGCAATAGTCTGTAATTCAGGTAAGGACTGCAGACGGTCAATTTCAAGCAGTAGTTCCTAATGTTGCTACCAGATACTACCGTCAACGACACCTAGCTGTGAACTTGGCTACTAGATGCCACCGCAACCAGCAACTCGCAACGAACGTTGGAACTTCCCCTCCAAAGGAAAGCATAGTGAGGGATTTTTAAGCGCTCTTAGAAAATCCAACGACTTTGGCCGGCTTTGAACCCGCGACCTTGGGCGTAGAAGTTCAGCATGCTACCAGTTACGTCACCGAAGCCGCTTCACACTTAGTCAGATGGAAATTTGACTCTGATCTCGTGCAAGTGTGTTGTCATGGCAACGTCTGATGGCTCATCCCTCATCAATTTAGTAGTGTTGCCATGGCAACCACTGATAGCTCTTGGCATTTTCTTATAATTCCGAAATCATTTTTCTCATCCCTTGGCGTAATGGTGGGTCATATCAAAAATTCTTTCAGTCAAAAGTTTTAGGTAATTATTAGGGGAATATTGTCCATTTTGTACGGTTTTGATATTGTGTCTATTAAGAGAGATATGATTAATGTTTCCCGAAAAACCCAATTTTTCCCTCCCCTTTGGTCAGTGGTTGGTGCTATAAAAAACTCTTCAAACATAAATGATTGGGCTTTATCCGACACATAGTATGAACTTGGAACGGATTCGATATTTCACATATTAAGAGAGTTATAGCAATATTTCACTTTTTCGAAAAAAGCCCCCCATTTTCACCCCCCTTCGACCGCTTTAGCTCAGTAACTAACTCGACCGAGATTTTATAGGTATACTGAACCCGAGGGGGTTATGCTGACTGATATCGAACGTGGATCTCAGAGATTGTGATCTCAGTATAAAGATTCCACCAGGGAACGAACCCGAGGTCTGCTGAGGGAGTTTTAGTGTAAAAACCCCTAGAGAAAAGTGTATATTTAATCACTGGTATGATTCCAGTTGATAATGACATTATTTATTTTAATAATGCAGGAAATTGACCGAAATACAGCATTATTAGACTACTTGAAGTAGGCTATACTGGACTTGGAGCACGAAAAGTGCAGAGTTTGACGTTTAACTAATTGGCCCAGAATTGTGGGAGGTGCAGCATGGAGCCACGTCCATCTTGCTGACCTCGTTATGTCGTCTGGAGGAGGTTGGGGGCTTGAAAAATGACCCAGTTTTTCCCCGACTGAGAATGGATGTAAGAATGGGATGGGAAGATCCCAAGAAAAATCATTGATTACTCATGATTGGAGTAACGCAATGATATGAGAGTGGCACACAGATGAATCTTTAGCCAGGAGGCTAATTTTAGAGCCTTTAATCTGCGAAATTGACGCATATTTAATGAAGTGCGGAAGAACAGAGACTATGGTTGTTCGCGGCTTGGTTTTAACGAGGTTGCCAGGGATTCCCAGTGAGATAGCGTCCCCACGCTATGGAGAAAGGAATTAACAGTAATTAATTGGCCAAGCGATTCTTCAGCACGCAGACAGTTCTGGGATCAGTGAAGGAAAAGGAACCCGATGAGCATGGTTTCGAGACCAGAATCGTGCTGAGAGAGGAGTCGAGATAGCGCGGGAAAATTTAGCTCTACTTTTCGTGGGAATCCAATATAAGGGAGTCGACCCTTGGCAGAGCCCAGTCATCAGCCAGTCATCACCCAGTCGTACGCCAGTTTGAACGCAGCCTTGCGGCAGTCGCACGCCAGTGTTGCAGCCAGTATTAACGCAGTTTACACAGTTGGACACAGTTTGTCACCGAGAGTCGCAAACAGTCGTCGCTACACAGTTTTAGTCAGTAGTACGAACAATGGTGTGTTCACTTAGGAAGCAACGTGTGAGAGAAGTTGCAGAACTATTGTAAATAATAATCTATGTAAAGTTATGCACAGTGTTAAGCGCAATGTATAAAATATCGACTGATCATACGTCTAATTACGATGGAATGCGCTAAAAGAAACCTTACGAAGCATTTGGTAATGTCTTTGAATACCAAGTAATAACGCTCAGGACGGAAGTTAGCATATTTATGCAAATCAGGAAGCTTACCGTAGGAGTATGGATAAACTGTTGGTGAATTCCGAGGGCAAGCGAACCAGACTTTCAATCAGGAGTTGGTAGGAGTACGGGATATGCCGTCGACACCTGCAATTTTTGATATCTTTGCTAGGGAATTTCAACCAAGGAAAAGTGTACAGAGTGACGTATGTTATGATAAATTATAGTAAGAGGAGTCAAGGTGAGGTGGTCCACGTTAAGACATCGCAGCAACCCTCCAAGGTCTCGGTTGTACTGTCGAATGCCCCACTTGGGTTTCGCCATGATAAATTATATAAGGATGATGATGCTCCTGCTTTGCCCCACACACGGGCGACATGATAAATTATAATAATGATGGCCGGTTCGTGCAATGCCAAGATCGCTCATATTGCACTAACGCAGGCGGTTCCATAGTGAGTTAATACCGCTCCACGTTGCTTGGGCCATGATAAATTATAGAGGAATCTATCAAAATTTATATTGTTCGTATCGGAGCTTAGCTTGAGATTAGGTGCGGTCATTCCCTACTTCATGTTAATTGTTACTTTAATAGAGTTGTGTGCATTAGATCTAGACCGACTTCAGTTGTACCTATAGCTCAAATCACTGTACAAGACATCAATTTCCATGTACCCATGTGAGTAATCTCGATGGAAAATATGCTTCTGCCTCCAGCTAGCATCAGGGCTCGGGCATGTACCGTTCTCTCATGTAGCAGTTGCATATTTTGGATTTGAGGCTAAAAGATATCAACTCTACAATGATAAGGCACAACTCTATTCTAAAACTTTAATTCAGTAAAAACTTCATGGCTTCAAACAAACAAAACAAATCCCACAACCACAAAAACAAAACAAACAAAAATTATTTCCACAATCCACAAATATGATCATAATATTATCATAATAAAATCATATCATAACACAAACCTTTACCCTTATGTGAACTTTACAAAGTACTCTAGTGCGCTGATGCACATACAACTTCAGAAACAAACTGTACTTTAATTGTTCTGTCATCCAATGTGACTTCATTAATTCTACAAGATTAATTATTCCTTGAACCTTGTCTTAATTTGACAATAATGTGTATCGTGTGTGTGTTTTGATCTTTCTCTTCCCACCAAATGCTTTACATGCATTAGCCTATTCTGGTGTTGCACAGCAGTCTACGTACAACTCCATAATTATGTAAGCTACCCCTACACTTCCTCTATTTATATAGTTCCACTGCATGCTGTGTGTGATTTCCTTTTAAAAAACATTAGTTAACGCTGTGTCGGACGGTACTATTAAACTACCTTTGCGCGCGTAGCCTGTGGCATCTGGTAACCCACTTCAGAAACAGATGTCAGTGACAGTACAATTGCAACGTTTAACCATTCGTTAGATAGCTAAACTTATGAACCATCAGGGTGATCTATAATTATCAATGTGTTCTTAAACCACATGACTTCATTACTCAATATAACAATATTTCATATTATGTCATTAACAGGGTCTAAAACCTGTTCCTTTCACACTAGCTTTCACGGTTCGCTTGACCGTCCGGACCCTCTTCCCGAGCGGCCGGTACACAATAGATGTGGAGTGGGGTTCCTACATTACCTCCACCCTCGTTTCCTGTCTGAAGGCTTTCTCCCCAAGCAGTAAAAGATTTTACAAGACAAACACTGTGGTCCCAGTGACACACATATCTCAATGGATTTAAACTGAATATTATGCAAATAGGTGCTGGATGAGCTTTCACATTTATTCCTACCCCGAGGATAATAATAATTGGCTCCAAAATAGGCCCAATTCAACATGAAGGCACGAGATTCATAACACATTAGTCCATTAGGTAACCGGTATCTTTAATAAATATTGCGGCCAGCCCATGCTGCCGTCTGGGATTCGCTTCAACGAGCCGAATCACTCAACAAATAGTTCTCGGGGAATCAGATAGTGTGCAGAGGTGTCCATTGTTTTCCTCCCACCTATCACGGGATTCGAACCCGGAACATTCCATATCCAACATCAGAGCTAGGGTCAATTTTCACTATATACGCTCTGGCATAAAGTACATCTCTCATTACGCCCACGGCATACGAGATTTCATACGAAGAATAGATAACCTGGTCCCTTTACCTAATGCTATGATCTGCGTCCTATTATTACCAAGAGAAATCTATCAATTACTCTATAAGCTTTTCACATAAGCTGCAAATTCAATTCACTAAAAGTTCTTCCATTTCCTGGCATAATTATATTCCCATTAATACAATATATTCTGATATAAAACTCTTTTCTTAATCCCGTAACGTAATCTTACTGTATAATCTTACTGCTTAGATCGATAAGTCTTGCCCTTTAGCGTAAATATTTCTTGTTTACAACATTTTGCCTGATGCGTTCATTCATACCTTTTATATTCATTATTATTATTATTATTACTCTCACTGACATGAATTTACCTAAATCCGACACAACTCATCTTACAAATCGAACAACCATGTTCGTGACATTTACATAACTGACTTGCCATTTTAATTGATAGTGGCAACGATTAATCCACTCACTGATGCAAAATAACATCTCAAATCTATTAAAATCAACACAATAATGAGTAAACCTGGAGAGTCTATCTCCTACTCCGATTCTTACTGGCATCTTAATAGCTCTGAAATCACACTACATGCAGTGGCCTATATCTCTACTTAAACATAATTTGTGGGGTACTTACATATCGGCTCATCAGGGTGGTTCCAACCACTCATATCCTTCCTGGTCGCCTGCCATATGCAAATTTAGTGCGACATTTTCATCTTGAATACGCACATTTTCTGACACATGTTTTTCGTTAACCACACGACACTTTGCATTTCTATAAAGAAGCTATTGCTTCCAAAACACATGACACTTTAGAACATTTATTAAACCATTAATTTAAAAGACATTTCACATATAATTTACATAACACACTTCACTCTGTACACTTTTCCTTGGTTGAAATTCCCTAGCAAAGATATCAAAAATTGCAGGTGTCGACGGCATATCCCTTACTCCTCGCAACTCCTGATTGAAAGTCTGGTTCGCTTGCCCTCGGAATTCACCAACAGTTTATCCATACTCCTACGGTAAGCTTCCTGATTTGCATAAATATGCTAACTTCCGTCCTGAGCGTTATTACTTGGTATTCAAAGACATTACCAAATACTTCGTAAGGTTTCTTTTAGCGCATTCCATCGTAATTAGACGTATGATCAGTCGATATTTTATACATTGCGCTTAACACTGTGCATAACTTTACATAGATTATTATTTACAATAGTTCTGCAACTTCTCTCACACGTTGCTTCCTAAGTGAACACACCATTGTTCGTACTACTGACTAAAACTGTGTAGCGACGACTGTTTGCGACTCTCGGTGACAAACTGTGTCCAACTGTGTAAACTGCGTTTATACTGGCTGCAACACTGGCGTGCGACTGCCGCAAGGCTGCGTTCAAACTGGCGTACGACTGGGTGATGACTGGCTGATGACTGGGCTCTGCCAAGGGTCGACTCCCTTATATTGGATTCCCACGAAAAGTAGAGCTAAATTTTCCCGCACTATCTCGACTCCTCTCTCAGCACGATTCTGGTCTCGAAACCATGCTCATCGGGTTCCTTTTCCTTCACTGATCCCAGAACTGTCTGCGTGCTGAAGAATCGCTCGGCCAATTAATTACTGTTAATTCCTTTCTCCATAGCGTGGGGACGCTATCTCACTGGGAATCCCTGGCAACCTCGTTAAAACCAAGCCGCGAACAACCATAGTCTCTGTTCTTCCGCACTTCATTAAATATGCGTCAATTTCGCAGATTAAAGCTCTAAAATTAGCCTCCTGGCTAAAGATTCATCTGTGTGCCACTCTCATATCATTGCGTTACTCCAATCATGAGTAATCAATGATTTTTCTTGGGATCTTCCCATCCCATTCTTACATCCATTCTCAGTCGGGGAAAAACTGGGTCATTTTTCAAGCCCCCAACCTCCTCCAGACGACATAACGAGGTCAGCAAGATGGACGTGGCTCCATGCTGCACCTCCCACAATTCTGGGCCAATTAGTTAAACGTCAAACTCTGCACTTTTCGTGCTCCAAGTCCAGTATAGCCTACTTCAAGTAGTCTAATAATGCTGTATTTCGGTCAATTTCCTGCATTATTAAAATAAATAATGTCATTATCAACTGGAATCATACCAGTGATTAAATATACACTTTTCTCTAGGGGTTTTTACACTAAAACTCCCTCAGCAGACCTCGGGTTCGTTCCCTGGTGGAACCTTTATACTGAGATCACAATCTCTGAGATCCACGTTCGATATCAGTCAGCATAACCCCCTCGGGTTCAGATTCCCCTTGCAAAACTTATAGAAATCAATTGCAAGTGATTTTCTATAAGTAACCAGCTGACTGTCTACCACTGTCTGTGTTTACATCTGGGGTCCTTCACCTCGTCTGGCTGCGAGTAGGTTAGTTCAGTTCACCCTTCCACACTGCTATCTCTCTAAGCTGTTTATTCTCTCGACGGAGGGCTGCATTTATGGCCTCGGCCTCCCTCGCCGCTTCAACCGTTTCTTTGTAGAACTCTCGCAGACACTGGCATCCTTGTTGTTTGTCCCTTACACTGGGTAAGCTGTCGGCTTCTCGTTCCGTCTCGCTGCGTGAAGGTTCAGGTCTGACTGCCTGGTTGACTTCGCTATCCACGTTCATTTGGGTGTGTGCTGTTAATACTTCTTCTTGTTCGTCGAATTCTTCTGGCGAATAATAAACTTTTAAATTGGCTGCATTTATAATGACCTCGTTTCCAGTTTCTAAATGCTTTATCCTGTATGCATTGTTTTGAAGGTCTCTAATCACCTCGAACGGGCCGTGATATGCAAAATTGAACTTCTTATACTTCCGTGCCTCTGGATATGAACTGGCGGGTTTCCGCACTAACACTTTCTGTCCGACGAGAAGCGGTCTGTGATACCTCTTCGCACGATTTCTCCTCTGACGTCTCTCCGCCTGTGCTTTGAGATATTCGAAGGTTCGTTGGATCCTCAATTCTCGTCCTGGCTGTGCGTCTACTGGTAATGGAATGACACCAGTCCACGGTCTCTCCGGTCTCTGATCCAAATGTAGAGTCACGGGAACTTGACCTGTCGCCTCGTGAACAGTATTATTTATACAGTATTCAATTACTTCTAGGAATTCAATCCAACGCCAATTCTCTTCCGAGCAGTAGATCTTCATGTATTTCTGGATCTCTCTCATTACTCTCTCAACTGGATTTGCCTCAGGATGGCGAATGGTAGATAAAATTTGCCTAATTCCTAGAGTTTCCAGTTCTCGACGAAATTCTGCACTAGTGAAGCAACTTCCGTGGTCCGAGAGGATGTTATCCGGCTTCCCAAGAATCGGAATAACTCTCTCTTTCAGGCGTTTCAATACCTGCTTAGAACTTGTCTTCTGTATGGGGCATAATACGAAAATACATCCATGGCTACAAAAATGTGTCTATTGCCTCTACGTGCTCTAGGCAATGGTCCATAGTTGTCTATGCTTAATAGCTGCCTTGGCTTCTCCGGTAACAACGGTATAGGTCGTTGTTTCATTAAAAACGGATTTGGCTTTACCCTTTGGCATAGATCACATGTCCTAATAGCATTTCTCACCGTTTCTCTCAACTTTGGCCAAGTGAATGCTTCTTTCAACAGAGCACAGATTTTGTCTATTCCTGGATGTCCAAATGCTCTGTGTGCTAGCCACACCAATCTCCTCTGCAAAGATGCAGGAATCACAATCCTTTGACGTGTATGGTCTACATCATCCCACTTGTGTAGTATCTGATTATACCATACATAATCTGTTGCCAATGTCTCTGCCTCTCTGTATATTGCAGTTCCCCTTGCTAAACGTCCCTCAAAGTAATCGATCATCATCTTCAACCATGGGTCTTCGCGTTGTAGGTTGGTAAGATCCTTCAAATCATCCAACGTCTTCTGATCTCGATTCTCAATCTGGACAGCTAGCGCTTCCTCTTCTCTAGGGTAACGGCTTAATATGTCCGGTATTACATTTTCTTTCCCTGGACAATATTCTATTTCCACATTGAATTGCTGAATATACAGGGACCATCTTGTCAATCTCTGGCTAGACAAGTCTGTCTTTAACAGAAATGTTAAAGCTTTATGGTCTGTTCTGAGGACTATTTGAAGGCCGTACACGAGTTTATGCCATGTTTGCAACGCGTACAAAATTGCGAGCAACTCTATCTCTGTAATCGTGTAGTTTTTCTCATGGGCTTCCAGCCTCCTACTTATAAAGGCAATAAAAACTTTCTTTTCAGGCTGGTCAACATTTTCCAGGAATATCATCGCTCCTACACCAACGAGTGATGCATCCGTCTGTATGATGAACTTCTGTGTATAATCCGGATATCCCAGTTTCACATATTCCACTAGCATTTGTTTTGACCTCACGAATGCTTCCTGACATTGCTCCGTCCAATTCCATCTGCCGCCTTTCTTCAATAGGTCCTGCAGGGGTGCTACTGTCGTAGTATAGTTTGGGCAGTGGTTCGAAAAGAATCCAATTACTCCCAAATATTGTCGGACGTGCTTAACTTTCGTGGGTCGAGGGAAATTTCGAATTACCTCCAATTTATCTGGATTAGGCTTAACTCCATTTGCATCAATGACATGCCCTAGGAATTTAACTTCCCTCTGACAGAAGTGCGATTTCTTGATATTAACCTTGAAGTTAGCTTCTCGAAGGTCATCTAGCAACTTCTTCAGGTCTCTCATGTGCTCCTCCAGAGATTCTGACGAGAGTAGAATGTCGTCTACATATCTGATGGTTCTCTCTTTCACATCATCTGATAGATTGCGATCTAACGCTCTTATCAGGGCTGAACCAGCTGTTTTCAACCCAAAAGGTAGCCTTAAAAACGTATATGTGTGTTGATCAAACATAAATCCTGTCAACAGACTAGTTTTCTTATCTAATTCAAGATGGTGGAAACTGGAAGTGATGTCCAAGTTTGTGAATACAGTTTTCCCTTTGAACTTCCTGAGGATCTCTTTAATAGGTGGCACTTGGTCAAACTCCGGAATAACCTTCAAATTTAAATATCTCAGGTCCAGACATACCCTAACAGTCCCGTCTGTCTTCGGTACGATTACCAATGGACTTACATAAGGCGTAGGTGTCTTCTCAATAACACCGGCCTCCAACATCTCCTGAATTGCCTCTTTCACTTTGGCATAATGCTTTTCAGCTATAGGGTAGGGTTTCTGCCTAAATGGTGTCCAATCACTGACTTGGAAAGCATAAGTGAAGTTCTTTATACGACCAGGTCTCGAATCAAAGACTTCCTTCTGTTCCAGTAATAATTGCTTTAAATTTTCCTTCTCTTTTAGCCCAATTTTCGCTTCTTCTAGCTTTTCCGAAATATATTCTTCCAGTTCGGGTTCCAGATCTTTCTCCAAGTCTGTGGCTAGTGTTTTCAGTTCTTCTTCTAACTGTTCAATAACTAACACTTCTTCCTCAGCCACATCTCTGTATGTATGCCATACTTGTTTATCTGACCCTGGTTCAATCTCATTGAGTGCGACCTCCAAGCCTTCAGCTTCCTCATTCACATGGAACATAACCCTGTCCTGTGCTAGGTCTATTATCACTCTGTATTCCCTTATAAATTCTGCCCCAATAAGTAGGTTATAAGGCAGTTTGTTTACTAATAGAAAACTCTGTGAGAAAATAGAGCCTCCTATCTGTAAATCTAGGAATACCTGATATTTACATATCATCGTTCTGTCTGGAATTATCCCTTTTATTTTGACACTAGAGATCGGTATTTTCAAAACATTCTCTCTCTGGGCTATTTCATTAAATAGAGCTTGTGTCATAAGGCTCACTGTAGAACCGGTGTCTAACAGACTTCTTATTTTCAATCCTGCCACTCTTACTATGATAATAGGCAATTCTCTCTTGACCATGACCTGTGATCCTCCTGTATCCTCGATTTGCTCTTCTGGTTTGGCTATCCATTTGATGATGTTAACAGACTTCCATCCATCAGTCTTGAACTCTTCTAATTTTGGCGTTTTTTTTTTCTTCAGCGCCCGTCCCCTTGGAGTTTCTCCTCTCCTGTTCGCTGCGCTGTAGCTCCAAACTCTTAGCTCCATCTCCATATCTGTCTGGCGATGTCCTGTTCTGCATAGCTTCTTGCCAGTGGACTTGTTGTTTCTGGGGCTCATCTCCCCTTTCCTCGAGGTATCGCAATGAAGCGTGATATCGTTCCTCTACCTCGTCATCGAAGTTACTTTTTCTTTCTTGGGGTCTCCAATTTCTATTGTTGCCTTCTTTGCCATTGTTACCTCCATTGTTTTGGTACGGATTACCCCTGGTATTCTGCTTATTCCACGAATTTCGGCCTCTTCCTCCTCTACTAGCATTCCCTTTGTACTTTGGCTGCCATCTTCTGGGTTCCTGTTCCCATTGACGTCCGTTGGAATCTAGTGTTTCAGTGCTCGTAGCTTTATTGTTCCTTGGAGCTTGATGTTGGTCAGTCTGCGTGTTGGTCACGTGTACCTGTTCCACGGTTCGACTCTGACGCATCGTATTTGCTGTTGTGAGGTCCAGTTGTCTAAGAACTGCCTCCATTTCTATAGCCGTTTTCGCATTAGCCGAGATTAGCAGTCTTTGGATCTCGTATGGAAGCTGTTTGGCGATAGCAATACATAATTCCAGCTTGGTCGGTTTTTGATCCAGTTCTTTGAAACGACACATCTGAGATATGAAAAACTCCGCGTACTTCGTTGGGTTGCTGGTACTGTATCTTTTGGAATACAAATCCAGTCTCAAATTTTGCTGTGTGGCTGGATCCCAGAACCGTTTCAAAAATGCCTCTCGAAACTCCTCAACAGTATCGAAAGTATACCGGAAACTGCGAAACCATAATGCGCATTCTCCCTCTGTTAGTTTCTCAATGGCTCGTAGCCTGCGCTCTGGCGGTATCCGCGCATCATTCAGATATTCAGACACTTCCTTCAACCAATATTTTGGTGTCATATTACAGTTGCTACCTGAGAATTTCCTTGGTTTTTCTTCGCTTGCCCTGATTATGTTTATCACCTGGGTGTGCGTAGCATTTTCATGTGGCGTTGATGCTGCAAGTGGTGCACCTGGCGTCATATAAGGACTTTCGCCTGGGCCTGTAGCATTCCTGATTATAGGTTGGGTTTCTAAGTCTGCCCACCTTGTTTTCCTCATATCTTCCATGCTGCCTTCGCTTGACTTAGGACTTTTCACAAGGGTTTCCTCCTGTGCGATTATCCTAGTCTCCATTTGATTGTGGCGCATCTCCGCTCTTTCAAGTCGAGTAATTACCTCCTTCTCGATTCTGGTAAGTCTATCTCGATTTTCCTCAGCTACTTGAAATATTTTCTTCTTGTCTTCTTTCAGACTTTGTTTGATAAGGGAGATTTCATCCTCTACCTCTTCCTTAATTTGAGCAAGGGTCTTGTCGCTTGCCTCTGTCTTCTGGCCTTCTCTTATTTCGAGTTCTTCTCTCAGCCCTTTAATTTCCTCTTGAATGTGTCCATTGACTTTTGACAATTCATTCCGGACCTTGATGATCTCACCTCTATTCTCCTCATGCCTTTTGTTAACTATAACAATATCGCTTTGAACTTGGTCCAGTTCTTGATGAACTTTGCCCATCTGACCTTTCACGTTGCTTACTAGCTCTTTACTTTCATTAGCGATAGCCTTAATCTCGCTTATTTCCTGACATTGATCTAATATGTTCTGATCCTGTTTCTTGAGGTCACCGTCAATTGCTCTAGCATAGCTTTTCAATTTCTGGTCCCATTTAGAGTCGTTCTCTTCTAACCTCTGATCTACCGTTCTCGTAAATTCTGAAAATTGTTTCGCTTGGCGTTCGAGATTCGCCTCATTTTGGATTTGGATATCCTTAATGTCATTAGACAGCGCATCTAACCGACTGTTGGTTTCATCCTGAGCATGCTTACACGCTTGTAAGTTACTTTCGAGCTTGGCTTCTACAGCCTCGAAACGTTTATCTGTTTTAACCTGCATTTCTGATACAATGCTTACAACAGTTTCTGTTACTTCGGTCTTAATTACCTCTTGCATTTGACCTAACTTATTATTTAATTCAACCTTATTTGCATCCTATCGGTTGTTTATTTCAACCTGATTGGCATTCATTGCCACCTGATTGGCATCTAACCGATTATTCAGTGCAACCTGATTAGCGTTAATTGCCTCCTGATTGGCATCTAAACGAGTGTTTATTTCCTCCTGGAAAGCCTTAGCTTCCAGCTTATTTTGCTCGTTAACAGCATCAAACTGCTGTCTTAAGCCTGCAATCAACTGCACAATCTCCTCTGTACCTGACATTTCTACAATAATATACTGTGAGATGCAGGCAGGCTTCCTGGAAATATGTGTGGATACGTTTTGAAGAGAAACATCAAACACTGTACACATCTTGTAAAGTCGTATAAAACCTGTCAATATTATGATAAATTGTGGATCTGGTATGTAGAGCTCGTACCCTTGGGTAATCCTCTTCTCAATAGAGAGATTCTGCGATACATCAAAAAGCCTACTGAACTCAAAAATCACTCAAACACAGTTTGAGGCAAAGAAACAATTACTATGGTTTTCCCCATGAAATACCATAAAAAATCTATGGGTTTTCCCTAAATCCCATAAGCTCCACGAACTTTGGGCGCCATGATAAATTATAGTAAGAGGAGTCAAGGTGAGGTGGTCCACGTTAAGACATCGCAGCAACCCTCCAAGGTCTCGGTTGTATTGTCGAATGCCCCACTTGGGTCTCGCCATGATAAATTTTATAAGGATGATGATGCTCATGCTTTGCCCCACACACGGGCGACATGATAAATTATAATGATGATGGCCGGTTCGTGCAATGCCAAGATCGCTCATATTGCACTAACGCAGGCGGTTCCATAGTGAGTTAATACCGCTCCACGTTGCTTGGGCCATGATAAATTATAGAGGAATCTATCAAAATTTATATTGTTCGTATCGGAGCTTAGCTTGAGATTAGGTGCGGTCATTCCCTACTTCATGTTAATTGTTACTTTAATAGAGTTGTGTGCATTAGATCTAGACCGACTTCAGTTGTACCTATAGCTCAAATCACTGTACAAGACATCAATTTCCATGTACCCATGTGAGTAATCTCGATGGAAAATATGCTTCTGCCTCCAGCTAGCATCTGGGCTCGGGAGTGTACCGTTCTCCCATGTAGCAGTTGCATATTTTGGATTTGAGGCTAAAAGGTATCAACTCTACAATGATAAGGCACAACTCTATTCTAAAACTTTAATTCAGTAAAAACTTCATGGCTTCAAACAAACAAAACAAATCCCACAACCACAAAAACAAAACAAACAAAAATTATTTCCACAATCCACAAATATGAACATAATATTATCATAATAAAATCATATTATAACACAAACCTTTACCCTTATGTGAACTTTACAAAGTACTCTAGTGCGCTGATGCACATACAACTTCAGAAACAAACTGTACTTTAATTCTTCTGTCATCCAATGTGACTTCATTAATTCTACAAGATTAATTATTCCTTGAACCTTGTCTTAATTTGACAATAATGTGTATCGTGTGTGTGTTTTGATCTTTCTCTTCCCACCAAATGCTTTACATGCATTAGCCTATTCTGGTGTTGCACAGCAGTCTACGTACAACTCCATAATTATGTAAGCTACCCCTACACTTCCTCTATTTATATAGTTCCACTGCATGCTGTGTGTGATTTCCTTTTAAAAAACATTAGTTAACGCTGTGTCGGACGGTACTATTAAACTACCTTTGCGCGCGTAGCCTGTGGCATCTGGTAACCCACTTCAGAAACAGATGTCAGTGACAGTACAATTGCAACGTCTAACCATTCGTTAGATAGCTAAACTTATGAACCATCAGGGTGATCTATAATTATCAATGTGTTCTTAAACCACATGACTTCATTACTCAATATAACAATATTTCATATTATGTCATTAACAGGGTCTAAAACCTGTTCCTTTCACACTAGCTTTCACGGTTCGCTTGACCGTCCGGACCCTCTTCCCGAGCGGCCGGTACACAATAGATGTGGAGTGGGGTTCCTACATTACCTCCACCCTCGTTTCCTGTCTGAAGGCTTTCTCCCCAAGCAGTAAAAGATTTTACAAGACAAACACTGTGGTCCCAGTGACACACATATCTCAATGGATTTAAACTGAATATTATGCAAATAGGTGCTGGATGAGCTTTCACATTTATTTCTACCCTGAGGATAATAATAATTGGCTCCAAAATAGGCCCAAATCAAGATGAAGGCACGAGATTCATAACACATTTGTCCATTAGGTAACCGGTATCTTTAATAAATATTGCGGCCAGCCCATGCTGCCGTCTGGGATTCGCTTCAACGAGCCGAATCACTCAACAAATAGTTCTCGGGGAATCAGATAGTGTGCAGAGGTGTCCATTGTTTTCCTCCCACCTATCACGGGATTCGAACCCGGAACATTCCATATCCATCATCAGAGCTAGGGTCAATTTTCACTATATACGCTCTGGCATAAAGTACATCTCTCATTACGCCCACGGCATACGGGATTTCATACGAAGAATAGATAACCTGGTCCCTTTACCTAATGCTATGATCTGCGTCCTATAATTACCAAGAAAAATCTATCAATTACTCTATAAGCTTTTCACATAAGCTGCAAATTCAATTCACTAAAAGCTCTTCCATTTCCTGGCATAATTATATTCCCATTAATACAATATATTCTGATATAAAACTCTTTTCTTAATCCCGTAACGTAATCTTACTGTATAATCTTACTGCTTGGATCGATAAGTCTTGCCCTTTAGCGTAAATATTTCTTGTTTACAACATTTTGCCTGATGCGTTCATTCATACCTTTTATATTCATTATTATTATTATTCTCACTGACATAAATTTACCAAAATCCGACACAACTCATCTTACAAATCGAACAACCATGTTCGTGACATTTACATAACTGACTTGCCATTTTAATTGATAGTGGTAACGATTAATCCACTCACTGATGCAAAATAACATCTCAAATCTATTAAAATCAACACAATAATGAGTAAACCTGGAGAGCCTATCTCCTACTCCGATTCTTACTGGCATCTTTATAACTCTGAAATCACACTACATGCAGTGGCCTATATCTCTACTTAAACATAATTTGTGGGGTACTTACATATCGGCTCATCAGGGTGGTTCCAACCACTCATATCCTTCCTGGTCGCCTGCCATATGCAAATTTAGTGCGACAGTTTCATCTTGAATACACACATTTTCTGACACATGTTTTTCGTTAACCACACGACACTTTGCATTTCTATAAAGAAGCTATTGCTTCCAAAACACATGACACTTTAGAACATTTATTAAACCATTAATTTAAAAGACATTTCACATATAATTTACATAACACACGTCACTCTGTACACTTTTCCTTGGTTGAAATTCCCTAGCAAAGATATCAAAAATTGCAGGTGTCGACGGCATATCCCGTACTCCTACCAACTCCCGATTGAAAGTCTGGTTCGCTTGCCCTCGGAATTCACCAACAGTTTATCCATACTCCTACGGTAAGCTTCCTGATTTGCATAAATATGCTAACTTCCGTCCTGAGCGTTATTACTTGGTATTCAAAGACATTACCAAATACTTCGTAAGGTTTCTTTTAGCGCATTCCATCGTAATTAGACGTATGATCAGTCGATATTTTATACATTGCGCTTAACACTGTGCATAACTTTACATAGATTATTATTTACAATAGTTCTGCAACTTCTCTCACACGTTGCTTCCTAAGTGAACACACCATTGTTCGTACTACTGACTAAAACTGTGTAGCGACGACTGTTTGCGACTCTCGGTGACAAACTGTGTCCAACTGTGTAAACTGCGTTAATACTGGCTGCAACACTGGCGTGCGACTGCCGCAAGGCTGCGTTCAAACTGGCGTACGACTGGGTGATGACTGGCTGATGACTGGGCTCTGCCAAGGGTCGACTCTCTTATATTGGATTCCCACGAAAAGTAGAGCTAAATTTTCCCGCGCTATCTCGACTCCTCTCTCAGCACGATTCTGGTCTCGAAACCATGCTCATCGGGTTCCTTTTCCTTCACTGATCCCAGAACTGTCTGCGTGCTGAAGAATCGCTCGGCCAATTAATTACTATTAATTCCTTTCTCCATAGTGTGGGGACGCTATCTTACTGGGAATCCCTGGCAACCTCGTTAAAACCAAGCCGCGAACAACCATAGTCTCTGTTCTTCCGCACTTCATTAAATATGCGTCAATTTCGCAGATTAAAGGCTCTAAAATTAGCCTCCTGGCTAAAGATTCATCTGTGTGCCACTCTCATATCATTGCGTTACTCCAATCATGAGTAATCAATGATTTTTCTTGGGATCTTCCCATCCCATTCTTACATCCATTCTCAGTCGGGGAAAAACTGGGTCATTTTACAAGCCCCCAACCTCCTCCAGACGACATAACGAGGTCAGCAAGATGGACGTGGTTCCATGCTGCACCTCCCACAATTCTGGGCCAATTAGTTAAACGTCAAACTCTGCACTTTTCGTGCTCCAAGTCCAGTATAGCCTACTTCAAGTAGTCTAATAATGCTGTATTTCGGTCAATTTCCTGCATTATTAAAATAAATAATGTCATTATCAACTGGAATCATACCAGTGATTAAATATACACTTTTCTCTAGGGGTTTTTACACTAAAACTCCCTCAGCAGACCTCGGGTTCGTTCCCTGGTGGAACCTTTATACTGAGATCACAATCTCTGAGATCCACGTTCGATATCAGTCAGCATAACCCCCTCGGGTTCAATACATAGTCGGTAAAATATTCAAAGAGATTGGTGCAAAATTACGGCAGTTATCGTGTCCACAATAAACTGATATACATATATATATATATACATACATAAATTATATATAAACTTTTGAACTGACGGTGGTTTTGGGGTCTGGGGGATGTGAACACTAATACAGTCATCACAATTAACACCGGTTATCAGACAGATTCTACACACACCCAAATTACACGGGGCTACATGACCGCGTTGTCGCAGCCCCTAAACTTAAGAACCAACCAACCAACCAACCACTACACACTGACGAACTACTCATAGGGTTAGTACTGCTGTTCTGACTCAATGTGGAAAGCAATGGCAAACTACCTCTCCCCTCATCTTGCCTAGTACGCCTCAATAGAGCGCTGCCTTGGGTTTTTGAGGATATCTACCCACATAACCTAACGGTGGTACTTTTTGAGATCCAACCAGCCTTCGGGCCTAACAGACAAACGTAAACCTAATAAACTACAGTATATTACACAATGCCATTTTAAAACCATTTTAGTGAGCATTAAGCCCCGTGTACTTGTGTGTGTGTGTAATTTTGTTAGATAACCTGTATTATTGGGCTGTATTAGTGTTTGCATTTGTAATACAGGCGATGCTTGTGAAGTTAGGAACCATTCCGACATTTTGCCTAGAGTAGAAGTGGGAAACCACAGAGATCCACGTCCAGCATGGCTGAACTAAAAATCGAACCCACGTCTTTTTTCAGTTTTACCTCACGAGCGTGAGTGCCAGTGAACAGATTTACCCGTCCCAGCTCTGAGGTACACTATCGTATTCATAGATAGCGTTATGTGAACTGTGAAATACATGGCAGTAACGCAACGCCATGCGGAGAGTATTGGAATCAAAGAGCGTTCTCTCCAGAAGGGACCGACTGCCAATTATACGCAAGAATTATTGGCCTAGGACAATTCTACTATCATTATTGTCTAAATACTGTATATATATACCTTACCTTACCTTACCTAGATGGCCACTCAAACCTAAGCAGGTTTTTGGCCTCGCCAACAGCACGGCGCCATCTTTCTCGATCATCCATTATGTCCTCCGTGACTCCAATTTTTCTCATATCTTTTTGAACTTGGTCCCACCAGCGAAGTCTCGGTCGTCCCAATGGTCGCCTTCCTCTGGGTACACCTTCCAAAACTGCCCTTAAATTCAATTCTCTACTTCTTCTATGTACATGACCAGCCCAGCGTAGTCTTTGGCTTTTGGCACGGGCGACGATATCCGGTTCTTTGTAGAGATCCCGCAATTCCTTATTTGTTCTAATTCTCCACTGGCCATTTTCTACTATCGTTCCGAAAATGCGTCGTAGTATTCTATTTTCAAAAGTTACTAATTTCCTTTCAGTTTGCTTGGACAATACCCAGGTTTCTGAGCCATACGTGACAACAGGAAGTATAATGCTTTTATAAATTCTGACTTGAGTTTTTCGAGATATAATTTTACTCTTTAAGAGATTTTGCAGAGACCAGTAGTTTTTGTTGCCACTGAGAATTCTTGATTTTATTTCTGTTTCTTCCATATTATCCTGGTCTATGACAATCCCCAGATATCTGAACTCAATACATCTGTGAAAAGCGTATGAAGCAACTGTTAAGGGGTTTTGTACTTGTGCTGCATTCCTTCCTACAACTAGATATTTTGTTTTTTGTTCATTTATCATTAGACCTACCTCCTTGGCTTCTTCAATAAGGGTTTCTGTGAGTATTTTTAGATCGTATTCGCTTTCTGCCATGAGAGTTATGTCATCAGCATAAGCTAATATGTTTATCTTGGTTCCCACTTCAAGGCCTGGGTGGAGCTGGTTTACTCGTTTCAATGTTTCTTCTAAAGCTAAATTGAATAATAAAGGCGAGAGTCCATCTCCCTGTCTTACTCCAGTGTTGACATTAAATTCTTCGGTATATTCATTATTGATTCTAATTTTGCATTTGGACCCTTCTGTGCACAGTTTTGCCATAGTGATAAGTTTTTCTGGTATTCCATTCCGCTGCATGTATTTCCACATTTGTTTCCTATTGACACTATCGTATGCCTTGTTGAAATCTACAAAAAGAAGATGGGCTGTTTTGTTAAACTCCCAATAATTGGATATTACTTGCTTTAAGACAAAAATTTGGTCTGTTGTAGATCTTTGGCTTCTAAATCCTGCTTGGTGATCTCCAAGAATTTCTTCTGCATAACATGCTAGTCTGTTGTAGATTATTCTTGAGAATACTTTATATGCGCTGCTTATTAATGATATCCCTCGGTAATTATTGCACTCGAATTTATCTCCCTTTTTGTGAATCGGAACTACTACTGCCATCTTCCATTCTACTGGGATTTTTTCCTTCTCCCAGATTTCTACAATTAAGTTATGTAACCTTTTTAGCAAAGGGCTTCCACCTGCTTTAAGAAGTTCTGCTATTATGTTATCCTCTCCAGGGGCTTTATTGTTTTTTAAACTTTTAACTACCTTTTCAACTTCTTCATAGGTAGGAGGGTTAATATTTGGCTGGACATTTAGGTACAATTCCTCTTCAATGTTTGTTGCCACTTCTTCACAATTTAAGAGGTCTTCAAAGTATTTTTTCCAAGTTGCTAGCACTTCTGTTTGGTTGCAAACAACATTGCCATTCCTATCTTTTACTCCTACTGATCTTGCCTTGTACCCTTGTTTAAAATATCTGACAAAGCGAAAAAATTCTCTTGTATTATTTTTGTTGCTATCTTCTTCTGCTTTTCTTAGCTGATCTTTCACAAAGTTCCGTTTAGCTGCTCGTAATGTTTTGTTAGTCTCCCTATTTATCTGTTTGTAATTTTGTTTGTTGGTTAGAGTTTGTTTGGTAAACATCAACTTTTTTGCTCTTAATCTATCGTCTATTAATCTTTGGCAATCCTCATTAAACCAAGGTTTTTTCCCTTTTGTACCCTCTCGATAGCCTACAACTTCTTCGGCGATCGTTGTGATAGAAACCTTTATTTTTGGCCATTTTTCCTCTACCGTTTGTTCTGATTCTTGTTGATCTAAAATTTGGAATCTGTTGGTTAGCTTCAGTTTAAAATCATTTTTTATAGTTTGATCAGTAAGCCTTTTGATATTAATTTTTGGAGCTGTAGTTTGTTTCACTCTTTTGACTATACATAGTTTTTTTCTAAGTTTGAAAATGACTAGGTAGTGATCTGTTCCACATTCTGCACTTCTCCTGCTTCTTACATCTACGATGCTACTTTTGTGTCTACTTTCCACTAAAACATGGTCAATTTGATTTTTTGTTATGCCATTAGGAGATACCCATGTTGCTTTATGAATATCTTTTCGAGGGAAGTGAGTGGACATAATTTTAAGGTTTTTGGCACTAGCAAAGCTGATTAGCCTTTGTCCATTATCATTGGAAATATTATGAAGGCTTTTCCCTCCTGTGTACTGTTTCCATATTTCTTCATTACCAACTTTTGCATTTGCATCTCCCAAAAACAATTTTATGTCATAGTTGGGTAGGGTTGTCATCAGTTGGTCTAAACTATCATAGAAAGAGTCTTTAACATCGTCCTCTGCCTCCTCAGTGGGTGCATAAAAACATACTATATAAATATTATGAAACTTTCCTTTTAATCGCATATAGCACATTCTTTCATTGACTGGGTCAAACGTAATTAAGGTGTTTAAAAATTTCTTGGCTATGGCAATTCCTACACCCGCATGGTAACTTCCATTATCACAGCCACTATAGTACAGGGTATAGCTATTGGAGTTAATTTGGCCATTTAATGGCCATCTTGTCTCTTGTAGACCAACTAGATCTATGTTATACTTTTCTAGTTCCTTGGTAACTAAATCCAATTTTCCTGGTGTTGCCAGAGTTCTTACATTCCATAAACCAAATCTCAAATCCAAAATACCAAGCTTAGGTCTGTTTCCATTATTTCCGTCCGAGTCCGAGGCATACTGTTGGCGTTTCTGAACAAGAAGATTTTTTACAGGGTAAGGTTGTTAGCCTTACGCCTAACCCCCAACCTGGAGGACCAGGGTATCCCTTCTAGTCTGGCTCCTACCTCACGAAGACCTGTCCGGCATGGGAGGCCCTACCAGTAGCTAAGCTACCGCCGGCATAGCTCTCGAGGTTGTCAGAGCACGCAAGCCCCACCGCCACTTCAAGGCAAGGATACCATCGGGGGGCTGTATATATATAGGTGTATAAAAATATTTTAAATCCAAATAAAATAAATACTTGAATAATACATGTACTTTGTTAGCATTTAAGAGATATAAACTTTTTTCACACTGATAGTTTCAGAATACATTTCTTAATATAAGTACCCACGGCCGCATTATGTGCGTTTGAAAAAAGAATCGTGTTAAAATCTTTCCCGTTAATCAGACGATACTTGCTAGCATGGAAGCAGTTGTGTTCGCTGGTATAAAATCCTGTATAATTCTGTTCATCCTCGTCCGTACACCTGCTCTTATGGCTGATGTGGATCACACGCTAGCTTTTCGTGCGCTTAGTTGTAAGAAATAGAACATGGAGGGCGGTTGTCGTTTGGTTGTAAAATTTACAGTCGATTCGCATTATTAACGTAAAGCGGTCGTGATCTTGCTTTAAGTTCATTTGAAAACATGCCTGGTACTGAACGAATGCATTCCAATCAATATTTAAGATCTAACTGTAATAATTGGTACATAACCATACGCGCTAATAAGAAACGTAACAAAATGCGGAAAAGTTTATTGGAAAAGTGTACAAGTGGTATCGCGCCTGCATAATTCTCTTAAGATTCCGGGTTCAAGTCCATCCAACGGCGAAAATTTTTACTTCTCTTTAATTATTTTATTATATCCTCCTCACGTCGTACAAAAATATTGCAACTTAGTTTTGTGTACATGATCTACGAGGACGATATTAAACATGTTTTCTCTCATAAAATTATATTTTCCCCAAAATACTGTTTAAAACCATGGACGGATACTACTCGTGATAACTATTAGATTTTAAACTGTTCAAAATTTATCCCAGAATAATAATAATATTACACATTCTGTATTTACTGGATATTCTCGAACTGATTCGAATGCAGGAGGCAGGACTGTCGCGACAAGGGTGATAAATTTCATATAGCCTAATGATTGTGTTGAATGTTGTTGGCAATTCTAGGCGGGCTCTTGTTGAAGGGTAGGCACTTTTAGATGCCAAGCACATAATTATGTGTGGGAAAGTGCTAGAAACAGAAGATTTTATGAGACTTGAAGCTTTATGCTTCCAAACTAGTAATTTGAAAGGAGTACCTTATCCGATTCAAAATGAAATTCGGTTACCAGTTGCCAAGAAAACAATAATTTGTTCAGGAATATGTAGGCCTAATAAGTCAATACATCAACGACTGTAGCTTAGCCTACAAGTTCACTACCGTATGAAGATTTTTTAAATTTTTAATAGGCGCCTGATTATAAACTTAAAAGACCAGAGCTTCATAGATTTGAAGGAGCAATGGGGCAAGTTAAAGAAAGACGACCACATGTAGGCCTACGATAAAGCGAACCCTAAAAGTAATTTTTGCCACATGGGAAGAACAGCTGTCAAATCGACCTTGCTAAGTCGCCTAGTTTGTAGTGCAGTGAAAGAATGTAGGGTACTGGTTATTGCAAGAAATTCATTATTTTTTATTAATATATAATTCTCCTTTGTAAAATGCCAGCCGCATGCGATCATATACTTCGAAATCGGCTTTGCGACGCGAAGTAATCGACTCCATTCCGTCTGAAAAGCTTTCTTTTTGTGGAAATAATGCATTGATATGGCAATTATTGTATTCGAGGAGCACAGCGTAACTGAGCAATTATATTAATGTTTTAGCCTCAATTTTTATGAAAATAACTGCAAAAAACGAGATAAGAGCACATCCATCAACTCAAATCACATGTTATTGCATATGTATGTATGATTCCATCACCCTTCCGCTAGTTCCAGAAACGGCAGCACCGTCGCTTGAGTTCGCGAATAGCAAGCGCTTTTCACACAAACGCTGTTCAGAGAAAATATACTTTCGTTCAGATGTATTTATTCGAGGGGCTACCTACATAACAAATGTATTTGTTAATGTTGTCGCTAAGATCTCTACTAGAACGAGAAAAGCAATCCGATTGGTTGTTGTACTCAAACTTCCATGCAAACTGCCAGGAAAAAATGCACCTGTTCAATTTCGTGAGTTGTATAGAAGCTACCATGGAAGGCAGAACCTAGTATGGAAGGTACAAATCACACGGTAATAGACGCGTGTATACCAGCGTGTATACCCGTACTGGTAGAAGCTTCCATGCTAGCAAGTGTCGTGTGATACAGGATTTTAGTTAGTAATAATAGACCAATTTTTGGGACGTGTTAACCCACAGAAATTATAGTGTAAGAAGAATAGGGTAAAGTGGGTAGAATTAGTTTATCAAGCTAAATATTGTTGGAGAGGTTTCTTGAATAGCCTGGATCAAAATACTAAAAGTCCCAAAAAATCCCTCATGGGGAACATGCCGCCATCTTGGAGTTCGTATCCAGCGTCGCATTGAACGTCATAACTCGGTACCTAAGGGTGAGAGGGACATTCAGTTTGGCCAGGATAACTTAACAGAATGCAGGCTATCATTTGACACTACTTAACTTAGATAACAATCGAAATAGTTATTATAAATTACATAAACAAACGCTCATAGGGTAGCGTTAAAAGCCATCTTGATGTTCAATGTCGATTTTTCACCTTTTGCAGTCATGGGATTGAAAAATGTACCGAAATAAATGTTGTTAAGCACATCAATACGCACAAAAATGTGTAATCAGCACTTTCGTAAACCAAAAATTACGGGTGTGAGAAGTTGTTAAACATGCGCATGCAACTCGAGGAGCGGCGCGCCGAGGAGGGGAGCTTCACAAATCCGATGCAACTGGTGATGTAAATATATTCTTTGGGCGCAACTATGCCCCTTTTTAATGATAAGTAAAAATTTGACAGTTTTATATAGAAGGATAGCATCTTATAACCTTATAAATAATTTAAAAAAACAATAATTAATTTGTTAATACAGTAACTTTGCGCTTTAAGACTCTCTTTCTTAGCTATGTAGACTATATTATATTTATATATAAAAGGAAAGATAAACGTTACTATTAGAAAATAAATTAAGCAGCTATTTGCTTATTTGCTATTTATACCACACCATAAATACACTAACGTTTAAGCACATTACAATTTCTTTTGTACAAACAAGACTAACACGGATAAGAGGAGATTCTGCTGCCACGGGACGCTGTAGTGCGGTGTGCCTGTAAAGGAATAAGGCCAACTATTAATTATATCGTACGCGTTTAATATTGGTCATGTGTTGGTAAAAAAAACGTGACACTTGCCTTAATCTTGACGCCTTTTCTTTGGTAAGGTTGAACTTTCAGAAGAGTCGACTCTGCGGCGAAGAGGTGGCGAGGATCTGCATGGCAATTCTTCGGGGTTGTCCTCCTATTTCTCACTCGCCATATCGTCAAGAGTCTGGCTCTGGCTTGTTAGAACAACCATCACAAGTGCAATTGCTGCACATTGCTGAACAGGAGAGACCTTGTCTTCAGCCACCTCAAGATCTGCTGTCGCATCCTGTCTTGCACTCACAGTTGATGAGGTTTAGGAGGAAGTTTGGAGCGAAAGGAGATTCTGTTGGAATCGGTAAAAATTTGCCGATTCTGTTCTTCTTCCTTCCCCACTCTATAGGTGGAAGAGAGATTCCGCGCCATTCCTGCACTTGGTGGTAAACTCTTAGGCTATGCTGTCGAGATGCTGCTGATGTTGTTGGAAGACTTGAGAGGTCGAAGTCTGCATGGAGACGTTGTTTGGCAATGGTCTTAAGTTACTGACTATACCTTGTCTGGTTTACCTCCGTATAACGCTACGAAGAATTCTTCCCCTGCCTTCACGATCTCTTCCACTGCAGCGTCTGCGCTGTTAAAAATAACAACTCTTTTGCGAAGACCTGGGTTATTGTTTAAAGTCTTAAACGCGTGTATTTTCCCATTCCTGTCGGGAGCCGAAGTTGTGTCGCAACCGGACATGGCATGGAGGAAGATAACATTGTCGGTCATGTCCCCAAGAACCTTCTGCAATTTCGTAGAGCCAAATAGTTTCTTCGGATGGGCTTTTGATGGTGGCACTAGCATATAGAAGTTTCTAGCACGTTCTGAAACACTAGAAAGAAGTACCAACAAATCGGTATCCTCTCCAACAATTGCCACATGACCTCCCTTCTCTGCTTCCTTGATCGCTGTTGTCACGATGAGATGATCAGCATGAAACTTGGCATGAATAGCTGGAATCCCCTTTTCTTCGAAACAACGACCTAAAAGGTGCGACGTAACTTGATTTGTTGGGAGTGCTGGCTATGAACTGATGCTGCGACGAGACCACTTGCACTTCCAAAACCACCAAAACTTCAGAAGATGACGTCTTGGCACGTCGTGCTCCACGTCTTTCGTGGTACCTTTGGAATAGCCGTCGAACACTACAACAACTTTCCCTTGATAGTTCGCCTTGATGTATGAAATGTAGTTCTTACAAACATCATCGAAGGTTCCCGATTTCGGCCATACCACCCGGTAAAGGAGATCTCCACCGTCAAACACGTAGGTAAGGTCTGCGGGAAGACAGGTCATTGGTGCACACAACTTCTCTATCACTGTCCGTGAAGTTGATTTTGTACCTTTTCTGATAGTTGAAGCATCGAACAGCGCTGGCGGCAATACAGCCAACTCGTATTCAAAGAAGGATTCAAGGTCCTCTTCACTGCGAGTGACACACGTAATACGATGAAACAGCTGGTTCGGATGTACAGATACGGTCTCACCTCGGACAACAACGACATTGCTCATTGCTGCAAGAGTGACAACTTTGTCCTTTCGTTGTAGGTTAACTTCGGCGAACGATTTCCCTTCCAGTTTCTTCAAAGTCACGGTTCCTATCTCCCGAGCTGAGTCGCAGGTCACGGTTTCGTCACCAATAACACCTGTTGATAAGGATACCTAAATATCTTGAGGTTTGTCGAAAGGGGAATGTATACGTAGCCATTCTGTGAATTTTTCGAGATGCTTGAAGTCTCGTCTTTGGCAAGCTTTCCCAAGTTCCACATGTTGCTGGGACGTGCTCGTGTTCACACCAGCAAAGGATTCCAAAGCTTCCACCATCTTCATTGAAGCTGGCATTGCATGTATCCTGCGTGCAAGCATTGCTTCAGATATACCATGCCCTCGTGTCAACCCTCCTGTTGTCTTAAAATTCTTCATCAGGACTTGTTCGATGGTCATATCAGACCAAATCCCACTCCAGAATTTTGATGAACGACGCACGGTAAAGAAGCAACACAGAGAAGGTGGAGTGGGGGAACGAGAGCGCTCTGACGGCGCAGGGGCAGAGATTTCACTCGGCAGCGCGTGGACGGACAGCCCATTTAAATACATACGAGCGTAGCGGAAATAAAATTTTAATTATTAAAATTAAAAGGAAATATTCTTTTCTCGTTATACATACAATATAAGTACCGTAGCTAAGAAAGAGAGTTTTAGAGCGCAAAGTTACTGTATTAACAAATTAATTATTGTTTTTTTAAATTATTTATAAGGTTATAAGATGCTATCCTTCTATATAAAACTATCAAATTTTTACTTATCATTAAAAAGGGGCATAGTTGCGCCCAAAGAATATATTTACATCACCAGTTGCACCGGATTTGTGAAGCTCCCCTCCTCGGCGCACCGCTCCTCGAGTTGCATGCGCATGTTTAACAACTTCTCACACCCGAAATTTTTGGTTTATGAAAGTGCTAATTACAGCTTATTGTGCGTTTTGATGTGCTTAACAACATTTATTTCGGTACTTTTTCATTCACATGACTGTAAAAGGTGAAAAATCGACATTGAACATCAAGATGGCTTTTAACGCTACCCTATAAGAGTTTAAGTGATTTATAATAAATATTTCGATTGTTATCTAGGTTAGGTAGTGACAAAATGATAGCCTGCATTCTGGTAAGTTATCCTGACGAAACCGCATGTCCCTATCACCCTTAGGTACCGACGTATGACGTTCAATGCGATGCTGGATACGAACTCCAAGATGTCAGCCATTTTTCCAAGATGGCGGCATGTTCCACATGAGGGACTTTTTGGGACTTTTAGTATTTTGATCCAGGCTATTCAAGGAACCTCTCCACCAATTTTTAGCCTGATAAACTAATTTTCCTCACTTTGCCCAAATTCTGTCTAATATTCCTGCACTATTAATAAAGCAACTTAAATCAATATAGCCCGGTAATAATAGACATTCACCCTTTCATAAATTCCCAAGAAGCTGAATTTTAGTATGAACGTTAGGGTCCTACACTAGGCGAATGACGGGACGATTCATAACTTAAGTCCACAGCTGCCTCCTTCCCAATCCTCACCTGAATTACAAATACACACACTAATACAACCACCACAATAACACAGGCTTTAAGACAAATTCTACACACACCCCTGTAGACGGGGCTAAATGACCACGATATAAAAGCCCCTCATATGAATTAACATCCTTGGTGGGATTCGTTAACGTCCATGTGAGCTTGCAATACCGGGCGGACTTAGTGCTGACCAACTGAAAAGCAATGCTATAATAAAATTACCATCTGCGTCCATACGTTGTTTGCTATCCTAGTTTCATGTTTGAGACTTGGGACATCTTGGTCATCAGCGCCGTGTATTTGGTTGTATGTTGAACTTGTCTGATTTCTTTTCTTCCTGCGATGACTGAATTAGTGTGTGACGCTGTATTCAGAACAGAAAAGTGGGTAATACCCCGGGACTTGAAATAAGATACTCTCCCAGCATTTTCTGGGAGGAAGTGTGCAAGAACCCGGTGAAATGGCAGACTAAAAATAGACACTGTAAGCGCCGGGATTCAATTCGTTCATCTCCGGACTTCCTGCTGTTCCCCATCGCGGTTGGGATGCGCGATTTAACGCGCTTGGCCGCGCTGCAGGGTTTTACAGACGTGGTACTTTAAGCAGAGGATGATTTGAGGGCAAATCGTTTAAGAACTTTAGTCAAATAATATTTTTTATTTTATTTTCCATATTTTACGCCCTCATTGGAGCACTTTAATCAATACAAATACAATTAAGTCTAACAACGGTATTTGGAGATCAGCGATTCAGCTTCAGCTTCTTCTACACCCAATATTTCTTCATTATATCTGACCTGGCTTCCCTTTGTTCGTCAGTGATTGTGTATTCAAATAATAATAATAACAATATACATATATATTAGGGGAAGGAATGCATTTACGCACAGAGTGTCGGGCTCCCGCTCCTGAGGAGCAGACTACCGACTAAAACTCTCCCGTTACTTCTGAACACTAGCCTGGAACCGTTTATCACAATACTTCAGGCTAGAATAATTCTATATTTGCCCTTAGGACTCTCCTCCTTAGTGAATTATCATCTTCAGTGACGATCCAGATCCGTCTTCTTTGTTCGGAGGATATCGTCAACAAAACTTGCTACAAGTTTCCAATGTTCTTCATTTTGTAGCATTACCTCAACAATATTGTCCGTAGATATCTCTACATCAATTTGATCTTGAAGAGACTGCCTATTTTGGACCCACCGACCACAAAAGAAGAAGGTGTGATTTGCACTATCTACCTCATTAACACAGTAGATACAATCTGGTGAATCCACTTTCCCCATCTTCTTAAGATAAGAACAGAAGTACCCATGGCCAGTCAAGAACTGAGTGAGATAATAACCGACCTGACCATGTTTCCTCTGTGTCCAAATCTACACCTGGGGTATCATTCTCCTAGACCATTGGCTTCGGTGTCCTTGCTCCCATTTGATCTGCCAATTATGAAAGGTTTGTGCTCTTGCTGTTCGTCTTGCATTTTGTAAACCTACTTCCGATTTCCTCCAGTAAATGTACTTGCGTTCTTTCGCTAGAAAAAAAAAAGGAATTGTCCCAACAATAACAAGAACTGCTTCTTCAGAAACCGTACGATAAGCAGATGCCACGCGTAAAGCACCCCGCCTCTGCACTTGTGCTAGTGACTTCCTATAAATTTCGTTATCTAGGGCATCCGCCCATATTTCCGCTCCATACAGCAGAACTGAATGGATGGCTGTCATCAGTAATCTCCTCTTACTAGATTTTGGCCCACCAACATTGGCCATTAGCCGACTGAGAGACGTTACTCCTCTTGCCACCTTATCTGCAGCCCGTCTAATTTGTTCTCCAAAATTAAGTTTATTGTCAATCATGAGGCCCAGATATTTTTTCTGCTGGCCGCGTCTCTACTTGTATGTCTCCTACCTGTATTGGGAGTATTGTCTGAATTCTCATCTTTGTTAGGATTACAATTTCTCTCTTACTAACTTGTAAGTGCTAGAGACAGACCATGTCCCTCCATCCGACTATTGATTTCACGCATTACCATATTGAGTCGCAACTGTGCCTGCTCGACACTTCTTCCTGCTACAAGAGCAGTAACATCATCTGCATAATAATAATAATAATAATAATAATAATAATAATAATAATAATAAATAAAAATAAAAAACAATGGTGTGAATTCTATCTTTAATTAGTCTGCCAAGGATTATTCCATTACTTTCCTTTTCCAAGGTCCTGATTACTTTCTCAAGTACGAGATTGAACAGTAACGGAGATAATCCATCTCCTTGACGGACCCTGACGGAGACTTTAATCATTCTTGGCGCATCTTTAACCAAAGATATAGAGAAAGAAGAAAGGAAACTTTTACGAAACATTTTTGGGTTAGTTTGTATAGACAGAGGGAATATGGAGGAAAAAATCATCCCCGGAATTATATAGTCAATCTGAAAAAATCTCTCACACTTTTCGGAAAAGACGATAGAAATTTTACGGACATATTATTTGAATGAAGAATAATAGACTAACTAAAAGAATTCTCAACCTAGCCCTTTCATTAAAAAACAAGAACATCTGGCTTCGTGAAATTGAAACAGATCTCCGGGAAATCAACATCTCAGAAGACATTGTACAGGATAGATATAATTTCAGAACCAAAATCGACAATCACCAATTTGGAGACAAACCCAACACCAGAGCCACTATAACTTGGACACAAGAACGAAGGAAGAAGCTCAGCGAGAGGACGAAGAGATTTTGGGAGGAAAAGAAGATCAACACATCAGCTAAGCAGGTTCAATCATGCTCCTGAGTAAAGCTTAACGATGTAAAACACAACAACAATGGTATGTGGTCATCGAGGAGGCCAGATGCAAGTCTTTTGTTTCGACGCCCATGGGTGACCGCCGCATCGTGATATAAATACAATGATGATGGAGAATTAAACATAGAAGTTTAAAATCCCCGCAGCCCAGCCGGAAATCGAACCCAGTACCCTTCGGGATAGTCATACTAACCACTTATATAGGAGGCTGATTAACGATGGGCGATTGATTATCCCACTGAGCGAAACATGTTTAGAACGAAATGGGTGAAATGGGGATAGGACGACAGTAGGATAAAATGTCCTAAGGCAGCAAATTTCTACTACAAGATCAACGCCATTTATTAAATTATGCATTTTCTAGATTAGCTCCGTACGTGCTTTGATCAATATAATTTAGGTTATTTGCATATTTATTTAATTACTTATTTATGTATTTGTTTGTCAGCCCCCGTAGTGTTGATGTAGCACACTTGCCTCTCACTCGGAGACCCCGTAATCGATGTCCGACTGCGTCAGGGATTTTATTTATTTATTTATTTAATTAATAATTATTAGATACAACCATAAAAAGGTCATTTTACACTAATGTTTTAACAATTTCAAATAATATTAACAAAAACAACAACAACAACAATAACAGGTAACTATTGGCAGTGCTGGCAGCAAGGGATAAATCTCGGGAAGGACGCAGGGAGTGATTGGGGTAGTGAGTGATTAGGAGGGTGAGGGGTTAGGTATTGAGGGTGAAAGGGATCTTCTAATGTTATGTTTGAATGTTCGATAGGGAAAGAATATGTCAATATTTGGAAGGGAGTTGCTAAGGGTAGGTAGACGGTGGAAAATAGAGCGCTTCTGTACTTCAAGACGTGGACGAGGTATGTGGTGTAAATGGTTCTGACGTGTTGAACGGGAGGGAACATGGAGTGGGAAGTAGCTTAAGAGCATGTTACATTTTGTGTAACCATTCACGTGAGGGTTGGAACGGGACAATTGAGTAGCTGTATGGAAGTGAGGCATCATCCCGGTCCTGAAACCCAAGATTACCGGTTGAGTGGAACCGACGCGCGTACTACGCGTCACTTCGCAATCTGCAGGCTGAATGGCTTGACAGCGTTCTTCATGGGCTGTAGTGCCAGGGGTGGGGGGTAATTTAATTAGATTGTGTATTCGTAGGTTATTAAAAAGTTTTATTTTCCTTACATTTCAAAGAGAATGGAAGTATTGAAACACTTTATTTCGTACAATTTCAAATAGTCTGAATAAAATGGGAACATAAGCAATCAAGAAAAGTCCTCCGCAGACATGCATCACTATAACACTGTCTATCAAACAGGTTTTATACAAGACTTGATGGCCTCCATGTCCCACGGCCCTAGGTGAAACAACTAAAGTTTGTGCTGGTATTTTTTATAACTTTAACTTAACTCATTAAAGTTATTCGTGTCTTAAAATATCTCCCAGTAAATTTACCATACATGTGAGCTCTGTGAAAGTATTATTCAGAAAGAAAAAAAATAAACTCTAACGAGAATCCTTTTAGGATGATTAAATCTGTCCCACGGTCTTTTACAGCCAGTCTTTCCCAAATGTCCTGCGGCATGTAAAGCGAAACTGAACTGTTCTCACTAAAATAAAGACAAATATTGTTCAAGGCAAGTCGTGCTTAGGTGACGCTGGCTCATGCTTCTTAGTTTTACCAGAGGCGAGTGAAATGTGGTTAAGATAGGAGCGGTGTGACAGTGTCAAAGGGATGCGGTGGCGATCAAACTCGGGAGTTAAATTAAAAAGTTGAGCTCTTTGAGAGCACATGCTGGAATATTAACATTATGTACGTCATTGATAATGCCTCTTTCTTCGTCACTTTTAGAAAAGAGAACTTCAAAAGATTCGTTAAGGGAAAATATGATTTAATTTTAGACAGCCCTTGAAACCGAGGGAGAAGTTTGAGCCATGAATAAACATGGCTGACTTATTAAAGAAGTTGTTAGGCAAGTCTTATTACTCCATAGCATCTATAACCAGAGCACTGAGAGCAAATGAGAAAAGTAGTTTCATGTGATCATCTTCCCACAAAGGTCCGAACAATGAGAGAAATGCTGATTTAATTGCCTTGAGTGTGTTAGGCTTTGCAGTCACGTCTCTGAGCGCCCGTATGGTGAGGTCAAGGTCTTAGCTAACTCTCCGTAGGATCAGCTAATACAGATAATAAATTAAATATACACCATAAAGTAAATACTGTATTTTTTTACAAACTATGAATAATCTAAATGTTAAAACTATAACTTATAGTAATTTTGGAATTCAAAGTAAAGGTCTCCACTTTTATGGTATTTGCTTCGAATCCCAATATAAATCATCATATATATTATTTCAGTAGTATTGATCCCTCCTGCGGCGCTCATAAGCGACCGATCGTGATAAATGAGCATTCAAATGAAATAAAATATACATTACCAGTGACGCATTGCACTATAATTTCATAAATATCTATAAGTTCTTTAAAAAATTACTTTAAAAACTGTACGAAGTACTGTTGCTGCAGGGAGATACACTCCATAATTGCTGGCCACTTCACATTTTGGCCGCTGTGACGCCTGTTTCATGTCATTTTAACATTCTGAGGTATTTCCTTTATCATTTTGCATGGATTTCAGAAACAGTAAATCAAAGGAATATGCACTCAAATCGTATTATTTCATAAATTAGCAGTGACGAATTGATTTCTAATTTCATAAATATCAATTTTTGTAGGAAGGGTGCGGTTCGCAAATACTGATGCTCTAACATGCTGCAATTATGAGTTGTCGTCTAAACCCTTAAAATTATTAAATGTTAATTTTACAGGTTTTTTTTCTGCATTCTAATTTCATAAATATCGATCTTGTCGCATGGGTTTCAGAAACAGTAAATCAATGGATTGAGTATTCTAATCGTATAACCGGTGAGTGTTACGTCGTCTAAAACCTTAGAACTATTAAACATAAATTCTTTTACAGGCTTTTCTTCTATCATTCCCCATGGTTCTCAGAATCAGTAAATCAATGGATTGAGTACTCAAATCGTATAGGCTAACTGGTGAGTATTACTGCTATGCTTTCGGTCAATGGACTCAGCACGCACATGATTTAAACTCATTCGTCTAAACAATGGATTTCCAGGTTTGTTAAATTCCAGGTTTGTTAATATGCCGCGATACAGGTTTCTCTTCTGCATTCTAATTTCATAAAAATCGATTTTTGTAAGAAGTGTACTATTTGCAAATACTATTGTTGTAACATGCTGCAATTATGAGTTGTCGTCTGAAACCTTAAAACTATCATCATATATATATTATTTCTGCACTATAGATCCCTCCTGTGGCGCTCACAAGCGACCGATCGTGGCAAATGAGCATTCAAATGAAAGAGAATAGACATTGGCAGTGACGAATTGCACTCTAATTTAATGAATATTTTATAATTTCTTTTAAAAATTACTATTAAAAATGTACGAAGAGTGCGATTTGAGGTACTGTTGATGTAGGAAAATAAGCTCCATAATTTCTGTCCACTTCACATTTTGACCACTGTGACGCCGGGGAAAGTATGGTTTATGAACATGCGAGATTTCGCGCACGGGCCCGCTAGTAAATAAATAATACAGAAAGTACAAACATAGATTAAACAAACAAATATTCGACTATCTCTGGAAGAAGAAGACTACTCCAACGTGGAATAAGGAAGTTTGGAATGATTTAGAAAAGTTGATCATCACAGAGTCTCAAATGCTAGAAATGAAGTAAATTTAAGAGTAAAGTTAAAAATCTGGAAGGGTTTCAAGATGAAGGAAGACCTAAGAGAAGTAGACGATCTTGGACAGAAGATCAAAGGAAGCACGCCAGTGAACGCGTGAAGGAATATTGGAGACAGAGGGAACGCCAGGCAAAGGAATAGAAAGAGATAGAAAGTTGTTGCCTAATTCTAAGTGGTCAATTTGCTTCAAGAAAAAAATAACAAAAATAATTAATATTTATTTATTTAGCGTATGGCATTACACATGAAAAACAAAAAACACAATCATAATAAAAATAATAATAATAATAATAATAATAAAAAGTTCATACAAGCACAGCTATCGACCTATAACCTTACGTTCAGACTACTGATCCAGTCCAGGCTCGATGGTGTAGCTCTGAGAAAGTCGATAGGGTCACCTAGGTATGCTCTTATTTTGCAGTCTTCAACAATGTGCCTGATGGTCTGATTTGGTGAACCACAATCACAGCAGGGGCCTGGCTCACGTCCGTAGGTTTAACCATAAAGCACCCTACACGTGACCCCTGGGTGGTGCTAAACGAGCAACAGTATTCTGGTAGCCAGACTTATCCTCTTAATAAGATCTCCTGGCTATAATACACATGGAATCAAATAATTAATTAATAAATATTGACTCACGGATAAATTGTCTTTTAGAAACCTATGTCCTTCATTACAACAAACTTACGAGAGGAGTTATTAAGAAAATCAACGCATAAAGAGGAGTTGTCTATTACAAGATACGGTTCCGGCATTTACCTGGAGCTAAAATTAGGAAGTAAACAAAATATCTTAAGGAAGGAGAATTGATGGTAGGGTTCGAACCTAATTTGTCTCCCAAATCCTGTCTATCCATCCGTTTCAAACAGCCTTGTGGCATGTAAAGTGAAACGGAATTGTGTTCTCTGAAATTAAGATAAATAATAACTGTAGAAAATCGTGTTCAGGTGACGCCAGTACAATTATCTTCGTTTCCTCAGAGGCGAGTGAAATGCGGTTAAGATAAGAACGATGTAACAGTATCAAAGGGATGTGGCGACGGTCGAACACGGCAGTTAAATTAAAGGTTGTCTCTTTGAGAGCATTATTTATTAACATTATATACGTCATTGATTATACCTCCTCCTCCGTCAATGTTAAAAAAGAGAACTTAAAAGATTGGCGCAGGGAGAATGTGATTTAAACTAAGACAGCTCAAGAAACGGAAGGAAAAGTTTGAGCTGCCATGAATAAACATAGCTGACGTATTAAAGAAGTTGTTGGATAAGCCTTAGTACTCCATAGCATTTGTAACAAGTACTCAGTGAAAATGCGAGAGATGTAGTTTCATGTGCCATTTTCCCACAGTGCTTCTTATTTAATTAACTTGGGAGTTTAGGTCCGTGCGGTCACGTCTCTGTAAGAACCCACTGCGTTGAGCTAATTCATGAGCTAATTTTACGGAAAAGCCGATAACTTATGTTTTGTTCAGCTTCTAGTCTGTACTACTGTTTCCCGTAGTTGTGGGTCCATTTCGGAAATGATGAACATCATTACTTCGATCTACCAAGTGGTGAAGGCACTGCAATCTAGCACACAGGATTAGGTGATGCTAATACGACACGTACATAATTTTTCTGCATTTTCTCATGGGTAGAATGAACTTCCTTTTGCTGCCGAATCGTGTCATTGCGTGTGTGATTAAGGGCAGACAGTCTTAACCCGTCATCGGTAGCGTGGTCCTCACTTACGCGAGAGGTATCGTGTATAGGCGCTCCCTAACATTAGCTTGGTATATGATTTAGTGCTTATACGGGCTCTTCTTGGCAATTAGAATAAATGATACTAGTCTTTGGTTATTTATTAATATATCTAGGTAAGTAGTTCCTACATATTTGTATATAGCCACAATAGTTTATTACCTAAAAATTAACTACTATAATTTTGACTCCTACATTATTTTCGTTCTTTTAGTAGGTAATTATAATTTTGTTTTATTAGACTCGTTTTATGTTACCCCTTTATATACACATAAATCTACATAAACATTACTAAATATTATGAAAAGGAACAAAAAACCTTGGCATTACATTGCTAAACAACAAATTTGATCATGATTTGTAAACAACAATATTTTCTATCATTGTCCTATTCACTCATTTCACTATCTGAATACCGGGTGAGTTAGCCGTGGTTGTTACGGCGTGGCTGCAGGCATTCGCTCACATCAGGGAGGCGAGGAGGTTCGAATCCCCCCGCCGGCAACCTTGAAGATGGTTTTCTGTGGTTTCCCATCTTCCTTCCAGGCAAATGCCGGGTTGGTCCCTAACTATAGGCCACAGCCGATACCTTCCAATTCCTAGTCCTTACATTCACTCTTTCCTTCCCCAGACAACACTCCACACGCACGGTACTTGTAGCTCACCCCAAGGGTGTCCGCTAGAATCAGCTACTAACTCCGGCGTATCAAACACTCCCGGCACTAAAAGCCATATGCTAAAAAAAACTATCTGAATCGTTGGATTGCTCAGTATCAGTTTGATGCATGGGATGTTCTCTAGGAGCATCACTTAGGCATTCAGAAGCACAGTCTTCGTCGTCAACATCTGTAAATACGTCGTCCTCTTCTTCAATCCAGCTCAAAAGAACAGATTCACAAAGCCTATTACCCTTTAAAACTTCACTTTGACACTTCTCACAAAAATATTACACCAGCACGGAACGAGCAAAAAATGTAACGCCAAAGGTATCGAAGCTAGAAGCCACCTAACACTGCCTGTGACACTGACTTACCACCTTCCCACACGTGACACGTGTGCGTGAGTCATCGCATAACAAAGCAAAACATGTGACTCATGTACTCTTTTGAGGATACCTGAAGTTTGAAAAGGTTGAGTCTTAAAACAAAAAACTTTTCTTAATAAGGCATGTTTTTGTTAGGAGCAACCTAACAATGATACCGATGGCGGGTTAATGACCATGGTATCATCAATCTTAGAAGGCGTTTTCAAACAGCCTCTCGACATGTAAAGCGAAACAAAATAGTGCTCATTGGAATAAAGGCAAATATTGATTGTGAAAAGACGTTTCTAGGTGGGAAAACACGGAAAACCCCTTCCAGGATGGTTGAGGTGGGAATTGAACCCACCTCCTCTCGTATTTGCCTCACGAGGCTGAGTGTACCCCGTTCCAGTCCTCAGACCAGAATTAAATTTATTCACAGAGCCGGGAATCAAACCCGGATCTCCGGAGCGACAGCCAAGAATGCTTGCCGCTACACTAGGAGATGGACTCAAATGAAACAACGAAGCATATCGGCAACTAATTTTTCGTGCACAATTTTTCTGCCGTGTGTTGTCAAATTCAGTGAATTAATAGGGTACTTTTCGGCATGACAAATGTAACCATATTCGTGTTAGTACCACCAGTAGCGAGTGAAATGAGTTTAAGATTGTGACAGTGTCAAAGGGACGTGGTGGGAAGATGGTCAAACTCTACAGTTAAATTAAAAATTGAGCTCTTTGAGAGTATATGCTGAAATATTACATTTTATACGTCAATTATTACATATATTTCTACGTCACTTATAGAAAAGATAACTTCGAAAGATTAATGAAGAGGGAAGATAATTTAATTTAATGCAGTCATTGAAAACAAGGGAATAGTTCGAGTATTAAAGCTGAGTTATTAAAGAAGTTGGCATGTAAGTCTTATTACTCCAGAGCACTTGACACTAGGGCAAAGGAAGCGCAATTTCTAGTGACCATCTTCTTAGGGTAGTACTGATTTCACTGCCTTGAGAGTGTTGAGTTTAACTGTTACAAAAATGGTAATACAAGTTATGCGGCCAGGCTATTTCCGCTCTCGGAAGGCGAGTTGGCTCCTTAAAGTAGTTGACTGTATTTTCTCATTTTCAACCCCAGGAAAATGGAGGTGCAATACTTGCTATCCTTTTTCAGAATCATACTCATTCTTTTCTTCTCTCGTTAACTCCTGTGGTTAGGCTGGCATCAAGAAGGATAACTGGCCGTAAAAACAACTGAAGTGGCTTCGGTGGCGTAGTTGGTAGCATGCTGAGCTTCTATGCCCAAGATCGTGGGTTCAAACCAAGCCGAAGTCGTTGGATTTTTTGACGGGTTTCGACTGAGAGCACCAAGTCAAGTCCATCAGCTGGTTCTCGGAGACTGTGCCTGGACTGTCGCAGGGGTAGTGGAGCCAACATTTCTGAAATTACCAGGGCATTATTGTGCCCATACTAATTAGCTCAAAGGGAGCATGACCTCACTGTTCCACCTCCTAAATGCAACAATAACTAACTACTTACCTCTCTAAACGTTTCATTTTGCGTGAAAATGTCCTACATTAAAATATTGCAGCTCAACTGCTTTAGTTTCTTCCAACTTCCTCATCGTCTGCAGCAGTAAAATTCTAATCAGGAGATAGAAATTTTGGATTATTTTATGCCATAAAAACAAGAATTGGACTTATTCCATCATATTTCTTAAACATTCATTGATGTGTGTCACGCCGTGCTCATTAAATCGTGCAATACGACCGCGTGGCAGCTAGAGCAAGCCGGGAGAACATAGGTTCAAATATCGGCGCTGTCAGTGGCTATCCTGAGTGTAGTTTATCTCCGGATTTTTCCACACTCCCTCCAGGCGAATGCCGGAATAGTACCTTACATAAAATATCGGGGTACCTACATCATCCCTGTCCACAATACAACTATAAACACTTCTACAGCCATCAGATAAAATCAACTGCACGGTGATGATGACCAAGATGTCCAGGCCTCTGCAATGAATTAACAACAATACCAAATATTGATAGGTGGTAAGTGACAGCTGTGAGAATTAAAGTACTGTATTTCAAAAGCAGGGCCAGTGGGAAACTTTCACGGGAATGCTAGATACATATTATTATTATTTATTCCCATCATGTCGTTGTAGTAGTCATCACTACGGCTCGGATTTTTATGTGCAAAAAATCTGGAAAATATTTATTTCTTATGTATTAAAAATACCTTAAATATGTGACAAAAAAGTAAAAATATTTTATTATAATTTCGTTTATTAATGTGAATATAAACAATTTATTCTATGTCTCACTGACTGCTGAAGCATTACAATACACGATGAGATACATCTTCAGGTTGTCCATCACAAATGACCGACGATTATCGCGAAACATTTATTCTGCAGGCGCGAAACTGCGACAATATGTTTCTCGCTCTTGAGGTGTTGTGTAACTTGAGATCGCTGTTCAGCCTTGATTGCTTTCCCACATGGTTGGCAGAACAGAACGCCCCATCAGAAGTAAAATTATCTTTAAATTCTGCAACAGACGATAACTTATAGTTGTATTTACTTTAGGCATCGTAGAACTGCATTGCACTTCACAGTGCCAGAAATGAACTGCGTGTGAGTGATACTGGTTCCAGGTAGCAGGGGGGAGGGGGAGGTCTAGCACGTGGAGCAATATAGCTAGAGACGAGGAAATCCCCGGCTTCCACAGTGAGTGGCACGGGGCGAGAAGTTAACGAATAATACAGTTGCAAGCTGACATACGCTCTGCATGAAGATTAGATAGCTCACAGGTTCTTCCCGTTGAAGTAACACAGAACAAAAATGCAATAAACTGAAAGATCTAGCATACTGATTTTAAAAATGTAAATATTATGTATTTTTATGTGCTAATAAGGGAAAAGCAGGAATTTATGTATTTATAGAAAAAATGCTTAAAATATATATTTACATAAAAACATATTTATTTACCTAAAAATCCGAGCCCTAGTCATCACAACTTCGCTACTCTCTTTCCTATAATGCTCTTCCCTTTTAATGGAGTTCTAGAGCGAGTTCTCCCCACTGACAGAGTTTGAGACTGGTATATAATAGTTATAGCTAAGATTTCACAGCGGTGGGAACAACAATCTATAACTTGCTCGTTAATTGCAAGCTGAACTTGGAAAGTTCGGTTACCCATTTAATTCAGATAGCGTACCTGCTGCAGTTACTAAACTCTCTAGAACACCATCTAGGAGAAAAGCAACTTCGAGAAACTATTTTACAGTATCAGTTAACTCCACTGTTAAGAGAAGTTTTAAAATTCACGGCAATGATTGGTACTTCAGAGAGTTTGATAGTTGCTCTAATGGATGGAATAGACAAACTTCGTGTAATTATCCAGAAACATTACTTATAGGGAACTGATCAGCAGATATCAACTTCAGGTTCACATAAACATCAGTACTGATCGTAAAATTATGATACATTGATAATCAAGTTTAGGTTCCCACAATGTAAGGGTGGATTTGACCCAGATTTCACTTTTATGTGTTCGTAAACTCCTAAATTAATTGTGTAGAAATCAGAGGCCTTTTTTCAGTGTTGTCTTCTTAATCTAGTAAAACAAATTGATTTTTAGTCGGTTGACAAGATAATAATGTGTCCAATGAAATTTCACTGGCTTCGTGGCTCAGCGGAGACGTTCTCGCTTGTGCGCAAGATTGCAGGATCGAACCCTGGTGCAGTCTGCTGGCATTTGAGGGTGCGCAAATGCCGCAGTAGTTAAAAGGGGCGTGAAACCAATAACATTATTATTCCAATGAAATTGAACAAGGAATAACACTTACCTGTTCACACCTGCTATACTGAAGAGGGAAGGAGGGTATAAAATAATTATTCCCTTTAACTTTTTACAGTTCCGAAGAGTTACTAATTATAGTGAATGCCACACCTATAGAATATTGCAGCGAGTATATACTATATATTTAAACCAAACAATAAGTACGGCACAAATGAGTGACCGAGTAATCAAAAGATTGTATTGACGTGGGGAAAATTTTGGAGACTAAGCTTCATCCTTATGGATACATATTTCAGCCCTAAATTAAGATTCGATGTACTAAAAAGCTGTGTCATCCCAGAGTTAATCTATGGATGCCAAACTTGGTCATTTAGTAAATTTCAGACAAGGCTGATCCACATCTGTCAACGGAAAATAGGTATGGAAGATCCTAGGCGTTAAGCTAAGCGACAGAATTATGTAAATTAACGTGTTATCCGACAGAAAATTTACCTAAATTATTTGTTACAAATTGAAGTGATAGAACCCATTTTTAGTGTTGTCTAGTTCTATTAAAGAAAGATTTTCAGTCGGTCAACACAAATTGTGCCACATTACATTAGGCGGGAAAACAAGTATTCATATGCCCTAGCCTGAAAGAAATACTAACACGCTTTGATGTACGAAACGGGGTACAGGTCCGAGGAGTGTCTGTATCGAGGATCAGTTTCAGAAACCAGATAAGTTGGCATAACTTTGTTGCATTTAAGTACAGTGTATGAGTTGTGCAATCGCCACTTTGAGTTATAACCACATTTAAATGGGACACCAGTTTAAATAGAAATGGTTGATTTAGAACATAAATAACAAAATAGTGTAGACAACATCACTACTAAAGTTATTCACAATAATTATTTATTTATTTAGCGTATGGGTTTTAGTACCGGGAGTGTCCGATGACATGTTCGGCTAGCCATAGGCTGTAGCTGCTTCAAGCAGACACGCATGGGGTGAGCTACAAGTTCCGTTCCATTTCAAGTATTCCCAACTTTTGTTACCAGATGTCACTGACACCTAGTGGTGAACATGGAATTTTGATAGATCGTTGAACGAAATATAACCTACACTCTTAGCTTCACACAAGTTTAGTTAGTGGAAGGATCTTTTACATGCCATAAATCTATAACATGGGACCGCCGGCTTTACTTCCCCTACGAAGGAAGGCATAGGCCTACTGAAGGATTTTTAACGCTCTTAAAAATTCCGACGACTTTGGCTGGGTTTGATCCCACGATCTTGGGAACAGCAGTTCAGCATGCATCCAACTGCGCCACCGAAGCCGCGATTCACAATAATAATTCAATAGATCCCAGGCAACATACGTAAACAAAACATTGGTATTTATTAATCTCATATACTAAAATTTCAGGATAAGGGTATGGTTGGTTGGTTGGTTGGTTCCTCAGTTTAGGGGCTGCGACAACGCGGTCATTTAGCCCCGTGTACTTTGTGTGTGTGTAGAATCTGTCTGATAACCGGTGTTAATTGTGGTGACTGTATTAGTGTTTGTTTCTGATTTCAAATCAAGTAAGGACTGCAGACATTGCATTTTTTCCCAAGTAGTTCCTACTTTTGCCGCCAAACGCCACCGTCAACGACTACTAGGCCTAGTTCAGAACTTAGCTACTATACGCCACCACGGTCGGCTCTTGGCAACGAACGTAGGAACCTAAGAGCGTTGTTTACATTCTTAACCCATTCAATTTAACTTCACACAGGTGTAATTAGTGGAAGGTTCTCTGACATGCAATAAATCTATGACATGGGACCGCCGGCTTTACTTCCCCTCCGAAGGAAGGCATACTGAGGGATTTTTAACACTTTTAAAAATCCGACGTCTTTGGCCGGGTTTGAACCCGCTATTTTGGGCATAGAAGCTCAGCATGCTACCAACTACGCCACCGAAGCCGCTGGATTAGGGTATAATCCAACTCTTTTGGGTACATTCGTGTCTACCGACGAAGCGCACCAAACTTTTGTTTGATAAGGCAACACTGAAAAATAGCTTCAAACCCCATAATTGCAACATACATAAAACACATTAATATCTTCTTCTTCTTATATTGTAACCGTGTGAAAGAGCGTCAGTTGCTGGTTATGGAGATGTTGTTTTTTGTCGCGGCTATATTTTGAATTTGAAGCGAGCGCCTGACTGAGTTGAGTTTCACTGCCGTTGGTTGCAGGCTGATGAGATGCGCGGACGGCGATGCGCGTATGTATGTTAACACCTGACAGTCTGCAGGGTCGAGCAGGCAGCTGTTATGACAGAGACAATTGTGTTTGTGCACTTAATACGTGCATAAGCGGGCGGCTTAATCAATCTCAAGTTACTAGTACCTGACCTGGAAGCCAAAATTAGCCGACAAACGTGGCATTGTTCAAATGTGCTCAGGATAGTTTTACTAGATGGGACTAGCTTTTATAATGCAAGATTGTATTGGGTATGGCCCGAGCTTACAGCATATTAAGGCATATGGGCTGGAAATAACTCCTTACTTGAGTTATGAGAATATAATACCTCATACCAGGGTAGATTTCTGGCTAGCAATTGACTTGGAATTAAGGCTAAACAGGTGTGTAAGCGTACTGCGATAACTACAGAAGGATTACAATCAAGTAACCGGGAACATTACTGTGACTATTCGGAGTATTTCGGGACGTTAAAACACCGGGTGATTGTCGTAAAATCAGTGACAGTATTAGACACGTGCTTTTTTTTTATAGCAGAAGCTATGGTGTTAAGACAATCCGATCAGGACGTCATGGTAGCAATACGCCGGTATGAACTTTTGAAATCTACCATGAATCGAGCCAGTATTATGGTGCGTTAAATATGAATGGGGCGTACGATGGATGCTGACGTTAGGATACTTGGGACTTGCACCAGTGGAGCCATGAAGTCGAGCCGTACACATTTCCGGGTGCGGAGGATCGCGTGGAATTTTATGCTCAGACTAAGGGCATTCCGCAGGAACTTGGACCTTCTTCAAGAACATCTGAAATGGACGTGAGCCCCTTATTCTATTCTTAATATCTAGTACCGGTGAATATCAGACCTTAGACTATCCCATTCAACCATGTAGGAATCGTTTTACACGCCATAGATCTTTATTTTCTGCATTATATTGGGACATAAGCATGGATCTTTGTGATGTTGTCCACTCTTCGAATTTTATTTTATTTCTTTTGAGATAGCATATCCCCGGTGGGCATATCGTAGAATGAGTATATTTTCGGAAGGCATCCGGCTGTTCTATTTAGACAGGAGTTTCATCCTGATTTTTGTTGTACAGTTCCGTGCATATTTTTATGGCACATTGTTATTTTAGCGATCGTTTTGAGATAGTTTATTGGTAATTTGTTTATTTAAATGTAGTTCTGGATCATTTTGATGCAATTCGTCTTGGATGAGTTCTGATTGTTATTTATCGTAAAATGATTCGATTTTTCTGGTGGTTAAGGATTTTCTTTAAAATGATAATGCGGAATGATCATGTATGAGAATTGACATGGGGAAGTAAAGAGGCATAATCATAACAATTTAATGGATCTTATGAAAAATAGAACATGGTAATTATCCATGAGAATTTCATATTAATAATAATAATAAATGAATGAGTTTGGATTATTTAGGTGATGTTTCTTTAAAACAAATATGAGAAATTAACATGAATTAATGCACATTGGATTGATAAAGCAATCGTAACGTAGTTTTGTTATTAGAGCAAGGTGTATCAATTAGGAGGATTTTTGTTATGGTGACAAGCGGATAATTGAACAGGTTAATTAGAGATAGTTACTTATAACATTCATATGATAGATCTGATGGGGTGATGAGTTGAATTGGGAATGCGCGTAGGCATCTGTCCCATTAATAATAATGATAATCCATTAAATACAGTAAATATGACTGGACGGAAGTTTATATGTGAAAATAATATGTAAAGAATTATAATATTGTTGAATATAATGAAATGTTGGAATTTGGAGGATGTTGCCTCATTTTACTCAAAAGAAGGGCGGTGCCGCTGTTGCAGCCCCACGCCGCTATCTAGATCTTGTCACCAATGGAATTCTAGATTCTACTTTAATTTGCTCTAACCATAATTACATATTTTCTGGTTTAATTATATAAACCTGCAGATAGATTAAAATGCCTAATAATTTTGCCATATTGTGATATCAAGGAATAAACTAAATTGATAAAGTGCATAAAGAAATGGGGCATTTAAAATGCGGCCTCATGTTCCGATGAAAATCTTGAAATAGCTACGAATCATCCATAAGTGTTTGAAATTGGTTGGAATAATAAGGATGAGTTGCAATTAATATCGCTGAATAATTAATCCCATAATTTATTTTATTATCGAGGATAAATCACAGATCCATAATTTATAATTTCTAATATGATTATTCCTTGAGTGGGAATAATGAAATATAAATGGTATTACGTTTCTAATGGGTCCATCTTTGTTCGACTTGGTCTGACTTGCATCAAGTTGTATAATTAACAATTCTAGTATGTTTTGGAATTTATTCTCGTTTCATGGAAGAGAATATCCCATAGGATTATCCATGATTTTGGAAATATGGAAATGTGTAGAACTTCAGAAATAAAATTTTATTCAATTGTGATAGGACGATCAATGATCTACACAACTTGAATACTGTAGATATAGTTTATAATATAATAGAATACCACGATGGACTATTAATTTCATGGGTATTCTAACACAATGAAATGTTTAAAAGTTGACGTTTTCGTTGTATTTTTTTGTTGAACGTTATTCAACACCTGCGATTAAATAGTATAGGATCCCAGGGGGAGCGCAGGATGTTATTTTTTCTAGGTGGTGTTTTAGTTTTCTCCCTGAGGATGCCCTTGTAAAGATTAGGATGGTTGAATGGATCAATTAAATTGATGCAAATTTTATCTTAACTGATACTGTGGTCATTCATGATTCTTGAAATATGCCTTCTATCCTTGCTGTAGTGTGCATCTGGGGAACAGCAGAGCTTTTCTTTTTATTTTTCTACACCTTTGTAGAATGCTCACTGTTAACCCCGAGATGTTTTTGAGTCTTTGTGCTCGACTGTTGTTCGGATGCGCACTTGTGTGGTCGTAGGACGTTCGTCAAACGGTCACATAAAGTAAGATAGAAGAGTTTTGGCTGCCAACGTGTGTGGGCCCGAGTTCGATTCAGTTTCTGATACGATTCGATTCCGAGTTTCAATTCGAGGTCGATTTGTGTTTGTTCTTGCTGTAGTAGGATTCATGGTCATGAATGCGCAGTTTTCATAGTTTGGAGTGATTTGTTTGGTATGTAGTGGTTGTTTCTGGTCATTTATTGTAGATTTTAAATTTAATAAGTCATCGGTATTGAAGTATCAATTTAAGGTCGTGTCTGAATATTCACTGTACTAGTAGTTTAGATTAAGTTTCCCCATCATCAGTTGGCATCGTACCCCAGTGCTATAATTATTATTGTGAGTGGTCATGGAAGCACTTACCAAAATGATGGAAGAGTTGGGACAGAAAATCACTGAGAATTCTTCTTCTCTGGAAAATATAATTTCAAGTTTAGAATGTAAAATCACAGAAAATTCGAACTCATTAAAAGCGGAAATGTTAGAAAGGGTAGAAGCGATAGAAAGCCGGATGTCTAGAAACATAGAATCATTCGATGATAAAATGTCTGAATCGATAGATGCTAAGATTGAGGATAATGTTGTGTCATTGAAAACCAAGATAAGAGGCAACGCAAGGAGAGCTCAGGAGAGTTTCCTAAGTTTAGAAGCTAGGATCGTGGATTCGGGAACGAACTTAAAGGATAATTTATTCGCAAACTATGGCATTATGAAGGATAGTTTACAAGATAGTCGAAAAGCGATGAAGGAAGAGTTAGCTCAAAATAAGAACGAGATTCAAAAGATGGTTAGATCATTAGAAAATAAAATGGAAGATAATGTTAGGAAAATAACAGATGATTTTGCGTCCTTAGAGATTAACACAACGAAGGAAAGCACGTTAAATGCCACACAGGTAGTGCAGAGAGTTACTTCTGAATTTAGAGAAATAATTGTAGAACAATTAAAGGAAGGAGTTGTAGCAGACTTGAAAAATGAAGTAAAAGAAATTGTAATTAATGAAATTCAAGCTCAGGTTGTAAAAGAAACTCAGGTCGAAGTCAGAGAGATCAGGAATGCTTTTTCATCAGAGATTAAAGTTGTATCTGGAGATATTCAAGCCATTAGAGAAAGTGTAGAGAAATTGAAAGGTCACGAATCTGTTGTCGAAGAGAATCCGAACAAAATGACAGAAGAGTTGAAAGATAGTCAAATAGGGGAAGAAACTGAAAGGCTGAATAGGGATGAAATGTATGAATTCAGAAAGACCATTGGTGAGTTAGAAAAGAAAATTGAGGATTATAGATCGAAAGCGGATACAAAACAAGACAGCATAAATGAAAACGCTTTTTCAAATAGAGAAAGGTTGTTAGAGTTTGGGAAGTCTGAAGAAATTTCTACCATTCGCACTTCTACTCCGATCACGCTCGTTAAAAGTTACGAAGAGAAACCTATAAAATTTTCAGGGACTGGAAATGTCTCTCCTGTTGAATTTCTGCGCGAATTAAGAGATTATCTGAAGGATGCTAAGGTGAATAAGGAAAGAGAGATGAGAGTGATTAGTAGACTCTTAGATGGACCAGCACTCGTATGGTTTAAGGCTTTTCGATGTAATTTCAGAACCTATGACGAATTTGAACAGGCACTCTTACGTAAATTTTGGTCGCCGGAGACGCAACAGAACATCAGGGCCGAATTATATGTCAAGCAGTATTCCACGTCACAGCCGACCAAATATTCAAATTACTTTGCAAATCAACTTGCCAAATTGCAATGCTTAGATCCACCAATGCCAACGTACGAGTTAATCCCAGCTTTGATTAGACAGTTTCCTTAGGAAGTTCAGCGGAGTCTCATTTCTGCGAATGTTGAGAACATGGAAGAATTTGATGAAGTGTTGCAACGTCTAGATCATTCTAATGCTCAATTTTACCAGCAGAGGGGTAATAAGCAAGAGTCCCAGGCCGCATATGCTGTTTTCGCCGATCGACAATGCCAAACCATGCCAGAACGGAATAGAGAAGAGCAAACGTCGAGGGATTATCAAGATAGAAGAGAAAGAGATAGTGGACGACCTTACATAAGGCGAGGAAGATACGGAAATAATTGGAATTCGTGGAGAAGACAAGCATACACGAGACCATGTGACAGATCAGGATACAATAAATCTTACGATAGAACGGATAATGAAAGGTTCAAAGATCAACAGAGGCAGAACCTTGAGCAAAGAGGAGAAGAAAGTAAACAGTATTTGAAGGAAATGGAAGAGGCAAGAAATAAACCTGGTACTTCTGGGACAAATAATTCGACAGGTAAAAACGAAAAAAAAAACTTCGATTTCGGAACAAGGAAATCAACAGAACTAATTACTACACAATATGTTTCCAAAATCGTGAAATGGGAAGTTGAGGATGAAGACTTGATTCAAGAAGAACAGGAAGGAAAAGAGTATGGAACAAGAACTAGGCTACCCATTATTGTGTGTGAGGTGTATGGAAAACCAGTGTATACTTTGATTGACACAGGAGCGATGCTTTGTTTGGTGAGCGAGAGGTTGTGCGCCATATGGAAGTTGACCGAGGAAATAGAGGAAATACCAGTATCCGGAATCAAGATTCAGGGAATCATCCCAGACAAGATCACAACTTGTAAAATTCAGCTGTACTTGAAGGTCAAGATTGGGGGATGTGTCTTTGAACAGATCTTTGTCGTTATGAAGGACATTGCACATGATTTGATTCTGGGGACGGATTTTATCAAGAGATATAGAGCTGTTATCGATATGGAATCTGATACGATTAAATTCCATCATGCGGGAGACGTCCATTTCGAAGAGGATATAAATTCACCGTGGGAGAAGTTCGATGGGCCAGGGTTTTTGAAGGATTAGAGATATGTGAAGACGCCAATGAAGTAGTTGAGCATGTTCCAGTTATAGCCAACCTGTTGGAAGAATTCGTTGATGTCTTTGATACGACACCAGGAGAGATTCAGAACTTTGAGTACAAGATTCAAGTATGTGATGATAGCCCATATCATGCAAAGCTGTACCAAATTCCAGAAAAACACAGGACTAAGGTGAAGGAGATCATTCAGGATCTTGAGAAAGATCAGATAATTAGAATGTTTGTGACATCCTATGTAAATCCGTTAGCGGTGGTGCAGAAACCGGACGGAAATTTGAGAATATGCCTAGACGCGAGGTCATTGAATTCGAGACTGTTGCCAGAGTATGATAGACCTCCAGTGATAAAAGATCTGTTAAGGAAATTTAAAAACAAGAAATGGTTTTCTACAGTGGATTTGACTTCGTCATACCATCATGTAAGGATAAGTGAGGATTCTCAGAAGTTTACGGGATTTTTTTTCGAACAACAGACTTATGTTTTTAGAAAACTTCCATTTGGGATGAAAACCTCAGGAGCAGTTTTGATACGTGCCTTGGATCAGAACCTAAGTAATGCGGTCAAGGATACGGTCATAAGTTACGTGGATGATATTCTGATAGCATCGGAGACTGAAGACCAGCACTTAGTTCATCTACGGAATTTGTTTATGGACATGAGGAAAGCAAATTTCAAAGTTAACTTGAAAAAGTGCCAATTCTTTAAGAATGAGATTAGATTTCTTGGACATGCCTTGGATGGGAACGGATATAGACCAAATGAACAAAAACTTCAGGCCATTGCAGAATTTCCCAGACCTACTCGGGTAAAGCATGTACGTCAATTCTTGGGAACTTGCCAGTTTTTTGCGGGACATTGCCATAAATACACGGAGATAGTTGCACCCCTACAGGACTTGTTAAAAAAAGATAATAAGTGGAAATGGAACGATCTATGTGAGGAATCATTCAAGAAGGCAAAGGAATTAATGCTTAATAGCGTCAAGTTGGAGTACCCGGATTTTGAGAAGAACTTCATTATCGAATCGGATGCATCCAATATAGGGATAGGTGTCATATTACTCCAAGAGGATGAAGATCACACTCGACACTATTTATCCTTTATCAGTCGAAAATTGAAACCATCAGAACGCAATTACTATACTACAGAACTAGAAGCTTTAGCGATCATCTATGCATTGGAAACATGGAAGAAGTTGCTTCTCGCACATTCGATTATAATCAGAACTGTCCATCACGCACTAGAGTTTATACTGAAGACCAATTTCGCCAGTGACAGGGTCACTAGATGGGCATTATTCGTGCAACAGTTTAACGTCACTATTGAACATCGACCAGGAAGGAATAACTTAGGGGCTGATTTGCTAAGCAGAGTTGCGGAAACTACTCTTCCAGTATTGCCTATAACCCTCCTGCAAGAAGATGATGATACTTTGCGTAGACTTGAGAGAATACCCCAAGCCCAGAAGCGATATGGACCTTTGAGGAGTATTTACAGATTTCTACACAGGGATATGGATCCTACAGATGATGAATATCTAGGGATGGAAAGGATGGCTAGAGATTATGTATTGTTGAATGGGATCATATATAAGTTCATTGATTCCGAACACACTAAATTACGAATAGTAATTCCGCCTAGATTACAGGAAGATATAATATGGTTAGCTCACAGAAGCTCAGGTCACACTAGAGTGGATAAAGTGGTATGTTTGATAATGGAGTTCACTTGGGATCATTTGAGAAATACTGTCCAAGAGGTCATCAGGACCTGTGATTTGTGTCAACGCAGCAAACACAATACACATTTGTTGAGGGAGGAGCCTAGGCCTATTATTCCGTCGAAGCCATGCGAGTTGTATGCTACCGATATCTACGGACCTCTACCTAAGTCCAAGCGAGGTAACCGATACATTTTGGTCACGGTTGATGTTTTCAGTAAGTTTACCATGATCCATCCGATTCAGAAGGCGAACTCCAGATATATAATCAAGAGGATTAAAGAATGTGTTATTCCCGTTGCGGGTAAACCAGAATTTTTGTTATCAGACCGTGGGTCCCAATTCACATCCTGGGAGTTTAGGAATGCTATGAGGGAATTGAATATCACACGGGTATTGTGTTCAATACGGCATCCAGAGAGTAACCCGGCCGAACGACTCATGTCAGAAATAGCTAAGTTTTGTCGTCGTTATTGTGCAAATGAACATTGGCGATGGATGGATGTGGTTCCTATTATGATGAATTCGATTAATTCCACCGTACATGAAAGCACGGGGCATATTCCTTCAGTACTACATCTTGGAGAAAAACCTATACGACCGTGGGACGGAATCGTATCTATTCCTCCGGAGATAGAGCCTAACAGGAGAGGACGTGAAATGGAAGCCTTAGGAAGATTACGGAGACTGGCAGAGAAACGGAACAGAAGAGTTAGAGGAAGAAGATTTAGAGATCCTTTGAGAGAGGGAACTTTGGTATTGATCAGGAAGCCTACTCCATCTGATGTTAGCAACAAAGTCTATTCCAAGTTTGCCAGTTTGTATAATGGACCATTTCGGATAGCCCAGAGCTTAGGTAATGGTAGTTACCGTGTTGTGGAGATTGTGTCTGGTAACACCGTGGGAACATTCAGCGCAGCGAATCTCAAGATGTATTTTTGAAGAACCAGATAAGAAGAAGGACGAAAAACAACAGGAACCATAAAAATAAAAATGGGGAATTTTATTTTTGGCCATGTGTAGGGCGGATGTAACCGTGTGAAAGAGCGTCAGTTGCTGGTTATGGAGATGTTGTTTTTTGTCGCGGCTATATTTTGAATTTGAAGCGAGCGCCTGACTGAGTTGAGTTTCACTGCCGTTGGTTGCAGGCTGATGAGATGCGCGGACGGCGATGCGCGTATGTATGTTAACACCTGACAGTCTGCAGGGTCGAGCAGGCAGCTGTTATGACAGAGACAGTTGTGTTTGTGCAGTTAATCCGTGATAAGCGGGCGGCTTAATCAATCTCAAGTTACTAGTACCTGACCTGGAAGCCAAAATTAGCCTACAAACGAGGCATTGTTCAAATGTGCTCAGGATAGTTTTACTAGATGGGACTAGCTTTTGTAAATGCAAGGTTGTGTTGGGTATGGCCCGAGCTTACAGCATATTAAGGCATATGGGCTGGAAATAACTCCTTACTTGAGTTATGAGAATATAATACCTCATACCAGGGTAGATTTCTGGCTAGCAATTGACTTGGAATTAAGGCTAAACAGGTGTGTAAGCGTACTGCGATAACTACAGAAGGATTACAATCAAGTAACCGGGAACATTACTGTGACTATTCGGAGTATTTCGGGACGTTAAAACACCGGGTGATTGTCATAAAATCAGTGACATTATTAGACACGTACTTTTTCATAGCAGAAGCTATGGTGTTAAGACAATCCGATCAGGACGTCATGGTAGCAATACGCCGGTATGAACTATTGAAATCTACCATGAATCGAGCCAGTATTATGGTGCGTTAAATATGAATGGGGCGTACGATGGATGCTGACGTTAGGATACTTGGGACTTGCACCAGTGGAGCCATGAAGTCGAGCCGTACACATTTCCGGGTGCGGAGGATCGCGTGGAATTTTATGCTCAGACTAAGGGCATTCCGCAGGAACTTGGACCTTCTTCAAGAACATCTGAAATGGACGTGAGCCCCTTATTCTATTCTTAATATCTAGTACCGGTGAATATCAGACCTTAGACTATCCCATTCAACCATGTAGGAATCGTTTTACACGCCATAGATCTTTATTTTCTGCATTATATTGGGACATAAGCATGGATCTTTGTGATGTTGTCCACTCTTCGAATTTTATTTTATTTCTTTTGAGATAGCATATCCACGGTGGGCATATCGTAGAATGAGTATATTTTCGGAAGGCATCCGGCTGTTCTATTTAGACAGGAGTTTCATCCTGATTTTTGTTGTACAGTTCCGTGCATATTTTTATGGCACATTGTTATTTTAGCGATCGTTTTGAGATAGTTTATTGGTAATTTGTTTATTTAAATGTAGTTCTGGATCATTTTGATGCAATTCGTCTTGGATGAGTTCTGATTGTCATTTATCATAAAATGATTCGATTTTTCTGGTGGTTAAGGATTTTCTTTAAAATGATAATGCGGAATGATCATGTATGAGAATTTACATGGGGAAGTAAGGAGGCATATTCATAACAATTTAATGGATCTTATGAAAAATAGAACATGGTAATTATCCATGAGAATTTCATATTAATAATAATAAATTAATGAGTTTGGATTATTTAGGTGATGTTTCTTTAAAACAAATATGAGAAATTAACATGAATTAATGCACATTGGATTGATAAAGCAATCGTAACGTAGTTTTGTTATTAGAGCAAGGTGTATCAATTAGGAGGATTTTTGTTATGGTGACAAGCGGATAATTGAACAGGTTAATTAGAGACAGTTACTTATAACATTCATATGATAAATCTGATAGGGTGATGAGTTGAATTGGGAATGCGCGTAGGCATTTGTTCCATTAATAATTATGATAATCCATTAAATACAGTAAATATGACTGGATGGAAGTTAATATGTGAAAATAATATGTAAAGAATTATAGTTGTTGAATATAATGAAATGTTGGAATTTGGAGGATGTTGCCTCATAGTACTCAAAAGAAGGGCGGTGCCGCTGTTGCAGCCCCACGCCGCTATCTAGATCTTGTCACCAATGGAATTCTAGATTCTACTTTAATTTGCTCTAACCATAATTACATATTTTCTGGTTGAATTATATAAACCTGCAGATAGATTAAAATGCCTAATAATTTTGCCATATTGTGATATCAAGGAATAAACTAAATTGATAAAGTGCATAAAGAAATGGGGCATTTAAAATGCAGCCTCATGTTCCGATGAAAATCTTGAAATAGCTACGAATCATGCATAAGTGTTTGAAATTGGTTGGAATAATAAGGATGAGTTGCAATTAATATCGCTGAATAATTAATCCCATAATTTATTTTATTATCGAGGATAAATCACAGATCCATAATTTATAATTTCTAATATGAATATTCCTTGAGTGGGAATAATGAAATATAAATGGTATTACGTTTCTAATGGGTCCATCTTTGTTCGACTTGGTCTGACTTGCATCAAGTTGTATAATTAACAATTCTAGTATGTTTTGGAATTTATTCTCGTTTCATGGAAGAGAATATCCCATAGGATTATCCATGATTTTGGAAATATGGAAATGTGTAGAACTTCAGAAATAAAATTTTATTCAATTGTGATAGGACGATCAGTGATCTACACAACTTGAATACTGTAGATATAGTTTATAATATAATAGAATACCATGATGGACTATTAATTTCATGGGTATTCTAACACAATGAAATGTTTAAAAGTTGACGTTTTCGTTGTATTTTTTTTGTTGAACGTTATTCAACACCTGCGATTAAATAGTATAGGATCCCAGGGGGAGCGCAGGATGTTATTTTTTCCAGGTGGTGTTTTAGTTTTCTCCCTGAGGATGCCCTTGTAAAGATTAGGATGGTTGAATGGATCAATTAAATTGATGCAAATTTTATCTTAACTGATACTGTGGTCATTCATGATTCTTGAAATATGCCTTCTATCCTTGCTGTAGTGTGCATCTGGGGAACAGCAGAGCTTTTCTTTTTCTTTTTCTACACCTTTGTAGAATGCTCACTGTTAACCCCGAGATGTTTTTGAGTCTTTGTGCTCGACTGTTGTTCGGATGCGCACTTGTGTGGTCGTAGGACGTTCGTCAAACGGTCACAATATATAAAAGTGAATGTCTGTATGTATGTATGTATGTGGGTGGGTTGGTTCCGTATACAAATCCACACCGTTCCACCAATCTCAACCAAATTTTGCATACACATAGTTAAGGACCCAGAAGGAACCGCTGGCTACATGAATTTCCGATAGTCTTTCTCATTCTTCTAATTTCGGCCCTTTTGCACTCGATCAAAGGCTAATAAATTCATAAAATATACTCATGAAGGAATGGCAGGGCAGATAGTTTCCATTGCAACACAGCTCAAGTCGAGACACGGCCTACTGGATGTCAGTTGAGCTCGCCACTACCGGTATAGAATATGAGGAGCTTTACTTGAAATCCCGTTAGTTACTCAACTGCTCACACAGCACTGTCAAGCGAGTATAGCATAACAAAGACTTGACACTATCCACTGGATATTTGTCAAATACCACTCACCCACTCACTCACTCATACATTCATCAGGAAATCTCAGAAACCGCCCAACGGATTGGAATGAAATTTGGTATGCAGCTTCCTCAAGGGCCGCAAACGCCCACAAAAAAGGATTTTTGGATATTCAGGTTCTAAAGGGGTGTTAAGGGGGTAGACCTGCATTTCATTGAATAGCAATATCTCCCGATTGGTTCCATTGGGGGATGTGATACTCGGCATATAAACTCATCATTAAAAATAAGAAGACATATGTCTGAGGGTTTTTCGATGTGGTGTATATTATGAGGTGAAAGGGATGAAAAGTGGGGGTTGAAAGATTCCTAATGGAGCGTGTATCTCTTAAACGACATAGGCGAGGAGTTTGATTTTCTCCGAGTTTCAATCAGCTTAAAAATAAATATATGAATAATGAATTAAAATAAGTAGGTGTTCGACCGTTTTTTTTTCTTAAATCCAATTTAAGGGGCCTATGGGGAGGGGTGAAATTCTGGAAGAAAAACGTCCCCTAAGGAAGGATTTTTGGATGTTCACTCTCATCGACCAACCAAAACTATTAAAGTTAGAAGAAGGGGATATGTTTGTTGTGTGTCGAAAAACTCTACTAAGGAGGGATTCTTGGATATTCAGGTTCTAAAGGGGTGTTAACGGGGTTAAACCTGCATTTCATTGAATAACAATATGACACGACTATGACGCGAGCGAAGCGAGGCTAAAAATGAGATGGTGTGTGTCTGTGTATTACTCAATCACGCAAGAACCACTGGTCCGATTTACATGAATTTTACATGGAAGTAGCTGATTTACCTGGTTAACATATAGGCTACTTTTGATTTCAATACTTTGCACTATTTAAAGTTTGCGACCATTTTAGTGACGTCACTACACACTTTGGTTTCAAACTTTCATATTTCCATTTGAAATAAAAAGTGAACACTAAGAAATAGCAAACTTTTGATGGCATATACGAGATTTAAAATTACATTTTCTATTCGAAAGGCATCTCCAACGGTTAGCGAGTAAAACCTAAATTTGTGCTATAAAACACGGTCAAAGCCGAACGGTTTAGTTGGACAAAATGTTCCATCCTTAATCTCCCTCTGCGCAGCACCTCGCCTATCCCCTGTTTTAACTGTCACCTTCACATTTTAATTTATTTATGACGCGTAGCGAAGCACGGGTACTTCAGATAGTTATGAATAATAACGCAACAACCATACAAGTGAACTACAGTATACTCTCTGTAAATAGTTTACAAAATTATGCTATCTACTCATTGTAGAGCCTACATATACAGTACTTGTATATTTGTGATGAAGTGTATTTCATAAGCATCGTATAGCCTACTAATTAAGCCTAAGTGAACAGGATTTGAAGATGACTGCTTGACGTTCGGAACATGTAATCCAATTAAGTACTCCATTTTGTACAAGAAAGGATTTTGTGGACTCCACAAACAGTGACTTCGACTTGTTGAACACACGACCCAGAAACCAAATCCCAGTCGTCAGAGTGGAAGCATTCCTCGTCACCAACACCAAAGAAGGTAAAGGCCAAGTGCGCAGCAACGTCCAAGTGATGTTGACCGCTTTCTTTGACTTCCGCGGTGTGGTACACCTCGAGTACACGCCACAGGGTCAATCACCTAGTTGTACTACATGGATTCCCTCCGTCGCCTACGTGATGCTGTGCGGCGCAATTGACGTCCGAAACGGGGGAGGAGCTTACGGTCAGCTGATTCCAATATGGCGGAGAGATAGTGACGAGAAGTAAGCAAGACAGTGATTGGGTGTGCGTTTGTTATGGCTTCTAATTTATGATGGCAAAATACTACATATTTTCTTTCATTGATAGAAATATTTTAATAATCAATTTAAATGCAGTGCTTAATTACTACCAGTTAACAATATTACCCACATGTAGATAGTTAATTTACTGTCTGCTGTTACATATATGAAGCTTGTACTTGGGAGCCTAGCGGTATCGATGTTTTTATTAATTTCACAATATATATATATATATATATATATATATATATATATCTCACATAACACAAAGGACGGCTCCCTGATAATAAATTGAATCCAGCAACCCTGAATTTGCATGAATGTTTTGGGTACAAAGAAGCGTTACTTGGGATGCTCAAATCATACTTCAATATTGCTAATATTGACCTATATACTTGCTGTTCAAAGGCAAGAATATATTTATTAATCTCTTGCCACAGGCAAGTTAAATGGAGGCATCCTCTTTATCAATATATTTAATTAAATATTTAAAATACAGATATTTAACAAAGCTGGAGTCCCCATTTGAACTTGTCATAAGCAAACGGAACAGGTCAAAAACTACACTTTAAGCCAAATCAAATTCACTCCTCAGCTCGACATAAACCATAATACCAAATAAAACCTATAGAAAACATACTCTCCTTACTGTTGTACAACTTTCTAACCAACTATTCGCACTCAAAACTGAAAAACCCTGAAATGGGAACTAATTAAAGTTAGAATAGCCTAGACCGATCAGGTCTCCTCCTACATTACCGCATATGTATACAGTACTTAACATCACTATAACTTCCAAATTACGGCTAAGTGACCTATCTGCCTGAGTAGAATAGGTGTTACCGGCCTGCCTGGGATGATGGGTCACCAAACCGGTACTTAAAACTAAGATTTTACACATTAATCAACTAAATTCAACAGTAAGGTGATCATAGCCAAAAACACAATTTAAGCCAAATCATACTTCAATATTGCAAATATTGACCTACATACTTGCTGTTCAAGGGTAAGAATATAAATTTTCTGGCAAATTAAGGCTAGGAACAGCATTTTTCTTAAGTTTTCTAACCATTCGGCTATTGTCAATCGGAAGAACCCATAAAATAAGTTTACGAAGAGCGGATTACATTCTATGTAGGCTTACGGCACGGAAGTATTAGGCTACAAGTTTATCAGTATTTTTGATGTAGCTAAATCCTTGTGAATACAAATTAGAGACAATAACTATCAATAATCAACAGTACCGGTGCTTATGCTGTGGAAAGAAGTCGTCTTCACAAAAATGCAGACCGCACACTGTCTAACGTGTAACACGTTTTCCAATAAACAGCGCCGAAGCCAATCTTTCTCTCTGAACTTTTTGTACAGGAAAGTAGTGAAGAGATTTCGTACCCGCTTTATACGATTTGCAACCGTTTACAGAGCAGTACCTTCTCGAATTTGACAAATTCCTGTTTCCATCACGACGTCAATGCTTCACCATGCTCACCAGTCACTATGTTACAGCTTCAACATTCTACCGCGTGGCTGAGCCATCCTACTTTTCTGACGTCAATAGATCGTAGTTGTGATCAACAGGAAATTGGCGCCTTCATTACGACAATGTTCCTGCACATTCCTCGCACTAGATTCAGACTCTTTTGGCGAAAAACCAGACTCGTGTGGTTTAACAGGCTCCTTATTCTCCTGATATGGCCCCCTACGACTTCTGGCTGATCCCCAAACTCAAGAGGCCATTGAAAGGAACGCGATTTCAGACAAGAGAGGACATTATGGCAGCAACGACAGCCGAGCTAATTTCCATTCCAAAACAGGCTTTCTCGGAATGCTTCCAACAATGGCGGCACCGCTGGAAGAAGTGTGTGTGTGGAGTCCCAAGGAGACTACTTTGAGACTTTGAGGGTGATTAGATTTCCAACGCTCCAGGTATGCCAGTTCTTTTTCCCCCGCCAAAGGTCGGATCCTTTTCTAACAGGATGCGGTTCAACAGGGTCCCTACTCTCCTTACCCCCTGCGACTTTTGTCCGTTCCCCATACAAATACACATATATTTCAGAGTGATTTCCCATACGCAGCACACTTGAAATGTTCTCTCAGGCCTACGTGTGTATTAGATAACCGCCATGGCATCCAGGTGAGTTAGCTGTGGTCGTTACGGCGTGGCTGCAGGCCGTCGCTACGGTCGCTCACATCCGGGAGGCGAGGAGGTTCGAATCCAACCGCCGGCAACCTTGAAGATGGTCTTCTTTGGTTTCCCATCTTCCTTCCAGGCAAATGCCGCGGTTGGTCCCTAACTATAGGCCACAGCCGCTACCTTCCTATTCCTCGTTTTTACATTGACACTTTCCTCCCCAGTCAACACTCCACACGCGACGGTACTTGTAGATCACCCAATGGGTGTCCGCATAAAAAAAGCAGCTACAAACTCTGGTGCACCGAACATGTCTCGGATACTCCCGCAACCAGAAATGAAGCCATACGCTACAAAAAACAAAACAAAAACAACAAAAAAAACGCTATGACAGAATGGATTCTCTTAATACAGTCTTCGAGATGTTCAAGGTGCACTTATTCACGCATAATATCTACGAATATATTATATTGCTTTGATTACTGACACACCTGGGAATGCCAAAATTCAATTGCAAAACTTAATGGAGCAAGAAATGTTTTATATTAAAAAAACGTTAAAGATTATCCTGATATAATAATCATCAATCAAAACAAAATCCGCAAAGTCAAATCGGTTAAATATTTAGGTGAATGAATAATATTATTAACAACAACGAACAAAACAGATTAGAGGTCAGAGCAAAGAAAATGAACAGGTCACCAGATATACGCAAGAAAAAGGCATTATCATGGGACACCAAAATTAAACATTACAATACAGTGGTGAGAACTGAGACTCTCTTTAGAGCAGAAATACTATACCTAATGCGGTGAGGTGTGATAAATTAAGTCATAACCGTAGAAAGAAGACCTATTTCTAAGCATACTTGGCCCAACGACAACTGAAACAGAATCCAACAGGCCACGACCGTCCAAAAAATATACACTCATCTCTATATATATTAAAAATGAAAGTTTGTCTGTTTTTTCTGAATTTCGACGGAAGTTTGAGTTAATAACGCGTTTCAGACTGGTTTACGACGGTTGCGCGCAAAATCAAAATTTTTGTCTGTCTATCTGTCTGTCTGTGTACAACTTTGCACGCGCATCACTCGAGAACGGCTAAGTGGATCAACGTAAAATTTGGTACAGATGTCCATCAGAGGCACGAAAGTAATCATCGATGTAACTCTTCTCCATACCTCTCATAAAAGAGGGACTACCCTTTAAAATGCATGCTGAAATGGCCGTAGAAAGACGAGACAAAGCTAATTTTCAGCGTCTCAATGTGAGAAACAAAACTCGGGAGCCCCACGGGCCCCGAAAACCACATTTTAGGTCCTAAAACCAACAGTTTTTGAGATATAGGCCTACCCAGAAAACTAATTTCATTTAGGTTGGTTCGTTCCTTAGTTTAGGGGCTGCGACAACGTGGTCATGTAGCCCCGTGTACATTGCGTGTGTGTAGAATCTGTCTGATAACCGATGTTAATTCTGATGACTGTATTGGTGTGTATATCTGTTTTTTTTAAATTCAAGTAAGGACTGCAACTTTGAATTTTTCAAATAGTTGCTACTTTTACCGCCAAACGCCACCGTCTATGACTAATAGGCCTAGTTCAGAACTTAGCTACTAGACGCCACCGCAGTCGGCTCTTGGCAACAATCGTAGCAACCTAAGAGCGTTTTTTTCATTCTTAACCTATACAATTTAGTTTCACACAGGTGTAATTAGTGGAGAGTTCTTTAACATGCCATAAATCTATGACATGGGACCGCCGCTTTACTTCCTCTCCGAAGGAAGGCATACTGAGGGATTTTTAACGCTCTTAAAAAATCCGACGGCTTCGACCGAGTTTGAACCCGCTATCTTGGGCATAGAAGCTCAGCATGCTACCAACTACGCCACCGAAGCCGCATAATTTCATTTATTAAGCTATTGAAAGAATGCAAGCCGGTAACAATGGCTACACAATCTCTGAAGTCCATCTATATCTGTAAGACGCAATGCCATTCCATTTATTACATTATTGAGAACGTTCGCAAACGACTATGAGGTTATCACGGAACCAACTTAAGCTGTAAAATTCATCAATACGTATATAATGCGCTTAAGGTGGTCAAGGGGTACTCTTGATTTTTTTCCCGTGATTTACACGGGCGGGTGTGGTACTAAAGGTCTATTATATCGCTATCCCTATATTATTAAATTATTATTATGATTATTATTATATTATGACGCACAAAGACGAGACAAGACTCATTTTCAACCCCTCGATGGCTCGGAGGCTACTACGTTTTAAGGCTCTAAAACCACGTTTCTGAGATATTCCCAGAAAACTAATTTCATTTAATAAGCTAATAAATAGATGACGAGTACAGAAACACACAAAATCAGGAGCTAGCCTATATAGATATACTGAGAAAATCACAGATGTGGCCAGGAAGACACGTCTGGCTTTCTACGGACATGTCTCATGGATGAACCCAACAAGACTAACCAACCGGCTTCTCAACTACTGGGGGAATAGAAAGAGCTTGACACCGTCGCTAACAGTAGTTAACAAGGATATCCAAGAACTGAAGATAATGAAATGTTGAAAAGTGATATTAGAAGCCGATTATATCTCAGAAAGATTTTTAAACAGATGAGTTTTCAGGACAGACCACCCTGTAAGAAAACCGGCATTATCTGGACAAAAGAGAGAAAGAAGAAACATAGTCAGAGAATGCCCGAATATTGGGCAAACATCAAGTCCCTCGCCAAGCTGAAAAGTTGAACGTCGTGGTCCTTAGCTGGCCCATCCGAAAAATAAGAAGAACAAGAAGAAACTAATGAAGTAATGCAAGTCGGTAACCATGACAACAGTATCACAAAAGGTGACATCCAACTTTCCATTTATTTCTGTAAGAAGCAATGCCACTCAATTTATTACATTGCTGTGAAAGTTTACAAATGGCTATAAGGTTATCGTGGAATCAAACATAGACTGTACAATTCAACAATGCGATTAAGGGGCAAGGGGTACCCTAAAATTTTTACACGTGACCTACATGTGTGATATGCGATATGTTGTACAGAAGGTCTATTATATCTCCAAACAGCAACATTATTTTCAAAAAATCCAGGATTAGAATAGTGTTTTTGCAGCTTTTGGGAATTTGGGCCATTGGAGGCTAAAAATCCCGAATTTTCATGCACCACATGCCTTTCTAATTTATTAAGGGGATCTTCCTTGGGATGGGGACTTTCCATAACGGTGTGGGTCAGTTTTAATTTGACATATATTGCGTTTCGTCTACGAGGTTTTCAATATTATTTTCACGTCAGGAAGTACACGTTAAGTGAATTTAGTTTGAGAGCACATTTTAAGTAATCATATTTTTGTCGACAAGCGGGTTCATCGTGAAGATGATTTTGTTTGATACTGTGTGGTTGATATGTATTTATGTTTTTGTAGGTCTATAATTCATGTTCGGGTGCTTTGAGCATTGTAAAATTAGGTATTGTAACCATGAGTCAATACACCAATCATTTAGGAAACTCTTCAACGTACTTCTCATAGAAGGGTGGGTATAAGGAACAACTTTTCAAAATACAGTATATGCTAAAATAGGCGAAAAATAAAAATTATCCTAGAAGGACGACCAAATTATATGGTGCGCTTCTCAATGTGTGACACAAAACTAAGGAGTCTATAAAGGGTCTCCGAAAACCACATTTTATGGCCCTTAAATTAACAGTGTCTGCGATATTCCCAGAAAACTAACTTCGTTATGATAAACTTATGAAGGAATGACAAGCCCCTAACCATTGCAACAGTAGCTCAAAATGATAACGTCTGGTTATTAATACCGAAGACCGTTCGAAGAGCGGGTACTTCTGCTAGTGTAGAGAATATATTACACACGATGTGAAAAAGTAGATTGTTGATTTTCAGGCATTTAAATAGAATGAATGATCACAGACTGACAATACAAATTTTTAATGAAATGCTAAAGCTTAAAGTGCAACCCGCGTGGCTTACACAGACATTGAAAGATCTAAAGGAAGTTAACATTGACATTAAAGATACACGTAATAGGGTTTTATTTAGAAACAAATTTCAAAAAGTGATTTTCAGGAAGGAACAAGAAAGAAAAAGAAAGCAACCACGTAACATCAAACAACTCAGAGAGAATGAAGCAAATGTGGACAGAGAGGAAGAAGACATTTGGCAGGAATTGAACTATTGATTTAACGTGCTCTATAAAAGTGCTATTCGATTAAATAAATAATAGAGTCGTAAAGTAGTGCATTTGTATTAAGTTGTACTAATCCAGTGTTGTTCATAATATTATCGTGATCTTACACACAAACACCCATTACCTTTATCACAATGCAACATTTTGTTTACTCCTGACTAGTAGCCTACATTGTCCATTGATTAGACATTATTGCACAATTTAAGGAACAGAAAATACGTTTATTGAGCAACGTTTTATTCCAGAGCTGAGATCCCGGGAGAGAGAGTGAGGAAGATACAGAGAAGTTAATTATTCTACAATTATGTGGAAAAGTGCTCAAGAGTATAAAGTTAGTGTAGGTATAATCTTGGGATATTAGTTAGGGCTCTGGGGAATAGTTAACCACCATGAGAGCTGTTTGCTTCTTCAAGCCACACTATTGTAAGCAGAGAGAGTTGTGAAACTAAATTATGAAAGCGTATAATAATAGTAATAATAATATTAATAATAATAATAATAAAACAATGTAGGTAATGTTACAAGTCATTTTTATAAACCTAGTTTAATTTCTGTTTAAAGTTGTAACTTGAATTAAGTGCATCATTTATATGTTACATATATCTTTTAATGCAGGACTTCATTCTGTTTTGATGGATGTTTTATATAAACCTTCAGTTTCTGGATCTAAATTAAATTTATGAGTACTTTTTAGACTTCCACGACCACTATCGTGATTGAAGTGGTCTTATGGGTGTTCTTGCCATTGATGTATTAATTTGTAATCCGACGTCTTTCCCTGTGGAAATCATTTTCAAGGTATATCACAAATTGATATACTGCATTTTTTTGCCCCAGTCCTTCTTTTATACACAATTTTTATTTATCGTTGATTTTGAAATCATTTATACTTGTATTTTACATTATTTTTATCCCGTTTATATAAAGGACCATAATTTTTGAGGTGCTGGGTATTACTTCTATTTTCGCCGCTTGTCCCCCTCACCTACTTCTTCTCATATTCATAGAGACCTCTGTTTGAATCATTTCATGATAAATCTCATATCAGTCTCTGCTTGACGTTATCAACTTGTTACATATCTTGATAATGACGTCCAAAGTATAGAACGAATCGTCGGTTTTAAAATTAAGACTTAAAGACAAAATACATAGAAGGGTGCAGTACTTCGAAAAAAAAAACGCCTTACAGTAGTCGCATATGATGTGTAACATCTGACATAGAAGAAAACTCACGTGAAATTGTTGAAACACCGGTATTTTATACTATTATTGGCACAAATATTAATCTATTGTAGAAGGGAGTGTTTTACACTTATTGTAGTTTATAATATGGAACTCATTTTATTAGATGATTTGTAGCTTCCACCAGCACTAGCCTAAATAAAGAATACGATATGGATCAACTAGATTAATAGACGCGACACCGCTCATAACCTTAAATTCCTTATAAACAGGTCCTCTTCATTCACAGGCCAACACGTAATTTCATATGGATTCTGTGAAAATGAGTCATATTGATATGATAAATATCGTTTAAATGATAATCTGGTAGCAAAAATATCTACCCCGTCCGGGATCCGTACTCAAGATCTTTAGATTAGCAGTCATAAGCACTAAGCCCACGGACTACGGAAAACTCGTGCACAAGATGGTGAGTTATTTCCACTCGCTTTGCGGTCTGTGGTTTTCACTACAAAATCTGTAAAAGAACCATGAACCAAGTGACCTGTGCCAGTGTAAACTCAGTGGTGACCAATGTAATAGATAAAATGCAAAAGCAGGAAAATCTCGTTGATTTTTTTTTGTAATAGTTAAGTGCTATCTCTATAGCTATATTATTATTGTGTGGCCATTGGCCATTGGTCGTTTACCCTCAAGGTTGGTGGAACCCACGGACTCAGCGAGGGAACTCACCACTACCGCCTCTCCGGGCAGTGTCCTAGAGCTGGGAACATCTAAGCGGGGTGGATACTACTGGTGAGGTGGTATTGGCACCTCGCCCAGGCGGCCTCACCTGCAAAGCGAACAGGGGCCTCATGAGGGAAGGTAATGGATGGGCAGGATGGATAGGCAAGGAAGAGGGAAGGAGGCAGCCGTGGCCTTGAAGAAGGTACCATCCCGGCATTTGCCCGAAGACGACGTGGGAAACCACGGAAAACCACTTCGAGGATGGCTGAGGGGGAATCGAACCCCCTCTACTCATTTGGGCCACCCGAGGCTGAGTAGACCCCGTTCCAGTCCTCGTACCACTTTTCAAATTTCGTGGCAGAGCCGGGAATCGAACCCAGGACCTCCGGGGCGGCAGCTAACCATGCTGACCGCTACGCTACGGAGGCGACAAGTTTCATTTATATTTTGCTAGTTTTGATAATGTTCCTGCGTGAAATTGAATTAAAAATGCCTTATGAATATGCCCTTTTGTGAGTAAAGGGAATGTATTCAGTAATAGTTCATGAAGGCTTGCTCAATTCTCGTATATCCACAACGATTATATTATATTGATGACTGCATTACCGTTATGTGGGTTAATATTTGAATAGCCATTGTGCAGAAACATAATACCGGCCACGCCGACTGCTTACATTGTTATATACTTAGTCATTTTACCATTTAAATACTGATACGAAGACTTCGAACATGTACCATGTCATTTGTTTCAATCACTTGACACCAGAGTTCGCATGATCGTTTTCAGTTCAGTATTCCACATGGCCGAGAGTACGTCGTGGTATCAATTTCCGACACCGCGCGCTCATTGTTTCTCGTACCACTGCCAGCTGGGTCTTACCACAGCCCACTGGATCGATCGATCGAGTTGGCAGTGCATCTTATACTTCCGTTTTCCACCACTGCCAGCTAGTACACTTCCGTTCGACTGATCAAGCGGGCAGTGCATACATCCGTTTTCCACTACTGCCAGCTAGTACACTTCCGTTGGATTGATCGTGAGGGCTGTGCATACTTCCGTTTTCCACCACTGCGAGCTAGTACACTTCCGTTCGATCGATCGAGCGGGCAGTTCATACTTCCATTCTATCCACCACTGCCAGCTCGATCGTTCCGCGATCCACGTCCGTCCCCAATTTTCAAAATCACTCCCACAAAACTATCCAGCAACCGAGCGGAATGATGTTACACATCAAAAACTTATGATTGTTAAGACAATAGGTAAACATATTAATTATCTTAGTTACATATATCTGAAATTATGAAATTGAGTTGAATGAATGTGATCGTAAGATTCCTCTACAGCTGAAATCGAAAATATTACGCACTGTGATCAGACCTGTAGCAATGTATGGGACTGAGTGATGGCCAGTAACCAACAGATGTGAGCAAGTGCTACACTCCATGGAGATGAGGATGCTGCGCTGGTCCATTGGCCTGACAAGACTAGATCTTGTCATCAATGTCCATGTAAGAGGCACCCTTGGTGTCGCACCGATCCCTGACAAGATGCTGGAAGCTCTCCTGCTTGGTACGGACATGTACTACGGGGTTGCGAGGACACAGTGGCAAAAAGAGCACTACAACTAGATGTATTAGGCAAGCGACCACAAGGAAGGCCCAAGAAGCGGTGGCTTGACCAAATCAATGAGGACATGAGAGCAGCCAATGTTGAGAAGAAAGATGCTGCAGACCGTGCAAGATGGAGGAAATCGTGCAGAAGAACCGACCCTGCTCTGCGGGACAAAGGCTAGAACTAGAAGAAGAAGATCGGAGAGGATGAAACAAATGTGGACAGAGAGGAAGAAGACATTTGGCAGGAATTGAACTATTGATTTAACGTGCTCTGTAAAAGTGCTATTCGATTAAATAAACAAGAAGTTCCGTGAAGAACTATACAGCCTACTTTTCATGCCAATGATTATTCTACAGTATATGAACCTATCTAGAATAATGACGAAATTAAGTTGGTAATATCGAAATATCTAATTAGTTCAAAATATACCTGGTATAATGTAGCCTAATAGAGCACTACAGTTGGCAGCCCTGGTGACTGAATATATTCTTTGTTCCATCTCTTTAGGTATAGAATACAAAATTTGGTTGAAGTCCAATGGACGTTGTATGCAGTTAGACACTGGATCTATCAGCACGCGTAAAAGCATGTTGCCAACAATACCATGCGTGTGCTGGTCAGAAATAATCTGAAATATTATGATATCTTGTTGTGCCAATTTTGGATGAAATCCATTTGTTAGTATAGAAGTTACAAGTATTTTAAAATTGGACATATCAGCAGGCCTAGAATCATGTTGGCAGCTCTGCCTTGTATTAATTACTCCAAATTATTCTAGAATGTCAGGTGCTATACGTGTGCAAAGTATAGAGCTGTTGGCTTGCATACTTTCTGATATATTGATATTAGGGTAAAAAAATATAGACAGTATTTATTAACAGTTGGCAGCCCTGATTGCTCTTAACAATACATATAGTCATATCTGTTATGGTACACATAGAACATACGAAATTTGGTTGAAATCCAACTGATAGTATAGAAGTTACGTGTATTTAAAAATTGGTACTATCAGCAGTCTTATAATCATGTTGGTAGGACTGACGTATATAAGTTACTCCAAATTAATCTGAAATGTCAGAATATACGTGCATAGTTTAAAGCTGTTGGCTTGCATACTTACTGATATATTGGTATTTGGATAAAAAAATAGAGAGAGCAATTATTAACAGTTGGCAGCCCTGGTGGCTCTTAAGAATACGCCTAGTCATATCTGTTTATGTACAGATATTACATACAAAATTTGGTTGAAAACCAATTGATAGTGTAGAAGTTATATGCATTTAAACATTGGACTTATCATAAGGCTTCAAATTATTTTGGCAACACTGTCATGGTTGGCCTCCTGGAAATTAAACTGAAATAGTATTATCTACATGTGTGCCAATTTTGGAATAGCTCCCATGTATACCTTGCAAGATATCCAACATGGAGCTCAAATTTCTAGTGCGTTTTTTCAGCAGTTGGTAGCACTGACATCATTTTCAAATATGGACGTGAGATATTCCGGTGCACATCTTTACTCATACTAAATTTGGTTTTGATTGCTGCAGCCGTTTAGGAGTTGATAGGGGGGGGACACACACACAGCCAGACAGACAGACAGACAGAAGGACAGACAGACAGACAGACACACATTTTCCCGGATCGATATCATAAGTCTACTTTTTCCTCATTTTTGCAAAATGTGAAAAGTAGGTTAATAAAATAGTAGTAGAGAAGTGAATTTGTGTTAAGTTGTACTAATCTAGCGTTGTTCATAATATTTTCGTGACATTGCACACAAAACCCCATTACCTTAATCACAATGAAACATTTTGTTTCCTCCTGACTAGTACATTGTCCATTGATTAGACGTAATTGCACAATTTAAGGGACAAGAAACACGTTTATCGCGTAACGTTTTATTCCAGAGCTGAGATCCCGGGAGAGAGTGAGGAAGATACAGAAGAACCGGCTCTGCGGGACAAAGGCTAGAACTAGAAGTAGAAGGAGAAGAAGAAGAAGAAGAAGAAGAAGAAGAAGAAGAAGAAGAAAAAGAAGATCTCTGAAATTATTCTGATTTATGCTGTGTTATACAATACAGCATCACTAACTCTTAGAAAGCGATGCATTTAAACCTTAAATCGTACATACAAGCAAGGAGCCTGTAACCATCCTTAGCCTAATTATTATTACCGTACTAGCTTTTTGTACCCATCGTTGACAGGTACATAGAGTAGGACGAAGAAAAATTAAATAGTTAACTAATATGACCTAAGCGATGCCGAGACTGGCGCTGGCGGAAGGAGGGAAGCCTTGGTTAGGATGTCAGACTTTGCCAGCTGAAACAACTGGGGATAGTGACAGGCCGATCGGCCAGGTGTCCGGGAGAGCGACCTGTTGAAAGGAACCATCCCGGCATTTGTCTGCGGGTGAAAATGGGAAACCACGGATAAACCATCTTCAGAACGGCTGAGGTGAAGTTCCAACCCACGCTCTCCCGATTCCATTGAGGCACGAGGTAGCGCATTAGCGCTCTCGGCCACCGTGGCCGATCTTCAGCTAATAAAATATTGGCTAAATATTGCTGAGAGATTGCGCAAATAATACATTAGTAGAGAAAATGTAAAAACTATTATTTTTATTATTTTAGCAATACGTGTGATATTGCTTGCGTTATCAAAATTAAAATTAAAAATAATTTTAAAATATTATAAGGTGCGTTCAAAAAGTAACGAGCTGGAGGCTGGAATGCGCAAACCAGTGACTACATCGGCTAATCGTGGCGTGTGTAACGAGGTGTGGTTCCGACCAGAGCATGGAAGGTCACGGCACGCCGCTAGAGGGCACGCGTGCAGGTCACGTGACGATACAAAGCGAGCAGCAACATGCATCAATCGTCCAACGCTGCCAGTTGCATTGCAAACAGTGACATGGAGGCGTCAACCGAAGAGCAAAGAGGTGTTGTTCGGTTTCTGACAGCGGAAGGAGTAGGGGGAACGGACATTCATCGCCGAATGTCACAAGTGTACGGCGAACACTGCATGTACCTTGCAAGGGTCAAGGCGTGGCATAAGCGCTTCAGGGAAGGACGGGTGTCGTTAGCCGATGATGCCAGGTCTGGGGCACCCCGCAGCATTACCGAGGCTGAGTAGACCCCGTTCCAGTCCTCGTACCACTTTTCAAATTTCGTGGCAGAGCCGGGAATCGAACCCAGGACCTCCGGGGCGGCAGCTAACCATGCTGACCGCTACGCTACGGAGGCGACATCTACTATTTTCTATTCTATAAATTTGCCCAAAAAGCTGTAATCTTCTCTTTCTCATTACATCAGTTAATTTTTTCACATTTCAAATATAGCTCTCTATTTGGTCGTAACCTGTATTCTACGCTATTATTTCGTTTAGCTCCCAGTATTTATTATTTAGTTTATTATAAACTATATCAAAACTTACCAGCTATGTTCTTTCCACGTCATCAAAATAATATGTACGAGTATTATAACAAGGCCAATGGCCTAGCCGTGTTGAAACACCGGGTCCCATGAGACCTCCGCAGTTAAGCAACATTGGGCGCAGTCGGGACGTGGATGGTATGCCGGCCCTAGGCACTGCGCGCTGTTAGGTAACATATGGAGGGGCGTAAAGGCCCTGGCCACCCTACCGCAAGTAAACTCCGGCTGGGGGTAGCCTCTTCGGAGGCTTGGACCAGACCTTCGGGCAGAATACCATTTTTTAAAATCATAACAAATAGTCACAACAATAAATTGCGTAAACTTATTTAAGTATTAGAAGCCGTTTCTCGGTGGCGTAGTCGGTAGCATGCTGAACTGCTATGCCCAAGATAACGGGTTCAAACCCGGCCAAAGTCGTCGGATTTTTTAAGAGCGTTAAAAATCCTTCAGTATGCCTTCCTTCGGAGGGGAAGTAAAGCCGGCGGTCCCATGTCATAGATTTATGGCATGTAAAAGATCCTTTCACAGACCAAACTTGTGTAAAGCAAAATTTGTTAGGTTAGATTTCGTCAGAACGCTCTATCAAAGTTCCAACGTTCACCGCTAGGTATCATTGATATCTGGAGGCGAATGTTGGAACTACTTGAAATTGAACGGAACCTGTAGCTCACCCTTTAGTGTGTTCGCTGGAAGCAGCTACAGACTCAGGCGAGCCGAACATGTCCTCGGACACTCCTGGCACTAAAAGCCATACGATAAATAAATAAGTGCTTCATAATTCTTCTATTATAGAAATCTTTTCAGTCGGTCAACACAAATTGTGCCAAATTACTGTACATTGGGTGCCAAATCTAATTGGACACAATTTGTGTTGATCGACTGGGAATTTTTCTATAATACAACAATTGCGTGTAGGCTGTGCAAGATATGAAAACCAATTCTCTCTCCTTTGAAATAAAATGCTTTTATGATAACTTGTTGTCAAAATTTTTAATAATTTATTCTACAAGTTATAAAAAATAACAGGTCGGATTACTTAGTATTTATCGTATTGTTTGAGAAAAATAACAAGTAGTTCCGTAAAGAACTATACAGCCTATTTTCATATATCCTACTTATGTTAATTACCACTATCAACATACAAAATTTCAGTTTGATTGCTGTAATAGATTCGTAGATATTGAGAACCGACTAAATATTTCGGATGGTCACCATGTTGGATTTTATATAATTATGTAGGTCCTAGAGTTATGTACAGTTACATGAAGATTATTGTGTAAGTGTAGCATTCAAACTTCAATCGCATGATTAGGACACACGAAGTAACAAGGAGATTTTAAAATTTCGCACAGCTGCTATCTTGTGGTTATGGAAACAGTTGAAATAAATCAGATGCCAGTGGATTAACATTAGTATGAGGATTTACTGTACCAAGTTTCACTGCACTCGGATGGTTAAATTGCGAGAAACGTCCATGTGAATATTTATACTTCGCGTCGCCGCCATGTTGGATTTGTAATCACCAGGTTATTTAATGTCCTATAGGTGAACTTAATTTCATAGCCCCTATAAACATAAAAAAATCAGTTTGATTGCTATAATAGATTCGTAGATATCCAGAGCCGTCTAAATATTTCGGATGATCGCCATGTTGGATTGCTAAATTTATAGGCCATAGAGTCATGTACCATTAATGGAACATTATTGCGTAGGTTCATTATTCAAACTTTCACTTCGATCGCATGATTACGACACAAGAAATAAAAACTTAATTTTAAAATTCGCACAGCCGCCATCATGAGGTAATGTAAACAACTGAACTAAATTAGATACCAGTGAATTACAATGTGTATAAACATTTCCTGTGCCAGATTTCATTGCGTTTGGAACATTAAATCGCGAGAAAGTTCTATTTAAAATTTTCAAATTCGCTTGGCCGCCATGTTTGTTTTGTAATTAACCGGTTTTTGAATGTCTTACACATGAACTTCCAGTAGTACCCTGTATCTCCGTACAAAATTTCAGGATGACACCGCTAATAGTTTTAGAGATATAGAATGCCGATGAAATATTTCGCACATCCGCCATCTTGTGGTTATGTAGACAATTGAACGAAGTTAGATGTCGGTGCATTACAATTTGTATAAACATATACTGTACCAAATTTTATTGTGTTTGGTTGGTTAAATCGCGAGAAACGTCTATTTAAAGTCGCGAATTCGCGTGGCCGCCATGTTGGTTTTGTAGTTACCAGTTTTTCGAAAGTCACATAGGTGAACTTCTAGTAGTTCCCTTTATCACCGTAATAAATTCCAGGGTGATATCGGGAATAGTTTCGGAGATATTGAATGCTGGTGAAATATTTCGCACAGCCGCCATGTTGGATTGGTGAGACGTAACAAAATTTGAAGGGCACGGTCGGGGTCGCCCGGAATAGTGCTATGAACTTACCGAGTTTCATTGAAATCGCTCCAGCCGTTTAGATTTTATTAGGGGGGGGACACACACACGAATCACACACACACACGCACTCACACACGGACAAAAGGTGATCTCATGAGCCTATTTTTTCAAAATTGAAAATAGGTTAAAAATAGTTGAAGTGGGGTTGTATTCCACTGTGCTGACCGAAGTACGTTGTGTTAAATGCACATAAGGACCTGATAATAGATTGGAGATCTTATACACTATTACTTATTAGGTTCCCCCAGGGGCTCACATCTAGTGGGACGTGGGTTGGCGACCACGGGACCCCAGCTGAGTCCGGCATTGCTTCCACTTACTTGCGCCGGGCTCCTCTCTGGCTTCTTTCCTGTCGACCTCACTTGGCCAACTCTTGTTCTCTTCCGACCCCGACGGTATTAGGGTATCCGAGGCCCAGGGAGTCTCTTCATTTCCCGCATTAATTGGCCCTTGTCTCATCCATTCTGATTCCCTCCTTCTGCGAGGGGTCAGCCTTCTTTTTCTTTTCATGTTATCTCCTGCCTTCTGCTCAAGGTCCTCAAGGAGGCCAGGCGTATGTAGCCCCAGCACTTTTGGTGCACCCTAGATAATGCAACACCCTCAGGGGCTCACGGCTGGTGAGTTCGGGAGTTGGCGACCCCGAGGGATTCCTGAGTTGGGTCCGTTTTCCCCTTTTGTCCCTTACCTTTGGGGTTGACCCTCTCCTCTTTCACTTTCCTATCTGCCTTTCATGGCTTTCCTTCCTTCCAAGTCCCTCAATCCGCATTCTTCGAGGGTTGAGGGCATTTCTTTTCCTCCTGTCCTTTATTTGCCATATTCTCCTTTAGTTTTCCATTTCTTCTTCTAGTATGTAGGTTAGTAATTAGTATTAGTTTTAAGTTTGCATTTCATTTTCATCTTCACGATTACCCAAACCATCAGGGCTGATAACCTAGATGTTAGGCCCCTTAAAACAACAATTATCATCATCATCATTACTTATTAGGTATTGTTCCAGTATGTGTATTGGTATTTTTGATAGTTCCTCGCGTGTCTAAAATCGCTCTTTTACAGTTATTAGTGAGATCTTTATTTTATTTGTTTACTGACTATACTCTCACAAAGGTGTGCAAATTGTTAGACTCGATGGCAGTTTTCCTACATTTACTTTGTTCGTTTTGTGACTTAATACACTTGAAATGTATTTCAGGGCGTTTAAATAATTTTCAATGTTTAATGAACAGTCAAAATAATATTTTTAAAAGAATCTGACAGTAAACTAATATTTTAGTTTCCCTAAAAGAAGAACCGTGTGAATGCAGCATGTCACACGCTTTATTTTGTTTACTTTATTCTATTTTTTGTGTGAATTAATACCAGAGAGATTGGAAGTCTTTTATTACTGGTAGTTCACTCTTAAACTATTCAAAGATTCGTGGATAATGGATTGAAATCGCCTGATTTAGAGGATACATTCCGAAGTCAATTAAAAAACTAAAACGGATCCAGCTCAGGTGTCCCTCAGAATCTCCAATTTTGAAAATATCCAGATGCAATTCCTTATGGAAAGAATTGTGAGTCCATAGGAATGAAAACATTACTAAGTAGGATAATAGGATGCAAACACATTTGCCATTGTAAACCCAAATGTAGGGCAATAGAAATAAAACTAGCGGACCCACGCGAGAAATCTCGCATGTTCATAAGCCACACTTTCGCCAGTAGGTTTATAATAAGAGCCTTCAGGAGAGTGGTTATGTTTTTATTTCAACCAAATGGTTATAGAACACAACTAACGTTTCAGGCGTCCCTACGACAAAAATGCGAACTGAAAAGCAATGATTTCACGTATTTTCTTACAGCAACAGTATTTGCAAATCACACACTTCTTACAAAAATTGATATTTATGAAATTAGAATGCAATTCGTCACTGCTAATGTCATTTGTGTGCTGAGTCCATTGAATGACAGCTAGCCGTAACACTCACCGGTTATTCGGTATTTATGAAATTGTACGATTTGAGCACTCATTCCTTTCAATTACTTTTTCTGAAATTCATACAAAATGAAAAAGGAAAGACCTTAGAATGTTAAAATGACATGAAACAAGCGTCACAGCGGCCAAAATGTGAAGTGGACAGCAATTATGGAGCGTATCTTCCTGTAGCAACGGTATCTGCAAATCGTACACTTCGTGCAGTATTTTAAAAGTCATTTTTAAAGAAATCATAGCTATTTAAGAAATTAGAGTGCAATGCGTCGCTGGTAATGTATATTTTCTTTCATTCGAATGCTCATTTGTCACGATAGGTCGCTTGTGAGCGCCGCAGGAGGGATCTATGCTACTGAAATAATATATATGATATTATGATTTTGAATAATAAATTGTGACTGATTGAAATTCTTTGTATGAGTCAAATAATTTGCACACCTCTGTATATTGGTTAAAAGGCAGCTATCAAAGCTACCGTATTAACTTTCCTTATACATTTCCCATGTTTCGTCCTTCTCTTAGACAGCAAGTGTATTATTCTGAAAGTTGGTTTTGAAACTAGTACAGTATATCCCTTAGGGCGTTTCCCAGTTTCACTTAACTGGCAGTGTAATGCCCGCCGGGAATTTAACCGCCCTAGATCTGAGGAAGAGTGACTTGCTTATTCCCGCCATCATCTTTAACGCTGGAGGCTCCTCGATCTGACCTTTTATCCGTTAAGAGCCACAGTATCTCTCCCGCTTATCTTCACCCATAAAAGCAAACAATTAACAAGGAATGTAGATAGGATATGAGAATGAGTGCAACTGATACCGAACCTCAAACTGCAATTAATGTGTAAACAGAACTGATATGAAACCAAGGACCTTTTGTACCGGAGACACTCTATTATACAGAGAGGGTCGAATATCACTACCTAGTTGGGAACATACTCTACAATTCCCCAGGCGAGAAAGAGACGAAATATATAATAAACATAAATGGATGTCAGTGGGCCACGTACCCTTTGCAGGTTGATGTTACATTTGTTCATATATTTTCTGCTGAGCTTTTGCTTGGAGTATATGAACACCCTGGAGGTCGATTTTTTTATGGTGGTGATTGTCGTATAAAGGTGCATAACATCTAGATCATTAGTTCTCTAGGTCAATTTTTGGTTCAAAGCATTATCTTCTCCTAAAATATATGTGACTTATTTCCAGACATCCTCTATATTCATCCGAACAATGTGTCCTTCAAGTTAAGCATACTTTTTTTTCTGTTACAGCCAGTTTAGCATCACTTATGGTTTAGTGTTTACTTCAAGTTCTTAACACCGATCGAGTACTGTTAATAATGAAGACAAATTAAAGAGAATTGGAGAGCAAAGAGCATTAATAAGCGCAATCAATAATAAAAGGAAATGTTTTAATTAGGACTCTAATTACTCAACACCAGCTCCATCAGATAATCCTTGAAGGTTAGTTAAGTGGAAGGAGGTAAGACGGAGATAAGATCAAAGAGGCAATCAAACACAAACACAATCTTACCGACTGCTCTCAAAGCGCAGCGCTAGTCCATGGCACCAAACTATCTGCTGACTCGGAAGACGTGGGATTGAACTCCGTCTTCAATCGTCTTCGAAATTGTTTTCCGTCCTGTCCCATTTTCAACTCCAGGCAGGTGCCTTCTATTAGACTATGGCCGCTTCCTTCCAATTTCATGTCAAGTTTCATTTGCCTTAATTTACTACATCTCTCATTAACGCCTCTCATGAGGTTGGCATCAGGAAGGTATCCGGCCATAAAAACCTCCCGCCATCGCCATAGAGAAGTTCATATCATCTCATCCCCGACTCGATTGTAAAGGAAATAATAATAATAACAACGGATGGACAAACGAATGGTTGAACTTATGAAAAGCGATCACGACAATCCACTCGTGCATAAATAGAGGAGGAAAGTTCATAGGCAATCGGTTGTATTTCATGCCTCAATCATTTTCTGACTTGGAAAAATTCTGACGCATAATGAACTGTTTCAAGAATCGATAGCGAAATTGAAGTTATGATTATCTTTATTGTAACTTTCATATTCATAAAGCTGAGAAAATGTTCACTGAAAACTGAAAATGCCTCCTTCCCGTAATTGTCATGTGTGACTCTTCAGTTGGTAAACACTTACTTAACTATAAAACCGTTAGGATAAAACAAACCTAACTTATAACGAGATTCAATTGCGAATCGTAAATAATAGGCTATACCAAAGACATATTACTACAATACAGTAGTAGAGTAATTATTTTAGTGTACATTTTTTCCTCAACACAGTGATCAGGATTTGATGGTGGACACTTGAGTGTCGAAACGCGTAATCCTAAATTGCCCCATTTAATTGTGATAATTAACTAATACAAGTAATTTATCCAGGAGTGTATTTACATATTTATATCCTGTACTCCGCCGATTCATTGGGCACAATCGTGTTGACCGATTGAAGGGCTATAAATGACAATTTTGTATAGGCAACTCTGAAAGAATGGCTTCAAATCTCTTCATTTCTTCCCGGTAAACCACGACCGAGATGGCTGTGCTTGTCGCTATTGTCAGGAAGTCAATATGTGCTCCCTGACCACACTGGGCCTTCAATCACATTAGCAAAAGCTCCTGGCTTGTCGTTTCATTTGTGTGACGGGCAAATGCGGTATCGAGCAATAAGGCAATAGTGATTGTTTTTTAAAGGGCAGTAAAGTGAATTATCCTGTGCCTATGTAGTGGATGATCAATAAATATAGAAAGAAATAAAGAAATACAGAAATAAAGAAATTAAGAAATAAAGGAACAAAGAAACAAAGAAACAAACAAACAAACAAACAAATAAACAAACAAAAAATACATAAATAAATACATAAATAAATAAATAAATAAATGAATGAATGAATGAATGAATCAATCAATAAATAAATCAATAAATAAATCAATAAATAAATTAATAAATGAATGCATGAATGAATAAATAAATACATAAATAAATCAATAAATAAATGAATAAATGAATAAATAAAACATAAATAAATAAATCAATAAATCAATCAACAAATCAATAAATAAATGAATAAATGATTAAATGAATAAATAAATAAATTAAGAAATAAAGAAATAAATAAAGAATTAAATAAATAAGGAAATAAATAAGGAAATAGATGAGAAAATAAATAAATACATAAATAAATACATAAATATATAATAAATAAATTACTCATGCTTCAAAGATCCTGTCTAGAATAATTTACAAGAGGATTGAAAGCCAGATAGAAACGGAGTTGGGTGAAGACCAGTTTGGTTTCAGGAGAAATGTAGGAACAAGGGAAGCTGTACTAAGTCTTAGGCTGATTTTAGAAGGTAGAATAAGGAAAGATAAGAGAACGTTCATGGCTTTTGTAGACTTAGAAAAGGCTTTTGATAACGTTGATTGGACTAAATTGTTTGACATTTTGAAATCAATTGGAATAAAGTACAGGGATAGGAGGGTGATATACAATCTGTACAGAAACCAGACAGCAGTCATTCGAGTTGAAGGACATGAGAGAGAAGCTGGTATTCAGAAAGGTGTAAGGCAAGGCTGCAACTTATCACCCATACTTTTCAATCTTTACATTGAACAAGCAATGAAGGAAATTAGAGAAAAATTTAAAGTGGGAGTGAAGATTCAAGGAGAAATAATTTCAACTCTGAGATTTGCTGATGACATCGTCATCTTGGCCGACAAGCCTGAGGATTTGAATGAGTTTTTGAATGGTATGGACTCCGTCTTACGGAAAGAATTCATGATGAAAATAAATAAATGTAAAACAAAAATACTGGAATGCAGCCGAAATATATCAGAAACCTCTATGGAGATCAAATTGGCAGGTGAAAAGCTGAAGGAAGTAGGAGACTTCTGTTACTTAGGAAGCAGAATAACCAGTGATGGACGAAGCAAAGTGGATATTAAAAGTAGGTTGGCTCAGGCAAAGAAAGCATTTCTACAAAAAAGGAATCTGCTGACATCGAATATAGATTTAGGTATTAGGAAGTCATTTTTGAAAGCCTTTGTCTGGAGCGTGGCGCTCTATGGAAGTGAAACTTGGACTATTGGTGCAGCAGAAAAGAGGAGAATTGAAGCATTTGAAATGTGGTGTTACAGGAGAATGATGAAGATCAGATGGGTAGATAGGGTTACAAACAAAGAGGTATTAAGACGAGTGGGAGAGGAGAGATGTTTCTGGCGACTGCTAATGAAGAGAAGAGATAGGTTGGTAGGACACATACTAAGACACCCAGGAATAGCAAGCTTAGTTATGGAAGGAAGGGTCGAGGACAAAAACTGTAGGGGTAGACCAAGGTTAGAATATGTTAAACAGATTGCCTCCGATGTAGGGTGTCGGAGCTATGTAGAGATGAAACGATTAGCTCAGGACAGGGAGGCATGGAGAGCTGCATCAAACCAGTCAAAAGACTGAAGACTCAAACAACAACAAATATATAAATAAATAAGCAAATGAACAAATAAATAAACAAACACATACATTATGGGGTTTGAAGCTATTTTTCAGTGTTGCCTAAGTAAACAAAAGTTTGGTGCTTTTCAGTCGGTCAACATGAATGTACCCAAAAAGAGCTGGGTTATGCCCTAATCCTGAAATAAATTTATTAATCCCATGTAATTTATTTCAGGATTAGGGCATAACCCAGCACTTTTTGGATACATTCGTGTTGACCGACTGAAAAGCACCAAACTTTTGTTAAACAAATACAAAATTAAATTCCTTTAGCAACCATCCCAGCATTTGCTGGAGTAGAAGGGAGAAACCACGGATGAGTGAGGTATGAATGGAATCCACCTCTTGTCAGTTTTGCCTCACGAGGCGTAGTGTACTCCGTTCCAGCCCTCAAAACAGAATTACATCTGTTGGTAGAGCTGTAGATCGAACCCGGCAGTGAGCTGTGAACCTTCGTGTCGCTCCTTCTCGCGTGAGTGGAACTGTATACGGTGAAGTTCCTTTACCGGTGTGTTCTGTGTTTACTTGCGTGCTCCTATAACAGTGAGTAGACTAACTATATCCACCCTACTACTGCTAGTCGATCAACTGTAACATCGAGTGACGAAAAATTAGTGGTCTTTTTTTCTCTCCATGGATTCTGGTCAATCTGGTGAGGGAGGGGAATCTCCTGACCCGACAGTACCATTGAAAACTTCTACATCGACCATGTCAGTTATTTCTCAAGCAGTGGTAAATGCTATGTCTGCACTTGAGGATACACAAGTGAATAGGTCACAGGATCTTTCCGACAGTGAAATGATAGGTGAAAAACAATTGTTCAATCGTTCATTTACCTACGACCAGGAACCGATAGGTAAGAAGAAATTAATTTTAGACACTCGCTACACCTCCTCCCGTTCCAGTCCCTACTGCTGCGAATAGGGTACGCAACGCGGTGGAAGATACTAGTTCGAATACTTCCAGCACATTATCTCAACAAACAGCTGTAGTTCATAACCCCAGTGCTGCCAACAGGCCGACGCGTGTGGCTGTCCGACCTCAAAACGGTACCTACATCGCGCTCGCTGGTGGCCCATTTTACGTCTATATTGAAAGTGTTGACAAAAATATTGATCGAATTCATCCTATGGGCTTTGGTAAACTTTTCTACAATAGATTTAGCAATTTGAAAGATGACATTGATAATATCCGATCGATAGGCAAGAATCGAATTCGAATGGAGTTAGTCAGCTGCTCTGGTCAACAGACTTGTCACTTTTGATTTCTTTCCCACACAAGGACTGGAAGCATATATCCCTCAGTTCTTGACTACTCGCCAAGTCATAGTAAGGAATATTGATACTTCCCTCTCAGTTACGGAACTTTTAGAAGTCACCTATTCAGACGTCAAGAAAATAAACGTTAGGCGTTTGAACAAGCGTATGCTGGTTCAGGACAAGATCATATACAAGGAAATCCCAGTGTGTCACTTCGGTGGCCTAGTTGGTTGCATGCTGAACTGGTGTTCCCAAGATAACGGGTTCAAACCCGGCCGAAGTCATCGGATTTTTAAGTGCGTTAAAAATCCTTCAGTATGCCTTCCTTCGGAGGGGAAATAAATCCGGCGGTCCCATGTCATAGATTTGTGGCATGTAAAAGATCCTTCCACAGACTAAACTTGTGTGAAGCTAAATTGTTAGGTTGGATTTCGTCGGAACGCTCTATCAAAGTTCCAACGTTCACCACTAGGTATCATTGATATCTGGAACTACTTGAAATTGAACGGAACTTGTAGCTCACCCTAAGGGTGTCCGGTGGAAGCAGCTACAGACTCAGGTGAGCCAAACATGTCCTCGGACACTCCCGGCACTAAAAGCCCTACGATAAATAAATAAAATAAACTGTACATTTCAAGGAGATCAGTTACCATAGTCTGTTTCAATTTATGGTGCTCTGTCTCAAGTACAGCCCTATGTGTGTTCGGTCGTTCAGTGCTTCAATTGTCTTCGTTTCGGACATATGCAGAAGTCGTGTAAATCAGCCCCACGAGGTGAAAAGTGCTTTGGGCCGCATAACGCTCGTGACTGTAATGCTCTGGATAGCCCCAAGTGCATTCATGGTACAGGGAATCACCGGTTTACCGATAAATCGTGCCCTGAATACTCTCGATCACGGGAAGTTAAGCATCTTATGGCTCATTGCAATTTACCACGAGAATGCCGTGGCTCAGGTCAAAACGCGATCCTATGCCCACATCGTTGGAATGCAAGCACCTAACGCGAATGACATTGGTCACTTTCCCCCTCTGCCGATACTTGATCCATATGTATCCCAAGTTCAAGCTCGAAATACCCCTCTAGGGTTCTATGCGACTTCTCCATCCGTTCATGCACCACCCCTGAAAACCAACAGGGGCATATTGTGCATCTCAGACCCCCATCAGCTTCCTTGATCGTTGACCACCGACTCCAGGGTGCATCTCACGTAGGCCTTCCTCCAGGTGATTCCTCAATTCCTAATTTACTGGGGTGTGTCAACAGTGCGTTGGACCCGCCGCCCGAAGTTGGACGATTGGAACATCAGACTCCAGGCTTCCATTCTCCACCCACGGGAGACTTCGTACGACGTGACTCCCCACCCGATATCCGCCCTACTGTTAATCCTAATGCGCATTCTGTCCCTCTTTTTCGGTATCCACACTCCATGCTCAAGACCCTTGCAATATCTCTCAGCCGACGTCATCCTACAATCCTTACTCCCCTCAGCCTCACAATATTCAGGCTCCTTCTCAGGTCCGATCCCCGGCCACACACATTATTGACGTCATCATCCAACTCATTCTGTCACTAGTTGAGGAATCACGAAAACTAATTCAAGTCGCCTCATTACCCCTGCTTTGAGTTAGACCCTATGTCAACTGATTAATTCTGGGAATGTCTCTTAGCATTCTGCAAAGGAATGCTCGATCCGCAACCTCCAATAAGGAGAGTCTGGAGCGGGAAATCTTTCATCAAAATATAAGTATTGCCCCTCTCAGCGAAACGTAGCATGCTCCACATAAAAATGTAAGATTTCACGATTGTTCGTTCTCATAGGTGTGATGACTATGGTGGCGTTGCACTCCTGGTTAATAAGACTTTTAATTTTGGGGTCATCCCAGTCCATCGGAGAGTTGCATCCCCGTTACAGCTGATAGCCATCCAAATTCACCAACCTACATTGGATTGCACCTGCATTTCTTTATACTGCCCTCCAGATAAACGCCTTTGCTGCTGTATGGAACGAGATATTTTCTCAAATGTATTATATGAGGTGACTTTAACGCCCACAACTTCGCCTGGGGATGTAATTTTTATGATCGGTTTGGTTCTGATATCATCGAACTTCTGGATAGTCATAATTTGATCCTTTTGAATAATACTTCTCCCACGCGAGTCCCATCTCCAGGTCGTCACCCTTCAGCAATGGATCTCACCTTGGTCTCTCCATCCATTGCTCTTCTTTCAAATTGGTCTGTGCTCAGTGATCATATTGGTTCTGATCATTTTCGACTTCTCGTCACCTTGGAACTGGGTTCTCATATTACTCGAGTTCTTCCACCGTTAAGCAAATGGAATGTCAAAGAAGCTAATTGGCCTCGTTTCTCCGATGCCATGACGAGGTTCGTCTAATTTCATCCGAACTAGCTATATCTTGTTACCGTCCGTTTATTTTTTCACTTGAAAAGGCTGCAAACACTTCTATACAGCTTCAAAAGTCCCCATTACCTAAAAAGGGTTCTCCAAGTTCTTGGTGGGATGCGGAATGTTCAAGAGCTATTGCACTTCGTTGGACGGCACTTCGTACCTATCGTAACGCAGTCAAATATGATGGGTACCTTCAAGCGAGTCACTGCCCAGGTGAAAAGGCTTTTGAAACAGAGAAAGAGCAGCTGGCGTAAGTTTTGTGCTCCCTTGAATAAATACTAAAATATGACTCAAATATGGCACAAACTTAAATGTTTCCGTCGTAACGAGTACCACCCTCATCCTCTCCCTCCTGTTGGCTCCTGGTTGGAAGGATTCATGGACCAAATTACTCCTCCTTTATCGGAGTTACGTTTAAAACATAGTATATTAATAGGAATTTTACTGATCATTTTCTTTGTTCTGCGTTTACTCTCCGTGAGCTCCAAATCGCTGTCAATAATTCGTCCAATACTCCGCCCGGCGTTGATAACATTCGGTACCCTATGCTAAAGCATTTACCACTCGAAGCTCTGCAATTGCTTCCCTGGATTATTAATAGCATGTGGTCTGAACAGACCCTTCCTGTGGACTGGTTCACACAAATTTTTATTCCAATTCTTAAGCCAGGAAAGGATGCAAGCCTACCATCCTCATATAGGCCGATTGCGCTCTCATCATGTATTGAAAAAACTGTAAAACGTATTCCTAAACAGCGCCTGGAATGGTGGTTGGACACGCAGCACCTCTGGCCTCATTCCCAGAATGGATTCCGGAAAGGTCGTGGCACGTATGACAATCATGCTTTATTGACCACTGCTATACACAGCTCCTTCCAGAGGAATGAACTATTAGTTACACTTTTCCTGGATATAAGTTCAGCGTATGGCAACGTTCTCATCTCCGTTCTCATCGATAAACTGTTGGCTATGGGGTTGCCTAGTCTCTTGGTATCAGGCCTATATAATTTATTACGTCTGCGATGGGTGTGTTTCCGGCATCAGAATCAGTTCATAGGACCACGATGTACAGTTCAAGGCTTTCCTCAAGGTTCTGTTCTCAGCCCTCTTCTGTATACCGTCTACACTAGAGACATGGAACTGATTATACCTCTTCTGACATCTATTCTCCAATATGCAGATGATCTGTGTCTCTATGCGGCAGCGAAGACGCTAGGACATACCAAATTCTCCCCACGAAATGCAATTCTATGCATGCAAGAATGGCTTTTGGAAAATGGTCTGACCACATCCCTTGACAAGTCAACAGCTGTCATATTCCCTCGTAAAAGATTACAACTTCCTGTCTATAATATGATCCTTGGTGGATTCAACGTTTTTGTGAAGTCTACAGCACGATTTTTGGGTATGACATATGACTCTTGCCTAACCTGGACCGCTCATATTACACGACTTGTTTCTAAAGTGGAACAGTCCATCAATATCTTGCGAATACTGACTCATACATGGTGGGGCGCTCATACTTTCCTATTGTTAACCCTCTATCGGACTCTTATTCGCTCCAAATTAGATTATGGCAGCATTTTCTACCTTACTGGGAACAAGCAACTTCTTCATAAATTTGATATTTTACAGTAGGCTATCGCTTTCTACGGATTTGTTTGGGGGTCATGAAATCGACTCCCATCAATGCTCTCCTGCTCGAGGCCTCAGAACTGCCAGTGCATATTCGTCGCCAGAACCATTCCGACAAATGTCTTTTGAAACGTTTTAATAATCCTGCCTATCCTATTGTAGCAGAGATCATTGGTTTATATCGACTGATTGAATACATCGGCCATCACCATCTTCAACAAGACATCCCTCTGGTGCGCAGCCTTACATTTATCTCGGATTTATTTCAACGACAGGAGCTTCTACACCTATACCACCAAAATCAACTATGACGGCAGCTATTACTCATCAGCCTCTCCGATCTTTCCCATTGGCAATGTTTGGACTCCATTCATATTTTCCGCCAGGATAACCCAGTAAATAATCTACAATTTACCCAGCAAATATGCACTGAGTCATCTCTAGCCACTAGCCTACTGAAATACACATTTATACTCATGGGTCGAATACTTCATCGATGGATGCTGTAATGGGGGGGGGGGGGGCACTTCAATTGTCCAACTATCCAGATCTCTCGCATGTTCACGTTATCTTGAGACACATCTACTTACTCTGCAGAAGCTATCGCTATCTCTGAAGCTCTCGTATATGCTAGCTCCATACATCCTCGAGACGTAGTTATTTTCTACGAACCCTGAGCGTACTCACTACCCTTGGAAAACCTCTTATATTGCAGTCTCATAACACTCCTATCATCGGTATTTTTAAAAGGATCACTGGCGTACTACGCTTTGGAACGTCCATTCATTTCATGTGTGGATTCCCGCTCATCGAGGTATCTACCACAATTAATTTGTGGATCACCTTGCCAAACAAGCTGTACAAGATTTGGAACGTCCCTCTCCCTCATTCAGCGGCTTCGGTGGCGTAGTTGATAGCATGCTGAGCTTCTATGCCCAAGATAGTGGGTTCAAACCCGGCCGAAGCCGTCGGATTTTTTAAGGGCGTTAAAAATCCCTCAGTATGTCTTCCTTCGGAGGGGAAGTAAAGCCGGCGGTCCCATGTCATAGATTTATGGCATGTTAAAGAACTTTCCACTAATTACACATGTGTGAAACTAAATTGTATAGGTTAAGAATGTAAACAACGCTCTTAGGTTGCTACGTTCGTTGCCAAGAGCCGACTGCTGTGGCGTCTAGTAGCTAAGTTCTGAACAAGGCCTAGTAGTCGTTGACGGTGGCGTTTGGTGGCAAAAGTAGGAACTATTTGAAAAAGTCAAAGTTGCATTCCATACTTGAATTTAAAAAAACAGATACACACACTAATACAGTCATCACAATTAACACCGGTTATCAGACAGATTCTACACACACACAAAGTACACGGGGCTACATGACCGCGTTGTCACAGCCCCTAAACTAAGGAACCAACCAACGATCCCTCATTCAGATTTCATTCCACGCCTTAAAAACAGGGCACGTGTGCAGTGGACAGGGGAATGGTTGCTGTCCAAAATCGCTCGAGGCCACCAATATTTTACTATTCAGCCTGCAACCTTGGTTCTCCAAATGGATTGCTAGCCGAAGATACATTACTTCCCTCATCAGAATGCGCTTTAATCATGGCAGTTTCCCCAGTCATCTCTATGTACTAACTCTCTGTATTGCTCGTGTGACAACATATCTTTTGGTCACATCAATAATTTGTTATTTGCGTGTGCGTGATTCCGAATGCCACTGGCTACTTTTCTCTAGAGGTTCCAGGAAATGCACCGTCACCTACCAACACGCATCTCCACCCTACTAGCTACTCAGCACCGAGAGACCTACCTCACAGTAATCCAGTAATTGAAGGACACTGACCTCCGCATATAGGTTTTTGTGTCTCTGTCTCTTGTTTTCCTCAATGTTAGGTTGGTTGGTTCCTTAGTTTAGGGGCTGCGACAACGCGGTCATGTAGCCCCGTGTACTTTGGGTGTGTGTAGAATCTGTCTGATAACCGGTGTTAATTGTGATGACTGTATTAGTGTGTGTCATCTGTTTATTAATTCAAGTAAGGACTACAGACTTTTGAATTTTTCAAATAGTTCCTACTTTTGCTTCCAAACGCCACCGTCAACGACTACTTGTTCCGAACTTAGCTACCAGACACCACCGGAGTCGGCTCTTGGCAAGGAACGTAGGAACCTAAGAGCGTTGTTTACATTCTTAACCTATACAATTCAGCTTCACACAGGTATAATTAGTGGAAGGTTCTTTAAGATGTCATAATTCTATGACATGGCACCGCCGGCTTTACTTCCTCTCCGGAGGAAGGCTTGCTGAGGGATTTTTAACGCTCTTACAAAATCCGACGACTTCGGCCGGGTTTCAACCCACGATCTTGAGCAAAGAAGCTCAGCATGCTACCAACTAAGCCACCGAAGCCCCTAGTTCCTCTGAATGTGAATTGTTTGTGTTTGCTTCCCTTTGCAGGTACTTGCTCCTACTACAAAACAAATAGGCAATATGGACAATCTGCATAAATGCCAGTGTTTTATATTCTAACATATCTGTATATTTCTATTGTCATAATGTGGTTGGTTGTATGGCTTACTCGCCAAGTACCGTTAATTAAAAAAATCGAATCCGGACCTCCGGGACGACAGCCATGAACACCTCGAGGTGGTCAGGTTGGTATAAGGACCACTATACTATGAAAGGTTAAAATAACAATCATCGTCATCATCATCATCATCATCATCATCATAATAAGCATTCGTATGCGGAAGGACATCACTTGGACACGTGACCTCAGAACTAATGCTGCGATATCATTAACCTTCTTCTTTTTTTTTCTCCTAAATAAGAAACTGACTCAGAAGTTTGGTCAGAGCCCAGAGTGATCCTTTTCATTAAAATATAAACAGGGAACATTTGGGAATTTTAATTGACATTTGAAACTGGCTCGTCCTTTAAGAATAAGCTTGCTACGCTGCGGGTTCGTTAACTTGGTCAGGAAGCTTCTTGATGTTCATTTATTCTTTGAAGCCTGACATTTGAAAAGACCTCTCCACAGTTTAACTTGCTGAAAGCTAGCCTTAGACACGACAAGGGGAGATTAACAGGGCAAACGAAAGCTCTATTGCGCGTTACCCGTGTAAGCGATAATCGATACGTGTCTGCACTCGACTACAATCATTTACTTAATCCTTTAGTTTCCGTATAGTAGAGCACGACACTGATAGTTTAGAGACAAGAACAAGAAACGGAATATTGATGGGAAAGTCGTTACAGATAGTGGATAAAAATAGATCAGGCACTAAGTGACACCAGCAATATAATTTCATAAACTTCCATTTACTCAGTAACTTCGTGCTATTTACTTCAAGCTTATACTGTGTAAACTAATCGATTCCTGTAACTTGCTACTACAGTATAATATCCTTTATTTATGACTTCCCATACTCGTTGTGCAGGACAGAGGCATTTACTACCCTAGAATTTATTTTACATGAAGTCAACGTGGGCTATAAAATATTCATCATCATCATCTGTTTATTGTTCCATCGAACTGGGTACAATTAGTTAACATTCGAGATATATATGGTCATTACTCCAGATGTCTTCCTCCACACTGCATTTTGGTGTGCTGTGTAGGGTAGTTATTAACAGTCTTCTTCCAATGTATCCTATCGAAAAAGCTAAGTATGAATATTTACAATTCAGTATATTGAATTTACTTCAATATTGTTACGGCTGTGAGTTTGTGTCATCGCTCGCCGCATGAGTCACAACTGCCCCAGGGCTGGGCTGTGCCCTGCCTCCTGTATTGCGTGCGCCTTATGCAACAGGGCTACTAGGACAAAGGGATAGTCCAGAATATTCGTGACTGGACCAGCGATGGAAACCTCGAGAAGCCGTGAACCCTGGATGGATCTAGAAGCATTTATTGAGTCACCGGCCTGCTATATAAGTGCGACCTGTCAAGCAGTGGTTGTTGTTGTGTTTTACGAGCTAGTGTGAGCGATTATCCTGAGCGACAGAAGTGTGGTGACTTGCGAAACCCCTAGTGGAGCGGGGAAGTGAGAAACATACAGGGGACTGCCTGTGTTTTGAGAGAGTGTGCTTTCACTGAGTGTCGGAGATATTGCGAGTTACGAAATCCAGTGACATTGTTTCTCCCAGCTTGTGAACAGCGTGCAGCAAGTGCTCGTAAGTAACTGTAGTCGGCGTACTTTAGGAAGAAGTTGCATGTAGTACTGTCAAGGCCACTAGGCTCAATAGCGGGAGGATTAACTTCTGTGGTTCGTTGACAAGTGAATGGGCAAGAGCTCTCCACAAGCAAGAGACTTGAGGAAACTGGAGTAAGGTTCCTATTGCTAGTATTTGCTGAAGAGTAGTGTAATTTTCTGGCCGCAATAAAGTTAATTATTTCTTTAAGCAGTAATTGGTGTTGTGCTTCCTACCCACCGTAATCCAGTTAACAAAAGTGCCACTAGGGGGGTGGCACGTAACAACTGGTGTCAGAAGTGGGATTACGAACTCAAGCACAACACCTGACGGTCCTTGTTTCAAAACCCGAGCAGGTCATTTTCTCTAATTTTCCTGTGAGTGCATGCCCTTTACAAGACAAGCAACTAAAATGGAGGCGCAATTGGCAGCATTGATAGAAAAGTTAAATGGCATGGGAACCAAGATAGAAGACGGCCAGAAGAAGATGGAGGACGGCCAGAAGAATTTAACCAAGGACCTAACTGCCAAATTAGAAGACGGCCGGAAGAAGCAAGAAGACAGCCAGAAAAGTTTAGCCGAGGACCTAACTTCCAAATTAGAAGACGGTCAGAATAAGCTAGCAGAGGACCTAACCGCCAAATTTCTGGATGGCCAGAAAAATCTGGAAGAGTGTCTGCTGACGAAATTACAGGAAAGTCAAAAGAAATTGGAACAGGGTCTGCGTCAGGAAGTCAACACCGTCTGCCAGGGCCTACGTGAGGAAGTCACAGCAGTAGAAAATAAGTTCGACGCCTTACAAGAGGAAGTTGCCGAACTGCGCCAACGCCCACTGACGGGGGTGGAAGAAAAATTCAACGCTTTACAGAAGGAAGTTGCCGAGCTGCGCCGACGCCCGCCCACAGGTACACCGGGAATATCAGGAACGGGGCAGAGCAGAGTGACGCCCCCAACCTTCGACGGAAAGGTCCCGTGGATCACCTATTTACGTCAGTTCGAGGCAGCCTGTTCAATAAACAACTGGAACAGCACGGAAAAGGCTACAGCTCTCATTGTAGCGCTGAGAGGGGACGCCCTTAACGTCCTTCAGGCCATCCTGACTGGATCCCAGGACTACGCTTCACTAATCGCCCATATGGAGTCCCGATATGGAGATAGCCATCTTCAGCAGGCCTACCAGATGCAGCTCCGGACCCGGGTACAAAAGAACGCGGAAACCCTGCAGGAGTTCGAGATGGACATCGCACGTCTCGTAAGGCTCGCCTACCCAACAGCGCCGGCCGACTTTCTGGAGCAGATAGCGACGCAGACTTTCACCGACGGACTACGGGACTCGGACACTCAACAGGCGCTGCGACTCGCGCGCAATAAGATCCTGACAGATGCGCTGAGCCACGCACTTGAGTTCGAGACGGCAAAACAGGCATCCAGAATGCACGCGCGGGTGCGTCAAGTGGACGACGACGAACCAGTAAAAACCAACGAGACCAAGCCCCTGGCCGACGAATTAATGGAGGCGCTAAGCCGTTTCTTCGATAGTCGTGACACCACCAGCAACGACACAGCCGGAAGGCAACCGGAGAGGCGGCCCGGAAGAGGACTACCGACCTGCTGGACCTGCGGTAAGAAAGGCCACCTGAGCAAGGACTGCGGTGATCGCCGCCGCCGAGGGTATCCGACGGGAAATCAGTCGTCTGAAAACCGCGCGACCCAGGGGAAACGAGTATTAGCCAGCCTTGGGGGGCAAATGTTGGCTTGTGACAGTCGTCAAGCCCCGGCAGTCCAGGTTCGTGTGACGAAGTTACGGAGGGACAATAGCAGTCTGATGGTCGACCGAGTCGTCAACGGAGAAAGCTGGCCCATGCTAATCGACACGGGAGCATCGAGGACCATCGTCAGTCCCACCGTGATCCCGAAGTGGAGAGTGCAACCCACACAAAGGAACCTCCAGCTAATAACCGCGACCGGAGAGACCGCACCGCTACATGGCGAAGCATCACTGGAGTTCGCCATTGGTCGACGGGCGATAAAGCATCCAGTGCTTGTGGCTGACGTATCAAATGAAGTGATCATCGGACTGGACTTCCTGGACCAGAACAACATCATCTTGGATCTGAGTACCAACACTCTGCACTTCGGAGGTGAGGAACTTGCTTTGCAACCTGCGCACGAGTCCATCACCGCACAACGAGTAAGGCTGAGAGAAGACGTCATCGTTCCCGCCAGGACGGAGGTCAGCGCTGCCGTAATTGTCGACGGAACTGCTGAGGGAGTGGCGGCTGTCATCGAGCCAAAATATGAGGACATCCAGACAAAAGGATTGCTAGTTGCCAAGACTCTCATCAACACGACGTCTCGGCCGTACGTCCGCCTGTCCAACCTGAACGACTACGACATTACGGTTCACCGGGACACCAACCTAGGAGTCTGCGAGCCCGTTACCTGGATTGCCCGCATCACAGATACGACAGACGGACACTTGCAGACGGACAATCGAAGAAGACGCACACTGCCAGAAGAACTACAGAAGCTGTACCAAGGATCCCAGGACCATTTAGACGAGGAACAATCACGCCAACTTCAGGACCTGCTACGCGAATTCCAGGACGTCTTCTCCGTGGGGAGCAGAGACTTCGGCAGGACAAGCTTGGTTCAGCACAGAATCGACGTTGGGGACAGCGCACCGATTAGGGCCCCATTCCGACGTGTCCCGCTCGCCAAGCAAGCCGAAGTCGACCGGATGGTAGAAGAGATGAAGGAGCAAGGGGTGGTCGAGCCATCACATAGTCCTTGGAGTTCTCCGGTCGTGCTAGTGAAGAAGAAGGACGGTTCCACCAGGTTCTGCGTGGATTACAGGCGGGTGAATGACGTCACGAAGAAGGACAGCTACCCTCTACCCCGGATCGACGACACCCTGGACACCATATCAGGGTCAAGATGGTTCTCCACCTTGGATTTGAAGAGTGGCTACTGGCAGGTGGAGGTCCACCCTAAGGACCGCGAGAAAACAGCGTTCTCTGTGGGCAGCGGGCTCTGGCAGTTCACCGTCATGCCATTCGGTCTGTGCAACGCCCCTGCGACCTTCGAAAGGCTAATGCAGTCCATTCTGAGGGGACTACACTGGAAGACCTGCCTGGTCTACCTAGACGACGTCATCGTTCTGGGGAGAAGCTTCGAGGAGCACTACAGCAACCTGAAGGAGATCTTGTTGAAGATACGGGCTGCCCAGCTGAAGTTGAGCCCCAAGAAGTGTCAGCTCTTCCAGAAGCGGGTCCAGTACCTTGGGCATATCGTCTCCGAGGAAGGGGTGCGCACCGACCCAGAGAAGACCGCAGCTGTGAGGGAGTGGCCAGTTCCGAAGGACAAGTCCCAACTACGAAGCTTCCTGGGACTCTGCACTTATTACCGTCGCTTCGTGAGAGGGTTCGTCGACATCGCCAAACCTTTACATCGACTGACTGAGAAGGACCAACTCTTCACGTGGACAGCAGAATGCCACAGTGCCTTCGAAAAACTCAAGCAGGCTCTGTGCACTGCGCCTATTCTGGCCTACCCCAGACCTGGAACAAGGTTCATCGTCGATACCGATGCCAGCGACTTTGGCATAGGGGGAATCCTGTCGCAAGTAGTGGACGGCGAGGAGAGAGTAGTGGCCTACTTCAGCAAGGCCTTGTCAAAGCCAGAAAGGAACTACTGCGTCACCAGGAAGGAGCTGCTCGCCATCGTGAAGGCCATTGAACACTTCCACAAATACCTGTACGGGAAAGAATTTCTCATCAGGACCGACCATGCATCCCTGCGGTGGCTCCTGAACTTCAAGCAGCCCGAGGGTCAACTCGCGCGGTGGTTAGAGAGGCTTCAACAGTACAACTTTGAGATTCAGCACAGGAAAGGCCATTGGCATTCTAACGCCGACGCCCTGTCACGAAGGTCGTGCCCCGAAGACTACACCTTCTGTGCCCGAAGGGAGGAGAACACCGGGATACAGTGCCGAAGGACTACCGTGGAACTTCAAGAGAGCTGGAGCCGCGAATATTTCACGCGGGCACAAGCAGAAGATGATGACCTGGGACTGATAGCCGAATGGAAGAGGGCCTGTGTCCCCAGACCCGGGTGGAACATTGTGAGTGACTGCAGCCCAAAGTTTAAGTCCTACTGGGCACAGTGGGACTCGCTGATTGTAAGGGATGGCCTCATCTGCCGCACCAGGGAGAGCACCGACGGGAAGACATCTCGGGAACAAGTCGTCATTCCAAAGGCTATGACGGAGGAAGTCCTGAAGGAAGTTCATGGATGATCATCTGGTGGACACCTAGGGATAAAGAAGACCCTGGAGAAGCTGAGAGAGCGGTTCTACTGGATCGGATGCCGAACAGACGTGGAGAACCACTGCGCGAGTTGCCACGATTGCGCAGCCAGCAAGGGCCCAGGACGAAGACGACGGGGTCCACTGAAGACCTACAACGTGGGCGGCCCCATGGAGAGAGTGGCCATGGATGTTGCTGGGCCATTCCCGTTAAGCGAGGCAGGGAACCGCTACATATTAGTCGTCAGCGACTACTTTACCAAATGGCCGGAGGCGTATGCGCTCCCTAACCAAGAAGCCGCGACGATTGCAGAGACCTTGGTGAAGGAATTCGTCAGCCGGTACGGAGTACCCCTGGAGCTGCACTCCGACCAAGGGAGGAACTTCAATTCGCAGGTGTTCCAGAACCTATGCCAGCTGCTGGGAATCCGGAAGACAAGGACAACGCCGCTACACCCTCAGTCCGACGGGATGGTAGAGCGATTCAATCGCACCATCGAGAACCATCTCCGAATAGTCGTCAGCGAGTACCAGAGGGATTGGGACAAACATCTTCCACTATTTCTTCTGGCCTACCGCGCCACCGTGCATGAAGCCACCGGGTGCACACCAGCCCGGGCCATGTTTAGGAGGGAGCTCCGCCTACCTGTCGATCTTGCCTTCGGCCGACCTGGGAATGATCCGATCCCGGTAAGCCAGTATTGTCAAGAACTGGTCGACCAACTGGAGGACGTGCACGCGTTCGCGAGGAGGAAACTGCGGATCGAGACCGACCGAATGAAGACCCGATACGACCAGCAGACGGATGCCGGCGGATTCCACGAGGACGACCTGGTCTGGCTCTTCAACCCATTACGGAAGAAAGGCCTGTCACCCAAACTTCAGAAGTCCTGGGAGGGCCCGTACCGAGTCGTGAAACGGATCAACGATGTCGTCTACAGGATCCAGCGGAGCCCGAGGGCGAAGATGAAGAGCGTGCATCGAGATCGCCTGGCAGCCTACGGAGGGACACAGACGGACCAATAATTGATCGGGACGATCAGCCTTTTTAGGAAGGGGGTGGTGTTACGGCTATGAGTTTGTGTCATCGCTCGCCGCATGAGTCACAACTGCCCCAGGGCTGGGCTGTGCCCTGCCTCCTGTATTGCGTGCGCCTTATGCAACAGGGCTACTAGGACAAAGGGATAGTCCAGAATATTCGTGACTGGACCAGCGATGGAAACCTCGAGAAGCCGTGAACCCTGGATGGATCTAGAAGCATTTATTGAGTCACCGGCCTGCTATATAAGTGCGACCTGTCAAGCAGTGGTTGTTGTTGTGTTTTACGAGCTAGTGTGAGCGATTATCCTGAGCGATAGAAGTGTGGTGACTTGCGAAACCCCTAGTGGAGCGGGGAAGTGAGAAACATACAGGGGACTGCCTGTGTTTTGAGTGAGTGTGCTTTCACTGAGTGTCGGAGATATTGCGAGTTACGAAATACAGTGACTTTGTTTCTCCCAGCTTGTGAACAGCGTGCAGCAAGTGCTCGTAAGTAACTGTAGTCGGCGTACTTTAGGAAGAAGTTGCATGTAGTACTGTCAAGGCCACTAGGCTCATTAGCGGGAGGATTAACTTCTGTGGTTCGTTGACAAGTGGAAGGGCAAGAGCTCTCCACAAGCAAGAGACTTGAGGAAACTGGAGTAAGGTTCCTATTGCTTGTATTTGCTGAAGAGTAGTGTAATTTTCTGGCCGCAATAAAGTTAATTATTTCTTTAAGCAGTAATTGGTGTTGTGCTTCCTACCCACCGTAATCCAGTTAAAAAAAAGTGCCACTAGGGGGGTGGCACGAAACAATATTAATAATTCACATAACTTACTTATCTTCCCTTATGTAGCGAATTTGATCGTATTTTACATAATCATTAAACTCACTCTTTAGTTTTTTATTTAAATATGTATTACTTAACTTTTTTAAATTGTAAAGCTGCTTTAAAATGCCATGGATTAGAGGCATTTCATTACGTGTGTTTCAATTGCTGTCTACTGACTTATTACAAATCTGCAATATGGCGCAGATGCTTAGCCCGCTTCGATATGTCACAGTCTTGGCTATCATTCATTGGTGGATTTCTTCCACATCACCTTGCTTGATGTTCACATGATGCGACTCCAGAAAGTTCTACCGTGACGTGTGAAGCGTAAACCATGATGATGATGATGATGATAATTGCTGTTTTGAGGGGCCTAACATCTAGGTTATCGGCCCCTAATGGTTTGGGTGATAGTGAAACATGAGAATGTAAGGTAAACTGGAACTAGAACTAACTACCCACTTACAGACCAGAAGAAGACATGGAAAACAAAAGGACAATAAGGCAAATAAAGGACAGGAAAAGAAATGCCTTCAACCCTCGAAGAATGAGAATTTAGGGACTTGGAAGCAAGGAGAGCCATGAAAGGCCGGTAAGAAAGTGAAAGAGGAGAGGGTCCGCCCCAGAGGCAATGGAAAAAGGGGAAATTACCGGACCAAGATCAGGAATACCTCGGGGTCGCCAACTCTCGAAGTCACCAGCCGTGAGCCCTTGAGGATGTAGCACTAGCAAGGGTGCGCCAGAAGTGGTGGGGCTACACACACCCTGTCTCCTTAAGGGCCTTGAGCAGATGGCAGGTGATATGAAGAGAACAGGAGAGGTCTGACCCCTTGAAGAATGAGGGATGAGAAAATATGGGACAAAAGCCTATTAAGGCGGGAAAGTGAAAGACTCCCTAGGCCTCGGATACCCTAATACAATCGGGGTCGGAAAAGAACAAGAGTTGACCAAAGGAGGTCTATAAGAAAGATGACAGAGAGGAGCCCGGCACAAGTAAGTGGAAATAATGCCGAACTCAGCCCGGTAGTTGTGAACCCCTGGGGAGGGGGCGGGTATCATAAACGTCATGCCTCCACAAACTACTATATAAACGCTCCTTAAGTCGCTATGTGGGTCTCTCCCAATGTGACTGTACGTAGTAGTAGTACTCTCGTTCAGTCAGGTATCACCTGAAGCTTTTTGATTAATTTAATTAATTTCGTTGGTGAATAATTAATGTCTCCCTCAATGTATTAAAGAATAATGCATTTAAAGGAGACATTCATCCTTTGGCTTTGTTCTGTCGTGAGATGATTAATTATTTACTTTAGATGACTGTTCGAAGGATATTTGGGAGTACTAATACTGTGCATTTGCCTGATGAGCTGCGAGTACGAATATTGGGTCAGCAACTTGGCTATTGACCATCCGACTCGCAGCGGCAATAGGTGTTATTATATGCAGTTCACTCGGTCATGGCCTGTCAGCAGTTGCTTCAGCGGGATTAATAATAATAAAAATAATAATAATAAATGGTTTGGCATTTTTAAATTGAAGTTACTTAGTTATTTGAAAGAGAGATATACCTCTAGTTAGGTTGGTTTTGTAGAAAGAATAATAATAGACCTTTAGTAGGTTTTGGGTATTGACAAATAATAATAATAATAAGCCTCAGTTGTGAAGATTTATTGTTAAGTGTGTAATTGGGTGTAATGCGTAGGTAGATAGTGTAATTAAAGTTTAATGAGAGTCTTGCAGGCGGGGAGTTTAAATTTGAAGGTGCTGAGCTCTGATTGGCTGGAAGTGTGCTGTGATTGGCTAATGGTTTAGCTCTGTTTAAATGTATTTGAAAGTGGAAATAATGTTGTTTAATGATTGTTTATTGTTAATAGCGTTTGGTTATATTGTAATTTGATTGTTTTTTGTACTTCAGGGGAGTAATTGTTAGTTAAATGGTTTGTTTAAGCCTGCTGAGCGCTGGACTGCCGACTGGGGCTGGCAAGCTCCGCTAGGCTTTCAGTTGAGAACTGGGTTCGATTATTGTATTGAGGTTCGCTTCGCACATAAAGGGCCCTCACCGTTCAACAAGACCTCTACCCACCAGCCATAAGTTTGGCAACTAATCACCTGCAAATGTTTTATCTACCTATAAGGCAAATTTTAAAGTATTCTTTTAAACTCAGCACTTTCAACAGCCAGTCAGAAATGTACAACTATTACAACAAGAAGTTAAGTAACCAACCAATGAATTTTTGAATTAATTTTGAATATTTCCACAAACTTGTGATGTCAACAGTGAAATAAGACACAACATTAAAGCTTGCTCATCAATCACATTCTTGTAGGCTATGCATATCAAGCCGTACAAACTCAAATTGGATCATTCCCACGTCACATGAACTTAAGGAGACTAAGATTTGTTTTTCTATTATAAGGGACATCCGTCTCTCTATATTAAGCAGTAGCCTCATTTAAATGCAGCTATAAGGCTTTTCTGGCATCAGGGCATACAATCATTTATTTTTGTTAAATTTATTTCTATAGTAAATTGTGAAACTATTTAAATGTACATTGCAATGTGACTTGCTTCCTAACATCCTTACAGTTTTCGTTTGTCAAATTCCATGCTTTCTTTGCTTACATTACCCCCAATCATTATCGAGCTTGGGCTTGTCCTTTTGTTCCGTCTGCCCCATTGTATTGTTGCCCATACAAACAAGGCCCGTGTATATGAGATTTGTCAGAAAACCTGTGTTGTTGTAGAGGCATGTGTTGTTGTAATTGCGTGATTGAAATTATTAGGATTCTATATATCGCTGGGTGTACCGGAGTTTGAAATGAGGTTTCTTACCGGTATTTACCTGGAGTGAGTGAGGGATAGAGATAAAGATAAAGAGTGATATATTACATCTCTGTCTTGCATTGAAATATTCTGTCACAGAGATATCACTCGGTTTTCCAAACAAGTATTTGAAAACCAAGCTGGGTAAATGCCAATATATTCTCAGTGTGCCACCCTCGCCACCAGGAGTGAGCACGCAATGACTTACCAACAAAGATAAAGAGTGATGTATTACATCTTGCATTGCAATATTCTGTCACAGAGGTTTCACCTAATGAGCCAAGGCATATTAAGTATTCCCCCTAGGAGTAGATAATTATCTAAATCGTTCATATTACCAGCTAGTATGTAGTACTTGTTTCTAGTGTCACTTAAGCATCAACGAACGAAACAAGTAGAATAAACGACATGAAGTTGCGTTATAGGTCAAACGTCATTTAAACCCTCCACAAGTTTGACACAGCAACTTTCAATTCGATTCTGAATCCTATTTCAAATTCCGAACTAACTCTTCTTCAGTGCATTCTTTAAGCATGGATCTGTACCCTGCTCTTAAACCTCTGTTCATTATTTCTAGATTCTTTGGAATTGCTACTTTCAAAATCGACACAGAAGATATGAGCAATGCCCGTGTTCCTAAGTTACGTCGTTCTGTATGGGCTACTATTTACTCTGTTACGATGCTTTTCGGGGTGATTGTGCTGTCAATACTTCAAATGATAAACGAAACACTAGACTACATCGGTAAGGAACCATCGTCTCTCACTATACCATTCACTCTGATGGTCATCAGCACTAACACAACTCTAACTGTGGCTGTGTTCCTTCACATTACTTCGATGGGAAAGCGTATGGAAAGTGTAATGGTTTTAATTCAACAGACAGATACTATAATTAACAGCCAAAAGGACCCAGTGCATAAAAAGTTGTATCGCTACACCATCGTGAGTTCAAGCTTGATGTTCCTCTACATCGGTGCTACGGCTTGCCTTCATATCACTAAATACAACGATTGGTATGTTTTTCCAGTATATGTCACGTGCTACGTGACATATCTTGTTTTGTGGCAGTTTGTGGTGTGTGTTACGCTGCTGAAGAGTAGGTTAAGTGCCCTAAAATGTGCAATTCTCACTACGTTCGGCGAATATCAACTATCATCAAATTTACATGATTCCGCCAAAATTTTAAATAATCCTGAATACTCAAGGATCTTCATTCGAACATCTGACTTAATGAAGAACAGAAGTATCCTACCAGAAGATTTTAAAACTAAGAGTAGCTTAAGGAATCTTGAGATACTGCACAAATCTCACGCAATACTGTGTCGGCTAGGAAATCTTATAAGCAGCTCGTTTGGATTTATTCTAGTGCTATTAGTAGTTCAAATATTATTGACAATCGTGGCCAATATATTCTTTTTGTTTATGAGTTTCTCTGGACAACACTCCAGCTTGAATGGTATCACACACGTGTTTTTTCTGAGAATGCTGACTGGACTAATTGAAGCAGTACTGATCGTTGAACCATGTCAGAAAGCAGTTGACGAAGCATCAGAAATCATGATTGTTGTTCATGAGCTGAAATACCGGCACTCAAAAAATAGTTTTCTAACTCAGTTCGCATTACAACTGTTGAGCATGAAAATAGAACTTAATGCTTGTGGGTATTTTACAGTGGATCGTTCTCTGCTAGCAACCATAATTGGTTCTTCTGTGATGTATTTGATTATTCTCATGCAGTTCATAGTCTCTGGATACTAGAAGTAACTCGCCAGGTGCCGTGCGTATAATCTATAACATGATATTAGAACCGTATCCCGGTGAAAAGCGTATAATCTATATAAGTGATGTTAGAACTGTTTCCCGGTGCAGTGTATAATCTATATAAATAACATTAGAAACTCGGCCAGGTGCAGTGCGTATAATCTATATGCATACTATTAGAAACTCGTCCATGTGCGGTCTGTTTAATCTATATAAATACTATTTGAAACTCGGCTAGGTGCAGTGCGTATAATCCATACAAGTAATATTAGAAATTCGTCCAGGTGCTGTGCGTATAATCTATTATAAATAATATTAGATACTCGTCCATGTGCAGTCTGTATAATCTATATGCATACTATTAGAAACTCGTCCTTGTGCGGTCTGTTTAATATATATAAATACTATTTGAAACTCGACTAGGTGCAGTGCGTATAATCCATACAAATAATTTTCGAAATTCATCCAGGTGCTGCCTGTATAATCTATATAAATAAAATTAGAAACTCGGCTAGGTGCAGTGTGTATAATCCATACAAATAATATTAGAAATTCGTCCAGGTGCTGCCTGTATAATCTATAAAAATTCTACTAGAAATTCGTCCATGTGCAGTCTGTATAATCTATATAAATACTATTAGAAACATTTAGGGGCAGATGTTCTCGTAGTTCCACCCCATGAAACCTCAATAACTAACTAACTAACTAAACTCGTCCAGGTGCAGTGTGTATAGCCCAATTATTGTAAATAATATTAAAAGCTCGGCGTGATGTAGTGTGAACAATCAATATAGTACTGTAAATTCTGGCCCAAGTCCAATGTGAATAGTTTATACAATCTCGACTAGGTGCAGACTGTATATCTACATAAATAAAATTATAGTTTTGACAGTGGTTCTAATATAATTAACAAGGGGTTAGATTAACCGTCGTGTCATATTACCTAGCTCTGCCATAAGTTCTGTCCATAAGTTTCTGGGGTCACCAACTCATATTAGGTTGGCACGCCTGTAGTTTGACGCTCTGCAGAGTGAGTTTGAAATGTCAGTTCAGATATGCATGAAGTTGAGGTCAGCTCCCGGCAAGTAAACCTGGAATTCAAAGCCAAAGGGAATCACATCACAGTAATTTCGTTACACGAGTTTAACAAGACACAATCACGGGAACGATCAGAAGTATCCCAACATTTTGTCTGCCTGTATTTGTCATATTGCGCCTCCAACCTTGAGGCGTGAGAAAAGTCTTCTCAGGAAATATAAAAATATATGCAACAACCCTCATCTTCCTGTGCATGCCGACTTTCCTGCCATCCACAGAAACAGACTTCGTTCTCGTCATCCACCGTTGAAGACTGCTCGAACACTCGATGAGAGCAACTTGAACTTGCTTAATCGTTGGAAAGCAATGTGGAATTTATCTGCTCCTCCAGAGCAGCTTAGCATGCCGTGTATTACGACCAAACCACCAGGATTTGAACTGAATCGGAAAATTTGGTCTTACTTAAACAGAGTAAGGACTAACTGCGTCACATGTGCGAATTTGATGCATAAATGGGACGAAGTTCAATCTCCAAAATGTGATTGCGGTGTAGAAAGGCAAACAGTTCGCCATATCATCCAATCTTGTCCAATGCCAGCCTTCTCCGGAGATCCTTCTAAGTTCCTGTTGGCGACTGATCGAGTTGTTGAATATCTACGGACATTGGACGTTTCAATATGACCTATTTACGTATAGTGTATTGTAAATATTGTAATCTTATTATACTTTTCATAATGTTGAATTTTGGGCTTATGCCGTGTTTATTATATTAAAATTCGACGCGTTTCGAAAGAAACCATGCCTTTCTTCGTCAGGAATAATCTGTAATACGACAATGATTGCTAAGAGAAAGCAACAAAGAACATATAGAAGGTGCCCAAAGATGGACGCCTTTATAGCCCCATGTTAGGGACAACGGAAAGCAGCAGTGAATTACTTTCTCAGGGTTCTGATAATAGGTAGCCAGGATTCACTGAGATTGTAGCCGATGTCGCGGTTGAAATTATCTGGGTGTTTACGTATTTCAACCGCCTCCCTGATGATTCTGGGACGATATTGCTTTATACGGGCAAGAACATCCACTCCTTGGAACATGACATCATGGCCAGGTGTTAATGCATGATCGGCAACAGCTGATTTATCAGGTTGAATGAGCCTGATACATCTATTATGTTCCTTAATGCGAGTGCATATTGTTCTCGAAGTCTGCCCGATGTAAACCTTGCCACAAGTACAGGGAACTCTGTAGATACCCGGTTGTTGCAATTTAGGCAAACTGTCCTTAGTTGGTCGCAGGAGTTGCCTAATCTTAACAGAAGTTCCAAATACAGTCCGTATGTTGTACCGACGTAGGATTTTAGCAATACGATCCGTCGTGTTATGTATGTACGGTAGGTACTTGTTTATTGTTCAATGATGTGATGATAGCCATACGCTAAATAAAGAAATAAATCATAACAAGACACCAGTAGAGATTTCTGTGACTGATGAAAATAAAAAGAACATTTGTATATAGTCATATTAACCGATACACATAGAATTCCTCTCTCGATGACAGACCAAGAAGAGATCGACCTTGCGTGATCAGGATACCATTACCTGTCGAAGTCGCCGCCGATAAAATTTGGAGAACTCCGCTCCACAAGCATAGAATCATGACACGTGAAATGAAAAATCCTTCCCTAACGATGTCACACATCATAAAAGAAGACCTTAGGCTTGGTTATAATCAATGACTTGCTTTTCAGTTGGTCAATGCAGTAATGTTACCACTGAAATTGGGCAGGGATTAAAATTATCAATCACACTAACTAACCTGCATACAATAGCATGGATTAAATTATACAACTTTACACTTCGATACGCTTTTACTCGTGCGATCATAAGTCACGGCACCTAATTTCACGTGAAACATGGCATTTCACTTCAATATTCTCACATGCATTGACCGGGAATCGACCCCGGCTAACCTTGGTGAGAGGCAAACTGTGCCACCACGTCCCCCAAAGTAAGGGGTTTATTTAATTGGATAACATGTTTCGGTCGTCATGTGAACATCATCAGGTCAAGTTCAATTAGATATTTTAAAATATTGTATGCATACAATATCTATGTGCAACTTAAAATTTTTACGTGTAAATTTATGGCATTCTTTTAATATTATTAACCTCCTATAATTCGCAACCTAAATACTATCACCGTTGGGTTGAACTAATCTGTCAGAGAAATTTCATGTTTCTCAGTCGCTCAATACGATTGTACCCAATTGCGATGGGTCATTCCCTAATCCTGAAAAATATGTACAAGAGATGAATAAATACACGTGGATGGCCAGTTTTGATCGTCAAGCGATCATCATCAGATCTATTACACTTAGGCTATGATCGCCGAGACTATGATGCCGAACCGAAGAAAGAAAAAAGTCCTGTCGGCACGCCGGAAGGCGGAGGTAGATTTCACCGGACTAACTTGGGGATAGGCGAAAATAGGCAGAATATGCAGGTTTTCGTAGAAGGATCAGACCTCATTTATTGCGAGAAAGTATTTTATAATTGGAGATTGATAAACTTTGTTTTTCGTCATTTACTGCATATTTTAAACATTTAATTGTCTTATGATGACGGTAACCTTCTTGTCATTTAGAGTCCATTTTTATACTTGTGGTCACACTGTCCTTATGCAAGGTTTCGACACTGATGTGTAACTATCTAACGGTCTGTTACTTCTTCACGCAAAATTATATCTCCCGCAGAGATTTTGGATGGTTCCTCAGTTTAGCGGCTGCGACAACGTGGTCATGTAACCCCGTGTACTTTGGGTGAGTGTAGAATCTGTTTGATAAACGGTGTGATTTGTGATGGCTGTATTAGTCTGTAATTCAGGTAAGGACTGCAGATGGTCAATTTCAAACAGTAGTTCCTAATGTTGCTTCCAGATACTACCGTCAACGACACCTAGCTGTGAACTTGGCTACTAGATGCCACCGCAACCAGCAACTCGCAACGAACGTTGGAACTTCCCCTCCAAAGGAAAGCATACTGAGGGATTTTTAGCGCTCTTAGAAAATCCGACGACTTTGGCCGGCTTTGAACCCGCGACCTTGGGCTTAGAAGTTCAGCATGCTACCAGTTACGTCACCGAAGCCGCTTCACACTTAGTCAGATGGAAATCTGAATCTGATCTCGTGCAAGTGCGTTGTCATGGCAACGTCTGATGGCTCATCCCTCATCAATTTAGTAGTGTTGCCATGGCAACCACTGATAGCTCTTGGCATTTTCTTATAATTCCGAAATAATTTTTCTCATCCCGTGGCGTAATGGTGGGTCATATCAAAAATTCTTTCAGACAAAAGTTTTAGGTAATTAATAGGGGAATATTGTCCATTTTGTACGGTTTTGATATTGTGCTTATTAAGAGAGATATGATTAATGTTTCCCGAAAAACCCACTTTTTCCCATCCCTTTGGTCAATGGTTGGTGCTATATAAAAAATCTTCAAACATAAATTGTTGGGCTTTATCCGACACATAGTATGAACTTTGAACGGATTCGATATTTCACATATTAAGAGAGTTATAACAATATTTCACTTTTTCGAAAAAAGCCCCCCATTTTCACCCCCCTTCAACCGATTTAGCCCAGTAACGAACTCGACCAAGATTTTATAGCTATACATATTCGGTAAAAAATTCAAAGTGATTGGTGCAAAATTACGGCAGTTATCGTGTCCACAAGAAACTGATATATATATATATATATATATATATATATATATATATATACTAGCAGAAGTACCCATTCTTCGAACAGTCTTCGGTATTAATAACCAGATGTTATCAATTGAGCTACTGTTGCAATGTTTAGGGGCTTGGAACCTGCTTGTTGGCAAAGAAAAATTATTAGTTAAAATGTGCTCTCAAACTAAATTTACCTAACGTGTTCTTCCTGGCGTGAAAATAAAATTGAAAACTTCGTAGAAGAATCGCAATACACGTCACATACGAACTGACCCTAACCGTTGTGTCAAGTGCCCAACTACAGGAAGACCCCTTTTATAAATTATAAAGGCTTGTGGTGCATGAAAATTCAGTGTTTTTAGCCTCCAATGGCCCAAATTCCTAAAATCAGCAAAAAACAGTCTACTATTTCTATTCAGGAATTTTTGAAAATAATGTTGATGTTTGGAGATATAATAGACCTTCTGTACGACATATCGCACGTGTAAGTCGTGTGAAAAAAATCTAGGGTACTCCATTTGCAACCTTTCACAGAAATGGAATAAATGGAGTGGCATTACTTATTCCAGAAATAGATGGAAAATTGGATGCCACCTCTTGAGATATTGTTGTCATGGTTAGTGGCTTGCATTCCTTCTTTAGTTTATTAAATGAAATTAGTTTTCTGGGAATATCTAAGAAACTGTTGGGTTTAGAGCCTTAAAATATAGTTTTCGGGGACCCTTTACGGCTCTTGAGGGGCCCCGAGTTTTGTTTCTGACCCCAAGGGTTTGAAAATGAACTTTGTCTCTTCGTTGTACGCCATAATAATGATAATAATTAAAAGAATAATACTACTAATAATAATAATAATAATATAACAAAATAGGGATAGCGATATAATAGACCTTCCGGACCATACCCGCACGTGTAAATAGCGTTAAAAAATTCCAGATTACCCCTTGACCCCTTAAGCGCATTATATGTATTGATGAATATTTCAGCTTAATTTGGATCCGTTATAACCTTATTGCCGTTTGCAAACCTTCACAGTAATGTAATAAATGGAATTGTATTGCGTCTTACAGAAATAGATGGACCTCTGAGATTCTGTTGCCATTGTTACCGGCATGCATTCCTTCATTAATTTATTAAGTGAAATTAGTTTTTTGGGAATATCTCAAAAACTGTTGGTTTTAGGGCCTTAAAATGTGGTTTTCGGGGTCCTTTTAGGGCCCCCGAGTTTCGTTTCTCACATTGAGGGGCTGAAAATGAGCTTTGTCTCACGCTTATTTCAGTATGTATTTTAAGGGGGTAGACCCCCTGTTATGAGAGGTACGGAGATGAATTACATCAATGATTAGTGTCGTGCCTCTGATGGATATCTGTATCAAATTTTACGTTTATCCACCCAGCCGTTCTCGAGTTATAATGACACAAAAAATTGTCCACAGACAGACAGACAAAAATATATTTTTGCGTGCATCCGTCACAAAACAGTCTGAAACGGGCAAATATGTCAAATTTTCGTAGAAAAGCCGAAAAATCAGACAAACATTCATTTTTATATAATGGAGAAGGGATATAATAGACCTTCCGTACCACACCCGCACGTGTAAATCGCGTGAAAAAATTCTAGAGTACCCCTTGACCCCTTAAGCGCATTGTATGTATTAATGAATATTTCAGCTTAATTTGGATCCATTATAACCTTATAGCCGTTTGCAAACCTTCACAGTAATGTAATAAATGGAATTGCATTGCGTCTTACAGAAATAGATGGACCTCTGAGATTCAGTTGCCATGGTTACCGCCATGCATCTATATATTTAAAACAGTAAGGTGATTTTTGTTATCACGAGATTGAGAGAACGACAGAACCGATTTACTTCGTAGAGCACTCTAACGAAAGCTCTTAGCCTCTAGATTTGCAGAGTGTCTATAAAATAAACAAATATATTACGGTATATTTTTGAATTAATATAGAAAATAGCAGAATTCTTTCCCCTCACGCATGCGCACAATCCGCCTGGGGTCATGACAAAATGGCGGTGAGAAGTCCATTAAAATGTAAGTTATTTAATAAGCTTGCATGTAATTGAAAACATACATTAACCAAGTTCTGACAATAAAATATAATAACAGTATGAACGTATACGAATGTGCAACATTGATTTATTTGGATAATGAAATGGATTATTTCCTTCAGACAGCGGCTTTTAATGATAAAGAATGGCTGCGTCTGCTACTGACCAAGAGTTCGCGAGTAGCTATGTGGTTAAGGCGACAGACTGTGGTTCCTAGGTTCAGCGGTTCGATCCCAGCCCTCCCCGATATATATTTTTTTACCACTGAAATATTGTTTAATCAAGGAGTATTAGTATGGTTTTATGTCTGTTAAAGATACATATTTCTACATTCCCTCTCGGTATATTTTTGAATTAATATAGAAAATAGCAGAATTCTTTCCCCTCACGCATGCGCACGATCCGCCTGAGGTCATGACAAAATGGCGGTGAGAATTCCACTAAAATGTAAGTTATTTAATAAGCTTCCATGTAATTGAAAACATACATTAACCAAGTTCTGGCAATAAAATATAATAACAGTATGAACGTATACGTGTTGGAGAGCGCTTGCCACAAGTTTCGGATACTCCAAACTGGTTGCCGAGAGCGCTGGCATAGCCTGATCACCATGGATTTCAAGGCAGTGTGTAGTCGTGGGTGTGCACTCTGTGGAAAACAAACTCTACCATCTCCAATGATTGTGGTGGGCTTAGAGTACATGTAATATTGTTAGAATGTAGGCTTTGTCAAATAAAAGCACTCAAGTGTTACAGTTAATCGATCGTTGATATTTATAATAAGCTGCTAATTCATCAATACGAATGTGCAACATTGATTTATTTGGATAAAGAAATGGATTATTTCCTTCAGACAGCAGCTTTTGAAGATAATGAATGGCTGCGTCTGCTGCTGGAAAAGATTGCGCGAGTAGCTATGTGGTTAAGGCGACAGACTCTGGTTCCTAGGTTCGCCGGTTCGATCCCAGCCCTCGCCGATATATGTTTTTTTTTTTAACATTGAAATATTGTTTAATCAAGGAGTATTAGTAAGGTTTTATGTCTGTAAAAGATACATATTTCTACATTCCCTCTCAATACGTTTTATTTCCGTTTTACCATTGCATTACAGCATGTGACCAAAAGAGCAAATTGTTGTCCTCAGTACGCCGTTTAAATATCTGCAATCAGTTCCTATAACTGACAACAGATGGTAGTACATCGCCCATATAGTTCCAGTAACTGACAGCAGATGGCAGCACCATTGCATCGATATATTTAAAACCCAAGACATGGCACGTTTTCACGTGATGGAGAATTATAAAGGAGGGGAATATTTAAGAAGGGAAATTTTGAGGAACATTAACCGACAGTTGAATGTGTAGGCTATGTTGTTTATGTACCTTAATATTGCAATTTCTTCCCAATGCTTCGGTGGTCAAGTTATTAGCGTCCTAGACTAAAAGTTATAATTATGCATTATTAAAGAAAAAAGTTGTTTTCCAGGCACTCGCGCGTGTCCACAATTGCTTTCGCCATGAGAGACACTTGGCAAACATAATTCGTTTGAAGGGCTCCAACATCGTGGTCACTCAGCCCCGTGTACTTGGGTGTGTATGTGTGAACTTTTCTCTCATAACCTGTGTTATTGTGATGGCTGCATTACTGTGTGTATTTGTAATTAAGGTGGTAAATGGCAAGGAGACGGCCAAGGCCTTAAGTTAGGAACCATCCCGGCATTTGCCTTAAGTGGAAGTGGGAAACCACGGAAAACCACATCCAAGATTGTCGAGGTGGGAATTAAACCTTCCTCTTCTTAGTTATACCTCAAGAGACTGAATGTGCCCCGTTTTTGCCCTCAGACCAGAATTCAATTTCTTGGCAGAGCAGGAAATGTAACCCGGGTCTCCGGGGCGATAGACAAGAATAGGTGAGCCTCCATGTGTTAATACGATTTTTGACATGCACGGGACATATAATTCAAAAACTGCCTCCATTAGGGTGACTGCCGAAGTGAGTATTGAGTATAGGCCTATGGTCGTTCCAGTAGTTGGCGAAGTGATTCTATGTTCCCCTGCAAAATGTACTGTCATAACCTATAACAGGTGATGGAAATTGCTTATTTAGAGCAGTTTCGTACTGTTTATAACAAAATGAAGAACGTCATTCTGAGCTGCGTTTTCAAGCTATCGCAAAAAATTTCGCTGGCAGGAACAATTATAAGGAATTTATTTTAAGCGATCAGTCTCATCGCATTCTCCTCACCAATCAACTTGAGTATGAAAGTCTCTGGACGGTCATGTTGAACTTCATTGTATAAGACAATTGTTTAATGATTATTTGTTTAGAGTACTGAGTCTAACTACGCAGTTGAATTCGGCAATGGAAGTATTATTTGCCATGTAATATTTAGCGGCTCCGTTATTGCAAGACACTATAGTGTTATCGAATAATACGAAGCCACATTTAAAATCCAATATAAATAGGCCATTTCAGAAACAATTCCAGATATTATGCAGTACAGTGTACTGTAAGGTCTTTGACGATCAAATGTAAACATTGTTCTACATTGTACTTCTCTTGCGTAAAATCTATGCGTGGTTACTTTGGTCTTTACTGTTGTGAGGGTAAAATTGATCTGCTGGAATATAAAATATTTGCCAAGCTGCAACAATGTAATGATATTAATTTAAAAGTCATTGAACTTATATCCAGTAGTTCAAACACATACATCAGCGTTAACAGATTGGATACTGAAGATGAAAGCCAGCTACTTCATTTCCCTATTATTGAATTTTTCAATTCCTTGGAATTAAGTGATTCGCCTGCACATACTCCGAACGTTTGAGCCATAGTTATGCTCCTTAGAAATCTGAACGTTTCCCAAGGACTCATATATGGTAATATATTAATTGTAAGAAATATGTAAGAAATTGCTTGGATTCGGATATAATAGGTGCAGTAATATTAGGCAGAGAGATCAAATCCTACGACTTGATTTAACACCTTCCGATAAAACACTTGCAGGTACAGTACATTTTCTTTTAATAGGCAACAATGTCCTATTCGCTCGGCCTACTTTATCACAATCAATCAAGCTCAAGGAGAAACTCTTGAACGTATTGGGCTATTTACCTCATCACGTTTTAAGTCATGACCAGCAGGATAGTGAAGGTACAAAAAAGGTCCTGTATGGGATGGTAAAGAATAAGAGGCGGAAGGATCCTACGGATTATGTCAGAATGGTGAACAAAAGGGGACAAGGGATAGAAAATAGGGAAGAACTGAAGAAAATGTGGAAAGAATATATTGAAGAACTCCTGAACCCAAATGGAAACCACGGCGAGGAAGAAGAAATCGGGGAAGAGGTACAGTAGATGAACTGCAAACAGAAAAGGACTTAACATGGAAAGAAGTGGAAGATGCAGTGAGGAAGATGTAAGGAGGGAAGGCACCGGGTGTGGATGAGTTGAGTGTGGAGATGGTGAGAGCAGCAGGAGAGGTGGGGATACAATGGTTGTACCGAGTGATGAAGGCAGCATGGAAGGAAAGGAAGACCCCAGAGGACTGGAAAAAGGGAATAATTGTCCCGATCTTCAAGAAAGGTAGTAGAACAGAATGCAAAAACTATCGGGGAATAACACTGATGAGTCATTGTGCAAAGATGTTTGAGAAAGTTTTAGAAAGGAGAATTAGGACAAGGATAGAAGGAGGGATGAGGAAAGAACAACATGGCTTCAGAGCAGGAAGGTCCACAGTGGATTTGATTTTTGCTGTAAGTCAATTACAAGAACAGCACTATGAGTATGGAACAGATCTACTGATGGCCTTCCTGGACATTGAGAAAGCATATGACAGTGTATGCAGAAACAAAGTATGGAAGTCCCTGGAGGATAGAGGAGTAGAAAATTGGACTTAAAGGAGGATAAAAGAGATGTACAAGGGAAGCGTGAGCTGTGTGAAAGTGGGAGGAGAGAGATCGGACTGGGTGGAACAGAGAAACGGCCTGAAACAAAGAAGTGCACTATCACCGTTACTTTTCATTGTGTTTTTTTTTTTTAATTGTGGTGATGGATGACATAATGACCCGAGCGGCACAAGTAATTGGGGAAGGAAAGATGAAAGCAATGGTGTTTGCGGATGATTTGATGATTGTGGAAACAAGGAGGAGGTACAGGAACAGTTGGACTTGTGGGAAGGAATAATACAAGGATATGGGATGAAATTTAGCATAAATAAGAGTGAGATGGTGATCACAACAAGGAAGAAGGAAAGGACCACAACGGGAATAACAATTGGTGGGGAACAGCTGAAGAAAGTGGAGAGTTTCAAGTATCTGGGAAGCCTGATACAAGAGAATGGAAGAAACGGTAGAGAAATAAATGAGCGGGGAAGACAGGCAGAAGCATTCCGGAGGAGTGTGAGAAGCATGTTATGGAGCAGGGATGTCCCTCAGAACAGCAAGTAGATCATATATCGTACTATGTCCCTATCCTGACGTATGCCTCGGAGACCTGGGTTATGAAAGGAAGGGAGAATAGCAAAATACAGGCCAGTGAGATGAGGTTCTTGAGAAGCAGTATTGGAGCTACAAAGAGGGACAGAATAAGAAATGAGAGGACCAGAGAATTAATGAAGGAGGAACCATTACAGGATGGTATAGAGAAATCTAGACTTAGATGGTATGGACATGTAAAACGAATGGAGGAGAAGAGGATACCCAGGAGGATACACGAGACGAAGTGGGAAGGAAAGAGACCAAGAGGGAGACCGAGAGACAGGTGGCTGAAGGGGGTGGAAGAAAGCGTGAAGAAGAGAGGAGAAGACTGGATAAGGGTGGAGGCTGAGAGATGGTGGGAAGACAGAAGACGTTGGAGAGGCTTGTGTTCCGAACAGACCCGGCCAGTGGCTGAAAACTGTGCAAGATGATGATGACCTCATCACGTTTTCAGTCATGAACAGCAATATGTTGCAATGTTGAGAGTGCTATCTTTTGACGCCCTTAAAGTTGCAATAGTGCTAAAAAGTAATCGTACAAAGAATGTAACTTATATAAGAAGCTTCTTCAGTAAATTTGTTTTCCATTGTCCGTCATGTTTTGACGGGTTTCATCTAGTTCTTTCATTAATTTATTAAGTGAAATTAGTTTTCTGGGAATATCTCGAAAACTGTTGGTTTTAGGGCCTTAAAATGGGGTTTTCGGGGGCCCTAGGGCCCCCGAGTTTCGTTTCTCACATTGAGGGGCTGAAAATGAGCTTTGTTTCACCCTTCTACGCCTATTTCAGCATGTATTTTAAGGGGGTAGGGCCCCTTTTATGAGAGGTACGGAGAAGAGTTACATCAATGATTAGTGTGGTGCCTCTGATGGATATCTGTATCAAATTTTACGTTCATCCACCCAGCCGTTCTCAAGTTATAAGGACTCGTAGAAGTTGTCCACAGACACACAGACAGACAGACAGACAAAAATTTTATTTCTGCGCGCATCCGTCATAAAACAGCCTGAAACGCGCAAATATCGCAAATTTTCGTGGAAATTCAGAAAAAACAGACAAACTTTCATTTATATATATATATATATATATATATATATAGATACATAGCCTATATACATAAATTATATATAAACTTTTGAACTGATGGTGGTTTCGGGGTCTGGGGTATGTGAAACGCGAAGATATGTTGAAATTTTCCGGAAGTCGAAACATGGTACCCATTGCAATAGTTAGCTTTCTAATGAAATCTACCTAATAATAATAATAATAATAATAATAATAATAATAATGATACCCATGATTCGATGTTTCACAGTGTAGCGGGGACACATAACTTTTAATGTTATTATAGGCTAATTAATATTATTATTATTATTATTATTATTATTATCATTACTAATAAAACGCTACAAGCCTCCATGGTTTAGGCGGCAGCACGCCGGCTTCTCACCGCTTTGTCCGTGGTTCAAATCCCGGTCATTCCATGTGAGAACTGTGCTGGACAAAACGGAGGCAGACAGGTTTTTCTCCGGGTACTCTGGTTTTCCCTGATAAAATTTCATTCCAGCAACACCCTCCACTCTCATTTCATTTCATCTGTCATTCATTTAATCATTGCCCCAGAGGAGTGCGTCAGGCCTCGGCAGCGGCACAGTCCATATCCTCGCCGCTAGATGGGGGCTTCATTCATTCCATTCCTGACCCGGTCGGAGACTGGAAGCAGGCTGTGGATTTTCATTTTCACTAATAAAACGCTAAGGTGTATGCTTCACAAACCTCAAGCTCTTAAAACAGAGGGAGTTAGAGGGTGCGGTTTGTGGCAAAATCTTCCAAATCGTCTCAATAGTAGGCTACAGGAAAAGTCAACGGAAATATATTATTCATTTGTTTATAAAGTGCATTTAAACAAATAAACAAGACGATAGCCCCTGCCAGAAGTGTGTTGCGTCCAGCCCGCATAACAGAAAGGCCGGGCGGGTGGTTAACATAATCTAGATTTCTCTCACAGGCCATTTAGTTATTATTATTACTCCTGTGTGGGGAGAGTAGACAATCTGTGGGGGAGGACCCAGGTCTATAACTCATAAGTATAAATGAATGCAGTGGAAGTAATACATAAACAGCCTATGAGCCGAAGTCGAATGTGCTGATGCTCCATGATTATAGAAGAGCAACTTTTTCCAGCCCAACTAATCTGTGAGCTTTTGCGTGGCGCACGTAATCACTGCTAGTTATGTGGGTGAATGTAAACAGTAACTTCATGTTTAACTCTGTTTGTTTCTTTGCCAGGGTTAGTATTTCTAACTAAATAAATAATCGCGTAAACATGTATGTGTACCGTGACGAATATATTATTACTGTTGCGAGAGCATACGTGCCTCTGAATGTATTTTGTGGGAAGTGTGGGTATCCATTACTTGTAGCTCTTTATTTATTTTATTTATTTTAGGACTGCTGCATCCATTAACAAAGGACGTGTAAAAGATTATCTTGAGTAAACATGTGGACCCAGTCCTTTCTTCCAGGGGCTCAAAAGTATTAGATCGTACGTTGACCACTGGGTTCCAAATAATTCCTACTCTCCCACACACAGGAGTAGACTTTCAAAAAGCCTACGACTCCATAGACCTAGACAAATTATTCCAAACTCTAGATGAGATCAAAGTAGACATTTGCAACACGAACTCTAATCCGAGATACCCTCACTAATACCGTCTCCAAGGTCAAATTTATGGGAGAAATATCAGAGCCCTTTCCAATCAGAACCGGCGTCAGACGAGGCGATGGCCTCTCACCATCCTATTCAATGTAATCTTAGAGAAAATTAATCGTACATGGGAACAATAAGTCAAAGAATTCACCAGCAATAAGAGTACAGGGACTACCAGAACGAAGTGGACACAGGAAAGAAAGCAGACACACAGCCAGAAGATGAAAGCTGCCTGGGCTAAGAAGAAACATAAATTACATACAAGAAGTCAAGACGAGCCCCGTGGTCCTCAGTAGGCCCAAACGAAAAGAAGAAGAAGAAGAAAGATGAAAACATATAAAATGCCTCGCTTTCGCAGATAACATCGCCATACTAACAAATACTAGATCAGAAGCACATCACGTCTTAGAAAAACTCCTCAAGATCGCCACGGAAACCGGGATCCAAATTTCGTAAGAATAAACACAGTTTTTCGATACAAAATTCTCAGACAATCTCCCAATATAAACACAATACGGAAAAATTGTACTAGTCAATGACTTCAAATATTTAGGAGAAATCATGCAGAAATCTGGTCTGAACACAAAGGCCAGCGAAGAAAGAGTCTCCAAATTACAGAAAGCTTACAAATTTCGCAGGTCCCACTACAATAAAATATGCATCTCCACGGATGCGAAATTACGACGTTATAAAACGGTAGTCTTGCAGGAAGCCTTTTACGCATCAGAAACCACAAGCACGAAGGGATTGGTCAAAATTAAAGACATTGAAAAACAAGAAAGGAAAATTCTGAGAAACATTTACGGCCCCGTTTGCAGAGATACAGTAATTTCTGGCAAAAAAGACCCACAGAAGAATTATTCAAAAATATTCAATCTATCACGAAACTCATCAAAAAATGCAGAGTGAAGTTCTTTACACATGTCGCCAGAATGAACGACACTAGACTGACTTAAAGAATATTCAACATAATTTCTACATCGAAATTGGGTACTTCTTGGTACAAAGAAACTAAGGAAGACTTACAACAAATACATATAACCATAGAAGACATTCACGACTGCAGCATTTGTAGAGAAAAATCATAAACCATAAATTTGTATTTAGATCACAACCCAAGAGAAATAGGCGTAAATGGACAGATGAAGAGAAGAAGGCACACAGTGAACGTACGAGAGGTTTTTGGGAGGATAAAAAAGAAGAAAAGAGCCTCCACCAAAAGCTAGATTTTTGTGTTTTTAGCGCTATCCTTAGAGGGGAATGTACGATAATAATAATAATAATAATAATAATAATAATAATAATAATAATTATAATAATAATAATAATTAAGCCCGAGACACTCTACGCCAGCGAGACCTTAAACCTAAATGGGGATCTCGAAAACATCAAGAAGGCGGAGAGAAAAATCATCCGGAAAATCTTGGGTCATAACTCACAAATGAAGAATATCATCTACAATCGCACACAATCACAGATGAGATAGTCCAACATCGAGGCAGATTTCCGGAAACGACGACTGAGCTTTTACGGCCACATCATGACGACCGATTAACAAAGAGAATTAAAAGAACGTAAAGTGACAACAGTCTGGGTTACACAGGTCCAAATTGATTTCAGAAGTGCCAATATCACACCAACAGACATCGAAGATAGAATGACATTCAGAAATAAGGTCCACAGTTGGGAAATTACAACTGAAGATCGACTAAGGAGATCGGGGAAAGGATGGACGTAGGATCGTCGAGTTCGTCATGACGAAACGATGAAGGAGTTTTGGAAGAACAAGAAAAACAGCAGCAGATCATAATTTGATTTATGTGATCCTATGAGTATAAACAGCTTAAATAAATAAATAAATAAATAAATAAATAAAGATTAAAATAAATTATTCCTTTTAGAAAGGTTCCGAAGCCTGGAAATAAACTTCACAGATATGATGTGACAAAACTTAAGGTTTATTAAGAAGTATTGGAGCAATGCCACCAGCAATTAACATTTAAATCCAAGAATTGGACTGACATTGCTTCCAAAATCTAACAAGGAGCACAGAAGCGTAAACACAGATGGTGGAACGAGACCTGTGATAGTGCATGTGCACAAAGAACAGATGCCTGGAAGAAATGGAACTCAAGAAGAGACAAGAAGATTATAACTCGTTTTGAGACAGTTGGAAAGATGCAGCCCGGGTTTTCCGAATTGCAAGGCGATCATATGAGAAACAACATATGGAAAAGATTGATCAGGATTTCCGGAAGAATAATGTCAGGGACTTCTATCAAACTTTCTAGTCTAATCTGAAACGGTATCAAGCACCGAGCATGTGCTTCAGGGATGAAAATGGAAAGTTAGGTATGAACAACAAGGAGAACTGTCGTATCTTGGCTGAGTACTTTAAGAAATTACTCAATTGTGATGAACCAAAACAGAGGCTACTCATAGGCCGTCCTACAAAAGTAATGGCCTACTCGCATCCACTTTCTAAGACAGAAATTAAAATGATTTTCGATGGTCTAAAGAATAATAAAGCAGCGGGAGAGGATTCCATTGTGGCAGAGCTGCTAAAACTGGCAAATGAAGATACTCTGAATATATTAGCTGAGCTCTTTGCGGAGATATGGAGAACTGGTAGGATACCCACAGAGTGGCAGTCTGCATTAATCCACCCTCTCCACAAAAAGGGGGATAAGAAGGACGTTAATAATTACAGGGGTGTATCAATTGTATCTGTTCCCGACAAGATCCTATCCAAAGCACTCCTGAACAGAATTGATGATCATCTTGATAATCATGTTGGTGAGTACCAGGCCGGTTTCAGAAAGGGACGTTCTTGTCCGGAACAGATTTTTAACCTGAAAAACATCATTAGGTATAAGACGATAGGCAGGAATGACTATGTGGTCGTATTCAATGATTTTAAGAAAGCGTATGACTCAATTGACTGTGAGTCGCTACTGAATATTCTGGAAGAGTTTAGAGTGGATGACACGTCTCGAAATCTGATTCAACAGACTTTGACCGACACAGTGTCAAAAGTAAAATTCATTGGCGAGATCTCAGATCCCTTTGCAATCAAAACTGGTGTCAGACAAGGTGATGGGTTATCTCAAATCCTTTTCAACTCTGTATTAGGAAAGGTCATTCGTGAATGGAGGAAGACACTTAGTCGGGAAGAAGGGAATGAAGAACGATTCAGGCTAGGGCCCAAACTGAAAGGGGTGTTTGTCTTTTGCAGATGACCTAGCTATTTTTTCCAACAATATTAAATCAGCCATTGTAAAGATTAATCAGTTGTCAGAGATGGCTGAGAAAGTAGGTTTACAGATTTCCTTTGAGAAGACAAAGTACATGACAAACATCAGCGATGGACCAGAATGGATGAAAACATACAAAGGGAAGATTAAACCTTTAAAGAAATTTAAATACCTGGGTGAGGTAATCCAACAAAACGGCCAAGAACAGGAAGCAATTAATCTTAGAATCTGGAAATTAGACCAAGCCTATCACCTGACGAAAAATCTCTATAATAAGAAGTCACTGAGCATTGGAGCCAAATTAAGACCCTGCAGCACGATTGTCAAACCTGAAGCATTATATGCTTCGGAGACTTTGACTATGAACAGGTGGGGACTAGTCGACCAGTTGGTCAAAAGGGAACGCAGGGTATTGAAAAAATTGGCAACACATGGGTTTATGGACACATACGTTTGAAGTCAAACGAAGAGCACTCCTGAACAGAACCAGTCACGTCAACAATAAAAAGGAAAAGGTTGTTGTTCTAAGGACACATTTTCAGAATGTCCAACGATCGTCTAACAAAGAAAATTTGGAATTTCGTGAAACCAAAGAGGAAAAAATTGGTATGGTTTGAAGAATGTAACAAAGACCTTATAGAAATTGGTATACCGGACTGCAAAATTATGAACAGGTGTGAATTCAGACACCTAATCAAAAATTACCAGGGATATACTGTAATGTAGGGGCAGAACCCAAATGACTGATGGGACCTCTTTCAGAAGATCGGAAGAAGACGCTGTGATGGGCTCGAGACACTTGCAGAACATCAAAGCTGGCAGACGATCTAGAACTAAACATTGATTTTGATTGATACTCCGTAGTCCATAGTGGCTCAATTCCAATGTAAAATAATAATAATAATTATTTTTTATAAATGCTACTCAAAATTCAAAGAACTCAGATTATTATTATTATTATTATTATTATTCTTTAATCGTATCGGCCAACTAAGGACCACGTTATTTCAACTGGCTTCTCTGGGCTTTGATGTTTGCCCAGTGTTCCTTCATACGTTGCCGGTGTTGCTCTTTATTATTATTATTATTATTATTATTATTATTATTATTATTATTATTATTTATTTATACATAGGCCTACTTATTTTACTAAAGCCTACACCAAAAGTGGTTGTCTGAAGAGCCTGTAAAAATTTCACAATATTTCTGATAAGTATCAACATCAGATCCTTCTACACATTAGTAGTAGCAAACTAGTACATTATGCAACGAGCTTATAATGGCAATAATTAAGACACGAGTAAGGTTATAAAACGAGCGTATGCTAGTTTTATAATTTCCATACGAGTGTCTTAATTACCATTATAGGCGAGTTGCATACGACTGTTTATGTTCGACGATAATTATTATAACTATGTTTTGTTCGAACATAAATATCTGGCGAGATTTCGCCAGTTTTATGTACTGAAAAGCGCGCATGGGACGCAGGGAATGCCTTGTATTTGACCATGGCCTCTTCGATTACCCCACTATGACACTGGGCAACGCAGTGAAATTAAAATTAGAAGGCCTTGGAACTCAGTGCATGTATCCTTATCTTATTGGTCAAATAACTGTTTCTTGAGCTGTGATTGGTGGGGGAAATTGTTTCATAATGAAAAATAGTGTTATAATGACCATCATTATGATACATTTTTCTGACATATCATAGTCAGGGTCGAACATAATATATGTTATGTTGTAGTTATAGCTTTTAATCATCACAAGAGAGTACAACTTGTAGTTCATGTCCGCATACTACCGTAGTTAATCAATTCTACAGTAGTTTTAGGGCTTACTGCGTAAGTGTATCACAGCAATAGTAGCTACACCTTCATAATTATTTTGATGGAATAGTCAATTCTAAGCTTTGCAACATTAAAATAAATAAAAGACGGTGAGCTGTTTGATCGAGCACGTTCGGCTCTCTAAGAGACGGTCTCCGAATTCACAAGCCACAGGTTAGGCTACAGAGCTGATCCACTGTTTGTTTGGCTAGAAGCCGACGGTTTCTCATCGCTTGTTGGTGGAATATATCTACAGTATATTCCGTGGATTTTAAGCTGCTTTTTTCCTTGAAATTCCTTGAATTACAAGTTCTAGATGGATCGATAGAGCAGAAACGAAAGCAAGTTTTAAAAAATCTTTCTGTGCGTGAGAAAAAAATTAAATAGTATAATGTGTGCCCCGCAATATTTCTCTGTAAAACGGTCTTGAATTTCAATTTTATGTGTACTCTGTTAGATGTACCTAATATATAGCTGTGTAAATTAGAAATTGTTTTATGTAGTATCTTTAATGTGCTGTCAGATGCTTGTCTCACGTGCACATTGCAGACTAAAACTTTCAAGTGTGTCATATTAACGAGTGGAAAAGTATCGCATATTAAATAAGATATCGCATTTACTTTATTTTAATTTGACCTCATACGGGCTGCACTCATAACAAACCTTACAGCAAAGAGTCTTTATGCGACACGTCACTTTTCTAACAGCCAATGAAGTATCGGCAGCGTACAGCCATTCGCGGAATGGATCAGCTCTGTACCTGCGCGTTGAAATTCAAATATAGTTTTATTGTTAGCCATCAGATGGCACTAGTTCCAAATAATGCTGGCTCCTGATACTTTTATCTTTCGTTCTGAAAGTCATTGGGAAACAAATGACGATCTGCAGGTTATTATTTGGCTGCAGAAGTGGAAGTACTTCCGCATCTTAGATCATAAGTTCCGTGTTGACATTGAGCGTACATTGAGGCAAAATGGCAGCCAACTATGTTGATGATTCTGAAATTGAGCGCTTGATTCCTGTGACTGCACAGACACATTTGCACCAGTTCTAGGGTTGAAACTATAATGTCACGCGATTTTGTAATATTCAAACTAATTTGGATCTCCCGAAGGCTCGCAGTCCACCATTAAAATTCTAGTCGTGAAATAGGAGCTAGTTTCCTTCCTGTGCCGTGACCCTCCACCTCCACCCATAATATTTTCGAATAAATAGAGCCCTTTTGGGTCGTAAAAACTAATAGCTCATTGGTCACAGCAGCGATGTACACAGTATGAAGCCACGTATTTGAGTCCTGCTGGGTCAGACATTTAATTCTGTAACATGTCAACATGTAGCCTATATTGCTCATTTATGAAAATGCGATTATATGTTGAACATTCACTAGGCCCCACCCATGACCGTTCTGTGCTTCTCCTAGTGTTGAAAGTCATATCACCTGCATGCGTTCTAGGGCTCTGTCACGGTATACAAGAGTTGAACGTTTGGGTGGTCGTCAAATTGACTTCGTGTTTATCACTGTTTTTAAATTTGTATATTTAATTTTTCTATCATGGAACAAAATTCCAGGCTTATACAGTAGCTGCAACGTGTTCCAAGGTGGAGAAATTGAATTTCAAAAATTCGCTCGCACGGCTACTATCTTGGTTAATGCTTGAGAACTGGCGTGAAAAAAAACAAGATGTTCAGTAAAGAACATATAGCCTACATTCTCCTAAATGCATGGGTATTGTTATAACTCTTTTTCCTTTTCAAGTAGTATAATAATGTTGGTTGTAGTAGCTTGTTGAAATACAACGTGCTATACGGATATTAAAATAGTGCTACCTCTGTAAAAAAAAAACAATCAATTCGGTTTCACCGTGTTTGAATTGATATGGGGAATGGATTTGCACACATACATGGCCGCTATTTGCAAACTATTGGGCTGATGACCTTGTAGTCAGTCATAAGATGCATTCCACAAATAGGCATGTTGTTGAAAAATCTCGTAGAGATCAAATTATTAGGATGGTCGTAATTTGATTTAAGCTTTTAACATTTGGGTGGCCGTCATTCCGTTTCCGTCAAGATGGCGGCGATATGAAACATGACAGTGAGGTGCCCTTTGCTAGTGCTACCTCTGTACCAAATTTCGTTCAATTCGGTTTCACCGTGTTTGAATTGATAGGGGGAATCGATTTGCACACATACTTGGCCCCCATCTGCAAACTATTGGGCTGATGATCTTGCAGTTTGGTCAGAATATGCTTCCCACATAAAGATATGTTGTTGCCAAATTTGGTCCAGACTAGATTATTAGGTTGGTCGTAATTACATTTTAGCTTTTAACATTTGGGTGGCCGCGATTACGTTTCCGTCAAGATGGCGGTGATATAAAACATGACACTGAGGTGCCCTTTGTTAGTGATACCTCTGTACCAAATTTCGTCCCATTCGGTTTCACCGTGTTCGAATTGATAGGGGGAATCATTTTTCACACAAAGATGGCCATCATCCGCAAAATATTAGGCTAATGACCTATTAGTTTGGTCAAAGGATGCTCCCTCCATAAAGGTATGTTGTTGAAAAATTTGGTAGAGATTGGATGATTAGGTTAATCGTAATTCGATTTAAGCTTTGAACATTTGTGTGGCCACCATTACGTTTCCGTCAAGATGGCGGCGATATTGTTTTAGATCCCTTAGTTGGGGGTAGTTAGATCTAAAACATACGTGTTAATGTGCTAATTTGGAAGGTGATTCCTGAAGAGGGCAGCTTACAGTAGCTGGGTAAGCCTACCAGTGTAGCGTGTTGTGTGATGTTTAAATGATAGGGGGTGCTCCTGTAAAGACGTGTGTCGCTTATGGGGATGATCTGCTGGGCGCAGGTTAATGTACTAGACTCCCAGCTGGTCAGAAGGAATTATATAACAGTCCTGCTTGTGTCAGCTATGCTGGCGGCTTGCAGCCAGCGGTCGCGTGTGAGAGACACAATAGAACTTGAGCCGGCGATTACAGGCTACTGTTGTCACGCTTACTCGTGACGAGACGGGAAGGGTGTTAGGATGTGAAGAGGCGTGTAATTACGAATACAAGGTGTAGTTTACTGACCAAGTATTTATTGGTCAGTGATGTATGAAATTGTATGTCCCTTTTAGGGAAGTGTGAACAATAGTGCAAATTAGGTGTACAAGTTTGTGGGGTAGGTTTTACAGATTATAGGATATCTGAACACTGCTGACTCACCTGATGATAACAGCTTGTACCAGGGCCTCCGGCTGACACACTGTATGACTGATAATCGAGAGAGAGCGTGTCCTCATTAAGGCCTTCCTCTTATAGGCTTTGGTGTTGCTTCGTCGGCATTCCATCGATGTAGGTGTCCTAGTTAGCCATTGTGTAGGTGTTTGCGAGTGTGATGCAAGTATTCAGCAGGCTCCCCAATCTGGGTGGCCGCCCTTGTTGTATAAAAGATACTGTTCTGGCTTTATTATATCTGCCAGTTAGGGGTGGTTTTGATAGATGATGGAGGGTGGCTTCAAGGGGTGCAGCCCCCTGGGGGCCTGTACAGGCCTCCTCTTCTGATTAGTTCGCGTCCCCGCGAACGGGAACGGAACGTGGAGTTGGGGTGTCGATGTATTAGGTTATTGCTGAATCTTCCTTGTATCTCTTCTTTGTTTCTTCTGTGTCGTGTAGAGGTAGTGATGTCGTGTAGATGTGAGATCAGCTCGTGTTCAGAGGGGTGGGTTTTGGGATATACATATACATTTGATATTCATGAGAAAAAAACTGACATTTGCAATATATAAAAAGTTCCAAAAAAATACATGGTTTTGATAATATATTGTTGTTGTGCAGGGAGGAAAAAACCCAGGGCTGGACGGGTGATTGTGCCGTCCGGCTCTATCTTGGGGAAAAAATTGCTCCCTACAATGAGAAAGATAGAAGAAGTAGAAAAAATAGGTGTTCCAAGGTATACGTTAGGGGAAATATTTAAAATATGTTTATTGTTTTGGGATAAAACGGAACACCTTCACAAATGTGGGCGTTAGAAGAAAGAAAATGAAAGAAACAAATCATAATCATTGTGTACATGTGATATTAATGTAGAGAGTATACTGTTTAATATGTAACTTTGATATGCGCATATATTAAGATTTATGAATACCATTTATCCCCTCCGCAGACAATGTGGGGGTGCGAAGTATTATTTATATATTTATAGAAGAATAACTGCCCGTGGGCGCATTACTTTGTGCTAATTTACAATTTACAATTATCTTACGGACTAACTAACCGCGCTAAATTTCTGTTACTCTACTGTATGTGGTACCTCATCGTCATCATTTCCAACAAACTTATGCTAATAGCGTTGCCCCCTGTGGGTGGGCGCGACTATCATGGCGACACAACCCGTCCTGTACATGAGGAGTCTGCGTTGTGTGGCCGTATGTCACCTCTCATATTAGGTGAGATATCCGTTAAACGTTGATCCGACCTGCGGTGGGGTATATCCCACAGGCATATCTCCCCCGTGGTGCGGATTTATTACCTGTAAGCAAAATTTATTGATGTGTGTAGAGGGGGGGGGGGGGGGGAATTGTGTGTGTGAGTGGGGGTTAGCAAGACGTGTATGGGCGTGGGCAAAATATTTACAGGGGGCTATATACAATGTCGCCACCTGTTGGTAAAGAAAAGAAATTATTGGCATATATGTATATGTATAGGGTGTTTACCCTTGTCATCCTGTGTATTGGCCTGTAAAACATGACAGTATGAGCATGGTGCTCAACACGTGGTTGCTACATTGTAGCGGTTGCCTGTACCCAGTGGTCGGTTGTCGGCGCTGGACCGATACCTGCCGGGTGCAAGAAAATATAACATGGTATGTAAGCACAGTATAATAATGATATTGCCATATAAAATCTGGAGAGTGCCCATATTGGCGCCACTCTCTATGCTGACAAAAATAAATGTCCATAATGATGGAGCACCCTATATTGGGAGCGCGTGTCCCACGTTGGAGCTCATGGCTGTAAAGCAAGCATATATATGATTAATATCACTGTCCATATGTATGTTTACTCCTGTCTACCAACGTGATAGTGTACTCCTGTCGCTCAACTAACCTTATGTCTATTTATAGACTACTCTTAGGAATATATAAAAAGTGGCTAGAAATATTGCCTTAACCTAGTGTTGTTATCTTAATACTATTTATCTTAATATGTTGTCGGACTTACCCCGGTAGCGGAATTTTAGTTACCGGGTTGCCGAGATATTTAGCCTAAATCTGACTTATTCTAGTGTGTTATCGGGCTTATCCTGATGACGGGTTTGTTCGTCATCAGGTGCCGAAATATTCTACCTTAGTCTATTGTTAACCTATGTGTTATTGGGCTTACCCTGATGACGGGTTTGTTGGCCATCAGGTGCCGAAAGGCTTTACCTTAATCTAAAAAAAAAAATGCCTTAATTGTAAAACTATGCTGTATATACATGCCGAGTGGACCTTATTCTAAAGCCGAAATGTGCTGTGCCCTATTTTAGCAACAGCGGTTAGTAAATTGCTTAATCCTAAGTTGCGTACCAAAATGCAACTGTCTTACATGCTAAAATTTTGACCAGAGCGATCGCCCGGGGCAGTTTTACCTCCCCAGATCACCACCCGCACGTATCCTAGAAACACCGGTTGTCTCTAGAATCGCCGGATTCCGCTCCCTTAATCCTAGTTGTCGACATTTATGCTAATGATTATTAACTAGTATTAATATAGTCGCAGTCGGCTTACGGTGCCACTAAGCAAACCGCTTCGCCCGCTTTATTTGCCTGCTCATTGCCGTTACCTTTGCATATGTTGTCGTTGTTGGGTCTGCCCACTTTAACCCCTGTGAGTTGCTCGCCATGCTCCTCATTTAATGCCCTTGGCTGCCCGCTGCGTCACCATTAATGTGGGCATTGGACATCGTCCAATGGCATAATATCATCTTCGCCCTTATTGGCAGTAATAGTATCCTCTTCGCCCTTATTGGCATTAATAGTATCCTCTTCGCTCTTATTGGCATTAGTAGTATCCTCTTCGCCCTTGTTGGCATCAATAATATTTCACTCCTGTGCATGGGAGTCTTGCTTCCCGCTCTAGAAGCCCTACGTACTTATATCTAACTAAAAGTCTAGTCCTAGTTGGGTCGTCCCTAGGGTCATCTCCTGAGTCCGGTGTGGAGCTGGCTATTTCTCCCACCATCCTCAGAAAGTCTCCCCTGCAGGTCTTGGCTTCGACGACCGTGGCACATAGTGGGTGTAACATCTCTTCGTCCCGGGCTAGGCCCCCTGGGACTCCGAAGTTTGCCCGTGCCAGGCCATGAATGCCTCAACCTTACGTAGTTCGTCTGTTTGGTCTGGGTCAGTATGTTAACTAGGGTAAGGCTCAACATCGCCTTACCCAGCTCTGCTTCTGTGTGGTGCCTCTTCCCTTCAGCTTACGCTGTCATCATCAATCAGCGTGTCACAGATTCCTTCTTATATGTGAAAAAAATAAGTGCACTGTGTAAATGTAAAGTTTTTCAAGTGTTTTGGGGTTGTAGAAACTTCTAAGTGCATAGACTACTTTAGGTCTACTTTGCTATGTCGGATTTCCAGCTGTAATGCTTTGTTGATTTTCCTGGAGGCGTTAGTAGGGTTTATGGCATTAGGTTCCCTGTTATTAGGATCCGGGGGTATTATCCGTTGAATAGGTTTAAAGCCTGGTAGGATGGGGTTGCGCATCTTTGGGCTCCATCTTAATGGTGGCCTGGTGCCGGTGATGCTGCTGGGATGCTTCTACAATGAGTGGACGGGGGTAGGTATTTCCCGGGATTGCAAAAATTTTAACAAAGTGTCATGCAGGTTCAATAGTAATAACCCTTGGTATGTGGATGGGATATTCCATGCATGTGTCTGGATATGAGGCGTACCCGCACTCATTGAAGGATGGGTATCGGTCAGTGTATAATAATATTATGTCCCTTTCATGCGGGATTATTTAATAAAAAAGAATTGTTAGTATATAATTTTGGCCTCATCTCTTACTTGGAGATGCGCATTACGCTTAATTGTCGTTTTCCGACACACCCCTAATATTCAGGTGTTAGCATTGAGATCCAGGGCGTAGTAAGCCCTCTCTTTAAACGCATGAAGTCTATCAACCCCGATGTGTATTTTGTCATGTAGTTTATCTGTGTCTGTGTTGGCTGATGTTGTAAGTGGGAAGGTTATGGAAGGTGGTACGATAGTAGCCGGTAGGCGGTATATTGGCTATCTGGCTGGCCCTATCCACCTGTGCTCCTGTCATCCTCACCTGGTCAATCTGTTTACTATCCGCTCCTTGGGATAGTAAAGTATAGTGACGCTATAACGTTATGACCTAATCTGGTCTTTCAGTTGCAATGTTAATGCAGCCAGTGGTCGTAGTGCGACTGGTCATGTCCTGACCGTCTATGATGGTGTTAGGATTTAAAAGTAAGAAGATAAGTGTTTATTGGGGAGGTCTGTTCCCTCAGAGTCCCTGTCTTTATTCGCCCCTGATTAGTGAGCGCGTGTGTGTGTGACTATGTTCCGTTACGCCACGCGGACGGGTGGGCTGTTATAGCCTAAGTCCTATCTTGTGTCGCGTGTATGGACTGGAGGTGCGTGCGGCCTGTCACCATCTCTGTAAACATGTTCCCATGGGCCTAAGATAAATGGCCCACAGTATCGGCATATTGCTAAATGCCAGGCCTATTGTAACATTGTAGAATTCTGTGTCAGTATCCATGTGTCCTGTATGTTAGTGTCGCAATGCTTCTAGAATGTGCAAGTCAATGTTATTACTTATGTAAGGACAGGCTCTGACGTCACGTATGTCGGCTGTCGGAACGTGCCTTTTCGCGAACGTCGGCATGTTGTTATTGCTTGAGATTCCGGGAGTGCCAGAGTGCTAATCTGTCCCGCTTTTGTTAATCGATGTTATGTGTACACTGCTTTCGCAAGACTTTGTTTTGTGTAACCATGTGTAATCCATGTCTGGGAAGTCTATTGTGATCCCCTTGGAGGCCTAGAATTTGCGGTATGCCCTCTTGTTGGGAATTCCTGGGTCGCCACTGCCGAGGTAGGCTGTTGTAGCGAGTACCCTGGGGCGAATCTATGCTCCATTATGTATGGGCAAAAAGAGAGAAAAAAGAGAGAAAAAAAACCCTCCTGTGTCAGACCCAGTTATTTACTTATCTGTGGCCACTTCAGTGTAATTGGGCGTCTGGATTTTTGTTTCCCATGGCGTCCAATTTTTGCTGGGATTCGGTCCCGTGATCATGTAATTCTCCGTGTTCTATGTCTGCGTTGTGTTTTTGGGATTTAGTTGTCCCCAGTGTGGTTTTCTGATTGTGTCTTTCGTGCCAAAAATACCATTGGTTAGTTAGTTTTTAGGCACGACTGTGTAGTGTGATCGTGGGTTCGGACCCGGCTTGCTGTAAGGACCTGGTATGACGATATCTGTGCCGTATATACTGTGCCACTCCAAAGACTGGCACACGTTTCTGCCCCTGCCCGCAGCTCCCCGGGCGGCCTTTTCTACGTGACTTGTGATTCACTCATATTTGAATGTCCCGCCGCTGACGATGTCCTCCCCTCTCCTCTACAAATGAACTGCTCCGGCTCTACAAATGAATTATCCCGGGCTGGTTAAACTACGTCTTGAGGCCTCCTCTGACGCTATTGGCCCGGCCGGTTCAAATGAACCAATGGCGCGATCCCGCGCGCAATGACTTGCACATTGAATAAGCTTGGCCCGGCCTGCCAACTGAATTGACCTTCTGGTTGGGCCAGCGAGGTGTTCTCCGTGACTCTGAGGACCTGCTGCTGTTGGTAGTGTCTACTTCCCAAAGTCTCCGTAAGGCGCGCGCGACTGCTGTCGCCCGTCAGGTGGCGTGCTCTGTAACGCGTCTCTTCCCCAGTAGCTTCAGAACTATGCACCGCATAAGAGTGTTTTCGTCCGTGCTCTCCGAGCCCGGCATTTTACACAGGCCATGTGGCCTGCCATCGATACTAAGGTAAAGCCTCCGATCTTATCCTGCATTAACTCTTGTGAATTCCATTACTACTTAAATGATTATCAACACACAGTGTCGCCGTGAGAAATACAAATCGATTCAAGGTTAATTGACTTATCTATTCTAAACATTTCGAACTAGTATGAACTGCAAGGCACATAGCCAATGGCGGCTTGCATTTACGAACAGGTTTCCTTTTATCGAACTGCATCGATACAATTCTTAAGCCGTGTGTGGTATAATCTAATTAATTATGACTGTTTAGTTTCTGCTTTATATTTTGAATGTTATATTTTGGAGGGCAAATTAGGATAGGTGGACAATGGGCGCATTGCCTTTCGAATGTGGCCTACAATTGCAAACGGCTGACCTCATAGTCAGGTGGCCGCCAACAATATAATTATGTGGACAACGGTCACGGTAGTTTGTTGTGTTGGAGCATTTCGCTCAGGGCCAGTAGTTAGCCCTTTAGTCTATTCTTATTTTGATCTAAATTTCTTTTTCCGGTACCTTCTGATTTGCTGTACCATGTTTTAACTTGTTTTGAGTTTCCGCTCTTGGGTTCTCCCAAAATGCCTCCTGGCATTTCATTTTCGTTTAAATAATTATACTTTCACATTTAGGTTGTGTTCTTACCTTAAGGCCATTCGCTGGGACAATATTTCTTGCTACCCAAGAAATATTTCTTTTTTCGTACTAAAGTTGTAATTGCCACCGGTGACCGTAGATTCACAAGACCACGTGGGGTCTAGGTTACAGCTAGGAGTGTTTTCTTTATTTATGCCAGTGTTTTGTTTTCCACATGTCGTTGTATTTTCCTTATTGTTTCAATATATTTTCCATTTACGTATTTTATAACCCATGGGTTTTCGTCTACCATCTGATTTGCATTACCCAGACCCACGCCTTGGTATCACGAGGCCCAAATCCACATCCCGGGTATCCTACCCGCCTGGCTGCTCATTCCTTGCGGATGGTTGCCAGAGTACGGCGTTTGAGAGTGTGTGAAGATGGGGCCATACAGTAACGTTGGTAACTTTATTAAGTCTTATACGCCGTACAGTAAGTTGTAGCAGAGCGTTAGTTGTCGATTTTGTCTGGTTTTGCTACCGCTGGTGGTAGATGGAAGCCACGTGGCAACATCATCGACTCTGCACTGATATTTATCAGGATGAAGACACTGAAGTGTGGAATCCCTTTTTTTGTACTTATAACTTCCTACCATGGGCAAATGAGTAAAATTTACGTTAAAGTTTCATGTGGAAAATTAAACCGTTAGACTTAAGGTGTTGTAATATTCAATTGTTTGACATTTTTTGTTTTTTCATTTCATGCTACTGTCATGGAGCGGCACGTACCAGATCCAAAGTATTTGGATCATGAAGAAATCCAATTTGAATTGGAGATCAGAGGTTTGGAGGTTCTTGCGAGCACGGAGGTGGCTCGAGCAGTTCTGAAGCCTGCCCTTAAGGATCCTGTAGTGTAGCCTGTGCTGTCCGAAGCAGAATTTGCAATTGGTGAGTCACAGATTTTCCATAGAGTAGAAGTTTGTGCTAATCTCATTAATTTGTTTTTGCTCGATGATTATGGCACGTCTGCCCAATATAAAAAGTTGCGTGCTCGTCTGCAGTACTTGTTCACTCGCTGCGAAGATGTTTTATCTGTTTCATCTCATCGTTCCGACCAGGAACTAGCCAATATTTTTGAAATTCAGCGCACGATAGCCGAATGTGCAAATAATGTTTTCGATGAAAATTCTAGTGGTTGTAATGGTGCAGAAGCACTCCGTGCAGTCAGTGAAGACAGTGATGAAATAAGGCTCCCTACCAGTGAAGGTGATAATCAGCCTTATGTTCCAACATGTACCGCTAATCTATTAGATGCAATTAGATTGAGTTGTGAAGTTTCAAATAATGCTAGTATGTTTCAATCTGTTGACCACAATAATGTCTTTCCGGTTTCTACTAACAATAGTGTTACAGTAGATAATAGTACAGGGTTGCCAGTAATTTCCTTGGCTGAAGTAGACGTTGCTAATCCTTTTTCTTTCCCTCGTGTGGATCATTCCGCTTATGTTTATCGTGAAAGAGCTGCTGTAGGCAGGTCACGTGTCATGTCAGGGTTGCCAGCCAGCAGTGTCGATGCTGGTGGCAACGCAAGTGTTGTCAGATTGTCTACACAATACCTTCAGGTCAATGAGAGAAAACCAGTCGATAGTGTTTTAGCGACTGAGTTTAGCCGGTTAAATTTTAACCACGGATTATCGTCCGACGCGAATTTGGTTGAAGTGTCAAACGCTTCATGGATGAATAATTCGGGTACTGATTCTAGTTTTCGTGTACCAGTGTCCGTTCATTCTGTTTCTGCTGTAAACAATTCTAACGGTGATGTCAATTGTAATTCTTCCGTTTTCGAAAATTTGCAACCGAGTGCTAGAGAGTTGTTCATGTCAACTGAAACGCCTCGTTCCGTGTGTAGCACAACTCCTGTGTACACCACAAGTAACTCCAATGGTGGGGTAACGTATTCTTATTCTAGTGCCTTTTCTTGTCCTACTTGTTCTGTTCTGACACCCAGTAAGAGGGGTGTTCAAGAAGTAAATCTCCGCAGTCGGAGCATGTATCCTACTCTGAGACAAAGTGCTCCTCAAAACGTTTCTAGTAGTAACTATCCTCCTTCGTTAGGTATTAAACCTCTTAATTCCCGTTGGCCTAAGGATAAAGTTTGGTGCAACAAGAATAGAGTGTCTTCTCGTGTAGAACCTCAAGGTCGGGATTTCAATAGCCCGAGTGATGATAGTGGACCTGTTCGTTGCGAACAGAGAGGTCCGGGTTCTAGTCATTCAGTTTTTTCTAACCGCAATTTTGGGAATCTTGCCCACCCGTTATCTGATTGTGTAGCCAAGTTGAAGCACATGAATACCGATACCACTGATGGTATTATTAATTTTCTGCGTGAGTTGGTAGAAATTTATGAGTACGCTGCTGTATTTGGTGTGAGTTATACTCAGGTGTACCAACTTATGTTCCCGTTCACTTCTGGTATGATGAGAAGTATGGTTGTCGAGGCTATGTCCCCTAACACAGGTATCGAAGTGTTCTGTGAGCAAGTAATGTCAAATTTCATTCCGTATAGAAAGATGGGTACTGTAATTCAACGTCATTTGTATCGTGTACAGAAGTATGGTGAATCGTTGGATGTGTACATGCAAGATATGTTGAAGCTAGCTAAGATGTTTTCTGTTAACTTCACCGAGCAAGAGATGGTGGAACACATTTTGGATGGTGTGACGCCAGACTATCGTTCATTTTTATGCTTAGGGTCTCGCCCGAGCACTATTGCTCAATTGTGTGCTTTTGCCGTACGTGGAGAGTCCGTACGCCAGTCTGACTATGGCAGAGGTTCTGTTGATCAACCCTCACAATTTAATTCATACAAATCGCAAGGTTCTTCTAATCGTTGGAACAATGCTCGTTCCCAGGGTAGACAAGGTAATTGGGGAAATAGTAAACCTCAAGGTTCAGGAGGTCGATGGTCGAGTAATCAGCCTCAGAGTAGTCCTGTTCGTAATGAAGAAGTCAGGAGCTCTGGAAATTTTAATTCTGGAAGGAATGTCCGCTTCCAAGGTCCTTCGAATGGTAGAAGTGATGTCAGACACCAAGAAGCTACTAACCGTGGCGAAGGTTCAAACCGTCAAGAAGCTCGAGGTCGAGTGAATAGCAGTTCAGTGAAATGTAACGCTTGTGGTCATTTCGGTCATTCAGACCGCACGTGTAATTCTCCTCAGCAATGACATCCGGAGGCCTGGCATCGTGATGTTATGTCGATGCCATCGGTCGTTAATGTAGATAAGAGTAGTGTCGGAGTATGAGTTGTTGTTTTATTTTAGGGTTCTTGTTTGTATTTTTCCTGGACATTGCCTAGCGTTTCCTTTGGTGGGTGCCTGTCTCAGTTGTACCCCGGCGTCCTCTGAGGACATGGTGTTCTCTCTTTGGTTAGCTGGCTTGTGTGTTCCTTACGTCAACGCTCGGCAGGAGGAAGTGCTATCCTTACGTGTCATGTGTCGAGCTCGTTCTTCCCCTTCTGTCATGTGAACTGGTGTTCACCTTGTGACAGGAGCAACTTGTAGTGTTAGTGTGTCTTAGATAGTTGCATAGTCATTTTATTTTCAGGATTTTTGTGTTGAAGAGTTGGTGCTGTCGACGGAGTCGATTTGTTCTGGTGGCATCAGGTTCTACAGGTAGTTGCGGTAGAGTTGTTTTGTGTCAAGGTGTCTCAAGTTGTTGAGATATCTGCAGTGGTCTTAGACATTTTATTTCAGGATTTTTGTGTTGGAGAGTTGGTGCCTGTCGGCGGAGTCGATTTGTTCTGGTAGCATCGGGTTCTACAGGTAGTTGCGGTGGAGTAGTTTTGTGTCAAGGTATCTCAAGTTGTTGAGGTATTTGTTGTGGTATTTTGGAACGTTACAGAGGAAGCCGAGGAAGCGGAGGGCGCAGAATGTGACGTGTAGCGTGGGTTGCATTATTTTCCTGTGCTGTGATTTGGAAACAGTGATTTCTTCGTTCTGTATTTGGTGTTGTTGAAGTGAACATTGATATGTTCTGAGTCGTAGTACTCTTGTTCTGGTGTGTGTGTGGATATCAGGGATTACTGCATTTGCTCGCAGCCCTGGTGTCAGACCCTTTCCTCGTTGAATTTTGTCTGTGCACTGTGTGTAGCGTAGAGTGTTAAGGACTGTTGATTAGTTCTTGTGCGTGGTGCACATCGTGAAGTAGTGGCTGCACCCGGTCACGTTGTCGAGATGAAAAAGGTTGCCCTGCATTTGCTCGCAGGCGCCTTGGTGTCATAGGAGATGACCCATTGGGTCGAATTGATAATTTTCTGTTTCTTGAGTCACTGTTCCTGTCATCGTGTCGGTAAGTTGTAAAGGTTCAGTATTTTCTCACTACGGTGAAAAATGTATTAAGATTTTCCATTTATTCAATATAGCATTGTAACATTAGGATTTTGGTTGGGTACCAGTTCTGTGTAGTTACTAACTCCAGTGAAGTGGAGGTGATACTAGTTCAAGAGAACGCTCTCCAGTGTTTCTTCCCGTTTTTAATGACTTAACATTAACGTAATTCTGCTAAACCTAAAGTCTGCGTGTGCATTGTGTGTGCATCGCCCCTGTGAAAGTGAATGTGATCTCGTATCACTAAGGCAAGTGAATTGCCAAGTCCTTGCTCGCACAGTGAATAGACCTAACATGTGCTACGGAAGTTGCTCAAGCTCTCGCCCTGGTCTTTCTCAGACCAGTGGCATTCTTCGACCCTGCTGGTGAAGGAGCCAACCCAACCTTGTGTTGCGTCTCTGCGTGCTGTGTCTGCTCTTGTCCTTGGGTGTTTCAGTTGTGGTCCAGTGTGAGGGTGGCACCCCTCATTTCTGGAGATGGTGGTGGCCTGTGCCAAGGTCACTGTCATGACGTCATCCTCCATCTGATGGTGATCCTGATGCCTGCTGGTCGGTGCGGATGGTGATTTCTTCCCTGATGTCGACTCTGGATGCGGAACGACTGGAGAGGTACTATGGTGATGTTGGAGCGGTGATATGGTGATCATCTGGTATGGTGGTATGGTGCTGTTGGTGTTCCTTCTTGCCAAGCTTGGGGTCTTCACGACATCATTAGTTGGGCATTCCTACCTTCCTGCTGTTTCGACTTCCTGGTGCAGTGAGTGACGCATGAACAAACATTATTTGCCTGTTGGCGAACCAAGCCATCCTCAAGAGAACTTACAGGGGGGGAGCCTCTTCCTGTTGGCTCACCCCCACTGTCGGCTTTATGAGGGGGAGGCTGTGCCACTCCAAAGACTGGCACACGTTTCTGCCCCTGCCCGCAGCTCCCCGGGCGGCCTTTTCTACGTGACTTGTGTTTCACTCATATTTGAATGTCCCGCCGCTGACGATGTCCTCCCCACTCCTCTACAAATGAACTGTTCCGGCTCTACAAATGAACTATCCCGGGCTGGTTAAACTACGTCTTGAGGCCTCCTCTGACGCTATTGGCCCGGCCGGTTCAAATGAACCAATGGCGCGATCCCGCGCGCAATGACTTGCACATTGAATAAGCTTGGCCCGGCCTGCCAACTGAATTGTCCTTCTGGTTGGGCCAGCGAGGTGTTCTCCGTGACTCTGAGGACCTGCTGCTGTTGGTAGTGTCTACTTCCCAAAGTCTCCGTAAGGCGCGCGCGACTGCTGTCGCCCGTCAGGTGGCGTGCTCTGTAACGCGTCTCTTCCCCAGTAGCTTCAGAACTATGCACCGCATAAGAGTGTTTTCGTCCGTGCTCTCCGAGCTAGGCATTTTACACAGGCCATGTGGCCTGCCATCGATACTAAGGTAAAGCCTCCGATCTTATCCTGCAATAACTCTTGTGAATTCCATTACTACTTAAATGATTATCAACTCACAGTGTCGCCGTGAGAAATACAAATCGATACAACGTTAATTGACTTATCTATTCTAAACATTTCGAACTAGTATGAACTGCAAGGCACATAGCCAATGGCGGCTTGCCTTTACGAACAGGTTTCCTTTTATCGAACTGCATCGATACAATTCTTAAGCCGTGTGTGGTATAATCTAATTAATTATGACTGTTTAGTTTCTGCTTTATATTTTGAATGTTATATTTTGGAGGGCAAATTAGGATAGGTGGACAATGGGCGCATTGCCTTTTGAATGTGGCCTACAATTGCAAACGGCTGACCTCATAGTCAGGTGGCCGCCAACAATATAATTATGTGGACAACGGTCACGGTAGTTTGTTGTGTTGGAGCATTTCGCTCAGGGCCAGTAGTTAGACCTTTAGTCTATTCTTATTTTGATCTAAATTTCTTTTTCCGGTACCTTCTGTTTTGCTGTACCATGTTTTACCTTGTTTTGAGTTTCCGCTCTTGGGTTCTCCCAAAATGCCTCCTGGCATTTCATTTTCGTTTAAATAATTATACTTTCACATTTAGGTTGTGTTCTTACCTTAAGGCCATTCGCTGGGACAATATTTCTTGCTACCCAAGAAATATTTCTTTTTTCGTACTAAAGTTGTAATTGCCACCGGTGACCGTAGATTCACAAGACCACGTGGGGTCTAGGTTACAGCTAGGAGTGTTTTCTTTATTTATGCCAGTGTTTTGTTTTCCACATGTCGTTGTATTTTCCTTATTGTTTCAATATATTTTCCATTTACGTATTTTATAACCCATGGGTTTTCGTCTACCATCTGATTTGCATTACCCAGACCCACGCCTTGGTATCACGAGGCCCAAATCCACATCCCGGGTATCCTACCCGCCTGGCTGCTCATTCCTTGCGAATGGTTGCCAGAGTATGGCGTTTGAGAGTGTGTGAAGATGGGGCCATACAGTAACGTTGGTAACTTCATTAAGTCTTATACGCCGAGCCCGGAATTTTACACAGGCCATGTGGCCTGCCATCGATACTAGGGTAAATCCTCCGATCTTATCCTGCAATAACTCTTGTGAATTCCATTACTACTTAAATGATTATCAACTCACAGTGTCGCCGTGAGAAATACAAATCGATTCAAGGATAATTGACTTATCTATTCTAAACATTTCGAACTAGCATGAACTGCAAGGCACATAGACAATGGCGGCTTGCCTTTACGAACAGGTTTCCTTTTATCGAACTGCATCGATACAATTCTTAAGCCGTGTGTGGTATAATTTAATTAATTATGACTGTTTAGTTTATATTTTATATTTTGAATGTTATATTTTGGAGGGCAAATTAGGATAGGTGGACAATGGGCGCATTGCCTTTTGAATGTGGCCTACAATTGCAAACGGCTGACCTCAACGTCAGGTGGCCGCCAACAATATAATTATGTGGACAACGGTCGCGGTAGTTTGTTGTGTTGGAGCATTTCGCTCAGGGCCAGTAGTTAGCCCTTTAGTCTATTCTTTTTTGGTCTAATTTTCTTATTTCCGTTACCTTCTGTTTTGCTGTACCATGTTTTACCTTGTTTTGAGTTTCCGCTCTTGGGTTCTCCCAAAATGCCTCCTGGCATTTCATTTTCGTTTCAATAATTATAATCTCACATTTGGGTTGTGTTCTTACCTTAAGCCCAATTGCTGGGGCAATATTTCTTGCTACCCAAGAAATATATTTTTATACTAAAGTTGTAATTGCCACCCGTGACCGTATATTCACAAGACCACGTGGGGTCTAGGTTACAGCTAGGAGTGTTTTCTTTATTTATGCCAGTGTTTTGTTTTCCACATGTCGTTGTATTTTCCTTATTGTTTCAATATATTTTCCATTTACGTATTTTATAACCCATGGGTTTTCGTCTACCATCTGATTTGCATTACCCAGACCCACGCCTTGGTAACACGAGGCCCAAATCCACATCCCGGGTATCCTACCCGCCTGGCTGCTCATTCCTTGCGAATGGTTGCCAGAGTACGGCGTTAGAGAATGTGTGAAGATGGGACCATACAGTAACGTTTGTAACTTCATTAAGTCTTATATGCCGTACGGTAGGTGGTAGCGAGAGCGTGGTTTGATTCCCGCATCTCCTACTTCGTGCCGTGCGCCAGGCGCCGTACAGTAAGTGTTAGCAGAGCGTGGTTGTCGATTTTGTCTGGTTTTGCTACCGCTGGTGGTAGATGGAAGCCACGTGGCAACATCATCGACTCTGCCCTGATATTTATCAGGATGAAGGCACTGAAGTGTGGAATCCTTTTTTTTTGTAATTATAACTTCATACCATGGGCAAATAAGTAAAATTTACGTTAAAGTTTCATGTGGAAAATTAAACCGTTTGACTTAAGGTGTTGTAATATTCAATTGTTTGACATTTTTTGGTTTTTCATTTCATGCTACTGTCATGGAGCGGCACGTACCAGATCCAAAGTATTTGGATCATGAAGAAATCCAATTTGAATTGGAGATCAGAGGTTTGGAGGTTCCTGCGAGCACGGAGGTGGCTCGAGCAGTTCTGAAGCCTGCCCTTAAGGACCCTGTATTGTTGCCTGTGCTGTCCGAAGCAGAATTTACAATTGGTGAGTCACAGATTTTCCATAGAGTAGAAGTTTGTGCTAATCTCATTAATTTGTTTTTGCTCGATGACTATGGTACGTCTGCCCAATATAAAAAGTTGCGTGCTCGTCTGCAGTACATGTTCACTCGTTGCGAAGATGTTTTATCTGTTTCGTCTCATCGTTCTGACGAGGAACTAGCCAATATTTTTGAAATTCAGCGCATGATAGCCGAATGTGCAAATAAAGTTTTCGATGAAAATTCTAGTGGTTGTAATGGTGCAGAAGCACTCCGTGCAGTCAGTGTAGACAGTGATGAAATAAGGCTCCCTACCAGTGAAGGTGATTATCAACCTTATGTTCCAACATGTACCGCTAATCTAATATATTAGATGCAATTAGATTGAGTTGTGAAGTTTCAAATAATGCTAGTATGTTTCAATCTGTTGACCACAATAATGTCTTTCCGGTTTCTACTAAAAATGGTACTACAGTAGATAGCAATTGTACAGGGTTGCCAGTAATTTCCTTGGCTGAAGTAGACGTTGCTAATCCCTTTTCTTTCCCTCGTGTGGATCATTCTGCTTATGATTATCGTGAAAGAGCTGCTGTAGGCAGGTCACGTGTCATGTCAGGGTTGTCAGCCAGTAGTGTCGATGCTGGTGGCAACGCAAGTGTTGTCAGATTGTCTACACAATACCTTCAGGTCAATGAGAGAAAACCAGTCGATAGTGTTTTAGCGACTGAGTTTAGCCGGTTAAATTTTAACCACGGATTATCGTCCGACGCGAATTTGGTTGAAGTGTCAAACGCTTCATGGATGAATAATTCGGGTACTGATTCTAGTTTTCGTGTACCAGTATCCGTTCATTCTGTTTCTGCTGTAAACAATTCTAACGGTGATGTCAATTGTAATTCTTCCGTTTTCGAAAATTTGCAACCGAGTGCTAGAGAGTTGTTCATGTCAACTGAAACGCCTCGTTCCGTGTGTAGCACAACTCCTGTGTACACCACAAGTAACTCCAATGGTGGGGTAACGTATTCTTATTCTAGTGCCTTTTCTTGTCCTACTTGTTCTGTTCTGACGCCCAGTAAGAGGGGTGTTCAAGAAGTAAATCTCCGCAGTCGGAGCATGTATCCTACTCTGAGACAAAGTGCTCCTCAAAACGTTTCTAGTAGTAACTATCCTCCTTCGTTAGGTATTAAACCTCTTAATTCCCGTTGGCCTAAGGATAAAGTTTGGTGCAACAAGAATAGAGTGTCTTCTCGTGTAGAACCTCAAGGTCGGGATTTCAATAGCCCGAGTGATGATAGTGGACCTGTTCGTTGCGAACAGAGAGGTCCGGGTTCTAGTCATTCAGTTTTTTCTAACCGCAATTTTGGGAATCTTGCCCACCCGTTATCTGATTCTGTAGCTAAGTTGAAGCACATGAATACTGATACCACTGATGGTATTATTCATTTTCTGCGTGAGTTGGTAGAAATTTATGAGTACGCTGCTGTATTTGGTGTGAGTTACACTCAGGTGTACCAACTTATGTTCCCGTTCACTTCTGGTATGATGAGAAGTATGGTTGTCGAGGCTATGTCCCCTAACACAGGTATCGAAGTGTTCTGTGAGCAAGTAATGTCAAATTTCATTCCGTATAGAAAGATGGGTACTGTAATTCAACGTCATTTGTATCGTGTACAGAAGTATGGTGAATCGTTGGATGTGTACATGCAAGATATGTTGAAGCTAGATAAGATGTTTTCTGTTAACTTCACCGAGCAAGAGATGGTGGAACACATTTTGGATGGTGTGACGCCAGACTATCGTTCATTTTTATGCTTAGGGTCTCGCCCGAACACTATTGCTCAATTGTGTGCTTTTGCCGTACGTGGAGAGTCCGTACGCCAGTCTGACTACGGTGGAGGTTCTGTTGATCAACCCTCACAATTTAATTCATATAAGCCGCAAGGTTCTTCTAATCGTTGGAACAATGCTCGTTCCCAGGGTAGACAAGGCAATTGGGGAAATCGTAAACCTCAAGTTTCAGGAGGTCGATGGTCGAGTAATCAGCCTCAGGGTAGTCCTGTTCGTAATGAAGAAGTCAGGAGCTCTGGTAATTTTAATTCTGGAAGGAATGTCCGTTTCCAAGGTCCCTCAAATAGTGGAGGTGATGTCAGACACCAAGAAGCTATTGACCGTGGCGATAGTTCAAACCGTCAAGGAGCTCGAGGTCGAGTGAATAGCAGTTCTGTGAAATGTAACGCCTGTGGTCGTTTCGGTCATTCAGACCGCACGTGTAATTCTCCTCAGCAATGATATCCGGAGACCTGGCATCGTGATGTTATGTCGATGTCATCGGTCGTTAATGTAGATAAGAGTAGTGTCGGAGTATGAGTTGTTGTTGTTTTATTTTAGGGTTTTGATTGTATTTTTCCTGGACATTGCCTAGTATTTCCTTGAGTTGGTGCCTGTCTCAGTTGTACCCCGGCGTCTTCTGGTGGCACGGTGTTTTCTTTTGGTTACTAGCTTGTGTGTTCCTTACGTCAACGCTCGGCAGGAGGAAGTACTATCCTTATGTGTCATGTGTCGAGCTCGTTCGTCCCCTTCTGTCATGTGAACTGGTGGAGTTCACCTTGTGACAGGAGCAACTGTAGTGTTAGTGTGTCTTAGATAGTTGCTTAGACATTTTATTTCAGGGTTTTTAGTGTTGGAGAGTTGGTGCCTGTCGACGGAGTCGATTTGTTCTGGTGGCATCGGTTTCTACAGGTAGTTGCGGTAGAATTGTTTTGTGTCAAGGTATCTCAAGTTGTTGAGATATTTGGAGTAGTTTAGTCCATTTTATTTTCAGGGTTTTTGGTGTTGAAGAGTTGGTGCTGTCGACGGAGTCGATTTGTTCTGGTGACATCGGGTTCTACAGGTAGTTGCGGTAGAGTTGTTTTGTGTCAAGGTATCTCAAGTTGTTGAGGCATTTGTTGTGGTATTTTGGCGTTACAGAAGAAGCCGAGGAAGCGGAGAGCGTAGAATGTGAGGTGTAGTGTGAGTTATAGAATTTTTTCCTGTGCTGTGATTTGGTGACGGTCATGTTTCTTCGTTATGTATTTGGAGTTGTCGAAGTGAACATGGATATGTTCTGAGTCGTGGTACTCTTGTTCTGGTGTGTGTGGATATCAGGGGTTACTGCATTTGCTCGCAGCCCTGGTGTAGGACCCTTTCCTCGTTGAATTTTGTCTGTGTGCTGTGTGTAGCGTAGAGAGTTAAGAACTGTTGATTAGTTCCTTGTGCGTGGTGCGCATCGTGAAGTGGTGACTGTACCTGGTTACGTTGTCAAGGTGATGAAGGTTGCCCTGCATTTGCTCGCAGGCGCCTTGGTGTCGTAGAAGATGACACGTCGGGTCGAATTGATAAGGTCTCTGTTCTTTGAGTCACTGTTCCTGTCATTGTGTCGGTAAGTGGTAAAGGTTTTAGAGAAGTGTGTGTTCCTGTTCGGTTCTCTGCGTTCCGTGTAGGTGTGTTTCCTGTTCTGCGTTCCGTGTACTAGAGGGCATTTGATGTGTAAGTAATGTAAAGTAAAAGGTAAATTGTAAATGTAAATGTTGGAAATTTGTTGACACCAGTTGTGATCTGTGTGGTGACAAGGTAACTGTTTCATGTTCTCCCCTGTATTGTGAGAGCTGAGCCATTCCTGTGGTCGTGGGTTCCCCTAGATTTCTTTCGTGCGACCCCATCTCAGTATTTTCTCACTACGGTGAAAAATGTATTAAGATTTTCCATTTACTCAATATAGCATTGTAACATTAGGATTTTGGTTGGGTACCAGTTCTGTGTAGTTACTAACTCCAGTGAAGTTCGTAAAGGCAAGCCGCCATTGGCTATGTGCCTTGCAGTTCATACTAGTTCGAAATGTTTAGAATAGATAAGTCAATTGACCTTGAATCGATTTGTATTTCTCACGGCGACACTGTGAGTTGATAATCATTTAAGTAGTAATGGAATTCACAAGAGTTATTGCAGGATAAGATCGGAGGCTTTACCTTAGTATCGATGGCAGGCCACATGGCCTGTGTAAAATGCCGGGCTCGGAGAGCACGGACGAAAACACTCTTATGCGGTGCATAGTTCTGGAGCTACTGGGGAAGAGACGCGCACTGGAACACGCCACCTAGCGGGCGACAGTAGTCGCACGCGCCTCACGGAGAAATTAGGAAGTAGACACTACCAACTGCGGTAGGTCCTCAGAGTCACGGAGAACACCTCGCTGGCCCAACCAGAAGGATAATTCAGTTGGCAGGCCGGGCCAAGCTTATTCAATGTGCAAGTCATTGCGCGCGGGATCGCGCCATTGGTTCATTTGAACCGGCCGGGCCAATAGCGTCAGAGGAGGCCTCAAGACGTAGTTTAACCAGCCCGGGATAGTTCATTTGTAGAGCCGGAACATTTCATTTGTAGAGGAGAGGGGAGGATATCGTCAGCGGCTGGACATTCAAATATGAGTGAAACACAATTCACGTAGAAAAGGCCGCCCGGGGAGCCGCGGCCAGGGGCAGAAACGTGTGCCAGTCTTTGGAGTGGCACAGCCTCCCCCTCATAAAGCCGACAGTGGGGGTGAGCCAACAGGAAGAGGCTCCCCCTTGTAAGTTCTCTTGAGGATGGCTTGGTTCGCCCACAGGCAAAATAATGTTTGTTCATGCGTCACTCACTGCACCAGGAAGTCGAAACAGCAGGAAGGTAGAAATGCCCAACTAATGATGTCGTGAAGACCCCAAGCTTGGCAAGAAGGAACACCAACAGCACCATTACACCATACCAGATGATCACCATATCACCGCTCCAACATCACCATAGTACCGCTCCAGTCGTTCCGCATCCAGAGTCGACATCAGGGAAGAAATCACCATCCGCACCGACCAGCAGGCATCAGGATCACCATCAGATGGAGGAAGACGTCATGACAGTGACCTTGGCACAGGCCACCACCATCTCCAGAAATGAGGGGTGCCACCCTCACACTGGACCACCACTGAAACAGCCAAGGACAAGAGCAGACACAGCACGCAGAGACGCAACACAAGGTTGGGTTGGCTTCTTCACCAGCAGGGTCGAAGAATGCCACTGGTCTGAGGAAGACCAGGGCGAGAGCTTGAGAAACTTCCGTAGCACATGTTAGGACTATTCACTGTGCGAGCTAGGACTTGGCAATTCACTTGCCTTAGTGATACGAGATCACATTCACTTTCACAGGGGCGATGCACACACAATGCACACGCAGACTTTAGGTTTGGCAGAATTACGTTAATGTTAAGTCATTAAAAACGAGAAGAAACACTGGAGAGCGTTCTCTTGAACTAGTATCACCTCCACTTCACTGGAGTTAGTAACTACACAGAACTGGTACCCAACCAAAATCCTAATGTTACAATGCTATATTGAATAAATGAAAATCTTAATACATTTTTCACCGTAGTGAGAAAATACTGAGATGGGGTCGCACGGAAGAAATCTAGGGGAACCCACGACCACAGGAATGGCTCAGCTCTCACGATACAGGGGAGAACATGAAACAGTTACCTTGTCACCACACAGATCACAACTGGTGTCAACAAATTTCCAACATTTACATTTACAATTTACCTTTTACATTACATCACTTACACATCAAATGCCCTCTAGTAAACAGAACGCAGAACAGGAAACACACCTGCACGGAACGCAGAGAACAGAACAGGAACACACACTTCTCTAAAACCTTTCAACTTACCGACACAATGACAGGAACAGTGACTCAAAGAACAGAGACCTTATCAATTCGACCCTACGTGTCATCTTCTAAGACACCAAGGCGCCTGCGAGCAAATGCAGGGCAACCTTCATCACCTTGACAACGTAACCAGGTACAGTCACCACTTCACGATGCGCACCACGCACAAGGAACTAATCAACAGTTCTTAACTCTCTATGCTACACACAGCACACCGACAAAATTCAACGAGGAAAGGGTCCGACACCAGGGCTGCGAGCAAATGCAGTAATCCCTGATATCCACACACACACACCAGAACAAGAGCACTACGACTCAGCATACCAATGTTCACTGCAACAACACCAAATACAGAACGAAGAAATCACTGTTTCCAAATCACAGCACAGGAAAAAATTCTATAACTCACACTACACCTCACACTCCGCGTTCTCTGCTTCATCGGCTTCCTCTGTAACGTCCCAAAAAACCACCACAAATATCTCAACAACTTGAGATACCTTGACATAAAACAACTCTACCGCAACTACCTGTAGAACCCGATGCCACCAGAACAAATCGACTCCGTCGACAGCACCAACTCTTCAACACCAAAAACCCTGAAAATAAAATGGTCTGAACTACTCCAAATATCTCAACAACTTGAGATACCTTGACACAAAACAACTCTACCGCAACTACCTGTAGAAACCGATGCCACCAGAACAAATCGACTCCGTCAACAGGCACCAACTCTCCAACACTAAAAACCCTGAAATAAAATGTCTAAGCAACTATCTAAGACACACTAACACTACAGTTGCTCCTGTCACAAGGTGAACTCCACCAGTTCACATGACAGAAGGGGACGAACGAGCTCGACACATGACACATAAGGATAGTACTTCCTCCTGCCGAGCGTTGACGTAAGGAACACACAAGCTAGTAACCCAAAGAAAACACCGTGTCACCAGAAGACGCCGGGGTACAACTGAGACAGGCACCAACTCAAGGAAATACTAGGCAATGTCCAGGAAAAATACAATCAAAACCCTAAAATAAAACAACAACAGTTCATACTCCGACACTACTCTTATCTACATTAACGACCGATGACATCGACATAACATCACGATGCCCGGCCTCCGGATGTAATTGCTGAGGAGAATTACACGTGCGGTCTGATTGACCGAAATAACCACAAACGTTACATTTCACAGAACTGCTATTCACTCGACCTCGAGCTTCTTGACGGTTTGAACCTTCGCCACGGTTAGTAGCTTCTTGGTGTCTGACATCACCTCCACCATTTGAAGGACCTTGGAAGCGGGCATTCCTTCCAGAATTAAAATTTCCAGAGCTCCTGACTTCTTCATTACGAACAGGACTACTCTGAGGCTGATTACTCGACCATCGACCTCCTGAAACTTGAGGCTTACGATTTCCCCAATTACCTTGGCTACCCTGGGAACGAGCATTGTTCCAACGATTAGAAGAACCTTGCGGTTTGTATGAATTAAATTGTGAGGGTTGATCAACAGAACCTCTACCATAGTAAGACTGGCGTACGGACTCTCCACGTACGGCAAAAGCACACAATTGAGCAATAGTGCTCGGGCGAGACCCTAAGCATAAAAATGAACGATAGTCTGGCGTCACACCATCCAAAATGTGTTCCACCATCTCTTGCTCGGTGAAGTTAACAGAAAACATCTTAGCTAGCTTTAACCTATCCTGCATGTACACATCCAACGATTCACCATACTTCTGTACTAGATACAAATGACGCTGAATTACAGTACCCATCTTTCTATACGGAATGAAATTTGACATTACTTGCTCACAGAACACTTCGATACCTGTATTAGGGGACATAGTCTCGACAACCATACTTCTCATCATACCAGAAGTGAACGGGAACATAAGTTGGTACACCTGAGTACAACTCACACCAAATACAGCAGCGTACTCATAAATTTCTACCAACTCACGCAGAAAATGAATAATACCATCAGTGGTATCAGTATTCATGTGCTTCAACTAGGCTACACAATCAGATAACGGGTGGGCAAGATTCCCAAAATTGCGGTTAGAAAAAACTGAATGACTAGAACCCGGACCTCTCTGTTCGCCACGAACAGGTCCACTATCATCACTCGGGCTATTGAAATCCCGACCTTGAGGTTCTACACGAGAAGACACTCTATTCTTGTTGCACCAAACTTTATCCTTAGGCCAACGGAAATTAAGAGGTTTGATACCTAACGAAGGAGGATAGTTACTACTAGGAACGTCTTGATGAGCACTTCGTCTCGGAGTAGGATACATGCTCCGACTGCGGAGATTTACTTCTTGAACACCCCTCTTACTGGGCGTCAGAACAGAACAGGTAGGACGAGAAAAGGCATTAGAATAAGAATACGTCACTCCACCATTGGAGTTACTTGTGGTGTACACAGGAGTTGTGCTACACACGGAACGAGGCTTTTCAGTTGACATGAACAACTCTCTAGCACTCGGTTGCAAATTTTCGAAAACGGAAGAATTACAATTGACATCACCGTTAGAATTGTTTACAGCAGAAACAGAATGAACGGAAACTGGTACACGAAAACAAGAATCAGTACCCAAATTATTCATCCATGAAGCGTTTGACACTTCAACCAAATTCGCGTCGGACTATAACACTTGGTTAAAATTTAACCGGCTAAACTCAGTCGCTAAAACACTATCGACTGGTTGCCTCTCAGTGACCTGGAGGTATTGCGTAGACAATTTGACAACACTTGTGTTACCACCAGCATCGACACTGCTGGCTGGCAACACTGATCTAGCACGGGACCTGGCTACAGAAGTGATATCCTCATACACTTTTGACAAAATTCTCGCAGAAGGAGGAGAATAATAGGATCCAGGGTTTACTTCAGCAAAAGAAACTACTGGCAACTCACTACTACTATCTACTGTAACACTATTGTTAGTAGAAACCGGAAAGACATTATTGTGGTCAACAGATTGAAACATACTAGCATTATTTGAAACTTCACAACTCAACCTAATTTCATCTAACAGATTAGCGGTACATGTTGGAACATAAGGCTGATTATCACCTTCACTGGTAGGGAGCCTTATTTCATCACTGTCTACACTGACTGCACGGAGTGCTTCTGCACCATTACAACCACTAGAATTTCCATCGAAAACTTTATTTGCACATCGGCTATCATGCGCTGAATTTCAAAAATATTGGCTAGTTCCTCGTCGGAACGATGAGATGAAACAGATAAAACATCTTCGCAGCGAGTGAACAAGTACTGCAGACGAGCACGGAACTTTTTATATTGGGCAGACGTACCATACTCCTCAAGCAAAAACAAATTAATGAGATTAGCACAAACTTCTACTCTATGGAAAATCTGTGACTCACCAATTGCAAATTCTGCTTCGGACAGCACAGGCAACACTACAGGATCCTTAAGGGCAGGCTTCAGAACTGCTCGAGCCACCTCCGTGCTCGCAGGAACTCCAAACCTCTGATCTCCAATTCAAATTGGATTTCTTCATGATCCAAATACTTTGGATCTGGTACGTGCCGCTCCATGACAGTAGCATGAAATGAAAAAACAAAAAATGTCAAACAATTGAATTTTACAACACCATAAGTCTAACGGTTTAATTTTCCACATGAAACTTTAACACAAATTTTACTCATTTGCCCATGGTATGAAGTTATAATTACAAAAAAAGGGATTCCACACTTCAGTGTCTTCATCCTGATAAATATTAGGGCAGAGTCGATGATGTTGCCACGTGGCTTCCATCTACCACCAGCGGTAGCAAAACCAGACAAAATCGACAACCCACTCTCTGCTACCACTTACTGTACGGCGTTCGCCGCACGGCACGAAGTAGGAGATGCGGGAATCAAACCACGCTCTCGCTACCACCTACTGTACGGCATATATAAGACTTAATGAAGTTACCAACGTTACTGTATGGCCCCATCTTCGCACACTCTCAAACGCCGTACTCTGGCAACCATTCGCAAGGAATGAGCAGCCAGGCGGGTAGGATACCCGGGATGTGGATTTGGGCCTCGTGTTACAAAGGCGTGGGTCTGGGTAATGCAAATCAGATGGTAGACGAATGCCCATGGGTTATAAAATACGTAAATGGAAAATATATTGAAACAATAAGGAAAATACAACGACATGTGGAAAACAAACACAGGCATAAATAAAGAAAACACTCCTAGCTGTAACCTATACCCCACGTGGTCTTGTGAATCTACGGTCACGGGTGGCAATTACAACTTTAGTATAAAAAACATATTTCTTGGGTAGCAAGAAATATTGTCCCAGCAAATGGGCTTAAGGTAAGAACACAACCTAAATGTGAAGGTATAATTATTGAAACGAAAATGAAATGCCAGGAGGCATTTTGGGAGAACCCAAGAGCGGAAGCTCAAAACAAGATAAAACATGGTATAGCAAAACGGAAGGTTCCGGAAATAAGAAAATTAGATCAAAATAAGAATAGCCTAAGGGCTAACTACTGGCCCTGAGCGAAATGCTCCAACACAACAAACTACCGTGAACGTTGTCCACATAATTATACAGGGTGTATTTGATATGATGGAAGTCCTTTACACTGGTGATAGAAGATGGTATTCTAAGCAAATATCTTCATGAAATTAAGTCGGATCTTAATTAGTGTAGGTGGAATTAAATCACAAAAATCGTCGGTCAATATCTTGGAAACGGGCTTTCACTTCTTTCCCCTCAGCAGCAGAGCTGACTTCTCCCCGTCTCCCTCCCCTCCTACGCTGAGGAATGTTGACCAGAGTCTGCAGTTGAGTGACCTCCTCGCCTTGTCTGCCAATGACATTGAAATACACAAACCGAGCCTATGAACAGCTGATTCACACCTTCATGGGGAGTGGCTACATGACTAGTGATGGTGGATCTGTCTAGGATTTTTCCAGCTTCATGAACTATGCATAGAAAAAAAATTCCTAAAGATTTAGTAAATTAATTTAAGGAACTGTTGGTCTATCTTTGTGTGAAGATAGTGCAACAACTGTAATAAACTTATTAATAATACTAATAATAGTAATAGTAGGCTTTTAGACACACTAACTTCTTTTATGTTTCTTTTTGGTATGTCGAGTTGCCAGACTTTAATGTACGTAGGATTTCTTGTATGTGCCATGAAATCCATGGAGATGATCTTATTAGATCCCATTCATTTACTACATGACTGAACGTAGATCGCACCCTCGGGAAGGTTAGCACTCTACCACCAGAACTACACATGCTGACTCTTATTTTTATTATTATTATTATTAGACTATTATTATTATTATTATAACTCTGTATTATAACAATGTATTTGTATTTTATTTTCATTTTCGTGCATTTTCATATGTATTTACATTGTTGATGGACCAATAAATCAATCCTCCCCCCCCCCCCCCCTCTCCAGTTAATGGTTACCCGAGGGCTGGAGATGGGATGGGACAATTCACAATATGAACATGTGGTACCATACTAGTATTAAATCTTGGAAGTAGGTTTCCATGGGTTCCCACTTCTACCCCAGGCAAATGTCGGGATTGTTCCTAACTTAAGGCCACGGCCGCCTTCTTCTCAATAATCATAACCGCTGGCAGTGCAGCCCATGAAGGGCCTAGGCCTACCAAGCGACCGCTGTCCAGCCATTTGGCCTGCAGATATTAGGGTGACGCGTGGTCAGTGCATCGGGTCCCCTCGGCCATTAATCTTGATTTTCCTGACTCGGGCACTGCCTCACTGTTAGACAGCTACTTAATTGCCCTCACGAGGCTTAGTGCACTGCGTTACAGCCCTCACGTCAGTTTCTAATATCCCTGATGGAGCCAGGAATCGAACCCAGGGCCTCCAGGTGAGAGGCAGTTGCACTGCCCCAACACCGCAGGGCCGGCGCCTTCTTCCGAATCCTCACCTGAATTACAAATACCCACATTACTACAGAAACCGCAAAACACAGGTTATCACACAAATTCTACCCACACCCAGCTACATGGGGCTAAATGACCAAAATCGCCAAGCCTCTCAAACAAAACATCAAGTTTTTTACTTCCGTCCTAAATGCCTAGTTCTGAACAGACTGCGGGATGTCGGAATTTTGTCACACTGCATTTCATTAAGAGAATGTTTTTAGTATTTTCAGAAACTAGTCAACAGAAGGTCCGACACGGACGCCAATGATACATCAGGGCTGAGTATCGAAATTATTTTATACATGAACATCAATCAATGAATTCCACACTTAAAAAGTAGGCTACACAATACTACCGGTCCTGACGTCCCAAGCCATTGCGTGCGTTGTCAACAACAACAACAACAAGAACAACGGCAATGCACATTTTCTTACGAGACGGTAGAGCTCAAACAGCTGATAGCCTACCACCCCTCAAGTCAACCGGTAAGGTCAATGCTCCGATTACGTAGCAACTTCCCCTTCGCGCGTCGTCACATCGGGCTCCGCCTCGTTTCCCCAGCCTGCCGCACCACTTTCTGCCTGATTAGTTTCTGAAATAACTAAAAACATTGACTTTTTAATGATTAATTATCAATTTCAAGATAGGTGACAAATTTTTTACCTAGGAAGCTTAGAATAGTCTCTTCTATCACCAGTGTAACGGACTTCCATCATATCAAATACACCCTGTATAGTTGGCGGCCACCTGACTATGAGGTCAGCCGTTTGCAATTGCAGGCCACATTCAAAAGGCAATGCGCCCATTGTCCACATATCCTAATTTGCCCTCCAAAATATAACATTCAAAATATAAAGCAGAAACTAAACAGTCATAGTTAATTAAATTATACCACACACGGCTTAAGAATTGTATCGATGCAGTTCGATAAAAGGAAACCTGTTCCTAAAGGCAAGCCGCCATTGGCTATGTGCCTTGCAGTTCATACTAGTTCGAAATGTTTAGAATAGATAAGTCAATTGACCTTGAATCGATTTGTATTTCTCACGGCGACACTGGCGTACTTACTGTACGGCGCTCGGCGCACGGCACGAAGTAGGAGATGCGAGAATCAAACCACGGTCTCGCTACCACTTACCATACGGCATATAAGACTTAATGAAGTCACCAACGTTACTGTATGGCCCCATCTTCACACACTCTCAAACGCCGTACTCTGACAACCATTCGCAAGGAATGAGCAACCAGGCGGGTAGGATACCCGGGATGTGGATTTGGGCCTCGTGATACAAAGGCGTGGGTCTGGGTAATGCAAATCAGATGGTAGACGAATGCCCATGGGTTATAAAATACGTAAATGGAAAATATATTGAAACAATAAGGAAAATACAACGACATGTGGAAAACAAAACACTGGCATAAATAAAGAAAACACTCCTAGCTGTAACCTAGACCCCACGTGGTCTTGTGAATCTACGGTCACCGGTGGCAATTACAACTTTAGTATAAAAAACATATTTCTTGGGTAGCAAGAAATATTGTCCCAGCAAATGGGCTTAAGGTAAGAACACAACCTAAATGTGAAAGTATAATTATTGAAACGAAAATGAAATGCCAGGAGGCATTTTGGGAGAACCCAAGAGCGGAAGCTCAAAACAAGATAAAACATGGTAAAGCAAAACGGAAGGTACCGGAAATAAGAAAATTAGATCAAAATAAGAATAGACTAAAGGGCTAACTACTGGCCCTGAGCGAAATGCTCCAACACAACAAACTACCGTGACCGTTGTCCACATAATTATATTGTTGGCGGCCACCTGACCATGAGGTCAGCCGTTTGCAATTGCAGGCCACATTCAAAAGGCAATGCGCCCATTGTCCACCTATCCTAATTTGCCCTCCAAAATATAACATTCAAAATATAAAGCAGAAACTAAACAGTCATAATTAATTAAATTATACCACACACGGCTTAAGAATTGTATCGATGCAGTTCGATAAAAGGAAACCTGTTCGTAAAGGCAAGCCGCCATTGGCTATGTGCCTTGCAGTTCATACTAGTTCGAAATGTTTAGAATAGATAAGTCAATTAACCTTGAATCGATTTGTATTTCTCACGGCGACACTGTGAGTTGATAATCATTTAAGTAGTAATGGAATTCACAAGAGTTATTGCAGGATAAGATCGGAGGCTTTACCTTAGTATCGATGGCAGACCACATGGCCTGTGTAAAATGCCGGGCTCGGAGAGCACGGACGAAAACACTCTTATGCGGTGCATAGTTCTGGAGCTACTGGGGAAGAGACGCGCACTGGAGCACGCCACCTAGCGGGCGACAGTAGTCGCGCGCGCCTCACGGAGAAATTAGGAAGTAGACACTACCAACTGCGGTAGGTCCTCAGAGACACGGAGATCACCTCGCTGGCCCAACCAGAAGGACAATTCAGTTGGCAGGCCGGGCCAAGCTTATTCAATGTGCAAGTCATTGCGCGCGGGATCGCGCCATTGGTTCATTTGAACCGGCCGGGCCAATAGCGTCAGAGGAGGCCTCAAGACGTAGTTTAACCAGCCCGGGATAGTTCATTTGTAGAGCCGGAACAGTTCATTTGTAGAGGAGTGGGGGGGGGACATCGTCAGCGGCGGGACATTCAAATATGAGTGAAACACAAGTCACGTAGAAAAGGCCGCCCGGTGAGCCGCGGGCAGGGGCAGAAACGTGTTCCAGTCTTTGGAGTGGCACAGCCTCCCCCTCATAAAGCCGACAGTGGGGGTGAGCCAACAGGAAGAGTCTCCCCCCTGTAAGTTCTCTTGAGGATGGCTTGGTTCGCCAACAGGCAAATAATGTTTGTTCATGCGTCACTCACTGCACCAGGAAGTCGAAACAGCAGGAAGGTAGAAATGCCCAACTAATGATGTCGTGAAGACCCCAAGCTTGGCATGAAGGAACACCAACAGCACCATTACACCATACCAGATGATCACCATATCACCGCTCCAACATCACCATAGTACTGCTCCAGTCGTTCCGCATCCAGAGTCGACATCAGGGAAGAAATCACCATCCGCACCGACCAGCAGGCATCAGGATCACCATCAGATGGAGGAAGACGTCATGACAGTGACCTTGGCACAGGTCACCACCATCTCCAGAAATGAGGGGTGCCACCCTCACACTGGACCACCACTGAAACAGCCAAGGACAAGAGCAGACACAGCACGCAGAGACGCAACACAAGGTTGGGTTGGCTTCTTCACCAGCAGGGTCGAAGAATGCCACTGGTCTGAGGAAGACCAGGGCGAGAGCTTGAGAAACTTCCGTAGCACATGTTAGGACTATTCACTGTGCGAGCAAGGACTTGGCAATTCACTTGCCTTAGTGATACGAGATCACATTCACTTTCACAGGGGCGATGCACACACAATGCACACGCAGACTTTAGGTTTAGCAGAATTACGTTAATGTTAAGTCATTAAAAACGGGAAGAAACACTGGAGAGCGTTCTCTTGAACTAGTATCACCTCCACTTCACTGGAGTTAGTAACTACACAGAACTGGTACCCAACCAAAATCCTAATTTTACAATGCTATATTGAGTAAATGGAAAATCTTAATACATTTTTCACCGTAGTGAGAAAATACTGAGAGGGGGTCGCACGAAAGAAATCTAGGGGAACCCACGAACACAGGAATGGCTCAGCTCTCACAATACAGGGTAGAACATGAAACAGTTACTTTGTCACCACACAGATCACAACTGGTGTCAACAAATTTCCAACATTTACATTTATAATTTACCTTTTACATTACATTACTTACACATAAAATGCCCTCTAGTAAACGGAACGCAGAACAGGAAACACACCTACACGGAACGCAGAGAACAGAACAGGAACACACACTTCTCTAAAACCTTTACAACTTACCGACACAATGACAGGAACAGTGACTCAAAGAACAGAGACCTTATCAATTCGACCCAACGTGTCATCTTCTACGACACCAAGGCACCTGCGAGCAAATGCAGGGCAACCTTCATCACCTTGACAACGTAGCAGGTACAGCCACCACTTCACGATGCGCACCACGCACAAGGAACTAATCAACAGTTCTCAACTCTCTTCGCTACACACAGCACACAGACAAAATTCAACGAGGAAAGGGTCCGACACCAGGGCTGCAAGCAAATGCAGTAATCCCTGATATCCGCACACACACCAGAACAAGAGTACTACTACTCAGAACATATCCATGTTCACTTCAACACTACCAAATACAGAACGAAGAAATAGCTGTTTCCAAATCACAGCACAGGAAAAAATTTCTATAACTCACACTACACCTCACATTCTACGTTCTCCGCTTCTTCGGCTTCTTCTGTAACGCCAAAATACCACCACAAATATCTCAACAACTTGAGATACCTTGACATAAAACAACTCTACCGCAACTACCTGTAGAACCCGATGCCACCAGAACAAATCGACTCCGTCGACAGCACCAACTCTTCAACACCAAAAACCCTGAAAATAAAATGGTCTAAACTACTCCAAATATCTCAACAACTTGAGATACCTTGACACAAAACAACTCTACCGCAACTACCTGTAGAAACCGATGCCACCGGAACAAATCGACTCCGTCGACAGGCACCAACTCTCCAACACTAAAAACCCTGAAATAAAATGTCTAAGCAACTATCTAAGGCACACACACACACACTACAAGTTGCTCCTGTCACAAGGTGAACTCCACCGGTCCGCTTGACAGAAGGGGACGAACGAGCCCGACACATGACACATAAGGATAGCAATTCCTCCTGCCGAGCGTTGACGTAAGGAACACACAAGCCAGCTACCAAAAGAAAACACCGTGTCACCAGAAGACGCCGGTGTACAACTGAGACAGGCACCAACTCAAGGAAATACTAGGTAATGTCCAGGAAAAATACAATCAAAACCCTAAAATAAAACAACAACACTTCATACTCCGACACTACTCTTATCTATATTAACGACCGATGACATCGACATAACATCACGATGCCAGGCCTCCGGATGTCATTGCAGAGGAGAATTACACGTGCGGTCTGAATGACCGAAACGACCACAGGCGTTACCATTCACAGAACTGCTATTCACTCGACCACGAGCTTCTATACGGTTTGAACCTTCGCCACGGTTAGTAGCTTCTTGGTGTCTGACATCACCTCTACTATTTGAAGGACCTTGGAAACGGACATTCCTTCCAGAATTAAAATTACCAGAACTCCTGACTTCATCATTACGAACAGGACTACTCTGAGGCTGATTACTCGACCATCGACCTCCTGAAACTTGAGGCTTACGATTTCCCCAATTACCTTGGTTACCCTGGGAACGAGCATTGTTCCAACGATTAGAAGAACCTTGCGGTTTGTATGAATTAAATTGTGAGGGTTGATCAACAGAACCTCTGCCATAGTCAGACTGGCGTACGGACTCTCCACGTACGGCAAGAGCACACAATTGAGCAATAGTGCTCGGGCGAGACCCTAAGCATAAAAATGAACGATAGTCTGGCGTCACACCATCCAAAATGTGTTCCACCATCTCTTGCTCGGTGAAGTTAACAGAAAACATCTTAGCTAGCTTCAACATATCTTGCATGTACACATCCAACGATTCACCATACTTCGAAAACGGAAGAATTACAATTGACATCACCGTTAGAATTGTTTACAGCAGAAACAGAATGAACGGACACTGGTACACGCAAACTAGAATCAGTACCCAAACTATTCGTCCATGAAGCGTTTGACACTTCAACCAAATTCGCGTCGGACGATAATCCGTGGTTAAAATTTAACCGGCTAAACTCAGTCGCTAAAACACTATCGACTGGTTTTCTCTCATTGACCTGAAGGTATTGTGTAGACAATCTGACAACACTTGCTTTGCCACCAGCATCGACACTACTGGCTGGCAACCCTGGCATGACACGTGACCTGCCTACAGCAGCTCTTTCACGATAAACATAAGCAGAATGATCCACACGAGGGAAAGAAAAGGGATTAGCAACGTCTACTTCAGCCAAGGAAATTACTGGCAACCCTGTACTATTATCTACTGTAACACTATTGTTAGTAGAAACCGGAAAGTCATTATTGTGGTCAACAGATTGAAACATTCTAGCATTATTTGCAACTTCACAACTCAATCTAATCCATGACAGTAGCATGAAATGAAAAACCAAAAAATGTCAAACAATTGAATTTTACAACACCTTAAGTCTAACGGTTTAATTTTCCACATGAAACTTTAACACAAATTTTACTCATTTGCCCATGGTATGAAGTTATAATTACAAAAAAAGATTCCACACTTCAGTGTCTTCATCCTGATAAATATCAGGGCAGAGTCGATGATGTTGCCACGTGGCTTCCATCTACCACCAGCGGTAGCAAAACCAGACAAAATCGACAACCCACGCTCTGCTACCACTTACTGTACGGCATATAAGATTTGATGAAGTTACCAACGTTATTGTATGGCCCCATCTTCACACACACTCAAACGCCGTACTCTGGCAACCATTCGCAAGGAATGAGCAGCCAGGCGGGTAGGATATCCGGGATGTGGATTTGGGCCTCGTGATACCAAGGCGTGGGTCTGGGTAATGCAAATCAGATGGTAGACGAATGCCCATGGGTTATAAAATACGTAAATGGAAAATATATTGAAACAATAGGGAAAATACAACGACATGTGGAAAACAAAACACTGGCACAAATAAAGAAAACACTCCTAGCTGTAACCTAGACCCCACGTGGTCTTGTGAATCTACGGTCACCGGTGGCAATTACAACTTTAGTATAAAAAAATATATTTCTTGGGTAGCAAGAAATATTGTCCCAGCAAATGGGCTTAAGGTAAGAACACAACCTAAATGTGAAAATATAATTATTTAAACGAAAATGAAATGCCAGGAGGCATTTGGGAGAACCCAAGAGCGGAAACTCAAAACAAGTTAAAACATGGTACGGCAAAACAGAAGGTACCGGAAATGAGAAAATTAGATCAAAATAAGAATAGACTAAAGGGCTAACTACTGGCCCTGAGCGAAATGCTCCAACACAACAAACTACCGTGCCCGTTGTCCACATAATTATATTGTTGGCGGCCACCTGACTATGAGGTCAGGTGGCCGCCAACAATTACAACTTTAGTATGAAAAAAAAAAAAATTCTTGGGTAGCAAGAAATATTGTCCTAGCAAATGGCCTTAAGGTAAGAACACAACCTAAATGTGAAAGTATAATTATTTAAACGAAAATGAAATGCCAGTAGGCATTTTGGGAGAACCCAAGAGCGGAAACTCAAAACAAGGTAAAACATGGTACAGCAAAACAGAAGGTACCGGAAAAAAGAAATTTAGATCAAAATAAGAATAGACCAAAGGGCTAACTACTGGCCCTGAGCGAAATGCTCCAACACAACAAACCACCGTGACCGTTGTCCACATAATTATATTGTTGGCGGCCACCTGACTATGAGGTCAGCCGTTTGCAATTGCAGGCCACATTCAAAAGGCCATGCGCCCATTGTCCACCTATCCTAATTTGCCCTCCAAAATATAACATTCAAAATATAAAGCGGAAACTAAACAGTCATAATTAATTAAATTATACCACACACGGCTTAAGAATTGTATCGATGCAGTTCGATAAAAGGAAACCTGTTCGTAAAGGCAAGCCGCCATTGGCTATGTGCCTTGCAGTTCATACTAGTTCGAAATGTTTAGAATAGATAAGTCAATTAACCTTGAATCGATTTGTATTTCTCACGGCGACACTGTGTGTTGATAATCATTTAAGTAGTAATGGAATTCACAAGAGTTATTGCAGGATAAGATCCGAGGCTTTACCTTAGTATCGATGGCAGGCCACATGGCCTGTGTAAAATGCCGGGCTTGGAGAGCACGGACGAAAACACTCTTATGCGGTGCATAGTTCTGGAGCTACTGGGGGAGAGACGCGCACTGGAGCACGCCACCTAGCGGGCGACAGTAGTCGCGCGCGCCTCACGGAGAAATTAGGAAGTAGACACTACCAACTGCGGTAGGTCCTCAGAGTCACGGTGAACACCTCGCTGGCCCAACCAGAAGGACAATTCAGTTGGCAGGCCGGGCCAAGCTTATTCAATGTGCAAGTCATTGCGCGCGGGATCGCGCCATTGGTTCATTTGAACCGGCCGGGCCAATAGCGTCAGAGGAGGCCTCAAGACGTAGTTTAACCAGCCCGGGATAGTTCATTTGTAGAGCCGGAACAGTTCATTTGTAGCGGAGAGGGGAGGACATCGTCAGCGGCGGGACATTCAAATATGAGTGAAACACAAGTCACGTAGCAAAGGCCGCCCGGGGAGCTGCGGGCAGGGGCAGAAACGTGTGCCAGTCTTTGGAGTGGCACAGCCTCCCCCTCATAAAGCCGACAGTGGGGGTGAGCGAACAGGAAGAGGCTCCCCCCTGTAAGTTCTCTTGAGGATGGCTTGGTTCGCCAGCAGGCAAAATAATGTTTGTTCATGCGTCACTCACTGCTTTAGGAAGTCGAAACAGCAGGAAGGTAGAAGTACCCAACTAACGATGTCGTGAAGACCTCAGGCTTGGCAAGAAGGAACACCAACAGCACCATACCACCATACCAGATGACCACCATAGTACCCCTCCAGCATCACCATAGTACCGCTCCAGTCGTTCAGCATCCAGGGTCGACATCAGGGAAGGGTCACCAACCGCACCGACCAGCAGGCATCAGGATCACCATCAGATGGAGGAAGACGTCATGACAGTGACCTTGGCACAGGCCACCACCATCCCCAGAAATGAGGGGTGCCACCCTTACACTGGACCATCACTGAAACAGCCAAGGACAAGAGCAGACACAGCACGCATAGACGCAACACAAGGTTGGGTTGGCTCCTTCACCAGCAGGGTCGAATGGCACATGTATCGTGTATTTGAAATGCGCAGATGAAAATACGCACTCCTGTGAAGAGTTTGTGTCCTTTTGAATTCTCCTCGTAGTGTAATTTGGGGAGTTACGGGGTTCTGGACTTGGCGTGAATGAATGTGTATGTCCCAGTTCAACCTGGAGTGGTCTTAGTCTGTCTGTGCCAGCAAAGGTCGCCCACGCGGAGTGTGTTATCGCTGAGTGCGACAGTATTGAATTACAATGGCGTGCGCACTCACTTGTTACTTGTCTGACTCGGTTCATGTTTCCAGCACGTGTATGTGTGTGAATTTGATTGCCCGTTCTCTTGTTGTGATCATGGCTTTCCGCCATGTAAAAGAACTTTCCACTCAAGACATTCGTGTCCCCTAGCTTTGTTTTAATGTAGCGTGGGTCGAATATGTCCCTATTAGTGGTACCAAATGTCGTTATGCCTGTGTGTCACTGGGCCGCTAGTCGCGTGTTTGGTGACTAGGTGTCGGAGGTGATTTGATTGTTTCGTTCGTATGTGTATGCGTTAGTGGAATTGTCCTTTATTATTATATCCTTCCATATAGGATAATAACCCGACCTTGCACTCCTGGTATTCAGGAGGTTACGGGTTCGAGACCGTCTTTAACCAGGGTAATTATTTCTGGTGCCATTCAGGCTTGTGTCTTCTGGACAGTTCTGTCAAGTGTTAGGGTCGTATCCCGGTGCGGTCAGCGAGGTCCGAAGGCTATTTCTTGGCCTTCTTTCCACGTCTGCCAGTGGGATCACTTTCCTTCCTCTTGACAGTGTTCCCGCCTTTACGTGTGGGTGTGGGAGCTTTGCGTGTATGATATGCCTTCATACGGCGGGCGTGAATAGTGTCTTTAATGATCTTGCGTCCATGGCGCACGTTAACGATATAGTTTAGGTCAGATACCTTCCTGCAGACTTTGAAGGGACCTGACCAGCGTGGCAAGAGGAACTCGGACACATTTTTCTTACGGGCGGAATTGGAGACCATGACCAATTGCCCGGGTGTGTATTCCACGGTCTTTCTCTGCCGATCGTACCGTTCTTTTTGTTTCTTCTGCGCCGCGGCTATGTTTTTCCTAGCGTTCATGCGAGCTATCTGTAAGCTCTTTAGCCGGGCGGCATTGTCCGTGTGAGTGTCCTGTGGGATGCATATATTGTGTATGGGACTTCTGGGCGTGTATCCGTGCAGTAGGAAGTGTGGAGAGTGTTTTGTAGCCGTTGATATGGAAGTGTTTTAACTAAAAGTGATGGGCTGCAGGTAATCATCCCAGTCTGTCCCTGCGTCCCCTGTGAATTTAGCCAGCGCTATTCCGATTATTTTATTCATACTCTCCGTGAGCCCGTTGGTTTGTAGGGAAAAACTCGTGGTAGTGTATGCCTTTATCCTGAGTATCTCCAAAAACTGTTGGAGCACTCTCGAGGTGAAAATAGTATCTCTATCGGAGAGTAAGGTTTGGAATAGGCCATATCGTGTAAGTATGTCGAATAAGAATTCGACTATGCTGTTCGTGTCTGCTTTGGGAACAGCCTTCGTAATCATGTATCGGGTGAGATACTCGGTGGCAACCAGGATATATTTATTGCCTTTCTGAGATGTCGTAATAGGGCCTTTAACATCTATTCCGACTCGGTGAAATAGCTCTCCTACGGGAATTGGGTTGAGTAATCCATGAGGCTTGCCAGGCCTTGTTTTGAATCGCTGGCAAGTGTGACATGTCTTTACGATGGTGTCTATGTCAGCCTTCATGTTTACCCAATAATACTTGTCACGGATTCTAAGGTATGTTTTATGCGTACCTAAATGTGCCCCTGCCAGTGGGCTATTGTGGTGTCCGATCATGATATTCTCTTTCAATGACTCCGGAACCGCTATAGGTGCGTTGCCGTGCATGGCTGTGGGCTTAAATTTCAGTACCCCGTCTTTGTCTAGGAAAAATCGCCTAGACAGCCGTGCTGTCTTGGAATCCACCTTATCCAAGTTTTTTAATGCCAATAGAATCTGTTTCAAGTACGGATCACTTTCTTGCTCCTGTTTGATGTTAATCACCGTCAGGGCAAAAGTGGGCATGTCGTCCCAGTCGTGGTCCTTACTGTCATCCGGGGGATCGGCTACTGGCAGCCTAGACAACTCATCTGCGTCTAGGTGTGTAGCGCCTTTCTTGTGTCTGACCACGAAGTTATATTCATACAGGCGGAATATAAACCTATTGAGCCGCGAATTTGGGTTTTTAAATTTGTCCCAAAAAAGCAAGCTCGCGTGGTCAGTCACTACCGTGAACTGGATACCATAGAGGTATACCCTAAAATAGTTCACTCCCCACGAAAATGCCAGCATTTCCCGCTCTGTGGCAGAGTATCTAGTCTCAACGGCCGTTAGTTTCCTGCTAGCGAAAGCTATGGGCCGTATGCGCCCTTCTGCATCTTCCTGCAATAGGGCCGCCCCGAGCCCGTACTGACTGGCATCCACGTGTAGGTGGGCCTATCACTATGGAAGTGTTGCAGTAATGGTGGTGAGGTCAATAGTTGCTTCAGTGTGTTGAAGGCATCTATGTGTTCCTGTTTAATGCTGAAGGGCGTCTTTTCACGTGTGAGTTCAGTTAGGGGGTGGGCGATGTGCGCAAACCTGTAGATATATTTTCTATAATACGATGCCAGCCCAATAAAACTGCGCAATTGTTTCAAATTTGTGGGCATTGGGATGCCCGTTATTGCGTCAGTTTTCGCTGGGTCGGGAATAATGCCCTCTCTGTTTACAATGTGGCCCAATATGTTAATCTGCTGTCTGGCAAATTGACATTTCACAGGTTTAAGCCTTAGTTTGGCTTCTCTGATCCTTGCGAAAGCCTCCTCCAAATGTACGATATGCTCGTCAAAGGTGTTGGGGAAGACCGTTATGTCGTCCACGTAGACATATACGGAACGCCATTTTAGACCTGAAAATGTCTTATCCACTAGCTTTTGGAAGGTTTGGCTGGAGTTACGGAGGCCCATCGGTAACCTCGTGTAGGTATATAGACCGTTCTCTGTAACGAACGCCAGCTTGTGTCTATCTGGTTCATAGACGGGGATTGAATAGAATCCACTATAACAATCCATCGAACTGAACCAGCTAGCTCCGCCAAGGGCATCCAAATAGGTGTCTGCCCTTGGTAGTGGATAACTATCATTTTCGACTAACTTATTGAGCCTACGGTAATCAGTACAAAACCTCTGGGATCCATCCCGTTTTTTGGTCAGCAAAACTGGAGAGCTGTAACTTGAAATAACGGGGACAATGACTCCTGCCTCGAGCATCTCCGTGATCTGAGCGTCGATGGCATGTCTCTCCTTCTGGCTCACCCTGAAGGGAGGCTGGTGTACTGGCCGGTCACTGGTGAGTGTGACGTGGTGTTCGATGAGGTCTGTCACAGCGAGATCCTTCATCGAATGGGCAAAAATATCCCTGCTGGTCTCCAGGAGCTCCGTGAGCCTTTTATTTTGCTCCGGAGTTAGGTGCTGTCTGTGGGGGTGTTTGGCCGCCTTATCTGTGTGTGTGTCTGTGTGTTGGCTGATAGTGTGCAGTGCAGGGGCCTGGTGCTCGTGAATTTCTCGCTCCGCTCGAATCCCATCTGTGTTCCTGGTGTATATCATGGGATGTGTGGTGAGCCTCTGGTCGTGCTTTAAAAGCATCTTACCGCTAGCGAAATTTATGCTAGCCTCATACTTAGCGAGGAAATCCATGCCAATTATGGCTGACGCAGAAAGATGTTCTATAACGAACATGGGGTGTGTTGTGGCAAAATGGTCTAGCCTAAGATGTATGTTTGCCACCCCCGTGTTTTCTAGAGTCTGATCATTGGCCGCTACCAGCCGGATGTCACCCGCGACATCGTGTATTTGGCCTTCGGTAACGTGTCTGCTATTGACACAACTTACCGCTGCCCCAATGTCAATTAGGGCCTGCACTCTGTGGCCATTTATGTTGGCGTGTATCGTGAGGGCCGATACCTGAAATCCATTGCCCTGCACCGAAGTATTGTGTAGGATGTATGTTGTTGTTGTTGCTACTGGCGTAACATCTGTGCTGGGAAGGCACGGAGCTGTCCGCTTATCGTACCTGGCACGCTTCGCCTCTCGGCTTACTTCCTGTCCCGAGCACTTTGGCTCGGTCAGCAAAGTGCGCTCACCAAGTACATTGCCAGCTCTCTTAACCGCTCGCGCTGTGAAAATAGAAGTCTGCTGGCGAACGCTTAATGCACTGACCGTTCCCAGCTTTTGTGTAGGTGTGCTGTTGTTTCCTTTCTCTTGGGAAGGTGTGTCTGCGAATATGATCCTGAGCTTGCCCTTGTTACCCCGTTTTTTGTTCCAGGCGGTCGCGAGTTCGACTCCTGTTGCTGGCTTCCCAGTGCCGAGTGAGCTCGCGTCCTGCGCCTGTGTGTGGTCACTTCCCACCCTGCGTTGTGGTGAAGGGGGTATGGTTTTCTGTTTGGAGGGTGTGGGTTTATTCTCAGTCTGTTTGTGCGTAATTACGAGGGGTGTATAATGTCCCGCCTTAGGGTTCCCTGTAAAAAGTATGTGCAGTTCCCTGTCAAATCCCGCAGTGGTAAATAGCGGGGGCGAGTGCACGTCAGTGTATACGTGGATGTTTGCTTTAAGCACCTTGCCGAGAGCGGTCACCTCTACGGCGCTGGCATAGGTGCCGTCCCTACCCATGTATTTTTTGTAATCCGCCCCGGTCTGGAATGGGTTTTCCCGCTCGTCCGACACAAAGTCTCGGTACTCTTTCCAGTTGGCCAGGATATGTTGGACCGTTTTCTGTCTGTAGTCCCCATGATAATCCTCGGTGTTCCGGACTAGGAAGCTCATGGCCCTAAACAGACAGTTGCCGTCTCCTTGTACGGGGTGTGTCTGGAAACGGCCCGGGGGCGGATCGTCAGCCTTAGCTTTAGCTGGCTGCTTCTTCCCCTTACTCTTACGAGTTTGCTTGGGGGAAGGGCCTTTCTGGTGTTGTGTTGGGGGAGGAACCTCAGCCGCTTCATCAGCTGGCCGAACCTCCCCATCTAGGCGTTTTTTGAAACGTAGGTGTGCGCCTGCCTGTACTGTATGTGCGCCCCCCCCCCTCGGGGTGGCTGCGCCAGCTCCCCGCCTGCGGTGTGTGGCTAGGTGTGGGGAGTATTGCCCCCCTGTCTGTCCGGCGGGGTGCCTCATCCCTAAACTTCCTCGGGTGTTCGTCGGGGAGGGGGTAGTGTTCCGGGCCCTTTGTGTATGTATCTATATTGTCCCGTCCTCTTGTGGGTTTTCTTGCCTGTCGGTTATTGCCCGGTGGTCCGTTTCCCTGTCTCCGCCAGGGTGGGGTGTATGTCTGCTGCTGCGGGGGCGGGTTTTCCCGTCGATTCCCTTTTTCCCTGTACTGGACAGCTGCATACCCCTGTCTGGTCGGGGGTGGGTTTCCTCGACGGTCCCCATTTCCCCTGTACTGTGGGGGTGCATAGCTTTGCCTGCGTGGGGGCGGGTTCTCCTGATATTCCCCATTTCCCCTGTACTGCGGGGCTGCATAGCCTTGCCTGCTTGGGGGTGAGTTTTCCCGGTACTCCCTGTCTGCCCTGTATTGTGGGGCAGCGTAGGCCTGTCTACTTGGTGGTGGGCCGTTTCGTCGGGGGATGGCGTGCTCGTACTCCTCAGGGTAGTATTCCTGTGTGTACGGGGATGGTGATCGCCGTGAGGGGTATGTCGGCTCTGTGTCCGTGTGCGATACCGGTGAATACCGAGGAGGGTAGTGTGGCCTATCCTGTGGGTGAGGTGTTGTTGGCCGCTGTGGAGGGTAGTAATTTTCCTCCCTCCCGTAGTGTCTCCTCTCCGTGTTTCCCCTATCCCTTTCAGGATAATAGCGCTCTTGTGTGTCTACGTGTTCATCCCTTAGTGGTCTCCCGCCTGCTTGGATGGCAGCTATGGTCAATTTCTCCATCCTGTCCACTAATTCATCCATTTTATGCTTAGTGTCGTCTTTTTGTGTCTGGAAGTGTTGATCCACGGCTTTCTCCGTAGCTTTTTCCGTGATCTTTTTTCCCTCCTCTATGGTCTTTATGTTGTTCAGCATGTGTTGGACCGTGGGGTTGTTCATAATACACAACTTGTCCACTATGGATGGTCTGAAGCCCTGCATTAACAGCTTGACTTTCTGCTTGTTCGTCATAGCTGCGTTATATTTGTCGCACATTATCAACTTTACGTTGATGTATGCCTGGGCGCTTTCCTTAGGTCCCTGTGACCTCTGTCGAATTTGGTCGTACAGGTCGTCATCATCTGGTATGAGCTGGAATTCACTTTTCAACAATAAAGTGATTTCCTCCCATGTGGCAGCTTCTAGTGTGTCCTCATGGAGCTTATACCATGTCATAGCCGCCTTTGTGAGGTAAGCAGGAAGGAGCCGTTTTCTAACTTCCTCGCTCCAACCATTGATCCGAGCCGTTCTATTGAAGGCCTTGAGGTATTCCTCGGGTCCTGGCCTTCCCCCGTGAACTTTGTGGTGTGGATCATGGGGTACTCTGCTTGTCTGTTCATCTCGTGTTCAGCTGTCTCTTGTTGGCTGTGTAGTGATTCTGGCCTGTCTATGTTGTTCGCACCGCTATCTTGTGCCGAGGTGTTTGGGCTATTTAGAGGGGAATTAGCCTCGCTTCCCGTGTACGAAACTTGTGTTATGTTACCAGGTGGCTCGACGCCTGATATATCGGTGCTGACTGATGGTGTGTTGTCGTACTGTGTGGATTTGACTACGGGTACAGTCCTGTCTAAATCCTGTTTCACAGTTTCCAGAATAGTGTGGATGTCTAGAACTGCCTCTGTCGTGTGATTATCTGACTTAACCGTGTCTGTCTCTAGTAACTGTGTAATGCGCTCGAGCAGATTACTAGTTTTCTGCTCTGTGATTTGCAGTTGCTGCAACAATAGGGGGTGGAGTGTTGGCAGGCAATTTACTTCACTAGCGCTGGATATTGGTGACTCTTGTCTGTGTTCACTGGCCTGGGATCGTGTAAAGTGTATAACTTGTGCTGCCGCTGCAGGGTGTTGAGCGCGGATCTCTGATGTCTTGAATTCGAGTTCCCTAAGAAGTTGTACTGCAGTCTGGTCAGTTATTAAGTCACTGTTCTTAATTTTTAGCTTCGGCAGGAGTGGAGTTATACTAGCCGACAAATGGTGCGCAAAGTCTCTTAGTGTGGTTTTAAATGTGGACATTTAATTTCCACTGACTTTGCACTATGGGGCGGATGGGGGTGGGTGTAATAATACAAACTCCTATGTGACAGAAAAAAAAGTGTGGGACATAATATGGGATTTAAAAAAATTCTTTCCAGTCTCGCTTGGCTGTATGCGGTACGGTAGGGGTCGTTTCTACTACGAGGGCAGTTGTGTGAGTCCTACCCTTACTGTGCGTAGTAGAGACGCCTCCACCAAATTGTTTTAGATCCCTTAGTTGGGGGTAGTTAGATCTAAAACATACGTGTTAATGTGCTAATTTGGAAGGTGATTCCTAAAGAGGGCAGCTTACAGTAGCTGGGTAAGCCTACCAGTGTAGCGTGTTGTGTGATGTTTAAATGCTAGGGGGTGCTCCTGTAAAGACGTAAGTGTCGCTTATGGGGATGATCTGCTGGGCGCAGGTTAATGTACTAGACTCCCAGCTGGTCAGAAGGAATTATATAACAGTCCTGCTTGTGTCAGCTATGCTGGCGGCTTGCAGCCAGCGGTCGCGTGTGAGAGACACAATAGTACTTGAGCCGGCGATTACAGGCTACTGTTGTCACGCTTACTCGTGACGAGACGGGAAGGGTGTTAGGATGTGAAGAGGCGTGTAATTACGAATACAAGGTGTAGTTTACTGACCAAGTATTTATTGGTCAGTGATGTATGAAATTGTATGTCCCTTTTAGGGAAGTGTGAACAATAGTGCAAATTAGGTGTACAAGTTTGTGGGGTAGGTTTTGCAGATTATAGGATATCTGAACACTGCTGACTCACCTGATGATAACAGCTTGTACCAGGGCCTCCGGCTGACACACTGTATGACTGATAATCGAGAGAGAGCGTGTCCTCATTAAGGCCTTCCTCTTATAGGCTTTGGTGTTGCTTCGTCGGCATTCCATCGATGTAGGTGTCCTAGTTAGCCATTGTGTAGGTGTTTGTGAGTGTGATGCAAGTATTTGGCAGGCTCCCCAATCTGGGCGGCCGCCCTTGCTGTATAAAAGATACTGTTCTGGCTTTATTATATCTGCCAGTTAGGGGTGGTTTTGATAGATGATGGAGGGTGGCTTCAGGGGGTGCAGCCCCCTGGGGGCCTGTACAATATAATACATGACACTGAGGTGCCCCTTGCTAGTGCTACCTCTGTACCAAATTTCGTTGCATTCGGTTTCACCGTGTTCGAATTAATAGGGGAAATCAATTTTGGCACAAAGATGGCCGCCATCCGCAAACTATTAGTCTAATGACCTATTAGATTGGTCCAAGGATGCTCCCTCCATAATGGTATGTTGTTGCAAAATTTGGTAGAGATTTGATGATTATGTTAGTCGTAATTTGATTTAAGCTTTGAACATTTGTGTGGCCGCCATTACGTTTCTGTCAAGATGGTGACGATATAAAACCCGACACTGAGGTGCCCTTTGCTAGGGCTACCTCTGTACCAAATTTCGTTCCATTCGGTTTCACCGTGTTTGAATTAATAGGGGGGAATCGATTTTGACACAAAGATGGCCGCTATCCGCAAACTATTAGGCTAATGACCTATTAATTTTGTCAAAGGATGCTTCCTCCACAAAGGTATGTTGTTGCAAAATTTAGTAGAGATCGGATGATTAGGTTAATCGAAATTCGATTTAAGCTTTGAACATTTGTGTGGCCGCCATTACGTTTCCGTCAAGATGGCGGCGATATAAGACATGACACTGAGGGGCCCTTTCCTAGTACTACCTCTGTACCAAATTTCGTTCCATTCGGCTTCACCGTGTTCGAATTAATAGGGGGAATCGATTTTCACACAAAGATGGCCGCCAACCGCAATCTATTAGGCTGATGACCTAGTATTTGGTCAAAGGATGCTCCCCCCATAAAGGTATGTTGTTGCAAAATTTGGTAGAGATCGGATGATTAGGTTAGTCGTAATTTGATTTAAGCTTTGAACATTTGTGTGGCCGCCATTACGTTTCCGTCAATATGGCGGCGATACAAAACATGACACTGACGTGTCCTTTGCTAGTGCTACCTTTGTACCAAATTTCGTTCAATTCGCGTTCACTGTGTTCGAATTGATAGGGGGGGGGGACAGACATTCAGAGTACACACACTCACACACAGACTCACATACACACTTTTTTTTCGCCCTGTGTTGATCTCATATGTCTACTTTAATTTTTTGCTAAAATCGAAAGTAGGCTAAAAACACGAGTGCTGGAGCAGGGTAATTTTGACCCATAGTGTGTCACTTTTTTTTTGTCATAGTTTCAATGAAGTAATTTTACACCTGGTGTCTTCCTATGAACTATTCCCATAATGAGGTTTATTTATATTTTTCCGATTTAACATGAAGAAAAATGGCAATAATTTTCGTAACAGTATAATTTACCTTGATAGTGGTGGCAAAGCAGTCATCTTAATATTTTTGAACAAAGGAGCTGATGACCAAGGTATCCAAAGACCCTAAACATGGATCAACAAGAACGTAAGCTATGTGATTGTGCTGCACCAAAATAGGTGGATCATCCCCCTTATTTTAAAGATTGTCCCAACTAACGTAAGCTGAAAATTGTCACGCGAGGACAGACGCCATTGTTAAATCTGACCCGACCGTAAATAATATAGAAATAACTTGGGTGTTCACAAAGGAATGGGCATGTTACATTTGCAGGGCGAAGTTAAATGCTAGGAAGGAAGCTACTGTAAGTAACAGGAAATTAGGGCTGACCAAAACGGAAATATAGAGAATTATTTAAACCTCGAATCAATAATACCCTTGCGCCAGTCCTCGTGGTTTAATTGACTGCCTCGAGTGTGGAGGTTAGGGTTCCAGGCCGGACGGTGGCCCCATTTTCAACTCTTACTACCCTAAACTTAGGCAGTGCCCTCACCTATAGGCTAAAGTCCATTTGCCGCCCCTTCTATAGTTCATGTTTGCTTAATACATTTGTTTTATGCAACAAAAAGATTGGCGTTTTCATCTTTTTTAAACATACAGTTCATTTAGTTTAGATATACAGTAATAACAAATTCAATGGCTTACATAATAAATGTTATAATGACATTAGTTATCTATTTTTTTTACTTTCTTTTTTTAAGATTCGTTAAAAATGAAATGGGTTTCGAACTTAATTAATTAATTTGTTCTTGGAGATCAGTGATCACTATTTTACACAAATTTTTATATTTTAATGCTAATGACCATCTTTTGCGTAATTTAAGAACTGTGTTCAATTTGAATTAAATTGTCCTACATGGTGAAATAAAATTACACAAAATGTGTTTAATTACTGGTTTATTTGTTGAAAAAATATACAAACTTCTCTAAAACAACTTACCCTACGTAATCTTGATGGTCAAATTTACATAGCTTTCTTACGAGATTTCTTAATGGCAAACTCGTTAATGAAAGTGTTTTTGTTATATTTGTCTTAATACAAGGCAATGAAAGTGAGTTTAACCGTATTTCAGAAATACTAGTTCGCAGAGAGTTCTTAACTCTTCTAAGGCAGGAAATACTGTATACGGACAAAAACATATTTTTAAATAACTTGTATTCTTAAATTCGTACGGAAAATATTATTAACGTCTGAAATACTTCATTTTAGCTTTTGAATGAATTGCCAAACTGCCGCCCCTGAAAATTTGCCGCTCTAGGCTGCGGCCTACTTAACCTATTTAGAAATACGGCCCTGCTCGCCCGCGTGGTATTACCATCAGAGGGAAGTAGTACAGTATGTTCGTCTTAGAGGATGATATATCACAAATTAATTTCTTAAATATATTATCTGTAAGCAAACATTATTCGCTTTGTAACTGACACAACATGCCAGTCCATAGAGACTCAGCCAAGTAAGAGTTTCACTCAGGGCTGCTAGTTTTGGCTCTTACTAGTGCGACAAGGTGCGGTAATTGAATATCACGTAGACCGACAGCTACCAGCGGGGTTCTTTCCGTGCGTATCCCTCCGGGTGCTTTCCCCTACCCTGTACAACACGCCACAATTACCGATAATGTCATCATTACGTGTCCAATTATACAGCGTGATGTGTAGCGTTAAGCTTCGACACCACCCCATGTGGTGTTACCATCAGATGGGGAGCAGCCATTTGTAGCGCCCCCAACAACTCCAAAACTAATGTAAAGATAATACATTTTGTGGTGTGCTTGGGAAACTAGAGTCAGTTTCCCTTACCGGAAATGAATGGAAGGTGAGGGGCATTGACAAATGAGGCGGAATCTTTCAATGGCATACGCATTCTCTATTCTCAAGCAGTGAAGCACAGATTGTACAGAACGGCGAAAAAAGACTTCTACCCATGAACTGAGCTCCTTTTACTATATTTTGAAGATTTTTTATATTAATTTGGATTTAATAAATTGATTTTAGATTAATTATTCAGCTTAGACATTTAGGCGTCTTAGGCCGGATATTAATTTGGTAAAGTGCGACTTTGTTTCGGTTTGGTATTTAATTTTTTCTAGGTTTGTACCGTGTCTTGTGTGGGGTTTCGCCTAGGACACCAAGCTGGTTCATCAGCGGGCTCTTTCTTGTCCCCACCCGGGCCCCACAGGATTAGCGAACTGCGCGCTACCTCCTTTTTTTATGAAGCGCACCTGCACTTCTTTACTGCGAGAACTAAAATATCAAGCAGCCATCTTCTTGGAAGCCTTCATAACGAGGTTATGGCTGCTTGAGCATTTAGTTCTCGCAGTAAACAGGCGCAGGTGCGCTTCATATAAAGGAAGGTAGCGCGCAGTTCGCTACTCCTGTAGGGGTCCGAGCGGGGACACCAAGAGCCCGCTGATGAGCCAGCTTGTGTCGTAGGCGAAAACCCACACAAGACACGGCACAACCCTAGAAAAATCGCTGAGTTTTAATTCACTGGCCGTGAAAGCCAATATACGAGTACCATCTTTCTAGAATTTGTTTATCATTTCTATCTTAATCCTTTTCTTAGATCACTGTTTCCTTCTTCAAGCGGGTTTCTAATCAAGATTTAATTCTTTCGAATTAACATATTTTTGTAACAGATCTGTTTTTTTAAATTTTGAGTTATGTGTTTTTTTTAGATTTTTAGCTTTTAGACTATTAATTTATAAAAACCTTTTGAGAACAACCTTCTTTTATGGTAATTCTTTCATGTACTGTAAGTCTTGGTTCTATATTCACATTATTATGCGCTGAGGAAGGCCAAAATGTGGCCGAAACTGGTATAATAAATAGTACAAATTAATATTTACTTAGGTTTCTAATCTTCAGGACTTATCATACTTCGTCAATAAGGAACAGGGCTGGTCATTTTCATGTCACATTAAACATATCATTGTTTCAAACCTCTAGTAGGCTTGGCGATGGTCTGCAATATATTATTGCTTTTTAAAGAGCTTCAGCTCCCACCTCTAAGGTTATATGCGCGTATCTGTTTTGTGCATTGTTGTGATTGTTTGGTGATGTGTGCGCACTCTCATCAGTGCCTTCTTCAGTATCCTAAGACAGGGCTAGGCACGAGGAAGGCCCTCTCGGCTGCCCGTGGCCAGTGTGAGTTCTGGTGTCAAGCTAGGGCAGTATAGTAGTGGTAGCAGAGCGTGGCATTGAGAGGTTGCGTGAGGGGGAGACGTAGGGGGGGTATGGTGCTGCTTTTTCACTTTGCATTGTTTGGTGGGAGTGGGCCGGTGCACACTCAAATACATTTTTTTACATCGTTATGCCCGTCTGTGGAGCGTGATAGAACTCATTTAGCTGATGCTGTAATATTCTTCTTCCAAGATCTCTTCATCTGGGCACTGAAAATCTTCCTCCGTTCCTCAGTCCATGATTAATTGGTCCTGATATGCATTTTCTCAGCAAAATGATGGTTGTTAATTACTCTTTTTAACTGGAGTCGATCTTGTGCAATTTCCTCTGTGATGGCAATATCTTGAAGGCTCCTTTCTATTTCACTAAGCCAGTTGTTATTGATTTCCATTGCGAGAGCAAGGTTGAGAATCCTTTTCGTGAGCCTGTCGTAGTTCATTCTGACCTTGTGGCCATATAATTTTAATCCCCTTTTCCTGAAGGTGTTAGTAATATTTTCAGCATGCTGGTAAAGCTCCCGAGACTTCTGTTTCATCCAGATTTCTTCTGAGCAGACTGGAACAAGAATTTCCCTTATTCTTTACCATTCTTGTTTCTCTACGTCTTTAATAAAATATGTGCCTCCAATGATCTAAATGATCAGGTATGATTACTGTGATAAAATGCCTTAAGTTTGCGTTATGCACACAAGTTATGTATAAGTTGTAAGTTACATACATTAAGTTTTGTTGGTATCTTTGTATAGATTGTTTATTATGCTCAAATGTCTACCAGGAATTTTATTCGTCTTTTACAGATGGTGACGTGGTAACTGTCACAGGGTTGATCGCACAATTCACACACACAGTTATTCCCGGGGTCGTGAAAACATTTGGTCTTGCATACTTCTGTGGGGATATCCATGCACAGGTTTTGAGGTCACCAGGTGTCAGAGTTCTTGATTTGTGTTAGCCCAGGTTCTATTTATCATGGCTTCTGTTGTATAAAAGTCCAGCCAAATCTCCCTTCTTTCCATTTCTCTTTCAAAGAGAAGTTTATTCGAACTGACGGTGAATGGGAGCCTCATACGTAGGACTTCTATCAAGACGGGTTCTCTGGCGAGATGGAATTTAGCCTGGACTTCGTGTGTTTCGAAACAACTAGGGTGGCTTTCAAGAATCGTGATTGGTTGCTTCCAACGTCATTAGATCTTTTCAACTCATCTTCTCCCATATGATAACTATTCCGTAGATTGCGATTGGAACTATTTATGCGTGGCACAAGGCCATAGCAGTTTGTAACGATAATCTGGATATTTCTTAGATATTGATATTGTGTTATATCTGTTCCATGTGATTCAATAAGCCTTCTCTAGTTTTGAAATTCTCTCTTCCTTTTCCTCACGGTTCAATCCTGATGGATGAATTACTTCTTGCGAGGACCTGCATTTATTATTATTATTATTATTATTATTATTATTATTATTATAAAGTGTGATAAAAATATTTCCGTTTTAGGGCATTGCTGTTGCGATACCCGGGTGTTGAATGCTGAACATAAAGCACACCGGATGGGTGTCTGCAGCACCTGATGCTTTTCAACGTTGAAGGCAATGTGTTCCTGGAACGCATTGTTGCAGGCGACGAAAGCTGGTGCCACCACTGAGAACCAAAATCGAAAGCGTCGATGATGCAGTGGTGTTATCCATCGTCTCCTCGTCCCAAGAAGTCCAAGAGCCGACCATCCACTGGAAGGGTTATACACACCGTGTTCTTCGATTACCAGGACCCATTGCTTATTGATTTAAAGGAGCCTGGTGTCTCCATCACTGGAGAATGGTACTGCGCAACACTGGAGAAATTACGGCATGCAATTAAGGCGAAACGTCCGAGAAAACTGCGACAAGGGGTGATGCTCGTTCATTACAATGCACGTCCCTATACCGATAAGGTCATATAACTAAGGTTCAGATGTTAAGGAAACGTCATATTTTTTCCTGAGCTCATTTTACCCGAAATCTGAAAAATAAGTTTGAATGACGGGTCCCTGACCTCGTTTAAAGCAATTTTATGTTGCCTATAAATGCATATTTTGTCCATTTTTATTGTTTTGGTCATATTTGGTCATATTTTAGTGATATAAGGTCATATTTGGTTATAATTTCAGCATTTTTGTTTAAAATTGAGGCGTCGCGTCGTTAACAAGGTACGTGTTATCTGCGTCGTGTTTCAAACACAGGATTTCCGAATAGTGTAGTAGATACATTTTTATTTATTTTCCCGGAACAGGCAGATAGCGGGTTTAGAACACCTGATTCCTAGAAGGCGCTCTTCAACGCTCGTCTTTTAGCACATCTTTCTGGACAAGTTAGATTGCGACACTGTACGCAAGAGGTCATGGAACACGACGTTAGTGTGCTTCCACCTTTCAATAGAATGTAACTCCAGTAGATATATTTAGCTCAAAAGCAATTAGCAAACAAGGAAATGCCATTTTGTTTAGGTCATATTTTATAGTTTATAGATCATATTTAACTAGTTTTAGGGCATATTTACTTGCATATTTTGTACTTCTTTAGGTCTTAAACTTCCTAACCCTAGTCATAACGTAGAAGGTACGCCAACTCAAGTGGGACACACTCGAGAACCGCCCTTTAGCTCTGATCTCTCCCCATGCGATTATCATGCCTTCGGTTCCTTAAAGAATGCCTTGAAGGGTCGACGATTCCTTTCGGTCGAGGATGTGCAGCAGGTGGTTACTGACTTCTTCTCTCAGCAGACACGATGTTTTACCTTACGGGGATCTTCAACCTGGTGCGTCCTTGGGATGAGTGCTTAAATGCTCACGGTGATTTTGCCGATTGGACTGAACAGTACAGCCATAAAACAGAGGCTTCTTGATCACACCTTCAGTTAAAACTCTCTGCTTTCGTAGTAAAGTAGTGCAAATCCGTTTTGTTTAAGGGGACAATTAGAGGGTCCTAACTGCGTTGCAACTGAATCATGACCTAAACTTTCTGGTACGACAGATTACTGACCCTGATATAGTTTATGAGAACTATATTTACCCTTAAAATATGAGGTCATGATGGTGATGTTTCCTAGTAAGATGCGTTTGTAAGATTTGTGTGAGTGATACTCATTTCCTTTTAGTTCGTATTCTGTTGGTGTTAATTGTTGCTTTAAGGGGCCTAACATCTACGTTATCGGCACCTAATGGTAATGATGACACTGAAAATGAAACTGAATGACAATTACTAATATCACTAACTACAGACTTAAGGGGATACGGAACGGTTAAAATTGTCAACTTTTTATTTAATATTTGATCTGCCTTTCAAAGTGATGTGTAATAAATTATAGTTTAACCATTCGAAATTGCCATAATTTTAATTTGCACTTGTGCTAACAATGAGATAATCATGATGTGTGGAAACTTTTAACTGCAGATTTCTCAGTTTCAGTATTTTAAAAATGTACAGGTATATTTCTTTCTCCAGGCGACCATTTATGACAGAGCTGTGAAATTTACACTTTAAATTTGTCTCATAGTTGATAATATTATAATGGAGAAGTTTCCTTCTTTCAACTAACACTGTTTCGGGTTTGGATGTCTTTTCAAGAATAGTAATTACATTTTTAGAGTTAAAAAAATCTTTCTCCACTTAAGTCTATTATAAACAAGATGTTCAGTAAAGAACATATAGCCTACTATCTCCTAAATGTATGAGTATAGTTATAATTCGTTGTTTTTATCAAAGAGTATAATAGAATCATTTCTTGGTTGAAGACCTTAAAAACTATTTACCTCTACCAAACACCACAACCTCGAAAACAACTGCTACCATCATTGAAGAAAGAAAGAAAGATAAGAAGTATCCAAAGAATGTTATGGATTCGGAGACATAATCGACCGGACTGGCTGCGTGGCTCAGCGGTAACGTTCTCGCTTGCTGGGCCCTATGTTGCAGGTTCGTGTCCTGGCGCAGTCAGCTGGCATTTGTGGGTGCGCAAATGCGAGGGAGCCGTGTTAGTAGATTTACTGGCACGTTAAAGATCCCCTTCGAGGCAAAATTCCGGCACCCAGGCGTCTCTAAATGCAACGGTAGTTAAAAGGGACGTAAACCAATAACATTTTTATTATTATTATTATTATTATTATTATTATTATTACATAATCGGCCTGACGCGGGCAACATCCAACTTTGAGTTGAGGAATGTCTTTACACGTCTGGCTGTGCATGGCTTTCACAACCCTAATTGAATTAACAAATCTTTCCACGATCCTACAGAGACGTGTGTATACAAACTATGTGGATATTTTCGATTGCTATTTGGCTGAAATAAAAGTATTAATTAATATCCTGAACTAGCACCAACGGCTAGAGTTCAGATACTATGTGAAATCGTTTTGTTCTTTACTTCAATTAACAAGTTCAAATAACGCACAATAGGCTGTTACAAACTCTATAAAATAAAAAAGTAAAAATGTATCGTAGTATCATCTTGTCATTCTTCAAATTCGATGCGCATAGAATGCCGATGGTATACTAATAAATGGAGTCCCATGTAGACCAGCCGTGACATCTAATGGAGAAGTATCGAACAAGATAATCTTAACAGGGGGAGTGCATTCTAGCGGCCATAAACATAAACTTTTCGATAAAATCTGTAAGTTAATCTGTTGGCCGGCGTGCAGTTCGCCATGATAATTCCCTTTTTTGTTCCTAGATGTCTCGTGCAAATCTGCTGGCGAATTTTGTTTTAATTATATATTTTCCGTCGTACTATGCACAATATAACGATTAATTTTAAAACGTCTGAGTCATTACAAAACAATAAATATAAAGAAATTCAAGCAAAAAACTTAACTCTGATAGGGTTTGAACCATAGCCATAAGATTGATAGGCTAACGCATTACCACGGAGCCAAACGTACGAACGGACATTAACCGATATCAAATGAGTTACATAGAACGTGTTAACAATTAAGGATTTACACTAAACGATTTCATCAGTGGAGTATATTATTTATATATGAAGCATTTCATACAAAGTTTATTTATTTTGTATCAGTATGCTATATTGCATGCAATACTCAAATTAGTGAAATATAAGTCAGGCACAAGATATCCGATGCCATCTTGTCTTCTTACTGAGACGGCTCAGTTTTATAAAATCACTTCTGCACAATAGTATTACAAAATAAACTTTTAATTTCGAACGTGCCTCTTCCTTTAGAACAGTTAAAACGATTCTCGGCTCGATAATCGGAACTGGTGGGTGCCATGATATGGATTATAATGTTTGCATAATTCGCACGGCCGCCATCCTGAAATGGTACAGCGGATGACCCTGTAGTTTGGTCACAAGACGCGTCCTATATGAAGGTATGTTGTTACCAAATTTGGTAGTGATCGGATGATTTGGTTAGTCGTTATTTGATTTTACGTTTTGAACGTTTGAGTGGCCACCATTCAGTTTTGGTAAAGATGGCGGTGATATAAAACATGACACTGAAGTGCCCTTTGCTAGTTCTACCTATATACCAAATTTCTTTCAATTCGGTTTCACCGTGTTTGAATTGATAGGGGGGACAGACATTCAGAGTACACACACTCACACACACACATTCTCACACACGCACACACATACACACACACACACACACACACACACAGACAGACACACAATTTTTCGCCCTGTGTAGATCTCATAAGTCTACTTTCATTTTTTTCAAACATCGAAAGTAGGCTAAAAACGCTCCATTATGCATAATATGTCACGTTAGGTTGGATTGAAATGTGATAAATTTTACTGTTTACCTTTATTAGATCTGGGGAAGAGCAACGTGAATTAAACAAATTTAACATTTGTAAAATGGGCGATTCCGTATTCCCTTAATTCTAACATAATAGGAGAAAAATACTGCAGGAAAATAGGAATAAACTGAAGTAAAAGACAGTGGAGAGATGTTCCCTTAACCCTTGACTAATGAGGACTCAGAGACTCAGAAAAAGTAGAGACATGGAAGGTATAGAAAAGGGATAGGAAAGTGTCCGCCCAAAATTCAATGGACGAAATGGAATACAGACCCATCTCTGGAATCCTTCGGGGTTGCCAACTCCCGAGCTCACCAGCTGTGTGCCCTTGATTGTGTAGCACTACCCTGGGTGCACCATACATATTGGGGCTACATACACCTTGCCCCCTAGCGGAAGATACCTTAAAATGATTAGTGATTTTTAAAGGAATTTGTATATTCTTTTTATTAGGAGTAAATATATGAAGAATTGTCGTTTTCATTGACAGAAAATATGACAACACAGGTTATAGTTATGTTCATAAACTTTTTTTGAACAAAGAAAATTTTCTGAAGTAAGTGACTGTAACCATAGCAAGCATCCCTTTGAGTCAGGTAGCAGTGCTTATAGGAATACAACTGGACCTTGAGTTACGCAGGTTTACAAGAAATCCAATTCTTGAGGAAATGTAAAACTAGAAGCAGTTATATGTTCTGATGGTACAGTGAATTATAAATTTGCACCAATCACATCATGTGCGGCAGAGCGAAGCTTCAGTCAATACACAATACTTTTGGGAGACAACAGGAAAAGCTTCAAGTTTGAAAATTCAGAACAACATTTTGTGGCATATTGTTATGTTAGGAGAAAAAAAGAATGAATAACGAAAGAGACTGTACTGAAAAAAATGCAATAATTGTGAATCCAGTATTTTAATGCATTTTTGTTGGCGCTAAAACTAACAAAATGTACTTTTTAGTGGTTAAATTAATTTTATTGTCCATATTTTACAAAATAAATTCACATATGCATGTAAATTTGTTGTCACCTTTTAGTAAATATAAATCCTAGCCCTAGTTATCACATTATAATCTTCAAAGTTAATTCGTAGGTTACAATGGTCAATCAACAAACAGGTATTAGACAGGTGTGCATATGAACGCTGCATGAAGGTCTTTGTCAGTGGCAGACGTGGGTTGAAAACGCGTTGCTAACATTGTTATCAGGTCAATAACGATAGATTCCTTGCTGTATGTTACCCGTGACTTGCCTTGCAGGTGTACGCATTAACGTGCTGAATGCAGACTGCATCTGATGGATTACAGGACCTGACATTCAATTACGATCACTGTACACATGACCTGTTTCATATAACACTGAGCCATCTGTAGTTACACACCCACAGAGTACAGTGCGCTCAATATGCGCTGCAAGTTGAGGTGACTGAGATAATAAATATACACCAAATCTTTGAAGAACACTAAATTAATATACAAAGAACTTATTATATGTTGAGCCCGCTGCTGAGTACATTATGAATTCTAGGGCGATAGAATATTCGAACTACAGTCCTGGGATTTGCCATCTTAAGCGTAGTTTACATCCGAATGTTCCAAATTCCGAATGGATGGATGATCAAATGACTGATTGAATGAATGGATATGTGAATGTTTTATTGATTAAATGGATACATTAAAGAATGAATGTATGAATTGATAAATGAATGGATGATTGAATAAGAAAATTAATGCATATATGAATGAAAGAATAAATGGATGATTGAATGAATGAATGAATGAATGAATGAATGAATGAATGAATGAATGAAGTTTTGAGTCAGTGTATAGAATGGGATAATGGATTAATGAATGAATAATTGAAGGCAGGGTTAAATAAATGAATTAATCTATGGGTATATGAATGGAAAAATGAATTAATGTATGAATAGATAAACGAAAACAAGTATGAATGAAGGAATGAGTCTGTAGATAGATGAATGAAAGAACGCATGAATCAATGAAAGAATGAAAGGAAGGATAAATGGATCAATGGGTAAATGAATGGAAGAACGAGTGTACGTACGGATGGATAAATGAATGGATGATTGAATAAGAGAATGAATGAGTGATTCTGTTGATAAAATGGAATAATGGATTAATTAATGAATGAATACATGAAGTTAGGAGTAAATGAATGAATTAATCTAAGGGTAGATGAATGGAAGAATGAATTAATGTATGAATAGATAAACGAAAAATGAATGAATGAATGAATGAATGAAGGAGTGGGTCTGTAGATAGATGAAAGAAAGAACGGAATAAGGAATAAATGAAGGGATGGATAAATGAATAAATGAATGGAAAATTGGATGAACGTATGGATGGATAAATGGATGAATGACTGAATAAAAAATGTAGGAATGAGTGAGTCCGTTGATAAAATAGAATAATGGATAAATCAATGAATAAATGAATAAAAGAAGGTAGGAGCAAATGAATGAATTAATCTATAGATACATGGGAGAATGGACGAATAGATGAAGAACTGAATGAATGAAGGAGATGAATAGAAGAATGAATGAATGAATGAATGAATGAATGAATGAATAGATGAAGGCACCGATAAATAAATGAATGGTTGAATTAATGAATTATTGAAAAGATGAGTGAATTGATGGATGGATGAGTATATGAATTAGTGGATGAATTAGCGAATGAACTTTTATTTATCTGTTGAAAATTAGCTTGAGGAATCCATGGAATGTTGGCTTTTTAAACGTACATTGTTACCGCTTGTAGCCATGGTTTAACTCTATGACGTGCTGCTAAACCCACACCCCATGTAAGCCACAGAACATTGCATGCTACAGTGTGTGCCTTCCTTTAATCTCCTGCAACACGCATGGTGCCGCATATTCAGAGAGGTTACCAACCATTACAGGATTAAATTTAACTTACTCATTGATATGTCTGAATATAGAAGCATATTATAATCTTTGCACATTTTCTTATTCTTAAAAGGAATACAGAAATACAGCATCAAGTCAAACTGCAGTATTCGTTTTAAGAAGAGTCGGAGTATGTATTATTTCTTAGGATCCAAAGAATCTGAGGTTCGATTCCCGTCCCTACCAAGAAATTTAATTATTGTCTGAGTGTTGAAACACAGTACTCTCAGTCTCGTGAGGCATTACTGAAAATAGGTAGGTTCAATTCCCACCTCATCTCTCCTAGAAGTGGTTTTCCATGTTTATAGACTATGTCCAATAACCTGCGTTATTGTGATGGGTGTACTAGAAGCTTATTTGCAATTGGGACTATAATGGGGTAGGAAGTTGCTGTTCTCAATATGTTTTAGGGATTTTGAACATCTGGTCTTCATCCCCTTTTATTTCGGTATGCGTTCAATTTGTCTGATAACCTGTGTTTCTGTGGTGACTTTCGTAGTGTAACTATAACTACTAGGGTCGAGAAAAGGGTAGGTGACCCGGGGATTCAAAGAAGGTACAATCTCGGCATTTGCCTGGTTTTCCGTGGGTTTTCCTCTTCCGTTCCATGTAAATTCCGGAATGTTACCTAAGTTGAGGTCCCTTCCACTGGAATAATAGCCACCATTACCAACACCCACACAAAGTACATGACCAAGATGTCCCAGAGCATCTAAATGAAACTACAACAACTCATCTGAAGAGATACAACCCGTAGTGTAGGCGTGCTCGTTAATATGTGAACCACGGTGCGAGGCCAACTCCACCAAGTCTGGAGATCGGAGATACTCGAATTCTGGCACTTGCAGGGGCTATCCTAAGTGTGGTTTCTCCCCTGTTTTTACCACACTCCCTGCAGGGAAATGCCAGGATTGTACCTTAATTCAAGTCCCGGGGCACCTACCCTATCCCTGCCCCTAGTACAGTTACACACACTACTACACTCATCACAGAAACACCAGTTATTGGACAAGGATCACCACACAAACTCAACTACACGGGTCTGATGACCAATATGTCTCAAGTCATTAAAATGAATTAGGAACAACAAAAGCAATAAGATCATCCGGTACAACGTATGGAAAGACAACAGTTACTCTAAAATATCGCACATCGGTACAATGCAACGATTTTTACCCTTCACTAGCCGCTTTAGACCTTAGTAACTTAACTGACATTTTACTTTTAATTATGACCGCCATTCTCTTTAACGTAACCATTATGTCACTGAACACCTTGGCAAAAAGATCTATGTTACACTGACGAGACACACGCGATACAAAGACAAATGTTGCAGTAATGTGATATGTAATTTGCTGTTTCTTATCTAGAACACTTGACTTATGTGCGTGTCAGATGGAATGTTGTTAAACAAACATACGCAGTAGATACCATCTGATCTATAGTATAACACCCATATTTATTGCAAACCAGCTTCATTTATTGACCTAACCACGGCATGTGTCAAGAGTGACTACGTTCAATGAAGCCTCTACCTGCAGGTAAACAACATTATCAGGGACCTAAACCTTTGGTTTACGAAACATAGTGATATACGTTGTACTGTATTATCGTACTTTTTTTTAAATCGCTCACCTTCCTAATTCGGCTTCACTCTCGGACTCGGCAAGGGATCATTCCTCTACCATGCCAACCTGTCTTGAGCTAATCGTTTCATCTCCACGTAGCTACTACATCAGGCTGTTCCAAATCCAATACGTCACTGGGCGAAGGTCATAACACAAGTCAATGCGCTTCCAGCCAGTCTTGATGTATCCACCGCGCAGTGACGGCAGCCCCCCACAGCAGAGCTGTATTGCATGTTGCAGGTTTACTCACGGAAGGCAGCGAGTACTCCACGAGCGGGCTGCTCGGCTGGAACAGCCTGTACTACATCTTACATCCGAAGCAAACTGTTAAACATATTCTAACGTTGGTCTACTCCTACAGCTCTTATTTTCGACCCTTCCTTTCATAACTACTGTAAGTGTGCTATTCCTGGGTGTCTTAGTAGGTCCATGTGTCCTACGAACCTATCACTTCTCTTCATTAGCAGTCCCCAGAAACAACTGAAAGACATCAAACTGAGATCCGATTATGTTGTTGATTCATTTAGTGGGTTGTGACATCGTAGTCATAATCTCATAATCATTTTTAATACCTTTTCATTTGTTACTCTATCTACCCATCCGATCTTTATCATTCCTTTGTGCAACACCACATTTCAATTGCTTCTATTCTCTTCTTTTCTGCTGCGCCAACAGTCCAGATGTCACTTCCATAAAGCGCCACGCTTCAGACAAGTGCCTTTCTAATACCTAAATCTATAGTTGATATCAACAGATTGCGATTTAGTAGAAATGTTTACCTTGCCTGAGCCAACCTACATTTTATATCCTCTTTGCTTCGTCCATCACTGGTTATTTTGCGTCCCAAGTACCAAAAGTCTCCTACTTCCTTTAGTTATTCACCTGCCAATTTGATGTCAATAGGGGTTCCTGATTTATTTCGGCTCCATTCCATTATATTAATTGTTTTACATTGATTTATTGATTTTGCTACTGAAAAGAAAATTATGCACACCTGGATGTGTTCCTTTTATTAATTACAAGTATACACACACACAGCAACAGAATCCAAAATAACACAGGTTATCAGAAAATTTTTAAACACATCCAAGTAGACGGGGGTGAATGACTACGATGTCACAACCCACTAAATGAATCAGCAACATAATCGGATCTCAGTCTTTCACTTGGTCAGACAATTTCGCTATAAATAAAATGTGACTTGATACCAGCAGAGACATTACCAGCACTCAAGTTGGGGTCATAATAATAGCCACCAACACACAACTCTGGGAGGAGAGAGGTGTTACGAGAGGAGTCACATTCACATCTGTATGGTCAGTCCTGTACATTAATGCGACCGCTGGGATTCCCCTACTGCGTTACACTGGCGTCCTAGGTATAAAGCTATATTACGTTTGGAGAGACTGGTTACCAATGGGGTTAAACAGGTGTGAAAACAGTTGAATTTCATTTCGCTGTCGGTGGACAGTGTGTTCTAACGTAAATTGTGCATGCAACTACCCGTGCACCCTACATTACGGAAATAATCTAGACCAAAATGTACAAGCAACATCACTGTGAATTACGGTATGATATTTCAGTTCATACACCACCGGAGTGGAATCAAAGATAACTAACAAAGATTATTTACCATGCACAGTAGTTTAATTACCGCATTCATGATAGAAACAAAGCACATTCAATTCACTTTCCAGCGTAGGCAAGCTATCTAAGGCACGATTCACAGTAAACTACTCTGCTGGTGTTCAGAAATCCGAAGGCCCTGCGGCGTAACAGTGCTCGTTAACTCGTGCACCACGGCCGCGTGGGCAACTTAATATGTCCGGATATCGTAGGTTCGAATCCCGGTGATGATAGGAGCTATCCTGACTGTGTTTTCCCATGGCTTTTCCACACTTCCTCCAGGTGAATGTCGTGATATGTCCAAGGGCACCTACCTCATCCCTGTCCCTAATACAACTGCGCACACTACTAGAGTCATCGCATAAATACAGGTTATCAGACAAATTCAACACACAACTACACGGGGCTGATGACCAAGATATCCCAATCCTATGAAATGAATTAACAACAACAACAAGAAATCCGAAGTTTGAATCCGGGCGTTGATGATGGTTATCCTAAGAGAGGTAACTCTTTAGTCGGTCAACATGAATTTTGGGGATATTAAGAAACGGTAAAATGTATCGTAAGGACGCCAAGTTGGATTGTTTTATGTATATGCTAAAGATACAGGCTGTTCCAAATCCATGAGTTTGAGTATGCGTACACGCGAGTACTCAGCAGTGATGCTCGGAGCTCGGTTGGAGAGGAACTGGGGGTGATAGCCAATACGTCACTGGGCGATGGTCATAGCACACGTCTATGCGTTCCTGCCAGTCTTGATGTATCCACCGCGAAGTGACGGCAGCCCCCTACAGCAGACCTGTATTGCATGTTTACTCACGAAAGGCGGCGAGTACTCTGCTGCTCACGAGCGAGCTGCTCGAGCCTGCATAGCATTATATGCCAGCAGATGAATATTACAAACGTGGCTCATTATACCGACCTGCATTTATGTCGCCTGTTTAGGACCCGATAAATATAAATGTGATTTCAAAACTGAAACACAGCCACCAGTTTCAAGTTCCCATAGAAATTGATTAAATTATACGCCAATATATTAAGCCTCATTTGAAGATTTCCCGTGCCTAAATTCACTTTGCTTTGATAAAAAGTCGCGAGAAAAATCCATAAAAATATTTAAATTTTACGTGGCCGCCATGTTGGATTTACGTTCATCAGGTTATTGATTGTCCCTCAGATGAGTATATGTTTATAACCTCTAACAACATACAAAATTAAAATTCGATACCTATGAATAGGTAAAAGAAAAAGAATCCACCTTTAAGTTAATACTATGTTGTAACTAATGAATAATAATACTAGTTTTGGTTAGCCTGTAACCTTCCTCAGTTATAATTAAAATTAAAAACAAGATGTTCAGGAAATAACATATAGCCTACTTTCTCCTAAATGTAGGGGTATAGTTATAACTCCTTGTCCTTATCACCTCCTATCTTCATCCTATTCGAAATGCAAATTGGCACACTGGATTTGTAGCAGCGGCGTTCAAACCATAGTTTATAATTTACTCCAGTATTTTGCAATTTCATCAGCAAACACTCCAAACAACGTAGGAATTCAGTATATTAACACCAACTACTAACAATAATATTGAAACTTCGTTAGTCTAAACTTATCACTTGGTAAAACACATTTAATATACCTACTGCGCACCTAATTTTTAATCACGCCTATACTTGGCAGTGCGCTCTATCGGCAAAAAGAGGCCATTTTCAATAACACCGCTGGCATGGGTTCACTAACAGGCCGGTATAGGCCGCAGCTCGCATCTAGTATGCAGTGGATAGCTCCCGCATTCAACTAGTTGCTGGTAGATGTCAATCATGCCTTTGGAGAACTTTTTTTAAATTAGATATATATTTTCCATTGAAAAATGCACAATATAACGGTCAATTGTATAACCCCTCAGTACTAAAAAAAAAACAATAAATATAACAAAAATTAAATAAAAAATTACAACTCTGTTAGGATTAGAACCCCAGCCGGCCGGGTGAGAGACCAACGCTGTAACCACAGACCTTATTATGTCCTCCCAAGTTCAATGTCATCAATCGATTAAGATACAACGTTTTAGCAAATAATGACTCTGACTAAACGATTTCTTCACTGGAGTATATTTCAAACAAATTTCATTTCATAGAAAGTTCCTATTATATATATCTGAAGGCTATATTGCCTGCAACGTACTCATATTAGTGAAATCTAGGCCAGAACGAGAGATCAGCTGCCATCTTGTCTGTAACCGAGACGGCTCCGCTTTTTAAAGCCACTTCTGCACTATAATATTACAATATAAACTTTTAATTTCGAACGGGCACGTGCTTTAGAACAGTTTAATCGATTGTCGGTTCGATAATCGGAACTGGTGGGTCCCATGTTATGGATTATAAAGTTTGCATAATTCACACGGCTGCCATCTTGTAACGGTAAGACTGATGACCTTGTCGTTTGGCCACAAGACGCGTCCCATATGAAGGTATGTTGCTAACGCATTTGGTATAGATCCGATCATTAGTTTGGTCGTAATTTAATTTTAAGGTTTGTCCATTTGAGTGGCCGGCATTACGTTTTGGTAAAGATGGCGGCAATATAAAACATGACACTGAGGTGCCCGTGGCTAGTGCTAGTGCGGGGGTGGACAGACCTGCAGAGTACACACATTCTCTCTCTCACACACACACCCACCCACACAGACAGACATACTCACAGACACAATTTTTGGCCCTGTGTAGATCTCATAAGTCTACTTTCATTTTTTTTTTGCAAAAAATCGAAAGTAGGCTAATAATAAACTACGAGCATCACTAATTTCAATATTAACATTCCAAGAACAAGCGCAGACAACTAGTATTGAAGCCATGATTATAAAACGTCAGCTGAGATGGACAGGACACATAATCCGCGTGCCCAATAATCGCATTCCCAAAGTGGCGTTTTGCTCTGAATTAACAGAGGGTAAACGCCGTGTGGGAGGTCAGCGGAAGCGATTCAAAGACGTACTGAAAGCTAATATACAAATGTGTCACATTGATATTAATATCTGGGAGGCCTTAGCCCTTGATCGCTCTTCCTGGAGATCACTTGTTAATCATGGTGCAATACTTCTTGAAGGAAACCGCCGACGAACGGTAGAAGATAAGAGGCAGCGCGGAAAGGACAGAGAGTTCATTAGAAGAAATGGAAGGAACGCGGATGACCCAGCTGTCATCACTGCGGCAATATGTGCGCCTCCCGCTTTGGGCTGTATAGTCACCACCGAACTCACCGATGAAGAAACATTCCGGATTGGATGGCCAACCTACTCGATACGAGTGTTTGAAATGATGACGATGATTATGTATGTATTTATGTAAATACATATTTTAAGCATATTTTCTATAAATACATAAATTCCTGCTTTTCACTTATTAGCAAATAAAAATACATAATATTTACATTTTTAAAAGCAGTATGCTAGATCATTCAGTTTATTGATTTTTTGTTCTGTGTTTTTCAACGGGGAGGAATCTGTGAGCTATCTAATCTTCATGCAGAGCAGTCAGCTTGCAACTGTGTTATTCTTAACTTGTCGCCCTGTGCCACTCACTGTGGAGGCCGGGGATTTCCTTGTCCAGAGCCTTATTGCACCCCTCCCTCAGCTACTTGGGACCTGTGTCACTCGTATGCAGTTCATTTCTGGCACTGTGAAGTGTAACGCAGTTCTACTATATCTAAAGTAAAAGCAACTACAAGTTATCGTCTCGCGTCTGTTGCAGAATTTAAGGATAATTTTACTTCTGGTGGGGGCGTTCTGTTCTGCCAACCATGTGGTAAAGCAATCAAGGCTGAACAGCGATCTCAAGTTACACAACACCTCGAGGGCAAGAAACATATTGCCGCGGTTTCGCGCCTTAAGAACAAGTGTTGCGCGATAATCGTCGGTCATTTATGATGGACAACCTGAAGATGTATCTCGTTGTGTATTGTAATGCTTCAGCAGTCTGTGAGACATAGCATAAATTGCATTCGTGAGTACTGCATATTTTTAGCCTACTTTCGATTTTTGCAAAAAATGAAAGTAGACTTATGAGATCACTACAGGGCCAAAAATTGTGTGTCTGCCTGTGTGTGTGCATGTGTGTGTGTGAGTCTGTGTGTGTGTGTGTGTGTGTGTGTGAGTGTGTGTACTCTGAATGTCTGTCCCCCCCCCTCCTATCAATTCGAACACGGTGAAACCGAATTGAACGAAATTTGGTACAGAGGTAGCACTGGCAAAGGGCACCTCAGTGTCATGTTTTATATTGCCGCCATCTTTACCAAAACTTAATGGCGGCCACTCAAATGGTCAAAACGTAATAATGCATTACAACCAAACTAACAATCGGATCTTTACAAATTTGGTAACAACGGTCCTTCATATGAGGCGCGTCTTGTGCCCAAACTACGAGGTCATCAACCGTACCATTTCAGAATGGCGGCCGTGTGAATTATGCAAACTTTATAATCCATAACATGGGACCCACCAGTTCCGACTATCGAACCAAGAATCGTTTAATCTGTTTGAAACGACGTGGCCCGTTTGAAATTAAAAGTTAATATTTTAATATTATAGTCTAGAAGTGATTTTAAAAAGCTGAGTCGTCTCGGTTATTTGACAAGATGGCAGCTGATCTCTCGTTCTGACCTTTATTTTATTAATTTCAGTATGTTGCATGCAATATAGGCTAGTGGTAACAAATATATGAACTTTCTATGAAATGAACTCGGTTTAAAATATACTCCAGTAAAGAAAACGTTTAGTCCAAGTCATGATTTGCTAAAACGTGGTATATGTATTGGTTCCTAACGATCCATTAGAGTGTGCACGATTAGCTGAGTGGTCAGCGCGTTAGTCTTTCATCAGGCTGGCCGTGGTTCATATCCTATCAGAGTTAGACTTTTTTTATATTTATTATTTCTTGAGTACTGAGACGTTATAAAATAAAGCATTATATGGTGCATTTTGAAATGGAAAATATATATTTAATTAAAACAACATTCACCGCCGGAGTGACATCTAAGAGTAATTACTTGAACTATGTTATTGGTAACCACAGCCTTCTAGATGCAATCTATGCTCTCTACCGGCCAGTTAGTGAACCCATGTCTACAGTATAAATGCGAAGGTTATTATATTTGCCGATAGAGGGTACACATCCCCAAGATAAGGCGCGATTATCACGGCCAACGAGAATGACTGGCTCTGGTGAGTTTTCGTGACGTCAGCAATGTAGTTCTGTTGCACCACTGCCTGGTCTTCGTTTTACTGCCGGTGTGGTACCTAGTCATCTTGTCTACATCATTGAACCTGTATAAACGTTGGTATTCATTTATCACTTGTCTTCATAGAAGGTATTGATACAAGTCGTTAGTCGGTGGGTAGTGTATTCCGCAGATCTCTTCTATAAACGAGTTCATTTATGTTCCGCCCCTTGAAACAACAATAAGTTAATGATATCTATACTGTGCTGCAAGATTCTTTGATCTAATCGTACTAATGTGCACATAATTTAACTCACAACGAAGGTCACAGAATCTACAACTCGACTTAATGTAGCCTGTTCGTTGCAGCTATTAAAGACACAACGAACCCTTGAATCCTAGTTCGCGTGGATTTTTGAAAGGAGTAACTTCAATAGGCGTAGTTTTGCAAACCTATACAGTATAATTTATCGTGTTTGAAAACACACGGAACATCTAAACTGCGTCCATTTTATGAAGATTGATATAAAATATTGCATTTCTGCTGCTTATGAATTGCTCTCGACTTAAACGTACAAGCATCATCAAGCAGTACCGGTACATTGCCTACGTCACAGAAGGGTTTGGTTTACGCGCCATGGCCTGTCTTTCTCGTTAGCCGTGCGCGATTACAAATTAGCTGTGTAATAGTTATATTAAATATGTTTCTCCCAGTGATACGTTTAGAGCAACGAAGTTTAAATTATTGTAAGTAGTCGGTGTTAATAAACTGAATTCCTACGTTGTTCGGAGTATTTACTGATGAAATTGCAAAATGCTGGGGTAAATTATTTGAACGCCATTCCTCAAATCCAGTGTGCCAATTTGCACTTCGAATTGGAAGAAATTAGGAGATGATAAAGACAAAGAGTTATAACTATACCCATACATTTAGGAGAAAGTAGGCTATATGTTCTTTCCTGAACATCTTGTTAGCCTATTTTCAATTTTGAAAAAATAGGCTTATGAGATCACCTTTTGTCCGTGTGTGTGTACGTGTGTGTGTGTGTGTGTGTGTGTGTGAGGTGTGTGTGTGTGTCCCCCTAATAAAATCTAAACGGCTGGAGCGATTTCAATGAAACTCGGTAAGTTCATAGCACTATTCCCGGCGACCTCGACCGTGCCCTTCAAATTTTGTTACTTCTCACCAATCCAACATGGCGGCTGTGCGAAATATTTCACTAGCATTCAATATCTCCGGAACTATTACCGATATCGCCCTGAAATTGCGTACGGTGATAAAGGGCACTACTAGAAGTTCACCTATGAGACCTTCAAAATCCTGGTGACTACAAAACCAACATGGCGGCCAAGCGAAGTTGAGACTTTTAAATAGACTTATCTCGCGATTTAACTATCCAAACGTAATGAAACTAGCTACAGCAAATGTTTATACAAATTGTAATGCACTGGAGTCTAATTTAGTTCAATTGTTTACATAACCTCAAAATGGCAGCTGTGCGAATTATTTCACTGACATTCTATATCTCCGAAACTATTACAGATATCACCCTGCAATTTTGTACAGTGATAAAGGGTACTAATACAAGAATATCTATGTATATTTCATAAGCCTGTAAAGTACAAAACGAACATGGCGACCAAGCGAATTTAAAATATTTTAATATACTTTTCTCGTGATTTAAATCTATGAGCGCAGTGAAATGTGGTACAGTAAATGATTTTGCAGATTGTAATGCACTGCCATCTGATTTAATTCAATTGTTTACATAACCTCAAGATGGCGGCTGTGCGAAATTTTAAAATTAAGTTTTTATTTCTTGTGTCGTAATCATGCGATCGAAGTGAAAGTTTGTATAATGAACCTAGGCACTAATTGTCCTTGAATGGTACATAACTCTATGGCCTATACATATAATAATCCTAAATGGCGAGCTTCCGAAATATTTAGACGGTTCTCAATGTCTATGAATCTTTTACAGCAACCAAACTGACTTTTTTTTAATGTTCATAGAGACTATGAACATATGTTCACCTATAGGACTTTCGGTAACCTGGTGAGCACAAATCCAACATGGCGGCGACGCGAAGTATAAATATTTAAATGGACGTTTCTCGCGAATTATCTATCGGAGTGCCATGAAACGTTGCACGTTAAATGCTTATACAAATGTTGATCCAATGGCATCCAATTTATTTCAATTGTTTGCATAATCACAAGATGGCTGCTGTGCGTAATTTTAAAATCTCGTTTTTACTTCTTGTGTTCTAATCATGCGATTGAAGTTTGAATACCTCACGTACACAATAATCTTAATGTAATAGTACAAAAATTAAAATCCAACCTGGCGACCATCTGAAATATTTAGACGGTTCTCAATATCTACGAATCTGTTACAGCAATTAAACTGAAATTTTGTATGTTGATAGAGGCAATTAACATGAGCAGGATATATGAAAATAGGCTGTATAGTTCTTCACGGAACTACTTGTTTTATATTCACATTAATAAACTAAATTATAATTAAATATTTTTACTTTTTTGTCACATATTTCAGGTATTTTTAGCCTACTTTCGATTTTTGCAAAAAATGAAAGTAGACTTATGAGATCACTACAGGGCGAAAAAAAAAGTGTGTCTGTCTGTGTGTGTGTATGTGTGTGAGTCTGTGTGTGTGTGTGTGTGTGAGTGTGTGCACTCTGAATGTCTGTCCCCCCCCCCCTATCAATTCGAACACGGTGAAACCGATATGAACGAAATTTGGTACAGAGGTAGCATTAGCAAAGGGAACCTCAGTGTCATACTTTATATCGCCGCCATCTTTACCAAAACAGAATGGCGGCCACTCAAACGTTCAAAACGTAAAATCAAATTACGGCTAAACTAATCATCCGATCTCTACCAAATTTGGTGACAACATACCTTTATATAGAACGCGTCTTTCATCCAACATTCATGGTCATCGGCCGTACCATTTTAGGATGGCGGCCGTGTGAATTATTCAACCATTTTAATCAATGGCTTAAGACCCACCAATTCCGATTATCGAGCCTAGGGTGGTTTAAGCTATCCTGAAGGTCGTGATCCGTTATTTATTATAATTTAATATTATAATATTATACTGTATGAGTGGCTTAAAAGAGCTGAGCTGTCTGTGTCGCACGACAAGATGGCAGCTGTCCTCATGTGCCTGTCTTATATTTCAATAGTTTTAGTATGTTGTATGTGATATACCCTACTGATACAATAATATAAACTTTGTATGAAATTATCTTTAATGAAGATGTACTGCTGTGAAGAAATCGTTTATTTGAAGTCATTATTTGCCAACAGGTTGTATCTAATGTCAGTTAAGAACACGGTGATGTTAAGGATAGGTTTAGCTCTGGGCTAGCGTGTTAGGCTGTCACGCAGTCGACTGGGGATCGAGTACTGCTGCAGTTAACTTTTTTTTTCTTGAATTCTTTTACAAATGATGTGCACGAGCTCTTTCCACAGATACTGAATAAGATGTCATTTAGCTCAAAGGAGAGGCTAATGTATACACTCGTTTATTAATATAATCACAGCCCCAGCATCGCAAATAAACAGAAGACATTAGGAAAAGGAGAATAGAAGAACTAGATACACGTTGTCATTAAGCACAGCCTTCTTAATGCCTCTGTACGGTGCTGTCCTCTTGTGGGTTATGTGGGTAATATTGTTCCAAACTTACCGCTGTGTAAATACCTGGCCTCCTGAAGTATGGCAATTTTGTAATACTGGTAGTTCAACTATTAGCCACGATCGCGCTCCGATTACCTTTAAACACTGCCAGCTGGATCGCCTCCCTCTTGGCTACTTTAAACTGTCTACTCATTCAACACCCTTAGGCCACTGCCATCGTAGTACATTACGATTGCAGTGCATAGGCGTACAACATAAAGATTAATTCACTGATAGGTCGCAGCACCAACCTACTGTGATCGGCGTGGATTTTTAAAGGGGAAGATACCCAAAACGGAAGATTCTTAACTTAGCAGGCTGGCTTAATATAGAGATTAACGGACGCGAATGCATTACAATAAGTTAGTAGTTTTGTTATTCAATCATCATAAAGTATACAATATTAATTTTGACACTTACTGGCTAATTATCAATATAAAAGGAAACAAACAATACATTGTGGTAGAGGTGATTGTGTTAGGGATGAGGACAAAGAGTCATAAATATACCCATACATTTAGGAGAAAGTAGGCTATATGTTCTTTGCTGAACATCTTGTTAATACATAAAAAATAAATATTTCCCCAATTTTTGGCACCTAAAAATCCGAACCCTAATGATGATAATCATTAGAAATAGAAATACTCACTATGGCCTACATTTTTTCAGTAATCGTTGATTAACCTTCCAAATATTAAAGATTATGTTTAAAATAATGTTAATTATAATCAAAAATATTGTCTTGATAACAGTATTTGAAGAAATTGTTAACAAATGGAAAAAGTATGACGTAAATTTGTTTAAAAAATCAGATCTGTTACATTGAAGTAATAATGCAAATTTAACAAGTAGTTCCGTGAAGAACCATACAGCCTATTTTCATATATCCTGCTCATGTTAATTGCCTCTATCAACATACAAAATTTCAGTTTAATTGCTGTAACAGATTCGTAGATATTGAGAACCGTCTAAATATTTTAGATGGTCGCCAGGATGGATTTTTATTTTTGTACTATTACATTAAGATTATGTGTACGGGTGGTATTCAAACTTCAATCGCATGATTAGAACACAAGAAGTAAAAACGAGATTTTAAAATTACACACAGCAGCCATCTTGTGATTATGCAAACAATTGAAATAAATTAGATGCCAGTGGATCAACATTTGTATAAGCATTTAATGTGCAACGTTTCACGGCACTCGGATAGTTAATTCGCGAGAAACATCCATTTAAATATTTATACTTCGCGTCGCCGCCATGTTGGATTTGTGCTCACCAGGTTACTGAAAGTCCTATAGGTAAACATATGTTCATAGTCTCTATGAACATTAAAAAAAGTCAGTTTGGTTGCTGTAAAAGATTCATAGACATTGAGAACCGTCTAAATATTTCGGAAGCTCGCCATTTAGGATTATTATATGTATAGGCCATAGAGTTATGTACCATTCAAGGACAATTATTGCCTAGGTTCATTATTCAAACTTTCACTTCGATCGCATGATTACGACACAAGAAATAAAAACTTAATTTTCAAATTTTGCACAGCCGCCATCTTGAGGTTATGTAAACAATTGAATTAAATCAGATGGCAGTGCATTACAATCTGCAAAATCATTTACATTCCCACATTTCACTGCGCTCAGAGAGTTAAATTACGAGAAAAGTATATTAAAATATTTCAAATTCGCTTGGTCGCCATGTTCGTTTTGTACTTTACAGGTTTATGAAATATACATAGGTAAACGTGTATCAGTACCCTTTATCACTGTACAAAATTGCAGGGTGATATCTGTAATAGTTTCGGAGATATAGAATGTCAGTGAAATATTTCGCACAGCCGCCATTTTGAGGTTATGTAAACAATTGAACTAAATTAGACTCCAGTGCATTACAATGTGTATAAACATTTGCTGTAGCAAGTTTCATTACGTTTGGATAGTTAAATCGCGGGAAAAGTCTATTTAAAAGTCTCAACTTCGCTTGACCGCCATGTTGGTTTTGTAGTCACCAGGTTTTTGAAAGTCTCATAGGTGAACTTCTAGTAGTGCCCTTTATCACCGTACACAATTTCAGGGCGATATCGGTAATAGTTTCGGAGATATTGAATGCTAGTGAAATATTTCGCACAGCCGCCATGTTGGATTGGTGAGAAGTAACAAAATTTGAAGGGCACGGTCGAGGTCGCCGGGAATAGTGCTATGAACTTACCGAGTTTCATTGAAATCGCTTCAGCCGTTTAGATTTTATAAGGGGGACACACACACACACCTCACACACACACACACACACGCACACACACGGACAAAAGGTGATCTCATAAGCCTATTTTTTCAAAATTGAAAATAGGCTAAAAATCTCATAATTATATTGCTAATGGAAACTTTTGAAGTTAAACAAGATGTTCAGTACAGAACATACAGCCTACTTTCTCCTAAATGCATGGGTATTGTTATAACTCTTTGTCCTTTTCAAGGAGTATGATTGAATGTTGGTTGTAGTAGCTTGTTGAAACACAACGTGCTATAGGGATATTAAACATGAATATGAGGTGCCCTTTGCTAGTGCTACCTCTGTACCAAATTTCGTTCAATTCGGTTTCACCGTGTTTGAATTGATAGGGGGAATCGATTTGCACACATACTTGACCACCATCTGCAAACTATTGGGCTGATGTTCTTGCAGTTTGGTCAGAATATGTTTCCCACATAAAGATATGGTGTTGCAAAATTTGGTAGAGACTAGATTATTAGGTTGGTCGTAATTTCATTTTAGCTTTTAACATTTGGGTGGCCGCGATTACGTTTCCGTCAAGATAGCGGTGATATAAAACATGACACTGAGGTGCCCTTTGCTAGTGCTACCTCTGTACCAACTTTCGTTCATTCGGTTCCACCGTGATCGAATTAATAGGGGAAATCAATTTTGACATAAAGATGGCCGCCATCCGCAAACTATTAGGCTAATGACCTATTAGATTGGTCAAAAGATGCTCCCTCCATAAAGGTATGTTGTTGCAAAGTTTGGTAGAGATCGGATGGTTATGTTAGTCGTAATTTGATTTAAGCTTTAAACCAGGGCTGGATAACTTAACATAATGGCCTTGAATAACGAATTGTTTGGCGTTACGGTATACATCGCGTAACGTATAACAGAAAGTTTGTTGTAACGTTATTCATACGAAGAACGAATAAACGGATACTGTATATATACCGTTATTTTAAATATTTTATTATCATACCGGATAGCATTTTAGTTATCGCAGGAGACAGAAGTCGAATAACGTTATTGGCGTTGTAACACAATCAAATGTACCCCCATTCACTCAGATGTTGTAAATAACGTTATTGACAAGACCGGATAGCATTGTGTTATGCTGCATGCCTCGCCGGTCGAATAACGTTATTCGTGCTCTAACACGTCGCGAACAACTACCACTCATTCCGAACTTCAAATAACGTTATTCACAAGACCGGATAGCATTGTGTTATGCTGCATGCCTCGCAGGTCGAATAACGTTATTAACGTCGTGTTCTGTTGTATGGGTCCCGGGTTGAATAACGTTTTTAGCCACGTATTAGGATCCAAATTTCAATAACGGTATTCTCCTAATAGTGTAGGAATAGAAAATTACTATAAATGAATTCGAATTCGTAGTGCTGCCAGGTGACAAACAAGTAGCTCCGAGACCGACTAAAAAGCTTAATTTTCCATAAAATTTAAGATTCAAGCCAACGATTAGTCTAAGTTAATCTATTTACGATGGGCCTATCGAGAATAATGACGAACTTAGGTTGGTAATAATAAACATTTCTATTTCGATTGAAATATATCTGACGTAATGTATTCCAATACAGCTCTACAGTTGGCAGCCTTGGTGACTGAATATATTCTTAGTTCCATATCTTAAGGTAAAGAATGCTCATGCAAAATTTGGTAAAGTCCAATGGATAGTATGGACGTTGCATGCTGTGAAATATTGGATGTATCAGTGCGAGTAAAATCATATTGGCAACAACGTCAAGAAGGCGTTTTCAGAATTAATCTGAATTATTCCTATATTTTATAGTGCCAATTTTGGATAAAATCCATTTCTTAGTATAGAAGATACATGCATTTAAAAATTGGCCCTATAAACAGGCTTAGAATTATGTTGGCAGCACTGATGTGCATTAGTTGCTCCCAAATAATCTAAAATTTCAGGAACTATTCGTGCGCAAAATTTAGAGCTGTTGGCTTGCATTATTTCTTATATATTGGTATTAGGATAAAGAGAGTGAGCATTTATTAACAAATAATAATGTTATTGGTTTTACGTCCATTTCAACTACTCTGGCTTTTAGAGACTCCGGGGTGCCGTAATTTTGCCCAGAAGGGGATCTTCTGCGTGCCAGTAAATCTACTGACACGGCTCTCTCGCATTTGCGCAACCTCAAATACCATCTGACTGCGCCAGGATACGAACCTGCAACCTTGGGCCCAGCAAGCGAGAACGTTACCCCTGAGCCACGCAGCAAGCCGCATTTATTAACAGCTGGCAGCCCTAATGGCTCTCAAGTATAAGCATAGAAATGTCTGTTATAGTACACAAAGCACGTACGAAATTTGGTTAAAATCCAATTGATAGTATAGATGTTAGATGTACTTAAACATTGGACTTATCAGGAGGCTTAGAATCATCTTGGCAACACTGTCATATATGGGCTCCCTAAAATGTATCTGGAATGTTATTATCCCTGTGTGTGCTAATTTTGGAAAATTTCGCATGCATAACGTCTGAGATATCCAACGTAGAGCTTAAAAGTGAATTGTGATTTTTAGCAGTTGGTAACTCTGAAATCATTTTCAATTATGTCCCTGAGATATTCAGATATAGATATTTCCTTAAACCGAATTTGGCTTCGATAACTGCAGTCTTTAAGGGGTTGATAGGGGGAGACACACAAAAACAGACAGACAGACATTTGCCTGGATCGATGTCATCATCATTTAAAAAAAAGTGAAAAGTAAGCTAAAAATACCACGTAGAATATACGATAGCTAATGTATAACATCCTACCATAGGTGCTTCGATACTGTGCTGACCAGTACCCTCTGCTTATGGACATTTCACATGTGTTGTACCGCAATCATTGGCCATCAGCGTACAGATGTTACAGATCGTAACGTAAAAGCTTGTATACAAGCACAATTCCGGTATAGGCTTCAATAACGTTATTCGTACCTGCATTTCGAGTTCTTATTGGCTCAGCTGCAATAAATCAAAGATGGAGGAAACTTGTGGATTGAGATAAATAGTTGCAGTTCATTGGCATTATTAATGCAAATCAGTCATTTAGTTCCGTTACGTTGAATACTGGAAAAGGCACTGACTGATTAAACGCATTTCGGTCAGTATTTATGATTTATCTGAAATCATTCGACATTTAGCCATATGGATGAAGCTGTGAATCTACACAGTACATGAAATGTGTACGAGTGCTAAGGCGTTAACTTGGTACCTAATGGGTCCTGGGTTCGAGACGCTTCATGGCCAGAATTTTTATTCTTTTTGAATTATTTCGTTGTGTCAACACTACTGTGCGATGCAACTTTTCAACTTCGATTTACTCGAATGATCTAGGGGGGCGATGTTAATAATGGATATTGGTAGGGAAAAATCATTGTATATTATCATTCGAATTTGTACTTTCCCAATCAAAACCATGAATATTTGTACTATTCGTGAAACTAACATAATTTTCACAGCACTGATTACTCCACAGTAAAATAATAATAATAATAATAATAATAATAATAATAATAATAATAATAATATTAACAATAATATGAAGTTGTTCCGTGACGATCTAATGAACCTAATTTTCTTTATATTTAAGATTCATGCCAATGATTAATCTACATAGAACTATCTAGAATAATGACGAGATTAAGTTGGTAATACTAACTTTTCTATTTAGATTGGAATATATCTGAAGTAATGTATTCCAGTACAGCTCTACAGTTGGCAGCCTTGGTGACTCTAAATATATTCTTAATTCCATATCTTAAGGTACAGAATGCACATACAAAATTTGGTTGAAGTCCAATGGATAGTATGAACGTTGCATGCTGTGAAATATTGGATGTATCAGTGCGAGTAAAATCATATTGGCAACAACGTCAAGAAGGCGTGCTCAGAATTAATCTGAATTATTCCTATATTTTATAGTGCCAATTTTGGATAAAATCCATTTCTTAGTATACAAGTTACATGCATTTAAAAATTGGCCCTATAAACAGGCTTAGAATTATGTTGGCAGCACTGATGTGCATTAGTTGCTCCCAAATAATCTAAAATTTCCGGAACTATTCGTGCGCAAAATTTAGAGCTGTTGGCTTACATACTTTCTGATATATTGGTATTAGGATAAAGAGAGTGAGCATTTATTAACAAATAATAATAATGTTATTGGTTTTACGTCCCTTTTAACTACTCTGGCTTTTAGAGACTCCGGGGTGCCGTAATTTTGTCCATAAGAGGATCTTCAACGTGCCAGTAAATCTACTGACACGGCTCTCTGGCATTTGCGCACCCTCAAATGCCAGCTGACTGCGCCAGGATACGAACGAGCAACCTTGGGCCCAGCAAGCGAGAACGTTACCCCTGAGCCACGCAGCCAGCCGCATTTATTAACAGTTGGCAGCCCTAATGGCTCTCAAGCATAAGCATAGTCATATCTGTTATAGTACACAAAGCACGTACGAAATTTGGTTAAAATCCAATTGATAGTATAGATGTTAGATGTACTTAAACATTGGAATTATCAGCAGGCTTAGAATCATCTTGGCAACACTGTCATATATGGGATCCCTAAAATGTATCTGGAATGTTATTATCCCTGTGTGTGCTAATTTTGGAAAATTTCGCATGCATAACGTCTGAGATATCCAACGTAGAGCTTAAAAGTGAATTGTGATTTTTAGCAGTTGGTAACTCTGAAATCATTTTCAATTATGTCCCTGAGATATTCAGATATAGATATTTCCTTAAACCGAATTTGGCTTCGATAACTGCAGTCTTTAAGGGGTTGATAGGGGGAGACACACAAAGACAGACAGACAGACATTTGCCTGGATCGATGTCATTAGTCTATCTCATCATCATTTAAAAAAAAGTGAAAAGTAAGCTAAAAATACCACGTAGAATATACGATAGCTAATGTATAACATCCTACCATAGGTGATTCGATACTGTGCTGACCAGTACCCTCTGCTTATGGACATTTCACATGTGTTGTACCGCAATCATTGGCCATCAGCGTACAGATGTTACAGATCGTAACGTAAAAGCTTGTATACAAGCACAATTCCGGTATAGGCTTCAATAACGTTATTCGTACCTGCATTACGAGTTCTTATTGGCTCAGCTGCAATAAATCAAAGATGGAGGAAACTTGTGGATTGAGATTAATAGTTGCAGTTCATTGGCATTATTAATGCAAATCAGTCATTTAGTTCCGTTACGTTGAATACTGGAAAAGCCACTGACTGATTAAACGCATTTCTGTCAGTATTTATGATTTAACTGAAATCATTCGACATTTAGCCATATGGATGAAGCTGTGAACCTGCACAGTACATGAAATGTATACGAGTGCTAAGGCGTTAACTTGGTACCTAATGGGTCCTGGGTTCGAGACGCTCCACGGCCAGAATTTTTATTCTTTTTGAATTATTTCCTTGTATCAACACTACTGTGTGATGCAACTTTTCAACTTAGATTTACTCGCATGATCTAGGGGGGCGATGTTAATAACGGATATTGGTAGGGAAAAATCATTCTATTTTATCATTCGAATTTGTACTTTCCCAATCTAAATCATGAATATTTGTACAATTCGTGAAACTAATATAATATTCACAGCACTGATTACTCCACAGTAAAATAATAATAATAATAATAATAATAATAATAATAATAATATTAACAATAATATGAAGTAGTTCCGTGACGATCTAAAGAGCCTGATTTTCTTTATATTTAAGATTCATGCCAATGATTAATCTACATAGACCTATATAGAATAATGACGAGATTAATTTGGCAATACTAACTTTTCTATTTAGATTGGAATATATCTGAAGTAATGTATTCAAATTCAGCTCTACATTTGGCAACCATGGTGACTCTGAATATATTCTTAGTTCCATATCTTAAGGTACATAATCCACATACAAAATTTTGTTGGAGTCCAATGGATAGTATGAACGTTGCATGCTGTGAAATATTGGATGTATCAGTGCGAGTAAAATCATATTGGCAACAACGTCAAGAAGGCGTGCTCAGAATTAATCTGAATTATTCCTATATTTTATAGTGCCAATTTTGGATAAAATCCATTTCTTAGTATACAAGTTACATGCATTTAAAAATTGGCCCTATAAACAGGCTTAGAATTATGTTGGCAGCACTGATGTGCATTAGTTGCTCCCAAATAATCTAAAATTTCCGGAACTATTCGTGCGCAAAATTTAGAGCTGTTGGCTTACATACTTTCTGATATATTGGTATTAGGATAAAGAGAGTGAGCATTTATTAACAAATAATAATAATGTTATTGGTTTTACGTCCATTTCAACTACTCTGGCTTTTAGAGACTCCGGGGTGCCGTAATTTTGTCCATAAGGGGAACTTCAACGTGCCAGTAAATCTACTGACACGGCTCTCTGGCATTTGAGCACCCTCAAATGCCAGCTGACTGCGCCAGGATACGAACGAGCAACCTTGGGCCCAGCAAGCGAGAACGTTACCCCTGAGCCACGCAGCCAGCCGCATTAATTAACAGTTGGCAGCCCTAATGGCTCTCAAGTATAAGCATAGTCATATCTGTTATAGTACACAAAGCACGTACGAAATTTGGTTAAAATCCAATTGATAGTATAGATGTTAGATGTACTTAAACATTGGACTTATCAGCAGGCTTAGAATCATCTTGGCAACACTGTCATATATGGGATCCTTAAAATGTATCTGGAATGTTATTATCCCTGTGTGTGCTAATTTTGGAAAATTTCGCATGCATAACGTCTGAGATATCCAACGTAGAGCTTAAAAGTGAATTGTGATTTTTAGCAGTTGGTAACTCTGAAATCATTTTCAATTATGTCCCTGAGATATTCAGATATATATTTCCTTAAACCGAATTTGGTTTCGATAACTGCAATCTTTAGGGGTTTATAGGGGGAGACACACAAATACAGACAGACAGACATTTGCCTGGATCGATGCCATAAGGCTATCTCATCATCATTTAAAAAAAAGTGAAAAGTAAGCTAAAAATAGCAAGTAGAATATACGATAGCTAATGTATAACATCCTACCTTAGGTGCTTCGATACTGTGCTGACCAGTTCCCTCTGCTTATGGACATTTCACATGTGTTGTACCGCAATCATTGGCCATCAGCGTTCAGATGTTACAGATCGTAACGTAAAAGCTTGTATACAAGCACAATTCCGGTATAGGCTTCAATAACGTTATTCGTACTTGCATTACGAGTTCTTATTGGCTCAGCTGCAAGAAATCAAAGATGGAGGAAACTTGTTGATTGAGATTAATAGTTGCAGTTCATTGGCATTATTAATGCAAATCAGTCATTTAGTTCCGTTACGTTGAATACAGGAAAAGGCACTGACTGATTAAACGCATTTCTGTCAGTATTTAAGATTTAACTGAAATCATTCGACATTTAGCCATATGGATGAAGCTGTGATTCTGCACAGTACGTGAAATGTGTACGAGTGCTAAGGCGTTAACTTGGTACTTGATGGGTCCTGGGTTCGAGACGCTCCATGGCCAGAATTTTTATTCTTTTTGAATTATTTCGTTGTGTCAACACTACTGTGTGATGCAACTTTTCAACTTCGATTTACTCGCATGATCTAGGGGGCGATGTTAATAATGGATATTGGTAGGGAAACATCTTTCTATTTTATCATTCGAATTTGTACTTTCCCAATCAAAACCATGAATATTTGTACTATTCTTGAAACTAATATAATTTTCACAGCACTGATTACTCCACAGTAAAATAATAATAATAATAATATTAACAATAATATGAAAGTAGTTCCGTGACGATCTAAAGAGCCTAATTTTCTTTATATTTAAGATTCATGCCAATGATTAATCTACATGGACCTATCTAGAATAATGACGAGATTAAGTTGGTAATACTAACTTTTCTATTTAGATTGGAATATATCTGAAGTAATGTATTCCAATACAGCTCTACAGTTGGCAGCCTTGGTGACTCTGAATATATTCTTAGTTCCATATTTTAAGGTACAGAATGCACATACAAAATTGGTTGAAGTCCAATGGATAGTATGGACGTTGCATGCTGTGAAATATTGGATGTATCAGTGCGAGTAAAATCATATTGGCAACATGTCAAGAAGGCGTTTTCAGAATTAATCTGAATTATTCCTATATTTTATAGTGCCAATTTTGGATAAAATCCATTTCTTAGTATAGAAGTTCAATTTCAACTATTTCCAACTTTGGCTACCAGATGCTTCTGTCACTAACACTGGCGGAGAACGTTGGAACTTGATAGAGCGTTTCTAACTCGCCAAATATAACCTAAAAACTTTTCTACACACTACCAATTGTAATGGTAGGTGCTTTTACGTGCCATAAATCTATGACATGGGCACGCCTGCTTTATTTCCCCTTCGAAGAAAGGCATACTGAAGGATTTTAACGCTCTTAACCAATCCGACGACTTCGGCCGGGTTTGAACACGCCATCTTGGGCTTAGCAGTTCAGCATGCTATCGACCACGCCACCGAAGCCCCTTATAGAAGTAATACAGGGTGAAGAAATATGCCGTACTTGGAGGTCGTCATGCGACTTCTCATCCAAATGCAAGACAAAATCGGAGCGGGTGTTATTTGAAAAGACGAGTATGAAAACGAGAAGCCGGCAACACTGTCGCATCCTGCGGCGGAATGTGTAACATATCACCGTACCAGCCGTCGTAGCTCACTGAGTAGGCTGCTGTATTATCCAAACCACAACCACCAACGAACTACGGTTCGAATCTACGTCAGGTCGTCGTTTTGTGTGACGTCAGTTCGTGGCTCTGTGAAGATAAGACTGGACTTCAAACGATTTTTCTTTCGTAGTCAGTTTACCCTCCAAGTAGGCTTTTCCCACGGACTCAGCGAGAGATCCCACCTTTACCTCCTCTACGGGCAGTGTCCTGGCGCTTGAGAGTGAGTCGGGGGATCCAACTGGGGAGGCGGGACTAGCACCTCACCCAATGCGGCCTCACCTGCAAAGCGAACAGGGGGCCTCATGTGGGATGGGACGGGATGGGAAGAATAGAAAGGATAGACAAGGAAGAGGGAAGGAGGCGGCCGTGGCCTGACGGTAGGGACCATCCCGGCATTTGCCCGAAGACGAAGTGGGCAACCACGAAAAACCACTTCGAGGATGGATGTGGTGGGAATCGAACCCCATCTACTCATTTGGACCACCCGAGGCTGAGTAGATCCCGTTCCAGTCCTCATACCACTTTTCAAATTTCGTGGCAGCGTACGGAATGGAATTATTGTGCGTATCATAATGGGCAATCTAGTGTATATCATTGGATGCAGACGATGTTACTGGCTTTATTTGTGCCATGGACGAAACTAAGTGGTCGTTTACGTATGTAAGAGGCTCATGTTATGTTTTAATGTTTAAATAAAGGTGACAGAAGGAAATAATATAAGAGATGAAGACACTTTGGACAGAGAAGGTGTTATGTTTGGAAGTACGCCAGGGTAGAGTGGAAAGGAAACCTGGGGCGAAGTGGTCTGAGGACAGAAAGAAGCAACATAGTCTAAGAATGAAGAAATATTGGGAAGAAAACAACAAAGAGTGAAGAATTGAAATTGGTGCGTGGTCCGTAGCGGGTCTCATCGAAATAAGAAAGAAGTAGAGAAGTAACAGCAATGGTAAGACACAGTACACAACATAATGTATTGATTGCATTGTGGAGGTGTACATTGGATACAATTTGAGACTTTAACTGAAGAACTCTTTGACGCGAACTCCATTGGACCATAACCGACCTTCACGGCATACCTTTTCGCACTGAGCTAATGAGACAGCACCGGCACAGCGCAGACTTCATGTGTGCTGTTCTCTTGGCCATGCTGCACGCAGTTACAGCGTTGCCAGAGCCTCGTTTCTTAACTCGCATTTCTATTAAACGTATTGGCGGGACCAGGCCTTCGTAGATAAGCCTTTGCCATGAATTTCGACGAGGAACCGCATGCTGACCTCCAAGTACGGGATTTGTTCTTCATCCTGTATATAGTATATACAACATTATGTATAATATTTGACGCAATCAAAGTATTTGATATTTCAGAGGAAACCTCTGGTTGGTTATGATAGGATTACTGGTATGCTACTGGTAGAGCGTATGTTAGTACAGTATATGGTAATTAGTAAACAATATTTTAACTTCTTCTTCGACATAATTGATTTTTCAGTACGGTATGTTTAGGCTATAGAGATCATATCAGCAACGGGTTGTGTATCATTCACAGCATTCCAATACGAAATAATTTTTCTTGTAACAATAAATGTACTGTGTGAAATGAAAGGGAACAAAGAGCAAATGCCATTATTCATTTAAAGACAAGACGGAAAATGGCTAAGTTGCTCCAACGCGTAGCCCACTACTCCATGTTGTTTGATGTGGTGGTACGTTTAAATTTACGCTGCGATTTGTCGTCAACGGTATGAATGGCATTATTTACTTTTAAACCAGAATTACACTGCTGTTAATGAATACGACAACCCACCCGGCACTTTCTACTGTTAAAGCGATAGAGAGACTTGAGGTGTCCCACCTGTTATGACGAGACTTCTTGAATTGAGTCATCTCATGAGCACGTTCTGTCCAAGCGGAGCCTCGCTCACAGTAGTGTTGTGCCCAGGTGCGGGAGTGATTAATCTGCCAATGGATTTCAATTTTAAATAAAGGGAGGAGGAAATAGAGAACAGCATTCATAAGAGAAATAGCAAATGGAAGGGGTGACACATAGGTTTTAATATTGTATTAGACAAATGGGTTGTTGATTGTGTTCAATGTTAATAGTTAATTTTCAAGAGGAAGAGTACGTAGTATATGATTAGGCACAGATGTTCATGACCAGAAGGTGAAATTATATTGATGTATGTGTGACAAAATCATCGTAAAATCAGTGTGGAGGTATGTGTCCATGATATACGATCCATCTCCATTGCAAGTGTGAAAGAATTTCTGAGATATGGCCAAACATTTTTAAATATTTTTAAAAAATACAAAAACATATCTGTAGAAGCTCGACCCAAGTTGAAGACAAATTGCTGAAATGGCAAGATAGAGACTAAACAGGAGGTGTTCAAGATTAGGACCGGACACATTGCATTAGCCTACTTACTATTTCAAATGCGGTTTACTCTCTAATAACTATATTTCACAGCTTATTCCAGGGGATAATTCACTACATTTATTCATGTTTATTAAAGAGGACGATTGGGAGATCCTCGGCAGTGACGTCTGAACATTATGATAAAGATCGGGAATGTAGACTAGTGATTAGAATTTTGTGTTGGAAGGTTCAAGAAGTATGTTGTTTAGAAAAGTGAGACTTGGCATTTGTTATGCCAATATAACATGAAGTAATCAGATATCATGTTTGAAACTGTAATCTCAGTATAACCCTTTCTTTTATCTGAGTGAAGATTTCTGCTGCCTTTCTTTTCACATCTGATAAACGAATCGCTTTTCAGTGGGTCAGCACATTAACGTGCGCAATTAAATGGGGTGGGGAATAACAAGTATGTATCCCACTTCACCGATGTGGCTCTATCCTGTAAGCCTAGATCAGGACCATCCAGTCATTGCGCTCTGAGAGCGCGGCCGCGCTCGGGGAGCACTGGGCAGTCAGACTAGCGCTCCTTCCCCTACCACCACTACACTGTGGCAGCGAGGAGATCTGAGACACACGGACTATGTTCGTACCGCAATAACTAGATACGTACGCACAGATGCAGGCGACGGCTTTTGTGGCATTGTTGACATCATATTGATAGGGCTGTTTTACCATAATAGGATATATACTGCCATAATATATATGTATACAAATCGAATGGTACTCCGATGCATGGAATGTGTAGGAAACAAACGCAAGTGTTAAGTAAAGAATATTGTGCTTTATTACAAAATGAAATGAGAACATATTAGAGAGGAAAATTCAACAACATTTTACCAATATGAACAGATAGTACAGGCCTTGAGTGACTCTTTCTCCGTCGTTTTTACGAATTTCTAGTTTTGGAGGAAACAATCTTCTCCAAATTGGGTACAATATTTCTAGACACAGCTATTCGTAAACAATTGCGCAAGTTTCTATCACTCATCGTTGCACGATGTTTACTTTTGGTAAGCTTAAGAACTGAAGAGAAGCGCTCATAAATGTACGTTGAGTCGAACATTGACAGAACTTCACTTGCATGTCTTTACAAAAGGGGATATTCTCCTTGCGGAAAGCCACTGTAAAATTCTTCTAAACTTCGTGACATTAGAAAGCGGTCATTAAGACGAACATTGCATTGCAGTTTTCTTAACTTCGTGACATTTAGAAAGAGGTCTTTAAGACGAACATTGCATTGCAGTTCAATCAGCTCTAATTGAAATAGCTGTGGAACACTGTCTGCACTAATAGAAAATGGTCGAACAAATACATCTAACACCGCTTGGAGTTCTGATAATTCTGAAAATCGCTTGTCAAACTCTTCTTGTATTTGGCGAATTACCTGCAAGTACTCATCCAAGTCGACACCTTTCACTGTTTCAAACGATGGAAAATGTCCTGTGTTCCTTGCACGTAACTGGTTTTCCCGCAAAATCAATTTTCTTGTGAACGCTTCAATTTTTTCCACCAAATCGCAGATGTTGTGCTTTTCGCCCTGAAGCGAAGTGTTCAAATTATTCAGATGGGCAGTAATGTCACATAAAAATCCAAGTCCGCCACCCACTTAGGGTCACGCAAAAGAACTTCGGGCCGCCCTTTCATGTCACAGAATGTATGTATTGCGTTCCGCAAGAAAAACACACGATTCAGCACCTTCGCCTTGCTCAGCCATCTTACTTCTGCATGGTACGGGATATCCGGACACTCCGCTTCGATGTCATCCAAGAACTCTTTGAATTGACGGTGCGTGAGTTCATGGGAGTGAAGATAATTTACCATTCGCACAACTGTTCCCATTACATCTTTGCGCTTGGCGACTTTCGCACAGATTGCCTCCTGGTGTATGAAGCAATGGATCGCCACCATTAGGGTACTACCGTTCTCAGCCATTTTTAACTTTACATATCTGAGGAACCCCATGCGTACACATCGTACAGCAGGAGCTCCATCCGTCGTTATACTCGTCAACCGCTCCCTTTTTAATCCCATTGATTCAAAAGCACCCTCCACAGCTTGGAAAATATCGAAACCGGTAGTGGTGACTTTGAGTGTTACCAAGTCGAGGAAATTCTCGGTGACCCGAAGATCGTCATCCACCCCTCGAATAAAAATAACGAGCTATGCTATGTCCGCAATGTCGGTTGATTCGTCGAGGGCGATGGAAAATTATACAAATTTTGCAAATTTCTCCATTAATTGCTGTTCCATATCAACGGACATATCGTCTATTCAGCGAGCCACAGTTTGAGGAGAAAGAGAGATGTTTTCAAATTTCTCAACTACCTCCGTAGGACAAATACATGCCGCCACGTCCATTAGGCACTCCTTGATGAAATTCCCTTCCGCGAAGGGCTTCCCAGCTTCGGCAATTCGCATCGAACATTTGTAGCTTGCTCGTATAATCGGTCCACCAACCTCACTCTCCTCTATCTCCTGTCAGACAAAAAGACGGCAAGTCACAATTTTAGTGTTCTTCAGATAATTAAATAATTTGTTCATTCCCATTTGTAAGCAAGCATTTTAAAATTAAGGCAATAATACTTACAGGAAAGTGCTGCTTGAAATTTTCTTTCAATTCTTCCAACTTCGATTGCCGACTGGCGTCTGTCCAGTCACCGTAATCATCCCTGTGGTTAGCACTGCAGTGCCGTTCCAAATTGTGTTTTTTTTACTCATTAAATCTCGGTGGCACACTAAACATTTGGCATGCCCTTTATAAGCTGTACAGAAAAATAATTTTTCCCATTCTGCTTTAAAGGCAGCTGCTTCACCAATCCTTATTAGCCTACTTTTCACATTTTGCAAAAATGAGGATAAAGTACACTTATGAGATCGATCCGGGAGAATGTGAGTCTGTCTGTTTGTCCTTCTGTCTGTCAGGCTATGTGTGTGTGCCACCCCCCCCCCCCCCTGTCAACACCTAAACGGCTGAGAAATCGAAACCAAATTTAGTATGAGTAAAGATGTATACCGGAATATCTCACGCCCATATTTGAAAATGATGTCAGTGCTACCAACTGCTAAAAATCACAATTCACTTTTAAGCTCTACGTTGGATATCTCAGACGTTATGCATGAGAAATTTTCCAAAATTAGCACACACAAGGAAAATAACATTCCAGATACATTTTAAGAAGCCCATATATGACAGTGTTGCCAAGATGATTCTAAGCCTGCTGATAAGTCCAATGTTTAAGTACATCTAACATCTAAACTATCAATTGGATTTTAACCAAATTTCGTACGTGCTTTGTGTACTATAACAGATATGACTATGCTTATACTTGAGAGCCATTAGCGCTGCCAGCTGTTAATAAATGCGGCTGGCTGCGTGGCTCAGGGGTAACGTTCTCCCTTGCTGAACCCAAGGTTGCAGGTTCGTATCCTGGCGCAGTTAGCTGGCATTTGAAGGTGCGCAAATGCGAGAGAGCCGTGTCAGTAGATTTACTGGCACGTTGAAGATCCCCTTCTGGGCAAAATTACGGCACCCCGGAGTCTCTATAAGCCAGAGTAGTTGAAATGGACGTAAAACCAATAACATTATTATTATGTGTTAATAAATGCTCACTCTCTTTATCCTAATACCAATATATCAGAAAGTATGTAAGCCAACAGCTCTAAATTTTGCGCACGAATAGTTCCTGAAATTTTAGATTATTTGGGAGCAACTAATGCACATCAGTGCTGCCAACATAATTCTAAGCCTGTTTATAGGGCCAATTTTTAAATGCATGTAACTTCTATACTAAGAAATGGATTTTATCCAAAATTGACACTATAAAATATAGGAATAATTCAGATTAATTCTGAAAACGCCTTCTTGACGTTGTTGCCAATATGATTTTACTCGCACTGATACATCCAATATTTCACAGCATGCAACGTCCATACTATCCATTGGACTTTACCAAATTTTGCATGAGCATTCTTTACCTTAAGATATGGAACTAAGAATATATTCAGAGTCACCAAGGCTGCCAACTGTAGAGCTGTATTGGAATACATTACTTCAGATATATTCCTATCTAAATAGAAAAGTTAGTATTACCAACTTAATCTCGTAATTATTCTAGATAGGTCTATGTAGATTAATCATTGGCATGAATCTTAAGTATAAAGAAAATTAGGTCCTTTAGATCGTCACGGAACTACTTCATATTATTGTTAATATTATTATTATTATCATTATTATTATTATTATTATTATTTTACTGTGGAGTAATCAGTGCTGTGAAAATTATATTAGTTTCACGAATAGTACAAATATTCATGGTTTTGATTTGGAAAGTACAAATACGAATGATAAAATAGAATGATTTTTCCCTACCAATATCCATTATTAACATCGCCCCCCTAGAACATGCGAGTAAATCGAAGTTGAAAAGTTGCATCACACAGTAGTGTTGACACAACGAAATAATTCAAAAAGAATAAAAATTATGGCCCTGGAGCGTCTCGAACCCAGGACCCATTAGGTACCAAGTTAACGCCTTAGCACACGTACACATTTCACGTACTATTCAGATTCACAGCTTCATCCATATGGCTAAATGTCGAATGATTTCAGTTAAATCATAAATACTGTCAGAAATGCGTTTAATCAGTCAGTGCCTTTTCCTGTATTCAACGTAACGGAACTAAATGACTGATTTGCATTAATAATGCCAATGAACTGCAACTATTAATCTCAATCCACAAGTTTCCTCCATCTTTGATTTCTTGCAGCTGAGCCAATAAGAACTCGTAATACAGGTACGAATAACGTTATTGAGGCCTATACCGGAATTGTGCTTGTATACAAGCTTTTACGTTACGATCTGTAACATCTGAACGCTGATGGCCAATGATTGCGGTACAACACATGTGAAATGTCCATAAGCTGAGGGTACTGGTCAGCACAGTATCGAAGCACCTAAGGTAGGATGTTATACATTAGCTATCGTATATTCTACGTGGTATTTTTAGCTTACTTTTCACTTTTTTTTAATGATGATGAGATAGACTAATGACATCGATCCAGGCAAATGTCTGTCTGTCTGTCTGTCTTTCTTTGTGTGTCTCCCCCTATAAACCCCTAAAAGACTGCAGTTATCGAAACCAAATTCGGTTTAAGGAAATATCTAAATCTGAATATCTCAGGGACATAATTGTAAATGATTTCAGAGTTACCAACTGCTAAAAATCACAATTCACTTTTAAGCTCTACGTTGGATATCTCAGACGTTATGCATGCGAAATTTTCCAAAATTAGCACACACAGGGATAATAACATTCCAGATACATTTTAAGGATCCCATATATGACAGTGTTGCCAAGATGATTCTAAGCCTGCTGATAATTCCAATGTTTAAGTACATCTAACATCTATACTATCAATTGGATTTTAACCAAATTTCGTACGTGCTTTGTGTACTATAACAGATATGACTATGCTTATACTTGAGAGCCATTAGGGCTGCCAACTGTTAATAAATGCGGCTGGCTGCGTGGCTCTGGGGGTAACGTTCTCGCTTGCTGGGCCCAATGTTGCAGGTTCGTATCCTGGCGCAATCAGCTGGCATTTGAGGGTTCGCAAATGCGAGAGAGCCGTGTCAGTAGATTTACTGGCACGTTTAAGATCCCCTTCTGGGCAAAATTACGGCACCCCGGAGTCTCTAAAAGCCAGAGTAGTTAAAAGGGACGTAAAACCAATAACGTTATTATTATTTGTTAATAAATGCTCACTCTCTTTATCCTAATACTAATATATCTGAAAATATGCAAGCCAACAGCTCTAAATTTTGCGCACGAATAGTTTCTGAAATTTTAGATTATTTGGGAGCAACTAATGCACATCAGTGGCATTTGAGGGTTCGCAAATGCGAGAGAGCCGTGTCAGTAGATTTACTGGCACGTTTAAGATCCCCTTCTGGGCAAAATTACGGCACCCTGGAGTCTCTAAAAGCCAGAGTAGTTAAAAGGGACGTAAAACCAATAACGTTATTATTATTTGTTAATAAATGCTCACTCTCTTTATCCTAATACTAATATATCTGAAAATATGCAAGCCAACAGCTCTAAATTTTGCGCACGAATAGTTTCTGAAATTTTAGATTATTTGGGAGCAACTAATGCACATCAGTGCTGCCAACATAATTCTAAGCCTGTTTATAGGGCCAATTTTTAAATGCATGTAACTTCTATACTAAGAAATGGATTTTATCCAAAATTGGCACTATAAAATATAGGAATAATTCAGATTAATTCTGAGCACGCCTTCTTGACGTTGTTGCCAATATGATTTTACTCGCACTGATACATCCAATATTTCACAGCATGCAACGTTCAGACTATCCATTGGACTTCAACCAAATTTTGTATGTGCATTCTGTACCTTAAGATATGGAATTAAGAATATATTTAGAGTCACCAAGGCTGCCAACTCTAGAGCTGTATTGGAATACATTACTTCAGATATATTCCAATCTAAATAGAAAAGTTAGTATTACCAACTTAATCTCGACATTATTCTAGATAGTTATATGTAGATTAATCATTGGCATGAATCATAAATATAAAGAAAATTTGGCTCTTTAGATCGTCACGGAACTACTTGATATTATTGTTATTATTATTATTATTATTATTATTATTATTTTACTGTGGAGTAATCAGTGCTGTGAAAATTATATTAGTTTCACGAATAGTACAAATATTCATGGTTTTGATTGGGAAAGTACAAATTCGAATGATAAAATAGAATGATTTTTCCTTACCAATATCCTTTATTAACATCGCTCCCCTAGATCATGCGAGTAAATCGAAGTTGAAAAGTTGCATCCTACAGTAGTGTTGACAAAACGAAATAATTCAAAAAGAATGAAAATTCTGACCATGGAGGGTTTCGAACGCAGGACCCATTGGATACCAAGTTAACGCTTTAGCACTCGTACACTGCTCACGTCCTATGCAAGTTAACAGCTTCATCAATATGGCTAAATGTCGAATGATTTCAGTTAAATCTTCAATACTGGCGGAAATGCGTTTAATCAGTCAGTGCCTTTTCCTGTATTCAACGGAACGGAACTACATGACTGATTTGCATTAATAATGCCAATGAACTGCAAATATTACTCTCAATCCACAAGTTTCCTCCATCTTTGATTTCTTGCAGCTGAGCCAATAAGAACTCGTAATGCAGGTACGAATAACGTTATTGAAGCCTATACCGGAATTGTGCTTGCATACAAGCTTTTACGTGACGATCTGTAACATCTGTACGCTGATGGCCAATGTTTGCGGTACAACACATGTGAAATGTCCATAAGCAGAGGGTACTGGTCAGCACAGTATCAGAGCACCTAAGGTAGGATGTTATTCATTAGCTATCTTATATTCTACGTGCTATTTTTAGCTTACTTTTCACTTTTTTTTATGATGATGAGATAGACTTATGGCATCGATCCAGGCAAATGTCTGTCTGTCTGTCTTTGTGTGTCTCCCCCTATCAACCCCTAAATGACTGCAGTTATCGAAACCAAATTCGGTTTAAGGAAATATCTATATCTGAATATCTCAGGTACATAATTGAAAATGATTTCAGAGTTACCAACTGCTAAAAATCACAATTCACTTTTAAGCTCTACGTTGGATATCTCAGACGTTATGCATGCGAAATTTTCCAAAATTATCACACACAGGGATAATAACATTCCAGATACATTTTAAGGAGCCCATATATGACAGTGTTGCCAAGATGATTCTAAGCCTGCTGATAAGTCCAATGTTTAAGTACATCTAACATCTATACTATCAATTGGATTTTAACCGAATTTCGTACGTGCTTTGTGTACTATAACAGATATGACTATGCTTAGGCCTATACTTGATAGTCAGCAGGGCTGCCAACTGCTAATGAATGCTCATTCTCTTTCTTTATCCTAATACCAATAAATATATCAGAAAGTATGCTAGCCAACACCTCTGAATGTTGCACACGTATGGTACCTAAAATTTCAGATTAACTTCGAGTAACTAATGTACATCAGTGCTGCCAACATAATTCTAAGCCTGCTGAAAATGCATGTAACTTCTATAACAACAAATGGATGTTAACCAAAATTGGCACTATTCGATAAAGTATTATTTCAGATATCGCCTCCGTAGCGTAGTGGTCAGCATTGTTAGCTGCCGCCCCGAAGGTCCTGGGTTCGATTCCCGGCTCTGCCTCGAAATTTGAAAAGTGGTACGAGGACTGGAACGGGATCTACTCAGCCTCGGGTGGCCCAAATGAGCAGAGGGTGTTCGATTCCCCTTCAGCCATCCTCGAAGTGGTTTTCCGTGGTTTCCCACTTCGTCTTCGGGAAAATGCCGGGATGGTACCTTCTTCAAGGCCACGGCCGCCTCCTTCCCTCTTCCTTGCCTATCCATCCTACCCATCCCTTACCATCCCTCATGAGGCCCCTGTTCGCATTGCAGGTGAGGCCGCCTGGGCGAGGTGCCAATCCCACCTCACCAGTTGTATCCCTTCCGATTCGATGTTCCTAGCTCTAGGACACTGCCCATAGAGGCGGTAGTGGTGAGTTCCCTCACTGAGTCCGTGGATTCCACCAACCTGGAGGGTAAACGACTAAAAATAAAATAAAAATTGGCGTGAATCTTAAATATAAAGAAAAGTATGCTCTTTAGATCGTATTTCTCCTTATTCTTAATATTATTATCTATTGTGGAGTAAACATAGACTATTATTGAGGTATGAAAATATTAGTATACTTTCACGAATAGTACAAATATTCATGGTTTTGTATGGGGAAGTACAAATTTGAATGATAGAATAGAATAATTTTCCCTTCCAATATCCATTATTAACATCATCTCCGTAGATTATGCGAATAAATCGTAGTTGGAAACTCACAAGGAAAGTAGTGTGAATGCAACATAATAATTCAAAAAGAATAAAAAATTTGGCCCTAGTGCGTCTCGAACCCGAGACTCATTGGACACTAAGTTGCAGCTATAGCACCCGTACACTTCTCACTGTGTAGCCTAGCTCATAGTTACGTAACTTCATGCGTATAGCTAAATGTCGAATTATTTCAGTTAAATCGTAAATACTGACAGGAATGCGTTCAATCAGTCAGTGCCCCTTCATGTATTCAACGTAACGCATCTTAATGACTGGTTTGCATTAATAATGCCAATGAACGGCAAATATTACTCTCAATCCACAACTTTCCTCCATGTTTGATTTCTTGCAGCTTAGCCAATCGGAACACGGAATGCTGCTGCGAATAACGTTATTCAAGCCTATACCGGAATTGTGCCTGTATACAAGCTTTAACGTTATAATCTGTACCATTTGTATTCTGATGGTCAATGATTGCGGTACAACACATGTGATATGTCCATAAGCAGAGGGTACAGATCAGCACAGTATCGAAACACCTAAGGTTGGATGTTATACAGTAGCTATCGTATATTCTTCGTAATATTTTAGCCTACTTTTCACATTTTGTAAAAATGAGGGAAAAGTAGACTTATGGCATCGGTCCAGGCAAATGTCTGTCTGTCCCTCCTAGACGGCTGCAGTTATTGAAACCCAATTTGGTATAAGTAAAGACCTATATTTGAATATCTCACGGGCATTTTTGAAAATTATTTTAGTGCTAGTAACTGCTGAAAATTCACAATTCACTTTTGAGCTCTATGTTGGATTTATCAGACGATATGCATGCGAACCCTTCCAAAATTAGTACAGATAGTGGTAATAACATTCCAGATATATATTTTAGGTAGCGCATATATGACAGTGGTGCAAACATGATTTTAAGCCAGCGGATAAGTCCAATGTTTAAGTGCATCTAACTTCTAACTATCAATTGGATTTTATCCGAATTTCGTATGCGCTATTGTTACTATAACAGATATGACTATGCTCATACTTGAGAGCCAGCAGGGCTGCCAACTTCTAATGAATGCTCATTCTCTTTCTTTATCCTAATACATATATATAATAAAGTATGCAAGCCAACAGCTCTAAATTTTGCACACGTATGATACCTGAAATTTCAGGTTAATTTCGAGTAACTAATGTACGTCAGTGCTGCCAACATAATTCTAAGCCTGCTGAAAATGCATGTAACTTCTATACCAACAAATGGATGTTATCCAAAATTGGCACTATAAAATATAGTATTATTTCAGATTAATTCTGAGCACACGTGCATGACTTTGTTGCCAATATGATTTTACATACACTGGTAGATCCAATATTTCATAACATGCAACGTCCATACTATCCATTGGACTTCAACCGAATGTTATATGTGCATTATGTACCTTAAGAGATGGAACTAAGGATATATTCAGAGTCACCTAGGCTACCAACTGTAGTGCTGTATTAGAATATTTCAGGTATATTCCAATCTAATTAGAAATGTTAGTTGGCCTATTACCTATTAAATTTTGTCATGGGAAAAGGCACCTACTTTATTATTGCAATGTGCTCAAATATTTCATATGACCCTTCTTTGTATAATGTGACTAATCCCACACAACGTCGCTCTTTCTACATCACATTTAGTAACAACGTTATGGCCCTCTGTTCGAGCTGTTTCCTTAATAACGTTCTTGACGGAATATACATAATTTCTTGTCATTAAGATTGGATTTGATTAATAATAAACAAGAAATGGGAATAACATTAATTTGTAGAACTCAATTTTAGCCGTCTTTTAAACAACGTTATCGTCGGTAGTACTCACAATTTTGTTCCTTAAAGATTGGGTAAGACAAATAACGAAAACCGGCGAATAACGTTTTTATGAGGAACTTCCTTTACCCGCCTTTCGAATAACGTTATTGTCAGCAGTTCGTTCAATTTCGTTCTTCGACATCAACTTGAACTAATAACGAAATGATGCCAATAACGTTATTCAGTTATTCACTATGTGAGCCACCCTCCCAATAACGTTATTGGTAGGGACCAGAATAATAGCGTTCTTCAATTCGGTTACTGAATTTAACGTTATTGTGATAGTATATGATAAATACGGTATTCATGTGGAAACGAAGTAATTCGTTCTGTAACGCATTTACCTAAATGCACTCATGGAGTTTTCCGGTACATTCCCTAATTACGTTACGTTATGGTTACGGTTAAGTTATCTAGCCCTGAAATAATTCAAAAAGAATAAAAAATTTGGCCCTACAGCGTCTCGAACCCGAGATCCATTGGACACTAAGTTACAGCTATAGCACTCGTACACTTTTCACTCACTAGCCTAGCTCATAGTTACGTAACTTCATGCGTGTAGCTAAATGTCAAATTATTTCAGTTAAATCGTAAATACTGACAGGAATGCGTTCAATCAGTCAGTGCCGCTTTATGTATTCAACGCAACGCATCTAAATGACTGATTTGGATTAATAATGCCAATAAACTGCAAATATTACTCTAAATCCACAACTTTCCTCCATGTTTGATTTCTTGCAGCTGAGCCAATCGGGACACGGAATGCTGCTGCGAATAACGTTATTCAAGCCTATACCGGAATTGTGCCTGTATACACGCTTTAACGTTACAATCTGTACCGTTTGTACTCTGATGGCCAATGATTGCGGTACAGCACATGTGATATGTCCATAAGCAGAGGGTACTGATCAGCACAGTATCGAAGCACCTAAGGTTGGATGTTATACAGTAGCCATCGTATATTCTACGTACTATTTTAGCCTACTTTTCACATTTTGTAAAAATGAGGAAAAAGTAGAATTATGACATCGATCCAGGCAAATGTCTGTCTGTCCCTCCTAGACGGCTGCAGTTATTGAAATCAAATTTGGTATAAGTAAAGATCTATATCTGAATATCTCACTGGCATATTTGAAAATTACTTCAGTGCTAGTAATTGCGCAGAAAATCAAAATTCACTTTTGAGCTCTATGTTGGATTTATCAGACGTTATGCATGCGAACTCCACCAAAATTAGTGAACATAGAGATCATAACATTCCAAATATATATTTTAAGAAGCGCATATATGACAGTGTTGCTAACACGATTTTATGTCTACGGATAAGTCCAATGTTTAAGTGTATCTAACTTTTATACTATCATTTCGATTTTAACCAAATTTCGTGTGTGTTTTTGTGTACTATAACAGATATGACTATGCTTATACTTCAGAGCCAGCAGGGCTGCCAACTGCTAACGAATGCTCAATCTCTTTTTTTTATCCTAATACCAATAAATCAGAAAGTATGCTAGCCAACAGCTCTGAATGTTGCACACGTATGGTACCTAAAATTTCAGATTAATTTCGAGTAACTAATGTACGTCAGTGCTGCCAACATAATTCTAAGCCTGCTGAAAATGCATGTAAAGTCTATACCAACAAATGGATGTTATCGTAAATTGGCAATTTAAAATATAGTATTATTTCAGATTAAGTCGCCACCGTAGCGTAGCGCTCAGCACGGTTAGCTGCCACCCCGGAGGTCCTGGGTTCGATTCCCGGCTCTGCCACGAAATTTTAAAAGTGGAATGAGGACCGGAACGGGGTCTACTCTGCCTCGGGTGTTCCAAACGAGTAGAGGGGGTTCGATTCCCACCTCAGCCATCCTCGAAGTGGTTTTCCGCGGTTTTCCACTACGTCTTCAGGCTAATGCCGGGATGGTACCTTCTTCAAGGCCACGGCCGCCTCCTTCCCTCTTCCTTGCCTATGCATCCTGACCATTCATTACCTTCCCTCATGAGGCCCCTGTTCGCTTTGCAGGTGAGGCCGCCTGGGCGAGGTGCCAATCACACCTCACCAGTTGTATCCACTCCGATTAGATGTTCCCAGCTCTAGGACACTCCCCGTAGGGGCGGTAGTGGTGAGTTCCCACGCTGAGTCCGTGGGTTCCACCAACCTGGAGGGTAAACGACTAAGAGAAGGGAAGAGAAGAGAAGAGATTATTTCAGATTAATTCTGATCACACGTGCATGACCTTGTTGCCAATATGATTTTATACGCACTGATAGATCCAATATTTCACAACATGCAACGTCCATACTATCCATTGGATTTCAACCAAATGTTGTATGTGCATTCTGTACCCTAGGAGATGGAACTAAGTATATATTCACAGTCACATAGGCTGCCAACTGTAGTGCTGTATTAGAATACTTCAGGTATATTCCAATATAATTAGAAATGCTAGTATCAAATAAATTTCTTCATTATTCTAGATAGGTCTATATAGTTTAATCATTGGCATGAATCTTAAATATAAAGAAAAGTATGCTCTTTAGTTCGTCACGAAACTATTTCTCCTTATTGTTAATATTATTATTTATTGTGGAGTAAACATAGACTATTATTGTGGTATGAAAATAATATTATGCTATCACGAATAGTACAAATATTCATGGTTTTGTATGGGGAAGTACAAATTTGAAATATAGAATAGAATAATTTTCCCTACCAATATCCATTATTAACATCATCTCCGTAGATCATGCGAATAAATCGTAGTTGGAAACTCAGAAGAAAAGTTGTGTGAATGAAACAAAATAATTCAAAAAGAATAAAAAATTTGGCCCTAGAGCGTCTCGAACCCGAGATCCATTGGACACTAAGTTACAGCTATAGCACTCGTACACTTTTCACTTACTAGCCCAGCTCATAGTTTCGTAACTTCATGGGTATAGCTAAATGTCGAATTATTTCAGATAAATCGTAAATACTGACAGGAATGCGTTCAATCAGTCAGTGCCTCTTTATGTATTCAACGCAACGCATCTTAATGACTGATTTGGATTAATAATGCCAATAAACTGCAAATATTACCCTAAATACACAACTTTCCACCATGTTTGATTTCTTGCAGCTGAGCCCATCGGGACACGGAATGCTGCTGCGAATAACGTTATTCAAGCCTATACCGGAATTGTGCCAGTATACAAGCTTTAACGTTACAATCTGTACCATTTTTACTCTGATGGCCAATGATTGCGGTACAACAATGTGATATGTCCATAAGCAGAGGGTACTGATCAGCACAGTATCGAAGTACCTAAGGTTGGATGTTTTACAGTAGCTATCGTATATTCTACGTACTGTTTTAGCCTACTTTTCACATTTTGTAAAAATGTGGAAAAAATAGACGTATGACATCGATCCAGTCAAATGTCTGTCTGTCCCTCCTAGACGGCTGCATTTATTGAAACCAAATTTGGTATAAGTAAATACCTGTATTTGAATATCTCACGGGCATAACTGAAAATTATTTCAGTGCTAGTAACTGCTGTAAATTCACAATTCACTTTTGAGATCTATGTTGGATTTATCAGACGTTATGCATGCGAACTCTTCCAAAATTAGTGAACGTAGAGATCATAACATTCCAAATATATATTTTAAGAAGCGCATAAATGACAGTGTTGCTAACACGATTTTATGTCTACGGATAAGACCAATGTTTAAGTGTATCTAACTTCTATACTATCAATTGGATTTTAACCAATATTGCGTATGTGTCTTTGTGTACTATAACAGATATGACTATGCTTATACTTCAGAGCCAGCAGGGCTGCCAACTGCTAACGAATGCTCATTCTCTTTTTTTTTTATCCTAATACCAATAAATCAGAAAGTATGCTAGCCAGCAGCTCTGAATGTTGCACACGTATGGTACCTAAAATTTCAGATTAACTTCGAGTAACTAATGTACGTCAGTGCTGCCAACATAATTCTAAGCCTGCTGAAAATGCATGTAAAGTCTATACCAACAAATGGATGTTATCCTAAATTGGCAATTTAAAATATAGCATTATTTCAGATTAAGTCGCCTCCGTAGCGTAGCGCTCAGCACGGTTAGCTGCCACCCCTGAGGTCCTGGGTTGGATTCCCGGCCCTGCCACGAAATTTGAAAAGTGGAATGAGGACTGGAACGGGGTCTACTCAGCCTCGGGTGTTCCAAACGAGTAGAGGGGGTTCGATTCCCACCTCAGCCATCCTCGAAGTGGTTTTCCGCGGTTTTCCACTTCGTCTTCAGGCTAATGCCGGGGTGGTACCTTCTTCAAGGCCACGGCCGCCTCCTTCCCTCTTCCTTGCCTATCCATCCTGACCATCCATTACCTTCCCACATGAGGCCCCTGTTCGCTTTGCAAGGGAGGCCGCCTGGGCGAGGTGCCAATCACACCTCTCCAGTTGTATCCACTCTGATTAGATGTTCCCAGCTCTAGGACACTGCCCGTAGAGGCGGCAGTGGTGAGTTCCCTCGCTGAGTCCGTGGGTTCCACCAACCTGGAGGGTAAACGACTAAGAGAAGGGAAGAGAAGAGAAGGGATTATTTCAGATTAATTCTGATCACACGTGCATGACCTTGTTGCCAATATGATTTTATACGCACTAATAGATCCAATATTTCACAACATGCAACGTCCATACTATCCATTGGATTTCAACCAAATGTTGTATGTGCATTCTGTACCCTAGGAGATGGAACTAAGGATATATTCACAGTCACATAGGCTGCCAACTGTAGTGCTGTATTAGAATACTTCAGGTATATTCCAATATAATTAGAAATGCTAGTATTAACAAATAAATTTCGTCATTATTCTAGATAGGTCTATATAGTTTAATCATTGGCAAGAATCTTAAATATAAAGAAAAGTATGCTCTTTAGTTCGTCACGAAACTATTTCTCCTTATTGTTAATATTATTATTTATTGTGGAGTAAACATAGACTATTATTGTGGTATGAAAATGTTATTATACTTTCACGAATAGTACAAATATTCATGGTTTTGTATGGGGAAGTACAAATTTGAATGATAGAATAGAATAATTTTCCCTACCAATATCCATTATTAACATCATCTCCGTAGATCATGCGAATAAATCGTAGTTGGAAACTCAGAAGAAAAGTAGTGTGAATGCAACAAAATAATTCAAAAAGAATAAAAAATTTGGCCCTACTGCGTCTCGAACCCGAGATTCATTGGACACTAAGTTACAGCTATAGCACTCGTACACTTTTCACTCACTAGCCTAGCACATAGTTACGTAACTTCATGCGTATAGCTAAATGTCAAATTATTTCAGTTAAATCGTAAATACTGACAGGAATGCGTTCAATCAGTCAGTGCCTCTTTATGTATTCAACGCAACGCATCTTAATGACTGATTTGGATTAATAATGCCAATAAGCTGCAAATATTACTCTAAATCCACAACTTTCCTCCATGTTTGATTTCTTGCAGCTGAGCCAATCGGGACACGGAGTGCTGCTGCGAATAACGTTTTTCAAGCCTATACCGGAATTGTGCCTGTATACACGCTTTAACGTTACAATCTGTACCGTTTGCACTCTGATGGCCAATGATTGCGGTACAGCACATGTGATATGTCCATAAGCAGAGGGTACTGATCAGCACAGTATCGAAGCACCTAAGGTTGGATGTTATACAGTAGCCAACGTATATTCTACGTACTATTTTAGCCTACTTTTCACATTTTGTAAAAATGAGGAAAAAGTAGAATTATGACATCGATCCAGGCAAATGTCTGTCTGTCCCTCCTAGACGGCTGCAGTTATTGAAATCAAATTTGGTATAAGTAAAGATCTATATCTGAATATCTCACTGGCATATTTGAAAATTACTTCAGTGCTAGTAATTGCGCAGAAAAATCAAAATTCACTTTTGAGCTCTATGTTGGATTTATCAGACGTTATGCATGCGAACTCCACCAAAATTAGTGAACATAGAGATCATAACATTCCAAATATATATTTTAAGAAGCGCATATATGACAGTGTTGCTAACACGATTTTATGTCTACGGATAAGTCAATGTTTAAGTGTATCTAACGTCTATACTATCATTTCGATCTTAACCAAATTTCGTGTGTGTTTTTGTGTACTATAACAGATATGACTATGCTTATACTTCAGAGCCAGCAGGGCTGCCAACTGCTAACGAATGCTCATTCTCTTTTTTTATCCTAATACCAATAAATCAGAAAGTATGCTAGCCAACAGCTCTGAATGTTGCACACGTATGGTACCTAAAATTTCAGATTAACTTCGAGTAACTAATGTACGTCAGTGCTGCCAACATAATTCTAAGCCTGCTGAAAATGCATGTAAAGTCTATACCAACAAATGGATGTTATCCTAAATTGGCAATTTAAAATATAGTATTATTTCAGATTAAGTCGCCACCGTAGCGTAGCGCTCAGCACGGTTAGCTGCCACCCCGAAGGTCCTGGGTTCGATTCCCGGCTCTGCCACGAAATTTGAAAAGTGGAATGAGGACTGGAACGGGGTCTACTCTGCCTCGGGTGTTCCAAACGAGTGGAGGGGGTTCGATTCCCACCTCAGCCATTCTCGAAGTGGTTTTCCGCGGTTTTCCACTACGTCTTCAGGCTAATGCCGGGATGGTACCTTCTTCAAGGCCACGGCCGCCTCCTTCCCTCTTCCTCGCCTATCCATCCTGACCATCCATTACCTTCCCTCATGAGGCCCCTTTTCGCCTGGGCGAGGTGCCAATCACACCTCACCAGTTGTATCCACTCCGATTAGATGTTCCCAGCTCTAGGACACTGCCCGTAGAGGCGGTAGTGGTGAGTTCCCTCGCTGAGTCCGTGGGTTCCACCAACCTGGAGGGTAAACGACTAAGAGAAGGGAAGAGAAGAGAAGGGATTATTTCAGATTAATTCTGATCACACGTGCATGACCTTGTTGCCAATATGATTTTATACGCACTGATAGATCCAATATTTCACAACATGCAACGTCCTTACTATCCATTGGATTTCAACCAAATGTGGTATGTGCATTCTGTACCTTAGGAGATGGAACTAAGGATATATTCACAGTCACATAGGCTGCCAACTGTAGTGCTGTATTAGAATACTTCAGGTATATTCCAATATAATTAGAAAGGCTAGTATTAACAAATAAATTTCGTCATTATTCTAGATAGGTCTATATAGTTTAATCATTGGCATGAATCTTAAATATAAAGAAAAGTATGCTCTTTAGTTCGTCACGAAACTATTTCTCCTTATTGTTAATATTATTATTTATTGTGGAGTAAACATAGACTATTATTGTGGTATGAAAATATTATACTTTCACGAATAGTACAAATATTCATGGTTTTGTATGGGGAAGTACAAATTTGAATGATAGAATAGAATAATTTTCCCTACCAATATCCATTATTAACATCATCTCCGTAGATCATGCGAATAAATCGTAGTTGGAAACTCACAAGAAAAGTAGTGTGAATGCAACAAAATAATTCAAAAAGAATAAAAATTTTGGCCCTACAGCGTCTCGAACCCGAGATCCATTGGACACTAAGTTACAGCTATAGCACTCGTACACTTTTCACTTACTAGCCTGGCTCATAGTTACGTAACTTCATGCGTATAGCTAAATGTCAAATTATTTCAGTTAAATCGTAAATACTGACAGGAATGCGTTCAATCAGTCAGTGCCTCTTTATGTATTCAACGCAACGCATCTTAATGACTGATTTGGATTAATAATGCCAATAAACTGCAAATATTACTCTAAATCCACAACTTTCCTCCATGTTTGATTTCTTGCAGCTGAGCCAATCGGGACACGGAATGCTGCTGCGAATAACGTTATTCAAGCCTATACCGGAATTGTGCCTGTATACAAGCTTTAACGTTACAATCTGTACCGTTTGTACTCTGATGGCCAATGATTGCGGTACAGCACATGTGATATGTCCATAAGCAGAGGGTACTGATCAGCACAGTATCGAAGCACCTAAGGTTGGATGTTATACAGTAGCCAACGTATATTCTACGTACTATTTTAGCCTACTTTTCACATTTTGTAAAAATGAGGAAAAAGTAGAATTATGACATCGATCCAGGCAAATGTCTGTCTGTCCCTCCTAGACGGCTGCATTTATTGAAACTAAATTTGGTAGAAATAAAGACCTGTATTTGAATATCTCACGGGCATTATTGAAAATTATTTCAGTGCTAGTAACTGCAGAAAATTCACAATTCACTTTTGAGATCTATGTTGGATTTATCAGACGCTATGCATGCGAACTCTTCCATAATTAGTATACATAGAGATAATAACATTCCATATATATATATTTTAAGAAGCGCATATATGACAGTGTTGCTATCATGATTTGAAGCCTGCGGATAAGTCCAATGTTTAAGTGTATCTAACTTCTATACTATCAATTTGATTTTTACCAAATTTCGTATGTGCTTTTGTGTACTATAACAGATATGAGTATGCTTATACTTGAGAGAAGCAGGGCCGCCAACTGCTAATGAATGGTCATTCTCTTTCTTTATCCTAATAGCAATATATCAGAATGTATGCTAGCCAACATCTCTGAATGTTGCACACGTATGGTACCTAAAATTTCAGACTAATTTCGAGTAACTAATGAGCGTCAGTGCTGCCAACTTAATTCTAACCCTGCTGAAAATGCATGTAACTTCTATACCAACAATTGGATGTTATCCAAAATTGGCACTATATAATATAGTATTATTTCAGATTAATTCTGAGCACACATGCATGACCTTGTTGCCAATATGATTTTACATACACTGATAGATCCAATATTTCACAACATGCAACGTCCATACTATCCATTTTACTTCAAGGAAGGAAGGAAGGAAGTAAGTTTGTAGTTTCACGTGACCGTTAATCTGTAGATCATGAGCCACGGGACCTCCTTTTTACGTGGAATCCGAACCACAGGACATGGCATTTCACTTCCAAAATCTCACATGCATTGACCGGGAATCGAACCCGGACCGCCTTGGTGAGAGGCATATAGCTAGACCGCTGAGCCACCACGCCCCCAACCCCCCCCCCCCCCTGTGGACTTCAACCGATTGTTATATGTGCATTATGTACCTTAAGAGATGGAACTAAGGATATATTCAGAGTCACCTAGGCTACCAACTGTAGTGCTGTATTAGACTATTTCAGGTATATTCCAATCTAATTAGAAATGTTAGTAGGCCTATTACCTACTAAATTTCGTAATGGGAAAAGGCACCTACTTTATTATTGCAATGTGCTAAAATATTTCATATAACCCTTCTTTGTATAATGTGACTAATCCCACACAACTTCGCTCTTTCTACATCACATTTAGTAACAATAACGTTATGGCCCTCTGTTCGAGCTGTTTCCTTAATAACGTTCTTGACGGAATATACACAATTTCTTGTCATAAAGATTGGATTTGATTAATAATAAACAAGAAATGGGAATAACATTAATTTGTAGAACTCAATTTTAGCCGTCTTTTTAACAACGTTATCGGCGGTAGCACTCACAATTTTGTTCCTTAAAGATTGGGTAAGACAAATAACGAAAACCGGCGAATAACGTTTTTATGAGAAACTTCCTTTACCCGCCTTTCGAATAACGTTATTGTCAGCAGTTCGTTCAATTTCGTTCTTCGACATCCGGTTGAACTAATAACGAAATGATGCCAATAACGTTATTCAGTTATTCACTATGTGAGCCACCCTCCCAATAACGTTATTGGTAGGGACCGGAATAATTGCGTTCTTCAATTCGGTTACTGAAATTAACGTTATTGTGATAGTATATGATAAATACGGTATTCTTGTCGAAACGAAGTAATTCGTTCTGTAACGCATTTACCTAAATGCACTCATGGAGTTTTCCGGTACATTCCCTAATTACGTTACGTTATGGTTACGGTTAAGTTATCTAGCCCTGCTTTAAACATTTGTGTGGCAGCCATTACGTTTCTGTCAATATGGCGGCGATATTAATCATGAGACTGAGATGCCTTTGCTAGTGCTATCTCTGTACCTAATTTCGTTCCATTCGGTTTCACCGTGTTTGAATTAATAGGGGCAATCGATTCTGACACAAAGATGGACGCCATCCGCAAACTATTAGGCGAATGACCTATTAGATTGGTCAAAGGATGCTCCCTCCGTAAAGGTATGTAGTTGCAAAATTTGGTAGAGATCGGATGATTAGGTTAATCGTAATTTGATTTAAGCTTTGAACATTCGTGTGGCCGGCATTACGTTTCAGTCAAGATGGCGGCGATATAAAACATGACACTGAGGTGCCCATTGCTAGTGCTACCTCGGTACCAAATTTCGTTCCATTCGGTTCCACCGTGTTCGAATTAATAGGGGGAATCAATTTTGACATAAAGATGGCCGCCATCCGCAAACTATTAGGCTAATAACCTATTAGATTGGTCAAAGGATGCTCCATCCATAAAGGTATGTAGTTGCAAAGTTTGGTAGAGATCGGATGGTTATGTTAGTCGTAATTTAACATAAGCTTTGAATATATGTGTGGCCGCCATTACGTTTCTGTCAATATGGCGGCGATATAAAACATGACACTGAGATACCCTTTGCTATTGCTACCTCTTTACCTAATTTCGTTCCATTCGGTTTCACCGTGTTTGAATTAATAGGGGGAATTGATTTTCACACAAAGATGGCCGCCATCCGCAAACTATTAGGCTAATGACCTATTCATTTGGTCAAAGGATGCTTCCTCTATAAGGGTATGTTGTTGCAAAATTTGGTAGAGATCGGATGATTAGGTTAATCGTAATTTGATTTAAGCTTTGAACATTTGTGTTGCCACCATTACGTTTCCGTCAAGATGGCTGCGATATAAAACATGACACTGAGGTGCCTTTTGTTAGTACTACCTCTGTACCAAATTTCGTTCCATTCGGTTGCACCGTGTTCGAATTAATAGGGGGAATCAATTTTCACACAAAGATGGCCGCCATCCGCAAACTATTACGCTGATGACCTATTAGATTGGTCAAAGGATGCTCCCTCCATAAAGGTATGTAGTTGCAAAATTTGGTAGAGATCGGATGATTAGGTTAATCGTAATTTGATTGAAGCTTTGAACATTCGTGTGACCGCCATTACCTTTCAGTCAAGATGGCGGCGATATAAAACATGACACTGAGGTGCCCTTTGCTTGTGCTACCTCTGTACCAAATTTCGTTCCATTCGGTTCCACCGTGTTCGAATTAATAGGGGGAATCAATTTTGACATAAAGATGGCCGCCATCCGCAAACTATTAGGCTAATAACCTATTAGATTGGTCAAAGGATGCTCCCTCCATAAAGGTATGTTGTTGCAATGTTTGGTAGAGATCGGATGGTTATGTTAGTCGTAATTTAACTTAAGCTTTGAACATTTGTGTGGCCGCCATTACCTTTCAGTCAAGATGGCGGCGATATAAAACATGACACTGAGGTGCCCTTTGCTTGTGCTACCTCTGTACCAAATTTCGTTCCATTCGGTTGCACCGTGTTCGAATTAATAGGGGGAATCGATTTTCACACAAAGATGGCGGCCATCCGCAAACTATTACGCTGATGACCTATTAGTTTGGTCAAAGGATGCTACTCCCATAAAGGTATGTTGTTGCAAAATTTGGTAGAGATCGGATGATTAGGTTAGTCGTAATTAGATTTAAGCTTTGAACATTTGTGTGGCCGCCATTACGTTTCCGTCAAGATGGCGGCGATATAAAACATGACACTGAGGTGTCCTTTGCTAGTGCTACCTTTGTACCAAATTTCGTTCAATTCGCATTCACCGTGTTCGAATTGATAGGGGGGGGACAGACATTCAGAGTACACACACTCACACACACACAGACACACACACACACACACACACACACACAGACTCACACACACACATACACACACACACAGACTCACACACACACATACACACACACACACAGACACACTTTTTTCGCCCTGTGTTGATCTCATAAGTCTACTTTCATTTTTTGCAAAAATCGAAAGTAGGCTAAAATTAGGGAAATATGTTTCTATGGATTAGTAAAAGTTAGTGGAAACCTCCATTATGTTTCTCAAATGTTATTATCAGCCAATAAAATTGTCGTTCTGATTTTGGTGATTTTTACCTTCTTTTGAATAAAGATCAAATTTTTGTGGCTATGGAAATAGAAATGTTATTGAAATGTCTCCTGTGTTTTCACAAGTTTTCCACTTGCATTTTGCATAAATTTAAAAATATTGCTTATACAAATTTTGAAGTTCAGAAGTAGAGAAATCTGCTTTTATTTGTATTTTATATTTTGACTGAGCGCCAGCAAACGACTCACAATCCAACTTTTGTATTAATTATTCCTTGTAGCGAATCAGTTTATCATGCCAGGGGTGGCAACTATAATTTCTGATGACCTGCGCCTTCTATGAGCAATTTTCTAAACAATCATTTCACTACTAGATGAATAACAAAATCACCAAAGTTGTCAAGCCTTAAATGAGTGATCAATTTCTAAATCACAAATTACAAATTACGAAAAATCAGCACATCTCTATAGGCAAGAGCCTTCTACCTCCCGGTAGGGCTAGCTCAACTGAACTCACTGGGTGTGCTTGTCCCTGCGAGTTTGTATCTCCTAAAATGTAATGTTCCAAGCTATTAACACATATTACATACCTAGGTACTGTCCCCGATAATCCGGATAGTAGGCTGTCAGATATCCGCCCCCCTCAATCGGATTGCCAATAATCAATCGCACCGGCACAGCTACATCAATGAAAATGGCACTGACAGATACTACCGAGATTAGAGCACAGTAGTTATCAAGAAATTATTGTGGAACACACCAATATATACGGGGGTTCATACTTACCTTTTACTTACCTATTCAAATTAATCTCGGGTTTGGGTTGCCAACTGGATCACTTAAAAGTATGCCCTCACAATAACCTCCACCACGATATTTAAAATGAACCAAGACGGAAACAAGAAACTTTAAACTGCACAATAATTTATTTCACATAAAGAGAATAATTTAACAAAAATTTAACAACAAAAAATACGTGGCAATCAGAAGCCATTGTCAATGTAATCATGTCCTCCTGTAGGACTTGTAGACTTTACATACAAAATTTCAGCTTTCCCTAGCTCAAAGAACGTAATAATAATAATACACTTGGAATGGATAAGGGAGTTGGGACGAGACATATAGCAATTGTTTTCCTTTTTCATAAACATCACATTTTATTTATAACCGCAAGGCTGCTATGTAGGTGACCTTGGCCTCTGTCATACAGTTGTCTGGCCAGCTGCAACATGTCGCATGCTTGCATCGTCAAATGGACCCACCTGTCCAGCCAACGTTAGCATATGCTAGTTACATCAGAGCCTAGCTCCTTTTCAAAACACTTTAAATGTCCACAACTCAACTCAAATATTATCACGCAAATCTTTTAAATGCTCCATTCACATATCAATGGATTACTCTAATAATCCCAAATCTTGTTTAATTGTATAATCCAATTGTTTAACTAGCGTTGTTTAGAGTATAATAACAAAAACGCTTAATGTTTATAACAAAATGCTCCTTAATTCTTTATAACATTTTAAATTGTTTATAACATTGTCAAACGACAATTGAAAAATTTATACACGCCTCTATTAATCCCGTTCGTTTCAAATTATTATTAAAGATATTTACATAATTATTTACAATATTTATATTATTTATTTTAGAAATACATTAAACCAAACGTTTATCCGGTTGATAATTACTCAAATCGTGTTGATATAATCGACCAATGAAGGTTAGTTATATTTAAATTATAGATTCTGGTTTAATAAGGTTTAATAATTATTATTATTTGTGACGGTAACCTCCATTCAAAATCGCTATCTCAAATTATTTAAACACTCATGTTAATTTTAACAGTAACTTCACATGATTAATTTTCAAAGGACCTGAACAATACACTCAGCGGAAAAATACCTCGCTCAAAACGCACAAAATTGCACAAAAATAGGCCCAGAATTCATCATATATCTCAATATATATGGTATCAAAATCTTCCACAATCCATACAAACAACCTCCACTTACAAATTCTTCAACATCATTAATATTCCTGTGGGAACCTCCTTCACTTATTCAAGGGCATTATTCATCAGCGACTTTTACACGTCCACTGAACTAACGATTATACATCCATAGTTCCTCTTTGAAAATTCTTATATTCATTAATTGTATCAAAAACTGTTATTATATTTAACCTTCGTGGGTTTCATTCATGAATCGATATGAAGTAAAAATTTGCCATTCACAAATAAACTTAATAGCAAATATGATTAGACACGCCTCCCTGGTCTATCAAAATTGAGATTAACATCATCAAAGTATCGCAGTATATAAATACTATCTTCAATCAAAGTTCATCTAAACTGCATAAATAAACGAATAGAATACAATTAGACTTTGGAATGCAAACATTATTGTTCCAATCTAGAATTGAGAAAAACTCCTATCAAATGTTGATTACTATAGTGTATTCAATAATTCGTCCTCAAAGTTCATATTTCATAAAATTGTCTATAATGCAATGGTATTTCAGAACTGACGATAAATGTCTATGTTGCTATCATGTTCATAAAACGACTAGTATTTCCAAGATCGTCGACAACGAAATAGATTTTAACGCTCTAAAATCTTTTAATTATTCTTCTTTCTTGAGGATGACAGAAAATTGGTCAAAGTAATTTACTGAATAGAATTACTTTAATAAAATGACACGCTGTCTGAATTCAAATTTGCCATAGAAAATCATTAACTTTACAGTCAAATCGTGACTACAAAAATATGCAAATTACTGAAAGAATATATATATTATCAGTCTCAACTGATCCAAAATTATTTAAATATGCCAATGACAAACAATGTCTCAATAAATCGTCGAAAAAGGCATAAATCATCAAAGTGTACGGAGTACAGAAATATCAAGCAAGAATATGGGGCAAAATATATGGGACAGAAAATATGGGAAAAATGGTTGCTCAGATATCGCTAAATGGCTCAAATAAAACAAGAAACGTTCACGACTACCTTATCTGTTGATTGAAGTTCTAGAGGAAAATTTCCAAAGAAGACTGCTGATGGTTCCATTTCACCAACTTAAAGATGTGCTCCGACCTCGAACCTGGAACCAGCGCCCTCGGAGAATAGAACTGCTTCCTCCTCCGGAAATTGCACTGCTCCGTGTAGACGATAGACATCCTTCTGGCAAAACTCTTCTTTGTGAGCCGGGTCTACCCTGGCCTCTCTTGATAGTTCCCTGAAGTTCTGGTAGAAATTCGCCATGAAGTTTATTGCAATTATTTCCGCAGAAATGTTCATAATTGTGTAGTATGAAAATATTTCCACTGTCATTTGATATAATTCAGCGTTGGACTACGATGCATGAGTGTAGTTGGATATTCACTACATGCTCGCTTTTGTAGAATGACGATTAATGAAGTTCCATGCTGCTATTTCACTCCATTGATATATGTCCCAATTGCATTAAAGTTTTTAGTCTTCCATCTCCACTTCCGTTATAATAATAGTGGAAAGTACTGCCAGATTATATTGTTGCATTGTAGAATGTAGCGTTATATCACCAAACGTAATCTTCAGTATCACGGTTGCAATACAAGTGTCAGCCGTAGCGTAGAATGTGGTATTATAAAAGTGCTTCTCAGGTGGCGAGAAAATCACTTTTGTCTGCAGTCTTAAAATGCGAATATCTTCCAAAGTATAATCGTGAAAATGTTCAACTTTCCTACACACCTCAATATTGTAATGCACAATTGAATTAGCATAAAGGCAGTAGCTAACTCTTGATAGATAATCTTGTAGATTCGTTTATGTGTGCGTTCCAACTTCGCCTAGTTTCAATAACCGTAAAATTGAACTGCTGCACGCTCCGTGCTTGTTCGATGCGGTGGGCTCTACCACACGTGCTAATGACGACTTGCTTCACTGAATAACTCGAAGTCTGACAATATGATAATCAGAAAAACCACTATGAGACATCAGAAATGAGACATGAGACATGAGAGCTCCTCTCTCCTGTGCAAGACCTTTTTTCAACTTCTTAAGGGGCGTATCCATCCCTTCCATAGCTTGTTCCTCCGTCATTGCTAGAAGTTCTAACTTTGGCTATACTTGACGGATTTTCAAATTTCAAAAACTCAAAATCAATTTCTTCAAAATTCCAAATCAATGCCATAACTGAAAATGGATTTCCACAATTCTGCATGCCAAAAGTAATTAAATATGGTAATTTCAGTAATCTCCGTCTCCCTCCAAACTATCATTCATTGGTTCGAGCCTTTCCTCCAATAGCGTAACTTCTTCCTTAGCACAATTCCTTGTTTCCCTGCGACTGCGTCGTAAATCTCAGATCTTTCTCGAACAAAATCATGACGTCACCAAGAATCTCAGCTCAACCAGCCTACTTGCATGAAGTCTGCGTCATCCGTGCCTACGTCATGAATATACACGTCACAATTATGACAGCCATAACTTTATTCATATATGCCAATACAGCCACCGTGGTCTCAGTATAATTCAATTTACGGGGGCATTCTCCCTTCACCACGTTTCAAAAACAGTTGCAAATTGTTTTTAAACTCTGTGTTATAAATATCTGAATTCACCTGAACACGAAATTGAATTATTATTGGCTTACTCTTGGATAATATTTCTTCAAGTTTCCAGCATTGAACTTGCCATATACGACATTATTCTCATCATCGTGGAGTTCATAACAGTTGTTTCCATAAGCATTCGTAATTCTGAACGGACCCATAAACACTATTCCAAACTTGGGATAGATTTTCTTACTCACATCAGCCTTGACAGGTCTGCGTAGTAATACCAGATTTCCAATTTCTAAGGGAGCACCAAAACGTTTTCCAGCTACTCTTTTCAATCGTTTTTGAGCTGCTTTCTGGAGTTGTTCTTTCGCTCTGTCAATTCTCTGCTGCCTTCCTAGGTCGGGATCTCTAGGAATGTGGTTGAAAAGATTGTCCCACGGCCTTTCTGGGTTTCTTCCTAGATGAAGTCTCATTGGCACTTCTCCTGTGCTCTCCTGCACTGTAGAATTTAGACACTCCTCAATAAGGGGTACAAATCTCACCCAACCAGAATGATCATTCGGACAGAAAATTCGACAAAATTTCGAAAATTCAGCCATATATCTTTCTGAAGAATTCGATTCCGGATAGCGCACGCTTGAAAATATGTGCTTAATACCAAGCCTTTCCATATCTGCAGTAAATTCTAAGGATGTAAGCTGAGCTCCATGATCCGATAGTAGATACTCTGGTTTACCAGCTTTTGGAAATACAGCATGTTCCAGTCTGCTTACAACGTTCCTCGTGTTAGCATTTTGCATGGGACTCATTGTTACAAATTTTGAGAAGACATCCACGGTAACCAACAGGAACTGATTACCCTGGTATCCCTTCGGACAGGGGCCAAATATGTCCGTCGCCATGAGTTCATTTGGTTTAGAGGGAATCATAACCTTAGGTTTTTTTTTAATAGAGCGGAAGCATACTTTGCTCTTTGACATTTATCACATGAACGAATGACATTAGCAATGTTGGAACGCATGTTAGTTCAAATAAACCTCTCTTTAAGAGTATCAAGAGTTTTATCCAGACCGGCACATCCAGTTGCGTGATGAGCTACCCACACTAAATTGACAACAAGTTTAGGTGGCACGACTATTCGGAGCTTTGTATGCGCAGAGTCAGCATACTTACATACGATGTCTCCACTCAAGACAAAGTGTCGTGAATCTCTCTGTGTAGCTGCATAGTCAACATCAGTATTGTCCATGTAACCCTTAAGGAACCTGTACATTTTCCTGATTGGAGCGTGTCTCTTCTGTGACACACCGATTCGGGCTAACCTCCTAACGGTCTCTTGATCTTGCTGCTCCAATTGTACATGGTGTATCTGCACATTTTTGATAGCGTTACGTGATAATGCATCAGCCAGTAAGTTGTCTTTCCCAGGCTGATGGACGATAGTGGCGTTAAACTGTTGGGTGAACAAAGCCCAACGTGTCAATCTATCACTAGACATGTCAGTTTGCAGCATAAACTGAAGTGCTTTGTGATCTGTAATAATGATAACCTTGTGTCCCAGCAGCATTTTTTTCCAAGCTTGCAAAGCTGTTACAAAAGCTAACGCTTCTAGTTCTGTCGTAAAGTAGTTTTCCTCGTGTTTCTTTAATTTCCGACTAGTGAACGCAATGTAGTGCTTGTTGCCTGCCTCGTCTTTTTGGTATAAGACTGCACTAATGCCTATTCTTGATGCATCAGACTCAATATAGAACACCTTCTCAAAGTCTGGGTACTCCAGTTTAACGTTATTTCTGAGCATCTCCTTTGCTTTCTCAAAAGCCTCGTCTGCTGCGGTACTCCATTTCCATCTATTATTCTTCTTGAGTAAGTCATACAGAGGAGCCATAATTTCAGAGTATCTCGGACAGTGGCTGCTGATGAATTGGCATGCGCCTACAAATTCTCTGACTTGTTTCACCTTAGTTGGCTTTGGGAACCTTGTGATCGCATCTACTTTCTGCATGTTTGGATGATATCCATCCTTATCAATAGTATGCTCCTTCTTCAAGAATTGACATTTTCCAAAATTGACCTTAATATTGGCCTCCCTTAAATTTTCAAACAACTTTCTCAAATGCACTAAATGTTCTGCGGCGTTGGGTGAAGATACAATTAAATCGTCAATGTAGCAGATTACATGTTCCTTTACTTCGTCAGTGAGCTTGCTATCAAGTGCTCGAATAAGTGCTGGTCCACTGTTGACCATTCCAAAAGGCATTCTCACGAAGACCCATGACGTCTGGTCAAATAAGAATCCAGTGTACTGCATACTTTCTTCTTCCAGTTGAACTTGGTAAAACGAAGATGTCAAGTCAAGAACACTGAAACATGCTCTCCCTTTGAACTTTCTAAGCAGATCTCTAATCTTAGGTGGTCGGTCATTTTCTGGAAGAATCTTTAAGTTGATGGTCCGAGCATCGAGACAGAGACGTATCTGACCATTACTTTTCTTGACTACAGTGATGGGGTTTATGTAAGACGACGCCTGTTTTTTTTATAATCCCGTCTACCTCCATTTTTCTGATCAACCCTCGTACTTCTTGGTAGTATTTCTCAGGTATGGGGTATATTTTCTTTTGGTAAGGGGTTTCATCGGTCAGCCTTATCTTATACTTATAGTCTTTAATCAATCCAGGCTTTTCATCAAAAATATCTTGGAATTCCTTTATCAAATCCTCAAATTCCCCCTGAATTTCTTCAAATCCTTCAGTTTTTCTACTGGGTATTTCTGTTAGATTCTCTACTTCATTGATAATGGTATTTAAAATCTCTTTCCTAAGGTCTATCTCCAGACTGTTTTTCCCGTCCTGTTCTTCGATCTCTTCTGTGATCATGTACCCATCATTAAAGCTAATAATCCTATTCTTCATATCAATAATGGCTCCAACTTTCGATATAAAATCGATTCCTAGCACAATATCGAAATGAATCTTGTTCACCACAATAAAGATCTGTTCATAATTCCTTCCATTAATTTCAAAGTTCAACAACACTTGGATCTTGCATTTCACTGCCTTGTCTTGGAAAATTCCTCTCACTTTGACGGTAGAAACAGGTAAAGCTGTCATGTTTTCTCCTTTTAATAGACTTTGATAGCATTCATCAGAAATGATAGAAATAATTGCGCCGGTATCCATAAGAGCTTTGTACTGTTGGCCATCTATCAGTACAGAAATAATAGGTAAGGCACATGGTCTTTCCTCTTTGACGATTCCCCTCTCTTCTAATAAATCCTCATCAGTTACTTCGTAAATTTCATTAATGGTAATTAGGTGTGGTGTGGCAATGTATTCATAGTTTCTCACTGTCGTTGAGAAATCGGCGTTTTTTTGTGTTACCAATCTCACAGTTCCCCTGCTGGCTTGTAGAAGGACCAGGATCGATCACTACATCCTGTCTTTTCTTCTGGTTTTCAGCTTCCTTCTCTCGTAATTCCTTCAAATACTGCTGACTTTCTTTCTCTCTCTCTTGATACTTGTCCGGTGTCATAACCTGACCTTGAGAATTCTGATTCCGATTCTGGTACTGGTTATTTCTGTTGTAGTTCCTATTGTACCCATTGTTATTATAGTATCTACATCTTCCGTTATTATAATTCCCTCTATTGTTGTTCCAGCCTCGTCTTTGCTGATATGGACGGTAACCTTGTGATCTGTTGTTGCGGAAATAATTGTTCCTGTGAGGACCTACATTTTCAGTTTTCTCTTCATCAGCAGGCTTATCAGTTTGCTGAACTTGATCCATGTAGACTGTATTAATGTCTTTGAATTCGTGTCTCTGACCTTTTTGAACCACATTTGGACTCGTGTAGTCAAGCCTTCTCAATAGTTCGTCCATACTGGTCAAATCCCTGATATTTGACGATATGATAAGTCTTCTTACCTCCACAGGCAGCATACGAGAAATAGCATCTATCAACTGCTCTGTCGACAATGGGGGTTGCAAGAATCTCAAGCGCGATAACTGGCTCGTGAAGAAATCAGCGTACCGTGTTGGAAGAGTACCTGAATACTTCCTCGAGTATACCTCAGCTCTTAATGAATTTTGTGCTTCTATTGACCAGAATCGTTTTATCAGTGCCTCTGCAAATTCATCGAAATTACTGAAAGTGTACCGAAATGCTCTGAACCATTCAAGGGGTCCTCCAGCTAGAAATCTTTCTACGATTCTCATCTCTCTTTCTCTAGGAATATGAGCTTCAATAAAATAGTCTTTAAGGTTCCTGATATACTCTATCGGTGTTAGACTATCAGTATTACTAAATTTTTGAGGTTTGTCCTCAAAGTTTCGGATGACTGTCACATTTCTTGGATATGAATCCATGTAATTCTTCCCACTATCACGATATCTCCATTCAGGTTCAATATTCCTATCCTCTTCTTCTTCCCGAAATCTGAATATACGTTCCTCAGGACTAATATCTCTCTCTTCTGTAGCGAGGTTACATCTTCTGACTTAATTCCTATCATCTTCACAAGTCAAGCCTTCTGGATCCTTATCTGTGATTTCCGTGATGACTTTCCTAATCAACTCTTCTTTATACGTTTCCATCATGCTAGCTTCTCCTAGTTTCAAATTCTGAAGTTTGCTCGTAGTTTCATTGACATCAGAGACAACCTTATGAATTTGTTCCTCTAACGCGGTTTTTAATGCTTGCACGTCCTGACCTATTTGAGTTCTATCCTCTACCTGCTTTTCGGATAGCGAATCCATCCTTATACTCAAATCCTTTCTAATTTGAACTACCTCATTATTAATACCTACCTGTGTACTGGCAAGTTTTCGTTCAATTCGCTCCTGAATCTGATTGACATGTTCCCCACTTGACCTGTTCCATTCATCTTTCCAAACCGTTACATTTGCAGTTAACATTTCCGCAATATCTACTTCAATGTCTTCGTTAAGTAAACGATTATGATCTAAGACTTGGGTTCTCATGACCTCTACATCATATTTTAATCCAGCTAGAGAAGCTGTTGTCCTAACAGACTCGTCAACCAACCTAGTTGTTAAAGCACTAATGTTACGAGTACAAAGCGTTTTTGAAGTTTCAATTTCTTCTCTAACTTTATTAACATCAGTTTGAACTTTGGCAATGTCTACAAAAACTGTATTAACTTCTACTTGTATCTTATTGATATCGCTTTGCATCTCATTTACATCAGAATGAATATTATTTATGTCTACTTGAACGTTTGACACATCGGTTCGAACATTTTTAATCTCTCTTTGAACTTCTTCTACCTTATCTTGTACAGTAGCAACATCATTCCTAACAACGATTACTTCTGCTCTAGCACATGAAATATCACCCCGGACATTAGCAACATCAAGATTCAACATAGTAAGGTCTTTCTGTACTTTAGAAACATCAGTCTTAACATCTGAAACATCCTTGTGAATGTCAGTCACGGCATTCTGGATTCCCTGGGTACTGGTCTGTAAACGCGACACATTATTTTCTAAGTTTGCAGAACTGGTCTGAAGACCTTTCATATTCTCCTCCATTCGACTAGCATTCTCCTCCATTCGACTAGTATTCCTAGCTTCCATCTCCTTCACACTTTCATCCAGCCTACTAGCATTCTCCTCCAACATCTGCTTCATACTGTTATTCATGCTAGCTTTCATCTCCTCCAACATTTTTCTCATACTCTCATCTGCCATTTCAATAATATTTCAATAATAGACTGCTTTAGGGACATACATCAAACAGAGCAAGATAACAACATCTGAGCAACATCCTTCACCATATATAAAGTTTGAGCAATTTTCTGTCTTAAATCTGACTTATAATTACCTTATAATTAATTTCGTAGACACTTCATGATGAAATAAACTCAAGCACATGTTCAAATTTCTTTGGTTCATTTTAAAATATCCTAACACAAATAATTTACATTTATAATCCAAATAGTTTAATTTTATCTTTAATATGACTAAACATGTCATAAGCCGGTCAAATAAAATAAGACTCCAGATCATAGGCGATTTTTCTAAGTTTCCAGCCTATTTAACCTCTCTCAAGTTATATAAGATCTGATCTTTTCTGAGTGTAATTTTCCTAATACAACACAACATTTAATCCCTCTATAATCACACTCTCAAATTCTACAATTGGCCAAGACATCTAACAAAGAATCAACCTCTTTATTTGAGTCTTCACAATCCCATTGACATCGATAACTTGGTAATCCAATGTTATTCGAGCACTCCACACGAAATTGCGGTGCCAATTCTACTGCAATAACTTGGTAATCCAGTTTTGTTGATCGATCCCCACGAAATTGCGGCGCCAATCCTACTGTCCCCGATCATCCGGATAATAGGCTGTCAGATATCCGCCCCCCTCAATCGGATTGCCAATAATCAATCGCACCGGCACAGCTACATCAATGAAAATGGCACTGACAGATACTACCGAGATTAGAGCACAGTAGTTAACAAGAAATTATTGTGGAACACACCAAAATATACGGGGGTTCATACATACCTTTTACTTACCTATTCAAATTAATCTCGGGTTTGGGTTGCCAACTGGATCACTTAAAAGTATGCCCTCACAATAACCTCCACCACGATATTTAAAATGAACCAAGACGGAAACAAGAAACTTTAAACTGCACAATAATTTATTTCACATAAAGAGAATAATTTAACAAATATTTAACAACAAAAAATACGTGGCAATCAGAAGCCATTATCAATGTAATCATGTCCTCCTGTAGGACTTGTAGACTTTACATACAAAATTTCAGCTTTCCCTAGCTCAAAGAACGTAATAATAATAATACACTTGGAATGGATAAGGGAGTTGGGACGAGACATATAGCAATTGTTTTCCTTTTTCATAAACATCACATTTTATTTATAACCGCAAGGCTGCTATGTAGGTGACCTTGGCCTCTGTCATACAGTTGTCTGGCCAGCTGCACCATGTCGCATGCTTGCATCGTCAAATGGACCCACCTGTCCAGCCAACGTTAGCATATGCTAGTTACATCAGAGCCTAGCTCCTTTTCAAAACACTTTAAATGTCCACAACTCAACTCAAATATTATCACGCAAATCTTTTAAATGCTCCATTCACATATCAATGGATTACTCTAATAATCCCAAATCTTGTTTAATTGTATAATCCAATTGTTTAACTAGCGTTGTTTAGATTATAATAACAAAAACGCTTAATGTTTATAACAAAATGCTCCTTAATTATTTATAACATTTTAAATTGTTTATAACATTGTCAAACGACAATTGAAAAATTTATACACGCCTCTATTAATCCCGTTCGTTTCAAATTATTATTAAAGATATTTTCATAATTATTTACAAAATTTATATTATTTATTTTTGAAATGCATTAAACCACACGTTAATCCGGTTGATAATTACTCAAATCGTGTTGATATAATCGACCAATGAAGGTTAGTTATATTTAAATTATAGATTCTGGTTTAATAAGGTTTAATAATTATTATTATTTGTGACGGTAACCTCCATTCAAAATCGCTATCTCAAATTATTTAAACACTCATGTTAATTTTAACAGTAACTTCACATGATTAATTTTCAAAGGACCTGAACAATACACTCAGCGGAAAAATACCTCGCTCAAAACGCACAAAATTGCACAAAAATAGGCCCAGAATTCATCATATATCTCAATATATATGGCATCAAAATCTTCCACAATCCATACAAAAAACCTCCACTTACAAATTCTTCAACATCATTAATATTCCTGTGGGAACCTCCTTCACTTATTCAAGGGCATTATTCATCAGCGACTTTTACACGTCCACTGAACTAACGATTATACATCCATAGTTCCTCTTTGAAAATTCTTATATTCATTAATTGTATCAAAAACTGTTATTATATTTAACCTTCGTGGGTTTCATTCATGAATCGATATGAGGAAAAAATTTGCCAATCACAAATAAACTTAATAGCAAATACGATTAGACACGCCTCCCTGGTCTATCAAAATTGAGATTAACATCATCAAAGTATCGCAGTATATAAATACTATATTCAATCAAAGTTCATCTAAACTGCATAAATAATCGAATAGAATACAATTAGACTTTGGAATGCAAACATTATTGTTCCAATCTAGAATTGAGAAAAACTCCTATCAAATGTTGATTGCTATAGTGTATTCAATAAATCGTACTCAAAGTTCATATTTCATAAAATTGTCTATAATGCAATGGTATTTCAGAACTGACGATAAATGTCTATGTTGCAATCATGTTCATAAAACGACTAGTATTTCCAAGATCGTCGACAACGAAATAGATTTTAACGCTCTAAAATCTTTTAATTATTCTTCTTTCTTGAGGATGACAGAAAATTGGTCAAAGTAATTTACTGAATAGAATTACTTTAATAAAATGACACGCTGTCTGAATTCAAATTTGCCATAGAAAATCATTAACTTTACAGTCAAATCGTGACTACAAAAATATGCAAATTACTGAAAGAATATATATATTATCAGTCTCAACTGATCCAAAATTATTTAAATATGCCAATGACAAACAATGTCTCAATAAATCGTCGAAAAAGGCATAAATCATCAAAGTGTACGGAGTACAGAAATATCAAGCAAGAATATGGGGCAAAATATATGGGACAGAAAATATGGGAAAAATGGTTGCTCAGATATCGCTAAATGGCTCAAATAAAACAAGAAACGTTCACGACTACCTTATCTGTTGATTGAAGTCCTAGAGGAAAATTTCCAAAGAAGACTGCTGATGGTTCCATTTCACCAACGTAAAGATGTGCTCCGACCTCGAACCTGGAACCAGCGCCCTCGGAGAATAGAACTGCTTCCTCCTCCGGAAATTGCACTGCTCCGTGTAGACGATAGACATCCTTCTGGCATAACTCTTCTTTGTGAGCCGGGTCTACCCTGGCCTCTCTTGATAGTTCCCTGAAGTTCTGGTAGAAATTCGCCATGAAGTTTATTGCAATTATTTCCGCAGAAATGTTCATAATTGAGTAGTATGAAAATATTTCCACTGCCATTTGATATAATTCAGCGTTGGACTACGATGCATGAGTGTAGTTGGATATTCACTACATGCTCGCTTTTGTAGAATGACGATTAACGAAGTTCCATGCTGCTATTTCACTCCATTGATATATGTCCCAATTGCATTAAAGTTTTTAGTCTTCCATCTCCACTTCCGTTATAATAATAGTGGAAAGTACTGCCAGATTATATTGTTGCATTGTAGAATGTAGCGTTATATCACCAAACGTAATCTTCAGTATCACGGTTGCAATACAAGTGTCAGCCGTAGCGTAGAATGTGGTATTATAAAAGTGCTTCTCAGGTGGCGAGAAAATCACTTTTGTCTGCAGTCTTAAAATGCGAATATCTTCCAAAGTATAATCGTGAAAATGTTCAACTTTCCTACACACCTCAATATTGTAATGAACAATTGTATTAGCATAAAGGCAGTAGCTAACTCTTGATAGATAATCTTGTAGATTCGTTTATGTGTGCGTTCCAACTTCGCCTAGTTTCTATAACCGTAAAATTGAACTGCTGCACGCTCCGTGCTTGTTCGATGCGGTGGGCTCTACCACACGTGCTAATGACGACTTGCTTCACTGAATAACTCGAAGTCTGACAATATGATAATCAGAAAAACCACTATGAGACATCAGAAATGAGACATGAGACATGAGAGCTCCTCTCTCCTGTGCAAGACCTTTTATCAACTTCTTAAGGGGCGTATCCATCCCTTCCATAGCTTGTTCCTCCGTCATTGCTAGAAGTTCTAACTTTGGCTATACTTGACGGATTTTCAAATTTCAAAAACTCAAAATTAATTTCTTCAAAATTCCAAATCAATGCCATAACTGAAAATGGATTTCCACAATTCTGCATGCCAAAAGTAATTAAATATGGTAATTTCAGTAATCTCCGTCTCCCTCCAAACTATCATTCATTGGTTCGAGCCTTTCCTCCAATAGCGTAACTTCTTCCTTAGCACAATTCCTTGTTTCCCTGCGACTGCGTCGTAAATCTCAGATCTTTCTCGAACAAAATCATGACGTCACCAAGAATCTCAGCTCAACCAGCCTACTTGCATGAAGTCTGCGTCATCCGTGCCTACGTCATGAATATACACGTCACAACTATGACAGCCATAACTTTTTTCATATATGCTAATACAGCCACCGTGGTCTCAGTATAATTCAATTTACGGGGGCAGTACATACATTTTCATTTGAGACTGATTTTCCTTTCAGCGTCCAGTCTAGTCTGAAAACCTCTGCTTGCGAACAAGTCACCTCCATGATGCGCTATTAGCAGTTAGCACTGTGATCTCCTCTGCTTCTACACCTCTCACTCTGAGATCGTTCATTATTTAATCTGACCATCGCCTCCTAGGTCTACCTCTGCTTCACTTACCCTCTACAGTTGAACACATTAACCTCTTAGGTAATCTCTCCTCCCGCGTTCTCATCACATGACTCCACCATCTGAGTCAGCTCATACGAACAGTTTCATCTAGCGTGTTTATTTCTGACTAAGCCTTTCTCTGTTCATTACGAGTACCCTCCTGCCATTGCTCCCATATATTTGTCCCTGCAATCATTCGTGCTACCCTCATATCAGTTACCTCTAGCTCTTTTATCAAATACCCTGAATCTGCCCAGCTCTCACTTCCATAAAGCAAGGTCGGTCTAAATACTGAGCAATGTAGGGAGAGTTTCAGGCTACACTAACCTCTATTTTGCAGAATATTGTAGATCCCCCCTCCCCCCGAAGGGACTCACATCTAGTGGGACGTGGGTTGGCAACCACGGGGCCCCAGCTGAGTCTGGCATTGCTTCCACTTACTTGTGCCGTGCTCCTCTCCGTCTTTTTTCCTGTCGACCTAACTTGGTCAACTCTTGTTCTCTTCCGACCCTCTTTTTCTTTTCAACTTATCTCTCGCCTTCTGCGCAAGGCCCTCAAGGAGGCAGGGTATATGTAGCCCCACTACTTCTGGTGCACCCTAAAAATTGCTGCACCCTCAGGGGCTCACGGCTGGTGAGTTCGGCAGTTGGCGATCCCGAGGGATTCCTGAGCTGGGTCCGGTTTTCCCCCTTTTATCCATTGCCTGTGGGGTGGACCCTCTCCTCTTTCACTTTCCTATCTGCCTTTCATGGCTCTCCTTCATTGCAAGTCCCGCAATCCGCATTCTTCGAGGGTTGAGGGCATTTATTTTCCTCCTGTCCTTTATTTTATTCTGCTTTTGATTTCCATTTCTTCTTCTAGTATAAAAGTTAGTAGTTAGTTTTAGTTATAGTTTACATTGCATTATCATCTTCACGATCATCCAAACCATTAGGGGCCGATAACCTAAATGTTACGCCCCTTAAAACAACAATTATCATCATCAATCACTGTAGATCCCAACTGATAACTCACTGCATTGGATTTTATTCATCTCGACCCTTTCTCTTCCCTCATACTACCATCCTGAGATAATATAGGCCTACAGCCTAAGCATTTAAAATGTTCCGCCTGCTCCAACTTAGTTCATCCTACCTGACATTCTATTTTCTTGTGTTTCTTCTCTACCGACATAACCTTTGTCTTTGAAATGCTGATCTTCATACCATACTCCCTACATTTCTGTTCAAGTTCTAACATGTTGGCTTACTAGCTTTCGACGGAGTCTGCCATTACAATCATTACAACACATACTCACTAATTGTCCATTGACCTCAATCCAATAATTTTAACACTAAACATTCTGACTGTTCATTTGAAGATCATATTATCGTTCACCTCTATGCCTGTTACAGTAAATCTGAGAATCATCCTTCTTCCAATTCTCTCGTTTCGCTGTCCTTGTCCACTGAACCCCAACCACTTCCCTGAATTTGCATTGGACATCTTTTGTTTCTTTTTCCAATTCTGGGATCCCATATCGTAGCGGTGTAGGCCTATCTATCTTGAAGTATTCTGGCCTCATGTCCACCTCAAGCTCATTTAAAAGATCTCGCTTAGATGTCCTATGCATCTTCATCTTCGAAATTCCTCGTTCCGCACCTTATCAGCGAGGTGAATTACCAGTATTCTCCTCTCCATTTTCCGTTGACGCACTTGTATCATCTTGATCTGCCTTGCATTACGAGTCCAAGTCTGGTTTCTATAAAGAAGAGCTGGGATGACGGAACTTTCATACGTTTTACTTGCTCTTTTTATGGAGTAAACTTTTAGGTTAGATCCAAGGATTCTGTTTTTAAAATTTACATTAAAAATTTTTGAAAACACATAGGATGTTTCAAAATTATTTCAACATCCATAGCCTCATCATTTTTCCTTCAGAAAGGAAGGTACAAATCATCAATATCCAAGCAACCATTTTATTGCAGAGGGCATTTCAATAAAATTCTACATCCAAAGCCACATCAACTTGAACTTTTTCCAAAAAAAGGTATTTATCATCGAAATTAACGACCAACTTATTTGACGATAATAATATTTTGACAACATATGAATATTTTTAAATACCATTTTATTTTAGATCCACAAAAATTTCTTTTTACAAACAGTATAGGTATATTTTTTAATATGTTTTTTGAAATTTCAAAATAATTCAATTGCAACAGAGATGGTTATTAAAGAATATTTTCATGATGTTTTTCCATATTTTAACGATTTATTTTAATTAGACAGTATTTTCGATTATGAATAACAATATTCTTAGTCTACGATTACTGAGAAAAAAAATATAGTGAATATTTTATTTGTAATCTTCATCTCTTTTTGCATAGAATGTTAATGTTGGATTGATGCTCAGTTTAATTTTTAATTTTTAGCATACGGTAACTGAAGAAGGTTACTGGTTAGCCAAAACTGGTGTTACATTATAATTAGTTTCAATACATTATTGACTTAAAGTTGGATTATCATTTACTTACCTATTCATTAAGTCAAATTTTAATTTATATGTCAATTCGGACAAATTATATGAAACATGATGAATTTCATACCGATACACATTACAAATAATTAAAAATTAGAAAAATTAAAATACCATATCCATGTAACTTTCCATTCATTTCTAAGGAAAGAGCGGGGAGCTTAAGAATATAAATGCAAACATGATACTTCACGGGACGAAGACATAAGGGAGCCCGCAAATCCTAGTCCTAGGGACCGTCCTCCACGACACTAAACAGAAACATCGAGTAGTTCTACATAGTCCACCTCGTGGTGTAGTGGCTAGCATTTATGGCTGTTGCCGCTGAGGCCCGGGTTCGATTCCCGGCTCAGTCAAGAAATTTAATTCTAGTCTGAGGGCTGGAACGGGGTACACTCCGCCTCACGCGATAAAACTGAGGAGAGGTTGGTTTGATTCTTACCTCAGCCATCCGGGAAGTGGTTTCCCGTGGTTTCTCACTTCTACTCCATGCGAATACTGGGATGGTACCTAACGTAAGGCCGCGGCCGTATCCTGCCCAGATCGTAACTCTGTTACAAATACACACACTAGTACAGACATCACACTGACACAGTTTATCAGACAAACTCCACACCCACCCAAGTACACGGGGCTACATGAGCAGGATGTCGCAAGGCCCCTCAAAGATGCAACAGCTTCAACAGTTCTACGTAAAACACTGCGGTTCGATCGAGACCTGTACCCGCCGTTTTTCATTGGTGTTAAAATATGTTTAATTATTTATTTTTAATCGCTTTTCCTCCCAGCAAGCTTTACCCACGAACTCTGAGAGGGATCATTCCTCTACCGTCGCAAGGACGGTGCTTGGGAGCTGAACATATTTTTCAGCAGATACAACTGGGGATGGTGATCACTTTTGTGATACTTTCAATGTTTAGCTTGGCCCATTTGTCGGTCAAATTTTATTTCTTGTTACCGAGATCCCCTAATGGTAATTATTTCTTTACAAATGTATTAATTGCTTAAACCTTATGCATAATCTTGTTATCAATCACTTATTCATAGATATTATAGTTCTCACCTTGAGTGTTCCAGTCGCTCGCTACCTCAAGCGTCCTCACTCCCGACATACAGGGCATCTACTGGTTGATCCACTGTCCGCTGAGTAGTGTCGACTGACGTCACCCTGACTTTCGTTCGACCAATGGCAGGTCTTTGTCTGGTCGGGCGATCTCCAGCTTCGAGATGGTTCCATGGTCCCTATTTAAGACGCCACTTGCTGGCGTTCTTCACCACTTCTGATCAATCATCACTTCTGATTACTTCAACCTGCTGGTCACCGCTACTGCATCTCATGACACCATCGCTAGTCTCTACGCTACCTAGCAGTTACGTCACGAGATCTGCACCATGACGTATTACTCAAGATGGCAAGACTAATTGCCAGCTGTTGCACTCTTCACCTTCACCTTAGATGGGATACTTTGAATCGTCTTTCGAAATACTGCTGGATCATAACTTGGAAGCTATAAATGTCATTCCTTCGCAAGAAAAGAAGAGAGAGTTGACATTTTATCAATGGTGCACATATCTCTAGGCCATGTACGCCTCCTTCTGAAGAAACCGTGAGGACTTTTAAATCAACGTTCGCTAGCTGGAACTTTTATGGAGCTGGCTCTTCAAAGATAAGTTTAATTTTATGAAGAGTTTATATCATACCAGTTATTTTACACTCTTAATCATTTTTTATGGTTCTCTCTTTTTTATAAAGTGCATCCCTTTTTTATGTTAAGCTCAACTTTTCTCCAATCAAGCAAGCTTGTTTCATGGACCTTTCTTTAATCTGGGTTTCTGTCATCAGGCCCTCACACTTTGCTACATTTATAATTGTTCATTTCTGTGATAAGCACTTAAGTGCCATTTGTTTATTCATTATAAATTTATTATTAGAAATAAAAATTGTTAATGTATTGCTACCTTCATTGGTTTTCTAGTCACGTATTTCATGCCCACTAGCCCGCACCGCTTCAGTCTAATTTTCTTGACCACAGTAGTTATTTTGTCCAGGCTTTCGCCTGATGCGTTTCGTTCTCCCGTATGGGGAAGTTTTAGGGCAGAACTTATTCTCCAGATGGTGATATGCCTAAAATATGTTCATTCAATATTAATATCAACCATCACCATCCCGAGATGATTTGGTGTCCATTAACCGACTGAAAGAACAACGTATACATATAACGTAGTAGTTTGAAGTGCCTGCTTTATTTATAGACTATCTCTTTATCTACTAACTCCAAATTAAGGCAATAAACCTGAGAAAAGTATCGTGGTTGGTATTATCGTTGAAAGATGTTCCTTGCGATAGCTGGACCACGTTGAACCCACAGTGAGGGATATCGGTTATTTCCACTGCTAGCAATAGGTCAGGATAATACCCTGGGGCTCAGGGTAAATGGACTGGAAGGCTATATCCTGAGGCAAGAGGCTTTATACAGGCGCCTCGCCGGGGAAGACAGAGTATCGACGAAAGTGAGCGCCTCGGCTGAATGGGAATTCTTCCCAATATCACCTCCTTAGTAGCAAATTATGAATGTCGCAGTTTCATCTGTGGCCTACCACTCAGGAATCCGTGGGACCTGCATTCATTTTCTCATTAGCCTTTGGAAGATCTGTAAAGGGTGCAGAAAGTGCGTATCTAATCTACCGTACTTGATCTTTTCACTCAGGGGCGTAAAATTCCTCGCAAACTTGGTGGGGGGGTCAAATTTATAAACTGCGGTTATCTACCTTTTAGTTTAAGGTTTAAAAAACTTGAAATAACATGGTAATATATGCCTAAAGCTATATTAAAAAAACAAAGGTGATTGTTTTTCATTATTTCTAATTAAAATAAAAAATGGAATCGGAATATGAATACAAAACATTTTTTGTCAACGTCTAGCAAAAGACCAGAACTCTGACTTACCTCAGTTTTAAACCAGCGCTCAGAAAATTTCTAATAATGGTTCGAAAATGCACCTTTTCAAAATGTTGTGGTAAGGGGGCATAGCTCAAAGCGTCTCGGCTAAGTTGGCACCTCAGCGGGAAACGGGGGAGGGAAAAAAACAGACTGTTTGTTCGGTCGAAAAGAAATTATGACTAAGCAAAGCAAGATGGCTTTTCCAATTTTCCGCCTAACCTCGTATAATAGTACATTATGCAACGAACCTATAATGGGACAAATTAAGACGATCACCAGCACTTTCTTGTGTGTACTGACTCTCTTAGTGCGCTGCAATCGATCGATGTGTGTTTCCCGACGCACCCGTTGGTCCAGCGTGTGCACGATCTGCTCGTCAGTGCGTGTAACGCTGAGACCTGGGTGAATTTTGTGTGGCTTCCTAGCCACATGGGTATTGCAGGAAACGAGCTTGCTGATCAGGCGGCGAGAGAGGCAGTCGCACTGCCCTCTCTACCGTATAAGGTGCCTGCTAGTGATGTGCGCTCTCAGTTGCGGCATTCGATCTTGTCGCATTGGGAGGAAGCGTGGCGTGCCACGCCTCCACCCAACAAACTGAGGGGCATCAAGGAGACAACGAAGGTGTGGAAATCTTCCTTCCGATCTCTTCGGAAGGAAGCTGTGGTACTCTGTCGACTCCGGGTCGGCCATGGGATTGCTACGCACTCCCATTTGCTAAAGAGAGAAGACCTCCCTCTGTGTACTTGCGGCGCCCACCTAGCCGTGGCGCACATTCTCTTGGAGTGTGTAGATCTGGCCAATCTGCGAAAGACTCTTAAACTGCCTAACACCCTGTCCCTTATTCTCCGTGATGACGGGCCGTCAGCAGACCTCGTCATCCGGTTCATGAGGGAGAGTGGTTATTTTTTCAAGTTTTAATGTCTGTTAAGACTTTTAATTCAGACTAAGTCTGTTTTATGTTTTTTATTACGTTCATCTATTTTATTGTTTACTAGGCCTTATTTGTTTTATTGTTTTTACCACCCCCTTTTACTATTTTTATTCAAATAAGGCATAATCGTTCGGGCTCACTGTCTGTTTTATAGATACCATTTTCGTTTCAACCAGGACAGTGAGCTGTTTTTATCTTCATCCTTTCATTTCACGCCAATTAATTTCATTAGGGAACGATAACCTCGATGTTAGGCCCCTTAAAACAACAATTATCATCATCATCATCATAAATACATAGTATTGACTGACAGTGGTAGCTACGCTTACTAAAGAGCAGACCATGGCCATGGGGCCAAGCTATCTGCAGACTCAGCAGACGTGGGTTCAAGCCCCACCATCGGCCCCCCTTGAATAGGTTTTTCCGTGATTTCCCAATTTTCAACTCCAGGCAAATAATGGGAAGGTACATTCTGACAGGCCACCGCCGCACAGTGGATCAAAATCGAAATCTAGGGGGGACAACATTATTTTTACATTTTAATCATGAATTTAGAGTGAAAGCAACGTATATAATTTGTTTTCTTCATAATAAACATCAGCAGATATGACCCCCCAACTCTCCAACTTCAGGACGAAAACGGAAACGTGGTATATAGTAACAGGGGTAACTGTAAAATTCTAGCCGGCTACTTTAAAGAACTCCTAAATTGCGATGAACCACTCCAAAAGATGTCTTTCGATTGTGGACCAAAATCGTCTCCCAACCATGATTCCAAACCCCGTCTGTAAGAGAGATTCAGAAGATACTGACTCGTATTGAAAATTTCAAGGCATCTGGAGAAAATCAGATAACAGCTGAATTATGGAAGTATGCCAGTGAAGATGTGATTGGCTCACTCCAAAAGCATTTTGAGGAGATATGGAAGACAGAGATCATTCATGTGGAATGGAAAATGGCCCTGATACACCCTCTTCACAAAAAAGATTCGAAATCGGATCCTAGCAATTACCGAGGGATCTCACTGCTGGACGTGACATACAAGATATTTTCAAGAGCGTTATTAGAAAGAGCAGAACCACAGTTGGACTGCCAACTTGGGGAGTATCAATCAGGGTTTAGGAAGGGGAGATCTTGCACTGAACAAATTTTAAATCTCAGAAACATTATAGCGTACCAGAAGCAGAGGGCGAAACCGTATATAGTGACCTTTGTAGACTTCCAAAAAGCTTACGATTCCATCGACATAGAGTCGTTGCTCAATATTTTGGAAGAGTTTGGACTGGACAGGAAAACCCTAGCCCTCATAAAGGAGACGCTCACGAATACGTCCTCTAAAGTTAGATTCATGGGCGAACTGTCTGAACCATTTGAGATCAGAACAGGGATCCGGCAGGGGAATGGTCTTTCCCCCCTGTTGTTCAACTGTGCACTTGAAAAAAGTTATGAGAGAATGGAATGCGAAAACACGAGGGGGAATACGTCTAGGAACAAAAAACAAAGGAATCACGATTAAGTGTTTGGCCTTTGCTGACGACTTGGCGCTGCTCGCAGAAACATGGGAGGAAACCAAAGAACAAATCACAGAATTACAAGAGATGGCGGGGAAAATAGGACTTAAAATTTCCTTTGAAAAAACGAAAATTATGTCAAATAGTTTGGATGTGCCCAAGAGAGTTACAGTAGGAGCTAATAAAATCGAGGTGGTTAATAGTTTCAAATACTTAGGAGAATGGATCGACTGGAATAACCTTGAAGGAAAAAGAATGGAGGCGAGAAGAATCAAAATGGAACTAGCCTTCCAGAAAACCAAAAATACATAGGCTACAATAAAAAAACTCTCCTGGAACACTAAAATCAGGCATTATAACACCGTAATTAAGCCAGAGGCACTCTTTGCAGCAGAAACACTAGTCTTGAGGAGACAAGGGCAAATGGAAAAATTGGAAATCAAAGAGAGAAAAATTTTGAAGAAGATCATAGGTCCTAAATTCCAAAATAACAAACAAGTTTTCTACAGGAACGACCCCCTGTATGTGAAGTCGGAGAGAATTTCAGATACCATACGGAAAAGGAGGATTGATTTCTATGGACACATCTACCGGATGAATCCTGCCCGATTAACCAAGAAAATCTTTGACTTCTTTTCCAAAAAGAAGATCAAACCTAATTGGTTTACGGAAGTGGAAAAGGACCTGTGAGAGCTTCAGATTACTGAAATCATGTTGATGAATGGTACAGCCAAAACCGTGACCAAAGACAACACCAAGAAGTTCCAAGCCAGAGCCGTCTCCAGAAAACCGATGCAGATATCACAAGAGGAAAGAAAGAGAAGATCAGAGAGAATGAAGAAGTATTGGGAGAAAAGGAGAGCACAAGCGTCTAAGAAGTGATTGATCTGACGTACCCCAAAGTGGGTGATTCGAGAATAATAATAATAATAATAATAATAATAAGAAGAAGAAGAAGAAGAAGAAACATCAGTTAAGACCTGTTTTAAGCTACGTCTAAACATTAAAGAAATTGTCTATGACTAGGAGTTGGATAGAGCATTCAGTTATCTCTTCAGAACAATTTTCTACCCCTAATTTATTTTTAACGAAGTCACAAAGTTCCACATTTGACATAATCGTCAAACCCAGTGCTTCAAACAGTTGTAAACGTGTGAGAACTGGTTGCGTGACATCTTCTAAATCGTAAAATAACTAAGTAAGTTGCAACAAGATGCAAAAATCTTATAACAGGCGTAAACTATAAGACTTTATCTATATTTTAACATTAAGTAGAGAGTGACGCAGAGGGACGCGACATACTAAAAATTTATGTGAAAATATAATTTTAAAAATAATGGTTAAATTTCATATAATGCAAATATAGCGAAAATTACGTAACAATTACGCCCATTAATAACTGAAACACGTTACAAAGATCATACCTTCAGCTGCATATTCCATCTTAAAGCATCACACTAACCACAAAGACAACCAAACCACAGTCACTTACATTCACCCTGCAACTCAGACTGCTCGAACAGTGGTGACAGATTTATACTAAGATGCGTTTATATCCCAGAATAGTAGCGGCAATTGTATGAGAATGCTGTAGAAGTAATACATTATTATTTTTAGCCTACTTTCGATTTTTGCAAAAAATGAAAGTAGACTTATGAGATCAACACAGGGCGAAAAAAGTGTGTCTGTCTGTGTGTGTGTGTATGTGTGTGTGTGAGTCTGTGTGTGTGTATGTGTGTGTGTGAGTCTGTGTGTGTGTGTGTGTGTCTGTGTGTGTGTGAGTGTGTGTACTCTGAATGTCTGTCCCCCCCCTATCAATTCAAACACGGTGAATGCGAATTGAACGAAATTTGGTAAAAAGGTAGCACTAGCAAAGGACACCTCGGTGTCATGTCTTATATCGCCGCCATCTTGACTGAAACGTAATGGCGGCCACACAAATGTTCAAAGCTTAAATCGAATTACGACTAACCTAATCATCCGATCTCGACCAAATTTTGCAACAACATACCTTTATGGGGGGAGCATCCTTTGACCAAACCAATAGGTCATCAACATAATAGTTTGCGGATGGCAGCCATCTTTGTGTGAAAATAGATTCCCCCTATTAATTCGAACACGGTGCAACCGAATGGAACGAAATGTGGTACAGAGGTAGTACTGACAAAAAGCACCTCAGTGTCATGTTTTATATCGCCGCCATCTTGATGGAAACGTAATGGCGGCCACACAAATGTTCAAAGCTTAAATCAAATTACGACTAACCTAATCATCCGATCTCTACCAAATTTTGCAACAACATACCCTTATAGACGAAGCATCCTTTGACCAAATGAATAGGTCATTAGCCTAATAGTTTGCGGATGGCGGCCATTTTTGTGTGAAAATCAATTCCCCCTATTAATTCAAACACGGTGAAACCGAATGGAACGAAATTTGGTACAGAGGTAGCACTAACTAAGGGCACCTCAGTGTCATGTTTTATATCGCCGCCATCTTGACTGAAACGTAATGGCGGCCACACGAATGTTCAAAGCTTAAATCAAATTACGATTAACCTAATCATCCGATCTCTACCAAATTTTGCAACTAAATACCTTTATGGAGGGAGCATCCTTTGAATCTAATATGTCATTCGCCTAATAATTTGCGGATGGCAGCCATCTTTGTGTCAGAATCGATTCCCTCTATTAATTCAAACACGGTGAAACCGAATGGAACGAAATTTGGTACAGAGATAGCACTAGCAAAGGGCATCTCAGTGTCATGATTAATATCGCCGCCATATTGACAGAAACGTAATGGCGGCCACACAAATGTTAAAAGCTTAAATCAAATTACGACTAACATAACCATCCGATCTCTACCAAACTTTGCAACAACATACCTTTATGGAGGGAGCATTCTTTGACGAATCTAATAGGTCATTAGCCTAATAGTTTGCGGATGGCGGCCATATTTATGTCAAAATTGATTCCCCCTATTAATTCGAACACGGTGGAACCAAATGAACGAAATTTGGTACAGAGGTAGCACTAGGAAAGGGCACCTCAGTGTCATGTTTTATATCACCGCTATCTTGACGGAAACGTAATCGCGGCCACCCAAATGTTAAAAGCTAAAATGTAATTACGACCAACCTAATAATCTAGTCTCTACCAAATTTTGCAACACCATATCTTTATGTGGGAAACATATTCTGACCAAACTGCAAGAACATCTGCCCGATAGTTTGCAGATGGTGGCCAAGTATGTGTGCAAATCGATTTCCCCTATCAATTGAAACACGGTGAAACCGAATTGAACGAAATTTGGTACAGAGGTAGCACTAGCAAAGGGCACCTCATATTCATGTTTAATATCCCTATAGCACATTGTATTTCAACAAGCTACTACAACCAACATTCAATCATACTCCTTGAAAAGGACAAAGAGTTATAACAATACCCATGCATTTAGGAGAAAGTAGGCTATATGTTGTTTACTCAACATCTTGTTTAATTATGAAAATAAATAATTTTGTCCTCCTAGATTTCGATTTTGACCCACTGTGCGCCGCTTCCTTCCACACCCTTCCCCAGTTTCATTCATCTTCATTCAATTGATCTCCCATTAACTCCCCTCATGAGTTTGGCATCAGGAAGGGCATCCGGTTGTAAAAAACATCCGCCACATAGAAATTCAACGCATCTCATCCCCGACCCAGTTGAAAACGGGAATAACAAGGGGTAGACATACAGGGCCATTATCTATGTGTGCCCCGATAAACACGGCTAGCTAAGCCGGCTGTGACTGGCACAGATCGCGGGCACACCTACGCGGTTCAGCCGGTGGTGGAGCGCACTTTCACACTTTTACCAAACAAGTTCAATAATGTGTACTTACAGTGCCCATAGGCGATGCTGTAAATGTCCTCCCTCTCTTGTAACACATACCTGACATCTTCTGTTGAAAGCATGTCTGTCAACTCTTTCATTATTTACGAAGCCTGTTTCCTTGAATCGTTTAGCGAGCCTCCTAATTGTACTGGCATTAGGCACAGGTCTTCCTGGAAACTTGAATCGAAATTTTCGACTCTTTTCAGAACAAGATTTTCTGCTTTCCATATACGAATTATGGATACACACACGTTCGCTCAATGTGAATTGGTGTCTAGGCATGACCAACAATCACAGTAATCACAATACTCACTAAACGTGCAACATTAACGTCTAAGCTTTGCAGATACACGTCCATATGTATGACAAAACACGTGTGAACTAAAGATATGAGTCAGCGGAGCGTGCCACCACCGAATGAAACTTGTACGCGAGCCCGAGATCTACGCCAGTCACAGCCTCCTTAGCTTGCCGTCTTTATCGGGGTGCACATAGATAATGACCCTGTACTATACAGTTTCAATATAGTATTGACTTAAAAGGTGGATTAAATAATTTTTTTCTGTTCATAGGTGTTTTAATTTATATGTCAATACGGACAACTTACAAGAGGTATCATGCATTTCATATCAATGCGTAACGTTGGGTGTCCCTCAGGGCAGCGTAATCGGAACTTTGTTATTTTTGGCGTTTATAAATGACTTACCAAATGGAATTCGTAGTGATTGTTGATTGTTTGTGGATGATTGCGTAATATATCGAAATATACATGACTCGCAAGACAACGCAGTACTTCAAGACGACCTGAACCTGGTCTATAAGTGGTCGATTTAAAATAAAATGAAAATAAACACAAGAAAATGTAGTCTCATAAAAATAGGGATAGGGCGAAGGCAAGATTTTCAATATAATATTGGCTCGGAAATACTTGTAGAAGAAGATTCTTGCAAGTATTTGGGCGTTCACGTAAGGAATGATATGAAATGGAGTAGTCATGTAGGATGTGTAATTTCTAAAGCTTACAAATCCCTGCACTTTGTAATGAGGGTATTAAAAGGAAGTAGTACCTCTGCTAAAGAATTAGGATGTTTGTCACTTGCAACGCCTATTCTGGAATACGCCTCGGCGGTTTGGGATCCATATCAAGTAGGGCTCATAAATGAGTTGGAAATGGTACAAAGAAAGGCCGCTAGATTTGTGCTCAGTGACTTTAATCCCAGGAGCAGTGTGAGCCGTATGTTAAAGAAACTTGGGTGGGAATCACTGGAGGCTAGGAGGATGAAATCCAGACTCTGCGCTATGTACAACACGTATACAAATCAACCAGCATGGGGTGAGCTTGGCAAACGTATGGGAAAGCCCACTTACATGAGCAGAGGTGATCATCCTTTCAAAGTTAAGGGCCGACCACAGCGTACAAATTATGGTAAATATTATTTCGTTAATCGGGTCATTGATAACTGGAACTCCCTACCTGCCGCAGTCTTAGAGCCTTTTCCCAAACATATAGGTGTGTTTAAGAAAAGACTGTCTATTTGTGTCAATACTCCAGTTTAATTGTTAATTGTTATTGAAGTGTTATGTATAATTATGAATTTGTTATGTATACCCAATTTGCCACCGGGGGACACACCCCCAATTGCAAATAAATGAATGAATGAATGAAGAAACAATGCTCAGGAGTATAATTCCTAAACTCCCCACCCTTTGGCTCGGTGTTGATTAAGGACTCTACTGCGGAACAACCTCCGTAGCGGCTAGCCAGGCGAGAGGCTCGCTGCCCTGTGCAGAGTGCCAGAACTTTCTTTGATATGCAATGTAATAAGATAATGGAGCAGTGAAATCAGAGCCTTTTGAAATGGGGGCTCCGTCACCTCTCCCGTCTGGCAGAACGCGCGCCTTCGCACTCAACTTCTTCTTTTGTAACTTTGTCAAAGAAGAAGTTTACACAAGCTTTCCAAGATGTGAGAAAGAAAGGATAAAAATTGCGGCTAAAAAAAAGTTACCCAAGTTATTTCATTCTCCCTTTTTTTTTACTTCTTCCGTTCTCCAATATTTTCTTGGAGAACTCAAAATGACTACCGATCGAACATCAAGAGGCAAGTCTACTTTGTGATTCCCTCAGATTTATTTCATATATTAGGCGTGCTTTGCAATACGAAATGGAGAGACTCAAATCTCCTGCCTTTCAAACACAGTTACTTTTTGTAGAACGTCAAAGGAGTTGTGGTGATTGATTTTTAAGAGGTGGAACATCGACGTGAACTGTCCTTAGGAGTGGAGGAAGGCAGGTGATTTTGGGAAATTAAAGGGTAATATGAGATAGAAAAGCAAAATATGAAAGTAGGCCTACATGTGTGACAAATAGAAAGCTACAGGAGATGGTATCCGAAACAATAAAACTTAGTTTAGGTAAAGGATATCACTTCAATCTGGTGCTCGACAAAGTCATAAAAACCTGGGAACTTACAATGAGCAATCTTGGAATCAAACCGGTTACCATTGGAGCCGGAACACGCAAGATCGAGATCAGGGGGCTGGCCTTCGCAGATGTCATCGCGATGCTAACCAACAACTCTAAGGATGCTACGGTTGCTGTTCAATCCCTACATGAGACAGCAGAGAAGACAGGACTACAAATAAATATCATACGTAAAGACCATGATCTTCGAGCGTAGACACCCCGGGAAAGCCCCTTCGGCGTCCATCTTTGGGAAGATTCGAAAAGTCAATCGATTCCGGTATCTTGGTGAATGGGTCTACCACAAAGGTAGAGACGGAACCTCCATCCTAGAAAGATGTTCAAAACTCAACGCAGCTTACCATGTCACAAAACCGTTACAACAAGAAGTGCATTTCAAAGAATGCCAAAATATGTCACTACAAAACTGTCATCAGACCCCAGTTCTTATATACTGCGGAGACTTTACTGATGAACAGAAAAGGCACCATGGACGACCTGGAAAAGATCGAAAAGCGTATCCTCCAGAGAATTCATGGGCCAAGAGTGCTCCTGGATGGTACCTATCGACTGAAGGCAAACTCTGCACTGTACCAACAGTGGGAAACGGCTATGACTAGCATGCGACGAAGGAGGCTGAAGTTTAACGGGCACCTTCTGAGAATGGACAACGGCAGGCTTACAAAGAAGGTCTCCTCACTCATGAAAAGCTACAAGACTGGAAGATTGTGGCTCAATGAAGTAAAAAAAAAAAGACTTCCCCTTCTCTCACATCAATACTCCGGACTACTCGTTCTAAGGTACGAATGAAAAGTAGATACGATAGGAAATCTCCTTGCCGAAGTTCCTTACTTTGAAGTTCTTTGACAGCTCATTTTGTGCTTTAACATTACAGCTTGAGTGGTCCAGTGCCATCCTAACTAATCGCATTAGTTTCCTGGGTATTCCCATCTCATCCATAGTTTCATACAGATACCTTCCATCTACTGACTCGCATGCCCTCTGGAAATCAATAAATAATTGGTGGACAGGTTTATTGTACTCATAAAACTTCACCAGTATACATCGTAACGTGAAGTTATGATCTGTTTTGGATCGATTACGTCTAAAACAACTTTGGTAGTCGCCAAATACCCTGTCTGCATATGGTTCTATATTCTTTGCTAAGATCTTTGTGAATATTTTGTAACAAGTATTATATCATATCTCAATTTTGAATTTTGTCTGAAATTCGTAGTGTTTCGCTTTCTAAGCTCACATCGATTTCCATCCTCAAACTATGATCTGTATTTATGCATGAATTATGTTTTCTGGCAAGCTCTGAGTATGGATTGAAGTTGTCATTGTTATGACGTAGAAATGAGCTGTGGGCGCAATTTATTAACTAGGGAACGGGGATAATATATACACAAAATAGATTGAGGAACGTAAACAATTTCATTCTGTTCGTAAATTGAATTGATATTGATCTGCAATGGAAGCATAAAATCTCTATAATTTCTTCGGAAAGATACATCATCCACTGCATCCTTTTTCACTGGAAAGTATACAATCTCCCTTTTTCACTGGAAAGTATACAATCTCATGGCAACTCTCTGTTATCACCCATTTGGATCTCTTCCTCTTTGATCGTGTCAAAAAACATTATGAAGCACACAACAACGAGATTGCTGGTGTATTTGCGGGTATGTAAATGCAGTATGCGAGGCTATTGTCGGACAATGGGTCCAAGAAAATGGGGAGAGAACTTAGGAGAAGTTGTAAGGAGATTAATATTCGCGCCTTGAGCACGCGGGTAGGGAAGCTTGGCAAGACTCCTAATTAAGACTGATGAGTGAGTGAGACGGAGAATGTCTACGTTCCGGAACTTACTAATTAAGATGGATGCCATCGATTCATAAAACGTGGTTGGGTTACCAGTAGCAGGTTTCATTTCATTTAATGCCACCGCTATTTGATATTCAGTGATTAGCACTACAATAAGTGCAATCATGCTGAAATTTGGATGAATGAGTGTCAAATAAATTATCTGGTGCATCTCGCCGACTTGTGATAGAGAATACCTCGTGGTGTTAGTGGTGGTCATTATTGACATCAATCCCTGAGGTGGCAGGTTTGATTCTTGTCTCAGCCATTAGGCAGGCTGCGTGGCTCAGACGATCGTTCTCGCCTCCTGAACTCAAGATTGCAGGATTAAATCCTGGCGCAGTCATCTGGCATTTGAGGGTACGCAATAGCGAGGTAGTCGTGTCAAAAGATTTACTATCACGTTAAAGATCCCCTTCGGGAAAAAATTCCGGCACCCCGTCATTTCTGAAGCCATAGTAGTTAAAAAGTACTTCAAACCAGTAACATTATTATTATCTCTGCCATTATATTTCATTCTGGTCTGAGTGCTGGAACGGGATTCACTCAATGTCGAAAGGACATTTGAGAAGATAAGTGTTCGACTCCCACATCCGCCATCATAGATATGTTTTTCCGGCCCCGTGGTGTTGGGGTAGCGCGTCTGCCTCTCACTCGGAGGCCCCGGGTTCGATCCCCGGCTCCGTCAGGGATTTTAATACTGACGTGAGGGTTGGAACGGGGTGCACTCAGCCTCGTGAGGACAATTGAGTAGCTGTCTGACAGTGAGACAGCGCCCCGATCACGAATACCAAGATTAACGGCCGAGGGGACCCGACGCGCTGATCACGCGTCACCCCAATATCTGCAGGCCAAATGGCTGGGCAGCGGTCACTTGGTCAGCTTTAGCCCGTCATGGGGCTGTATAGTGCCAGGGGTTGTTTGTTGACTTTGTACTTCTATTGAGAATTTTGGGGCATATTTTTAGTGTTGAATCATTGACAATTTATTTTGTAACTTTTCAGTCGGTCAACACAAAATAGCAGGCATAGATTTGGTAATTTACATACCATCAACCTCTAGGGCAGTGCCATCCACACAGTGCTTCCCGAGCGCTAGCGCTCCGGCCGCACTCTAAGCCAGTGCTCCGAGCGCTTTGGTGGAAGGTAGGAGGAGCTTCGCTAGTTGAGCTCGTGGTCTGCCCGCCGCACCGAAGTGAGCAATGTTTGGCTCAACGTACTGTGCCCTTTTAGCAAGAAATATGCCAATCACAGTATACCAGCGTAGCTCAATTCGGAATTTTCGGGGCAGCGGTACGTTCCCCCACTCTGTGACTCGCATATTTTGGATCAATTAGAGGATACACTTGCAAAAATAACAACAAAATCAACTCCTATTTTTAAACACATTTAATTAATAAAATTAATGGCGCTACAAACACTTTAACAATTTAATTACTGACCCATAATCATCTACTTGTTCCAAATGAACAAGGAATCACAAATAAAACAAATATTGTATTTAAAACATGTGGTTTCCACATAAACCAACAATTCCTACTTAGTCTTACTTCCATAACGCATTAACCGTAAGTTTTATATAACTCTGAGCTCTTTTGGCTCCATGCATTTACATAATAATGGTGTCATTCTTGTACACCTCAAACACTATCCTCTATATTTCTTAATTCTCAAAAACAAATTTATAATTACATTTAAATTTTATGTTAATTATCTAACTCAATATTTTGGGCATGTCCACACATTCAGTTGTTATCATCTCTCTTTATTTTCACAAATATATTAAGGTAATCAGGAAATCAATTGTGTACTCCAGAGTGTGAAGATACTTGACACAGTCAAAAAACTATAGTTACTCCCGAAACTTAGTTGCCTTCAATTAACTCGTGGAATCCTACGTCCATACATCATTACAATAGGGATTGTTATTTATCTCTTATATTTTATAAGACCATTATCATATAAGAAACTACGATCTGAACAGGCAAACGAAAAATATCAATCTACAAGGACCTCGGTTCAACGCCCGGGTCGTTAACAACTTTAAACACTCCTGGTGTATTCATTTCTCTTTACAACATCTTACGAGACGGTTTCTGGCCCCTCTCGCTTTAAGAGAGCTAGACCCTTCTACTCGGGCGCGATTTATGACACGGAGGGTGACGGCGACTCCCTGTCTAACCCACGTTAGTAGCTTATTTCCAAGGCTTTCAAAACAAACCTTCACATTATATTCAGTTCTGGGGAGAGACCGGGCTTTTACTGTACCGTACTCATTCAAACAACTATTCTTTGGTTCAAAGACCACTTTCGTAACCTTGGCATTTATTAATTATGAGAGGGTCCTCATTGATTGGGAAGATTAATACACAATCGACGACGAAGAATTAAGGGGCTTTTATCATAAGAAGATTCTACGTTCGAATCTCTTCATATGCCTCGGGAACCATTCCCTTACAGAGGATTTATACAAAATGCGATTTAAAGTCGGCCGTGGCCCATATGACATACGCTCAATAATACCATATATTAGCTCCCTTTCAAATACATACACAATGCCTCGTGATACTACGTCACAAATAGAGGACTTATACAATTATCAATTCACTGCAATCAACTACCCTCCATAAGTAATTTACCAAGTATTTTAACCTCTACGCGTTCCTAGCGTGACATTTTAATATTATTTGCGCTCTTTTGCGCTATGCATTATTTTAAGCCGAATTGTCTTCCCAAGAACTGATAAATCTCATTAGTAACAATTCATATTATTTTAATTCTTATATTAATCTTTTCCGTTGCCGATAAATCGCTCCCTTTTTAAAATATTCCATTGAACATCATATCTTACACATATGTTAAGGCTTTAACGCTCTTATGTTCACATCAAATTATTTGATCTTTATTTTATATTTCCATATTTAGTTATTATTATTATCTTTATTCTTTACACAAGCTCAAAAGCTATTTCTTTCACATTTCAACTTTACTTTATTTGAATATCTTTCATGATAATCATTGATATTTCGCTTGCTCTTATGACATTTGTTAAATACATTAACATTTTATTCACTTATTTCCTCTACGGGATTTATTCTTTACATAATATTTATAATTTCTCAAATTTCTATTATTGTTCAGACCGCGTTCTTGTTTATTCAGTATTTATTTATTAAAACACATCCCTTTTACTCAAAAACTCCGGTGGATTTGTACACAACCAATTTCTGACACCAAAATAGAATGAAATTCAGTACTCACATGTTTTAAGATCGTCCCATGATCTTTATTCTTGTGCGGTGCTTCATTTTGGGCCCACTTTGAACTTTTACTCCATATTAAAGGAATTCATCTTATGTATAAACACTTTTTGACATATATTTAAGACACTTAACATTAACGACATTTTTATACACTGATGTGTCCCTTTTGAACACATAATAAACACTAAAAATATTAATTTAACACACAATCTTGATAAATTTACACTTCACAATTCTTGATCACTAGGCCGTATTTCTGAGCCTATCACACGTGACCTTCTTAATTTCCCCTCTCCAAGGGTGAAATTTATTCGATGTCGGCTTCCTATCCTGCAGAATACGAAAGTCTCGAAACATCTACTGTTCCCTGGAGTCCAAATTCTGCTACTCCTATCCTGGATGACCGGCTATTTATCTAGCTTGAACGGCTTCTTTGTAGATCTGTCTATCGATCCTAGCGAAAGTCTATTCGGATCGAGGTCTCCTCAATGACCTGCGGATTCAGTTTATAGCAGCTAGTACTTCTCGAGTCTAGTACTTTTAGAATAGTTCGCCTGCTTTCTGGAGATAATGTTTATAGTCTCCTATCTTCTCTATTGGAACTGTTTTTGCACTCCTACGTTTCTGATATACGTTCCGAACCTTATTCTGTTCTTCCCTTGTTGGGTTCTTTAATTTAGATGACAGTTTATCTTTCTGGTACGGTACTTCCGTACGTTATGATCTATTCGTTCGCCTATTTAACGACCTATCGCCTTTGAGTCCGACGTTCGCAGCCTGCTCTGACTATATCTTACGAACTTTCACTATAACTTGTATACAGTCGGGCGTAAATCCTGTAACTAGGATTTTCCTAATATTTCAATACGGCGATACTTTAAATTTCTTCTTGACCACTCCTTATGGAGGCAAGCAAGTCGTTAATACTGCGACGCCTGTGGCTATCGGATATTACTTCTGCGGTGTATCACAGCGTTTCTCCCCTCAAGGAGTACTGGTAACTGTCTTCGATGTGACGCAGAGTTATGCCCCTCACGGACTGTCGAACTGCATTCGGTGTTTGATGTAGCTTAGTGACGTGCCCTCAGGCCGTTTGAACTGCGTGCGTAGTAACGCCCTCACGGGTTGTCAGAATAACTGCATGTGCTGATGATCCAGCGTTACGTCCCCCTGGACGGATTTGTACTGCGTGATGCGTGATTACACCCCCTCGGGCTGTTCGAGACTGCATGATTGGCTTGGTGAAGCCCGAAGCTTTATACTATTTTACTACAAAAAAATAAGACTCTAGCCTTTTCTGTGGCCAACTTCTAAAATAATGGTGCCACAAATATAAAAATTATACCTTCCGAAAGCTCGTCTTCTCAATGTCAAATAATCTCATTGCACCTAAGAATCGATCGTGCAATTCGGAGATATTAATTAATTTCTCGTCCTCAATTGTGTGGGTGTTGCATTTCTTTTGCTCTCTCCCCTCCACACAGGCTTCGGTAATTCCCCAATGACGTCGTCTTGCGTTAGCAGTTTTTTCCTGCCCAATTATTAAATGGTTTCTCTTTACTGAAAAATCTCTCATTCAAAATGATTCACTGTACTGTACTTGTTTACTCATTATTATACTTGTAAACGGGTTAAATTTAATTATTCCTCTTCTGGCGCATAAGCGGTGTTGTCATTTTCCAGCAACGTCAGCTCGAATTCCGATTCAGGCTTCCTTGTCTAATCCTGGGAAATTTCCACTCGGTTATTAAAACTCGTGACTCGCTCCCTTCAGAATGTCAAGAGGGATGATATCATCCTCTCGAACACCTGGTCCTCGTTAGTTGCACAACCTTATGCTGGCCTCCTAGCTGGATCTTTCTTTAAGTTACATTAGAAACTGTACGCTTCTTTGATTTCTTTCTCAAATGCATGGATTCGACCATCCATGGACCTGATGGCACATGGGTTCATCTCTCCCCTCCTTAGGTAAATAAATTTTCGAAAATTTTGAGGAAATTTATTTCAATTAAATTTGTATTTCTTTATTCGTCGAAGCCATCATAACGTTGTCCGTACCTTCCGTTGTTTTTACTTCTTTAAAGTCGTATCCGGTAATTGTGTAGGTCGGGTATGCTCTATCCCTACCCTTTCTTTCTTTCTTTACTTGTCTGGACTTTAAGTCCCCAGAACCTCATTCTTCCTTACGGGTTTGGTCTATCCCTACCCGTTTCCTTATTTCATCATTTTCTTTTCTTAAATTGGAATTTTCTTCTTCAATAAATTCAATTATTTCTTTAATTTCCCAATATAATTTCTCCAATTCGCATTCGCACTCGAATGCTTGAGCTCTATTTTCTATTTCTCCCTTATTCTTGTTTATGTCAAAAGCGGATTCATCTCTGAATGTTTCTATGACCAGGGCTTGTTCATTTTTTTCATCAAAATCTTCGGGAGGGTAATATAATTTCAAATTTGCTGAATTCATGGTCATTTCGTGATCCGTTTCACAGTGCCGAATCCTATATGCGTTATTCCTCAAATCTCTGATTATTTGATATGGTCCGTGGTACATTTTCTGGAACTTCTTGTACACACGGTTCCCTGGATCCGAAATGGCTGGTCTTTTTACTAACACCATTTCTCCTGCTAATAATGGTCGATGATACCTCTTATGCCTATTTCTTCTCTGCCTCCTGTCGGCTTGAGCTTTTAGATGCTCAAAGGCTCTTCTAATACGTACATCTCTTCCAGGCTGAGCGTCTGCTGGCCTAGGAATTACCAGACTCCAAGGTCTTTCTGGTTGCTCATTCCGATGTAACGTTATGGGTATCTCTCCTGTGGATTCATGGATTGTATTATTTATACAAAATTCAATAATATCCAAGATATCTATCCACTTCCAATTTTCTTCGGCACAGTATATTCTACAATACTTGGCCGTCTCTCTCATAACTCTTTCTACAGGGTTTGCCTCAGGATGGCGAATACTTGATAAAATCTGACGTATTCCAAGTCTTTCTAATTCTCGTCTGAACTCTACACTGGTGAAACAACTGCCGTGATCCGACAACAAATTCTCAGGTTTCCCCAGAATCGGTATCACTTTTTCTTTGAGTCGTTTTAACACCTGTTTGGTACTAGTCTTCTGTATGGGAGCAAGGACAACCATTTTAGTGAAGACATCCATAGCCACCATTATGTGTCGATTTCCTCTTCTTGCCTTTGGCAAAGGTCCAAAATTATCAATAGATATGATTTGGCCAGGCCTTTCGGGCAACAATGGTATAGGCTTCTGTCTCATCAGAAATGCATTAGGTTTGATCCTTTGACATAAATCACATGTCTTTAGCGTGTCCCTTACAGTTTCTCTCAGTCTCGGCCATACAAATGCTTCTTTCAGCATCGAGACTGTTTTGTCGACTCCCATATGTCCGAACGATCTATGGGCTAACCATACTATTTTCCTCTGCAAAATTGCAGGTACAACAATCCTTAATTTTGTATGGTCAGAGTCCACAAACTTATATAATAACCCATTATAAAACGTGTAGTCTTGTGCTATCTTCTCGGCTTCCGTGTACGCTGGTGTTCCTCTTATCAAGCTTCCCTCAAGGAAAGATATGAGCATGTTCATCCATGGATCCTCCCGTTGTCTTTGACTAATGCTTCTTAACTCATTAAGAGTACGCTGATCCCTGTCTTCCAAATCTATAGCCATTACTTCCTCTTCTATGGACTCTGGCTGTCTACTTAAGTAGTCTGGAACTATATTTTCTTTTCCTGGGCAGTACTCTATCTTGACATCAAATTGTTGAATGTATAAAGCCCAACGCATCAACCTTTGACTGGATAAATCAGTCTTCATCAAAAAGGTTAAGGCTTTATGATCCGTTCTTAGAATGACCATATACGATCTTCCGCCAATATTGCAACGCGTGCAATATCGCTAACAGCTCGATCTCGCTGATCGTATAATTTTTCTCATGTGGTTTCAGTCTCCTACTTGTGAAAGCTAGATAGTTTTTCTTATCAGGGTTTTCCGGGTTCTCCTGATATAGCATTGCCCCTATTCCAATCTGGGATGCGTCTGTTTGAATGATAAATCTCTGATTAAAATCAGGATATCCTAGCTTCACGTAATTTAAGAGCATTTCCTTGGCCTCTACAAATGCTTTTTCTGCTTCCTCCGTCCATTTCCACTTGCCCCCCTTCTTCAGAAGGTCCTGTAGTGGTGCAACAGTTTTGGTGTATGATGGACAATGTCCTGAGAAGAACCCAATCAATCCCAAAAACTGGCGAACGTTCTTTACCTTCAACGGCCTTGGAAAATCCCTTATCGATTCCAATTTGCATGGATTTGGTTTAACACCATCCTTGTCAATCACATGCCCTAAAAATGTCACTTGCCTTTGACAAAAATTCGACTTCTTTAAATTTATTTTAAAATTTGCCCTTCTTAAGTCTTCCAATAATTTCTTCAAATTTTCTAAATGTTCATCAATGTTCTCCGAGGTAAGCAAAATGTCATCCACGTAACGGATAGTGCAATCTTTCACTTCCTCTGACAGGTTTCGATCAAGCGCTCTTATTAATGCAGATCCTGCAGTCTTCAATCCAAACGGACATCTTCTAAAACAATATGTTTGTTGGTCGAACTGAAATCCAGTCAACAAGCTGGTTTTCTCTTCCAGTTCGAGATGATGATACGAAGAAGTCATGTCAATATTTGTAAAAATCTTCTTGCCTTTAAACTTCCTCAGTATTTCTTTTATGGGTGGTGCCGAATCATTTTCTGGTATGATTTTTGCATTTAAATTTCTGGCATCTAAACACACCCTTACTGAGCCATCCGGTTTACTCACAATCACTAATGGACTAACATATGGTGTCGCCATCTTTTCTATAACACCTGCATTCATCATCTCCTGCAGTGTTTTCTTAGTTTGTGGGTAATGTTTTTCCGCAACCGGGTATGGTTTTTGTTTGAACGGTGCCCAATCATTGACTTGGAACGCGTATTTAAAATTTTCAATCTTCCCTGGCTTGGAATCAAATACGTCCCTATAATCCAATAATAATTTCTTTAACTGTTCCTTAATTTCGAGGCTGACTTTAGCTTCCTCCACTTTTCCTGACAGGTTGGTCTCGAACTCATTTTCCACATTATCTTCGAGTTCTATGTTAAGGACTTCAAATATCCTTTCTATGTCCTTATAATCTTCCTCACTCACTTCTTCCATATGCCATACCTGTTCTTCTATTTTCACATCCTGTTCCTGTAGGTTAATGTTTTGTTCATCCACATCCTCTCTTTGAATTCTAATGCAGTTTTGCGCTAGGTCTATGATGACCTTGTTCTCACGGATAAAATCAATACCTAATATGATATTATATGGTAATTGATTTACCAGCAAAAAGCACTGCGAAATTTCAGCGTTACCCATGATCAGATCAATGTATACCTGAAATTTACATGTCAAAGATTTTTCAGGGATAATTCCCTTAATCTTTACACTTGATGTGGGAATCTTTAATACTCGGCCCCTTGTTTCCAATTTATTTATAAGGGTTTGTGTAATTAGACTTATTGTGGATCCAGTATCAATCAATGCTCTGACCAGTAATCCTTCTATCCTAAGCATAATTATAGGTAGTTCTCTTTTAACAGGTGGGATTCCTTCCACATCCTCGTTAATTAGCTCATCTGGTCTAGCTATCCAATTTACAATTTCTACCTCCTCCCAGCTCCTGGTATGTTTCCACTTTTGACAATTTAAATTTGGAGTTTTTTTTTATCCTGAGGGCTCCCTTTTCCCTCATTCTTTAACTGAGCTTGTAGTTCCAAGCTTTGAGCTCCGTCTAGTCGGTCGGGTGATTTCCGGTTCTTAATTGCCTCACTCCAACGGACTTTTTGCCTATCAGGTTCATCTGGTCTTTCGTTCATATAACGAAGACTTTCCTGATATCTTTCTTCTATTTCGGCCCGATATTCATCATCCCTATCGTCTGGCCTTACATTCCTTCTGGGATAATTCTCCCATTTCTTTCTGTTGTCCGGCCTTTGATGGTTATTGTTATAGGGTCGGCTTTCTTGTTGCCTATAACCCGTAGTTCTAGGATTTCTTCCTCGATATCCTCCCCTGTAATATGGCTGTATCCTTCTAGGCTCCTGGTGCCCATACTCTCGATCTAGTCCTTGAGTATCCGTGCTGGTGGACTGATTCCTGGTCGCTGGTTTTTCTCCAGTTTCCTGACTGCTGGCCATGTGTACTTGCTCAGTTTGTCTTTGATGCCGAGGAGTTACGTGCGAAGTCGTCATATCTAACTGCCGTAATACACTTTCCACTTCCACAGCACTTCTGGCTTTGGATGAGATTAGCAGCCTCTGAATCTCATACGGAAGCTGTCTCGCAATGGCGGCACACAGGTCGTTTTCTGCCGGAGCAATATCCAGTTCGCGGAATTTACACAGCTGAGCGGTGAAAAATTCCGAGTATTTAGTAGGTGCATTGGTGCTGTACTTCCTAGAGTACAGATCTAGCCTTAAATTCTCTTGGACGTCTGCTGCCCAATATCGTTTTAAAAATGCTTCCCTAAAGCCTTCCACCGTATCGAAGGTGTATCTGAAGCTTCTGAACCAGGTGAGACAATCACCTGCCAACAGCTTTTCAATCGCTCTCAGTCTCCGATCCTGAGGAACCTTCATTTCGTTTAGATACTCTGCCACTTCTTTTAGCCAGTATTTTGGAGTAATAGACATGTTATTACCCGTAAATTTTACTGGTCTGTCCTCATTGGATTTTATAATGTTTATTATCTGGCCATTTGTCTGATTCATGTACGGGGTTGACATCGCCATCGGATATCCTGGGTTCTTATAAGGGCTGTCCCCTCCTAAGTCCCTCTCCGTATCTGTGCCTTGTTCACGAGAATCTACCCATCCTGTCTTTGGAAACTCCTCCTGATTCTCAAATTCTAACTTCCTTTCTCTTCGGGCACTTTCTTCATTAGCCATGAGTTGGATTTCCATTTGACTGTTCTTATGTTCAGTCCTCTCCAATCGGGATCTTAATTCATTCTGAATTCTTTCTTGATTCCTTTTAATATCTTCCTCTGCCTTTTTGGATTGGAATTTCTCATCCCTGTAACTATCCCTGAATTCATTTAGTTTTTCTTCTACCTCTTTCTTAAAGATCATGACCTTTTGGTCTATCATCTCTGGTTTCACGTCACCTCTGGTATCTAGGTCTTCTCGTATTTTTTCTATTTTCTTCTCCATCTCTCTTTGTTCTTTGACCATATCCCCTTTAATTCCTTCAAGTTTTTTCTCCGTTTTCTCTTGACTCTTATTTAATATCATCAAGTCATTTTGGATCTGGCCTACTTCCTTATGAGTTTTTCCTATTTCGACCTTTAATGTTCCGATGGTTTCCTGAACCTCGTTAATACCCTGACTTATTTCATCTATCTTATGGGTGTTATCCTTATTTTCGCCCTCTCGTTGTTTTCTTTCACTGTGGAGATGCCCCTCGTATATACCTAATCGTTGATCTATTTTCGTTTCGTACGTCTTCCAATTATCATCTACCTGCTTAGTAAAATGATCAATCTGATTTTTCATGCTCTTAACATCCTGTTTATTTTGATTTTTCAACTCAGTTACTTCGGTTTGAACTTTATTAACTTTTCCCTCAAGTTCTCCCATTTTTTTCTCAACCCCTTCAAATCTATCTCCTAGCTTATTCACGCTTTGTTTTATTTCCTCCCGGGAGGCCTCACAAATATCGCTGTTAGATTTTATCTGAGCTTCTAACTTTTCCTGCACACCTTGGATCTGGTTCACAAGTTCATCTTTACACTCATCTACATTTTTTTTGCACATTTCTTCCATGTTACTTAACTTATTCTCTATAGAACCAAATTTATTTTCCATGGAACCAATTTTACCCTCAATACTTTTAAAATGATTTTGACATTCATTTTGTGAATCTACCATATTTGTGTTCATAGTATCTAATTTGGCTTGCAATTCTGAATGAAATCCTTTACTTTCCTTTTTAATCTCACTTGCGATTTCCCCTTTTAACTCAGTTAACTTGTCCCCAAACGTAGTGTCAAAACCTTGGAACTTGTCATTTATTTTATCTATCTCAGCCTTTACTTCATTGTTCATTGTTACACAGTTAGCCTCGATAGCTACTAATTTAGTTCCCATATTACCACTATCAAATTTTAGTGACTCTAAACTTTGATTTATAGATCCTAACCCTTCTTTATTTTCAGTCTGTTGGCTATCCAACTTATTCAAACTCTCATTTATGGATTCGAACACTTTGTTATTTTCATCCTTTTGGAGGCCCAATGTATTGTCTATTGTTCCCAATTTATTGTTTATGGCCTCCAACTTCTCATTGCTATCGGCTTTTATAGCCTCCAAAAGCCGTTGCATCTCTTCACTTAATGCCATCTTATGAGAATACAGTGGGCCACAAATGCCACCACACTAGTACATGCTTGAGAGATGATACTCTGAATCAGTGTGTCCCAATTTCTTTAAAATTTTACTTTGGTACGGGTATTCACTTACAACGTACCCTTTTACTACTTTTATTCAATTTCATAAACCTTTATGGAAGTATTTAAAATTCAAAATTTCGAAAAACCATTTTTTTTTCAAAAATGAAAATTTTTGATTTTTCGAGAAAACTCGGGTTTTCCCTAGGAAAACTCAGCCCTGCTTACTGGGCGCCATGAAATGTTTGCTAGGGGGTTGATAATATAATACAGGGCTGCTCGGTATGAGTTTCTAGGGACCCATGCGGTCAGTTAATATTTTACGTTGTAGCTACACCTATCATTACTTTAATTTACATGAAATGACCGTCTTAAGTGTTCCTCTAGTAATTAGTCCAGCACATTACTTATACGACCCCCATGTGCCCTTTTAGCAAGAAATATGCCAATCACAGTATACCAGCGTAGCTTAATTCGGAATTTTCGGGGCAGCGGTACGTTCCCCCACTCTGTGACTCGCATATTTTGGATCAATTAGAGGATACACTTGCAAAAATAACAACAAAATCAACTCCTATTTTTAAACACATTTAATTAATAAAATTAATGGCGCTACAAACACTTTAACAATTTAATTACTGACCCATAATCATCTACTTGTTCCAAATGAACAAGGAATCACAAATAAAACAAATATTGTATTTAAAACATGTGGTTTCCACATAAACCAACAATTCCTACTTAGTCTTACTTCCATAACGCATTAACCGTAAGTTTTATATAACTCTGAGCTCTTTTGGCTCCATGCATTTACATAATAATGGTGTCATTCTTGTACACCTCAAACACTATCCTCTATATTTCTTAATTCTCAAAAAAAAACTTTATAATTACATTTAAATTTTATGTTAATTATCTAACTCAATATTTTGGGCATGTCCACACATTCAGTTGTTATCATCTCTCTTTATTTTCACAAATATATTAAGGTAATCAGGAAATCAATTGTGTACTCCAGAGCGTGAAGATACTTGACACAGTCAAAAAACTATAGTTACTCCCGAAACTTAGTTGCCTTCAATTAACTCGTGGAATCCTACGTCCATACATCATTACAATAGGGATTGTTATTTATCTCTTATATTTTATAAGACCATTATCATATAAGAAACTACGATCTGAACAGGCAAACGAAAAATATCAATCTACAAGGACCTCGGTTCAACGCCCGGGTCGTTAACAACTTTAAACACTCCTGGTGTATTCATTTCTCTTTACAACATCTTACGAGACGGTTTCTGGCCCCTCTCGCTTTAAGAGAGCTAGACCCTTCTACTCGGGCGCGATTTATGACACGGAGGGTGACGGCGACTCCCTGTCTAACCCACGTTAGTAGCTTATTTCCAAGGCTTTCAAAACAAACCTTCACATTATATTCAGTTCTGGGGAGAGACCGGGCTTTTACTGTACCGTACTCATTCAAACAACTATTCTTTGGTTCAAAGACCACTTTCGTAACCTTGGCATTTATTAATTATGAGAGGGTCCTCATTGATTGGGAAGATTAATACACAATCGACGACGAAGAATTAAGGGGCTTTTATCATAAGAAGATTCTACGTTCGAATCTCTTCATATGCCTCGGGAACCATTCCCTTACAGAGGATTTATACAAAATGCGATTTAAAGTCGGCCGTGGCCCATATGACATACGCTCAATAATACCATATATTAGCTCCCTTTCAAATACATACACAATGCCTCGTGATACTACGTCACAAATAGAGGACTTATACAATTATCAATTCACTGCAATCAACTACCCTCCATAAGTAATTTACCAAGTATTTTAACCTCTACGCGTTCCTAGCGTGACATTTTAATATTATTTGCGCTCTTTTGCGCTATGCATTATTTTAAGCCGAATTGTCTTCCCAAGAACTGATAAATCTCATTAGTAACAATTCATATTATTTTAATTCTTATATTAATCTTTTCCGTTGCCGATAAATCGCTCCCTTTTTAAAATATTCCATTGAACATCATATCTTACACATATGTTAAGGCTTTAACGCTCTTATGTTCACATCAAATTATTTGATCTTTATTTTATATTTCCATATTTAGTTATTTTTATTATCTTTATTCTTTACACAAGCTCAAAAGCTATTTCTTTCACATTTCAACTTTACTTTATTTGAATATCTTTCATGATAATCATTGATATTTCGCTTGCTCTTATGACATTTGTTAAATACATTAACATTTTATTCACTTATTTCCTCTACGGGATTTATTCATACATAATATTTATAATTTCTCAAATTTCTATTATTGTTCAGACCGCGTTCTTGTTTATTCAGTATTTATTTATTAAAACACATCCCTTTTACTCAAAAACTCCGGTGGATTTGTACACAACCAATTTCTGACACCAAAATAGAATGAAATTCAGTACTCACATGTTTTAAGATCGTCCCATGATCTTTATTCTTGTGCGGTGCTTCATTTTGGGCCCACTTTGAACTTTTACTCCATATTAAAGGAATTCATCTTATGTATAAACACTTTTTGACATATATTTAAGACACTTAACATTAACGACATTTTTATACACTGATGTGTCCCTTTTGAACACATAATAAACACTAAAAATATTAATTTAACAAACAACTTGATAAATTTACACTTCACAATTCTTGATCACTAGGCCGTATTTCTGAGCCTATCACACGAGACCTTCTTAATTTCCCGTCTCCAAGGGTGAAATTTATTCGATGTCGGCTTCCTATCCTGCAGAATACGAAAGTCTCGAAACATCTACTGTTCCCTGGAGTCCAAATTCTGCTACTCCTATCCTGGATGACCGGCTATTTATCTAGCTTGAACGGCTTCTTTGTAGATCTGTCTATCGATCCTAGCGAAAGTCTATTCGGATCGAGGTCTCCTCAATGACCTGCGGATTCAGTTTATAGCAGCTAGTACTTCTCGAGTCTAGTACTTTTAGAATAGTTCGCCTGCTTTCTGGAGATAATGTTTATAGTCTCCTATCTTCTCTATTGGAACTGTTTTAGCACTCCTACGTTTCTGATATACTTTCCGAACCTTATTCTCTTCTTCCCTTGTTGGGTTCTTTAATTTAGATGACAGTTTATCTTTCTGGTACGGTACTTCCGTACGTTATGATCTATTCGTTCGTCTATTTAACGACCTATCGCCTTTGAGTCCGACGTTTGCAGCCTGCTCTGACTATATCTTACGAACTTTCACTATAACTTGTATACAGTCGGGCCTAAATCCTGTAACTAGGATTTTCCTAATATTTCAATACGGCGATACTTTAAATTTCTTCTTGACCACTCCTTATGGAGGCAAGCAAGTCGTTAATACTGCGACGCCTGTGGCTATCGGATATTACTTCTGCGGTGTATCACAGCGTTTCTCCCCTCAAGGAGTACTGGTAACTGTCTTCGATGTGACGCAGAGTTATGCCCCTCACGGACTGTCGAACTGCATTCGGTGTTTGATGTAGCTTAGTGACGTGCCCTCAGGCCGTTTGAACTGCGTGCGTAGTAACGCCCTCACGGGTTGTCAGAATAACTGCATGTGCTGATGATCCAGCGTTACGTCCCCCTGGACGGATTTGTACTGCGTGATGCGTGATTACACCCCCTCGGGCTGTTCGAGACTGCATGATTGGCTTGGTGAAGCCCGAAGCTTTATACTATTTTACTACAAAAAAATAAGACTCTAGCCTTTTCTGTGGCCAACTTCTAAAATAATGGTGCCACAAATATAAAAATTATACCTTCCGAAAGCTCGTCTTCTCAATGTCAAATAATCTCATTGCACCTAAGAATCGATCGTGCAATTCGGAGATATTAATTAATTTCTCGTCCTCAATTGTGTGGGTGTTGCATTTCTTTTGCTCTCTCCCCTCCACACAGGCTTCGGTAATTCCCCAATGACGTCGTCTTGCGTTAGCAGTTTTTCCTGCGCAATTATTAAATGGTTTCTCTTTACTGAAAAATCTCTCATTCAAAATGATTCACTGTACTGTACTTGTTTACTCATTATTATACTTGTAAACGGGTTAAATTTAATTATTCCTCTTCTGGCGCATAAGCGGTGTTGTCATTTTCCAGCAACGTCAGCTCGAATTCCGATTCAGGCTTCCTTGTCTAATCCAGGGAAATTTCCACTCGGTTATTAATACTCGTGACTCGCTCCCTTCAGAATGTCAAGAGGGATGATATCATCCTCTCGAACACCTGGTCCTCGTTAGTTGCACAACCTTATGCTGGCCTCCTAGCTGGATCTTTCTTTAAGTTACATTAGAAACTGTACGCTTCTTTGTTTTCTTTCTCAAATGCATGGATTCGACCATCCATGGACCTGATGGCACATGGGTTCAGTACGTTTATGAGAGTTTCTTTTCGGTTCTTAAGCTTATCAAAAGTAAAAATCGTGCAACGATGAGTGATAGAAACTTGCGCAATTGTTTTCGAATTGCTGTGTCCAGAAATATTGTACCCAATTTGGAGAAGATTGTTTCCTCCAAAACTAAAAGCTCGTAAAAACGACGGTGCAAAAGTCACTCAAGGTCTGCACTGTCTGTTCATATTTGTAAAATGTTGTTGAATTTTCCTATCTAATATGTTCACATTTCAGTTTGGAATAAATCACAATATTTTTTACTTAGCACTTGTGTTCGATTCCTAAACATTCCGTACATCGGAGTGCCATTCGATTTGTATATGCAGTATTATTTGTAATGCCAAAACAGCCCTATCAGTATGATGTCAACGATCCCACAAAAGCCATCGGCTGCACGACTGTACCAGTCAGCACGGTCCGAACATTGTCTGTCTCAGGTCTCCTCGCTGCCACAGTGTAGTGGTGGTAGGGGAAGGAGCGCTAGCCTGACTGCTCAGTGTCCCCGAGCTCGGCCGTGCTCTCCGAGCGCAATGACTGGATGGCCCTGCTCTAAGGATATGAACTAGGAATTTTAGGCAAATGAAATATGATAAAGTATGATAATACATTCTTTATTTATTCCTAACAATTACAATCCTTTCCTTAATCATCGGATATGCATTTAGGTACAGTATTTTGATCTTTGGTTCTATTGAATCTTCAGATTGCCGACTCGAACCCAGGTTCACCCCTGAAAAGTGCATTTGTAATTAATTTTCGTTGTTTTCTCCTTTTTAAAAACGCAAAGGACACACTAAGCGTTTCTTACGAACTGTCGTAGTGATGACACGTGGTACACTGATGACCTTTTACCGGAAACGCAACCATATCCGGTCGATTAGATTAGCAGATTGCCTTTTCTACCACAACGAGCACTAGTTTGAGACAATGCAGAGTTACACTTAAGTCCTTATAACTACTTCCGGTGTGAAAAATTTGTCAAAACATAAAAAAGAATCTGAGGGTATTGAACCAAGGAACACAGTAAAGAAAGAGTTATGTTCATTTGGCTAGGATTTGAATAAAAAAAGGAAACGAGTAATGAAACAAGTAGGAGTCCACGCAGCACGACCTGCTTTGGATGAGACGGTGGCGCAACATAGAGGCGAGCAAGAGTGGTAATAATCTCAAACAACAACTTCGTTGGCGGCAAGGCCTGAGGATTACATTTCGGACCTTCGACTCGAATGCGTGGAAATGTAGGAAAATTATAAAATGTTACTCTAGGCAATGCTGACACCATCACGTGGTTATGAAAGCCGGACGTCCTCAGAAATGGAAAATATCTTACAGCCGTAAATACATTATGTAACTTATTGAAAAGGCGAAAACGGGTTATTATAGATAATTTTCCGTAGAATTCAATTAGACCATCAGTTGAATTTTTACAAATTATTATATACATTTGGGCCCCATTTTTTTAAACCAAAAGTTTTAATAACATCAAAACGGTGAGAGATATCAAAATATGATGAGGGGTAGAAAAGTTGCTAATTACTGAGATCTTACACCTTTAGATTTAACTTTCTCCGATAGGACCGATGGTTTCTGAGATATAACGTTTCGAAGAAAAGAGGATGAAATTCAGGGCTCCAAAAAAATAAAATGGTGAGAGATATGAAAAAATCATAAGGGTTAAAACAGTTGCTAATCACTGAGGTCTTACACCTGTAGATGTAACAGTGTTCGATACGACCAACCGTTTCCCATATATAACGATTCAAAAAAAACTAGACTGACATTCAGAGCCCTAGAAAACGGTGACAGATATCAGAAAATCATAAGGGGTACAAAAGTTGCTAATCACTGAGATATTACTCCTGTGCCTTTAACTTGTTTCGATACGACGACCCGTTTCCGAGATATATTGCTTCAAAAAAAGGATGAAATTCAGGGCCACTTAAAAATGTACGGCCCTGCATTGATTTAAACGCCCAACAACAGGATTCTTCACAGGCAGCAACCCCTTCGCCGTACCAAATTTCACCTCGATATCTTGAAACGAGCGACCTGTACTTTGATAAACGCATAAACGTCACGCACATACGTACACCTTCAGGGCCCCTCAAAAAAAGAAAACAGTGAGAGATATCAAAAAATCGTTAAGGGTAAGAAAGTTGCATACGGCATACGGCATTTAACGTTTTTCGATACGACCAACCGTTTCCAAGATACATCGATTCCAAAAACAAACAAAAAATGAGGCCCCCCCAAAAAGGTCAGGCCCTGCACCGATTTTAACGCCCAACATTAGGGATCCTCACAGACCCCAACCCTTTCGCCGTACCAAATTTCAGCTCGATATCTTGAAACGTGCGAAGTGTACTCTGTTAAACGCATGAACGTCACGCACATACGTACATCTTCAGGGCCCCAAAAAAGAAAACGGTGAGAGATATCAAAAAATCGTTATGGGTAAAAACGCTGCATACCGCGGAGATCTTACACCTGTGTATTTAACTTTCTTCGATAGGACCAACCATTTCTGAGATATATCGATTCCAAAAAATGGATGAAATTTAGGGCCCAGAAAATACGTCCGGCCCTGCATCGATTTTAACGCCCAAAAACAGGGTTCCTCAAAGGCCGCAGCCCTTTCGTCATACCTAATTTCAGCTCGATATCTTGAAACGTGCTTAAGGCATAAACGTCACGCACATACGTACATCTTCAGGGCCCCAAAAAAACGAAAACGGTGTGAGATATCAACCAATCGTTAGGAATAAAAAGTTACATACGGCGGAGGTCTTATAACTGTAGGTTTAACGTTTTTCGATACGACCAACCGTTTCCGAGATATATCGATTCAAAAATAGGATGAAATTCAGGGCCCCCAAAAAAGGTCAGGCCCTGCACCGATTTTAACGCTCATCAATAGGGTTCCTCACAGGCCCTATCCCTTTCTCCGTACCAAATTTAAACTCGATATCGTGAAACTTGCTACCTGTACTTTGCTAAACGCAAAAACGTCACGCACATACGTACATATTCAGGGTCCCATAAAAATAAAACGGTGAGAGATATAAAAAAAAAATCCTTATGACTACAAAAGTTGCATACCGCGGAGATCTTACACATGTACATTTAACGTTTTTGGATACGACCAACCGTTTTGGAGATTATAATATTGATTCAAAAAAAAAGGATGAAATTCAGGGCCCCCAAAAAAAGGTCCGGCTCTGCAACTATTTCAACGCCCAACAACAGGGCTTCTCACAGGACGTAACTCTTTCACGGTACCAATTTTCAGCTCGATATCTTGAAACTTGCTACCTGTACTTTGCTAAACGCAAAAACGTCACGCAAATGCGTACATATTCAGGGCCCCATAAAAATAAAACGGTGAGAGATATAAAAAAATCCTTATGAGTACAAAAGTTGCATACCGCGGAGAACTTACACATGTACATTTAACGTTTTTGGATACGACCAACCGTTTTGGAGATTATTATATTGATAAAAAAAAGGATGAAATTCAGGCCCCCCCCCCCCCCCCAAAAAAAGGTCCGGCCCTGCAACTATTTTAACGCCCAACAACAGGGTTCCTCACAGGACGTAAATCTTTCACCGTACCAATTTTCAGCTCGATATCTTGAAACTTGATACCTGTACTTTGCTAAACGCAAAAACGTCACGCACATACGTACATTTTCAGGGCCCCATAAAAATAAAACGGTGAGAGATATCAAAAAATTGTTCTGAGTAAAAACGTTGCATACCGCGGAGATCTTACACCTGTTCATATAACGTTTTACGATACGACCAACCGTTTTGGAGATATATCGATTAAAAAAAACGATGAAATTTAGGGTCCCAAAAAAAGGTCCGGCCCTGCACCGATTTTAACACCCAACAACATGGTTCCTCACAGGCCCCAACCCTTTCGCCGTACCAAATGTCAGAGCGATATCTTGAAACGTGCGACCTGTACTCCGCTAAACGCATAAACGTCACGCACATACATACATTTTCAGAGCCCCAGAAAAGAAAACGGTGAGAGATATGAAAAACTTGTTACAGGTAAAAAAAAGTTGCATACCGCGGAGATCTTACAATTGTGCATTTAACTTTTTTCGATACGACCAACCGTTTCCGAGATATATTGATTCCAAAAAAAGAATGATATTCAGGGCCCCAAAAAAAGGTCCGGCCCTGCACTGATTTTAATGCCCATCAAAAGGGTTCCTCACAGGCCCTGACCATTTCACCGTACCAAATTTTAGCTCGATATCTTGATAGTTGCGACCTGTACTTTGCTAAACGCAAAAACGTCACGCACGTACCTACATCTTCAGTGCCCCCCAAAAATTAAACGGTGAGAGATATAAAACAAGATGTTCAGTAAAGAACATATTTGTCCTCTTCAAGGAGTATAATTGAATGTTGGTTGTAGTAGCTTGTTGACATACAACGTGCTATAGGGATATTAAACATGAATATGAGGTGCCCATTGCTAGAGCTACCTCTGTAAAAATATTCATTCAATTCGGTTTCACCGTGTTTGAATTGATATGGTGAATGGATTTGCACACATACATGGCCGCTATTTGCAAACTATTGGGCTGATGACCTTGTAGTCAGTCATAAGATGCTTTCGACAAAAAGGCATGTTGTTGCAAAATCTGGTAGAGATCAAATTATTAGGATGGTCGTAATTTCATTTAAGCTTTTAACATTTGGGTGGCCGTCATTCCGTTTCCGGCAAGAAGGTGGCGATATAAAACATGACACTGAGGTGCCCTTTGCTAGTGCTACCTCTGTACCAAATTTCGTTCAATTCGGTTTCACCATGTTTGAATTCATAGGGGGAATCGATTTGCACACATACTTGGCCACCATCTGCAAACTATTGGGCTGATGATCTTGCAGTTTGGTCAGAATATGCTTCCCACATAAAGATATGTTGTTGCAAAATTTGGTAGAGACTAGATTATTAGGTTGGTCGTAATTACATTTTAGTTTTTTTTTATTATTTATTAATCAAAGCACAAACTACAGCTATGCTAGCCCTTCACGCTTGTACAAATAATAATCAAATAACAATTAAAAATAAAATATAAGATCAAATTTAACAAATCACCAAACAAAACAAGTCCAGATCAAGAGCCGGAAGAATGTCCTTGCTCGTAGCGGTGTCGTCAGCGGCCAAGATGACAGTTCTAAATACAATTTAACTTCTCCTTCGCTTGCTTCAGGAATGTCCTCTTCTTGTGGAAATGTCCAACTCACATTTCCTTGCAATGCTATTGTACAGGGATGATATGCGGATTTGGAAAGATCTTTCGATTATGGAATGTTTTGTGTGTGGAATGTGCAAAATATATTTGAGCCTGGTAGAACGGGAAGGGGCTCTTAGTTTGAAAAGTGACAGCAGGTGGTCCGATCGGTAATGGCCATTTAAAATAGAATGTAGGAAGGACAGGTCAGTTACCTGTCTTGTCATGTTGAGGAGAGGGATTTTTATGGCTGAAAGTACCTGCTGAGTGGTGAAGTGTCTAAACCTTGGCATTCTGTTCCTTACAATGGCAGCAAAGAAGGATTGACTTCTGTTTAATTTAGGTATGTTTGACGGGCAAGAAGTTGTCCATAAGGGTGAGCAGTAGTTTGCAATGGGCTGGATTATCGAGAGTTAATAGAGGCGAAGGGCTGTGTGATTTGATATTTCTGAGAAGCGGTAGAGTATGCCAAGGAATTTCATGGCTTTGGATAAAGAATGTTGTATGTGTTCTTTAAAGCTTAGCTGGTTGTCGAATATGACCCCGAGATCTCGCTGATGCGCAACTGCGGTAATGGGCCTGTCAAGTAAGGAATATGTTGTAGGTACTGGCGAATTGCGTAGGGTAATTGTTAAAAGACTGCATTTATCTGGGTTTGGTTTGAACTTCCATGTGCGGCACCAGTCGGATAGAGCGTTAAGTGAGGACTGAAGGAGTGCGGCGTCGGCTGGTGTCTTAATTTCCTTGAAAATCTTGCAGTCATCTGCGAAGAGTAGGGTATCGGCTGTGTCAGAGAGTTTGGATGGTAGGTCGTCCATAAATAATGAAAATAAAAGTGGGCCAAGGGCACTGCCTTGTGGGACGCCAGAGAGCAGAGGCAGCGAAGGGGATGAAATGCCTGATTTTACGACTCTCTGTTGTCGGTTCTGTAGAAAGCCGGCAAGGAGTGTTAGGAGATTGCCATGTATATTGAACCGTTCAGCGATTTTTTGGAGTAGTAGGGTATGGTCTATTGAGTCAAAGGCTTTCGATATATCTACGTAGCATATATCGAGCTGGGACCTTTCTGCAATGGCATGTGTTGCATAGTGGTGGATAGTGGCCAAGTAAGTGAGGCACGAGCCTCCAGGAAGGTAGCCATGCTGGCTGGTTGAAATATATGGTAAGGTGAAAGACAGGAGACTTTGGTGGATTATTAGCCTATTTTCTATTTTTGCAAAAAATGGAAGTAGACTTATGAGATCAACACAGGGCGAAAAAAGTGAGTATGTCTGTGTGTGTGTATGTGTGTGTGTGTGTGTGTCTACTCTGAATGTCTGTCCCGCCCTATCAATTCGAACAAGGTGAACGCGATTTGAACGAAATTTGGTACAAAGGTAGCACTAGCAAAGGACACCTCAGTGTCATGTTTTATATCGCTGCCATCTTGACGGAAACGTAATGGCGGCCACACAAATGTTCAAAGCTTAAATCCAATTACGACTAACCTAATCATCCGATCTCTACCAAATTTTGCAACATCATACCTTTTTGGGGGGAGCATCCTATGACCAAACTAATAGGTCATCAGCCTAATAGTTTGCGGATGGCGGCCATATTTGAGTGAAAATTAATTCCCAAAATTAATTCGAACACGGTGAAAGCGAATGGAACGAAATTTGGTACAGAGGTAGTACTAGCAAAGGGCACGTCAATGTCATGTTTTATATCGCCGCCATCTTGACGGAAACGTAATGGCAGCCACACAAATGTTCAAAGCTTAAATCAAATTACGATTAACCTAATCATCCGATCTTTACCAAATTTTGCAACAACATACCTTTATAGAGGGAGCATCCTTTGACAAAACTAATAGGTCATTAGCCTAATATTTTGCGGATGGCGGCCATATTTGTGTGAAAATCGATTCCCCCTATCAATTCGAACACGGTGAATCCGAATGGAACGAAATTTGGTACAGAGGTAGTACTAGCAAAGGGCACCTCAGTGTCATGTTTTATATCGCCACCATCTTGCCGGAAACGTAATGGCGGTCACACAAATTTTCAAAGCTTAAATACAATTACGACTAACCTAATCATCCGATCTCTACCAAATTTTGCAACAACATCCCTTTATGGAGGAAGCATTCTTTGACCAAATTAATAGGTCATTAGCCTAATAGTTTGCGGATGGCGGCCATCTTTGTGTCAAAATCGATTCCCCCTATTAATTCGAACACGGTGAATCCAAATGGACCAAATTTTGGTTCAGAGGTAGCACTAGTAAAGGGCACCTCAGTGTCATGTTTTATATCACCGCCATCTTGACGGAAACGTAATGGCGGCCACACAAATGTTCAAAGCTTAAATCAAATTACGATTAACCTAATCATCCGATCTTTACCAAATTTTGCAACAACATACCTTTATGGAGCATCCTTTGACCAAACTAATAGGTCATTAGCCTAATATTTTGCGGATGGTGGCCATCTTTGTGTGAAAATCGATTCCCCCTGTCAATTCGAACACGGTGAAACCGAATGGAACGAAATTTGGTACTGAGGTAACACTAGCAAAGGGCACCTCAGAGTCATGTTTTATATCACCGCCATCTTGACGGAAACGTAATCGCGGCCACACAAATTTTCAAAGCTAAAATGTAATTTCGACCAATCTAATAATTTCGTCTCTACCAAATTTTGAAACAACATATCTTTATGTGGGAAGCATATTCTGACCAAACTGCTAGATCATCAGCCCAATAGTTTGCAGATGGTGGTCAAGTATGTGTGCAAATCGATTCCCCCTATGAATTCAAACATGGTGAAACCGAATTGAAATAAGGGCCTGAGATATTCCGGTATACATCTTTACTCGTACTAAATTTGGTTTCGATTGCTGCAGCCGTTTAGGAGTAGATATGGGGACACACACACACACAGCCAGACAGAAGGACAGACAGACAGACAGACAGACAGAACGACGGACAGAAAGACAGACAGACAGAAGGACAGACACATTTTCCCGGATATATCTTATAAGTCTACTTTTTCCTCATTTTTGAAGGTGTGAAAAGTAGGCTAACAAGATGTTCAGTAAAGAACATATAGCCTACTTTCTCCTAAATGCATGGGTATTGTTATAACTCTTTGTCCTTTTCAAGGAGTATAATTGAATGTTGGTTGTAGTAGCTTGTTGAAATACAACGTGCTATAGGGATATTAAACATGAATATGAGGTGCCCTTTGCTAGTGCTACCTCTGTACCAAATTTCGTTCAATTCGGTTTCACCGTGTATGAATTGATCTGGGGAATGGATTTGCACACATACATGGCCGCTATTTGCAAACTATTGGGCTGATGACCTTGTAGATGCTTTCCACAAAAAGGCATGTTGTTGCAAAATCCGGTAGAGATCAAATTATTAGGATGGTCGAAATTTGATTTAAGCTTTTAACATTTGGGTGGCCGTCATTCCTTTTGCGTCAAGATGGCGGCGATATAAAACATGACACAGAGGTGCCTTTTGCTAGTGCATCCTCTGTACCAAATTTCGTTCAATTCGGTTTCACCGTGTTGAATTGATAGGGGGAATCGATTTGCACACATACTTGGCCACCATCTGCAAACTATTGGGCTGATGATCTAGCAGTTTGGTCAGAATATGCTTCCCACATAAAGATTTGTTGCAAAATTTGGTAGAGACTAGATTATTAGGTTGGTCGTAATTACATTTTAGCCTTTAATATTTGGGTGGCCGCGATTACGTTTCCGTCAAGATGGCGGTGATATAAAACATGACATTGAGGTGGCCTTTTCTAGTGCTACCTCTGTACCAAATTTCGTTCCATTCAGTTTCACCGTGTTCGAATTAATAGGGGGAATCGATTTTCACACAAAGATGGCCGCCATCCGCAAACTATTAGGCTAATGACCTATTAGATTTATCAAAGGATGCTTCCTCCATAAAGGTATGTTGTTGCAAAATTTGGTAGAGATCGGATGATTAGGTTAGTCGTAATTTGATTTAAGCTTTGAACATTTGTGTGGCCGCCATTACGTTTTTGTCAAGATGGCGGTGATATAAAACATGACACTGAGGTGCCCTAAAATAGTGCTACCTCTGTACCAAATTTCATTCCATTCGGTTTCACCGTGTTCGAATTAATAGGGGTAATCGATTTTGACACAAAGATGGCCGCCATCCGCAAACTATTAGGCTAATGACCTATGAGATTTGTCAAAGGATGCTCCCTTCACAAAGGTATGTTGTTCCAAAATTTGGTAGAGATCGGATGATTAGGTTAGTCGTAATTTGATTTAAGCTTTGCACATTTGGGTGGCCGCCATTACGTTTCCGTCAAGATGGCGGCGATATAATACATGACACTGGGGTGCCCTTTGCTCTTACTACGTCTGTACCTAATTTCGTTCCATTCGGTTTCACCGTGTTCGAATTAATAGGGGCAATCGATTTTCACACAAAGATGGCCGCCATCCGCAAACTATTAGGCTGATGACCTATTAGTTTGAGCAAAGGATTCTGCCCCCATAAAGGTATGTTGTTGCAAAATTTGGTAGATATCGGATGATTAGGTTAGTCGTAATTTGATTTAAGCTTTGAACATTTGTGTGGCCGCCATTACGTTTCCGTCAAGATGGCGGCGATATGAAACATGACACTGAGGTGTCGTTTGTTAGTGCAACCTTTGTACCAAATTTCGTTCAATTTGCGCTCACCGTGTTCGAATTGATAGGGGGGGGACAGACATTCAGAGTACACTCACACACACACACACACACACAGACTCACACACACACAAATACACACACACACACACACACGCAGACTCACACACACACACACACATACACACACACAGACAGACACACTTTTTTTTCGCCCTGTAGTGATCTCATAAGTCTACTTTCATTTTTTGCAAAAATCGAAAGTAGGCTAAACAAGTAGTTCCGTGAAGAACTATACAGCCTATTTTCATATCCTACTTATCTTAACTGCCACTATCAACATACAAAATTTCAGTTTAATTGCTGTATCAGATTCGTAGATATTGAGAACCGTCTAAATATTTCAGATGGTCGCCAGGTTGGATTTTTATTTTTGTACTATTACATTAAGATTATTGTGTACGTGTGGTATTCAAACTTCAATCGCATGATTAGAACACAAGAAGTAAAAACGAGATTTTAAAATTACGCACAGCAGCCATCTTGTAATTTTGCAAACAATTGAAATAAATTAGATGCCAGTGGATCAACATTTGTATAAGCATTTAACGTGCAACGTTTCACGGCACTCGGATAGTTAATTCGCGAGAAACGTCCATTTAAATATTTATACTTCGCGTCGCCGCCATGTTGGATTTGTGCTCACCAGGTTACTGAAGTCCTATAGGTAAACATAAGTTCATAGTCTCTATGAACATAAACAAAATCAGTTTGGTTGCTGTAAAAGATTCATAGATATTGGGAACTATTTAAATATTTCGGAAGCTCGCCATTTAGGATTGTTATATATATAGGCCATAGAGTTATATACCATTCAAGGAAAATTATTGCCTGGCTTCATTATTCAACTTTCACTTCGATCGCATGATTACGACACAAGAAATAAAAACTTAATTTTAAAATTTCGCACAGCCGCCATATTGAGGTTATGTAAACAATTGAATTAAATTAGATGGCAGTGCATTACAATCTGCAAAATCATTTACTGTACCACATTTCACTGCGCTCAGAGAATTAAATCACGAGAAATGTCTATTAAAATATTTCAAATTCGCTTGGTCGCCATGTTCGTTTTGTACTTTACAGGTTTATGAAATATACATAGATAAACTTGTATCAGTACCCTTTATCACCGCACAAAATTGCAGGGTGATATCTGTAATAGTTTCGGAGATATAGAATGTCAGTGAAATATTTCGCACAGCCGCCATTTTGAGGTTATGTAAACAATTGAACTAAATTAGACTCCAGTGCATTACAATGTTTATAAACATTTGCTGTACCAAGTTTCATTACGTTTGGATAGTTAAATCGCCAGAAAAGTCTATTTAAAAGTCTCAAATTCGCTTGACCGCCATGTTGGTTTTGTAGTCACCAGGTTTTTGAAAGTCTCATAGGTGAACTTCTAGTAGTACCCTTTATCGCCGTACACAATTTCAGGGCGATATCGGTAATAGTTTCGGAGATATTGAATGCTAGTTAAATATTTCGCACAGCCGCCATGTTGGATTGTTGAGACGTAACAAAATTTGAAGGGCACGGTCGAGGTCGCCGGGAATAGTGCTATGAACTTACCGAGTTTCAGTGAAATCGCTCCAGCCGTTTCGATTTTATTAGGGGGGGGGGGCACACACACACCTCACACACACACACACACACACGCACACACACACGGACAAAAGGTGATCTCATAAGCCTATTTTTTCAAAATTGAAAATAGGCTAAAAATTAATGTGATCTCGTCAATGGCGTTGTCTTGGCAACATCTGATAGATCATCCCTCATCAATTTAAAAGCGTTGTTATGGTAACCTCTGATAGCACTTGACATTTTTAGCCTATTTTCAATTTTGAAAAAATAGGCTTATGAGATCACCTTTTGTCCGTGTGTGTGTGTGTGTGTGTGTGTGTGCGTGTGTGTGTGTGAGGTGTGTGTGTGAGGTGTGTGTGTGAGGTGTGTGTGTGTCCCCCCTAATAAATTCTACTAGAAGTTCACCTATGTGAGCTTTGAAAAACTGGTAACTACAAAACCAACATGGCGGCTACGCGAATTTGCGACTTTTAAGTAGACGTTTCTCGCGATTTAACCAACCAAACGCAATAAAACTTGGTACAGTATATGTTTATACACATTGTAATGCACCGACAAATAACTTGGTTCAATTGTTTACATAACCACAAGATGGCGGATGTGCGAAATATTTCACCGGCATTCTATATCTCTGAAACTATTAGCGGTATCACCCTGAAATTTTGTACGGAGATAAAGGGCATTACTGGAAGTTCTTTTATAATAATTTCAAAACCGGTTACCTACGCAACGAACATGGCGGCCAAGCGAATTTGAAAATTGTAAATAGACCTTTCTCGCGATTTAATGTTCCAACCGTAAAGAAATCTGGTACAGGAAATGTTTATACTCATTGTAATACACTGGTTTTTAATTTAGTTCAATTGTTTACTTAACCTCAAGATGGCGGCTTTGCGAATTTTAAAATTAAGTTTTTATTTCTTGTGTCGTAATCATGCGATCGAAGTGAAAGTTTGAATAATGAACCTACGCAATAATTTATTTTAATGGTACATGACTCTATGGCCTATACATTTAACAATCCAACATGGCGACCATACGAAATATTTAGATGGCTCTGAATATCTACGAATCTATTATAGCAATCAAACTGATTTTTTTTACGTTGATAGGGGCTATGAACTTAAGCTCACCTATAGGACGTTAAATAACCTGGTGATCACAAATCCAACATGGCGGCGACGCGAAGTATAAATATTCACATGGACGTTTCTCGCAATTTAACCATCCAAGTGCAGTGAAACTTGGTACAGTAAATCCTTATACGAATGTTAATCCACTGGCATCTAATGTATATCAATTGTTTCCATAACCACCAGATGGCAGCTGTGCGAAATTTTAAAATCTCCTTGTTACTTCCTGTGTCCTAATCATGCGATTGAAATTTGAATGCTACACGTACACAATAACCTTCATGTAACAGTAAATAACTCTAGGACCTAACTACATAAAATCCAACATGGCGACCATCCGAAATATTTAGTCGGTTCTCAATACCTACGAATCTATTACAGCAATCAAACTGAAATTTTGTATATTGATAGTGGCAGTTAAGATAAGTAGGATGTGAAAATAGGCTGTATAGTTCTTCACGGAACTACTTGTTTAAAATTCTGAAATCATTTTTCTCATCCCTTTGCGTAAAGGTGGGTCATATCAAAAATTCTTTCAGACAAAAGTTTTAGGTAATTATTAGGGGAATATTTTCCATTTTGTACGGTTTTGATATTGTGCCTATTAAAAGAGATAAGATTAATGTTTCCCGAAAACCCAATTTTTTCCACCCCTTTGGTCAATGGTTGGTGCTCTCAAAAAACCTATTTGACATAAATTTTTGGCACTTATGCGACACATATTATGAACTTTGAATGGATTCGATATTTTACGTATTAAGAGAGTTATAGCGAAATTTCACTTTTTCGAAAAAAGACCCCCATTTTCACACCCTTCGTTCGATTTTGCCCACTAACGAACTCGACCGAGATTTTATAGGGGTACATATTATGTAAAAAATTCAAATTGATTATTATTATTATTATTATTATTATTATTATTTATTTACCAAAAATTGTGCCTACAATTTATGGACGGCAGATAGAGAAAGGGCAAGCCCCACATACACATCAGTGTCTCCATCTCCGTTCATTAAATCTAAACAAATCTCAAATGTTACATTGTACAAGTTACACCTTTACATTAGCTATATACACATAATCTGCTGTACAAGACGTCTATATCATACAATTCATAAATAAAAGGGAAGGCACAGGCATGCACACACACATATACACGCTCACACACGCATACATACATACATACATACATATATACACGCACGCGCCCATTCCCAATCACTCACAATGTTACATTATACAGTATATAATTCAATTTACATGGGGTTTTAGTCCCTTTAGAGCCTTCACTTTGCGGCAAAATTGTCGTGGAGGAAGGTCTTTTATTTCACGAGGCAGGTCATTCCAAAGTCGAGCAGAGCGATTGTAGAATCCAGTTTGATAATCTGTTGTCCTAGCGAATGGAGGAACAAGTGTGACACCCTGTGCTCTACGGACTGAACGATATGACAGCTGAAGGCGGTGAAATGGGTGCAGTATGATGATGCCAGCTAGAGATTTTCGGAGAAAGGTGAGATCTATTTGGCTACATATGTCATTGATGAATGTTAATGGTTTTGTCAAAACTTTGTTACCCTGATTGTAAATGAGTCGCTCTGCTCGACGTTGGACTGCACTTAACTTCCTCATGTTTTCCTCGGTAGTGGGATGCCAGGCAGGAAGTCCGTACAGAAGAATGGGCCGTATCGTGGAGAGATACACCGCTCGGAGTGCACGGCCTCTGAATCCCAGAAAATTACGTCTTGCAAATCCTAGAATTCTAAATGCCTTACACCTAGATTCTTCAACGTGTACATTCCACTTCAAATTGCTGGAAATGTGTATTCCCAGCATTCGCAGTGAATTGCACATGGGAAGAACTTTGCCGCTCAGTGAAAGGCTATGTGCAATAGGCTGTCTGGCCCTACTTAGCCGAATATATTTACACTTGTTTACATTCAAGGTCATCTTATTTACATCACACCACAGTGCGAGACTGTCCAGATCTTCCTGTAGTGCTTTGACGTCATCATTATTTTTATGGCTCTGTAAATTATTGAGTCGTCTGCATACTGCGCCATCGTGGACGTCACACAGCTTGGAAGGTCGAGGGTAAAAACCATGTACAACAAAGGCCCAATCACCGACCCCTGTGATACTCCCGAAGTTACCACTATGTTCGGTGACTTGGCCCCGCCAAACACGACACACTGCGTTCGACCTACCAGGAATGACGTCAACCATGTAATCAGTTTGCCTCCGATGCCATATTTGCCAAGCTTTAACAAGAGTCTTTGATGAGGCACCTGATCAAAAGCTTTGCTTAAGTCCAGGGCCACACAGTCCACTTGGGAGACGTTAGTCTGATCCAAAGAGTTCTGCCAGTCATCAATCACTTTTGTGAAAAGAGTTGTACAAGATCTCCCCAGAACGAAGCCATGTTGGCTTGGATTTAACAGGCCTCGCTCACTCAGGAATTCCAGTATGTTCTTAGCAACCAGGCGCTCCATACATTTACAGATACCAGACGTCAGAGAAATCGGGCGGTAGTTGTCCATGTCTTCCTTGTCACCATCTTTGAACACAGGGACCACGTTAGCATGTTTCCACTCTTGAGGTAGAGTCCCGGTGTTAATGGACTGGTTGAAAAGTGCGCACAATGAGGGTGCTAGGGCATCTGCACAGTAATGAAGGATTCGAGCAGGGATTAAGTCTGGTCCTGTCGCGGCATGGGGTCTAGTTCTCCGTAAGCTGTCTCGAACTTCCTGTTGTGTGAAATATAGACTGGCCAGGGGAAAGAGAGGGGATGATGTCCTTGGTAGGAACATTCCTTCACTGGTGTCAGGTGGAGAGAAGTTACTTTGGAATTTACAGTTGAATGAGTTGGTAATGTCTAGTGGGTTGGAAATAGAAAGTCCGTTATGTTTAAAGCTCTGGGGTGCGGTGTTGCCACTTTTGCTCCGAATGAATGTCCACATTGCCTTGGGATTAAAGCTTAATTTGTCCATATACGTACTGTAGGCTTCACGAATTGCAGATTTGGTACTATTTCTAGCCAGCCTATACTTTTCCCACCTGCTGTCACTTGGGCACTGTTTCCACTTGTTATAGAGCTGATTTCTCTTCCTTATTTTGGATATTATGTCCTTTGAGATCCAAGGTGTATTTTTCTTATTAGCCTATTTTCAATTTTGAAAAAATAGGCTTATGAGATCACCTTTTGTCCGTGTGTGCGTGTGTGTGTGTGTGTGTGTGTGTGTGTGAGGTGTGTGGGTGTCCCCCTAATAAAATCGAAACGGCTGGAGCGATTTCAATGAAACTCGGTAAGTTCATAGCACTATTCCCGGCGACCTCGACCGTGCCCTTCAAATTTTGTTACGTCTCACTAATCCAACATGGCGGCAGTGCGAAATATTTAACTAGCATTCAATATGTCCGAAATTATTACCGATATCACCCTGAAATTGTGTACGGTGATAAAGGGCACTACTAGAAGTTCACCTATGAGACTTTCAAAAATCTGGTGACTACAAAACCAACATGGCGGCCAAGCGAATTTGAGACATTTAAATAGACTTTTCTCGCGATTTAACTATCTAAATGTAATGAAACTTGGTACAGCAAGTGTTTATACAAATTGTAATGCATTGGGTCTAATTTTGTTCAATTGTTTACATAACCTCAAAATGGCGGCTGTGCGAAATATTTCACTGACATTCTATATCTCCGAAACTATTACAGATATCACCCTGCAATTTTGTACGGTGATAAAGGGTACTGATACAAGTATACCTATGTATATTTCATAAACCTCTAAAGTACGAAACGAACATGGCGACCAAGCGAATTTAAAATATTTTAATAGACTTTTCTCGTGATTAACTCTCTGAGCGCAGTGAAATGTGGTACAGTAAATGATTTTGCAGATTGTAATGCACTGCCATCTAATTTATTTTAATTGCTTACCATAACCTCAAGATGGCGGCTGTGTGAAATTTTAAAATTAAGTTTTAATTTCTTGTGTCGTAATCATGCGATCGAAGTGAAAGTTTGAATAACGAACCTAGGCAATAATTGTCCTTTATGGTACATAACTCTATGGCCTAAACATATAACACTCCTAAATGGCGAGCTTCCGAAATATTTAGACGGTTCTCAATATCTATGAATCTTTTACAGCAACCAAACTGTTTTTTTTTATGTTCATAGAGACTATGAACATATGTTCACCTATAGGACTTTCAGTAACCTGGTGAGCACAAATCCAACATGGCGGCGACGCGAAGTATAAATATTTAAATGGACGTTTCTCGCGAATTAACTATCCGAGTGCCGTGAAACGTTGCACGTTAAATGCTTATACAAATGTTGATCCACTGGCATCTAATTTATTTCAATGGTTTGCATAATCACAAGATGGCTGCTGTGCGTAATTTTAAAATCTCGTTTTTACTTCTTGTTGTCTAATCATGCGATTGAAGTTTGAATACCACACGCACACAATAATCTTAATGTAATAGTACAAAAATAAAAATCCAACCTGGCGACCATCTGAAATATTTAGACGGTTCTCAATATCTACGATTCTGTTGCAGCAATTAAACTGAAATTTTGTATGTTGATAGATGCAATTAACATGATGGATATATGAAAATAGGCTGTATAGTTTTTCACGGAACTACTTGTTTTTAATTGTAACCTTAGGGATCACTTCATCGACGCACTGAAAAAAGATTTCCTTCCAAGTATGCCAGGTACCATCTATATCTACACTGTTGGTGACTGAAGGTGTAATGACCGGTAATCTGTCAAGTAAGATGTCAGAAAGGAGTTTCCAGTTGGTACGGGAGTAATTGTAAACTGTTCTGGTTTGTAATTTTGGACTGTTCTTTTTGTGGGTAAATATAGCTAGGGGGGCTCGGTGATCACAAAATCCAGGGATGACTTGTAGAGACTGAATTGAGGGTGGAGAGTTTGTTAGGAAGAGATCGAGGGTTGAACGGGAGGTCTCAGTGATACGGGTAGCTTCAAATATGAGTTGATGGAGGAATAGATCATAGAATGCTGTAAGGAAATTGTTGGATATAGGATTATTTGGAATAGGAGCGGCATTTCTATTCCATGTGATTTGTAGGTTGAAAAACACCAACAATGTAGACAGCGTCATAATTTTGTTGAAGGTTTTGCACCCGTTTGAGGGAGAGAATCAGCTCATCATTCATCAGCTGGGACGATTTCGGAGAGCGATAGACTGATCCGATCAGATATTTACCGTTACTGCATTGAACCTGAACCCACACGGCCTCAGCGTCAGTTTCCAGCTGATGGACGCAAGTTGCATTGTACTCAGGTTTCACAGCAATGAGAACCCCGCCCCCTGAAGTCCGTGGTCGGTCCTTCCGGGACAGCTGGTATGTGTCTTGTAACACCTCCCGATCACCTACCACCCCAGAGAGCCACGTTTCACTGCAACACACAATACTTGGATCTAGGGCGGTCACTGTAGCATGAATGTTTTGTTTCCGTCCCGGCCGCGTGATGCTGCGGGCATTGAAGGCGAACAGTGATAAGTGTTTATTTACAAATGAACTATTCAGGTTATTTACACTATTTACAGAGTCACTGGGAATATCACTGGTATTGTTGCACAACGAGTCGGTAAACGGCGGCATAGCACATTGCCAACATGTCCACGTTCGCGTGCCTTTTTTAATGCACCGGAACTCAGAGGTACTGATTTTAGCACACGTCCTGTGACTCGACATGTTACAATTACTGCACTGAATATATAATTGATTTTTTCGGCCGATTTTTCCACATATTGCGCATTGCAAAGGTCCAGGGTTGAGTTCTATGTCGCCGCTTAAAGCAAGCGCTAGACAGCAGAGCGAGAACCCGGTAGCAGGTAGCCTTGCGACACCTTCCCCTCCCGCTCGGCGTGGCCGGCTAATGGTGGTCAGCCCCAGACCTTCACTGCCACACCATGTCCAGGAATGTATTGTGCATTTGTCACTCACCAGAAGTTTTTCCATAAGGGGTTGATTCTTCAGATCCTGTTCACCATTAACGGTCACAGAATGAACACGTCTTGCCGCAGTCACTGCACATTTTACCATTAAAAATACTAAAATCACACGGAGCACACTTCCCTTAATACAGGCACGCGCCGCCATCTTTGCTTGGTGCAAAATTACGGCAGTTATCGTGTCCACACGAAACTGATATATATATATATATATATATATATATATATTGAACCCTTGCAAAGAAGCATATGAGACTCAGATTCGGGGCGTAACAGGTCATATTCGTAAGTTGCTGTCAGGGCGCTTCATTAACTTGCAGGGTAACATATAACAAAATAACATGCAGGAAAGAGTGAAGCCAGGGTTAAAAAAACAACTGAATTTAATAACAAATCACCATATTTACACATAAACAATTAACAACAAAAACTCCCAACTGACTCCCGCTTAATAAAAATGCCAAAAACTTAGGCGATATCTCTGGAGAGATTAATTACCTGGACCAAGTGTCCTTAAATAAAAGATACAAAAAGTGACCATATAAGTGCGTACGCCGTTCTACATGCATCACGATGTGTACTTTGAATGCGTGATTCGTTATCATCCAGAATGACCCTTCAGACAACGAATCCGCATTTCCTAGAGCTAGACCGACACGAGGGAACACAACTACACTACTTAAATTAAACCGACACTTCCTAAATCTACTATAAACAAACACAAAATTTCCGTGTGAAATTGGACTTGAATTGCCGTAGCAACATTTACTGCCTAAAATCTTAGGACTTCTCACACAAATCAACACAAGTACGTTAACACGTGACCAATAGAAAAATACTCAAATGACCGCTGTCAAAATTTACAAATACTCTACCACTACACCACACGGGTGTGACAAACAAAATTACATGAAATCGAGTCATCAACAAAGCAATAGGCAAACAGCCAACATTTACGTTAATCACAATATTCTTATCCATACAAGGTACAACAATCCGTTACACACATGGCGAACTCCCCAATTAATTATGGCTTAAAATTAGCCATCACAATGAACAGGTTTGCTACATGAAAGCTTACAGGGTTCAGTCGGACAAATAGGACTGCCTATCAGAATAAGTCACAGGCAAAACGGGCGGTTTGTGGAACTCTGCATGTCTGTCAACCCACGTGTCAATAACCTCGACCTCCCAGAGCATGGGGTCGAACCTCGAAGAAATGTGCCCCAAAGCACAATAATACGTGTGTGTCAGAAAAACATATGGACAAGAATCAGCAGTCTCCCAAGAGCACTCTGTCTTTCCATCTAAAATACAACAGCAGCAAAAATATATAAGGGCGGTAGGACAACTACCCCCTCCTCACGTAGAATCAACACACACTAGACACATCAACACACACTTAACCACACGTATGGGTTTTGACAGACCCTGAAATAAATGACACAAATAATATCCACATGCTGGCGCCATCGTTCTATGCCGTGACTAGTCACCTGAAAAGGACTCAAGAAAAATCTATCAAAATTAGAACGAAGGTGTTCTACAATTACTTTTAAGTTGGTGCACTCGGCTACCCTAACATGAATAATAACCTGTTCAGCAAAATGTTTTACAATCATTTCCTCCCATTCCTATTTTAAATATTAACGTTAATAAAGCACCATTTATCGAATGTAACGGGTTCCGCAATTGCAAGGATAAAAATCACGCACGCACGCCGCGTACATTACACATGACTCAAAAAAAAAAAAAATATCAACAAACACATTGGCCACGCGCCAACGGACATTTAAACATATAGTGTCGGTACAAGAAAAACAGCTATAAAACAAGAAAGAAAAACATGACTATTTACAAAGTTCCCCTGCCAAATCTAACTACATAATTGAAATAATCCAATTTTAGTACATCACCGCTTCTGCATGTAGGACTAAGGACATCCTCCTCAACCCATTGCCCTATGGACAATTTAGCACTCCATAGTAGTCGTCTGCGTTGATTTCTTGAAGCTCATCCCAACTTCAAACCACGTGCTGATCATCTTGGTCTCGACTCCTTGGCAGAAAAGTTCAATGTTAAATATTTGCCTATCTATAATCGCTTGCAGGCTACTCAGTTCACCCACAATTGTCCTACTGCGATTAATAGCGAAGACTGGCCCTAATTATATCGCACATACGCACTATAAAAAACACACATACAATACACACAATTTATACATAAAATATACATCTCGAGTCCGCGCCACTGGCTCGTTAACAAGTTCAAAATCCTGGCTGCACCAGCAGTCGCTATCTCGTCCGGTATTTCCGTCCCGTCTTGTGGACTTCGGTTCTGGTAAGCGCTAATTAGGGTGATACGATACTTCCCCCTTAAAGTTGAACTCGTCGTCTTTAAAAGAATGTTACAGTTTATCACGCGCTGGCGTGAAATATTTAGATCACACAATTTAGTTGATTTTAGAACAAAATGTATTATAGCTTTTAAAATTTCGGAATTGCAAACGCTGCGACATTAGCTTCCCAGAGCTCAGAAAATAAATTAGCTTCACTGATTTTAGAGCGTAAAAATCACATTTCGAACTGGCGTGGAGTATACCTCTGAAGGCTCCACAAGAATAGTCTTAGATTATATTCGAGCGTCAAAATCACACTTCAAACTGGCGTGGTGTATGCCTCTGAAGGCTCCACAATAATAGTACTCCGATAAATTCGAGCGTCAAAATCACACTTCAAACTGGCGTGGAGTATGCCTCTGAAGGCTCCACAAGAATAGTACTCCGATAAATTCGAGCGTCAAAATCACACTTCAAACTGGCGTGGAGTATGCCTCTGAAGGCTCCACAAGAATAGACTTAGATTGGCGTCAGGCCAAACTATTTATGAGAAACTGACAAGGGCGGAGGAGTGGGGCGTAGTCGGATAAAAACTTCCAGAGTTTTTGTCTCACAAAGATGGGGCTAGTGTCATTCTTCTCCAAATAAATCCAACGTCTCAAATTACTCGAGCGGAGATTAATCCGTTCGGCGGTTCCTTAGATACACACTTCCGCGCGCTTTTTACTACTGACGCCGTCCACCTCGTGGTCACAGCTTGGTCTCTTGCGATTGGCTGATTCAATCGTATGTTCGTTGAGAGGACCTCGTGATTCTTCCTTTATGTCTCCAATTTTGGTACAGTAGTTGCACAATTTGGCCTTGAACTCGACTAATTCTGGCCGTCCCCCAGGAATAGCTACCAACTCAGCTTCTGTTGCAATCATTACGAAATGCTGGCCTCCCTAATATCCAAGTCGACTTCCTTATGTGCTGCCTGGGCCGTAGTAATAATAATAATAAATATGAATACTTATTTATCGAAGATCAATAAGGGTTCATTTATCCTCAGCAAGGTTTTGAAATTCGAAACAATTTATTGGTTTGGATTTCAAAAACAAAATCCACTGTAGTAACAACACATCTCTTTAAATCTCACTCAGCTGCTCGAGTGTATGCCCCTCTGACTCAATTAGTGTGCTCCCTTCTCGCTGGAATGTCATTCATATTTTCATTAGGTCTCCCCCTTCTCCTCACGTAGTTGCCACTCCCGTCGTCTCAGCTGCTCGTTGTTTACAAACAAAGTGCGTACTCACGCGCTCCCCGTGGATTTGAGTGTTTGCTTTCAAAAAAAAAATTTTTGGCAATACAGATTCTGCACATATCATCTTTCCTAATCATCAAATGGTTCCCTTCTGTAGTACGGTTTCAAATTGGCGCTATTAAAAACAGATTTTGCACCAGTGCTCACTTCCGAATATCCTTCAATCTTGCCAAAAACTCACGAGCCTTAGGTGTCAAGGTAATATTGTGAACCTCCGCTGTTACTTCGTTTCCGTCCTCAGGGTTTCTACTCAAGGCATCTGGTATGACGTTCAATTTCCCAGGACAATGCTCTATTGTAATGTCAAACTGCTGTATGTAGATGGACCAGCGCGTAACTCTCTCACTTGCTATTGTTGTCTTAAATAAAAATGTCAGTGCATGGTGGTCGGTTCTAACAATGATGGAATAACCATAGATCATCTTGCGCCACTGTTGGAGAGAATATAGAATTGCTAGTAGCTCAAGTTCCGTAACTGTGTAGTTCCTCTCATGTTTCCGTAATTTACGACTCGTAAATGCCAAATAGGATTTCTTCTTGGGTTCTTCAGCGTCCTCTTGGTACAGCATAGCACCAATCCCAATTAACGAAGCATCTGCTTGAATGATAAATTGTTTCTCAAAATCCGGATATCCAAGTTTCACACAGTTTTCCAATAAATCCTTCGTTGCTTTAAAAGACCTGTCGCACTCCTCGTTCCACGACCATCGATTCGCTTTCTTCAACATCTCCTGCATAGGCGCTACTGTTTCTGTGTAACCAGGGCAATTTTCTTTGAAGAAACCTGTCACTCCCAAAAATGCTCTAACATGTTTGACTTTGGTAGGTGTGGGAAATTTCTTAATAGCATCAATCTTGGCTGGATTAGGCCACACGCTCTCGACATCAATTATATGTCCCAAATATAAAATTTCGCTCTGGCAAAATGTGACTTTTTTAAGTTGATCTTGAAGTTCATGGTTCTCAGGTTGTCCAGCAGTTTATTTAAATTTATCAAGTGTTCTTCCATTGTCTCAGAAGCGATTAATATGTCATCAACATATCTCGTGGTGAAGTTCTTGACCTCCTCAGTCAGATTTCTATCGAGTGCTCTAATGAGTGCACATCCCGCAGTTTTCACGCCAAAGGGCATTCGACACCAGATATAACTTTGATTATCGAATAAAAATCCCGTCAACAGTTGGGATTTTTCTTCAAGTTCAAGATGGTGGAAACTATTCGTCAAATCAACACTTGAGTATATCTTCTTCCCGCGGAAGCCTTTCAAAACATCTTTGATCCTCGGTGCTTGGTCGTGCTCAACTAGCAGTTTGCTATTTAAAACTCGCGCGTCTAGGCATAGCCTAATTGATCCGTTTGGCTTGGTCACAGCCAATATTGCGTTCAGATAAGGAGTTGCAGCTTTCCTTATCATGCCAGAATCTAATAAGTTAGTAATAATGTCCTTCACCTGAGAAAAATGCTTCTCTGGGATCGGGTACAATTTACTTTTGAATGGGGTCCAATCTGTTACCTGCATCGCATATTTGAAAATTTAAAACTTTCCCAGGTACGGTGTCAAAAGCTCCTTTATGTAATCTAAAAATTTCTTCCAATCTTCTTCTATCAGATTCCCCTACGATGGCTTCCTTAAGTCGCTCCTGAAGTAGAATTTCGAATTTGGTTCCGCCCATTTCTTCTTCCGCCAAATGCACCCAAAGTTCCTGCGAAATATCTCGGCTGTCCATTTCTAGCACTGCTGTCTGGTTGACTTGCTCTCCCCTCAAGATCTTATCTCCGGCCTCATTAGTGCATTCCTCAACAACCCAAGTATTGGCCTCTCTCTCCAGCGGATTCTCTTCCATATTTAAACCCACATGATCCAATCCTTCTACTTGTTTGAAGCTTACAGTGTTGTTATGTAAATCAATTACAGCATGAAAATCGCAGATGAAGTTGGCTCCTAAAATTATATTGTAGTTCATCTTTGGAATAACAATGAATGTTTGTGAAAAAGTATGGTTCAATATTTCCAGATCTAGAAATGCTTGCAGTTTACAATTCATAGTTTTGTCAGGAATGACACCTCTGATTTTCATTAGCGGTACCGGCATAATAGGAACAGTCTGTTATCTTGCTATTTCTTTAATCAAAATTTCAGTGACTAAGCTCACCTGGCTACCTGTATCAATCAAACATCTCACCCTCATACCTCCAATATGCGCGTAAATAATTGGTAGCTGTCTGATAACATTTTCACGGTTCTTCACCACTTCCTCCAGGCAGTCGTCTGGGAATGCTACCCACTCTTCTATATTGGCCACTATCATCTCTTCTTGCTCCCTGGCGATCTCCGTTTTTAGCCTGTCTCCTTTCAGTTCATTTGGTTTTTTTTTTATCCCGGGCCCCATTTGATGTGTTTCGCCGGTTATCATTCTGTCGCTCCTGTTGCCTCAGTAAACTCTCTGCCCCCTCTCCTTGATGGTTATCTGGGCTCTGTCTGTTCGCCATGGCACGCCCCCACTTCTCCTTCTCCGCTTCTTCATTACTTAATTGATCCAAGTATTTACGGGATTCAATATATCGTTCGTCCCAGTTATTCCTATAATCCCCTCTGTTTTCTTGGCGATAGTCCCTGCCGTTACTCCATCTACCATCTCCATTTCTTTGGTAAGGTCTACCTTGTCTCTGGTTTCCCCTCCAATTCGTGTATTCCCGCTGGTACGTCCACTGATTATTTTGATTTTGGTTATTCTGATGATATCTCCCGCGGTTATTCTGATAATTCTGATTGTTGTTATGGAACTGGTTTCGGCCGTCAAAATCTTGTCTTCTTGGCGTGAACTGTGTCCCTGTGGACTGTGTCTTACTTTGGTTCCCCTGGCCGTGGTTATTGTGGAGTCCCTGAACTACCTCTGCCGTGTTGACACATTCCAAATTCCTTCTTCCTGTCTGTGGGCTTACCATACTCGTCTCATCTAAGTGTCTGAGTAATTCTTCGGCTTGGACTGCGGTCTGAATATTTCCTGCGACTAATAATTGTTGGATATGCATTGGGAGTTGTTTTCCGATGGTTAGAACCATATTCGGCTCTCTAGGCGGGTCATCAAAATCCCTGAATTTTACCAATTGCTGACTGAAGAATTCTGAAAAACGGGTTGGATGTGTACTGTGGTATTTGCGCGTGTACAGGTCCATTCTTAACCCCAGTTGTAACGAAGGACTCCAAAACTTCTTCAAAAACGCCTCGCGGAATTGAGCCATGTCTGTAAACGTGTACTTGAAACTTAAAAACCAGGTCAGGCTAGGTCCTTCTAAAATTTTCTCCACCATTCTTAATTGTTTCTCCGGGCCGATGTGTTGGTCATTAAAGTAGTCAGTTAATTGCCGTAGAAATGCTTTGGGAGTGGTTCCTGAATGTTCTTTAAACTTATCGGGCTTAAAATCATTACCCCGAATAACTTGGATGACTTGGGCTGGTGCCAAGTTCGGTTGCGGAGTTGAAGTCTCCCCCCTGTACTGCTGGAATGCATTAGTCGTTAGTCTGGGACTTTGACCCCGACTCGTGTCCTCAGCCAACTTCGAACCTGCCGGACTTCCAATACTTGTTTGCTTTTCCGGAATATTTTCGTTTGAAAATAATGTCGCATTCTCTAACGATCTAATCTCGTTTTTTATGATTAATTCTGAATGTTCCTGTAATTTCGACTTCATATTTTCCTCCAGTGCCTGCATTCGCTTTAAAACTGCCAGCCTGTCTTCCTTATTCGCATGAGCCTGCTGGTCCCAATCTCGCCGGATCCTACTTTTTAAGCTATTTATTTTCTCCTCGTTCCTCTCCTGATTTTTCTCTAGCTCTTCACGTATCCGTTCCTGCGTTTTCACTTGTTGTTCCCCCACCTCTTCTCTTATAGCCTCTTGCGTTTTTATTATCTGACCTTCCAAATTATCCTGAGTTTTGACGAGCTGCTCCCCTACTTCTTGTCTTATGACCTCTTGTGTGTTTATTAGCTGGCCTTCCATCTCTTTTCTTATGATCTCTTGTGTTCTGCCTAATTGCTCCTCTAAATTTTCCCGCAAGTGTATCCGCTCGGTTTCAGCCTTAACTTCGACTTTATCTATTTCCTTTATTACTTCCAGCACGTTGTTATCTACCGAATTAATTTGCTGCTGTAGTTTCTCTTGGGTTTTCTTCACTCCCGCGGTGTTACTGACACATGCTGCCTCTATCTGCTTGAGTTTATCTGCCACCATCTCGTCAAATTGTACTAATTTGTTATCAAATTTCGCCTCCAATTTCTTCATTTCGCCTAACTGTTTGATGTTGTTTTCCGCAACCTCGCCTGCCAGTTTCTCTACTTTTTGAACGCTCTGATTAATATCATTTGTGATTTTTCCTAACTGTTCGGTTTGTGTTACCGCCTGTTGTGACAATTTGTGGTTTAGTTCATTGAATTGTTTGTCAGTGTCTAATTTCTGGACTTCTAACTGGACCGAAATGTTACCGCTCATATCAAGTAATTGTTTTTCACTATGCTCACGCTGAGCTTCTAATTGTTCTTTTAATTGTTCTTCCGTCTTTACGGACATCTGCACTAATTGTTCTTCCGTTTTCGCGGACATTTGGATCGACATCTGTTCTAACAATGCCTTTATCTCATCAACACTCGCCATATCACACACAAAATATATTCAGAGAAAAACAGGGTTATGGGCTAAGGTTTCAGCCCTATACGCACATACATGTCACACATTTAAATATTACTGGCTCTAATTTAATGAAAATTTCAGTAACAAAATTTACTGAATACAATGACACTTATTCCCAAACAACAAAATAACCCCTAGTGATCTGCTTTTAAATTCCTAACCGACAGAATTTACGAAACACCAATTAACCGAAGTCAATTAAATGTCAGATATAAGGCAACATCTTCCTGCTTTGACTGAGTTCATTAATAATGCAAATTTCTAATTTTAATGTGGGCGCCAGAACAAGTTTATAACAAATACCAAATCAAATTCTAACCTTGTTCAATATTTCTAACTTTAGGAACTCAGTGATTTTACTAATGCACATGGCGGTACAACAACGCCTCCATTTACTGAATTTACATGTCCGCTTGACCTGGCATCATTTCTCAACGAAATAAATATGAGATCAGCGAAGCAACAACAACAACAAACCCCACGTTGGGCGCCATTTTTGTTTTATGAACCCTTGCAAAGAAGCATATGAGACTCAGATTCGGGGCGTAACAGGTCATATTCGTAAGTTGCTGTCAGGGCGCTTCATTAACTTGCAGGGTAACATATAACAAAATAACATGCAGGAAAGAGTGAAGCCAGGGTTAAAAAAACAACTGAATTTAATAACAAATCACCATATTTACACATAAACAATTAACAACAAAAACTCCCAACTGACTCCCGCTTAATAAAAATGCCAAAAACTTAGGCGATATCTCTGGAGAGATTAATTACCTGGACCAAGTGTCCTTAAATAAAAGATACAAAAAGTGACCATATAAGTGCGTACGCCGTTCTACATGCATCACGATGTGTACTTTGAATGCGTGATTCGTTATCATCCAGAATGACCCTTCAGACAACGAATCCGCATTTCCTAGAGCTAGACCGACACGAGGGAACACAACTACACTACTTAAATTAAACCGACACTTCCTAAATCTACTATAAACAAACACAAAATTTCCGTGTGAAATTGGACTTGAATTGCCGTAGCAACATTTACTGCCTAAAATCTTAGGACTTCTCACACAAATCAACACAAGTACGTTAAGACGTGACCAATAGAAAAATACTCAAATGACCGCTGTCAAAATTTACAAATACTCTACCACTACACCACACGGGTGTGACAAACAAAATTACATGAAATCGAGTCATAAACAAAGCAATAGGCAAACAGCCAACATTTACGTTAATCACAATATTCTTATCCATACAAGGTACAACAATCCGTTACACACATGGCGAACTCCCCAATTAATTATGGCTTAAAATTAGCCATCACAATGAACAGGTTTGCTACATGAAAGCTTACAGGGTTCAGTCGGACAAATAGGACTGCCTATCAGAATAAGTCACAGGCAAAACGGGCGGTTTGTGGAACTTTGCATGTCTGTCAACCCACGTGTCAATAACCTCGACCTCCCAGAGCATGGGGTCGAACCTCGAAGAAATGTGCCCCAAAGCACAATAATACGTGTGTGTCAGAAAAACATATGGACAAGAATCAGCAGTCTCCCAAGAGCACTCTGTCTTTCCATCTAAAATACAACAGCAGCAAAAATATATAAGGGCGGTAGGACAACTACCCCCTCCTCACGTAGAATCAACACACACTAGACACATCAACACACACTTAACCACACGTATGGGTTTTGACAGACCCTGAAATAAATGACACAAATAATATCCACATGCTGGCGCCATCGTTCTATGCCGTGACTAGTCACCTGAAAAGGACTCAAGAAAAATCTATCAAAATTAGAACGAAGGTGTTCTACAATTACTTTTAAGTTGGTGCACTCGGCTACCCTAACATGAATAATAACCTGTTCAGCAAAATGTTTTACAATCATTTCCTCCCATTCCTATTTTAAATATTAACGTTAATAAAGCACCATTTATCGAATGTAACGGGTTCCGCAATTGCAAGGATAGAAATCATGTACGCACGCCGCGTACATTACACATGGCTCAAAAAAAAATCAAAATATCAACAAACACATTGGCCACGCGCCAACGGACATTTAAACATATAGTGTCGGTACAAGAAAAACAGCTATAAAACAAGAAAGAAAAACATGACTATTTACAAAGTTCCCCGGCCAAATCTAACTACATAATTGAAATAATCCAATTTTAGTACATCACCGCTTCTGCATGTAGGACTAAGGACATCCTCCTCAACCCATTGCCCTATGGACAATTTAGCACTCCATAGTAGTCGTCTGCGTTGATTTCTTGAAGCTCATCCCAACTTCAAACCACGTGCTGATCATCTTGGTCTCGACTCCTTGGCAGAAAAGTTCAATGTTAAATATTTGCCTATCTATAATCGCTTGCAGGCTACTCAGTTCACCCACAATTGTCCTACTGCGATTAATAGCGAAGACTGGCCGTAATTATGTCGCACATACGCACTATAAAAAACACACATACAATACACACAATTTATACATAAAATATACATCTCGAGTCCGCGCCACTGGCTCGTTAACAAGTTCAAAATCCTGGCTGCACCAGCAGTCATTATCTCGTCCGGTATTTCCGTCCCGTCTTGTGGACTTCGGTTCTGGTAAGCGCTAATTAGGGTGATACGATACTTCCCCCTTAAAGTTGAACTCGTCGTCTTTAAAAGAATGTTACAGTTTATCACGCGCTGGCGTGAAATATTTAGATCACACAATTTAGTTGATTTTAGAACAAAATGTATTATAGCTTTTAAAATTTCGAAATTGCAAACGCTGCGACATTAGCTTCCCAGAGCTCAGAAAATAAATTAGCTTCACTGATTTTAGAGCGTAAAAATCACATTTCGAACTGGCGTGGAGTATACCTCTGAAGGCTCCACAAGAATAGTCTTAGATTATATTCGAGCGTCAAAATCACACTTCAAACTGGCGTGGTGTATGCCTCTGAAGGCTCCACAAGAATAGTACTCCGATAAATTCGAGCGTCAAAATCACACTTCAAACTGGCGTGGAGTATGCCTCTGAAGGCTCCACAAGAATAGTACTCCGATAAATTCGAGCGTCAAAATCACACTTCAAACTGGCGTGGAGTATGCCTCTGAAGGATCCACAAGAATAGACTTAGATTGGCGTCAGGCCAAACTATTTATGAGAAACTGACAAGGGCGGAGGAGTGGGGCGTAGTCGGATAAAAACTTCCAGAGTTTTTGTCTCACAAAGATGGGGCTAGTGTCATTCTTCTCCAAATAAATCCAACGTCTCAAATTACTCGAGCGGAGATTAATCCGTTCGGCGGTTCCTTAGATACACACTTCCGCGCGCTTTTTACTACTGACGCCGTCCACCTCGTGGTCACAGCTTGGTCTCTTGCGATTGGCTGATTCAATCGTATGTTCGTTGAGAGGACCTCGTGATTCTTCCTTTATGTCTCCAATTTTGGTACAGTAGTTGCACAATTTGGCCTTGAACTCGACTAATTCTGGCCGTCCCCCAGGAATAGCTACCAACTCAGCTTCTGTTGCAATCATTACGAAATGCTGGCCTCCCTAATATCCAAGTCGACTTCCTTATGTGCTGCCTGGGCCGTAGTAATAATAATAATAAATAAGTATTCATATTTATCATTACGAAATGCTGGCCTCCCTAATATCCAAGTCGACTTCCTTATATATATATATTGAACCCTTATTGATCTTCGATAAATAAGTATTCATATTTATTATTATTATTACTACGGCCCAGGCAGCACATAAGGAAGTCGACTTGGATATTAGGGAGGCCAGCATTTCGTAATGATTGCAACAGAAGCTGAGTTGGTAGCTATTCCTGGGGGACGGCCAGAATTAGTCGAGTTCAAGGCCAAATTGTGCAACTACTGTACCAAAAATGGAGACATAAAGGAAGAATCACGAGGTCCTCTCAACGAACATACGATTGAATCAGCCAATCGCAAGAGACCAAGCTGTGACCACGAGGTGGACGGCGTCAGTAGTAAAAAGCGCGCGGAAGTGTGTATCTAAGGAACCGCCGAACGGATTAATCTCCGCTCGAGTAATTTGAGACGTTGGATTTATTTGGAGAAGAATGACACTAGCCCCATCTTTGTGAGACAAAAACTCTGGAAGTTTTTATCCGACTCTGCCCCACTCCTCCGCCCTTGTCAGTTTCTCATAAATAGTCTGGCCTGACGCCAATCTGAGTACTTATTGTGTGGAGCCTTCAGAGGCATACTCCACGCCAGTTTGAACTGTGATTTTTGACGCTCGAATTTATCGGAGTACTATTCTTGTGGAGCCTTCAGAGGCATACTCCACGCCAGTTTGAAGTGTGATTTTTGACGCTCGAATTTATCGGAGTACTATTCTTGTGGAGCCTTCAGAGGCATACACCACGCCAGTTTGAAGTGTGATTTTTGACGCTCGAATTTATCGGAGTACTATTCTTGTGGAGCCTTGAGAGGCATACTCCACGCCAGTTTGAAGTGTGAATTTTGACGCTCGAATGTATCGGAGTACTATTCTTGTGGAGCCTTCAGAGGCATACTCCACGCCAGTTCGAAATGTGATTTTTACGCTCTAAAATCAGTGAAGCTAATTTATTTTCTGAGCTCTGGGGAGCTAAAGTCGCAGCGTTTGCAGTATCGAAATTTTAAAAGCTATAATACATTTTGTTCTAAAATCAACTAAATTGTGTGATCTAAATATTTCACGCCAGCGCGTGATAAACTGTAACATTCTTTTAAAAGACGACGAGTTCAACTTTAAGGGGGAAGTATCGTATCACCCTAATTAGCGCTTACCAGAACCGAAGTCCACAAGACGGGACGGAAATACCAGACGAGATAGCGACTGCTGGTGCAGCCAGGATTTTGAACTTGTTAACGAGCCAGTGGCGCGGACTCGAGATGTATATTTTATGTATAAATTGTGTGCATTGTATGTGTTTTTATAGTGCGTATGTGCGATATAATTAGGGCCAGTCTTCGCTATTAATCGCAGTAGGACAATTGTGGGTGAACTGAGTAGCCTGCAAGCGATTATAGATAGGCAAATATTTAACATTGAACTTTTCTGCCAAGGAGTCGAGACCAGGATGATCAGCACGTGGTTTGAAGTTGGGATGTGCTTCAAGAAATCAACGCAGACGACTACTATGGAGTGCTAAATTGTCCATAGGGCAATGGGTTGAGGAGGATGTCCTTAGTCCTACATGCAGAAGCGGTGATGTACTAAAATTGGATTATTTCAATTATGTAGTTAGATTTGGCCGGGGAACTTTGTAAATAGTCATGTTTTTCTTTCTTGTTTTATAGCTGTTTTTCTTGTACCGACACTATATGTTTAAATGTCCGTTGGCGCGTGGCCAATGTGTTTGTTGATATTTTGATTTTTTTTTCTTGAGTCATGTGTAATGTACGCGGCGTGCGTGCGTGATTTTTATCCTCGCAATTGCGGAACCCGTTACATTCGATAAATGGTGCTTTATTAACGTTAATATTTGAAATAGGAATGGGAGGAAATGATTGTAAAACATTTTGCTGAACAGGTTATTATTCATGTTAGGGTAGCCGAGTGCACCAACTTAAAAGTAATTGTAGAACACCTTCGTTCTAATTTTGATAGATTTTTCTTGAGTCCTTTTCAGGTGACTAGTCACGGCATAGAACGATGGCGCCAGCATGTGGATATTATTTGTTTCATTTATTTCAGGGTCTGTCACAACCCATACGTGTGATTAAGTGTGTGTTGATGTGTCTAGTGTGTGTTGATTCTACGTGAGGAGGGGGTAGTTGTCCTACCGCCCTTATATATTTTTGCTGCTGTTGTATTTTAGATGGAAAGACAGAGTGCTCTTGGGAGACTGCTGATTCTTGTCCATATGTTTTTCTGACACACATGTATTATTGTGCTTTGGGGCACATTTCTTCGAGGTTCGACCCCATGTTCTGGGAGGTCGAGGTTATTGACACGTGGGTTGACAGACATGCAGAGTTCCACAAACCGCCCGTTTTGCCTGTGACTTATTCTGATAGGCAGTCCTTTTTGTCCGACTGAACCCTGTAAGCTTTCATGCAGCAAACCTGTTCATTGTGATGGCTAATTTTTTAAGCCATAATTAATTGGGGAGTTCGCCATGTGTGTAACGGATTGTTGTACCTTGTATGGATAAGAATATTGTGATTAACGTAAATGTTGGCTGTTTGCCTATTGCTTTGTTGATGACTCGATTTCATGTAATTTTGTTTGTCACACCCGTTTGGTGTAGTGGTAGAGTATTTGTAAATTTTGACAGCGGTCATTTGAGTATTTTTCTATTGGTCACGTGTTAATGTACTTGTGTTGATTTGTGTGAGAAGTCCTAAGATTTTAGGCAGTAAATGTTGCTACGGCAATTCAAGTCCAATTTCACACGGAAATGTTGTGTTTGTTTATAGTAGATTTAGGAAGTGTCGGTTTAATTTAAGTAGTGTAGTTGTGTTCCCTCGTGTCGGTCTAGCTCTAGGAAATGCGGATTCGTTGTCTGAAGGGTCATTCTGGATGATAACGAATCACGCATTCAAAGTACACATCGTGGTGCATGTAGAACGGCGTACGCACTTATATGGTCACTTTTTGTATCTTTTATTTAAGGACACTTGGTCCAGGTAATTAATCTCTCCAGAGATATCGCCTAGTTTTTGGCATTTTTATTAAGCGGGAGTCAGTTGGGAGTTTTTGTTGTTAATTGTTTATGTGTAAATATGGTGATTTGTTATTAAATTCAGTTGTTTTAACCCTGGCTTCACTCTTTCCTGCATGTTATTTTGTTATATGTTACCCTGCAAGTTAATGAAGCGCCCTGACAGCAACTTACGAATATGACCTGTTACGCCCCGAATCTGAGTCTCATATGCTTCTTTGCAAGGGTTCAATATATATATCGATAGATAGATACATATATACATATATACATATATACATAAATTATATATAAACATTTGAACCGACGGTGGGTTTGGGGTCTGGGGGATGTGAAACGCGAAGATATGTCGACATTTTTCGGAAGTCGAAACATGGTACCCATTGCAATAGTTATCTTTCTAATGAAATCTCAGATGACCTCGTAGTTCCGCCCCTTAAAACAACAATAACTAACTAACTAACTAACTAATGAAATCTACCTAAAAAGGATGACATTCAGGGCCCCAACAATAGGTCCGGCCCTCCAATGATTTTAACGCCCAACAATAGCGTTCCTCAAAGGCCCTATCTCTTTCACCGTACCAATTTTCAGCTTGATATCTTGAAAATTGCGACCTGTACATTGCTAAACGCAAAAACGTCACGCACATAATGTGGCCGTAGAACATCAATCGCCCTTTCCTGAAGGTGTCAGTGATCTTTACAATATGCTGATCCCGAGACTTTCGTTTCATCCAGATTCCTTCTAAACAAACTAGACCAAGTACTGTATGTCCCTCAATATTTTCCCCTCTCGTTTCTCTGCGTCTTTAACCTTCGGATACTCGCGCGGGCTACAGATGTAGCCCAGTGATTTATTTTGTAGTAGCGCAGAGTATATTTTTTGCTAGGAATATTGAGATACTCTATAGCTGCCTGATGATGTATTTAACAGATGGGTGTGAGTCCAACTGAATCAATTGCACCAAACTGACACCAGATGCATTAGAAGTCGTCTGGGCTACAATAGTAGCCCGCGCTAGCATCGCTGTTTCAGACTGTTATTGAGCGTGCAAATGCAAAGGAAACGATGCCTCACAGAAGGCGGCCATGTAGATGACTTTCAAATCAGTCAGTATTTAGATGAAAGTAATGATAGGTTGAGTCTAGTGGAAATAAAGTAGGCTGTGGCTTCTTGTGTGGACGAGGAAGGGATACATCTACAAGGAACAGATGCGCAAAGTGCAATGAAGATCTTCTCGGATCATTGTGTCCATTTGCATATATTGCTTGAGTGACAAATTAGTGTGAGCATGCTTATGGAATTCCTGGGCAATAGATTGCAGCCAAAAGGGCAAAAATAAACTTCAAAACTTCGAGAACAAATAAATAAAAATAATGAAATTGTTCAAAATAAGTGCTGATCTTCTAAGGAAATTATATAACCTAGCACTATTTTTGTTTAATTCCAATCCAAATATGCAATAATTTAAGTATTTAGGTTTACATAAAAATAATTTATTAGTTCTAGTTACATTAGTTTTATTTTTGTTGCAATTTTACCGAAGATGTACGATAAAATTGAATTTTCTTCTGAGGTTTGTATTTTCTCTTCATATGAAGACAAAAGCCTACGTAAAATCTTCAGATTTAGCTTAGAATGCTAATATATACTACTATTTATCATATTATTGAAACTGAACACCAAAAATACGTGTGCAAGTCCATCACATTGAATAACTGTTAGGGCTACATATGCAACCCGCGCGAGTACCTCTCTATCTATTACTAACGCGAGTGTCCGAGACCTGCTACCAATGATCAAGTTTTTGGAGGCGTATAGTGCTTTTTCTCACAGCTGTTCCAGATGATTATGTAGACCTTCTGTAATTTTGAACTATTCTCTTTGTCTTACGATTCAATCCCGGTGGTTGGATTACTTCTCCTAAGTGCTTGCATTTATTATTATTATTTTATTATTATTAATTACTATTATGCATTATTATTATAATTATATCACAAATTGATCATTAATCACAGTTCATCTGGCCTTCGGCAAAAATTCGTTGGGCGTTCACGAGAAGCTATGCTGGTTTTCAATCGCTATTCAAGAATTTCGTGGCAATATTACAGATGTCCAATATTGATGCCTTCTGTATTTTCTGATGGATGTTAAATGGTACATTCAGTTGGTGTAGAGCTGTTTTGAGCTGTTTTGGTATTAATCCCTTGGCTGAGATTATAACTGGGAAAACAGTGACTGTTTATTGTTTCCAAGGGCATGTTATTTCTGTTGCCATGTCCATATATTTGCTGCACTTTTCGTGGGCCTTAGTTCTGATGTTGTGGGAGTTTGGTACTGCATTGTTGGTTTGTTGGTTAGTTCCTCAGTTTAGGGGCTGCGACAACGTGGTCATGTAGCCCCGTGTACTTTGGGTGTGTGTAGAATCTGTCTGATAACCGGTGTTAATTGTGATGGCTGTATTAGTGTGTGTTATCTGTATTTAATTCAAGTAATGACTGCACACATTTAATTTTCAAGTAGTTCATACTTTCGCTACCAACCACCACCGTCAACGACAACTAGTTCTGAACTTGGTTACTAGATTCCACCGCAGTCGGCTCCTGGTGACGAACGTTAGAAGCTAAGAGCGTTAGTCAAATCTAACCTTTAATTTAGTGTAATTAGTGAAAGGTTCTCTTTCATGCTATAAATCTATGACATGCGACAGCCGCGACAGCCGGCGTTACTTCCCCTCCGTAGGAAGGCATACTGAGGGTTTTTGATTTCTCTTAGAAAATACGACTTCGGCCGGGTTTGAACCCGTGACCTTGGGCACAGAAGCTCAGCATGCTACCAACTATGCCACCGAAGCCACTTAATGGAATGTCTATGAGCCATGTGATTTTGTGCACTTTGTCTGCAACAATGAGGTCCGATTTATTGGCAACTATTGTCTTACTGGTGATAACAGAGAAATTCCAATGAATTTTAAATGTGTCATTTCCTACCTTGGGTTGTGGTTGAAGTCTGAAGTATGGCTCTGGATCTATTGGTAGCTGCCACTGCTTGCATAGTTCTTGGTAGTTTGTATTATTGATGTGTAACATCTTTCCGCTCGGTTGCTGGAAAGTTTTGTGGGAGTGATTCTGAAAATTGGGGACGGAAGTGAACCGGAACGATCGAGCTGGCAGTGGTGGATCGAACGGAAGTATGCGCTGCCAGCTCGATCGATCGAACGGAAGTGTACTAGCTGGCAGTGGTGGAAAACGGAAGTATGCACTGCCCGCTCGATCGATCGAACGGAAGTGTACTAGCTGGCAGTGGTGGAAAACAGAAGTATGCACTGTCGGTTCGATCTATCGATCCAGGGAGCAGTGGTAAGACCCAGCTGGCAGTGGTACGAGAAACAATGAGCGCGCGGTGTCGGAAATTGATACCCTGACGTACTCTCGGCCATGTGGAATGTATACGACAAACTGAACGGAAAAGCTCATGCGAACTCTGGTGTCAAGTGATTGAAACAAATGACATGGTACATGTTCGAAATCTTCGTATCAGTATTTAAATGGTAAAATGCCTTAATGCCTTAATATCAAACATTGTAAGTAGTCGGCATTGCCGGTATTATATTTCTGCACAATGGCTATTCAAATATTAACCCACATAACTGTAATGCAGTCATCAATATAATATAATCGTTGTGGTTATACGAGAATTGAGCAAGCCTTCATGAACTATTACTGAATACATTCTCTTTACTCACAAGAGGACCTATTCAAAAGGCATTTTAAACTCAATTTCACGCAGGAACATTATCGAAACACGCAAAATATAAATGAAACTTAATTCCGTTATGCAGTAAGTTATTATTGGAACGTGGAAATAAGTCACCATCTTGTGCTCACAATTTGCGTAGTCGAAATAGCCGTGGGGTTAGTGCTTATGACTGTGAATCTAGAGATCCTGGGTTCGAGTCCCGGACGGGGTAGATATCTTTGCTACCAGATTCTCATTTTAAACGATATTTATCATATCAATATGACTCATTTTAACAGAATCCCTATGAAATTACGTGTTGGTCTGCGAATGAAGAGGATCTGTTTATAAGGAATTTAAGGTTATGAGCGGCGTCGCGTCTATTAATCTAGTTGATCCATATCGTATTCTTTATTTAGGCTAGTGCTGGTGGAAGCTACAATTAATCTAATAAAATTAGTTACGTATTATAAACTACAATATCTGTAAAACACTCCCTTTTACAATAGATTAATATTTTTATTTTTAGCCTATTTTCAATTTTGAAAAAATAGGCTTATGAGATCACCTTTTGTCCGTGTGTGTGTGCGCGTGTGTGTGTGTGTGTGTGTGTGTGTGTGTGTGTGTGTGATTCGTGTGTGTGTCCCCCCCCTAATAAAATCTAAACGGCAGGAACGATTTCAATGAAACTCGGAAAGTTCATAGCACTATTCCCGGTGACCTCGACCGTGCCCTTCAAATTTTGTTACGACTCACCAATCCAACATGGCGGCTGTGCGAAATATTTCACCAGCATTCAATATCTCCGAAACTATTACCGATATTACCCTGACATTTTCTATGGTGATAGAGGGAACTACTATAAGTTCACTGATGTGACTTTTGAAAACCTGGTAACTACAAAACCAACATGGCGGCCAAGCGAATTTGCGACTTTTAAATAGACGTTTCTCGCGATTTGACCAACCAAACGCAATGAAACTTGGTACAGTATATGTTTATAAACATTGTAATGCACCGACATCTAACTTCGTTCAATTGGTTACATAATCACAAGATGGCGGATGTGCGAAATATTTCACCGGCATTCTATATCTCTGAAACTATTAGCGGTATCTCCCTAAAAGTTTGTACGGTGATAAGGGGCACTACTGGAAGTCCATCTATAAGATTTTCAAAAACCGGTTAACTACAAAACGAACATGGCGGCCAAGCGAATTTGAAAATTTTAAATAGACCTTTCTCGCGATTTAATGTTCCAAGCGCACTGAAACCTGGTACAGGAAATATTTATACACATTGTAATCCACTGGTATCTAATTTAGTTCAATTGTTTACATAACCTCAAGATGGCGGCAGTGCGAATTTTAAAAATAAGTTTTTATTTCTTGTGATGTAATCATGCGATCGAAGTGAACGTTTGAATAATAAACCTACGTATAAATTTTCCTTTAATGGTACATGACTCTATGGCCTATACATTTAACAATCCAACATGACGACCATCCGAAATATTTAGACGATACTGAATATCTACGAATCTATTTTAGCAATCAAACTGCATTTTTTAATGTTCATAGGGGCTATGAACTTAAGTTCACCTATAGGACTTTAAATAACCTGGTGATCACAAATCCAACATGGCGGTGACGCGAATTATAAATATTCACATGGATGTTTCTCGCAATTTAACCATCCGCGTGCAGTGAAACTTGGTACAGTAAATCTTTATCCGAATGTTAATCCACTGGCATCTAATTTATTTCAATTGTTTCCATAACCTCAAGATGGCAGCTGTGAAAAATTTTTAAATCTCCTTTTCTTTCTTGTGTCCTAATTATGCGATTGAAGTTTGAATACTACACGTTCACAATAATCTGCATGTAACAGTACATAACTCTAGGACCTACATATATAAAATCCAACATGGCGACCATCCGAAATATTTAGTCGGTTCTCAATATCTACGAATCTATTACAGCAATCAAACTGAAATTGTGTATGTTGATAGTGGCAATTAACATAAGTAGGATAGGGTAGAGCGGGGCTATTCCGCTCATTTCAAATTGTAAGCATTATAAGTCAAAAACTATTCATTTTTCTAAGATGGAACCAACAGCAAAGCACACCTTATTTATTGCTTCTTCATACGAATGTTGTCAAAATATAGTTATAATAATATACCGGCTTGATGAAATAAAATATAAATCAAAGCAAAAATGACGAATCACAAATTTAGTGGGGCTATTACGCCCATGCTTGGTGCTATTTCGCTTACTGTAATAATGTCCTTTCCTCAACGGCATTTACCACAAATGAAGTTTATCCTTCCTGCAGCCCCAACATACATATCATAATACCAAGTTTCACAGTCTTTGCATTGAATCCAACCACACTTTAATGATGACTGAGCGGTATAAAAAGTTACGCCACAAAATCCACATGGTGTTTCTTCCGTGTCAAAGTCTTTTGTCGTCCGGATTGAAGGTCCCGGTCATTTGTCTTGCAAATGTCTCGAAAATGCTTTTGGCAACCTTTTCTTTACGGGCCTGATCAAATTTTAAGCTCCGTTTTGCCCTTCGAATCTGTTCTGGTGTGCATCCAAATCCTCTTGCTGCCAAGCATTTTAGCCGGGAAGCTAAATCCATCTCCTCTTGCATACTAAATGCTGTGGGATGACCCGGTGGTTTGTCCACTATGATTTTCTCTAAGAGACCTTGTCGTTTACGCAAATGAACACGATTTTTAAGTGTTGAATAAGGCACATTGCAAAGTCCAGCTGTGCTCTCATGCTCACATTGCCTCGTAATACACTTGAAATTGCTCGGTCAATATCTTCCTCCGTCCATTTTCGAACTGGCCCTTTCCTTTTATACGTCCGTACCATCTCTAACGTTACAAGAAAGATATACTAATCTGCTATCTGAAATAATTTGGTTGCAATATTATAACAAGAGAGAAGTCTTGGCTGAGCGGAGTAGCCCCCATATTTCTGGGCGGAGTAGCCCCAATTACTGGAATTTACAATAGTCCGTCTTGTGTTGGCTGTGACCAAGGAAACGCGCTACCTGCTATGTCAAGATGTAACTTAACCTTCAGACTGCCAGGCGCCACACTTCCGGTGGAAAAAAAAAGCCGCTACTCTGGACACTAATCCTTAAGTTGCAAGCACAAACTCTTAATGACGACAAATTCCACAACATAAACAACGTACCTTGCAGTATTCTTCCTTTGTTTTACTCAACACTCAAGCTGTCACTCTCAAACAAACGATAGATGTAATAGCACAGAGACCGAGGGTCACACTGAACACAAAGGGCGATATCAGCTGAGCAGGGTGACTGCTCAGTCCAACGACAAGCTTATTTTGAGCGGGAAAGCCCCGTGGGCGAATTAGCCCCGCCGTACCCTATATGAAAATAGGCTGTATAGTTCTTCACGGAACTACTTGTTTATTTAGTCAATTTACCCTCTAGGTTGGTGGATCCCACGGACTCAGCGAGGGAACTCACCACTACCGCCTCTATGGGCAGTGTCCTGGAGCTTGGAACATCTGGTCGGGATGGATACAACTGGGGAGGTGTGATCAGCACTTCGCCCAGGCGGCCTCACCTGCAAAGCGAACAGGGGCCTCATGAGGGATAGGAACGGATGGAAGATTGGGATGGATAGGCTAGGAAGAGGGAAGGAGGCGGCCGTGGCCTTACAGTAGGTACCATCCCGGCATTTTCCCGAAGACGAAGTGGGAAACCACGGAAAACCACTTCGAGGATGGCTGAGGGGGAATCGAACCCACCTCTACTCATTTGGGCCACCCGAGGCAGAGGAGACCCCGTTCCAGTCCTCGTACCACTTTTCAAATTTCGTGGCAGAGCCTGGAATCGAACCCAGGACCTCCGGGGCGGCAGCTAACCATGCTGACCGCTACGCTACGGAGGCGACTATATATTAATATTTGTGCCAATAATAGTATAAAATACCGTTGTATCAACAATTTCACGTGAGGTTTCTTCTATGTCAGATGTTAAACATCATATGCGACTACTGTAAGGCTCGTAATTATTATTATTATTATTATTACAACTACACCTTCCAGCGCTAAGAAGCTTCGACAATAATGTGGTTAATTCTTGAGTAATTAGGATTGCAGTGCCAAGTACAATACAGCACCACATACTGGGTTCCCCCGAGACTAATTCTGCTGTAGGCCTATCACTGAATGAGTAGGTAAATTGAGTAATAGAGTTACTGCAGTGTCTGAAGTCAAGCGCCCAGACTTAGCTACTGTTATACACGAGGTTAGAGGAGGTTAATAACTCCTCTGGCTGTCGTAAAAGGGAGTTACTTGGTTTACGACCTATATCATACACCGCTATGTTGTATACAGTACATTTAACAAGGGACATTATGGTCTCGTTCGCCAAACGATGATATAAATTCAGTTCATATGCCATTAACATCCACAATGTTTAACAAGAAGTTCTTATAGTACTGTTGTTGATGTTCATTTACGATAATTGCTGTTTTAAAGGGCCTAACATGTAGGTTATCCGCTTTGTTGTTGCGGCATTGTAGTCATATAGCCCTGTAAGCTTGGGATTGTGTGGAGTATGTCTGATAACCTGTGTCACTGTGAAGGCTATACTGTAATTATGAATGCATTTGCAATTTAGTTTAGATTTGGAAGAAGTTAACCATTGCCTTACGATAGAAATAATACTGGCATTTGACTGGAATAGAGGTGGCAAACCTTGCAAGATCACTTCAAGGACAGATGAGAAGGAAATCGATCTAATCTCTTCTCAGGCTCTCTGCTAATAGTGGAGCCTGTGGTGTTGAGATAGCCTGCCTCCCACCTGAAGGCCCTAGGTTCGAGTCCCGCCTGCATCATACATTTTAGAAACTGACGCGAGGGCTCGTACGTGGTGCACTCAGTCTCGTGAGGACAATTTAGTAGCTGTCTGACAGTGTGACAGGCTTCGTGGCACAGTGGTAACATTCTCGCCTAGTGAGCCCAAGGTTGCAGGCGCTGTCATTTCAGGTTAAATGTGAGGAAGCCGTGTCAGTAGAGATCCCCTTCGGGGCAAAATTACGGCGCCCCAGCGTTTCTAAAAGGCCTCAGTAGTTAAATGGCACGTAAGACCATTATTATTTATTGATGTGTAACATCTTTCCGCTCGGTTGCTGGATAGTTTTGTGGGAGTGATTTTCAAAATTGGGGACGGAAGTGGATCAGAACGATCGAGCTGGCAGTGGTGGATCGAACGGAAGTATGCACTGCCCGCTCGATCGATCGAAAGGAAGTGTTCTAGCTAGCAGTGGTGGAAAACGGAAGTATGCACTGCCCGTTCGATAAATCGAACGGAAGTGTACTAGCTGGCAGTGGTGGAACAAACGGAAGTATAAGATGCACTGCCAACTCGATCGATCGATCCAGCGGGCATTGGTAAGACCCAGCTGGCAGGGGTACGAGAAACAATGAGCGCGCGGTGTCGGAAATTGATACCATGACGTATCTCGGCCATGTGGAATGTATTATGACATACTGAACGGAAAACGCTCATGCGAACTCTGGTGTCAAGTGATTGAAACAAATGACATGGTACGTGTTCGAAGTCTACGTATCAGTATTTAAATGGTAAAATGCCTTAATGCCTTAATATCAGTAGTCGGCATTGCCGGTATTATGTTTCTGCACAATGGCTATTCAAATATTAACCCACATAACGGTAATGCAGTCATCAATATATTCGTTGTGGTTATACGAGAATTGAGCAAGCCTTCATGAACTATTACTGAATACATTCTCTTTACTCACAAGAGAGCCTATTCATAAGGCATTTTAAACTCAATTTCACACAGGAACATTATCGAAACAAGCAAAATATAAATGAAACTTAATTCCGTAATGCAGTGTTATTGGAACGTGGAAATAAGTCACCATCTTGTGCTCAAAATGTTCGTAGTTGAAATAGCCGTGAGGTTAGTGCTGATGTCTGTGAATCTAGAGATCTTGTGTTCGAATCCCGCACGGGGAAGATACTTTTGCTAACAGATTATTATTTTAAACGATATTTATCATTTCAATATGACTCATTTTAACAGAATCCATACGAAATTACGTGATGTTCTGTGAATGAAGAGGGCCTGTTTATAAGGAATTTAAGGTTATGAACGGTGTCGCGTCTATTAATCTAGTTGATCCATATCGTATTCTGTATTTAGGCTAGTGCTGGTGGAAGCTACAATCATCTAATAAAATGAGTTCCGTATTATAAACTACAATATCTGTAAAACACTCCCTTTTACAATTGATTAATATTTGTGCCAATAATAGTATAAAATACCGGTGTACTGTATCAACAATTTCACGTGAGGTTTCTTGTATGTCAGATGTTACACAACATATGCGACTGTAAGGCTCGTAAATTTTATTTGTTGTTATAATAATAATAATAATAATAATAATAATAATAGACTAATTATTATTATTATTATTATTATTATTATTATTACTATTATTTTTACTATTCAGTTACATAAACTTTCTCGACCAATTATATCCATTATATAGCTTTGGGGCTAAATAGGTCGTGTGGAAATGTTAAATACCGACGTGTCCCTATAGATTATCAATGATTGTAATGATGATGGAATGAGTAAACAATGACGTGTAGCCTCCATAGATAAAATGTATAAGATAGGAAGCCATATCAAAACAAATAGTTACTCCATTACATCCTGAGACCAAGAGGAAGTTGGTAATGCAACTATAGAGGGCAGCCATGGTCTACTTAAGGGATAGCCATCACCTCTATTAAAGTTCCTTGGTTGTTTACTAATTTAAATTACCACCCGTGTGATATGAGTTGTGAAATGTTTCTTCATACAGATGACAGAAGTTTCATCAAAAGAATTCGATGTTCATTCAGTATGGCATGTTCAGCAACCGTAGACTTCTCTGGTTGGCAGAGACGTAAATGTCTGCGATGTTCCTTGACACTTGTTGTGATCCTTCTACATGTCTGACCAATATATTCGATGTACATTCAGCTTTGCAATTAGGTTCCAAAGTTCTGCTACACAATTCCTTCCTTGTGATGTGCTATATCACGTAACTAAACCTTAGCTCAGAAGAATTACAAGCAATTCCTCTTTCTGGGAGGCTGTGATAAAATCAGGCTCGCCCGTTAAACCTTCTATAAAGATAACAGCAATTCCACTGTATCTGTCTGTCCCATTGCCGAGTGACTTAGGAGGATAGAAAATATCATTCAGTACCTTAAAGCTCAATCACATCACGAAGCCGTTTAAATTGACTCTTACAGGCTATGGATTAATACCATATTTTGAAAGATTTATCAAGAAGAATAATGACTGGAGATGAAGAGAAATGCTTATAACTAGCCAGGAACAAGAATGCTTTCCACCGTTTAAAGCCTATTACAATAAAGCCTGTGGGATTCACGTGGTGACTCTATATGATCTAATCCTGCGGTATCAAGCGCAATGCTATCATAATACACGAGCGACGTTGTTACACACACATAATGACATAGTTGTATTAGATAACCCAGTTTTCTAAGCCAACTCACTATGTGTTTTGTTTCTGCTGTTGTTTCGTAGACGCCGAAGTCATTAGCCCCATTTGCCAGTGTGTATACATAACAGATTAGGTTTTCACGGCCGTCAGTCTACTGCTGATCATCAGAGCAAGCGAATCCTTAAAAATTCCGAACGCAGTCTTCGGTCAAAAGTCAGGAGACCTCATCCTGCCTGGACGATGGCCTACAAGCCCAGACACCTTAGTACATGTATGTCTGATAACCTGTGCCAGTGTGGTTTCTGTAGTAGTGTGTGTTGGTAATTGAGGTTAAGCGTGGGGAGGAAACAGTCATTGCAATGACAGAAACGATCCCGGAATTCTCATGAAAGATAAGTGAGAAGCCATTGAATACCTCAAAATAGGATGGCTGAGTTGGTAATCGAACACACCTCTCCTCAGTTCTGCCAAACGTGGAAAGAAGTGCCACTTTCCATTCCTCCAGATTAGAATTACATATCTTGGCAGAAACAGAGATTGAACCCAAACCTAAGGAGTGACTGACAAGAATATTATCTAATATACCTTTGTAGTTGGTAGCATGCTGAGCTTCTATGCCCAAGATCACGGATTCAAACACGGCCGAAGTCGTTGAATTTTCTAAGAGCGTTAAAATCCCTCAGTATGCCTTCCTTCGGAGGGGAAGTAAAGCCGGCGGGCCCATGCCATAGATTTATGGCATGTAAAATAACGTTCCTGTAACTAAACTTGTGTGAAGCAAAATTTGTTGATTAGGTTTGATTAATGCTCTTAAGTTCCAAAGTTCGTCACCAGGCACTGGTAGCGATGGCACCTAGTAGTAGCCAAGTTCACAGCAAGTAGGAACTAATTGAAAGTATCGTCTGCAGTCCTTACTTGAATTAAAAAACAGATAACACACACTAATACAATCATCACAATTAACACCGGTTATCAGACAGATTCTACACACACACAAAGTACACGGGGCTACATGACCGCATTTTCGCAGCCCCTAAACTAAGGAACCAACCAACTAATATATCACAAGATGGTCAGGGAAAGTTTAAGAGTAAGATTTGGATATGTGACAACGCGTGGGATTCCGATTCAAATCTCCAGTATGAAAGATACAGTTCACACCACGGTTTTTGGCCGGTCAGTCCCAGTTTCACAATCGTACAGAAGACAGTCCGCGAGCATCATGCATGTTCAAATTGATAAGTGAGTCTTCAGTTGCACGGAAAGCAACTCGCGTATCAATTGCACATGCCTGAGGCTCACCCAGTGTCCTTTGTACGACTGTGAAACCGGGACTGACCGGCCAAAAACCGTGACGCAAACTGTAGGTGCATTAGGATAATTATCTATGCCCAACTACAGCTCACTTCAAAATATGTTGGTGACAAAGGCATTACAAAATGATTTACTGGACATCAAAGAGGCACTGTATCCTTGACCTTGACTAGCAATAACAGGCCATTCTAGGAGCCTTTGACTGAACCTAATTAGGGTTAGAATAACATTTATATTCGACGATGTCGAAATGTGAACATTATGTGTCAGAAAACTGTATCATAATGAGGCTCGTTATAACACTATTCTTCATTATGAAACAGTTTCTCCCACCAATCAGAGATCAAGAAACAGTTGTGTGACCAATTAGGTAAGGATACCTTCGCGCATGCGCTCAAAATCCAACATATTTCTGTGTTGGCAAGCAAAGTGAATGGTCTCTGCTTTTGGAGTGCCTTGACCACGCATACGCTCTGTTCAGTCAGCAAAGCCAGCGCGCCTTGTTCACTAATAACTGAATTAACTGAATCCCACAGATATCTATATATTTAAAACACTAAGCTGTTTTTTGTACACACGAGATTGTGAAAACGACTTAACCGATTGGCTTCGTAAGACATTCTAACGAAAGCTCTTGGCATGCAAATTTGCAGAGTTTCTTTAAAAGGAAAATATATGTTACGGTATATTTTTAAATGATTAAAGAAATATGTAATATTTGACACTCCCGCGCATGCGCACAATGGCCTTTCTCAACAAGGAAAATGGCGATTCCGGTCGCGTCTAACTGAGATCTTTGTTTATGACAATTAAAAAGGGTCTCCAATAATGTTAATTATGTTTTTACAATATGCATTGAATTAGAATTATATTAAATAAACCACGAATTGAAGGACTTAAACTGCAGGTTGAGCGTGTATACTGGTTAGATAGCTTAATACTGAAGTCTCACACAGTTGTCTGGATGGCCGAGGGGATAAGCTTACTGCCTAGAAATATGTATTATGCATGATCGAGAGGGTTCGATTCCCACCTCGGATATGTTTTTTTATTTTCGTTTTCTGCCTTCCTACGATTGGTATTACATTGTAGAAACATATTTAACTTTTATCATTCCCGTCAAGTAACGAATTCTCTGTTGCCATCCTTTGCATGGTCGAGAGGGTTCGATTCCCACCTCGGTTATGTTTTTTTTATTTTCATTATCTTCCTTCCTACGATTGGTATTACATTGTAGAAACATATTTCACTTTTATCATTCCCGTAAAGTAACGAATTCTCTGTTGCCATCCTTTGCATGGTCAAGAGGGTTCGATTCCCACCTCGGATACGTTCTTTTATTTTCATTTTCTTCTTTCCTACGATTGGTATTACATTGTAGAGACATATTTCACTTTTTTAATTCCCGTAAAGTAACGAATTCTCTGTTGCCATCCTTTGCATGGTCGAGAGGGTTCGATTCCCACCTCGGATATGTTTTTTTTTGTTTTCTTCCTTTCTACGATTGGTATTACATTGTAGAAATATATTTCACTTTTATCATTCCCGTAAAGTAACGAATTCGCTGTTGCCATCTATATATTTAAAACACTAAGGCGATTTTTGTTACATCGAGAATGAGATAACGTCTCAACCGATTGGCTTCGTAATGCATTCTAACGAGAGCTCTTGGCATGTAGATTTGCAGAGTGTCTTTAAAATAAACAAATATGTTACAGAATATTTTTAAATTAATAAACAAAAATTCAGAAATCTTGCCTATCACGCATGCGCACAATCGTCTTGACTTATGCCAGTCATGGCGGTTACAAGTCCATCGCGTTTTAATTTCATGTTTATTTATAAGAATTATAATGGAAGGGAACATTGCTTATTACGTTTTCATGACATACACTGGAATTACCAGTCAGAAAATGCTGAAAAACGTAAACTGACATCAAATTTTGAGTGTGCTTGATGTTTAATTCCCTTAATATTGCGCGTTGTTACCAGTGGTTCGGTAGCTCAGGTGGTTGCGCCGTTCTCCCTTAATTTATGCATCACCCAATGTAAGGGGTTCGAATCCCCCCTCCGGCATGTTTTTTTTTATTTCCGTATTTTCCTTTCTTGCAATTGCTATTATATTGCCTAAACATATTTAACTCTTGGCATTCCCATATGTTACAGAATATTTTTAAATTAATAAACAAAAATTCAGAAATCTTGCCTATCACGCATGCGCACAATCGTCTTGACTTATGCCAGTCATGGCGGTTACAAGTCCATCGCGTTTTAATTTCATGTTTATTTATAAGAATTATAATGGAAGGGAACATTGCTTATTACGTTTTCATGACATACACTGGAATTACCAGTCAGAAAATGCTGAAAAACGTAAACTGACATCAAATTTTGAGTGTGCTTGATGTTTAATTCCCTTAATATTGCGCGTTGTTACCAGTGGTTCGGTAGCTCAGGTGGTTACGCCGTTCGCTCTTAATTTATGCATCACCCAATGTAAGGGGTTCGAATCCCTCCTCCGGCATGTTTTTTTTATTTCCGTATTTTCCTTTCTTGCAATTGCTATTATATTGCCTAAACATATTTAACTCTTGGCATTCCCATATGTTACAGAATATTTTTAAATTAATAAACAAAAATTCAGAAATCTTGCCTATCACGCATGCGCACAATCGCCTTGCCTTATGACAGTCATGGCGGTTACAAGTCCATCGCGTTTTAATTTCATGTTTATGTATAAGAATTATAATGGAAGGGAACATTGCTTATTACGTTATCATGACATACACAGGAATTACCAGTCAGAAAATGCTGAAAAACGTAAACTGACATCAAATTTTGAGTGTGCTTGATGTTTAATTCCCTTAATATTGCGCGTTGTTACCAGTGGTTCGGTAGCTCAGGTGGTTACGCCGTTCTCCCTTAATTTATGCATCACCCAATGTAAGGGGTTCGAATCCCCCCTCCGGCATGTTTTTTTTTATTTCCGTATTTTCCTTTCTTGCAATTGCTATTATATTGCCATAACATATTTAACTCTTGGCATTCCCGTAACTAAGGAATTCTACGTTCCCATCTCAATTTAACTTAAAACGCTATGGTAATTTCATTGAAAAGCTTTATAAGTTCCAACATTCGACAGATTACATTTGCAATAACGGTAGGCTATTTATCTTTATTGCTACAGAAGTTTTGGCATATTTTTGCACATGGGATAACTGTGAATCAAGGATTGTACGAATTCCAACACATTACGAAGAATATATGCAGTGAATCCACCCGAGTGTCTTCAAATCGAGCCATGTGCTACGTAACTCATTTGTTTTCCTCAGTTCATTCTTTGCCTTATAAACATACAAGGCAAGTCCAAAATGTTGTTACATGAAATTCCACTAATGAATTGTACCTTTACCAGTTATACGGCAATAATACAGTAGGCCTACGTTGAAATTCTGATACCGGTATTACAAAATGTAGGCCTACTTTTGATTATATTGTTATCCAAATTAACTTCTATATTTCAGTAGCAGATGCCGCTGCAGTCGAATGTTGGAACCGCCATTTGTATTGTGTTTCCGATCTTTCTGTTATATAGTCTTTGGTGGTCTGTTATAGTCTTTGGTGGTGAGTCGTTTTCTGTCGAGAATACATATCGCAGCTTCTACGAATTGTTAAACCTTTCATTGTATATACCATAACTACGGCATACTAGAAAGTGACTACGCAGAATTACTGGGCCGGTTTGTCTCGATAATTCATTGCCAGCTTTAAGAGTGGGCTTCCCTGTGTAAATACGACTCTTGACACGTACAGGAAATATAATTGTAAAACTGGCTCCATTATTAAGGTGACTGGCGAAGTGGTTCTATGCTCCTCTTCATAATTTACTGTCATGGATATCCGAAGAATTGTACCAATAACAGGTGACGGAAATTGCTTATTTAGAGCAGTTTCGTACTGTTTGTATCGAAACGAAGAACGTCATAGCGAGTTGCGTTTGCAAACTGTTACAAAAATTATTGCTTACTGGAATATTTATAAGGATTTTATTATTGGCGATGAGTCTTATCGCCTTCCCCTCAACAACCAACTTGAGTATGAAAATCTTATGTCTCTGAACGGTGAATATGCTGGTCATGTTGAACTCCATGGTATAAGCCAATTGTGTAATGATTATTTGTTTAGAGTGCATAACGATGAGACTAACCACGTTGTAGATTATGGCAATGGAAGTGTTATTTGTCATTTATTGTTTAGCGGCTCCGTTGATGCAGGACACTATAGTGTGATCGAATACGACATTAATTTGGGGATAAATCCTACTGTAAATAGACGCATTCGACGAAAAAGAACATTAACCGGTCGTGTGGAAACTACAAATAGACGCAAAACAATGAGAAATCGGAGAAAAGGCGAAACCACTTTTAATATAAAATATAAATCTGCCATTTCAGAAACAATGCCAGATATTATGCCGTACAGCGTTGGGTCCTTGACGAACGAATGTAAACATTGTTCTGCATTGTTCTTCTCTTGCGAAAAAACTACGCTTGGTTACTTCGGCCTTTGCTGTTGCAATGGTAAAATTAATCTGCCGGAATATAAACTACTTGACAGGATTAAACCATTTTTCACTGGAAATGATGATACCTCAAGGAACTTCAGAGAGAATATTCGGCAGTACAACAATTCTATGTCCTTCGTTTCCTTTGGTGCCAATGTTACCGTACCACCTGAACACGGTCCATATTGTTTTAAAATTTCAGGAATTGTACATCATCGCAATTCTTCCATATATTCCAAAAATATAAGCGACAGTTGTTACGGCCAATTGTATGTATTAGACTGCTCAGAAGCTAATCAAATCAGATTAGCAAATCGAGCGAATTCTTGCATCAGGGAGGGTACACTTCATATTATAAATAATATTTTGCAAGAGCATAACCCTTACATTCAACTGTATAAGACAATGCATTCAAAAATATGCGAAGCAAATGAACTGGCTTTAAGAGAAAAACGTCAACCGTTAGATTTGGTCATGAGCTTTTACCATGAACCTGAAGAATATCCTAGACGTTACAATAACCCAGCTTCCTCAGTGATTGCAGCTATTTTTGAAACAACTGACGGCGCTCCGGCTTCACACCGCCACATAGCCGTATTTTCTAATCAGGGAGTTTTAAAGGAAATTGATGTTGACAGCATGCATTGTGATCCATTAACTTACGTTTTAATCTGGCCTTGCGGAGAAACAGGGTGGCATATTTCACTGCCAACAGGAGGGAACCGTAAGACGAACGTTAGGCAAAATATGACAATGCGTGAATATATTTTGTATAGGCTGTCGATTCGAGGTTGTCCTCCCGCAGGAGGTTTCAACCCTTTACTTAATGCAGGTAAACTTACCCAACAATTAATAGTTGACTATTATTGTCGAATAGAAGGAGATAGACTAAAATATATTCGCAATCAACAAACGAAATTGCGTGTCGATACCTACGTTGGTCTTGCTGATGCTTTACACTTTGGAGCTGAAAATGAAAGTTTAAGAGCTGGTCGCATAGTTATTTTGCCTTCTACTTTTATTGGTAGTCCCCGAAATATGTTGCAAAATTATCAGGATGCAATGGCAATTGTGAGAAAATTTGGCAAGCCAGACCTCTTCATAACTTTCACTTGCAACCCATCATGGCCTGAAATTACTACTAGCCTCCAACCTTATGAAAATGCAAACAACAGACCTGATGTCGTTGTTCGCGTTTTTCATGCGAAAGTGAAGGAACTCTTGCGTTTAATAAATCAAAAGCAAATATTTGGCGAGGTACAAACTTTCGTATACACGGTTGAGTTCCAGAAGCGAGGTTTACCTCATATACACTTACTGGTTTGTCTTCGAGATAGTTGTAAATTACGAGAAATCTATGATATTGATATGACAGTTTCTGCAGAAATACCAGATCCTTCCAATACAACATTGTACAACTTAGTAAAGACACACATGGTACATGGACCTTGCGGCCTTCTGAATCCCAATTCAATTTGCATGAAGGATGGAAGATGTAAGAAGGGTTTCCCAAAAGACTTTGTGCCAGAAACTAAAGAGAATGTGAACGGCTATCCACTTTACCGTAGGCGACAGAATGGAAGATCATATACTAAACGAGTACAAGGCACCAATGTTGAAATCGACAATCGCTTCATTGTTCCATACAATCGATATTTATTGATGTACTTTCAGGCCCATATTAACGTCGAAATCTGTGCAAGTGTACACAGCATCAAATACATACATAAATATGTTTATAAGGGGCATGATTGCGCTAACTTGAAAATCACGGCAAACGATGGAATGCTACATCATGACGAAGTTTCTATGTATTTGAATGCTAGATATGTTGGGTCAAGTGAGGCTGCATACAGGATTTTTGGTTACAACATGCACGAACAGTCCCACATTATTGCCCGGTTACCTGTCCATTTACCAGACCAACAAGATGTATTTTTTTATGCCGATAATGCTCCCAAAGCATTAATACGTGCTCAGTTAAAAAGTACACAACTCACTGCATGGTTTCAGCTGAACCAAAATCCAACAACTAGGAGTGCATATATTTATCCTGAAACACCCGTTCATTATGTATGGGATAAATGCAAATGCATTTGAAAAAAACGACTTAGATTCGAAAAGGTAATAGGTCGGATGTACAATGTTTCTCCATCTGAATCAGAAAGATACCATCTGCGCTTACTTTTACTTCACATAGTAGGTGCCACAAGCTTTGAGGATCTCCGAACATACCAAGGTGTTAGCTGCCCAACATATAAGGATATGGCAATTAAACTTGGTTTGCTTATCGATGATTCAGAATGGCAACGCTGTTTGATGGAAGCATCGGTTTTCCAAATGCCCTTTCAACTGAGACAGTTATTCGCCTACATATGCATATTTCATCAACCTTTCATGCCAGTCACTTATGGGACATGCACAAAAACTCTCTCTGTGAAGATTATTTAAAGTCTGAAGATGAAAATACAGCTTATCAACTATCTCTCAGAGATATTAATAAAACTCTGCAATTGCATGGTTTCTCTCTGCCAACATTTAACTTGCCTGTTGGTACTGACACACACTACTAATGAGCCAGTGTTCCCTTTTGATTTGGCTGACCTGATGTCCTTCGCAAACCAGGAACAACTTTCAATTATTAATGAAATCACTAGCGTTCTTCAAAATAACAACTCAACTGTCACGAACGCATTCTTTATTGACGGTGCTGGGGGCACAGGAAAAACATTTATTTACCGATGCGTAATACAAAAGTTCTGGAGTTTAGGGCTTCATGTTATATCAGTAGCATGGACCGGAATAGCCGCTGTTTTGCTACCCAACGGTCGAACAGTACACAGTACATTCAAAATTCCTCTAAATTTAAATGAGAGTTCAGTGTCTGGATTAAAATTAAATTCCAAAGCAGCTGACGATATTCGATTAGCACGGCTCATAATATAGGATGAAGCCCCAATGGCAAATATTCATTCATTAATGTGTGTGAATCGTCTTCTAAAAGATATTATGGGTAATGACATTCCATTTGGTGGGAAAATTACTGTTCTTGGAGGAGACTTTAGGCAGGTTTTGCCTGTTGTTCCGCACGCTTCTCGCCAAACAATTATTCAAAACTCTATTAAATACTCTCCTCTCTGGCCCTTCTTCAAAATACGCTGCTTATATAAAAACATGCGGTTGAAACCAGAAGAAATTGAATTTTCTGATTTTTTGTTACAAATTGGTAACGGTGACTACCCCTCTGTAGATGGTGAGGAATCAAATGTTATTGAACTACCACCCAGAATTTTAGCGCATGATGACATCGTGACTGAGATTTACGGCGAAGCATTCATTTCTACGAAAGATATAATCAATTTCTCGAAAGTATGCATTCTAACACCAAAAAATGAACACTGTAATGAAATTAATTTGAAAGTCATCGAACTTATACCCGGTAGTTCAAAAACATACACCAGCGTTAACAGATTAATTACTGAAGATGAAAGCCAGCTACTTCAATTTCCTACAGAATTCTTGAATTCCTTGGAATTAAGTGGTTTGCCTCCACATATTCTTACTCTAAAAGTTGGAGCCATAGTTATGCTCCTCAGAAATCTGAACGTTTCCCAAGGGCTCCTGAACGGAACCAGATTATTTGTAAAGAATATGTATGAAAATTGCTTGGATTTGGAAATAATCAGCGGAGATAAAATTGGGCAGAGAGCTCTAATCCCTCGAGTTGATTTAACACCATCCGACAAAACCCTTCCACTTTCTTTTAAGAGACGTCAATTTCCAATTCGCTTGGCATTCTGTATCACAATTAATAAAGCTCAAGGGGAAACTCTCGAACGTGTAGGTCACTATTTACCTCAGCAAGTTTTCAGTCATGGCCAGTTATATGTTGCAATGTCAAGAGTGCGATCTTTCGACGCCCTTAAAGTTTCAATAGTGCCAAAAAGTAGTCGTACAAAGAATGTCGTATATAAGGAAATCCTTCGGTAATTATTTTACCATTGACCATCATGTTTCGACTTCGTAAAGCACTCTGACAAAAGCTCTTGGCCTGTAGATTTGCAGAGTGTCTTTAAGAGAAAAAAAATATGTTACCGACCTGTGTTATTGTGATGGTTGTATTAATGCGTGTATCTGTAATTAACGTGAGAATTAGGAAGGAGAACGCCGAGGCCTTACTTAAGGAACCATCCCGGTATTTGCCTGGAGTGGAAGTGGGAAACCGAAGAGAAACACATCCAAGATAGTTAAGGTTGGAATCGATCCTACCTCTCCTCAGTTTTACCTCACGAGGCTGAGTGCGTCCCGTTCCAGCCCTCAGGCCAGAATTAAATTTCTTGGCAGAGCAGGGAAATGAATCCGGATCTCTGGGGAGATGGCCAAGAATATACTTAATAGTGGGCTTCCCTATGTTAATGCGTTTTTCGACATGCACTGGACATATAATTCTAAAACTGCCTCCTTTACGGTGGTTGGCAAAGAGTCAGTGCTCATCCTGTAATTGGTGAAGTGATTCTATGCTCCCCTGCATAGTTTGCTGTTAAAGAAACCCAAAGGATTGAACCTATAACAGGCGATAGAAATTGCTTATTTCGAGAAGTTTCGTGCTGTTTATATCAAAATGAAGAACATCGCCCTGAGCTTCATTTGCAAACTATTGCAAACATTGTTGCTGACAAGGATAATTTTAAGGATTTTATTATTGGCGATCAGCCTCATCGCGTTCTCCTCAGCAACCAACTTAGTATGAAAGTCTCTGAACGGTGAATACACTGATCATGTTGAACTTCATTGTATAAGCCAATTGTTCATTGATTTTATTTGTTTAGAGTACATAACAATGAGTCTAACCACACTGTTGTTTTTGCAAGGGGAGTCTTATTTGGCATTTAATATTTAGCGGCTCCATTGATGCAGCGCACTATAGTGTTATCGAATAAGACGTTAATTTTGGGAGAAATACTACTATAAAACCCCGTTCGACGACGAAAAGGAACATTGTCCGGTCGTATGTTAACTGCAAATTGACGCAATAAAGTGAGAAATCGGACAAAATACGAAGCCACTTTAAAAATCCAATATAAATATGCCATAAAAATACTCCAATTTTCTTTTAAGAGCCACCAATTTCCAATCGCTTGGCATAATTTATCACAATCAATAAAGCTCAAGGGGAAGCTATGGAACGTGTAGGTCACTATTTGCCTCATCAAGTTTTCAGTCATGGACAGTTATATGTTGCAAAGTCGTCTTTCTCTGTAATCATACAAATAATGCATATAAGAAAATCCTTCCGTAAATATTTTCCCAATGACCGTCATGTTTTGACGGGTTTCAACTAGTCTATATATTTAAAACACTAAGGCGATTTTTGTTACATCGAGAATGAGATAACGTCTCAACCGATTGACTTCGTAATGCATTCTAACGAGAGCTCTTGGCATGTAGATTTGCAGAGTGTCTTTAAAATAAACAAATATGTTACAGAATATTTTCAAATTAATAAACAAAAATTCAGAAATCTTGCCTATCACGCATGCGCACAATCGCCTTGCCTTATGACAGTCATGGCGGTTAAAAGTCCATCGCGTTTTAATTTCATGTTTATGTATAAGAATTATAATGGAAGGGAACATTGCTTATTACGTTTTCATGATATACACTGAAATTAGCAGACAGAAAATGCTGAAAAACGTAAACTGACATCAAAATTTGAGTGTGCTTGATGTTTAACTCCCTTAATATTGCGCAAGGTTAACAGTGGTTCGGTAGCTCAGGTGGTTGCGCCGTACTCTCTTAATTTATGCATCACCAAATGTAAGGGGTTCGAATCCCCCCTCCGGCATGTTTTTTTATTTCCGTATTTTCCTTTCTTGCAATTGCTATTATATTGCCAAAACATATTTAACTCTTGGCATTCCCATATGTTACAGAATATTTTTAAATTAATAAACAAAAATTCAGAAACCTTGCCTATCACGCATGCGCACAATCGCCTTGCCTTACGACAGTCATGGCGGTTACAAGTCCATCGCGTTTTAATTTCATGTTTATGTATAAGAATTATAATGGAAGGGAACATTGCTTATTACGTTTTCATGACATACACTGGAATTACCAGACAGAAAATGCTGAAAAATGAAAACTGACATCAAATTTTGAGTGTGCTTGATGTTTAACTCCCTTAATATTGAGCGTCGTTAACAGTGGTTCGGTAGCTCAGGTGGTTACGCCGTACTCTCTTAATTTATGCATCACCCAAAGTAAGGGGTTCGAATCCCCCCTCCGGCATGTTTTTTTTATTTCCGTATTTTCCTTTCTTGCAATTGCTATTATATTGCCAAAACATATTTAACTCTTGGCATTCCCGTAACTAAGGAATTCTACGTTATCATCTCAATTTAACTTAAAACGCTATGGTAATTTCATTGAAAAGCTTCTTTATAAGTTCCAACATTCGACAGATTACATTTGCAATAACGGTAGGCTATTTATCTTTATTGCTACAGAAGTTTTGGCATATTTTTGCACATGGGATAACTGTGAATCAAGGATTGTACGAATTCCAACACATTACGAAGAATATATGCAGTGAATCCACCCGAGTGTCTTCAAATCGAGCCATGTGCTACGTAACTCATTTGTTTTCCTCAGTTTTTTCTTTGCCTTATAAACATACAAGGCATGTCCAAAATGTTGTTACATGAAATTCCACTAATGAATTGTACCTTTACCAGTTATACGGCAATAATACAGTCGGCCTACGTTGAATTTCTGATACCGGTATTACAAAATGTAGGCCTACTTTTGATTAGATTGTTATCCAAATTAACTTCTATATTTCAGTAGCAGATGCCGCTGCAGTCGAATGTTGGAACCGCCATTTGTATTGTGTTTCCGATCTTTCTGTTATATAGTCTTTGGTGGTCTGTTATAGTCTTTGGTGGTGAGTCGTTTTCTGTCGAGAATACATATCGCAGCTTCTACGAATTGTTCAACCTTTCATTGTATATACCATAACTACGGCATACTAGAAAGTGACTACGCAGAATTACTGGGCCGGTTTGTCTCGATAATTCATTGCCAGCTTTAAGAGTGGGCTTCCCTGTGTAAATACGACTCTTGACACGTACAGGAAATATAATTGTAAAACTGGCTCCATTATTAAGGTGACTGGCGAAGTGGTTCTATGCTCCTCTTCATAATTTACTGTCATGGATATCCGAAGAATTATACCAATAACAGGTGACGGAAATTGCTTATTTAGAGCAGTTTCGTACTGTTTGTATCGAAACGAAGAACGTCATAGCGAGTTGCGTTTGCAAACTGTTACAAAAATTGTTGCTGACTGGAATATTTATAAGGATTTTATTATTGGCGATGAGTCTTATCGCCTTCCCCTCAACAACCAACTTGAGTATGAAAATCTTATGTCTCTGAACGGTGAATATGCTGGTCATGTTGAACTCCATGGTATAAGCCAATTGTTTAATGATTATTTGTTTAGAGTGCATAACGATGAGACTAACCACGTTGTAGATTATGGCAATGGAAGTGTTATTTGTCATTTATTGTTTAGCGGCTCCTTTGATGCAGGACACTATAGTGTGATCGAATACGACATTAATTTGGGGATAAATCCTACTGTAAATAGACGCATTCGACGAAAAAGAACATTAACCGGTCGTGTGGAAACTACAAATAGACGCAAAACAATGAGAAATCGGAGAAAAGGCGAAACCACTTTTAATATAAAATATAAATCTGCCATTTCAGAAACAATGCCAGATATTATGCCGTACAGCGTTGGGTCCTTGACGAACGAATGTAAACATTGCTCTGCATTGTTCTTCTCTTGCGAAAAAACTACGCTTGGTTACTTCGGCCTTTGCTGTTGCAATGGTAAAATTAATCTGCCGGAATATAAAATACTTGACAGGCTTAAACCATTTTTCACTGGAAATGATGATACCTCAAGGAACATCAGAGAGAATATTCGGCAGTACAACAATTCTATGTCCTTCGTTTCCTTTGGTGCCAATGTTACCGTACCACCTGAACACGGTCCATATTGTTTTAAAATTTCAGGAATTGTACATCATCGCATTTCTTCCATATATTCCAAAAATATAAGCGACAGTTGTTACGGCCAATTGTATGTATTAGACTGCTCAGAAGCTAATCAAATCAGATTAGCAAATCGAGCGAATTCTTGCATCAGGGAGGGTACACTTCATATTCTAAATAATATTTTGCAAGAGCATAACCCTTACATTCAACTGTATAAGACAATGCATTCAAAAATATGCGAAGCAAATGAACTGGCTTTAAGAGAAAAACGTCAACAGTTAGATTTGGTCATGCGCTTTTACCATGAACCTCAAGAAGATCCTAGACGTTACAATAACCCAGCTTCCTCAGAGATTGCAGCTATTTTTGAAACAACTGACGGCGCTCCGGCTTCACACCGCCACATAGCCGTATTTTCTAAACAGGGAGTTTTAAAGGAAATTGATGTTGACAGCATGCATTGTGAACCATTAACTTACGTTTTAATCTGGCCTTGCGGAGAAACAGGGTGGCATATTTCACTGCCAACAGGAGGGAACCGTAAGACGAACGTTAGGCAAAATATGACAATGCGTGAATATATTTTGTATAGGCTGTCGATTCGAGGTTGTCCTCCCGCAGGAGGTTTCAACCCTTTACTTAATGCAGGTAAACTTACCCAACAATTAATAGTTGACTATTATTGTCGAATAGAAGGAGATAGACTAAAATATATTCGCAATCAACAAACGAAATTGCGTGTCGATACCTACGTTGGTCTTGCTGATGCTTTATACTTTAGAGGTGAAAATGAAAGTTTAAGAGCTGGTCGCATGGTTATTTTGCCTTCTACTTTTATTGGTAGTCCCCGAAATATGTTGCAAAATTATCAGGATGCAATGGCAATTGTGAGAAAATTTGGCAAGCCAGACCTCTTCATAACTTTCACTTGCAACCCTTCATGGCCTGAAATTACTACTAGCCTCCAACCTTATGAAAATGCAAACAATAGACCTGATGTCGTTGTTCGCGTTTGTCATGCGAAAGTGAAGGAACTCTTGCGTTTAATAGATCAAAAGCAAATTTTTGGCGAGGTACAAACTTTCTTATACACGGTTGAGTTCCAGAAGCGAGGTTTACCTAATATACACTTACTGGTTTGTCTTCGAGATAGTTGTAAATTACGAGAAATCTATGATATTGATATGACAGTTTCTGCAGAAATACCAGATCCTTCCAATACAACATTGGACAACTTAGTAAAGACACATGGTACATGGACCTTGCGGCCTTCTGAAACCCAATTTAATTTGCATGAAGGATGGAAGATGTAAGAAGGGTTTTCCAAAAGATTTTGTGCCAGAAACTAAAGAGAATGTGAACGGCTATCCACTTTACCGTAGGCGACAGAATGGAAGATCATATACTAAACGAGTACAAGGCACCAATGTTGAAATCGACAATCGCTTCATTGTTCCATACAATCGATATCTATTGATGTACTTTCAGGCCCATATTAACGTCGAAAACTGTGCACGTGTACACAGCATCAAATACATACATAAATATGTTTATAAGGGGCATGATTGCGCTAACTTGAAAATCACGGCAAACGATGGAATGCTACATCATGACGAAGTTTCTATGTATTTGAATGCTAGATATGTTGGGTCAAGTGAGGCTGCATACAGGATTTTTGGTTACAACATGCACGAACAGTCCCACATTGTTGCCCGGTTACCTGTCCATTTACCAGACCAACAAGATGTATTTTTTCATGCCGATGATGCTCCTAAAGCATTAATACGGGCTCAGTTAAAAAGTACACAACTCACTGCATGGTTTCAGCTGAACCAAAATCCAACAACTAGGAGTGCATATATTTATCCTGAAACACCCGTTCATTATGTATGGGATAAATGCAAATGCATTTGGAAAAAACGACTTAGATTCGAAAAGGTAATAAGTCGGATGTACAATGTTTCTCCATCTGAATCAGAAAGATACCATCTGCGCTTACTTTTACTTCACATAGTAGGTGCCACAAGCTTTGAGGATCTCCGAACATACCAAGGTGTTACCTGCCCAACATATAAGGATATGGCAATTAAACTTGGTTTGCTTATCGATGATTCAGAATGGCAACGCTGTTTGATGGAAGCATCGGTTTTCCAAATGCCCTTTCAACTGAGACAGTTATTCGCCTACATATGCATATTTCATCAACCTTGCAATGCCAGTCACTCATGGGACATGCACAAAAACTCTCTCTGTGAAGATTATTTAAAGTCTGAAGATGAAAATACAGCTTATCAACTATCTCTCAGAGATATTAATAAAACTCTGCAATTGCACGGTTTCTCTTTGCCAACATTTAACTTGCCTGTTGGTACTGACACACACTCAAACGATCAAACTACTAATGGGCCAGTGTTCCCTTTTGATCTGGCTGACCTGATGTCCTTAGCAAACCAGGAACAACTTTCAATTATTAATGAAATCACTAGCGTTCTTCAAAATAACAACACAACTGTCACGAACGCATTCTTTATTGACGGTGCTGGGGGCACAGGAAAAACATTTATTTACCGATGCTTAATACAAAAGTTCTGGAGTTTAGGGCTTCATGTTATATCAGTAGCATGGACCGGAATAGCCGCTGTTTTGCTACCCAACGGTCGAACAGTACACAGTACATTCAAAATTCCTCTAAATTTAAATGAGAGTTCAGTGTCTGGATTAAAATTAAATTCCAAAGCAGCTGACGATATTCGATTAGCACGGCTCATAATATGGGATGAAGCCCCAATTGCAAATATTCATTCATTAATGTGTGTGAATCGTCTTCTAAAAGATATTATGGGTAATGACATTCCATTTGGTGGGAAAATTACTGTTCTTGGAGGAGACTTTAGGCAGGTTTTGCCTGTTGTTCCGCACGCTTCTCGCCAAACAATTATTCAAAACTCTATTAAATACTCTCCTCTCTGGCCCTTCTTCAAAATACGCTGCTTATATAAAAACATGCGGTTGAAACCAGAAGAAATTGAATTTTCTGATTTTTTGTTACAAATTGGTAACGGTGACTACCCCTCTGTAGATGGTGAGGAATCAAATGTTATTGAACTACCACCCAGAATTTTAGCGCATGATGACATCGTGACTGAGATTTACGGCGAAGCATTCATTTCTACGAAAGATATAATCAATTTCTCGAAAGTATGCATTCTAACACCAAAAAATGAACACTGTAATGAAATTAATTTGAAAGTCATCGAACTTATACCCGGTAGTTCAAAAACATACACCATCGTTAACAGATTAATTACTGAAGATGAAAGCCAGCTACTTCAATTTCCTACAGAATTCTTGAATTCATTGGAATTAAGTGGTTTGCCTCCACATATTCTTACTCTAAAAGTTGGAGCCATAGTTATGCTCCTCAGAAATCTGAACGTTTCCCAAGGGCTCCTGAACGGAACCAGATTATTTGTAAAGAATATATGAAAATTGCTTGGATTTGGAAATAATCAGCGGAGATAAAATTGGGCAGAGAGCTCTAATCCTTCGAGTTGATTTAACACCATCCGACAAAACCCTTCCATTTTCTATTAAGAGACGTCAATTTCCAATTCGCTTGGCATTCTGTATCACAATTAATAAAGCTCAAGGGGAAACTCTCGAACGTGTAGGTCTCTATTTACCTCAGCAAGTTTTCAGTCATGGCCAGTTATATGTTGCAATGTCAAGAGTGCGATCTTTCGACGCCCTTAAAGTTTCAATAGTGCCAAAAAGTAGTCGTACAAAGAATGTCGTATATAAGGAAATCCTTCGGTAATTATTTTACCATTGACCATCATGTTTCGACTTCGTAAAGCACTCTGACAAAAGCTCTTGGCCTGTAGATTTGCAGAGTGTCTTTAAGAGAGAAAAAATATGTTACCGACCTGTGTTATTGTGATGGTTGTATTAATGCGTGTATCTGTAATTAACGTGAGAATTAGGAAGGAGAACGCCGAGGCCTTACTTAAGGAACCATCCCGGTATTTGCCTGGAGTGGAAGTGGGAAACCGAAGAGAATCACATCCAAGTTAGTTAAGGTTGGAATCGATCCTACCTCTCCTCAGTTTTACCTCACAAGGCTGAGTGCGTCCCGTTCCAGCCCTCAGGCCAGAATAAAATTTCTTGGCAGAGCAGGGAAATAAATCCGGATCTCTGGGGCGATGGCCAAGAATATACTTAATAGTGGGCTTCCCTATGTTAATGCGTTTTTCGACATGCACTGGACATATAATTCTAAAACTGCCTCCTTTACGGTGGCTGGCAAAGAGTCAGTGCTCATCCTGTAATTGGTGAAATGGTTCTATGCTCCCCTGCATAGTTTGCTGTTAAAGAAACCCAAAGGATTGAACCTATAACAGGCGATAGAAATTGCTTATTTCGAGAAGTTTCGTGCTGTTTATATCAAAATGAAGAACATCGCCCTGAGCTTCATTTGCAAACTATTGCAAACATTGTTGCTGACAAGGATAATTTTAAGGATTTTATTATTGGCGATCAGCCTCATCGCGTTCTCCTCAGCAACCAACTTAGTATGAAAGTCTCTGAACGGTGAATACACTGATCATGTTGAACTTCATTGTATAAGCCAATTGTTCATTGATTTTATTTGTTTAGAGTACATAACAATGAGTCTAACCACACTGTTGTTTTTGCAAGGGGAGTATTATTTGGCATTTAGTATTTAGCGGCTCCATTGATGCAGGGCACTATAGTGTTATCGAATAAGACGTTAATTTTGGGAGAAATACTACTATAAAACCCTGTTCGACGAAAAGGAACATTGTCCGGTCGTATGTTAACTGCAAATTGACGCAATAAAGTGAGAAATTGGACAAAATACGAAGCAACTTTAAAAATCCAATATAAATATGCCATAAAAATACTCCCATTTTCTTTTAAGAGCCACCAATTTCCAATCGCTTGGCATAATTTATCACAATCAATAAAGCTCAAGGGGAAGCTATGGAACGTGTAGGTCACTATTTGCCTCATCAAGTTTTCAGTCATGGGCAGTTATATGTTGCAAAGTCGTCTTTCTCTGTAATCATACAAATAATGCATATAAGAAAATCCTTCCGTAAATATTTTCCCAATGACCGTCATGTTTTGACGGGTTTCAACTAGTCTATATATTTAAAACACTAAGGCGATTTTTGTTACATCGAGAATGAGATAACGTCTCAACCGATTGGCTTCGTAATGCATTCTAACGAGAGCTCTTGGCATGTAGATTTGCAGAGTGTCTTTAAAATAAACAAATATGTTACAGAATATTTTTAAATTAATAAACAAAAATTCAGAAATCTTGCCTATCACGCATGCGCACAATCGTCTTGACTTATGCCAGTCATGGCGGTTACAAGTCCATCGCGTTTTAATTTCATGTTTATTTATAAGAATTATAATGGAAGGGAACATTGCTTATTACGTTTTCATGACATACACTGGAATTACCAGTCAGAAAATGCTGAAAAACGTAAACTGACATCAAATTTTGAGTGTGCTTGATGTTTAATTCCCTTAATATTGCGCGTTGTTACCAGTGGTTCGGTAGCTCAGGTGGTTGCGCCGTTCTCCCTTAATTTATGCATCACCCAATGTAAGGGGTTCGAATCCCCCCTCCGGCATGTTTTTTTTTATTTCCGTATTTTCCTTTCTTGCAATTGCTATTATATTGCCTAAACATATTTAACTCTTGGCATTCCCATATGTTACAGAATATTTTTAAATTAATAAACAAAAATTCAGAAATCTTGCCTATCACGCATGCGCACAATCGTCTTGACTTATGCCAGTCATGGCGGTTACAAGTCCATCGCGTTTTAATTTCATGTTTATTTATAAGAATTATAATGGAAGGGAACATTGCTTATTACGTTTTCATGACATACACTGGAATTACCAGTCAGAAAATGCTGAAAAACGTAAACTGACATCAAATTTTGAGTGTGCTTGATGTTTAATTCCCTTAATATTGCGCGTTGTTACCAGTGGTTCGGTAGCTCAGGTGGTTACGCCGGTCGCTCTTGATTTATGCATCACCCAATGTAAGGGGTTCGAATCCCTCCTCCGGCATGTTTTTTTTATTTCCGTATTTTCCTTTCTTGCAATTGCTATTATATTGCCTAAACATATTTAACTCTTGGCATTCCCATATGTTACAGAATATTTTTAAATTAATAAACAAAAATTCAGAAATCTTGCCTATCACGCATGCGCACAATCGCCTTGCCTTATGACAGTCATGGCGGTTACAAGTCCATCGCGTTTTAATTTCATGTTTATGTATAAGAATTATAATGGAAGGGAACATTGCTTATTACGTTATCATGACATACACAGGAATTACCAGTCAGAAAATGCTGAAAAACGTAAACTGACATCAAATTTTGAGTGTGCTTGATGTTTAATTCCCTTAATATTGCGCGTTGTTACCAGTGGTTCGGTAGCTCAGGTGGTTACGCCGTTCTCCCTTAATTTATGCATCACCCAATGTAAGGGGTTCGAATCCCCCCTCCGGCATGTTTTTTTTTATTTCCGTATTTTCCTTTCTTGCAATTGCTATTATATTGCCATAACATATTTAACTCTTGGCATTCCCGTAACTAAGGAATTCTACGTTCCCATCTCAATTTAACTTAAAACGCTATGGTAATTTCATTGAAAAGCTTTATAAGTTCCAACATTCGACAGATTACATTTGCAATAACGGTAGGCTATTTATCTTTATTGCTACAGAAGTTTTGGCATATTTTTGCACATGGGATAACTGTGAATCAAGGATTGTACGAATTCCAACACATTACGAAGAATATATGCAGTGAATCCACCCGAGTGTCTTCAAATCGAGCCATGTGCTACGTAACTCAGTTGTTTTCCTCAGTTCATTCTTTGCCTTATAAACATACAAGGCAAGTCCAAAATGTTGTTACATGAAATTCCACTAATGAATTGTACCTTTACCAGTTATACGGCAATAATACAGTAGGCCTACGTTGAAATTCTGATACCGGTATTACAAAATGTAGGCCTACTTTTGATTATATTGTTATCCAAATTAACTTCTATATTTCAGTAGCAGATGCCGCTGCAGTCGAATGTTGGAACCGCCATTTGTATTGTGTTTCCGATCTTTCTGTTATATAGTCTTTGGTGGTCTGTTATAGTCTTTGGTGGTGAGTCGTTTTCTGTCGAGAATACATATCGCAGCTTCTACGAATTGTTAAACCTTTCATTGTATATACCATAACTACGGCATACTAGAAAGTGACTACGCAGAATTACTGGGCCGGTTTGTCTCGATAATTCATTGCCAGCTTTAAGAGTGGGCTTCCCTGTGTAAATACGACTCTTGACACGTACAGGAAATATAATTGTAAAACTGGCTCCATTATTAAGGTGACTGGCGAAGTGGTTCTATGCTCCTCTTCATAATTTACTGTCATGGATATCCGAAGAATTGTACCAATAACAGGTGACGGAAATTGCTTATTTAGAGCAGTTTCGTACTGTTTGTATCGAAACGAAGAACGTCATAGCGAGTTGCGTTTGCAAACTGTTACAAAAATTATTGCTTACTGGAATATTTATAAGGATTTTATTATTGGCGATGAGTCTTATCGCCTTCCCCTCAACAACCAACTTGAGTATGAAAATCTTATGTCTCTGAACGGTGAATATGCTGGTCATGTTGAACTCCATGGTATAAGCCAATTGTGTAATGATTATTTGTTTAGAGTGCATAACGATGAGACTAACCACGTTGTAGATTATGGCAATGGAAGTGTTATTTGTCATTTATTGTTTAGCGGCTCCGTTGATGCAGGACACTATAGTGTGATCGAATACGACATTAATTTGGGGATAAATCCTACTGTAAATAGACGCATTCGACGAAAAAGAACATTAACCGGTCGTGTGGAAACTACAAATAGACGCAAAACAATGAGAAATCGGAGAAAAGGCGAAACCACTTTTAATATAAAATATAAATCTGCCATTTCAGAAACAATGCCAGATATTATGCCGTACAGCGTTGGGTCCTTGACGAACGAATGTAAACATTGTTCTGCATTGTTCTTCTCTTGCGAAAAAACTACGCTTGGTTACTTCGGCCTTTGCTGTTGCAATGGTAAAATTAATCTGCCGGAATATAAACTACTTGACAGGATTAAACCATTTTTCACTGGAAATGATGATACCTCAAGGAACTTCAGAGAGAATATTCGGCAGTACAACAATTCTATGTCCTTCGTTTCCTTTGGTGCCAATGTTACCGTACCACCTGAACACGGTCCATATTGTTTTAAAATTTCAGGAATTGTACATCATCGCAATTCTTCCATATATTCCAAAAATATAAGCGACAGTTGTTACGGCCAATTGTATGTATTAGACTGCTCAGAAGCTAATCAAATCAGATTAGCAAATCGAGCGAATTCTTGCATCAGGGAGGGTACACTTCATATTATAAATAATATTTTGCAAGAGCATAACCCTTACATTCAACTGTATAAGACAATGCATTAAAAAATATGCGAAGCAAATGAACTGGCTTTAAGAGAAAAACGTCAACCGTTAGATTTGGTCATGAGCTTTTACCATGAACCTGAAGAATATCCTAGACGTTACAATAACCCAGCTTCCTCAGTGATTGCAGCTATTTTTGAAACAACTGACGGCGCTCCGGCTTCACACCGCCACATAGCCGTATTTTCTAATCAGGGAGTTTTAAAGGAAATTGATGTTGACAGCATGCATTGTGATCCATTAACTTACGTTTTAATCTGGCCTTGCGGAGAAACAGGGTGGCATATTTCACTGCCAACAGGAGGGAACCGTAAGACGAACGTTAGGCAAAATATGACAATGCGTGAATATATTTTGTATAGGCTGTCGATTCGAGGTTGTCCTCCCGCAGGAGGTTTCAACCCTTTACTTAATGCAGGTAAACTTACCCAACAATTAATAGTTGACTATTATTGTCGAATAGAAGGAGATAGACTAAAATATATTCGCAATCAACAAACGAAATTGCGTGTCGATACCTACGTTGGTCTTGCTGATGCTTTACACTTTGGAGCTGAAAATGAAAGTTTAAGAGCTGGTCGCATAGTTATTTTGCCTTCTACTTTTATTGGTAGTCCCCGAAATATGTTGCAAAATTATCAGGATGCAATGGCAATTGTGAGAAAATTTGGCAAGCCAGACCTCTTCATAACTTTCACTTGCAACCCATCATGGCCTGAAATTACTACTAGCCTCCAACCTTATGAAAATGCAAACAACAGACCTGATGTCGTTGTTCGCGTTTTTCATGCGAAAGTGAAGGAACTCTTGCGTTTAATAAATCAAAAGCAAATATTTGGCGAGGTACAAACTTTCGTATACACGGTTGAGTTCCAGAAGCGAGGTTTACCTCATATACACTTACTGGTTTGTCTTCGAGATAGTTGTAAATTACGAGAAATCTATGATATTGATATGACAGTTTCTGCAGAAATACCAGATCCTTCCAATACAACATTGTACAACTTAGTAAAGACACACATGGTACATGGACCTTGCGGCCTTCTGAATCCCAATTCAATTTGCATGAAGGATGGAAGATGTAAGAAGGGTTTCCCAAAATACTTTGTGCCAGAAACTAAAGAGAATGTGAACGGCTATCCACTTTACCGTAGGCGACAGAATGGAAGATCATATACTAAACGAGTACAAGGCACCAATGTTGAAATCGACAATCGCTTCATTGTTCCATACAATCGATATTTATTGATGTACTTTCAGGCCCATATTAACGTCGAAATCTGTGCAAGTGTACACAGCATCAAATACATACATAAATATGTTTATAAGGGGCATGATTGCGCTAACTTGAAAATCACGGCAAACGATGGAATGCTACATCATGACGAAGTTTCTATGTATTTGAATGCTAGATATGTTGGGTCAAGTGAGGCTGCATACAGGATTTTTGGTTACAACATGCACGAACAGTCCCACATTATTGCCCGGTTACCTGTCCATTTACCAGACCAACAAGATGTATTTTTTTATGCCGATAATGCTCCCAAAGCATTAATACGTGCTCAGTTAAAAAGTACACAACTCACTGCATGGTTTCAGCTGAACCAAAATCCAACAACTAGGAGTGCATATATTTATCCTGAAACACCCGTTCATTATGTATGGGATAAATGCAAATGCATTTGAAAAAAACGACTTAGATTCGAAAAGGTAATAGGTCGGATGTACAATGTTTCTCCATCTGAATCAGAAAGATACCATCTGCGCTTACTTTTACTTCACATAGTAGGTGCCACAAGCTTTGAGGATCTCCGAACATACCAAGGTGTTAGCTGCCCAACATATAAGGATATGGCAATTAAACTTGGTTTGCTTATCGATGATTCAGAATGGCAACGCTGTTTGATGGAAGCATCGGTTTTCCAAATGCCCTTTCAACTGAGACAGTTATTCGCCTACATATGCATATTTCATCAACCTTGCATGCCAGTCACTTATGGGACATGCACAAAAACTCTCTCTGTGAAGATTATTTAAAGTCTGAAGATGAAAATACAGCTTATCAACTATCTCTCAGAGATATTAATAAAACTCTGCAATTGCATGGTTTCTCTCTGCCAACATTTAACTTGCCTGTTGGTACTGACACACACTACTAATGAGCCAGTGTTCCCTTTTGATTTGGCTGACCTGATGTCCTTAGCAAACCAGGAACAACTTTCAATTATTAATGAAATCACTAGCGTTCTTCAAAATAACAACTCAACTGTCACGAACGCATTCTTTATTGACGGTGCTGGGGGCACAGGAAAAACATTTATTTACCGATTCGTAATACAAAAGTTCTGGAGTTTAGGGCTTCATGTTATATCAGTAGCATGGACCGGAATAGCCGCTGTTTTGCTACCCAACGGTCGAACAGTACACAGTACATTCAAAATTCCTCTAAATTTAAATGAGAGTTCAGTGTCTGGATTAAAATTAAATTCCAAAGCAGCTGACGATATTCGATTAGCACGGCTCATAATATAGGATGAAGCCCCAATGGCAAATATTCATTCATTAATGTGTGTGAATCGTCTTCTAAAAGATATTATGGGTAATGACATTCCATTTGGTGGGAAAATTACTGTTCTTGGAGGAGACTTTAGGCAGGTTTTGCCTGTTGTTCCGCACGCTTCTCGCCAAACAATTATTCAAAACTCTATTAAATACTCTCCTCTCTGGCCCTTCTTCAAAATACGCTGCTTATATAAAAACATGCGGTTGAAACCAGAAGAAATTGAATTTTCTGATTTTTTGTTACAAATTGGTAACGGTGACTACCCCTCTGTAGATGGTGAGGAATCAAATGTTATTGAACTACCACCCAGAATTTTAGCGCATGATGACATCGTGACTGAGATTTACGGCGAAGCATTCATTTCTACGAAAGATATAATCAATTTCTCGAAAGTATGCATTCTAACACCAAAAAATGAACACTGTAATGAAATTAATTTGAAAGTCATCGAACTTATACCCGGTAGTTCAAAAACATACACCAGCGTTAACAGATTAATTACTGAAGATGAAAGCCAGCTACTTCAATTTCCTACAGAATTCTTGAATTCCTTGGAATTAAGTGGTTTGCCTCCACATATTCTTACTCTAAAAGTTGGAGCCATAGTTATGCTCCTCAGAAATCTGAACGTTTCCCAAGGGCTCCTGAACGGAACCAGATTATTTGTAAAGAATATGTATGAAAATTGCTTGGATTTGGAAATAATCAGCGGAGATAAAATTGGGCAGAGAGCTCTAATCCCTCGAGTTGATTTAACACCATCCGACAAAACCCTTCCACTTTCTTTTAAGAGACGTCAATTTCCAATTCGCTTGGCATTCTGTATCACAATTAATAAAGCTCAAGGGGAAACTCTCGAACGTGTAGGTCACTATTTACCTCAGCAAGTTTTCAGTCATGGCCAGTTATATGTTGCAATGTCAAGAGTGCGATCTTTCGACGCCCTTAAAGTTTCAATAGTGCCAAAAAGTAGTCGTACAAAGAATGTCGTATATAAGGAAATCCTTCGGTAATTATTTTACCATTGACCATCATGTTTCGACTTCATAAAGCACTCTGACAAAAGCTCTTGGCCTGTAGATTTGCAGAGTGTCTTTAAGAGAAAAAAAATATGTTACCGACCTGTGTTATTGTGATGGTTGTATTAATGCGTGTATCTGTAATTAACGTGAGAATTAGGAAGGAGAACGCCGAGGCCTTACTTAAGGAACCATCCCGGTATTTGCCTGGAGTGGAAGTGGGAAACCGAAGAGAAACACATCCAAGATAGTTAAGGTTGGAATCGATCCTACCTCTCCTCAGTTTTACCTCACGAGGCTGAGTGCGTCCCGTTCCAGCCCTCAGGCCAGAATTAAATTTCTTGGCAGAGCAGGGAAATGAATCCGGATCTCTGGGGAGATGGCCAAGAATATACTTAATAGTGGGCTTCCCTATGTTAATGCGTTTTTCGACATGCACTGGACATATAATTCTAAAACTGCCTCCTTTACGGTGGTTGGCAAAGAGTCAGTGCTCATCCTGTAATTGGTGAAGTGATTCTATGCTCCCCTGCATAGTTTGCTGTTAAAGAAACCCAAAGGATTGAACCTATAACAGGCGATAGAAATTGCTTATTTCGAGAAGTTTCGTGCTGTTTATATCAAAATGAAGAACATCGCCCTGAGCTTCATTTGCAAACTATTGCAAACATTGTTGCTGACAAGGATAATTTTAAGGATTTTATTATTGGCGATCAGCCTCATCGCGTTCTCCTCAGCAACCAACTTAGTATGAAAGTCTCTGAACGGTGAATACACTGATCATGTTGAACTTCATTGTATAAGCCAATTGTTCATTGATTTTATTTGTTTAGAGTACATAACAATGAGTCTAACCACACTGTTGTTTTTGCAAGGGGAGTATTATTTGGCATTTAATATTTAGCGGCTCCATTGATGCAGCGCACTATAGTGTTATCGAATAAGACGTTAATTTTGGGAGAAATACTACTATAAAACCCCGTTCGACGACGAAAAGGAACATTGTCCGGTCGTATGTTAACTGCAAATTGACGCAATAAAGTGAGAAATCGGACAAAATACGAAGCCACTTTAAAAATCCAATATAAATATGCCATAAAAATACTCCAATTTTCTTTTAAGAGCCACCAATTTCCAATCGCTTGGCATAATTTATCACAATCAATAAAGCTCAAGGGGAAGCTATGGAACGTGTAGGTCACTATTTGCCTCATCAAGTTTTCAGTCATGGACAGTTATATGTTGCAAAGTCGTCTTTCTCTGTAATCATACAAATAATGCATATAAGAAAATCCTTCCGTAAATATTTTCCCAATGACCGTCATGTTTTGACGGGTTTCAACTAGTCTATATATTTAAAACACTAAGGCGATTTTTGTTACATCGAGAATGAGATAACGTCTCAACCGATTGACTTCGTAATGCATTCTAACGAGAGCTCTTGGCATGTAGATTTGCAGAGTGTCTTTAAAATAAACAAATATGTTACAGAATATTTTCAAATTAATAAACAAAAATTCAGAAATCTTGCCTATCACGCATGCGCACAATCGCCTTGCCTTATGACAGTCATGGCGGTTAAAAGTCCATCGCGTTTTAATTTCATGTTTATGTATAAGAATTATAATGGAAGGGAACATTGCTTATTACGTTTTCATGATATACACTGAAATTAGCAGACAGAAAATGCTGAAAAACGTAAACTGACATCAAAATTTGAGTGTGCTTGATGTTTAACTCCCTTAATATTGCGCAAGGTTAACAGTGGTTCGGTAGCTCAGGTGGTTGCGCCGTACTCTCTTAATTTATGCATCACCAAATGTAAGGGGTTCGAATCCCCCCTCCGGCATGTTTTTTTATTTCCGTATTTTCCTTTCTTGCAATTGCTATTATATTGCCAAAACATATTTAACTCTTGGCATTCCCATATGTTACAGAATATTTTTAAATTAATAAACAAAAATTCAGAAACCTTGCCTATCACGCATGCGCACAATCGCCTTGCCTTACGACAGTCATGGCGGTTACAAGTCCATCGCGTTTTAATTTCATGTTTATGTATAAGAATTATAATGGAAGGGAACATTGCTTATTACGTTTTCATGACATACACTGGAATTACCAGACAGAAAATGCTGAAAAATGTAAACTGACATCAAATTTTGAGTGTGCTTGATGTTTAACTCCCTTAATATTGAGCGTCGTTAACAGTGGTTCGGTAGCTCAGGTGGTTACGCCGTACTCTCTTAATTTATGCATCACCCAAAGTAAGGGGTTCGAATCCCCCCTCCGGCATGTTTTTTTTATTTCCGTATTTTCCTTTCTTGCAATTGCTATTATATTGCCAAAACATATTTAACTCTTGGCATTCCCGTAACTAAGGAATTCTACGTTCCCATCTCAATTTAACTTAAAACGCTATGGTAATTTCATTGAAAAGCTTCTTTATAAGTTCCAACATTCGACAGATTACATTTGCAATAACGGTAGGCTATTTATCTTTATTGCTACAGAAGTTTTGGCATATTTTTGCACATGGGATAACTGTGAATCAAGGATTGTACGAATTCCAACACATTACGAAGAATATATGCAGTGAATCCACCCGAGTGTCTTCAAATCGAGCCATGTGCTACGTAACTCATTTGTTTTCCTCAGTTTTTTCTTTGCCTTATAAACATACAAGGCATGTCCAAAATGTTGTTACATGAAATTCCACTAATGAATTGTACCTTTACCAGTTATACGGCAATAATACAGTAGGCCTACGTTGAATTTCTGATACCGGTATTACAAAATGTAGGCCTACTTTTGATTAGATTGTTATCCAAATTAACTTCTATATTTCAGTAGCAGATGCCGCTGCAGTCGAATGTTGGAACCGCCATTTGTATTGTGTTTCCGATCTTTCTGTTATATAGTCTTTGGTGGTCTGTTATAGTCTTTGGTGGTGAGTCGTTTTCTGTCGAGAATACATATCGCAGCTTCTACGAATTGTTCAACCTTTCATTGTATATACCATAACTACGGCATACTAGAAAGTGACTACGCAGAATTACTGGGCCGGTTTGTCTCGATAATTCATTGCCAGCTTTAAGAGTGGGCTTCCCTGTGTAAATACGACTCTTGACACGTACAGGAAATATAATTGTAAAACTGGCTCCATTATTAAGGTGACTGGCGAAGTGGTTCTATGCTCCTCTTCATAATTTACTGTCATGGATATCCGAAGAATTATACCAATAACAGGTGACGGAAATTGCTTATTTAGAGCAGTTTCGTACTGTTTGTATCGAAACGAAGAACGTCATAGCGAGTTGCGTTTGCAAACTGTTACAAAAATTGTTGCTGACTGGAATATTTATAAGGATTTTATTATTGGCGATGAGTCTTATCGCCTTCCCCTCAACAACCAACTTGAGTATGAAAATCTTATGTCTCTGAACGGTGAATATGCTGGTCATGTTGAACTCCATGGTATAAGCCAATTGTTTAATGATTATTTGTTTAGAGTGCATAACGATGAGACTAACCACGTTGTAGATTATGGCAATGGAAGTGTTATTTGTCATTTATTGTTTAGCGGCTCCTTTGATGCAGGACACTATAGTGTGATCGAATACGACATTAATTTGGGGATAAATCCTACTGTAAATAGACGCATTCGACGAAAAAGAACATTAACCGGTCGTGTGGAAACTACAAATAGACGCAAAACAATGAGAAATCGGAGAAAAGGCGAAACCACTTTTAATATAAAATATAAATCTGCCATTTCAGAAACAATGCCAGATATTATGCCGTACAGCGTTGGGTCCTTGACGAACGAATGTAAACATTGCTCTGCATTGTTCTTCTCTTGCGAAAAAACTACGCTTGGTTACTTCGGCCTTTGCTGTTGCAATGGTAAAATTAATCTGCCGGAATATAAAATACTTGACAGGCTTAAACCATTTTTCACTGGAAATGATGATACCTCAAGGAACATCAGAGAGAATATTCGGCAGTACAACAATTCTATGTCCTTCGTTTCCTTTGGTGCCAATGTTACCGTACCACCTGAACACGGTCCATATTGTTTTAAAATTTCAGGAATTGTACATCATCGCATTTCTTCCATATATTCCAAAAATATAAGCGACAGTTGTTACGGCCAATTGTATGTATTAGACTGCTCAGAAGCTAATCAAATCAGATTAGCAAATCGAGCGAATTCTTGCATCAGGGAGGGTACACTTCATATTCTAAATAATATTTTGCAAGAGCATAACCCTTACATTCAACTGTATAAGACAATGCATTCAAAAATATGCGAAGCAAATGAACTGGCTTTAAGAGAAAAACGTCAACAGTTAGATTTGGTCATGCGCTTTTACCATGAACCTCAAGAAGATCCTAGACGTTACAATAACCCAGCTTCCTCAGAGATTGCAGCTATTTTTGAAACAACTGACGGCGCTCCGGCTTCACACCGCCACATAGCCGTATTTTCTAAACAGGGAGTTTTAAAGGAAATTGATGTTGACAGCATGCATTGTGATCCATTAACTTACGTTTTAATCTGGCCTTGCGGAGAAACAGGGTGGCATATTTCACTGCCAACAGGAGGGAACCGTAAGACGAACGTTAGGCAAAATATGACAATGCGTGAATATATTTTGTATAGGCTGTCGATTCGAGGTTGTCCTCCCGCAGGAGGTTTCAACCCTTTACTTAATGCAGGTAAACTTACCCAACAATTAATAGTTGACTATTATTGTCGAATAGAAGGAGATAGACTAAAATATATTCGCAATCAACAAACGAAATTGCGTGTCGATACCTACGTTGGTCTTGCTGATGCTTTACACTTTAGAGCTGAAAATGAAAGTTTAAGAGCTGGTCGCATGGTTATTTTGCCTTCTACTTTTATTGGTAGTCCCCGAAATATGTTGCAAAATTATCAGGATGCAATGGCAATTGTGAGAAAATTTGGCAAGCCAGACCTCTTCATAACTTTCACTTGCAACCCTTCATGGCCTGAAATTACTACTAGCCTCCAACCTTATGAAAATGCAAACAATAGACCTGATGTCGTTGTTCGCGTTTGTCATGCGAAAGTGAAGGAACTCTTGCGTTTAATAGATCAAAAGCAAATTTTTGGCGAGGTACTGCACCATTATTCATAAAAGGGCTTAAGTACAGACATGGTTACAGTATTTTGGGAACACCCTGTAACTTCCTAACTTGCCTCTGAAGTCGATCATAACAGCTGGTCTGCAGCGAGAAAAAGCCATGCTATCATGAAAGAGATCGGCAGAGCTCGTGTTTCCGACGAGAAATCCGAAGCTCATCGATAATAACCATGTTGACTGTGTCTAACACCATATCGATCGATTCACCTGAGAGTGATTAATACAAATTAATGCATATTTAGCGCTTTATGTAAGCAGATACATGTGTCTATATGTATGTTTCCATGGCAGAAAGCCATTATTAAGAAAGTCATTATTAAGAAAGTATGAAGAACAGAAGATGATATGTTAACTCACTGCTGATCACGTTTCGACTGCGATATATTTCGTATCGAGTCATGACGTGTGAAGGAGTGGGGGGGGGGCAGATGTGAGACTCAGGCGACCTCGTGCAGAGCTCAATGTGTATAGAACTTGACAGCGTAGAGGGTTGAGCTGGAAATCAGTGAAAGTAAAATCGCCAGCTAACGGGAGTTGTAAAACGTGTGACCGTGCTGAAGTGTATTCTAGTTCGTGAAGCATTCTACGTGAAGTAGAAACGTGTTTAATAGGGCTCAGACATGATCTTAAACATGTAATAATTTACCTCTGTGACTGTGTGTCTACAGCAATTAACGGGCCATGCGGATGGATACTTTTATAACCACGACCGCGAGCTCAGCCGTGATGTGTCACGAAACTCTGCATATAAACCGTCGTGGAAATGCAGCCTAGATTTGATTCACTCTTCACTGTGATTATTCTTTTTGAAAAGAGTACATTCTCAAACAAGGTGTCAAGGGGAAGGGACAATATGAAGCTTATATCCACTACGATGGTAGGCTAAATTGATTTAAGAATACTGCATTAGCAGGGTGCAGCGGGGACTTGTCGAAGGCAACTTTCATTTGGCATGAAGTGTGCACGCGACTCTCGTGTCGAGAGGGGCCGCGTCGACCCTCGTGAACTTGTTCACACGCGCGTTCTCACATTGGAACTTGTTAGTGACGGTTCGAATTCACCTTCGCGTCGTGACGAGTTGATAAACTGTGTGCGGTCCTTCCGTTGGTGTTCGAATATGTATGGGAAGATATCGCCAGGATATGTTGGAACTATTTCGACCGACCGGGTGTTGTTCGAGCCTGGGAGGACTTTGGTTCATTCTATGGAAACCCAGTTGAAGTCCAGCATATTTTCTGTTGGTTTGGAGCTGATTATGGCCAACGATATCCTTTTTTCCTCATCTAGATTCGCCAAAGGTACTGATCACTTCAACTTGTTACAGTAGTGTAGCGTGGACATTTATAAATACCACTTTGCCATATTTGATTTTGTAGTTTAAATGGTTCAGTAGAAAGTGCAGGTTCGATGTTCATTTCGAAACTGACCTTCTATGATGCCAGGATTTTGACTCATAAAAATGAGTGCATCCTTTGTGTAATTTTGATGAATAAATTAATAATTTCAGTAGTATTTTACAGTATTTAAAATAATATGCTCATTCTTATTTGTCGAGAAGCAAATGTAGGAAGAAGATTTACAGTTTTTCTTGTGTAAGAACATTTTTTTGAGTAACGCAACTTTCTTTTGAGAACGTTGGTTGAGTTTTCATATTCTAGTGCATTGTTCTTTAAGCACTTTCGCTTGGATTATCGTATTCTTTAGAGGGGAATTTTCCTTTTCGTATTTTGATTAAGATATTAGAAGTTTTCGGACCCAGTTATTCTAAATGTGACTTCGAGTCCTTGGACTATATTTTCTTCAGTTTTTTTTTATAACAGATTTAACTTGTGTTTTCTGAGCGTGATTTTCGAAATGGATTGCCTAATGGGTCATTAGTCGCTTAGCCTTTGTTGCTAACCTAGATCCATGCTGTAGGTCTAACCCATCGACATTTTCGCGTTCGGGAAATTCAGGGAGGATCTTATTTTGAGATTGAATTTATCTTTATAGACCTCTTTACAACCTCAGTTTGTGTGGTTGGGCAGCGTTATATACAGTTTATATATATATTTTTTTTTTGAAGTTAACACTGGATTAAATTGATATCATTGCCTTTAGTGCAATAGTTTTTTCTATTAAGAGGGTATTTGAACGACATCCAAATTTGCGAGGATAATCCCAGGGACAACTTACTATAAGTCATACGTTTAAGAATTACGGATTTTGTAATGAATCAATGTAAGGCAAGTTTTTAAAGTTAGGTGGAATATTTCTGAAATCCACTGGGCTTTGTTGGTAATCTGTTACGGGATCATATTTTTCGAGTTCAGGATTTTTACCATAAACAGCTGATTTGCATAATTGTGGATTTATAACAGTAAGGCTCCTATTATAGGTGCATATTGGTCTTTAGAGAGGCATATACTATGAGTAATGTCTTTGTGTTTAAGTATATTGATGCAATGCTTTGTAGAGCATATTTTTCTTGTTGAGGATTGAGCTAGGTGTGCCAATCAGGATTAGATTGATTGGGGTTTTAACCCAGAGAGGTGTTGTTTTAACCTAGTATGGTTAATAATTGGTCATTGTGAACTTTATCGCTGTTATCGTGAAAATGCCTGTGTGAAGATTAATATTTTTTCCGAGCAGTATTGTTGGGGAATCTTGAGTGGATATTCGGTTAAATATTTCCAGTAAAACTAATATAACAATTTTGTCATAAGATGTATGTTTAAAAAGGAAACCGATAACTATTTAAGACTGACTTTACAATTAATTTTTGCTTAGCTTAACTGTTCGGCAGAATTTCCCTAAAACAAGAATTGAAATAATATTAAACAGAAAGGAATGTCGTGACTTCAAGTCAGTAGGAAAGGAATAATTGAAATTATTCTGGAATTTTGTGTAAATTATATTCTGTAAATAGGCCATATGAATTTCTTCATTCAATAACAAGATCATATAAAGTTACTGAAGATGTCGTGTAGGATTAGTAATTATAACCAGGATATTTGTGTATAAGATGTTATTTCCGTTAAGGAACCGAAATTAATTTAATGTATTCAAGTCTTATAATATTTCTCTTTTTGTGAATGCTTACCCTATGGGATTGATCATCATTGTTATTATTAATATGCCTTATATTTTAATCAGCTAAAAGTTAGTTGTGACAATGGGTAATATTTTTTTTCTGGAAGATAATCCAATATAATCAATGAGATTTTTTTTGATTGGTCGTGGTATCGACGAAATTGATATTCTTCTGTCTTGTTTATTCTTACAATAAATCACTTTACTACTTGGTTTTAATTATTGCGTGATGCTTTAGAGAGGTGATGGAAGGGTGTATTAAGGGGGCCATCGCTAGGTATTTTAGTGTTTACCACACCTTTGAGATTCTTTCTTCCTTTTGAAGAATTCTCGTGTTTTGAGCTAGTCTTTTCTTTTTCTGAGCCTTGGTCAGTCTTAATACATCCTGTTAGGTATTCGAGTGGCCCTATTATCCCTGTGTCTGTTGGTAGAACTTGGGGGGTCTTTAGAGCCGGGGCATTTTCAGGTTCTACGATCCAGCTGCTATCCAGGGATTCAACAGGTATTGGTAGGTAAAAGGGTACATTAGGTGGCGCCCAACGTGGGGCTTCGAAAAACTGGAATACCAGAGCGAATACCAGGGAGTTGAATGCCATAATTCTGCCAAAATTGAAACTGAAAGTACAAAGTGGAAATTAGTTTTATGATCATGTAACACAGATCGCGAATTGGAACACCGTGTTTCTTGTGTGACTATGAATCAAGGCGATAAAATAATGGTGAACCAATATTTTGGCACGAACTATTGGAATTCCTATGGAACAAAGCAATTACGAGGATACTCGAGCTACTTGACCCACAAGTGGTATTGCAACCATTATTAATTTTTATTTTATTTTATGTATTGGAGTGGTGCCACACGCTTTGTTAATAATTTGTTCTACTTGTTTCCGGCTGATGATCATTGCTGACATCATTAAAAATAGAAGTATTTGTAGTAAATTTAAAATTTAAGTAATGGTAGAATCACAGACCTTCACCGATATAAACCAACACGCACTTGTATATGGTCGATCCCAAATGAAATGGGGCACTTTGTGTTTAGACATAAGTTTATTTTAAGGTAACGCCAGACAATAAGAATGAGCATATATGGTAAATGGTGGTTGTTTGTAGATGTTCTCGCTGTGCTTTGTTGGTGTGGTATTCTTATTTCTTGTGAAGTGTAGTGAAGCATGTCTGAAGGTAATATGGTGACTGTTGGTGACGTTAAGAAGATGTTTGAAATTCTTCAACATAAAATGGACAATTTGAATCAGGACATTGAAAATATTAAGGTCCAAACTAGATCTGCATTAGACCATATGTCTGAAACTGTGCAGGGTGCAGTTGCTGAAGGTATCAGGGGGGAAATTGATACTATGCAATCCTCATTGAAGGCTATCAATGACAGTTCTAAAAGGGTAGAAAAGAAGGTTACCAGTGTAGAATCTCATATCGAAGATATCCAGGATGATAATAGAAAAACTCAACTAGATATGAGTACACTACGGGCTAATGTTGGATTGGTACAGGTTGCCCAAGAAAGAATCCAAACTAGTCAAACATCAATCCAAACAGATCTTAACAATATGCAAACTAGTCAAACTTCAATGCAAACTAGTCAAACATCAATCCAAACAGATCTTAACAATATTCAGACTAGTCAAAGGGGAATTGAGGAAACTGTAAAGGATGTAAACTCTAATGTAAGGATTATGCAATCCCAAATCAATGATTTAAGAACAGATGTGGGATTAATAGAATCCAGTCAAAATAAAATGGAGCTAGAGGTCCGAAAAATCGAATCTAGTCAAAATCAGACAGAGGTTAAGTTAATGGAGCTAGAAAAATCTAATAAAGAATTTCAAGTTGAGATTAGACTAGACTTTGAAAAGAGTGTGAAGCTCAATAAAAAAAATTTAGAAGCACTTCAGCTGCAGTTTTCCCATGACACTAATCAGACCCAGAATAGCCTGGAACAGTTGAAATGTGAAATGGGGACACTCCGAGCTCAAGTCACTGATCATACGAAACTTCTCAGGGATGATTTTGACATCGATTTGAAAGGGATCATAAGTGATAATATTGTAACATTTCGTCAAGATATTATGAAAATTAATGAGGAATGCTTTAAAGTTGAGAAATCTAAGTTAGAATCTAAACTTGCCACTGGTCTTGCAACTAATAGCAAAGACATAATAAATGTTAGGGAAGATCTAAGCAAAAGAATGGATGGAATTCAAAATACTCAGGTTAATAACATATCCGATTTAGAGAAGCGTATTAACAGTGTTGAAACTAAAGTCGACCAAAGTAAGATAGAGTTAAATGAGGTCAGGGAGAAGAAAACTTCCGAGATTAATGAAATTAGAAAGGGTCTCGAGCAAATTAATCTAGAGGGGCATATCAATTTAGATACTCTAAAAGATCAATTGCGATCACTTTTACAGTCCGATTTTCGAGTTCTAGTTGAACAACCTGAAGTGATAGTACCTGATGGTAGGGAAAGGATGATACAGGAATCTTCCAACAACGAACCCAACGTTCGGCTCAGTCAAATGGAACATTCGAGTCCCATTCGAACAAGCAGGGAAACTTTTAGTTCTCCGAACCCCAACGTAGGCGTGGGTGATTATACTTCGAAATCATCGGAAAGGACACCGAATGTAACCATAATACGAAATTTTGATGACAAACCTAGGAAGTTTAGCAATTTGGATGGAATGACACCAATCGAATTTGTCAGGACATTAAGAGATTACTTTTTGGAGTCACATGTGCCACGTGAGCGTGAGCTACGTATGGTGGAAAGGTTTCTCACCGATGCTCCGTTACAATGGTTCAGGGCTTTTCGTTACACATTTGACAACTTTGAGCAGTTTTCGGAAGCCTTCATACAAAGATTTTGGTCGATCGAGGTCCAACAGAATGTGAGATCAGAAGTCTATTCACGCAAGTACTCCAGTACAGGACCAACCAGCTACGCTGAATACTTTGCGTGTCAGTTAGCAAAACTCCGTTTTCTTCAGCCGCCGTTAACACAGGAAGAACTCCTTGAAGCTATCTCACGTCAATTGCCTGCGGAAGTAAGGAAATCAATTATTTCTTCCGGAGTATCGTCTTTAACGTCGTTAGATGACCTGTTACGTCGATTAGATCACATGAGTATGATGACGCAACCTACTATAGTCAAAAATGCCAGGCAGGAATCGAAAGTTGTAAACGCGGTAATGATGAACCGTACACAGCAGACGGATCGTTTCGAACAAAGAAGAGATGATAGAATAGGTCCTATTAGAAATACCCATCAGGAAGAGAGGAGATGGGAAAACCAACGTAGGGACGCCCAGGAGAGGCCTTGGCAACGTCGCTACGAGGAGAGAAATTTTTATCGAAGAGATAATGATCGAGACCGGAATGATCATCGAGAAACGCCTTATGATAGGAATTACAGATATGATCAAAATAATCGAGATAACAGATATAATAGGAATGATAGAGATACCCGAGACAATAGAGATAACAGATATAATAGGAATGATAGAGATACCCGAGACAATAGAGATAACAGATATAATAGGAATGATAGAGATACCCGAGACAACGGAGATAATAGACAAAATCAAGGGTACTCAAGATACAACAATTATCGAACGGAGGCGTCCGATAAAAAAGTGCAACAGGAGAGGCTCAAGAGAGGGCGAGATAAGTCCACGGAGGTTGGACGAAGAAAATCGAAGGAAAGAAAGGATGAAAATCTAGATAAGTCACAACCCAGTACTAGCAGAGAAGGTCGGAGTTCAGAAAGAGCTCCGGATCGAGAAAAAAAAACGCCAATTTCCGGGCGAAATTAATAACTGACGTTGCCACGCATTCCTCTGATATCACGATTTTTGAAATATTTGAAGCTACTGACGAAGACCTTCTATTTGAACCAGAAACGAAACCGAGAGGAAGGATAGTTGAACTTCCCGTTATTGATATACTAATTGGTCTACAACATTGTAAAGCCTTGATGGACACAGGTGCTATGATCTCTATAGTTGACGAGGACTGTTTTGAAAGATTGAAACCAGAAAATCAATTTACCATTCTTCCAGCATCTCCAACAAAAATTCGTGGGATATTTAAGGATAAAACTATGAAATGCAAAGTGCAGATTCTAATGAAATTCTGGATCAATGAGAGAAGTTATGAACATATTTTCATAGTCGTTAAGAATATTAATTTTGACGTCATACTAGGCATCGATTTTATTACTCAAGCTAGAGCAATCATCGACATGGACAAAGGAATAATAAGATTCAAGGAAGAAAGTATAGAGGATGTAGTGATGGAGGAAATGGATGGAAACGAAATTAATAGAGATATCCCTAGAATGGAAATCCTAGATCACGTAGTTGAAGAAACTGAGCAAGTGAGGGAACAATATACCTTGAAAGCCGAGGGATTTAAAAATGTGAAAGAAGAATTTGACGACTTGATTTGTCAGTTTGCGGACATCTTCGATGATAAACCTGGTTTGATTAGAGACTTCAAGTACCAGATTAGGCTAATAGACGAATCCCCTTATCAAGCCAAGCTTTATCCTATCCCAGAAAAATACCATGATGAGGTCAAAGAGATCATAGATAAAATGGAGAGAGATGGTATAATAAAAAAACAGGCTTCTTCGTATTTGAATCCAGTAACTGTGGTAAAGAAAGCGAACGGACAATTGAGGCTTTGTTTAGACGCTAGGAAGATCAACACGAGAATCATGTTAGAAACTGACCGTCCACCAAAAATTAGAGAACTTTTGAAAAAGTTCAAAGGTAAAGCGTGTTTCAGTGTCCTAGACCTGACCGCTTCCTTTTATCAAGTAGAGCTGGAGGAAGATAGCCGGCAATACACCGGATTCTTATTCGATCAGACCACGTATGTTTTCTGTCGCGTTCCTTTTGGAATGGTGAACAGCGGTCCGGCTTTGATCAGAGCCCTTGATAGCAAATTAACGGAAAGCGTGAAACGTAACGTTATCTGCTATATCGATGACTTGATAATCTCTTCAGCGAATGTTCAAGAACACCTTGTGCACTTGAAACAGCTATTCGAGAATTTAAGAGAGGCCAATATTAAGGTCAACATGCATAAGTGTCAATTCATGCATGAGTCTATCAAGTTCCTAGGCCATACTATTGATCAGTTTGGGTATCACCCAAACTTGAAGAAGATAGACGCCATTTCAAGATTCCCTCGTCCCGCAAAGGTAAAGCAGCTCCGTGAGTTTCTGGGCATGTGCCAGTTCTTGAGTAGCCACTGTCCGGGATATTCTACTACTATGGCCCCTTTGTATGAAGCATTAAAGAAAAATAACAAATGGAAATGGACAGAGGACACGAATAGGGCATTTGAAGAGGCCAAGCTCATGCTCCAAAATTGTGTTAAGCTGGAATATCCTGAGTTTGATCGGATTTTTTACATAGAGTCTGATGCTTCAAAAGTAGGTATTAGTGCTGTCCTCTATCAAAAGGACGAGGAGGGGAGGAAGCACTACTTGGACTTCCACAGCAGAAAGCTGCAGCAACACGAAAAGAATTATTTCACCTCTGAGCTCGAAGCTTTGGCATTCATATCTGCTCTTCAAAAGTGGAAGAAACTTCTGATAGGACATCGAGTGGTCATTATCACGGATCACAGAGCGCTTCAGTTCATGATGCAAACCGATCTTTCCAGTGACAGACTGACGAGGTGGACATTGTTTCTCCAGCAGTTCAATGCCACTATCGTGCATCAGCCTGGAAAGGATAATATGCTCGCGGATGCACTCTCAAGAAATCCAGTTAGTAAAATCGAGATTAACACTGTACAGTTGGAGAGGGAACACGAACTTACCCTGGAGAAGCTAAAGAAGATAGCGGTGTCACAGAAGAGACACACCCCAACTAGACATATGTACAGGTTTTTGAGAGGTGCAATGGACCATACCGATCTTGATTACGAACAGACTAGGAAGCGATCTGAGAAATTCCTGGTGTGTGATGACGTCGTTTGTAAATACATTGACCGAGAGAGAACGAAAATTAGAATTGTAGTCCCTCCTAAATTGATAAATGGGTTGGTGTGGTTAGCTCACGGCACCATTGGCCATGGGGGTGTCGACAAAACGTTTAGAACGTTATTGGAAACATTCACCTGGACCAAGATGCGGGGCACTATAGCAGCCATTATCAGATCATGCCAGGAGTGCCAACGAGGGAAATACCCGTCGGCGTTATCAAAAGAGAGACCTCGAGCCATTATTCCAGAAAGGCCGAGAGAGCTAATGGCTTGCGATATCTTCGGTCCTTGCCCGAAGGGAGCCAGGGGAAACCAGTTTCTACTAGTCACAATCGATGTATTCTCTAAATACGTGACTCTCGATCCTATGCAGAGGGCTACTACAGCTCAAGTCCTTAGTCGTCTTGAAAATAGTGTGTTTTCTAAGGCAGGAAAACCTGTAACTCTCCTATCGGATCACGGAGCTCAATTCACTTCGATGGAATTTGAGAATGCCATGATTAGGCTTGGTGTCAAGCACGTGTTTTCTAGCGTCAGATATCCGGAATCTAACGTCTCGGAACGTGTTATGGCAGAAATTAGCAAGTTCGCGAGAATTTACTGTCCTGAGGATCATGCGAGCTGGGTGAAGTTCATCCCACTCATGGAAAGATGCATGAATTCCACATTCCATGAGAGCTTATCAGATATACCTATGGTTGTTCACCATAATAAGAGGCCAGAAAGAGCCTGGACAGAGATCGTGAGATTTCTACCTAAGGACAGGGAGCCTACAGTCCAAGAAAGAATTAATTCAGCTAGAGAAAGCTTGATGGATGCAGCCGAGAAGCGGCATAAACGAATCAGAAATAAAAGATATCGGCCACCGATGAGAGTAGGCGAGATGATTCTCGTCAAGAAACCGACGAAAGCAGATGTGGCTAAGAAGCAATTCACCAAGTTTTCCTATGTCTTCCACGGACCCTATAAGATTGCTAGGTCGTTCGGAAATAATTGTTATGAGGTAGTAAGCCTAAATGAAAGAGAAATGATAGGTCGTTTCAATGCAAAGAACCTGAAAAGATATGTGAAGAAGATAGACTGAGTGTTGACTGAATAATGCTACATATGCTGAGATTACCTGGAATGGTGTAAATAAAAGTTGAGGAGACTTTTATTTAAGGTATCAAAGGGAAAATGCACCATTATTCATAAAAGGGCTTAAGTACAGACATGGTTACAGTATTTTGGGAACACCCTGTAACTTCCTAACTTGCCTCTGAAGTCGATCATAACAGCTGGTCTGCAGCGAGAAAAAGCCATGCTATCATGAAAGAGATCGGCAGAGCTCGTGTTTCCGACGAGAAATCCGAAGCTCATCGATAATAACCATGTTGACTGTGTCTAACACCATATCGATCGATTCACCTGAGAGTGATTAATACAAATTAATGCATATTTAGCGCTTTATGTAAGCAGATACATGTGTCTATATGTATGTTTCCATGGCAGAAAGCCATTATTAAGAAAGTCATTATTAAGAAAGTATGAAGAACAGAAGATGATATGTTAACTCACTGCTGATCACGTTTCGACTGCGATATATTTCGTATCGAGTCATGACGTGTGAAGGAGTGGGGGGGAGCAGATGTGAGACTCAGGCGACCTCGTGCAGAGCTCAATGTGTATAGAACTTGACAGCGTAGAGGGTTGAGCTGGAAATCAGTGAAAGTAAAATCGCCAGCTAACGGGAGTTGTAAAACGTGTGACCGTGCTGAAGTGTATTCTAGTTCGTGAAGCATTCTACGTGAAGTAGAAACGTGTTTAATAGGGCTCAGACATGATCTTAAACATGTAATAATTTACCTCTGTGACTGTGTGTCTACAGCAATTAACGGGCCATGCGGATGGATACTTTTATAACCACGACCGCGAGCTCAGCCGTGATGTGTCACGAAACTCTGCATATAAACCGTCGTGGAAATGCAGCCTAGATTTGATTCACTCTTCACTGTGATTATTCTTTTTGAAAAGAGTACATTCTCAAACAAGGTGTCAAGGGGAAGGGACAATATGAAGCTTATATCCACTACGATGGTAGGCTAAATTGATTTAAGAATACTGCATTAGCAGGGTGCAGCGGGGACTTGTCGAAGGCAACTTTCATTTGGCATGAAGTGTGCACGCGACTCTCGTGTCGAGAGGGGCCGCGTCGACCCTCGTGAACTTGTTCACACGCGCGTTCTCACATTGGAACTTGTTAGTGACGGTTCGAATTCACCTTCGCGTCGTGACGAGTTGATAAACTGTGTGCGGTCCTTCCGTTGGTGTTCGAATATGTATGGGAAGATATCGCCAGGATATGTTGGAACTATTTCGACCGACCGGGTGTTGTTCGAGCCTGGGAGGACTTTGGTTCATTCTATGGAAACCCAGTTGAAGTCCAGCATATTTTCTGTTGGTTTGGAGCTGATTATGGCCAACGATATCCTTTTTTCCTCATCTAGATTCGCCAAAGGTACTGATCACTTCAACTTGTTACAGTAGTGTAGCGTGGACATTTATAAATACCACTTTGCCATATTTGATTTTGTAGTTTAAATGGTTCAGTAGAAAGTGCAGGTTCGATGTTCATTTCGAAACTGACCTTATATGATGCCAGGATTTTGACTCATAAAAATGAGTGCATCCTTTGTGTAATTTTGATGAATAAATTAATAATTTCAGTAGTATTTTACAGTATTTAAAATAATATGCTCATTCTTATTTGTCGAGAAGCAAATGTAGGAAGAAGATTTACAGTTTTTCTTGTGTAAGAACATTTTTTTGAGTAACGCAACTTTCTTTTGAGAACGTTGGTTGAGTTTTCATATTCTAGTGCATTGTTCTTTAAGCACTTTCGCTTGGATTATCGTATTCTTTAGAGGGGAATTTTCCTTTTCGTATTTTGATTAAGATATTAGAAGTTTTCGGACCCAGTTATTCTAAATGTGACTTCGAGTCCTTGGACTATATTTTCTTCAGTTTTTTTTTATAACAGATTTAACTTGTGTTTTCTGAGCGTGATTTTCGAAATGGATTGCCTAATGGGTCATTAGTCGCTTAGCCTTTGTTGCTAACCTAGATCCATGCTGTAGGTCTAACCCATCGACATTTTCGCGTTCGGGAAATTCAGGGAGGATCTTATTTTGAGATTGAATTTATCTTTATAGACCTCTTTACAACCTCAGTTTGTGTGGTTGGGCAGCGTTATATACAGTTTATATATATATTTTTTTTTTGAAGTTAACACTGGATTAAATTGATATCATTGCCTTTAGTGCAATAGTTTTTTCTATTAAGAGGGTATTTGAACGACATCCAAATTTGCGAGGATAATCCCAGGGACAACTTACTATAAGTCATACGTTTAAGAATTACGGATTTTGTAATGAATCAATGTAAGGCAAGTTTTTAAAGTTAGGTGGAATATTTCTGAAATCCACTGGGCTTTGTTGGTAATCTGTTACGGGATCATATTTTTCGAGTTCAGGATTTTTACCATAAACAGCTGATTTGCATAATTGTGGATTTATAACAGTAAGGCTCCTATTATAGGTGCATATTGGTCTTTAGAGAGGCATATACTATGAGTAATGTCTTTGTGTTTAAGTATATTGATGCAATGCTTTGTAGAGCATATTTTTCTTGTTGAGGATTGAGCTAGGTGTGCCAATCAGGATTAGATTGATTGGGGTTTTAACCCAGAGAGGTGTTGTTTTAACCTAGTATGGTTAATAATTGGTCATTGTGAACTTTATCGCTGTTATCGTGAAAATGCCTGTGTGAAGATTAATATTTTTTCCGAGCAGTATTGTTGGGGAATCTTGAGTGGATATTCGGTTAAATATTTCCAGTAAAACTAATATAACAATTTTGTCATAAGATGTATGTTTAAAAAGGAAACCGATAACTATTTAAGACTGACTTTACAATTAATTTTTGCTTAGCTTAACTGTTCGGCAGAATTTCCCTAAAACAAGAATTGAAATAATATTAAACAGAAAGGAATGTCGTGACTTCAAGTCAGTAGGAAAGGAATAATTGAAATTATTCTGGAATTTTGTGTAAATTATATTCTGTAAATAGGCCATATGAATTTCTTCATTCAATAACAAGATCATATAAAGTTACTGAAGATGTCGTGTAGGATTAGTAATTATAACCAGGATATTTGTGTATAAGATGTTATTTCCGTTAAGGAACCGAAATTAATTTAATGTATTCAAGTCTTATAATATTTCTCTTTTTGTGAATGCTTACCCTATGGGATTGATCATCATTGTTATTATTAATATGCCTTATATTTTAATCAGCTAAAAGTTAGTTGTGACAATGGGTAATATTTTTTTTCTGGAAGATAATCCAATATAATCAATGAGATTTTTTTTGATTGGTCGTGGTATCGACGAAATTGATATTCTTCTGTCTTGTTTATTCTTACAATAAATCACTTTACTACTTGGTTTTAATTATTGCGTGATGCTTTAGAGAGGTGATGGAAGGGTGTATTAAGGGGGCCATCGCTAGGTATTTTAGTGTTTACCACACCTTTGAGATTCTTTCTTCCTTTTGAAGAATTCTCGTGTTTTGAGCTAGTCTTTTCTTTTTCTGAGCCTTGGTCAGTCTTAATACATCCTGTTAGGTATTCGAGTGGCCCTATTATCCCTGTGTCTGTTGGTAGAACTTGGGGGGTCTTTAGAGCCGGGGCATTTTCAGGTTCTACGATCCAGCTGCTATCCAGGGATTCAACAGGTATTGGTAGGTAAAAGGGTACAGTACAAACTTTCTTATACACGGTTGAGTTCCAGAAGCGAGGTTTACCTAATATACACTTACTGGTTTGTCTTCGAGATAGTTGTAAATTACGAGAAATCTATGATATTGATATGACAGTTTCTGCAGAAATACCAGATCCTTCCAATACAACATTGGACAACTTAGTAAAGACACATGGTACATGGACCTTGCGGCCTTCTGAAACCCAATTTAATTTGCATGAAGGATGGAAGATGTAAGAAGGGTTTTCCAAAAGACTTTGTGCCAGAAACTAAAGAGAATGTGAACGGCTATCCACTTTACCGTAGGCGACAGAATGGAAGATCATATACTAAACGAGTACAAGGCACCAATGTTGAAATCGACAATCGCTTCATTGTTCCATACAATCGATATCTATTGATGTACTTTCAGGCCCATATTAACGTCGAAATCTGTGCACGTGTACACAGCATCAAATACATACATAAATATGTTTATAAGGGGCATGATTGCGCTAACTTGAAAATCACGGCAAACGATGGAATGCTACATCATGACGAAGTTTCTATGTATTTGAATGCTAGATATGTTGGGTCAAGTGAGGCTGCATACAGGATTTTTGGTTACAACATGCACGAACAGTCCCACATTGTTGCCCGGTTACCTGTCCATTTACCAGACCAACAAGATGTATTTTTTCATGCCGATGATGCTCCCAAAGCATTAATACGGGCTCAGTTAAAAAGTACACAACTCACTGCATGGTTTCAGCTGAACCAAAATCCAACAACTAGGAGTGCATATATTTATCCTGAAACACCCGTTCATTATGTATGGGATAAATGCAAATGCATTTGGAAAAAACGACTTAGATTCGAAAAGGTAATAGGTCGGATGTACAATGTTTCTCCATCTGAATCAGAAAGATACCATCTGCGCTTACTTTTACTTCACATAGTAGGTGCCACAAGCTTTGAGGATCTCCGAACATACCAAGGTGTTACCTGCCCAACATATAAGGATATGGCAATTTAACTTGGTTTGCTTATCGATGATTCAGAATGGCAACGCTGTTTGATGGAAGCACCGGTTTTCCAAATGCCCTTTCAACTGAGACAGTTATTCGCCTACATATGCATATTTCATCAACCATGCAATGCCAGTCACTCATGGGACATGCACAAAAACTCTCTCTGTGAAGATTATTTAAAGTCTGAAGATGAAAATACAGCTTATCAACTATCTCTCAGAGATATTAATAAAACTCTGCAATTGCACGGTTTCTCTCTGCCAACATTTAACTTGCCTGTTGGTACTGACACACACTCAAACGATCAAACTACTAATGGGCCAGTGTTCCCTTTTGATTTGGCTGACCTGATGTCCTTAGCAAACCAGGAACAACTTTCAATTATTAATGAAATCACTAGCGTTCTTCAAAATAACAACACAACTGTCACGAACGCATTCTTTATTGACGGTGCTGGGGGCACAGGAAAAACATTTATTTACCGATGCTTAATACAAAAGTTCTGGAGTTTAGGGCTTCATGTTATATCAGTAGCATGGACCGGAATAGCCGCTGTTTTGCTACCCAACGGTCGAACAGTACACAGTACATTCAAAATTCCTCTAAATTTAAATGAGAGTTCAGTGTCTGGATTAAAATTAAATTCCAAAGCAGCTGACGATATTCGATTAGCACGGCTCATAATATGGGATGAAGCCCCAATTGCAAATATTCATTCATTAATGTGTGTGAATCGTCTTCTAAAAGATATTATGGGTAATGACATTCCATTTGGTGGGAAAATTACTGTTCTTGGAGGAGACTTTAGGCAGGTTTTGCCTGTTGTTCCGCACGCTTCTCGCCAAACAATTATTCAAAACTCTATTAAATACTCTCCTCTCTGGCCCTTCTTCAAAATACGCTGCTTATATAAAAACATGCGGTTGAAACCAGAAGAAATTGAATTTTCTGATTTTTTGTTACAAATTGGTAACGGTGACTACCCCTCTGTAGATGGTGAGGAATCAAATGTTATTGAACTACCACCCAGAATTTTAGCGCATGATGACATCGTGACTGAGATTTACGGCGAAGCATTCATTTCTACGAAAGATATAATCAATTTCTCGAAAGTATGCATTCTAACACCAAAAAATGAACACTGTAATGAAATTAATTTGAAAGTCATCGAACTTATACCCGGTAGTTCAAAAACATACACCAGCGTTAACAGATTAATTACTGAAGATGAAAGCCAGCTACTTCAATTTCCTACAGAATTCTTGAATTCATTGGAATTAAGTGGTTTGCCTCCACATATTCTTACTCTAAAAGTTGGAGCCATAGTTATGCTCCTCAGAAATCTGAACGTTTCCCAAGGGCTCCTGAACGGAACCAGATTATTTGTAAAGAATATATGAAAATTGCTTGGATTTGGAAATAATCAGCGGAGATAAAATTGGGCAGAGAGCTCTAATCCTTCGAGTTGATTTAACACCATCCGACAAAACCCTTCCATTTTCTATTAAGAGACGTCAATTTCCAATTCGCTTGGCATTCTGTATCACAATTAATAAAGCTCAAGGGGAAACTCTCGAACGTGTAGGTCTCTATTTACCTCAGCAAGTTTTCAGTCATGGCCAGTTATATGTTGCAATGTCAAGAGTGCGATCTTTCGACGCCCTTAAAGTTTCAATAGTGCCAAAAAGTAGTCGTACAAAGAATGTCGTATATAAGGAAATCCTTCGGTAATTATTTTACCATTGACCATCATGTTTCGACTTCGTAAAGCACTCTGACAAAAGCTCTTGGCCTGTAGATTTGCAGAGTGTCTTTAAGAGAGAAAAAATATGTTACCGACCTGTGTTATTGTGATGGTTGTATTAATGCGTGTATCTGTAATTAACGTGAGAATTAGGAAGGAGAACGCCGAGGCCTTACTTAAGGAACCATCCCGGTATTTGCCTGGAGTGGAAGTGGGAAACCGAAGAGAATCACATCCAAGTTAGTTAAGGTTGGAATCGATCCTACCTCTCCTCAGTTTTACCTCACAAGGCTGAGTGCGTCCCGTTCCAGCCCTCAGGCCAGAATAAAATTTCTTGGCAGAGCAGGGAAATAAATCCGGATCTCTGGGGCGATGGCCAAGAATATACTTAATAGTGGGCTTCCCTATGTTAATGCGTTTTTCGACATGCACTGGACATATAATTCTAAAACTGCCTCCTTTACGGTGGCTGGCAAAGAGTCAGTGCTCATCCTGTAATTGGTGAAATGGTTCTATGCTCCCCTGCATAGTTTGCTGTTAAAGAAACCCAAAGGATTGAACCTATAACAGGCGATAGAAATTGCTTATTTCGAGAAGTTTCGTGCTGTTTATATCAAAATGAAGAACATCGCCCTGAGCTTCATTTGCAAACTATTGCAAACATTGTTGCTGACAAGGATAATTTTAAGGATTTTATTATTGGCGATCAGCCTCATCGCGTTCTCCTCAGCAACCAACTTAGTATGAAAGTCTCTGAACGGTGAATACACTGATCATGTTGAACTTCATTGTATAAGCCAATTGTTCATTGATTTTATTTGTTTAGAGTACATAACAATGAGTCTAACCACACTGTTGTTTTTGCAAGGGGAGTATTATTTGGCATTTAGTATTTAGCGGCTCCATTGATGCAGGGCACTATAGTGTTATCGAATAAGACGTTAATTTTGGGAGAAATACTACTATAAAACCCTGTTCGACGAAAAGGAACATTGTCCGGTCGTATGTTAACTGCAAATTGACGCAATAAAGTGAGAAATTGGACAAAATACGAAGCAACTTTAAAAATCCAATATAAATATGCCATAAAAATACTCCCATTTTCTTTTAAGAGCCACCAATTTCCAATCGCTTGGCATAATTTATCACAATCAATAAAGCTCAAGGGGAAGCTATGGAACGTGTAGGTCACTATTTGCCTCATCAAGTTTTCAGTCATGGGCAGTTATATGTTGCAAAGTCGTCTTTCTCTGTAATCATACAAATAATGCATATAAGAAAATCCTTCCGTAAATATTTTCCCAATGACCGTCATGTTTTGACGGGTTTCAACTAGTATTTACGTTAAAACATATAATAAAGTTATAATTATCGTCGAACATAAACAGTCGTATGCAACTCGTCTATAATGGTAACTAGCAGGTACCCGCGGCTTTGCTCGCGTCATAGTCGAGTCATATTGTTATTCAATGAAATGCAGGTTTAATCCCGTTAACATCCCTTTAGAATATGAATATCCAAAAATCCCTCCTTAGTAGACGTTTTCGACACACAACAAACATATACCCAAAATATCATTCTTATTACTTTAATAGTTTTGGTTGGTCGATGAGAGTGAACATCCAAAAATCCTTCCTTATGGGAAGTTCTTTTTTCATAATTTCACCCCTCCCCATGAACCCTTTAAATGGGATTTATAAAAAAACTGTCGATCACCTATTTACTTATTCTTTAAGCTATTTTTTCCGCTGAATTTCAAACTTCTCGCTAATGTCGTTTAAGAGATACACGCTCCGTTAAGAATCCTTCAATCCCCAATTTTCACCCCTTTCACTTCATAATATACACCGTATCGATAAACCCTTAGACATATGTATGCTTATTTTTATTGATTAATTTATAAGCCGAATATCACATCCCCAAATGAAACAACTCGTGAGATATTGTTAATCAATGAAATGAAAGTTTAACCTCATTAACACCCCTTCAGAACATGAATATCCAAAAATCCATCCTTAGTGGACGTTTTCGACATACAACGAAGATATAATAAAATGTCAAGTTTCTAACTGCAATAGGTTTGGCTGGGGGATGATGAGTGAATATCCAAAAATCCTTCCTTAGTGGACTTCTTTCCCCGGAATTTCACCCCTCCCCATGGGCCCCTTAAATTGGATTTATGAAGAAACGGTCGACCACCTATTTACTTATTTTTCAAGCTGATTTTCCCCCCTGAGTTTCATACTTTATGCCTCTGTCTTTTAAGAGATACTTGCTCCCTTAGGAATCCTTCATCCCCCACTAATCACACATACACCTCATAATATACACTACATCGAAAAACCCTCAGACATATGTCTTCTTATTCTTAATGATGAGTTCATATGTCGAGTATCGCATCCCTCAAGGAAACCAATCGGGAGATATTGTTATTCAATTAAATGCAGGTCTACCCCATTAACACCCCTTTAGAACCTGAATATCCAAAAATCCCTCCTTAGTGGACGTTTTCGACATACAACGAACATAACCCCAAATTTCATGTTTCTAACTTCAATAATTTTGGCTGAGTGATGATGAGTGAGTAAGTCAGGACATTTTCTTTCATTTATTTTTCAGAATTTCACCCCTCTCATGAACCCCTTAAATTGGATTTATGAAGAAAAAAAAACGGTCGAACACCTATATACTTATTTTTAAGCAGTTCTTCCCCCCTGAGTTTGATGAATGAGTGAGTTAATCAGTTAGAACACTTTCTTTCCTGTTTTTTTTTCTTCAGAATTTCACCCCTCTCGGAGGGCCCCATAAATTCGATTTATGAAAAAACGGTCGTACGCCTATTTAATTATATTTTAAGTTGTTTATTTTCCCTGAATTTCAAACTTCTCGCCTAAGTCAATTAAGAGATACACGCTCCGTTATGAATCCTTCATCCCCCAATTTTCACCCCTTTCACCTCATAATATACACCACATCGATAAACAGACATATGTCTGCTTATTTTTAATGATTAGTTTATATACCGAATATCACATCCCCAAAGAAACAACTCTGGAGATATCGTTATTCAATGAGATGCACGTTTACCCCCTTAACACTTCAACAGAACCAGAATAAACAAAAATCCTTCCTTAGTTGACGTTTTCGACATACAGCGAACATATTTCCAAAATTTAATGTTTCCAACTTCAACAGTTTTCGCTGGGAGATGATGAGTGAGTCAGTCAGTCAGGTCATTATCATTCAATTATTTTTACCTGAATTTTGCCCTTCCCCATGGGGCCTTTAAGTTGGATTTATGAAGAATCGCTCGAACACCTATTATCTTATTTTTTAAGCTGTCTTTTTCCCCTGAGTTTGATGAGTGAGTGAGTTAGTCAGTCAATTAGGACACTTGCTCTCCTTTTTTTTCTTCAGAATTTCACCCCACCCTATTGGTCCCTTAAATTGAATTTATGAAAAAACGGTCGAACACCGATTTACTTATTTTTTAAACTGTTTTTTTCCGCAGAGTTTCAAACTTCTCGCCTATGTCGTTTAAGAGATACACACTCCGTTACGAACACTTCAACCCCCACTTTCACCCCTTTCACCTTATAATAAAACCTGATCAGACCTTCATGTCCTATGCAGCGTAGCAACCCAATCGGTATATCATCTATGCCTGGTGCTTTGTTCCTGCTTAAGTCTTCCAAAGCTCTATCAAATTCTAATCTCAATATTAAATCTCCTTTCGCATCCTCATCAATTTCCTCCTCCCTTTCCATTACATGATTCTCAATCTCCTTTCCCTTATACAAATTCTCTATGTAAGCTTTCCATCTCAAAACCTTTTCTTCCCTATCTGTTAGAGGCTTTCCGTTTGTGTCCTTAATATTACAGCACTTAGTCTACTTTTCCCCAAATGTATTCTTAATCCTTCGATAAGCTGTGTCTACTTTTCCTAATTTCAGACAATTTTCTATACCTGCACATTTCTCTTTTAACCATTCTTCTTTCGCTTTCTTGCACTTCTTGTTGAACTCATTTCTCAGACGTCTGTATTCTGCTTTCCCCTTTTCATCTCTTACATTCTTGTGTTTCCGCCTTTCATCCATCAATTCTAGTATATCCTGAGTGATCGACGGTTTTCTACCTATTCTTTCTTTCTTACCAATGTTTTCTTCTGCGGATTTTGTTATTTCATTCTTCAAAAGTGCCCATTCGTCTTCAATTGAAGTTTGTTTAGGGTTTTTCATTAGTCCTTCTTTTATACTCTTCTTGAATCTTTCGTTTACATTTTAACAGTAAAACAGAATATAATTGAGGCTGCCATACACATACCTTTAATGTTACTTCTTGAAACAGGTAGTAGTTAACATCTGTTTCATTTACAAGATAATATTTTCTTTATTTTTAATGTACATCAATCAATATTAACATTCTTGCCACGGTGGGTGAGTGGTTATCGTGTCGGACTACTAACCCCAAGCTTGCAAGTTCCCTTCTGGCCCAGGTAAGAGAGTTTTGAAAGGCGAAAAATATCACGACACGCATGTCATACGATGTTAACATGTTAAAGATGCCATGTGAATTCAGTAGGCCAGTTCATAATGGCAAAATTAATCTCGGGATTTTTCGCCAACACAAAGTTCCTCATTTCTCTAATAGAATGCGCTATAGTGTCAAGGAGATTAGATATCTAACCTCCTTGACTTTCATAGTGCTTCAAGGAACAACAAAATTTGACATGCAAGCTGCCCTCTGGGTGTTAAATAACAATGCTAGCACCTGGCATCCGAGGCCATACGATATTATTATTATTATTAATGATAATAATAATACTAACATGTAATATTTCCTGGTTTTTGTTACGATTTACGTAGGCCTATATACAAAATCATAGTAATCAAAATCGGTTATTCAAAACTCTCATTACGAATATGTTTTTATTCCAATGACAGGAATACGCTACTATTTTGTGTACTCCTATTTCTTAAAAAGCAGGGAAAATCAGTCATTTTATCTTGATTGTCTGCTTTAATAGGTAGTGCAAATAGTCCGCAAATCCAACATTTCATATTAATGGGTTGATCAAACTTTTGTATTGAGCGAGATAAAATTAAAACAGTACAAGCATTACCGTATTAGTACAAGAAAGATAGTGTGTAGAAAGCTTTCCAGTCAGTCAACACCATTCTTTCCGATTACATTAGGCGGGAAAAAGTATTAAAATGCCCTAACCTGAAAGAAATATTACATGAAATATATATAACTAAAATTACACATTTCAGTAATATTATTTATAGTATTGAAGTGTGTTAGTATTTAATTGCATAATATATGCATTAATTTTTTAATGTTTGTAAAGCAGCTTCTTCGAACACCAAGAAAAATACGGTTAATGTACGTAAGCCAACAGCCCAAAAGGATGACGAGGCACGCAAGATGGAAATATGACACCAAAGGTGGAATGACGATCTCAGAGGTAGATGGACAGCTCCTCTGATACCGAGTAGAAAAGTAGAAAACATCGGGAGATTAATTACTTTCCGATTCAGGTGTTGACAGGTCACGGCTACTTTCGGAGTTACTTTATCGTATAACCAAAGTAAGGAGTTCAGTATGTACTAACTGCGAGAACGAACGAGATGATATATACTGAGGAACCAGGTCAGCTGGCATAGGGTTGCTTTCTTCGTTGAAGTGGCCCTTCGTCATAAGAAGACAGGTCAGACGCTAGTTCTCCGAGCTCCACAGAACAACATCGCCAGGACATCTAATTGATGACTTCACCCACTGCCAGCTGGATCGCATCCCTCCTGGCTGCTTTAGACTGCCTGCCCATTCAACACTTGGAGGCGTACAAGATATATATTAATTGCAGATTTTATTTCTGATTTTCAAAAGAGCACGCAGCAGTACGGCATTCTAAAATCCAAAACACAACTTCACGGAAAACAAACAACAAACGGTTGAACATCGTAATTCAGCGAGGCTCCAAAGCCTTTCACACTCAAGCAATGGCTTCTTACCAAAGAAGTCAGACCGTACCTAACCTTGCCGACAGTTCTACCCACAATGTGCCCAAGAAATCACGGAAAAAGTATGCTTCTGCAATACAGTTAGCACCGAATAAAGAACAGGATATAATTATTTTCGCCATTAACATCAATACAAAACAAATGTCTGCAACAGTGACTTGAAAAAGTGGCGATCACAGCGGGTTGGTGCTGCTCTAAGCGTCTATATTTGGAAACGAGGTTGTACGCATAAACCAATGCTGTAATCGTTGAATGGGCAGGCAGTCTAAAGCAGGCAGGAGGGATGCGATCCAGCTGGTAGTGCTTCACCCAACTGATGATACCAACCCAGCATCGCTCTACTTAGCAACAGCCAATAACCCTCTCCCTCTCCTTCATCCAAGCATCAATACCCCAGTAACCGTTACCCATTGTCGAAGCTATTTCCCTTCTACCATGCTCTTACCCCGCCTTCTATCATCCAAGTCAAGCAATCCTGTCATCCCGATTTGCATTCAAGCTCTACTCATCCCGCCCACCCTCCAAGCAGCATCGATCATTGTCACCGCCCCAACCGTTCGACTGGATAACCTTGAGCGACTGGTTATATTTCTGGGGCGAGGCCAAACTCCACATCATCGGGTCTTTCACGGCATTTGACCCCCATCAATCATACCCATTTACTCATTTTCACACACATACAAACACACACTAACACGAACATGGACACACACACCGAAGCCCTTTGGGGTGAACTACATTTTGTAGCTGCAGGAGCACCGAACCCTGTATACCTCTGCAGCTCACCATCCCCTACACCGGGCCACGACACCTTCCCGGACAATGATTTCGGGCAGGGTCTCTGGTACGAATCACCCACTCGCAGAGCCCCCAAGAGCACGCTGATATTCCTCCGTTAACCCACAATAAAACATACCTGAGCTCACCTAGAGGAGCAGTAATCAGCGTGCGCACACCCATTGCGGAGTTCATTACTCAAATTGAGGAACTTAGCAACCACCACATAGCCATCGCACCCACCAGTGACACTCGCCTAAACTGCATCAGGAGGGCTCTCATGAGCCACCCTGCTATCCCCTCATTCACACTCATCAGCTCCATTGAAACAACAACGAAACCGCACAGACTCAAACAGATGACACTCTCACACCCCAACAGCAGATCACAACAGCTCCCAAATCCACTCAAACTATACCCATTCCCCCACCTATGCCCTAATCCACCAAAATGAAACATCTGCAAACAAGCTCCATTGAAATACAGCATGATCACACTGAAACAGTCCCTGACACAGGCGAACGCTTCACGCAAACATCCAGGCGGAAAACCAAACACACAGACTCAGACACTCAAACAGACCCCATTCCAACTACACTGCCAACTGAACAAATACACGAAGGCACCCAAACAACACCTCAAGGCAAAACCAAGCACATTCAGGCTCACGCACCCAAATACAAAACTCCAAGCACCCAAACCACATCCAACTGAGCTACCTCACAAACAGTCGCTTCTCCCTCAGAGAGCGACATCACACTTTCAACCCCCCCTCCAACCAATACCTTCAAAAACTTAGGCGTCGCGACGCCCACCGCCCAGACCACACCCTTCACTAAAACAATGCTTCAATTGCCAGCGCCGGCACCATACAGCAGCAGACTGAGACTCGGTCGAACAGATGTGGTGGTTCTCATCGCCACTCTGAATGCACGGTGCCTAAAGACTCCGCCACGTGCGTAAGTTGTGGAGGGATGCACGCAGCCTCCTATTCAGGGTGCAGGTACATCAAATCTGCCATCAAACACCGCCAACTGAAGTCCAGACAACACCCCAAACATATCCCCCTCCCCCTGCTTTCACTACCGCAAACACCCCCTCATGCCCCATACGCCACTGCACTCACACAACTGCTACACCTACTCCAACAACTCTCAGCCATCTCCATGTAAACACAACCTAACACACACCACCGCGATCAATCCCAGGACCCACGGTTTCGCTGTGTGTCAGCGTGGGGAGTAGGGTCACGGCCTGCTCGCCTGGGATGGCATGCGGTGGACCCGGGGGACCACCAACAGCTCATAGACATTTTAAACTAAACATCCCACTGATTAAACACTAAATAACAGCAAAATAAATATTTTTCAAACAGCAGAAACAACTAACATTAAAATCAGAAACTGAAATAGTGCATAAATTACAGACTTCAAGCCAACCAATCACAGACCTCCCTAAACCACGCAAAATTCAATACAATCTCCCCAAAACAATTTTACAGCATACCTACACCCCTCAATGACACTAATTCAGCATAAAACCACAACATTATTGCCCGGAAATACACCAAATCGACCCAAACCCAACAACCAATCCCAGCACAGCATATTCAGCTGCAACACCAGTACATTCAAACACACCCAATCACAGCACACCGGCTCAATACTCAACTCATACATCTCACTACGATCATTCATAATCATTATTTACCCCCCAAAACAAGGCTTATTAGAATCAACTTTTTTTTTAAACAACCAAACCTCCTATAGGTCTATCTACCATATTTCATACTTCAAAACAAAGAACCCGCTAGTGGTCTTTCTACTTTACCTAAAGCATTACGAAAAAGCTTACAAAATATTTTCATATATTATTATTATTATCAATCTGAAGCTGCTGCTGAGACGCCAAGGCCAGACGGGACTTACGTGAACGGAACGAAATAAACGTCTCAACACTTTTCTATACAACCAAAGATAAAAAGAATAAACCAAATATTAAAAATAATTTAAAAACTTGACCCACAACGTCAGCTCAAAGTTTAACAACCTGAAACTACGCAAGAAACCACCGGAGTAGCTGCCAGCCGCTTCGCGACCGACAGCAGCCCCAGGCGGGTATCTCTCTTAAAAAAATATTATCTCACTACAAATACCAACTAATATAATAAAAAAACAAGTAGTTCCGTGTAGAACTATACAGCCTATTTTCATATATCCTACTTATGTTAACTGCCAAAATCAACATACAAAATTTCAGTTTAATTGCTGTAACAGATTCGTAGATATTGAGAACCGTCTAAATATTTCAGATGGTCGCCAGGTTGGATTTTTATTTTTGTACTATTACATTAAGATTATTGTGTACGTGTGGTATTCAAACTTCAATCGCATGATTAGACAACAAGAAGTAAAAACGAGATTTTAAAATTAGGCACAGCAGCCATTTTGTGATAATGCAAACCATTGAAATAAATTAGATGCCAGTGGATCAACATTTGTATAAGCATTTAACGTGCAACGTTTCACGGCACTCGGATAGTTAATTCGCGAGAAACGTCCATTTAAATATTTATACTTCGCGTCGCCGCCATGTTGGATTTGTGCTCACCAGGTTCCTGAAAGTCCTATAGGTGAACATATGTTCATAGTCTCTATGAACATTAAAAAAAAAAAGTTTGGTTGCTGTAAAAGATTTATAGATATTGAGAACCGTCTAAATATTTCGGGAGCTCACCATTTAGGAGTGTTATGTGTATGGGCCATAGAGTTATGTACCATTCAAGGACAATTATTGCCTAGGTTCATTATTCAAACTTTCACTTCGGTCGCATGATTACGACACAAGAAATTAAAACTTAATTTTAAAATTTCGCACAGCCGCCATCTTGAGGTTATGTAAGCAATTGAATTAAATTAGATGACAGTGCATTACAATCTGCAAAATCAATTACTGTACCACATTTCACTGCGCTCAGAGAGTTAAATCACGAGAAAAGTCTATTAAAATATTTTAAATTCGCTTGGTCGCCATGTTCGTTTCGTACTTTACAGGTTTATTAAATATACATAGGTATACCTGTATCAGTACCCTTTATCACCGTACAAAATTGCAGGGTGATATCTGTAATAGTTTCGGAGATATAGAATGTCAGTGAAATATTTCACACAGCCGCCATTTTGAGGTTATGTAAACAATTGAACTAAATTAAACTTCAGTGCATTACAATGTGTATAAACATTTGCTGTACCAAGTTTCATTACATTTAGATAGTTAAATCGCGAGAAAAGTCTATTTAAATGTCTCAACTTCGCTTGGCCGCCATGCTGGTTCTGTAGTCACCGGATTCCCGGTCAATGCATGTGAGATTTTCGAAGTGAAATGCCACGTCCTGTGGTTCGGATTCCACGTAAAAAGGAGGTCCCGTGGCTCATAATCTCAAGATTAACGGTCACGTTAAACTACAAGCTTTTTTTTGTAGTCACCAGGTTTTTGAAAGTCTCATAGGTGAACTTCTAGTAGTGCCCTTTATCACCGTACACAATTTCAGGGCGATATCGGTAATAGTTTCGGAGATATTGAAAGCTAGTGAAGTATTTCGCACAGCCGCCATATTGGATTGGAGAGACGTAACAAAATTTGAAGGGCACGTTCGAGGTCGCCGGGAATAGTGCTATGAACTTCCCGAGTTTCATTGAAATCGCTCCAGCCGTTTCGATTTTATTAGGGGGGGACACACACACGAATCACACACACACACACGCACACACACACACACACACACACACGCACACACACACGGACAAAAGGTGATCTCATAAGCCTATTTTTTCAAAATTGAAAATAGGCTAATAAACCCCCATCATATTTCTACCCCAGACAGAGGAGCGCACTGACGCTTCGCTCGCAGCCAGCGACAATTTCTAGAGACAAGAGAAGGTGCTTGTGAAGCAAAGAAAATGACTCCATCCTGAAGTAATACGAAAGTGGTCCCGGGATGGATCTTTGTCAAGAGGTCAGAGTGGGGTTTTAAGGGGGTAAGAATCCCACACGCTTGAGATGGAGTCCCTTCTCAAGTGTCTCATGTAAGACTTTGCACTTCCCTCGTAAGAAAAAAAAAATAAAAAATCCTCTCGGCACGCCGGAAGGCGGAGGTAGATTTCACCGGGCAAACTAGGGGATAGGCTATAATAGGGAAAATATGCAGGTTTTCGTAGGAGGATCAGACCTCATTTATTGCGAGAAAGTATTTTACAATTGGAGGTTAGTTAACATTTTTTCGTCTTTCTATGCATACTTTTAACATTTTACTGTCTTATGGGGATGGTAACCTTCTTGTCATTTGGGGTTAATTTTTATTTATACTTGTGATCACACTGTCCTTATGCAAGGTTTGGAACTAATGTGTAACTATCTAACAGTCTGTCACTTCTACACGCAAAATTTTATCTCCCGCAGAGATGTTGGTTGGTTCCTCAGTTTAGGGGCTGCGACAAGGTGGTCATGTAACCCCGTGTACATTGAGTGTGTGTAGAATCTGTCTGATAAACGGTGTTATTTGTGATGACTGTATTAGTCTGTAATTCAGGTAAGGTCTGCAGACGGTCAATTTTAAGTAGTAGTACCTAATTTTGTACCAAATACTAACGTCAACGACACCTAGCTGTGAACTTGGCTGCTAGATGCCACCGCAACCAGCAACTTGCAACGAACGTTGTAACTTCCCCTCCGAAGGAAAGCATGCTGACGGATTTTTAGCGCTCTTAGAAAATCCGGCGACTTTGTCCGACTTTGAACCAGCACCTTGGGCATAGAAGTTCAGCATGCTACCAGTTAGCCGCTTCCCTCATAGTCAGATGGAACAAGAAGTTCCGTGACGAACTAAAGAACCTACTTTTCTTAAAATTAAGATTCATGCCATAGATTAATCTACAGTATATGAACCTATCTAGAATAATGACGAAATTAAGTGGGTAATATCGAAATGTCTTAATTAGTTCGAAATAAGGTATACTAGGCATAATGTAGCCTAATAGAGCAATACAGTTGGCAGCTCTGGTGACTGAATATATTCTTACTTCCATCTCCTAAGGTACAGAATACAAAATGTGGTTGAAGTCCAAAGGACGTTACATGGATTTAGACATTGGATCTATTAGTACACGTAAAAGCATGTTGGCAACAATGTCATGCGAGTGCTGGTCAGAAATAATCTGAAATATTATATATTTTTGTGCCAATTTTGGATGAAATCCATTTGTTGGTATAGAAGTTACATATGTTTAAAAATTGGTCCTATCAGCAGGCTTAGAATCATGTTGGTAGAACTGACGTATATAAGTTACTCCAAATTAATGTAAAATGTCGGGTAATTTACGTGTGCATAGTTTAAAGCTGTCGGCTTGCATACTTTCTGATATATTTGGATACAAAATAGAGAGCAATTATTAACAGTTGGCAGCCCTGGTGGCTCTTAAGAATACACTCAGTCATATATGTTTATGTACACATATTACATACAAAATTTGGTTGAAATCCAATTGATAGTGTAGAAGTTATATGCATTTAAAAATTGGACTTATCAGAAGGCTTAAAATTATTTTGGCAACGCTGTCATGTATGGCCACCAGGAAATTAAACTGAAATTGTATTATCTACATGTGTGCCAATTTTAGAATAGCTCCCATGTATACCTTCCAAGATATCCAACATGGAGCTCAAATTTCTAGTGCGTTTTTTAGCAGTTGGTAGCACTGGCATCTTTTTCAAATATGGGCCTGAAATATTCCGGTATAGATCTTTACTCATACTAAATTTGGTTTCGATTGCTGCAGCCGTTTAGGAGTTGATAGGGGACACACACACACACACACACACACACAGCCAGACAGACAGACAGAAGGACAGACAGACAGACAGACAGACAGACAGACAGAAGGACAGACACATTTTCCCGGATATATCTTATAAGTCTACTTTATCCTCATTTTTGAAAAGTGTGAAAAGTAGGCTAAAAATGAATGTGATCTCGTCAATGGCGTTGTCTTGGCAACCTCTGATAGATCATCCCTTATCAATTTAAAAGCGTTGTTATGGTAACCTCTGATGGCACTTGGCATTTTTTAAAATTCCGAAATCATTTTTCTCATCCCTTGGCGTAATGGTGGGTCATATCAAAAATTCTTTCAGACAAAAGTTTTAGGCAATTATTAGGGGAATATTTTCCATTTTGTACGGTTTTGATATTGTGCCTATTAAGAGAGATATGATTAATGTTTCCCGAAAAACCCACTTTTTTCCACCCCTTTGGTCAATGGTTGGTTCTATCAAAAAACTTATTTGACATACATTTTTGGCACTTATCCGACACATATTATTAACTTTGAATGGATTCTATATTTCACGTATTAAGAGAGTTGTAGCGAAATTTCACTTTTTCGAAAAAAAAAGCCCCCCATTTTCACCCCCTTCAACCGATTTTGCCTATTAACGAACTCGACCGAGATTTTATAGGGATACATATTATGTAAAAAATTCAAAGTGATTGGTGCAAAATTACGGCAGTTATCGTGTCCACAAGAAACTGATATATATAGATAGATAGATACATATATTCATAAATTATATACTATAAACTTTTGAACTGACGGTGGTTTTGGGGTCTGGGGGATGTGAAACGCGAAGATATGTCGAAATTTTCCGGAAGTCGAAACATGGTACCCATTGCAATAGTTAGCTTTCTAATGAAATCTACCTAAAAATCCATCCCGAAAAGCAACAATCTGCACCACGAACCTCAAAAAATAATTTAATTGCCTTAGGACAATGAAATGAATATTATATAATATTGTGTTGTAGAAGTGATTGCTCTGTCTCGAAATATTCTCAGGCAATAAGCATGTTAGATATACAAGCGGAAAGTGATTTCTGTGACATAGGCGTACGGCAATGTAACGACATTAAACAACAGCAGCAGGTTACGCTTACTTGACATTTCCACTGTCTCCAAATCCCTCGCCGCAAATTGGCTTCGGCAGTAACTAGCGCCCTGCCTCGACTGGATAATTAGCTGCCTTCTGCTCTGACACACAACCGACAAATACATATCACAATATACTGTAGCCTAAGTATTACAAAATTGAACCGACATATCATTCCTTCCTTCCTTCCAAAGTCTTGAAATAAAGAAGTACCGTACGTTGTGCGTCTAAAGTGCTTGCTAAATGGTATCAGAAAACAACAAAAATTAGAACACAAATACTACCTTAATTGGATTTTTGGATTTCAAAATAATTACCATCCGTCACAACAGACAACGTTCATAAAGCTTCTGGAAGCTGTCAGTGAAGGCCTCTTTAAAATATTGTTTTGCTGATAGTTCTTTTTAGGGACCACAGACGTTTTGTTTACCGGCCCCGTAAATTTGTATGGATGTTGAATTTGCCTGATAACCAGCATTCCTGTGGTTACTGTAATTGAGGATGTGGCTATTTACGGCGCAGTGGTGATATATGAGATACCTACCTTTGGGGTCTATTTACAGCACGGTGGTGATTATGAGATACCTACCTTTGGGGTCTATTTACAGCACGGTGGTGATTATGAGATACCTACCTTTGGGGGATATTTACGGCACAGTGGTGATATATGAAACACCTACCTCTGGGGGCTATTTACGGCACAGCGATGATGAGATACCTACCTTTGAGGGCTATTGACAGCACAGTGATGATTATGAATTACGTACATTACGGAACAGTGGTGATTATGAGATACCTTATATTGGGAGCAATTTACGCCACAATGGTGAAATATGAGATACCTACCATTGGGGGCTATTTACGGCATCTCGGTGATACAATAGTTACCTACCTTTGGGTGCTACTTACTGTACGTCACTTGATCCCTACCTTTTATATTGGAGCTATCTTGCATCGAAATTATGTTTCCTATATCGATACACTGTCGTTAGTACATTATCAGAACAGAACAGAAATATATGAAATATATGAAATATATGATCAAAATTTAATAATCTTCGGCGATTTCAACATCCCAACAATACAAAGTACACTAATTAAAGACAACATTCAAACAAGAGAACTCGTAAATTTTATTGATTATCTTCAGCTAAAGTCTTATAATTCAGTACTAAACCGTAACGGGAGGACGCTGGACTTAGTTTTATCCAACAAAACCAACATAAATGTAACTGAAAACACTGATCCACTCTTACCGCTGGATCGCCACCACCCTGCCCTGGATGTGGAAATATCTCTAATAATATGTCGACACCAAGTACATATCCAGCCTAATGATACCTTTAACTTCCGGGAAGCCAATTTTGAGCAGCTGTACACTCGGTTGAGGAATGGCTCTTGGGGTCAAATATACGAGTGCTCTGATGTAAATACTGCAGTAGACTTGTATTATCAAATTTTTAACGCAGTACTTGGCGAAACCGTTCCTATATGTAAACGACAAACGGGCAGAAAATATCTGTCTGGTTTTCTAAGGAAACAAAAAGTAAATTGAAGGAGAAGGAATACCATAGGAGGAGAAAAAAATTACTCAGATCATCATAGACTACGTTTTGAAGAATTAAGATCAGAAATTAAAAAGGACATTCAATTATCTTATAAGAAATATATCCGTAATATTGAACAAAACATTAACCGGGACTCAAAGAAATTTTGGACGTTTATTAAAAACAAGAAAAAAATAGGAACACATGCGACACCTTTAAATATAATAATGAAGAATTGGACAGGGGTGATTCCATTGTTGAAGGTTTTGCGACATATTTCAAATTAGTTTATGACTCTCAGTCAGCCCAATACAAAGTCACAGCCTGCAATTCGAATACTCCCAACACCCTTCACATAAAACTTGTCTCAAAGGAAGAGGTTGGAAATGCATTAAAAAAATTAAAACCTAAGTCGTCGGCTGGTCCTGATAATATTCCACCGTATTTAGTGAAAGGATGTGCTGAAAGTCTCAGGGAACCGTTGCACTTTATATTTAACTTAGCCATACAAACTTCTACGTTCCCTGACGCCTGGAAAATCACTCGCGTCTGCCCTATACTAAAATCGGGAGATCCATCACTAATTAATAACTACCGTCCTATATCTATTTTGTCTGCAGTAGCCAAGGTATTTGAATTCATATTGCACGGAAGAATATCAGTATTTCTCAGACCGCTCGTAACAGATAACCAACATGGTTTCCTATCCAGGAAATCTACGGTGACGAATGCAACTAATTTTAGTCAAATTATATCTTAAGAGTTAGATAAAGGAGGACAAATAGATGTTATATTTACAGATTTTGAGAAAGCGTTCGACACAATAAATCATGATATCCTTCTTAACAAACAAATTATGTATTTTGGGATTCTCCCACCCATTACTCAAATTATTCAGCTCCTACCTCAGAGACAGGAAACAATTTGTTTTGTTCCAGAAAATTGTCTCAAAGGAATATATAGTACATTCCGGAATACCTCAAGGCTCGAACCTTGGACCTCTGATTTTTCTAGCAATGATAAACGATTTGCCACGTTGTATAGTACACTCAAATAGTCTTTTATATGCAGATGACTTCAAAATTTTTAAATCAATTTCTTCCGCTAATGACTGCACTCTACTACAAAATGACCTAAATAATATACACAAATGGAGTATAGAAAACAAATTATACTTAAATGTACCGAAATGTGTTGTTATGACCTTTACACGTAAGAAGAACCCAATCACATTTGTTTATGGAATTGGACCTCAGTCATTGCAAACAGCAAGCGAGAAGAAAGATCTAGGAATCTTGTTTGACCGAGAGCTTGCTTTCACTTGTCAAGTGCAAAAGACAGTCGGGGATGCTTACCGCATGTTAGGGTTTATAATAAGAAACACTAAGCCATTCATTAGGACCAGTACCTGCATAAACCTTTATATTGCCATGGTGAAATCTAAGCTCGAGTACGCCAGCCAAGTATGGAGTCCCTGGCAGAAAACATGCATTAAATCCATTGAGCAAGTTCAAAAGAAATTCCTCAGATATTTACACCTCAAAATAACGGGCAATTACCCACACATGGTACCCTACGGTGAACTTTTGTTGAATTTCGGCATGACTTGTTTGGAGTCTCGAAGGTAAGTGAATTATATGAAATTCCTTTATAAAGTTATTAACGGTCAAGTTGATAACTCATTTTTCCTATCGCTCCTAAAGTTCAACATCCCTCGCTTTACTACAAGATCAACTATAACATTCAAAAATGATATAACCAATACTAATTCACATAATAATTCACCTGTATGGAGGCTTTGCAGTATTTACAACGATGCGGTTCGTGTAAACTGGAAACTAGATTTCTGTCTCTCAATTAGACCGTTCTTGGAAATTATAACCCAGTCACTCTAATTCATACTTGAAATAAAATTATCACACAAAAAAGAATCAACAATGTATTGAGACTGTTTAGTTGATGTCAACAACCACGATGACTCAACTAACGACACATAAATCGAATAAAAAGTACCGTGAGGATCAGGTGACCTTCCAAAAAGGCTAAAGCGGCACGAGAGTCCGTAGTCCACAGGGATCGTGGTACATGGTGACGATGGTCATAGACCGCCTAAGGAAAGGTTCACCTTAAAACCAGACTGAGAAAATAAACATCCAGACTCATGTAAAACACCGTGAAAATTTATTAAAATTCACAAGCCCCTAGCCTAGTTCGGAGGGTTATAATCGGCTAGTCCACAAGTTAATAAATAAACTAAGATAAAGAACAGGTCCCCTACCTGAGAAGTTACTGAAAACCCTCGCGAAAGATCTAACTCACAATGATAAAGCAACAACAGCAACGCTAGGAATATGGCACGACGCAAGTCCCTAGTTCAAGTTACAAGATCAGGCTAATATCTGAATTTACATTTAACAGGGTAGCAAAACAAATCTAGGTTAGGATGGTACCATTTCGACATTTAAATTTAACATTAATTCAACTAGCTAAGTCCTATCAATTAACAAAATTTACGGCGATGACGTCCGTAAAAGAAAACAATTACATCCAAAAGCTAAGTGTACAGCCACGAAAAACAAACAATTTTATTATGCTTAATAACTATGTGCTAACAGCACACAATAAAGTAACATGTAGGGTTTAATACACTTGACATCATAAATTAATAACGAAATAGACACAGTAGTTTTATTAAAAATTCCTGCCTACACCTTGGTTTACTCTTTGTAAACCATAGTCATCTAATGTGTATAGTTACGGTGACGAATGCGCAGTTGAGACCACGTCTGACATCGCATGGCCTGAGCTCCACAAGCTACGAACTCTAGGTTCGCACATGCTTCAGGTCGCTACAAAAATGTCAACTGTCCTAGTCATTTCCTCACAAGGAAATTATCTTCAACTGCACGGCTATGTCAACAGTTCCAGAATGCAAAGAACAAAGTTAGATAGAAAGAATCGTTAGTTAGGCTTGTTTTACAACAATTATGCATTTTATTATTAGAATGTCGGTTTATAGGTTTATCGTAGGTTTATGGCGAATAACATTGACAGTAGCCTGGGCACGGAGTGTCTCCAACTGAGATCATTCTCCACCAAAAAGCCTCGACTCAACAGTCGGAATATAATCAACGAGTATAACAACTCGGACACACAATAACACGGGTTACCAGCGGCGCTAAGCTCGCGTTCAATAACTCTGGGATAGGCCTGTACAACAGTTACCTTCCAGTAACATCTGGTCAACGGGATCATCCCCGGACAAAGCATACAATAACATCCTGCTATAACAGGGTAGACTTCACCATCCTATAGAAAACCTTACATAACTGTTCCTGTCATACGACAATACACGCAACAGAGCGTTAAACTAACAAAAACCGATCCATAAAACAAGTGATCAAATACAAGAGTGGAAACTGATTTCCATAAGCAAAATAGCAATGAAAGGAAAAGCGAATACAAATTGTACTCTGTCCTCGTCTATAGTAGTTTTGTCTCACAATGAAGCAGGCGTGCTCTAGGTCACTGGGTTACATAACCAGTTTATTCAAGGCCGGCGATTTAATCAATACAAAACCTGCACTTGGCCGGTTCATAAAAAACTTTACCATAAGTTACGGATCTCTACAGAGTCCGTGTATCAAACGCACGCTATAAATCTGAGTATAGTAATACACTTCCGTCTTTCTACCAAAGACGTCTAAATGAAAGTAAACTTACAATAACTGAAGCTCTTTGCTTTAAAAATGCAACTCAGTAGTTGCTAGAACATCAAATAAAAACGTGTCTCACACGACACAAGAAAAATATGATAAATGTGGCACAGATTCACACACTAGATCTGCTTAATGATACGTTGGGAACCGCGTTCGATGCTAGGCAACGAAACATTCCTTCTAGTTGTTAGGTTCAAACATGACCAAGAATAGCTTTTGAGCTTATTCAAAATGAAATATAATGCATTTACAAACTGGTAGTTACTGTCGACTACCTAAATGATACGACCGTTCTAACGACAGTCAGGGGTGTAACAAAGGATGGCTGCGAAGAATGCAGTCAATTAATAACCAAGGCATCTGATTGCCATAACTACAGTCAGCAAAGACTTGAAAATTACCCCAAGTAGGGTTGAACAAAATAGCCTCAAAATGACTACGATCAGGTTCAGCATAAAGGTAGGCATTGACGTTCCACGACGTTCACCAAGCTGCACCAGGGCTGACCAAAATGTCTGACCCCAAGGGTGTCTCACTCTAAACTGAAATAAATGACATCTAACTAATCTAGTTACATCCCTACCTAGAAAAATGGCTGACACTGAGTGTGGTTGATTCACAAACTACATTAAAACTACTATACCACCAGAAACTAGAACAAAGAAGGGGTGTGACAAAAACTCACGAAATGGAGGAGCTCTCACTCAGCTCTCTATTCCACAACAAGGGTTGTACATAAACCTCTCTGGCTCTCTGGATCGGTATCCTCCTCATCAGGATTCCCATCTGGACTCCCCCAAAGACCAGGGTTCGATTTGTCCCTGTCGACATCTTCGTGGATATGCCTGGAAATGGCATTTTGGCTCCTTCCCTCTCGTTCATCGTTCTGGAAGTTCCACCATCATGCTAGTTCCTGTAGAAACGTCACCCCCCCCATACTGGGATGGTATTAGCCCATGGTGACTGCTTCAACCATGGTGAAGAAAAGTCCAATCACGTGGGTAGCGAAATAAATTGCGTGATTATTCATCCTCTCACTTCCAAAATTATAATGTCCGTCGTGACTATTATAGGCTTCAATTATAAAATACGACACAGCCTTAATCTTGCAGATGTGGATTAGCATGTGAGCTAACACTATTTTATAATGCTGCACGTGCTAGTGACGCTACTTTTGTATCACGCAGCATCCGTGAATTATACGAAATTTCAAAGATGAAATTTCCACTTTGGCAATTTAAATATCTCATACAATTATAATCACACTTATTCAGGATAATTGTAACACTATTACCTGTATATTTCCACTAGGCATCTGCCCTCCACATACGCGTGGGTAATATGTGATGTCACAGCAATGTTGTGCAATACACTATACTTGCCAATAATTATTTCCCAAGCTTCTTATTTAATTCACTGGACTTCATCGACAGTGAATATTAGTATTTGCTTGCTCGATGGCACCTTATAATCACTTTTAACGCTAAACAGCGGATATTCTTCTACGTCTCGTAGGACAAATGTAATTCCACGCCTACACAAGGCGGATTCTCAAGACGCAGTGCTCCGGTACTGGGTGTCTCTAGAAAGTAGGTCGTCAAAACGAAAACGTTGAGCGACTACTTACGTTCCTTTTTGCGTATCTGCAAGGGTATTACCTTACCTAAAGTAAAAATAAACGTTCTCCAAAATGTTTTAATAATGCAGCATGACGAAATGGAATATTCTGAGTCTCGTAGGAAAGATAAAATAATTAATAGGACCTCAGATAATAATTAGCAGTTTACACCAAAGTCAAAAGTGCGATTCACCGCTACTTCAAAGTATCGCGTGATCTCTCAGCTTCACGTGGCTTCCTGGGTGTGTTCAAAAGTACAACATCCCCTCATAAATGCTCTGTCATAAAAAAAAAATATCACTTGAACCATAGCTCAGCGGGTTCAGTATATATGTGGATAGGCCTGTACCCTAGTTATCAATGTTACCTTTTAGTTTACGAGGTAATAATTTCAAAAACCGCTTTTTATATATTTGACATTAGGTAAAATTTAGATTTAGTTTTTATATTACCTTTAGATTAAGCTTTTTACTACTATGCATTTCAATCTGTGTTAACTTCCTAGTTTTAATAATTACATTTAGATATTAATACTTAATGTAGAAATATCAGAACGTGTATTTTACTGTGTAGGTGCACTGTTATTGGGGCGCACACTGAGCCCTGTTGTGTACCGTCAAGAAATAAATAAATAAATAAATAAATAAATCAGGGTCAATTGTACTGGAAGCCATGCAATTCTATTCAACTATTCATCGTAGGTCGGGAGGTCCTCTTATCTTTACACTGACTGCCAAGTTAAATCGGGTTGCAGAGCGATTTATCACGAATGACAAGCTTAGTGCACACATTATTTGACTCCAAGACCTCTGCACGTAGTCATCATCGAGATAGCCAAGTAGATTTTCGGAATAAATTCCACTAATTATGCTTATCGTGTGATCTGACCTGTAAGTATACTACATTTCATAAATATAGGGCTGATCACTTTCACCAGGTATCCATTTTAGTTTCACATAAAGTAAACGTACCACCAACAAGCATACCAGCGCAGCGTGATGTTGAAGGGCAACCGTCAATAATTTTCGTTGGACGTTCGCAAGAGCAGATTTGTGAATCAGTGACGTCGGCAACCTACAGAGACGAGTTGAAAGGAGGGTAGATGTCTCTATTATTTTCCCACCGACGTCTCTGTCACAATTGAATGGTTTATTCCAAAAACCAGACAAGTCCAAAAATTGACTTTTTGAGATATATACATCTTCCTTCTACTTCAAGGCCTGCTCTACGTATATACATGGGTTGGTTTTTTAGTTTTGGCACCATAGTTATAACAGGCCCTCGATGTAGTCCCCACCATTGCGTACAACGTGTTACCAGCGATGCGCAAGGCGTTGGATCCCGTTGGCACTGCCCAATCTATTGATGGTACGAAGAGAGCGCTCGGCAGCCTGCTTAAAGTCTTCAATGGTACGGAAGCGCTCCCCGCGCATTGTCATCTTCATCTTCGGGATGAGATCATAGCCGCAGGGACTGATGTCGGGATAATATAGGGGGTGATAGAGGACCTCCCAGCCCCAGCGATCCAACAATGCCGACACAACGCCTGCTGTGTGTGCCCTAGCATTGTCATGCAGAACGATGGGCGGTGTAACCATGTGGTGTCGCCGTTTCCTCCTCAGAGCTCCTCGGAGATGGTCTTGCAGTAACGAACAATAGTACGCCGCATTAACGGTTTGCCCTCGGGGAACAGTATGGTGAATGATCACACCATCCCAATCATCGGCAAGAATCAACATTACCTTCACGTTGGTGGGGATTGGTCGAACTATTTGTTTCCGTGGTGATCCGTGGTGCCGCCACTCGTTCTATTGGCGTTTTAACTGTGGCTCATAAAATCTGGCCCACGTCTCGTCAATGGTTATGATACGCCGTAAGAAGGCCTCTCCTTCGCGCTCATAACGCTGCAAGTGCATACGATAAGCGTCATATCGCAGCCATTTGTGCATGTCGGTTAAGTCATGTGGAACCCATTTGGACGCAATCTTCCTCATTTTCAGCAAGTCCTTCAGGATGTGGAGGACAGTTGAATGTGCCAGTCCGGTATCTTGCTCTAATTGACGAATCGTTACGTTCCGATCCACCTTAACTAACGCGGACACCATCAGTACATTGCCATCACTTACTGGTGGGTGACCAGATCGAGGCATGTGCTCCACACGTTTGCGCCCATCTCGAAGGGCTGCAACCCATCTTGCTACCGTTCTGAACGGTAACGCAGTTGCACCGCACGCTTCCTGCAATCCTCGGTGACACTGTTTAGCACTGCGACCTATAGCACACTGATATTTTATCCACGTTCTCTGCTCCTGCTTGGAAAACATTGCAACTGTGTTTCGCAAACGCTGGTCTCACACTACTCATCCAACAGGCGCGACTGCAGTGGTCCTCACCCCGAGCGGTGGTGAGGACGGGCGAGGTCATGTGCTCTGAGGGAGGGGATGCAGGGCAGCAACCGTCGGTAAAAGTGGCAGCGCCCAACATTGTTGCAACTTGGCACTGACGTATTGGTGCCAAAACTAAAAAACCAACCCATGTATATTATTGCTGTCTCCAAATATCCTACAGGTCAGGTTATATACTGTGCCCGTTTAGACCGGAGTCCGCACGACCACATATGCATTTTACCAAGAATCAGTCAAAATATCCCGGAGCGCCAGATGGGTTAAAGCTAATCGCAAAAACGACATCAAATGAAAAAAATGCTTTACTGATTTTTGGCTCAATGCAACAATAAGGATAGAAGGAGATTCAACAGGGCATAACACATCATGTAAAATTATCTCATTTTATTCTGAAGTTAAAATTGACTGCAAAATAATAATGCTCAAAGCGGCATCATTCACGTGTGGCGACCCACATCACTATTTACACAATGTACAGAAATTTTCCAACACATTGGACAATTTTCTTTGGAAACACAAGTCTGATTATCAGTCCTGTAGACTGTGTTCCAAAATCTTTTCCTATTATTTATGATTAAATCCAGTTCAAATTTAATTGTCTTTACTGGAAATACTGTAGTTCACTGGTTGAATTTTTACATAATATTAACACTCGTAGAATAATTGTTCGTAGAATTTTTAACTTTAACTTATTTTTCCAGTTTCAAAAAAATATTGTCAAAAATATTATTATCTTTGAATCAACACAGATTATGTACACATATTAATAACATCTGAAAAGTATTTGACCTTTGAGCATAGCATCGAAGAACTGTGCGAAGCACAACAAAATTAATTGTTCATCTGACATTAAACATTTCGAGAAGTGACTCGATTATGAAATTCAAGTTCCTAACAAAATATATGATTTCTGAATCATCAACTTGATCAATAAATTGTTGGACCATTCAACTATTCGATTCTCCACTTGGAATCATCATTAAGAAAAATATTTATATTTGTGGCCATTTTAGTAACTTTCACAACTTGCAATTCTTCGACAGAATGCGGAAATAAGAATTGTAGCTTCATAATAAATTCATTCAGTTCATGGCACTAGGATTGAAAACATCCTTCAAATTATTCGTGGTTATAGAATTATTTTTAATTGGCAGTGGCCCATTCTATTATTTGTGTAAGAACACAATATTCCAACAACAACGGCAAAGGTCTTCCTCTGAAGAAGAATAAAATACTATCATGACAAATCCGGGTTCTAGCAAAATCAAAGTTTAAATGGAATCCGTAAACAAGGTTGAAATAAGAACTGATGGTTTTTAAGAAATAACCTTCGGGTCATTCATACGACGCAATGTGTAGTTTCAATACTCCTTTAACACTGAGTCATCGAACCTGCTATTTGATTGATGCTCGAATAAAAACCTCCTCATTCCTGCGACTTAAACATGCGCACCTGGGAATGGCATTTCAACTACTCCACACACATAAATTTTCTTCCCAAAATTTATACAATAAATCAAGCCTCTGCTTGTTATCAACACTGGAAGATTAATAAACTTACAAGTTTATTTTATTTTACCATTCAGTTCAACCCGTGAAGTTACCATACTTATGATAATCTTTATTTCACTTTCGAGTGTGTATTTACGTTATGATTTTATATAAATACAAAAATATCCTAATTGATACAAATATCATTTGCTTCCCGTTTCATGCCTCTCCGTGTTATCTGAAAAATATACTTTGCTCATTGCAAATATTAACTGTTCAACCAGAACTGTAATGTTGGTTGAATGCGGGCTTGCGCTAACCACTCTCCTTCGGAAAATCACCTGTTCCAAACTAGAAATGATTAAACTACTTCATAGGCTCTCTCTCAATAAATGTGATTATTAGAAAATATAAGATCCAAGAATTATTTAGAAAAATTATGAAAATCATTATTATTATTATTAGTGGATTATTATTATTATTATTATTATTATTATTATTAGACGTGTGCCTGAGTGCTCCGCAAAAAGTTTAAGTATAGCAAGGAAATGGTTTGCGACCGCTGTCAAGAAGGACTCCCAAGTGATGGTGACTATGTATACTGCACAGGATGCAAAGGGAAATATCATTATGAATGTACATCAGTCACAATACGTACGTGGAAAGGTATGGCAAAACAAGCTAAGGAGTCATGGCGGTGTCCACAGTGCCGTAGCTTCAAAAAGACAACGTCAGCATCTGTTGTCGCAAGCGGTGGAACGATGACCCTACCAGCTGCTGCCAACACTGATTACACAGCGACTCCACCTTCAACACCGGACACGGAGATAATACACGCTTCGGATATCAAAGGTATGTTTTTAGAATTAAAGAAGCAGATTAGTGAACTGAAAAACCAAGTGAGTGAAAGTGTTAAAAGTGCCGACTTTATTGCGCAGAAATATGATGAGTTGATTAAGGAAACTAAGTCAAATGCAACTCTTCTGAAATCACTTACAGCAGAAATAAAAACCCTAAAAGACGAAAAGAATCTACAAGACAAAATAATATCAGATCTAAACGAGAAAGTGCACACAATGGAACAGAACGGTAGGCAACAATACATTGAAATATGTGAAGTGCCACGCGCGAAAGACGAATGCCTGGATGAAATCGTCCACAAAATTGCTGAGACTCTAGAAGTAGATCTAAACATGTTTGATGTAGAGGAAGTTTACAGGCCCCCACTGCAAAGAAAGAACAAAATCCCCCCAATAGTGGTAAAATTTAACTCCATATCCAAAAAGAATGAATTTTTACAGAAAAGAAAAGGACAAAATTTCCTCACTCATGGGAACACTAAATCTAGGTTTTTCATTAACGAAAGTCTAACGTCATTTTACAGGGAGCTACTATGGAAAACTAAAAATCAGGCCAGAGAAAATAACTGGAAATTCATTTGGGTTAAAAACGGCAAAATACTTGCGCGAAAAAACGACGAATCTGGTATATTGAGAATCTCCCGTGAGGAAGACATTAACAAAATTAGGTAACCCCCCCCCCCGCCAAAAAGAAAGAATTATTATTGAATTATTATATTAATTGATATTATGAACAGTTGGGATAGCAATATAAATGTTTCTGGAATACAAAATGAACTCACATTTCTCAATATACCCGATTTCGTCGAAAATGGTAATAAGACTAGAAATAATGCTGAAATCAATATCCTCTCTCTAAATATTCAATCTATATCAAAAAACTGGGATTATTTAACCATAACCTTAGGCAAGAAAATTAATGATCTGGATATTATTTGCTTAACAGAAATTAACATACTTGAATCTAATAATTACCTATTTACTTTGGATAATTTTAATGTTGTATTTTGTAATAGAACAAATCGTAAAGGAGGAGGCATAGCCATATATGTAAAGAACAACATGGCTATTAGAACACACAATTCATACATTTCCAATACTCATGAATCAATGGTAATAGAAATACTTCACATGAACAAAAAGATTGGATTAACATGCATTTACAGACCACCTAGCACTAACATAAATGACTTTCTTGATGAACTGGAGACACATATAACACAACACACTAGTAAGTACAGCGAATACGCCATTTTAGGAGATATCAACATTGATACTTTATCTAATGACATCAGTCTATCAGCTATCAAATATACAAATATTATGGCAACTCATGGTTTCCTACCACTTATCACTCAATGTACTCGTTATGATCCAAATTTAGACTCGAGAACATGTATTGATCACATAAACTATCGTAGCAGACTAGATCAATATACTTCTGCAGTCATACAATCAGATATCTCTGACCACTACATAGCATATGCAGGTATTTGGCCAAAAATTGATAAGACACAATTACAAGATAATGAATCGTACATTACGCTAATGAACGATACTATAATACACACAAGCCTTAACAACACAGACTGGACAGATTGCCTTGAATTAAAAAATCCTAATGATATATATAACAATATAACAACCAAATTTAAGGAAATCTACCAAAAAGCATCTTACATAACAACTCGTAAATACAGGAAAAGCAAACAATGGTTCACTTATGACCTAAAAATACAATGTAAGGAAAGAGACAGACTTTACAAAACAATGCTCAGAAACAAGGATAATATTACAATAAAAAATGAATACAAAGCTTTCAGAAACAAATTAAATAAGCTAATAAACAAAACAAAACATCAATATTTTAAAAATAAGATAAATAGTTCCAAAAACGATAATAAAGGAATGTGGAAAGTCATTAATGATATAACAGGTCGGAAAACACAAACTGTCAATGAAGTCATAAACAAACATTTAATATTACATTATACTAACGAAGTGATAGTCAATAAATTCATCAATACCTTTAGTGAAAAAATAAACAGCCTAGCTCATAACTGTAGTATCAACATATGGCAATCAAATAGAAACACATTAATGAATTCCTTTACATTACTTGAAACTGATGAATATGAAATAGAAAACATAATTAAGGAATTAAAAACAGACAAATCGCCTGGGGTAGACAATATACGCTTGAAAGACATAAAGGCAACATCCAAAAAAACTATACCAATCATAACACATCTCATAAACAAGATATTCGAATCAGGCATAATACCAAAATATCTGAAATACACAATTATTAAACCAATATATAAGAATGGCGATCACTTAGACTTTGGCAACTACAGACCAATATGCATTTTATCAATCCTCCACAAAATAATGGAAAAATGCTTGGATAAGAGATTGAAGAATTTCCTAAATAAATATGATATTATAAAGGGACACCTATACGGTTTTAGGAAGGGGAAAAGTACTGAACTACTCCTGGCTGAATTTGCCAATGTAATAAATAATGCCTTAAATAAGAACAATCACATAATGGTACTTTTTCTTGACTTTTCTAAAGCATTTGACACAATAAATCACAATAAACTACTTGCTAAATTACACGATATTGGAATAAGAGGCACGACTTACAAACTATTTGAAAGCTATCTGAAAAACAGGGAAACGGCAGTTATGGTCAATAACACTATCAGTGACGCAGTAGAAGGAACACAAGGTATCCCTCAAGGCAGCATTATTTCACCTACACTATATAACCTGTTCGTAAACGACATGAATGAAGCCATTAAACACAGTAAAATATTTATTTATGCTGATGACACCACTATATATACCATACATAAAGACTCTAAAACAGCTTTTGAGAGACTTCAAGAAGACTTCAATAACATCACAAGATGGTGTCATGACAATAATTTGTATATAAATACAACCAAATCTAAAATAATGCACATCAGAGTTGATCACTTCACACAAGAAAAATACAAACTAACGCACCACAGCTTATCATGCATACAACAAAACATCCTGGCAGGTTGCAAATGTAACACCTTCATAAATAGTACTTCGACACAAAAATACCTAGGAATTACCCTTGATGAACACTTTAAAATGAACACACACACAGTAAACATAATAAAAAACCTAAGAGCAAATCTCTACATCTTCTACAATCTCCGATTTTATGTAGATAGGAAAACTTACAAAACAATTTACAGTGCTCTGATTGAAAGCAAATTAAGATATGCTATAGCAGCTTGGGGAAATCAAAACACAACTTTAATTAATAATCTTCAAGATAGCCAAAACAGGTTCTTTAAATATTTCACTGATATCCCTTACTTTAATATTAAAGAGTTGTTTCAAATTACTGTACTGAATCTCTACTACCATGATCCAAGATTCAGGCATAAGGTCTCTCACAACATACAAACAAGAGCCATAACAAGTACTAAACATGTTAAATCTTTATGTATAAATAGCTATGGTTTCAAGAGACTAAATTATATTATACCATCACTACTTAATGAACTACCACCTGGACTGACAAACATTAACAGCAAACAACTAGCTATAAGTCGCATTAAAAAATATTACTTAACCAAACATTAACTCGTAACATAAATGTATTAATATAACTACCATAGTGTAATTTTTTGTATCTTTAATTATTTACATTAATATTTTATCATTGACATTACAAAAAAAAATGCATGCACTCTTGTACTGAAATATAATCTATATATATGTTGTAAATAATAATTAATATGTCTCACAGATAATCTGTACTGTCATCAGATTCGTGAGACATATCACAATAATGTAACATAAATAGTATTTAATAAATAAATTAAAATTAAATTATTATTATTATTATTATAGTACAATAATAATAATAATAATAATAATAATAATAATACCAGAACATAACAAAAAAAATGTGTTTAATTATTATTTCATTATGTGAGAATCCACATGTTCGATTCTTCGAATATGGATAAAATATCCGTCTCTCAACAAAAATAATTATTAATTTTTCAGTTACATCGGTTGTTTTCCGTGATTTCCCAAAAATATGAAACATTCAAATAAATGCTCGTTCTGCTCGGTCATCGATCCTAAACTGTTCTGAGTGCTGAAAATACTCAGAATAACTCTAATATGTCTTGCGTAAATCATTGCAAGATTTAAATACGAAGAAAAATAAATGTGTTGGTCATCTGCAGAAAAATAGTTTGTTCCAATTAGCTAGGCATAATATAAAGTCAAAAGTTGCTTACATTTCTTGATGGTCTTGAAGCGTAGTGAACCTGGTCTGTACCAGATTTATCCAGATACATGCCCTAGCGGACAAGCACGTATAATCCTTGTATCGGCCGCCATTATATACCCACAATCTGTCTAACACGACATAGTGGAGATATTGCTTGAAGTTTGAAGTAACTGCTGATCCATTTTAATGTTGACTTCTATTAAAGCCATAGCAGTTTGCTTAAATGGGGTCAGATCTAAGTGATCTATTCTCAGATATGTCAGTTGTAACATAACTCACGGTAATCGTTTCAGTACAAGAAAACACTGACAGTCTAAACCATTCAACGGCTGTTCTGAAGATCGTTCCCTGGGCATGGCTTCACACCATCTACCATGCGCGAAGCAACATGTAGTTTCCCTGCGTTGGCTAATGAACAACACCGTGATAGACTGGCCTTCAATATACTGAAAGATCGGAGTGGTTATCTAGTTACAATTATGAAACTGACTAAATTGGACTAAAATATCCAAGTATTGAATGAATATTACTGGACTGTGACAAAGTATTTTTCTAGACAAAGTCTAGCATATGTCCATGTAGAAATAAAATATTTCACGAGTGTCCGTAGAAAAACAATCACCTTAGTGATTCTCCCTTGCCGGAAACTTACTAAGTTCCACTTGTAGCGCAGCACTTTTGTGACTATCACAACTTTGAAAATAACTTCTGCGTAGATCCGGCAACCATGTGCCTTGGCTCAGCGTAGTAGCACTTTGCTATGCAAGAGCTTGATTCGAAGTGAGCTAATGATGCCTGTGCCGGCCGGCTTTTATTCAAAACGGTCAGGGTCACGCCGCATCACGCTGAAATCTAGAAATCCTCATATCTCTGATATCCCTGGTCCGATTTACATCATACTAAGTGCATTCTCTTTCATTTGGCCGTGCCAGTAATCTGATCCAAGTCTCAAGTCTCTACTCCATGGCTAACTATTTAATCAATAAATAGCCTCGACCTCTGCTATTACTCGCTACGTCACTTGACATGCTCTTAACTGTAAATTCTTTCCATTTCCTTCTGGAAGCAATGTAGCGCGATATTCAAATATCTCAACTTTCAAAAGCGGCTGTAGCCTTTCCCTTGATATCTAGGTGTCTGAATCTTGGAATACCCATTCCTAGAGTTGGGCACAATACAAGTGGGGATTTTACAAAAATATAACAAGTCCGCTTTTCCAATGTTTTCAAGATAATTAATTACCTGGAATCTTTGGCATTCAATAATGATTTTATGTTCCACGATGTCGAAATGTAAACATTATGTGTCAGAGAACTGTATCATAATGATGGTCATTACAGCACTGTTTTTCATTATGATACAGTTTCTCCAGCCAATCAGAGCTCATTCATTGACCAATTAGGTAAGGCTACCTTCGCGCATGCGTTCAAAATCCAACATGTCTATATAAATTACCGACGTGGAAAGTGCACCGTCCATATGTTCGCGTAAGTAAACTGGCGAATATGAGACAAGAAATAGCACTGTACCATAATATCCCCAACTCCAATTTCTACACAGCGCATTGCTTTCAAACTATTGCGGTGACAGTTTGACTGAATGCAGTTGCACATCGGCCAGGCTGTAATTATATGGCATCAAGGAACATGTATGGCATTGCCAAGCACACAGAGCGCATGCGTCGGTCGGTCAGAGAACTTGAAAAACAGCGATATCATAGACAGCGCTTGCACTCCGATCACAAAATTCAAGTCACTGAATCTCAACAGATATTTATGAATATTTATGTTGAAACATATAATAAAGTTATAATTATCGTCGAACATAAACAGTCGTATGCAACTCGCCTATAATGGTAATTATTGCCATTATAGGCTCGTTGCATAATGTAATATTATGTTCGACGATGTCGAAATGTAAATATTATATGTCAAAAAACTGTACTGTAATGAGGGTCATTCAAGTACTAGAATTCATTATGATACAGTTTCTCCCACCGATCAGAGCTCAAGATTTTCATTATGAAACAGTTGTGTGACCAACTAAGTAGGCCTACTTGATAGCTTCGCACATGCAAACAAAATCCATCATTCAGCATTTTTCTAGTTTTATGCCGTGCCTTGTGTGGTGTTTCGCCCTGGAACACCAAGATGGCTCATCAGCGGGGTCTTGATGTTCCGCGCCTGGACCCCCACGGGCCATGAAAGCCAATATAGCATCTTTTTAAAATCCAACATGTCGGACATGAATTACATGATCTGAAACTTGACAATGTAAAGGATATCCGATCACTGGATAAACAAACTGGGGAATATGACAATGAAATACGTTAATATTCGCAACTCCAATTTCTACACAGGGCATTGCGTAAGATTTCACCGACAATTTTAGTGAATGCTGTTGTTGATATAACCACACTATAACCTCATGGAGGCTGAAAATTTAATGACATTTGATCAATGGAGATCAATAACCCATCTCTCTGTTCAGTAAAGGGATTTCTTATGCGAAATAATCCGCCAGATATCATGACTGTTCTTTGTGGGACTCCATTGATTTGCCTTCCATTGACATTCTATACGCATCGAATTTGAAGAATAACTAATTGATAATACGATACATTTTAATTTTAAAGCGTTTGTAACAGCCTAGTGTGTGTTATTTAAACACAATAACAAAATGATCCCATATGGTACCTGTTGGTGCTAGTTCAGGATAAAATATGATTCAAAGCTTTGGAATTTGTTATTGGGTAGAGAGCAAATGCAGAGCCCACACAATTCCGAAGAGAAGAAGAAGAAGAAAGCTTTGGAAGGTCTTTGATCCTTTGTGGGAATCCAGAGCATGCACTCTGTTCAAAAACTCAACTGACACAATGTTGACAGATATTTATGAATATTTATGTTGGAACATTTTTAATCATCATCATCATCTATATATTTAAAACACTAAGGCGATTTTTGTTACCACGAGATAGAGAGAACGACAGAACCAATTTACTTCGTAGAGCACTCTAACGAAAGCTCTTGGCCTGTAGATTTGCAGAGTGTCTCTAAAATAAACAAATATATTACGGTATATTTTTAAATAAATATAGAAAATAGCAGAATTCTTTCCCCTCACGCATGCGTACAATCCGCCTGGGCTCATGACAAAATGGCGGTGAGAAGTCCATTAAAATGTAAGTTATTTAATAAGCTTCCATGTAATTGAAAACATACATTAACCAAGTTCTGACAATACAATATAATAACAGTATGAACATATACGAATGTATATTGATTTTATTGATAATGAATTGGATTTTTTTCTTCAGATAGCGGCTTTTGAAGATAGTGAATGGTTGCGTCTGCATCAAAATTTGAGTGCGTGAGTGGTTATTTGGTTAAGGCGATTGACTGTGGATCCAAGGATCGCAGGTTCGATCCCAGCTCTCGCCGGAATTTTTTTTTCCACTGAAATATTGTTTTATCAAGGAGTATTAGTAAGGTTTTATGTCAGTTAAAGATACATATTTCTACACATTTTCTCAACACGTTTTATTTCAGTTTTACCATTGCATTACAGCATGTCCTCAATACGTCGTTTGAATATCTGCAATCAGTTCCAGTAACTGACAACAGATGGCAGTACCTCGCCAATATAGTTCCAGTAACTGAGAGCAGATTGCGTCGATATATTTAAAACACAAGGCATGGCCTTGACGGCGAGTTTTCACGTGATAGTTAAATATTGTTTTATCAAGGATTATTAGTAACGTTTTATGTCAGTTAAAGATTCCTACATTCCCTCTCAATAAGTTTTATTTCCGTTTTACCATTTCATTACAGCATGTGGTCAAAAGAGCTAATATCTGCCATCAATTGCAGTAACTAACAACAGATGGCAGCACCATTGCATCGATATATTTAAAACACAAAACATGGCGCGTTTTCAAGTGATGGAGAGTTATAGAGGGGAATTTTTAAGAAGGGAAACGTTGAAGAACATTAACTGACAGTTGAGTGTGTAGGCTATGTTGTTTATGTACTTTAATATTGCAATTTCTTCCCAATGCTTCGGTGGTCAAGTTGGTAGCATCCTAGACTAAAAGTTATAAATTATGCATCGTCGATATACTCTTAAATTATTAGTGAAAAGGTAGTTTTCCAGGCCCTGGCGCGTGTCCACAATTGCTTTCGCCATGAGAGACACTTGGCAAACATAATTCGTTTGAAGGGCTCCGACATCGTTGTCACTCAGCCCCATGTACTTTGGTGTGTAAGTGTAAAATTTCCTCTGATAACCCGTATTATTGTGATAGCTGCATTACTTTGTGTATTTGTAATTAAGGTGGGAAATGGCAAGGTGACGGCCGAGGCCTTAAGTTAGGAACCATCCCGGTATTTGCCTTGAGTGGAAGTGTGAAACCACGGAAAACCACATCTAAGATTGTCGAGGTGGGAATCAAACCTTCCTCTTCTTAGTTATACCTCTAGAGACTGAATGTGCCCCGTTTTTGCCCTCAGACCAGAATTAAATTTCTTGGGAGAGCAGGAAATGTAACCCGGGTCTCCGAGGCGATAGCTAAGAATGGGTGGGCTTCCATGCGTTAATACGATTTTTGACATGCACGGGACATATAATTCTAAAACAGCCTCCATTAGGGTGACTGCCGAAGTGAGTATTGAGTATATGCCTATGCTCATTCCAGTAGTTGGCGAAGTTATTCTATGTTCCCCTGCAAAATGTACTGCCATAAACTATTACAGGTGATTGAAATAGCTTATTTAGAGCAGTTTTGTACTGTTTATATCAAAATGAAGAACGTCATTCTGCGCTGCGTTTTCAAGCTATTGCCAAACATTTCGCTGGCAGGAACAATTATAAGGAATTTATTGTAAGCGATCAGTCTCATCGCATTCTCCTCACCAACCAACTTGAGTATGAGAGTCTCTGGACGGTCATGTTGAACTTCATTGTATAAGACAGTTGTTTAATGATTATTTGTTTAGAGTACTGAATCTAACTACGCAGTTGATTTCGGCAATGGAAGTATTTTTTGCCATTTAATATTTAGCGGCTCCGATATTGCAGGACACTATAGTGTTATCGAATAATACGAAGCAACATTTAAAATCCAATATAAATAGGCCATTTCAGAAACAATTCCAGATGTTATGCAGTACAGTGAAAGGTCTTTGACGATCAAATGTAAACATTGTTCTACATTGTATTTCTCTTGCGTAAAATCTACGCGCGGTTAATTTGGCCTTTACTGTTGTGATGGTAAAATTGATCTGCTGAAATATAAAATATTTGCCAAGCTGCAACACTGCAATGATATTAATTTTAAAGTCATTGAACTTATATCCAGTAGTTCAAACACATACATCAGCGTTAACATATTGGCGAACATAATTCATTTGATGGACTCAGACATCGTCGTCACTCAGCCCCGTCTATTTTGGTGTGCAAGTGTAAACTTTTCTCTGATAACCTGTGTTAATGTGATGGCTGTGTTGATGTGTGCATTTGTAATTAATGTGGGGAATGGGGAGTTAACGACCGAGGCTTTAAGTTAGGAACTATCCCGGTATTTGCCTGGAGTGGAAGTGGGAAACCACGGAAAACCAAATCCAAGATTGTTGATATGGGAATCAAACTTTGCTCTTCTTAGTTTTGCCTCACGAGTGCGCCCCGTTCCAGTCCTCAGACCAGAATTAAATTTCTTGGCAGAGCGGGGATTGAACCTGGAATCCGGGGCAATAGCTCAGAATGTAGCCTTAAGAATGGGCTTCCCTGTGTTAATACGATCTTTGACAAGCACTGAACATATAATTCTAAAACTCCCTCCATTACTGTGGCTGGCGAAGTGAGTCTATGCTCATTCCAGTAGTGGCGAAGTGATTCTATGCTCCCTTGCATCATTTACTGTCATGGAAATGCAAAGTATTGTACCTTCAACAGGTGATGGAAATTCATTATTTACAGCAATTTCATTCTGTTTATTTCAAAATGAAGATCGTCATCCTGAGTTGCGTTTGCAAGCAAATTGCAAAAATTGCAAGGATTTTATTATTGGCGATCAGTCTCATCGCATTCTCATCAGCAACCAACTTGAGAATGGAAGTATTCATTGTATATGTGAATATTATTGTTTATTGATTATTTGTTTAGAGTGCATAACAATGGGTCTAACCACGCAGTTGATTTTGGCAATGGAAGTAAGTTATTATTTGCCATTTAATATTTGGCGGCTACGTTGATGCAGGCCACTATAGTGTTATTTAAAATGACGTTAATTTGGGCAGAAATGCTGCTATAAATAAACCCATTTGACGAAATAGAACATTGGCCGCAAAAAAGTGGGAAATCGGAGAAAAATACGAAGCCACTTTTAAAATCCAATATAAATATGGCATTTCAGAAACAATTCCAGATACTATGCCGTTACAGTTTAGTGTCCTTGACGAACAAATGTAAACATCGTTCTGCACTGTATTTCTCTTGCGAGAAATCTACACTTGGTTACTTTGACCTTTGCTGTTGTAATGGTAAAATTAATCTGAATAAATATAAAATATTTGACAGGCTTTAACAATTATTTTTCACTGGAGATGATATCTCAAGGAATTTCAGAGGGACTAATCGGCAGTACAATGCTATGTCCTTCGTTTCATGGCGCAGCGGTCAAGCTGTATGCCTCTCACCAAGGCGGATCGGGTTCGATTCCCGGTCAATGCATGTGAGATTTTCGATGTGAAATGCCATGTCCTGTGGTTCGGATTCCAGGTTAAACGGAGGTCCCGTGGCTTATGATCGCGAGATTAACGGTCACGTTAAACTGCAAGCTTCCTTCCTTCGTTTCATTTGGTGCCAATGTTACTGTGCCACACGCACACGGTCCACATTGTTTTAAAATGTATGGAATTGCACATCATCGCATTTCTTCGTTATATTCCAAAAATATAAGCGATGGTTTGCGGCCAGTTGTATTAGACTCATCAGAGTTCTTGAATTCCTTGGAACTAAACGACTGGCCGCAACATACTCCAAACGCTTGGCCCGTTATGCTGCTTAGAAATATGAACGTTTCCCAAGGACTCCTAAATGCAACCATATTGCTTGGATTTGGAAATAATAGGTGCAGTTAAAATTAGGCAGAGATGTCTAATCCTTCGACTTGATTTAACACCATCCGATAAAACACTATCATTTTCTTTTAAGAGGCAATATTTTCCAATTCATTTGGCATACTTTATCACAATCAATAAAGTTCAAGGGGAAACTCAGGAACGTATAGGCCTCAATTTGCCCCAACAATTTTTCAGTCATGGCCAGCAGTATTTTGCAATGTTGAGAGTGCAATCTTTTGACGCCCTCATAGTTTCAATATAGTCAAAAAATAATCGTACAAAGAATGTACAGTAGGCCTATATGAGAAAATTCTTCAGTAAATATTTTTCTATTGACCGTCAAGTTTTGACGGGTTTCAACTAGTAATATATTATTTCAGTAGTATGCATCCCTTCTGCGGCGCTCACAAGCGACCGATCGTGACAAATGAGCATCCAAATGAATGAGAATAGACATTAGTAGTGACTTATTGCACTATAATTTCATAAATATCTATAATATCTTTGAAAAATGACTTTAAAAAAATTGTACGAAGTGTGCGATTTGCAAACACCGTTGATGTAGGAAAATACGCTCCATAATTGCTGTCTACGGGCCGCTGTGATCCTGTTTCATGTCATATTAACATTCTGAGGTCTTTCCATTATCCTGAAATGTAAATAGTGTCTCATTATAAACCTATTGGGGAAAGTGTGGTTTATGAACATGCGAGATTTCTCGCACGGGTCCGCTAGTTAAGTTATAATTTTCGTCGAACATGCATAATGTACTATTACTTTGTTTTGATTTACATAATAAATAATCGTATTTGAGGAAATAACATCTCTTGCATTTTTGTATTCAAATAAGATTTTGGCAAAAAAACAGACTAGTCCAAAGGTCCTCATACCAAATATATTTCATTTATGTGAAATGTAAAGGTGCAAGTGAGACAATAGTAGGTCTAAGAGCATGTTTATTTCATTCAGCACAAATGAAGCTATACTATTCTTTTAAGTTTCTGAAAATCTTAATTTTTGACTCGTCTGGTTCTTGGAATGAATCCTTCAATTAATGAAAACTTAACAGCAAGTAGAGACGTATAGGCCTATTTGAATTATACAAGAAATTCGTTACGCAACGCAACTGTAAAGATAAACAATTACAAAATAAATAAATAAATAAATAAATAAATAAATAACTGCACTAAATTAATACAATATTCAATGCGTTTCTCAAGGGAACGTTTTTAGGGTTTGTGTTAATTAGTTCTTAAGAAAGAATCTCTAATACAGGTTGTTATTATTTTATAACCAGCAGTAGTGCCCGGCTCCGCCCGGTGGATTTATATGTTTTATGGTTGATAATGAACACTACTACAGAACTGGCACAGTATACAACATAAACTAACAGAACAAACTAACGTAAAAATAAAACTTTTTGTGGTGGTAGTGGGGGTGATACGTAGTACGGTATAATGGACAAACACTTACGTCATTTTCCCGTAATGATAATAATAATAATGAAGAGGGAAACGGCTATTTACTAACTAAAGTACTGAAACAATGTAATTTACAAACGAATGGAAAAATATGATAAGAAAGAGGAGTAAGTGAAATAAAAGACACCTGCTAGGGCCTATATCTCATTGGCTGTTAGAAAAGTAGAGACCAATAGTGTCGTATGTTGTCGCATAGCGCTGTAGGAAAATAATCAGAGCACATTGGAAAGCTTTAGATGTCCAAAGCTCCTGAGGTAACAACAGTGTCATTTAGAGCCACATAGCGCTGAAGGATAAGGATCGGAATAAATGAAAGTAAATTTGAAAGCACCATCGCTTATTGCAGCTGATAACCTCAATGTACTGCACCAACACCATCGCACTTATACAGAGGCATAATATGTTCATGATGATAACTTTTTTCAGTGGCCTAAGAAATCTTTTTGTACTAATTACTCCCCGTGACTGCAATTTATAAGCAGCGCAAGATGCAACACTATTTTCGCAATTCTGCACCAGATCACGGGTAGGGGCGGCGTGATGAAGCACGCTTCGTCAGTCAACAATTGACTTATTAAAATATTCTTACAGTTACATTAATACGTACATGAATGGTTCTAGGGCCTTAAAACGTGTTTCTCAAGTTCCTATTGTCTGTTATTCTAAATATAGAGATTGAGGAGGGTTGTCCAAAATATCAAATGGACATTGTTACCAGCAGGGTTTCAAACGGTATGTAAAATACGTTGTAATTAGGTGAAACGGTTTAGATTTGTGATAAAGGGCCTAAATGCAGGGAATGGAGTGGCCTGTCCGAAATTTCATGTAGACAGTGTTACTCGCACCGTTCCAAAGGGCAAGTATACAAATTTTGGTTCAGATCGGTGAAACGGTTTAGATTTGTGCCAAAGTTCCTAAATGCAGGGAATGGAGTGGTCTGTCCGAAATTTCATGTAGACAGTGATATTCACAGGGTTCCAAAGGGTAAGTATAAAAATTTTGGTTCAGATCGGTGAAACGGTGTAGATTTGTGCCAAAGGGCCTAAATGGAGGAAATTGAGTGATCTGTCCAAAATTTCATGTAAACAGTGTTACTCGCACCGTTCCAAATGGTAAGTATACACATTTTGGTTCAGATCGGTGAAACGGTGTAGATTTGTGACAAAGGGCCTAAATGCAGGGAATGGAGTGGTCTGTCCGAAATTTCATGTAGACAGTGTTACTCGCAGGGTTCCAAAGGGTAAGTATACAAAATTTGGTTGAGATAGGTGAAACGGTGTAGATTTGTGCCAAAGGGCCTAAATGTAGGGAATGGAGTGGTCTGTCCGAAATTTCATGTAGACAGTCTTATTCGCAGGTTTCCAAATGGTAAGTATACACATTTTGGTTCAGATCGGTGAAACAGGTAAGATTAGTGTCAAAGGACGTAAATGCAGGGAATGGAGTGGTCTGTCCGAAATTTCATGTAGACAATGTTACTCGAAGGGTTCCAAAGGGAAAGTATACAACATTTGGTTGAGATTGGTGAAACGGTGTAGATTTGTGCCAAAGGGCCTAAATGCAGGGAATGGAGTGGTCTGTTCGAAATTTAAAGTAGAGAGTGTTTTTGTCGGGCTCCAAAGGGGAAGTATACAAATTTTGGTTCAGATCGATGAAACGGTGTAGATTTGTATAAATAATAGACAGACAGACAAACCAACATTGAGTTTTATATAATATAGATTTACACATGCTAGTGCAACAATCACAATAACGCAGGTTATCACAAACATTCTACACACACACCCATGTATACGGGGCAACATGACCACGATGCCTAAGCCCTGCAAATGAAATAACAACTGTCTACACATGAAAACTGCAAAATAGTGATAGGAGAATGTAGGAATGTTTGCCACTATGTTTCTCTAACAGGATAGCATTACATTACATTTTGCTAATAAGCTGATTTACTGTGCATACGATAGCAAGGAGATGTCAATCTGTCAGTTTTCTCGTATGTCCTTGAGCAAATTTTACCGGACTATCATGCTACAGAGTAAATCGTTGTTGCCTAGTGACAACCTGTCCATCAATGGTGCGGCGTTGACTATCATGATATAGTGCTAGTCATTGTCGCCTAGCGACAATATGTCCGTCAAGTTATTAGATCGGTGAAACGGTGTAGATTTGTGCAAAACAGCCTAAATGCGGGGAATGGAGTGGTCTGTCCAAAGGGTAAGTATACAAATTTTGGTTCAGATAGGTGAAACTGTGTAGATTTGTATAAATAACAGACAAACAGACAAACCAACATTGAGTTTTATATATATATACTCGGCGATTGTGATGCCTGTGCTCTTACATGTAGATCCAAACCTCCCACAGGGAATTGGGAGCGGTCATTACTGTACCATAATAATAATATCGCATGGCCTCGGATGCCGGGAGGAAGCTTTGTTATTTGACACCTAGAGGGTAGCTTGCATGTCGAATTTCGTTGTTCCTTGAAGCACTATGAAAATCAAGGAGGTTAGATATCTAAACTCCTTGATCATTATAGCGCTTTCTAGTAAAGAAATGAGAGGAACTTGTGTTGGCGGAAACTCCCGAGATTAATGTTGCCATTATGAACATGGCCTACTGCATTCAAATGGGTTATTTGACATGCCAACATCGTATGACATGCGTGTCGTAATTTTTGCCGACTTTAAAAATCACTTACCATGGCCAGGAACGAACCTGCAAGCTTGGGGCTAGTAGACAAACACGTTAACCACTTATCCAGCGTGGTAAGCACTGGACCATAAAACACCTTGATCCAAAGGAACGTCTCGTCTATCGATGTGATTACTATCTCCATAGCTCTCTCTTTGACGGCTACGGGTGAGATAACATGGTCCACGCTCCCTTCAAATTACCATACAGCTTGTACCGCAGTGTGCAGCACAGCGTAACCTATCTGCAAACACTGTCGTGTCTGAGTCCATCTCAGCCTCTGAGAATATGTCTGTTTGTTGGGAACAGAGGCATATGAGGGCGTAGCCCAGGTTCAAGAAATAGGGTGCGGCTGGAATGCTATACAGTAGTTGTTCTGTGAGGAGCAGATTAAAATCTGTCATTTAGATTGCCCTTGCTCTCCACCGCCCAATCCCCCTCCCTTGTATGCACATATTGGGTGGAGTATTACTAAGAGATCATCCATAAAATACTTTGGCAAAAATGCCATAAGATGTAACCACTGTCTCCCCATTGTAACACGTTGTAACTATTTTCTTAATCTCCCCCAAGTGAAAGTCCAAAATAAATTACTCTCCCCCCCCCCCCCCCCATTCTACTTAAGGTATTCATATACTGTAGCCTATGTATTGCATTAAGAAAATATCCATAATGTTAAAATCATATTTTCATTGCTTTAAAGTGCCTTACTAGAATCGGGTCGGTTCTTAAGTTTAGGCACTGTGACAACGCGGTCATGTAGGCCCCGTGTACTTTGGTGTGTGCAGAATCTGTCAGATAATCGGTGTTAATTGTGATAGCTGTATTAGTGTGTGTTATCTGTAATTGAGGTAAGGAAAAAAAGCTTGTAGTTTAACGTGACCGTTAATCTCGAGATCATGAGCCACGGGACCTCCTTTTTACGTGGAATCTGAACCACAGGACATGGCATTTCACTTCGAAAATCTCACATGCATTGACCGGGAAACGAACCCGGACCACCTTGGTGAGAGGCCAACAGCTAGACCGCTGAGCCACCACGCCCCCCCTTGAGGTAAGGACTGCAGGCGATCAATTTCAAGTAGTTCTTACATTTGTTACCAAATGCTACCGTCAACGACACCTAGCTGTGAACTTGGCTACAAGATGCCACCGCAAGCTACACCCGGTGCCGAACGTCGGAACTTAATAGAGCGTTAGTGAAATTTAACCTACAATTTTAGCTTCATACAATAATTGTAGTTATTGGAAGGTTATTTTACATGGTTTGATTCTATAACATGGGCCAACCGGCTTTACTTCCTCTCCGAAGGAAGGTATACTGAGGAATCTTAACGCTCTTAAAAAATCCGACGACTTCGGCCGGGTTTGAATCACGATCTTGGGCATAGAAGCTCAGCATGCTACCTATTACGCCACCGAAGTTACCTAACTAGAATTTAAATGATGGTAGCTATGTTATCGGAATGGTTAATTTGGTTGGTTGGTTGGTTCCTCAGTTTAGGGGCTGCGTCAACGCGTTCATGTAGCCCCGTGTACTTCGGGTGTGTGTAGAATCTGTCTGATAACCGGTGTTAATCGTGATGGTTGTATTAGTGTGTGTTATCTGTTTTCAATTCAATTGAGGACTGCAGACATAGATTTTTTTTCAAGTAGATCCTACTTTCGCCGCCTAACGCCACCGTCAACGACTACTAGTTCAGAACTTGATTACAAGATGCCACCGCAGTCTGCTGCTGGCGACGCACGTCGGAACCTATATTATAAACAATTTAAGTGGTATCCGCATCTTTAATTGTCATTTCTTGACGCCACCGAGCAACTACCACAATGGATTTATTTCAATTTTTCTTTTTTTTATGACACTACCAATCAGCTTATCACTATTATGCCAAGAAAAATAACAGATTTTTTTCAAAAATGCAAACTTTCCAAAATATGAATTTTCTTTCATCATATTCAGTTTTTGTTTTGGGTCATAGTTTTTCTCAGCTTTAGTACCGAACATCACTATTTTAATGAACTTTATTTTGAGACTTTCTTGAGGTTGATATGTGAAATAAAACTTTACTAGGCCTAATTCATGATTGAACCTGTAAAAACACGCATACCTTAGGGCCGTTTTCACAAACGTCAATGCTCTCTTAATTCTTCATTAAAGGTTATTTAACTTTGTACGATCATTTCATCAAACAGAAACCGGGTGAGTTAGCCGAGGTCGTTGCGGCATGACTGTTGGCTGTCGCTCACATCCGGGAGGCGAGGAGGTTCGAATCCCCCACCGGCAACCTTGAAGATGGTCTTCTGTGGTTTCCCATCTTCCTTCCAGGCAAATGCCGGGGTTGGTCCCTAACTATAGGCCACAGCCGCTACCTTCCAACTCCTCGACCCTCCCATCCAAACATTCTTCCCCAACGGTACTTGTAGCTCACCCATTGGGTGTCCGTCTCGAAGCAGCTACAAAACTGGCGAGCCGAACATGTCCTCGGACACTCCCGGCACTAAAAGCCATACGCTAAAAAAACAAAAAACAGAAACGCTCGTTAAGTTACCACTAACACGGAATTACGTAAAATGGCCAAGTCTGATCACTCAACTGATTAAAGCATCGTGAAAGTGCAGGGAAACGGACGAACTCTACCTCGGGCATACCTCAATGGCGGTTTATTTCCAAGTTTCACACGAACTTGCATTCATATGAATAGAAAATATATTTATGACAATGAAATTATAAAATATCACACATATTTAAAGCAAAGAAAGAAGAATACGGAAATAAATAAAATAGGCGTAACCGAAGTGGGATCCGTACCCTTCCAGCTCTGCATAATAAACTCAGTGTCAACAATGCAACCGTTTACGCTGCGAAGACAACTCGGAGACCATGTCTTATTTAGCTGATTAAACAATGTACGCATTCAACTGCCAGTTCTAAATACTTTGTTCACATCATTTTAAGCTTTTACCATGAATAGGGCTTTCTGTATTTTCCTTTCTTCACAATTATGTTCCAGAAAATCTCAAGGAAGCATCGCAAACAACGATGAGCGCAACACGCTTTTTGATCTGTCCGCCATGTTTCTCCAGGATGAAACTGGGTCTACGCATGCGCTAGAGCCGTCAAGTTCATTTAAGTAATTTAGAACCCGAATGGCCTTGTGGAAACGCATCAACGATAATCACTCATTAACTCTCGTATTTAAGTTAAATAGGAATTAACTAACTAATCGTTAGTAAGGAGTTAGTGAAAACGGCCCTTACTTATTGAGTAAAGTAGGATAAGGTTTTTCATTATTAGTCACGTGAGTCTGCTCCATTTAAATCAATTATATCAGAACATTTAAGCATGAAATATGGAAATTCCATACAATTTCTAAAAGTAGAAGAATTAGGCTTTTATCTCAGAAAATAAATAGAATATTACATCCAAATACTCCATTTTAAACGCATATGAACCCCATAACAGTCCCGTGCTACAGCAACGTAAACGGGAAATATATTTATGGAATCGCGAAATGAAGATTTCCCTCCATGGAACAACCTACGAGGGTGTTCAAATGAAACGGTACGAGACGGTAATGTGGGTAAAATTTATTCGTTATTCGGAAGTAATCACCACAGGCCTGTGCACAGGTGTCCCATTGCTTCACTAGCCGCAGGATTCCCCGTTCCAAGAAGTCTTGTGGTTGTGACAGGAGCCAATCCTGTACGGTGTCCTTTAGTTCGTCGTCCGATTGGAAACGTTTTTCTTTGAGATGATTTTCTAACGGAACAAACAGATGGAAGTCGCAGAGTTACAAGTCTGGACTGTAGGGCGGTTGCTCAAGTTGCTCCCACTTGAACGTGGCCAATACACCTTGTGAACGATAGAGACGTGTGGGCGAGCGTCATCATGGAGCAGAATCACTCCCTTCGTGAGCAGGCCAGGCCGTTTGTTCTTGATGGACTTGCGTAGTCTACGGAGTGTCGCACAATATACGTCACTGTTAATGGTTCGTCTCAAGGGAAAACGTTTCCAATCGGTCGACGAACTAAATGACACCGTACAGGATTGGCCCCTGTCACAACCACAAGGCTTCTGAGAACAGGGAATCCTGCGACTAGTGAAGCAATGGGACACGTGTGCACAGGCCTGTGGTGGTTACTTTAGAACAGTGGTTCTGAACCCGTAGAAGTCTGCGGACCACTCAGCCTGAAATTGAATCATGTACGGACCACCCCCTCCACCCCCTCCTCCCTCCCCCCAATACACCTAATCAGTTGTAACATTTCCTCAATAACACTTATTTTAAAGATATTTCAATTCAAAATCTGATAGTCATCGCCGCGAATACATTCGGACGATTCTCGTTCAACGCACATCATTTTCGAAATCCCCATTAATTGGCTACTTTTTTATACGTGCTGGTGGACTCTTTCCCCGCGGACCACTCCCGAAGCACTCGCGGACCACCTGTGGTCCGCGGACCACCGGTTAAGAACCTCTGCTTTAGAATAACGAATAAATTGTACCCACATTATCGTTTCGTACGTTTTCATTTGAACACCCCTTAAAGAAAAGAAGATGTAGTCAGTTAGTTATTGTGTTTTAAGGGGCGGAACTCCGAGGTCATCTGTCCCTAAAATAAGATGTTTTAATAAGGACGAAAATTTATTTAACGTATGGCTTATAGTGCCGGGAGTGTCCGAGGACATGTTCGGCTCGCCAGAGGCTGTAGCTGCTTCAACCGGACACCCATGCGGTGAGCTACAAGTTCCGTCCAATTTCAAGTAGTTCCAACATTCGCTACCAGATGTCACTGATACTTAGTGGTGAACGTTGGAACTTTTATAGAGCGTTCCAACGAAATCTAACCTAGAAATTTAGCTTCACACAAGTTTAGTCTCCGGAAGGATCTTTTACATGCCATAAATCCATGACATGGGACCGCCGGCTTTACTTCCACTCCAAAGGAAGGCATACTGAAGGATTTTAACGCTCTTAAAAATCCGACGACTTCGGCCGGGTATGAACCCGCTATCTTGGGCACAGCAGTTCAGCATGCTACCAACTACGCCACCGAAGCCAGAACGTACCAAAGCACTATCGCTTGGTGTAGGAGCTAGTGTTTTCGGCTGTCGCCCGTAGGTCCAGGTTCGATTACGGGCTCTGCCAAGTAATGTTCTTTCTAGTTTGAGGGATGGAACGGGGTACACTCAACCTGGCGAGGCAAAACTGAGAAGAGGAGGGTTCGATTCCCACCTAATCACTCCTGGAAATTGTTTCCCGTGGTTTCCCCACTTCTACTCAGATCTGCCAAGAAATTTAATATTGGTGTGAGGACTGGAACAGGGTACACTCAGCCTTGTGGGGGTAAAACTGAGTTCGATTCCCACCTCAGCCATCCTACAAATGGTTCATCGTTGTTGTCCAGTTCCACGCCAATCAAATTCCTGGATGGCTCCTAACTTAATGGTACGGCCGATTCTACACCAATTCTTGCCTCAATTAGAAAAATACACACCAAAATAATACATTTTTTGTTAAATTACCAAATGATGTCGCAAGGAGCACGGAGAATATATTCTTCTGACTGATTTTCGTATTTTATGATATCAATCGTTCCTTGTTGAATTTTTCCTGATCCAATATAGATTTTAGCTTATTTTAAATTTTAATTTATTTTATCAAGCTACAGTTCGATATTTTAGTTAGATATTTAGCTTGTTTTTTAATTTTGTTAATTGTTTAATATCCAATTTGCTGAAAAAGGTCTCAACGAACACCGAAACATGTACGATTTATGAATCCAATACATATTGAGTAATTCGTTATTCAATTCAATTTATTATTGTAAGTTATTAATCATTATGATTAATAGTTATGCTTTTTATAAATAAATGAAGGTTATCAGACAGATTTTACACACACCTAAGTACAGGTGCTGAATGAACCGATGTCACAAAGCTCCTAAATGAATCAATAGCAACAACCAATTCTGGAAAAGGTTCCCTGGCTAATAACCACTGTTAGAATATCTTATACTGGCGTGTTGGTTACGTGTGTTGAATGATTGAGTGCTGCCGAGAAGGAGACACCAGCCCGTCATCGTGAATAGGTTCATTTTAGAACACGCGCAGCGCAGTCGTCATTGTCCACTTGTGGCGAGGGGGCCTTGCGCCGTGCCGTACCAGTCCCCAGCCCTGCTGTGTAAACGACATAAATAGCCTTTCATCTGTTCCCCCCACCCTCGAAAACCATTCCTAGCCCCCGTAATTACCACACCTCACAATCACTCTCTGGTAATAGCTCCCTCGGGAAGCAATATCCGTGCGCCGCGACGCGACGCCCTGCGCATGTGGCTTCAAGTGCGTGCTCCGGGCTCCTTGCGACATCATTTGGTAATCTAGCATCGACACCAGACAAATCAAGGAGAGATCTGACGAGCTCCCAAACATGTCACATATATGGATACTTTACTCCCCAAGGGGCTCACATCTAGGTGGAAGTGGGTTGGCGACCACGGGACCCCAGCTGAGTCCGGCATTACTTCCACTTACTAGTGCCGGGCTCATCTCAGTCTTCTTTTCTGTCGACCTCCCTTGGTCAACCCTTGTTCTTTTCCGACCCCGACGGCATTAGGGTATCCGAGGCCTAGGGAGTCTTTCACTTTCCCGCCTTAATTGGCCCTTGTCTCATCTTTCCTGATACCCGAGGTGTCAGACTTCTCTTTCTTATCATGTTATCTCCTGCCGTCTGCACGAGGCCCTCAAGGAAGCAGGGTGTATGTAGCCCCACCGCTTCTGGTGCACCCTGGATGGTGCTACACCCTCAAGGGCTCACAGCTGGTGAGTTTGGGAGTTGGTGACCCGGAGGGATTTCTGAGCTGGGTTCGATTTGTCCCCTTTTTCCTCTGTCTTTGGGGCGGACCCTCTCCTCTTTCCCTTTCCTATCTGCCTTTAATGGCTCTCCTTCCTTCCAAGTCCCTCAATCCTCATTCTTCGGTAGGGGCAGATGACCTCGTAGTTCCGCCCCTTAAAACAACAATAACTAACTAACCTCATTCTTCAAGCGTTGGGGGCATTTCTTTTCCTCCTGTCCTGTATGTGCCTTATCCTTTATTTGTTTACCGTTTCTTCTTCTAGTAAGTAAGTTTGTAGTTAGTATTAGTTATAGTTTCTCATTCTCATCTCATCTTCAGTATCACTCAAACCATTAGGGGTTGATAACCTAGATGTTGGCCCCTTAAAACAATAATTATCATCATCACGGATACTTTACCGAGGTTGTCAATTTCAAATGCAATAGCTGATCGATTTTCAGTAGATCATAACGTATTTATCCCCAATAATATGAGACTATTTGATGAATTTTTCAGTGATTAATTATTACTATTATTGTTATTAATATTAATAATAGTATTATTATTACTATTATTCTTTCTTTCTTTCTTTCTTTCTTTCTTTCTTTCTTTCTTTCTTTCATCGTAATGCTCATTCATAGAGCGCGTTGGAACTTGTTGGGTTTGATGACTTTTGCCTTCTTCTTCTACCAAAATATCCTTATGAACTCACTGTGTTGCTTCTTGCGTACTTCTATCGATTTTGTGCCAATCATGCTGCTAGATGTCACCCTAAATGAGTGCGTATTTGCAGAGTTTCTGAAGATTTGTCGGCTTCTCATTATGTTATCTCCGATATTCAATTCATTCAGGTGTCCCCTGGCTTCTTCCAGCCAATATTTATCCTCCAAGTCTTTTGTATTAATTATATTGAATAATCTTTTCGTAAATATATTTCTGTCATTCCTAAATAGCCTATATGCGCAAACAATTTAAATCGTGTCCTGCGTGCAGTGTTTGTGAAACTGTCTGTGAGACTATAAAGGTCTTCGATTCGTCTCATGATCTAAATTCAATTTTCTTGTGTAGGGCCGAATATTTTGCTAAGAAATTTGCGTTCTTGCTCATCGATGTCTGCAATTTTTGAATGGCTTCCTAACGATATAGTTTCTGATGCATATAGAAATTCTGGAAGGTCCACTGTCATGTAATATGTTAATTTTGCATTACGTGACATCATTCTTTTATTGTAGTTATTATAATTATTTATTTACAACAGATCATACAGGAAGTATGCAAGGCCTAGTGAATAACGACAAGCCTCACATACATAATATATGCTTCACTGGTACAAATTATAATAGATCTACATTTTATTTCATAGTGTGTACATGTGTTACAAAGATATTTACAACATAATTAATTAGAATTTAATCAGATAAATACTCGTATTGTAGTGAACTTGATCCTGTTCATTCCCTCATTCATTCATCCATTCGTCACTTGTAAATATTTGCTCACGAAGACCACAATGTTGTCGAAACGAGTACCGGTACATTAAGTAACTGTTGGTAGTAATAACATTCAGGGCACAGTCAGTGCCGGCGGATGTTGTGAAAGGTTCTACTCATAGGGTTAGTACTGCTGTTCTGATTCTGTGAGGAAAGCAATGACAAACTACCTCATTCCTCTTCTTGCCTAGTACGCCTCAATATAGCGCTGCCTTGGGCTTTTGTGGGTATCCACCCACATAACCCAATGGCGGTACTTTTTGAGGATCCAACCAGCCTTTGGGCTGACTACCTAACAGACAGGTAAATTATTTTATTGATGTGTTTTATTTTTTATATCGTTTGATATTTGATTGATTTCAACTTCAATAAGAAACCAATTTTAATTAGACATGATTACTTTCGTATCGATACAAAATAATAATAATGTTGATTTAATTAGAGGCATTGCGACATCAAAGATGAACCAAGTTAACTCGTGTGGTCCACCAGGCAGATGCATGTCTTCGAAATTGACAGCAACTAAGTATCTCTTCAAGTCAATGATACTGTTCTAGTACGCCAAACAAGATTTACACACTTTGCAGGACTGGGAACAGAACCCTCACCGCCAAGCTGGGAGTCAATTATGCTAACCTTTACACCACGAGGTCCACGATGTGATGTACTACAGTATTTGGTATCCTTCACGCCTAAACGTCCCTTAAACGCTCGTTTAACTTGAGACAACATATTGTCACTGAGTTTCATTTAATGTATCAATCAATTTTGCTTTGACAAACAGTAACTCAATTTGCTTTAATATTTCACATTTTACTGCTTATATATTTTGTTTTGTGTGCCTCTTTGAAGTCCTCATAACTATCCTTTTGTATATGAGCTGGGAAAATCTGTAAAAGCCATATTTTTACAGCAATATTGGAAATAACTCTCGCATATTGACCATGAATGTTCGTCGATTAACTCTTGAGTGCCATTTCCGGTCCAGCTTATGAATTATGAAATGTTTAATGTAACTGCATTAATATGAAATAACGTTAAGTTATATTTAGAATTTCATGGATGCTGACATTAGGACTAATGGATACGTGAAGAATACACAAGCATTTACTTTGCCCCGGTAACCTACAATGATTATTGACTCACATGGGTATGGATCAAAACGCGTTTTGATACTTAATTTCCTGTTGGGTTGAGTGTCGCAGTTTGTGAAACGTTGGCCACCAAAACTCAAGATTTTGGGTTTGATCCCAGTTCATACGTTAAAATTCCCTCCCTCCTCTGGATTAAATTCGGGCACCCTAAATCCACATAGTTATTACCGACGTTATATCCAAACCAGTGTTATGATATTGTAACCGAATTAGAAACTCTAGGCCTATAAGACGAGATCACACCCCATTTCAAATTATAAGTAACATCCTCTTTTGTTCCATTTAAATATTTGTAATTGTTAAAAATATTTTGGTGTATCGTGTTTAAATGTATAAATTGCTTTTGGTACATTGGCTATTCAGTCTAATTCTTCCGTGGCTCAGCGTCACTTTACGATTTATGTTCACATAAAAAAAAACTATATATAGAAGGTTAGGTCTTTGCTTGCTAACTTGTCTGAAATGCTATCTCTTCTATTCACTGCAGTGATTGCATTAGTTTAAATGCAAGTAAAATCTAAAAAAAAGGCAAATAATTTAATACTTGGTAGCTTACAATGCACAGATGAATGATTTCATATAATAATATAATTCAATTTGACTCTGTAAGTCACCTCATTCTCTACTGTTTGATCTATAGATAATATTTGTAAATGTTCGTCCACATTATTGAATTATGACATAGTCTAGTTAATATTAGTGAAACTCTCTTCATTGTGCAACATTTTTAAAGTAATCCACCTTTATAAAAGTTTAATTTCTGGAACTAAGCCACACCACATTCATTCTTTGTTTTTTTTAATCATATGAATATAAAAATTTCCTCTCGGCACGCCGAAAAACTAGTGATAGGCTGTAATAGGTTTTCGTAGAAGGATCGGACCTCATTTATTGCGAGAAAGCATTTTACAATTGGAGCTTAATTAACTTTTTTTTTTTCGACTTTCAAAGCATATTTTTAACATTTTACTGTCGTATGGGGACGGTAACCTTCTTGTAGTTTGGGGTCCATTTTTAGCCTATTTTCATTTTATGAAAAAAAAAAGAAGGCTTACGAGATCACCTTTTGTCCGTGTGTCTGTCTGTGTGTGCGTGTGTGTGATTCGTGTGTGTGTAGGTGTTTCCCTAATAAATTCTAAACGGATGAAGCGATTTCAATGAAACTCGGTAAGATCATAGCTCCATCCTGGTCGACCCCGACCGTACCCTTCAAATTTTTTTGTCTCTCACCAATCCAACATGGCGTCTGTGCGAAATATTTCACCTGCATTCAGTATCTCCGAAACTATTACGGATATCACCCTGAAAGTTTGTAGTGTGATAAAGGGAACTACTATAAATTCAACTATGTGACTTTCAGAAACCTGGTAACTACAAAACCAACATGGCGGCCAAGCGAATTTGTGACTTTTAAATAGACTTTTCTCGCGTTTTAACCATCCAACCGTAATAAAACTTGGTACAGCAAATGCTTATGCACATTGTAATACACTAGCGTCTAATTTAGTTCAATTGTTTACATAACCTCAAAATGGCTGCTGTGCGAAATATTTCACTGGCATTCAATATCTCCGAAACAATTTATGATACCACCCTGAAATTTTGTACGGTGATAAAAGGCACTGCTACGAGTTTAACTCTATAACTTTGAAAAACCTGCAAAGTACAAAACGTACATGGCGGACAAGCAAATTTGAAACATTTTAATAGACTTTTCTCGTGATTTGACCATCTGAGCGCAGTGAAATGAGGTACAGTAAATGATTATACATATTGCAATGCACTGGCATCTAATTTAGTTCAATTGTTTACATAACCTCAAGATGGTGGCTGTGCGAAATTTTAATATTAAGTTTTTATTTCTTGTGTCGTAATCATGCGATCGAAGTGAAAGTTTGAATAATGAAGCTACGCAATAATTTTCCTTTAATGGTACATAACTCTATGGCCTATACATATAACAATCCAACATGACGAGCATCCGAAATATTTTGACGGTTCTCAATATCTACGAATCTTTTACAGACATTAAACTGAAATTTTTAATGTTCATAGAGGCTATGAACATAAGTTCACCTATATGACATTCAGTAAGCTGGTGAGCACAAATCCAACATGGCGGCGACGTGAAATATAAGTATTTAAATGGTCGTTTCTCTCGATTTAACCATCCGAGTGCAGTGAAACTTTGCACGTTAGATGCTTATACAAATGTTAATCCACTGGCATCTAATTTATTTCAATTGTTTTCATAACCACAAAATGGCACCTGTGCGAAATTTTAAAATCTCGTTTTTACTTCTTGTGTCCTAGTCGTACGATTGAAGTTTGAATACCACACGTACACAATAATCTTCATTTAACAGTACATAAATAAAAATCCAACCTGGCGTCCATTTGAAATATTTAGACGGTTCTCAATATCTACGAATCTATCACAACAATCGAACTGAAATTTTGTATGTTGATAGAGGCAATTAACATGGGTAGGATATATGAAAATAGGCTGTATAGTTCTTCACGGAACTGCTTGTTATACTTGTGGTCACACTGTCCATATGCAAGATTTGGAACTGATGTGCAACTATCTAACAGTCTGTTACTTCTTCACGCAAAATTTTATCTCCCGCAGAGATGTTGGTTGGTTCCTCAGTTTAAGGGCTGTGACTACGCGGTCATTTAACCCCGTGTACTTTTTGTGTGTGTAGAATCTGTCTGATAACCGGTGTTAATTTTGATGTCTGTATTAGTCTGTAATTCAGGTAACGACTGCAGACGGTCAATTTCAAGTAGTAGTTCCCAATTTTGGTACCAAATACTACCGTCAACGACACCTAGCAGTGAACTTGGCAACTAGATGCCACCGCAACCTGCAACTTGCCACGAACGTTGGAACTTCCCCTCCAAAGGAAAGCATACTGTGGGATTTTTAGCGCTCTTAGAAAATCCGACGATTTCGGTCGGCTTTGAACCCGCGACCTTGGACATAGAAGTTCTGCATGCTACCAGTTACGTCACCGAAGTCGCTTCCCACAGAGTCAGATTGAAAACTGAATGTGATCTCGTGCAATGGCGTTGTCGTGGAAACCTATGATAACTCATCCCTCATCAATTTAGAAGCGTTGGCATGGTAACCTGTGATGGCTCTTGGCATTTTATTGTAATTCCGAAATATTTTTTCTCATCCCTTAGAGTAATGGTGAGTCATATCAAAAAGTCTTTCAAACAAACGTTTTAGGTAATTATAGGTGGAATATTGCCCATTTTGTACGGTTTTGATACTGTGCTTATTAAGAGAGATATGATTAATGTATCCCGAAAAAAAAACTTTTTTCCACCCCATTGGGCAATGGTTGCTGCTATCAAAAAACTTTTTAAACAGAAATTTTTGGCACTTATCCGACACATAGTATGAACTATGAATGGATTCGATATTTCATGTATTAAGAGAGTTATATCGATATTTCACTTTTTAGAAAAATGCCCCGCATCTTCCTTCACACCCTTCGACCGATTTTGCCCATTAACGAACTTGACCGAGATTTTAACGGGATACATATTGTGTAAAAAATTCAAAGTGATTGGTACAAACTTACGGCAGTTATCGTGTCCCGATGTCTTACCGGTATATCCAGCGTAAGCTTAAAAGGCGCACGGACGGCAGATCCCAGACGCAATTCAGAAAAGCCGAGGTTAACAGGGAAACACATTTACTCTTCTCTGAAGTATTAACTTGACATGATTCGACAGTTTGATGATGGCCAAAGCTGGGGTGATAGGCTTGCTCGATTGCTCATGAACTCGCTACAAGGCTAGTAATTTGAATTTCCAATGAATGGAGAATGTTGGAAGAAATGAAAACGTAAAAACTCTTGTAGTGGGCGATGTGTTAAAGATAGAGATATGCGGCCGGGGATGTTTTTTGTAGAACTTTTCATTCTGAACAAATCTTACACTCATAGTACTGTATTTAGATATGTTTAGCGGTTTATACAGCATGAGCTTAAAAGACGCACGGACGGCAGGTTTTCTGTTACTCGATTCACTCAAATCGTTGCTGCTCGGCTTCCTTTGGTCATAAATGAATGTTTTTCTACAGAAACCTTCCTCGGGAAATCCTTTAAAGAATGGTGACAACCGCATCAAAATCCATCCAGTGGTTCTCGAGATTACTCGGAACATCCAAGAATCGGGGACTTAGTTTTATACTATGTAAGGATGCTATAATTGATGGTTTCCTTTGAACGATAACCATTGACGTGTTGTCATATAATATTTGTTCCGATAGCTTCAGAAAATAGTAGAAGTTTCACTCGAACCAATGCTAAGTTCTCTTGTGTCAAGCAGGTTATATTTGCATCGGAGTTGAAATCAATGGAATTGTTCAAATGTTAAATTTGAAAATCATCTGTTATTGGAGGTATTAAAATTTACGGCGTGTTTGTAATGTGTACTTACAATGCTCATGTCGGTTGTATTCTTATAACAGTATAGGGTACATGGACAGGATAAGTCTATAGATACGGCATCACACCTGCTAACATTACAATATTGTATCACATTTTGCTCCATACTAAGCAGATGCCACAGAGGCAGTATTCTCCTCCTGAGGCGCTATAGGAAATGCGAAGGCGCTGGAGTTCACTTTGCTCTCCGAGTGTCCGCTTCATTAGTCCCGCTCAGCGCATGTCGATGGAAACAATGTCCTGATGAACGACGACACGGGCAATCGATTGTCACTAAAGCGAAACCTGAATGCTTCTACTGTAGTCCTTGGAAATCCAGTCTCACGTCAGGTGTAAAGGGAATATGCTAGGACTTTGTTGTGTTGTTATTAATTCATTTTAGAGGCTTGCGGCATCTTGGTCATCAGCTACGCTGTCAGGACTTTAAACATACGGTTCTAGGAACTTACCCTTCATTAAAATTATACAGGGTGATTCTAAATTCGCATTAGGGGAGGCTTGGACTGATATGTTTGATGAAGAAAGTAAAAATTATCGAAATTTCAATTAATGCATATTATTGTACGCCGGACTCCTGAGGATCATTTGGCGGTGGTATTTTTCGGGTTCCGCCATTTTTAAAGTACTAGCTCGGCATTTAAATGTCCGGTTGAATGCTGTGGAAACGCCCCCATCCAATAGCTTCAAAGCAACATATACCGCTCTCACAAATGCCCGTCTTCAAATTGCCTCTAGAACTGCTATCTAGTGAGTTGACGAGGTAACATTACTACGGTAGCTATAGAAATGCCAGTTATGGAACGTGTTTCTTCTGTGTTCAGTTTTATTTATATAACTGACGTATTATTAGTTTAGCCTTCAACCATGTTTTATTTACTAAAATGTTTTTTTTTTCATATGTAAATTTTCAGGTATTTAAAATGTACCAGCTGAACCAATTTGGTTTCCAATTCCATGAGAATTTCATGGATAGTTAACACCTATATTGTCTTGATATTAACAGAAGGATTTTTTTCATAATGTTGATACTTAAAAAGATAGTAAGTAGCCTTCAACTGGGTATTTTTTGAGCATAATTTGAGAAAAACATAAACACTAAAAACATATTCTCCCTCACATTCATGGACTACAATATGCAGAATTTCTCTCTGTTAAAATTATTTCCATACCTTGATGTGCCTGTACACCAGTTTTCAATGTGATATTTGAAGTAACTCTTGAGCTGGGGCATTATTAGCCTACTTTCGATTTTTGCAAAAAATGAAAGTAGACTTATGAGATCAACACAGGGCGAAAAAAGTGTGTCTGTCTGTGTGTGTGTGTGTATGTGTGTGTGTGAGTCTGTGTGTGTGTGTGTGTGTATGTGTGTGTGTGAGTCTGTGTGTGTGTGTGTGGGTGTGTCTGTGTGTGTGTGAGTGTGTGTACTCTGAATGTCTGTCCCCCCCTATCAATTCGAACACGGTGAATGCGAATTGAACGAAATTTGGTACAAAGGTAGCACTAGCAAAGGACACCTCAGTGTCATGTTTTATATCGCCGCCATCTTGACGGAAACGTAATGGCGGCCACACAAATGTTCAAAGCTTAAATCAAATTACGACTAACCTAATCATCCGATCCCTACCAAATTTTGCAACAACATACCTTTATAGAGAGAGCATCCTTTTACCAAACCAATAGGTCATCAGCGTAATAGTTTGCGGATAGCGGCCATCTTTGTGTGAAAATCGATTCCCCCTATTAATTCGTACACGCTGCAACCGAATGGAACGAAATTTGGTACAGAGGTAGTACTAACAAAAGGCACCTCAGTGTCATGTTTTATATCGCCGCCATCTTGACGGAAACGTAATGGCGGCCACACAAATGTTCAAAGCTTAAATCAAATTACGACTAACCTAATCATCCGATCTCTACCAAATTGTGCAACATCATGCCTTTATAGGGGGAGCATCCTTTGACCAAACTAATAGGTCATCAGCGTAATAGTTTGCGGATGGCGGCCATCTTTGTGTGAAAACCGATTCCCCCTATTAATTCGAACACGGTGAAACCGAATGGAACGAAATTTGGTACAGAGGTAGTACTAACAAAAGGCACCTCAGTGTCATGTTTTATATCGCCGCCATCTTGACGAAAACGTAATGGCGGCCACACAAATGTTCAAAGCTTAAATCAAATTACGATTAACCTAATCATCCGATCTCTACCAAATTTTGCAACAACATACCCTTATGGAGGAAGCATCCTTTGACCAAATGAATAGGTCATTAGCCTAATAGTTTGCGGATGGCGGCCATCTTTGTTTGAAAATCAATTCCCCCTATTAATTCAAACACGGTGAAAACGAATGGAACGAAATTTGGTACAGAGGTAGCACTAGCAGGGGGCATCTGTGTCATGTTTTATATCGCCGCCATTTTGACAGAAACGTAATGGCGGCCACACAAATGTTCAAAGCTTAAGTTAAATTACGACTAACATAACCATCCGATATCTACCAAACTTTGCAACAACATACCTTTATGGAGGGAGCATACTTTGACCAATCTAATAGGTTATTAGCCTAATAGTTTGCGGATGGCAGCCATCTTTATGTCAAAATTGATTTCCCCTATTAATTCGAACACGGTGGAACCGAATGGAACGAAATTTGGTACAGAGGTAGCACTAGCAAAGGGCACCTCAGTGTCATGTTTTATATCGCCGCCATCATGACTGAAACGTAATGGCGTCCACACGACTGTTCAAAGCTTAAATCAAATTACGATTAACCTAATCATCCGATCTCTACCAAATTTTGCAACTACATACCTTTATGGAGGGAGCATCCTTTGACCAATCTAATAGGACATCAGCGTAATAGTTTGCGGATGGCGACAATCTTTGTGTGGAAATCAATTCCCCCTATTAATTCAAACACGGTGAAACCGAATGGAACGAAATTTGGTACCGAGGTAGCACTAGCAAAGGGCATCTCAGTGTCATGTTTTATATCGCGGCCATATTGACAGAAACGTAATGGCGGCCACACAAATGTTCAAAGCTTAAGTTAAATTACGACTAACATAACCATCCGATCTCTACCAAACTTTGCAACAACATACCTTTATGGAGGGAGCATCCTTTGACCAATCTAATATGTAATTAGCCTATAGTTTGCGGATGGCGGCCATCTTTATGTCAAAATTGATTCCCCCTATTAATTCGAACACGGTGGAACCGAATCGAACGAAATTTGGTACAGAGGTAGCACTGACAAAGGGCACCTCAGTGTCATGTTTTATATCGCCGACATCTTGACTGAAACGTAATGGCGGACACACGAATGTTCAACGCTTAAATCAAATTACGATTAACCTAATCATCCGATCTCTACCAAATTTTGCAAGCACATACCTTTATGGAGGGAGCATCCTTTGACCAATCTAATAGGTCATTCGCCTAATAGTTTGCGGATGGCGGCCATCTTTATGTCAAAATGGATTTCCCCTATTAATTCGAACACGGTGGAACCGAATGGAACGAAATTTGGTACAGGGGTAGCACTAGCAAAGGGCACCTCAGTGTCACGTTTTATATCGCCGCCATCTTGACTGAAACGTAATGGCGGCCACACGAATGTTCAATGCTTAAATCAAATTACGATTAATCTAATCATCCGATCTCAACCAAATTTTGCAACTACATACCTTTATGGAGGGAGCATCCTTTGACCAATCTAATAGGTCATTCGCCTAATAATTTGCGGATGGCGGCCATCTTTGTGTCAGAATGGATTCCCCCTATTAATTCAAACACGGTGAAACCGAATGGAACGAAATTTTGGTACAGAGATAGCACTAGCAAAGGGCATCTCAGTGTCATGATTAACATCTCCGCCGTATTGACAGAAACGTAATGGCGGCCACACAAATGTTTAAAGCTTAAATCAAATTATGACTAACATAACCATCCGATCTCTACCAAATTTTGCAACAACATACCTTTATGGAGGGAGCATTCTTTGACCAATCTAATAGGTCATTAGCCTAATAGTTTGTGGATGGCGGCCATCTTTATGTCAAAATTGATTCCCCCTATTAATTCGAACACGGTGGAACCGAATGAACGAAATTTGGTAGAGAGGTAGCACTAGCAAAGGGCACCTCAGTGTCATGTTTTATATCACCGCTATCTTGACGGAAACGTAATCGCGGCCACCCAAATGTTAAAAGCTAAAATGTAATTACGACCAACCTAATAATCTAGTCTCTACCAAATTTTGCAACACCATATCTTTATGTGGGAAACATATTCTGACCAAACTGCAAGAACATCAGCCCAATAGTTTGCAGATGGTGGCCGAGTATGTGTGCAAATCGATTCCCCCTATCAATTCAAACACGGTGGAACCGAATTGAACGAAATTTGGTACAGAGGTAGCACTAGCAAAGGGCACCTCATATTCATGTTTAATATCCCTATAGCACGTTGTATTTCAACAATCTACTACAACCAACATTCAATCATACTCCTTGAAAAGGACAAAGAGTTATAACAATACCCATGCATTTAGGAGAAAGTAGGCTATATGTTCTTTACTGAACATCTTGTTTATGCTTATCGATTTATAAAAATTTTAAATTGTAAGTGTTAATTTCTCAAAAGGTCCTGTTGCTATTGTTCCTGAAAGTTTGTATATCGCCTTATTTCACCATCAGGAGACCACAAACCAAATTTCATCCAATTCTATCAATAATTACTATTTTTCATAAATTCAGCCCCACCCTCCCTTAAAGACTTTGAGGGCTTGTAGTAGGGACCAAGACGGTTAAGGTTAGCATAGGAACTTGTGTCCGGAAATGTACCTTCTTTCCGATACCCGCAAAAAAAAAAAAAAAAAAAAAAAAAGACTGCCACCACAGCACACGTTCACCGCTCCCCCATTTCCGGCGTTCTGCCCGAGTGCTGCTGCTTGTCGTCTGGGTCCAGTTACAGATGGGGCTCGATGCGAGATAGAGATATGCTGTCACAAACGTTTTTTGTACGAGGGTTGTTTTTTAAGTAATACCCGTTGTGATATTACGCCGTTGCAGCCCGGCGGTCGGCATTCCGTGCAGGTGCGCTGTGTACCTGTATCTATTGGCAAGGCTGAGACTCCATTACGGCAACAGTCGCCCATGTGTGGGTGTGTTGACAAGCTTTTGAAATGGCATCGCCAATCGCGTGTGCCGCCGACCCGTAAACGAGATAGAAAACTCCCCTGTAATATATCCTGCCAGTTGGCCACCACTGTCAGGCAAACTGCGTATGTGGTCAAGAGAACTCCTAAACATACGCAGTTCTCCTAGTAAGCACGCAATTTGCATGACAGTGGTGGTTAAAAGGCAGGATATATTACAGGGGAGTTTTCTCTCTCGTTTACGGGTCGGCGATGCCATTTCAAAAGCTAATCGACACACCCACACAAGGGCGACTGTTGCCGTAATGGCGTCTCAGCCTTGCCAAGAGATGCAGGTACACAGCGCACCTGCACGGAATGCCAACCGCAGCGCTGCAGATGCGTTATTTCACAACGGGTATTAGGCTACATAAAAAAAACAGCCCTCGTAGAACTTTCATGTTGGTTGTATTCTTATTACAATATAGCGTCCATGGACAGGATAATTCTATAGATACGGTATCACACCTGCTTACATTTACAATATTGTAGCCTAGCCTATCACATGTTGCTCCATACAAAGCAGATGCCACGGTACTTCCATACCATGTTCTGGTACGCACGATCACCAATTCCTGGTCCTCCAAAATCCGCCTCAGCCATAACCCGCGCCAGTAGGTCTTCCTCAGATTCCACAGGAGTCTCGTAATTCAAGGTTTTCATAAGACTCCACAGGTAGTAGTCGAGCGGTGTCAAGTCGACTAAACATGCAGACCAAGCAATCGGACCTTCACGGCCTATCCACTGTTGCCCAAATCTGTGGTACATCAATGATCTTGGATCGCAAATGAAAATTGTGATGGTGCACCATCGTGTTGAATCCACATGCTTTGACGCACATGTAGTGGCACATCGTCTAAGAACTCATGCAGTACGTCTTCAAAGAATATCAAGTACGCGGCACCCGTGAGATTTCGTGGAAGGAGGAAGGAGATACAACCTGTAGGGGATATGGGACATGAGGTGATCGTTCAATGACGTAACCTACGTACTCTTGTCAGTGGCGCCGAAGAGGCGGGATATTTGAACGTGTGCTGTGGTGGTTTTCTTTTGCGGGTAGCGGGAAGACGGTACGTTCCCTGACACAAATTCCTGTGCTAAACTTGCCTCGCTTGGTCCCCACTACAAGCCCTCGAAGTCTGTAAAGGGAATTAAAAACCTGTATATATTTTTAAGCTTACGGGCGTTCAAATAAAATACTCCGCTATGGGCATTGGCTGGAATCAAAATATAATATGGGAAATAACTTACTACAAGTCGGAAAATAAAGTTAAATAAATAAATAAATAAATACATGGAAGGAAAGGGTGGAGTAGAAGAACTATAGGGGTAGACCATCGTCTGAATATATTAAAGAGATTACCTCAGATGTGGTATGTGGTAGCCATGTAGAGATGGCAGGGAAGCACGGAGGGCTGCATCAAACCAATCAAATGACGGGAGACTCAAACAAAAACAAAAACAACAAATAAATAAAATATAAATATAAAAAAGAATCCACGAACCTACTACGTTGTTGTAGGAAGGCGGAGAGGTGATACTCCGACGTGGCGCGTCCCAGGTGGCGGATAGGGGGGTCCTCACCAGTTTTGCTGGCGGACTTGAGCGAAATAAAATAGCTCTCGCGGACCAAACACACTCCCATTTCTCATCAATCATCCTATCATATTCCATTCATCACCTTTCCAGATCACATCTGGAATTGTAATCCCTGACTACGGTCAGATCATGGGTCCTAGACCAGACAATCAACTCAAGTATGAACAGTCTTCTAATGAACTCTTCCACCGCAAGGCACCATTCGGATACGGTGGGGTGCCGCGTAGAAGAGTCAGGTGAGTCGGAGCGCCTGGAAACCCGAAAGTCCAAATACAAACTCAAAATTAACAAACATAGGGAATTTTCATTCTTTGCAACATTAAACATAAATTCGTTAATTAAAATTGGAAAACTTAAGCATTTAACCGATATATTGGACCAACACAAGATCTTAATAACAGCACTTCAAGAACTTAGAAACACAGATCAAGACCCCATTGAATCTGGAGGATACCGTCTCTACAAGGGACCTCCAGGACCACGAGTTATGAAAAATGTCCCCCAATTTGGTATGGGATTTTTAGTACATACCAGTATTATTGATTCAGTGGAAGACTTTTCGTCGAACTCATCAAGGTTAGCAACTTTAACAATTAGGACAGGAAACAAAATATACTCTTTGATAAACGTTCATGCCCCAACTAATGACAAGAATGTCAAAAAATTTAGAGATGAAACGGACAATTTTTGGGAAGAACTTGCCTTACTAATATCAAACATTCCAGACACTCATGTTAAAATATTGCTTGGGGATTTTAATGCAAAAATTGGTAAAGAAAGGAAATTTCGTCCAATAGTAGGTAAGTGGCCAGCTCACAAATTCACTAACAAGAATGGTCAAAGATTAATCACCCTTTGTGAAGAACATGGCCTACGTCTCGAAACTACTAGATTTAAGCGAAGACCACAGAAACTTATGACCTGGAAATACCCTAATAGTGCACTAGGGGAATTCCAGATAGACCATGTTGCAATGGATAAAAAGTTCTACAAAGAAATATATAACGTGAAGGTACTACGTGGGGTCGATGTTGACTCTGATCATTATATATCCAAGATAAAGATCAAGTTAACTCCACGACGTAAACAAAAATCGTCAAACTCGACCATGCAAGGGCAATATGACCCTAGTTATTTAATAAATAATGTGTCCTATAAGGAAAAGTCTAAAACTCTCTTAAGTGACAAGCTAGAAACGATGGTTGACACACTGAAAACCGTTGCTGTCGAAATTGCCCCTATTAGGAAAAGGAAAAAGCATGCATGGTGGAATGCGGAAAGTGATGCTGCAATTCGGAAAAGACACACAGCATGGCTCAATGATCAGCAAAAGAGGACCACACAATTGCGAGAAGAATTAACCATTGTTCGAAGGGAAACTGCCAAAGAAATTAGGAGAATTAAAAGAGAAAATCAAAAAAAAGTCCATACAAATTATTGATGATTCCTTTAAGCAACACAAAACAAGGGACTATTACAGGACATTTCGTCAATATCATTCTAAATACAGCCCTCCTACACTATTAATGAAAGATAAATCAGGTAAACTAGCCCACAATGATACTGATAATGCTAAAATTCTAGCAGATTATTTTAGAGAACTACTAAATGCTGATGAACCTAAGGAATATCATGATTTTGAGCCTAATCCAAAAAATAAAACAAATTTACAGAACATTATTCCTCCTAACTTGACTGAAGTATGTGCAGCGATTAATTGGCTCAAAAATTATAGAGCAGCAGGAGAGAATTCATTGGTAGCAGAACTATGGAAATATGCAACTGAACAAACCATCTCCAACCTCCATAAACGCCTCATCGATGTAGGGAATTCGGAACGAATACCAGAGGAATGGAGAATGGCTGTAATCCACCCAATTCATAAAAAGGGCGATAGATCAGACCCGAACAACTACCGTGGGATTTCTTTGCTTGATGTAACATACAAGATTCTATCTAGAATTATCTTGACAAGAATTCAACAACAACTCGACCAAGAACTAGGAGAATATCAAGGAGGGTTCCGACCAGGTCGCAGCTGTTCGGATCAGATCATCAGTCTGAAATGGATAATGAAATATCATAGAATGAGACAAAAGGATTTGGTCATTACTTTTGTGGATTTTAAGAAAGCTTATGACAGTATCCATCGAGGGTCATTACTTAACATCCTTAGGGAATTTGGGTTACATCAAAAGCTTATCAACCTCATCGGCGTTACTTTGAAAGATACTAAATCAAAGGTTAAATTTCGAGGCGCCTTGTCTGAACCATTTGATATCCGGACTGGACTTCGACAGGGAGATGGTCTATCACCGTTATTATTTAATTGTGTTCTTGAAAAGATCATGCGTGAGTGGAACAAAACTTGTCCTCCAAATGTAAAGATTGGTACTAATATAAAACTGAATTGCTTGGCCTTTGCGGATGACCTTGCACTGCTTGCAACCAGTATAGATGAGGCTAAACACCAAATTGAAGAACTTGGGTCTATTGCAGCAAAAGTAGGACTTCAAATTTCATTTGAAAAGACTGAAATCATGGCATCCTTTGATGTGGAAACACAAGCTATTACATTGATCAACAATAAAGAAATTAAAGTTGTACATAAATTTAAATATTTAGGAGAGATTATAACATGGAATTTGAATGAGAAAGCGTCAATGGAAAATAGAACAACAAAGTTAAGACAAGCGCAATACATTACTTGGTCTAGTTACAAAAAATATCACTCTCCATAAATGCCAAATTACGACATTACGAATCAGTTATTAAACCGGAAGCAATATATGCTTGTGAAACACTTTTCAAGTTAAACACTCGATCAGTTACTGACACATTACAGAAGATTGATAGAAGAATTCTCAGAACTATAATTAATAAAAAACATCAGGTGGATGGTCAATGGCGTCTATTACCAAATGAAGTGGTTTATAAAGAAACTGAGTCTATAGTCGATACTATGCGAAAAAGGCGAATTGCTTTTTTTTGTCATCTCTCACGCCTGCCGGATACCAGACAATTAAAAGTATTATTTAATTATTTTTTCAAAAGTAAAACAAAGAACACTTGGTTTTTGGAAATTCAAAATGATCTGGATGAACTCGGCTTGACAATGTCCCAAATTGCTAACAAAGATGAGAAGAATATCTTGAAAAACAAGAACATCCGACTTCCCTTAAAAACTTACACCCGCAAAACTTACACCATAAGCGATGCAGAGAGAGCGGCAAGGTCGACTAGAATGAAAATGTTTTGGGAAAAGAAGAAAAATAAGAAGCTGAGTCATTAATATTGTTTTTTGAGATATGTATATACTTGTTTTGGTTAAGTGCTCCAATGAGGGCGTAACATATGTAAATAAATAAATAAATAAATAAATAAATAAATAAATAAAAAGGAATAAATAAATAACATCAATAAATAAATAATATGTAAATAAATAAGTAAGTAAATAAATAAATAAAAAGTAATTCCTTTATTCAGTTTCATTTCAAACTATTTTGCCTTTCAGGGTCAAGTCTAGTGTAGTCTACAAGCCTCTCTTTGCCATCGAGTCACCTCCGTATGCTCCTATAGGCAGTTAGATCGGAGGGCGTCTCTGAAAGAAATAAAATAAATATGCTACAATTTTATAAAGGAGTAAAATGCAAACTTCCATTCTTGAAGGTAAAAAGGCTGGTTTACAGTTCACAAAACGTCTTTCTATTAAATCGTTGTTATAAATGTTGGAGAAGCCTCCCGATAGTGATTTTCTTTTTTGCGTGGCAAAAGCTTTTAATCAGATATTCTTCCAGAGAAGGGACTTCCATTGAATTATTTGCTCGAGAAAACGGGTATCGTTTATGTTTCACCGGTTTGTAGCTACTGTGTGCTGTCTTAGCCGAATATCGATCAAGGGCGGGCCAGGCCGTTCATCAGGACATTGTTTCCATTGGCATGCACTGAGCGAGCCTACTGAAGCGGACTCTCCATGGCTGGAGGGTTCTTGTGCGCTCAATTACCGCCAGTGGCGTTCTGCTGGAGGAAATTAACCTGAACAACAAATGTGACTCACTTGACACGAACATGTTCAAATGAAACGTAGCTGAGGTATGGTACCTAACAAGCTCTACTATATCCAAAGTTACTAATTGGAGTAAAATGCATGTAATTTTATAACAAGTGTGTAATTTTGCGTGTAATTGAACCGTTTTATATTTTACTTTTAATTATAATGGAACTCGACTTTTAGGGAGCAGTATAGATCGCGATACTTTACACTACACAATTCCCCTAGACATAAAATGGTGGCATCCATGACGTCACGGACGACACTGGAGGTTTAAGGGCCAACATTATCTCTTATTCTCGGGAATAAATATAAATTGCACCAGTATTTAGGACTTTCCATCAGAGCGATAAAACACTCCTTCATCGTAATCTATTAGCTATCCAATTATCATGATCAAGGTAAACAGATGTAATAACAAGAACTTTTATTCTCAACTGAATGTTTCGGTTATGTTTCTTTTTCTTTCTTCGTTTATTTTATTGTATTCAACTACCCTCTGAATGAAGACAGCTGCAAAAAGAAGCTTTGTAGCCTCAGTGGCCTGTACAGTATAAGATAAACAATAAATACATACATTAACGGATATTTGATTTTCACGAGCAACTCGGCCTAATCTGACCACTCAAATCTCTAAACCATCGTTAAAATGAAGGGAAACAGCCGAACTCTACCTCGCACATCCCTCAGTGACGGTTTGTTTCCGAGGTTCACACGAACTTTCATCCATATGAATATAAAATATGTTTATGACAATGATTATAAAATATCATACATGTTTAACACCAAGAAAGAAGAACACGGAAATCAAATACAAGCATATCCGAAGTGTGATTCGAATTCCTTCCAGCTCTACATAATAAACACTGAGTCTAAAACGCAACCGCTTGCGCTACAAAGAGAACGGGGAGAGCATATCCTATTTAGCTAATACATAATAATAATATCGTATGGCCTCGGCTGCCCGGTGCAAGCTTTTTTTTTGACACCCAGAGGGTAGCTTGCATTTCAAATTTCGTTGTTCCTTGAAGCACTATGAAAGTCAACGTGGTTAGATATCTAAGCTCATTGAACACTATAACGCTTTCTAGTGGAGAAATGAGGAACTTCGTGTTGGCGAGAACTCCCAAGATTAATTTTGCCATTATGAACATGGCCCAATGAATTCAAATGGGTTCTTTGACATGCCAACAACGTATGACATGCGTGTCGTAGTTTTTGCCGCCTTTCAAAATCACTTACCACGGCAAGAAGTGAACCTGCAAGCTTGGTGTTAGTAGACCGACACTATAACCACTCACCCACCGTGGCAAGCTATTTAGCTAAGTAAACAATCTATACACACAACTGCCAGTTCTCCTAAATACTTTGTTCATATCATATTAAGCTGTGGCCATTAATAGGGCCTTCTGTATTTCCCTTTCTTTTTAATTATGTTCCAGAAAATCTCAACGAAGCATCGCAAACAACGATGAGTGCTACACGGTTCTTGCTTTGTCCGCCATGTTTCTCCAGGATGAAACCGAGTCTACGCATGCGTGAGAGCCGTAAAGTTCTTTTATGTTATTTAGAAACTGAATGGTCTGGTGAGATGCATCAACGTTAATCGCGCATTAACTCTCGTATTTAAGTTAAATAGGAATTAACTAACTAATCGTTAGTAAAGAGTTGGTGAAAACAGCTTTAAACGATGTTATAATAACGATGTTAAATTATATCTGTGTTAAACCTTATGGTGTCAAGATTTTGATGAATGGTTATGTTAAAAATGCCAAATTTAGTGAACGTACACGTTTTTCTTGGAGCAAGTAAATATCTTAAACGTATCAGTTGCTAAATTTTATTTTTGTTTTCATTTGAAATTATTTAAAAGTTACTTTTTCTAAACAGGAGGGAAGTCAGCTGATTGCAGCTGATTCAAGGATTATGGTAGTCCTACTTATTATGACTGAAGTTATTCACGGAGCTTAAACACATCGATATATCCGGAGAGAGAACGATTCCTGCGTTGTCATCCTTACAACAGTGACAGCACTGGGTGGCTGGAAATAATATTAAAACTTTTACAAAACAGGGCCAAAAAAGATAATTCCTCGGGAGTGATAAACCAGGATCCTACTCTTACACTTATGTGATTTTCATGATGTTCGTATCTTATTTGATATTCCGGGATTCATTAGGAATTGAAATTACTACTACTGCACAGGAAATATCAGTTAAATTACTTAAATATGTGACTTAAGTCGTTATTAATATTGTTCGTTCAATGACAGCAATTGTCATTGCTCAACTGCTACTGAAAAAGGCTCATTAGGTGTGTTCATCTGAGTGAAGTACTGGGCTCCATTGTGAAGTATGGATGGAGCAAGGCGTATAAAAAGAACGAACAAAGGACGATGGAAAATTACATGAGGTCATTCTTATGGAATCTGTTATTATGATTTGTCATTGTTATTGGTATGACTACAGCTAACGGAGTGAAAAAAAAGTATATAGTAATATGATTTTATGTTCGATGATGTCGATATGTAAATATTATATGTCAGAAAACTGTATTATAATGGATGTCATTAAAGTACAACTTTTCATTATAACACAGTTTTCTCAACCAATCAGAGTGCAATATTTTCATTCATTGACCAATTAGAAGGATATCTTCTGACATGCACTCAAAATCCAACATGTCGGACTTGAATTACATGATTTGAAAGTTGACAATGTAGCCTATATTGGATCAACCATTGCAGTTACAATGCATAAACAAAGTGGGAAATACTGCAAAAGAAATATCACTGTACCTTAATATCCGCAACTCCAACTTCTACATTATCGTAAGATTTCGCCGACAATTTTACTGAATGCTGTTGTTGACATAAACACACCAGAACGTCATGGAGGAAGCGTATGACATTAGTTCCACAGAAATTGTAATTTCTGTTCAGTAAATCGAATTCCTACCCAAAACGTATCAGCGAGATGTCATAACTGTTCTATTTGGGACTCAATTGATTATCCTTCCGCTGACATTCTATACGCATCGAATTTGAAGAATAGCTAGTTGATAATACGATACATTTTAATTTTAAAGCGTTTATAACAGCCTATTTTGTGTTATTTGACCATAATAACAAAATGATCCTGCATAGTATCTGTGCGCTATCTGTTGGTGCTACTTCAGGACAAACACTGTTTCAAAGCTTTGGGATTCGTTATTGGGTAGAGATCAAATGCTGAGCCCACACAATTCCCAAGAGGAAGAATTCAACCGACATAATCCCGACAGATATTTATGAATAATTTTGTTAGAATATATAATAAAGTTATAATTATCGACTAACATAAACGTAATGTACTAGTACCTAACGTAAGTTAGTTGTAAGTAAACATTCTGAGCGAAATCACACCACCATCAGGCTTGCTAACAAAGTAGTGGAACAAGTCACCAGTTTCCCTTACCTCGGAAGTTTAATCACAAATGATAATCGCTCCAACAAAGAGATAAGAATAAGAATATCGCTTGCCAAACAAGCATTCAGCAACAAAAGAACTCTTCTGACCAATATACATCTAGATATTGAGATTAGGAAAACAATTGTGATGCCCTTTTGTGTGGAGCGTACTCTTATATGGATGTGAATCTTGGACGTTTCGAGAACAGAATAGAAAACGGCTTGAAGCTTTTGAGATGTGGGTCTGGAGGCGAATGCTGAAGGTCAGTTGGACTGAAAAAAAAAAAAAAATGAAAGTATACTTAGAGAAATCCAGGGGAAGAAACAGCTGATGGTAACAGTACATAGAAAAACAGCTAAATTCATTGGACACACCGTGCGTCATAATACCTTTCTAACTAGAGGGAAATGTCTTAGGAAAGAAGGGACGAGGTCGACCTAGGAAGCACTTCCTTCAAGTATTGATGCAAAACGTAGGTTGGGATTCCTACTGTGAGATGAAAAGACAAGCTGAAGACAGAAGGCGATGGTTGAATCGACAAGGCATTAGACATTAATTTTTAGCCTATTTTCAATTTTGAAAAAATAGGCTTATGAGATCACCTTTGTCCATGTGTGTGTGCGTGCGCGCGTGTGTGTGTGTGTGTGTGTGTGTGTGCGTGTGCGTATGCCCCCTAATAACTTCTAAACGGCTGGAGCGATTTCAATGAAACTCGGTAAGTTCATAGCACTATTCCGGACGATCCCGACCGTGCCCTTGAAATATAGTTACGTCCTACCAATGCAACATGGCGGCTGTGCGAAATATTTCACCAGCATTCAATATCTCCGAAACTATTCCCAATATCACCCTGGATTTTTTACGGTGATAAAGGGAACTACTCGAAGTTCACCTATGTGACGTTTGAAAAACTGGTAACTACAAAACCAGCATGGTGGCCACGCGAATTTGCGACTTTTAAATCGACGTTCTCGCGATTTAACCAACCAAACGCAATAAAACTTGGTACAGTATATGTTTATACACAATGTAATGCACCGACATCAAACTTCGTTCAATTGTTTACATAACCACAAGATGGCGGATGTGCGAAATATTTCACCGGAATTCTATATCTCTGAAACAATTAGCGGTATCACCCTGAAATTTTGTACGGAGATAAAGAGCACTACTGGACGTTCATCTATAAGACTTTCAAAAACCGATTAACTATAAAACGAACATGGCGGACAAGCCAATTTGAAAATTTTAAATAGACCTTTCTCGCGATTTAATGATCCAAACGCAATGAAATCTGATACAGGAAATGTTTATACACATTGTAATGCACTGATATCTAATTTTGTTCAATTGTTTACATAACCTCAAGACGGCGGCTGTGCAAATTTTGAAATTATTTTTTTATTTCGTGTGTCGTAGTCATGCGATCGAAGTGAAAGTTTGAATAATGAACCTTCGCAATAATTTTCCTTTAATGGTACATGACTCTATGGCCTATACATTTAACAATCCAACATGGTGACCATCCGAAATATTTAGACGGCTCTGAATATCTACGAATCTATTATAGCAATCAAACTGATTTTTTTATGTTCATAGGGGCTATGAACTTAAGTTCCCCTATAGGACTTTAAATAACCTGGTGATCACAAATCCAACATGGCGGCGACGCGAAGTATAAATATTCACATGGACGTTTCTCGCAATTTAACCATCCGAGTGCAGTGAAACTTGGTAGAGTAAATCCTTATACGAATGTTAATCCACTGGCATCTAATTTATTTCAATTGTTTCCATAACCACAAGATGGCACCTGAGCGAAATTTTAAAATCTCCTTATTACTTCTTGTGTCCTAATCATGCGATTGAAGTTTGAATGCTACACGTACACAATAATCTTCATGTAACAGTACATAACCCTAGGACCTACATATATAAAATCAAACATGGCGACCACCCGAAATATTTAGTCGGTTCTCAATATCTACGAATCTATTACTGCAAACAAATTGAAATGTTGTATGTTGAGAGTGGCAATTAATATAAGTAGGATATGCGAAAAGAGGCTATCTAGTTCTTCACGGAACTATTTGTTATTTTTTATTTTATTTTTTTATTTACTATTCACACTCTCTGCATGATCCACTACATAAGTAGTACTACATGCACTTACAATACATTTTTAGAAATGAACAAAATAAATTACATTTTAAGAATTACATTTCTAGATGACTGTTAATCTTAACACTATCAAACAATATTAGTCTTCGTTTTTCCTAAGAGCTTGAAAATCCAGAGCATTAACAAATTTAGAAAATTCCTTTCAATACATTTTTAATATCACAGATTTCTGCATCGGCCAGTTATCGTCTCTATTAACACTATTAATCAAGAATTGCCTAATATTTTTCACTTCACTGCACACCGAAATTATATGATCTATAGTCTGAGGGCTGCTTTTACAGGAACACTCGGGATTACGTATAATTTTAAGTCTGCGTAAGTATGAAGCAATATTTCCATGTCCAGTCAGTATTGTATTGGGTGTTAAGGTGATTTTGGGTTTTAATCTACCTGCAACTGTTGGAAAGAATTCTTTTGTAAGTACCGGTATGCATTTTGAAGTTTGTTCCCATTTTTGCTGCCATTAATGAATTGATTCTTCTTTGATATATATATTTTTTTAAATGTTGAGATGGGTATTCGATCGAAACACACCTCATTTAATTTTGCAGCCTCTTTGCAATTTTATCAGCCAGTTCATTGCCTGCAACACCTGTATGTGCTTTAATCCATTCAAATTTTAATATCCATTTTTAGCCTACTTTCGATTTTTGCAATAAATGAAAGTAGACTTATGAGATCACTACAGGGCCAAAAAATGTGTGTCTGTCTGTCTGTCTGTGTGTGTGTGTGTATGTGTGTGTGAGTCTGTGTGTGTATGTGTGTGTGAGTGTGTGTACTCTGAATGTCTGTACCCCCCCCCCTATCAATTCGAACACGGTGAAACGGAATTTAACGAAATTTGGTACAGAGGTAGAACGAGCAAAGGGCACCTCAGTGTCATGTTTTATATCACCGCCATCTTTACCAAAACTGAATGGCGGCCACTCAAACGGTCAAAACGTAAAATCAAATAACGACTAACCAAATCATCCGATATCTACCAAATTTGGTAACAACATACCTTCATATAGGACGCGTCTTGTGACCAAACTACAAGGTCATCCGCCATACCATTTCAGGATGGCGGCCGTGCGAATTATGCAAACTTTATAATCCATATCATGGGACCCACCAGTTCCGATTATCGAGCCGAGAATCGTTTTAACTGTTCTAAAGGAAGAGGCGCGTTCGAAATTAAAAGTTTATTTTGTAATACTATAGTGCAGACGTGATTTTAAAAAGCTGAGTCGTCTCGGTTATTTGACAAGATGGCAGCGGTTATCTTGTGCCTGACTTATATTTCACTAATTTGAGTATTGCATGCAATATAGCGTACTGATACAAAATAAATAAACTTTGTATGAAATGCTTTATATGTAAATAATATACTCCACTGATGAAATAGTTTAGTATAAATCATTATTTTCTAACAAGTTCTATCTAAGTCATTTGATATAGAATGTTATCGTTGGCACAATTGGCTCAGTGGTAAAGCGTTGGCCTATGGCTCATATTCCTATGGTTCAAACCCCATCAGAGTTAGATTTTTTTGCTTGAAATGTTATATATTTATTGTTTTGTAATGACTCAGACGTTTTAAAATTAAGCGTTATATTGTGCATATTATGGTGGAAAATATATATTTAATTAAAACATAATTCGCCAGCAGTTTTGCTCGAGACATCTAGCAGCCAAAAAGGTAACTGCACGCCGACCTACTTATTAACTTCCAGATTTTATTGAAAAGTTTCTTATTATGGCCGCTAGAATGCACTCGCCCTGTTAGGATTATATTGTTCGATACTTCTCCACTAGATGTCACGACTGGTCAACGTGGGACTCCATTGATTACTATACCATTGGCATTCTATGCGCATAGAATTTGAAGAATGACAAGATGATAATACGATACATTTTTACTTTTTATTTTAAAGGGTTTGTAACAGCCTATTGTGCGTCATTTGAAAATGTTATTTGAAGTAAAGAACAAAACGATTTTCACATAGTAACTGAATTCTAGCCGTTGGTGCTAGTTCAGGTTATTAATTAATACTTTTATTTCAGGCAAATAGCAATCGAAAATATCCACATAGTTTGTATACACACGTCTCTGTAGGGTCATGGAAAGATTTGTTAATTCAATTAGGATTGTGAAAGCCATGCACAACCAGACGTGTAAGTTGCCCACGGCAGGTCGGTTATGTAATAATAATAATAATAATAATGTTATTGGATTTACGTCCCTTTTAACTACTGCTGCTTTTAGAGACGCCGGGATGCCGGAATTTTGGCCCGAAGGGGATCTTTAACGTGCCAGTAAATGTAATGACACGGCTCCCTCGCATTTGTGCACCCTCAAATGCCAGCTGCCTGCGCCAGGATACGAACCTGAAACATAGGGCCCAGCAAGCGAGAACGTTACCGCTGAGCCACGCAGCCAATCGGGTCGATTATGTCTCCAGATCCATAACATTCTTGAGATATTTCTTATCTTTCTTTCTTCAATGATGGTAGCAGTTTTTATCTAGGTTGTGGCGTTTGGTAGAGGTAAATAGTTTCTAAGGTCTTCAACCAAGAAATGATTCTATTATACTCTTTGATAATAACAACGAGTTATAACTATACTCATACATTTAGGAGAAAGTAGGCTATATGTTCTTTACTGAACATCTTATTTTCTTTTTAGAATAGCTGTAGTCCTTCTTATATTCTCAATTATTTGGTTATGATTTTTGAAGTCCGCAAGGGAGTCAATTGCTATCTTACTATCTGTGTAAATAATTACTTTCTTATCTTCAACATCCTCTGTCCTAGTAGTTTCTAAGAATTCCAGAGATTTTAGTATTATTGATTGATTGACCTAACGTAATGTGCCCGTTTAGACCGGAGTCCGCACGACCACATATGCATTTTACCAATAATCAGTCTGCACGAAAATCCAATATATCCCGGAGCGCCAGATGGGTTAAAGCAAATCGCAAAAACGACATCAAATTAAAAAAATGCTTTACTGATTTTTGGCTCAATGCAACAATAAGGATAGAAGGAGATTTAATTGGGAGAAACACATCTGGTAAAATTGTCTCAGTTTATTTTAAAGTTAAAATCTGACTGCAAAGATGCTCAAAGCAGCATCACTCCATGTGTGGCGATCCACACCCTTATTTACACACAATATACAGAAATTTCCCAAACACATTTGACAATCTTTTTGGAAACACAAGTCCGATTAATAGTCCTGTGGACTGTGTTCCAAAATTATTAATATTTAATTCCAGTTCAAAATTAATTGTCCATACTGGAAATAACGTAGATTACTGTTTGACTATTTACATGATATTAACACTCGTAGATTAAATGTTTATAGAATTCTTAAACTTTCACTTGTTTTTCCAGTTTCAAAAATACATCGTCGAAAATATTATTATCATCGTAGCAATACAAATTATTAACACATATTAATAACATCTGAAAAGTATTTGACCTTGAGCATAGCATCGAAGAACTGTGTGAAGCACAACAACAATTAATTGTTCTTCTGACATTAAACATTCGAGAAGTGACTCGATTATGAACTTCAAGTTACAAACAAAATATATGATTTCTGAATCATCAACTTGATCAATAAATGGTTGAACCATTCAACTATTAGATTATCCACTTGGAATCATTATGAAAAAAAAAAATTATATTCATGGCCATTTCTAGTAACTTTTACAACTTGCAATTCTTCGACAGAATGCGGAAATAAGAATTGTAGGTTTATAATGAATTCATTTAGTTCATGGCACTAGGATTGAAAATATCCTTCAAATTATTCGTGGTTAAAGAATTATTTTTAATTGGCAGTGGCCCATTCTATTATCTGTGTAAGAACACAATATTACAACAACAACGGCAAAGGTCTTCCTCTGAAGAAGAATAAACTACTATCATGACAAATCCGGGTTCTAGCAAAATCAAAGTCTAAATGGAATTCGTAAACAAGGTTGAAATAAGAACTGATGGTTTCAAAGAAATAACCTTCGGGTTATTCATACGACGAAATGTGTGGCTCCAATACTCCTACTATAAACCTGAGCCATCGAACCTGCTATTTGATTGATGCTCGAAAAAACCTTCATTCCTGCGACTTAACATGCGCACCTGGGAATGGCATTCAACTACTCCACACATAAATTATCTTCCCAAAATTTATACAATAAATCAAGCCTCTGCTTGTTATCAACACTGGAAGATTAATAAACTTACAAGTTTATTTTATTTTACCATTCAGTTCAACCCGTGAATTTACCATACTTATGAAAAGCTTTATTTCACTTTCGAGTGTATTTACGTCATGATTTTATATAAATACAACAATATCCTATTTGATACAAATATCAATTGCTTCCCGTTTCATGCCTCTCCGTGTTATATGAAAAATATACTTTGCTCAATGAAAATATCAACTATTCAACCAGAACTGAAATGTTGGTTGAATGCGGGCTTGCGCTAACCACTCTCCTTCGGAAAATCTCCTGTTCCAAACTAGAAATGTTTAAACTACTTCATAGGCTCTTTCTCAATACATATGATTATTAGAAAATATAATATCCAAGAATTATTTAGAAAAATTATGAAAATTATTATTATTATTATTAGTGGATTATTATTATTATTCTTATTTATATCATTTTAAATATGTTTAATTATCATCTCATTATGTGAGAATCCACATGTTCGAATCTTCGAATATGGAAAAAATATCCATTCCTCAACAAAAATAAATTTAACTTTTACAGTTACATCGGCTGATTACCGTGATTTCCCAAAAATATGAAAAATTCAAATAAATCTTCGAAATGCTCGGTCATCGATCCTAAACTGTTCTGAGTGCTGAAAATGCTCAGAATAACTCTAACAAGTCTTGCGTAAATCATTACAAGCTTTAAATACGACGAAAAAAATGTGTTGGTCATCTGCAGAAAAAATAGTTTGTTCCAATTAGCTAGGCATAATATAATTCAAATGTGGCTTACATTTCTTGATGGTCTTGAAGTGTAGTAAACCTGGTCTGTACCAGATTTATCCATAAACATGCCCTATCGGACAAGCACGTATAATCCTTGTATCGGCCGCCATTGTAGACCCACAATTCGTCTAGTCAGACATAGTGGTAGTATCTTTCGACGTTTGAATAAACTGTGGTTCCATTTTAATATGGGCTTCTATCAAAGCCATGACAGTTTGTTGAAATAGGGTCAGATCTAAGTGATCTCTTCTTAGATATGTCAGTTGTAACATAACTCACTGTAATCTCATCAGTACAAGAAAAACATTGACAGTCTAAGCAATTAACGGCTGTTCTGAAGATCGTTCCCTGGGCATGGTTTGTATATCACCATCTGCCATGCGCTAGACAACTTGCAGTTTCCCTTGCGTAGACTAATGAACGCCACCGTTATAGACTAGTCTTCAGTGTACTGACAGATCGAAGTGGTTAACTAGTTACAAAAATGAAAACTGACTTGAAATGGATTTAAACATCCAAGTATTAAGTTACTACTGGACTGTGACAAAATACTATTTTCTAGACAAAGTCTAGCATATGTCCTTTTGGAAATATAAATATTTCCACCAATGTCTGTAGAAAAACAATCACCTCAGTGATTCTCCTCACCAGAAACTTACTAAGTTCCAACTCGTTTGCGCAGCACTTTTCGTGACTATCACGATTTGAAAAGAACTTCTGCGTAGATACGGCAACCATGTGCCTTGGCTCAGCGTAGACGCGACTTGCTTGCCAAGTGCTTGTGTTAGAATGAGCTAACCATGCCTGCTCCAGCTGGCTTTTATTCAAAACGGTCAGGGTCACGCGTCATCGCCTGATATCTGGAAATCCTCATATCTCTTGAATCCCTGGTCCGATTTACTTGGTACTAATTGCGTTCTCTTTCATTTGGCCGTGCCAGTAATCTGATCCCAGTCTCAAGTCTTTACTCCATAGTTAACTATTTAATCAATAAATAGCCTCCACCTCTGCTATTACTCGCTGCGTCACTTGACATCCAACTATCGGTAAAATCCTTCGAAATGCTTCTCGAAGCAATGTAGCGCGATATTCAAATATCTGAACTTACAAAAGCGGCTACAGCCTTTCCCTTGATATCTAGGTGTCTGAAACTTGGAATACCCATTCCTAGAGTTGGGCACAGTAAGGCCACAGCCACTTCCTACCGAATACTACCTCAATTACAAATACACACACTAATACAGACATCTCTGTGACACAAGGCATCTGACAATTTCTGTACATACTCAGGTACAAGGCGATAAATGACCACTATGTCACAAAGCCCCTAAGGAATGAATAACAAAATTATAAAGATGGTAGGCTATATTGGCTTTCATGGCCAGTGAATTAAAACTTGGCAATTTTTCTAGGTTTATGTCATGTCTTTCGTGGGGTTTCGCCAAGGAACACCGAGCTGGCTCATCAGCGGACACTTGGTGTCCGTGTCCGGTCCCCAACAGGAGTAGCGAACTGCGCGCTACTTCCCTTCTTATGAAACGCACCTGCGCTACTCCTGTGGGGGTCCGGGCACGGACACCAAGAGCCCGCTGTTGAGCCAGCTTGGTGTTCCTAGGCGAAACCGCATACAAGACACTGCATAAAACTAGAAATATTACTTGAGTTTTAACAAAATTATACTTCTTGGCAGAGGCGGAAATCGAATTTGGACCTGAAGGGCGGTACCTCACCACAAGGTGGTCTGATGAGCTAATAATGTCCGTGCTATGTGTGTGTGGGAAATCTGCCCGTATAACATCTGTCAATGAGGTGGTATTTTAGGGAAGAGCGTTCTAATTAAGCTGGCTCTTTAATTAGACCCCTCACTACGTCTATGTGGACACAGTTGTGGTCCTTGCTGTAGTTCAATAGCTAATTGGGACCACCTCTGGCTGACGTGTTTCGTTAAACAGTGGGCTTGCCTTCTCTTTAAATGAGCGACGGGACCGTTCATGAGGGAGCAGACTTACTGGTTGAGTAACCAACCCCACAGTAATAAGGATTGCAAGGCCTGGCACAAAATAAGTCTACTTCTAAAAATATCGAGAATCCGTTTCGTGGCGCAGTGAATTGGCTGTCACTCCTGTGGTTCGGGTTTGATTCCCGTTTCTGCCAAGTGTTTAAAAATTCTTGTGAGGCAAAACTGAGAAGTAGTGGGTTTGATTCCCACCTCAGACATCTTCGAAGTGGTTCCCCAATTACTGAATATGCAACCTACGGGTTAAGCAGATGGGGAAAAGAGACTGGTGCCTAACGAGCTAGACTAATTTTACTCTATTTTGAGGGGTTAAATTTTGATTTTTGGTTTTGCATTTCTTATAATTTAATTTTATTTGGGTTTGACATTAAGGTGTCTTAGGCCAAATTTTTTATTTTGCTTTAGGTAGATAATAGTAGGGGTTTATGATTATTATTTGTAAGATTTCTTGCATGGAGTAGACGTTACTTTCAGCTTAAGTTCGGTGAGGTAGTGAAATTTTGATCGTTGGAGACCATTCACTAATCTGCAGATGCTGTTGTGGTTATATGAAATTTGTCACTCCCCATGGTCGTTACGATTGTGTTAATAAGTGTGATTTGTTTATATTTTGCAGTTTTATGTGAAATTGAAGTAAGAGACACCTCTAGTGGGTTGTTTTCATAGTAGAAGTTCAAATATTGAGAAAAGATGGTTTAGACCTATAGTAGGTTAGGCGTTGGTCGGCAAATATTTTTGCATCAACATGGAATTGGTAGCAGAATCAATAATACATTTCACGTTGAATGTCAACTTAATATCCGTTCACAATGTAAAAAAGTACAATCACGCAATCACCTTCAAGTAGAACACAATCTAATATACAGGGTGTAATTAAATATGTGGGCAAGCTCCGGGTATTCGATAGAGGACCTGACAACAAGCAAAACATGTTCGGTAAACATAATGGTGTATTTGTGTTCGTTGCCGTGTTACAAACATTGTTTGTGGTGTGCATTACACAGACGGCGACACGTTGCTATTTGGTCATTTGTGGAGGGCACACAGGCCACTTGTACGTTTCGTCGCTATTCATGTCTGTGTGAATTCCAAAACAAATGGATAGAGCGTCAGGGACCAACACCGTGGCCTGCTCGTTCTCCCAATCTCAACCCATTAGATTTCTACTTATGGGATCATTTAAGGGCATTGTGTATGCCACACCTATTCATAACATGGACATGCTGCGTCAGCGAATAGAGCAAGGACGTCAGCAGATACGACAAACACCGGCGATATGGGAGCGTGTGAGACAGTCAATAATGCGGCGCCTAGACGCCTGCATTACAGCTCGTGGTAGCCATTGTGAGCACCTTCTGTAGAGAACTGTAAGTAGTAACGTACACTTTATCAACACAAATGAGTAAAGCGTTGTGTTACGTACACCACAAACAATGCTTGTAACACGGAAACGAAAGCAAATACACCATATGTTTAGAGGACATGTGTTGCTTGTGTAAAGTCCTCTATTGAATCCCCGGAACTTTCCCACATATTTAGTTACACCCTGTATATATTTCTTAAGAGGACTGATCACATGTATGATGATGCTATCGTAACTTCCGACTTGTCATTTCAGTGCTACGCTACAGCTATCTAGTGACCAGAAGGGAAATCACTCTCACCAGCCAATCACAGGCAGCCAATCGATATATCACGACAGATCGAGTTTCGTTTGCGAAGTTGCCTGTATCACGACAAACGGAGTTTCGTTCTCGATTTCGCGAAGTTACTTGGCTCATCCGTTGGCGTAAGGGTGGGACATATCCAACATTCTTTCTGACAAAAGTTTTAGGTAATGTTTAGAGGAGTATTGACCATTTTAAACGGTATGTTTTTCTTGTCTAAAACTCTTTTTTTCACACCCCCTTGGTCAATAGTTGGTGTTATCTTAAAACTTTACGGACATAAATGTTTGTCCCTTATCCAAAGAATACTGCAGTACGAACTTTGAATGGTTTCGATTCTTGACATACTCAGAACGTTATAGCGATAATTCAGATTTTCGAAAATGAATCTCCCTAGTATTCCCACCCCTTTCGTCTGAAATTGCCCATTAACGAACTCGTCCAAGCATTTTAATGGTTATAGCCTATTGTATGTATAAATTTGAAAGTGATTGTTGCAAAATGTTGATAGTTATCATTGTCCACAAGAAAGTGATATAGATAGATAGATATATAAATTATATACAGTATAAACATTTGATCTGACGGTGGTTTTGGGGCCTGGGGATGTGAAACGAGATGATATACCGAAATCTTCCTGAAGTCGCAGCATGGTACTGTACTCGAATTTGTGAGGTGAAGTTTAAATAATTTGCTTGTATGGAAATGGAGGCAATGTTATAAAATCTAGATGCTGGATTCTTGACACAAACCAGTTTCTGAAGTCGTGTTAGCAGCATGCAAACCGACCAATGAGAAAATTCACTTGGATAATAGAAGACGAGAGGGAAGAAAACCAGTCCTGCTTTGTTGTCGACTGGCCGATAAAAAGAATTGCTCGACGGAGAGTGTAGAAGCGCGCCAGAAATCCACGAGTGGCAAGGCCAAAATTGGAAGCGTGCCGCAGCAACATGCCACAGGACCAGTTGTAGCCAATGAAACCGCGCGATTGAAGTAATTACCATAATTAGTTTTACTTATTGCGAGAGCTATAAAGAATTTCTGATTTCATGAAAAGTTGTCAAATATTATTTAATAATTATGAAGACATTCCTGAAGGAAATTGGACGTGTAATTACGAAGTAATGAGCATCATTGAAATACGCGAAATTTCATACAAGTTTTTTTATAGAGGACGCTATCATTTTTATTGAAGTGGGGGAGACAAGAGTGGACTCGTGGCCTTATTTGATACAAGCCTATGGCTAGGACAGACGTGTCTTTAGAGAGTGCAGAAGTTTGCAGTTGTAATACAGAATTATTAATATAGTACATCGCAAAACACTTATCAGCTAGAAGTATATAAATTAATTCAATGGATAATTACAGCAAAGTAAATGGTTGCGTAATTAAAAAAGTTATTTTTAGGAATATGTAAATTGCAATTACAAATATTTTGAGAGAACGCACTGGCTACGTGAACTTGCTACACAAAGACTTCGAAGGTGATAAAAGACATTCGAGTATACATTTTCTTATCGCCATGGTTGAACAAGTGAAGCTGAGAGGAATGCTTACACTTTATTTTGAAAATATTACGATTACTTACTAAAATGCTGGTAGGAACATAACCTATGGATGACATTGCGCATATTTGAAATGACATGACCAACAAGAGAACGCAGGGGAGATTAACATATCAATCTCATGTGTTTCATAAATATACGCACTTAATAAAATACAAAATATGGATACGACTACGATATTAATTCTACGCGGATGATCAGAAGAGAAGAAGATTTCCAAGCACTAGCGAACAAGGGTGGACCCAGTTCGATTCCTGAACGAGAGAGTAAGGGTGGACCCAACTGTTGAAGGTAATAAAGATGCAGACGCAGGATGGACGCCGATAAATCACCACGATGATTTATGGAGTTCTAATCCGAGTCCAGGAGATGGCGACTTCATCTCGCTATCCAGGACGATCCAGGAAGGCAGTCATAGACAGAGGTACCCCAGGAACACCCTGTTTATGAAGTTCAGCAAGCGAAAACCACTTCGAGACATCTTAACGCTTCTCAAGGTAGAATCAAGACCAATTATCAAGTAGATTGGTTGCATTAGAGAATATCCGACCATTTTCCTATATATGTCATTTAGGCCAATTTTTATGCTTTTCTATTTTTTTGACTTAATATTTCGTTCGTAATTTCATGTAGGAATTTTTGATGTTGATATTCCTCGGAGTAAAATATATTCATGAGGTCATTTGTGGATTTATATTCGTTGTTGGAAGTTTGGAGCGTTTTTCTATTTCGATTTCCAATTTCTCTAGGAGATATTGGAGATTTTATTGTATTACGTTTGATTGCTGTTTATGGAACTTTGGATTCCTTAAGTTAACTGCCAAGGTTATTTCGAAACTGCGATACTTTATCGATCTATATTTGAGATCTGAATTTAGTTATTTTGTCAATAACCTATTTATTAGATCGTGCTTACGAACGTTGATCACATGTTTCTGAAGTATGTATTAAATGGAGAAATAAGTAAGGATGAATGGAACATTGTTATGTTATTAAATACGCAGAGAGAACTGCATTAATGTCGTAATTTTGAAGCATTGTGAATTGGAACAGATACTCATGAGGAGTATATCAACTGATATTTGCTATTATAAGAAAAATAACATTGGTGGAAGTATATCAGAGCTATAAATAATATATCAGTTTATTATATTACAAGTAATTTTATGACGTCGAAATAACCAAATATTTATCGTTGTATTTTTTTATGAAAGTTGTGTTACTTGAGGATTAGGATTTTCGCATTACTATGTTAGTTGTTTGGAAGATACAGTTGTGTTTGGAGAAAGAAGCTGCGAGGAAATAAGAAATGTTTAAGAAAGTATTCCCGGTAGACTTATGATTATATTGTAATGGCAATGGGCTAGATGACATTGTTGCATTGTTGTTATATGTATATCTGTGTGGACAGATCTGCGAAAATATATGTGGTTATAGAGAAATAATGATTATCAGGAATGAGAGAAGTATTATTGTAATTATTGTTGCAGTTATCGATGAACAATGCGATTGACCCTTGAAACAGTAGGAACAGCTGATATCTTTGAAGCTGAAATTATACTCCATTTGAATGGTTCTGTATTAGAAAGAATGTGGATATACTGGTAATTATTAATTGTGAGGAAGGTTATTTTTATTAGTATTTTTACTATGACGATCAGAAGGAGTTTATTACACTATATCTCTACTTAATTGTAATAATAATAATAACCCCTGGCAGTACAGCCCATGAAGGGCCTAGGCCTACCAAGCAACCTTTGCCCAGCCATTTGGCCTGCAGATATTGGGGTCACGCGTGGTCAGCGCATCTGGTCCCCTCGGCGGTTAATCGTGGTTCTCATGGCCGGGGCTTGCACACTGTCATATATCTACTCAATTTTCCCCACGAGGCTGAGTGCACCACGTTCCAGCCCTCACGACAGTTTCTAAAACCCCTGACGGAGCCTGGAATCGAACCCGGGACCTCCGGCTGAGAGGCAGGCGCGTTACCCCAACACCACGGGGCCGGCTCTACTTAATTGTGTGGATTATAAAATCCAAGATTGTCAGTAATACCGCATAAAACCGAGTTATGTGGAGATTCATAAGATTAAAGTAAAGACGTAAGATTTGCAAGGAGATGACGTATATTATAATGTACATGTGAACTTTGCTGTGGATTATTTTGAGTAATTTCAATTTCGAGATTGGAAGAGGTGTAATTACGGAACTCGAAGGAGCAGCTCGTTAATATTGTTGTAAATAGAACTTGTTTATTGAGTGTAGGATTTTTATTTTATACTAGCAGAAGTACCCATTCTTCGAACAGTGTTCGGTATTAATAACCAGACGTTTCCAATTGAGATACTGTTGCAATGGCTAGTGGCTTGGAACCTGTTTGTCGACAAAGAAAAATTATTAGTTAAAATGTGCTCTCAAACTAAATTTACCTAACGTGTTCTTCCTGACGTGAAAATAAAATTAAAAACCTCGTAGACCAATCGCAATACACGTCACATACAAACTGACCCTAACCGTTGTGTCTAGAGCCCAACCTCAAGAAGACCCCTTTTATAAATTATAAAGGCTTGTGGTGCATGAAAATTCAGGTTTTTTAGCCTCCAATGGCCCAAAATCCTAAAAGCAGCAAAAAAATGTATATTCTTTCAAATCAGGAATTTTTGAAAATTATGTTGCTGTTTGGAGATATAATAGACCTTCTGTACGGTATATCGTACGTGTAAGTCGTGTGAAACAAATCTAGGGTATTCCTTGAACCCCTTAAGCGCAATGAAAAATTTTACAGTTTTAGTTGATTCCGTGATAATTTTATAGCCATTACCTCTTGCAGAAATAGATGGAAAGTTGGATGTCACCTCCTGAGATACTGTTGGCATGGATACTGGCTTGCATTCCTTCATTAGTTTATTAAATGAAATTAGTTTTCTGGGAATATCTAAGAAACTGTTGGTTTTAGAGCCTTAAAATGTAGTTTTCGTGGACCCTTTTCGGCTCTTTAGGGGCCCCGACTTTTGTTTCTGACACCAAGGGGTTGAAAATAAGCTTTGTCTCGTCGTTGTACGCCATAATAATGATAATAATAATGTAACAATATAGGGATAGGGATATAATATACGTACCTTCCGTATCATACCCGCACGTGTAAATCGCGTGAAAAAATTCTGGAGTACCCCTTGACCCCTTAAGCGCATTATATGTATTGATGAATAGTTCAGCTTAATTTGGATCCGTTATAACCTCATAGCCGTTTGCAAACCTTCACAGTAATGTAATAAATGGAATTGCATTGCTTCTTACAGAAATAGGTGGACCTCTGAGATTTTGTTACCATGGTTACTGGCTTGCATTCTTTCATTAATTTACTAAGTGAAATTAGTTTTTCTGGAATACCTCAAAATCTGTTGGTTTTAGGGCCTTAAAATGTGGAGGGCCCCCGAGTTTCGTTTCTCACATTGAGGGGCTGAAAATTAGCTTTGTATCACCCGTCTACGCCGATTTCAGCATGTAGTTTAAGGGGGTAGGCCCCCTTTTATGAGAGGGACGGAGAATAGTTACATCAATGATTAGTGTCGTTCCTCTGATGGATATCCGTAACAAATTTTACGTTGACCCACCCAGCCGTTCTCGAGTTATAAGGACACAAAAAATTGTCCATAGACAGACCAAAAAAATATTTTTCCGCGCATCCGTCATAAAACAGTATGAAACGCGCAAATATCACAAATTTCCGTGGAAATTCAGAAAAAAACAGACAAACTTTCATTTTTATATGTATAGAGATAAATTTAACTCAGTATATGAACATGTTGAATTAATTATCAGTATTTAAAGGATGTTTATTTTATCGTAATTATAGTGAATTTATAAGAAGTATAGGAGACGGGAGTTAATGTTTTATAGAGTAACAAATAGCTATAGTAATGAAGGAGGCCTACGTCATGAGTAGATACATTTTAAGATTGCGGATAATTTAACGACAGGATTTTTGTTGTTAACTCCCGTTATTTAGGGCGCAGCAGTTTGTCGCCAATATTAATTTATTGTAAATTGTTCGAGCTTGTATAAGCAATACGAGTTTGCCATTATTGTTTCCTAGGGAAACCTTTTCATTATATTTGTTGAAATTTGCGTGATATTATTTGTTTTTTCATATTTAAATTTTTATTAACATGTAACTCGTGTGTCTTATTAATAAACAAGATGTTCAGTAAAGAACATATAGCCTACTTTCTCCTAAATGTATGAGTATGGTTATAACTCGTTGTTATTATCAAAGAGTATAATAGAACTATTCTTTGTTGAAGACCTTAGAAACGATTTACCTCTACCAAACGCCACAACCTAGATAAAAACTGCTACCATCATTGAAGAAAGAAAGATAAGATGTATCTAAAGAATGTTATGGATCTGGAGACATAATCGACCGGACTGGCGGCGTGGCTCAGCGGTAACGTTCTCGCTTGCTGGACCGTATGTTTCAGGTTCGTATCCTGGCGCAGTCAGCTGGCATTTGAGGGTGCACAAATGCGAGGGAGCCGTGTTAGTAGATTTACTGGCACGTTAAAGATCCCCTTCGGGACAAAATTCTGGCACCCCGGCGTCTCTAAAAGCAACAGTAGTTAAAAGGGACGTAAAACCAATAACATTATTATTATTATTATTATTATTATTACATAATCGGCCTGACGCGGGCAACATCCAACTTTGAGTTGAGGCATGTCTTTACACGTCTGGCTGCGTATGACTTTCACAACCCTAATTGAATTAACAAATCTTTCCATGCCCCTACAGAGACGTGTGTATACCAACTATGTGGATATTTTCGATTGCTATTTGGCTGAAATAGAAGTATAAAATTAATATCCTGAACTAGCACCAACGGTAGAGTTCAGATACTATGTGAAATCGTTTTGTTCTTTACTTCAATTAACATTTTCAAATAACGCACAATAGGCTGTTACAAACCCTTTAAAATAGAAAGTAAAAATGTATCGTAGTATCATCTTGTCATTCTTCAAATTCGATGCGCATAGAATGCAAATGGTATAGTAATCAATGGAGCCCCACGTAGACTAGTCGTGATATCTAGTGGTGAAATATCTAACAATATAATCCTAACAGAGCGAGTGCATTCTAGCGGCCAGAAGAAGAAACTTTTCAATAAAATCTGGTCGGCGTGCAGTTACCTTTTTGGCAGCTAGATGTCTCGAGTAAATCTGCTTGCGAATTATGTTTTAATTAAATATATATTTTACACCATAATATGCACAATATAACGCTTAATTTTAAAACATCTGAGTCATTATAAAACAATAAACATATAAAATTTCAAGCAAAAAAACTAGCTCTGATCAGGTTTGAACCATAGGCATTTGAGCGAAAGGCTAACGCTCTACCACTGAGCTAATTGTGTCAACGAATATCGTTCTATATAAAATGACTTACATAGAACTTGTTAGAAAATAGTGATTTATACTAAACGATTTCATCACTGGAGTATATTATTTATATATAAAGCATTTCATACAAAGTTTATTTATTTTATATCAGTACGCTATATTGCTTGCAATACTCAAATTAGTGAAATATAAGTCAGGCACAAGATATCCGCTGCCATCTTGTCTTATTACTAAATCAGCTCAGCTTTTTAAAATCACGTCTGCACTATAGTATTACAAAATAAACTTTTAATTTCGAACGTGCCTCTTCCTTTAGAACAGTTAAAACGATTCTCGGCTCGATAATCGGAACTGGTGGGTCCCATGATATGGATTATAAAGTTTTCATAATTCGCACGGCCGCCATCCTGAAATGGTATGGCGGACGACCTTGTAGTTTGGTCACAAGACGCATCCTATACGAAGGTATGTTGTTACCAAATTTGGTAGAGATCGGATGATTTGGTTAGTCGTTATTTGATTTTACGTTTTGAACGTTTGAGTGGCCGCCATTCAGTTTTAGTAAAGATGGCGGCGATATAAAACATGACACTGAGGTGTCCTTTGCTAGTGCTACCTTTGTACGAAATTTCGTTCAATTCGCATTCACCGTGTTCGAATTGATAGGGGGGGACAGACATTCAGAGTACACACACTCACACACACACACACACAGACACACAGACACACACACAGACTCACACACACACATACACACACACAGACAGACACACTTTTTTTCGCCCTGTGTTGATCTCATAAGTCTACTTTCATTTTTTGCAAAAATCGAAAGTAGGCTAAAAAATCCTCGGAAGGCGGAGGTAGATTTCACCGGGCAAACTAGGGGATAGGCAAAATATGCAGGTTTTCGTAGGAGGATCAGACCTCATTTATTGCGAGAAAGTATTTTACAATTGGAGGTTAGTTAACATTTTTTTCGTCTTTCTATGCATATTATAAACATTTTACTGTCTTATGGGGATGGTAACCTTCTTGTCATTTGGGGTTCATTTTTAGCCTACTTTTCACATTTTGCAAAAATGAGGAAAAAGTAGACTTATGAGATCGGGCAAATGTGTGTCTGTCTGTCTGTCTGTCTGTCTGTCAGTCTGTCTGTCTGTCTGTCTGTCCTTCTGTCTGTCTGTCTGGCTGTGTGTGTGTCCCCCCTATCAACTCCTAAACGGCTGCAGCAATCGAAACAAAATTTGGTAGGAGTAAAGATCTATACCTGAATATCTCACGGCCATATTTGAAAATGATGTCAGTGCTACCAACTGCTAAAAAATCGCAATTGAAATTTGAGCTCCATGTTGGATATCTTGGAAAGTATGAATGGAATCTATTTCAAAATTGGCACACGTACAGATCATAATATTTCAGTTTAATTTCCAGGAGGCTAAACATGGCAGTGTTGCCAAAATGATTATAAGCCTCCTGATAGGTCCAATTTTTAAATGCATATAACTTCTATACTATCAATTGGAATTCAACCAAATTTCGTATGTTGTATGTGTACATAACCAGATATGACTGAGCGTATTCTTCAGACCTACCAGGGCTGCCAACTGTTAATAAATGCTCCTAATTTATTTTATCCAAATACCAATATATCAGAAAGTATGCAAGCCGACAGCTTTAAACTATGCACACGTATAGTCCCTGACATTCTATATTAATTTGGAGTAACTTATATACGTCAGTGCTACCAACATGATTCTAAGCCTGCTGACAGGTCCAACTTTAAATACATGTAACTTCCATACTATCATTTGGATTTCAACCAAATTTCGTATGTGCTATGTGTACCATAACAGATATGACTATGCGTATTCTAAGGAGCAACCAGTGCTGCCAACTGTTAATATGTGCTGTCCCTATTTTTGTTACCCTAATATCAATATATCAGAAAGTATGCAAGCCAATAGCTCTAAACTTTGCACACGTATAGTACCTGGCATTCTAGACGAATTTGGAGTAACAAATATACGTCAGTGCTGCCAACATGATTCTAAGCCTGCTGATAGGTCCAATTTTAAAATGCATGTAACTTCTATACTAACTAATGGATTTCATTCAAAATTGGCACAACAATAGATCATATTATTTCAGATTATTTCTGACCAATACATGCATGACATTGTTGCCAACATGATTTTACGCGCGCTGTTAGATCCAATGTTTAACTGCATGTAACGTCCATGCTATTCATTGGACTTCAACCAAATTTTGTATTTTGTACCTTAAGAGACGGAACTAAGAATATATTCAGTCATCAGGGCTGCCAACTGTAGTGCTCTATTAGGATACATTATGCCAGGTATACAGTATTTCGAACTAATTGGAAATTTCGATATTAGCAACTTAATTTCGTCATTATTCTAGATAGGTTCATATTCTGTAGAATAATCATTGGCATGAAAAGTAGGCTGTATAGTTCTTCACGGAACTTCTTGTTATACTTGTGATCACACTGTCCTTATGCAAGGTTTGGAACTAATGTGTAACTATCTAACAGTCTGTTACTTCTTCACGCAAAATTTTATCTCCCGCAGAGATGTTGGTTGGTTCCTCCGTTTAGGGGCTGCGACAAGGTGGTCATGTAACCCCGTGTACATTGGGTGTGTGTAGAATCTGTCTAATAAACGGTGTTATTTGTGATGACTGTATTAGTCTGTAATTCAGGTAAGGTCTGCAGACGGTCAATTTTAAGTAGTAGTACCTAATTTTGTACCAAATACTAACGTCAACGACACCTAGCTGTGAACTTGGCTGCTAGATGACACCGCAACCAGCAACTTGCAACGAACGTTGTAACTTCCCCTCCGAAGGAAAGCAAGCTGACGGATTTTTAGCGCTCTTAGAAAATCCGGCGACTTTGGCCGGCTTTGAACGAGCGACCTTGGGCATAGAAGTTCAGCATGCTACCAGTTAGCCGCTTCCCTCATAGTCAGATGGAACAAGAAGTTCTTTGACGAACTAAAGAGCCTACTTTACTTAAAATTAAGATTCATGCCATAGATTAATCTACAGTATATGAACCTATCTAGAATAATGACGAAATTAAGTGGGTAATATCGAAATGTCTTAATTAGTTCGAAATACGGTATACTAGGCATAATGTAGCCTAATAGAGCAATACAGTTGGCAGCTCTGGTGACTGAATATATTCTTACTTCCATCTCCTAAGGTACAGAATACAAAATGTGGTTGAAGTCCAAAGGACGTTACATGGATTTAGACATTGGATCTATTAGTACACGTAAAAGCATGTTGGCAACAATGTCATGCGAGTGCTGGTCAGAAATAATCTGAAATATTATATCTTTTTGTGCCAATTTTGGATGAAATCCATTTGTTGGTATAGTAGTTACATGTATTTAAAAATTGGTCCTATCAGCAGGCTTAGAATCATGTTGGTAGAACTGACGTATATAAGTTACTCCAAATTAATGTAATATTTCAGGTAATTTACGTGTGCATAGTTTAAAGCTGTCGGCTTGCATACTTTCTGATATATTTGGATACAAAATAGAGAGCAATTATTAACAGTTGGCAGCCCTGGTGGCTCTTAAGAATACACTAAGACAGACAGACAGACAGACAGACAGAAGGACAGACACATTTTCCCGGATATGTTTATATACACATATTACATACAAAATTTGGTTGAAATCCAATTGATAGTGTAGAAGTTATATGCATTTAAAAATTGGACTTTTCAGAAGGCTTAAAATTATTTTGGCAACGCTGTCATATTAAGAACAAAGTTCCAAATGGTTCCGCCTCGTCAATACCATTTGGAACTTTGTTCTTAATATAATTCAGTCAATACGGAAAAAATGTGCCACTTTCAGAGTCAAAAATAACGCTGTCATGTATGGCCACCTGGAAATTAAACTGTAATAGTATTATATACATGTGTGCCAATTTTAGAATAGCTCCCATGTATACCTTCCAGGATATCCAACATGGAGCTCAAATTTCTAGTGTGTTTTTTAGCAGTTGGTAGCACTGGCATCTTTTTCAAATATGGGCCTGAGATATTCCGGTATACATCTTTACTCATACTAAATTTGGTTTCGATTGCTGCAGCCGTTTAGGAGTTGATATGGGGACACACACACACACAGCCAGACAGACGGACAGACAGACAGACAGAAGGACAGACACATTTTCCCGGATATATTTCATAAGTCTACTTTTTCCTCATTTTTAAAAAGTGTGAAAAGTAGGCTAAAAATGAATGTGATCTCGTCAATGGCGTTGTCTTGGCAACCTCTGATCGATCATCTTTCTGATATATTTGGATACAAAATAGAGAGCAATTATTAACAGTTGGCAGCCCTGGTGGCTCTTAAGAATACACTCAGACAGACAGACATACATCAGTTTAAAAGCGTTGTTATGGTAACCTCTGATGACACGTGACATTTTTTTAAATTCCGAAATCATTTTTCTCTTCCCTTGGCGTAATGGTGGGTCATATCAAAAATTATTTCAGACAAAAGTTTTAGGTAATTATTAGGGCGAATATTTTTCGAAAAAAGCCCCCCATTTTCATCCCCTTCGACCTATTTTGCCTATTAACGAACTCGACCGAGATTTTATAGGGATACATATTATGTAAAAGAATCAAAGTGATTGGTGCAAAATTACGGCAGTTATCGTGTCCACAAGAAACTGATATATATATATATATATATATATAGATAGATACATATATACATAAATTATATATAAACTTTTGAACTGACGGTGGTTTTGGGGTCTGGGGGATGTGAAACGTGAAGATATGTCGAAATTTTCTGGAAGTCGAAACATGGTACCCATTGCAATAGTTAGCTTTCTAATGAAATCTACCTAACTAGCAACCCGCCCCGGCTTCGCCCATGAACAGTTATGAATGCATTACGTGATAAGCGCCTTTATTTTCGATGTTAATGAACTACGACGTATATCCGTTCTACGTCTGAACATGATGGGTTATAATCACTGACTGGATTATTAATTATATTATCATGGATATGCATGTGTAACGAATTCTTGTCAGACGTAATTTAAGAATGGCGGGGTGCATGGAACTCAAATCCCCTCACCGTCCAATCTAAAAACACTTATAGTAGGCGGTGTATTGAAGATAGAGATATGCCCTCGCGGCATTTTAGTAGAACTTTTCATGCTGAACAATTCTTTCACTCATAGTATATTGATATTTTTAACGGTTTGCCTAGCGTAAGCTTTAAAAGCGCACGGACGCCAGGTTTTTCTTCCGACGTTTTCACTGAAATCGTTACTGATTGGCTTCCTTTGATCGTAAATAAATTATTTTCTACAAAAACCTTCCTGGAAATATCCTTTACAGAATGGTGAAAACCACATCAAAATCCACCCAGTGGTTCTCGAGGTGACCCCTGACATCCAAGAATCGGGGACTTTGCTTTATACTAAGTTGAGATTATACGCCAATCAGTATAATTAAATATAATATAATCACCCTTCCGTCTAATCTTAAATTGACTGTGAATTTTGTGGAGCGAAAAGTTCACAGGCGAAATGAGAGTTGCACTTCCAGGGAATGGCGAGGTGAATGAAACCCAAATCCCTATTCCGTCCAATCTTAACTTGACTGTGTTTCACAGGCGAAATGAAGAAAACCAGAGTTGCACTTCCAGGGAAACTCCAAACACAACCACACTTCTCAGAATTCTTAACTCAACACGACTCAACGGTTTGCTGCTGGCTGTATCTGGGGCAATAGGTTCGCCAGCTAGGTAGGCTGTAACAGGGATGATAGGCTCGCCCTTAGCTAGTTCGTAAACTGTCGCCTCAGTAGTTGAATGGACATGGTTGGAAGAAATTAAAACGTAAAAACACTTATAGTGGGCGATGTATTGAAGATAGACATATGCTATCGCGGACTTTTTGTAGATCTTTTCATGATGAACAATTCTCACACTCATAGTATTCAGATATTTTTAACGGTTTGCCGAGCGTAAGCTTACAAAGCGCTCGGAAGCCAGTTTTTTTTTCCACTTTTCCACTGAAATCGTTACTGCTCGGCTTCCTTTGATCATAATTAAATTATTTTCTACAGAAATCATCCTCCAGATATCCTTTACAGAATGGGTAAAACCGCATCAAAATCCATCCTGTGGCTCTCGAGTTTACCCGTAACATCCAAGAATCGGGGACTTTGTTTTATACTAAGTAGAGATATACAGGAACGTGTGTTAGCAATTCCTGATATTTTATAGAAAATGGCATTATCTTTTGTAGTTTATTGGTAGTGGAATGTGCTATAGGGTGGAGAATTTCCATTGACCTGATCATTATCCCAACGCCCGAGATTTTTGATTCTCGATATCCCGAGTAGTTGTTCGAATCCATTTCTTTGTAGTTAGTTTCTATAGCACATTCAGATGATTTCCTCCGCCCCTTACCCTGAGTGTATTAGCTCTATGCAGTTATTCGAGCCAGGGACTTCAAGATGTGTCGATCCTTCTCCATCCTTCGAATTTGGTGGATCATCCCAGGAATAAGGGTACAGTACCCATTGCAATAGCTAGCTTTCTCATTAAATCCACCTAAAATGGGAACACATTGCTGATTATTAATTATTTTAATTACTTCCTACTATACCGTAGGTCTCTCTGCTTTTGACGTACAACTCACAAACGAAATGCTTCTTTAGCAAGTGCCTGGCAAATAAAAACTTTAGACCAGACAGGCCCAACACCCTTCAGCGATGAAGATATTAACAGTGTCCGCAAGAGGGTCCAAAGTCAACAGCTCTGTGTAATCCGATTAGGAGACAGAAAGAAGAAGCAAGATGAGAGGAAATTCATTAGGTGTTTCATAGTCTGACACTAATAGGGTTAATGTCTCGGCTCGAAACTTTGTCCAGCCTTCCATCATGATTTAATTATCGAGCGTGAGATTAACAAAGAAAACAAGTAGCGTAGTAGAAGACAACTTGGCGTTTTTATAATTTTACAAACGAGACAGCTTTAGTACGGTACATTCACTTAAAGTGACCGCTTTGTACTGGCGATAAGTTGAAACATATTTCTCGAGAGGGAAGTTGCCTCTCTTTTAAAGGTCTGCTCCTTCATTACTGTCCACCTCGTTGCGTAGTGGCTAACATTCTTGGCTGTCACCACGGAGGTCCGTGTTCGATTTCCGGCTCTGCACATACATTTAATTCAAGTCTGAGGACTGGAACGGGGTACACTCTGCCTCGTGAGGGAAAGCTAAGTCGAAGTGGTTTCGGTTCCTACCTCAGTCATTCTGGAAGTGGTTTTCCGTAGTTTTCCACTTCTACACCAGTCAAATGCCGAGATGATACTGTACCCGGAATACCTACCAATACCTTTTGCAATCCCTCGATGACAGCTGGATTGTAGAACCTGAAAATCCTTGGCTATAAAACCCCCAGGTCCTACCAACAGATAGAGGAGTATAAGGGTAACCAGTAATCCTAACAGGTTGTATTAAGAAGAACCATAGCTAAAAGAAAATAAACTAGCTCAAAAAGACACGAGATTCCTCCTAAAGTACTACCTCTAAGGGTGGAGTACCCTGGAAATACCTAGCGATGACCTTCTTAATACGACCTCCCATCATTTTGCTAAAGCATCACCCAATAAAGTTTTAAAATGGATAACAAAATTTTAATCAGGTAAGAAACAAGACAAAATATGAAAGCACTGTCGTTAAAACGACCAAAGAAAATTCCATGAGAAGGAATTATAATAAACAAATCAGCTGGATCACCTCAAAATTGAGTGTCCAGAATTGGAAACTCGTTCCAATTCAAAGCAAAAATAATCTAACATGATCCCTGAATAATTAAATTGGACTGTATATCAATTAACATATAAGATCACCTCCGTGATCATTCGCATATTAAATTCGATTAAATTTTAATTAATATCAAAAATGGAGAATTAACTAGAACTATGGCGTTAATTTACGTTATATACAATAGATTAGAAGTGCAATACCCATTTATTTTAGGACACACTCAATTGTTCCTAAAATACTGACATCAAATACAACATTCGCTTCTGTATGGTAAAAAAAATCGTGGTAATTTCTCTTAATTCTGGATAAATTTCGCCAAGCAGCCAAGCTAAGCGAAATGTCAGCTCATAATTATATTTCAAATAATTAATTAATTATGGTCTCAATGATTGTATAGGCATTCATAACGAGACTGCAGAAATATTATTCTGTTTCATCATACAACTTATCCAAGCATTGCTTTAGAATAGCTTATAGTCAAGACGGAGGTATTCGAAAGACCTGATAAACAGCTTATTATGTCTCAATGGGCATCTAATAATACGAACCCCCGATTGGTTCAAGTACACCGAACAGCTGGTGTAAGACCATAACAAGTCTAACAACGATTGGCACTTACTGGCTCATAAGCACTCACTGGCACAATCCAAAAAATACAAACATTTGCTTCACTAGGAATTACACCCAAAAGAATCAGCTTTATCACAAAATATCTTAATATGCACCACTGTGCTCCTAAATTAGGTTCTCATAACCTTAATACATCTTGTTTATCATTCAAAAGTTGTGATCTGCATTACACCTAAGTGACCACAAAATCAACAAGGTTTTACAAGATGCTTCTATACGTGCTAGAAAATAAAATGTATACTTTTGCACGATGTTCATCAATATGATTTACAAAAATTATATATATATCAACACCTACGAATCGTGCCTTACAAAAATTACTTACACCATTTTTATCATTAAATTCATAGACTAGAAGTCTATATTGTGCCCGTCAGAGGAGCTATCAGGGTTGCCAACAGCCGAAACGACATCCCTAACACCTCACTTACCGGACCCATGTGCCATGAGGATTGGGTGAATTTCTTATAGGCCACAGCGGCACGAGAAATCCATGATCCAGGGGATCCGTGGTGACATGGTTGCTAGAAGGTCATATACAGCCCAAGAAAATACACCCCCTAAAGCTAGACTGAGAAATTAAACTTCCAGACTTAGGTAAAACTTGAAGAAATATTTATTTAAAATATTCAGACACCTAGCCTAGTTCGGAGGGTTTATATCGGCTAATCCGTAAACTAATAAATAAATAAAAATAAAAGATCAGTACCCTAACTGTAAACTACTGTAAACCCTCGCGAAAGATCTATCTGACAAAGTAAAGCAACAACAGCAACGCTGGGTAAATGGTACGGCAATAGTCTCTAAATCAAGTTACAAAATAAGCTAATAACGAAATTTGCATTTAACAGGGTAGCAATAGCAAATCTAAGTTAGGATGATACCATTTCCTCATCTATCTATATATTTAAAACAGTAAGCTGATTTTTGTTACGGCGAGATTGACAGAACGGCTGAACCGATTGACTTCGTAATGCTCTCTGCCGAAAGCCCCTGGCCTGTATATACTGTTGAGTGTGTATAATGTTTATGTAACACAATATTGCGTCAATTTCGCATTTGATTGGTGGCTCAATGGTAGAGTTGCGAAGTTGAAAATTATGCAGTGTGAAATGGAGAGGGTTCGATTCCCACCTCCGACAGGTTTTTTTAATTTCCGTAATCTTATTTCTTGCAATTGGTATTACGTAGCCAAATCATACTTAACATTTAAAATTCCCCTAATGTAACGAATTCTCCTTAATAAAGAAAAAGATAATATTTGTAGCTCCCGCGCATGCGCACAATGGCTTTATTTTACATGAGCGAAATGGCGCATCCCACCGCTTCTTACTGAGATTTTTGTTTATGAGAATTAAAATGGGCCCCGAATATTGTTTATGATGTTTCCACAATATACATTGAAAGAGAATTATAAAATAAGGGAGGTATTTAAGAACTTAAACAGTCAGTTGAGTGAGTATGTATGTTTAAGTATTGTAATATTGCATGCCATTTACATTCTCTTGGTGGCTCAGGGCCTGCGCTGGACTCGGCGAATTTCATTATGCATTATTTAGAGAGTTCGAGTCCCACCTCAGACATGAATTTTTATTTCCCAATTATTCTTTCTTGCTGATGGTGTCGCATTGTCTAAACATATTTTACTTTTATTATTCCCATTAGGTAAGGAATTCTCCACGATTTACGTTGGCATACTTCTAAATTATTAAATTAAAATGGCCGCAATCGCTTCCTCCATGAGAGAATTGGCGACCATAATTAATTTGATGGACTCGGACATCGTGGTAAAAATGTTCTCTGATAACCTGTGTTATTGTGATGTCTATATTGATGTGTGCATTTGTAATTAAGTTGGGGAATGGGGAGTTGACGACCAAGACTTTAAGTTAGGATCCATCCCGGTATTTGCCTGGAGTGGAAATGGGAAACCACGGAAAACCACATCCAAGATTACTGAGATGGGAATCGAATCTTGCTATTCTTAATTTTGCCACAAGAGTGCTCCCCGTTCCAGCCCTCAGACCAGAATTAAATTTCTTGGCCGAGCAGGGATTGAACCCGTAATCCGGGATGATAGCTCAGAATGTAGTCTTAAGACTGAGCTTCCCTGTGTTAATATGATTTTTGACATGCACTGAACATATAATTCTAAAACTCCCTCCATTACGGCGGATGGCGAAGTGATTCTATGCTCCCTCACATAATTTACTGTCATGGAAATGCAAAGGATTGTACCTACAACAGGTGATGGAAATGGCTTATTTAGAGCAGTTTCGTGCTGTTTATTTCAAAACGAAGAACTTCTTCCTGAGCTGCGTTTGCAAGCAAATTGTAAAAATAGTTGCAGGCAGGGATAATTATAATGATTTTATTTTTAGCGATCAGTCTCATCGCATCCTCATCAGCAACCAACTTGAGAATGAAAGCCTCTGAACTTCATTGTATCAGTGAATATTATTGTTTATAGATTATTTGTTTACAGTACATAACAATGAATCTAACCATGCTGTGGATTTTTTCAATAGAAGTATTATTTGCCATTTAATATTTGGCGGCTGCGTTGATGCAGGCCACTATAGTGTTATTGAATATGAAATTAATTTGGGGAGAAATGCTACTATAAATAAACCCATTTGACGAAAAAAAAACATTAGCCGCATTATAATGGGAAATCGGAAGAAAATACGAAGCCACCTTTAAAATCCAATATAAATATGCCATTTCAGAAGCAATTCCAGAGTATATGCTATACAGTGTAGGGTCCTTAACGAACAAATGTAAACATTGTTCTGCACTGTATTTCTCTTGCGAGAAATCTACGCTTGGTTACTTTGACCATTGCTGTTGTAAAGGTAAAAATTCCTCTCGGCACGCCGGAAGGCGGAGGTAGATTTCACCGGACAAACTTGGAGATAGGCGAAAATAGGCAGGATTTGCAGGTTTTCGTAGAAGGATCAGACCTCATTTATCGCGTGAAAGTATTTTATAATTGGAGATTAATTAACTTTGTTTTTCTTCATTTTAAACATATTTTAAACATTTTATTGTCTTATGGGGACGGTAACCTTCTTGTCATTTGGAGTCCATTTTTAGCCTATTTTCAATTTTGAAAAAATAGGCTTATGAAATCACCTTTTGTCCGTGTGTGTGTGCGCGTGTGTGTGTGTGTGTGTGTGTGAGGTGTGTGTGTGTCCCCCCTAATAAAATCTAAACGGCTGGAGCGATTTCAGCGAAACTCGGTAAGTTCATAGCACTATTCCCGGCGACTTCGACCGTGCCCATCGAATTTTGTTACGTCTCACCAATCCAACATGGCGGCTGTGCGAAATATTTCACTAGCATTCAGTATCTCTGAAACTATCACGGATATCGCCCTGAAATTGTGTACGGTGATAAAGGGTACTACTAGAAGTTCACCTATGAGACTTTCAAAAACCTGGTTACAACATAACCAACATGGCGGCCAAGCGAAGTGGAGACTTTTAAATAGACTTTTCTCGCGATTTAACTATCCAAACGTACTGAAACTTGGTACAGCAAATGTTTATACACATTGCAATGCACTGGAGTCTAATTTAGTTCAATTGTTTACATAACCTCAAAATGGCGGCTGTGCGAAATATTTCACTGATATTCTATATCCCCGAAACTATTACAGATATCACCCTGCAATTTTGTACGGTGATAAAGGGTACTGATACAAGTTTACCTATGTATAATTCATAAACCTGTAAAGTACAAAATGAACATGGCGACCAAGCGAATTTGAAATATTTTAATAGACTTTTCTCGTGAGTTAACTCTCTGAGCGCAGTGAAATGTGGTACAGTAAATGATTTTGCAGATTGTTATGTACTGCCATCTAATTTAATTCAATTGTTTACATAACCTCAAGATGGCGGCTGTGCGAAATTTTAAAATTAAGTTTTTATTTCTTGTGTCGTAATCATGCGATCGAAGTGAAAGTTTGAATAATGAACCTAGGCAATAAGTGTCCTTGAATGGTACATAACTATATGGCCTATACATATAACAATCCTAAATGGCAAACTTCCGTAATATTTAGACGGTGCTCAATATCTATGAATCTTTTACAGCAACCAAACTGAAATTTTTATGTTCATAGAGACTATGAACATATGTTCACCTATAGGACTTTCAGTAACCTGGTGAGCACGAATCCAACATGGCGGCGACGCGAAGTATAAATATTTAAATGGACGTTTCTCGCGAATTAACTATCCGAGTGCCGTGAAACGTTGCACGTTAAATGCTTACATAAATGTTGATCCACTGGCATCTAATTTATTTCAGTTGTTTGCATAATCACAAGATGGCTGGTGTGCGTACTTTTAAAATCTCGTTTTTACTTCTTGCGTTCTAATCATGCGATTGAAGTTTGAATACCACACGTACACAATAATCTTAATATAATAGTACAAAAATAAAAATCCAACCTGGCGACCATCTGAAATATTTAAACGGTTCCCAATATCTACGAATCTGTTACAGCAAATAAACTGAAATTTTGTGTGTTGATAGAGGCAATTAACATGAGCAGGATATATGAAAATAGGCTGTACAGTTCTTCACGGAACTACTTGTTACACTTGTGGTCACACTGTCCTTATGCAAGGTTTCGACACTGATGTGTAACTATGTAACGGTCTGTTACTTCTTCACGCATAATTATATCTCCCGCAGAGATGTTGGTTGGTTCCTCAGTTTAGGGGCTGCGACAACGCGGTCATATAACCCCGTGTACTTTGGGTGAGTGTAGAATCTGTCTGATAAACGGTGTGAATTGTGATGGCTGTATTAGTCTGTAATTCAGGTAAGGAATGCAGACGCTAAATTTCAAGCAGTAGTTCCTAATGTTGCTACCAGATACTAACGTCAACGCCACCTAGCTGTGAACTTGGCTACTAGATGCCACCTCAATCAGCAACTCGCAACGAACGTTGGAACTTCCCCTCCAAAGGAAAGCTTACTGAGGGATTTTTAGCGCTCTTAGAAAATCCGACGACTTTGGCCGGCTTTGAACCCGCGACCTTGGGCATAGAAGTTCAGCATGCTACCAGTTACGTCACCGAAGCCGCTTCACACTTAGTCAGATGGAAATCTGAATCTGATCTCGCGCAAGTGCGTTGTCATGGCAACGTCTGATGGCTCATCCCTCATCAATTTAGTAGTGTTGCCATGTCAACCACTGATAGCTCTTGGCATTTTCTAATAATTCCGAAATCATTTTTCTCATCCCTTGGCGCAATGGTGGCTCATATCAAAAATTCTTTCAGACAAACGTTTTAGGTAATTATTAGGGGAATATTATCCATTTTGTACGGTTTTGATATTTTGCCTATTAACAGAGATATGATTAATGTTTCCCGAAAAAAACACTTTTTCCCACCCCTTTGGTCAATGGTTGGTGCTATCAAAAAACGTTTCAAACATAAATTGCTGAGCTTTATCCGACACATAGTATGAACTTTGAACGGATTCGATACTTCACATATTAAGAGAGTTATAGCAATATTTCATTTTTTTTTTCGAAAAAAAAGTCCCCCATGTTCATCCCCTTCGACCGATTTAGCCCAGTAACGAACTCGTCCGAGATTTTATGGGTATACATATTCGGTAAAAAGTTCAAAGTGATTGGTGCAAATTACGGCAGTTATCGTGTCCACAAGAAACTGATATACATATATACATATATTACATAAATTATATATATAAACTTTTGAATTGACGGTGGTTTTGGGGTCTGGGGGATGTGAAACGCGAAGATATGTCGAAATTTTCCGGAAATCGAAACATGGTACCCATTGCAATAGTTAGCTTTCTAATGAAATCTACCTAAAATACTACCGTCAAAGACACCTAGCAGTGAACTTGGCTACTAGATGCCTCCTCAATCAGCAACTCGCAACGAACGTTGGAACTTCCCCTCCGAAGGAAAGCAAACTCAGGTTTTTTAGCGCTCTTAGTAAATCCGACGACTTCAGCCGGGTTTGAACCCGCGACCTTGGGCATAGAAGTTCAGCATGCTACCAGTTCCGATATCGAAGTCGCTTCCCACAGACATATGAAAACTGAATGTGATCTCGTGCAATGGCGTTGTCATAGCAACTGCTAATGGCTCATCCCTTATCAATTAAAAGTAAAGTTGTCATGGCAACCTCTCTTGGCACTTGGCATTTTCTTATAATTTAAATCATTTTGTTCACCCCGTGGCGTAATGGTGGGTCATATCAAAAATTCTTTCAGACAAAAGTTTTAGGTAATTATTGGAGGAATATTGTCCATTTTGTGCGGTTTTGATATTGTGCCTATTAACAGAGATATGATTAATGTTTCCCGAAAAACCCACTTTTTCCCACCCCTTTGGTCAATGGTTGGTGCTATCAAAAAACTTATTTGACATAAATTTTTGGCACTTATCCGACACATATTATGAACTTTGAAGGGATTCGATATTTCATGTATTAAGAGAGTTATAGCGATATTTCACTTTTTCGAAAAAAGCCCCCCATTTTCACCCCCTTTGACCGATTCTGCCCATTAACGAACTCGACCGAGATTTTATAGGGATACATATTATGTAAAAAATTCAAAGTGATTGGTGCAAAATTACGGCAGTTATCGTGTCCACAAGAAACTGATATATATATATAGATAGATAGATAGATACATATATACATAAATTATATATAAACTTTTGAACTGACGGTGGTTTTGGGGTCTGGGGGATGTGAAACGCGAAGATATGTCGAAATTTTCCGGAAGTCGAAACATGGGACCCATTGCAATAGTTAGCTTTCTAATGAAATCTACCTAAAATTGATCTGACTAAATATAAAATATTCGACAGGCTGCAACAATTTTTCACTGGAGATGATATCTCGAGCAATTTCCGAAATAAAAACAACAATGCCATGAACTTCGTTTCATTTGGTACCGGTACCAATGTTACTGTGCCACATGCATACGGTCCATATTGTTTTAAAATGTATGGATTTGCCCATCATCGCATTTCTTCGTTATATTCCAAAATTATAAGTGACGGTTCTTGCGACCAGTTGTATATATTAGATTCTCCAGAAGCTAATCGAGTCAGATCTGCAAATCAAGTGAATTCTTGCAAAACTCCTACATTTAACATTCAAAATCCAGCTGACGATATTCGATGAGCTCGGCTCATAGTTTGGCATGGAGCCCCAATGGCAAACATTCATTATTTCATGTGTGTGAATCTACTTCTAAGAGATAGTTAACGACATTATTCCTTTTTGCGGGAAAGTTTTTCTTCATGGTGACTTCAGATCTGTAGCACGCTTCTCGCCAAACAGTTATTCACAATTATATTAAATACTCCTCTCTCTGGCCCTTCTCCAAAATACGCCACTTACTTAAAGACACGCGATCGAAACCAGGTGAAATGGAATTTTCTGATTATATGCTACATGTTAACGGCGACAACTTCTCTATGGATGGTGATAATCAAGTGTTACTGAATTACCAGCCAAACTTGCAACGCATGAGGATACAGTGCCTGAAACATTTACTTCTGCGAAGGATATAATAAATTTCTCGAAAGTTCGCATTTTTACACGAATGGTTGGTTCCTTAGTTTAAGGGCTGCAAAAATGCGGTCATGTAGCCCCGTGTACTTTGGGTGTATGCGTAGAATCTGTCTGATGTATTGTATGTCTACCCCTTATTATTCCCGTTTTTCCAACGGGGTCTGGGATGAGATGCGATGGAAGTCATTGTGGCGGTGGTTTTTATGGCCGGATGCCCTTCCTGACGCCAACCTCATGAGAGGAGTTAATGAGAGATAAAATGAATGATGGTGAATGAAACTGGGCAAGGTTGTGGAAGGAAGCGGCCGTGGCCTTTCAGAAGGTACTGACCCAGCATTTGCCTGGTGTTGAAAATGGGAAACCACGGAAAACCATTTCAAGGACAGCCGACGGTGGGGCTCGAACCCACGCGTCTACCTAACGCTGCGCTTTAGCCAGCTGAGCCACTACTGTCGGTGCCTAGAATCTGTCTGATAACCGGTGTTAATAATGTGATGGCTGTATTAGTGTGTTATCTGTGATTCAGGTAAGGACTGAAGACGATCTAATTTTCAAGTACAGTAGTTCCCACTTTTGCTACCAAATGCTACCGTCCACGACACCTAGCTGCGGACTTGACTACTAGATGCCATCGTAGCCAGCACCTGGCGCCGAACTCTGGAACTAATATAGCGTTATCAAATAATCTAACCAACAAATTTTGGCTTCACACAAATGTACTGTAGTTAGTGGAAGATTCTTTTTCATGTCATAAATCTAAGGCATATGACCGCCGGATTTACTTCCCCTCCGAAGGGAGGCATGCTGAGGGATTCTTACACCAAAAAAATGAACAATGTAATGAAATCAACTTATAAGTCATTGACCTTCTATCCAGTAACTTAGTTCCAAAAAAAATACAGTACACGAGCATTAACAGATTAAATACTGAAGATGAAAGATTGCACTGTCGACATTGCAACATACTGCTGGCCATGACTGAAAACTTGATGAGGAAAATTGAGACCTATACGTTTATTTCAGTTTCCTGCATAGTTCTTGAATTTCTTGGAATTAAATTATATGCCTCCACATAGTCCAAACGCTTGATTCATAGTTTTGCTCCTTAAGAAATCTGAAAGTTTCCCACAGGCTCCTAAATGCAACCATATTGCTTGGATTTGGAAATAATAAGTGCAGTTAAAATTAGGCAGAGAGGCATAATCCTTCGACTTGATTTAACACCATCCGAAAAAACACTACCATTTTTTTAAGAGGCAACATTTTCCAATTCGCTTGGCATACTTTATCACAATCAATACTCAAGGGGAAACTCTGCAACGTATAGGTCTCAGACGGCATCGCTAAAGACTCTTAAATTATGCATCGCGCAATGGCAGCAGTTCGAATCCCACCTACGCCATATATTTTTATTTCCCAATTATTATTTCTGGCTATTGGTAATACATTGTCTTAACATATTTTACTTTAATTATTCCCGTAAAGTAAGGAATTCTCCACGATTTACGTTCCCATATACTTTTAAATTATTAAATAAAAGATGGCCACAATAGCTTTCGCCATGAGAGAAAATTGACGAACATAATTCATTTGATGGACTCAGACATCGTGGTCACTCATCACCGTCTACTTTGGTGTGTGTGTCAATTTTTCTGTGATAATCTGTGTTATTGTGATGGCTGTACTGATGTGTGCATTTGAAATTAAAGTGGGGAATGCTAAATTGACGACCGAGGCTTTAATTTAGGAACTATCTCGGTATTTACCTGCAGTGGAAGTGGCAAACCACGGAAAACCACATCCCAGATTGTTGAGATGGGCCTCAAGAGTGCGCTCCGTTCCAACCCTCAGACCAGAATTACGTTTCTAGAGAAATGGTGGATAAAGGATCCACCGTATCGTAGTGTGATCTTTGTTTTTGAGAATTAAAAAGAGGGGATTGAAGAACTTCAACAGGGGTTTGAGTTCATTTGTTGTTTAAGTAACTTACTATTGCTTTGGAAGTCCGTTGACTGGGTGGCTCAGGAGTGAATTTTGCATAGTCGAAGGAGTTCACATCTCACCTCAGATATGTATTTTTTATTTCCTAATTATTCTTTCTGGCTATTGGTAATTCATTGTCTTAACATATTTTACTTTTATTATTCCCGTACAGCAAGGAATTCTCCACGATTTGCATTGCCATGTACTTTTACATTATTAAATAAAAGATGGTCGCCTCCGTAGCGTAGCGGTCAGCATGGTTACCTGCCGCCCCGGAGGTCCTGGGTTCGATTCCAGGCTCTGCCACGAAATTTGAAAAGTGGTACGAGGACTGGAACGGGGTCTACTCAGCCTCGGGTGGCCCAAATGAGTAGAGGGGGTTCGATTCCCCCTCAGCCATCCTCGAAGTGGTTTTCCGTGGTTTCCCACTTCGTCTTCGGGCAAATGCCGGGATGGTACCTACTGTCAGGCCACGGCCGCCTCCTTCCCTCTTCCTTGCCTATCCATCCTAACCATCCCTTACCTTCCCTCATGAGGCCCCTGTTCGCTTTGCAGGTAAGGCCGCCTGGGCGAGGTGCCAATTCCACCTCACCAGTTGTATCCCTTCCGATTCGATGTTCCCAGCTCCAGGACACTGCCCGTAGAGGCGGTAGTGGTGAGTTCCCTCGCTGAGTCCGTGGGTTCCACCAACCTGGAGGGTAAACGACTAAAAAAAATAATAAAAAAAAGATGGCCACAATCGCTTTCGCCATGAGAGACAATTGACGAATATAATTCATTTCATGGACTCAGACATCGTGGTCACTCTGCCCCGTCTACTTTGGTGTGTGTGTAAATTTTCTCTGATAACCTGTGTTATTGTGATGGCTTTACTGATGTGTGCATTTGTGATTCAAGTGGGGAATGGAGAATTGACGACCGAGGCTTTAAGTTAGGACCTATCCCGGTATTTACCTGCAGTGGACGTGGCAAACCACGGGAAACCACAACCCAGATTGTTGAGATAGGAATCTAACCTTGCTCTCATTAGTTTTGCCTCAAGAGTGCGCCCCGTTCCAGCAGTCAAACCAGAATTAAATTTCTTGGCAAACCAGGGTTCGAACCTGGAATCCGGGGCGATAGCTCAGAATTTAGCCTTACGATTTGGCTTCCCTGTGTTAATACGATTTTTGACAATCATTGAACATATAGTCTAACTCTTAAACTCCCTCCATTACGGTGGCTGTCGAAGTGAGTCTATGCTCATTCCAGTAGTTAGCGAAGTATGCTCCCTTGCTTAATTTACTGTCATGGAAATGCAAAGGATTGTACCTACAACAGGTGATGGAAAATGCTTATTTAAAGCAGTTTCGTACTGTTTATTCCAAAATGCAGAACGCCATCCTGAGCTGCGTTTGCAAGCAAATTGCAAAAATTTTTGCTGGCATGAATAATTATATGGATTTTATTATTGGCGATCAGTATCATCGCATTCTCATCAGCAACAAACTTGAGAATGAAAGTATCTGAACTTCATTGTATAAATGAATATTATTGTTTAATGATTATTTGTTTAGAGTACATAACAATGAGTCAAACCACGCTGTTGATTTTGGCAATGGAAGTATTAATTGCCATTTAATATTTGGCGGCTGCGTTGATGCAGGCCACTATAGTGTTATTGAATATGACGTTAATTTGGAGAGAAATGCTACAATAAATATACCCATTTGACGAAAAAGAACATTAGCCACAAAAAAGTGGGAAATCGGAGAAAAATACGAAGCCACTTTTAAAATCTAATATAAATATGCCATTTCAGAAACAATTCCAGATATTATGCCGTACAGTGTAGGGTCTCCGTAGCGTAGCGGTCAGCTTGGTTAGCTGCCGCCCCGGAGGTCCTGGGTTCGATTCCCGGCCCTGCCATGAAATTTGAAAAGTGGTATGAGGACTGGAACGGGGTCTACTCTGCCTCGGGTGGTCCAAATGAGAAGAGGTGGTTCAATTTCCACCTCAGCCATCCCCGAAGTGGTTTTCCGTGGTTTCCCACTTCGTTTTTGGGCAAATGCCAGGATGGTACCTACTGTAAGGCCACGGCCGCCTCCTTCCCTCTTCGTCGCCTATCCATCCCAATCTTCCATCCCTTCCCATCCATCATGAGGCCCTTGTTCGCAGGTGAGGCCGCCTGGGCGAAGTGCTGATCACACCTCCCCAGTTGTATCCATCCAGACCAGATGTTCCAGGCTCCAGGACACTGCCCATAGAGGCGGTAGTGGTGAGTTCCCTCGCTTAGTCCATGGGAATCACCAACCTAGAGGGTAAATTGACTAAATAAAAAAACAGTGTAGGGTCCTTGACGAACAAATGTAAACATTGTTCTGCACTGTATTTCTGTAGCGAGAAATCTACGCTTGGTTACTTTGACCTTTGGTGTTGTAATGGCAAAATTGATGTTACAAAATATGAAATATTTGACAGACTGCAACAATTTTTCACAAGAAATGATACCTCAAGGAATTTAGGAGAGAATAATCGGCAGTACAACAAATGCAATGTCCTTGGTTTCATTTGGTGCCAATGTCACTGTGCCACATGCATACGGTCCATATTGTTTTATAATGTATGGAATTGCACATCATCGCATTTCTTCGTTAATGTATATTCCAAAATTATAAGCGACGGTTCTTGCGGTCAGTTGTATATATTAGACTCCTTAGAATTCTTGAATTCCTTGGAATTAAGTGATTTGCTTCCACATACTCCAAACGATTGACCCATAGTTATGCTCCATTGAAATCTGAAGTTTCCTAAGGGCTCCTAAATGCTACCATATTAATTATAAGAAATATGTACGAAAATTGCTTGAATTTGGAAATAATAAGTGCAGTTAAAATTAGGCGGATGATCTAACCCTTCCACTTGGTTCCATATTAATTATAAGAAATATGCATGAAAATGCTTGGATTTGGAAATAAGTGCAGTTAAAATTAGGCAGAGAGGTCTAATCCTTCGACTTGATTTAACACCATTGGATAAACCAATCATTTTCTTTTAAGAGGCAACATTTTCCGATTCGCTTGGCGTACTTTATCACAATCAATAAAGCTCAAGGGGGAACTCTGGAACGTATAGGTCTCAATTTGCCTCATCAAGTTTTCAATCATGGCCAGCAGTATGTTGCAATATCTAGAGTGCATTCTTTTGACGCCCTTAAAGTATCAATACCGGTAGTGCCAAAAATAATTGTACAAAGAACGTAGGCTATATAAGAAAATTATTCAGTAAATACATGTATTTTCTTATTGACCGTCATGTATTGACGGGCTTCAACTAGTCTATATATTTAAAACACTAAGGCGTTTTTTGTTACCACGAGATTTTGAAAACGACTTAACCGATTGCCTTCGTAAAGTATTCTAACGAAAGCTCTTGGCATGCAGATTTGCGGAGTGTCTTTAAAATAAACAAATGTGTGATGATATATTAGCCTACTTTCGATTTTTGCAAAAAATGAAAGTAGACTTATGAGATCAACACAGGGCGAAAAAAGTGTGTCTGTCTGTGTGTGTGTATGTGTGTGTGTGAGTCTATGTGTGTGTGTCTGTGTGTGTGTGTGTGTGTGTGAGTGTGTGTCTGAATGTGAGTCTGAATGTCTGTCCCCCCCCTATCAATTCGAACACGGTGAATGCGAATTGAACGAAATTTGGTACAAAGGTAGCACTAGCAAAGGACACCTCAGTGTCATGTTTTATATCGCCGCCATCTTGACAGAAACGTAATGGCGGCCACACGAATGTTCAAAGCTTAAATCAAATTACGATTAACCAAATCATCGGATCTCTACCAAATTTTGCAACAACATACCTTCATGGGGGGAGCATCCTTTGACCAAACTAATAAGTCATCAGCGTAATAGTTTGCGGATGGCGGCCATCTTTGTGTGAAAATCGATTCCCCCTATTAATTCGAACACGGTGCAACCGAATGGAACGAAATTTGGTACAGAGGTAGTACTAACAAAAGGCACCTCAGTGTCATGTTTTATATCGCCACCATCTTGACGGAAACGTAATGGCGGCCACACAAATGTTCAAAGCTTAAATCAAATTACGATTAACCTAATCATCCGATCTCTACCAAATTTTGCAACAACAAACCTTTATAGAGGAAGCATCGTTTGACCAAATAACTAGGTCATTAGCCTAATAGTTTGCGGATGGCGGCCATCTTTGTGTGAAAATCAATTCCCCCTATTAATTCAAACACGGTGAAACCAAATGGAACGAAATTTGGTACAGAGGTAGCACTAGCAAAGGGCACCTCAGTGTCATGTTTTATATCGCCGCCATCTTGACAGAAACGTAATGGCGGCCACACGAATGTTCAAAGCTTAAATCAAATTAAGATTAACCTAATCATCCGATCTCTACCAAATTTTGCAACTGCATACCTTTATGGAGGGAGCATCCTTTGACAAATCTAATAGGTTATTAGCCTAATAGTTTGCGGGTGGCGGCCATCTTTATGTCAAAATTGATTCCCCCTATTAATTCGAACACGGTGGAACCGAATGGAACGAAATTTGGTACAGAGGTAGTACTAGCAAAGGGCACCCCAGTGTCATGTTTTATATCGCCACCATCTTGACTGAAACGTAATGGCGGCCACACGAATGTTCAAAGTTTAAATCAAATTACGATTAACCTAATCATCCGATCTCTACCAAATTTTGCAACTACATACCTTTATGGAGGGAGCATCCTTTGACCAATCTAATAGGTCATTCGCCTAATAGTTTGCGGATGGCGGCCATCTTTGTGTCAAAATCGATTCTCCCTATTAATTCAAACACGGTGAAATCGAATGGAACGAAATTTGGTACAGAGATAGCACTAGCAAAGGGCATCTCAGTGTCATGATTTATATCGCCACCATATTGACAGAAACGTAATGGCGGCCACACAAATGTTCAAAGCTTAAATCAAATTACGATTAGCCTAATCATCCGATCTCTACCAAATTTTGCAACTGCATACCTTTATGGAGGGAGCATCCTTTGACAAATCTAATAGGTTATTAGCCTAATAGTTTGCGGGTGGCGGCCATCTTTATGTCAAAATTGATTCCCCCTATTAATTCGAACACGGTGGAACCGAATGGAACGAAATTTGGTACAGAGGTAGTACTAGCAAAGGGCACCCCAGTGTCATGTTTTATATCGCCACCATCTTGACTGAAACGTAATGGCGGCCACACGAATGTTCAAAGTTTAAATCAAATTACGATTAACCTAATCATCCGATCTCTACCAAATTTTGCAACTACATACCTTTATGGAGGGAGCATCCTTTGACCAATCTAATAGGTCATTCGCCTAATAGTTTGCGGATGGCGGCCATCTTTGTGTCAAAATCGATTCTCCCTATTAATTCAAACACGGTGAAATCGAATGGAACGAAATTTGGTACAGAGATAGCACTAGCAAAGGGCATCTCAGTGTCATGATTTATATCGCCACCATATTGACAGAAACGTAATGGCGGCCACACAAATGTTCAAAGCTTAAATCAAATTACGATTAGCCTAATCATCCGATCTCTAGCAAATTTAGCAACAACATACCTGTATGGAGGGAGCATCTTTTGACCAAACTAATAGGTCATCAGCCTAATATTGTGCAGATGGCGGCCATCTTTGTGTGAAAATCAATTCCCCTTATCAATTCGAACACGGTGAAACCGAATGGAACGAAATTTGGTACAGAGGTAGCAGTAGCAAAGGGCACCTCAGTGTCATGTTTTATATCACCGCTATCTTGACGGAAACGTAATCGCGGCCACCCAAATGTTAAAAGCTAAAATGTAATTACGACCAACCTAATAATCTAGTCTCTACCAAATTTTGCAACACCATATCTTTATGTGGGAAACATATTCAGACCAAACTGCAAGAACATCAGCCCAATAGTGTGCAGATGGTGGCCAAGTATGTGTGCAAATCGATTCCCCCTATCAATTCAAACACGGTGAAACCGAATTGAACGAAATTTGGTACAGAGGTAGCACTAGCAAAGGGCACCTCATATTCATGTTTAATATCCCTATAGCACGTTGTATTACAACAAGCTACTACAACCAACATTCAATCATACTCCTTGAAAAGGACAAAGAGTTATAACAATACCCATGCATTTAGGAGAAAGTAGGCTATATGTTCTTTACTGAACATCTTGTTTTTAAATTTATAAACAAAACTGCAAAATTATTGGCTCAAGCGCATGCGCAGAATCACCTTGGTTAATGACAGACATGGCGGATGTCGACCGCGTTTTAATGTAATAGTTATTTATAAGAATTATAATAAAGGAGGGGAAATCTGATTATGAAGTTTCCACGATATAAAAAGGAATAGAATATTATAAAAGACGGGAAATGTAGAAGAACTTATACTGACTGTTGAGTGTGAATGTTGCTTAAGTAACTTAATATTGCAATACTACATCAGTGATTCGGTAGCTCAGACGGCAGCACTGGGGATTCTTAATTTATGCATCGCGCAATTGAAGCAGTTCGAATCCCACATACGACACATGTTTTTATTTCCCAAATATTCTTTCTGGCTATTGGTAATACATTGTCTTAACGTATTTTACTTTTATTATTCCCGTAAAGTAAGGCATTCACCACGATTTACGTTCCCATATACTTTTTTTTTAGTCGTTTACCCTCCAGGTTGATGGAACCCACGGACTCAGCGAGGGAACTCACCACTACCGCCTCTACGGGCAGTGTCCTAGAGCGGGGAACATCGAATCGGTAGTGATACAACTGGGGAGGTGGGATTGGCACCTCGCCCAGGAGGCCTCACCTGCAAAGCGAACAGGGGCCTCATGAGGGAAGGTAAGGGATGGTTAGGATGGATAGGCAAGAAAGAGGGAAGGAGGCGGCCGCGGCCTTGAAGAAGGGACCATCCCGGCATTTGCCCGAAGACGAAGTGGGAAACCATGGAAAATCACTTCGAGGATGGTTGAGGGGGAATCGAACCCCCTCTACTCATTTGGGCCACCCGAGGCTGAGTAAACCCCGTTCCAATCCTCGTATACATTTATTTTTAAATCTAGCTAATTCCTAGCAATTAATACAAAATTTACGGCGTTGAAGTCCGTAAAGCAAAAACAATTTAATACAAAATCTACATGACAAGCCGTCAAACAAAAACATTAAATTCCCTCTTATAATCTTAGTAAAGGGTTAACAAAGGGTTACCATACACTTGAAATGAGTAAAACAAGACAATAAACATTATTATTCCTGCCTTCGCCCTCGGTTACTGTTTGTAAACCAGTGTCATCTACGTGCATGTGATTTACGTTGGCGATTGCGTAGTGAAAACTACGTCTAACGTCGCATGAGGCTCACACTCCACCAGCTACTGACTAAAGGTCGAGCAAGCACTCCGTCGATAAAAATTAGTGTCATCTGTCCTAGATTACTTCCACAAGAGAAGTGTGCACAAAGCAAGTGCCGGCCATCAGGTCCAAAATGCAAGAAAATCAAGGTTAAATGCTATGAGTAGTTAATTATCATCAGGTTTATAACAATGACGTTACTGATTATTTGAATCGTTGGTTTAAATTATCGTTGGTCTATGACGAATAGGCTGACAATCCTGAATACCTTGGGCTCAGCAGTAGCAGTCTCGTGCGAGATCAATCTCTGCTATAACACCGTCAACAAGCTTTCCCGCTCGGACATAGCAATAACACAGATTATTAGTGGCTCTCGGCTCACTTAATTTACCTCTGGGTAAGGCCTGGTATAAACATCAGTTACCTCCCTACAATAACACAGTCAACAGAATCGAAGTCTGGACACACATAAATATAGCCTCTAAACAGGTGTCTCATCTAGCCTCTTAATTACCATAAATAAACCTTCACATAACGTGAAAACATTCTCAGATGGAGAAGAAAGATATTCGCTTTAGTAGCGATGCAAACACATGGCTCCCCGCCAGTCATCTCTAAGTAGCAAAACATATGATCATTACAAAATGGTGGCCTGGACATTGACCTACATATCAGACACATCATCTAAATGTTAGTATTAAAAGGGACGTAAAACCAATAACATTATTAACTAAATGTTAGTAATGCTATTAGCATTGTCAAAGAGTCTGGAAAAGTTATGGTCTCGCTGTGTGAGTGTGCTCTAGTACACTGCATGCTGGGAACTGGAAACACCTGTCCATGATTCGAGCTAGCCTCGCTACTCGCAATCATTCACACGGACAGTTTAGAAAATACACATCACTGAAGGCAGGCAGCTTTCATGCAGAACGTCCTATTAGAAAACTGGCCTTGTTATCATGTCCCAGATATAATAGAAATTTACACAAGCATTAGGCTTGACATCACGCCTTAAAACTAGGCTCAAAGATATAGCATGTTTGAAAAGTCAAATAAAAGAAAAACATAGATATTCCACTTCATCTGAATCTCTTTGAAATGTGCAGATATGTCAGTTCATAACTGCTCTGTCTAAATATAACCAAAATAACATCTGTGTCGAAACACTGATACGAAATAAACATTATAAAGGCGCAAATCTTACAATTGCTAAGTTTGCCAATGATACGGCATTCGTTGCTGGTTCGATGCTAGATTGCATACAAACTGTAACATTCTGAATGTGTTCAAACTTGAACTGGATGGCTCCATTGCACATCAAAAATGAAAAATGACATAGTATTACAAAACAGATAGCTACAGTCGGCTATCCAACGATACGGACTGTTCTGACTAAATCAGTGGCGTGACAACATTTACTAGAAAAGGGTGTTATAAAAATAACACTGGGCCATGACGTCTCACCGTCATCCCATCTAACTGTACAAGATCACCCACCTAGGGTTGAACAAAACGTAGTAACAAAGCTACTGTCACGCTTAGCAGGGGTAGAAATAACATCGTAGCGATGTCCCTCAGAATGCACCGTGATCGATGAGAAATTCAATCACTACAGGTGACTAACAATCACTGAAAGTGAACTACAAGCATTAATTCTAACAATACAAAACCTACCTATGGCTTGTCAAGAAGTTCGGCTGATTCTACAATAAACTACAATAAACTACACTAAGCTACACCACAAAAGAACCTCACAGGGAATGAATATTTCGGACTCACAAGAAAGGATGTCTACATCTCGGTCGTTCCAACGACCCGAGGGATATAATAAGACTTTGGTCTCCGGACAAGGGTTGTCCAATCTGAGCCTCCACATCGGCTCTATCCATCCCTTTATTTGTCCTTGTCGTTGCCGGGATGATATAACCAGACTCCTCCTCAAAGTCGTCATCTTCCTTGGATTAGCGGATGCTAAAGCCATGGTTCTTCCGTCATCGGCTGTAGTTCTCTGGTCCACTCCTTCACATTATGAGGCTTAACAGCTCATCTCCACAGGTGATGCGTAACAAGGATTGTCGTACACGTGGTCGTCAAAATATGACATCTTGAAATATGACTTTACCACTTTAAGGTACAATGAATACGCGTAGCACAATTTCACAGAAGCTAGCTTTAACGTGACACTAAACTCACTGCTTCTACACGGCGCAGATGGTTTAAAAATTGGCCATGCACTCTTATCTGCTTCACTGATACAGATTTCACTTGCCCACAAATCACGCTGCATCGGCGTTGCGTTTCACTGAAAATAATCGCACTTGCGATAGAAGCAATATTCGTAGTTTCGAGTGTAGAAGTGATCCACTCGGTTATCAATTATTTCACTGGGAGTGATGTATTTATCGCCACTCGACGATGTCGAAGTATTACGTTCTAGAACGCGGCTGAAAATGTGGCGTTCCACGGTTATGATCAGTTTTCCAAAAAATACACAGAATTCGTAGCACAAGCCTTCTCCGGCTATAATATTTTACAATATCATGCACTGTTCGAATTGAAATAAAGTGCGATGCACTAGGATTGCTTCCCTCGCCTTCAGGCGGACTGTTACCTCGTCTTATAGACGGACTTAATACAACGGGCATCCAACTTGGATGATAATCCAAACACATGTGGTAAGCTCTTAGCTATGCGCTGCATTAGCTTGTAATTACACTAGTCGTGCAGCGTCTGCCTGGTTCCGGTTCGCGCATCTGCGAGATTACTACCTAACCAAAAGCAGAAATCACGTTCTAAAGAATGTTTCGATGATACAGAATTACAGTGTGGTAAAATCTGAACTTAGTAGAAAATAGAAATGTCATAATTTGGCTTCAGATTATTTAATAGTGGTTTTCTCCGTAGTCAAAAGATCAACCATGTATAACTCCAAAGAATGTTAGCATGTAGCGACAGCATGGTCGGTCAGTGGGTGCGTTCAAAAGTGATGCATCAAAAATGCGTTGCGGTGAAAAATATCACATGAACCAGTGGTTAGCGGGTTCAATATCTCCTGGGATAAATTTATTCAGAAGCTTGGGTGTCTTTCTAAATGCTGTGGTAATAATGTTCACACTATTGCATCAAAAGCAATTGTTTACTTTATATCAATTAATACTCATGTCTAAACATGATATCTGTCGGGGTAAAGTAATTAATATTTTGGTATTGGTATTATGTACAGGGTATTGTTTTATGTTGTGTTTTTGTTGTCTTGGTTACGGCGGAAAAATAAAGTATGGAACCTGTACCGGTATATGACTGCACGGTGTTTATATTAAAAACAAGGTTAGAGTTAACATTTGGCGACCGTGACAGGACTGATTGCCGTGCAGTGAAAGTAAAATAAGAACTTAAGGTACACAACAACTGTTTGATTTCGACTAGCAAAATCTATCATCATGGCTGAAGTGACTGCTTTACAAAGAGAAAGAGCACAGTTACGTCGTCTGTTCACAAGAGCCTTTAACACTTTCCAGAACAAGATTAAGGAGGAAAATGTGAAGCAGGAAGATATATTTACTAGTTTTAAACTACTCGAAGATAAAGCCGATCGACTGTTTTCACTTGACGAGAGAATCCGCGAAGCTTGGCATGGACGTGATTGCAACAGCGAAGATGAAGACAAGGAATATGAAGAAGTCGAAACATATCGAGATAAATGGACAACAGTGAAGTGTAAGTACGAAAAATACGAATGTGAAATACCGTGTGACACTTATTCCATAAGAACTGGTGTTTCTCAAACGGGTAAAGTGATTAGTAAATTACCCAAGTTGTCGCTTGTGAAGTTCTCAGGAGATATTAAACATTGGTTATCATTTTGGGCCCAGTTCAAGCGAATACATGAGTGTGTTGAGCTGGATGCTGCAGAAAAGATTCTTTATCTAAGAGAATCTATGACTCCTGGAACAAGGGCGTATGATCTTGTGAGTGGTTTTCCTCCTATTGCCGAGAATTATAGCAAGGCTGTACAGTTGTTAGAAGCCCGCTATGGTCGAAAAGATCTATTGATAGAACTTTACGTGAGGGACATAATAAACCTAGTGACAGAGAAGCCTTCCCTTTCAGTATTGTATGACCGAATTGAGGTTAATGTTAGGTCCCTAGAGTCAATGGGCCTGACTACCGACAATTATGCTGCATTATTATTTCCCCTGGTAGAGTCTTGTTTGACGGATGAATTAATTCGTGTGTGGCAGAGAAGAGGAGATTGTATACAAGAAAATGGGTCACAAGATAAGCTTAAAAACCTTTTGACATTTTTGAAATCTGAAGTAGAAAATGAAGAGTACTTACAACTTATTAGAAAGATCGGTAATGTTACTGCGGAAAAGAAACACATTTCGAAACCCTTGAAACTGTGTGATGTTCCTACTGCTCAGGGTTTGGTGTCAACCGGAGGAGTGGGAGGTAGGCTACATGTGCTTTTTGTGGTGAAGAGGAACATACTTCATCCGGATGTACGGAAGCAAAGAACATGTCTCTCGAAGAAAGGAAAGTCAGGTTGTCAAAGAATGGTGCATGCTTCAAATGTCTCAAGGTTGGTCATGTTGCAAGAAGATGCCATACTCGCCTCTCCTGCAAGTTATGTAAGCGGCAGCATTATCCAGTCATGTGTGATTTTTCAGAAAGGAATCTTAAAACGGAAACCCAGGCCTCATCTCAGGCCAGGTCAGTGACGAACTTCTGCATAAATTCCTCCTGTGTATATCTACAAACAGTTTTGGTTAAGATTGTTCACGGGTATAATATGGAGCTTGTACGCGTTCTTCTAGACTCTGCCTCACAGCATTCTTATATTAAAGAAGACCTGGCAGAGAGATTGGGTCTCAAGGAAGTCAGGAAGGTTACTTTAAGGCATGCTGTGTTTGGTGGCAGAACTGGATCTCCGGTGGAACATGGCGTATTTGAACTTGTTCTTCATAATCTCGATAACTCCTGTCAGCTGAGACTGACTGCTCTTAGTCAGCCTGTTATTTGCAGTCAGGTCCCTCGCCTTACAACAGAGCAAGTCGTGAAACTTGGACTGTCTCATCTAGATGTAGGAAAGGATAAGGATATTGAGATCCTTATTGGTGCTGATTTTCTAGGATCAATTCTCTCCAATGATCGTAAAACGGTGGGAGAGTTAACAGCGTTGCGCACTACATTGGGGTGGACAGTATTTGGCAGAGACCAACACTCGGGGTGTGGTATGAGTAAAACTACACCTATTATGCTGAATATAGAGAAGGTTAGCAACCTCTGGGAACTTGACGTATTGGGAATAGAAGATCCTATCACTGAAAAGAAGAGATGTGAACTTGAAGAGGAAGCTAGATTAAATTTCATTGAAACCGTAGAAATAAAAGAAGATGGTAGATACGAAGTTCGACTGCCATGGTTGAAGGATCATCTTCCCTTGGATCCTTCGTACGAGATGGCAGTGAAGCGTCTTGATATAACGAGGAGAAAGCTAGATAATAACGGATACTTGGAAGAATATGATCAAGTCTTTCAAGACTGGCTAGCTGAAGGGATTATAGAAGAGATTAATGGTGATCAGACTGAAATATGTGGCCATTATCTGCCTCATCGACCTGTGATCAAGGATTATGGAACAACACCTGTTCTACCAGTGTTCGATGCTTCCGCTAGAAGAGGTAACAACCCATCACTCAACGATTGTTTGGAAAAGGGTCCAAATATGATCCAACTTATTCCATCTCTCCTACACAAGTTTCGAAAGAAGTCAATTGGAGTTATTGTTGATATTCGCAAGGCTTTCCTGCAAGTTTCGGTAGCACCAGAAGATCGAGATTTTTTGAGATTCCTGTGGGGAAAAGAGAAAATGAATACATACAGACATAAACGAGTTGTTTTTGGAGTGATATCAAGCCTCTTCCTACTGGCAGCTGTTATTGAACACCTTTTAGACCAAGCCTTGAAAAATGATCAGGAAAGGCGGAACAGTATGACTGTCAATATTATTGAGCAACTGAAAGACAGTTTTTATGTTGATAATTGTGTGACAAGTGTCTCAAATAAACAGGAGCTGGAATTGTTTATTAAAACTGCTCAAGATGTTTTTGCCCAACACAAGTTTGAGCTTAGAGGTTGGGAGAGTAGTGATCCAGTGCTTCAAGATGATGAAAAAATGTCACCCGTCCTAGGAATAATGTGGAATCGCAAGGAAGACACGCTTAGCTCGAACAGTGAACCCCTGACGAAGCTATCACCTATAAAAGCAACCAAGAGGTCGATACTATCTGCTGTCCATAGGATTTATGACCCAATTGGATTTTCTGCACCGGTTATGTTATCACCGAAGCTGTTACTGCAGAAAATAAACGAAGTTTCTTGGGACACAGAGGTACCGCAGGAAATCCAAATCAAGTTTGAAAAATGGCTTCGTGAAATAGGAGAATTAGGCCAGTTTACGATCCCAAGAAGACTCCCTGAGGTATATGAGGAACGTAGTCTCCATGCATTTTGCGATGCGAATCAAGATGCCTATGCTTCAGTGGTATTTTTACGCACGCAGACAGTGACAGGAGTTCATGTTCAGCTTCTCCAAGTTAAATCAAGAGTGGCTCCATCACCTCGACCGACCATTCCTCGACTCGAACTTATGGGAGCGGCAATTAGTGCCCGATTGCTGGCAACTATAAGAAAAGAGTTTGACAATGAAACAGTTTATTTGTGGACTGATTCGACGACAGTGTTGACATGGATACAGCGAGAAGTTCTCTGGTCTGTTTTTGTTGAGAACAGGGTTAGAGAAATCAGGCAACTAACATCAAAAGAATCGTGGAGGCATGTACCTGGGACAATCAATCCTGCTGATCTGCCTACCCGAGGCTGTACAACAAGAGATCTTATAGCATCGAGATGGTGGGAGGGACTGTCATGGATGTATCTTCCCAAAGAAGAATGGCCTTCAGATAATAGCAACATAAATGAAGATGAAATCATGCTTGAAAGAAGAAAGACTGCCACGACCCTATAGGTCGCAGAAGAGCCTTCAAGTTCGAACTGGTATTACAAGTATTTCTCTCGATTTGACAAAATAGTGAGGCTTATCGGGTGGATAAGACGGTTTATGTTCAATTGTAAATATAATAGAAGGAAGAATGGAGAACTGACTTGTTCAGAATTAGAATACAGTGAAAGAATAGTAATTAAACTTGTCCAGAATGAAAGTTATCAAGGGCCCGAGGATCAGAGACTGGCTTCAATAGTGCCATACTTAGACAATCATGGCATTTTGCGAGTAAACACCAGAATAACAGAGAGGGAGGACAACAATGAGTTTCGCCAGCCTGCTATATTGCCGGGAGATCACCCTGTAGTGCAGCGACTTATTCATGACACGCACATTCGGCAGTGTCATGTAGGCCCACAGACTCTGTTGGGTATTATTAGAGAGAAGTACTGGATCTTGAATGGAAGACGAGTCGTGAGATCATCTGTACAAAAATGTGTTGTTTGCCGAAGGTACAAGAAAGAGCGACTGAAAGTTTCTACCCCACCTCTGCCTAATGATCGTGTGAGAGAGGCCAAGGTTTTCGAAGTTATTGGCAGTGACATAGCTGGTCCGCTGATTGTGAAAGGTAACCAGAAGGTGTGGGTTTGCTTGTTCACATGTGCTGTCTATCGATCAGTGAATTTGGAAATGCTTGTCTCGTTATCTACGGACTCGTTTCTGCAATGTCTACGAAGATTTATATCGCGCAGAGGAAGGCCTACGACGATTTATAGTGATAATGGGACAAATTTTAGAGGAGCATATAACACGATGTCTAAGCTCAACTGGAATAATATCGAGTCTTATTGTGGCATCCAAAGAATTGCATGGAAATTCAACCCTCCCACAGCATCGTGGTGGGGTGGGTTTTGGGAGAGACTGATCGGACTGATGAAAAGTCTCCTTCGGAAGGTTCTGGGGAAATCTTCCCTAACATGTGAAGAATTATTGACTGTGTTGTGTGAGTGTGAAGCAGTCATCAATAGTCGTCCCCTAACGGCAGAGACGGAAAATCCTCATGACTTGAGACCTATTACACCAGCGATGTTCCTACAGGAGGCTTATGAGATAGGAGTACCTGATCTAGATTCGATAGATGGAAATCAGCTGAGAAAGAGAGCGGCCTATCGTCTGCAACTAAGAAACGCCCTTCGTCAGAGATTTCGAAAGGAGTACCTCGGGCAACTGTTGCTTAAGCGGAATCAGCATGGCAGCATTAGCAAGGGAGACGTAGTGTTCATTGAGATGGACAATCGTAATAAGCTTGAATGGCCGATGGGAATTATTGAAGAACTGTTGCCTGGAAAGGATGGACGAGTACGTGTTGTGAGACTTCGAACGCAAAGGGGAGTTGTCATGCGTCCTGTTCAACGTTTGATCCCATTAGAGTGTTCTATGTCAGTGTCTGAAGAGGAGGAACGAGTGATTGAGACCGAAAAAGAGGCCATGGAACAAGAGAACATGATGTTGCAGAGATATCATACTCGGAGTGGGGGAGCAGTGAGGTGTCCGATGCGATTCCTGCAATGAGATAAACGCCGTACTTTGAATGTTGCAATTTTATTGAGGGCTGAAAATTGCAAGGTGGGAGAATGTCGGGGTAAAGTAATTAATATTTTGGTATTGGTATTATGTACAGGGTATTGTTTTATGTTGTGGTTTTGTTGTCTTGGTTACGGCGGAAAAATAAAGTATGGAACCTGTACCGGTATATGACTGCACGGTGTTTATATTAAAAACAAGGTTAGAGTTAACAATATCACAAAACTACAACTGTTCCTCTAGAATGAGGTTATGCGAAAAAGTTAAGATCAATGTTCCCCTAAATTGAGGTCGCCCCTGACCTAAGTGAACTCGGATGTATTAGTAGACCGTTCCTACACCATGAATGCAGGCCAACATCTAAGGTTAGTTAGTTAGTTATTTATTGTTGTTTTAATGGGCAGAACTCTGAGGTCATCTGCCCCTAACCTCTAAGATTGATCCACTGACAATTCATTAGGAAGATGTGCCAATAATTCTCTGTACACTAAATCTAAGTGCTCTCTCTCAAAGAAAAAGAAAACATATTAATCAAAACGATCAAGATATCTGGATACGAAAACTTCCAAATATCAGATAGATGAGCGGAATGACTGAGTTCATCATCTAAAATACGATGCGAATAAGCAAGAATGCATAATACAAGACTGCATATACAAGAATGCATAAGCCACTAAAATAACAATCAGTGTTCTCGACACTGTTCAACGAAATCGCAAATAATTAATCTATACTTATACAACATACTGTAGTACGTCTCCTAACTGGTCTTCTTGGCAATGGAAATATGCATATCGATTTAAAATACACCTAAGAATTTACTGAAAGTTAAATGACAAAATCTAAGTTTACACAAGGGATGCGTTCATTAACTTGAACCAGAATCCCGGAGATAAAACAAGTCAGTTTCGAAAGGAACATCGAACCTGGACCTGTGTAAATCCATTTACTCTACAAAAATAAACTATGTCAATTGCGATTGCTTATAGACGCTATGCTAGGCTACGTTAATAATCTGATGTGTCCAGTACCTTAGCGTTGATCCTTGCAGCGGTGGAAAAAAAAGTATATGTACTTGCCATGCTAGCCTCCACGCTAAAACATGACAAAGAAATCTTCTTGGTCTAAGGCTCGCCTCGAACCCCTGACCACGCCATGCTCCACAGGTGTCGGGCTGGCCATGTGTTCCAACACGTCTTGGCTAACGCCACCCGCGTGCACTCGCAAGAAAAACGCCTCATACCGTGACAGTTTATCAGAAAGTAGAAGCCCGGAAGCGTTCTTAAACAACCACATGAAAGTTCCATTGCTAGTGGACACTTTACCTGTCTGGAATACGCAGGCATTAGGTTGTGCGATAAAACTTGCTGTCGCTAAAAATGTAGCTGCCCCATTAAGTTTAGTGTGACATGACCACAGCTATGACATCCTTATTAAACATCCCCTCCGACATCTGGTTTAAAGACATGGCGATCATGGTTCTAATATCCACTCGGGGTAAAGTCTGAATACTGGCCAGCGTCCTTATAGTAGATATACACTGCCGTAGTCCTTGAAAGTATGTAAATCTTTCACCTAATGGCCACCTGAACTCCTGACAACGCAGAATATGCATGTGCCGTGTAGTTCATTTCCTGTCCACTTCAATATAAATGTTTATGCTGCAGATTGGTTTAATAAAGCATTTAAACACCATTGATTGTGGCCTTTCGCTGCTAAGAAGCCGATACATGTTACACACACGTTATTATGTTCACTCGCGATCACTGGCGCGTCACGAACCGTTGAAATATATAGTTTTTAATGACTTCGGTGTTGACCGTAACAAGCCTGGACTAGAAGTTCCCTATCTCCTCTCAGTGCGTGCTGCCGGGGTAGAAACGTGGATCACCCCACTCCTGCCACGTCACATACATATCGATATATCGGTTTTGCATGTGTTGTATACTTTTAATTACTTGATTTCAATTGATATAAACAAATCCTCTAATAAGATGGCCTTCTGCCATTGAAATGCGTATTCTAACATCTCCAGTTCTTCCTTTATGGCTCTTATTTCTTATAAACAGTATATAATCCTCTCAGTCTGAAGTCGTTATAAGACATTGCGTCATTGACCAAATTATTGATTGGCCACTGCTTCGTTCCTTGCTTCGGAACTGTTCGTGAGCTATCATCTGGAGACGAATGAAAACTATCCCATCCTTATCAGCTGTGACGTGTAGCCAGGTATGCGCACTGACCTACGTCTCCGTGCATAAATATCAGTATACTCAACTCGTATTTAAAAACTCTAAAAGCCAAAATAAACGGTACAGTACTTAACGTAAGAAATGTATAGATTTGAAGCCATACTTTTTCAGTGTTGCCTAAACAAAATCGTGTTGACCGACTGAACAACTACAACTTAACAATTAACATAACGTAAGGCCACGGTCGCTTCCTACCCAAATCCTACATCGATTACAAATACACACGCTAGTAAAGACAGCACTGACACAGGTTATCAGACAACTTCTACACACACAAGTACACGGCTACATGACCACGATGTCACAAAGCCTCTATGAAGTCAACGACAACAACAACCTTCATTACTTCGTTGTTGTTTAAAATTTGTTCGTAGAACATCAAAGTCATCAGTGTCACGTACTAATGTGTGTCTGTGGTTATAGTCCCACCAGCATTTCTCCTTATATGAAGGGGGGCGTGGTGACGTAGTGATCAAGCAGTATGCAAGATGGACTGGGTTTGATTTCCGGTCAAGGCATGTGAGATCTTCGAAGCGAGATGCCATGTCCTGTGGTTCAGATTCCACGTAAAAAGGAGGTCACGAGGCTCATGATTGCGAGATAGGTTGGTTCCTCAGTTTAGGGGCACAACAACGCGGTCATGTAGCCCCGTGTACTTTGGGCGTGTGTAGAATCTGTCTGATAACCAGTGTCAAATATGAAGGTTGTATTAGTGTGTGTTATCTGTAATTCAGGTAAGGACTGCAGACGATCAATTTCAGGTGGTTCCTACTTTTGCTACCAAATGCTACCATCAACGACACCTAGCTGTGAACTTGGCTATTAGATGCCACCGTAACCATCACATGGCGATGAACGTTGGAACTTAATAGAGCGTTAATCCAATCGAACCTACAAATTTAGCATCATTCAATTGTAGTTAGTGGAAGGTTCTTGTACATGCCATAGATCTATAACATAGGCTCGCCGGCATTACTTCCCCTCCGAAGAAAGGCATACTGAGGGATTTTTAACGCTCTTAAAAATCCGACGGCTTCGCCGGGTTTGAACCCGCGATCTTAGGCATAGAAGCTCAGCACGCTACCAACTACACCACTGAAGCCGCCAAGTTTGCGAGATTAACGGTCACGTTTAACTACAAGCATCTTTTTTAGCCTATTTTCATCTATAAAAAAAAGGCTTGTGAGATCACCTTTTCTCCGTATGTGTGGGTGTGTGTAGGTGTTTGTGTGTGTGTTCCCCTAATAAATTGTAAACAGCTTGAGCGATTTCAATGAAACTCTGTATGGACATAGTAAAATGTTGTCCGACCCCGACCGTGCTCTTGAAATTGTATTACGTCTCACAAATTCAACATGGCGGCTGTGCGAAATATTTCACCGACATTCTATATCTCCGAAACTATTACTGCTATCACCCTGAAATTTTTACGGCGATAAAGGGCACTACTAGAATTTCACCTATGAGCCATTCAAAACCCGTTAAATACAATACGAACATGGCGGCCAAGCGAATTTGAAACTTTGAATAAAACGTTTCTCGCGATTTAACCATCCGAGCGGAGTGAAACTTGGTACAGCTAATGTTTATACACATTTTGAAATTAAGTTTTTATTTCTTGTGTCCTAATCATACGATCTAATTCAACGTTTGAATAATGAACAATGACCCTACGCATTAATCGTCATCTAATAGTACTCTATAGTCTACATGTAAAGAATCCAACATAACAGCAATTAGACTGAAATTTTGTATGTTGATAGAGGCTATAAACATAAGCAGAATATATGAAATTAGGCTATTTAGTTCTTCGTGGAACCACTTCTTTTTCTCCTTGTTAAGTACACATTGTCAATCTTCACCGTGTTGTCCCTTTTGTTTAGAATTTCATAGAATAACTTTCATTAATTGATATCTCTCCCTAATATTGTGTTGCAAATTTACAACTATTATAGTTTGTTGTTATTAATTAATGTTTAGGGCTTGGGGCATACTGGTCATCAGTTCCGTGTAATTGATTGAGAGTTGAGCTCGGCTGATAACCTGTGTTTCTATGATGACTATAGTAGTGTGTATAACTGTATTAAGGACGAGGATGGGGTAGGTGTCAAGGACTTGGAATAAGGTACTATCCTGGCATTTGCCTGGAGGGAATGAGGAAAAACGTGGTGAAATCCACAGTCAGGATAGCTGCTGTCAAAGCCAGGATTCGAACCTCCAATATCTGGATTTTCTGCAGCTTCCCATCGTGGACGTGGTGCGTGATGTATTGCGCTTGGCTACACCTTGCGTTACAGACAGATAATGGAAACTAATATAGATTGTTAATGAATCAGTTTGTTCAGTGAGAAACATTATTTGTGGTTTCTCACTTCTTGAGTTTTATTTAGGAACTGCTGACTCCAGTTTTAGCAGTGGAATGCGTTTATCTCTTATCAGCACGCTGTTACCTTATGACAGTAATGGTCTACTACTAAGTTTTACCATTTCATGTTTACAGAAAACCATGAATGTCACCGAAGGAATTCCTGGACATCATCATAATCAACTGAGGAAGTTCACTAAAGTTACCCCAATATGTTGCTGAATCCTTGCTTATGCATTGTTGTTTCAAGGCGAAACCGCATGGGACATTCAACCCTAGTTCAGCTTGGTCAGCAAGAATCTCGCTTTCTAACTATAAAAATCTGTCAGGCACTGCATCGGCGAAAGCCAGATAATCACAGAGGTCGATTGCCTGCACATCGGAAGTTCAGGTAGGACGGTCGTTGACCAAGGAACATGGAGCCGAGGCAGTACTTGAGAGCACCTTTAGTAGCAAAGCTGAGGGAACAGGTGAAAACCAGTTTTTCTATTTTACTTCAGGTTTAAATTACACTTCATTCAATCCTTCTATCCATGGTGGTAGATTCCTTTACTCCCATACTGAATAAACTGTTGCTTGCTGACCTCTATGCCTAAGGTCACGGGTTCAAACCCGGCCGAAGTCTTCGGATTTTTTAATAGCGTTATAATCCCTCAGTATGCCTTTCTTCGGAGATTCATTACATCTATGGAACCTTCCACTAACTTATATTGTGTGAAGAAAAATTTGTAGGTTAGATTTGATTAATTCTCTAAATTTCCAACGTTCATCACCAGGTGCTGGTTGCGATGCAATCTAGTAGCCAAGTTCACAGCTAGGTGTCGTGGATGGTAGCAATCGGTAGTAAAAGTAGGAACTACTTGAAAGTATCGTCTGCAGTCCTTACTTGAATTAAAAACAGATAACACACACTACTACAGTTATAACAAATAAAAACGGTTATCAGACAGATTCTACACACACACCCGAAGTACACGGGGCTACGTGACCACGTTGTCGGAGCCCCTAAACAAAGGAACCGACCAACCAACCAACCAACCAACTGAGTTAACTGGGCGTAAAACAATCCAACTCTTTCGTTGGGGAGTATTCTCCGAAGCCTGGGATTACGTCGCACTCTCATTTCTTTGTATAGCAGGGTCTGTACTGTAATCCCTATCAGAAGCTGTCAGCAAGAACACGATAACAATCCTAATACATAATCTTTCAAATGAGTAGAGGGGGTTTGAATCCCACGTCAGCCATCCTCGAAGTGGTTTTCCATGGTTTCCCACTTCGTCTCTGGGCAAATGCCAGGATGGAAACTACCTTAAGGCTACGGCCGCCTCCTTCCTTTTCCTTGCCTATCCCTCCCAATTTTCCTCTCCCTTCCCACCCCTCATGATGCCCCTGTTCGCTTTGCACTTGAGACCGCCTGGGCGAGCTGCTGGTCCCTCCTCCCTACTTGTATCCCCAACCAGGTGTTTCATGCTCCAGGACACTGCCATGGCGGCGTTATTGGTCGGATCCCTCGCTGAGTTCGAGGGAAAAGCCAAACTGGAGAATAAACCGACCAAAAAGAAACTGTTTACAAAACGTGTTTGGAGCCAGACGGCGTTCGGTTACAATAATTTTAAAAGAAACTCTACTACCGTTGATATTGTTCTTAATGCCCACCTCTTTAACTTGGACAGGTGGGATTTATTGTGTAGGTAAATATTACTGCCACCATTATAGCATTATTGGCCGTACATGTAGCAAAACACTACATTTTTCATATTGGCAGGATTATTGACATTCCATGGACTATGTAATATTCTAATTTTCTTCGACCATTTCTCAAAGGAAGCAATATAAACATTTACCGATCAAGCAGTGAGTTATTGTAGAATTTCACAAACAGGAATGGCTACTAGGGCTCATCCAGCTTCACAAATACTTAATAGGCCTACTACGAATAGACTAATAATATATTACAACAAAATTAGTCAAATAATTTATAATACAACAATTAAATGCGAAAAAGACATTTGAAGACTAAAGGGAAAGAAGGGACCAAGTCACAGTTATAAAATTTTAAGTAAACTCTGTTTACCAAATTTATTTTCTAAAATTATGATCGGTAATAATTGTTTCCTTTCCTATCTCCTAATAATATAAAAAAATCGTGGCACAACAGCCCACGAAGGACCATGGCCTACCAATAATGCAAAATGTAAAAATTCATTTCCCTAAAACCTTCATATAGGCCTAACAACATTATTTATAATAAGTAATAATAAATAAACTCCGCCTGCAGTAGCCACTGGGTGGATTGAGTATCTCAGTGGTTGCTGTTGCCGGTCCCAAGCCCGGAGAAAGGAGGAGGGTTGGCGCTAAGCAGTAAAATAAGAGCCAGAACACATCTTGAGGCAACCACTAAGGCTTAATACCTTAGTTGTATCTTTGGGATCGACTTCGGTCGATCTCCCCATTATCTTGAACTTACTAATATGCTGAAAATTTCAGTTAACAAAACAATTACCCCAGGCCCTAGTACAAGTACTACTTTATCTCGGTCATCGGATTCTGGGGGACCGAGTATATCATGCTGGAATGTATCAGATCTTCCCAAATCTCTTCGTCCCAAATGCAAGCATTTTCTTGGCACCATCAACGTCAACACGCTTCGCAAAGCCGGCAAACTAATGCACTTAACGGACACGTTGGACAGACTCAATATCCAAATTTTAGCTCTTCAAGACACAAGGTACGCGGATGAAAATCACTTTGAGTCAGGAAACTACAGACTATACAAAGGCAAACCAGCAATACAAATTCTTAACAAACCATTGCAATTTGGCACTGGGTATGCAGTTGGGAAAAGTGTCATAAATTCAGTTCTGAGTTTCACCTCTCCTTTTGAAATACTTTCCGTGCTAGCAATCTAATCAGGAAACAAAGCCTATTCACTAATCAATACTCATGCACCTACAAATAATTACAACTTGAAAGACCCAGAAAAGGTGGAAGAATTCTGGGATTTATTAGAGGAAACAGCAGCCCAAATTCCCAATCATCATGTCAAAAGTTTGATGGGCGATTTCAATGCACAAATAGGCAAAGAAAAGTAGTATAAAGCCACTGTAGGGCTCTACCCAGCCCACAAAAGAACTAATTAGAATGGAGAACGACTAATCAACTTCTGAGAAACCTTTGATCTGAAACTGATGTCGACTCATTGTCCAGCACATCCACACAAGAAAACAACCTGGAGGTCCCCGAACATCCATTTAGGAGAATTTCAGATATACCATGTGTCCATTGCAAAGAAAAACCAAAAGGAGATCATGAATGTAAAAGTCAAAAAGGGTATCATTGACTCAGATCACCACCTATCTTTAATCAAAGTGAAGTTTCAACCTAACAGACCCAAATGTAGATCACAACAAAACCCACGAATCGATCCAGAATTTCTGAAGCTAAACTGAAGCGCTTTTATAGCCAATATCCCCGAGCAAAATGCTACCAATTGGTCAGAACTTAAAGACGAACTGGTAAAAGCAGCCAAATGCACCGGCATGCCACGAAGGAAACGTAAGCATAAGTGGTGGAACGATAACTGTGATAAGGCGTTAGACCTCAGACTGAAAGCGTGGCAAGACTGGAATTCGCGGAAAACCACAGAGAAGTGGCATGCCTTCCTTCAAGTCCAGAAGGAGACATCAAAGGTTATAAGAGTCCAAAAACCTTACCAGAATGGCAGAAATTGAGTGAGAGTTCATGAAACACAACACCAGGAACTTTTACAGAACGTTTAATGAAGAACTGACGAGCTATAAGGCACCCACGCAATGCTTTAAACGACCAGATGGGACTCCGGAAACAAACGACAAAGACAACTGTAAACTTTTGGCAGATCAAAAGGACCTTCGAAATTGTGAACCCCCGCCTGACCAAATCACTTTTGAAACATCAGAATTATATCCAGATTCAGAACCTCAACAATAGAAGAAGTTGTGCAAACAATACTTGAGTTAAAAACTAACAAAGTTCCAGGGGACGATGGTATAATAGCCGAAATATGGAAATTAGGTGGCAGAATTCTCGCTCAGAAAATCCATAAAATTCTAGTAGATATCTGGACTAATGAAACAATTCCAGAATATTGAAAGTGTGCAATAATCCACCCGTTGCAAAAGAAAGGGGATAAGACTGACATTAATAACTACAGAGGTACTTCTCTACTTGCAGTCACTTACAAAATTATTTCCAAAATTCTACTCAAGTGACTTGAAGATCAAACAGATCATGCAATTGAAGAATATCAGGCAGGGTTCAGGAAAGGTAGGTCTTGCACAAAACAGATTCATAACCTTAAGACCATCCTACAAATTCGTAAAGGCAAGCGAACGATGATTACTTTTGTAGACTTCAAAAAGGCTTATGACTCGATATATCGTTCGTGTTCTGGAAGAATTCAAAGTAGATAGGAAAACTAAAGAATTAATCAAGCAAACACTAACAGGCACCTCTTAAAAGGTTAAATTATTGGGGGAATTATTTGAAACGTTTGATGTTAAAACCGGAGTCTGACAAGGAAATGGGTCATCCCCTCTATTGTTTCTTGTTAGGACCTAGAAGAAAGAAGTTAAAGGAATAACCCTAGGCAGACTACGTTATAACATAATTCATTTACGGTGTTTGGCCTTCGGTGATGATCCCGAAATCTAGTCCAATAACTGACAGGAAGCGATTGTCTCCACGGAAAAACTTCGCGAAAATGCATCCAGAACAGGACTCCAGATCCCATACCAGAAAACACACTACATGGAGGGATCTCTTCGGCACCTAGATGGACTACCAATGATAACCAAATTCAGCAGAATATCTCAAGTGTCTAAATTGAAATACCTGGGATAAGTCATCCAACCTTCCGGACTGAATCGTGAAGCAAACAAATAAAGGATCTCTAAACTGCAAAAAGCTTACAGACTCACTTGGAACTGATACAATAAAAACAATATCCAGGAATGCAAAATTACGGCATTACAACACTGTAATCAAGCCTGAAGCACTAGGTAGACTATATGCTTCTGAAACGCTGATTATTGGGGGCAGATCATAAATTAAAGATGTGGAAAAGCAAGAAAGGAAAATCTTATGAAAATGTTTGGACCAGTCTGTACAGGGGAATCTGGATGAAAAGTAAATCACAAGACTTATACCAGCACTCGGAGAAAATTCCAGTCACATTCAGGAAAAGATGATTGAAATTTTATAGGCATATCCTCTGGATGGGCAATCAGAGACTGACCAAAAGGATTCTTAACCTTTCCCTGTCAATGAAAGTTAAAAACACCTGGCAGCTTGAAGTTGGAAAAGATCTTCTGGAAATAGGCATCACAGATAACATTGTACTGTACAGAGCTAACTTCAGAGAATTAGTTGATAATTACCGCTTTGAAGACCATCCAAGCACTATCACCAACAAAACCTGGTCAGAAGATCGCACGAGAAACCACAGCGTGAAGATGAAGAGATTTTGGGAGAAGAAAAAGGCAATGCCATCCGCTAAATAAGTTCAGTCGTGCTCCTTAGTCGGGCATGACGAAGAAGGAAGAAGTAATAATAAATAAATGATCGAAATACAAGAAAGGAAAATCCTCAGCAAAATACTAGGACCAAAAAGTGAAAATGGAATTTGGATGAAAAAGAAATCGCATGAAATGTATCAAGTTACAAAAACATCACAGATACCATAATGAAACGCCCGTTACAGTTTTACGAACACCTATATAGAATTCATAATAACAGGCTGACAAAGAAAATTTTCCACTTAGCCTTATCAATAAAGAATCAAACCAACTGGCTAAAAGAATTCAGTGAAAACATAATTGAAAATGGCTGTCATGAAGAAACCATTCAAGACAGAATAAAATTCAGAACTTCAATTCACAAACACAAATTTTCTTAGAAGGCCACTCGTCCAAATACACGAAGGACAGAGCAGCGTAAAGGGAACACAGCGAGAGGATGTAGAGATATTGGGAAGGGAAGAAGAAAAAGTGCTAATAAGTTCAAACGCGCTTCTTAGTTGGGCTACACGAATCAAAAACCAAGTAATAATACATAGTAATAATAATAATACCATGACAGAGGTTGAAATACAATTTCTCTAACAAAACACGTGGCACAACAGCCCATGAAGTGCCTAGGCCTGCCAAGCAACCGCTGCCTAGCCATTTGGGCTGCAGATTGCGGGGTGACGCTTGGTCAACGCGTCGGGTTCCCTCGGCCATTTATCTCGGTTTTCGTGACCATCAGACAGCTACTCTATTGTCCTCACGTCAGTTTCTAAAATCCCTGATGCAGCCAGGAATCGAACCAGGAGCCCCCGCGTGAGAGACAGTCGCACTACCCTAACACCACGGGGCCGGAAATTTTAAATTATATCTGGAGTAAAAAACAAGATGTTCAGCAAAGAATATATAGCCTACTTTCTCCTAAATGTATGGGTATAGTTATAACACTTTGTCCTTATCAATGTGCATAAGTAAAGTATAGAGTCTCACTTTCACAGAATAGGAATATCCTGGACTAGCTCCAACAGATAGTGTTCAGGTACAGGTGTAGGTCGTTTTGCTCTTTAGCTCAAATAACATTTGCAAATAACACAGAATAGGCTGTTACAAACGCTATAAAATGATAAGTATGAACATCATTATGTCATTCTTCAAAAGGAAGGAAGCTTGTAGTTTAACGTGACCGTTAATCTCGAGATCATGAGCCACGGGTGTCATTCTTCAAGGTCGATACGTATAGAATGCCAACAAAAGACAAACCAATGGACTCCCACGTCGAACAGTCATTACATCTGGCGGAAAAGTTTCGCATAAGATCACCCAATTGCGTCAGACGTATTTCTATGCATTAACATTCCCCTACATGGTATCGCATGTGCCACTACATAGTTGGCACCATGACCTACTGGATGCGAGCTGCGCTCTACTCTACCGGCCTAGACAATGAGCCATTCTACTAATTGGAACCTACTACACCACTGATTTGTTCTCGCACCTATCCTTGGTGGCGAGTGCATTCTAGCGGCCACAAGAGGTAACGTTTTGATTACACCTTTGGCATGGTTTCCAGCAGGCCAGTGTAGAACGCAGCTTGCATCTAGTTAGCCGTAGTTGGCAACGCATAGTTCATCTGGTTGTTGGTAGATTTCTCTCGTGCAAAACCGGTGAAGAACGTTGTTTTAATCCATATACAGGGTGTAAATGATATAATGGAAGTCCGTTACACTTGTTATAGAAGAGACTATTGTAAGCTTCCTAGGTAAAAAATTATCACCAATCTTTAAATTGAAAATTTATCACTAAAAAGTCAATGTTTTTAGGTTTTTCCGAAATTCTTCAAACAGAAGGTGAGGCAGCAGGCTGGGGTAAACAGGGCGGGGCTAGGTGGGGCGAAGCGCGGAGGAGAAGTTGTTACGAAATCAGAGCTTTGACCTTACTAGTTGAGGGGAGGTATCAGCTGTTACGAGGAAAGCGAGCGATATCCGTCTCGTAAGAAACTTTGAATTGCTGTTGTTGTTGTTGTTGTTGTTGTTGTTGTTGTTGTTGTTGAAATTGCACGCAATGTCTTGGGACGTTATGACCGGTAGTATTGTGTAGCCTACTTTGTAAGTGTCATTGGCGTCCGACACTTGAATGAAATACAGTGTGACAAAATTCCGACATCCCGTATACTGTTCAGAAGTAGCATTTAAGACGGAAGGAATATACATGATGTTTTGTTTGAAAGGCTTGACAATTTTGGTCATTAGCCCCATGTGGTTGGGTGTGGGAAGAATTTGTCTGATAACCTGTGTTTTTGTGGTTTCTTTAGTATTGTGGGTATTTGCAATTCAGGTGAGGATTGGGAAGGAGGCGGCCGTGGACTTAAGTTAGGAACCATCCCAGCATTTGCCTGGGGTAGAAGTGGGAAACCATGGAAAGCTACTTCCAAGTTTTAATACTAGTATGGTACCACATGTACATAGTAATAATAATAATAATAATAATAATAATAATAATAATAATAATAATAATAATAATAATAATAATAGCCGGCCTTGTGGTGTTGGGGTAGCGCGCCTGCCTCTCACCCGGAGGCCCTGGGTTCGATTCCCGGCTCCGTCAGGGATTTTAGAAACTGACGTGAGGGCTGGAACGGGGTGCACTCAGCCTCGTGAGGACAATTGAGTAGCTGTCTGACAGTGAGGCAGCGCCCCGATCACGAAAACCAAGATTAACGGCCGAAGGGACCCTATGCGCTGATCACGCGTCACCCCAATATCTGCAGGCCAAATGGCTGGGCAGCGGTCGCTTGGTAGGCCTAGGCACTTCACGGGCTGTAGTGCTAGAGGTTATTTATTATTTTTAATAATAATAATAATAATAATAACATTAAAGCAAATATAGCGAGTTGTTTGGCCCTATCAAAAGGCAATGGCATTTAGAATGGGTAAAGACCATACCTATCATTGTCTCAAATACGGGTGTGATCCCAAGTACCTTGCTCCAAGACCTTAAAGAACTGGTTCTGGATACTCAAATGGACAAACTAATGCAGAAGGCAGTAGTTTTCTCAACAACCCGAATCGTCTGGAAATTCATGGATAGCGATTTCGACTTTCCAGCTTAGAAGTGGCTGTTTCAGTAGCAATACTTTGGTTTCCTGAAGCCCGTATAGTTATGTTGTGATATACCAGCAATGTGTTATATGTACTGTATAAAACAATAATGATAATTAAATGATAGCGAGGCTGTGTAGCTCAGGTAATAGAGCGCTATCCTTCTCGAGGGATCGATCTAGGCTCTGTCATGTAATACATGGTGAACAAATACGACAGACTTATGCCGATGGATGTAATGGCACGTACATGAAATTCTGTGAACACAACATTCCGAAATCTCGACATCCCCGCCAAAAATAAAAATAGTGTGTCCAACAAAAACATATTATTATTATTATTATTATTATTGTTATTATTATTATTATAATTATACACATTATAAGAGATTATATCTTTACTGAATGTTATTTCTTTTTAAGTAGGGTTCCAATTGTTTAAGACGTTCAGTAAATAAATATTTTTGGTAACAATGATGATGGAAGAGACTTGAAAGCTTGTTGAGATGGTTGTTGTTAATTCATTTTAGGGGCTTGGGACATTTGTTTATCAGCCCCATGTAGTTGGGTGAGTGTTGGATTTGTTTGATAAACTGTGTTTCTGTGGTGACTGTAGTAGTAACTTATGTGTAGCTGTAGTTATTAGGGTCGTGAATGAGGTTGGTGCTCCGGGACTCCATGTACCATACTATCCCGGCATGTGCTTGGAAAGCGCGTGCAAGAATCCAGGGAAATCCAAACTCAGGATAGCCACTGTCGGTGCTGAGTTTGGACCTCCGATCATCGGTCTTGCTGCGATCGTGGTGTACGATTAAATGCGCATGCCTACACCGCGGGGGTAGGAGAGAAAGCAGCGTGGTCTTATGAAGGGACATCCCAACTTGAGCACCGTGGGATGCCACGGGAAATCATCTTGTGGCTGGAGATGGTGGGAAGTAAGGAAGCTTGTGGTTTTACAGGACCGTAAATTTCGTGATCATGAGCTACTGGACCTTCTTTTTATGTGGAATCCGAACCACAGGACATGGCATTTCACTTCGAAAATCTCACATGCATTGACCGGGAATCAAACCCTGTCCGCCGTGGGGAGAGGCCAACAGCTGGACCGCTGCGCCATCACGCCCCGACTTGTATATCGGCAGGTGATGGTAAGCTGCCTCAATACTAGCATCCCATGTAGATGATGATAATAATAATAATAGTTTTATAATAATGATAATAATAATAATTATAATAATAATAATAATAATAAGAGTCAGCATGTATAGCTCTTGTGGTATGCTAAAAATAAAAGTCTGGCAACTCGACATACCAAAAAGAAAACATAAAGGAACTTAGGTTGTTTCCATAGTTTAGGGGCTGCGACAAGGTGGTCAGGTAGCCCCGTATTAAATAAGTTAGTGTGTCTGAAATTTTATTATTACTATTATTAGTACAGTAGTAGTAGCCTAGTGTAATAATAATAATAGTATTATTAATACTTTGTTACACTTGTTGCACTGTCTTCAAACAAAGATAGACCAACAGTTTCTTAAATTAATTTACCATATCTTTAGGATTTCCATTTTCTATGCATAGGCCATGGCGATGGCAAAATCCTAAACAGATCCATCACTAGTCATGTAGCCACTCCCCATGAAGGTGTGAAATAGCTGTTCATAGGCTCGGTTTGTGTATTTCAATGTCTTTGGCAGACAAGACGAGGTGGTCACTCAACTTCAGACTCTTGTCAACATTCCATAGCGTTAGCGGGGAGGGTGACGGGGAGAAGTCAGCTGTGCTGCTGAGGGGAACGAAATGTAAGCCCGTTTCCAAGACATTGACCGTCGATTTTTGTGATTTAATTCCACCTACACTAATTAAGATCCGACTTAATTTCATGCAGATATTTGCTTAGAATACCATCTTCTATCACCAGTGTAACGGACTTCCATCGTATCAAATACACCCTGTATATAAAGCACAATGTTTTTCTGTCTGTCTGTCTGTTATGTATACAAATCAACACCGTTTCACCAATCTGAACGAAAATTCGTATACTTACCCTTTGGAACCCTGCGGGTAACCCTGTCCACTTGAAATTTCGGACAGACCACCCCATTCACTGCATTTAGGCCCTTTGGCTCAAATCTACACCGCTTCACCTATCTGAACAAAAATTTGTATACTTACCCTTTGGAAACCTGCGAGTAACACTGTCTGCTTGAAATTGCAGACAGACCACTCCATTCCCTGCATTTAGGCCCTTTGGCACAAATCCACACCGTTTCACCGATCTGAACCAAAATGTGTATACTTACCCTTTGAAACCCTGCGAGTAACACTGCCCACTTAAAATATCAGACAAATCCCCCATATTCCCCGCATTTAAACCCTTTGGCCAAAATCTACACCGTTTCACCGATCTCAACCAAAATGTGTATATTTACCCTTTGGAACCCTGCGACTGACACTGTCTGCTTGAAATTGCGGAGAGGCCACTCCATCCCCTGCATTTAGGCCGCTTGGCACAAAACTACACCGTTTCACCGATCTGAACCAAATTTTACATAATTACCCTTTGGAAAACTTGGGTAAGTTTTGTGGATTCGAGGGAAGGTTTCTAGCTACAAATTATTTATGTAACACAAAAAGGTGAGGGACTTAAGAGGAAGTTTTAAATACCACAGTAGCCCAATGCACAATGCCAGTTGTGATGATGATGATGATGATGATTATATTTGTTGTTTTAAGGCGCCTAACATCGAGGTTATCGGCCCCTAATTATTTGGGGGATCGTGAAAGTGAATCTACAACTAAAACTAACTACAAAACTTACGGGATAGAAGAAGATAAGGACAAAAGAAAGTATTAAGGGAAATAAAAGACAGGAGGAAGGGAAATGCCCTCAACCCTGGATAAATGCGAATTGAGGGACTTGGAAGGAAGGAGAGCCATGAAAGGCAGATAGGAAGGGAAAAGAGGAGAGGGATCCGTCCCAAAGGCAATGGAAAAAAGGGGTAAAACCGGACCCAGCTCAGGAATCCCTCGGGGTTGCCAGCTTCCTAACTCACCTGCCATGAGCCCTTGAGTGTATACCAGAAGTGGTGGGGCTACACACACCCTGCCTTCCTGAGGGCCTTGAGCAGAAGACAGGAGATATTATGAAAAGGAAAAGAAGGCTGACCCCTCCAAGAATGAGGGTATCAGGAAAGATGAGACAACGGCCACTTAGGCGGGAAAGTGAAAGATTCCGTAGCCCTCGGATACCCTAATACAGTCGGGGTCGGAAGAGAACAAGAGTTGACCAAGGGAGGCAGACAGGAAAGAGAACTGAAAGGAGCCCGGCACCAGGAAGTAGAAGCGATGCCAGACTAAGCTGGGATCCCGTGGTCGCCAACCCAAGTCCCACAAGTTGTGAGACCCTGGGGGGAGTTGTGAGAATAGCTTGCTGATTCATTGCGAGGTGACATGGGAGAACTGTCCCGAGCCCACCGTGTAATCTGCTGTCTATGCTGATGCCAGCACATGGCCGTTACTCAAGCCACTGTGGTATTTCGAAAGATTGAGTGATTCCCCGGCCAATCTAAATAGGACGGGGAACCCCGAACGGGTGTCATCATATTTCGTCATCATCTGCGATCATCTCAGGTTCGTGCAGCTTGGACCCGAGCAGTACGCCATGAGCTATTTCACTAGACGCATCGAGTACAGGCCTAAGCCAGAAAATAAAGTTGAGACTTTGGAAGACACCGAAGTTAGACATCTGAATTACCTATATCAGTTTTAAAATTACACCATGTTCGTTTAGTAGTCATTTTTTCATTACCTTATTATTATCATCCTAAGTGCAAATGACCTAGATGTTACGCGCATCATACCACTAATCACCACCACATAAAGTCTTTCTCGACTGTGATTTTTAAAATATTTATTATTATTACAGTACATTGTGTACATTGTAAGTTGAAGTGTCAATTCAATACTGGTAGTTTCCCTTATCATCCTTATCAAAAGGGCAAATGACGTAGATGTTACACCATTACACCATTAATCACCACACCCAATAAGTCTTCCTCGCCTGTGAATTTTGAAATATGAATTTATATTACGGTAGTTTGTATGTTTGACGTGTCACTTCAGCAGTAGGTTTCATTATCATCCTTATCAAAAGGGCAAATGACCTAGATGTTACGCCCATTATACTACTATGCAACACCACAGTTTCCCTCGCCTGTGATTTTATAAATATGTTTCTTAAATAGTTTGTAAGTTTGATATACCCGTTCAGTCGTCGTCTTCATTATCATCCTTATCAAAAGGGCAAATGACGTAGATGTTACGTCCATTATACTACTAAGCAACACCACTAGTCTTCCTCACCTGTGATTTTATAAATATGTTTTTTAAATAGTTTTTAAGTTGGATATACCCGTTCAGTCGTCGTCTGGATGCTCAGGAACGTTATTATATCAACTGCGAAATTTGGAAGCTTCTCTTGGACGAATAGCTTCGGACATTTATCGTACAGGTGAAACCATAACAAGACGACACTTTTAACCAGATAGCGATCTAAGTGGAAGCTCTTTGTGATTCCTAGAAATAACTTATTTTCTATTATATTCTAACTTTCATATGTCAGTTCTGTAGTAACTTTCAATGTTATCGTGATCAGTAGGGCAAATTACCTAGAAGTTACGCCCTCATTGTCTTTGGGGGCAAATGACCTAGATTATAACTCCATTATATTTCTAAGGAGACTTTGAGACATTATCATCATTCCACCGGGCGAAGCCGGGTACTACTGCTAGTTAAATATATAACCTTCCATTGCAAAATTCACAACACAACGCTTAATTTTATAACGTCTGAGTAATTACAATACAATAAATATAAAAATCAAGCAAAAAAAAAAAGAACTCTGATAGGTTTTGAACCCAGGCCAAACGGATAAAAGACTAACGCTTTACCACACAGCCAATAATGTACACCGAAGTTTATCGTTATCAATTGATTTACATACAACGACTTAGCAAATAATGATTTGGACTAAACGATTTCTTCATAAGAGTATAGTTTTATTATAAAGCATCTCATACAAGGTTTATATGATTTCTATTAGTAGGCTATATTGCATGCAATACTCAAACTAGTGAAATATAGGTCAGGCACAAGATATCAGCTGCTATCTTGTCTTATAAACGAGACGGCTCAGCTTCTTAAAGTCATTGCTTCCGTGTAATATTTTAATATGAACTTAAAATATCGAACGGGCCACGTCATTTAGGACAGTTTAGCCTAAACCATTCTTGGTTCGATAATCATAACTGGTAGACTGGTCTGGTGAGTCAACTAGCTGTGGTCAAGCTCAGAGCACTGCAAACAAATTCTTAAGGGAGGGGGGATTTTCCCAAGTAGTTGACTTCGCAACTAGAGGCAGTAATACCTTAGATGTTTATCTCGTAAGGCCTGTAGAGCTGTATATTAACTGATTGAAAGTACCAGGAATTAGTGACCATTCTGGGGTTGAATTTAATATTAGATACGGTGACATTACAAAATTAGACTCTGCTGTAGCAAATAAGATCATATTCCAGTATCGCAGGGCGGATCAGGGCAAATTTCAGGGGTATTCGAATGAGCTTTTTGTAGGATGGGCATCGGAAGGAAATCACATTAATATCCTGTGGTTTAACTTTTTGAAAATTTTAAATAATGCTATTGATAAATTTGTTCCATTTAAATTACTGAAACAAAACCCAGATCCTGAGTATTACACACGGGAAATCAGGAGTCTTAAACGGAAAATTAGGAAATTATACAAAAAAATACATGATAGTGACAAGTATATGTTGAAATTTAAGTCCATATCAAGAGAGCTCGTCTTAAAAAAGAGGGCTGCTCATGACAATTATATGCAAGGTTTACTTGGTTCGGGAGGCGATGGGTGGAAAAAAAATACAGTTATGTTAGGAGAAGAAAGGGTAAATTCAAATAATTTGTCGATGATAATGTCCGGTGAAGGTAAAGTAATTACTGAGAAGCAGGCCATTGCTAATGAATTAAATGTCTTTTATGGTAGTGTGTTCAATAAATCCAATAGCTGTGAGTTGGACCTTAACGGTGAATCAGGGGCTCCACTTCTTCAAATAAACCAGTCAGCAATTGTAAAGCTAATACAAAAATTACGTTACAATATATCGAAGGGTCCTGATAATATTATTAGTGAAGTACTTAAAATAGGAGGTAGTGCCGTGGCACGATACTTAGAGGTGATGTTTAATGTGTCCATAAACAATGCGCAAATCCCGGATGACTGGAAAAGAGCTACGGTAGTCCCAATATTTAAGGGAGGGAGCAGGCTTGAATTGGGCAACTACAGGCCGGTTAGTCTTACGTCCATCATGTATAAACAGATGGAGCATTTCTCATTTGCGACTACTTGAGGGAACAGTGGGAAACATTATCATGGTTTAATGATAGGCAACATGGATTTCGGAAAGGTTACTCATGCGAGAGTCAGATGCTATCACTTTTTCAAGATATTAGCGAATCGTTAGACGATGGAGTTTCAGTCGACGCCGAAGTTATAGATTTTGCGAAGGCATTTGATGTCGTGCCGCATGACAAGCTACTCCATAAATTAGCTTCGACGAAGATTGATAGAAGAGTAATTTTATGGATCCAAGAATTTTTGACGGGTCGTTCCCAGAAAGTGAAAGTTGAAGGCCGATTCTCGGATGAAATTACCGTAACGTCGGGTATCCCTCAGGGCAGCGTAATCGGAACTTTGTTATTTTTGGCGTTTATAAATGACTTACCAAATGGGATTCGCAGTGACTGCCGATTGTTTGCGGATGATTGTGTAATATATCGAAAGATACATGACTCACACGACAATGCAGTACTTCAAGATGAACTGAACATGGTCTATCAGTGGGCGATTGAAAATAAAATGAAAATAATCACAAGAAAATGTAGTCTAATAAAAATAGGGAAAGTGCGAAGGCAAGATTTTCAATATAATATTGGCTCGGAAATACTTGTAGAAGAAGATTCTTGCAAATATTTGGGCGTTCACGTAAGAAATGATTTGGAATGGAGTAGTCATATAGGATGTGTAGTTTCTAAAGCTTACAAATCCCTGCACTTTGTAATGAGGGTATTAAAAGGAAGTAGTACCTCTGCCAAAGAATTAGGATATTTGACACTTGTAAGACCTATTCTGGAATGCGCCTCGGCGGTTTGGGACGCATATCAAGTAGGGCTCATAAATGAGTTGGAAATGGTACAAAGAAAGGCCGCTAGATTTCTGCTCAGTGACTTTAATCCAAGGAGCAGTGTGAGCCGTATTTTAAAGAAACTTGGGTGGGAATCACTTGAGGCTAGGAGGATAAAATCTAGACTCTGCGCTATGTACAACACGTATACAAATCAACCAGCATGGGGTGAGCTTAGCAAACGTATGGAAAAGCTTACTTACATGGGTAGGAGCGATCATCCTTTCAAAGTTAAGGGCCGACCACAGCGAACAAATTATGGTAAATATTCTTTCGTAAACCGTGCCATTGATAATTGGAACTCTCTACCTGCCGCAGTCTTAGAGCCTTTTCCCAAACATATAGGTGTGTTTAAGAAAAGATTGACTATTTGTGTAAATACTCCAGTTTAATTGTTAGTGAATTGTTATGTACAATTATTTATTTGTTATGTATATCTAATTTGCCACCGGGGGACACACCCCCAATTGGGAACATGCGCAATATTCAAAAAAATATTTTTTGAAAAGTACACCCATTAAATAGTATGGAAACATATTGCATTGTGATAAGTTGTTTTGTTTTCTGTCATTAAAAAAATATTTAAAAGTCTCTTTCCGCAAGGCGAGTTAAACGTCCTGTGATGTAAGCGGCGGGATGTGACGTCACCGTTTAGCACCGCATGAAGCTTCGCCAGCCATCGTGCATCTGCTGCTACTAAAAGCCGAATAATCATTATTCGTGATTGCGAAAAAAAGCAACACAATTGATTTCAAAATGACAGAAGAAGGCTTTAAAAGAGCACAGTCTGACAATCTATCATGTGTGGATGCCATCATGGTAGCATCATTCTTGAAAACTAATGACTGTTTTGTGGCTGCAGAAATTCGCGGATCAAAAGCAAATAGGTAAGTGGGATCTTGTAAATACGTTCTGTAACTCTTAGTGTTAGGATAACAAGAAACGTGAAAAGAAACATATCACTTAAGTCCCATTTCCCATATTTCTTTCTAGATTGGTTCACATGTTAGAAAATACAATCAATTTTCACCATTACCAAGGTATGGTACGGATCAAGACGGGCCTAAAACTAACATAAAAAACGCAAATTTAGGCCTAAAAACTTTTTAAACATAACTCTTATGCTTAGGAGTACAATTATTGTACAATTTCAAAAATAAATGCTTCTATAATCTATCAATCTTGAAAATAGGAAGATTTTTAGTTGGGGCAACTGCCCCCCCCCCCTCCAAAGGCCAATGAAAAGGAAACATTAAGTAACTTCAGTTAATTTCCTTGCATCTATATTGTACAATAAAATATAATATTGTTACAGTGCTGGCAGAGAAAATTATGGTGACAGCACTATAGGGTATGTTCAAGTGAAGCGACAAAGTGGGAAATGCATAGTAAAATGCAAAATATGTCCTGAGCACGAGGTCAGATCCAAAAATTATACAGTCACACTAATTGTAGATGAGGAACAGTACTGCATAGATAGTGTAGAATGCCATGACTGTGCTGCATCATCTGGTGAGTAGCCTATATAAACTTGGTAAACAGCATATTTAGGCCTAAAAATTTTAACTCTTATGCTAAGGAGTAGACCCCTTCGAGGAAAATAAAATGATAACAATAATAATTGCAAGTACCGGTAATCTTAAGTTTGAAAAATTATAATATGAACAGAAAAAAAGAAGATAGCCTACAGTATGTAGGCCTACATAAAACCACCAAAGAGGAAAATATAAAATTCTGTCATACTATTATTTGTATTATTATCTTATTATTTCATCATTTCGTACATTATAATTTTTATTGTTATTATTTTCAATATACAAACACAGCCTATGGGTTTCTCTCCCTTTGCCCATTTATATGTAAATCCATAGGTGCTGTCATTTTGATTTCTTTCCATACAGGTGGTTGTAAACATGCAATAGCATTTCTGATGTGGGTGCATAGTCGAAGTGAGGAGAAAGCCACGACATCTGTGAAGTGCTACTGGAAAAAATCAGAGCTATCTGCTGTTGGGACATCGAAGAAATTTATCACTGCAAAGGACTTGGGTAAAAAGAAGCAAAGTACTGACGTAACAACTGACAGTAGTTCCTCTAATGGCAGCTTCTTAAATGCTGTAGTTGTTGCAGGTAAAGAGCTTGAAATTGAAAACCAACTTTGCAGGTATTTCACAGTAAGTCACTGCATCAAGAAGCTGTCATTGCACTATCTTGCGATTAAATTTGCAGAAAGAGGTGGAGATAGTGATTCTTTTCTCACATTTGCAAAAGAGAACATGGACTTCGAGTCTATTAAGTTGGCAGAAAGGCAAACTTTGAAACAACATAATGATCCAGCTTGGCATGAACTCAGATATATGAGAATCACAGCCTCCAAGCTCCATGAAGCAACTAGGTGCAGAACATCTGATGGGACATTTGTGGAACGAGTGATCGGTGCTGTGAAAACAACACAGACTAAAGCAATGAAAAGGGGATGTACACTTGAAACTGAAGTCATAGCCACTTTACAAGCCCTACTTGGCACCAAAATACAAAAGAGTGGTCTCCTGCTTTCTGCATCACATCCTGTAATGGGAGCTTCACCAGATGGCATTGGAAAGGACTTTGTTCTGGAAGTTAAGTCTCCAGCTAGAGAAGCTTCAGTAGGAAATTATGTCAACAATGGCAAAATAAGTGACAAGTTCCTACTGCAGATTCAAATGCAGTTGCATTTTTCAAAAATGGAAAAGGGTGTTTTTTGTGTTGCTGATCCAAGTTTTGAAACAACAAAGCGTATTTCTATTTTTTGGATAGAATACGATGAGGAACTGGCTATTAGAGCCATTAATGAAGCTGAAAAGTTCTGGAAAGAATGCATATTTCCAGTACTAATGAGGAGTGTTAAGCCCATAGCCTAAGTGGTTAGTAGGCTGATCATTGTTTATATTCTGATTCATATTATGAAGTTCCTTTTGTAGTAAAATAGGCCTACTATATTTCCCCATATGTACTCTATAAGATTATACCATATACTAAAATGGATTAACATGATAATAATAGGCCTAAACTGTTCTTCGTGTAATACATGTGTGTGTTAAAAGGCTCCACAGAAAACATTCCTAAGAAAAATTAAATAAGATTGTGCCATTAACACCAATATGTAAAATAAAGTAAGTAGGCTTAACTTACTTCAAAATGTAAATACAATTACAATTACATACACATATATATGTAAGCCTACATGTAGGTATATACAGTATGGACAGACTGACTATATACGAATGGTTTCATTGATTCAATGAGTCTAAGTTACTCGTCTTAATACCTTACCAGTGGTGCTTGCAAATTAATCAGTGCACTAGCTATTACAATAACTTCATCAATCACTGGTATTAAATTATGGTCAACACATGCATGAGGCTTCAACATATTGAATTCTCTTAGTCTTCTAATTAAACGTTCTATATGAATTCTTAAGCTGGATATTCTCTTGGTCTGCATTACATCTTCCTTTGATATTTTTTCTCCATTACCTACACTAGGTGGTCGAACCAGCGAGCATCTATTTTGTATCAGAAGTGGTTCCACATGTTTAAACCCCCTGTCAGCCATAACTGCACAGTCAGAAGGTAGCTTTTTGAGAAAGTCACATCTTTCAAACAAGTGGGAATCACTTATACGACCACTATACCCTTCAGAAATGAAATTAATGAAACCATCTGGTGTGGAAGATATCTGTAAGGTACTTAATAGTATTGCAGTGCTTATATTCTGACCAGGTAAGTGCTTGGTGCATTGAATTGGATGGTTTCTCAATTTCTATTTCTAGACAGTCAATAATGGACTGGACATTACTGTATCTTGCTCTGAAAGGCATGGGCAAAAGTTCTACAATTTTCTTTCTTTCAGGCCAGAATATTAACTCCTTAAGACACAGTGCTAATAATGGGACAGTTTTACAAAATATGCGACTAACACAACTGGCGGAAATTCCAAAGTCATCTGCGAGAATTGAGAATGGTTCAGCTAGCCTAATTTTTTTTAGTGTTAGTAAAATGTGGTTCATTCCAAGGTTCATTTGCTTGACAAGTAAATCCAGTACATATAAACTTTACTCTGGCAAACCAAGATACAATTTAGTATTACGTTTAATTATTACTTCAAGTCGACCCTTGACTACTTCATTTTTGTTTAATAATGTAATTTCACGTGCAGGTTCCTCATCTAGTTCTTCGTCACTGTCACCATCTGCGACTTTAAAATCGGAGTCCCTACTCTCACAGTCAGAACTACAGCTTTGCTCGAAATTGTCTGTTTCAATTGGAGGTGGAATTGGACACTTAAATTTAATTGGAGATGAGGCAGTACTTGTCACAGGGAATTTAGTTTGAATAGCCTTTCTTTTAAATGAGGAACTAGGTTTACTTGAATTCCAACATCTGAACTACCAGTAGGCCTACTGGTATTTAGTGTACACTTTTCGTAGTTTTGTGAAGACAAGGTACTTCCAGTATCTACTTCTACACCCTCAAAATCACTTTCCATAGCTACGTTCTGTGATAGGGATATTTCTTGTGTTTCCTTTGACCTAAGTGCTTCTTCCATCACCTCAGCTCGCAAACGTTTGGCAGCAGCAGGCCTTGGTGAATGAATCATTGTTCTCCTCCTGTCTGACTGGCATTGAAATATACGGGGGATGACTCCAGACTTCATTTTAATTGGACATCCAATGATTCTGAATTTAACCCAGGTTTCCATATCATTTTCCAGCTGGAAAAACAGGATTAGCACAATGTAAAAATCCTAACAAAGTTTTCATGCATAAATGATACAAGCTTTGCTGACCATGTGCTACTTTTCTGAAGATGAATTTGACTTCATCTAGCTCTTCACACAGTTTTAGCATATCAGGCAAGAACAGTGTCCTGGTGGCATTAAGTCACATAATATAGGAATGTCTTTGGGTGCTGTGATTTCATTTATTGATTTACCCTTTTTTTCTTGTAACTTGAACTAAGTTAGGACAATGTTTTTAACTCATCACCATTATTTGTAGTATGGTAGGCCTAATGTAGGAATATGTATTTTGTTAAAATTACTGTGCTGTGTAATTAATAAAAATCACTGTAAAGCTTGTCCTGAGTCGAGCTCCTTCCTGGACCCTACAAGAACATCCACTCCAGGTTCCGATCTGCCTAGGAGGGCCTGGGCAACTCTCAATAGGATTCGGACAAACCACGGAGTATGCAATGGAACTTTGTTCAAATGGGGAAAAATGTTGTCTCCTCAGTGTGATTGTGGTGCTCCTAATCAAACCATCCATCACATTACAACTGACTGTCCTCTGAGGGCATATGGAGGGGACACCTGACGTGGTCCAATGGATAGACTCATTAGGCCTGAGACTGTAATAATAGTGTAAACAGTAAAAATAATGTACAGTAGATTCTAAAGTGATTTTCTTTGTAACTTACTCTGAAATCTTGTATTGCCAAACGATAAATAAATCAGCATATTTCACTTATAAGACTTGAGACCAACCGAACTGACAAGCATTTTTTTTTTACAGATGTTGCCTACACTTGTTCCTTGTAAATTCTTTTTCATGCTGTACATAGGCCTACTTTGCTTTTTGTTACATTAGGCCTAAAGGCCCTAGAGTAGGCTACTGGTATTTTGTTGTAGCCTAAATGTGTTTACAAAAGTAAGCTTTTCAATAACTACTTACCTAACTGTCACATGCCAAGATAAATTGGTATAACTTGAGAAATCAATTTGGATCGTGAAACCTTGGTTTAGGCCTATTATTAGGGACATGGAAAACTCTAAAAATTAGGTTAGGTTGGAGAATATTTTAATAATCTCCATTAACTTATGGACTGTTCATTACTTTCATATATCAAAATGTTATTCAAGTATCATAGATTCAAATTCAAAATCACCAGAAAAGCAGACGTGGTTAAATGATCAAGAGTCCTTTCAAACTAATTCAACTTACATTAAAATGATCTTCACAGCAAAAAACTGTAGACTTCTCCGATATATCACTGACATTTCTCCGGCACGCCAAAATCCATTTCTTCCTAGTTTTTGGGTCCTTTGGAACATTGATAAATAACTTATCTGGAGTAGCATGCGATGTATTAGTGCACATTGGAACTATACACCATCTATAACCTTTCTGCCTCACTAACTGCGCTGAATTCATGTTAAGTACAAAACTTCACACTTAGAATTACTCAACGCAATGCAGATTGAACCGAAGTTTACTGGTCACTAAAATATAACAGAAATACGAGTACTGTGTCTCAAAGCACAACATCTGTTTATTCCGCCTCAAACACCACCAACATAAACGATGACGTCAGACCAATAAGATCGTGTACTCGCGTCACGTGACATTTTGCGTATTTTATTTCGGATTTTTATCATGTTTGGAGTTATTATTCGTACATTCTGACCACATTTTTGAATTCTGCATGACGTTTTGAATCAGATTAGCGCATTTTAAATAAAAAACCCGGATCATGCATGTTCCCTATTGCAAATAAACGAATGAATGAATGAATGGTCGGTTGTAAGTTATTTATCATAATGCTTGCATAATCCACACGGCACATGGTACGGCTGATAACCTTGCAGTTTAGGCGTAAGACGCGATCGATATGAATGTACGTTTTTACCAAATTTGGTAGAGATCCGATTGTTAGTTTGGCGTAATTTGATATTAATATTTCGACACTTGGGTGGTCGCAATTAAGTTTTGGTAAAGATGGTGGCGATATAAAACATTACATTGAGGTGCCCTTTGTTAGGGTTACCTCTACCAAATTTCGTTCAATTCACTTTCGTCGTATTTGAATTGATAGGGAGGGGGGCAGAATACAGAATACACACTCACACACACACACCCACACAGACAGACACACAATTTTTGGCCCTGTGTAAATCTCATAAGTCTACTTTCATTTTTTTGCAAATATCGAAAGTAGGCTAAAAATATATATGGTTGGAAACACAAACTTTGAATTTCTAGCTACGTCCCGGCAACATGAACTGTTCCACAGGAAGCACCTTTTGGGTTGTACAAATCATATCCACATCAGTCACCTTGATTGAATCCAATCTCTTCTCAAAATGAACAAGACGTTGAAGAAAGGAAATCGAAAGACAGATTCATTCCTATTTTGACTTGGGCAAGAGTCACGGAATATTTCATTTTCTCTAATTTTCATGGGCAGAGGATTGTAAAAGTCATCGTGTAATAAAGAACACTCATTGCCACTGTCTTTCTTCCCTTCGACACCTGTGTTACTGTTTCAGGTCCCGTTTATTCCCTGATTCCCTAGACATCTCCCCTTCTTTCCAAGCGCACTGATTTTTGTTTTTCCCGTATACTAGGATCTAACTCATTGTTTCCAAAACCACCTAAGGTATTGATTAGTAGCAAGAAAGATCCCCTCATTCCCATAAATGAATTCAAAATTTAATAAAAGTACATATACCTTTCTTTCCCTGCTGGCTTCATATAATAACACGATTGTGCCCAATTGTAAAGGGTTATTCCCTAATCCTGAAAAAAAAAAATACATTAGATTAATAAACACACTTGGATGACCAGTTTCGATCTTCAAGCGATTTTCATCAGATCCATTACACTTAGGCTATACAATCTTTGTCTGAAAGTATGGATGAAAGTGTTTGCAATATGTACACTACAATAGACAGTACGTTACAATCTGAATTGACCATTTAACAACAATCACATATTCACTCTAAACAAGCAAATTTTTGAAGTTTTCCACCAATTCCAGTATCTTAACAAAACATCACATAGACTATAGGTAACAAGTATTGACCAATACTGTAACTAAATAAGAGTACATATCGCAAATACTTTCAACCATATTTTCAGACACATATGTTATAACCTAAGTGAAATGGATCCGATGATGATCGCTTGACGATTGAAACTGGTGATCCAAGGGTATTTCTTAATCTCATGTTGGATTTAATCAGGATTAGAGAATAACCCATCACAATTGGGTACCATCGTGTTGACCGACTGAAAAACACGAAACTTTGTTTACAAAGGCAACACTCAACAAGTAGTTCCGTGAAGAACTATACAGCCTATTTTCATATATCCTACTTATGTTAATTACCTCTATCTACATACAAAATTTAGGTTTGATTGCTGTAATAGATTCGTAGATATTGAGAACCGACTAAATATTTCGGATGGTCGCCATGTTGGATTTTATTTATGTAGGTCCTAGAGTTATGTACTGTTACATGAAGATTATTGTGTTCGTGTAGCATTCAAACTTCAATCGCATGATTAGGACACAAGAAGTAACAAGGAGATTTTAAAAATTCCGCACAGCTTCCATCTTGTGGTTATGGTAACAATTGAAATAAATTAGATACCAGTGGATTAACATTCGTATAAGGATTTACTGTACCAAGTTTCACTGCGCTCGGATGGTTAAATTGCGAGAAAAGTCCAGGTGAATATTTATATTTCGCGTCGCTGCCATGTTGGATTTGTGATCACCAGGTTATTTAAACTCCTATAGGTGAACTTAAGTTCATAGCCCCTATGAACATTAAAAAATTCAGTTAGATTGCTATAATAGATTCGTAGATATTCAGAGCCATCTAAATATTTCGGATGGTCGCCATGTTGGATTGTTAAATGTATATGCCATAGAGTCATGTACCATTAAAGGAAAATTATTGCGTAGGTTCATTATTCAAACTTTCACATCGATCGCATGATTACGACACAATAAATAAAAACTTAATTTTAAAATTCGCACAGCCGCCATCTTGAGGTTATGTAAACAATTGCACTAAATTAGATACCAGTGTATTACAATGTGTATAAACATTTCCTGTACCAGATTTCCTTGCGGTTGGAACATTAAATCGCGAGAAAGGTCTATTTAAAATTTTCAAATTCGCTTGGCTGCCATGTTCGTTTTGTAGTTAACCGGTTTTTGAAAGTCTTGTAGATGAAGTTCCAATAGTGCCCTTTATCTCCGTATAAAATTTCAGGGTGATACCGCTAATAGTTCAGAGATATAGAATGCCGGAGAAATATTTTGCACATCCGCCATCTTGTGGTTATGTAAACAATTGATCTAAGTTAGATGTCGGTGCATTACAATGTGTATAAACATATACTGTACCAAGTTTTATTACGTTTGGTTGGTTAAATCGCGAGAAACGTCTATTCAAATGTCGCAAATTCGCGTGGCCGCCATGTTGGTTTTGTAGTTACCAGTTTTTCAAAGGTCACATAGGCGAACTTCCAGTACTTCCCTTTACCACCGTAAAAAATTCAAGCGTGATATCGGGAATAGTTTCGGAGAGATTAGATGCTGGTGAAATATTTCGCACAGCCGCCTGTTGGATTGGTGAGACGTAACAAAATTTGAAGGGCACGGTCGGGGTCGCCCAGAATAGTGCTATGAACTTACCGAGTTTCATTGAAATCGCTCTTGCCGTTTAGAATTTATTAGGGGACACACACACACACACACTCCTCACACACACACACACACACACACACACACACACACGCACACACACTCGGATAAAAGGTGATCTCATAAGCCTATTTTTTCAAAATTGTAAATAGGCTAAAAATGGTTCAAATGCCAATTGTAATAATAATAATAATAATAATATCATAGCGGAAGAGGTAATAGGCCCTAAAAGTATGATAATAATGGCAATAGGTTGTAAAGATGTGGCATTTCACCAACCTCGTACAGACCATCCAATGAACCCCTTGCTCACACAAAAAGAATACGACTATACAATTAATGCAATACATATGAATAAAATAATGATAGCTTGGATACACAATCAAAATACTGTCATATGGGGCTCATAATAAATAGGTTACAATATGCTTTTCAGTAGGTACACAACATGTGATAGAGTTCGACCGGGTTTTTTGTTCTCGAAATGTACAATTTGTTATTTAAATACGGTGCATAGTACTTTTTTGTGTGTTCGTATGCTTTCTATCCGCGTCACATCATTGTTAACTTGACCACACTATGCTATGTTTCATATTCCTGTAACAAACCTCATATTTGTTTTGCGTTTGCAAACACAGCTCTCGAATACTACAAATATAGGCCCATATGAGAATGAATAATTCAAAGTGCAGAGGAGTTTAAACGAGCACAAACTCTCAACTAATGGAGCGCGTCCACAGTGAAAATAGCGGATTTCGCGCCAAAGGTAGAACATTGTATTTGCGGCAGATAAATAAATATATGGCAAAAGGAGTACCTTAGTTTTTATGCAGCAGAACGTATTTAACACTTTTTCCTGGATAAATATGGGCTATTATTTCTTCATATATATGTAGCAATACAAATATGCATATATTGTCAACGCCTTCATAGATTAGTTGTTGGAAGGAGACTCTTTGCGGATGGGATTATCGTTTATCAGTCCTGCAGCCCAGTAGTTATTAAAATAAATAGCTTTCTTTATCTTTCCCAAGTGCTTAATGCTTTAATACTTTACAGAAGTACTAGTAGCAATGCTTAATATTTTACCGGGCCTTAAGCCTGTTTTTGGAAGGCTGCAACTGTTCGTGGGTGGCACAGATGGGTTTGGTAGTTTATTGTACTGTAACCGTTTGTCTGTAGGCTTGTAAATAATAGTAAAATTCAAATATAAAATTATATCCGTTGGATGCTCGGAGTCGTAGCCAGGTTTCGGAATTTGAATAATGATAGCACATAATCAAGTCTACATTTGGGTTCTTAGTAATACTAATCATGGGCACATACACTTCTTGGGTGTATTTATAAATATATAATATTATAGGACGACCTATGAACTAACGAGACAACCATTGTACATAGAAGAGTTACGTATAAGAATGTTACTGCCTTCTACAAAGCAATATCAGTTAATACTGCAAGAACTTCAAGAGAAGAAAGCCAACATCTGGATGGATTTCTACCAAACAGATGCCATGATGACCTCAGAGTGGAGGAATTCTATGTATGAACTTCGCCATTTCATGACACGTTTCGCTGTTCATGGTTTTCATTTCAAGCTGTGCTGCAAGAAAATATACCACAACCTAGACGAGAACTGTAGGTGTGAGTTGTGTGGAAAGTCGTGTGAAAGATATCACGCAAACGTTTGTAGCAAGAGAACAGTGACATTAACAGAATTCTGTACATGACTTCATTGTGTGCAATTTTAATTATTATTGTATTTGACCATTGGTTGCAATAAATATCATTATTATAAATATATAAACTAAATTGAACTAACTGAATATTATATTAACTCAAGATTCTAATGGCTAAAAAATGACTGGTAAAACCACCTTGCATAACATAAACCGAAATGGCTGAAACAAGATCATTATATTAACTGCTTGCTACGGTGGGTGAGTGGTTAATGTGTCAGACTACCAACCCTAAGCTTGCAGGTTCGCTCCTGGCCGTGGTAAGTGATATTTTTTTTGAAAGGCGACAAAAATCACGACATGGATGTCATACGTTGTTGGCACGTTAAAGAACCCATTTGAATTCAGTAGGAAGTGTTCATAATGGCAGAATTCATCTCGGGATTTTCCGCCAACATAAAGTTCCTCCATTCTCTTCTAGAAAGCGCTATAGTGCCAGGGAGCTTAGATATCTAACCACTTTGACTTTCAGAGCGTTCAAAAGAACGACGAAATTCGACATGCAAGCTGCCCTCTGAGTGTTAATTAACAATGCTTGCACCCGGCACCCGAGGCCATACGATATTATTATTATTTTTATTACATAAACTGCTCTCTCTTTACAAGTATAACTCTCATAAAACCTACGTAATTACATTCTAAAATACAACATTCTGTTAAGAACCAATGTCTCATTATCTCATACGATGCTTAAGTTAATGGTGAATATGGCACGACACACTTTTATAAAGTCTTACAACAGGGACTACCGAATATTTCATAATCCTGTACCTTGATAGAGCATTCTTAGGTAAGGACAAATATGTGACTTTCCTATTCCTGAGAAACGCAAAAACATCATGGCATCCAAATGATTTTCAAATATTTAAATTTACACTCCTGGCGATCTTATCATCTGAGTGTAATCAAACTTGGCGCAGCGAATCTTTATTTGGAGCTTAGTGTAGAGACAACTAATGATGTTCAACTGTTATCAAAAATTCAGGATAGCATCAGTTAAAAAATTTTAAACCTTTTTATTTTACTTCTCGTATATTATTCAAGCGATTGAAAAGATGATTCGTATGAAGGACTATGATAATAATTCTTATCTAAAATGCCACAATTTTTTTTAGCTAAAGTTTCGCTAATCATAGAAACCAAAAATTTGACTTTTATGAAATTTAACTCTCGTGGTTCGTAAGAGAAAGATGCCATTTCGCAGATGGAGTCTTAATCTCCGATATTGAAAGCTATCTATTCTAGCACACAACTTCTCATTGTAAAGGTGTTGGTGCAGCTATAGGTTGTGAACCAAACGCTAGTTGGTAAGTACCTGGAAACTCTTTTTAATAGGCAGGAGAATTTTAATGGCACAGACCGGTGTAATATATGAAAATAGGCTACTTAGTTCTTCACGGAACTACCTGTTCAGTTTTGCATTAGTAAATGAAATTTAAATGTATTCAGCCGGTCAACACGATTGTACCCAAATTGTAATGGGTATTATTCCCTACACCTGAAAAATATACATCAGCTTAATTAATACACATGGATAACTAGTCATCTAACCCAGCATATGCTCAGTATGGCCACTATTTCAATTTCTAACGTCCTTCAAACGAACACTGATGTTAGCGACCCAAGTGGATGTTAGTCATCAAAGTGTATTAATTTATCTCATATATTTGTATTCAGACTGATTACAATTTGGGTGTAATTATAATTACCGACTGAAAAGCATTTCAATTTCATTTGAAAGAGTAACACAGAGTGCTGATCGCTGCTGCGTCGTCAGCCTTCTCTTGTCGACCATTGTTGTGAAAACTAGTCTCCTAGCGGCGATATCGTGAATCACGCGTAATTTCGGAACAAATTTGTTTCTCCAAGCTCTACTAATGCTGCTGTTGAGATGCTTAACAAGATATCTAAATTATGTAAGAAACAAATGGTGACTCATTTCATGCACCAGCCTGTATTTAACATGTTCAATTCATACTATTTTATTTATGTTCTATTTAAACATCTAAGTAATTTCTTATATCCTTCTAAAAATGCATACCTCGTATATTCAGATTTGCAAATAATGTAACGATAAAAGTTACCTAAAACTGAAATATTATCATCATCACCAAATGATTTCATTTAATTAGTATTTGCTTTTTTTTTCTTTTCTTTCTCATGTCATTTCTTACCAACGTTTTAAGTAAAATATTGTAATGCAAAATTGTGTTCATTTCTAGTTGTGTTTGATTTGTTGATTGATTGAATATGCGGATGAATGAATGGTTGATTGATTTCTTGGCTGAATGTACGAGCGACTGAAGTAATGTAATCTTTTGTTGTTTTCTAGTTCCTCGAATGTCACATTTTTAGTAGGCTATCGTATGTTCTTTTTACGATTCTCAACTTTTTCTTCCTAGTTTTTGCCTTTCTCCGTTTTCTGTAGATGGTTTTTAATTTTAAGTAAATAAATATTTTTATGTTTCTTGAACATTTGGGATTGTATGAATGAATCAAAGCTAGAGGTAATTTTCTTACAGGATGTTTGAGTGCGTAACTGTATGGTTGTGGATGTTAATAGACAATAGTATCTTTCTATTCCTGGTCTCGTTTGTTGCTTTTGTTTTGTTTATGCTTGTAATGGTTATTGTTAATTATTGTATTGTCACACATGGAGTCTGTCTGACAGTCTCAACATAGTATAAAACAAAGTCCCCGATTCTTGGATGTAACGGATATTCTCGACAACTATTAGATGGATTTCGATGCAGTTTTCACCATTATGTAAAGGACTTTTCGAGTAAGGTGTGTGTAGAAGAACACTCATTTATGACCGCAAGAAGCTGAGCAGTAACGATTTCAGTGAATCGAGAAGAATAAAAACCTGCCGTCTATGTGCCTTTTAAGCTTACGCTAGGTAAACCGTTAAACGTATCTATATAGCCTACTATGAGTATAAGAATTGTTCAGCATGAATAGTTCTACAAAAAAGTCCATGACAGCATATCTCAATCTTGAATACATCGCCCACTATAAGTGTGTTTACGCTTTCATTTCTTCCAACAATCTCCATTCTGTGGAAATTTAAATTACTAGCTTCGGAATGAGTTAAGGAGCTAGCGAGTGAGCCTATATCCCCAGCTTTGGCAGGCATCAAACTGTCGCTTCGTGTCGAGATAAGATTTTAGAGAAGAGTATTTGTATTGGAGTTTCGCTGTTCACATTGGCTTTTCTGAATTGTGTCTGGGAACTGCGCCTTGTAAGCTTACGCTGGGTAAACCGTTAAAGATACCGGGCGAAGCCGGGGTGCTAGTAAGAATATATACATACATAAGTGCCTTGCTTATTAACTCCTCTCATGAAGCTGGCGTCGGGAAGGGCATCTGCCCGTACAAAACACCCACTACATTGGCTTTCATCCCATCTATAAATAATAATATTAGTAATAATGAGTTGACATGCAGTTCCATTCACACTTATATTATTCACCTGTAATCACGATATAATAAGATTAGATGGAAGAGAGCGTCCAATGACCCTAATCGTACCACACAAACTAATTCTAAACTATTTTAATCTAATATTTCCCGCCTATTATTGGACAAACATTTGTGTTAACTGACTGAAAGTCATCAGTCTACCCTTATGAATACAGACTCTCAACTCTCCAGCCACAAGTTTAGAACATAAGTTTGCCGGAAACCATCGTACGTTACGTCAACCCTTGTTTTGTGGGTCACTGTGAACATAGCCACTGCCATCTCTGAACAGAGCAGAAGCAAATGTACGAGCCATTTATCATACATGATCATTAATATTCCATTCATGATTTTATAATGGACGAGATAAATGAAAGCTACTATCATTACCCATAAAACGATTTTCAAGTGTAATCAATTATGATCATTTGAAATTGGCCACATTAATTTACTGAATTCCCATTTAGAATATTTGTTTATGTGGTTTAATTTTCATAAATAATCGACTTATACAAAATGACTTTCAGCTGTTTTGAACGTATTGGAAAGATTTAATTGAAGATTGTACTATCTCCTTCACCCAGCAGCCATTGACTGAAAGTGTTGTTGGTATTTCATATTATGGTGCTTTGATATATTTGATCGTCAGCCCATGCACTAGCGTGTGTATTTCCAATTTGTGTGATAACCTGTGTTCCTGTGGTGGCTGTAGTTGTGTGCGTATCTGTGATTATTATAGTCGGGCTAGGTTCTTTCTTTATTGTGTCAAAACTCGCTATATTGTAATATGCAGAGTTAAGAATATAAGTGAAAATATACTTATAAACCAAGATAACACATAAGTTAGGTATGTAGAAAGAATTATGAATACATAATAATAAATGATGTTATGTTTTACATCGTTTTAATCTGTAGCGGCTTTTAGAGATTCCGGCACCCCAGCTTTTCTAAAATCCACATTAGCCAAAAGGGTAATACCAAGAACATTATTCTAGTACAGTAACAGACTTCAAATATCTAGGTTCTATCATTGCTGAAGATGACACGATAACTGCCGATATAATCCATAGGGCCACGTCTGGGTGGAACAAATGAGGCGAACTAACAGGAGTTTTATGTGATCCGAAAATACCCATAAGAACGAAGGGGAAAGTTTATAAAACTACCGTAAGACCAATCCTACTCTATGGTAGTGAAACATGGGCTACTACAAAGGCACAAGAGCAAAAGCCACATACCACTGAAATGCGTATGTTACGATGGGCAGGTGGAGTTACTCTCAAAGATAAAATCCGTAATGAACATGTGCGAGGCAGTTTCAAAGTAGCGCCTATAACAGAGAAACTTTTAGAAACCAGGCTAAGGCGGTATGGATATGTTATGCGAAGACCGGAGAATCATTTAGTGAAGAAGAGGGAGAGGGCATACCTCAAACGGCTCAAACAACGTGGATGACGAATGTCCAGAGGGACATGAGGACATTGGGTCTATCTGCTGCTGATTCTTTACAACGAACTGAGTGGCGCCTCAGGATTAAGAAAGAAGACCCTGCTTAACGGGAAGAGACGAGGAGGAAGAAGTAATCAGTTATGTTTTCGCCACTTTGACATTATAACTACATAATATAGGCTATCAGTTTAAAGAGGAACGGTTGATTTAGGTATGTATGTCTACGACTTTCGTCATAGATTTTGTATTTGACCCGTATTGAAGTATATTATTACTAAATACAACTCCACTTTTCAATACAAAATTGTTTCGATACTTTTTATATCAGTTCACAACGATACATGTTTCGGCAAATCGCCTTCATCGCCTTCATCAGTCGTTCATAATTGTTACAATATTATTTACACATTTTGAAAACATCTTAATGTATAAGGTAAAATCCTACTATATACAAAAAACAAGATGTTCAGTAAAGAACATATAGCCTACTTTCTCCTAAATGCATGGGTATTGTTATAACTCTTTGTCCTTTTCAAGGAGTATAATTAAATGTTGGTTGTAGTAGCTTGTTGAAATACAACGTGCTATAGGGATATTAAACATGAATATGAGGTGCCCTTTGCTAGTGCTACCTCTGTAAAAAAATTCATTCAATTCGGTTTCACCGTGTTTGAATTGATCTGGGGAATGGATTTGCACACATACATGGCCGCTATTTGCAAACTATTGGGCTGATGACCTTGTAGTCAGTCATTAGATGCTTTCCACAAAAAGGCATGTTGTTGCAAAATCCGGTAGAGATCAAATTATTAGGATGGTCGAAATTTGATTGAAGCTTTTAACATTTGGGTGGCCGTCATTCCGTTTCCATCAAGATGGCGGCGATATAAAACATGACACTGAGGTGCCTTTTGCTAGTGCTACCTCTGTACCAAATTTCGTTCTATTCGGTTTCACCGTGTTTGAATTGATAGGGGGAATCGATTTGCACACATACTTGGCCACCATCTGCAAACTATTGGGCTGATGATCTAGCAGTTTGGACAGAATATGCTTCCCTCATAAAGATTTGTTGTTGCAAAATTTGGTAGAGACTAGATTATTAGGTTGGTCGTAATTACATTTTAGCCTTTAACATTTGGGTGGCCGCGATTACGTTTCCGTCAAGATTGCGGTGATATAAAACATGACACTGAGGTGGCTTTTTCTAGTGCTACCTGTGTACCAAATTCCGTTCCATTCGGTTTCACCGTGTTCGAATTAATAGGGGGAATCGATTTTCACACAAAGATGGTCGCCATCCGCAAAATATTAGGTTAATGACCTATTAGTTTGGTCAAAGGATGCTCCCTCCATAATGGTATGTTGATGAAAAATTTGGTAGAGATCGGATGACTAGGTTAATCGTAATTTGATTTAAGCTTTGAATATTTGTGTAGCCGCCATTACGTTTCCGTCAAGATGGCGGCGATATAAAACATGACACTGAGGTGCCCTTTGCTAGTGCTACATCTGTACCAAATTTCATTCCATTCGGTTTCACCGTGTTCGAATTAATTGGCGCAATCGATTTTGACACAAAGATGGCCGCCATCCGCAAACTATTAGGCTAATGACCTATTAGATTTATCAAAGTATGCTTCCTCCATAAAGGTATGTTGTTGCAAAATTTGGTAGAGATCGGATGATTAGGTTAGTCGTAATTTGATTTAAGCTTTGAACATTTGTGTGGCCGCCATTACGTTTCCGTCAAGATGGCGGTGATATAAAACATGACACTGAGGTGGCCTTTGCTAGTGCTACCTCTGTACCAAATTTCATTCCATTCGGTTTCACCGTGTTCCAATTAATAGGGGTAATCGATTTTGACACAAAGATGGCCGCCATCCGCAAACTATTAGGCTAATGACCTTTTAGATTTGTCAAATGATGCTCCCTTCATAAAGGTATGTTGTTGCAAAATTTGGTAGAGATCGGATGATTAGGTTAGTCGTAATTTGATTTAAGCTTTGAATATTTGTGTAGCCGCCATTACGTTTCCGTCAAGATGGCGGCGATATAAAACATAACACTGAGGTGCCCTTTGCTAGTGCTACATCTGTACCAAATTTCATTCCATTCGGTTTCACCGTGTTCGAATTAATTGGCGCAATCGATTTTGACACAAAGATGGCCGCCATCAGCAAACTATTAGGCTAATGACCTATTAGATTTATCAAAGTATGCTTCCTCCATAAAGGTATGTTGTTGCAAAATTTGGTAGAGATCGGATGATTAGGTTAGTCGTAATTTGATTTAAGCTTTGAACATTTGTGTGGCCGCCATTACGTTTCCGTCAAGATGGCGGTGATATAAAACATGACACTGAGGTGGCCTTTGCTAGTGCTACCTCTGTACCAAATTTCATTCCATTCGGTTTCACCGTGTTCGAATTAATAGGGGTAATCGATTTTGACACAAAGATGGCCGCGATCCGCAAACTATTAGGCTAATGACCTATTAGTTTGGTCAAAGGATGCTGCCCCCATAAAGGTATGTTGTTGCAAAATTTGGTAGAGATCGGATGATTAGGTTAGTCGTAATTTGATTTAAGCTTTGAACATTTGTGTGGCCGCCATTACGTTTCCGTCAAGATGGCGGCGATATAAAACATGACACTGAGGTGTACTTTGCTAGTGATATCTTTGAACCAAATTTCGTTAAATTTGCGCTTACCGTGTTCGAATTGATAGGGGGGGACAGACATTCAGAGTATACACACTCACACACACACACACACACACACACACACACAGACTCACACACACACATATACACACACAGACAGACACACTTTTTTTCGCCCTGTAGTGATCTCATCTACTTTCATTTTTTGCAAAAATCGAAAGTAGGCTAATAATGGATTTTCGTCATGCCTTTTATATAACTTATTAAATTCTTAAAATACAATTTCTATACTAACAAGATGTTCAGTAAAGAACATATAGCCTACTTTCTCCTAAATGCATGGGTATTGTTATAACTCTTTGTCCTTTTCAAGGAGTATGATTGAATGTTGGTTGTAGTAGCTTGTTGAAATACAACGCGCTATAGGGATATTAAACATGAATATGAGGTGCCCTTTGCTAGTGCTACCTCTGTACCAAATTTCGTTCAATTCAGTTTCGCCGTGTTTGACTTGATAGGGGGAATCGATTTCCACACATACTTGGCCACCATCTGCAAAATATTGGGCTGATGTTCTTGCAGTTTGGTCTGAATATGTTTCCCACATAAAGATATGGTGTTGCAAAATTAGGTAGAGACTAGATTATTAGGTTGGTCGTAATTACATTTTAGCTTTTAACATTTGGGTGGCCGCGATTACGTTTCCGTCAAGATAGCGGTGATATAAAACATGACACTGAGGTGCCCTTTGCTAGTGCTACCTCTGTACCAAATTTCGTTCCATTCGGTTTCACCGTGTTCGAATTGATAAGGGGAATCGATTTTCACACAAAGATAGCCGCCATCCGCAAAATATTAGGCTGATGATCTATTAGTTTGGTCAAAGGATGCTCCCTCCATAATGGTATGTTGATGAAAAATTTGGTAGAGATCGGATGACTAGGTTAATCGTAATTTGATTTAAGCTTTGAATATTTGTGTAGCCGCCATTACGTTTCCGTCAAGATGGCGGCGATATAAAACATGACACTGAGGTGCCCTTTGCTAGTGCTACCTCTGTACCAAATTTCGTTCATTCGGTTCCAGCGTGTTCGAATTAATAGGGGGAATCAATTTTGACATAAAGATGGCCGCCATCCGCAAACTATTAGGCTAATGGCCTATTAGATCGGTCAAAGGATGCTCCCTCCATAAAGGTATGTTGTTGCAAAGTTTGGTAGAGATCGGATGGTTATGTTAGTCGTAATTTGATTTAAGCTTTAAACATTTGTGTCGCCGCCATTACGTTTCTGTCAATATGGCGGCGATATAAATCATAACACTGAGATGCCCTTTGCTAGTGCTATCTCTGTAGCAAATTTCGTTCAATTCAGTTTCACCGTGTTTGAATTAATAGGGGGTATCGATTTTGAAACAAAGATGGCCGCCATCCGCAAACTATTAGGCGAATGACCTATTAGATTTATCAAAGGATGCTTCCTCTATAAAGGTATGTTGTTACAAAATTTGGTAGGGATCGGATGATTAGGTTAGTCGTAATTTGATTTAAGCTTTGAACATTTGTGTGGCCGCCATTACGTTTCCGTCAAGATGGTGGCGATATAAAGCATGACACTGGGGTTCCCTTTGCTAGTACTTCCTGTGTACCAAATTTCGTTCCATTCGGTTTCACCGTGTTCGAATTAATAGGGGCAATCGATTTTCACACAAAGATGGCCGCCATCCGCAAACTATTAGGCTGATGACCTATTAGTTTGGTCAAAGGATGCTGCCCCCATAAAGGTATGTTGTTGCAAAATTTGGTAGAGATCGGATGATTAGGTTAGTCGTAATTTGATTTAAGCATTGAACATTTGTGTGGCCGCCATTACGTTTCCGTCAAGATGGCGGCGATATAAAACATGACACTGAGGTGTACTTTGCTAGTGCTATCTTTGAACCAAATTTCGTTAAATTTGCGCTTACCGTGTTCGAATTGATAGCGGGGGACGGACATTCAGAGTATACACACTCACACACACACACACACACACACACACACACACACACACACAGACTCACACACACACATATACACACACAGACAGACACACTTTTTTTCGCCCTGTAGTGATCTCATCTACTTTCATTTTTTGCAAAAATCGAAAGTAGGCTAATAATGGACTTTCGTCATGCCTTTTATATAACTTATTAAATTCTTAAAATACAATTTCTATACTAACAAGATGTTCAGTAAAGAACATATAGCCTACTTTCTCCTAAATGCATGGGTATTGTTATAACTCTTTGTCCTTTTCAAGGAGTATGATTGAATGTTGGTTGTAGTAGCTTGTTGAAATACAACGCGCTATAGGGATATTAAACATGAATATGAGGTGCCCTTTGCTAGTGCTACCTCTGTACCAAATTTCGTTCAATTCAGTTTCGCCGTGTTTGACTTGATAGGGGGAATCGATTTGCACACATACTTGGCCACCATCTGCAAAATATTGGGCTGATGTTCTTGCAGTTTGGTCTGAATATGTTTCCCACATAAAGATATGGTGTTGCAAAATTAGGTAGAGACTAGATTATTAGGTTGGTCGTAATTACATTTTAGCTTTTAACATTTGGGTGGCCGCGATTACGTTTCCGTCAAGATAGCGGTGATATAAAACATGACACTGAGGTGCCCTTTGCTAGTGCTACCTCTGTACCAAATTTCGTTCCATTCGGTTTCACCGTGTTCGAATTGATAAGGGGAATCGATTTTCACACAAAGATAGCCGCCATCCGCAAAATATTAGGCTGATGATCTATTAGTTTGGTCAAAGGATGCTCCCTCCATAAAGGTATGTTGTTGCTAAATTTGCTAGAGATCGGATGATTAGGCTAATCGTAATTTGATTTAAGCTTTGAAAATTTGTGTGGCCGCCATTACGTTTCCGTCAAGATGGCGGCGATATAAAACATGACACTGAGGTGCCCTTTGCTAGTGCTACCTCTGTACCAAATTTCGTTCATTCGGTTCCAGCGTGTTCGAATTAATAGGGGGAATCAATTTTGACATAAAGATGGCCGCCATCCGCAAACTATTAGGCTAATGGCCTATTAGATCGGTCAAAGGATGCTCCCTCCATAAAGGTATGTTGTTGCAAAGTTTGGTAGAGATCGGATGGTTATGTTAGTCGTAATTTGATTTAAGCTTTAAACATTTGTGTCGCCGCCATTACGTTTCTGTCAATATGGCGGCGATATAAATCATAACACTGAGATGCCCTTTGCTAGTGCTATCTCTGTACCAAATTTCGTTCAATTCAGTTTCACCGTGTTTGAATTAATAGGGGGTATCGATTTTGACACAAAGATGGCCGCCATCCGCAAACTATTAGGCGAATGACCTATTAGATTTATCAAAGGATGCTTCCTCTATAACGGTATGCTGTTACAAAATTTGGTAGGGATCGGATGATTAGGTTAGTCGTAATTTGATTTAAGCTTTGAACATTTGTGTGGCCGCCATTACGTTTCCGTCAAGATTGCGGTGTTATAAAACATGACACTGAGGTGGCTTTTTCTAGTGCTACCTGTGTAACAAATTCCGTTCCATTCGGTTTCACCGTGTTCGAATTAATAGGGGGAATCGATTTTCACACAAAGATGGTCGCCATCCGCAAAATATTAGGCTAATGACCTATTAGTTTGGTCAAAGGATGCTCCCTCCATAATGGTATGTTGATGAAAAATTTGGTAGAGATCGGATGACTAGGTTAATCGTAATTTGATTTTAGCTTTGAATATTTGTGAGGCCGCCATTACGTTTCCGTCAAGATGGCGGCGATATAAAACATGACACTGAGGTGCCCTTTGCTAGTGCTACATCTGTACCAAATTTCATTCCATTCGGTTTCACCGTGTTCGAATTAATTGGCGCAATCGATTTTGACACAAAGATGGCCGCCATCCGCAAACTATTAGGCTAATGACCTATTAGATTTATCAAAGTATGCTTCCTCCATAAAGGTATGTTGTTGCAAAATTTGGTAGAGATCGGATGATTAGGTTAGTCGTAATTTGATTTAAGCTTTGAACATTTGTGTGGCCGCCATTACGTTTCCGTCAAGATGGCGGTGATATAAAGCATGACACTGAGGTGCCCTTTGCTAGTGCTACATCTGTACCAAATTTCATTCCATTCGGTTTCACCGTGTTCGAATTAATTGGCGCAATCGATTTTGACACAAAGATGGCCGCCATCCGCAAACTATTAGGCTAATGACCTATTAGATTTATCAAAGTATGCTTCCTCCATAAAGGTATGTTGTTGCAAAATTTGGTAGAGATCGGATGATTAGGTTAGTCGTAATTTGATTTAAGCTTTGAACATTTGTGTGGCCGCCATTACGTTTCCGTCAAGATGGCGGTGATATAAAACATGACACTGAGGTGGCCTTTGCTAGTGCTACCTCTGTACCAAATTTCATTCCATTCGGTTTCACCGTGTTCCAATTAATAGGGGTAATCGATTTTGACACAAAGATGGCCGCCATCCGCAAACTATTCGGCTAATGAAATATTAGATTTATCAAAGTATGCTTCCTCCATAAAGGTATGTTGTTGCAAAATTTGGTAGAGATCGGATGATTAGGTTAGTCGTAATTTGATTTAAGCTTTGAACATTTGTGTGGCCGCCATTACGTTTCCGTCAAGATGGCGGTGATATAAAACATGACACTGAGGTGGCCTTTGCTAGTGCTACCTCTGTACCAAATTTCATTCCATTCGGTTTCACCGTGTTCCAATTAATAGGGGTAATCGATTTTGACACAAAGATGGCCGCCATCCGCAAACTATTAGTCTAATGACCTTTTAGATTTGTCAAATGATGCTCCCTTCATAAAGGTATGTTGTTGCAAAATTTGGTAGAGATCGGATGATTAGGTTAGTCGTAATTTGATATAAGCTTTGAACATTTGGGTGGCCGCCATTACGTTTCCGTCAAGATGGCGGCGATATAAATCATGACACTGGGGTGCCCATTGCTAGTGCTACCTCTGCACCAAATTTCATTCCATTCGGTTTCACCGTGTTCGAATTAATAGGGGTAATCGATTTTGACACAAAGATGGCCGCTATCCGCAAACTATTAGGCTAATGACCTATTAGATATGTGAAAGGATGCTCCCTCCATAAAGGTATGTTGTAGCAAAATTTGGTAGAGATCGGATGATTAGGTTAGTCGTAATTTGATTTAAGCTTTGAACATTTGTGTGGCCGCCATTACGTTTCCGTCAAGATGGTGGCGATATAAAGCATGACACTGGGGTTCCCTTTGCTAGTACTTCCTGTGTACCAAATTTCGTTCCATTCGGTTTCACCGTGTTCGAATTAATAGGGGCAATCGATTTTCACACAAAGATGGCCGCCATCCGCAAACTATTAGGCTGATGACCTATTAGTTTGGTCAAAGGATGCTGCCCCCATAAAGGTATGTTGTTGCAAAATTTGGTAGAGATCGGATGATTAGGTTAGTCGTAATTTGATTTAAGCTTTGAACATTTGTGTGGCCGCCATTACGTTTCCGTCAAGATGGCGGCGATATAAAACATGAAACTGAGGTGTACTTTGCTAGTGCTATCTTTGAACCAAATTTCGTTAAATTTGCGCTTACCGTGTTCGAATTGATAGGGGGGGACAGACATTCAGAGTATACACACTCACACACACACACACACACACACACACACACAGACTCACACACACACATATACACACACAGACAGACACACTTTTTTTCGCCCTGTAGTGATCTCATCTACTTTCATTTTTTGCAAAAATCGAAAGTAGGCTAATAATGGATTTTCGTCATGCCTTTTATATAACTTATTAAATTCTTAAAATACAATTTCTATACTAACAAGATGTTCAGTAAAGAACATATAGCCTACTTTCTCCTAAATGCATGGGTATTGTTATAACTCTTTGTCCTTTTCAAGGAGTATGATTGAATGTTGGTTGTAGTAGCTTGTTGAAATACAACGCGCTATAGGGATATTAAACATGAATATGAGGTGCCCTTTGCTAGTGCTACCTCTGTACCAAATTTCGTTCAATTCAGTTTCGCCGTGTTTGACTTGATAGGGGGAATCGATTTGCACACATACTTGGCCACCATCTGCAAAATATTGGGCTGATGTTCTTGCAGTTTGGTCTGAATATGTTTCCCACATAAAGATATGGTGTTGCAAAATTAGGTAGAGACTAGATTATTAGGTTGGTCGTAATTACATTTTAGCTTTTAACATTTGGGTGGCCGCGATTACGTTTCCGTCAAGATAGCGGTGATATAAAACATGACACTGAGGTGCCCTTTGCTAGTGCTACCTCTGTACCAAATTTCGTTCATTCGGTTCCAGCGTGTTCGAATTAATAGGGGGAATCAATTTTGACATAAAGATGGCCGCCATCCGCAAACTATTAGGCTAATGGCCTATTAGATCGGTCAAAGGATGCTCCCTCCATAAAGGTATGTTGTTGCAAAGTTTGGTAGAGATCGGATGGTTATGTTAGTCGTAATTTGATTTAAGCTTTAAACATTTGTGTCGCCGCCATTACGTTTCTGTCAATATGGCGGCGATATAAATCATAACACTGAGATGCCCTTTGCTAGTGCTATCTCTGTACCAAATTTCGTTCAATTCAGTTTCACCGTGTTTGAATTAATAGGGGGTATCGATTTTGACACAAAGATGGCCGCCATCCGCAAACTATTAGGCGAATGACCTATTAGATTTATCAAAGGATGCTTCCTCTATAAAGGTATGTTGTTACAAAATTTGGTAGGGATCGGATGATTAGGTTAGTCGTAATTTGATTTAAGCTTTGAACATTTGTGTGGCCGCCATTACGTTTCCGTCAAGATTGCGGTGATATAAAACATGACACTGAGGTGGCTTTTTCTAGTGCTACCTGTGTACCAAATTCCGTTCCATTCGGTTTCACCGTGTTCGAATTAATAGGGGGAATCGATTTTCACACAAAGATGGTCGCCATCCGCAAAATATTAGGCTAATGACCTATTAGTTTGGTCAAAGGATGCTCCCTCCATAATGGTATGTTGATGAAAAATTTGGTAGAGATCGGATGACTAGGTTAATCGTAATTTGATTTAAGCTTTGAATATTTGTGTAGCCGCCATTACGTTTCCGTCAAGATGGCGGCGATATAAAACATGACACTGAGGTGCCCTTTGCTAGTGCTACATCTGTACCAAATTTCATTCCATTCGGTTTCACCGTGTTCGAATTAATTGGCGCAATCGATTTTGACACAAAGATGGCCGCCATCCGCAAACTATTAGGCTAATGACCTATTAGATTTATCAAAGTATGCTTCCTCCATAAAGGTATGTTGTTGCAAAATTTGGTAGAGATCGGATGATTAGGTTAGTCGTAATTTGATTTAAGCTTTGAACATTTGTGTGGCCGCCATTACGTTTCCGTCAAGATGGCGGTGATATAAAACATGACACTGAGGTGGCCTTTGCTAGTGCTACCTCTGTACCAAATTTCAATCCATTCGGTTTCACCGTGTTCCAATTAATAGGGGTAATCGATTTTGACACAAAGATGGCCGCCATCCGCAAACTATTCGGCTAATGACCTTTTAGATTTGTCAAATGATGCTCCCTTCATAAAGGTATGTTGTTGCAAAATTTGGTAGAGATCGGATGATTAGGTTAGTCGTAATTTGATTTAAGCTTTGAACATTTGGGTGGCCGCCATTACGTTTCCGTCAAGATGGCGGCGATATAAATCATGACACTGGGGTGCCCATTGCTAGTGCTACCTCTGTACCAAATTTCATTCCATTCGGTTTCACCGTGTTCGAATTAATAGGGGTAATCGATTTTGACACAAAGATGGCCGCGATCCGCAAACTATTAGGCTAATGACATATTAGATATGTGAAGGGATGCTCCCTCCATAAAGGTATGTTGTTACAAAATTTGGTAGGGATCGGATGATTAGGTTAGTCGTAATTTGATTTAAGCTTTGAACATTTGTGTGGCCGCCATTACGTTTCCGTCAAGATGGTGGCGATATAAAGCATGACACTGGGGTTCCCTTTGCTAGTACTTCCTGTGTACCAAATTTCGTTCCATTCGGTTTCACCGTGTTCGAATTAATAGGGGCAATCGATTTTCACACAAAGATGGCCGCCATCCGCAAACTATTAGGCTGATGACCTATTAGTTTGGTCAAAGGATGCTGCCCCCATAAAGGTATGTTGTTGCAAAATTTGGTAGAGATCGGATGATTAGGTTAGTCGTAATTTGATTTAAGCTTTGAACATTTGTGTGGCCGCCATTACGTTTCCGTCAAGATGGCGGCGATATAAAACATGACACTGAGGTGTACTTTGCTAGTGCTATCTTTGAACCAAATTTCGTTAAATTTGCGCTTACCGTGTTCGAATTGATAGGGGGGGACAGACATTCAGAGTATACACACTCACACACACACACACACACACAGACTCACACACACACATATACACACACAGACAGACACCCTTTTTTTCGCCCTGTAGTTATCTCATCTACTTTCATTTTTTGCAAAAATCGAAAGTAGGCTAATAATGGATTTTCGTCATGCCTTTTATATAACTTATTAAATTCTTAAAATACAATTTCTATACTAACAAGATGTTCAGTAAAGAACATATAGCCTACTTTCTCCTAAATGCATGGGTATTGTTATAACTCTTTGTCCTTTTCAAGGAGTATGATTGAATGTTGGTTGTAGTAGCTTGTTGAAATACAACGCGCTATAGGGATATTAAACATGAATATGAGGTGCCCTTTGCTAGTGCTACCTCTGTACCAAATTTCGTTCAATTCAGTTTCGCCGTGTTTGACTTGATAGGGGGAATCGATTTGCACACATACTTGGCCACCATCTGCAAAATATTGGGCTGATGTTCTTGCAGTTTGGTCTGAATATGTTTCCCACATAAAGATATGGTGTTGCAAAATTAGGTAGAGACTAGATTATTAGGTTGGTCGTAATTACATTTTAGCTTTTAACATTTGGGTGGCCGCGATTACGTTTCCGTCAAGATAGCGGTGATATAAAACATGACACTGAGGTGCCCTTTGCTAGTGCTACCTCTGTACCAAATTTCGTTCCATTCGGTTTCACCGTGTTCGAATTGATAAGGGGAATCGATTTTCACACAAAGATAGCCGCCATCCGCAAAATTTTAGGCTGATGATCTATTAGTTTGGTCAAAGGATGCTCCCTCCATAAAGGTATGTTGTTGCTAAATTTGCTAGAGATCGGATGATTAGGCTAATCGTAATTTGATTTAAGCTTTGAAAATTTGTGTGGCCGCCATTACGTTTCCGTCAAGATGGCGGCGATATAAAACATGACACTGAGGTGCCCTTTGCTAGTGCTACCTCTGTACCAAATTTCGTTCATTCGGTTCCAGCGTGTTCGAATTAATAGGGGGAATCAATTTTGACATAAAGATGGCCGCCATCCGCAAACTATTAGGCTAATGGCCTATTAGATCGGTCAAAGATGCTCCCTCCATAAAGGTATGTTGTTGCAAAGTTTGGTAGAGATCGGATGGTTATGTTAGTCGTAATTTGATTTAAGCTTTAAACATTTGTGTCGCCGCCATTACGTTTCTGTCACTATGGCGGCGATATAAATCATAACACTGAGATGCCCTTTGCTAGTGCTATCTCTGTACCAAATTTCGTTCAATTCAGTTTCACCGTGTTTGAATTAATAGGGGGTATCGATTTTGACACAAAGATGGCCGCCATCCGCAAACTATTAGGCGAATGACCTATTAGATTTATCAAAGGATGCTTCCTCTATAACGGTATGTTGTTACAAAATTTGGTAGGGATCGGATGATTAGGTTAGTCGTAATTTGATTTAAGCTTTGAACATTTGTGTGGCCGCCATTACGTTTCCGTCAAGATGGCGGCGATATAAAACATGACACTAAGGTGCCTTTTGTTAGTACTACCACTGTACCAAATTTCGTTCCATTCGGTTGCACCGTGTTCGAATTAATAGGGGGAATCGATTTTCACACAAAGATGGCCGCCATCCGCAAACTATTACGCTGATGACCTATTAGTTTGGTCAAAGGATGCTCCCCCCATAAAGGTATGCTGTTGCAAAATTTGGTAGAGATCGGATGATTAGGTTAGTCGTAATTTGATTTAAGCTTTGAACATTTGTGTGGCCGCCATTACGTTTCCTTCAAGATGGCGGCGATATAAAACATGACACTGAGGTGTCCTTTGGTAGTGCTACCTTTGTACCAAATTTCGTTCAATTCGCATTCACCATGTTCGAATTGATAGGGGGGGACAGACATTCAGATTACACACACTCACACACACACAGGCACACACACACACACACACACACATACTCTCACACACACATACACACACACAGACAGACACACTTTTTTTCGCCCTGTGTTGATCTCATAAATCTACTTTCATTTTTTGCAAAAATCGAAAGTAGGCTAAAAATCTGGAGTTAAAATCCTTCATCTGTTTAAAAATATTTGATGCTTTGTTTGTTAGAAGAAATTGTAGAAATTGTATTTTAAGAAATTTATATCTAAAAAAATATGACGAAAATCCATTATTTTATGTATATAGTAGGATTTTAGCTTGTGCATTAACATATTTTCAGACATATGTAAATACTATTGTAACAATTTTGGACGACTGATGAAGGCGATGTGCCGAAACATGTGTCGTTGTGAACTGAGATAAAAAGGATCTAAACAATTTTGTATTGAAAAGTGGGAGTTGTATTTCGTAATTACGGTTGATTTAGAACATAAATAACAAAATAGTGAAGACAACATCATTCCAGAAGTTAGTCTCAATAGATTACTGGTTAACATACTTAAACTACATTAATAATAACGTAACAACTATATAAGTGAGCAATGATATCCGTAAAATAATTGGCACGTTACACATGTGTTTACAATCTCTTGTAACCCCAGCCTTGTGTAGGCTATATACTTGTGCATAAGTGAAATTCATGAACATCGTACATGTGAGCAGGATCTGATGATGATCGCTTGACGATCGAAACATGTCATCCCATTAAGTATCCCACCCCTCATTTTTGTACTTTAAAGCGTGTTATTTTGTGATAAATATCTCTTGTAATTTTTCTTTCAGGTCGGGGCATATAAATACTTCTTTTCCCGCCTAATGTAATTGGGCACAATTTGTGTTGACCGACTGAAAAGCTTTCTTTAAAAGAACTAGGCAACTCTTAATTGCCTCTATCACTTCAATAACATAATTATCTTCATTATCACATTTCTTCAGATTTGCAAACTCATTGGCCTATACAAAATTTTCTTGTAATGTTCTGAGTTTTGTGACAAATTTCACTCGCTAATCTAACACTCTAGTAATTATGCCTTCCCTAGCACTTTGTTCATTCTTGGAATATGAGGCTTCGTTATTAATCTCCCAAGTCTACACCACACTTTGTCGATTCTCAGAGATGTTATTTTGTTCAACCTCACTCTCTCTCCTTTCCCCACATTGACGTCACTTGTGGTGGTGGATAACGCATATTTTTGGCGTGTTGTTTGGAAAACCGCAGAACAGCACAGCAGAGCAGTCGCTAGCGCCATTCCTCGCTCTTTTGCTCCCTTACAATCGATATTGCACGTCTCCAAGGAATCCTTATTAAACGGGTTGGCTTCGCGGTCTTAACCTTTGCCCGTCTGACTCAGCTATTTCATTATACGGCACGGAAAAATGAAATATTTCTCTGGCCTGGAATATCTTACTTGATATAGTGAAGTTTTTCTCACCAAAGTACCTTTTCGATTCTAAACTAACAAGAGGTGATATCTCTCGAAATTGAAAGAGTGCAAAAGCGCAAAGGATAAGGTGCTCGCTCACTGTATCCGAGGTTGTGGTTGACACCTGTCAATAAAGTTCATGCAATACATATTGAATTATTAAAGTACATGTTTGACCTTTCCATGGAGTTTTCTTCAGCTTATATCTAAGTAAGCAAGATCTATTCTAATTAAAATCTTGAGTAAAATTATTCTTAAAGATATGTTTAGGTGTAAATAAATAAATAAATACAAATGTTAAGTTTGAGCAAAGAACATAACGACAGCCTGAAAAAAATGGACAGATGAAGGACGTTTTAGGAAGAAAAGAGGGAAACCGCCCGAAGATGAATTCGTGAATTTAAGTTCAATCGCTCTCCTAATTGGGAACAATCGATAAAATAAAACCATACTAATATATAACAAGTACTGTAGTTCCGTGAAGAACTATACAGGCTATTTTCATATATCCTACTTATGCTAATTGCCTCTATCTACATACAAAATTTCAGTTTGATTGCTGTAATAGATTCGTAGATATTGAGAAGCGACTAGGCTATATATTTCGGATGGTCGCCATGTTGGATTTTGTATATGTAGGTCCTAGAGTTATGTACTGTTACATGAAGATTATTGTGTACGTGTAGCATTCAAACTTCAATCGCATGATTAGGACACAAGAAGTAACAAGGAGATTTTAAAATTTCGCACAGCTGCCATCTTGTGGTTATGGAAACAATTGAAATAAATTAGATGCCAGTGGATTAACATTCGTATAAGGATTTACTGTACCAAATTTCACTGCACTCGGATGGTTAAATTGCAAGAAACGTCCATGTGAATATATATATTTCGCGTCGGCGCCATGTTGGATTTGTAATCTCCAGGTTATTTAAAGTCATATAGGTGAACTTAAGTTCACAGCCCCTATGAACATATAAAATTCAGTTTGATTGCTATAATAGATTCGTAGATATTCAGAGCCGTCTAAATATTTCGGATGGTCGCCATGTTGGATTGTTAAATGTACCATTAAAGGAAAATTATTGCGTAGGTTCATTATTCAAAACTTTCACATCGATCGCATGATTACGACACAAGAAATAAAAACTTAATTTTAAAATTCGCAAAGCCGCCATCTTGAGGTTATGTAAACAATTGAACTAAATTAGATACCAGTGTATTACAATATGTATAAATATTTCCTGTACCAGATTTCATTGCGGTTGGAACATTAAATCGCGAGAAAGGTCTATTTAAAATTTTCAAATTCGCTTGGCCACCATGTTCAATTTGTAGTTAACCGGTTTTTGAAAGTCTTATAGATGAACTTCCAGTAGTGCTCTTTATCTCCGTACAAAATTTCAGGGTGATACCGCTAATAGTTTCAGAGATTTAGAATGCCGGTGAAATATTTCGCACATCCGCCATCTTATAGTTATATAAACAATTGAACCAAGTTAGATGTCGGTGCATTACAATGTGTATGAACATATATTGTACCAAGTTTTATTGCGTTTGGTTGGTAAAATCGTGAGAAACGTCTATTTAAAGTGGAAAATTCGCGTGGCCGCCATGCTGGTTTTGTAGTTACCAGTTTTTCAAAAGTCACATAGGTGAACGTCTAGTAGTTCCCTTTATCACCGTAAAAAATCCAGGGTGATATCGGGAATAGTTTCGGAGATATTGAATGCTGGTGAAATATTTCACACAGCCGCCATGTTGGATTTGTGAGACGTAACAAAATTTGAAGGGCACGGTCGGGGTCGTCCGGAATAGTGCTTTGAACCTACCGAGTTTCATTTAAATCGCTCAAGCCGTTTAGAAGTTATTAGGGACACAGGCACACACACACTCCTCACACACACACACACACACACGCACACACACACGGACAAAAGGTGATCTCATAAGCTATTTTTCTTTTTCAAAATTGAAAATAGGCTAAAAATGAAACATAATTATTATTATGAATTGTTTAAGGATGTCAAATGTTAATATTAAATATTCTTAAACATAAAGCTACGTGCAGTTGGTTATCGAAAATGAAATGAAATAAAACATCTGATTTCCAAATTGACAACTGGATGCAATTAATTTTGAGAATATTTGTAATGGACTACAGAGGTGAGAGAAAAATATAGGATTGGAAGACATGTTTCGGTCGTCAAGCGAGCATCATCAGATCGAAAATAGCTCTACAAAACATTAAACACTACTAAATCCACAATATAACCCAAAAATGGTCTCTGCCCTCCAAAAACAAATTTCACGGCAAAAACTTAGAAAGTAAAGGAACTATTACTCAATACTAAAGCATTAACCACCATCAAAAAAAGAAGAAGAAAAATAACAGAAATATTTATTTGAATCTTTAAAATGTTGCAAGACTGAGAAATGACGAAACCATCCACAAACAGTCCCTCTCCACCAACTAATGTATGGAGATGTAGTTACTATTGTTGTGATATACTTAAGCAATAATCCCCAAACTATTGTAAACTAATATGCAGAAAAGACATACAAGTACTCTGCTGAAACGATGATAAAAAGCTGCAACTGCAACATACAATTATAGTTTGTCTACTAATAATGTGAATAAGTCGCCTCCGTAGCGTAGCGGTCAGCATGGTTAGCTGCCGCCCCGGAGGTCCTGGGTTCGATTTTCGGCTCTGCCACGAAATTTGAAAAAATGGTATGAGGACTGGAACGGGGTCTACTCAGCCTCGGGTGGTCCAAATGAGTAGAGGGGGTTCGATTCCCACCTCAGCCATCCTCGAAGTGGTTTTCCTTGGTTTCCCACTTCGTCTTCGGGCAAATGCCGGGATGGTACTGCCCCCGGAAATTGAATTATATTGAGACCACGATGGCTGTATTGGAAAATATCAGTAAAGTTATGGATGTCATAGTTATGACGTGGATATTCATGACGTAGGCACGGATGACGTAGGATTCATGCCAGTAGGCTGATTGAGTTGAGATTCTTGGTGACGTCATGATTTTATTCGAGAAAGATCTTAGGTTTACGACGCAGTCGCAGGAAACAAGGTATTGTGCTAAGGAAGAAGCTACGCTATTGGAGGAGAGACGCGAACCAATGAACGATAGTTTGGAAGGAAGACGGAAATTGCTGAAACTACGATATTCGATTACTTTTGGCATGCAGATTTGTGGAAATCTATTTTCAGTTATGGCATTGATTTGGAATTTTGAAGAAATTAATTTTGAGTTTTTGAATTTTGAAAATCCGTCAAGTATAGCCAAAGTTAAAACTTCCAGCAATGACGCAGCAACAGGCTATGGAAGGGATGGTTACGCCCCTTAAGAAGTTGATAAAAGGTCGTGCACAGGAGAGAGGAGCTCTCATACTCATTCTGATACTCATTCTGATACTCATACTCAGATCTCATACGCTCAGATCTCATACTTGTGATCGCATATATATTTCTGGTGATATAGAGTTATTTTCAAGTGATTCAGTGAAGTAAGGTGTCTTTAGCGTGAGGTGAAAGCCTTGCCGCATCGAACGAACTCGGAGCAGTTCCATTTCACGCTGCTCAAAACTAGGTGAAGTTGAAACGCGCACATTAACGTTTCCACCAGTCAAGATATCAAGCGCTAACTTCAGCCTGTATGATAATTCTATTAGGCAGTATAACATTAAGGTGTATACAAGATTTGAAGAATTTCACAGTGATACTTCGAAAGATATTGGAACTTTTAGGCTGCCAACAAAAGTGATTTTCTCGCCACAGGAGAAACACTTTTATATTCCACATTATACACTACGGCTGACACGTGGAGTGCAACAGTTTGGTATTACAACGATACATTCGACTATGGAACACTATAATATTGCAGTGCTTTTGATCATTATAACTGCAGTTGAGATGAAAGGCTAAGGCTTTGATGCAATTGGGACATACATTATTGGAGTAAAGTAACAGCATGGAACTTCGTTAATCGTCTTTCTACAAAAGCGAGCATGTAGTGAACATCCAACTACACTCATGCATCGTTAATCCATCGCTGAATTATACCAGATAACAGTGGAAATATTTTCATACTCCACAACTATGAATATTTCTACGGAAATAACTACATTAAACTTCATGACGAATTCCTGCAAGAACTTCAGAGAACTTTCAAGAGAGGCCAGGGTTATCCCGGCGCACAATGAAGAATTTTGCCGGAAGGATGTTTCTCGTATCCACGGAGCAGTGCCATTTCGGAGGAGGAAGCAGTTCGATTCTCCGAGGACGCTGATTCCTGTTTCGAGGATGGAGCTCATCTTTAAGTTGGTGAAATGGATCCATCAGCAGTCTTCTTTGGGGAATTTTCCTCTGGATCTTCAATCGGCAGATAAGGTAGTCGTGAACGTTTCTTGTATTATTTGAGTATTGTAGCGATATCTGAGCAAACATTCTTCCCATATTTTCTGTCCTACCTTTTGCCCCATTTTCTTGATTGATATTTTTGTACTCAGTACACTTCGATGATTTTATGCTTTTTTCTTCGATTTTTGAGACATTGCTATGTCATTGGCATACTTAAATAATTTTGGATCAGTTGAGACTGATGATTTAGATTCTTTCAGTAATTTCCATATTTTTGTAGTCACGATTTGACTGTAAAGTTAACGATTTGCTATGGCAGATTTGAATTCAGACAGCGTGTCATTTTATTAAAGTAATTCTATTCAGTTAATTACTTTGACCAATTTTCTGTCATCCTCAAGAAAGAAGAATAATTAAAAGATTTTAGAGCGTTAAAATCTTCTTCGATATCGACGATCTTTGAAATACTAGTCGTCTTATGAACATGATTGCAACATAGACATTTATCATTGCATTATAGACAATTTTATGAAATACGAACGTTAATTACAATTTATTGAATGCACTATAGTAATGAATAATGAAGATAGGAGTTTTTTTCAATTCTAGATTGGAACAATAATGTTTGCATTCCACAATCTAATTGTATTCTATTCGACTATTTTGCAGTTTAGTTGAACTTTGTTTGAAGATAGTATTTTTTTATACTGCGTTACTTTGAAGATGTTAATCTCAATTTTGATAGACCAGGCAGGAGTGTCTAACCGTATTTGCTATTAAATTTATTTGTGATTGGCAAATTTTTACTTCATGTCGATTCATGAATGAAACCCACGAAGGTTAAATAATAACAGTCATTATTACAATTGATGAATATAAGAATTTTTAAAGAGGAACAATGGATGTATAATCGATAGTTCAGTGGACGTGTAAAAGTCGCTGTTGAATAATGCCCTTGAATAATGAAGGAGGTTCCCACAATAATTAATGAAGTTGTTGAATTAATAGTGGAGGTTTTTGTGTGTAGTTTGGAAGATTTTTATGCCATATATATAAAGATATATGATGAATTTTGGGCCAATTGTTGTGACATATTTGTGCGTTATGAGTGAAGTATTTTCCCGCTGAATGTTGTTCTTGTTCTTTGAAAGATTATTCATATGAAGATACTGTTAAAATTAACAAGAGTGTTAAATAATTTGAGATAAAGATTTTGAATGGAGGTTACAGTCACAAATATTAATTATTATTATTAAACATTATTAAACCTGAATTTGACAGTTTAATATAACTAACCTTCATTGGTCGATTATATCAACACGATTTGAGTAATTATCAACCGGATAAACGTGTGGTTCAATGTATTCCTTGTATAAATAATATAAACAATTTAATATTGTAAAATAATTTTGTAAATATCTTTGTTAAATAATTTGAAATGATAGTGATTAATAGAAGCGTGTATTAAATTTTCAATGGTCATTTGACATTGTTATAAACAATTTGTTATTGTTATAAATAATTAATGAACTTTTGTTATTAACATTTAGAGTTTTTTTATATACTCTAAAAAAATGCAAGTTAAGCAAGTGGTTTAAACAAATAATCATGATTTGGGATTGTTGGAGGAATCCAATGGTGTTTGAATGAAGCATGTAAGACATTTGCGTGATAATATTTCAGTTGAGATGTGAACATTTACGTGTTTAAAAGAGAGAGCCGAGCTCTGAGGTAGCACGCTTATGGTAGGGTTGAACGAACGGGTGTCCGCTTTGACGACACAGGTGTTTTGCAGCTGGTCCGGACAACTGTGTTACTGAGACCAAGGGCGTTTCATAATAGCCTTGTGGCTATAAATAAAAATGTGCAGTATATAAACACGCAAAGCAATTGATATGTGTGTCTCATCCCAAATCCCGTTTCCATTCCCATTGCATTGTTATATTGTCGTTGCTATAAGCTTGAGAAAGCTAAAACATTATATGTAGAGAATACAGGTCCTACAGGAGGACATGGTTATGTGGTCAATGGCTTCTGATTGCCACGTATATTTTGTTGTTTCATTTTTGTTAAATATTATTCTTTATGTGAAATAAATTATTGTGCAGTTTAAAGTTTCTCGTCTTCGTTTTTGGTTCATTTTAAATATCATGGTGGAGGTTATTGTGAGGACATACTTTAAGTGATCCAGTTGACAACCCAGTCCCCGAGATATATTTAAGAGGTAAGTAACGGTAAGTAATAACCCCCGTATATTTTGGTGTGTTCCACAATAATTTTCTTGTTAACTATTGTGCTCCAATCTCGATAGTATTTGTCAGTGCCATTTTCATTGATGTAGCTATGCCGGCGCGTTTGATTATTGGCAATCCGATTGAGGGGGCGGATATCTGACAGCCTACTATCCGGATATCGGGTACAGTACCTTCTTCAAGGCCACGGCCGCCTCCTTCCCTCTTCCTTGCCTATCCATCCTGACCATCCATTAACTTCCCTCATGAGGCCCCTGTTCCCTTTGCAGGTGAGGCCGCCTGGGCGAGGTGCCAATCACACCTCACCAGTTGTATCCACTCCGATTAGATGTTCCCAGCTCTAGGACACTGCCCGTAGAGGCGGTAGTGGTGAGTTCCCTTTCTGAGTCCGTGGGTTCCACCAACCTGGAGGGTAAACGACTTAGAAGAAGAAGAAGAAGAAGAAGAAGAAGAAGAAGAAGAAGAAGAAGAATGTGAATAAAGATCTGATATAGAGACTTATCTGAAATGTATAATGTCTGCAAGCTGGTCCGACAACCACTGCTCAGACGTTAAAACAATCTGAATGTGGAACCGCTCGCAAATCACCAATATCACCATTGACTTCATTAATTTGAGGTGCTCTTATGGAAACACATTGGCATCCTGTAGTTCCATGGTGGGTGAGTGGTTATCGTGTCAGACTGCCAACCCTAAGCTTGCAGGTTCACTCTTGGCCGTGGTAAGTAATTTTTGAAAGGCGACAAAATTCACGATACGCATGTGATACGATGTTGGCATGTTAAAGAACCCATTTGAATTCAGTAGGTCGTGTTCAAAATGGCAAAATTAATCTCGAGATTTTCCGCCAACTCAAAGTTCCTCATTTCTCTACTAGAAAGCGCTATAGTGTCAAGGAGCTTAGATATCTAACCTCCTTAACTTTCATAGCGCTTCAAGGAGCGATACAATTCGACATGCAAGTTGCCCTCTGGGCGTCAATTAACAAAGATTGCGCCCTGGAAACAAGGCCATACGATATTATTATTATTATTATCTTTATATAATACTTCGACACATGTGTATGTCACTGAACTCCTCCTACTACTCTCATGCTGTGTTTCCTCCGTATTTATTTGATAGAGGGGTTGGAAAAAGATAGAGTCTAGTGCCTATAAACTAGGCTCCTTGTACTCTGCTGTGGAATGATTACATGTTAATTTAATTTTGTTTTATGTGGTTATAGTTTTATTCGAGAAAAGATGTAATGGTGAACTCCTTCTAAACGGCTGGACCGATTTTGATGAATGTTTTATACATGTTAGAGTGGGTCCATGTATGATTTAGATTCACAATTTGACCCAGTAGGTCGAATGAACACAATTTTAGAACCACAATTTACACACAATTTTAGAACCACAATATACAGTCAACAAGAAGTTCCGTGACGAACTAAAGAGCCTACTTTTCTTAAAATTTAGGATTAATGCCAATGATTAATCTATATGGATCTATCTAGAATAATTATGAAATTAAGTTGATAATATGGAAATTTCTAATTAGTTTGAAATACTGTATACCAGACAAAATGGAGCCTAATAGAGAACTACAGTTGGCAGCCCTGGTGACTGAATAAATTCTTAGTTCCATCTCTTAAGGTACAGAATACAAAATTTGGTTGAAGTCCAATGGATAGCATGGACGTTACATGCAGTTAAACATTAGATCTAACAGCGCGCGTAAGATCATGTTGGCAACAATGACATACATGTATTGGTCAGAAATAATCTGAAATAATATGATCTATTGTTGTGTCAATTTTTAATGAAATCCATTAGTTGGTATAGGAGTTACATGCATTTTAAAATTGGACCTATCAGCAGGGTTAGAATCATGTTGGCAGCACTGGAGTAGGCCTATATTAGTTACCCTAAATTAATCTAGATTGCCAGGTACTATACGTGTGCAAAGCTTAGAGCTATTGGCTTGCATACTTTCTGATATATTGATATTATGGTAACAAAAATAGAGACAGTATTTATTAACAGTTGGCAGCCCTGGTTACTCTTAAGAATCGGCATAGTCATATCTGTTATGGTACACATAGCACACACGAAATTTGGTTGAAATCCAAATGATTGTATAGAAGTTACAGGTATTTAAATTTGGACCTCTCAGCAGGCTTAGAATCATGTTGGAAGCACTGACGTATATAAGTTACTCCAAATTAATATAGAATGTCAGATACTATACGTGTTCATAGTTTAAATCTGTCGGCTTGCATACTTTCTGATATATGTGTATTTGGATTTTTCTTAAATGAGAGCATTTATTAACAGTTGGCAGCCCCGGTGGCTCTTAGGAATACTCTCATTCATATATGTTTATGTACTCATAGCACATACGAAATTTGTTTGAAATCCAATTGATAGTGTAGAAGTTATATGCATTTAAAATTTGGACCTATCAGCAGGCTTATACTCATTTTGGCAACACTGCCATGTATGGCCTCCTGGAAATTAAACTCCAATATTATTATTATCTATACGTGTGCCAATTTTGAAATAGCTCCCATTCATACTTTCCAAGATATCCAACATGGAGCTCAAATTTCAATTGCGATTTTTCAGCAGTTGGTAGCACTGACATCAGTTTCATATATTGCCGTGAGATATTCCTACCAAATTTTGTTTTGATTGCTGCAGCCGTTTAAGAGTTGATAGGGGGGGGGGACACACACACAGCCAGACAGAAGGACAGACAGACGGACAGACAGACACACATTTGTCCGATCTCATAAGTTTATTTTTCCTCATTATTGCAAAATGTGAAAAGTAGGCTAAAAACAGTAGGTATGGAAGCCGCTAGCCTTGACGAAAGCTGATGTCTTTGGACTGTTTGTCTCTGCACGTTAGAGCCACCTGGTCGCAACCTGTACAACTACCGCCATAACTTACACACTGCCCGGGGCGGAAAGTTATGTTTTGTACCATAGGTGGCGGTGATGTCGAATTCTTTTCTTTGTCTCTGCACGTTAGAGCGTTTCAACAAAGTCCCGTATGCGTTCATATACCATAGATCCGACTGTTATGAACTTTGGATGAGATGTTGAGTGAACTCCTGGGACGATTTCTGGCTTAGTAAATCCATTTTACAATAGATAGCCAACGAGTAGATTTAACAAATGGGCGGCGACGCACGAACCGTTTCCACAAAGTCCCGTAAGCGTTCAAATAACATCCTTCCGATAGCGATGAAACTTGGGTGACATATTGTGTACACTCCAGGGAAGGCTTCTGGTTTAGTAAATCCATTTTACAATAGGATGCACACGAGTAGATTCAACAAATGAGTGACGATGCGTTAAGCGTTTCAACAAAATCACGTATAAGTTTCCATACCATTCATCGATTGCAATGAAACTTTGATGAGCTGTTGTGTACACTTACGGGAGGGTTTCTAATTTAGTAAATCCATTTCACAGGAGGTTGCGCATGAGTACATTCAACAAATGAGCGACGACGCGCGAAGGGTTTCAAAAAGGTCCCGTATGCGTTCAAATACCATTCGTCCGATAGCGATGAAACTTAGGTGAGATGTTGTGTACACTCCAGGGGAGGCTTCTGGATTAGTAAATCCATTTTACAATAGGTAGCGCACGAGTAGATTTCACAAATGAGCGACGATGTGCGAAGCGTTTAAACAAAGTCCCGCATGCGTTCATATACCATTCATCTGATTGCAATGATACTTGGGGGAGATGTTGTGTACACTCACGTGAAGGTTTCTAATTTAGTAAATCCATTTCACAGGAGGTTGCGCACGAGTAGATTCAACAAATGAGCGACGACGCACGAAGCATTTCAACAAGGTCCCGTATGCGTTCAAATACCATTCGTCCGATTACGATGAAACTTGGGTGAGATGTTGCGTACACCCTACGGACGGTTTCTGGCTTAATACATCCATTTTACAATAGGTAGCGTATGAGTAGATTCAAAAAATGTGTGACGACACGCGAATCGTTTCAACAAAGTACCATTCATCTGATTGCGATGAAACTTTGGTGAATTGTCGTGTACACTCCATGAAAGGTTTCTGGCTTACGAAATTAATTTTACAATAGGTAGCGCACGAGTAGATTCAACAAATGAGCGATGGCGTGCGAATAGTTTCAACAAAGTCCTGTAGGCGTTCAAATACCATTTATCCGATTGCTATGAAACTTCGGCGAATTGTTGTGTACACTCCAGGATAGGTTTCTGGCTTAGTAAATCCATTTCTTAATAAGTGGCGCACGAGTAGATTCAACAAAAGACGGCACGCGAATTGTTTCAACAAAGTCCCGTATGCGTTCATATACCATTCATCCGATTGCGATGGAACCTTGGTGAATCGTTGAGTACACTCCAGGGAAGGTTTCAGTCTTAGTAAATTTATTTTACAATAGGTAAGCATAAGTAGATTCAACAAATGAGTGACGGCACGCGAATCGTTCAAAGAAAATCCCGTATGCGTTCATATGCCATTCATTCGATTGGGATGAAACTTTGATGAGTTGTAGTGTAGACTTACATGAAGCTTTCTAACTTAGTAAATCCATTTCACAGTTGGTAGAACACGAGTAGATTCAACAAGATGTTCAGTAAAGAACATACAGCCTACTTTCTCCTAAATGCATGGGTATTGTTATAACTCTTTGTCCTTTTCAAGGAGTATAATTGAATGTTGGTTGTAGTAGCTTGTTGAAATACAACGTGCTATAGGGATATTATACATGAATATGAGGTGCTCTTTGCTAGTGCTACCTCTGTAATAAATTTCATTCAATTCCGTTTCACCGTGTTTGAATTGATCTGGGGAATGGATTTGCACACATACATGGCCGCTATTTGCAAACTATTGGGCTGATGACCTTGTAGTCAGTCATAAGATGCTTTCCACAAAAAGGCATGTTGTTGCAAAATCTGGTAGAGATCAAATTATTAGGATGGTCGTAATTTGATTTAAGCTTTTAACATTTGGGTGACCGTCATTCCGTTTCCGTCAAGATGGTGGCGATATAAGACATGACACTGAGGTGCCTTTTGCTAGTGCTACCTCTGTACCAAATTTCGTTCAATTTAGTTTCACCGTGTTTGAATTGATAGGGGGAATCGATTTTCACACATACTTGGCCACCATCTGTAAACTATCGGGCTGATGATCTTGCAGTTTTTTCAGAATATGCTTCCCACATAAAGATATGTTGTTGCAAAATTTGGTAGAGACTAGATTATTAGGTTGGTCGTAATTAAATTTTAGCTTTTAACATTTGGTTGGCCACGATTACGTTTCCGTCAAGATGGCGGTGATATAAAACATGACACTGAGGTGTCCTTTGCTAGTGCTACCTCGTTACCAAATTTCGTTCAATTCGGTTTCACCGTGTTCGAATTGATTGGGGGAATTGATTTTCACACAAAGGTGGCCGCCATCCGCAAAATACTAGGCTAATGACCTATTAGTTTGGTCAAACGATGCTCCCTCCATAAAGGTATGTTGTTGCAAAATTTGGTAGAGATCGGATGATTAGGTTAATCGTAATTTGATTTAAGCTTTGAAAATTTGTGTGGCCGCCATTACGTTTCCATCAAGATGGCGGCGATATAAGACATGACACTGAGGTGTCTTCTACTAGTACTACCTCTGTACCAAATTTCGTTCCATTCGGTTTCGCCGTGTTCGAATTAATAGGGGGAAACGATTTTCACACAAAGATGGCCGCCATCCGCAAACTATTGGGCTGATGACCTATTAGTTTGGTCAAAGGATGCCCCCCCCCCATAAAGGTATCTTGTTGCAAAATTTGGTAAAGATCGGATGATTAAGTTAGTCGTAATTTGATTTAAGCTTTGAACATTTGTGTGGCCGCCATTACGTTTCCGTCAAGATGGTGGCGATATAAGACATGACACTGAGGTGTCCTTTGCTAGTGCTACCTTTGTACAAAATTTCGTTCAATTCGCGTTCACCGTGTTCGAATTGATAGGGGGGGGGGGCAGACATTCAGAGTACACACACACACACACACAGACACACACACACACACATATACACACACACAGACAGACACACTTTTTTCGCCCTGTATTAATCTCATAAGTCTACTTTCATTTTTTGCAAAAATCGAAAGTAGGCTAACAAATGAGTGACAGCGCACGAATCATTTAAACAATATCCCGTATTCGTCATATGATATTCATCCGATTGCGATGAAACTTTGGTGAGTTGTTGTGCACGCTCCGACGAATTTTTCTAGATTAGTAAATTCATTTCACGATAGTTTAGAGGCAGTTAACGGAAATTGAAAAATATATTGTTTATCCAAAAGCACTTCAAGAAACAAATTTAAAACGCCAACACTTTCTTTGATTGGCATTGCAACGCATAATAGTTATTAACAACGCATGCCGGGTACACCTTGTTATCCTATAGTTTACTCTTCTCTAGTCCATAACGTATATACAGGGTGTATATAAAGTCTCTCCACAGAAACGTGAGCACGCTAGCACACTCACTCATCATCATTCAAGTTGGCAACGGATCCCGCTAGCAGTCACCCCGCAAATGTTGTTATAGAAATGCTTCAACAGACGAATTGAATGCAGCGCGCAGAGACAGTGAGGATGCAGGCAGGCCACAGAGTGAACGCGTGAGTACTTGCCAACTTAACCAGACCCGTAAGCGTCTGCCTTCGCTGCGGAGAGTTTCTAGACGCACTCATATCATCAAATGCCCTTTTTTCAGTTATTTTTAGCCTACTTTTCACTTTTGCAAAAATGAGGAAAAAGTAGACTTATGAGATCGGGCAAATGTGTGTGTGTCTGTCTGTCTGTCCTTCTATCAGTCTGTCTGTCTGTCCTTCTGTCTGTCTGTCTGTCTGGCTGCGTGTGTGTCCCCCCCCCCCTATCAACTCCTAAACGGCTGAAGCAATCGAAATAAAATTTGGTAGGACTAAAGATCTATACTTGAATATCTCACGGCCATATTTGAAAATGATGTCAGTGCTGCCAACTGCTGAAAAATCGCGATTGAAATTTGAGCACCATATTGAATATCTTGGAAGGTATGAATGGGAGCTATATGAAAATTGGCACACGTATAGATAATAATATTACAGTTTAATTTCCAGGAGGCCATACATGGCAGTGTTGCCAAAATGATTCTAAGCCTGCTGGTAGGTTCAAATTTTAAATGCATATAACTTCTACACTATCAATTGGATTTCAACCAAATTTCGTATGTGCTATGTGTACTTAAACAGATATGACTGAGCGTATTCTTAAAAGCAACTAGGGCTGCCAACTGTTAATAAATGCTCTCATTTAAGAAAAATCCAAATACACATATATCAGGAAAGTATGCAAGCCGACAGATTTAAACTATGAACACGTATAGTACCTGACATTCTATATTAATTAGGAGTAACTTATATACGTCAGTGCTACCAACATGATTTCAAGCCTGCTGAGAGGTCCAAATTTAAATACATGTAACTTCTATACTATCATTTGGATTTCAACCAAATTTCATGTATGCTATGTGTACCATAACAGATATGACTATGCCGATACTTAAGAGTAACCAGGGCTGCCAACTGTTAATAAATACTGTCTCTATTTTTGTTACCCTAACATCAATGTATCAGAAAGTATGCAAGCCAATAGCTCTAAACTTTGCACACGTATAGTACCTGGCATTCTAAATTAATTTGGAGTAACTAATATACGTCAGTGCCACCAACATGACTCTAAGCCTGCTGATAGGTCCAATTTTAAAATGTATGTAACTTCTATACTAACTAATGGATTTCATTCAAAAGTGACACAACAATAGATCATATTATGTCAGATTATATCTGACCAATACATGTATGTCATTGTTGCCAACATGATTTTACAAGCGCTGTTAGATCCAATGTTTAACTGCATGTAACGTCCATGCTATCCATTGGACTTCAACCAAATTTTGTATTCTTTACCATAAGAGATGGAACTAAGAATATATTCAGTCACCAGGGCTGCCAACTGTAGTTCTCTATTAGGAAGGAAAAGGAAGATTGTAGTTTTGCGTGACCGTGAATCTTGTGAATATGAGCCACGGGACCTCCTTTTTACGTGGAATCCGAACCACAGGACATGGCATTTCACTTCGAAAATCTTACATGCATTGACCGGGAATCGAACCCGGACCGCCTTGGTGAGAGGCATACAGCTAGACCGCTGAGCCACCACGCCCCCATTCTCCATTAGGCTACATTATGCCAGGTATACAGTATTTCGAACTAATTAGAAATTTCGATATTACCAACTTAATTTCGTCATTATTCTAGATAGATCCATATAGATTAATCATTGACATGGATGTTAAATATTAAGAAAAGTAGGCTCTTTAGTTCGTCACGGAACTTCTTGTTTTCTCATGTCCCAGTAATTGGGATTATATTGTGTTGACCGACTGACAAGTTGCGATACAAATACTCCCAGCAAGAAAATGGGTCTATATTGGGCCAAGTTTAAGTAATATTTTTAGATCGTTATGCCCATCTCTGGAGCGCGATAGAACATTTTTTGCTAATTATTTTTTTTTCTTCTCCCAAAATCTCTTCACCTGGGCAATACAAATCTTCCTGCATCATTTCTTGGTCCTGGTTGAAATTTTTTTCAGAAAAATGATCGTTATTAATTAATTTATTTATTTATGTACGGCTTTTGGTGCCGGATGTATCAGAGGACATGTTCTGCTCGCCAGAGGCTGTAGCTGCTTCATGCGGACACCCATGGGGTGAGCTACAAGTTCCGTTCAATTTCAAGTAGTTTTAACTTTCACTACCAGATGTCACTGATACCTAGTGGTGAACGTTGGAACTTTGATAGAGCGTTCCTACCAAATCTAAGCTAGAAATTTAGTTTCACACAAGTTTAGTCTGTGGAAGGAACCTATACATGCCATTAATCCATGACATAGGACCGCCGGCTTTACTTCCTCTCCGAACGAATTAATACTGAAGGATTGTAACTCTCTTAAAACATCCGACGACTTCGGCCGGGTTTGAACCCGCAGTTGAGCATGAACTGGATTCGATCTCGTAAAATTTCCTCTGTAATACCAATTTCTTGGAGGTCATATTCTATTTCACTATGCCAGTTGTTCTTGACATTCATTGTGAGAGAAAGATTGAGATCCTTTTGGAGAGCCTGTCGTTGTTCATTCTTAGAATGTGGCCCTAGTACTTCAATTCAACCTTTTCCTGAAGGTGTCAGTGATATTGACAGCATGCTAATAAAGCTCCTGAGGCTTCTGTTTCATCCAGATTCATTCTGAGCAGACTGGACCAAGGATTTTCCTCAATATTTTTATTTCATGTTTTTCTACATCTGTAGTGAGAAATCTGTCTCCAATTATGAAGGTTTTCGATGCATATAGTGATTCACGTTTGGTCACTGTCTTGTAATGACTAATTTTACGTTCTTCGATATTGATTTTTTGATCTGTTCCAGGTGATTCTATAGGCCTTCTGTAATTTTGAAACTCTTTGGTTACCTCACGATTCAATATTAATGGCTGAATTACTTCTCGTAAGTACTTGAATTTATTTACTTCAGATTTTTGTATTCAGAGGTTTCCATCAGGATAACGAGCGGATTTTTCCATATAGGCAATTTAAGTATGATAGAATTCTTCAACAGAATCGTGGGAAGAGTGCATTATTATTATTATTATTATTATTATACCGACAGTAGTGGCTACGCTGGCTAACGCGCAGTGTTAGGTCATGGGACCAAGCTCTCTGCTGACTCAGTAGACGCGTGGGTTCGAGCCCCACCGTCGGCCGTCCTTGAAATGGTTTTCCGTGGTTTCCCATTTTCAACACCAGGCAAATGCTGGGACAGTACCTTCTGACAGGCCACGGCCGCTTCCTTCCAGATCCTTCTCCAATTTCATTCACCTTAATCAATTCCATCTCTCATCCCGACGCGCAGGTCGCCCACGGGCGTCGAATAGAAAGACCTGCACTAGGTCTCTGAGGAGACCACACGAAAAAAAAAAAAAAATATTATTGTTATTATTATTATTATTATTTATTTTTATTATTATTATTAATGTAGCCTCCGTGGCTTTGGCGGTAGCACGCCAGCCTCTCACTGCTGGGACATGGAAAGACAGAGTGAGAAATGAAGATGTTAGGAAGGAAGTTGGGATGGGAAAACTAAAGGAGAGAATTGAGAAGAATACTGGGACAAGATCGTGGAAGAAGAATGGAGGAAGGAAAGAGGAAAGTGGAGAAATGCCACAAATACCCCGACACGGCAGGAGCTGGATAAGGGGAAATGATGATGATGATGATGAGGATGGTGAGTTCCTATTTTTCATATGATATTTGGAAACCGATCTTTTCTGCAATTTCGTGAAGTCTTTCAAGGGCCTGAACTGCTTCTTGCCAATTGTTAGAGAGAAAGGCTAGGTCATAATTATGCAAAGGCCAAACACTGCAGATGAATTTTGTTTTTGGTTAGTCGACCAAGAGCTATTCGTTTTGTTTAATTTTCCCTTCTATTGGTAACATTTTAAGAACAAGATTGAACAATAACGGAGATAGTCCGCCTTCTTTTCGAAGTCCAGTGTTAATAGGAAAGGAATCAGAAAGTTATTATTAATAATATTAATGACATGAAAATCCACTGCCTGTTTCCAGTCGACCGACTGGGTCTCGAATGGAATGATTGAAGCCCCCATCTAGCGGCGAGTATAAGAACTGTGCCAGCTGACGAAGTCTGTCGCTCTCCTCTGGGGCAATGATTAAATGAATGACAAATGAAATGAAATGAAAGTGGAGGGGGTTGCTGGAATGAAATATTGACCGGGAAAACCAGAGTACCCGGAGAAAAACCTGTCTGCCTCCGCTTTGTCCAGCACAAATTTCACATGGAGTGGCCGGGTTTTGAATCACGGACCCCAGTAGTGAGAGGCTGGCGTGCTGCCGCCTAAGTCACAGAGGCTACATTAATAATAATAAATAATAATAATAATAATAATAATAATAATAATAATAATAATAATGCACTCTTCCCACGACTGAGTTGAAGACTTCTAATAAATAGTTTCCCAATGACGATGTGTGCATGAAGTGCAATGCGTGCCAGCTGCAATAAAGGAAGTGTTATTTTCCTCTGATAAGCTAATCCCAGGTGCTAGGGTACAATTGTGGGAGAGATACCTGTAAACCTCTAATTAGACCACGTATTGTGACACCGTGCGTGTCTCATAGAGGTTGTTGTTGTCTACGGTCACGTGAACTTCAAAATATACGTCTGTGGTTAGTAATGGAAATCACGCTACTCGCACCGTGCACTGATCCTTGTAGGTAATTGCTCTATACATGCTCCAGTAAGAGGACAATTGGTGTATAAAGAGCGTTATTTTGACGCGATTGATCTTTAATTTAGGTGAAACCTCTCAATTAGATTACTTATTTCTGTAATTTCATCGTTTTGTAATATACAGCTTTTTATTTTATTCCAGTGGATAAGAATATTGCGAACGTGAGCTGTTGTTTGTCGTGAATGCTTATTAGCACTCTCCGTACCGGGCTATTATTTTGTACCAAATGCTGAAAACCAGTCAATTTTTACGGCATCCATTTATTTTATCACCGCAACTAAAAAACACAATTTGACGAAATTAAATTTATTGTATAGATTTATCTTTCTACAATAATATACATACCATACTTATTGAATTGTGAAATAAAATACTCTTGATATTACATTTCTTATAGATATATACAAATTTCAAATAAAAAATTCAAACAAATATTCAATTTACACAATACTGTTCAAATTGATTTATCCTCACTGTGAAATGTGTTTGCAATGAAGTTTTCACCTATTTGATATATTTTGAACACCCATTTACTGTGAATCAAATTGCTTCTTTGTGTGAATGGTCATAACCTCCAGAACACTCGCGGTAAAACAGACATTGGATGCCATCTGTAGATGAAAGTTGTTACCAATGGTACAAGGACGAGATTCCGCTAACCAGCCCGCTGAAAAGCCGGTGAAGGAATTTACTGTACGTTTGTTTGAATGAGCTTGGCGATCTTCGAAAGAATTGGGGGAGTGTGTTAGAGGCTTGAGACGTCTTTGGTCACCTGCCCCATATATATAAATGTGTGTTCAATTCGTCTGCTAACCTGTGTTTCTGCGGTGGCCGTATAATTTTGTGTAATTATTGCGGTCAGGAATGGAGTGGGTGCACCGGGTCTTTTCTTGCATTTTCTTTCAAGGAGTGTAAAAACAATACCTATTTCACATCCTGGTCTTGTGGCTAGCATTCTTGTCTGTCTCCCACGAGGTCCGGATTCGATTCCTCGCTCTGCCAATAAATATTAATTCTGGACCAAGTGCTAGAACGGGGTCCACTCAGCCTCATGAGGCAAAACTGAAAAGAGGTGGTTCGATACTCCCCTCTGTCATCCTGGAAGTAGTTTTACGTGGCTTTCCCACTTCTACTTCAGTCAAATGAATGATTCGCAATATAAGGGTACGGTCGCCTCCTTTCCAATCTTCACCTGAATTACAAATACACTCACTGCTACAGACACCATGATAACACAGGTTATCAGACAAACTCTAGACTCACCCAAGTACACAGGGCAAAGCCCATAAATGAATTTAAGAAATACACATATTCCAGATAGCCGTCGTCAACGCCGAAATTCGAACCTCCGTTCTCCAGACTTGCTGCACCTCCCCAATGTCCCCTTGGCGAATGATTTAAAGCCAATGGCTAGTAATCGCCAGCACTACCTCCAATCAAATGACGTCAGTTATCTGATGTTACTGCCCTACCAGGGAATTGTTAGCGCTAGACGTGGAGCGCGACTGTTGTGTATACATTACGTCAGCTCGCCTCGTTATGGCTGCTGCGAGCGGTTGCGTGGCAAGAGGGGGAACGCATGTACAGTCATACAATGGGAACACACCGCACAGCGCACGACCCAGCACGAACCATGCACACAAATGACATGCGATGAGGTTTCGCTGGCGACAACTGCACGTCTATCGCAGGCATGTGGCTGGGCGGAGCACATTAGTTCCAATTTCCGACACCGGTAACAATTCGCTAGTAGGATAGTAATATTCGAGCTGTTGTTGTTTTATTTTGGGCTTTACGCCACTGTGATCGTGTAGTCCCGTATACTGTAGCTGTGTGTATGTCTGGAATATGTCTGATGGCTATATTAGTGTGAGTAATCGGGGGTGGCATAGTCGGTAGCATGCTGAACTGCTATGCCCATGATCGCGGGTTCAAACCCGGCCGAAGTCATCGGATTTTTAAGACCGTTAAAATACTTCAGTATGCCTTCTTTCGGAGAGGAAGTATAGCCGGCGGGCCCATGTCATAGATTTATGGCATGTAAAAGAACCTACCACTGCAATTGGTAGAGTGTAGCACAATTTATAGGTTATATTTGGCTAGTTAGAAACGCTCTATCAAGTTCCAACGTTCGCCGCTAGGTATTAATGACAGTAGCATCTGGCAGCCAATGTTGGAACCACTTGAAATTGAACCTGTTTGGAGCCCTCAGGCGTTCAATGAAGAATACCCAGCTATGGCCTTTCGGCTGCAATTCATATCTAATAATAATTTTAGGTATCAACCCACTATTTGCCTGGAGTACAAGTGGGAAACCACGGGAAATTGCTTCTAGGATGACTGAGGTGGAAATCAAACGAACCTCTTTTTAGTTCAGCCTGTAATGAGTATAGCCCGTTCAAAACCACAGACCATATAATTCCCTTCCAGAGCTGTTAATCGAACCGAGACTTCTACTTTAAAACGCAAGAATGCCTGCCACAATCCTGTGATGGACCCTCCCCACTGGACCTCTATGCTTATGATACACCCGCCCAAAAACATTCATCCACAAACCCTTAGACATGCCATTTGCCAAACACTAGCGCCCCACTTTAGGGTTATTTCATGCATAGAGGAAACACATCAACATTACATCACAATCATCCCAACAAAGGACGAATACCTCCATCCCCTAAGTCTTGCGCTTCTGCGACACCCAGCCATCCCCCAGCACTTTCGGGTGTGCCCCTACCCTACCGATTCACAAGACAAGCACACTCAAACAGAAATCCAGGAGACCAGTGAGGTGCAATCTACCCAAACCATCCCAATTCCACCCCCCATGCCCAAATATCCTTCAACCAAGCAGACCCAAACAACTCACTCTCTATCCCTAACTCCAGTCCAAACGATCTCCGTCATCCCCGTCAAAATCATTACCCAAACTCCTCATACCGAAACCGCCCCTTCCCCTAACCACTCAAACTCTCACGCCACTGACCCAGAGCCAGATAGCCCCATCATATCCTCAAATCCTACAGAACACCATCCTTCCTCATCAGAACAAGCGTCGCACAAACTCAAATCCCGCAAGAACCCTAACACAGTAACTAGGGCGCCGCGACGCCGCCCACCGATCACACAACATTCCTCACTCATATTCCAGTGCTACAAATGTCAGCGCTTGAACCACGACGCCGCGAATTGCAGGCATGCTACCCGCTGTAATAGGTGTGGCGATAATCATCGTCACACAGATTGCAAGGTGCAAAAGGACAGCCCCACGTGTGTAAACTGTGGGGGCAATCACGCGGCAAGTTATGGAGGCTGCCAATACATTAAGGACGCCATCAGGCGCAGACAGAGAGCACAAACCAGGCACCGACCCAGTCCCATACCATCGCTACTTTCACTAAAAACAGTTCCTCCTACAGCCCAACTTGCCACTACACTCCCACAACATACAAATTCAGCCCTTACACAGCTCTTACAGCTTCTCTCCCAGCTCTCAGCCATCCCACTTACATAGACACTCAGCCCCAAACCGAACACGGGACTCCGGGATCGCTAGGCGCCTGCCTGGGGACGGGGCTCGAACCCGGTCACCTGGGATGGAGCTTGGCGGACCGGAAAACACAATACAGTCAGGCAAATTACATATCACAGTAAACAATAACCCAAAAACACATTCTCCCAACTCAGAACCACTCTCAAAACAATATTACATACAAATACACTCAATGGCTATCTGACAGTTTCCGCGGTCGAACACAGGACCAGTCGGCTCGTTGCCGGCCTGCCTGGGGATTAGGTGAAAGCCTATCCGTCGGGATGGCGCGCCGCGGGCTGGAGGGTCATTCTTTATTCACACACACCCTAAATTATTATTTTCCGAAATCCAAAACTAAATCATTAACTTCCATTACACTGAAATTTAACTTTTAACACGTTCCAGAAACACAAAATTTACATATTCACTTTAAAACAGCTCAGAGACTGCGGAACTCGGGTAGCCAATCACAGGCCAGGATTACAACGTCCGACTAACTTTTTCAACCAAATACCAACATATTCAAACAAAACCTACTCTACACTACACGCACACCTCAAAAATACACTTTTTGACCAAAAAATTGAAATTTTTATCATCAGAAACACCCTAAAACGGACCAAAACCAATCCACCAATCGCAGCACAGTACAGACGCCCGCTCAGCCGGCATATTCGAACCCAGCCAATCACAACTCAGTAAACTCTCAGCCCTTACAAATCATTCAAAATCATTAAAATCATTACTCCCAAATAGCGAGGCTTATATATTATTATTATTTTACTTTTAAACAAATTAACCTACTTCAGGTCTTTCTCAACAATTTCATACTATCAAACGCCAACCCACTAGCGGTCTGTCTTCCTTCCTTAAGCTAAAATGTAACTTTTACAAAGCACTGATTATTATTATTATCAATAAGCTGAAGCTACTGCAACGCCGGCCATGGCGCACGTCTTACATAAAGCCAGAACACCAGGCTAGTAAACTAAAGAGCTCGACTGCTATGACAACTGTTTATTCCCCGTAACAACGTAAATTAGCAAATCTAATTATTATTCCACCTTATACCAAAAAATTTCTTTTTAAAACAAATCCCAATCTTATACACGCGCCGCCGAAGCGATTGTCGGCCGCTTCGCGGCCGACACATCGCTTGCGGCGGTAAAACTATTTTTATTATTATTAAACAATTCTTTAAATTCACAAAACAAATTCAAAATTACGTCCCTAAAATATTATACACCAGGCAGAGTAGCGCACTGACGCAACGGTACCTGGTCCCCTAGCGCCGCTGGTCTGCTCGCTTCGCTCGCAGCCAGCGGCTTCAAAACCGATTAGCAGCAGTACGCAACGAGATGGCCTGCTGCCATTTACAGCTACCGAGTTTGAAGAATGCCGCTGAACAGTAATGTAGGCTCCTTAGACCTGTTGGATGCCCGTGCAGTGGTTATCCCGTTCGAATCCCTTACATGGCTATCATTCACTCCATTTCACTATGACTGCGTTGTGGAGTTGCAGTAGTCAAGAGATTTAAACAAGTAGTTCCGTGAAGAACTAAATAGCCTATTTTGATATATCTTACTTATATTTATTGCCTCTATCAACATACAAAATTTCAGTTTGATTGTTGTAATTGATTCGCGGATATTGAGAACCGTCTAAATATTTCGGATGGTTACATTTCTAGGATTTTTATATGTATGCCATAGAGTTATGTACTATTGCATGAAGATTATTGCGTAGGCGTATTATTCAAATTTGAATCGCATGATTTGGACACAAGAAATAAAAAAACGAGATTTTGTAATTTTGCACAGTCGCCTTCTCGTGGTTATGAAAACATTGAAATAAATTAGATGTCAGTGGATTGAAGTTTGTATAAGCATATACCGCACCAAGTTTCACTGCGCTTGGATTGTTAAATCGCGAGAAACGTCCATTTCAATAATAAAATTTCAGATCGCCGTCATGATGGATTTGTGCACACCAGGTTATTGAACGTCCCTCAGGTGAACACATGTTAATAGCCTTTATTAACATACAAAATTTTAATTTGATTGCTGTCGTAGATAGTCAGTGGATTGAAATATGTATAAGCATATACCGCACCAAGTTTCACTGCGCATGGATTGTTAAATCGCGAGAAACGTCCATTTCAATAATAAAATTTCGGATCGCCGTCATGATGGATTTGTGCACACCAGGTTATTGAACGTCCCTCAGGTGAACACATGTTAATAGCCTTTATTAACATACAAAATTTTAATTTGATTGCTGTCGTAGATTAATAGATATTGAGAACCGTCAAAATATTTCGGTTGGGTGCCAAGTTGGAGTTTTGTATATGCAGGCCATAGAGTTATGTACTAATAGATGACGATAAATCGCGTAGGTTTATTATTCAAACGTTGGCTTTGATCGCATGATTAGGACAGAGGAAATAAAAACTTAATTTTAAAATTTCGCACAGTCGCCATCTTAATGTTATGTTAACAGTTGAACTATATAGGTTGTTAGTGCATTACAATATGAATAAACATTTGCTGTACTATGTTTCACTGCGCTCTGATAGTTAATTCGCGAGAAATGTATATTTCAATGTTTCAACTTTGCTTGGCCACCATGTTCGTTTTTACTTACCAGAAGTTTGAATGTCCCATAGGTGAAGTTCTATAGGTGCCCTTTACCACAGTACAAAAGTTCAGGGTGATATCAGTAGTAGCTTCGGAGAGATTGAAGCCGGTGAAAAATTTCGCACAGTCGCCATGTTGGATTGGTGAGACGTAATAAAATTTGAAGGGCCCGGTCCGGATTGGACAATATAGTACTTCCTTTTTGTATACGGTGGAAAGGGGTTTATGTTAAGATATCACCCCAACTGGGAAATAGCATTGGATTAGGGTTAGGGCACACAGTGGACTATAATAGGACTATATGGAAGAGACCAAAAGTTACTTGACTGTTGATACATTTATTTGATTGTTTTAACCATTTGGATAAATAGTGACAATTATTTGCATTAAAAATGATTATTTAAAAGAGGCAATTAAAAAATGCCTGTTTCTCCAGGAAACTCAAAACTATCTTGCAAGTAGCATTGACTATAAAAAATGAATGAAGAAAGAGTAATAACAGGCAACTCGATAAAAAAGTTCATAGCGAAAAATCCATGACAACAAAGTTAGAAATAGTAAAGGCTTAGCCTTGTATTATATAAAATGAGTGATTGGTTACCACCAATTAGATACTTGATACAGGGGGTATCTTCCATAAGTAATCCTGCGGAGACCCCGCTGACGATAGCGTGAAGCGATGATGATTGTCCAGGCAGGACAAGTTAGTTCATCTAGAATCCTAGGTCAGAGTGTAGACCAAGAATTGGCTGGCCCGCGTAGAGTGGGTCGTGAAGTCCAGTGAAGTTGTTCACTAAGAAGCCGTGATGTGGCTTCCAAAGAAGATAGATGATAATTCCTCCAGCGAAACATAACCAGCAGTGCCAGGCCTCTTGGGAATGACCTGGGTTAGCGGATGCAAGCAGTTACGATTCCATCGTGCCGAGTTGTAGAGAAATTAAGTGACGAAGCTGTCGCCTAGATGAAGGTTGTTGACCCCGGCCTGCTCAGCCCGACAAAGTCCAAGCAGATAAGCATGCCGCGTAGATAGCTTCAGGTCAAACAGTGTTGGTAAACAGTGCGCCGAGCAAGCTGCACTGAAGTGGTCAGGCAGCCGTGGGCAGGTGAAGACAGGCCGCAGGACGGCGAGGCGGAGAATATATAGTGGAAATGACGACAGCAGCCGAACATTCCAGAATGAAGGAGGGGTGTCAAACAGCCAATCAGCGCAGAGCCCCATGCACGTTGCGAGGGTAGCCGCTGAGGCGAACACAGTACCTCATGAAACAGTGTGACAGTATGGTGCGTCTAGAAAGACACTTCAGAAAAAAGGTGAGTACAAGAATAATAAAGAACAACAATTCGTAAGTTAAATAAATAATCAGAACACCGCGTTCATACTGCAATTATAACGAAAAAAAATGGAGCAGAAAAATTGAACGTGTGTTTCAAACCGTGCGGGAAACATAGCCTACAAAAAAAACATTCGCGAAAGCGAACATGCTGGGAGGGGCGAGAAAAAATTGCAGTAAGAAAGCGCAGAAGTTAGGCCTCGCGTGGCAAAGGAGCAATCATAGTGATTGGCCTGAGAAAATGGCCAGCAGAAGTCTGCAGTTTTATCACGCGAATCCTACCATCTCTGCCAGGAAAGCACTCAACAACCCTACCCAAATTCCAGACAAGAGGGGGACTAGGGTCTTTCAAAAGGACCAAGTCCCCAACCTGAAGGTTAGAGCAGGAAACACGCCATTTACCACGCTGCTGAAGCAAACTGAGGTATTCCAACCTCCAGCGGCGCCAAAAATTGTTGCGCAAACTTTCAATTTTGCGCCAAGAAATGGCTAAAGAAGATTGAGAATTAGAGTATAACAAAGGGGGAGAGGCAGTCAAAGGACCACCGATAAGAAAATGACCTGGCGTTAATGGCAGAAGATCTAAAGGATCATTAGATAAGGGTGATAAAGGACGAGAATTAATTATGCCCTCAATAAAAATGATTAAGGAATTGAACTCTTCATGAGAAAGGGGGGTGTGGCCACAAACACGTCTAAGGTGCTTCTTGGTGAGTTTCACACAAGACTCCCACCGCCCACCTTGATGAGGTGCATAAGGGGGAATGAAGTGCCACTTGAAATTTCTCTGGTGAGCATAATCAGTAATCCTTTCCAGCGCTGAATTTTGAGTAAGAGCTCTCTTAATTTGCTCAGAAGCTCCGATAAAATTTTTAGCATTGTCTGAGAATACTTCTGAAGGAAGACCTCTGCGAGCAGAAAATCTGGCAAAAGCTGCCAAAAAGTAAGCAGTAGAGGCGTTGGTAACTAGTTCTAAGTGAACTGCTCCGGTGACCATACATACAAACAGCGAAATATAGAGTTTTCCAGAAATACATTTTTTGGCCTCAGGAGAATTTTTTCTGTAAACAAAAGGCCCGGAATAATCCACCCCCGTAAAGGTAAAGGGTCTAGCAGGCGCGGATCTAAAATTGGGAAGATCACCCATGAGTTGAGCGGTAACTTTAGGGTTGGATTTAAAACATGGAATGCACTTCCGGATAACAGAGGTAACTTCATGGACTCCGTTTATGGGCCAATACCTTTCACGAATGATAGAAAGTAATGTACGAGTAAGGAAGTGACATGATGCTTTGAGGGAAGAATAATTGGATGTCTTTTATCCTCAGAAAGATCAGCCAAAGATAAACGTCCTCCTACTCTTAATAAACCATCAGTATCCAAAAAGGGGGCGAGTGAGGAAAGCCTACTCGATTTCTTAAGGGATTGACCTTGGGACAACACCTGGCATTCTTCAGAGAATATTTCTTGTTGAGTAAGCCATAAGATTTTTGTAGTGGCTAAACCTAATTCAGAAAGGGTTAAATATGGCTTAGGAAAAAGGGGTTGTTCTACCACAAAATATTTCCATCGAAGGAGATAAGCCATAACTCTCACCAATTTATGGAAAGAGGAATATCGCTGCAAGAGAAGGGGAGAGTCGGAAACGAGAAGAGAAGATCCAGTAATCTTACCAGAATCCGGCAAGTCTGATAACTCCGGAAGAGGAAAATTTGGCCAAGCGGAAGGTTCTTGCAGAAGCCAACGGGGACCGTGCCAGTATAATGTCAGGTTAGCCAACATAAGAGGGGAACATCCCCGAGAAATGACATCTGCAGGGTTCTCCTTGCCAGATACATGATGCCATTGTTCAAGATTAGACAATTGTTGAATTTTGGACACTCTATTAGCTACAAACACCTGCCAATGCGAGGGAGGTTTGGCAATCCATGCCAACGTGATGGCTGAGTCACTCCAAAAGTAAGTTTTAATAAATCGGATTTTCAAAGATTGACGGATTTTGACCGATAATTCAACCGCCAGAAGAGCAGCACAAAGTTCCAGTCGTGGCAAGGATAAAGATTTAAGAGGGGCCACCTTCGACTTAGCGCAAATTAAATTGGAAAAGAAATATGACTGGACAAAATTACGGCAAACAATGTACGCACAACAACCATAAGCTTTCAATGAGCTATCGGCAAAGATGTGAAGTTCATAACCTCCACAGGAGGGAAAGGGAATAATCACTCGCGGGATAATAACATTAGAAAGATCTTCCAAACTATTTCTGTAAGAAATCCAATTTTTTTTCAACTCGAAAGGAACTGGTTCATCCCAACCAGTTTTCAAGGACCAAAGGTCTTGCATGAAAAGCTTTGCTGTGACGATGATTGGCGCCAAAAATTGGAGAGGATCAAATATCTTTGCAATCTCAGACAGAATTTGCCGCTTATTTTGCGGTTTGATGTCACTGAGATTAATTTTGAAAAAGAAAAAATCCTTTTGAGGACTCCAATGGATGCCTAGAGTTTTGATAGAATTATTTTCATGAAGAAGCTCTACTGAGTCGTTATATACTGAAGTTAATGGAAATCTAGAAAGAAATTCTTCCGAATTAGAGTTCCACTTGCACAAGGAAAATCCGCCTCCCAAAAGCAAAGCTGTCAAATCTTTAGAGACTTGCAGTGCTTCAGATACTGACTCAAATGAATAAAGAAAATCGTCAACGTAAAATGATGATTTTAACACTTCAGAAGCCTTAGGAGAATACAACGGGCCATCCTGTTCAGCAAGTAATTTCAACGTACGTATGGCTAAAAAAAGCCGAAGGCTTTAGTCCATAGGTTAATGTCTTTAGCCGAAAAATCTTGACGGGTTTAGTAGGCTCGTCGCGCCAATGAATTCTCTGAAGGTCGCGCTGTTGTTGATCGACCAAAATCTGTCTATACATCTGCTTGATATCAGATATCACTGCGATAGGGAACAAGCGAAAATTCATTAAAACAGAAGATATGTCAGATTGAATAGGAGGGCCTGATAATAATGTGTCATTCAGAGAAGTTCCATTGGCATCCAATGCAGAGCCATTAAAGACCACTCTTATGTTTTCCTTTAAAATCTCATTCTTCCAAACTGGATGATGATTGAGGTAAATGACTTCAGATGGGGTATAAGAAGCATCATCTTTCTTGGTAACAACCTCCATGTGATCAAGTGCCTCATATTCCTCCATAAATGTGGAGTATTGAGCTTTAACAACAGGGTCACGTTTAAATTTGCTTTCCACAGCATAGAGTGCTCTAAGAGCCCTAGGGTGTGTTTCAAATAAAAGAGGTGGATTATCCACTCGGGGCATTGTTACGACAAATCTACCCTCTGAATTGCGTTTGGTTGTTTCGCGAAACAGTTTTTCACACATTTCATTTTCAACTGAGGAAGGTGAAACTGAATCTATAGTTTCGATTTTCCAAAATCTTTCTAGGTTGTAATCGAGAATTGTATTGACAAAATGACATTGTGAGAAATTTTGGAACGACTTACGAGGGACCTGACCCGTTACTAACCAACCTAGCTTGGTATGATGAACAAACACTCCTGGTGATATTTTGACCTTAGAGCTAAGGAGACATTGCCAAAATACTTGGGCACTGAGAAGTATGTCTACTGGAGCGCTCGTATTAAATGTTGGATCTGCCAACTGAATGTCATGAGGAATTTGCCAATTTCTAATTTCAAAAGATGTACTAGGGGTATTACTGCCAATAGTATCAATGGCAAGACAATTCAACTGAAATGTTGTGGTACAATTAACAGCATCTTTGATGTGAACACGAACAAAATGCAAAGATTTAACATTGCTATTGTTAATACCGGTAACCTGAATTAATGTAGGTTGTTTGGGAAGACCAAGTTTCTTAATGAGACACTCACTTATGAAGTCATGGGTGGCGGCATTATCCAATAAGGCACGTGCTTCAAGCCATCTACCAGAGGAATCTTGAACTTTTAATAACACGGTTGATAGTAGCACCTGGGAACTACGAATAGAGCTAGAGCTCTGAGTATAAGATTGCGCATTGGCTCCTGGGGATGTATCTTTAGAACATCCAGGGGAAGGAGCCTGACGTGGCTTTTCAAACCTATGAAGCAAGGTATGATGTTGAACCTTGCAATGGGAGCAAGTATTTTTAGATACGCAATCAGGCACCATATGCCTGGTTGACAGACAGTTGTAGCAATATCTTTTTTGAGCTATTAATTTGCGTCTTTCGTCGGTAGAAAGGGCTTTAAAGGCAACGCAGGAATATAACCTGTGAGGCGCTTTACAGAGAATACAATCTGTTGAATTATGTTGAACAGTAAAGACAGCAGATTTGTTTATTTTAGTACCGACTGGCTTCACAACATTAGATTTGTTATCTGCACTTCCTGACATATGACAGGCTACGGCTGATAAAACCTGACATCTATTATTTATAAACGTAAGCAATGAGCCATAGGTATATGAAGTGTCATTTGTTAGTTCCTTCTCCCATGCCTTTAAGGTTGATGAATCAAATTTAGAAGTAACCAAGTGAACTAAGAATAGATCCCAATGCTCGACCGGTTGATTCAACCGTGCCAATGCTCTGACGTGTAGTTGGACCGTGTCACTTAAGGCTCGCAGTGTTGACAAGCTGTCAGCTCGCAATGCGGGCAGGTTAAATAAGGCTTGAATATGCCTCTGTATGCATAATTTTTCGTTGCCGTAACGGCCTTTAAGAAGCTCTATAGCAATGTTATAGTTTTCTCCTGTTAAGGGGAGTTCTCTTATAAGTTGAAGGGGTGGTCCCTGCAAAATGGATTTTAAATAATGAAATTTCTGAATTTCTGGAAGTGTGGCATTATCATGTACTAATGAACTGAACAATTCAAAGAATGATTGCCACATCTCTTCCTTTCCTGAAAAATGCGGAATTTCAATTTTAGGTAGCAATGGTTTGATACCATTCCCATGGTCGCTAATTCTTCCTTGAGTTTCCTCTACCTTCAACGCCAGGGTCAAAGTTCTAACTAATGCCACAGCCTGAGCGTGTGTATCAAAGTAATTACTTTCTACTTCTTCCCTATCTGATTGATGTTCTGGACTTTTAATTTCAATTTCAAGTTGCACGAGATCATATTTCTCGTACGCCTGTTCAAAAGCTTTTAAACGCTGAGATATAATATCAAGGTTTTGTTCCTCTTTCGGTAGAGTAGCTAAATATTTTTGAAAACGGGTGAGTTGACCTTTGTAGGCCGCCCGAGATTTTAACAGTTTATCATCTATAATTACTGGCATGGCTGGGAAGTTGGAATGACTCACTTACCCAAGCTGCTTGCGGCACCAGACAGACCTGCTTTCCAGAAAGAAACCAGTTGTGTATTATGCTGGGATTGCTTCCGCTTTCCCGCAGATCTCCTGCGCTAGCCACGATAACTGAAATGTATAAGACAAATATTAGATTGCACCAGTGTTTTTTTTTTTAGAATAGAATTTGTGGTCTCAGAATGGAGGTTCTGGGTTCGATCCGGGGTTGAGGTACCATGGAAAGGGGTTTATGTTAAGATATCACCCCAACTGGGAAATAGCATTGGATTAGGGTTAGGGCACACAGTGGACTATAATAGGACTATATGGAAGAGACCAAAAGTTACTTGACTGTTGATACATTTATTTGATTGTTTTAACCATTTGGATAAATAGTGACAATTATTTGCATTAAAAATGATTATTTAAAAGAGGCAATTAAAAAATGCCTGTTTCTCCAGGAAACTCAAAACTATCTTGCAAGTAGCATTGACTATAAAAAATGAATGAAGAAAGAGTAATAACAGGCAACTCGATAAAAAAGTTCATAGCGAAAAATCCATGACAACAAAGTTAGAAATAGTAAAGGCTTAGCCTTGTATTATATAAAATGAGTGATTGGTTACCACCAATTAGATACTTGATACAGGGGGTATCTTCCATAAGTAATCCTGCGGAGACCCCGCTGACGATAGCGTGAAGCGATGATGATTGTCCAGGCAGGACAAGTTAGTTCATCTAGAATCCAAGGTCAGAGTGTAGACCAAGAATTGGCTGGCCCGCGTAGAGTGGGTCGTGAAGTCCAGTGAAGTTGTTCACTAAGAAGCCGTGATGTGGCTTCCAAAGAAGATAGATGATAATTCCTCCAGCGAAACATAACCAGCAGTGCCAGGCCTCTTGGGAATGACCTGGGTTAGCGGATGCAAGCAGTTACGATTCCATCGTGCCGAGTTGTAGAGAAATTAAGTGACGAAGCTGTCGCCTAGATGAAGGTTGTTGACCCCGGCCTGCTCAGCCCGACAAAGTCCAAGCAGATAAGCATGCCGCGTAGATAGCTTCAGGTCAAACAGTGTTGGTAAACAGTGCGCCGAGCAAGCTGCACTGAAGTGGTCAGGCAGCCGTGGGCAGGTGAAGACAGGCCGCAGGACGGCGAGGCGGAGAATATATAGTGGAAATGACGACAGCAGCCGAACATTCCAGAATGAAGGAGGGGTGTCAAACAGCCAATCAGCGCAGAGCCCCATGCACGTTGCGAGGGTAGCCGCTGAGGCGAACACAGTACCTCATGAAACAGTGTGACAGTATGGTGCGTCTAGAAAGACACTTCAGAAAAAAGGTGAGTACAAGAATAATAAAGAACAACAATTCGTAAGTTAAATAAATAATCAGAACACCGCGTTCATACTGCAATTATAACGAAAAAAAATGGAGCAGAAAAATTGAACGTGTGTTTCAAACCGTGCGGGAAACATAGCCGACAAAAAAAAACATTCGCGAAAGCGAACATACGGTATATTACAAAAGCTGTACATATGACGTTTCTGAATATTAACTCCTGTGACCTGTGACAGAAAGTTGACATCTCACGGGAGGAGTCATAATTACCTATAATGAATGTTATATATTGTAGCACCTCATGTTTCTTCGTAGTGATGGTGGTGGCAGTGAAGGTTGTTTTAAGAGGAGGTAAATCCTTTTACTTTTAAAGTGGTTTTGAATTGGAAGACCAGGAGAATGTATAAAAATAGGCTATTTAGTTCTTCAAGGAACTACTTATTGTTTGTAACATATCTGTGTAGCATACTGTTTGAATATAAAAATGTATTTCGGCAAATGTCATCATCTTTGTCATTGCTTTATTTATGGGCTTTACGATATCGTGGTCACGCAGCGTCTTGTACTTGGATGTGTGTGGAATCTGTCTGATAGCCTGTGTCATTGATGACTGCGGTAGTGTGCGTCATCTGTTTTTGAAAATATTTATGGTGATGGCCATTGTAATTGAAGACCCCACGGAAAGAACGGGGTTAGTCCATTTTTTTCGGAAATGAGTTTATTGCGCATTCTGGCGATCAGCCATCGTCACTACAGATCAGTTGAAATTAAGTTCAAATAAGCTGGAATGTCACCGAGATACAGAGGTTTTCATTTTTAGTGGAAACGGAAAGAACGTCCAATTTTCTCACTTTTTTCATAATTCAACTTTAGTTGTTATTTGTTTTATTACAGGTACTTCCTTGTAAATTGTGCTCTGAAAGAAGTTCATTTTCCGTATTGACAGATTCACTATACCAGGGTGTCTTTTATGTACCTTTGGAGAATGATAGGTCGTGTAGGGGACGGGTATAGAAGTAATTTGAGATAGGGGACTTGGGGTTTGAGTGGGCTCCTAAAGCTGCGGTTTCCTCCAGTAGCGGTTCCGCTTTCTAGCGGCCGTTATGTGACGGCGAATGACGTATTGTAACTGGGAACGTCATGACGTTGAACAATGATGTAAAGTTAGAGATAATTATCTGTGTGTGTCGTGACGGCGTGTTGTTATAATGTTAAATATGAAATGGATGATCTTGACATGGCGCTCGTGTTATTTTTGGAAGAAGAGTCATCCAAAGACGATTGAGAACGTTCAGGGGTAAATGACGTGCATATGAAGTTTTAGTGCGTCGTCATCTGCATTGCAATGAAGATAAATAAGAATATTTTAGGATGACACCAGTGTTATTGGATTGTGTTCTGAATTACATAAAGGCTGGCATAACTTCAGTGGCGTACAACAGAAACAAAAGACAAATATCTTCTGAACAGAAACTCAGTGTAATTTTAAGGTTACTTTTCACATTATACAATGTCTCATGTTTCTTTACGAAATCTATTAATGTTACTCTCTTTCCATACTCCAATATAATATCATCTTATGAGTCATTGTATGGGCAATTCACTACTTTCAGCACACACCGTACACAGTACAAAAACGTTGACGAACTGTATGCTACCGCACTCACCATCGGCATATGAATGACGCCACAGCAATTTTATGTGACGGTGGTAGTCAACGCTTCCTAGGAAACCACTCGCCTTTTTTTCTATGCGGAACGTTTTTGTGACGTCATTCACCGTCACATTACGGCCGCTAGAAAACGGTACCGCTACTGGAGGAAACCGCAGCTTTAACACCTAAAATAAGGGTTGATTCAGGTGCTCCACCCTGTAAGTTAAGCAACTGACCCAAGCCTCTATTAGCTTTCTCAATCCTTTAACCCTTGGCAGGATTTATTTCACCAAGTGGCGCTGGCGTAATGGATAGCGTTGCTGTGCGAATGGCCCATAGTCCCGGGTTATATTCCGGGCTTGGGCATTTTTTATTAAATGTTAATTGTCGTATTGTAGTCACATGATACAGTCTGGTGCTACGGCAGAGAAGAGAGTGCAGGCGTACCGTTTTAGAGAAAAACAGTTGGCGGTTGACATAAACTACTACGTTCAGTTTAATTTCGCACGATGGCTGAATTTGCCCAAGCCCCGGAATCGAACCCGGGACTACCGGCCTTTCGAACCGCAACGCTATCCATTACGCCAGCGACACATGCTGAAATGAATCCTGCCAAGAGTTAAAGGATTGAGAAAGGTCATAGAGGCTTGGGTCGGTTGCCTAACTTACAGGGTGGAAGGCCTGAATCAACCCTTATTTTAGGGGTTAAGGAGCCCGCTCCGACCCCAAGTTCCCTATCTCAAATTACTTCTATACCTGCCCCCTACACGACCTATCATTCTCCAAAGGTACATGAAAGACACTCTGTATAACAAAGGAGAAACTGTTCCGCCTACAGTCCAACTGCTGAGTGTCGGGCTCTGACGTTTGGCGATTGTGGGAGAAGAGGGGGTAAAGAGAACAATATAGCCAACTTACGGCAGTGAGAAGCTCTTAATAGAACCCTGAAACTTGCCATGAGTGTAATTCTTCTCTAGCGTCTTCACTATGTAACGTGGAAGTCCCACACCCCACCCCCATGTTATGCATGATTTTGTTATTCCGAAATTTCGCGGTTACAAAACCTAAATACTTTGATCGCAGTGGAATTTCGCCTATTTTGGCGAAGACGTTTACTACCATGAAGAATGTTGTCACCTGTACCAATCAGCTGTTTTCCCGGTTAGCCGGTCTTTAATTAGCTCGATGTTGCCAAAGCTCTCTTCTGTAGCACAGTTGCTTGTGTGTTGATTTATTGTCTTGTGTGCGCACACGTACCGGTTAACTAGGTGTAAGTATATTACTTTAGTAGTATGGTCAGCGGTTCGTCAGAATTCATTTAAAAACAAGTGAAATATTTTATGTGGTCCAGGTTGTTTTATATTTCGTGGTACAGAACTGGCAACGCTGTCTCCCTCCCACATGAGAAGTGCCAGAGCCGGACACTTGGCGGCTGGACTGTAGTCAATATATTTATTTAAAACAAGTTATAATCTTGTTATTATATGGTACATGTTTCGGGGCCTCTAGTACTGGTCCCTTCTTCAGCCGTAAATTAAGATGTAAAATCCAGCATAATTAAAGATATCATAAAAATACATAAAATGATGAGTGAATGGATGAAATGAGGTGAAAAAGGACATATTAACCATGAGTAGTAACATGAGTGCGCATCAGTAAATAGTAACACCATTGGTAGTGCTAGGTTCTTGTGAATTAACACTTATATAGCACTGTTGTAATGTTTGTGCGCGTGAAAATCACTTCACTTGGGATGTATGGCCTGCTGTTTACAATGCTGTTGACTGAAACTTGCTGTTCAAGCTGGGGCTTCTGAGCTTATAGTCTCTTATTAGAGGGGAAACCCCTGATTGTCTTGTAATGAAATACATCACCACGATGAGGAGGCGTCCAAGCGTGGAAAAACATACTTTACTTAGACCAACTAAAACAATTTTCTTTGTTGATGTAATTCACAGAATCTCAAATCCTATTTTTAACCAAAGCCTCATCTCTGCTTCTTGTCTTTATTAAAATTACATCAACTTCATGACCCCATTATTGCTTCATCCAGTTGCATACATACCTTTGATCGAAGGCTTCTAGATTATATGCTTTGCCTAGGTCATGAAGTATCAAAATTTGCAACCATTATTATTATATTATTAAATTTAAAAATTAATGACAATAAAAAATTCTCATAAAATACAATATGAGATTTAAATTAAAATAAGGTGAGGTAATATAAGAAATACATTTGGCTAAATAACTATATTGCTTACACTCAATTGGGGTGAAGTATTTCTTTTTAGTGTTGAAAGTTTAAATTTGCTCTCCTGAAAAATGTACAGAATGTGACTTAACCCTATTTTCCTGTGGAGTCTTCAATTGTAATTGGTTAGGAAATAATAATAATAATAATAATAATAATAATAATAATAATAATAATAATATCGCATGGCCTCGGGTGCCGGGTACAAGCTTTGTTATTTGACACCCAAAGGGTAGTTTGCATGTCGAATTTCGTTGTTCCTTGAAGCAGTATGAATGTCAAGGAGGTTAGATAGTTAAGCTCCTTGAACACTATAGCGCTTTCTAGTAGAGAAATGAGGAACTTTGTGTTGGCGGAAACTCCCGAGATTAATTTTGCCATTATGAACACGGCCTACCGAATTCAAATGGGTTCTTTTACATGCCAACATCGTATGAAATGGTGTCGTAATTGTTGCCGCCTTTCAAAAATCACTTACCAAGGCCAGGAGCGAACTTGCAATCTTGGGATTAGTAGACCGACTCGTTGACCACTCACCCACCGTGGCAAGCAATTGGTTAGGTGTCTTGGGGCTTGAAATAATATAAAATCCACACGTATGTCTACGATCAGGACAGTAAGCGTTATCGCCAAGAGTCGAACCACTTATCTCTAGACTTGCTGGCCCTCCCCATCACTTTCATGGGCCGCTACTTATCGCATATGCCTTCACAACGGTGCGAGATTAAAATATAGGTCTAAATTATATATCCCAAAGATAATAAAATAAACAACATACCTATCTTCCTCCTGTCTCGGGAAATTGCTTGCTAACTTTCTAACTAGATGAACTTGGAAGTCTAAATTCAGTAGGAACTCGCAAGTCTTACGAGATTCCTTTTATACGCTGCAAGATAAAGTGGCCGTTTATTTTCGTTAATCGATGTTAATGGGCCTGTGATTCAAGCTTTGGTTCTTGGGATTCCGGAGTGGTCGGAATGCTTTCACTGATGAATTTTCGAAAGTTTATAACAAAATGCCTATGCTGTATGGGAAAGCTTTTCGCTTATATAAATAGCTCTTAGAATAGGATAAGTTTTAAAATAAAGGACTCTGTGTTCTTTTAGGCGTGTTGAGGCGATATTCTATTTTTATACCAAGCTACTGTAGGCTATTGTAAATAACAAAGGGGGTATTAAGGTCATGATAACGAGTTATATTATTTTTCATGACTTTAATTACATCATTTTTAGCCTACTTTTGATTTTTGCAAGAAATGAAAGAAGGTTGATGAGATGAAAACGGGCCAAATGTTGTCAGTCTGTCTGTGTGTATATGTCGACCCCCCCCCCCCCTCCCCACTAGCAATTCAAACATGGCAAAACCGACTTGAACCAAATTTGATACAGAGGTAGCACTAACAAACGACACCTCTCGGTGTCATGTTTTGTATCAACGCCAACTTGACGGAAACGGAATAGCGGCCACACAAATGTTCAAATCTTAAATCAAATTACGACTAACCTAATCCTCTGATCTCTGCCAAAGTTTGCAACAATATACCTTCATGTAGGAAGCGTCTTTTTCCCAAACTGCAAGGTCATCATCTTAATTGTTTGAAGATGGCGGCCGTATATATCTGCAAACAGATCCCCCCAATCAACTCAAACACTTCGAAAGCAAATCGAACCAACTCTATTACAAAGTTAGCACTAGCAAAGGACAACTCAGTGTCATGTTGTATATCACCGCTATAATAAAAAAATAAAAATGGCGCCACTCAAATGTTCTGAAATTAAATCAAATTGTTGTTGTTTGAGTCATCAGTGTTATGACTGGTTTAATGCAACATTCCATGCCTCCCTGTCCTGAGCTAATCGGTTCATCCCTGCATAGCTACCACACCCTACATCCGAGGCAATCAGTTTAACATATTCTAACCTTGGTCTACCCCTACAGTTCCTGTCCTCGACCCTTCCTACCATAACTAAGCTTGCTATTCCTGGGTGTCTTAGTATGTGTCCTTCCAATCCAGCTCTTCTCTTCATTAGCAGTCGCCAGAAACATCTCCCCTCTCCCACTCGTCTTAATACCTCTTCAATTGTAACCCTATCTACCCATCTGATCTTCATCATTATCCTGTAACACCACATATCAAACGCTTCAATTCCCCTCTTTTCTGCTGCACCAATAGTCCAAGTTTCACTTCCATAGAGTGACACGCTCCAGACAAAGGCTTTCAGAATTTTTTTCTAATACCTAAATCTATATTCGTTGTCATCAGATTCCTTTTTTGTAGAAATGCTTTCCTTGCCTGAGCCAACCTACTTTTTATATCCTCTTTGCTTCGTCCATCAGTGGTAATTTTGCTTCCAGAGTAACAGAAGTCTCCTACTTCCTTTAGCTTTTCACCTCCCAATTTGATGTACATAGAGGTTTCTGATTTATTTCAGCTGCAATCCAATATTTTTGTTTTATATTTATTAATTTTCATCATGATTTTTTTCCTCAGGACGGAGTCCATACCATTCAGAAACTCATTCAAATCCTCAGGCGTGTCGGCCAAGATAACGATGTCATCAGCAAATCTCAGCGTTGAAATGATTTCTCCTTTAATCTTCACTCCCACTTCAATTTTTTCTCCAATTTCCTTCATTGCTTGCTCAATGTGAAGATTGTAAAGTATAGCTGATAAAGTGCAGCCTTGCCTTACACCTTTCAGTATATCACCTTCTCTCTCATGTCCTTCTGCTCGAATGCTGCTGTCTTGTTTCTGCATAGATTGTAGATCACCCTCCTATCCCTGTTCTTTATTCCAATCGTTTACAAAATGACAAACAAATTACTCCAATCAACGTTATCAAAAGCCTTTTCTACGTCTACAAATGCCTTGAACGTTCTCTTATCCTTCCTTATTCTACCTTCCAAAATCAGCCTAAGACTTAGTACAGCTTCCCTTGTTCCTACATTTCTCCTGATACCAAACTGGTCTTCACCCAACTCAATTTCTATCTGGCATTCCATCCTCTTGTAAATTATTCTACAAAGGATTTTTGAAGCATGAGTAATCAAGCTGATTGTACGGTTATCTTCACATCTGGCATCTCTCACTTTCTTCGGAATAAGGATGATAACATTCTTCTTGAAATCAGAGGGTACCTCACCTGTCTCATAAATCCTACACACCAAATGAAATAACCTACTCAGACCATCATCACCTATGCAGCGTAGCAACTCAATCGGTATATCATCTATGACTAGTGCTTTGTTCCAGCTTAAGTCTTCCAATGCTCTGTGAAATTCTGATCTCAATATTAAATCTCCTTTCGCATTCTCATCAATTTCCTCTTCTCTTTCCATTACATGATTCTCAATCTCCTTTCCCTTATAAAAACACTCTATATAACCTTTCCTTCCCTATCTGTTAGAGGCTTACCATCTGTGTCCTTAAGATTACAGCACTTAGTCTTCTTTTCCCCAAAAGTATTCTTAATCCTTCGATAAGCTATGTCTACTTTTCCTAATTTCAGACAATTTTCTATGTCTGCACATTTCTCTTTCAAACATTCTTCTTTCGCTTCCTTGCACTTCTTGTTTACCTCATTTCTCAGACGTCTGTATTCTGTATTCTGTTGTCCCTTTTCGTCTCTTACATTCTTGTGTTTCCACCTTTCTTCCATCAATTCCAGTATGTCCTGAGAGATCCACGGTATTCTGCCCATTCTTTCCCTACCAATGTTTTTTTCTGCAGACTTTGTTATTTCATTCTTCAAAAGTGCCCATTTATCCAATCTCTACCAAAATTTGAAACAATATACCTTAATGAGGGAAGCGACTTTTGCCTAAACTACAAGGTATCAGCCAATTAGTTTCAAGATGGCTGATGTATGAATCATACATTTATTATAGCTTAAGCGTAACTTACGATTCAACAAGGCCTGGCCTCACTATATCCGCTTTACGTACCGAGGGTAGTTTAAATTCTCCTCAATGAGGTGACTTGTAGGCGATTAACATTTTATAATAGAATATTATTCCGGAGTAGTGACTAATAGTGCAGGCTGACCGTGCCGTATCGTGCTGACCGTGCCGTCCCATTGGGTCAAAATTAATGCTATTGTTTGCTCACTAGTCCGTATTTCAGTAGATTGATATCCTTTCATGAATGTGCTGAACAAAATAATACTAATTTAGTATGAAATGGTTTATCAAATCGGCAGAAGACGCTAATGAAATCGTTCTTTCCAAGACAAAATATGCTATACAGTTATACGAAACCAGCTCCCACCCGGACCTCCAAGAGCCCGCTGATGAGCCAGCTTGGTGTTTCTAGGCGAAAACCCACACAGTATATGGCATTAACCTAGAAAATTTGCTGAGTTTCAAATTTCAGTCAATTTCCTGGTGTAGCGGCTAGCATTCTTGGCTATCACCTCGGAGGTCTAGGTTCGATTCCCAGCTCTGCCAATAAATTTAGTTCTGGTCTGAGAGCTGGAACGGTATACCTCATCCTTGTGAAAGAAAACTGAGAAGAGGTAGTTTCAATTTCCACGTCAGCAATCCTGGAAGTGGTTTTCCGCGGTTCCGACGTCTAATACAGGAAAATACCGGTATGACTCCTAACGTGAGACCTCCTTCCCAATCCTCACCTGAAATGCAAAAACACACTACCACATCCATCATAATTAACAGGTTATTAGACAAATTCTAAATATACTCAAGTACACGAGGCTAAATGATCACGATGTCCAAGCCCTTCAAATGAAACTACAAGAAGGTGCCGAGTGGCTGTGTTAAACAAAACTGCTCCAAATCAGAAGATCTACACTCTTGTCGCTCGGGTCAAAAGATATTAATAATAATAATTATTATTTCTGTCGTTTCAGCCATCTTAGGAGCACGCTATTTTAACTATCTGGTCCATTGTCTTGCACCTGAGCTTCAACTTTAGCCCAGTATTCCAGCATTCGTGTCCTAAGCTGTTCCTTCCTCGCTTCAGTCCATGTTCCGACAGCTTAAGTGTGAATATGTGATTGTTGTTAAATGGTCAGTCCAGATTTTATTGTATAGGCTATTTATCCAGTTGAGTCGTACGCGTTCTGGATGAGAGCTGTTATCTTCGTCTCTGTCTGCAAGCAAATTTGGAGGTCAATCACCCCTTTCTGTAGCTTAACAAAACATCACATGGACTATAACTGACAAATATTGACGAGTTGCATTATTCTAAAGAAGTGTACATATTGTAAATACTTTCACTCATACTTTTAGAAATATATTTAATAGCCTAAGTGTAATGGATCGGATGATGCTCGCTGACGTTGAAACTGTTCATCCAAGTGTATTATTAATTTCTTGATATTATTATTCAAATAATTCATGGTTTTTTGGGCTAATGCCGTGTGAAATTAAATTAAGTATCACCAGACGTTTCGAAAGAACCTTGCCTCCTTTATCAATGAAATTAAACAATGTGGCCAAAGAAAGTACAGGTATATCAATGTCATTTAAAAAAAAAACTAGATAAATTCCTCTGTTCGTCACCAGAGAGCAGCTGCCAGAAATTACTGTATGGACCATGGTAGAAAAAACGCACTATATTTATAAGAACGGCGGACATAGTAGTAAGTAATGAGAAGAACAAGGGGGCGAGGGGAGAAATATAGAGACTCCTCGAAGAATGACGATGTCCAAATAAGGAGAAAAAGGGGTGTGGGGTGTGGAGAGAGGGTTTGATGGATATAAGGAAACAGAAACAAAAGGGAAGTGTATCTGTACGATACCTAATGACATACAAGCAACAGCGATATCTCCTATAATTTCTTTGGCCACATTGTTTAATTCCATTGAAAAAGGAGGCAAGGTTCCTTCGAAACATCTGGTGGTATTTAATTTAATTTCACACGGCATTAGCCCAAAAAACTTTTTTTTCTTTAGCGTATGGCTTTTAGTGCCGGGAGTGTCGGAGGATATGTTCGGCTCGATAGTTTTGTAGCTGCTTCGAGACGGACACCCAATGGGTGAGCTACAAGTACCGTTGGGGAGGGAAGTTGGAATGTAAAGACAACGAGTTGGAAGGTAGCGGCTGTGGCCTATAGTTAGGGACCAACCCCGGCATTTGCCTGGAAGGAAGATGGGAAACCACAGAAGACCATCTTCAAGGTTGCCGGCGGGGGGATTCGAACTTCCTCGCCTCCCGGATGTGAGCGACTGCCAGCAGTCATGCCGTAACGACCACGGCTAACTCACCCGGTCCCAAAAACCATGAATTATTTGAATAGTAATCCGGGCCGTGAAAGCCTTAATCTATATATTCATGTTATTATATTTTCAGGATTAGGGAATTGGGTACAATCTTGTTCACCGACTCAAAAGCATCAAATTTCGAGTTAATAGGGTCACGAAGTACCTTTACACTCTCAAAAATCCCGTATGCTTACTCCTTTCGTTCTAGCTCGCAACGAACACTCTACTGCTTCTGAGGAAGGTTATCATATTTCTTCTGTAGTCTTGTAGGCCTATTATATAGCAGGTATTGATTAAGACCCCTCCTTCGCCTTCCTACGTTGCCTGTGGGGTACTGCGATGTAATTCTGAGGTGCGTGTGATGCGGCTTGGCGCGATAATAACAACCTATATTAATTTAGCCGCCAGCCACTCGCACTGGGTCAATCTCGTTACCTCGTAGATGATAGATTCCCTCCTCCAGGCCTTCATCCATCAGCACCTCACGATCAACCTGACTATTGTATACATCTTCATTGTGACGTGCCATTGTCCTCAAGGCGTTATTAAAATATGATATAACAGAACATAACCTCGAAATGTCTCTTCATGGCGTCTACGCCATCTATCATAACATGTTCTTCTACGTTCCTCACAACCAATTCAGAAATGGAATGAAGAGTTTTTATTCCACGGAGCCTTCCTACAAATTATATTATGGCAAAGGTCTCCAATCTTTACTTGTTTGTAGTATATTTATATCGATATACATGAAAGATGAAACGACATATTATGCCTAAGGATATGGTTCTACATCGATTCATTAATTCATCAGTTACAGGGATTAATCTTCAGTTAGCCAACACGTTACTGTGCCCAGCTAAATTGTACGGGAAGTAACATGTAAATACATATACCTCCTAACCTAAAAATAAACAGCGAATTACACACATTTTATAAACTTTTCGAAAAGAAGGGGGGGGGGGGGGAGGAGGGAGGGGTTAGTTGAAGGCTGAAATGTTTCTTTCGTCAAGTGTACATCATCAGCTCAAATGTTAAGCAATTTGTTTCAAGGTTTGGTGGATATGTAATATAACATTTATCCACAATATATGTATAGAATATTTAGATATAAAAACCTCTAAAAAAGTGTTAATTGCTTTTAGTTGTGTTCCGTTGTATAACCATTCTATTTATTTATTTATTTATCGTATGGCTTTTAGTGCCGGGAGTGTCCAAGGACATGTTCGGCTCGCCTTAGACTGTAGCTGCTTCCAGCGGACACCCTACAGGGTGAGCTACAAGTTCCGTTCAATTTCAAGTAGTTCCAACTTTCGCCACCAGATATCAATGATACCTAGTGGCGAACGTTGGAACTTTGATAGAGCGTTCTGACGAAATCTAACCTAACAAATTTTGCTTTACACAAGTTTAGTCTGTGAAAGGATCTTTTACATGCCATAAATCTATGACATGGGACTGCCGGCTTTACTTCCCCTCCGAAGAAAGGCATACTGAAGGATTTTTAACGCTCTTAAAATATCCGACGACTTCGGACGGGTTTGAACCCGCTATCTTGGGCATAGAAGTTCAGCATGCTACCGACTACGCCACCGAAGCCGCTATAACCATTCTGATTATAAAGCTCAGCTCTTTTAGGTTAAGTAAATAGCGCTTTCTGAGAGTGCTGTTTGCATCTCTGTGTGGCATGGCAGGTGGCCTTGCCAATGAAGTTTCTTTTATAATGTTATTTTTCATTTTTGATGCTGTTTTGTTTTTATATATATCTTTGACTTCTTGTTAGGAGTCCATACTGATAGGACTGATTAGTAGTGAATATCTTTGAGAGTATCCATGGAGATTATTGGGTGTGGGCTTGAGAAGTTGGAATTAGAGTAAGAAGTTTGGTTAGGTTTAGTGTGTTAGGTCTGATTCTGGTAAGAGAAAAGTTCCAAATGATATTGGCAAGGAGCTGGTTGGATGAAGAAGTAGAAAGATGTTTATAAGTGAAAATGATTATTGTGCGGATAATGGAAAGAAGATGGAATGTAGACAAAGTAACAATAAATGGAGAAATTTTTTTTTTTTTGTTAAAAGTATCCCTCATTGAGTGTAATCAACCATGACCCCGGAATGTACGGTTACAATTATGTCGCCAGAACGTGAGGATCGAAAGAGGGATACGGACACGAATAAGGAAAAGAGGAAAGAAAAGCAAACTTTAACAAAGTGATTCAGTGCAGGAAAAAGGAAGTATACGGCCTTATTATGCATAATAGCAGAGAGAGTTTGTTTCAAATGCTTACGGCTATGAAAGAATCTATGAAGAAGCAGGAAGAGTCGCTTTTCGAATCTATGAAGAAGCAGGATGAGTCTTTGAAAGAGTTAAGTAAGGAAATAGGAGGTCTGAAAATGAAATAGGAGGTGTGAAAGAGGAAATAGAATCTTGGAAAGTGTCTTTGAGTGTGGCTGTGGAGGAGGAGAATGAGAAGAGGGAGCAGGAGAAGGTGGAAGAGAAGGAGAAAGAGAAGAAGGAGCAGGAGAAGGTGAAAGAGAAGGAGAAAGAGAAGAAGGAGCAGGAGAAGGAGAAAGGGAAGTTGCAAGAGCACAGAGTGGAGATCATATGCATTGTAGGAGAGAAGTTGAGCGAGATAGTATGTGATGCTGGGGGCGTGTAGAAGATGGTAATGGAGAGGAAGAAGAAGTGAAAGCTGGACAAAATAATGAGGAAGAGATGTGTGAAGTACGTGATGCTGGGGGGCGTGTAGAAGATAGTAATGGAAAGGAAGAAAGAATGAAAGATGGTCAAGATAACGAGGAGATGCGTGAAGTACGTGATGGAAGGAGGCGTATGGAAGAAAATGGACAAGAGAGAGAAGAAGGAGAAGGAGGACGTCAAGTGGAGGATAAGATAAAAGAGGAGGAAGTGAATGAGCTATGTGCGATTAAGGAGCAGGAAAATTATCCGAGATGTGGGGGGCGTGAGAAAGCAGGTGATATGGAAGAAACTGAAGGAATGGAGGCAGGTGAAAGAAAGGAAAATGTACAAGAGAAAGGAGAAGCGGATAACTGAGAAGGTGAAATGGAAGAAACTGAAGAGAAAGGAGAAACGGATAAAGGAGAAGGTGAAATAGAAGAGCGTGAGAAAGCAAAAGATATTGGAGAAATTGAAGAAAAGAAGGAGAGATGAGGTTGGTAATGAAGACAGTAGCAACCAAGAAAAACAGGCTAAAGATGAGGATGAAAGTGCAGGAGTGAATCATGAAGAAGACAACATACTAGAAGAAGGTAAGGTGAATAAGAAACAGTGGAAAACAAAGTGGAAGAAGAGAAAGGAATTATTGAGTAAGACAAGACAGACGAGGAAGTGGTGGAAAATGTGGATAGGAAGAAGAGAGAAGTGGTTGAGAATGAAGACAAAGAGGACCAGGATGATGGATAAAAGAATGAGTTGGAAAGCAAAGAGGAGTAGGAAGATGAGATGTCAGGTAAAGGAAGATAAGAGAGTGAAGGATCAGACCAAACGAAGAAGAAGAAGAAAGGAAAATATGATATTAAGTCAGAGGAGACAGACCAAAAGAAGAAAAAGAAAGGAAAATATGATGATACTGAATCAGAGGAGACGGACCAAAGGAAGAAGAAAAAGTGAGGTTTGGAATACAGGAGACGGGGAGGCAGGAGGCATCGTAGAAGACGACGAAGCAGGCGTGGAGGCAGGAGGAGAAAAGGGAGAACGAAGATGATAACGATTCTGCCGTTCCTTCTGATTATGAGGCTGTCCGATTTTCTGATGGAGGAGTAGTGTTTGACGAACTAGATGATATAGTTTTGGTTACTTCATCTGAGGAGAGTGATACAACGTTATGTGATGTTGATAATCTATAATTTGTTGTACTCTGTGTGTTTTTAGTGTATGCTTGATGTATATTACGTTTTATGTATGTATTTTTAATGTAAGTGATCCTCACGTGCTTCTCACGTGAGAATCACATACAGGGGCGATTATAACCATTCTGATTATAAAGCTCAGCTCTTTTAGGTTAAGAAAATAGCGCTTTCTGAGAGTGCTGTTTGCATCTCTGTGTGGCATGACAGGTGGCCTTGCCAATGAAGTTTCTTTTATATGTTCTTTTTATTTTTGGTGCTGTTTTGTTTTTATATATATCTTTGACTTCTTGTTAGGAGTCCATACTGATAGGTCTGATTAGTAGTGAATATCTTTGATAGTATCCATGGAGATTATTGTGTGTGTGCTTGAGAAGTTGGAATTAGAGTAAGAAGGTTGGTTAGGTTTAGTGTGTTAGGTCTGATTCTGGTAAGAGAAAAGTTCCAAATGATATTGGCAAGGAGCACGTTGGATGACGAAGTAGAAAGATGCTTATAAGTGAAAATGATTACTGTGCGGATAATGGAAAGAAGATGGAATGTAGACAAAGTAACAATAAATGGAGAAAGATGTTTTTTGTTGTTAAAAGTATCCCTCATTGAGTGTAATTAACCATGACCCCGGATATGTACAGTTACAGTTGGTTTTATAGGTCTCCGGTATATATTGCGCCTGTGTTCTTAACACAAGTTAGAACAAAGAATAGTTCTGGAGTTTGCCTCGTATTGATGACGGAAACCACAGAGAATCCAATTTCAAGTATGAGAATAGGATGTGTCTGATATTCTGTGGTATTTTGGTGTCTGTGGCAGTGTGTGTGTGTATTTCTAATTGAGACTGAGATTGGAAAGGATTCGACCGTTGCATTAAGTTTGGAACTCTCCCAGCATTGGCATGGAGCTGAAGAGGAAAACAGGGGATAACTGCTTTTTGGACGATGGAGGTGGTAATTGAATCCACTTCCTTTCAGTTCCGCCTAACGAAGATGAGTGTAACCCGTGAAACGTTTTTCACTTTGCTCCACGTTGAGCGTACAAGTGTAATGTTTTCTATTGCCCTCACTTTTGCGTGACAAATGTAATGTTTTCTACTAAGCTATGTTGTTTTAATGGGCGCCAAGACCTCAACGCTATGTTGAAATCTAAATTTGTATTTAACAACACCTAGCTCTGGTAGAACACCTTCAAGAATCTTTACTCTCAGATCGTGGTATGATTGGATCATTAACCCAACAAACAATTGTATCAGGAGAATTGGTCTATATCTAATGCTACCTACTGAAAACAAAGATTACATGGTTAAAAGAAATGAATTTATTGTGTAAAAAACAAGTATAGCAAAATTAATAATAATACTAATAATAAGTTTGAATTTAAATTGGAGCGTTGCGATTTAAATATTACCGCTAGAAAATTACGTGAAAACGGAGTCGGATAAATTACTGATTTTACTCTTATTCCCAACCTATGAATTTACTGAATTACTGAATATGAAACAAAGAAAGACGAGAGATTGCGTAGCTATATGTCATTCGCGCTTACCACTGGAAATTGCCGTAGCATTTCCCTCGTACTGGATGTTGAAGTGAGCTTCCCATAGCCTCCTGGACGTCGTCATCTTCTTCGTTGTTGATGATATATTTGTAGATATGAAGATTTATGGTCCGTACATCGGAACCAACACGTACAACCACCACGGTTAAGTTTCACAAAGATATTCGCTAACTCCACTGAACATCGGAGCCACTCACTCGTGCAACCATACTGGTTAAATTTTATAACGATAGTCGCTAACTCCACTGAACATCGGAGCGACTCACGCGTGCAACCATACTCAGCAAGTTCTACACAGATTGTCCTCGCTTTAAGGCGCGCCAAACGATATATGCACCCGCCGCATCCCCACTCTAGTGCCGACTTCCAGCTTAGGTGGTCTCCACTGATTGGCTGCTCCCCACGCGCTACTCTCCTCTTCTGGCTCATTACACTCGGCGGGAGGGTGAAGTCGTTTGCCGTTCCATACATCCGCCTTTTCGTTAAGCTGCAACGCAGGATTGCGTCATGCTTCCCGACAAGATTAAGCCTGTAGCTGAATTTCCAGTGAGTCATGTCTCTCAATATACCCTAACTGACGAAACTCCGTAAAATCCCGTAATCATATAATTTTTTACGCTAATGTTGATCGTAATAATTTGCTTGATAGCGTTTTCTATAACATAGAAAATCTATCTGTATGCTTATAATTTTATAAGAAAATGCTCCAAAAAATCAATTAATAATAATAATAATAATAAGTTTATGATAATAATAAGTTAATAATAATAATAAATTAACATGAAAAGTTCTCTTGGCTGAACAATTTGCCGCGTAAATAAATATAGAATGGCTTCCTACTGACTTATGCCAGTTGCATAAAAAACCCTCGAAAAACACGTTACACCCGTACCAGCCCTCAGATCTGAATTGAATGCCTCGGCAGAGCAGGCAATCAGATCCAGGACCTGAGTCTCATTACGTACCCCAATAAAACAGAGGGTGACTCGGTTATTGTCAGAATAACTCGAGAGCGAATTCGATCATCACACAACATCGGTACTCAAACCAGTAGGTCAATAAAATGTCTATTGATTTATCAACTAGGGGTGGCCAAACTGTATATGGGGATGCAAAACCATTCCAAGTGTTTTCCTTGTGATCTCACCAACATATAGTCAAAGTTATAGCGAGATCGGTAAATTTCTGTTCGTGAAGTTTACAGTACCTGTAAGTTTAAAACGTGTGTATGTCCTTTGTAATTCTAGTTTCTACGGTTTAAAGGATGTCGTGGGATGAGTGTTTATTTGGAAGATATTTCACTGTTGAATGCCATTCCTGATTCCAACTTCTTGGGATGAGTTAATGAAAAATGATGCATGTATTTGTTGTATAATTTCCGTTTCTATGGGTGTCAGTGCTGAGGAAATATGAGTTTCTGAGAGGGTAGATAATTTATATGGTTTAGTGCTCTTCCTGATACCAATCTCATCTGAGGAGCCAATAAAAGATGAAATGCATGGAGATAAAAAAGTGAAACTGCGCAAAAAGGAAGTGGCTGTGGGTTATTATGAGGTACTGACCCGGCAATAGCATTGAATTGAGAAACCATAGAAAACTATTTCAAAGACAAATGACGACGGAGGTTCAAACACACTCCTCTTCCGAGTCTGGAGACAGCCACGTGTGGGTTGTTACCACGGTCGGTTCTCGTAGGTTTCCAATAAACATCGTAAAAGTGACCAGCATTTTCTCCGCTACGTTGAAAATAATAGAATCATGGATATATTTACTACTTTCTAATTTCTGACCCTCTCTGAATCCTTGAATTGCTTCGCACACTTCTGCATCGGCAGTTGTTGAGGAGAACGAAGTGTCGAGTATTAATATTTGAAACGCATTCTCTTCCTTCTTCACACGCTTCCGTTCGTGATAATTGTTACTCTTTCCAGCGTTCAACAAAGAAAATTCGTAACTAATCAAATAATACGTGATTATAACACGTAACTAAGAGTTTTCGTTCTTATAGCAACGTATAGGTTACTGATCTAGTATATACAGATAACCAAACAAAACTTAAATAAGATCTCACATTCCCATACCAATGTATGGATGACGTTACTGACCTCGTATACATAGATGAACAAACAACACGTAACTAAGAGCCTGCGTTCTTATATCCTTGTATGAATGACGCTACTAATCTAGTATACATAAATGAACAAACACCATGTAACTAAGAGCTTATGTTCTTATATCAATGTGTGTAGGACGCTACTGTCTTAGTATACGTAGATGGAAAACAACACGTAACTAAGAGCTTGCATTGTATAACAATATCCGGATGACACCGGGTGAGTTAACCGTGGTCGTTACGGCATGACTGCTGGCAGTCGCTCACATCCGGGAGGCGAGGAGGTTCGAATTCCCCCGCCGGCAACCTTGAAGATGGTCTTCTGTGGTTTCCCATCTTCCGTCCAGGCAAATGCCGGGGTTGGTCCCTAACTATAGGCCACAGCCGCTACCTTCCAACTCCTCGACCTTCCATTCCAACTTTCCTCCCCAAAGGTATTTGTAGCTCACCCATTGGGTGTCCGTCTTGAAGCAGCTACAAAACTGGCGAGCCGAACATGTCCTCGGACACTCCCGGCACTAAAAGCCATACGCTAAAAAAACTGGATGACACTACTGACCCAGTATACATAAATGAACAAACAGCACGTAATCAAGAGCTTACGTTATTATACCCGTGTATGGATGACACTACCGACCTGGTATACATAGATGAACAAAAAACACGTAATTAAGTGCTTACATTCCTATATCAATACATGGATGACGTTACTGACCTAGTAGCCTATACATAGATGAACAAACAACACGTAAGTAAGTGCTTACATTCCTATACCAATGTATGGGTGACGCTACTGACCTAGTATACATGGGTAACGGACACTGGTTGCCATGCTTACCATGGTTTTAGAAATTGATAACGGTAATTCCAGATAGACCTCCAACTAGGGTCGCCCGATTTCAAGAATGGAAAAACGGAACTCACGTCCCAAAACATTGTTTTTTTTAATCAAGGTTGTTAAAATGTTGTAATAAATAATACACATATTATGTATTAAATAAGCATTACATAATCAAACTCACAAAATTAAAACTAGATATTGCTGACATATCATATAGGCCTATGACACCAGCATCTTACAAATACTTTTCATTTGAACGACCCTTTGCAAGGATTTCTCATAGTAGTAATATGTGAACAATTCTTGTTTTATCAAACTAATGGAACTTCTGTTTCTATCATCACTCCATTTGATATTCTTGACAGAAACAATTCCCTCAGTTAAAGCATTGGAGGTGAAAATGCTGAGTATTAACTTCAGAAGGACTAAGATATTCCTTAAATGTGTTGCCCCTAATAAATCTATAACATGTACCCATCTTTCTGACACAGACATAGAAATCATCTTCTCCTTCAAACTTGCACCTGTACAACCAGAAAACAAGCTAGATATTACAATCAATTCTGAAGCGGGACATTTGAAAATTCGTGCGAAATTGAATATATTATCAAATTAACCAAAAAACGGAATATTTCGCGTTCCGTTAAAGATTAAAACGGAACGCGGAACAAAAAAAGAAAGAACTGAATTGTTTCGGGTAAAGCGGAACGTTGGCAACCCTACCTCCAACCCAAAAATATATCCGTGTTAATATACTCGCCACCCTTGCTAACATATAATAATTAATATCTTCAGTGGCTCCGCTGTCGGCTACTGACATTTTCATCACAGTAGCGTTCGTATGGAGGGTGTTACTTTGGCGAGCAGTGAACCGCTAATCTGTCTTTATATCAGCTTATCGGTGACCTTTACCTTAATGGTATTACGATACGCTTCAATCTGGTGCTCACCAATGCGCTATAACATGATTAGTGGATCCGTCGCGTCGCCGCCCAAGTGAGCTGCCAACATCTTAGCCGTGAGGGTTGCGTAAATTGAAACGCGAGGCAGCACGGAGTAGTCTCTTCACATAACACTATAATATTGAAAAGCGTAACATCTAAGAACAAGATCTCCGATGTTGTGAGGATTTGAACCCGATTTCCTGCATTCGTTAGTTAATAGACTAGGCCTAATAATAATAATAATATATATTTTTTTAAATTTAGTCAATTTACCCTCTAGGTTGGTTGGTAAAGCCTCCGTGGATTAGGCGGCAGCACGCCGGCCTCTCACCGCTGGGTCTGTGGTTCAAATCCCGGTCACTCCATGTGAGATCTGTGCTGGAAAAAACGGAGGCAGACAGGTTTTTCTCCGGGTACTCAGGTTTTCCGTGTCAACATTTCATTCCAGCAACACTCTCCACTATCATTTTATTGTATCTGTCATTCATTTAATCCTTTCCCCAGAGGAGTGCGTCAGGCCTCGGCAGCCGGCAAAGTCCATATCCACGTCGCTAGATGGGGGCTTCATTCATTCCATTCCTGACCCGGTCGGAGACTGGAAGCAGGCTGTGGATTTTCATTTCACCCTCTAGGTTGGTGGGTCCCACGGACTCAGTGAGGGAACTCAACACTACCGTCTCTATGGGCAGTGTCCTGGAGCCGGGAACATCTGGTTAGGATGGATACTGGGGAGGTGTGATCAGCACTTCGCCCAGGCGGCCACATCTGCAAGGCGAACAGGGGCCTCATGAGGGATGGGAAGGGATGGAAGATGGGGATGGATAGGCTAGGATGAGGGAAGGAGGCGGCCGTGGCCTTACAGCAGGTACCATCCCGGCATTTGCCCGAAGACGAAGTGGGAAACCACGGATAACCACTTCGAGGATGGCTGAGGTGGGATTTGAACCCCCTCTACTCATTTGGATCACCCGAGGCTGAGTAGACCCCGTTCCAGTCCTCATACCACTTTTCAAATTTCGTGGCAGAGCCGGTAATCGAACCCAGGACCTCCGGGGCGGCAGCTAACCATTCTGACGGCTACGCTACGGAGGCGACAATAATAATATTGCAGTAATAATAATAATAATAATAATAATAATAATAATAATAATAATATCGTATAGCCTCGGGTGCCGAGTGAAAGCTTTGTTATTTGTGCCCAGAGGGCAGCTTGCATGTTGAATTTGTTTGTTCCTCGGAGCGCTATGAAAGTCAAGGAGGTTAGAGATGTAATCTCATTGACACTATAGCACTTTCTAGAAGAGAAAGGAGAAACTTTTTGTGTTGGCGGAAAATCCCGAGATTAATTTTGCCACTATGAACACGGCCTACTGAATTCAAATGGGTTCATTAACATGTCAACAACGTATGCCTGTCGTGTTTTTTCTCGCCATTCAAAAATCACTTACCATGGCCAGGAGTGAGCCTGCAAGCTTGGAGTTGGTAGACCGACACGATAACCACTCACCCACCGTGGCAAGCAAGTAGCTCCTCGTGGTAAAACGGCTAGCATTTTTGGTTGACACCTCGTAGGTCCGGGTTTCACTCCCGGGTTACACACTGCCTCGTAAGGCTACACAGAGCTCAGCCGTCTTGGAAATTGTTTTTCGTGGTTCCCACTTTTACTCCAGGAAAAATGCCGGAATGGTTCCTAAATAAGACCACGGCCGCCTCCTACCCAATCCTCATCTGAATTACAACTACACATACTAATACAGCCATCACAATAACACAGGTTGTATGTATGTCTACCCCTTATTATTCCCGCAGTCGGGGATGAGATGCAATCAATTTCTATGAGGCAGATGGTTTTTACGGCCGGATGCCCTTGCTCACGCCAACCTCATGAGAGAATTTAATGCAAGATGAAATTAATTAAGATTAATAAAACTGGGCAAGGGTGTGGAAGGAAGCGGCGGTGGTCTGTCAGAAGGTACCGTTCCAGCATTTGCATGGAGTTGACAATGGGAAAACCACGGAAAACCATTTCAAGGACAGACGACGGTGGGGCTTGAACCCACGTTTACGGAGTCCTCAGAGAGCTTGATCCCATAGCCTAGCGCTGCGCTTTAGCGAGCGTAACTCCCACTGTCGGTCACAATAACACAGTTTATCAGACAAGTTCCATACACACCCAAGTATACGGGGCTACATGACAACGATGTCGTAAAGCCCCTACGTGAATCAACAACAACAAACTTAACGTACGGTATATATTAGAAAGTGTTTATAACGTGTTGTTTCGAGTGAAAAAGGTTGTACAGGAAAAATTATAGTGTGCTAATAGTTCATGGGGGATGTATTTTATGAGTGTTTAGATAGTTAGGTTGGTTGGTTCTTAAGTTTAGGGGCTGCGACAACGCGGTCATGTAGCTCCGTATACTTTGGGTGTGTGTAAAATCTGTCAGATTTTAAAATTTAATAGGTATTCTGCCCGAAGGCAGGTCCGAGCCTCCGATGAGGCTTCCCCCAACCAGAGTTTACATGCGGTAGGGTGGCCAAGGCCTTTCCGCTCCTCCTTATGTTGGCCAATGCGCGCAGTACCTAGAAACGGCACACCATCCAAGTTCTGACTACGCCCAATGTTGCTTAACTGCGGAGTTCTCATGGGATCCGGTGTTTCAACACGGCTAGGCCGTTGGCAATCTGTCAGATAACCGGTGTTAATTTTGATGACTGTAGTAGTGTGTGTATCTGTTTTAATTAAAAGCCCCCGTGGCATAGGCGGCAGCACGCCGGTCTCTCACCGCTGGGTCAGTGTTTCAAATCTCGGTCACTCCATGTGAGATCTGTGCTGGACAAAACGGAGGCAGACAGGTTTTTCTCCGGGTACTCCGGTTTTCCCTGTCAAATTTCATTCCAGCAACACTCTCCACTATCATTTCATTTCATCTGTCATTCATTTAATGATTGCTCCAGAGGAGTGCATCAGGCTTCGGCAGGCGGCACAGTTAATATCCTCGCCGCTAGATGGGGGCTTCATGCATTCCATTCCTGACCCGGTCGGAGATTGGAAGCAGGCTGTGGATTTTCATCTGTTTTAATTCAAGTAAGGACTGCAGACCATAATCTGTGCTGCAGACGATCAATTTTTTCAAGTAGTTCCTACTGTTGCCGCCAAACGCCACCGTCAACGACTACTAGTTCAGAACTTAGCTACCAGACGTCACCGCAGTCAACTCTTGGCAACGAACGTGGGAACCTAAGAGCGTTGTTTACATTCTTAACCCATACAATTTAGCTTCACACAGGTGTAATTAGTGGAAGGTTCTTTAACATGTCATAAATCTATGATATGGGACCGCCGGCTTTACTTCCCCTCCGAAGGAAGGCATACTGAGGGCTTTTTAACGCTCTTAAAAATCCGACGACTTGAGCTCATTGTGTTGTTTATGTTATCTAAACTAACTTGTACTGTATTCCACTACTTGGAATGTCGATTCTACTTCCGCACAAAGGATGTACTTAAGTCCAAGTCAGCAAAATCATCTAGAAAATACTCCAAAGTGTTCAGTTGCTGAAGTCATCATTCAACGTGAGTTGTATGCTTCAGTTTCTTACGTTGTCAGAACCAGTAGTACTGTGCATGTCTCTGTTGATCGCGAGACTCGGCGACATGAGCTTGCGGCATAGGCGTTACCAATGCCATCTGTGTGGCGGTCCACGATAACTCGTGAAGATCCTACACTTCCTCTTCTATACGCAATGCTATGAGTGTAAGAATTGTTCAGCATGAATAGTCCTACAAAATAAGTCCGCGACAGCATACCTCTATCTTAAATACATTGCCCACCATAAGGGTTTTAACGTTTTCATTTCTTCCAATAATCTCCATTCAGTGGGAATTTTAATTACTAGCCTCGGAGTGTGTTTACGAGACAGCGAGCGAGCTTATCACCCCAGCTTCGGCTAGGATCAAACTGGCGAATCATGTCGAGTTAAGACTTGGCCATTCATTACACCTATACAACAGCAACATGCCTATAACGACATACAATGTAACGTCACTTTTCCACATAGTTTCCAAGAGACTCCAAACATTTCTGCGAACGCACAACGAACTTGTCGATACCGGATGCATAGAAAGTTCCTCCAGCGTTCTGCAACTACACGGAGACAGCGGCCTTCACCTCCTCATCGGTCTGGGAATGTCGACGGCCGTTCTGTCTAATGATCGCATTCACACTGTTGACTTTGCACGGGTCCTGGACGTAGCGGGCCTGCCCTCGCGATATTCGTCCATGATATCCGTGCGTCCGGCTTCGAACTGCTGACACCACTTTACGATCCCTTGCCGGGAAATGGCCCGCTTCCCATACACAGCACTAATTTCACGACGAATGTCCGTGCAATTTTCCTTTTGGCCCATAGGAAACGGATTGTCGCACGCACCTCATATTTGGAGTGAACGTCCAGTCGACGCGCCATTGTATTTGGCCGCTATTCACACCATACAAGACGAGACACCACAGCGATCTGCCTAACGGATGTGTGGGCAGTGTCTGTCCCTTTCTCTGCTGTGCCCACGTTTGCGACACACAGCGCGCTGCTGCAGCGCGTTAGTGCAACTAACTTTTTGATCCACCTTCGTATATGTGTTTGGAGTCTCGCTGTTCACGTCAGTTTTCTGAACTGCGTCTGAGACCTGCGCCTTTTAACCTTACGCCTGGTAAACCGGTAATGGTACCGGGTGAAGCCGGGGCGGGTTCCTTGTAACTATATATAAAACTATACGGTTATTCCTAGTCGAACTCATATTTTAAGCCAACGGAAATTCATCCTGTACACTTACAATAGTACATTATGCAACGAGCCTATAATGGCAATAATTAAGACACGAGTATAATTTCCATACGAGTGTCTTAATTACCATTATAGGCGAGTTGCATACGACTGTTTATGTTCGACGATAATTATTATAACTATTTTATGTTCGAACATAATTATTCATAAATATCTGTCGAGATTTCGCCAGTTTTATGTACTGAACAGAGCGTATGAGACGCAGAGAATGCCTTGTATTTGACCATGCCCTCCTCGATTACCCTACTATGACACTAGGTCAGGCATTGAAATTATAAATTAGAAGGCCGTGGAACTCAATGCATCTAATTATCTAATTGGTCAAACAACTGTTTCTTGAGCTCTGATTGGTGGGAGAAACTGTTTCATAATGAACAAGAAGTTCCGTGACGAACTAAAGAGCCTACTTGTCTTGAAATTAAAGATTCTTGCCAATCTATATAGACCTATCTAGAATAATGACGAAATTAAGTTGGTAATATCGAAATTCCTAATTAGTTCGAAATATACAATATAGCCTAATAGAGCAGTACAGTTGGCAGCCCTGGTGACTGAATATAGGCTATTGTTAGTTGCATCTCTTAAGGTACAGAATACAAAATTTGGTTGAAGTCCAATGGATAGTATGCACGTTACATGCAGTTAGACCTTGGATTAATCAGCGCGCGTAAAATCATGTTGGCAAAAATATCATGCATGTGTTGGTCAGAAATAATCTGAAATATTATGATCTCGTGTTGTGCCAATTTTGGATGAAATCCATTTGTTAGTATAGAAGGAATATGTATTTTAAAATTGGACCTATCAGCTGGCTTAGAATCATGTTGGCAGCACTGGCGTAGGCCTATATTAGTTACTCCAAATTAATCTAGAATGCCAGGTACTATACGTGTGCAAAGTTCAGAGCTATTGGCTTGCATACTTTCTGATATATTGATATTAGGGTAAAAAAAAATAGAGACAGTATTTATTAACAGTTGGCAGCCCTGGTTACTCTTATGAATCGGCATAGCCATATTTGTTATGGTAAGGAAAAGGAAGGAAGATTGTAGTTTTACGTGACCGTGAATCTTGTGATTATTAGCCACGGGACCTCCTTTTTACGTGGAATCCGAACCACATGGTACACATAGCACACACGAAATGTGGTTGAAATCCAAATGATAGTATAGAAGTTACATGTATTTAAAGTGGAACTCAGCAGGCTTAGAATCATGTTGGTAGCACTGACGTATATTAGATACTCTAAATTAATATATAATGTCAGGTACTATACGTGTGCATAGTTTAAAGCTGTCGGCTTGCATTCTTTCTGATATATGGGTATTTGGGTAAAATAAATTGAGAGCATTTATTAACAGTTGGCAGCCCTGGTGGCTCTTAAGAATACGCTCAGTCATATCTGTTTATGTACACATAGCACATACGAAATTTGGTTGAAATCCAATTGATAGGGTAGAAGTTATATGCATTTAAAATTTGGACCTATCAGCAGTCTTATAATCATTTTGGCAACACTGCCATGTATGGCCACCTGGAAATTAAATTGAAATATTATTATATTTACGTGTGCCAATTTTGAAATAGCTCCCATTCATACCTTTCAAGATATCCAACATGGAGCTCAAATTTCAATTGCGATTTTTCAGCAGTTGGTAGAACTGACATCATTTTCAAATATGGCCGTGAGATATTCGGGTATAGATCTTTACTCGTAACAAATTTTGTTTCGATTGCTGCAGCCGTTTAGGAGTTGATAGGGGGCGACAGACAGACAGACAGACAGACAGAAGGACTGACAGACATACAGACAGAAATAAGGACAGACAGACACACAGACGACACACATTTGCCCGATCTCATGAGTCTACTTTTTACTCAATTTTGCAAAATGTGAAAAGTAGGCTATAAATAGTGTTATAATGAGCCTCATTATAGTTCAGTTTTGTGATATATATAATAGTCAAGGTCGAACATAAAAACACTTTATATTTCTACATTGCCATTTTCCCCATTCTATAATAGAACTTGATGTTTGCTCGTTGCTCCATTCCACGATGACACTTACTTTTACATTGACTACATTCGACTGGACATAGTGGATTTATCCTGACGGCTACGCATACTATGCACAAGGTTGCGTTGCCATATTGCTGCTAACCATTTAACCGACCTTTTCAGACTCACCTCGTATATCAGCGCCTACAAATGTAGCTCATGGCTGAGAGCAAGCTAAATGGTCTGTCATAAAGAGTAATAGGACGTGATAGCCTCTCTGTTGTTGAAGAGTGGTCGTGCTTGTGCTGTCTGGATGATGGAACACTTCAGACCTTCTCATTCCGCTCCAGCACCGTAAACAAGGAACAGGGACATTTATTTGAACGGCATTATGTGCGCGTGTACATGTATAGGGCAATAGAAGACGAGGCCAAACCTCAGGAAATTGAAACGTCAGATTTTCAATTTGGAGCACGTAAAAAGTCTTGAAGTAGCAAGCAGTAGTAGGCTGAGCTGCGCTGGAGTGTGTGTAGGGGCGGGTGAGGGTAGTAAGGAACAGCGTGAGGGGTAATGTAGCTTTCTTCCCCTCTCCACAACATCGTCTTGACTCTCCAAGCAAGCTTTGTTAGTCCCGATCCATACTGCAAGTGTCGAGCCAAGGTTAGTAATATCCTTTGGATAACTGCCAAATCGCTCTTCTGATTGGCTGCCCACTATACCATAAAACATCGCGTTAAACACTAAAAATGTAAATGCCACTTAAATACCAAGTTATCATCCTTGCGATACCGTTTGAGTCTTCAGTCTATTGACTGGTTTGAGGCAGCAAACCATGTCTCCCTATCATGAGCTTGCCACGGTGGGTGAGTGGATAGCGTGTCGGTCTACTAACCCCAATATTGTAAGTTCGCTCCTGGCCGTGGTAAGTGATTTTTGAAAGGCGGCAAAAATACGACACGCATGTCATATGATGTTGGCATGTCAAAGAACCCATTTGAATTCAGTAGGCCGAGTTCACAATGGAAAAATTAATCTCGGGAGTTTCCGCCAACACCAAGTTCCTCATTTCTCTACTAGAAAGCGCTATAGTGTTCAAGGTGATTAGATATCTTACCTCCTTGACTTGCATAGTGATTCAAGGAACAACGAAATTCGACATGCAAGCTACCCTCTGGGTGTCAAATTACAAAGCTTGCACCCGGCATCCGAGGCCATACGATATTATTATGAGCTAATCTGTTTTATCTCTACATGGCTACCACACCTTACATCCGAGCCAATATGTTTATCATATTCTAATCTTGGCCTTCCCCTACAGTTATTGTCCTCGACCCTTCCTTCCATAAATAATTTTGCTATTCCTGGGTGTCTTAGACTGTGTCCTACCAACCTATCTCTTCTCCTCATTAGCAGTTGCCAGGAGCATCTCTCCTCTCCCACTCATCTTAATACCTCTCAATTTGTTACTCCATCAACCCATCTGATCTTCATCATTCTCCTGTAACACCACATTCCAAATGCTTCTATTCCCCTCATTTCTGTTGCGCCAACAGTCCAAGTTTCACTTCCATAGAGCAATACGCTCCAAACTAAGGCTTTCAAAATTGACTTCCTAATAGCTAAATCTAAACTCAACAGATTCCTTTTCTGTAGAAATACTTTCCTAGCCCGAGCCAACTTACTTTTTATATCCTCTTTGCGTTGCCCATCACTGGTTATTTTGCTTCCTAAGTAACAGAAGTCTCCTACTTTCTTAAGATTTTCACCTGCCGATATGACGTCCATAGGGGTTTTCGATTTCCTTCGACTACATTTCATTACCTTTGTTTTAAATGTGTTGATTTTCATCATGAATTCTTTGGTCAAGATGGATTCCATCACATTTAGAAATCATTCAAATCCTCTGGTGTGTCGGCTAAGATGGCAATGTCATCAGCAATGATCCCAGAGTTGAAAATAATTCTTCCTGATTCTTTACTCCTGCTTAAAATATTTCTCTAATTTCCTTCATAGCTTGAATAATATATAGATTGAAAAGCGTGGGTGATAAGTTGCAGCCTTGCCATATCCCTTTATGAATATCATCTTCTCTCGCATGTCCTTACGTAACGATTGAATATTAACGTGATATTCCAAATCAGCTGAATCATTATCCATGTACAATGTGACAAGTTATCTGAAGCCCCGGACAATATGCGAACTACTAGGCTTCCCCTTGTCCCTCTAGTCACGATGTTGCTGGATCTACTGCTATTTGCTGCCGCGGAAAGGCCTAACTTGCAAAGAAACCAACTGGCGCTGGGTAGTGCGCACGTGAGGATGATTTCCCAATGGTGTCACTCTTTTCCCGCCCATCACGAGCTTTTCCTCCTTGCTCCTTCTCTCGCTTGGGCCGGCAGCGCCCTCATTCTGGTCTTCAGCTGATGTTCTTTCCGTGATTTAGAAAAGCCACATTAATCATGGGCTGATATTGTCTCAGAATTGAAAATGCGCTTGTACATTGAACAGACTCAGTTGTCGGATAAGAGCTAGGAACAACCAACTTGGCCTATATCTGAAATTCGTTCAGGTCGGATGGGCAACTGGATGAGATGGCACGCTTCTCTTGAATTGAATCCGTTTGGCCTAGAGTGATAGGTCTGATATGTAGGATTGATAATTTTAATGATTGACCTTGGGCACGTGAGGATACGTGGGGATATGAGAGGTTTACCCAAGATAATTGGGATTTCCTATCAGCTTACCACTTCGCTTATAAACCTAGATCAACCAAGATCTAGCGAAGTTTGTATATGGAATGTATAGCCTACCTTAAAATATATAACTATGCGTATCTTCAGTGTCACTGCTATATGTATCTTAATGCTCTGGAAACGTTTTAACTCTAGATTCGATATCTAGACCTGAAAATAATGTTAAACCTCAACCACTGCAGGTTAACATGTTTGAGAGTAAATTATAAAGCTAATGCTAAGAGCGTAAATGTACAAATGTTTATAGATTTCATGCTTAACTTCATGAAACTTCCTACCACTGGAAGGATTTTTACCCAAATTTGCAAATAAAATGAACGTCAAATGTGACATATTATACATACTTTCAGAGTTCTAAGTCTGCCAACTGCCTAGTAAATCTTTTCTAACATTTGAGTCCATGATTCAATGACTTAGAACCTATGCTGTTAACAAAATTGTACAGTCTACACATCTTTACGCAATAATGTTCTAGATGCTTTATGAGCAACATATGGTGAATAAGTCAGTATTGCCAACATAATTCTAAACGTACTTGAAAATGAAAATCCACAGCCTGCTTCCAGTCTCCGACCGGGTCAGGAATGGAATGAATGAAGCCCCCATCTAGCGGCGAGGATATGAACTGTGCCGGCTGCCGAGGCCTACGCACTCCTCTGGGGCAATGATCAAATGAATGACAGATGAAATGAAATGATAGTGGAGAGTGTTGCTGGAATGAAATTTTTGACAGGGAAAACCGGAGTACCCGGAGAAAAACCTGTCTGCCTCCGTTCTGTCCAGCACAGATCTCACATGGAGTGACCGGGATTTGAACCACGAACCCAGCGGTGAGAGGCCGGCGTGCTGCCGCCTAAGCCACGGAGGCTCTCTAAACGTACTTATAGGTTCAAATTTTAACCACAATACACTGTCATACCAGTTAATACAGACTGTTTAACATTTGAGACCTCACGTGGATAACTTTTTTTCGCAGTGCCATATGCAGTTGAGCCCCGTTAATCCGGACATCTCTGTTATCCGTACTGCGTTTTTAGTATTTATTAATTTTCTTTAAGCATTGTTGCACATTATTCAGCGCTTTACTGCATACGCATGTATGAACAGTTGTGCAAATTTAATGGTTTTCGGTTGGTCAACACGATTGTACCCAATTCTAATAGGGGTGTCCGTAATTCTGTAAATGATTGTACATGAGATGAATAAATTCACATGGATGTAGTTACTCAGTTCAGTGTATGCAATGGTGGTAACAGCTGCGAGAGAACGAACCACACATCGCTCAATCAGCTAAGTTCACAATCCACTCTAACCTGACCATTTAATAACAATCACAGATATAACACTAAGCAAGCAAACTTGAAGGTCAATCACCACTATCAATGTTGTTGTTGTTGTTGTTGTTGTTGTTTGAGTCTTCAGTCTTTTGACTGGTTTGATGCAGCGCTCCATCCCTCCCTGCCCTGAGTTAATCGTTTCATCTCTACATAGCTACCACACCCTACATCTGAGGCAATCTGTTTAACATATTCTAACCTTGGTCTACCCCTAGAGTTCTTGCCCTCGACCCTTGCTTCCACAACTAAGCTTGCTATTCCTAGGTGTCTTAGTATGTGTCCTACCAACCTATCTCTTCTCTTCATTAGCAGTCGCCAGAATTATCTCTCCTCTCCCACTAGTCTTAATACCTCTTCGTATGTAACCCTATCTACACATCTGATCTTCATCATTCTCCTGTAACACCACATTTCAAATGCTTGAATTCTTCTCTTTTCTGCTGCACCAATTGTCCGTGTTTCACTTCCATAGATTAACACGCTCCGGACAAAGGCCTTCAAAATTGACTTCCTAATACCTAAATCTATATTCGATGTCAACAGATTCCTTTTCTGTAGAAATGCTTCCCTTCCCTGAGCTAACCTATTTTTATATCCTCTTTGCTTCGTCCATCACTGGTTATTTTGCTTCCTAAGTAACAGATGTTTCCTACTTCCTTTAGTTTTTTACCTGCCAATTTGATGTCCATAGTGGTTTCTGATTTATTTCGGCTGCATTCCAGTATTTTTGTTTTATGTTTATTAATTTTCATCATGAAATGTTTCCTCAAGACGGGGTCCATTCCATTCAAAAACTAATTCAAATCCTCAGGCGTGTCGGCAAAGATGACTATGTCATCGGCATATCTCAGAGTTTAAATTATTTCTCCTTGAATCCTCACTCTCACTTTAAACTTTTCTCCAATTTCCTTCATCGCTTGCTCAATGTAAGGATTGAAAAGTATTGGTGATAAGTTGCAGCCTTGCCTTACACCTTTCTGAATACCAGCTTCTCTCTCATGTCCTTCAGCTCGAATGACTGCTGTCTGGTTTCTGTATAGATTGTAGATCACCCTCCTATCCCAGTACTTTATTCCAATCGTTTTCAAATTGCCAAACAATTTAGTCCAATCAACGTTATCAAAATCCTTTTCTAAGTCTGCAAATGCCATGAACGTACTCTTATCTTTCCTTATTCTACCTTCCAAAATAAGCCTGAGACTTAGTACCGCTTCCCTTGTTCCTACATTTCTCCTAAAACCAAACTGGTCTTCACCCAACTCCGTTTCTATCTGGCTTTCCATCCTCTTGTAAATTATTCTAGACAGGATCTTTGAAGCATGAGTAATTAAGCTGATTGTACGGTAATATTCATCTGTCAGCTCCCACTTTCTTTGGTATAGGGATGATAACATTCTTCTTGAAATCAGAGGGTACCTCACCTGTCTCATAAATCCTACAAAGCAAGTTATATAACCTGATCAGACCTTCATCTCCTATCCAGCGTAGCAACTCAATCGGTATATCATCTATGCCTGGTGTTTTGTTCCTACTTAAATCTTCCAATGCTCTGTCAAATTCTGAAAATGCGCTTGTACATTGAACAGACTCAGTAGTCGGATAAGAGCTAGGAACAAACAACTTGGCCGTCTCTAAACCCACAGCAAATGAAAGGGACGTAGAATAAATAACATTATCAACTGACAGTAGTGGCTACGCTGGCTGAAGCGCAGCATTAGGTCATGGGGCCAAGCTCTCTGCTGACTCGGTAGACGCGTGGGTTCGAGCCCCACCGTCGTCCGTCCTTGAAATGGTTTTCCGTGGTTTCCCTTTTTCAACACCAGGCAAATGCTGGGAAGGTACCTTCTGACAGGCCACGGCCGCTTCCTTCCACATCCTTGCCCAGTTTCATTCACCATCATTCATTTCATCTCTCATTACCTCCTCTCATGAGGTTGGTGTCAGGAAGGGCATCCGGCCGTAAAACCCATCGCCACAAAGACTTCCATCGCATCTCATCCCCGACCCCGTTGGAAAAACGAGAATAGTAAGGGGTAGACATACATTATTATTATTATTATCATCATCGTCATCATCATCATCTTTATTATTATTATTATTATTATTATTATTATTATTAATATTGTTATTATCATCATCATCATCCTCATCATTATTATTATTATTATTATTATTATTATTATTCACAACATTATTATAGTGTTTATGACTATTATTCCTCATTGCCTGCTAGAGCACGTGCATTTAAATTTACAGCAAACTAACATTTCAGTTTGTGCTGCCATCTTCCTGTGTCAAAGCAAACCACTTCCAAAGAGAATAGACTCCCCGATTAAGCAGCGGGGGATATTTTGTTGTTATTGTCTTTGATTGATTTAGGGGCTTTGCGACAGCGTGATGACGTAGCCCTGTGTATTAGGGTGCGTGGAATTTGTCTCATAACCTGTGTTATTGTGATGGCCGTAGTAGTGTGTGTATTTGAAATTCAGGTGAGGATTGGGAGGGAGGCGGTAGTGGCCTTAGACTAGGAACCATTCCGGCATTTTCCTGAATTAAGAAACGGAAAACCACTTCTAAGAAGGTTGAGGTGGGAATCGAACCCTCCTCTTCTCAAATTTGCCTCACTTGGCTGAGTGTAACCTGCTTCAGCCCCCAGACCAGAATTAATTTCCTTGGCAGAGCTTAGAATCGACCTTGACGTCCACTGTGACAGCCTTGACGCAACGAGCTGTACATTGTAATTTAGGCCTAGAATTGCAGTATATTAGTAGAGTCAACTCGGTATTCTCTTTGCGTATTCATGACTACTTTGCTCATTGCAGTGGCTACAATTAACCTATCTCTGCCCCTATCTCAATAAAATAAAAGGGTTGCTGACTCAATTCCACTTTGAGAGTAAAACTTGTAAAACTCTGATGTTCGAAGGAACTCAGTTTAACGATATTTCAAGAGCGTCGCGTCTGTTGTTAACAGAGGCAAACCATTTTCTCCACGACAATATGTTGGAGGAGGAACAAAGTGGACGAATTGTTCCGCCAAAAAGTTGAGCTGGGCTGTACGAGGGCGAAGCTATATCTGTTGAAGTCGAACTTGGTGGCCGTCCTCCTCATTAAAACTTACAAAGGCCTTGAGTAGCCAGCTACTTGTTGTTTGCAACAAAAAGACAGAAAGAAAAGGCTCACAACGCCACGTAGATTGGATCACACAATGCTGGTTATTTGGCTTTTTGTTGGCTGGACTCGCTCTGTAAACAAGGGCTCTTCTACTCCACGGTCAAGCGTTAAATCCCGTGTCTTTGAGACATTGTCTCGACGCAGAGTTTGTGTGTTATTGTAAGAGAATGGATCTCCACATTATTTCATTCACTTTTCCCAGGAAAGTCGTAAACCATTCTGTAATGCATAGACTAATTTAATTTTTGGGAGTACCGTAGTATACATGGCGATTCCTTACACTAATGACTTCCTCTAGAAACAAAATGATGTCATACATGACGTCACAGACTACACTTATTGCTTAAATTATGCTTACATATTAAAATCTATGTGTTAATAAGGCTTTGCATACAAAAACACACCTAGGCTCCCTTTCTTGCAGTACAAGCAGTAATTTCCATCAAGACAGAAGTCTTACCTAGTAGCAACCCATAGTTTCGTCCAGACAGTCGTCTAAGCTAGTAGTGACCAATGGTTTCATCCGAACAGTTGTCTAACCTAGTAATGACCAATGGTTTAGTACAGACAGTCTTCTAACGTAGTGGCTGCCATTGGCTTCCCCCAGACAGTCATCTAGGGACCAATGGCTTCGTACAGACGGTCATCTAACCTTGTAGCGACCAATGGTTTCGTCCAGGCAGTCGTCTAACCTAGTAGCAACCAATGGTTTCGTCCAGACAGTCGTCTAATCTAGTAGTGACCAATGATTTCATCCGAACAGTTGTCAAACCTAGTAGTGACCAATGGTTTCATCCGAACAGTTGTCAAACCTAGTAGCGAGAAAATGTTTAGTTCAGACAGTCGTCTAAGGCAGTAGCGGCCAATGGCTTCGTCCAGACAGTCGTATAACCTAGTACTGACCAATGGCTCCATACAGACGGTCGTATAATCTAGTAGCGACCAATGGTTTTGTCCAGACAGTCGTTTAACCTAGCAGCGACCAATGGATTCGTCCAGACAGTCGTCTAACCAAGTAGCGGCCAATGATTTCGTTCTGACAGTCGTCTAACCTAGTAGCGGCCAGTGGTGTCGTCCAGATAGTCATCTAACCTAGTAGTGACTAATGGTGTTGTCCAGATTGTCGTATAACCTAGTAGCGACCAATGGGTTTTCCCAGACATTCGTCTAACCTAGTAGTGACCAATAGTTTCATCCAGACAGTCGTCTAACCCAGTAGCAACCGACGGTTTCGTCCATACAGTTGTCTAACCTAGCAGCAATCAATAGTTTCGTCCATACAGTCGTCTAACCTAGTAGCGGCCAATAGTTTCGTCCAGGCCGTGGTCTAACTTATTTTAGTATCGACCAATGGTTTTGTGTCACCGTGGCTTTAGAAGAGTGCAGTACAAGCTTCCATTTAATTGAACAACTAATTGTAATTTATTGAATAATTAACTAAGAAATAAGTGTCTTGTGACAGAGAGAGGAAAGTAATGAGGAATGAGTGTAAGAGGGATGAGACTGGGATTGAAACAACAGAAGCGTCCTCATTCACAAGTGACTTGACAGAGCTCTGTTCTTCTCGAATATCAAAGTCCCGCATCCACAAGCTGCAAGCTTTGTAAGATTCCTCCAGATATTCACTCTGCATTCCCTAGTTACGAGAACCAAAACTTTTACATTGCAAATTCTACTAGCCACTTGCCGTGATTGCCCGAGAAAGAATTTTAACTCGAGAACATGCCAATGTACACAGCGGCCTCAAAAATTAAAAAGTAATGTAACTCTCCGAGGTTATCTTTTCCGTCATCGCTAATGACAAGCAAAGAAAGAGGTCGCCTGCTGACGTACGAAACCTGATATCGATCCAGCGGGCCAACTCCGAGGCTGAAAATGTGCCTCTACCGGGAACACGGTTGAAGTTTGGGAATCTGAGATAAAGTTTCATTTATTTTTAGAATTCTTTCTCGTAAGTCTGATGAGGATTTGAGGAAGTAAGTGGAGGGGTCGCTATGAGAACAAGCAAAATAGAGTACAACGGGCAGTAAAAGATAAACGGGTTTTTAGTAATATAATGTTATTGGATTTAAGTCCCTCTTATTTTCGTGGGCGTGGTGGCGCAGTGGTCAAGTGGTTGACCTCTCACCAAGGTAGACTGGGTTCGATTCCCGGTCAATGCATATGACATTTTCGAAGTGAAATGCCATGTCCTGTGTTTCAGATTCCATTTAAAAAGGAGGTCCCGTGGCTCAAAATCCTCTGATTCACGGGTCACGTAAAACTACAAGCTTCCTTCCATTAAGGCCTTCTTAACTACCATCAGCTGGGGTTATTTTACACATTTTTCATATGTTTTTTAAATTTTATTTGTTGTGATATGTTGTTAAATTGATAGAGACATGTTTATGTATGCCTTAAGGGTACTTACAAAAGTACATAACGTCACCGTGAGTTCAAACTATCTCTAAGACACTTTTAAAAATAAATGAACACGTGTGTCAAGTTACCTCACGCGTGGGGTTACTTTACACAGACATGCACTTATCATGGTATTTGGCTATACAGCCTCACAAGGGGTTACTTGACACATGCCTGGAACTTTTCTTTGGAAAGATAACACACATTTGAAGTAAGAAGATACTTTCATAGCTTCATTGAATTGTCTGAATACATTATAAAATAAATTAAACGTGTCTCAAACGTTTATTTTTATGTTTGTAGGAAATAAAAAGAAAACATTGCTGCTGAAGTGTTAGTAGTAGAAAGGTAGCAAACTTTGTTTTCACAGTACCCTAAGACATCATTAAGAGAAATGTCTCGTAATAGACTCAATATTTACATCAGTGACTGCAGGTAGCTGGTTTTGGAAATTTTGAGTAAAATGCCTGATAATACAAGACGCTGTGAGCTGTACGAGTAAAAGTCCATATTTGTGAATTTTCTATTTCACTCCTTTGGATATTAACTGCAGCTATAAGTGCAGTGTACATTGTTAAATTGTATAGAAACTTTCATTTCCATGGCATGGCCATATTTTACTAGATGTTCTAATGTGTGACAAATCAATTTCCCTAAAGACTAGAGAGGTGGCAATTGGATGTGCAACATGTTTCCTTGTTGTGTCACATTACTAGCACTTACTAATCCACAGTACCCAAATACTCTGGGATTCAAATATGAAATAGTAAACACTGGCATTTGTGTCAAATAGCCTGTGTAAAGTTACCCCCTCCAAAGTGCGAGTTGAGCACCTTCGGTTATTTTAGGCTTAATAGTAATGTGACTCCACAAGGAAACATGTTCCACATCCAATTCCCCCGCCTCTCCAGTCTTTAGGGAAATTGATTTGTCACTAATTAGAACATCTATAAAAAATATGACTGTCATAGAAATTAAAGTTTCTATACAACTTAACATACGTACTGTACCCGATTGGGTATCTCTAGGCCTAAAAAATAAATAATAATAATACTAATAATAATAATCTCGGGTGCGGTACGTTCGTTTTGTTTTTTTAGCTTATGGCTTTTAGTGCCGGGAGTGTCCGAGGACATGTTCGGCTCGCCAGTTTTGTAGCTGCTTCGAGACGGACACCCAATGGGTGAGCTACAAGCACCGTGGGTGAGGGAAGGAGGGAAGTTGGAATGTAAGGACGAGGAGTTGGAAGGTAGCGGCTGTGGCCTATAGTTAGGGACCAATCCCGGCATTTGCCTGGAAGGAAGATGGGAAACCACAGAAGACCATCTTCAAGGTTGCCGGCGGGGGGATTCGAACCTCCTCGCCTCCCGGATGTGAGCGACTGCCATCAGTCATGCCGTAACCACCACGGCTAACTCACCCGGTGGTACGTTCGTTAAATGATCACTAATGGCCTAGGTCAACAGGAAACAGGTTCGCTAAACTACTGAAATGGCGTACACTAGTTAACAGGTAAAATCTAATTTATTGAACTCAAAAATCCGGTTTGAAAAATTACATTAACTCAAAAGAACAAAAATATAAATGCAACGGCAAAAACAAGTTACAATAACGTTACAAATTAAACCCAAATAAGAAGAGAAAAACAAATTAAATTTAAAATAACAAAATCAAAATAGTAAATGAAAAACACGGCTCTCCCAGAGCTCATCATCGGCCTCAATACAGCTTAAAAGAAACGAAAATAAAATACATTAATTGGATCCAGCTGTGAGCAAGCAAAGATTACATCACTACGTTAACAGCTGACTGCCAGGGGTGGCAAAGTTACTACGGTGAATGTCAACTGCTACGACAAATTCAGGGTCTCAAACAAAATGCAGTTGCCCTTAAAATACTAAAATAACATATTCTGATCCAGCTGTGAGCAAACAAAGATTACATCACTACGTTAACAGCTGACTGCCAGGGGTGGCAAAGTTACTACGGTGAATGTCAACTGCTACGACAAATTCAGGGTCTCAAACAAAATGCAGTTGCCCTTAAAATACTAAAATAAAATATTCTGATCCAGCTGTGAGCAAACAAAGATTACATCACTACGTTAACAGCTGACTGCCAGGGGTGGCAAAGTTACTACGGTGAATGTCAACTGCTACGACAAATTCAGGGTCTCAAACAAAATGCAGTTGCCCTTAAAATACTAAAATAAAATATTCTGATTCCTCTTACTGGCACACACATCTGTAAATACACTTGGACGTAGTGTGAGAGTATTCTTTCTGATAGGCATCTGACATTTGGTCGTTCAGATATAGAAAATATCGGGGCAAACGAGATAACGCAAATTAACAGGGGGCGTAACTACACCAAATGCAACACAAAACATTCTGGGTTCGAACCAGAAACTACATAAAGAAAATAGCCCAACAATGGCTCACTTAAACAGAGAAAATGCCAGCATGCCTAACTACTAATAAACAAACCCCCTCTCCTGTCTAAAATCTAACTTCAATCTTCCGTGTGTTGATAAACTAATCGACCTTGACCAACCAGCCGGGGTGACACTCCCCATGGGTAGCGAGCACGCTTCCACGAGCCAGCTGGACAGATGACTTCACATTCTAAAATGTGGTCTCATACTAAAAACGCCTTAGTGGCTATGCTACGATTTGTGACATTTACAGGGTTTTAAATAAATTTTACATCAGACCAGGGCTGCGCAACAAAACCAGAGACGTCAGCACTCCTCCAACCTGTGGAAAAAAAACACATCGCGTGTGTGTGTACACAAAACAAACATGATGAACCAGAACGTACTTTGTGTGCATACTAATTACTTCGGACTACGCTGTCCGGAAACACTTACCTCGGAATACCATCCGGAATCACTTACATCGGAAATACAATCCGGAAAAACACTTACCTCAGAAATACAATCCGGAAACACTTATGGGCTCAAAATTCGGCCGGTATGCACACAAATACAACCTCACGGCTCCTTGCCGGGAAAAAATTAAAGCACACACACATAAAAAAATCTGTGACAGACATCGTCCTGCTTGCCGCTCCTGGGAATTCACTGGTCAATTCGCAACCGGTCTGAGAAAAAAAGAAAAGTGGGTCATGGGTCGCTAACCATCTGACCTATTTTCCTAAAGTGGCAAAACTAGTCTAACCTAGCTGGGCGTTACTAAATGTCACAAAAAAAACCAAATTCTTACCATATCTACTTGTCAGGTCGTACACTTAACTTACAGCTAGTCTTACATGAATATATAGCCACAACAAATCCATCCTAAAACACACGGCAATTTAACTTATGATGCCTTTGGCAAATAAAAATTACAGACACCTCCGTCATCCACCAACAAACATGCATTATTTTTAAGGACTGACGGACAAAACAAAATAAAAAGGACTAGCATGCTGACTAAAAAAAACTAATAGCCCCTGTCTTAAACGAAATATTGACATCAAAAGTCAAAACAAAGCTAATACTACTGTACAAATATCTCGTCCCCTTTTCTACATTACGTCCCCAAATATAGAAAGTTTAATACTCATCACTCGTCCCTGGAGTAGACAGGCCCATGACGGCTGCTGGGTCACCACTTCGACACCCGGACGTAAGGCCCTTAGCCCATCATCAATCCGGTGTCGTTCCACTGGGTCATCTTACAAGGCGATGACATACACATAAATACACTGTTAACACTAATCGATGCACTTATTTTGCACACCCTATCACATAAGACACTTTCTACACTTATATCCACGGGCTTCATTCGCTGCGAAACGTTATGATATGTGGCTGGCGGTACCGTTACTGCGAATCGGGCTTGCAGGTCCTCAGTAGGCCGACATACACCTATCCCGTTCAGTCCTAGATTGGTATTTCCTACGATTTCCTAGACCGTCGAAACAGATGAGTACAAGCCTATAGGTTCAGCGATCTCGCTTGCAACTCGTTAGCTCCACTAAGTTCCCTGCTCGGGTCTCGAATGGGCTGCTGGTCGCCGCTCCGCGCTCTCGGCTCCACACGGCGTGGCGTTAAGTTTTTAATGGACGTGGATGGCAAACCCCATCTGGATAGATTTGTATAAATAGTGTTCGCCTTCGATAACTATCATGACCTCTGTGGGTCTTTAGCCGCAAGTTTGAATGATTGGCGGTAAAAGTTTATCACTTAGAAAATGTTTTCTCACTCGGCTACGCGGTATCAAAGTCGCGAGCAGCGTGGACTATGTCCGGTGTGGCCGCAAAACTGACTGACTAGTGTGTGCGCTCAGTGCCTATATCCACCCTCAACTTTGGGACAATGGACTTGTCACCTCTGTCAAGTGCGCTCCCATGGCAATCGTCACACCGCAATAATTTTTGGTTCAACTTGTAGGTCAAGATGAGGACGGCAATACTCATAGGATTAAATTCGAAATCGATCGGCAGGAACCTCTTCAAATCAAATTGCATCATGACGCTACAGGGTAGATCCTCGTTTGGCGCCATGTCTTGAGTGTCGTGGAGGGGGGAAATATTCCTCCGCGGCTGACTCAGTAATATCCCCGTAACTCTGGTAGTTTTTGGGCTTGGGCCGTGATTAAAATTCCGAAATGCATTTCTCAGCCTCTTCTCTGATTGGGCCATTTTATTTCAATTATTCCATAGGCGGATCTCAAATTAGCATCTCGGCGCTACTTTACATTGTCTAATTCCGCGGGCTCTAGTGCTGGAGGATTATCGAGGCTAGGGTGTCGTAAATCCAGCACTTCAGCTGCACAATAAGTGTGTTGGCTAAACAATAGGAGCTCTTGTCCACAAGATTCTTGGAAATGCGGGCCTCACCCAGTCAGGCTACGTTGTTGTCCTGCTCGTATTCCAAACCTCCGTGTTTTTCTCAGTGCTATGGGCGGTAGAGTAATTATTGTTCTTAACATCATATTGGACTGGCAACTCAGATGTCGTATTCATTTCGGTTCAAACACTATCGTGTTCCTTGTGTATGGCTCCCCCCCCCCCCCCCCCGCAATTTCGGCACTGAGAACACCGCAAATTATGCGTGCTCGGTATGCGATCGATCCTGAGGTCTTCGATAACTCGGCATGCCATCGATCCCTAGCCCCCTGATTGGTCACAGTACAGATACTCAAATGCATTAAGCTGCTATTATTATCCAAAGGAGTGAAATACAAATAACACAAACACGGTTTTCTTAGTCGTACAGCTCACAGCGTCTTGTATAAGCCGGCATTTTACTCAAAACTTACAAAACCAACGACGTGCAGTGTTCAAATGATTTGAGCGAAAATGTAAAGTTACCCGGTCTGTGTAAAGTAACCCCAGTTGACGGCTGCAGGTTTTAGAGAAGTCGCATAGGGGCGCTGGAATTTGCCCCGAAGGGGATTTTTAGCCTGCCAGTAAATCTACTGACACAGCTCCCTCGCAGTTTTGCAACCTCAAATGCCAACTGACTGCGCCAGGATTCGATCCTAAAACCTTGGGGACAGCCGGCGATAACATTACCACTGAACTATGCATCCAGCCGGTCATTAGGGAGAGAAGAGTTACATTTCATAGATATTAATAACTGCCTTCTGGGGTCCCAGGATTCGTATTCACACAGTTGTCCTAAAGGCCCTGGGTTTGATTCCCGACTATGTGAAAAAAAAATGTTGAGGGTAAGAACGAGATACACCCAGCTTCGTATGTTTACAACGTCTACCCATTCACAGTAGAAATGTTAATAGGGATTTAATCTGTTAAATAAACGAATTGTTATAAATTTAAGCGACATTTCTTTACTTAAGGTTTTCTTGTTAATCCATTACGGACTCTGCGACGACGTGATCAATTAGCGCCGTGTACTTGGGTCTGTGTAGAATTTGTCTGATAACTTGTGTTATTGTGATGGCTGTAGAAGAGAATGTAACTGTTATGCAGGTGAGGATTGGGCAGGAGGCAACCGTGGCCTAAAGTTAGAAACCATCCCGGCATATGCCCAGAATAAATGTGGGAAACCACAGAAAACCACTTTCAGAATGGCTGAAGTGGGAATCGAACCCACCTCTTCTCAGGCTGAGTGGACCACGTTCTAGCCCTCGGACCAGAATTTAATTTCTTGACAGAGTCGAATATCGAACCAGGAGCTCCGGCGTGACAGCCAAGAAGGCTAGCTGCTACAGCAAAAAGTGGACAAAAGTCAAATGAAATATTTAGGAACACCCACTCTTCAATTCTTAGTCTCCATTATGTTCTATGTATATGTGATTCTTAACGTTATTACCACACCGGGGGAGTGGGTAATCTCAGGCATGGATATTGTAAATGACGTCTAGAAAGTGGGGACCAGGTGCTCCAAAAGGTGCTCCTTTTGCCCCGTAATTAGAATAATTTTTGATTGTAAATAAAAAGTATTTATGTTCGACGATATCGAGATGTAAATCTTATAAGTTTATGTCAGAAAACTGTATCACAATGGGGGTCATTAAAGTACTATTTTTCATTATGAAACAGTTTCTCCAACCAATCAGAACTCATTCATTGAACAATTTGGAAGGATAGCTTCACGTTTGCGCTCAAAAACCAACATGGCGGACATGAATAACATGATTTGAAAGTAGAGAATGTATATTGGATCAACCATTGTAGTTACAATCCCAAACTCAAATACAAAGTCGGCATGAACCTCTACGGTAACCATCCTTGTACCCTAGCCTACAGTAAACCGACATGGAATGTGTGCACCGTTCGTTTGCACAATCAAACTGCAGAATATTGCAAAATAAATACCACTGTACCTTACTATCCGCAACTGCAATTTCTACACAGGGCTTTGCATTCGCAGGATTTCGCCGACAATCCAAGTGAATGCTGATGTTAATATAAGCATACTAGAACGTCATGGTGCTGATCAGCATGCTGTAACTATATGGAATTGCAAAGCAGACAGAGCACATGCGTGGGTCAGATAACTTTTATAGCACAGACAGCAAACTCTGCGCTTGCACTCCGATCACTAAATTCAAGTGAATGAATCTCGACAGATATTTATAAATATTTCAGTTTAAACATGAATAAAATGAAATAAAGTTATAATTATTATCGAACATAAACAGTCGTATGCAACTAGCCTATAATGGTAATTAAGACACTCGTATTGAGATTATAAAAAAAATCGCTTCGCTCGTTTTATAAACATACTTGTGTCTTAGGTATTGTCATTATAGGCTCGTTGTATAATGTACTATTTTAATTGAATGGCGTATGTATAACACTTACCGTGAATTTACATATTCATCGGTGTTTGAATGACGTATATTTATTTCATGACGTAACAACAGTAATTCTAAGATTACTCCAAACGTGCTATGGTTGAAGTTCGGTGGAGTGATGATATCTGGTCAGAGACGTGGCTGAAGATCTGCAATAACTCCACCGATACCATTTGATGTTGTTACCTATTTGCTCGCTGGCCATGACGTTTTCTGATGGAGTTTGAATTTGTGTAGTTGTTTATATTTTGCAGCAGCATCAAATAATTAAGTGAAATTGAAGGAGGAGACCTCTACTGGGTTAAACTTATATTTTGAGTTTTTTTTTAGCGTATGGCTTTTAGTGCCGGGAGTGTCCGAGGGCATGTTCGGCTCGCCAGTTTTTGTAGCTGCTACGAGGCGGACACCCAATGGGTGAGCTACACGTACCGTCGCGTGTGGAGTGTTGTTTGTGGAGGAAAGTGTGATTGTAAGGACGAGGAGTTGGAAGGTAGCGGCTGTGGCCTGTAGTTAGGGACCAACCCCGGCATTTGCCTGGAACGAAGATGGGAAACCACAGAAGACCATCTTCAAGTTTGCCGGCGGGGGGATTCGAACCACCTCGCCTCCCGGATGTGAGCAACTGCCAGCAGTCATGCCGTAACGACCACGGTTATCTCACTCGGTATATTTTGAGTTGAGAGAGTAGGATGATGATTATACCTATAGTAGTTTGGCGTTGTTCGGCAATAAATGATTGCGTTATAAAAGGCCTAAACTCCCGCCTAATATGATTAAGTTTAATGTAATGAGTGTGAGAAATGTGTGGATGGATGAATGGATGATGGACGTTGGAGTGACCTGGAAACATTGATAGCCACATGCTAACCAACACCATTTTATTACAACGACAATCGAATCTAGGATGGCCATATGTTGTATTTACGTAGCGAGTTATGTACTAACAATCCTGTCCACCCGTTGTCTGGATGACTTTCTGCAAACAGCACACCACGGAGACACACAAATATTTGATGGTGGTTTTTAGAACAGCCGTCCAAACAATATTTACCTGTGCACAAATTTCACCAACATTTGACAGGATTTGTTGATATTACTTCACACTATGTTTGACTTTATCCCGCACTTTTGAAAGAGTGATAAATGTTACCAGTATCCACGTGATAGCCTCATATAGACGCAATGACAAATTCTCTGTGTAATTTGGTGTTGTAAACTAGACCTTAAAACTCTGTTATTAAAAAAATGTAATTGACTGCAATATCTAAGGGTGCAGCTTTCTCTGCATGCAGATATGTTGTTATTTTATATGTAGAACTCCCTGGCCACGTCCTCCGCCTTGTTGAGTAGTGACTAGCAATCTTGGCTGTCACCGTGGAGGCTTGGGTTCAATTCCCGGCTCTGCCCAGAAATTTAATTCTGGTTATTTGTTTAGCGTATGGCTTTTAGTACCGGGATTGTCCGAGGACATGTTCGGCTCGCCAGAGCTTGCAGCTACTTCTATGTGGACACGCATGGGGTGAGCTACAAGTACCGTCATGTGTGGATGAGATGAAAGGAATGAAGATGAATGAGCAAGTTCAATTTCAAGTACTTTCAATTTTGGCTACCAGATACCACTGACACCTAGCGATGACGTGGAACTTGATAGAGGGTTTCTAACGAAATATAACTTACAAATTCGGCTACACATCACCAATTGTAATGGTAGGTTCTTTTTCATACCATAAATCTATGACATGGGTCCGCCACCTTTACTTCCCCTCAGAAGGGAGGCATACTAAAGGATTTTAACGTTCTTAAGAAATCCGACTGCTTCGACCGGGTTTTTAACCCGCGATCTTGGTCATAGCAGTTCAGCATGCTACCGACTACACCACCGAAGCCACTTTAATTCTGGTCTGAGAGCTTGAACAGGGTACACTCAGCCTCGTGAGGAAAAACTTAGAATAGGCGGCTTCCATCCCTCCCTCACCCATCCTGGAAGGGGTTTTCCGTGGTGTCCCACTTCTACTCCAGGCAAATGCCAGGATGGTACCTAACATAAGGCCACGCCCGCATCCCACCCAAATCCTACCTCAATTACAAATACACACACTAGTAGAGACATCACAGTGACACATCCTTTTATGCACACACCCAAGTACACTTTCCGTCGGCTAGCACTGCACTTGGCCTTGTGAGCCCAGCTGTAGGAGAGGGGCGTGGAGTGGCGCGGGGATTGTGACAAATACAGAACATTGACGCACGTGACAAACTATTATACAGTATAATACGCTAAGCCTTTGTCTGGAGCGTGGCACTTTATGGAAGTGAAACTTGGACTATTGGTGCAGCAGAAAAGACGAGAATTGAAGCGTTCGAAATGTGGTGTTACAGGAGAATGATGAAGATGAGTAGATAGGGTTAAAAACGAGGAGGTATTAATACGCGTGTGAGAGGAGAGATGATTCTGGCGACTGCTAATGAAGAGAAGAGATAGGTTGGTAGGTCACATACTAAGACACCCTGGAATAGCAAGCTTAGTTATGGAAGGAAGGGTCGAGGACAAGAACTGTAGGGGTAGACCAAGGTTAGAATACGTTAAACAGATTGCCTCGGATGTAGGGTGTGGTAGCTATGTAGAAATGAAACGATTAGCTCAGGGCAGGGAGGCGTAGAGCGCTGCATCAAACCAGTCAAAAGACTGAAGACTCAAACAACAAACAACGCTAGGTTCATCCGACAAAAATTGAAGCTCCTGAACCAGAAGGAGTTAGAAGGTGCGGTTTGTGCCAAAATATCCAAATCGTCTCAATAGTACAGGAAAAAGTCAACGGAAATATATTTACTTGTTTTAAAAGTGTGTTTATACATATAAAAAAGACGATAGCCCCTAGAAGAACATATTCGTATCTAGCCCGCATAACACTAGCGCCGGGCGGGTAGTCTATACACAACCCATTGTGCATTAAAAAGAGTATTACCGTACCCTCAACAGGGACAAATTGCACTCTGATTTCATAAGTATCGACTATTTGTTTAAAAAGTGCGTAAATTAAACAAATAAACATATTTATAGAAGCCCGCATAACAGTAAAGCCGGGCGGGTTGTTAAAGAACATGCGAGATTTCTCGCACATGTCTCTTAGTAGACATTAGTAATCGAAGCCAGTTCCGCTAAGCGTGGAAAATGTTTTACACTGCAGTAGTATGCAGTAGCCGGCCCCGTGGTGTTGGGGTAGAGCGCCTGCCTCTCACCCGGAGGCCCCGGGTTCGATCCCCGGCTCCGTCAGGGATTTTAAAACTGACGTGAGGGTTGGAACGGGGTGCACTCAGCCTCGTGAGGACAATTGAGTAGCTGTCTGACAGTGAGACAGTGCCCCGGTCACGAAAACCAAGATTAACGGCCGAGGGGACCCGACGCGCTGACCACGCGTCACCCCAAAATCTGCAGGCCAATTGGCTGGGCAGCGGTCGCTTGGTAGGCCTAGGCCCTTCATGGGCTGTAGTGCCACGGGGGGGAGTATGCAGTAACCAACAGCGGTAACTACGCTCGCTATAGCGCAGCATTAGGCCATGGGGCCAAGCTATCAGCTGACTCGGTAGACGCGTGGGTTCGAGCCCCACCGCCCGCCGTCCTTGAAATGGTCTTCCGTGGTTTCCCATTTTCAACACCAGGCAAATTCTGGGACGGTACCTTCTGATAAGCCACGGCCGCTTCCTTCCATTTCCTTGCCCAGTTGCATTCATCTTCATCCATCCCTCATCCATCTATCATTCACCTGCTACCACTAGAATGACCAGAACTCGGCCTCTCAGCAGGCCACACGACAAAAAAAAAGTATGCAGTAGGAGGAGGATGGGCAAGTGTAGAGCTAGCTGCCCGTAACTGTACACGGGGCTACATGACAATGATGTCGCAGAGCCCCCGAAAATTCACAACAACAAAAGACTGAACGTCAACAATAAATAACCATAATATAATAACCCCTGGCACTAAAGCCCATGAAGGGCCTAGTTCTACCAAGCGACCGCTGCCCAGCCATTTGGGCTGCAGATACTGGGGTGACGCGTGATCAACGCATTGGGTACCCTCGGCCGTCAATCTTGGTTTTCGTGATCGGGGCGCTGCTTCTCTGTCAGACAGCTACTCTATTTTCCTCACGTGGTTGAGTGATTTTCCTCACGTGGTTGAGTGCACCCCGTTCCAGCACTCACGTCAGTTTCTAAAATCCCTGGCGGAGCCGGGAACAGAACCCGGAGCTTCCGGCGAGCTACCCCAACACCACGGGGCCAGCCTTAACGTCAACAAATCGTTCACAACACTTTGCCCTTCTACCGACACACACACCTCGCCACTCTATGTGTGCGTTTGATTCTTCAGTCTTAAAGTCGGTTTAATGCAATTCTCCTTTCCCCTCTATTCTGAGCTAATTGTATCATCACTACGTAGCTATTGTACTCTACATCCGAGATAATCTGCTTAACATATTTTAACCACAGCTGTACTCTAAAAGTCCTTGCCATCCACTCTTCCTTCCATAACTAAGCTTGCTATTCCTGGATACTTTAATATACAAATTCTTTTCTTTAGCAGTTGCAAGAAACACCTCTCCTCCCCCATTCATCTTAATACCTTTTCATTGGCACTCTTTCTACCTATGTTTTGTTTTCTGCTTGTCGTGTGGCCTCCTGAGAGGCCGAGTGCTGGTCTTTCAAGTCGACGCCCGTGGGCGACCTGCGCCTCGGAATGAGAGATGGAATGGATGAAGATGAGTGAAACTGGGTAAGGATGTGGAAGGTAGCGGCCGTGGCCTGTCAGAAGGTACCGTCCCAGCATTTGCCTGGTATTGAAAATAGGAAACCACGGAAAACCATTTCAAGGACGGCTGACGGTGAGACTCGAACCCACGCGTCTACCGAGTCACCTAACGCTGCGCTTTAGCGAGCGTAGCCACTACTGTCGGTTCTACCCATTTGGGGGGCGTGATGGTGCAGTGGTCAAGGTGCTTGCCTCTCACCAAGGCTTGGATTTCTGGTCAATGCATATAACATCGAAGTGAAATAGTCCTGTGGTTTGGATTCCACATAGATATGGAGGTATTGTGGCTCATGATCGCAAGATTGACTGTCCGTAAAACTACAAGCTTCCTTGTTTATCTACTCATTTATTATTCATCGGACTGGCTGCGTGGCTGAGTAGTAACGCTCCCGCTTGCTAGGCCCAAGGTTGCAGGTTCGTATCCTGGCGCAGTCAGCTGGCATTTGAGGGTGCGCAAATGCGAGGTAGCCGTGTCAGTAGATTTTCTGGCACGTTAAAGATCCCCTTCGTGGAAAAATTCCGGCATCCCGACATCCCGGCGTCTCTCAAAGCCAGAGTAGTTGAAAGGGACGTAAAATCAATAAAATTATTATTCCTTCTCTTATGACACCATCTTTCAAATTCTCCTATCCTCCTCTTTTCTGTTGGACCAAGGGTCCAAGTTTCACTTCTGGTAGGTTTTTGCTGAGGATTAACACTACTTAAGGGAAGATGATAAGAGAGAAAAGGAGGTGGGTTTCGGCGTAGAGACAAGTATTGGCAGATAGGATGAGAATCCAGCACAAAACTTTAAGTAAATTAGTATATAAAAGGAAATTTCGCTGCGCTAAACCTAGGAGGAACCTAACTTGAGTGGGGTCTGTTCAAGGCAAGTGGAAGGCGCAGCGGGATTTGAGGTTTCCTGCAAGCGCTCGGTGATTGCTCTTTCCCTCCAGAGCCGGTATTCCAGTACTATGGGGACGGGTGGTACTCGGGCAAGACAAAGTAAGCCAAAAGGAAAGGATGTAATAACTTTCCCTTCAGAAGGGGTAGATTTTATTATGCACTTAAGAATGCTGGAAAGATTTGAATTTGGAGTGATAATTTTATTTTAGGGCACTGTTGGATCGCTGGCAAACCAACCGAATGCTCCCAGAGAGTGAAGATACAAAGTATTTTTAATGATTTTAGCGATGTTGTTATTGTTTTTTGTGAAAATCTTATACGAATACCAATTGTTGCACTTAAGGAAAACTAAGCTTTTTACCCAGCAGGATGCCGATTAAAAGTTTAGAACAGAGGAAGACCTCAAACCATCTCAAATAAAACTTAAATTTTGAAAACAAACCATAAGTCAGAGAGAAAATCTCTACAAGTAGGAAGCTTGCGGAGCTAGCTATACTTGTCTCAATGGCTTTCTAGAATTGGCTATGAAAACCAAGAGAAACTTTGAAAATGTTGTTACTTGAAATTTTGTTTCTAATGCAACAAATGGTAAAGGTTTTACTGATACGAAAATTGTTGTTTTCTCGTAAATAGAACTTAAGATTGGGGGAAGAATCAGGGAAGAGATGGTCCTGACTAATTGTGATTCTAGCGAGAAAGATAAAGCAAACAATAATACATAATTTATTTAACAATAAATATAAAAGTTAGAAAATTAACAATGGTTAGGTTTAGAATCTTATTTTTTGAATTAGAAGAACTTTTTCTTTGTTTGGTTCTCCAAACATTTTGAGAGTCTCAGACCCAATAATAAGAGCTTTACAATGAACAATATTAAATGTAGTACAAGTTTAGAACTTGATAAAGCACTAAAATCCTACAAAGATTTTAAAAAGCGTGCTTGCGATTAAGAAATTTGAAGTTTGTAACGATAATTGTAAAGCAATTTTAACTTTGAAAGTTTAATTAGATACGATCTAAGCACCTTTAGAATGACTTTGTGACAATCGAAAGGGCTATGAACAAATATTGGATTCCTGATTGTAACAGAAAAGGAAGAACAAATCACAAGCGGAAATTACCGCTATTTTAAACAGAAATTAATAGAGGTAATATACAAAAAATGCACACGTCGCATTAACGAAGCCTGGATTACACAATTAGCTAACTCCTTTATAATTCGAAAAAGTACAATTCCCTAATTTTAGAAGGGAAGAACAATTAAATTGTGGACTAGCCACAAGTTGACACAGAGTGAATATATTTTAAATCCAACAAGTTGGGAGGGAGTCTCTTTGGGCTAAGCCTCGTAGAAAAAGAAAGAACCCGATAGTTAAATTTAATTTGGTTAGAAAAAGGTATTTGGGAAAGGGAAATAGGAACTTTAGGAAAAAGTCCTAGCCAGATTTATTTTCTCTAAACCGAACGTGGCGCGGAAGATATTCGCACACGCGGATACGAAGCACTGATAGTTTGCTGATAAGTTGAAAATGTTCACTGTTACAATGTATGTGAGTTCGTAGAACAAAATATAGTAATTGCAGTTATGTAGAACACTTAGTTCAATTTGAGCTTGAACAAGTTTATTGCGTTGGAAAGTTGCAGTTGAATGATGAGGTTAAGTTCCCTCGGTGGAAAGCAAATTAGGTGTTGACCAGCAGTTAATGTAACATGAATTCCTCGGTGAGGAAATGTATTCCCTTATTTGGAGTGGAAAGTACTAGATTGCCTTACAGGTAGAAATATTGGTTCATATGGAAAGTTCCAGAGCCATGATGGCAGTTAAATAGGGCAAGAGAGTTCCCACGGTGGAAAAAGGCTAAGTTTATGGACAGTGGTTAATTTAACATGAATCCCTCGGTTTGGGAAAGTATTCCCATTTAATTTGTACAAGAAGTACTGAATTTCATGTTTTAAAGTCAGCTTAGATAGCATAACCAGAAAAAGTCATCTCGGCACGCCGGAAGGCGGAGGTGGATTTCACCGGACAAACTTGGGGATAGGCGAAAATAGGGAGAATATGCAGGTTTTCGTAGAAGGATCAGACCTCATTTATTGCGAGAAGGTATTTTATAATTGGAGCTTAATTAACTTTGTTTTTCGTCATTTTATGCATATTTTAAATATTTTATTGTCTTATGGGAACGGTAACCTTCTTGTCATTTGGGGTCCATTTTTATACTTGTGGTCACACTGTCCTTATGCAAGGTTTCGACCCTGATGTGTAACTATGTAACGGTCTGTTACTTCTTCACGCAAAATTTTATCTCCCGCAGAGATTTTAGTTGGTTCCTCAGTTTAGGGGCTGCGACAACGCGGTCATGTAACCCCGTGTACTTAGGGATGGCTGTATTAGTCTGTAATTCAGGTAAGGACTGCAGACGGCCAATTTCAAGCAGTAGTTCCTAATGGTGCTACCAGGTACTTCCGTCAACGACACCTAGCTGTGAACTTGGCTACTAGATGCCGACGCAACCAGCAACTCGCAACGACCGTTGGAACTTCCCCTCCAAAGGAAAGCATACTGAGGGATTTTTAGCGCTCTTAGAAAATCCAACGACTTCGGCCGGCTTTGAACTCGCGACCTTGGGCATAGACATTCAGCATGCTACCAGTTACGCACCGAAGCCGCTTCACACTTAGTCAGATGGAAATCTGAATCTGATCTCGTGCAAGTGCGTTATCTTGGCAACGTCTGATGGCTCATCCCTCATCAATTTAGTAGTGTTGCCATGGCAACCACTGATAGCTCTTGGCATTTTCTTATAATTCCGAAATCATTCTTCTCATCCCTTGGCATAATGGTGGGTCATATCAAAAATTCTTTCAGACAAAAGTTTTAGGTAATTATTAGGGGAATATTGTTTATTTTGTACGGTTTTGATATTGTGCCTATTAAGAGAGATATGATTAATGTTTCCCGAAAAACCCACTTTTTCCCACCCCTTTGGTCAATGATTGGTGCTATAAAAAAACTCTTCAAACATAAATTTTTGGGCTTTATCCGACACATAGTATGAACGTAGAACGGATTCGATATTTCACATATTAAGAGAGTTATAGCAAAATTTCACTTTTTCGAAAAAAAGACCCCCATTTTCACCCCCTTCGACCGATTTAGCCCAGTAACGAACTTGACCGAGATTTTATAGGTATACATATTTGGTAAATAATTCAAAGTGATTGGTACAAAATTACGGCAGTTATCGTGTCCACAAGAAACTGATATACATATATATCTCTTATATATAATCCAAAACTGACTCAACACCGCAGAGCTCAAACCACTAGACCTAGGAAGCTGAAATTTTGCATGTTGGTTGATCCGAGTATGTAGAGGCTCACTAAGAAACGGTTTTTGAAAATTCAATTTGTAAGTGACTTTTTTCGGCCCTTTGGCATTGACAATCCAAAATTGACTCATCGACGCAGGGCTCAAACCACTAGACCGAGAAAGCTGAAATTTTGCATGATGGTTGATCCGAGTATGTAGAGGCCCAATAAGAAACGGTTTTTGAAAATTCAATTTGTAAGTGACTTTTTTCGGCCCTTTGGCACTGAGCAAGGACAGTCGGTAAAATGTTCGGATTTAGCTCATTTTAAGCCGCCACATACGAGAAACAATACTCGTAGGTCCTGTAGGGACCCCGAATCACACTTTTTAAGTTCCTAAAATGAACGGTTTCGGAGATATTCCCAAATAACTGTGTTCCCTCGGAGAAACAGATCAACGTTACCATGGCAACCGCTGAAATTTCGCAGACCGGGGATAGTTTTCTGGCAATATCTCGAAAACCGTTCGTTTTAGGGCCTTAAAACCCTGGGTACCTGCTAGTATATACATATATATATATATATATAAACTTTTGAACTGACGGTGGTTTTGGGGTCTGGGGGATGTGAAACGCGAAGATATGTCGAAATTTTCCGGAAGTCGAAACATGGGACCCATTGCAATAGTTAGCTTTCTAATGAAATCTACCTAAAAATCCCTCGAAGACGGTTATTGCACAATAGTTAGCAATTCCACACACTGTCTATAAAATTGTATTAAAAGCATTTAGCCCTTTTAAACACCATTAAAATGTGTTTAAAATCATTGAAGTTTTGTACTTAGCTATTTCGTGTAGAGCAGGCGATGGTTCCTTGTGACCGTTGACTTAAAATACAGACATGGCGTCTGGTTTTAAAATGTCTCATAAGGATAGGAGACTGGCCCTGAGAGGGCTCTGCACTGTAAACTTGACGGCTGAACAAGAAGTGAGCACGAGCGATTCCTCACACGACAGAGGTAGGTAGCCAAGTGAAAGGGGAAGGGGAAGGAAACAAAAGAGTTTATAGAAGCATAGGACGTTTACAAAAACAAAATTTATTGTACAAGTGTGCCCAATTAGACACGGCAGACTGGCATCGAACTCGGGTCTTATCAAAGAAGACCTGGCCCATGATTCTGCCCAGAATCGAATCATTGATCTCTGAGGGAGAACAGCTACAGGGAACCCGAAGAGCAATGAGTTATATCTGCATATAATCATAATAGCAGGATTTCACGGCTAGAATGGGAATATCATAGCTTTTAAGGTGGATCTTTGCAAGAAAATACAAAGCCCATGTACGTTTTAGAAGCCTGAATGCTAGAAAGCAAACCAGCTTGACAGTTGACTAATCGTAGTTAGCGAAGGGGCGTTTTTAAGTGACGCCAAGGAACTAATTTTCGTCTGGACCGCAGGAACAGTTCAAGATTAATGACTCTGGGATCCACCGGCGCACAAGACATAAGAGTAGAGACGGGGCAGTCGCCCACAGAAATTAATTGATTACAGCCAATTGGAGCATTGAAATGAAATAAAACTTACACCCAGGTGAATATATTCTAGGAAATATAATTTAGGAGTGTTCTCAAGCCTAAATTAAAGCCTACGTCTATAAACGAGCCTCTGAACAGACTGCTTCCGCTCGGGAGGAAGGTTTTGGGGATCAGCAGAGGGGGAATTACCAGGATAGCGTCATGACGCCATGGTAGGAGGCAATTAATTGTAATTAATTGGCCGAAGCAATCGCTTGCACGCGAGTGATTTTGGGACCTCCACACCTAGACAAACGAGAGTTATACTTCACTTTGTCTGGAAATGTATTATTTCAAGAAGGGAGTCGGTCCTGAATGTCCAGTGGACTATGTTTCACAAGAAAGCCTTATATAGGAGGAGCTTCGCAGGGAAGTTAGTTCGTCTTCAGTGCATCTTGACTCAACACGTGAACTAACACGCTGCCAGATCACGCAAGAAAGTGTGCGAATTTATAAAGTATCGACGCTCAAATGTATTTGGAGAACAATGGAAGCGCATCATGCAGCTTCACAACAGTAATTATGCATCGAGTAAGATTTAGTCTACAGCAGACGTTTAACCAATAACATACGCGAGTATAAATTCAGTACAGCGTAGGGATAATTTAGGATGTTTATAGACAACGAACATACCAGGAGGTGTTGTCATAGTAAACAAGTAGTTCCGTGAAAACTATACAGCCTATTTTCATATATCCTACTTATGTTAATTGCCACTATCAACATACACAATTTCAGTTTGATTGCTGTAATAGATTCGTAGATATTGAGAACCGACTAAATATTTCGGATGGTCGCCATGTTGGATTTTATATATGTAGGTCCTAGAGTTATGTACTGTTACATGCAGATTATTGTGAACGTGTAGTATTCAAACTTCAATCGCATAATTAGGACACAAGAAAAAACAAGGAGATAAAAAAAATTTTCACAGCTGCCATCTTGAGGTTATGGAAACAATTGAAATAAATTAGATGCCAGTGGATTAACATTCGGATAAAGATTTACTGTACCAAGTTTCACTGCACGCGGATGGTTAAATTGCGAGAAACGTCCATGTGAATATTTAAAATTCGCGTCACCGCCATGTTGGATTTGTGATCGCCAGGTTATTTAAAGTCCTATAGGTGAACTTAAGTTCATAGCCCCTATGAACATTAAAAAATGCAGTTTGATTGCTAAAATAGATTCGTAGATATTCAGTATCGCCTAAATATTTCGGATGGTCGCCATGTTGGATTGTTAAATCTATAGGCCATAGAGTCATGTACCATTAAAGGAAAATTATTGCGTAGGTTCATTATTCAAACTTTCACTTCGATCGCATGACTATATCACAAGAAATAAAAACTTAATTTTAAAATTCGCACTGCCGCCATCTTGAGGTTATGTAAACAATTGAACTAAATTAGATACCAGTGGATTACAATGTGTATAAATATTTCCTGTACCAGGTTTCAGTGCGCTTGGAACATTAAATCGCGAGAAAGGTCTATTTAAAATGTTCAAATTCGCTTGGCCGCCATGTTCGTTTTGTAGTTAACCGGTTTTTGAAAATCTTATAGATGGACTTCCAGTAGTGCCCTTTATCTCCGTAAAAAAATTTAGGGAGATACAGCTAATAGTTTCAGAGATATAGAATGCCGGTGAAATATTTCGCACATCAGCCATCTTGTGATTATGTAAACAGTTGAACGAAGTTAGATGTCGGTGCATTACAATGTATATAAAGATATACTGTACCAAGTTTCATTGCGTTTGGTTGGTCAAATCGCGAGAAACGTCTATTTAAAAGTCGCAAATTCGCTTGGCCGCCATGTTGGTTTTGTAGTTACCAGGTTTTCAAAAGTCACATAAGTGAACTTATAGTAGTTTCCTCTATCACCATAGAAAATGTCAGGGTAATATCTGTAATAGTTTCGGAGATATTGAATGCTGGTGAAATATTTCGCACAGCCGCCATGTTGGATTGGTGAGTCGTAACAAAATTTGAAGGGCACGGTCGAGGTCGCCGGGAATAGTGCTATGAACTTTCCGAGTTTCATTGAAATCGCTCCAGCCGTTTAGATTTTATTAGGGGGGGGACACACACACGAATCACACACAAACACACACACACGCACACACACACGGACAAAAGGTGATCTCATAAGCCTATTTTTTCAAAATTGAAAATAGGCTAAAAATGACACATTATTGTCAGGATTACTACAGTTACGGGAGCCTGGAAGGCGTCACAAATAGTCATGACAGAGGATTGAACAGAATTGCAGTAGAGGTGATATAAACTGTAGGTGATGGGAATCGAACGCACGCACACGCAAGACAGACTTTCATGGAGACCAGCGGTTGTCAGGAGTTAGCTGCATCGCATCTCTGAGGTCAGGCGATAGTTGGAGTCCAATCAAGGATCGATGTGTGAAATAGTGCGGGAATTGTATATAAAGTTAAATTACAGTGATTTTTAAAAGTGTTTATGTATGTGCTAAAATAATATGAATTGTGTCAAAGTGAGAAAAGCCAGTGATGGAAAATATGATTATCATGTGTGAAGTGTATACCATGTGTCGTGTGATAGATATCATGATGGCTTAAGCAAAGCATCATGGTAGGCTCGTGGCTGGCGTGCTGGATTAACCCAGCAAAAACGAAAGTGAGTACAAATTTAATATGTTGATATGATTAAATAGCTCACCATACAACGAAGCATCACTCTGAGTCTAAGAATTAACATTCATTTATGTACGAGCTCACATCCCTCGTATTTTGGTAAAATAAGGCTTGGAGGATGATTTGTTTACGGCCATTTCGGCGTAAGACAATGATGAAAGTAACGGTAACGTTAAATAATAATAATAATAATAATAATAATAATAATCTGGGGTCGGTAACAGTAATGAATAAAATAATGGGTATGTCAGGCCTAGAGTACGTGCAAAGTGTGTCATGTCTAACGTAAGCGTACTGTGTTATTGTAAGCAGTAAGAAAGGAACGTAAAATATCGAGATAATGAGACTTTTTCAGTGTCATTGAATTGTTGAATGAATGTTTATTATTGTAAATTCTACAGGGTTGTATTTGAGAACCATTAAGATAGTTAATGTAAGCCAGTAAATTTATACTTGTTTAGGGAGCTACATAAAGCTTTGGCTTAAGAGTAATTGCAGAGAGGACGTGAGTGCTTTAATAATTGAGTCATCTATAAGAAGTATTGTTTGAGCCGCGTACAGCGAGCAAGTAACGTAGAATCAAGAGATTTACGTCAATAAGTTGCGGGGATCATCCAAACATAGCTTGCGCGTTAGGCGAATCTAGTCGGCTAATCTTCGATATCTACGAGATAGTATCGCCTTGGAGCATACTTGTATTATTCGCAGCGAAGTGGGACAGAGACTGTCTGTATCCACCGTTTGCAGAATTGTTGCCACTAGGGATAACTATTAGAGACCCTGTGTGAGCCCATGTATTAATTGATTTGCCCTTAGAGGTAAGACTAATGGTTCGTCGTATAGGAAACGCCGCTTTCTCTTGTTATAGGCAGCTGCACCAGTGAGAGAACTTTGATACTCACTTGAGATGCGTGCCAGAGCCACTAATGTCGCCACAGAACGGCAAAGCTATCCGTGATCCATCCCCTGCCATGAATATTAATTAGGAGCCGAGTTGAGCCCATTATACTCTAAATGTAGGTGTTAAATAATTAGAATGACTCAATTACTAGGGACACAACCCACTCAGGGTACCTCCAATGTAACTGCACCAGTAAATAAACTTGACCTTGCAAGGAGCCAGATGGGGTGGCAGGAAGGCCACTAGACCGGCGGCCATCTTTCTCAGGCAGCCGAAACTAATTTATTGTCCGCTTGGAAAGGAGGTCTGTTGACCTGATCCTTTTATTTTAAAAGCGTAGTGGGACACTGAAGAATCTCGATATTTCGAAAAGTAATTAAGATATGATTGTTGTAATGATGCCAATTGAATTAAATGCTTTATTTCCACACACATACCATGTTGGATCGCTGTGATCGGATAATATTTGGCCCAGTTATTATCTGAGGAGGAATACTGCACCATGTAAATATAGGCATCTTTGTAAAGTGTATTTGCCCAGTTTACACTAATTTATTCATACGGGTAGGGTAATTTCAATGACATGAGACGTTTGTAACCATAATGTTATGACCAGACCCAGAAAATCGTTGTATGGTGAAGCTATAAAACATCTCTATCCATGTGTATTTTGGAAGGGAAAGTGTACTACTTCAGCGTTTCAATTTGATGGGAAAAGGAATACGAGTTGCACGACACAATACTTGTTAATTAAGGCATAAGATAATGAATTAATGTTACTGAAAGTAAATGCCCCGTGTAAAACGGATAAATGTTTAATAATTGCAGATTTAATGTCATTTAAAGATATTTTGTGTTTAATGTGTTGTGATATTCCAGTTTGTGTTGAATTGTGCCACGTGAAGAACACTATGGACACTCGCAAATGTCAGAGAGTATCAATAATAGGATGTTTGGAATAGACTTGAGTGCGGTGAAGCACTAATTTTAAGGAGAGACTCACAGATAACTTTGATTTTTGTTGTGGGAAGTAAATGTAAAGTATCTTTTGTTTGTGTTTTATGTTGTATAGCCATGATTTTCTATCATTAAATGTTATATTTAGGAATATGTTGTTTCTTTCAAGTAGAGTAGTCACCTGGCAGACTCAAATCCTGAGCATGTGATCGTATGGTGGGCATGAATGTCCCATACCTCGAAAGACCGTGAGTTAGCTGGGATACGAACACATGTTCCATATGATGACGATTGGGTACACAAGTAACGCTTCTTCATGGAGTAATTAGCTGGCGACGAACACCACGCCTGGTGGATTGTCGAGGAAGTCCTCTTGACCTGAGATTGAAGAACTTCAGAGGGTAGCTGTAAGATGCTGCTAGGTTGGTTCCGTAAACGATGCACCTCTAGAACAATCTTATACAAACATAAGCAAGTTCACGGGGAAAATAGAAGGTAAGAGTTCACTGTTGGTGTCTGCGGGAAGGGAAATTAAATAAATAAATTAATATAGAAAAACAAAGAGCAGCAGAGCCCTACACACCATAGTCGTCAACCTCGAATGGGACGGATGTTTAGTTTTGATTCTAATTTATTACTTTTCATTCTCTTGATATACTTACAGTATATAGTTGGTTGTTGTTGTTGCATTACCAATGAGGGTCTTAGGACATCTTGGTCATTAGACCCGTGTATACCTGGGTGTACATTGCATTTGCCGCGTGTTTCTGCAGTTTTGTTAAGGGCAAGGGTTTGGTTACGAACCCCGGGACATGATATATAAACGTGGCATTTGGTTTGAGGGACTGTAGAAGATCTCCGGAAAAAGTACACACAGGACGGAGTTTTAAACCTCGGATATCTGAGCTTCCAGCTGCTCTTAACGGCCGTGCAGCATATCTATGCCCACTGTACTACGCCACTGATTGGTACAATTTGGTTAGGAACTATAGATGTAGTATTGTATTTTTGTTTTCATTCAGCTATACAATATTTGATCAGAAAAGGGTGTGCCACATATGCTCTATTGAAGTATCGTAAACTATTGTTGTTTAATGCAAAGCCATCGTAGCTATCAGTCTCATATACTTGGGTGTGCGTGTGATTCATCTGACAATGTTTAGCCTACTTTTCACATTTTGCAAAAATGAAAAAAAAGTAGACTTATGAGATCGGGCAAATGTGTGTGTGTCTGTCTGTCCTTCTGTCTGTCTGGCTGGCTGGCTGTGTGTGTGAGTGCCCCCCCCCCTAACAACTTCTAAATGGCTGCAGCAATCAAAACAGAATTTGGTAGGAGTAAAGAACTATACCTGAATATCTCACGGCCGTATTTGAAAATGATGTCAGTGCTACCAACTGCTGAAAAATCGCAATTGAAATTTAAGTTCCATGTTGGATATCTTGGAAGGTTTGAATGGGAGGTATTTCAAAATTGGCACACGTATAGATAATAATATTGCAGTTTAATTTCCAAGAGGCCATACATGGCAGTGTTGCCAAAAATGATTATAAGCCTGCCGATAGGTCCAAATTTTAAATGCATATAACTTCTACACTATCAATTGGATTTAAACCAAATTTCGTATGTTCTATGTGTACATAAACAGATATGACTGAGCGTATTCCTAAGGATCACTAGGGCTGCCAACTGTTCGTAAATGCTCTCAATTTTTAGCCTATTTTCAATTTTGAAAAAAAAAAAATAGGCTTATGAGATCACCTATTGTCCGTGTGTGTGCGTGTGTGTGTGTGTGTGTGTGTGAGGTGTGTGTGTGCCCCCCCCCCCTAATAAAATCTAAACGGCTGGAGCGATTTCAATGAAACTCGGTAAGTTCTTAGCACTATTCCCGGTGACCTCGACCGTAACCTTCAAATTTTGTTACGTCTCACCAATCCAACATGGCGGCTGTGCGAAATATTTCACTAGCATTCAATATCTCGGAAACTATTACCGATATCGCCCTGAAAGTGTGTACGGTGATAAAGGGCGCTACTAAAAGTTCGCCTATGAGACTTTCTAAAACCTGGTGACTACAAAACCAACATGGCGGCCAAGCGAAGTTGAGACTTTTAAATAGACTTTTCTCGCGATTTAACTATCCAAACGTAATGAATCTTGGTACAGCAATTGTTTGTACACATTGTAATGCATAGAAGTCTAATTTAGTTCAATTGTTTACATAACCTCAAAATGGCGGCTGTGCGAAATATTTCACTGACATTCTATATCTCCGAAACTATTACAGATATCACCCTGCAATTTTGTACGGTGATAAACGGTACTGATACAAGTTTACCTATGTATATTTCATAAACCTGTAAAGTACAAAACGAACATGGCGACCAAGCGAATTTGAAATATTTTAATAGACTTTTCTCGTGATTTAACTCTCTGAGCGCTGTGAAATGAGGTACAGTAAATGATTTTGCACTGCCATCTAATTTAATTCAATTGTTTACATAACCTCAAGATGGCGGCTGTGCGAATTTTTAAAATTAAGTTTTTATTTCTTGTGTCGTAATCATGCGATCGAAGTGAAAGTTTGAATAATGAACCTAGGCAATAATTGTCCTTGAATGGTACATAACTCTATGGCCTATACATATAACAATCCTAAATGGCGAGCTTCCGAAATATTTAGACGGTTCTCAATATCTATCAATCTTTTACAGCAACCAAACTGTTTTTTTATGTTCATAGAGACTATGAACATATGTTCACCTATAGGACTTTCAGTAACCTGGTGAGCACAACTCCAACATGGCGGCGACGCGAATTATAAATATTTAAATGGACGTTTCTCGCGAATTAACTATCCGAGTGCCGTGAAACGTTGCATTTTAAATGCTTATACAAATATTGATCCACTGGCATCTAATTTATTTCAATTGTTTGCATAATCACAAGATGGCTGCTGTGCGTAATTTTAAAATCTCGTTTTTACTTCTTGTGTTCTAATCATGCGATTGAAGTTTGAATACCACACGTACACAATAATCTTAATGTAATAGTACAAAAATAAAAATCCAACCTGGCGACCATCTGAAATATTTAGACGGTTCTCAATAACTACGAATCTGTTACAGCAATTAAACTGAAATTTTGTATGTTGATAGAGACAATTGACATGAGCAGGATATATGAAAATAGGCTGTATAGTTCTTTACGGAACTACTTGTTTAAATCCAAATACCCATATATCAGAAAGTATGCAAGCAGACAGCTTTAAACTATGCACACGTATAGTACCTGGTATTTTAGATTAATTTGGAGTATCTAATAAACGTCAGTGCTGCCAACATGATTCTAAGCCTGCTGATAGGTCCAATTTGAAAATGCATGTAACTTCTATACTAACTAATGGATTTCATTCAAAACTGGCACAACAATAGATCGTATTATTTCAGATTATTTCTGACCAATACATGGATGACATTGTTGCCAACATGATTTTACGCGCCCTGTTAGATCCAATGTTTAACTGCATGTAAGGTCCATGCTATCCATTGGACTTACCCAATTTTTGTATTCTGTCATTAAGAGATGGACCTAAGAATATATTCAGTCACCAGGGCTGCCAACTGTAGTTCTCTATTAGGCTACATTATGCCAGGTATACAGTATTTCGAACTAGATATTTCGATATTACCAACTTAATTTCGTTATTATTCTAGATAGATCCATATAGATTAATCATTGGCATGAATCTTAAATTTTAAGAAAAGTAGGCTCTTTAGTTCGTCACGGAACTTCTTGTTGTAACTGTAATGTCAGCAGTAGTGTGGGTATTTGTAATTTTGGATGGGAATGATTACCTTAAGATTAGTGGTCTGTATATTAACCACCTTCTGCAAGGGCAATTTCTATTGTTGAAGAAGCCGATGCTTGAATATTTCACCCATTTTTCAACGAAATATTATGGAAGTGTTTATATATCTGTTAATCAAATATTATTTGTTTATCTCCTTCATCGAAGGTGCTAAATAATTGTTTTTATATCGAGTACAGAAAAAAAAATTGGCCTCATAATTCTTGTCGGGGAGAAGAAGAATCTCAACAGAGGAGAATGGACTGCTGAAAGAAGAGCTGCGCAGTCGACCAGGATGAAAGACTTCTGGAAGAGAGAGAAGGAAACTAGACCTATAGAGAAGTGATATTTGTGTGGTCCTTGTTGGCCTGTCCACGGTGTATATATATAAAAACAATTAAAAGTAAATATAATTTTTTTATTATCCTAGGTTATGTTTTACTTTTTAATTGTGGCTTTGCCACAGTACATTCTTTTAGGACACTTGGTGATGATATGCTGGATGGTCTGCTTAGCGGCATCACAATCACAGTTAGGTGAAGAAATTATTAGCCTACTTTTCACATTTTGCAAAAATGAGGAAAAAGTAGACTTATGAGATCGGGCAAATGTGTGTCTGTCTGTCTGTCTGTCTGGCTGTGTGTGTGTCCCCCCTATCAACTCCTAAACGGCTGCAGCAATCGAAATAAAATTTGGTAGGAGTAAAGATCTATACCTGAATATCTCACGCCAGTAGTGTGTTTTGGATGGTTCTACAGCCTCCTCCTCCTCACCCTCCTCACAAGATGGCGGCAGCCCGATATCTCTCGAACGCATGGTTGGATTTTGACAAATGAGGTGTCATTGAACTCGGGCTAACACCCCCTTTCCAATGGACAACATATTTCAACCCCAAAAGTAAAACCTACCCCTACTAGGGGGTGAAATTGTAATTTTTTAGAGAATCTCTCTTTCCAATTGCAACATGTGAGAGTTTGAATGCTAATATGGAATGAAACGTTGTTCTACATAATGTGCATGTGTTCGGTGGAAAGCCACTATGAAGTTACATGCTAGTTTTGTTTTGTTTTTACACATGTCCACTCATAGGTTTGGTAAGAGGGCGGGCTTTTTAAAAGATGGTGGCTGTAGTGTAACCTAACCCAACCTAACGGGTCCTTGTGGACAGGTCATTGTTGACAAGTCATTGTGGGCGGGTCCTTGTGGACGAGTCCTTGTGGACAGGTCCCTGTGGACGAGTCCTTGTGGATGAGTCCCTTTGGACTGATCCCTTTGGACCGGTCCCTTTGGCCTGATCCCTATGGACTGACCCATGTATTTATTCAAATTATGTCAAAGGGCCTAACTACATTTGTGTGTGTTGAACTGACGTTGTTCACCAGTCCCCCACTAGTATAATGTGATAACGATATGAAAGGAAAGTGACGAAATACATGTGAATATACAAGGGATCTAACTTGGTGGATTGATGTGTTCTAACGAGTCATTTGTAGTTGAAAGAGAATAATACATGTTCTTAAGATGTAAAAACTGAGGAGATGGTACGTGCAGTAAACCGACTTGTTACTTCCTGTGTCATATTACAGACATGACAGAGAGCGCGCAGATCTGTTGCTATGACTAACGCAGCAGTAATTTGAAACCGCAAGTGTTCATGAAGACAATGGATGATGATCATGCAAAGTTAGCAGTTATTGGATATTACACAGGTGTTCCTTCCGGTGTCATGTTGCTGACATGGCAGGGAGTGCACACTGCTGTTGCTATGACTGACGCTGCAGTAATTTGAAACCCCATATGTTGATTAAGACAATGGGTGATGATCATGCAAAGTCAGCAGTCATTGGATACCACACAGGTGTTCCTAGTGTACTTTGGACTCTCAACTGTATTGGGAAAGGAATTGCAATGATCTGCAAAAAACTGCTGACACGAGCGATGAGAGTTTATATAAGAGGGGTGTCATATATCTCCCTACTGTCAGTCTTTATTACTCGCTTTGAGTGAACAGTGCTCTATTACTGCTCAAGAGTTGTAAAAAAAAGCCGTTTAGGTAGAAAATCATTAAATTATTTTGCAAGGTAAGTACTTATTATTAATGGATTGTAGTCTTTTATTACTAATTGATGTTGAAGTTATTGATTGGAATGTATTTATTGATTGATTGATTGATTGATTTGTTTACAGATAATTGGGTACCTGTAGATTACCAGATTCCTACAATCTGTTCATTCAGTGACAGCAGTTGATAAATTATAATAAGGTAAGTGCCCCCTCTAATAACTTTTAAACAGTTAGAGTGATATTTTCCAATGTTCACCCCTACATGTTAGTGAAAATGGTATATTTGGCAGTTAAAATATGGAACTACTTGACCATGGTGTGTAAAGCTAATTTTGTAGGTTAGATTTTGATTACCGCTCTATTAAGTCTGAATGTTCATTGCTAGGGGTCAGTGACAGAGGGAATATTTAAAGACTTAACCTCAGTTCACCTAACATAACCTAACTTTACCTAACTTAACCTTATCATGTGACATGTTTTACAATTTTAAACTTGTTTTAAGACTGGCGATGACGTTACACTTAGCTCACTTAACTGGCGATCGCTGGTTTCTATTACGTGACATGTTCTACAAGTTTAGACTTGTTTTAAGACTGGCTATGACGTCACACTTAACTCACTTAACTGGCGATCGCTGGTTTCTATCACGTGACATGTTCTACAAGTTTAGACTTGCTTTAAGACTGGCTATGACACCACACTTAGCTCACTTAACTGGCGACCGCTGGTTTCTACGACACTATCAAGTTCCAATGTTCACCGCTAGGTGTCAGTGACAGTGGTATATAGTAACCCCCAGTTAGAACTACATGAAGTTAGACTTGCTAGGAGTTCACAGATGATCGATTTAAATACCCTGCTATAACCATTGACTGGAATGTAATTAAACTATTTATATTGTACTTTGCTTTATCATTTATAAACATTTTTGATTTATTTCTTTCTTTTATAGGTAATTTCGAAAGTGATCATCATGTTCAAATGTGGTGAATGTAAGAAACAGTTCTCAAGACCTGACAACCTTCAACGACATGCAAATGCTAAACATGACATTAAAATGTTTGTGTGCAGTCATTGTGCTACCACATTTAACGGACAAGATAAACTTGCACGTCATGTAAATTTAATGCATGTTAGTTCAGCACCATTTTCGTGTTCAGTTTGCGAACTTGGTTTTTCTGCTGTAAAGCGATATCAATCCCACATGGTTGAAGTGCATGGAGAACAACAGGAATTGAAATCTGTAAAACCATCAACTAGCACGGAACCTTTAAATGAATGTGATGCTCAAAAGCGTAAACGTTCTCAAGATTGTGAAAAAAGTTGTGCAACAAAAAGAAAGAAGAATGGTGAACCTTCGATAACACATTGTAATGTATGTAATATTGATATACCTTCTTCAATCATTAATGGACATTTACGCAGTATTCAACATAAAAATAACGCTTGCCATGAAATAAATTCTGGGAATATTCAACAAATTGGTAGTGCGTTTAAAAGTCGAATTGCTAGTTACAGACTTCATAGTAAAGAAAAAACTCAAAGTATTGAAACATTTTTACAGAATGTTCAACATACTGTGTTTGGCTTAGTAGAAAATGTTTTAGTAGAGCATAAAACAATTAAAATGAATTTTGAACTTTTTGGCCTCTATGTAAAAACTGGGAGCGAAGGTGAAATTACGGATATCAAATCTTTTAATACAAAAAACGTAATTGTTAGTGAATCAACTAATATTAGTGATATATATCAAAATATTTCAAGTGCTATCATTGTGAAGAGTGAAGAGTTCCAGGAAAGGGAGTCGGACTGGGCATTGGTTGAAGTACTTTATTTAGAAACCAACATGAATAAATATAATCCCCTTCGAGCATCATCATACATTGATTTACCTGCATGGATTAAACGGAAGAAAGCTTGTGTAAACGTTATGAATAGTGACCATGCATGTTTTGCATGGGCTGTAACCTCAGCTCTCCATCCAGCAGCGATGAATGAAAAGAGAACGTCATCTTATCCTCACTATTCTTTAGTGTTAGATTTAAAAGAAATAGAATTTCCTATGGCGATAAAAGACATTCAACGTTTTGAAGAGCTGAACAATGTAAGTATTAATGTTTATGAAATGGAAAACAAGAGAATAGTAGGTCCTCTATATTATACTCAGGAAAAAAAGGATGCTCATGTAAATTTACTATACATAACCGAAGGTGAAAATGCTCACTATTGCTGGATAAAACATTTCAGTAGACTTGTTGGTAGTCAACTATCAAAAAGAGAAAATAAGAAGTGGTTGTGTGATGGCTGTTTGCTATATTTCAGGAAAGAGGACCAACTAACTCAACATCAAAAATGGGGGTGTAATCATGTGTGTACGGTATTACCGACTCCTAAAAATAACATTCTAAAATTTAAGGATTATGAGAAACAGCTTCGAGTACCATTTGTTATATATGCTGACTTTGAGGCTTTGCTAAAACCATTTAATACATGTTCATCGAATCCAGCCCAACCTTTCACTAACACTACTCACATTCATGAACCTTTTAGCTTTGCATATTATATTAAATGTAGTTATGATGACTCTTTAAATAAGTTTGAGCTCTATAGAGGACCTGATGCACCTGACGTTTTTATGGAAAGGCTTGAGAAAGATGCCATCCGTATATCCTCTATTTTAAATACGATCATTCCAATGGAGCCACTAAATTCATCAGAGCAAATGAATTTTGAGACTGAAACTAATTGTTTTATATGTGGTGAATGTTTATATACAGACAGGGTTCGCGATCATGACCATTTAACAGGAAAATATCGTGGTGCTGCTCACCAAGAATGTAATTTAAATTATAGAGTAAGTAAATTCATTCCGGTCATTCTACACAACGGTAGCAAATACGATAACCACTTTATCGTTAAAGAATTTGGAGCTTCAGATGTGAAAATTGATGTGATTGCAAATAATAAGGAACAATACATATCGTTCACAAAATACATCAAAACTATCAATAAAAAAACTATAAAACTGCGATTTTTAGATTCATTCCGCTTTATGTCGAGTAGTCTTGATAAGCTAGCTAGTAATTTAAAATCAGATCAGTTTCAAGAAATTCAACGTGTCTTTCCTAAAGAAGATGATTTTAATTTGATTTGTCAAAAGGGTATATTCCCTTACGAATATATTAACTGTGTGGAACGTCTTGAGGAGTGTTCTTTACCACCGAAAGATGCATTTTACAGTTCCTTAAACACAAGTCATATCAGTGATCAGGAATATTTACATGCACAACGTGTATGGGCACAGTTTGACATTCAAACTTTAGGAGAATTTTCAGACCTATATTTGAAGACAGATGTGTTGTTATTAGCAGATGTTTTTGAAAATTTTCGGAATTTTTGTATGAAAACTTATGACCTTGATCCTTGTCAGTATTTCACTGCTCCTGGGTTAAGTTTCAGTTCAATGTTGAAAAAAACGAAAGTAAATTTAGAATTAATGACTGATATAGACATGATCAATTTTATAAAATCATCAATTCGAGGTGGATTAAGCCAATGTAGTGGACGGTACTCTAAAGCGAATAATAAATACATGCCTAGCTACAACCCTTGTGAAGAGTCAAAGTATATTGTCTACCTCGATGCAAATAACCAATATGGTTGGGCTATGAGTCAATATCTACCACTGAAAGATTTTCGCCGGCTGACACAACCTGAAATTGATGTCTTACATGTTGACACTCTTAATGATAACGATGATAAAGGATATATTTTAGAAGTAAATCTTGAGTACCCTAAAGAGTTACATGATGATCATAATGATTTACCATTTTGTCCTGAGAATATGAAATCTCCATACATCACATCACGAACAAAAATGTTAATTGCTAATATAAATGATAAATGTAAATATGTAATACATTATCAAAACTTGAAACAGTGTCTACAGTATGGATTGAAATTAACTAAAATTCATCGCGTATTGCAATTTCATCAGTCAGCATGGCTCAAACCGTATATTGATCTAAACAATAATTTAAGAACACAGTCAACAAACGCGTTTGAAAAAGATTTTTATAAACTCATGAATAATAGTGTTTTTGGAAAGACTATGGAGAATGTTGATAAACGAGTTGATGTAAAGCTGATAACAAAGTGGGAGAATGATGGTAAAAGGTATGGTGCGAGCAACTTAATAAGCAAGCCTAACTTTAATAGCTGTTCAATTATTCATGAGGATTTAGTTGTAATACAAATGAATCGTCTTAAAGTAACTTACAACAAACCCATATATGTGGGTTACACCATTCTGGAATTATCAAAAACACTTATGTATGAATTTCACTATGATTATGTAAAGAAAAACTATCTTGATAATGCTAAATTACTCTACACAGACACAGATTCTTTTATTTATGAGTTTAAAACTGATGATTTTTATGAGGATATCAAAACTGAGCTAAATAGGTTTGATACAAGTGACTATCCCGAGGATAATATTTACCATTTACCTCTAGTAAACAAAAAGGTTCTTGGGAAATTTAAGGATGAATGTGCTGGTGTTATTATAGACACCTTTGTAGGCACAAAATCTAAATCATACAGCTATATGACAATTGATGATGTAGTAGTAAAAAAATTAAAAGGAGTGAAAAAGAATGTTGTTAGTAAAGAGTTAGATATAAGTGATTATAAAAACTGTATAGTTAGTAACCCACCTGTATTATATAAGAAAATGAGTGTATTTAGAAGTAAAAATCATCAGCTACAGTACATACTGTACCCGTTCGTCCTGGGGATGCGATGACCCATCTGCTATAACATCGCATTCCTGGAGTTCCGGGACAGAGCGGAGTTAAATGAACCTCTAGTCAAATAAGGAATGTGTCGGAAATTCAGCTGAGTTATCGAAAAAGCAGTGGGTATCACGAGACAAAGTATCTCTAGGGTCGTTACGGGCTTAAGTTTAATAAAAATAATGCAAATATAAATGGGCGCCATCAACTGAATTCCTAGCAAACCACTTCCTTTCCGGATAAGCCTTACTCAAGACAAGGAAAGAAAAAGGAACATCACACCATCATCAGATCACAACTAAGATAAAAACAAATTTATTTTACTTTGATAGTCAGACAGACATTTTAAATATAATTCCTACCTAAGAGTATGGTCGAATGCCAAAGTTAAATTGTCATTGTCCAAAAATCGAACCATCTCTTTTCTAATCCTAAATTATTTTTATCCACATAACAAGAAAAATTTATAAAGTTCTCTTGGGTTCTCAGGATCACTGTAGCACTATGTCTTTCGTCACTGACATTTGTGAAACCTGAGACCTAATTTTTCTTTAATTTAACATCAATGTGGATTTAATTAAGTTATTAATCTGTCTAAACATACACATATAATAATCACACATATCAAATATCACGTAAATTATGGTTTGCATGGCATAATTTGAATGTTGAACATGTTAATCAAATGTTCTTGAACATCGAATAATTAATTTACACTATTTACATCGTCATTAACAATCTCTTATCTGTGAATTACAGAGAATTCATAGCTTATTGGTTATCATTATCGTCATTATCAAAATTAAATATTTCTCACATTAATTCTCACTTCAAAATTCTACATCTTCCTGTCAGAATCCTTAATTCATCACCATTACATCATTTAAATCCTCAACTCAAGTTGCAATTCCTTCAAATTATCTCTCAATTAAATTTATTTAATTCCATGTAAATTCATTAATCATCAGCTTCTTTAATTAATTATCACCTTCTAATTCAGTTATTCATCATCATTACAATCGTCTATTAATTTATTTCAATCAGTTTATTTATTCAATCTTTAATTCATCCATCTATTTAATTCATCGATTTATTCAAAAATTTAATTTATCAAATTATTTAAATTTCAATCATCTGGTTATTTAGTTTTTCATTATTTCATCTAGTCATTCTGATTTTTATTTCATTAGGTCAGATCGTTAATATGCTTAAATCTCAGATTATTATTTCGTTAATTATTATTTTCAGAAAATCTTGTATTATCAACTTTATTTATTTGTTTAATTTCCTAACAAATTGTTTAATATGGTTTATAGAACGTTGTCTTACAGTTTTATCACTTCCAAGTTATATCTCGTATTTAATTTATCATGCCAAAAAATATTATTGTCTCCACGACATCACGTTGGATCAAACTATCCACAACGACATTACATTTCTTCAATACTTCAAATATCACATTTGAATACAAGAATTATTCCACAAAACTCCATAAATATTCAGCACATACAGCATGAATCTTAACAATTACGCTAGACTGGGTACGTCGACCTCATGTCTGCTTCATAATACATTAGCAACATTGCTACTATCACTTGGCAACTTCCACAAAATGCCTACCACAAACTTCACTTAACCATGTTGCATGATCTACAAAAAATATATAACTGGCTTCAAATTATCAACACACACAATCTCCAATAACTGTAATTACTCTGATCACATCTAGACAACTTCTTAAACAATTGGAAAAATATTACTTCAGTAATTTAAGATCTGCTTTCAAATAGCATAAATTCTCTTACAAATATCATAATTCACATCGCAGAAAAACACCAATGTGCTATAATTTCTCATATCAAAATCTGCAATACTGATCTGCCTTAAAATAATTCTGACCATTAATGATTAATCTTACAAGATTCAATTACTTTAAATCCTTCTCAAAGGTATCAAACACAATTATAAAAATCATCAAAAGCATCAGCTGTAACAGCTGTTAAACAGAAATTACTCTCAAAAGAGTATAGCAACAAAATATTGGATTGGCAAACAAGAATCACTAAATGCAATCCTGTTGACATTTATCGTTACTTTATTTAACAAAATTTCGACTGATATGTGACTAGTAGTTCCTTGTTTGATTCACTTACATCTCGTATACATTCGGATGATAAAAATGAGTCCCTCAATGGCGAGTAAGATGTGTAACCACCGTACAGTCGTATAAATACGAAAGACCTCGCCCCGTCGACTTGGATGATAGTTCCCTGAACGATGGGTAAGGTGAGTAGCCACCATACAATCGTATAAATACGAAGGACCCCACCTCGTAGACTATATGAGTGAATGTATCAGATAGGAATCAACAAGTTTCTAGTTGTCATATAAAAGCGATGTTCATTCACTAAAGTGAATAACTTCTTAATATCTCCAAACAATCCAATGGAAAAAAATCCCTACTGATGAATAATACACACTCGCTAGTATGCAATGAACTGACGAAGTAATTTTAGATAATCAATTGCAGATCACGAGTTCGAAATACTCGTTACACAAAAAAAAACTATTCATGAAAAATATCCTAGCTGGAAAAATAGTCTAAAAGACCAAACATCTGCTTAATAAAGTCAATCAATGGTGAGAATTTCGAATAATGATGCCTGCCATATCATATGGTCACTCCATATTCTAGCAAATTCGAAGTATATAAATTCAAACCATGTCTTAATAATCAAATCACTCCTATTAGAAAAATATACATGTGTGCCCAGTATTCATGAAAATAATCGTATCAGGTAGACATAACTCTTACAGTACCTTTCATAATCAGCTGTAATAAAATTTCCAAGATCGTCGATTTTCCCTACATAAAGAATTTCTCGAAAGATCGGCGTGAGTATCATTTCATCCATGAAATGACGATTGCCTTCGAAATCCCAAGTGAATCAGCTGGTGGACTCCTCTCGTCAGGAATCGAATCCATCGCTCTGCGGTGCCATCTTGTCTCTATTCACGTTTACTCGGTCATGTTGAACCTCGGATTACCCATAGCGGATATTGTCCAACTCCTTCTCGAAAAAGTTCATGGAAACAGCGGACCCCCTACTCCTCTTCTAAGATACGCCACTGTTCCGTTAAATGTTCAGTTTGAGTATTGTAAGTTCAATCTCAAATGACTGCTATGTCCCACTTTTGTAAAATAAAATTTTACTTGAGAGTGTTCAAGATTACGAAACACCCTGCATCTGTTCGTAATAGGTAACTCATGAAAACTGCATAAGATATAAATCTTATTAATGCACGATCTAATGTCCATCTGTGCCTATGCTAACAACATTCCGTATAATTGAAATAGTTAAAGTCGCTTTGAATGTGTTATAGAACAGCATAGTTATAAGGTTATTCGTAAAAGCAATGTTCAAACTGTGTTGAAATGAAGCTTATAATAAAGTCTCCAAATACGAGCAGTTCGGTTCTGACATATCCCGGCCGTCTGTAATCGCTTCCTCGGCCAGCCCGCCTGGATCAATGACCCGCTCGGCCTTCGCTGCTCGGCGATGCAGGCACTGTCACCTACCCTCTTGCCGTGACAGTTTCTGTATGTTGCGTAACCTTCACGGTGCGTCTCCCTTGCGCTATAGAGCTGCTCTTACCTGCTCGTCTGATTGAGCTCAACTGGACTTGCTGACACTGTCTTCACTCCCTTATCTGCTTGGGGCGGACACGTGGTATAGTCCCCCACCACAGTGCTCTCACGTCATGATCATAGTCTCGAACCCAGATCATCTCGGCTATTCCGTTATAAAATAACTTACTTCCATAAAATTATTCCCACATATAATGCATGTTATATATCCTCTTCTAAGATGATTAATTGCTATAATCCCATAAATATTTCAATAAAGCTTCACATCTCTATCCATAATTCCATCTTCTCACAGATTTCAATGCCTCCTTGATTCTAGACCTCCTACGTCATCTTCACATTCTTCTTGACGCGATCGGTGCGCTATCTTTTCTTAATCCTTTCCAAAACCTCAACTACAGCTTAATGTCTGCTGGCGTAGCCGATAGCCTAAACTAGGTATCGGGTACAATACCAATTTGCTGAACAAAGTTGCTTTAAGTAATGAAGACAACAAACGATTCATTATACCCAACACATTTGATACTTTTGCTTGGGGAAACAGTCGCAATGACGACTATTACTTTACTTAAGTCTAATGATCACTATATTGTAATATTTGTAGTGTGTTTTATATTGTAATATTTTTTTTGTAAAAAACTGTAAGTAGAATGTATAATGTTAGGCTACTGTAGTTTAGTAAAAATAAGATAAGTAATACATTTTAGTGTAAAATGTTTGCTTTTGTATATTACGAAAAAGATTTTTAAAAAATGTACAGAATGTGTGAACTAAACAAGGGAAATGTAAAAATGTAAAGTGGAAAATTGTAAATATCCATGTGTGAAAAAGTGAAATAGTTATCACCATTTTAAAATTAAAAGACATTGTGATCTGGTAAACCTTGTTTTTATTTCACAACAACAAAAATGTACAGAATGTGTAAACTAAACAAGAAGAATGTAAAAAAATGAAAAGTGGAAATTGTAAATATTCATGTGTGAAAAAATGAAAATAAAGAAATGGCTATCACCATTTTAAAATTAAAAGACATTGTGATCTTGTAAACCTTGTTTTTATTTCACAACACATATAGCTTTACAAAATAGAATACAAAGAAATACCATTTCCTCAATCCTTTTCAATGTTCATGTCCACTCATCATTAACTTCCCTTTTATAGCAGTAATCACAATGAGGGCTGCCAACCTCTCCCCCACTGAGCCATTATAGGATGTCAAACGTTGCTTAGCTTTTCAACGATACTTTATCCACCACACGTATTAAAGCATAATGACTATGACGATAAGAAAGGTCGTGTTCTTTACATGCTTAATCCAAAGAAATAATAGGTATTTACTTAACACAGGGTCTTGAGTCCATGAGTTTGGTACATGTTGCAGGATTTCTTTCACGGCATTGACTGTCACAAAATAAATGAAAACTTGGAGAGCACCAATAATTCATCTTTGGTAAGACTATCCAGGATCTTGAGTCCATGATTTTGGTATAAGTTGCCAGATTTCTTTCACGGCATTGACTGTCACATAATAAATGAACAACTTGGAGAGCACCAATAATTCTTCTTTGGTAAAACTATCTGCATATCGATGACAGATAACCTTTTAGTTCCACCCTTAAAACAACAACACTACCTCTTGCATAATCTGCGATGTTGATGGCTCTTGAGACGTGAAAGATGGATTAAACATAACTTTTACATCAACAGGAGTTAGACTTTGCTCAGTAAACAATGCACTGTCATGAGCCACAGTATTTTTTTTTCTTGGACTTGCTTTTTTTCTTTTCTTTATAAGTGTTTGAAACGGTGTATTAAAAGAGAATGATAAACATCCAAAGGGTAAATAGAGTAACAAATAAAGAGAAGTGAAAATGATACTTCCATATCAATTGTCAAGCAAGAACTAATCTCTAGCAAAGTTCACTCAATACTATAAATAATAGTTTAAAGTGGGTGCAAAAGTGGGTGCAAAAGTGGGTGCATAAGTGGGTGCAAATGTGGGTGCATAAGTGGGTGAAAAAGTGGGTGCATAAGTGAATGCAATAGTGGGTGCAAAGGTAGGTGCAAAAGTGGGTGAAAAAATGCCCCCCTTTTTGAATCTCGCTAACGCCCCCTTATTAATCTATTTTTTGAAATTTTGACAAAGGGTCTAAGTGCACTTTTGTTAATATCTCGCGAACCAATCTCTGTTGACGGGTCCCTGTGGGCGGGTCCTTTGCACTGATCCCTATGGACTGGTCCATGCATTTTATCCAAATTATGCGAAAGGACCCGCCCACAGGGACCCGTCAACAGAGACTGGTTCGCGAGATATTAACAAAAGTGCACTTAGACCCTTTGTCAAAATTTCAAGAAATAGATTTAAAAGGGGGCATTAGCGAGATTCAAAAAGGGGGGCATTTTTTCACCCACTTTTGTACCTACCTTTGCACCCACTATTGCATTCACTTATGCACCCACTTTTTCACCCACTTATGCACCCACATTTGCACCCACTTATGGACCCACTATTTCACCCACTTATGCACCCACATTTGCACCCACTTATGCACCCACTTTTGCACCCACTTTAAACTATTATTTATAGTATTGAGTGAACTTTGCTAGAGATTAGTTCATGCTTGACAATTGATATGGAAGTATCATTTTCACTTCTCTTTATTTGTTACTCTATTTACCCTTTGGATGTTTATCATTCTCTTTTAATACACCGTTTCAAACACTTATAAAGAAAAGAAAAAAAGCAAGTCCAAGAAAAAAAATACTGTGGCTCATGACAGTGCATTGTTTACTGAGCAAAGTCTAACTCCTGTTGATGTAAAAGTTATGTTTAATCTTTCACGTCTCAAGAGCCATCAACATCGCAGATTATGCAAGAGGTAGTGTTGTTGTTTTAAGGGTGGAACTAAAAGGTTATCTGTCATCGATATGCAGATAGTTTTACCAAAGAAGAATTATTGGTGCTCTCCAAGTTGTTCATTTATTATGTGACAGTCAATGCCGTGAAAGAAATCTGGCAACTTATACCAAAATCATGGACTCAAGATCCTGGATAGTCTTATCAAAGATGAATTATTGGTGCTCTCCAAGTTTTCATTTATTTTGTGACAGTCAATGCCGTGAAAGAAATCCTGCAACATGTACCAAACTCATGGACTCAAGACCCTGTGTTAAGTAAATACCTATTATTTCTTTGGATTAAGCATGTAAAGAACACGACCTTTCTTATCGTCATAGTCATTATGCTTTAATACGTGTGGTGGATAAAGTATCGTTGAAAAGCTAAGCAACGTTTGACATCCTATAATGGCTCAGTGTGGGAGAGGTTGGCAGCCCTCATTGTGATTACTGCTATAAAAGGGGAGTTAATGATGAGTGGACATGAACATTGAAAAGGATTGAGGAAATGGTATTTCTTTGTATTCTATTTTGTAAAACCATATATGTTGTGAAATAAAAACAAGGTTTACAAGATCACAATGTCTTTTAATTTTAAAATTGTGATAGCCATTTCTTTATTTTCATTTTTTCACACATGAATATTTACAATTTCCACTTTTCATTTTTTTACATTCTTCTTGTTTAGTTTACACATTCTGTACATTTTTGTTGTTGTGAAATAAAAACAAGGTTTACCAGATCACAATGTCTTTTAATTTTAAAATGGTGATAACTATTTCACTTTTTCACACATGGATATTTACAATTTTCCACTTTACATTTTTACATTTCCCTTGTTTAGTTCACACATTCTGTACATTTTTTAAAAATCTTTTTCGTAATATACAAAAGAAAACATTTTACACTAAAATGTATTACTTATCTTATTTTTACTAAACTACAGTAGCCTAACATTATACATTCTACTTACAGTTTTTTACAAAAAAAATATTACAATATAAAACACACTACAAATATTACAATATAGTGATCATTAGACTTAAGTAAAGTAATAGTCGTCATTGCGACTGTTTCCCCAAGCAAAAGTATCAAATGTGTTGGGTATAATGAATCGTTTGTTGTCTTCATTACTTAAAGCAACTTTGTTCAGCAAATTGGTATGTACTGTAGCTGATGATTTTTACTTCTAAATACACTCATTTTCTTATATAATACAGGTGGGTTACTAACTATACAGTTTTTATAATCACTTATATCTAACTCTTTACTAACAACATTCTTTTTCACTCCTTTTAATTTTTTTACTACTACATCATCAATTGTCATATAGCTGTATGATTTAGATTTTGTGCCTACAAAGGTGTCTATAATAACACCAGCACATTCATCCTTAAATTTCCCAAGAACCTTTTTGTTTACTAGAGGTAAATGGTAAATATTATCCTCGGGATAGTCACTTGTATCAAACCTATTTAGCTCAGTTTTGATATCCTCATAAAAATCATCAGTTTTAAACTCATAAATAAAAGAATCTGTGTCTGTGTAGAGTAATTTAGCATTATCAAGATAGTTTTTCTTTACATAATCATAGTGAAATTCATACATAAGTGTTTTTGATAATTCCAGAATGGTGTAACCCACATATATGGGTTTGTTGTAAGTTACTTTAAGACGATTCATTTGTATTACAACTAAATCCTCATGAATAATTGAACAGCTATTAAAGTTAGGCTTGCTTATTAAGTTGCTCGCACCATACCTTTTACCATCATTCTCCCACTTTGTTATCAGCTTTACATCAACTCGTTTATCAACATTCTCCATAGTCTTTCCAAAAACACTATTATTCATGAGTTTATAAAAATCTTTTTCAAACGCGTTTGTTGACTGTGTTCTTAAATTATTGTTTAGATCAATATACGGTTTGAGCCATGCTGACTGATGAAATTGCAATACGCGATGAATTTTAGTTAATTTCAATCCATACTGTAGACACTGTTTCAAGTTTTGATAATGTATTACATATTTACATTTATCATTTATATTAGCAATTAACATTTTTGTTCGTGATGTGATGTATGGAGATTTCATATTCTCAGGACAAAATGGTAAATCATTATGATCATCATGTAACTCTTTAGGGTACTCAAGATTTACTTCTAAAATATATCCTTTATCATCGTTATCATTAAGAGTGTCAACATGTAAGACATCAATTTCAGGTTGTGTCAGCCGGCGAAAATCTTTCAGTGGAAGATATTGACTCATAGCCCAACCATATTGGTTATTTGCATCGAGGTAGACAATATACTTTGACTCTTCACAAGGGTTGTAGCTAGGCATGTATTTATTATTCGCTTTAGAGTACCGTCCACTACATTGGCTTAATCCACCTCGAATTGATGATTTTATAATATTGATCATGTCTATATCAGTCATTAATTCTAAATTTACTTTCGGTTTTTTTCAACATTGAACTGAAACTTAACCCAGGAGCAGTGAAATACTGACAAGGATCAAGGTCATAAGTTTTCATACAAACATTCCGAAAATTTTCAAAAACATCTGCTAATAACAAAACATCTGTCTTCAAATATAGGTCTGAAAATTCTCCTAAAGTTTGAATGTCAAACTGTGCCCATACACGTTGTGCATGTAAATATTCCTGATCACTGATATGACTTGTGTTTAAGGAACTGTAAAATGCATCTTTCGGTGGTAAGAACACTCCTCAAGACGTTCCACACAGTTAATATATTCGTAAGGGAATATACCCTTTTGACAAATCAAATTAAAATCATCTTCTTTAGGAAAGACACGTTGAATTTCTTGAAACTGATCTGATTTTAAATTACTAGCTAGCTTATCAAGACTACTCGACATAAAGCGGAATGAATCTAAAAATCGCAGTTTTATAGTTTTTTTAATTGATAGTTTTGATGTATTTTGTGAACGATATGTATTGTTCCTTATTATTTGCAATCACATCAATTTTCACATCTGAAGCTCCAAATTCTTTAACGATAAAGTGGTTATCGTATTTGCTACCGTTGTGTAGAATGACCGGAATGAATTTACTTACTCTATAATTTAAATTACATTCTTGGTGAGCAGCACCACGATATTTTCCTGTTAAATGGTCATGATCGCGAACCCTGTCTGTATATAAACATTCACCACATATAAAACAATTAGTTTCAGTCTCAAAATTCATTTGCTCTGATGAATTTAGTGGCTCCATTGGAATGATCGTATTTAAAATAGAGGATATACGGATGGCATCTTTCTCAAGCCTTTCCATAAAAACTTCAGGTGCATCAGGTCCTCTATAGAGCTCAAACTTATTTAAAGAGTCATCATAACTACATTTAATATAATATGCAAAGCTAAAAGGTTCATGAATGTGAGTAGTGTTAGTGAAAGGTTGGGCTGGATTCGATGAACATGTATTAAATGGTTTTAGCAAAGCCTCAAAGTCAGCATATATAACAAATGGTACTCGAAGCTGTTTCTCATAATCCTTAAATTTTAGAATGTTATTTTTAGGAGTCGGTAATACCGTACACACATGATTACACCCCCATTTTTGATGTTGAGTTAGTTGGTCCTCTTTCCTGAAATATAGCAAACAGCCATCACACAACCACTTCTTATTTTCTCTTTTTGATAGTTGACTACCAACAAGTCTACTGAAATGTTTTATCCAGCAATAGTGAGCATTTTCACCTTCGGTTATGTATAGTAAATTTACATGAGCATCCTTTTTTTCCTGAGTATAATATAGAGGACCTACTATTCTCTTGTTTTCCATTTCATAAACATTAATACTTACATTGTTCAGCTCTTCAAAACGTTGAATGACTTTTATCGCCATAGGAAATTCTATTTCTTTTTAATCTAACACTAAAGAATAGTGAGGATAAGATGACGTTCTCTTTTCATTCATCGCTGCTGGATGGAGAGCTGAGGTTACAGCCCATGCAAAACATGCATGGTCACTATTCATAACGTTTACACAAGCTTTCTTCCGTTTAATCCATGCAGGTAAATCAATGTATGATGATGCTCGAAGGGGATTATATTTATTCATGTTGGTTTCTAAATAAAGTACTTCAACCAATGCCCAGCCCGACTCCCTTTCCTGGAACTCTTCACTCTTCACAATGATAGCACTTGAAATATTTTGATATATATCACTAATATTAGTTGATTCACTAACAATTACGTTTTTTGTATTAAAAGATTTGATATCCGTAATTTCACCTTCGCTCCCAGTTTTTACATAGAGGCCAAAAAGTTCAAAATTCATTTTAATTGTTTTATGCTCTACTAAAACATTTTCTACTAAGCCAAACACAGTAGGTTGAACATTCTGTAAAAATGTTTCAATACTTTGAGTTTTTTCTTTACTATGAAGTCTGTAACTAGCAATTCGACTTTTAAACGCACTACCAATTTGTTGAATATTCCCAGAATTTCTTTCATGGCAAGCGATATTTTTATGTTGAATACTGCGTAAATGTCCATGAATGATTGAAGAAGGTATATCAATATTACATACATTACAATGTGTTATCGAAGGTTCACCATTCTTCTTTCTTTTTGTTGCACCACTATTTTCACAATCTTGAGAACGTTTACGCTTTTGAGCATCACATTCATTTAAAGGTTCTGTGCTAGTTGATGGTTTTACAGATTTCAATTCCAGTTGTTCTCCATGCACTTCAACCATGTGGGATTGATATCGCTTTACAGCAGAAAAACCAAGTTCGCAAACTGAACACGAAAATGGTGCTGAACTAACATGCATTAAATTTACATGACGTGCAAGATTATCTTGTCTGTTAAATGTGGTAGCACAATGACTGCACACAAACATTTAAATGTCATGTTTAGCATTTGCATGTCGTTGAAGGTTGTCAGGTCTTGAGAACTGTTTCTTACATTCACCACACTTGAACATGATGGTCACTTTCGAAATTACCTATAAAAGAAAGAAATCAAAAATGTTAATAAATGATAAAGCAAAGTACAATATAAATAGTTTAATTACATTCCAGTCAATGGTTATAGCAGGGTATTTAAATCGATCATCTCTGAACTCCTAGCAAGTCTAACTTCATGTAGTTCTAACTGGAGGTTACTATATACCACTGTCACTGACACCTAGCGGTGAACATTGGAACTTGATAGTGTGGTAGAAACCAGCGGTCGCCAGTTAAGTGAGCTAAGTGTGGTGTCATAGCCAGTCTTAAAGCAAGTCTAAACTTGTAGAACATGTCACGTGATAGAAACCAGCAATCGCCAGTTAAGTGAGCTAAGTGTGACGTCATAGCCAGTCTTAAAACAAGTCTAAACTTGTAGAACATGTCACGTAATAGAAACCAGCGATCGCCAGTTACGTGAGCTAAGTGTAACGCCATAGCCAGTCTTAAAACAAGTTTAAAATTGTAAAACATGTCACATGATAAGGTTAAGTTAGTTAAAGTTAGGTTATGTTAGGTGAACTGAGGTTAAGTCTTTAAATATTCCCTCTGTCACTGACACCTAGCAATGAACATTCAGACTTAATAGAGCGGTAATCAAAATCTAACCTACAAAATTAGCTTTACACACCATGGTCAAGTAGTTCCATCTTTTAACTGCCAAATATACCATTTTCACTAACATGTAGGGGTGAACATTGGAAAATATCACTCTAACTGTTTAAAATTTATTAGAGGGGGCACTTACCTTTTTATAATTTATCAACTGCAGTCACTGAATGAACAGATTGTAGGAATCTGGTAACCTACAGGTACCCAATTATCTGTAAACAATTCAATAAATCAATCAATCAATAAATACATTCCAATCAATAACTTCAACATCAATTAGTAATAAAAGACTACAATCCATTAATAATAAGTACTTACCTTGCAAAATAATTTAATGATTTTCTACCTAAACGGCTTTTTTTTACAACTCTTGAGCAGTAATAGAGCACTGTTCACTCAAAGCGAGTAATAAAGACTGACAGTAGGGAGATATATGACACCCCTCTTATATAAACTCTCATCGCTCGTGTCAGCAGTTTTTTGCAGATCATTGCAATTCCTTTCCCAATACAGTTGAGAGTCCAAAGTACACTAGGAACACCTGTGTGGTATCCAATGACTGCTGACTTTGCATGATCATCACCCATTGTCTTAATCAACATATGGGGTTTCAAATTACTGCAGCGTCAGTCATAGCAACAGCAGTGTGCACTCCCTGCCATGTCAGCAACATGACCCCGGAAGGAACACCTGTGTAATATCCAATAACTGCTAACTTTGCATGATCATCATCCATTGTCTTCATGAACACTTGCGGTTTCAAATTACTGCTGCGTTAGTCATAGCAACAGATCTGCGCGCTCTCTGTCATGTCTGTAATATGACACAGGAAGTAACAAGTCGGTTTACTGCACGTACCATCTCCTCAGTTTTTACATCTTAAGAACATGTATTATTCTCTTTCAACTACAAATGACTCGTTAGAACACATCAATCCACCAAGTTAGATCCCTTGTATATTCACATGTATTTCGTCACTTTCCTTTCATATCGTTATCACATTATACTAGTGGGGGACTGGTGAACAACGTCAGTTCAACACACACAAATGTAGTTAGGCCCTTTGACATAATTTGAATAAATACATGGGTCAGTCCATAGGGTTCAGGCCAAAGGGACCGGTCCAAAGGGATCAGTCCAAAGGGACTCATCCACAAGGACTCGTCCACAGGGACCTGTCCACAAGGACTCGTCCACAAGGACCCGCCCACAATGACTTGTCAACAATGACCTGTCCACAAGGACCCGTTAGGTTGGGTTAGGTTACACTACAGCCACCATCTTTTAAAAAGCCCGCCCTCTTACCAAACCTATGAGTGGACATGTGTAAAAACAAAACAAAACTAGCATGTAATTTCATAGTGGCTTTCCACCGAAGACATGCACATTATGTAGAACAACGTTTCATTCCATATTAGCATTCAAACTCTCACATGTTGCAATTGGAAAGAGAGATTCTCTAAAAAATTACAATTTCACCCCCTAGTAGGGGTAGGTTTTACTTTTGGGGTTGAAATATGTCGTCCATTGGAAAGGGGGTGTTAGCCCGAGTTCAATGACACCTCATTTGTCAAAATCCGACCATGCGTTCGAGAGATATCGGGCTGCCGCCATCTTGTGACGAGGGTGCGGAGGAGGAGGCTGTAGAACCATCCAAAACACACTACTCACGGCCATATTTGAAAATGATGTCAGTGCTACCAACTGCTAAAAAATCGCAATTGAAATTTGAGCTCCATGTTGGATATCTTGGAAAGTATGAATGGGAGCTATTTCAAAATTGGCACACGTACAGATCATAATATTTTAGTTTAATTTCCAGGAGGCTAAACATGGCAGTGTTGCCAAAATGATAATAAGCCTCCTGATAGGTCCAATTTTGAAATGCATATAACATCTATACTATCAATTGGAATTCAACCAAATTTCGTATGTTGTATGTGTACATAACCAGATATGACTGAGCGTATTCTTCAGACCTACCAGGGCTGCCAACTGTTAATAAATGCACCTAATTTATTTTATTCAAATACCAATATATCAGAAAGTATGCAAGCCGACAGCTTTAAACTATGCACACGTATAGTCCCTGACATTCTATATTAATTTGGAGTAACTTATATACGTCAGTGCTACCAACATGATTCTAAGCCTGCTGACAGGTCCAACTTTAAATACATGTAACTTCCATACAATCATTTGGATTTCAACCAAATTTCGTATGTGCTATGTGTACCATAACATATATGACTATGCGTATTCTAAGGAGTAACCAGTGCTGCCAACTGTTAATATGTGCTGTCCCTATTTTTGTTACCCTAATATCAATATATCAGAAAGTATGCAAGCCAATAGCTCTAAACTTTGCACACGTATAGTACCTGGCATTCTAGACGAATTTGGAGTAACTAATATACGTCAGTGCTGCCAACTTGATTCTAAGCCTGCTGATAGGTCCAATTTTAAAATGCATGTAACTTCTATACTAACTAATGGATTTCATTCAAAATTGGCACAACAATAGATCATATTATTTCAGATTATTTCTGACCAATACATGCATGACATTGTTGCCAACATGATTTTACGCGCGCTGTTAGATCCAATGTTTAACTGCATGTAACGTCCATGCTATTCATTGGACTTCAACCAAATTTTGTATTTTGTACCTTAAGAGACGGAACTAAGAATATATTCAGTCATCAGGGCTGCCAACTGTAGTGCTCTATTAGGATACATTATGCCAGGTATACAGTATTTCGAACTAATTGGAAATTTCGATATTAGCAACTTAATTTCGTCATTATTCTAGATAGGTTCATATTCTGTAGAATAATCATTGGCATGAAAAGTAGGCTGTATAGTTCTTCACGGAACTTCTTGTTTTTCATTTATAATGGTAGTCTGCACAGTTGCCATGACCCGTAAGAATCCCGTTGAGAATAGACCATGTTTTCCGAGGAAACTTAAATCCAGGTGGCATCGATCATCCAATGCGTGGTTAGATTGATCCAGGCCTAGTATCCTGTCTTCTCTGCCATTCTTTAGTTATGTAACGATTGGAATAAAGTACAGGGATAGGAGGATGCTCTACAATCCATTCAGAAACCAGACAACAATTATTCTAGTCGAAGGACATGACAGAGAAGGTGTAAGGCAAGGCTGCAAATTATCCCCCATACTTTTCAATCTATACATTGAACAAGCAATACAGGAAATTGGAGAAAAATTTAAGGTACGAGTAAAGATTCAAAGAGAAATAATTTCTACTCTGAGATTTGCTGATGACATCGTCCTGATAGCCAACACACCAGAGGATTTGAATGAGTTTTAAATGGTAAGGATTCTGTCTTGATGAAGGAATTGATGATGAAAATTAATAAATATAAAACAAAAATATTGGAATGCAGCGAAAATAAATCAGAAACCTCTATGGACGTCGAATTGGCACGTGAAAAGGAAAATGAAGTGGAGAACTTCTGTTACTTAGGAAGCAAAATAACCAGTGTTGGACGAAGATATCAACAAGTAGTTCCGTGAAGAACTAAAGCCTATTTTCATATAACTTACTGTACTTAAGTTAATTGCCACTATCAACATACTAAATATCAGTTTGATTGCAGTAATATATTCGTAGATATTGAGAACCGACTAAATATTGCGGATGGACGCCATGTTGCCTTTTTGCAGTTATGTACTGTTACATGAAGATTATTGTGTACGTGTAGTATTCAAACTTCAATCGCATGATTAGGATACAAGAAGTAAAAATGACATTTTAAAATTTCGCACAGCTGCCATTTTGTGGTTATGGAAACAATTTAAATAAATTAGATTCTAGTGGGTTAATATCTGTATAAGGATTTACTGTACCAAGTGCCACTGCACTCGGAAGGTTAATTGCGAGAAACGTTCATGTGAATATTTATACTTCCCGTCGCCGCCATGTTAGATTTGTGATCACCAGGTTATTGAAAGTCCTATAGGTGAACTTATGTTCATAGCCCCTATGCACATTAAAAAATTCAGTTTGATTGTTGTAACAGATTCGTAGATATTGAGATCCGTCTAAATATTTAGGATGGTCGCCATGTTGGATTGTTATATGTATAGGCCATAGAGTCATGTACCATTAAAAGGAAATTATTTTGTTGGTTCTTTATTCACACATTCACTTCGATCGCATGATTACGACACAAGAAATAAAAACTTAATTTTAAAATTCGCACAGCCGCCATCTTGAAGTTATGTAAACAATTGAACTAAATTAAATACCAGTGCATTACAATGTGTATAGACATTTGCTGTACCAAGTTTCATTGAGTTTGGATGATTAAATCGCGAGAAAAGTCCATTTAAATCTTTTAACTTCTCTTGGCCGCCATGTTAATTTTGTAGTTAACCGGTTTTTGAAGGTCTCATAGATGAACTTCCAGCAGTACATAATTTCAGGGTGATACCGGTAATAATTTCAGAGATATAGAATGCCGGTGAAATATTTCGCACAGCCGCCATTGAGGTTATGTAAACAATTGAAGCAAGTTAGATGTCGGTGCATTACAATGTGTATAAACATACTGTACCAAGTTTCATTGTCTTGGGTTGGTTAAATCGCGAGAAACGTCCATTTAATATTGCAACTTCGCTTGGCCGCCATGTTGGTTTTATAGTTACCAGTTTTTCAAAAGTTACATACGTGAACTTCTAATAGTTCTTTTTATCACCGTACAAAATTCCAGGGTGATATCGGTAATAGTCTCGGAGATATTGAATGCAGGTGAAATATTTCGCACAGCCGCCATGTTAGATTGGTGGGACGTAACAAAATTTGAAGGGCACGGTCGGGGTCGTCCGGAATAGTGCTATGAACTACCGAGTTTCAATGAAATCGTACCAGCCGTTTAGAAGTTATTAGGGACAAACACACGAATCACACAAACACACGCACACACAGCAGACACACGGACAAAAGGTGATCTCATTAGCCTGTCTTTTCATAAATGAAAATAGGCTAAAAATAGGTTAGCACGGACAAGGAAAGCATTTCTACAGAAAAAGGAATCTGTTTGACATCGAATATAGATTTAGGTATTTCGAAGTCGTTTTTGAAAGCCTTTGTCTGGAGCGTGGCACTCTATGGAAGTGAAACCTGGACTGCTGGAGCAGCAGAAAATAGGAGAATTGGAGCGTTTGAAATGTGGTGTTACAGTAGAATGATGAAGATCAGAAGGGTAGATAGGGATACAAAAGAAGTTGTATTAAGACGATTGGGAGAGGAGAGATGTTTCTGGCGACTGCTAATAAAGAGAAGAGATAGGTTGGTAGGACACTTGCTAAGACACCCAGGAATAGCAAAGTTAGTTTTGGAAGAAAGGGTCGAGGATAAGAACTGTAGGGATAGACCATGGTTAGAATATGTTAAACAGATTGCCTGGGATGTAGGGTGTGGTGTCTATGTAGAGATGAAGCGATTAGCTCAGGACAGGGAAGCATGGTAAGCTGCATCAAACCAGTCAAAAAACTGAAGACTTAAACAACAACATGTAGTAATGCAAAACATATTTTTAAAATGTTGCATATTTTAATTAATACGTTATTTTTCTGATACAATAGTGATAATCTAATAAATTTAATACGGGACATCGAAATCACTCATGTTAATAGTTGACATCGACATCCGCCAAAGCTATAATTTCAGTTGCCAGCGCGTGACGATGTCTCAATTTCCTGCATCAATATTTACAAGATTACCACAATCCATCGCAACTCCAGTTTAGAAACAACACTTTCTAATGTTTAGAAAAAGAAATATTTATCTAACACTCAGCAATTCTTCTAGGCTTGTGCCGTGTCTTATGTGGGGTTTCGCCTAGGACACGAGGCTGGCTCATCAGTGGGCTCTTGGTGTCCCCGTCCCCGATCCCCACAGGATACGCCAACTGCGCGTTACCTCCGTTTTTATGAAGCGCACCTTTACTCGCGGTAAAGAAATGCATGCATATCTGTGCACATTAAAAGAAAACTGAATTGAATCTACCTTCACGATCACTGGAGTAAAATCGCCTGACGGTTCCTATGGGATTCATTCCGTAAATACCCATACCTTTGTACACCAACGTTTGTACACTACTTCCTGGACTCCTGTGGGGGTCTGGGCAGGGACGCCATGAGCCCGCTGATGAGCCAGCTTGGTGTCCTAGGCGAAACCCCACACAAGACACGGCAAAAACCTAGAATAATTGCTGAGTTTTAATTCAATGACCATGAAAACCAATGGAACTTTAATTTTAATTCAAATTATTTGTAAGGTATTATTTTTTATGTCAAACGATATTTTGAACGCTGAAGAAGATAATCATTGTATATTGAAACATGTTCGTTTTTATATTACTGGCACTCCCTCTCCATGCCCCCCCCCCCCAAATCCCCCCCCCCCCTCAACTTTGCCCTGTATCTTGAACGGTTTACCCAGCATAAGCTTAAAAGGCGCAGAGATGGCAGGTCCCAGACGCAATTCAGAAAAGCCGAGGTGAACAGCGAAACTCCAAACACATTCACTCTGCTCTGATGTCTCATCTCGCCATGACTCGACAGTTTGATGTTGGCCGAAGCTGGGATGATAGGCTCGCTCATAAACTCTCTCCAAAGCTAGTAATTTCAATTTCCACTGAATGGAGATTGTTGTAAGAAATGAAAATGTAAAATAACACTTATAGTGGGTGATGTATTAAAGATAGAGATCGCGGACTCTTTTGTAGAACGTTTCATGGTGAAAAATTATAACACTCATAGATATGTAGAAATGCTTTCCTTGTCTGTGCTAACCTATTTTAGCCTATTTTCATTTATTAAAAAATAGGCTTATGAGATCACCTTTTGTCCGTGTGTCTGTGTGTCTGATTCGTGTGTGTGTGTGTGTGTCCCTATTAACTTCTAAACGGCTGGAGCGATTTCAACGAAACACAATAAAGTAAAATATTTTCAACCGTTTACCCAGCGTAAGCTTAAAAGGCGCATGGACGGCAGGGTTTTCTTCGACTGGATTCACTGAAACAGTTACTGCTCGGCTTTCTTTGGTTTCAAGTGAATGCTTTCCTACAGAAACCTTCCTCGAGAAATCCTTTACAGAATGGTGAAAAGCGCATCAATATTCATTCAGTGGTGCTCAAGATTCACCCGTTAAAGCCGAGCATCAGGGACTTTGTTGTATACTACGTAGATTTTAAAGTACATATTTTAGTGTTGACAAGGCGAATTAAATAACACAAATTATTTAGCTATAGTCAATACGGTTCAATATTTACCGGAACAAAAAGGTAAACATATACGCATTTTAACAAGAACTAACCAATAATTTAAGTACCATTGTTGTTTTCAGCGATCCTCAGAAAATAAGGATATATATTAATTTCTACAAACCAAACAACCACCCATGGTGTATTAGTTTACCAGTAGATACAGTAAATATAAATGAGGCAGAAATGCACAAGAATTTACCTTGGAGTCACGTAACGATCTCGCGTTATCTTGCGTGGGTAAAAACAATTTGTCATTCACTAGCGACATAATATAGTTAGTATTAAATCTAATCATGCTCACGACTGACAACTAATATTGAAATAATGAGTGTCGACAAGTTAACGAGAATCTAATTACGTGTTCTGGAATGTTGCTCCAAGGATCAGAAGATAAGGAACCTCGTTAGCAATAGATTCATTAATGTTTAATGCTTACATCAATTTTGATTTGTCTGTTCTCAACAACAGGCTTCTCAATAAGGCTAAACAGTTTATCCATTAAAAATAAATGTATCGGAAACGTCGGTGTACAAAGGTATGAGTATTTACCGAATTAATCACCTAGGAGCAGTCAGGCGATTTTACTCCATTGATGGTGAAGGTATTTTCAATTCAGTTTCCTTTTACTGTGCACAGATATGCATGCATTAATTTATACAAGTGGGCCCGTGCGAACTTTCGCAACGTGAATGTAGGTTTATGGGGGTAGTAGGGAAGAATGTGGGAGAACGAAGTTTTAAATATTGAAGAAATGTATTTATTGTTGTTAAACGGCATATGTACATGAGAAGAACACAAAGAATTTTGTAGAACAGTATTTTGTACTTGTGACAGCACCTCTTTGTAAACAATATTCGATGTTGGCCTACAACGAATTCATCGGTTATTGTTTGTTCGGAAGTTTCTTCTACAGCAATTTTTACATTTGCAAAGGATTGAACCCTCGAGAAGGCGACATATAATTGTCCGTGTGAGAATATATATATATATTTTGCAAAATCCACACAATCCCTCAAGGCAGGTAATTCAATGTAGAAAACAGCCTTTAATGTCATAGACTTTACCATCCATGAACGCTAATACTTTTGGGCAGACATGGGCAAACTTTTTAGGAGCAGGGACAGATGCAATACAAAATTATCTAGCCGGGCCGAAAAGAAAACAACACATGTTTGTAGATAGATTAAAAACTTTTTACTTCTGAAATTTTAATCAAGCAAATTGTATAGGCTACGATGGTAGAAAACTCAGGAAAAGAGAACACACCTTCATTATTTGTTAGAAGAGGAAGGAGTATGAGACAAGTGAAACTGTGACTGTGCTTCTAATAGTTTTTCATTATCTGGTTGAAATTGGGATAAGCAGATTTTTAGTAGCACAGCTAATTGGTGGTCCGTCTATCTATTCCTGAAGATTTTCTTTTGTGAAGTTTCATTGTAGAAAACATCTGTTCACAGGTATAGGAAGTTGCGAACATTGCAGTTATCTTCCGTGCATGAGATTTTAAGTATGGGAAGCTTTATTTTGGTAGGGCCTTGTAAAACTCAAGTTTCGAAACGTTGAGGAATAGTTGCTTCAATTCATTGTTACATTGTTACTCAGTCTGTTCTAGCTGCTACTCTATTACACAAAACGCATAAACACAATGAGATTGAAACAGTTTTTCAATTGTAGGTACAAATAATAGAAATTATGACCTGTGCGTAATTGTAGGAAGTATCATTCGAAACCATGTCGCGGGCCAGGTTAGACTAGCACTTGGCCCACGGGCCGTACTTTGCCTATGACTGCATTAGGGGATATATACTTGGGAATATGCGTACATTTCAACTTGAGGAGATATAAACTTGGTGTCTTCCGAGTGCCGACTCGTTGGTTGGTTGGTTCCTCAGTTTAAGGGCTGCGACAACGTGGTCATGTAGCCCGGTGTACTTTGGGTGTGTGTAGAATCTGTCTGATAACCGGTGTCATTTTTGATGGCTGTATTAATATGTGTTATCTATTATTCAGGTAAGGACTGCAGGCGATCAATTTCAAGTAGTACCTACTTTTGCTACCAAATGCTACAGTTAACGACACCTAGCTGCGAACTTCATTACTATATGCCACCGCAACCGGCCCCTGACGGCGAACGTTGGAACTTATAGAGCGTTAATCAAGTGTAACCTACAAATTTAGCTTCATACAATTGTAGTTAGTGGAAGGTTCTTTTACATGCCATAAATCTCAGATAAGGGACTGCCGGCTTTACTTCCCCTCTGAAGAAAGGCATAGTGAGGGATTTTTAACGTTCTTAAAAAAACTGAGGACTTCGGCCGGGTTTGAACTCGCGATCTTGGGCATAGAAGCTCAGCATTCTACCAACTGCGGCACCGAAGCCACCGGCAACGTTCGTGTACAATGGTACGAGTATTTACCGAATTAATAACCTAGGAGCAGTCAGGCGCCTTTTCTCCAGTAATGGTGAAGTAGTTTCAATACAGTTCCCTTAATGTGTACAGTGGTACATGCATTGATTTATGTATTGAAGGCCTTTTTTCAAACATCCAGAGTTCTAGCCCTTCAGGTAGACAATCTAGAAACATCCCTTAATATCACAGACTAGACCTTTCATGGACATTATTTCTTTAGAGCATATTGATATTTGAATTGCAGCCAATGGCTGTAGCGGGGTATTTTTTGAATGCCTGTTGTCTCCCCATCAAGTTTATTTTGAAGTAGTTCCAACATTGGCTACCAGAGAAGCCACTGTCACTGACACCTAGCGGCAAAGTTGGAACTTGATAGAGCGTTTCTATCCAAATATAACCTACAAATTTAGCGACACACTACCAATTGTAGTGGTAGGTTCTTCTAAATGCCATACATCTATGACATGAGCCCGCTGGCTTTACTTCCCCTCCGAAGAAAGCCATACTTATATGGGATATGGACATGAGAATCTACGTACATTGTACCTTTAGGACTTAACTTGGTATCGTCCGATTGCCGACTCGAACCCAGTTCATCGCTGAATCTTATTGTTGGTGGATTTGTAAATAATTTTCGTTGTTTTCTCCACATTTCCAATCGTAAAGACACTCAAAACGTTTGCTACGATGCGCTGGCATGATGACACGCGGTAGACTGACGATTGTTCACCGGAAACTCAACCATATCCGGTCAATTAGATTATCAGTTTGCCTCTCCTACCACTACGAACGCTAGTGTCAGTCAATGAAACTCAACCATATCCGGTGAATTAGATCAGCAGTTTGCCTTTTCTACCGCTACGAGTGTGAGTCATTGCAGAGTTCCCCTTAAGCCCTTACAGCTACTTCTGGTTTGAAGATTTTTCCACAAAAAAAAAGAATGCCTGAAGATATTGAATCAAGGAACACACTAAAGAAAGAATTATGTAAATAAGTTAATTTGGCTAGGATTTGAATCAAAATGAAAAAGAGGCTGTTTATCCAGAACTGCATTTAGGCCGAACGTTATTTTCAAAATTTAATTTTTAGTTTGATAGAGCTCTTCAATTCATAATTTGTTACCTTTCCGGGCCCTTTAGCCCTTCCACGTTTGCCCCAATTGAGGAAATTGCTTAATTTTACGTTTTTGCTAAGATGGGAACTCCTACTTTTTCTAGGCCCTTAAGGAGGCAGGCTGGTGCACCCTGGATAGTGCTACTCTCTCAAGGGCTCACGTCTGGTGAGTTCGGGAGTTGGCAAACCGAGGGATTCTCGAGCTGGGTCCGTTTTCCCCCTTTTTCCATTGCTTATGGGGCGGACCCTGTCATCTTTCCCTTTCCTATCTGCCTTTCATGGCTCTCCTTCCTTCCAAGTCCGTCAATCCTCATTCTTCAAGTTGAGGGCATTTCTTTTCCTCCTGTCCATTGTTTGCCTTATTCTTTATTTGTTTACCATTTCTTCTTCTAGTTTGTAAGACTGTAGTTAGTATTGTAGTTTTCGTTACTTTCTCACCTCATCTTTCACTATCACCCAAACCATTAGGGGCCGATAACCTAGATGTTAGGCCCCTTAAAACAATAACAATTATCATCATCATCGTCTACCTTGTGAACTAAGAAATGTTTACAACATTAAACACAAATTAATTTTCTTGATAGTCTAGAAATTACAGTATTGTAATACACCTGTTTCACAGTACAATGGTTTTATTCTGAGTGTTTTAACTGTGTTTTTCCAGAGATTTTAATCCGGGGCTGGTCATTTGTTATTCTTCGCTACCTTTAGGCACAACAGCTAAATAAGACATGGTGCGTTCATTGACACAGGGCTCTCTGAGACATATCAGTGCTTGGCTCCGCGTAGTCCTCACCTCTTACCTAGCTGTTCGGTCTCTTGCGTTATACGACACATCGCATTCCAATGGAGTTGTGCAGCAACCATTGCCAAGCTCAAGCACTGATATTTTAAAAATAATGATTTTCCTTATTTAACCCTAGAATGGTGGCGTTTGACTCCGCGGCAAAAAAACGGAGACACCTTTGATTCCCCACTTCTCCCTATTGGTCAATAACCGCCAGTGTTTGGCAGTCCTAAAATACAAAGCAAATTAGTCATTAAAAACACAAAAATATTAAAAATTAGTAAAAATCCGTCAAATCTCATAAAACAATCTAAATTTGTCAAAATATCTGAAAGAAAAGCTCGAAAAGTTAAAAATAATGTTATATTTTAAAAGTCACAAAAATCAAAATTAATCAAAATACAAACAAGTAGTTCCGTGAAGAACTATACAGCCTATTTTCATATATCCTACTCATATTAATTGCCTCTATCAACATACAAAATTTCAGTTTGATTGCTATGTTAGATTCGTAGATACTGATAACCGACTAAATATTGCAGATGGTAGCCAGGTTGGATTTTTAGCCTACTTTTCACATTTTGCAAAAATGAGGAAAAAGTAGACTTATGAGATCGGGCAAATGTGTGTCTGTCTGTCTGTCTGTCTGTCTGTCCTTCTGTCTGTCTGTCTGGCTGTGTGTGTGTCCCCCCCTATCAACTCCTAAACGGCTGCAGCAATCGAAACAAAATTTGGTAGGAGTAAAGATCTACACCTGAATATCTCACGGCCATATTTTAAAATGATGTCAGTGCTACCAACTGCTAAAAAATCGCAATTGAAATTTGAGCTCCATGTTGGATATCTTGGAAAGTATGAATGGGAGCTATTTCAAAATTGGCACACGTACAGATCATAATATTTCAGTTTAATTTCCAGGAGGCCAAATATGGCAGTGTTGCCAAAATGATTATAAGCCTCCTGATATGTCCAATTTTTAAATGCATATTGAACCCATGTACCATGGCCTCAAAGAGAGTCGAATCCATGTACTTTGAGAAAAGAATGAAAGAATCATACAGTCTCTAAGGGAACGGAGAGAGATTTCAAGCCAGGATTATAGCCTAACATTGTGCAAGCGCTAGGGCCAGGTGTTCCTTAGATGAGCTCATGCCTCTTGACATTTATAAGGAGCCAGTCATGGATATTATTAGAACGAGTGGAAAGTTTTGACTGTAAGACGAAGAAGCTGGACTCGGAAATTGCTCTTACGTTGCAGGAATATGGCAACCTCGCTGCTGAGTCAGAACAGGAATAATTAAATTTAACCCGTTTACGAGTATAAAAATAAGTAAACAGATACAGTACGGTGAATCATTTTGGATTAGAGATTTTTGTGTAAAGATAAACCTTGTAAAAATTGCACAGAAAAAAACTGCAAACGCAAGTAGACGTCATTGGGGGTTCACCGAGATCCAAGGAGTGGGAGAATAAAAAAAGAACAGCACCACCCACACAGTTGAGGACGAGAAATTAATTAATATCTCGGAAATGCACGATCGATTTCTATGGACAGGAAGATTATTTTACGTTTGGAAGACGAGCTTTCTGGAGATACGATTTTTAAAATTGTGCGACAATTAGTTCAAAAGTTGGTCACGAAAAGGACTAGAGTTTTATCTTTTTTTGGCTGAAAGGTATAAAACTCCTGGCCTCACCAAGCCAATCATGCAGTTATTCTGACAGCCCGTGAGGGGGTGTTACTCTGCATCAGTGCATGCAGTCTACGAGAGCCCGTGAGGGGAACGTCACTCTGTATCAGTACATGCAGTATTAGTCCGTCCAGGGTGGCGTTACGCTGGAGCATCATAATCATCAGTCTACGAGCATTCCGTGAGCGGAAGTGCTGCACCACATCGTATACGCAGTATTCAAGAGCCCGTGATGGGACGTTAAGCTGTATCAGACATCGATTCAGAGCCTGTGGGAGGCTATGCTACAAGTCACCGAGTGTAGACCAGTTACGATATAAGTACGCTACGCTGAGGGTTAGCAGTTCGAGACTTTGAAGAGTCCTAAAATATAAAGAACATTTAATATACGGACTTTAAAGCAATATCGCCAAAGTAAGACACAGCGATCAGTAGGGAACTTCGAGTTCCAGAAGAACACTAGTTCAATACAGTTACGAAGTTATAAGAACTCCAACAAATAAACGGCGTTACGTCTAGTAAAGACATTGTTAAAGACATTAAATCCTGTAAAGGACAAGAATAAACAGTAATTACGATCGCGAAAGATAGAAGTTCAAGCGAAAGGAACTCAGGAACTTAGTTTCGAAACCAGAGGGAAACGTACTCTAGTGAGAAAACGTCAAAAATATACGATAGACAGTATACGGTCCTCGAAGGGAGGCCAATATATAGAAACTATAGGGTACGATAGACAGTATACGGTCCTCGAAGGGAGGCCAAGATATAGAAACTATAGGGTGCGATAGACCACCATATATAAATAGAGGTGACGGCAAAGAAAAGACATTTATCGCCTAGTAAAAGCAGATAAAGTAAAGCCGAGTAATAGACAATAGAAGCGGTTTTGAGAGACTGAAACCAGTAGTTTCCATTGTAGGAGAGAGAAACTTTGAACGAGTAAAATCACACGTCCAATGCAGGTCGATAGGATTCACATCAGGGATCATCAACAGCCGACAGAAATTGTAAAAATCGTTGAGATACACCCGTGTGATAGGAGTGAAGTGTAAATATTGTAAGAAAAGAAATAAGAGTATCATTTTAAGTGTTTTAGGTAAAGTGAAAGCGTTTTATGCACAGTGATATGTGTTATAATATGTACCAGAGTAATATTTTTTAGTGTTTTAATGTGTGTTCAAAACGGATACACCAGTGTATTAAAAAAAATGTTGTCAGTGTTAAATATAGTGAATATGTGTCAAGAAATTTCTGTACATAAGATGAGATTGTACAATATGGAGTAGGTCAAGAAGGTGGGCCAAAATGTCACATCAAACGAGAATAAAGGTCAGAAAGCGACCTTAAACATGTAAGTAAAGATTTTCATTATGTTTTGGTGTCGGGAAAAATTTTGTGTGCAATTCCACCGGAGTTTTGAGTAGAAGGGATGTTTTTAAATGAATAATAACTAAATAAGAACGCGATCTGAACGAAAATAAAGTTTTAAGAAATAATAAATAATTATGTGAAATAATAAATCCTGTAGAGGAAAGGCATGGAATAAAATGTCAGTATTTAATGAATGTTATAAAAGCAAGCGTGATAATAATAATTATAACAAAGATATTTACATAAAGGTAAATTTGAATTATATGAAAGAAATAGCTTTTGAGCTTTTGTAAGGAATGAAAACATGATGTGAATAACAAGGTAAAGAAATCTAAATAAAGATTAAATTGAATGATATAAAAATATAGAGCGTTGAAGCCTTAACAAATGTATAAGACATGATGTGACTGCATGTTCTTAAAAAGGGAGCGATTTATTGTCAACGGAAAAGATTAATATACGAATTAAGTTATGTATCAATTGTTACTATGAAATTTATCAGTTCTTTGGAAGACATTCGGTCGTAAAGCAATGTGTAGCGTAATGGAACGCAATTAAATAAAAAGTCACGCTAGGAACGCGTAAAAGTTAAAGTACTTGGTAAATTACTTATGGAGGGTAGTTGATTGCAGTGAATTGAGATATGTTGTAAGTCCTCTAAATTGTGACGTAGATCACGAGGCCATGTTTGTATTATTTAAAAGGGAGCTAATGTATGGTATTATTGAGCGTATGTCATGTAGGCCACGGCCGAATTTAAATCGCGTCTTGTATAAGTCCTCCAAATGTGGAAATGTTCCCGAGGCATGTTAAGAGATTCGAACCTAGAATCCTTTTGTTGTAAAAGCCCCTAATTATTCGTCGTAGAATGTGTATTAATCTTCCCAATCAATGAGGACCCTCTCATAATTAATAAATGCCAAGGTTACGAAAGTGGTTTATGAGCCAAAGAATATTGTTGAATGGAAATAAGTGAAGTAAAAGCCAGGTCTCTCCACAGAACTGAGAATAATGTGAAGGTTTGTTTTAAAGCATTGAAGAGAGCTGCCACCGTAGGTTAGGCAGAGAGTCGCTTTCCTTGTCATAAATCACGCCCGAGTATAATGGCCTGACCATCATAGAGCGAGGGTGGGTAAAAACCTTCTTGTAAGATGTGTTAAATACACCGTGAGTGTTTAAAGTTGTTAATGACCCGGGCGTAGAACCGAGGTCCTTGTAGATTGATATTATCGCTTGCCAATTCAGATCGTAGTTTTCTTATGTGATAATGGTCTTATAAGACAAATGAATTAAATAAAATCCCTATTGTAATATTGTATGGAAAAGAAGGAATCCACGAGTTTTGTGAAGATAACTAGGTTTCGGGAGTGATCATAGTTTTTGACTTTGTCAAGTAATCTTTATAACTCTGGAGTACACAAATAGTTTTCCCGATCACCGTAGTGAATTTGCAAAACTTGAGAGAGATAGTAAATACGGAGAACATGTGATATGCCCAAATATTGAAGTGAATAATTAACATGTAATTTTAAATATAATTATATATTTGTTTTGATAATAAGAAAAGCTAAAAATAATTCTTGAGGTGTACAAAAATATGACACCATTATTATGGGAAAGTATCGAGCCAAAGAAGCTCGTAGTTATTTGGAACTTTAAGATAAGTACTTTATGGAAGTGAAAATAATCGTGAATTGTTGGTTTAAAAAAAACCATGTGTTTGAATCTAATATTTGTTTTATTTTTATGCTATTCCTTGTTCACTTTGGACAAGTAGAATGATATTGGTCAGTAGTTTATTTGTTTTATTGTTTGTAGCGCCATAATTTTTGATTAATTAAATGTGTTAAAATAGGAGTTGATTTTGTTGTTATTTTTGCAAGTGTATCCTCTATTTAATCCAAAATATGTAGGTCACAGAGTGGGAGAACTTACCGCAGCCCCGAAAAATCCCGAATTGAGCAATGCTGGCATACTGTGATTTGCATATTTCTTGCTGCAAGGGCACAATATAACTTCTACACTATCTATTGGAATTCAACCAAATTTCGTATGTTGTATGTGTACATAACCAGATATGACTGAGCGTATTCTTAAGACCTACCAGGGCTGCCAACTGTTAATAAATGCTCTCAATATTTGTATCCAAATACCCATATAAGAGAAAGTATGCAAGCCGACAGCTTTAAACTATGCACACGTATAGTACCTGACATTCTATATTAATTTGGAGTAACTTATATACGTCAGTGCTACCAACATGATTCTAAGCCTGCTGACAGGTCCAACTTTAAATTCATGCAACTTCCATACTATCATTTGGATTTCAACCAAATTTCGTATGTGTTATGTGTACCATAACAGATATGACTATGCGTATTCTAAGGAGCAACCAGGGCTGCCAACTGTTAATAAATGCTGTCTCTATTTTTGTTACCCTAATATCAATATATCAGAATGTATGCTAGCCAATAGCTCTAATCTTTGCACATATATAGTACCTGGTATTCTAGATTAATTTGGAGTAACTAATATACGTCAGTGCTGCCAACATGATTCTAAGCCTGCTGATAGGTCCAATTTTAAAATGCATGTAACTTCTATACTAACTAATGGATTTCATTCAAAATTGGCACAACAATAGATTATATTATTTCAGATTATTTCTGACCAATACATGCATGACATTGTTGCCAACATGATTTTACGCGCGCTGTTAGATCCAATGTTTAACTGCATGTAACGTCCATGCGATTCATTGGACTTCAACCAAATTTTGTATTTTGTACCTTAAGAGATGGAACTAAGAATATATTCAGTCATCAGGGCTGCCAACTGTAGTGCTCTATTAGGATACATTATGCCAGGTATACAGTATTTCGAACTAATTGGAAATTTTGATATTAGCAACTTAATTTTGTCATTATTCTAGATAGGTTCATATTCTGTAGAATAATCATTGGCATGAAAAGTAGGCTGTATAGTTCTTAACGGAACTTCTTGTTATTTATGTACTATTACATGAAGATTATTGTGTACGTGTGGTTTTCAGACTTCAATCGCATTTTTAGGACACAAGAAGTAAAAACGAGATTTTAAAATTTCGCACAGCTGCCATCTTGTTGTTATGAAAACAATTGAAATAAATTAGATACCAGTGGATTAACATTTGTATAAGCATTAACGTGCAAAAATTCACTGCACTCAGATGGTTAAATGGCGAGAAACGTCCATTTAAATATTTATTGTTCGCGTCGCCGCCATGTTGGATTTGTGCTCACCAGTTTACTGAAAGTCATATAGGTGAACTTATGTTCATAGCCTCTATGAACATAAGAAAAATCAGTTTGATTGCTGGAAAAGATTCTTAGATATTGAGAACCGTCAAAATATTTCGGATGCTTGCCATTTTGGTTTGTTATATGCATAGGCCATAGAGTTATGTACCATTAAAGGAAAATTATTGCGTAGCTTCATTATTCAAACTTTCACTTTGATCGCATGATTACGACACAGGAATAAAAACTTAATTTTAAAATTTCGCGCAGCCGCCATCTTCAGTTTATGTAAACAATTGAACTAAATTAGATGCCAGTGAATGACAATATGTATAATCATTTACTGTACCACATTTAAATGCGCTCATATGATTAAATCACGAGAAAAATGTATTAGAATGTTTCAAATTCGCTTGGCCGCCAGGTTCGTTTCGTAGTTAACAGGATTTGGAAAGTTACATGGAAAAACTTGTAGTAGTGCTCTTTATCACTGTACAAAATTTCAGGTTGATATCATAAATAGTTTCGGAGATATTGATTGCCTGTGAAATATTTCGCACAGCCGCCATTTTGAGGTTATGTAAACAATTGAACGAAGTTAGATGTCGGCGCATTACAATGTATATAAACATATACTGTGCCAAGTTTCATTGCGTTTGGTTGGTTAAATCGCGAGAAACGTCCATATAAAAGTCTCAACTTCGCTTGGCCGCCATGTTCGGTTTGTAGTTACCAGGTTTTCAAAGGTCACATAAGTGAATTTCTAGTATTTCCCTTTATCACCATACAAAATTCCAGGGTGATATCGGTAATAGTTTCGGAGATATTGTATGCTGGTGAAATATTTCGCACAGTCGCCATGTTGGATTGGTGAGACGTAACAAAATTTGAAGGGCACGGTCTGGGTCGCCCGGAATAGAGCTATGAACTTACCGAGTTTCATTGAAATCTCTCCATCAATTTAGATTTTATTAGGGGGGAACACACACACGAATCACACACACACACACACGCACACACACACGGACAAAAGGTGATCTCATAAGCCTATTTTTTTCAAAATTGAAAATAGGCTAAAAATTAGTAAAAAGAAAGCTTAAAAAGCAAAAATAAACACATAATCAAAATTAGTCAAAATCCAAAAGGAAACAATCACAATTAGTCGAAATTAGTGAAAACCAGTTAAAAGAAAAAAAGAAAAAAGAAAAAAAATATCATAATCCAAAAAGGAGAAAATAACAAAAATCAAACATTTTTTTTTTCAAAAGGAGTGTCTATTTTGCTATCCTAGAGAGTGAAACAAAAGTTGACGTGAGTTGCATTTATTAATCAGTTTCTAGAATCGTAGTCGTCGACGATGCCAAGCGCTATCGATAACAACGTTGCAATTAGCGCTACCGTTCTAGGGTTAATATTGTTTTGAAATAAAAGAAACATGGAATAACATGTAATTTTTTTCAGTTATTTTACCACATATTCCAGTAATTTGAATTACTTTGTGTTAACCAACTGAAAACTACAATATTGACTACCTGTCCATGGAGTCGTATAGCGTGTCTTGGGATGCTTGACAACGAGGGTGGGTTTCAATGAAAGATAGAGTTCTACAAACTGATCGTGACGTGATATCCTTCAGCTCACATCGCATATGGTGCAGAATGTGTGAACCTCTCCCCCCTTTTAAATAACCTTTTGAGATAATATCTTTATCCGGCGCAGAATTACTGTTGCCAGCCGAGCCCAGTTATAACCTAGTGCATCATTAATATTGCCCCCACGTACCAACGCAATTCCATAGGAGTGAAATAATTGCGATCTAAAAATCCACTCAGTTTGGGCTGCATGCCACCCATACAAATTAAACAATATCACGGGACTAATGCCTCCATCAGAATGAATTTGGAAAGCTAGGAATAGCGGTGAAATTAATGATGTATTATAGAATGTAAAACATAAAATTGTAGTTGATTTAAACCAGTGAGGTCATTCATGATAGCAAAAAACAGAGCCAAGAGAGTTTGAATTCTATAATACCAGGATATGACTGAATTGCAAATGAGTGATGTATATCATGATATAATGATAATTATATAATGATGACATGACGATAATGTTGGTGGTGATGATGACGTAATGGTGTTGGTGACAATGATATTATGATGATAATGATATGTAATAATAAATAATAATGTTATTGGTTTTATGTCCCGTTTATCAACTGCGGCTTTTAGAGATGCCGTTGTGCCGGAATTTTGCCCCGAAAGGGATCTTTAACGTGCCAGTATATCTACTGACACGGCCCCATCATTTTTTCGCACACTCAAATGCTAACTGGCTGCGCCAGGATTCAATCGTGCAACCTTGGGCACAGCAAGCGAGAACGTTACCGCTGGACCACGCAGCCAGCCGATAATGATTTGATGATGATGTTAATGGTATATGATGATGATATGATTATGAAGGTAATGATGATATGATGATGGTGATGATATGATGTTATGTATATGTTAATTATTGTTGTTTTAAGGGGCGGAACTACGAGGTCATCTGACCATGTTATGTATATGATGGTGACGATGATATGATGATGATGGTGATGATATGGTGCTGATATGTTTATGATGGTAACGATGATATGAAGACGATGGTAACGATGAAATGATAATATGGTGATGATATGATTATAATGGTGACGATGATATGATGATGTGATGATGGTATGATGATGGTGATGATGATGATATGAAGATGAAGGTAATGCTGATATGATGATGATGAAGATGATGATATGCTGATGGTATGATGGTGATATGATTATGATGGTGACGATGATATGGTGATGATGATGGTAATGCTGATATGATGATGATGATGATGGTGACGATGAAATGATAATAATGGTGATGATGATATGATGATAATGGTGATGATATGATGATGACGATGATATGATGATAATGATGGTGGTGATGAAATGATGATGATGGTGATGATGATATGATGGTGCTGCTGATGATATGATTTTAATGTTGACGATGATATGATGATTATGATGATATTATGATGATAGTGATGATTATATGATAATGATGTTGCTGATGATAATATGATGATAATGGTGATGATTATATGATAATGATGTTGCTGATGATAATATGATGATAATGGTGATGATGATATGTTGATGATAATTGTAGTTTTAAGGGACCTTACGTATAATTTGAAGGAAGGAAAGAATCTTGTAGTTTAACGTGACCGTTAATCTGTAGATCATGAGCCACGGGACCTCCTTTTTACGTGGAATCCGAACCACACGACATGGCATTTCCCTTCGAAAATCTCACATGCATTGACCGGGAATCGAACCTGGACCGCCTTGGTGAGAGGCAGACAGCTAGACCGCTGAGCCACCACGCCCCTCCACGTATAATTTGTAGGCCCCTAATGTTAGATTTTGATACTGAAAATGGGCTTGGAAAAATGCATAGCCATGAAAGGCAGATAGAAAAGGAAAAGAGGAGAGTGTCCACCCCGAAGGTATGGGTTCAATTCTCGGCTCTGTCACGAAATGTAATTCTGGTCTGAGGGCTGGATCGGGATACACTCAACCTCGTGAGGCAAAACTGGAAGTCTTTGTAAGTGGTTTCCCAATTCTACTCCAAGCCAATTCCAGGATGCTCCTAACTTACGGCCACAGCCGCCTCTTTCCCTATACTCGCCTGAATTATAAATAAACATACGGATAAAGACACTGCAATGACGTAGGTTATCATACAAATTGAACACAGAGTAATATACCGTACTGTAAACGGGGATAAATTAACAAGATGTCCAACCCCCTAAATATGAAACAACATCAACAAACAAAAGGTCTTATCAAGGTACAAATGTTCAGGCAGATAGCTTCAGAGGATATGATTAGACCCTATTGGTGAAATATATTACGCTGCCATAATAATGGATTCGTCATAATTGATAAATAATAAGAAAAACGGTTATGATCTCCAAATATGAAAAATCCCTTTCGACTCGCTGGAAGGCAGAGATAGATATCACCGGGCAAAGAAAAACATTTCAAATAATTCATTGAATTTACAAATTGTTGTATACCAACTGAAGTTCCACATGTTTTGCATGCGAGAAGCCCAATCTACTCATAATTCCGAAATCAGTTTACTCATCCCTTGGCGTAAGGGTTGGTCATATCAAAGATTCTTTCAGACAAAAGTTTCAGATTCTTGACCATTGTAAACAGTTTTAATATTGAGCCCATTATAGAAGGTAAAATATTTTCCTCTAAAAATCGATTGGTTGATACTATCAAAAAGCTTTACTGAGATAATGTTTTGGTACTTATCTGAACAATAGTACACACGTTATTAGTATTTGAAAAAGATTAATACAACCAATGTTATAGCGATATTTCACCTTTTCCAAAATGAATCCCCATTTTCACCCCTGTTGTCCGATTTTGCCAATTAACGGTCTTTATCGAGATTTAAAATGGTTCCACTTGTTGTATATTTTTGAAAGTGATTGGTGCAAAATGGTGGTAGTTATCGAGTCTAGAAGAAAGTGGTATTAATTATTATATATTAACTTTGAACTAATGGTGGTTTTGGGGTCTGGTGGATGTTAAACAAAAATATGTATTGAAAAACATTATAAGTCGCATAATGGTACCCATTGCAATAGGTAGCTTTCTTATAAAATATAACAAAAAGAACTTACTACCATATTTAATACATACACTGTAGGTACAGCAGATCAAAGATTACTTGGGAGACAGGCACACAAAAACGCACACAGTCAAAACTCAATGTTTAATTCTATTTATTCCTTATCGTCTCCATTTTGGTGGGGTCGAGTTTGAAATGCTCTGCCAGATAGATTTAATGACCGGATGCCCTTCCTCGTGGCTATCTTACGAGAGGAGTTAATAAAATATGAAACTAAGGAATTTGGTTGAAATCGGCTGAGGATTTAAAAGACAGCGTTCGTGGCCTGGATTTAAAAATAAAAAACCACAGAAAATCAGTCCAAGGGAGGCGACTGTGAGGTTCAAACCCATTGACTTCAGAGTCAGAAGAGCTTGGCCTAATTGGGTCTGCGCGTCAGTACTGTACCCGAACCACGGACGCTTCTGTGACGTAGAGACGTCGGAAACATGTTTACAACGAAGCGGCAGATTTTGAATCGCGTGCTGCAATCCTTCGAGCAGCGAGTGGAACATAACGTGGAGGCCGTGACGCGCACATGATCTACGTGACTGCATATTTTTGAAATTTCCTCAAGACGACGGATTTGAGTTTTTGAAATTAGTACAGTTTTCTGGCAATTAAATTTGCAGAAGGTAGAGCTATCTAGGAAGGAGATACGTTCACTAGGAGCCGAGATATGGCAATCGAATGTTCGAGAAGGTTTGATCGCTGTGACGCGTGGACCTGTGACGTATCGCCGGAATCAGTATAACAGAAGCAAGAAATATCACTGAGACATGTACTTCGTCCGAGCAACTGTTCGTGGAAGCATTATCGCCGCGCTGTGAATCTATTAAGATACTGTTACTATAGACGACGAAGGAACACATAGTCACTGGACTAGTGTTTAGGACTTAGTTTATTGTCAGTGAACTAAGCACTTGCACTATTCACGATTTTGCCTGTCTGGGTGGAACTTAGCCAACGTCTGGTCCCGTCTGTTTTACAGATTATCCAACATACCAGTTTATAGGCTATTAGAGGGGACTATCTATATGGTACAGACGTCTGAGGAGTACTCATTACCCAAAAATAGTTTAGCCTACGATGCGGGACAAGTGTTGCCTTGTGCACTTGTTGCTTGTTGCAGATAATATCTGATTACTCGCTGAGGGACTAGCTTATATTAGGCATTCTTCGACATCCACAGATACCAGATTGTTAGTGCAAAACTTGCTGAATTTCATGCTGTTAAAAGTAGTTCCTGTCATAACTAGTCAAATACAGAACAGTGAAATCACAGTCTACGAATGAGCATTCTAACAGTGAACAAGTCGTGTTCAGAAATGGAATATTTCATAATGTTGGACAGTAGAATGTATAACGGGAGAGTTTATGTACGCACATTTATAACCGCCAGTATGTGTCGTTAAATCGTGCGAGGATAGGTTTGCAATGGAGGGCAACGAAGACGAGGCAATGGAGTCGCTGATGACCAAGGGAGATTGCAATGCTAATAGTTAGTGGAGAACACCAAGGACACGCATTACCATGACATCAAGAAAGAAGTAAGCTGATATTCTACATGCATTTCTTACTAGGCTAATGTAGTTGAGAATTTCTATCTACCATTCATAATAAAAAATCACCACCATCTTCGAGTCAAACTTCATGTGTATTTGTCCAGTACGACAAATGGAGAACCATTGCGGGGTCTGACAATCTTTATATATATAATTCTTCGACACGTGTGTATGTGACTGAACTCCTTCTAAACGACTGAACCGATTTTGATGGAATTTGGTATGTATATTATGGTGGGTCCATGTATGGTTTAGATTCACAATCTGACCCGGTAGGTGGAATGAACACAATTTTAGAACCACAATTTACTCACAATTTTAGAACCACAATATACAGTCAAAAACAGTTGTCATGGAAACCACTAGCCTTGGCCTTCGTGAAAGCTGATGTCTTTGGACGGTTTGTCTCTGCACGTTAGAGCCACCTGGTCGCAACCTGTGCAACTACCGCCATTACATACACTCCGCCCGTGGCGAAAATTTGTGTTTTATACCAAAGGTGGCAGTGATATCGAATTCTACTGTTTGTCTCAGCACGTTAGAGCGTTTCAAAGTACCGTATGCGTTCATATACCATTCATTCGATTGCCATGAAACTTGGGGGATATATTGAGTGAGCTCCAGGGAAGGTGTTTGGCTTAGTAAATCCATTTCACATTAGGTAGCGCACGACTAGATTCAACAAATGAGCGACGACGCGCGAAGCGTTTCAAAAAGATCCCGTATGTGTTCAAATACCATTCGTCCGATAGCGATGAAACTTGGGTGAGATGTTGTGTACACTCCAGGGAAGGTTTCTGGCTTAGTAAATCAATTTCACATTAGGTAGCGCACGACTAGATTCAACAAATGAGTAAAGACGCGCGAAGCGTTTCAACAAAATCCCGTATAAGTTTATATTCCATTCATAGATTGAGATGAAACTGTTGTTGTGTACACTTAAGTGAAGGCTTCTAACTTAGTAATCCATTTCACAGGAGGTTGCGCACGAGTAGATTCAACAAATGAGCGGCGACGTGCGAAGCGTTTCAACAAAGTCCCGTATGCGTTCAAATACCATTCGTCCGATAGCGATGAAACTTGGGTGAGATGTTGTGTACACTCCAGGGAAGGTTTCTGGCTTAGTAAATCAATTTCACATTAGGTAGCGCACGACTAGATTCAACAAATGAGTAAAGACGCGCGAAGCGTTTCAACAAAATCCCGTATAAGTTTATATTCCATTCATAGATTGAGATGAAACTGTTGTTGTGTACACTTAAGTGAAGGCTTCTAACTTAGTAATCCATTTCACAGGAGGTTGCGCACGAGTAGATTCAACAAATGAGCGGCGACGTGCGAAGCGTTTCAACAAAGTCCCGTATGCGTTCAAATACCATTCGTCCGATTACGATGAAACTTGGGTGAGATGTTGTGTACACCCTACGGAAGGTTTCTGGCTTAATAAATCCATTTTACAATAGGTAGCGCACGAGTAGATTCAAAAAATGTGTGACGGCATGCGAATCATTTCAACAAAGTACCGTATGCGTCCAGATACCATTTATCCGATTGCGATGAAACTTTGGTGAATTGTTGTGTACACTCCAGGAAATGTTTCTGTCTTAGTAAATCCGGTTTTTAATAAGTAGCACACGAGTAGATTCAACAAATGAGCGACGGCGCGCGAATCGTTTCCACAATGTCCCGTATGCGTTCATATATCATTCATCCGATTGCGATCAAACCTTGGTGAATCATTGAGTACACGCCAGAGAGGGTTTCAGGCTTAGTAAATCTATTTTACAATAGGTAGCGCATGAGTAGATTCAACAAATGAGTGACGGCACGCGAATTGTTCAATGAAAATCACTTATGCGTTCATATGTCATTCATCCGATTCCGATGAAACTTTGATGAGTTGTTGTGTACACGCTAGGGAAGGTGTTCAACTTGGTAAATCAATTTTACAATATTGGTAGCGCACGAGTAGATGTAACAAATGAGTGACGACGCGCAAAGCGTTCCAACAAAATCCTGTATGCGTTCATATACTATTCATCGATTGCGATGAAACTTTGATGAGTTGTTGTGTGCACTTACGTGAAGCTTTCTAACTTAGTAAATCCATTTCACAGTTGGTAGAGCACGAGTAGATTCAACAAATGTGTGACAGCGCACGAATCATTTAAACCAAATGCCGTATCCGTCTGCGATGAAACTTTGGAGAGTTGTTGTGCACGCTCCAACGAATGTTTCTAAATTAGTTAATTCAATTCACAATAGTTTAGAGGCAGTTAACAGAAATTGAAAAAAATATTGTGTATCCAAAACCACTTCAAGGAACAAAGTTACAACACGTTCTTTGATTGGCAGGACAACGTCTGCCGGGTCAGCTTGTTTAATATATAACTTTCTATACTGTCAGAATAACAGTTACATTGATGTCTTCCTGATTATAAGACATTCTGAAGTTATTTAAAGGAATAGGAATATTTTTAATGGCTTCTTAGATGCTTGATCGAAGCTTGGATTGTTAAAATTAAATCCTTACTTATTTAATAATGGTAAAGTACAGTGAAGTAATAATAAAAGAGAATAATATTGTATTAATAATTATTTATGTGAGGATACACCGTTAAATAAATAATTTAATTTAGTCAAACAATTTGAAAGGTGATAGCACCATTATCATAATTTAATTTACACTACTAATAATCAGTAATGTTATTAAATTAAAAATCATGATATGAGAAAGTTGCAAATAATTTGTGATACTTGTTAAATCAAGGTGAGGGTTTAAACATTTTGTTTGTATTTGAATATTTAGTAACTAAGGTCATAATAATATTTGTAAATGTTGTAAAAATCATAACAATGATTTTTAGAGATTGCCAAGAATAATAATATTTATGTGGTTAGAAGGAATAATAATAATAAATATAGAAATTGTTTAAATATTTATGGGACTGTGATAAATATAATAACATTTATTTATTTCAATATTTGTGAAGCAGATATTAATATTTATGAACAGAATTAGAAATAACCGTGGTTATTTATATTTAGGAACATGGTTAGAGAAATGAGATTGTTTAAATAATATCAAATGGCAATAGTTTTGAAGGAAGAATAAGTTTATAAACGTTTCTAAAAGCATCAAGTAAGAATGAAGAGGGAGGTAAAATAATGGCAGGTAATAAAAATGTATCAACTGAGTTGAATTTGTGTTAAATAGAGGCAGGGAGATTTTGACCAGGAATAATTACAGATTTTCATTGGAAAACTCGATAAATTCAATAATACACATTAATTTGTATGACGGAATATTACAACACTTATAAAAATATATTATCGAGAAAAAAGTATTAATAATCATTAGTAATGATTATTGTTGATAATATTATGCGACTAGGATGTCGGCATTTATATTTATGTGGAGACTGGGGGTCATCCATGAGGAAATTATTTCTTGAGTTGTGGAAGAGGTTAGTGAGAACATGTGTTGCTCATAGTTGTTAAATAAGGGTGAGGCAACAGGACCGCCCCAGATTCCAGTCCAATTCAAATCCTGTAGGATTGGATATTTATTTCCAACCTGGGTCAATCATCTAGATTCCCGATTTGTACCTAATAAATACAATATAATTGTTCGATTTGATGAACCTGACCAAAACTTATTGAGAAAATAAATGTTTGCAAATGCAATAAAAGGAGATAAATAAATATCTGAGAATGTTTACAATAAATACATGGGAGTGCCTGAAATAATAATATTTTTTTTGAACTAGTCAACTAACTTAATGCCAATCTTCATGAACTAATTTTGAGAGAAGTGAGACCTGTTATAAATAATTTTGAAGAAAATTCAGGAATAATAATAATAAATTCTGTTATGAATATTTTGAAATTTAAATATTTTGAAGATCAACTGGGAGTGAAAATAATAATTATTTGATGACAAATTTAATTAATTGACTGATAGAAAATTATAACAATTTTTATTGTTAATAATAATTTGTGTTTATTTAAATACCATCATTTGAGATGGTTATCAAATAATTCATTGGTCATGTGAGACCAATTGTGAATTTAAAAAAAAATGATGATAATTTTCATATTATTCTAAAAAGATGAAAATTATAAACAAATTGTTCAATGAAACAAAGTCATTAATGCAAATAATATGAACATTCGGCCACCATGTTAGTCGAATATTAATATTATATTACTGCATAATCCTACAAAAGAATTTTGTGCAATAATCTTCCATAATTATTAATTTTTGGAAAGCACATTATGCAGGTGAAAGTGATACAACAATTTTTCAAAATGAAACATAAAATATTTGTCTAATACTTGAACAATCAAAGATCAATCTTCAGAAATGGAAAACTGCGAGTGTACAGATAGGGATCATTCGAACTCTTCACCGAATCATGATCGCCTAGAAGTGTGTAAATGAAAATCCACAGCCTGCTTCCAGTCTCCGACCGGGTCAGGAATGGAATGAATGAAGCCCCCATCTAGCGGCGAGGATATGAACTGTGCCGGCTGCCGAGGCCTGACGCACTCCTCTGGGGCAATGATTAAATGAATGACAGATGAAATGAAATGATAGTGGAGACTGTTGCTGGAATTAAATTTTGACAGGGAAAACCGGAGTACCCGGAGAAAAACCTGTCTGCCTCCGTTTTGTCCAGCACAGATCTCACATGGAGTGACCGGGATTTGAACCACGGACCCAGCGGTGAGAGGCCGGCATGCTGCCTCCTAAGCAACGGAGGTGTAAATACAGTAGAAATGTTTAATGATACCAGAATGGACTGACAATTTTCTGGATATAATTCGTCGAAGAGTAGGAGTGCTATTTAATTTTTATGGTGTGTTGATTTTTTATGTGTGAGTGTTTTGTTTATTTTTGATGATTTATGCAAAAGATTTAATTATTAATTATAAATAAATTGAGATATTTTATTGAAATGTGCTATTTTCGATCATTTCTCTTCCTACCTTTCTTGCATATTACCGATATCAGTGAAGCCAGATTTTACCTAGTTTTCACCCAGATAGACCCTGAGATAGCTTTTGTCTCGTGTTGAACTGATTTCGGAAATTTGCAAAATGGGGTCGTTGGACTCTGCTCTAAACGGGCTCAGAACTTGTAGCTAGGACAATCACTACACAAAAAGTCGATTCCATATGCCTATAGGTCGTATGATAAAATCTCTTCCTAAAAACGATAAAATTCTATTTTTGAACGTAGAAAAGAGTGTCATACTCGTGTTCTGTTAGTTAATAATTCACATTTAATTCCATGCGAGTAATTAAAGTACAGTGTGGATGTATTAATTACAAGACAGCTGCATTACAGCGAGTTGAATAATGTAGCAGAGGGTGATAATTCACGTCCACTGCGAGTGAGTTACTCACGTCAAACTGTCTCATTTATTCTAATGAAGGTGGCACAGCAAGCATAAGTGTGCATTCCTTCACTGCTAATTTTAAGCGTTATAAAAGTCTGCTGTCCCTCTGCTTCCGGTCGTGTTTGGTGCAGTGGGAAAGTCAACATTGCTCAATGATGAGGACGGTTCAAATGGTCATAGCAGAAAGATCATGAGTCAGCTATTTCCATGACGAACTAAAGAGCCTACTTTTCTTAAAATGTAACATTTATACCAATGATTGACTTGTATACATCTTTCTAGCAGTGGTTCTAATATTAATATCGTATGGCCTCGGATGACGGGAGCAAGCTTTGTTATTTGACACCCAGAGGGTAGCTTGCATGTCGAATTTTTTGTTCCTTGAAGCACTATGAATGTCAAGGAGGTTAGATATCTAAGCTCATTGAACTTTACAGCGCTTTCTAGTAGAGAAATGAGGAACTTTGAGTTGGCGGAAACTCCCGAGATTAATTTTGCCATTATGAATACGGCCTACTGAATTCAAATAGGTTTTTGATATGCCAACATCGTAGGCTATGACATGCGGGTCGTAAATTTTTGCCGCCTTTCAAAAATCACTTACCACGGCCTGGAGCGAACCTGTAAGATTGGGGTTAGTAGAGCGACACGTTAACCACTCACCCACCGTTGCAAGCAGCAGTGGTTCTGAACCCGTAGAAGTCTGCGGACCACTCAACCTGAAATTAAAGCAGAAGTAAGGATTTCAAATCGGACATTGAATTATGACAGAAGATAAAAGAAAATGATTAATCCATATACAAGTTAGAACACGGGCCTGACTATTTACTAACCATCACAGATTTTCACACTAAAAAGTAAACTAAAGGCCAATAGTCACTAGGGGCCGATAAATATTGTTGCTTGAATCTTCAGTCTTTTGACTGGTTTGATGCAGCTCTGCAAGCCTCCCTGTCCTGAGCTAATCGTTTCATCTCTATATAGTTACCACACCCAACACCCGAGGCAATCTGTTTAACATATTCTAACCTTGGTCTACCCCTGCAGTTCTTGTCCTCGACCCTCTTTCCATAACTAAGCTTGCTATTCCTGGGTGTCTTAGTATGTGTCCTACCAACCTACCTCTTCTCTTCATTAGCAGTCGCCAAGAGCATCTCTCATCTCCCACTCGTCTTAATACCTCTTCGTTTATAACCCTATTTATCCATCTGATCTTCATCATTCTCCTGTAACACCACATTTCAAACGCCTCAATTTCTTCTTTTCTGCTGCATCAATAGTCTAAAGTTTCACTTCCTTAGAGTGCCACACTCCAGACAAAGGCTTTCAAAAATGACTTCTTAATACCTAAATCTATATTCGATGTCAACAGATTCCTTTTCTGTAGAAATGCTTTCCTTGCCTGAGCCAACCTACTTTTTATATCATCTTTGGTTCGTGCATCACTGGTTACTTTGCTTCCTAAGTAACAGAAGTCTCCTACTTCCTTTAGTTTTTCACCTGCCAATTTGATGTCCATAGAGGTTTCTGATTTCTTTCGGCAGCATTCAAATATTTTTGTTTCATATTTATTAATTTTCATCATGAATACTTTCCTCAAGACGTAGTCCATACCATTCAAATACTCTTTCAAATCCTCAGGCGTGTCGGCCAAGATGACGATGTCATCGGCAAATCTCAGAGTTGAAATTATTTCTCTTTGATTTTACACTCCCACTTAAAATGTTTCTCCGATTTCCTTCATTGCTTGTTCAATGTAAAGATTGAAAAGTATGGGTGATAAGTTGCAGCCTTGCCTTACACCTTTCTGAATACCAGCTTCTCTCTCATGTCCTTCAGCTCGTATGACTGCTGTCTGGTTTCTGTATAGCCTAGATTGTAGATCATCCTCCTATCCCTGTACTTTATTCCAATCGTTTTCAAAATGCCCTTTAAAACAACAATTATCATCATCATCATCATCATCATCATCATCATCATCATCATCATCATCATCATCATCATCAATAGTCACTAACCTCAAAAAACCAAATGTCACATTGGCTTAATATTACCAAACCTGACAAATTACTCAAGTTTACAGGAAACCTACGTAACTAAATAAGTGCATGCACGGTATTTCTAAATTCCCATTACAAACGTTGAGGGCTTGTAGTGGGAACCAAGACGGTTAAGTTTAGCATAGGAACTTGTGTCCTGAAACGAGCCGTTTTCCCGCTGCCCGCAAAAGACCACCACAGCACTCGTTCATACCTCTCGCTTTAGCGCCACTGACTAGAGAGAAAATGAAAATCCACAGCCTGTTTCCAGTCCACTGACCGGGTCAGGGAATGGAATGAATGAAGCCCCCATCTAGCGGCGAGGACATGAACTGTGCCAGCTGTCGAAACCTGTCGCACTCCCCTGGGGCAATGATTATATTGTTACGTGCCACACCCCTAGTGGCACTTTTGTTAACTGGATTACGGTGGGTTGAAGCACAACACAGATTGTTCCTTTAAAGAAATAATTAACTTTATTGCGGCCAGAAAGATACACCACTCAACAGCAAATACAAGCAATTAGAACCTTACTCCAGTTTCCTCAAGTCTCTTCCTTGAGCGCTCTTGCCCCTTTGACTTGTCAACAAACCACAGAAGTTAAACCGTCTTAATGAGTCCGGTGGCCTTGACAGAAGCTACCTGCACCTTTTCCTCATGTACACAAACTACAGTTACTTACGATAACCTGCTACACGCTGTTTCGCTGTCCACAAGCTGGGGAAACAATGTCACTGGATTTCGTAACTCGCACGGCACTTCGTCACCACACTTCTGTCGCTCAGTGAAATCACACTCGCTCAAAAACACTGTCCTCAAAAACTCGGTCCCCTCACTGTTGAGGCCGCATATATAGCAGGCTGGTGACTCAATGAATTGTAGAATCGTCCAGGACACACGGCTTCTCGAGATTTCCTTCACTGGCTGGGTCACGAATATTCTGGTCCATCCCTTTCACTTCGCAGCCCGTTGCGTAACGCGCACGTAATACATTGAGTCAGAGCACACACAGCCCGGGGCAGCTGTGACTCAACGCGTCGAGGCGACAAAACAAACTCACAGCCGTAACAATATGAATGACAGATGAAATGAAATGGTAGTGGAGAGTGTTGCTCTAATGAAATTGTAACATGGAAAACCGGAGTACCCGGAGAAAAACCTGTCTGCCTTCGCATTTTCCAGCACAAATCTCACATGGAGTGACCGGGATTTGAACCACGGACCCAGCTTTGAGAGGCCGGCGCGCTGCCGCCTAAGCCACGGATGCTCGAACTGACTAGAGTACGTACGTCATTGAACGATCACCTGATGTCCCATATCCCCAACAGGTTTGTTGTCATTCCTTACCTTATTCCACGAAAACTCACGGGTGCCGCATACTTGGTATTCCTTGACGTACTGCATGAGTTCTTAGACGACAATTCGTCCCGATCATTTTGTCCCGCGACGATTGGTCATTACAATTATTTTCGTCCCGCGACGATTGGTCATTACAATGAAAAAAAAACATGAGAAGACACTTCCACCGTCTGATCGCACTAGCCTGTGTACCCGTAAACGACGTGGAAGGCGCTTTCGAAGAAGTAGAGGAAGACATCATTCTGATCTTGCGACCAGTAATGCAGCATTTGGAAGAGGTCTACGTGAAAGGAAGACGCCTCCCCGGACCAGGACTTCGGCGTCAACCCAACTTTTCGCCACCGTATTGGAACTGTTTTGAGCGAGTAATCGGCGAGCTTCTTCGTACAACAAATACTTGCGAAGCGTGGCATCGTCGATTGAAACCATCCAACCCTTTTTTCGCGCCCTTGACGTCCACGTCGTGTCTCGTGAAGTCACGAAACTTGAGAGCGGGCACTCACCGAAAAAGAAGCGGCGCGTCTACGAAGATTAGGACAAACGCATTGCAAGAGTCGTCGAAAGATACCCACAGTACCGTGATGACACTGAGGTCCTTGAATACTTAGACAGAATTGGAAACAATATAACTGGAAATTATTAATACAAGTTGACGTGTAAGCCTACCTGGTGTTAACGTAAGTGTGACATAAACATCCTTATAAACAATGTCAAAGTTGTCATTTTTAGCCTATTTTCAATTTTGAAAAAATAGGCTTATGAGATCACCTTTTGTCCGTGTGTGTGTGCGTGTGTGTGTGTGATTCGTGTGTGTGTCCCCCCCCCCCTAATAAAATCGAAACGGCTGGAGCGATTTCAATGAAACTCGGGAAGTTCATAGCACTATTCCCGGCGACCTCGACCGTGCCCTTCAAATTTTGTTACGTCTCTGCAATCCAACATGGCGGCTGTGCGAAATATTTCACTAGCATTCAATATCTCCGAAACTATTACCGATATCGCCCTGAAATTGTGTACGGTGATAAAGGGCACTACTAGAAGTTCACCTATGAGACTTTCAAAAACCTGGTGACTACAAAACCAACATGGCGGCCAAGCGAAGTTGAGATATTTAAATAGACTTTTCTCGCGATTTAACTATCTAAATGTAATGAAACTTGGTACAGCAAATGTTTATACACATTGTAATGCACTGGAGTCTAATTTAGTTCAATTGTTTACATAACCTCAAAATGGCGGCTGTGCGAAATATTTCACTGACATTCTATATCTCCGAAACTATTACAGATATCACCCTGCAATTTTGTACGGTGATAAAGGGTACTGATACAGGTATACCTATGTATATTTCATAAACCTGTAAAGTACGAAACGAACATGGCGACCAAGCGAATTTAAAATATTTTAATAGACTTTTCTCGTGATTTAACTCTCTGAGCGCAGTGAAATGTGGTACAGTAATTGATTTTGCAGATTGTAATGCACTACCATCTAATTTAATTCAATTGCTTACATAACCTCAAGATGGCGGCTGTGCGAAATTTTAAAATTAAGTTTTAATTTCTTGTGTCGTAATCATGCGATCGAAGTGAAAGTTTGAATAATGAACCTAGGCAATAATTGTCCTTGAATGGTACATAACTCTATGGCCTATACACATAACACTCCTAAATGGGGAGCTCCCGAAATATTTAGACGGTTCTCAATATCTATGAATCTTTTACAGCAACCAAACTGAATTTTTTAATGTTCATAGAGACTATGAACATATGTTCACCTATAGGACTTTCAGTAACCTGGTGAGCACAAATCCAACATGGCGTCGACGTGAAGTATAAATATTTAAATTGACGTTTCTCGCGAATTAACTATCCGAATGCCGTGAAACGTTGCACGTTAAATGCTTATACAAATGTTGATCCACTGGCATCTAATTTATTTCAATGGTTTGCATTATCACAAGATGGCTGCTGTGCGTAATTTTAAAATCTCGTTTTTACTTCTTGTTGTCTAATCATGCGATTGAAGTTTGAATACCACACGTACACAATAATCTTAATGTAATAGTACAAAAATAAAAATCCAACCTGGCGACCATCTGAAATATTTAGACGGTTCTCAATATCGACGAATCTGTTACAGCAATTAAACTGAAATTTTGTATGTTGATTGTGGCAGTTAACATAAGTAGGATATATGAAAATAGGCTGTATAGTTCTTCACGGAACTACTTGTTTGACTTGCTTTTTTTCGAATGACCAATTATGACCTGACAAATAGTACCCTATACAAGTCTATAAAATGACGAATTATCCTTTAGGACCAATTAGCAGGGGCTAATTGTCGTGGGACAAGTTGTTCGTGACGAGTTGTCATGGACCCATGTGCCACTGCATGTGCGTCGAAACTTGTGGTTTCAGCACGATGCCACACCACCTCGCCAAGCCGTTTTAGCCTACTTTCATTTATGAAAAAAGAATGGGCTTATGAGGTCACCTTTTGTCCGTGTGTGTAGGCCTATGTGTGAGTTTGGGTGCGTGTGCGTGTGGGTGTGTGTGTCCACCTAATAAATCTAAACGTCTGGAGCGATTTCAATGAAACTCGGTGAGGTCATAGTAACTTTTCATCCGACGCCGACCGTGCCCCCAAAATTTTCATACGTCTCACTAATCCAACATGGTGACTGTGCGAAATATCTCCGAAACTATTACCGATATAACCCTGAAATTTTGTACGGTGATAAAGAGCACTATTCACCTATGTGACTTTTAAAATCCTGCTAAGTACAAAACGAATATGGTGGCTAAGCTAAGTTGAAACATTTAAATAGACAATTCTCGCGATTTAACCTTCCGAACGCAGTGAAACTTTGAAAGGTAAATGCTTATACAAATTTTAATCCACTGACATATAATTTATTTCATTTGTTTATATAGCCACAAGGTGGTGGCTGTGCGAAATTTTAAAATCTCGTTTTTATTTATTGTGCCCTAATCATGTGATATAATACACCTACAGAATATTCTTCATGTAATAGTACATAACCCTATGGCCTACATATATAGAAATCCAACATGGCGACCATCCAAAATATTTAGACGGTTCTCAATATCCACGAATCTAATACAGCAATCAAACTGACATTTTGTATGTTGATAGAGGCAATTAACATAAATAGGATATATGAAAATAGGCTGTTTAGTTCTTCATGGAACTACTTGTTTATCATCATGAAGCATTCGGAAACGTACAGGACGGATAACACTACATTATTATGATTCAGCAATGCGTTAAAGGATCGCTCTTCGTCGAATTATTGTTGCTTTTATACTTGTTTAGTTTCAGCCAACTATTGACCACGTTATTTCAACCGTTTCCTTTTAGCTTTGAAATTAGTCCAGCATTAGTCTACTTCATTCGTAGAAGGCGTTGTTCCATTCTCCCTTCTTCCACGCCTTCCAGTTCTCACCATCGACGTGACTGCCTTTGTGGTGAGCGGTAAAGTTCTCGCTTGTTCTGCAGACGGTTGCAGCATCGAATCCTGGCGCAGACAGTTGGCATTTGAGGGTATGCGAGAGAGCCGTGACAGTAAATTCCGTTACCTTGGCGTCTCTAAAAGCCGCAGCATTTAAATGGGACGTAAAACAACTAAATATTATAATAGTCAAGATAATACAGCCTCTCATTTAGCAGCGGTGTTAGTCCTCAGTGTCGGTGTAAATGCACACTGTACTATGCTGCTGGAAGAGCTGTCAGCTTCACGTCCGTTTCCTGCGCTGAATTGCATCCTGTGTGCCGTTTCACAGTGCCCGGCGGGCGCATATCCTGTGAGCGATGCCCCCACTTTCACGTTCATATTTTACATTTCACAGCCGGTGGCCGCCCAAGGGAAGAATATCTCCAAATGTCGGTGTGAGTGAAGCGATCAATCAGGACATTCGGTCATGGTTTCCCAACTATCAAAACAGTGCTACAAACACTACTGATTGATCGTCATCAGGTCGCAGGCACGAGCTTCTCCGTAGAGCAAGTAATAAGTGATGTTTAGTTAATCGTTTAATAATCGATTAATTAATAATCGATTGATTGATTTTGAAATTATATAATAATAATAATAATAATAATAGACCTAATAATTATAACAATATCGTATGAACTCGGGTGCCAGGTGCAAGCTTTGTTAATTGACGCCCAGAGGGCAATTTGCATGTCGAAATTTATCGCTTCTTGAAGCGCTATGAAAGTCAAGGAGGTTGTATATATAGCGGCTTCAGTGGTGTAGTTGGTAGCATGCTGAGGCTCTTTGCCCAAGATCGTGGGTTCAAACCCGGCCAAAGTCGTCGGATTTTTTAAGAGCGATAAAAGTTCCTCAGTATGCCTTCCTTCGGAGGGGAAGTAAAGCCGGAGGTCCCATGTCATAGATTTATGGCATGTTAAAGAACCTTCCACTAATTACACCAGTGTGAAGCTAAATTACATAGATTAAGAATGCAAACAACGCTCTTAGCTTCCTACGTTCGTTGCTAAGGAGCCGACTGCGGTGGCGTCTAGTAGTTAAGTTCTGAACTAGTAGTCGTTGATGGTGGCGTTTGGCGGCAAAAGTAGGAACTATTTCAAAAATTCAAAGTCTGCAGTCCTTACTTGAATTAAAAAACAGATAACACACACTAATACTGTCATCACAATTAACACCGGTTATCAGGCAGATTCTACACACACCCAAAATACACGGGGCTACATGACCGCGTTGTCGCAGCCCCTAAATTGAGGAACCAACCAACCAACCAAGTTTGTATCTCTAAGCTCCTTGACACTATAAACGCTTTCTAGTAGAGAAATTAGGAACTTTCTGTTGGCTGAAAATACCTTGATTAATTTTGTCATTATGAGCATGGCCTACTGAATTCAAATGGGTTCTTTAACATGCCAACATCGTATGACATGCATGTCGTGATTTTTGTAGCCTTTCAAAAAGCACTTACCACGGCCAGGAGTGAACCTGCAAGCTTGAGTTTGGCAGTCCGACACGATAACCACTCACCAACCGTGGCAAATATTTTAAAATTAATAGAAATCGTTTAATCGTTTAATCGTCTGATCGTACAATCAATTAACCAAAGAATCGATTAACGAAATAGTTCAAAATAAGAGCTCATCGCTTAAGTTGAGTTACGCTAATTTTCGGAATGATGTATTCATTCATGTTCTCAATCCGTAGATTGATCGGCAGCAATCCTTCTCTTCCATTCTTCCCTGTCGCCAGTCAGTCTCTTAATGCCTCTGTATGAATGGACATTAACATCTGTTATGATCTGATTGATGTATTGCAGTCTTGGACGCCCTCTTCCCCTCTTGCCCCGAATTTTGCCATCTAACACAGTTACCATAAAGTCAACGTGGCGATAGAGATGTCCTATCAGTTGGTCTCGAGAAATGCTCTCTTTTCATGACGTATAGAAATCTTTAAAAGCCTAAATAGAGTCCATGAAGTGTCCTTCCTTGTTTATGTTAACAATAATCAAATAAGAGCCAGTGACTGTGGAAGGACTAACATAAATCAAATTGGGGAGGGGTTCGAAAAATAAAGCAAGGAGATTTAAGAAGAGATTACAAATTCTTATTCAATGGTTAAAATTTAGGACAGGACCATTTTTGTTTAACTTTGTTTCAGCCCAGTTTTCACAAAGAAGGTACATTATTTAAATATTTATAAATATATTGTACAGACTAGAACTGACCACGACCTAACAAAGAAATTACACCCATGTAGAGAACATAATTCATACTATGCGCAAACGACGGATGTCATTTTTTGGGCATTTAAATAGAATGAATAATGACAGGCTAACAAAACAAATTTTTAATAAAATTTTAAAACTCCAAGTTCAACCAGCGTGGTTTACACAGACATTAAAAGATCTTAAGGAAGCTGAAATTGACATTACAGATACTTGTAATAGGAATTTATTTCGGGACGAAATTCAAAAAGTGATATTCAGGGAGGAACAGGAAAGACAACGAAAGCAGCCACGGAATATTGAGCAGCTTCGAAAGCAGAGATCAGAGAGGATGAAGCGAGTGTGGGCAGAGAGAAGAAAGACATGTGGCAAGATTTGAAGTATTGATTTTACGTGCTCTGTAATAGTGCTATTCGAGTGAATAATAAATGAAATATTTCAATTAATTAAATGTCTGTTTTGCATTTGTGAAAGGAGAAAAGTAAATCGATTAATCGACAATACAATTAATCAATTAATCGATCAAACGAATAATCGTTGAAACCACAAATCGATTAATCGATTAATCGCTCTATAGATTATTCGTTATTTGTAACAATTAATCGATTTTTCTGCTTTCATTGACCGACTATTCGATAACTGAAATTAATCTATCAAGCGCACCAGCTCTACTTGTCTGACACCCTATCACCCCTCCAGATATTTCCTTTCGTAGGCTAATGCTAAACGGTTTTTTCAGCAGATCTGAAGGGTATACCAGTGCGTTAACGTACAAGAACATGGGATAAGGGTTTGTTCGGCCTTGAGAGACATGTCAGACCTCACGCCGTAGGAACGCAAAGACTCGTTATTACTCGGGTTGGCTCGAGGTGGCTCGGCATTTCCCGTGTGTTGGCAGTATCTTCCTCCGACATCAAAGGCTTGGGGCTCCATGGATGACATGCCTCAGTACAGTTCGAGAACCCATTCCCACGATCTGTTGTGGGTTGTTGCAGTTTTTTGCAGTGGTTTGTGCAGGTTTATTCCCGAACTTGCGTCTGAACAATAGTCAATCAGTTGTGACGTCAGTTTAAGACGAGCTCCCCGGCTCATGAAGTAACTCAGTAAGTCGTGTAGTGACTATTCGATCCTCGTTCGCATATTTGCGATAAAATTATAATCCAAGATATATCCAGAAACACGTAAAGATGTGGAAAAATATGCAGAATATCTTTGAAATAATTGTAGAATACAGTATTTGACGGTACAAATCATTCTCTTCAGTCTAAAAATTGGAATGCAATACAAGAGTTAAAATAAGGGTAGGAGCTAGCTCGAAGCTTCCCCGGTGTGTTTTATCCATCGGTGGATGTATTACCAACATATGCTCTTGAAAATCATCACCAGCATGAGCCATACGGGCTCAATATCTTTACCACATGTAATTTATTTCAGGTTAGTTTTTCACATATTCCAGTGATTGGAATTATTTTTTGTGTCGACCGACTGAAAGTTACAATATCAATTGACTTTCATCATGAATTATTTCCTCAAGACAAAGTCCAAAACACTTAAAACGCATTCAAATCCTCTGGTGAATCAGCTAAGATGATAATGTAATCAGCAAATCTGAGTAATGAGCTAGTTTTATATAATTGGCATAGGTTAATGCCATCCATAATAATGTCGAAATATAAACATTATGTGTCAGAAAACTGTATCAAAATGATGGTAATTATAACACTGTTTTTCATTACGATACAGTTTCTCCATCCAATCAGAGCTCATTCATTGACCAATAAGGTAAGGATAACTTCGCGCATGCGCTCAAAATCCAACATGTCGGACACAAATACAGCATCTTTCTATATAAATGGAATATGCACCACCCATATGTTCGCGTAAATAAACTGGCGAATATGAGGCTAGAAATAGCACTGTACCTTAATATCCCCAAGTCCAATTTCTACACAGCGCATTGCTTTCAAACGACTTCGGTGACAATATTAGTGAATTTTATAGAGCTGGACGGCAGGCTGTAAACATATGGCCTGCATATGGCATTGGAAGCACACAGAGCGCATGCGTCTGTCAGTCAGAGAGCTTGAAAAACAGAGATATCATACCCAGCGCTTGCACTCCGATCACAAAATTAAAGTGGCTGACTCTCAACAAATATTTATGAATATTAATGTTAAAACATATAATAAAGTTAAAATTATCGTCGAACATAAACATTCGTATGCAACTCGCCTATAATGGTAATTACGACACTCGTATGGAAATTATAAAACTCGCTTACGCTCGTTTTATAAACATACTCGTATCTTAATTATTGCCATTATAGGCTCGTTGCATAATGTACTATATTTAGCCTAGTTTCAGATATATTATGGCCCTCCTCAGCAATTGTTCCTTTTTAAGAAAATAAAAGAAATCAAATGTAATTGCGAGCAATTTGATTGTTATAGTTGAATTTATCCTTTGAAAATAAATAAGGAATATATCAAAATATTTAGAAAATCAGATCTGTTACAAATAAGTGTCTTAAAATAAAGAAAACACAAAATAATTTAGTGAAAAGACATATCTAAATATTTGGTGATTGTAAATTACTATAACACTGACCATTTTTTTTTTTAGTTAAAAATATCCTGTGACGTTCAAAAAGTTATGCTAGTGGAGCGTTATCTTACAACTACAAAATTAAATGTCTATGTTGGGAAGATGATCTTGGCCCAAAGTGTTTCTTCAAAGAATAAACAAGGTGCTGTTTCGTGTTTAAAGTTGGGTTACTGCGATCATAGAATACTTTTAGTATACACGCTATAGAATATGGCTGGAATGCAGCTACATTGCATCTTGTTAATTAGGGTGTGTTTACAAACGGAAATGTACAAAGGAGCTTACGGCTAACCTCGAGCAGGTAACTAGCAACATCCTCCCTGTATTAAACAACACATATTGTGTATGAATGGAAAATAGCCCCATTACCCTCTAGTTACATCTCAATGCGTGGTGTGCCGTTCCATATGGCTTCATTTCACAATTCTGCTCTACACCATGCAGCAAGTTTTGTTGAATACGCAAACCTTTGTAAAAATATATATATTAAGGCTTAAAAATACTCTTTTATTGAAACGAACTGGAATAACAGTTTATAAAAAAGGAGAACTTTTTATTTCCTCCCAGTCCATGAAGTTTAAATTGGCGTAATGATTTACGTGTGGTAAAAGCTTGCCGTGAGCAGAGACATTTCGATTTTACAAGCGCTTGTCCACATAAAGAAGACTACCATGGGCTATGCCACATTAGACTGATTTTATTTTCTTTCTGACAGCCAACTGCTTAATAAATTTCAGCAGTTCATTTTTTTAAGCTTTTCTTAGTGAAGATGTGGCCAATCATTTGATGATGATGATGATGATGATGATAATTGTCGTTTAAAGGGGCCTAACATCTAGGTAATGGGCCCCTAATGGTTTGGGTGATCGTGAAGATGATAATGAAATGTAAACTACAACTAAAACTACCTACTAACTTATATACTAGAAGAAGAAATGGAAAACAAAAGGAGAATAAGGCAAATAAAGGACAGGAGGAAAAGAAATGCCCTCAACCCTTGAAGAATGCGGATTGAGGGACTTGGAAGGAAGGAGAGCCATGAAAGGCAGATAGGAAAGTGAAAGAGGAGAGGGTACGCCCCAGAGGTAATGGATAAAAGGGGGGAAAACCAGACCCAGCTCAGGAATTCCTTGGGGTCGCCATCTCCCGAACTCACCAGCCGTGAGCCCCTGAGGGTGTAGCAATATCTAGGGTGCACCAGCGGTGGTGGGGCTACATACACCCTTCCTCCTTGAGGGCCTTGAGCAGAAAGCAGGAGATAACATGAAAAGAAAAAGAAGCCTAACCCTACGCAGAAGGAGGGTATCAGGAAAGCTGAGACAAGGACCAATTAAGGCGGGAATGGAAGAGACTCCCTAGGCATCGGATACCCTAATACCGTCGGGGTCGGAAGAGAACAAGATTTGACCAAGTGAGGTCGACAGGAAAGAAGACGGATAGGAGTCCGGCACAATTAAGTGGAAGCAATGCCGGACTCAGCTGGGCCCCGTGGTCGCGAACCCACGTCCCACTAGATGTGAGCTCCTGGGGGGCCAATTATTGAAATAAATAACCTACATACATGAGCCATTTGTTATAAACAACACTACGATTTTTATTTTATCAAACACTGACAGGCACCACATTAAATGTTAATTTCTTGGGGAATTATCTGAAACATTTGATGTTAAAACAGGAGTCCGACAAGGAAATGGGTTGTCCCCTCTATTGTTCAATCTTGTTCTACAAAAAGTAATTAGGACCTTGGAGAAGGAAGTTAAAGGAATAATCCTTGGCAGACTACGTGAAAACAAAATTTATTTACGGTGTTTGGCCTTCGCTGATGATCTCGCAATCTTGTCCAATAACAGACAGGAAGCGATTGCCCTCACGGAAAATATTCACGAAATTGTATCCAAAACAGGACTCCAGATCTCATACCAGAAAACACACTACATGGAGGGATCTCCTCGGCACCTAGATGGACTACCAATGACAACCAAATTCGGCAAAATATCTCAAGTATCTTAATTCAAATACCTCGGATAAGTCATCCAGCCTTCCGGACTGAATCGTGAAGCAAACAATGAAAGGATCTCTGAACTGCAAATAGCTTACATACTCACTTGGAGCAGATATAATAAAAAACCAATATCCAAAAATGCAAAATTGCGGCATTACAACACTATAATCAAGCCTGAAGCACTACAGTATATGCTTCTGAAACGCTGATTATTGGGGGCAGATCGTTAATTAAAGATGTAGAAAAGCAAGAAAGGAAAGTCATAAGAAGAATTTTTGGACCAGTCTGTGCAGGGGGAATCTGGTTGGAAAGAAAATCCCAAGACTTATACCAGCACTCGGAGAAAATCTCAGATACATTTAGGAAAAGATGATTTAAATTTTACGGGCATATCCTGAGGATAGGCAATCAGAGACTGACCAAAAGGATTCTTAATATTGCCCTGTCAATGAAAGTTAAAACACCTGGCTGCTTGACTTTGAAGAGATCTTCAGGAAATAGGCATCACAGATAACATTGTACTAGACAGAGCTAAGTTCAGATTATTAATCGATAATCACTGCTTTGCAGACCATCCAAGCACTATTACCCACAAAACCTGGTCAGAAGATCGCAAGAGAAGCCACAGCGAGAAGATGAAGATATTTTGGGAGAAGGGAAAGGCAATGCCATCAGCTAAATGGGTTCAATCGCGCTCCTTAGTCGAGCATGACGAAGAAAGAATAATAATAATAATAATAATAATAATAATAACACCTGGGTGAAATCATGGAAGTTGGTGCGAGTGAAGCGATCGATCAGGACTTTCGGTCATGGTTTCCAAATTATCAAAACAGTGCTACTGTGTCTAAAAACACTACTGTTTGGCAACATGCATTTTCGATAGTCTTTCTCATTCTTCTGATTGCGGTCTTTTTGCAATCAAGCAAAGGCTATAAAGTCATAAAATAAACTCATGAAGGAATGACAAGGCAGTCTCCATGGCAACAATACCTCAAGACATGACCACCAAGTTTCCATCTATCTCTGTAAGAAGCCATGCCAATCAATTTTCTCCGCGGCAACAGTAGCTCAAGACATCAACACCAGGTTTCCATCTATCTCTATATGAGGCCATGACACTCCTTTTCTCCACGGCAACAGACGCTCAAGACGTGACCACCAGGTTTCCATCATCTCTGTAAGAGGCCACGGCACTTCATATTCTATCAAAACCACGATAAGATCATTAGGAATCTGAACGCCACAAATGTCTGAATACCTATAAAAATAAAAATAAATAAAACAGGGGTCGATGTAGGGAATAGAAATTAAGAAAGAAATACATTGCCTAACACTGCATGAGGCGTAACGTTACAACGGCTGGACAAATCATCACGAAACTCAGTATTATGATTAAATGAGCTTAAATAATTCTGTTGTTGTTGATTAGATTTAGAGGCTTTGCGTCATAATGGTCATGTGGCCCTATGAACTTGAGTGTGTATGCAATTTTTATGATAACCTGCGTTACTATGATGGCTGTAGTAATGTATGTATTTGTAATTCAGATGAGGATTGGAAAGGAGTTTGCTGTCGCCTACAGTTAGGAAGAAGTAGAAGTGGGAAACCACGGAAAACAACTTCCAAGTTTTTCCTCGGGAGGCGCAGTAAACCCCGTTCCAGCTCTCAGACCAGAATTAAAATTTCTTGGCTGAGCCGGGATTCAAACTCGGACCTCCTAGGCGACAGCTGAGAATGTTAGCCACTAATCCCCGTGGTCGTCATAATGATCTTGCATTTTATTGTCATTAGAGCACCGAAACGAATGTGACATTTTGGGTCTGCCTTTGCTGTTACGGGAGATTTCGAATCTTTACCCTATTATGAGAAAGTATCACGAGAAATATATTGTATTCTCTCCGTTAAGGTGTGTTCTACTACTCATATGTTGACTTTATGCTGCATTTTTTATTATTATTGACTGTGTTAACCTGTACTGGCTGTCTTTTGTATTTCAAATCATAAATACAGTAACTTGTGCTTGATATTGCAGATTGTTCTATGAATAGTACAGTATTTGTCTTTGTGATTCGGGTTATAGCCTATTGTGCACTCAGGCACTCAGCCTCTGAGTAGCTGTCTGACAGTGAGGCAGCGCCCCAGTTACGTTGACCAAGATCAACGGCTGAGGGTATCAACGACGTCACCCCATAATCTGCAGGCCAAATGGCTGTGCAGCGGTCGCTTTGTAGTCCTAGCCCTCCATGGGTTGTAGCGCACGGGGTTTGGTTTTATAAGAATAAGAATGATGTAATGAGTTAAAAGTCTCTTAAATACGCGTTCACAGGTTGGTTACTCTCAACTGTCATATTGTGCCGGGTTTCAACTCCCACAACCTTGGGCACAGTAAATGAGGACCCTACCGGCAGTGCCTTGCAGCCAGTCACGTTAGCTCATATTTTCTTGAATACTGTAATCGTTCCCCTGGATGGAGAAACATTTCTTAATGTCCCTCCCTTATATATGGGCGGGAAGAAAGAACACTGAATCTCTTTTTATCTTGAATGAATGATGGTGCTCAATATTCCATCGTAGGACGTAGTAAGACATTCTGTCGAACATACACAGTAGCAGTTCACTGCAGGTGCGGCGGCTGGTATCCTCCCAGGAGCAGCCGGACTTGATGGATTACAATGTCAAAGAGCTGGCAACTCTACAAGGGGTGCGACGAGACGCGCAATTTATGTTTGCACTTCTTTTGTGTTGCCGTGGCTTCACGATACAGAGTCTGCTTCCAATGGCGTCAAGTTTGTTCTTATTTGTTCCTACAGAGATTAAGGCAGTATTTCTTTACTTCTATAGCTGTAAATCTTACAGACTATTGAATGATTCCAGTTTATAGAATTCTATATATGTTCTTAGGGCGAGGCCTCAAGAGCCAAAAAAAAATACAGAATTATTTTTACGATAGTGCCTGTCACAAATCATATACAACAATAATACATAATGTTAAATAATACCAATAATAATAATAATAATAATAATAATAATAATAATAATAATAAAATAATGGTGGCATAATGGGAGTGATATGCGCAATACATTGGATTCACCAAGTGAATCCAACTAGCCTCTGTCACTCCAACTCCAACATGTAACCTACCCGAGGTGCCACTGTTAAGCCGAGCAACCTAGAGGAAGGTTGGGTAACCAATCCCAGCGGGAAACTAGGTCGGCGAGCCGATCAGTGTAGGGGGAAATGCAAAGATGGTCAACAGCTACAACGGCGGAAGAGGAAAATAATTCCCAACGGCGAAGAAGGTGGAAGAACTATCTTTGATGCAACTTAAATCCATTAGTGTCTGTACTGGTATCCAGCGGCTAATGGTCAGCGTCAGTTAGCTCAGTGAGCTCGGCTGGAAACACGATGTTCCAAAGGCCTCAACAACCTCTGGTCCTATATGGTCCTGGCACTCACCAGGCCAAACAAATCAAGTACAAGCAAACATGAACTGTGCAAGCAATCACAACTCTACCCCAGGTGGTACCCAATCCACCCGTCCACAATCGGCAACTGGACTTTCGGATTCTGGGGAGTCCAGGCAAGCGCAGCAGAGAGAGTCGGAGATCTCTGGTCACCTGCCCTACAAACGGAAAACATTCATTGGAACACTAAACATTAATACTCTAATTCAAATTGGAAAATTATACAATCTCACGCAAGAAATCGACAGACAAAAAATTCTCATTCTTGCTCTTCAAGAAACTAGAATGACTGACAATGAAACTATGGACTATGGAAATTACCGCATTTTCAAGAGCAAAACATTACAGAGAGTCGTGAAAGGTGCACCAATCTTCGGAATGGCTTTTCTTGTCCACAAATCCATCATTAACTCTGTCAAAGAAGTCACACCCGTTAATGATCGAATTATGACCATGCGCATCCAGAGCGCCAAAAAGAAATACACTCTTGGCAATGCTCATGCACCTACTAACATCGAAAACAAGAAAAATCCTGAAAATGTTCAAAAACTTTGGAAAAAAAACTGGAAAAAATTATGAATAACATTCATCAAGATGACCTGAAAATCCTGATGGGAGATTTCAATGCCCAACTTGGCAAAAAAGAAATCTATCGAAAAATCATTGGAAAAAATTCTGCACACCAAAATACAAACAACAATGGCACACGATTGGTAGACATTTGCCATCAATTCAATCTCAAAGTTATGTCTACGCATTTCAGGAAACCTGCACACAAACAGAAAACTTGGCGATCTCCCATTCAACATCTCGGTGAATACCAAATTGATCATGTTGCCATCTCCCATGCACACTATAGAACCATCCATGACGTTCAAGTCCGACGAGGGGCAAACATTGATTCAGATCATTATCTCACAAGAATCAAAATGAAATTTTCACCTAAGAGGATTCATAAAAAAATATATTACATCCCAAAATTTGACACATCCAAAATTCAAGAAACAAACATCGCAGAAGAATGGGATAAAGAACCAGTGGACAATTGGACGGACTTATGTAGCAAAATTATCAGAAAAGCCAAAGAACTGATTCCACTAAAAAAGAAAGCAAAACACCCCTGGTGGGAGTCCAACTGTGATCAAGTCATTATTGATCGCCGAATCGCATTCCAAAAATACAATAGCCACAAATCTCCAGAAACTTTACAACACTTTCTCGGCGTCCGCAAACAGGCAACCAAAATTATCAGGACAACTAAACGTAATTTTATAACTAAGCAACTTCAATCAATCGAGGATGACTTCAGGAATCACAACAGTCGAGATTTTTATAAAACCTTCGGGAACAGAATTAAAGGTTACACACCGCAAAATTTGACTTTCAAGAAACAAGACGGAAGTCTCGCACTCACTAACCAAGAAAACTGTGAAGAACTAGCACGTTATTTTTCTGACCTCCTCAATTGTCCTGAACCACCTGAGCGATTTATACACACAGTCCCAGAACACATACGACCCGAAGCCAAACCACCAACACAAGAAGAGATCCATCACCACATCAAAAAACTCAAGAACGGAAAGACATCAGGAGAATACGGAATCAACGCGGAACTATTGAAAAATCTAGGACCACGATCACTACAGGAAATCACACAGATCATTCAGGACATTTGGCGAAGTGAAAAACTACCGGACGAATGGAAATGCGCACTCATCCACCCACTCCACAAGAAAGGAGTTAAATCTGATGTGAGTAACTACAGAGGAATTTCCCTCTTACCCATCGCTTATAAAATCCTCTCCGCCTGTCTTTTACAACGCACGCAAGAACAACTCGAGCCACTCATCGGTGAATATCAGGCTGGCTTCAGACCAAACAGATCAGCCGTCGAACAAATCTTCAATCTGAAATCCACCTTGAAACTTCGAGCCACACGAAATCTCCCAACCATCTGTACATTTGTCGACTTTCAGAAGGCTTATGACTCCATTGATCGAAAATCTCTTTATAATGTAGGGCCTACTCGAAGGAAACCATCTCGATCCGAAGACGAGACGACTCATCCATCAAACCTTAACCGACACAATTTCCAAGGTCAAATTCATTGGAGAGATCTCCCAACCTTTTCCCTTTAAAACTGGTGTTCGTCAGGGTGATGGACTTTCTCCATTGCTGTTCAACATCGTTCTCGATAAGGTCATCAAGGAATGGGAAAAAGAATTTAAAAGTCGCAACATATGGAAACCTGTCGTGTTAGGAAGACAGAAGGATAATATCAATGTTACATGTTTAGCTTTTGCTGATGATTTGGCAATCCTCTCCGGAGATGAACGAACAGCAATTCACCAGATTGAAGTCCTCAAAGGAAGTGCTGGGAAAGTAGGGTTGAAAATCTCCTTCACAAAAACTGAATTCATGGCTACAAAACACATTGAAACCCAAACTTTGGTAACAAAATACGGTTCAATCAACAAGGTTAATCATTTCAAATACTTAGGTGAAATTATTGAACCTACAGGCACAGAAAGAATAGCACAAAGAACTCGTGAACTCAAAATGCGGAAAGCATATGGGAAAACCGCAAACATCTATAACAAAAAATGCATGAGCATTAACACTAAAATTCGACATTACGCGACGGTCATCAAACCCGAAACACTCTACGCCAAAGAGACCTTAAACCTCAATTATAAAGGGGATCTTGAAAACATCAAGAAAGCTGAAAGGAAAATCATCCGTAAAATTCTTGGCCCAAGACTTACAGATGAAGGATATCGTTTACAATCGCACAAGATCACAGAAAAATATTCAAATATTGAAACCGATTTCCGTAAACGACTCTTGAAATTTTATGGACACATTATGAGGCTAGATGACAACCGATTAACAAAGAAAATATTGATGTACTCACAAAAATTAAAGACGACAACGGTTTGGATTAAACAAGTCCAAACTGATCTCAATAACGCCAACATCACACCCACAGATATCGAAGACCGCAAAACTTTCAGACATAAGATCTACACTTGGGAAGTTGCATCAGAAGATAAGCCCAGGAGACCTAGGGGAAAATGGACTGACGAACGTCGAGCTAAACATAGGGACATGATGAAAGAATTCTGGAAGTACAAGAAAAATAACAGCAACAGATCATAACTTGCTTTATGTGATCCTGTATGGGTCGAAACATACTAAATAAATAAATAAATAAATAATAAAATAAAAAGTGAAAAAAATAAACAACGAAACAAACGTCATTATTACCCGAAAGGAACTCCAAAATTTAAAATTTTAAATATAACTATTTTATCAAATTTTGAAATATTAACTGTCCTTTGGCAAGCCTCCGTGGCTTAGGCGGCAGCACGCCAGCCTCTCACCGCTGGGTCCGTGCTTCAAATCCCAGTCACTCCATGTGAGATCTGTGCTGGACAAAACGGAGGCAGCCAGGTTTTTCTCCGGGTACTCCGGTTTTCCCTGTCAAAATTTCATTCCAGCAACACTCTCCACTAACATTTCTTTTCATCTGTTATTCATTTAATCATTGCCCCAGAGTAGTGCGTCAGGCCTCGGCAGCCGGCACAGTTCACATCCTCGCCGCTAGATGGGGGCTTCATTCATTCCATTCGTGACCCGGTCGGAGACTGGAAGCAGGCTATGGATTTTCAACAGTCCTTTGGCATTTTCCACATATCTAATTTGTAGGAATAAAGAAAAAATGATTTTTGAAAATAAATGTTAACTTTCCAGCTAAATATTGAATTTCACTCAGAACAGTGTAATCGTAATTACCCTTTCTATAAAACTTAAAAGAAAAATTAATATACCTTGCCCATAATCAAAATGAAAGATTAAAGCTTAAGTTAAGATATAATTATGTAAATGGGACACCTCGTGGCGCAGTGGCTAGCATTATTAGCTGCCACCCCTGAGGTCCGAGTTACATTCCTGGTTCTGCCTAGAAATTTCATTCTGGTGTGAGGGCTGGATCGACGTACACACACCCTCGTTGGGGAAAACTGAGAGGAGGTGGGTTTGATTTACACCACAGCCATCCTATTAGTTGTTTTCCATGTTTACTCATTTCTACGCCAGACAAATGCCGGGATAGTACCTCAATCAAAGCCACATCCACTCCCTTCCGCAATCCTAGTCTCAATTTTAAATACACGCACTAATTCAGACATGACAATAACACAGGTTATAAGAATTTTTTTACACAAACCCGGGTACATGAGGCTAATATGACCATAATGCCGCAAGGCCCCTAAATGTACCAACAACAAAATCAACTAGAGTGTAAATGACTAAGTTTGAATTTGCAGCGGAGGTTTGTTGGTTAGTTAGTTATTGTTATTTCAAGGAGACGAACAAGGAGGTCATCTGTATTTTAGCTGGTGGTTTAACTCGCACTTAAAATAAAACTTTTAATGCCTTATGGCTGTGGAAATGAGGAAATCTCCGAAAGACAGCTCAAGGCAAGGTTGAATATTGTACACGGGGATAACGACTATTATCCCAAGCCCCTAATTAAACCAAACTAATGAATAATATCGTAATCATTTTGTATGCGCACTGAAGGAAACTTGGTAAAGCTTTGGAGACCATTATTAATAAAATAATAGTACATTATGCAACGAGCCTATAAAGGCAACAATTAAGACACGAGTATGCATACGAGTGTCTTAATTACCATTACAGGCGAGTTGCATACGACTGTTTATGTTCGACGATAATTATAACTTCATTATATGCTCTAACATAAATATTCATAAATATCTGTGGGATTCAGTTTCTGAACAGGGCGCGCTGTTTTTGCTGACTGAACAGAGCGCATGGATGGGTCAAGGCACTCCGAAAGCAGAGACCATTCACTTCGCTTGCCAACACAGAAATATGTTGGATTTTGAGCGCATGCGCGAAGGTATCCTTACCTAATTGGTCACACAATTGTTTCTTGAGCTCTGATTGGTGGGAGAAACTGTTTCATAATGAAAAATAGTGTTATAATGAACCTCATTATGACACAGTTTCCTGGCACATAATGTTTACATTTCGACATCGTCGAACATAAATAAATAAATAATGAGTCCTTCTAAATCTGAGGTAACCACATTTCACCTTAACAACCTACAGGCAAACAACCAACCTAGAGTGAACTTCGGGAACCAAGTACAACAGCTTCCCTAAGTATTTACGAGTGATATGGGACAGAGCGAAGCCTCCGTGGCTTAGGCGGCAGCACGCCGGCCTCTCACCGCTGGGTCCGTGGTTCAAATCCCGGTCACTCCATGTGAGATCTGTGCTGGACAAAACGGAGGCAGGCAGGTTTTTCTCCGGGTACTCCGGTTTTCCCTGTCAAAATTTCATTCCAGCAACACTCTCCACTATCATTTCATTTCATCAGTCATTCATTTCATCATTGCCCCAGAGGAGTGCGTCAGGCCTCGGCAGCCGGCACAGTTCATATCCTCGCCGCTAGATGGGGGCTTCATTCATTCCATTCCTGACCCGGTCGGAGACTGGAAGCAGGCTGTGGATTTTCATATGGGACAGAGCATTACCTTTCAGACGGCATATTGAAATAACGGCAACAAAATTAAAAAGCCGTAATAACCTACAAAAGTAGGTTAGCTGGTACATCATGGGGCACTGTTGCCTACACTCACAGGACTACTGCTTTAGCTGCCGTATACTCTCCAGCTGAATACTGTGCAGGCGTATGGTTGAACAACTTCTATTGCCAACTGGTTGATATTCAACTCCGCCAGACAATGTGGATTATCTCTGGCACTCTACATTGCACTCCCTCACAGTGGATACCTGTACTGTGTAATATTGTTCCTCCTCACATAAGAAGACAGCAAGCTCTTTCCCGCATGTGGCGCCGAATTATGGATAATGAAGTTCTCCCAATTCACCAAGATGCCAATCAACCTTTTACATCCAGGCTGAAATCAGAGTAAACAGCCTACAAGACGACTACGGAACTTACTTCAGCACTGATCGACCCCCGATATACATGGAAAGTACTGAAGTACTTGATCCTACCATCAAACTACCTGGATTCCATCACCCTCGAGTTGTCGGGTCCCGTTTCAACAGAATTCGAGGTGGCACTGCTCGAACTAGAGCAGCCTACATCAGTGGGGTTGGATAATCTCGCCTCGTTGTGAATGTGGATATGAAGTGCAAACCATCAAGCACATCCTGCAGGACCATAGAAGAACTTCATGCAGCCACTCCACAAGCACTTGAATGGATTAAAGACTTGGCAGTACAAATATGAATGGTCCTAATGCTGAAAATTGTCTATTGTGTAAATTTGAATTTATAAACATACTGTAAATATTAATTAATATCTTGTATGCATCATATGCTAAATAAAAAATTCCTCTCGGCACGCCGGAAGGCGGAGGTAGATTTCACCGGGCAGACTAGAGGATAGGCTAAAATAGGCGAAATATGCAGGTTTTCGTAGGTGGATCAGACCTTATTTATTGCGAGAATGTATTTTACAATTGGAGGTTAATTAAACTTTTTTTTCGTCTTTCTATGCATATTTTTAACATTTTATTGTCTTATGGGGATGGTAACTTTCTTGTCATATTTGGGGTTCATTTTTATACTTGTGATCACACTGTCCTTATGCAAGGTTTGGAACTGATGTGTAACTATCTAACAGTCTGTTACTTCTTCACGCAAAATTTTATCTCCCGCAGAGATGTTGGTTGGTTCCTCAGTTTAGGGGCTGCGAAAACGTGGTCATGTAACCACGTGTACATTGGGTGTGTGTAGAATCTGTCTGATAAACGGTGTTAATTGTGATGACTGTATTAGTCTCTAATTCAGGTAAGGTCTGCAGAAGTTCAATTTTAAGTAGTAGTACCTAATTTTGTACCAAATACTACCGTCAACGACACCTACTGTGAACTTGGCTGCTAGATTCCACCGCAACCAGCAACTTGCAATGAACGTTGGAACTTCCCCTCCGAAGGAAAGCATGCTGAGGGATTTTTAGCGCTTTTAGAAAATCCGACGACTTTGGCCGGTTTTGAACCAGCGACCTTGGGCATAGAAGTTCAGCATGCTACCAGTTAGCCGCTTCCCACATAGTCAGATGGAACAAGAAGTTCCGTACCGAACTAAAAGCCTACTTTTCTTAAAATTAAGATTCATGCCAATGATTAATCTACAGTATATGAACCTATCTAGAATAATGACGAAATTAAGTTGGTAATATCGGAATGTCTTAATTAGTTCGAAATACTGTATACTAGGAATAATGTAGCCTAATACAGCAATACAGTTGCCAGCCCTGGTGACTGAATATATTCTCAATTCCATCTCAAGGTACAGAATACAAAATGTGGTTGAAGTCCAAAGAACGTTACATGGAGTTATACATTTGATCTCTCAGCACACGTAAAAGCACGTTGGCAACAATGTCATGCATATGCTGGTCAGAAATAATCGGAAATATTATATCTTTTTGTGCCAATTTTGGATGAAATCCATTTTTTAGTATAGAAGTTATTTGTATTTTAAAATTGGAGCTATCATCAGGCATAGAATCATGTTGGCATCACTAACTTATATTAATTACTCCAAATTAATCTAGAAAGTCAGGTGCTATACGTATGCAAAGTATAGAATTGTTGGCTGGCATACTTTCTGATATATTGATATTAGGGTAAAAAATATAGACACCATTTTTTAAGAGTTGGCAGCCCTAATTGCTCATAAGAATACTTATAGTCATATCTGTTATATTACACATAGCACATACGAAATTTGGTTGAAATCCAACTGACAGTAAAGAAGTTACATGTATTTAAAAATTGGTCCTATCAGCAGGCTTAGAATCATGTTGGTAGAACTGACGTATATAAGATACTCCAAATGAATGTAAAATGTCAGGTACTATACGCGTGCATAGTTTAAAGCTGTCGGCTTGCATACTTTCTGATATATTGGTATTTGGATAAAAAGTAGAGAGAGCAATTATTAACAGATGGCAGCCCTGGTGGCCCTTAAGAATGCGCTCAGTCATACCTGCTTATGTGCATATATTACATACATAATTTGGTTGAAATCCAATTGATAGTGTAGAAGTTATGTGAATTTAAAAATTGGACCTATCAGAAGGCTTAAAATTATTTTGGCAACACTGTCATGTATGGTCTCCTGGAAATTAAACTGAAATAGTATTATCTACATGTGTGGCAATTTTGGAATTGCTCCCATGTATGCCTTCCATGATATCCAACATGGAACTCAAATTTCTAATGCGTTTTTTTAGCAGTTGGTAGCACTGACATCTTTTTCAAATATGGGCTTGAGATATTCTGGTATACATCTTTACTCATACTAAATTTGGTTTCGATTGCTGCAGCCGTTTAGGAGTTGATAAGGGGACACACACACATACACGCACACACAGCCAGCCAGACAGAAGGACAGACAGACAGACACATTTCCCCGGATCGATCTCATAAGTCTATTTTTTCCTCATTTTTGCAAAGTGTGAAAGGTAGGCTAAAAATAAATGTGATCTCGTGAATGGCGTTGTCTTGGCAACCTCTGATAGCTCATCCCTCATCAATTTAGGAGCGTTGTCATGGTAACTTCTGATGGCACTTGGCATTTTCTTTAATTCCTAAATCGTTTCTCTCATCCCTTGGCGTAATTGTGGGTCATATCAAAATTTCTTTCAGACAAAAGATTTAGGTAATTATTAGGGGAATATTTTCCATTTTGTACGGTTTTGATATTGTGCCTATTAAGAGAGATGATTAATGTTTCCCGAAAAACCCACTTTTTTCCACCCCTTTGGTCAATGGTTGGTGCTATCAAAAAACTTATTTGACATAAATTTTTGGCACTTATCCGACACATATTATGAACTTTGAATGGATTCGATACTTCATGTATTAAGAGAGTTATAGCGATATTTCACTTTTTCGAAAAAAAAAGCCCCCCATTTTCACCCCCTTTGGCTGATTTTGCCCATTAACGAACTCGACCGAGAATTTAATGGGATACTTATTATGTAAAAAATTCAGAGTGATTGGGGCAAAATTACGGCAGTTATCGTGTCCACAAGAAACTGATATACATATATACATATTGTGCCCATTTAGCAAGAAATATGCCAATCACAGTATACCAGCGTAGCTCAATTCGGGATTTCGGGGCAGCGGTAAGTTCCCCCACTCTGTGACTCACATATTTTGGATTAATTAGAGGGTACACTTGCAAAAATAACAACAAAATCAACTCCTATTTAAACATATTTAATTAATAAAATTTATGGCGCTACAAACATATTAAACAATTTAATTACTGACCCAAATATCAACTGCTTGTTCCAAATGAACAAGGGATCACAAAATAAAATAAACAAATATTGAATTCAAAACCTGTGGTTTCCACATAAACCATCAATTCTTACTTAGTCTCACTTCCATAAAGCACTAACATTAAGTTTACATAACTCTGAGCTCTTTGGCTCCATGCATTTGCATTATTACGGTGTCATTCTTGTACACCTCAAACACTAGCTTTTATATTTTCTTATTTCTCAAGAACAAATATATAATTATATTTAAAATCTCTGTTAATTATTTAATTCAATATTTTGGGCATGTCCACACATTCAGCTGTTATCATCTCTCTTTATTTCACAAACATATTAAGGTAATCAGAAAATCAATTGTGTACTCCAGAGCGTGAAGGTACTTGACACAGTCAAAAAACTATAGTTACTCCCGAACTCAGTTGCCTTCAATCAACTCGTGGAATCCCACGTCCATACATTATTACATTAGGGATTGTTATTTATCTCTTAATGTCTTAAATAGACCATTATCATATAAGAAACTACGATCTGAACCGGCAAAACGAAATATCTATCTTTAAGGACCTCGGTTCAACGCCCGGGTCGTTTACAACTTTAAACACTCCTGGTGTATTCGTTTCTCTTTAAAACAGCTTACGAGACGGTCTCAGTTCCTTCTCGCTTTAAGAAGGCTAGACTCCACTACATGGGGTGCGATTTATGACACGTTAGGGTGGGGAGACATCCCGTCTGACCCAACATTTAGTAGCTTATTTTCAAGGCTTTCAAAACAAACCTTTCCATTCATCCAGTTCTGAGGAGACCGGGCTTTATTGTACCGTAACATTCAAACAACTATTCTTTGGTTCAAAGACCATTATCATATCCTTGGCATTTATTAATTATGAGAGGGTCCTCATTGATTGGGAAGATTAAATACACATACGACGACGAAGAATTTCAGGGGCTTTTATCATAAGAAGATCCTGCATTCGAATCTCTTCAGGTGCCTCGGGAACTAATCCCTTACAGAGGACTTATTGCAAAATGCGATTTAGAGTCGGCCGTGGCCCATATGACATACGCTCAATAATACCATATATTAGCTCCCTTTTTAAATACATACACAATGCCTCGTGATACTAATGTCACTAATAGAGGACTTACACAATTATCAATTCACTGCAATCAACTACCCTCCATAAGTAATGTACCAAGTATTTAACCACTACGCGTTCCTAGCGTGACACTTTAATATTATATTTGCGCTCATTATGCGCTATGCATTATTTTAAGCCGAAAATGTCTTCCCAAGAACTGGTAAATCTCTTCAGTAACAATTCATATTATTTTAATTCACATATTTAATCTTTCCATGGTCGATAAATCGCTCCCTGTTTTAAAATATTCCATTGAACCTCATTTCTTACACATACGTTAAGGCTTAACGTTCTTATGTTCATATCAATTTATTTGACTTTTATTTAACATTTCCATATTTAATTATTATTATTATTATCTTTATTATTTATACAAGCTCAAAGGCTATCTCTTTCATATCTCAACTTTACTTTATTTCAATGTCTTTTATGATAATTAAATGATATTTCGCTTGCTCTTATGACATCTGTTAAATACATTAACCCTTTATTCACATATTTCTCTACGGAATTTATTCTTTATATAATTATTCATAATTTCTCTATTTATTTTATTATTGTTCAGACCGTATTCTTGATTATTCAATATTCATTCATTAAAACACATCCCTTTCACTCAAAACTCCGGTGGATTGTACACAATCAATTTCTGACACCAAAATAAAAAAATGAATTTTGTACTTACATATTTTCAGATCATCCCATGATCTTAAATCTGGTGTGGCGTTTCATTTTTGGGCCCACTTCGAACTGTTTACACCATATTGAAGGTATTCATTTTACTTAAAACACTTTTTGACCTATATCTATAACACTTAATATTGACGACATTTTTATATACTGGTGTGTCCCTTTTGAACACATAATAACACTAAAAATATTATCTAACACACAATCTTGATTATTTTACACTTCACAATTACCCGATCACTAGGCCGCGTTTCTGCGCCTATCACACGTGATCTTCTTAAATTCCCGTTTCCAAGCGTGAGATTTATCTGATGTCGGCTTCCTATTCTGAAGAATCCGAAAGTCCCGAAACATCTACTGTTCCCTGGAGTTCAATTCTGCTATTCCTATCCTGGATAACTGGCTATTATCTCGCTTGAACGGCTTCTCTGTAGATCTGTCTATTGATCCTAACGAGAGTCTATATGGATCGAGGTCTCCTCTAAGACCTATAGATTAGTTTCTAGCAGCTAGCACTTTTTGATTCTAGTACTATTATAATTGTTCGCCTGCTATCTGGAGCTAATGCTTATAGTCTCCTATTCTATTTATTTGAACTGTTTTAACGCTCCTACGTTCGAACCTTATTCTATTCTTCCTTTTTAGGTTGCTTCAACTTAAATAACAGTTTATCTGTCTGGTACGATACTTCCGTACGTTATGATCTGTTCGTTACATTTAACGACCTATCGCCTTTAAGTCCGACGTTCGCAGCCTGCTCTGACTATATCTTGCGAACCTTCACTTTAACTTGTATACAGTCGGCCTAAATCCTATAATGAGGATTTTCCTAATACTTCACTACGGCGATACTTTAAAATTTCGTCGTGAATGCTCCTTATGGAGGCTGGCAAGTCGTTACTACTGTGACGCCTGTGGCTATTGGATCTTACTTCGGTGATGTAAAATCGCGTTTCTCCCCTCAAGGAGTACTGGTAGCTGTTATCGATGTAACGCAGAGTTACGTCCCTTCACGGACTGTCGGAATGATTTCTTCTACGTCGTGGAGCAGCACTTCCCCTCACGGAATGCTCGTAGGACTGATGCGATGTGACGTGATACAGCACCTCTGGCTGTCTGAATACTGCATGATTGGCTTGGAAACGCCCGAAGCTTTATACTGTTTTACTACAAAAAAATAAGACTCAAGCCTTTCCTGTGGTCAACTTCTAAAATAATGGTGCCACAAATATAAAATTCATACCTTCCGAAAGCTCGTCTTTTCAATGTCTAATGATCTTATTGCACCTAAGAATCGATCGTGCAATTCGGAGATATTAATTAATTTCTCGTCCTCAATTGTGTGGGTGTTGCATTCTTTTTGATCTCTCCCCTCCACAGAGGCTTAGGTAATTCCCCTATGACGTCGTCTTACGTCGGCAGTTTATTTCTGCACAATTATTACATGGTTTCTCTATACTGAAAAATCTCTCATTCAATATAATTCACTGTACTGTGCTTGTTCACTCATTATTATGCTCGTAAACGTGTTAATTTTAATTATTCCTCTTCTGGTGCGTATGCGACGTTGTCAATTTCCAGCCACGTCAGCTTGAATTCCGATTCAGGCTTCTCTTTCTATCACGGTGGAAACTTCCACTCAGTTATTAATACTCGTGACCGGCCCTCTCTGAAATGTTGAGTGGGGTGATCTCATCTAAGGAGCAGCTGTCCCTAGCCGCTTGCACAATGTTAAGCTATATTCCTGGCTTAAAATCTCTCTCCGTTCCGTTAAGAAACTATACTTTTCTTTCATTTCTTCCTTAAGGACATTGGTTCGACCGTCATGGACCCTATGGCCCATGGGTTCATCTCTCCCCTCCTTAGGTAAATAAATTTTCGAAAATTTTGAGGAAATTTATTTCAATTTAAATTTGTATTTCCTTTCCGTCGAATCAATCATAACGTCATCCGTATTTACTGTTATTTTATTTCCTTTGAGTCGTATCCGGTAATTGTGTAGGTCGGGTATGCTCTGTCCCTACCCTTTCTTTCTTTCTTTCTTTATTCGTCTGGACTTTAAGTCCCCAGAACCTCATTCTCCCTTACGGGTTTGGTCTATCCCTACCCGTTTCCTTATTTCATCATTTTCTTTTCTTAATTTGGAATTTTCTTCTTCGATAAATTCAATTATTTCTTTAATTTCCCAATATACTTTCTCCAATTCGCATTCGCACTCGAATGCTTGAACTCTATTTTCTATTTCTTCCTCATTCTTATTTATGTCAAAAGCGGATTCATCTCTAAATGTTTCCATGACCAGGGCTTGTTCATTTTCTTCATCGAAATCTTCGGGAGGGTAATATAATTTCAAATTTGCTGAATTCATGGTCACTTCGTGATCCGTTTCACAGTGCCGAATTCTATATGCGTTATTCCTCAAATCTCTGATTATCTGATATGGTCCGTGGTACATTTTCTGGAACTTCTTGTACACGCGGTTCCCTGGATCCGAAATGGCTGGTCTCTTCACTAACACCATTTCCCCTGCTAATAATGGTCGATGATACCTCTTATGCCTATTTCTTCTCTGCCTCCTGTCGGCTTGAGCTTTTAGATGCTCAAAGGCTCTCCTAATTCGTACATCTCTTCCCGGCTGAGCGTCTGCTGGTCTAGGAATTACCAGATTCCAAGGTCTTTCTGGTTGCTCATTCCGATGTAACGTTATGGGTATCTCTCCTGTGGATTCATGGATTGTATTATTTATACAAAATTCAATAATATCCAAAATATCTATCCACTTCCAATTTTCTTCGGCACAGTATATTCTACAATACTTGGCCGTTTCTCTCATAACTCTCTCTACAGGGTTTGCCTCAGGATGGCGAATACTTGACAAAATTTGGCGTATTCCAAGTCTTTCTAATTCTCGTCTGAACTCTACACTGGTGAAACAACTGCCGTGATCCGACAACAAATTCTCAGGTTTCCCCAGAATCGGTATCACTTTTTCTTTAAGTCGTTTTAACACCTGTTTGGTACTAGTCTTCTGTATGGGAGCAAGGACAACCATTTTAGTGAAGACATCCATAGCCACCATTATGTGTCGATTTCCTCTTCTTGCCTTTGGCAAAGGTCCAAAATTATCGATAGATATGATTTGGCCGGGCCTTTCAGGCAACAATGGTATAGGCTTCTGTCTCATCAGAAATGCATTAGGTTTAATCCTTTGACATAAATCACATGTCTTTAACGTGTCCCTTACAGTTTCTCTCAGTCTCGGCCATATGAATGCTTCTTTCAGCATCGAGACTGTTTTGTCGACTCCCATATGTCCGAACGATCTATGGGCTAACCATACTATTTTCCTCTGCAAAATTGCAGGTACAACAATCCTTAACTTCGTATGGTCAGAGTCCACAAACTTATATAATAACCCATTATAAAACGTGTAGTCCTGTGCTATCTTCTCAGCTTCTGTGTACGCTGGTGTTCCTCTTATCAAGCTTCCCTCAAGGAATGATATGAGCATGTTCATCCATGGATCCTCCCGTTGTCTTTGACTAATGCTTCTTAACTCATTAAGAGTACGCTGATCCCTGTCTTCCAAATCTATAGCCATCACTTCCTCTTCTATGGACTCTGGCTGTCTACTTAAGTAGTCTGGAACTATGTTTTCCTTTCCTGGGCAGTACTCTATCTTGACATCAAATTGTTGAATATATAAAGCCCAACGCATCAACCTTTGACTGGATAAATCAGTCTTCATCAAAAAGGTTAAGGCTTTATGATCCGTCCTTAGAATGACCTGAAACCCATATACGATCTTCCGCCAATATTGCAACGCGTGCAATATCGCTAACAGCTCGATCTCGCTGATCGTATAATTTTTCTCGTGTGGTTTCAGTCTCCTACTTGTGAAAGCTAGATAGTTCTTCTTATCAGGGTTTTCCGGGTTCTCCTGATATAGCATTGCCTCTATTCCAATCTGGGATGCGTCTGTCTGAATAATAAATCTCTGATTAAAATCAGGATATCCTAGCTTCACGTAATTTAAGAGCATTTCCTTGGCCTCCACGAATGCTTTCTCTGCTTCCTCCGTCCATTTCCACTTGCCCCCCTTCTTCAGAAGGTCCTGTAGTGGTGCAACAGTTTTGGTGTATGATGGACAATGTCCTGAGAAGAACCCAATCAATCCCAAAAACTGGCGAACGTTCTTCACTTTCAAAGGCCTTGGAAAATCCCTTATCGATTCCAATTTGCATGGATTTGGTTTAACACCATCCTTGTCAATCACATGCCCTAAAAATGTCACTTGCCTTTGACAGAAGTTCGACTTCTTTAAATTTATCTTAAAATTTGCCCTTCTTAGGTCTTCTAATAATTTCTTCAAATTCACTAAATGTTCCTCAATGTTTTCCGAGGTAAGCAAAATGTCATCTACGTATCGGATAGTGCACTCTTTCACTTCCTCTGACAGGTTTCGATCCAGCGCTCTTATTAATGCCGATCCTGCAGTCTTTAATCCAAACGGACATCTTCTAAAGCAGTATGTTTGTTGATCGAACTGAAATCCAGTCAACAAGCTGGTTTTCTCTTCCAGTTCGAGATGATGATACGAAGAAGTCATGTCAATATTCGTAAAAATCTTCTTGCCTTTAAATTTCCTCAGTATTTCTTTTATGGGTGGTGCCGAATCATTTTCTGGTATAATTTTTGCATTTAGTTTTCTGGCATCTAAACACACCCTTACTGAGCCATCCGGTTTACTCACAATCACTAATGGACTAACATATGGTGTCGCCATCTTTTCTATAACACCTGCATTCATCATCTCCTGCAGTGTCTTCTTGGTTTGTGGGTAATGTTTTTCCGCAACCGGGTATGGTTTTTGTTTGAATGGTGCCCAATCGTTGACTTGGAACGCGTATTTAAAATTTTCAATCTTCCCTGGCTTGGAATCAAATACGTCCCTATAATCCAATAATAATTTCTTTAACTGTTCCTTAATTTCGAGGCTGACTTTAGCTTCCTCCACTTTTCCTGACAGGTTGGTCTCGAACTCATTTTCCACATTATCTTCGAGTTCTATGTTAAGGACTTCAAATATTTTTTCTATATCCTTATAATCTTCCTCAATCACTTCTTCCATATGCCACACCTGTTCGGCTATTTTCGCCTCCTGATCCTGTAGGTTAATGTTTTGCTCATCCACATCTTCTCTTTGAATTCTAATGCAGTTTTGCGCTAGGTCTATAATGACCTTGTTCTCACGGATAAAATCAATACCTAATATGACATTATACGGTAATTGATTTACCAGCAAAAAGCACTGCGAAATTTCAGCGTTACCCATGATTAAATCAATGTATACCTGAAATTTACATGTCAAAGATTTTTCAGGGATAATTCCCTTAATCTTTACACTTGATGTGGGAATCTTTAGTACTCTGCCCCTTGTTTCCAATTCATTTAAAAGGGTTTGTGTAATTAGACTTATTGTGGATCCAGTATCAATCAAAGCTCTGACCAGTAATCCTTCTATCCTAAGCATAATTATAGGTAGTTCTCTTTTAACAGGTGGGATTCCTTCCACATCCTCGTTAATTAGTTCATCTGGTCTGGCTATCCAATTTACAATTTCTACCTCCTCCCAGCTCCTGGTATGTTTCCACTTTTGACAATTTAAATTTGGAGTTTTTTTATCCTGAGGGCTCCCTTTTCCCTCATTCTTTAGCTGAGCTTGTAGTTCCAAGCTTTGAGCTCCATCTAGTTGGTCGGGTGATTACCTGTTCTTGATTGCCTCACTCCAACGGACTTTTTGCCTATCAGGTTCATCTGGTCTTTCGTTCATATAACGAAGACTCTCCTGATATCTTTCTTCTATTTCGGCCCGATATTCATCATCCCTATCGTCTGGCCTTACATTTCTCCTGGGATAATTCTCCCATTTCTTTCTATTGTCCGGCCTTTGCTGGTTATTGTTATAGGGTCGACTTTCCTGTTGCCTATAACCCGTCGTTCTAGGATTTCTTCCTCGATATCCTCCCCGGTAATATGGCTGTATCCTTCTAGGCTCCTGGTGCCCATACTCTCGATCTCGTCCTTGAGTATCCGTACTGGTGGACTGATTCCTGGTCGCTGGTTTTTCTCCAGTTTCCTGACTGCTGGCCATGTGTACTTGCTCAGTTTGTCTCTGATGCCGAGGTGTTACGTGCGAAGTTGTCATATCTAACTGACGTAATACGCTTTCCACTTCCACAGCGCTTCTGGCTTTGGATGAGATTAGCAGCCTCTGAATCTCATGTGGAAGCTGTCTTGCAATGGCGGCACACAGGTCGTTTTCTGCCGGAGCAATATCCAGTTCGCGGAATTTACACAGCTGAGCGGTGAAAAATTCCGAGTATTTAGTAGGTGCATTGGTGCTGTACTTCCTAGAGTACAGATCTAGCCTTAAATTTTCTTGGACATCTGCTGCCCAATATCGCTTTAAAAATGCTTCCCTAAAGCCTTCCACCGTATCAAAAGTGTATCTAAAGCTTCTGAACCAGGTGAGACAATCACCTGCCAACAGCTTTTCAATAGCTCTCAGTCTCCGATCCTGAGGAACCTTCATTTCATTTAGATACTCTGCCACTTCTTTTAGCCAGTATTTTGGAGTAATAGACATGTTATTACCCGTAAACTTTACTGGTCTGTCCTCATTGGATTTTATAATGTTTATTATTTGGCCATTGGTCTGATTCGTGTACGGGGTTGACATCGCCATTGGATATCCTGGGATCTTATAAGGGCTCTCCCCTCCTAAGTCCCTCTCCGTATCTGTGCCTTGTTCACGGGAATCTACCCATCCTGTCTTTGGAAACTCCTCCTGATTTTCGAATTCTAACTTCCTTTCTCTACGGGCACTTTCTTCATTTGCCATGAGTTGGATTTCCATTTGACTGTTCTTAAGTTCCGTCCTCTCCAATCAGGATCTCAATTCATTCTGAATTCTTTCTTGATTCATTTTAATATCTTCCTCTATCTTTTTGAGTTGGAATTTCTCATCCCTGAAGCTATCCCTAAATCCATTTATTTGGTCTTCTACCTCTTTCTTAATGATCTTAGCATGTTGGTCTATAATTTCTGGCTTAACGTCACCTATGGTCTCCAGGCCCTCTCGTATCTTCTTTATTTGCTTATCCACTTCTTTTTGTCCTTTGTAGACTTTATCCTGGATCTTGTTCATATCCTCTCGAGCCCTTCCTTGCTCCTCGAATATAATTGTTATGTCGGTCATAACCTTATCTATCTCTCCCTTTGTGTCTCCCATTTGTTTTGTTAATCCTACTACGGTTTCCTGAATTTCAGTAACCCCTTTATCTATCTTCTCTATTTTTATAAGTTGTTCATCACGATCCCTTTTTCGTTGCGTGCTTTCCTTCTTAAGATTCCCTTCGTATTCGCTTAACTTCGTAGTTATATCCCCCTCATGCTTTCTCAACCATTCGTCCACCTGTCCCGTGAATACATTAAATTGCAATTCCCTTTTGTTGGCATCAGCCTCAGCTTGCTTCTTAACCTCAGTTATTTTTGTCTGTACATTCTCGACTTTCCCCTCGAGGTTTTCTACTTTCTTTTCCATCCCTCCAAACCTGTCTCCTAACGCCTCAATACTACTTTTTATCTCTCCCTGGGATTTTTCACAAATACTTTTGTTCGATTCTATTTGAGCTTCTAAAATTTTCTGCACACCTTGGATCTGGGTTACAAGTTCCTTTTTACATTCGTCCCCATTTTGTTTACAAGTTGTTTCCAAGCTATTTAATTTAGTTTCTATAGAACCAAATTTATTTTCCATGGAGCCAATTTTACTCCCTATACTTTTAAAATTATCTTGGCACTCCTTTTTGGATTCTATACTATTTTTGTTCATAGTCTCTATTTGGACTTGTATTCCTGAGTAAAATCCTTTACTTTCCTCTTTAATTTCACTTAGCTTAGTCTCCAACTTAGTGTCAAAACCTTGGAATTTGTCATTCATTATCCCTTCTAATTTCTCATTTATATTATTTTGTATTTTAGTCTCCATGGCCTCTAGTTTAGTGTTCATATTAACACTATCAGTTTTTAGTGACTCTAAACTTCGATTTATAGATCCTAACCCTTCTTTATTTTCAGTCTGTTGGCTATCCAACTTATTTAAACTCTTATTTATGGATTCGAACACTTTGTTATTTTCATCCTTTTGGAGACTCAATGTATTGTCTATTGTTCCCAATTTATTGTTCATGGTCTCCCACTTCTCATTACTATCGGCTTTTATCGCTTCCAACTTCTCATTACTATCGGCTTTTATCGCCTCCAACTTTTCATTACTATCGGCTTTTATCGCCTCCAAAAGCCCCTGCAATTCCTCACTCAATACCATCTTATGAGAATACAGTGGGCCACAAATGCCACCACACTAGTACATGCTTGAGAGATGATACTCTGAATTCGTGTGTCCCAATTTCTTTAAAATATTACTTTGGTACGGGTATTCACTTACAACGTACCCTTTGACTACTTTTATTCAATTTCATAAAACCTTTATGGAAGTGTTTAAAATTCAAAATTTCGAAAAAACCATTTTTTTTCAAAAAATGAAAATTTTGATTTTTCGAGAAAAACTCGGGTTTTCCCTAGGAAAACTCATCCCTGCGTACTGGGCGCCAAAATCATATCATGATTTGCTAGGGGGTTTGTAATATATAATATATATTCAGGGCTGCTCGGTATGAGTTTCCAGGGACCCATGCGGTCAGTTAATATTTTACGTTGTAGCTTTTCCTATCATTACTTTAATTTTACATGATATGACCGACTTAAGTGTTCCTCTAGTTATTAATCCAGCACAGTATTTATATATTTCCCTGTGCCCATTTAGCAAGAAATATGCCAATCACAGTATACCAGCGTAGCTCAATTCGGGATTTCGGGGCAGCGGTAAGTTCCCCCACTCTGTGACTCACATATTTTGGATTAATTAGAGGGTACACTTGCAAAAATAACAACAAAATCAACTCCTATTTAAACATATTTAATTAATAAAATTTATGGCGCTACAAACATATTAAACAATTTAATTACTGACCCAAATATCAACTGCTTGTTCCAAATGAACAAGGGATCACAAAATAAAATAAACAAATATTGAATTCAAAACCTGTGGTTTCCACATAAACCATCAATTCTTACTTAGTCTCACTTCCATAAAGCACTAACATTAAGTTTACATAACTCTGAGCTCTTTGGCTCCATGCATTTGCATTATTACGGTGTCATTCTTGTACACCTCAAACACTAGCTTTTATATTTTCTTATTTCTCAAGAACAAATATATAATTATATTTAAAATCTCTGTTAATTATTTAATTCAATATTTTGGGCATGTCCACACATTCAGCTGTTATCATCTCTCTTTATTTCACAAACATATTAAGGTAATCAGAAAATCAATTGTGTACTCCAGAGCGTGAAGGTACTTGACACAGTCAAAAAACTATAGTTACTCCCGAACTCAGTTGCCTTCAATCAACTCGTGGAATCCCACGTCCATACATTATTACATTAGGGATTGTTATTTATCTCTTAATGTCTTAAATAGACCATTATCATATAAGAAACTACGATCTGAACCGGCAAAACGAAATATCTATCTTTAAGGACCTCGGTTCAACGCCCGGGTCGTTTACAACTTTAAACACTCCTGGTGTATTCGTTTCTCTTTAAAACAGCTTACGAGACGGTCTCAGTTCCTTCTCGCTTTAAGAAGGCTAGACTCCACTACATGGGGTGCGATTTATGACACGTTAGGGTGGGGAGACATCCCGTCTGACCCAACATTTAGTAGCTTATTTTCAAGGCTTTCAAAACAAACCTTTCCATTCATCCAGTTCTGAGGAGACCGGGCTTTATTGTACCGTAACATTCAAACAACTATTCTTTGGTTCAAAGACCATTATCATATCCTTGGCATTTATTAATTATGAGAGGGTCCTCATTGATTGGGAAGATTAAATACACATACGACGACGAAGAATTTCAGGGGCTTTTATCATAAGAAGATCCTGCATTCGAATCTCTTCAGGTGCCTCGGGAACTAATCCCTTACAGAGGACTTATTGCAAAATGCGATTTAGAGTCGGCCGTGGCCCATATGACATACGCTCAATAATACCATATATTAGCTCCCTTTTTAAATACATACACAATGCCTCGTGATACTAATGTCACTAATAGAGGACTTACACAATTATCAATTCACTGCAATCAACTACCCTCCATAAGTAATGTACCAAGTATTTAACCACTACGCGTTCCTAGCGTGACACTTTAATATTATATTTGCGCTCATTATGCGCTATGCATTATTTTAAGCCGAAAATGTCTTCCCAAGAACTGGTAAATCTCTTCAGTAACAATTCATATTATTTTAATTCACATATTTAATCTTTCCATGGTCGATAAATCGCTCCCTGTTTTAAAATATTCCATTGAACCTCATTTCTTACACATACGTTAAGGCTTAACGTTCTTATGTTCATATCAATTTATTTGACTTTTATTTAACATTTCCATATTTAATTATTATTATTATTATCTTTATTATTTATACAAGCTCAAAGGCTATCTCTTTCATATCTCAACTTTACTTTATTTCAATGTCTTTTATGATAATTAAATGATATTTCGCTTGCTCTTATGACATCTGTTAAATACATTAACCCTTTATTCACATATTTCTCTACGGAATTTATTCTTTATATAATTATTCATAATTTCTCTATTTATTTTATTATTGTTCAGACCGTATTCTTGATTATTCAATATTCATTCATTAAAACACATCCCTTTCACTCAAAACTCCGGTGGATTGTACACAATCAATTTCTGACACCAAAATAAAAAAATGAATTTTGTACTTACATATTTTCAGATCATCCCATGATCTTAAATCTGGTGTGGCGTTTCATTTTTGGGCCCACTTCGAACTGTTTACACCATATTGAAGGTATTCATTTTACTTAAAAACACTTTTTGACCTATATCTATAACACTTAATATTGACGACATTTTTATATACTGGTGTGTCCCTTTTGAACACATAATAACACTAAAAATATTATCTAACACACAATCTTGATTATTTTACACTTCACAATTACCCGATCACTAGGCCGCGTTTCTGCGCCTATCACACGTGATCTTCTTAAATTCCCGTTTCCAAGCGTGAGATTTATCTGATGTCGGCTTCCTATTCTGAAGAATCCGAAAGTCCCGAAACATCTACTGTTCCCTGGAGTTCAATTCTGCTATTCCTATCCTGGATAACTGGCTATTATCTCGCTTGAACGGCTTCTCTGTAGATCTGTCTATTGATCCTAACGAGAGTCTATATGGATCGAGGTCTCCTCTAAGACCTATAGATTAGTTTCTAGCAGCTAGCACTTTTTGATTCTAGTACTATTATAATTGTTCGCCTGCTATCTGGAGCTAATGCTTATAGTCTCCTATTCTATTTATTTGAACTGTTTTAACGCTCCTACGTTCGAACCTTATTCTATTCTTCCTTTTTAGGTTGCTTCAACTTAAATAACAGTTTATCTGTCTGGTACGATACTTCCGTACGTTATGATCTGTTCGTTACATTTAACGACCTATCGCCTTTAAGTCCGACGTTCGCAGCCTGCTCTGACTATATCTTGCGAACCTTCACTTTAACTTGTATACAGTCGGCCTAAATCCTATAATGAGGATTTTCCTAATACTTCACTACGGCGATACTTTAAAATTTCGTCGTGAATGCTCCTTATGGAGGCTGGCAAGTCGTTACTACTGTGACGCCTGTGGCTATTGGATCTTACTTCGGTGATGTAAAATCGCGTTTCTCCCCTCAAGGAGTACTGGTAGCTGTTATCGATGTAACGCAGAGTTACGTCCCTTCACGGACTGTCGGAATGATTTCTTCTACGTCGTGGAGCAGCACTTCCCCTCACGGAATGCTCGTAGGACTGATGCGATGTGACGTGATACAGCACCTCTGGCTGTCTGAATACTGCATGATTGGCTTGGAAACGCCCGAAGCTTTATACTGTTTTACTACAAAAAAATAAGACTCAAGCCTTTCCTGTGGTCAACTTCTAAAATAATGGTGCCACAAATATAAAATTCATACCTTCCGAAAGCTCGTCTTTTCAATGTCTAATGATCTTATTGCACCTAAGAATCGATCGTGCAATTCGGAGATATTAATTAATTTCTCGTCCTCAATTGTGTGGGTGTTGCATTCTTTTTGATCTCTCCCCTCCACAGAGGCTTAGGTAATTCCCCTATGACGTCGTCTTACGTCGGCAGTTTATTTCTGCACAATTATTACATGGTTTCTCTATACTGAAAAATCTCTCATTCAATATAATTCACTGTACTGTGCTTGTTCACTCATTATTATGCTCGTAAACGTGTTAATTTTAATTATTCCTCTTCTGGTGCGTATGCGACGTTGTCAATTTCCAGCCACGTCAGCTTGAATTCCGATTCAGGCTTCTCTTTCTATCACGGTGGAAACTTCCACTCAGTTATTAATACTCGTGACCGGCCCTCTCTGAAATGTTGAGTGGGGTGATCTCATCTAAGGAGCAGCTGTCCCTAGCCGCTTGCACAATGTTAAGCTATATTCCTGGCTTAAAATCTCTCTCCGTTCCGTTAAGAAACTATACTTTTCTTTCATTTCTTCCTTAAGGACATTGGTTCGACCGTCATGGACCCTATGGCCCATGGGTTCAATATATACATATTTACTGTATATATATACAGTATATATACATACATAAATTATATATAAACTTTTGAACTGACGGGGGTTTTGGGGTCTGGGGGATGTGAAACGCGAAGATATGTCGAAATTTTCCGGAAGTCGAAACATGGGACCCATTGCAATAGTTAGCTTTCTATTGAAATCTACCTAAAATTAAAGAATTGGACATGGGCTGATATCGAAACATACTGTAGTCACAGGCATTAGTACAAGCGGTTTCGAGTTTATCGATCAGCAGGCACCTTTAAATACACAAATATTTGGACCATATAGGTGACTTGTTAGCAAACAGGGGTTTGCTGATTAGACTGGATGCTGAAGGGCAAAACAGTCTCAAACGAAAATGTATGTACAGTATGTACCTAAGTTATTTTAACATCCAGTACATGACAGGTAGACAAATAAATGACAGTCGTATGTGGCAGTAAAACCAGTGACCTTTGTCTTTGGCCACCGCCGCTCTATCTTTTAAGGTGAAGTGGCAGACACCAAACTATCACTCCTAGGATGGCCTTATGAGGCTGATATATCCCCGTTCCAGTCCTCAGGCCAGAATAACATTTTAGAATTTAATTATTCTATTACACAAACGTCTGCAAGAAACAAGCAATACATTAACCTGTTCAAACTAATTTAATAAATTAATAGAATAAACATTGGAATATGTAGATCATTTAAACAGATTATATTAGCGTTTGCTATATTCCACAATGCTCTTCTTCCTGTTACCACATAAATCTATAACTCCTTATAGAGGGTTTTGTTATATTCTTCAGATGAAATATTCCTTTAAAATATATACTTCTCACAAAATGTACACACGCAGTCATTTTTTGGTTCATGATATTTTATGTTTTTGCAAATTTTGTGTTGGAAGCCGTGTACCACATATCTTAGCTCTACATTTGCCTGTGTCCATCGTCTGTAGGTCATTGCTTCAGTAACGTAAAAATCGAATGATATGTCTTACTGGTCAGGTGTCTCAGCTCAAGCACCTTTTACAATTGTGGGGTAGATGTCAGTGAATTTGGAATCGGAGATCTCCAATATAGAAGGGCTCATTCGATAGTTCATAGACGAACCTGGATGCCTAGTTCTCTCATGAGGAATCTTGCTTTCATGTTTTCTATTCTATTGAGATGTTGTGTGGATAACTTTTCCCAAGTTAGCTCTAAACCGTATGATATAGTGGGAGTTATTTTGGCGTGGAAAAGAGTCATGGTAATCCTTAAAGAGAGTTTTGTTATATTCTTCAGATCCAATATTCTTTTAAAATCCGCTTCTGCTCTTTCCTTTATATGGTGTCCGAAGGTGATGCCAAGATATCTGTAGGCGTGAACTGACACGAGTGCCTCTCTTTATGGATGGAATAACCGATGACTCTTATTCATAGGTTACTGACTGCGTAGAATAGTGAAACTGAATATTAAAACTGAATCACAGTTTTTTTTTTTACTTCCAACTTAGGCTATGTGGTTCTCTTTGCAGTTTTCGTGCCGGTCTAAGTATCCAAGTGGGCTGAGCGTTAGCCAATAAACCCTAAGTTTGCGGGTTCATTAGCGGTTCAGCCTGAAGTCACCCAAAGGTGTTAAAAAAATCCTCTCGGCACGCCGGAAGGCGGAGGTAGATTTCAGCGGGCAAAATAGGGGATAGGCTATAATAGGAAAAATATGCAGGTTTTCGTAGAAGGATCAGACCTCATTTATTGCGAGAAAGTATTTTACAATGTAATGGGAGCTCAATTAACTTTTCTTTCGTCTTACTATGCATAATTTTAACATTTTATTGTGTTAGGGGGACGGTAACCTTCTTGTCATTTGGGGTCCATTTTTAGCCTACTTTCGATTTTTGCAAAAAATGAAAGTAGACTTATGAGATCAACACAGGGCGAAAAAAGTGTGTCTGTCTGTGTGTGTGTGAGTCAGTGTGTGTGTGTGTGTGTCTGTGTGTCTGTGTGTGTGTGTGTGAGTGTGTGTACTCTGAATGTCTGTCCCCCCCTATCAATTCGAACACGGTGAATGCGAATTGAACGAAATTTGGTACAAATGTAGCACTAGCAAAGGACACCTCAGTGTCATGTTTTATATCGCCGCCATCTTGACGGAAACGTAATGGCGGCCACACAAATGTTCAAAGCTTAAATCAAATTACGACTAACCTAATCATCCGATCTCTACCAAATTTTGCAACGACATACCTTTATGGGGGGAGCATCCTTTGACCGAACCAATAGGTCATCAGCGTAATAGTTTGCGGATGGCGGCCATCTTTGTGTGAAAATCGATTCCCCCTATTAATTCGAACACGGTGCAACCGAATGGAACGAAATTTGGTACAGAAGTAGTACTAACAAAAGGTACCTTAGTATAATGTTTTATATCGCCGCCATCTTGACGGAAACGTAATGGCGGCCACACAAATGTTCAAAGCTTAAATCAAATTACGATTAACCTAATCATCCGATCTCTACCAAATTTTGCAACAACATACCTTTATGGGGGGAGCATCCTTTGACCAAACCAATAGGTCATCAGCGTAATAGTTTGCGGATGGCGGCCATCTTTGTGTGAAAATCGATTCCCCCTATTAATTCGAACACGGTGCAACCGAATGGAACGAAATTTGGTACAGAGGTAGTACTAACAAAAGGCACCTCAGTGTCATGTTTTATATCGCCGCCATCTTGACGGAAACGTAATGGCGGCCACACAAATGTTCAAAGCTTAAATCAAATTACGATTAACCTAATCATCCGATCTCTACCAAATTTTGCAACTTTATACCTTTACGGAGGGAGCATCCTTTGACCAATCTAATAGGTCATTCACCTGATAGTTTGCGGATGGCGGCCATCTTTGTGTCCGAATCGATTCCCCCTATTAATTCAAACACGCTGAAACCGAATGGAACGAAATTAGGTACAGAGATAGCACTAGCAAAGGGCATCTCAGTGTCATGATTAATATCGCCACCATATTGACAGAAACGTAATGGCGGCCACACGAATGTTTAAAGCTTAAATCAAATTACGACTAACATAACCATCCGAACTCTACCAAACTTTGCAACAACATACCTTTATGGAGGGAGCATCCTTTGACCAATCTAATAGGTCATTAGCCAAATAGTTTGCGGATGGCGGCCATCTTTATGTCAAAATTGATTCCCCCTATTATTTCGAACACGGTGGAACCGAATGAACGAAATTTGGTACAGAGGTAGCACTAGCAAAGGGCACCTCAGTGTCATGTTTTATATCACCGCTATCTTGATGGAAACGTAATCGCGGCCACCCAAATGTTAAAAGCTAAAATGTAATTACGACCAACCTAATAATCTAGTGTCTACCTAATTTTGCAACACCATATCTTTATGTGGGAAACATATTCTGACCAAACTGCAAGAACATCAGCCCAATAGTTTGCAGATGGTGGCCAAGTATGTGTGCAAATCGATTCCCCCTATCAATTCAAACACGGTGAAACCGAATTGAACGAAATTTGGTACAGAGGTAGCACTAGCAAAGGGCACCTCATATTCATGTTTAATATCCCTATAGCACGTTGTATTTCAACAAGCTCCTACAACCAACATTCAATCATACTCCTTGAAAAGGACAAAGAGTTACAACAATACCCATGCATTTAGGAGAAAGTAGGCTATATGTTCTTTACTGAACATCTTGTTATACCTGTGGTCACATCGTCCTTATGCAAGGTTTGGAACTGATGTGTAACTATCTAACAGTCTGTTACTTCTTCACGTCAAATTTTATCTCCCGCAGAGATGTTGGTTGATTCCTCAGTTTAGGGCTGCGACAACGCGGTCATATAACCCCGTGTATTTTGGGTGTCTGATAAACGATGTTAATTGTGATGGCTGTATTAGTCTGTAATTCAGTTAAGGACTGCTGACGGTCAATTTCAAGTAATAGTTCATAATGTTGGTACCAAACATACCGTCAACGACACCTAGCTGTGAACTTGGCTACTAGATGCCACCGCAACCAGTAACTTGCAACGAACGTTGGACTTCCCCTCTGAAGGAAAGCATACTGAGGGATTTTCAGCGCACTTTGAAAATCTGACGACTTCGGCTGGCTTTGAACCCGTGACCTTGGGCATAGAAGTTCAGCATGCTACCAGCTAGGCTACGTCACCGAAGTCGCTTCCCACATAGTCAGATGGAAAACTGAATGTGATCTCGTTGTCATGGCAACCTCTGATAGCTCATCCCTCATCAATTTAGAAGCGTTGTCATGGTTACCTCTGATGGCTCTTGGCATTTTCTTCTAATTCCGAAATCATTTTTCTCATCCCTTGGCCTAATGGTGGGCTGTATCAAAAATTCTTTCAGACAAAAGTTTTAGGTAATTATTAGGGTAATATCGTCCATTTTGTACGATTTTCATATTGTGCCTATTAAGAGAGATGTGATTAATGTTTCCCGAAAAACCCACTTTTTTCCACCCCATTCGCCAATGGTTGGTGCTATCAAAAACCTTTTTAAACATATATTTTTGGCATTTATCCGACACATCATATGAACTTAGAAGGGATTCGATATTTCACATATTAAGAGAGTTATAGTGATATTTCACTTTTTCGAAAAAAGCCCTCCATTTTTACCCCCTCCAACCGATTTTGCCCATTAACGAACTCGACCGAGATTTTATAGGGATACATATTATGTAAAAAAAAGTCCTCTCGGCACGCCGGAAGGCGGAGGTAGATTTCACCGGACAAACTTGGGGATAGGCGAAAATAGGCAGAATATGCAGGTTTTCGTAGAAGGATCAGACCTCATTTATTGCGAGAAAGTGTTTTATAATTGGAGCTTACTTAACTTTGTTTTTCGTCATTTTATGCATATTTTAAACATTTTATTTTCTTATGGGGACGGTAAACTTCTTGTCATTTGGTGTCCATTTTTAGCCTACTTTTCACATTTTGCAAAAATGAGGAAAAAGTAGACTTATGAGATCGGGCAAATGTGTGTGTGTCTGTCTGTCTGTCTGTCTGTCCTTCTGTCTGTCTGTCTGTCTGGCTGGCTGGCTGTGCGTGTGTGTCCCACTATCAACTCCTAAACGGCTAGAGCAATCGAAACAAAATTTGGTAGGGGTAAAGATCTATACCTGAATATCTCACGGCCATATTTGAAAATGATGTCAGTGCTACCAACTGATGAAAAATCGCAATTGAATTTTAAGCTCCATGTCGGATATCTTGGAAGGTATGAATGGGAGCTATTTCAAAATTGGCACACGTATAGATAAAAATATTGCAGTTTAATTTCCAGGAGGCCATACATGGCAGTGTTGCCAAAATGATTATAAGCCTGCTGATAGGTCCAAGTTTTAAATGCATATAACTTCTACACTATCAATTGGAATTCAACCAAATTTCGTATGTGCTATTTGTACATAAACAGATATGACTGAGAGTTTTCTTAAGAGCCTCCAGGGCTGCCAACTGTTAATAAATGCTCTCATTTTTTAACATCCAAATACCCATATATCAGAAAGTATGCAAGCCGTCAGCTTGAAACTATGCACACGTATAGTACCTGACATTCTATATTAATTTGGAGTAACTTATATACGGTGCGTCAATGCAACCAAAATGATTCTAAGCCTGCTGAGAGGTCCAACTTTAAATACATGTAACTTCTATACTATCATTTGGATTTCAACCAAATTTCGTGTGTGCTATGTGTACCATAACAGATATGACTATGCCGATTCTTCAGAGTAACCAGGGCTGCCAATTATTAATAAATGCTGTCTCTATTTTTGTTACCCTAATGTCAATATATCAGAAAGTATGCAAGCCAATAGCTCTAAACGTTCCACACGTATAGTACCTGGCATTCTAGATTAATTTGGAGTAACTAATATAGGCCTACACCAGTGCTGCCACCATGATTCTAAGCCTGCTGATAGGTCCAATTTTAAAATGCATGTAACTTCTATACTAACTAATGGATTTCATTCAAAATTGACACAACAATAGATCATATTATTTCAGATTATTTCTGGCCAATACATGTATGACATTGTTGCCAACATGATTTTACGCGCGCTGTTAGATCCAATGTTTAACTGCATGTAACGTCCGTGCCATCCATTGGACTGCAACCAAATTTTGTAGTCTGTTCCTTAAGAGATGGAACTAGGAATATATTGTCACCAGGGCTGCCAACTGTAGTTCTCTATTAGGTTACATTATGCCAGGTGTACAGTATTTCGAACTAATTAGAAATTTAGATATTACCAACTTAATTTCGTCATTATTCTAGCTAGATCCATATAGATTAATCATTGGCATGAATTTTAAATTTTAAGAAAAGTAGGCTCTTTAGTTCATCACGGAACTTCTTGTTATACTTGTGGTCACACTGTCCTTATGCAAGGTTTTGACACTGATGTGTAACTATGTAACGGTCTGTTACTTCTTCACGCAAAATTATATTTCCCGCAGAGATTTTGGTTGGTTCCTCAGTTTAGGGGCTGCAACAACGCAGTCATATAGCCCCGTGTACTTTGGGTGAGTGTAGAAACCATCTGATAAACGGTGTGAATTGTGATGGCTGTATTAGTCTGTAATTCAGGTAAGGACTGCAGACGGTCAATTTCAAGCAGTAGTTCCTAATGTTGCTACCAGATACTACCATCAACGACACCTAGCTGTAAACTTGGCTACTTGATGCCACCGCAACCAGCAACTCGCAACGAACGTTGGAACTTCCCCTCCAAAGGAAAGCATACTGAGGGATTTTTTAGCGCTCTTAGAAAATCCGACGACTTCGGCCGGCTTTGAACCCGCGACCTTGGGCATAGAAGTTCAGCATGCTACCAGTTACGTCACCGAAGACGCTTCACACTTAGTCAGATGGAAATCTGAATCTGATATCGAGCAAGGGCGTTGTCATGGCAACGTCCGATGGCTCATCCGTCATCAATTTAGTAGTGTTGCCATGGCAACCTCTGATAGCTCTTGGCATTTTCTTATAATTCCGAAATCATTTTTCTCATCCCATGGCGTAATGGTGGGTCATATCAAAAATTCTTTCAGACAAAAGTGTTAGGTAATTATTAGGGGAATATTGTCCATTTTGTACGGTTTTGATATTGTGCCTATTAAGAGAGATATGATTAATGTTTCCCGAAATAACCACTTTTTCCCACCCCTTTGGTCAATGGTTGGTGCTATAAAAAATTCTTCAAACATAAATTGTTGGCCTTTATCCGGCAGATAGTATGAACTTTGAACGGATTCGATATTTCACATATTAAGAGAGTTATAGCAATATTTCCCTTTTTCGAAAGCCCCCATTTTCACCCCCTTCGACCGATTTAGCCCAGTAACGAACTCGACCGATTCGAATCGCTTAAAAAAAGTCCCGTATGCGTTCATATACCGTTCGTCCGATAGCGATGAAACTTGGGTGAGAGGTTGTGTACACTTCAGGCAAGGTTTCTGGCTTAGTAAATCCACTTTCGATAGGTAGGGCACGAGTAGATTCAACAAAAGAGCGTCGATGCGCGAAGCGTTTAAACAAAGTCCTGTATGCGTTCATATACTATTCGTCTGATAGCGATGAAACTTGGGTGAGATGTTGTGTACACATCAGGGAAGGTTTCTGGCTTAGTAAATCCACTGAACAATAGGTAGCGCGCGAGTAGATTCAACAAATGAGCGACGACGGGCGAAGCGTTTCAACAAAGTCCTGTATGCGTTCACACACCGATGAAACTTGGGTGAGAGGTTGTGTACACTATAGGCAAGGTTTCTGGCTTAGTAAATCCATGTTATAATAGGTAGCGCACGAGTAGATTCAACAAATGAGCGACGACTCGCGAAGCGTTTAAACAAAGTCCTGTATGCGTTCATATACTATTCGTCTGATAGCGATGAAACTTGGGTGAGATGTTGTGTACACTTCAGGGAAGGTTTCTGGCTTAGTAAATCCACTTAATAATAGATAGCGCTCGAGTAGATTCAATAAATGAGCGACGACGGGCGAAGCGTTTCAACAAAGTCCTGTATGCGTTCACATACGATTCGTCCGATAGCGATGAAACTTGGATGAGATGTTGTCTACACTTCAGGGAATGTTTCTGGGTTAGTAAATGCACATTATGATAGGTATCGCACAAGTAGATTAAACAAATGAGCGACGACGCGCGAAGCGTTTCAACAAAGTCCCGTATGCGTTAATATACCATTCGTCCGATAACGATGAAACTTGGGTGAGATGCTGTGTACACTTCAGGGAAGGTTTCTGGCTTAGTACATCCACTTTACAATAGGTATCGCACACGTAGATTCAACAAATGATCGACGGCTCGCGATTCGCTTAAAAATAGTCCCGTAGCGTTCAAATACCATTCATCCGATTGCTATGAATCTTGGGTTGAATTGTTGTGCACACTCCAGGAAAGGTTTCTGACTTAGTAAATACTTTTCACAATAGGTAGCGCACGAGGAGATTCAACAAATGAGCAACAAAGCGCGTATCGTTAAAAAAAAATCGTATGCGTTCATATACCATTCATGGGATTGCAATGACATTTAGAGAAATGTTGTTTCCACTCCCGCAAAGATTTCTGATTTAGTAAATCCATTTTACAATTGGTAGCGCACGAGTAGATTCAACTAATGAGCGACAGCGCGTGAATCGTTTCAACCAAATCCCGTATGCGTTCATATAACAATCATCCGATTGTGATAAAACGTTGGTGAGTTGAGTACAGTCCTGCGAAGGTGTATGGATTAGTTAATCTGTTTTTAAATGGGTGGCGCACAAGAAGATTCAACAAATGAGTGAAGGCGCGTGAATCGTTTAAACAAAATCCAGTATGCTTTCATATGCCATTCCTCCGATTGTGATGAAACGTTCATGAGTTGTTGTGTACACGCCTGGGAAGGGTTTCGACTTAGTAAATCCATTTACAATAGGTTGCGTACGAGTATATTCAACAAATGGGTAAATCCGTTTTTCAATGGGTGGCGCACAAGAAGATTCAACAAATGAGTGAAGGCGCTCGAATCGTTTCAACAAAGTCCCGTATGCGTTCATATACCATTCATTTCATTGCGATAAAACTTTGGTGAGTTGTTGAGCTCGCTCCCATGTTTTTTTTTTTGAGATAGTAAATCAATTTTACAACAGTTTAGAGGTGGTTAATGGAAAATAAATACAATTGAGATTCCAAAAGCACTTCAGCAAACAACTTTACAACGCCAACACTTTCTTTGATTGGCATTGCAACGCATGCCGGGTACAGCTAGTATATATATAAATTATATATAAACTTTTGAACTGACGGTGGTTTTGTGGTCTGGGGGATATGAAACGCGAAGATATGTCGAAATTTTCCGTCGAAACATGGTACCCATTGCAATAGTTAGCTTTCTAATGAAATCTACCTAATACGACAACTTCGTCACAGTAGATCTATTGAGACATAAATATTCTCACCTGGAGAAAAATTCTTGCTCTCTGGCGCGACGTCTCTGAAGACACAACTGTTAAAAGATACGATAAGCTCATGAACAATATTTTTGTGACGTAATCCTAAACGAATGCATCTTTCCGTAACTCATTATTGCCTAGTTATTTTAGTGAATTAGTTGTTATGATGATAATAACTATTCACTTAATACATTAAAGAATATACAGATTGGCGAAGCCTTCGAAGTAGTGATAAATAAATAGATAAATAAATAAATAAACAAATAAATAAATAAATAAATAAATAAATAAATAAATAAACAAAAATGAAAAATTCAAGATAAATAAGTGAATAAATAAATAAATAAATAAGTAAATAAAATATTAAATCTTAATTTAATAAATAAATAAAATGCGGCTTAGGTGGCGTAGACGGTAGCATTCTGATCTGCTTTGGCCAAGATCGCGGGTTCAAACCCGGTCAAGGTCGTCGGATTTTTAGGAGCGTTAAAATCATTCAATGCTTTCCTTCGGAGGGGAAGTAAAGCCGACGGGCCCATATCATAGTTGTATGCCATGTAAAAGAACCTACCACTACAATTAATGGTGTGTAGTTAAATTTGTAGGTTATATTGTTGGAAACGCTCTATTAAGTTCCAACGTTCACTCCTAGGTGTCGATGACCGTGGCATCTCTGGTATCCCAAGTTGGTACTACTTGAAATTGAACTTGATGGAGAGCCTACGGACGTTCAAACAAAATACTACGCTATGGCTATTGGCTGCAATTCAAATAAAATAAATATATAAATTAGAAAATAAATAAATAAAGTAGTTTGATGATTTTCAGTCGGTCTACACGATTGTACCCAATTGAGATGGGTTATTCCCTAATCCTGAAAAAAAAATACATGAGATTAATAAATACACTTGGATGACCAGTTTCGATTGTCAATCGATCATTTTCAGATCCATTACACTTAGACTATAAAATATATGTCTGAAAGTATGGGTGAAAATATTTACAATATGTACAGTTATTTAGTTGCAGTATGAGTTAAGATAATGCAACTCGACAATATTTGTTACTTATAGTCTATGTGATGATTTGTTAAGGTACTGAAATTGGTGATTGACTTCCAAAATTTGCTAGTTTAGAGTGACTATGTGATTGTTGTTAAATGGTCAGTTCAGATTGTTTGTTCAGGCTATTTATCTGGATGGATCTTTTCGGTCCTGGAGGGAGCAGTTAACTTCGTCACCAGAAAAGAACTTGAACAATTAATATTGTAAACAAGCACACAATAATAAAAATAACAATAATAATAATTATTATTTTTATTATGATTATTATAATTACCCACACTATTATGTCACCAACGAATAATGGTTGAATATCAGACAAATCCAACTCACACCAAAGTACACGGGAGAGATTAGCATGGTTACTAAATGGAATTAACAATTTTGAATTTCTATTAATGCAGGTAAGACGTGTCTTTCATGGTTCACTGGAACTTCAAGTGAAATAGGAACCAAATACAGTATATTCATTACACCCCGAGCAGAAACCCATTTATATTGCATTTTCAGTTTCGTTTGTTGCTATTAAATTAGATTGAACAGGTTAGTGCATTACTTGTTTCTTGCAGACATTTGTGTAATAACTCTGTCACGCTCGGCTGGATGTTATAGTAGGCAGAAACCTCATCTACTCGTATCTCTAATTACATCGACGATACCGGTACAAAATTACAGAAAGTTATTTGTAAAATAATAAGACTGGTATCAAAGGATGAAAGGGATAGAAATAAATCACAGCAAGCGAGAACTTGCAGAGCCTCGAATGAAAAAGTAGGAGCTATACTCTAATAAGTTTGTCACGATGAAGGAGGTTCGTTAAGGATAAAATCCTTCAGAGTAAATTAATTAATTGGGAATCGCTGTCAGTGTTGTGCGCGTCTCAACACTCATACATCACCAGTAATGAGGCAAGTCAATTACCCGGTGTGCTTTAGTATTTCAAGAGGACACGAAATAAAAGCGAAAAGTTTCTTCTATCATCCTTCACCGTATTTCTTGTCAAATGTTAATACTTTTTATGCTCGTTAAATTTGTTGAATAAATCAAAGAAGACAAGAAAATATTAGATGTGAATTTCAAGGAGGTGTTGGACGTCATTAGGGCTCGAACCACAAATCCCCCCGATGCGATGGCTGTTACTCTCCTACTACAGTATGATTCGTCAGACTCGACTTCTTTTATACATCAGTACTGTAAATGAGTTTCGTCGGTCAAGCAGACCTTTGAAATAATATGGTCAATTTATTGCTAGTCTGTAGCGACAGCCGTCCTTGGAATGGTTTTCCGTGGTTTCCCATTTTCAACTCCAGGCAATTGCTGGACGGTACCATCCTTCCACATCCTTACCAAGTTTCATTCATATTCATTCATTTCATCTTTCATTAACTCCTATCCTGAGGTTGGCACCAGGAAGGGATTCTGGCCGTAAAATCCACCCTCCATATAAACTTTCATCGTATATCATTCCCGATCCTGTTGGAAAGGGGGAATAATAAGGGGTAGACCATACGACTGTATTTCTTGTTAAGTTCAATATTTTCTTATGCTCGTTAAATTGATTGAGTTAAATTATAGGCTACAAGCAAATATTAGAAAAGAATTTAAAGCTTCGATTCTGATTGTAGAATAATATACATAGGAATTTAGCTGGGAATGTTGGACGTCAATAGGTTTCAAACATGAATCCTCCCGATGCGATGGCTACTGCTCTCTTACTACAATAGCCTATAATCCTGCTAATTTGACATTCCGTATAACTTGACAACTATATGAGCAGTATTTCTTTCCTCCTTTATGTACATTGATATACGATTTTTGCTGGTCAAATATCTTTGAAATAAAATCGTTCAGTAGTAGCTAGACTGTAATAATTTCTAATGTTGCCTAAACAGTGCAACAAGATAGGTACATTTTAATGACAGTGCTATACTGTACTGCAATTAAAATATTTATCGCCAGTAATGAGGCAAGTCAATCACCCGGACTACCTTAGTGTATAGGTGAAATTAAAGCAAAAAGCTTTGTAAAATAAATTTTGCTGTATTTCTGGTCAAGTTTAATGTGTCTATGCTCAATAAATTCACTGAGCAAATTAAACTATACAAGGAAATATTATAAATGATTTTCAAGAACCGATTCTGATTATCAGAATATTCTAAATGGAATTTAGATGGTAATTTTGAACGTCATTAAGTCACGAACTCAAATCCTACCGAAGCGATGAATGTTGTTCTCCTACAACAGTATAATCCTGCTAACTCGACTTCCATGGGGCGTGGTGGCTCAGCGGTCTAGCTGTATGCTTCTCACCAAGGCAGTCCGGGTTCGATTCCCGGTCAATTCATGTGAAATTTTCGAAGTGAAATGCCATGTCCCGTGGTTCGGATTCCACGTAAAAAGGAGGTCCCGTGGCTCATGATCTCAAGATTAACGGTCACGTTAAACTACAAGCTTCCTTCCTTCCTTCAACTCGACTTCCGATAACACGACAACTAGGAGCACTATTTTTTCGTCTTTTTAAAAATAGATGAATGATTTTCGCTTGTCAAACAGAAATAATGTGGTCCATTAATATCATAGACTGTAATAATTTCTAAAATCGCCTAAACAGTACTGTAGCGTATTACAATACATGCTTTTGACTAGGAATATCCGCTTGTTTTCCTGTTCTGTTAAGTGATTTGATACGGAATTCAATTAGTATCCTTTTCCCTTTGTGACACTGATTTAAAATTTTCGTAAAGTTTGTAGAATCTACAAATCTATGAATTACTGGATGGTACTATAGGATAAACCTACTGTATATAAATATTTCAAAATTGATACCCATTATACTAAACTATACAACGGATGAAATTCCGATTGTTATAAAATCACTGCAAACCATAAAATACCATATTAACTACAACCAAACTTGCGGTCATTATTTTACATTCTAAAGTTCTACAATAATTTTTTAAATGCTTTTGTCACTAACTTACGACCCTAATGAAAATTACTAAATATCAACATTAAATACAAATGCGTAATACATTTACTGTTTCGCTGGAGTTAGTGTGTTTTGAATATTTCATATTTTATGACACCACTGAACATAATAATGACTATTGACACATACTATACATTCTATGAGTCCAATTCTCTACTGCAATCCCCCAAACATGACCCATGAGATAAATGTTAGTTTAAAACACAAGTAATAATTTAACTTTGGTTGGTTGGTTCCTCAGTTTAGGGGCTTCGACAACGCGGTTATGTAGCCCCGTGTACTTTGGGTGTGTGCAGAATCTGTCTGATGACCGGTGTTAATTGCAATGGCTGTATTTGTGTAATTTAACATTACCGAGACTATTTCAATTATAGTGCACACATGCTTGTGTTACGCATTTCTTATTTTTCCAACAAGAATCGTATTATTGTCAGTTATTTAAAATTATTACAGACGAAGCTTAGTAAGTTAGTTAGTTATTGTTGTCTTAAGAGGGCGTAACTACGTGGTCATCATATTTGGAACATATTATTAAATTTTGTGGTGGAAGCCTAAATATTGAAAATAGACCTGATATAATGAAACAAAAAAAATGAGACTAATAAATATAATAATAAACAAAAGATATACAGAAAACAAACAATCAAAATAAAAAAGCAAAAAAAAAAAACAACAAAAAACAAGTCTTTGAGTTTAGATTCTTTTAGAATTTAGATTGCTGGCCCTAACCTACTTTCACTTATAAAGCGGATGACGAGATCATCAGCCACCACGTCATCGGCTACGGCAATATAAGTTTAAGTGTCATCAGCAAATCAAGATTTCTTCGTAGATCAGAAAGATACACACACTCTGTTACAAGGTGGGCCACGGTGAACACGGCTCCACAGATATAAAATGGGAGGTCTTCACTTTTCATTAGGTGCGAGTGGTTGGATCTTGCATGACCTTGTATGTGAAGCTTGTCACACAATAATATTCATACCTTTTGATTCATTCCTCTGCAGGAAATGACAGTAGAAGTTATGAAGGTCTATAAGATAACAATTACGGAGGCTATAGAAGGATCTTTGAAACGATCTATTTCCATTTTAGAGACCCCTTTTATATTTTAGGACTTGCTTTGGATAAATATCTTAAAGTAATCGTGCGACATCTTTGATAATATATTGTAAATTGAAGAAATATTCGTACTGTTGGCAGCGCTGGAATAATTTGTATTTCATAACTCATATTATTGGTATTATATTTATTTGTGCTAAATGTGTCTGAAATTGGTGCACTAGTCTACGAGTTATGCAAGGTTACAATTAAAGTTAGAATCTCCGATTTCATACGTTTGGCTTCACGGTCTACTGCTATGGTGATCGTATGTAGCAGAATGTTAGCTCCGAAGAATAAGTCTCGGTCCGATTGATACCTGTTCTCAAATTGGATGTACAGTAGCTTAAACAGTATAGAAACTAAAGATGAGTGTTGACTATTATCTACTAAAGCTTCGCTTAGTAGTAATGTGAATAGTAAACTGACCCTTGCATGAAGTACATATACTTGTCGAAAACATTTTATACATTCGAATCCTGAGGCGTAGTCGGTAGCATGCTGAACTGCTATGCCCAAGATTGCGGGTTCAAACCTGGCCGAAATAGTTGGATTTTTAAGAGCGTTAAAATCCTTCAATATGCCTTCCTTCGGAGGGGACGTAAAGCCGGCGGGCCCATGACATAGATTTAAGGCATCTAAAAGAACCTTCCACTGCAATTGGTATTGTGTAGCAACATTTTTAGTCTATATTTGGCTGGTTAGAAACGCTCTATCAAGTTCTAACGTTCACCGCTAGGTGTCAGTGACAGTAGCATACGGTAGCTAAAGTTGGAACTACTTGAAATTGAACTTGCTGGTAGCCCACGGGCGTTCAATTAAATACCCTGCTATGGCTATTGGCTGCAATTCATGTATAATATTTAAATCACGACTCAATCTTGACTCGACAGCCCATTGAAGCTGACCAAGCAACAACTCTTGAGCAATATTTCGTGCAAATTATGGTGTAGTAAGCGTTAAGTGTCACCTCAGCCTATATTTTGGATTTTTTGACCTGGGTCACTGCGAATCATGCCAGGCAGCTACCAAATTGCCTTATGAGGCAGATTACACCCCATTCCATTCTTTACATCTACTATATAAAGCTCAAATACCACTCACTCACTCACGGACTGACTGACTGATTCATTCATCACGAAATCTCAGAAACCACCGAACGGATTGGAATGAAATTTGGTATGCAGCTTCCTCGAGGGCCGCAAACGCCCACTAAGAAAGGATTTTTGGATATTCATGTTCTAAAGGGGTGTTAAGGGGGGTAGACCTGCATTTCATTGAGAAGCAATATCTCCCGATTGGTTTCATTGGGGGATGTGATACTCGGCATATAAATTCATTATTAAAAATAAGAAGACATGTGTCTGAGGGTTTTTCGATGTGGCGTATATTATGAGGTGAAAAGGGTGAAAAGTGGGGGTTGAAGGATTCCTAACAGAGCGCGTATCTCTTAAACGACATAGGCGAGGAGTTTGGAACTCAGCGGAAGAAATCAGCATAAAAAAGTAAATAGGTGTTTGACCGTTTTTTTCATAAATCCAATTTAAGGGGCCCATGGGAAGGGGTGAAATTATGGGGGGGGGGGGGAACGTAATATGTCTGAGTGTAAAATTATACATGGCCTATGTTGTAGACAATAACACATTACATCTTTTTTGTCTGTTGCTATTTCATCATACGACGAATACTTAGGGAGTTATTAATGATTTTGTACTTTTTGGCCGGAATTTTCTAAGTCCCAGGAATGACATAAAAATTGATTCGAATGAAATTTCAAAAAATAGTTTTTTTTAATACTTTTATTATATTTTTCACGTCTTTTAGGGTCCGAAACCAACATGATATTTTGATGTTTTTTTTTTCGTCCCATGCATTTTTGGTTTCAGGTGATAGAATTATTTTCCACTCGGACCCATGCTTATCTATCTATTTAACTAATGTTATAACGGGATTCCAAATGTTATTGCGGGAGAAGCCGCGGGTAACAGTTAGTCGGCTACAAAATCACTGACGGACCCGAAAATCGAAAACGTTATCTTCTAGGTAAGAGGCAAGCATGGTGCTCCCATTCCTTTAGGCCAGAAATATTATGACTACACTTCACTGTGATAAGTGTGTAGGCTGAAATTACTTTAAATTTAGGAAGGGGGCTTCCATCACCAAGATAATATATTTTTATCGATTATCCTCCTAACTTGGCATCACCCATAGACACTGCTAGGGATCATTCTTCTACCGCCACAAGGACAGTGACCTGCAGTTGGACACACTTTGTCACATGATACAACTGGAGATGGTGACGGGCCGACACCCATGGTAATAATAATGACTAATACCGTAATAATCAATAATCACTAATGACAACTAAGTTAATTATAATTAATAATAGGGGCAGATGACCTAGTAATTCCACCCCTTAAAACAACAATAGCTAACTAATTACAACTAACAATAATTATTAATAGTCATAATAATAAAATATAATAATAAATTATACTATTATTAATAATTAATTATAATAAATAATAACAATAATAATAGGCCCTAATAATCAACAAAAATAATAAGTGTACGGTTTCAACTGCCATCAGCATGTATCATTTGAGCTGGAGATACTGAGACGATCTACTCTACGAATTCAGTGTTCTGTTTAACTCTGCTGTATGGCAGTGAAAACTAGAAATCTACTGGGTAACCTGTAACTGAGTCTTAATTAATTTTGACCTGCATCACCACATGTGACAAGAGAGATATTTTACGAGCCAACATCGTAAGACGGCCGTGGATTTTTGGCATCCTCCAATATTGGAAATATCTGTTCCCGTAGGAAACAAGATGTAAAATTGTCCGATTGAGCTATGTACATTAACAAATTCACAAAGAAATTTGATACAATGGTCCGGCTAGCTCAAAACAGTTGCCAGCGTTTCGCCCCAGTGTACCAATGGTGAGGTGTACCATAACCAACTGAAGAGCCCATTGGTACACTGGGGCGAAACGCTGGCAACTGTTTTGAGCTAGCCGGACCATTGTATCAAATTTCTTTGTGAATTTGTTAATCCTCCAATATGCCAACTTCCCTCAACCGGGAATCGGACCCGTGATCTTGGAATATACCACTGACCCACAGACGAAGTAAATAAGATGGTTATCTACAGCAACTGGCTTGCAGATGTGATGGTCAGTTTTATGTCGGCGTTGTTACCTATCAGTTGATGCTCATATGAATGCAGTTTCAGCCATATCAGACATGTAACATTACGAGCATGATTTCCGTTCTGACACAAAATGGTTATTGGGGGAAGGATACAATCTCGAGCTGCAGAATGGAGCGACATATCCACAATTTTACTGCAAGGTTTTAGATACAAGCTTGATGGAAGTCTTATGAAGAGCACCGCAGTCAATTTAGGCAAGGAAGCCATAAAGGAAGCCACATAAATAATGTGTATGGTTGCCAAGGAACTTCCACAGTGTCTAAAGTGAGAAAGGACAGGCTCATCTGCGCATTCCAGAAACTCCAAGGTGTTGTAGTCATGTGCATTGAAGCATTTACCCAGACTGTGCTGGACAGCTATAGAAATACCTGAGTTCAGAGGTTCGAATTCCGGCATTGACAGCGGCTATCCTAAGTGTAGTTTCTCCCCGTGTTTTTCCAGACATCCTCCAGAGATAGTACAGGGTCTTTATGTGTGTGCGTGCCAGTAAACACGGCAAGCAAAGCCGGCTGTGACTAGCGCAGATCGCTGCAACGCGCACCTGGTTCAGCCGGCGGTTTGCACGCAATTTCACTTTTTTACCAAACATGTTCAATACTGTGTACTTACAGTGCTAATAGGATAGGCTGAAAATGTCCTCCCTCTCTTATAACACACACCTGACATCTTCTGATGAAAGAAGGCCTGTCAACTCTTTTATTATTTACGGAGCCTGTTTCCTTGAATCGTTTATTAAGCCTCCTAATTGTACTGGCATTAGGCACAGGTCTTCCTGGAAACTTGATTCGAAATTTTCGTCTCGTTTGAGAACAAGATTTCCTGCTTTTCATATACGAATTATGGATATACACGCGTTCGTGCAATGTGAATTGGTGTCTAGGCATGACCAACAATCACAGTAATCACAATACTCACTAAACGTACAACACTAACGTCTATGCTTTGCAAATACACGTCCATATCAATGACAAAACACGTGTGAACTAACGATATGAGTCAGTGGCGTGCCAGCGCGATCTGCGCTAGTCACAGCCGGCTTAGCTTGCCTGGCGCGCACACACTTAATGACCCTGTACTAAATTTCAAGTCGTACGGCATCTAACTCATCTCTGTCCCTAGTTACGTACACTATTACAGTGTTCACAGGACCACAGGTTATCAGACAACTACACGGCACAGATGACCAAGATGCCCCAAGCCCCTCAAATGTATTATTAACAACAACGCAATCCAGAAGTACAACAGAATCCCACTTACCCGAACTTTCGAAACCCGGCTTAACCAAAAGGCTCTGGAAAGAGACAAAAATATTCAATCCAGCGACTCTTCCCCATTCATATTACGTCAGTGACTGTTTGTGGTTGGTTGGTCGGTTCCTCAGTTTAGGGGCTGCGACAACGCGGGCATGTAGCCCCGTGTACTTTGGGTGTGTGTAGAATCTGTCTGATAAACTGTGTCAATTGTGACGGCTGTATTAGTATGTGTATCTGTTTTTTTAATTCAAGTAAGGACTGCAACTTTGAATTTCTCAAATAGTTCCTACTTTTGCCGCCAAACGCCACCGTCAACGACTACTAGGCCTAGTTCAGAACTTAGCTACTAGACGCCACCGCAGTCGGCTCTTGGCAACGAATGTAGAAACCTAAGAGCGTTGTTTACATTCCTAACCTATAATATTTAGCTTCACACAGGTGTAATTAGTAGAAGGTTCTTTAACATTCTATAAATCCATGACATGGGACCGCCGGCTTTACTTCCCCTCCGAAGGAGGGCAAACTGAGGGATTTTAAACGCTCTTAAAATATCTGACGGCATCGGCCGGGTTTGAACCCGCTATCTTGGGCAAGTGACTCTTTGTAATTCCTGGAACAAAATGTATGAAGGGATAGTTTCGGATGTTGAGGAAAATAATGACAACTGCAAGAGATGGTGAAACAAATTCCAGGATGTGAGAATGTTAACCAATATGAGGTGAACGAGTGGTTGCAATCAGATGATCTAACAGTATAGTGTCTGAAGCCATTTCTCAGTGTTGCCTTAGTAAACAAACGTTTGATGCTTTTCAGTCGGTCAACACGATGGTGGCGAGTTTGAAATCAGGTCTTTAATAGTAGAAGTTTATCCTGAATACAGTAACTTACACCACATTAGTGAGACCAGGGGGATGACAGTTCATAGGGAGCGCGTGGGTCGGGGTAAGGCCCTGTACTGGTTGTTCTGCCAACCAATGAAGAATTAATTTTAGCACTAAGGTTCCGTAGTTGGCACTCATGAACCTTCATATCAAACCGACTGGCGGAAGCGGGAATAGTCTGTTTTGATTGATTTTCCTCGTGGTGTTGTTGGTTGTTTTGATTTGTTCAGTATTTTGATTGTTTATTTTAATTGAATTGAGAGTCAATCATGCCCCTGCAAGGGAGGAAAAATTGCCAAGCACCGGGATGTAAGAATTATAATGATAGTAAGAACAATACGGCAATTTTCATCTTCCTGGTGTTGACCATGTGAAAAACTAGTGGGCAATATGGACTACTCTCGAATAAAACTATATAGAGAATAAATGTGTGCATTTCATCTCTTGTTTGTTTTCTTACCCATTCTCCTTTGCATTGCAATAAAATTTGTGGTTTAGGGCTACGGGGAGGGGTGGAGGGCTGCGGGCATGCTAGGCAAAAAGTGAGGTTATGTCAATGTAGTGTGTGCATTTGGACGATTTTCTTTATATTCATCGAATATCCCAACAATTCTGTAGAGTATGAGAGCATTTTTAATTAGCCTAGAGGTGAATTAAGCTCTAGAACGGCATAACTGTGTCTTTCGTGACAAATCCATTGCCAAAATTGATATATATCAAAATGTATTCTTTTCCGATCTGGACGTATATTTCAGCACCTAGCGAAAGGCGCAGTTATGTTTGAGTTATTTTCATCAATAATCAATAACTCATCGCAGAACATACTGTTCATTTACGTGTAATAAAGGCTACATTGATATGGCTTTTTACTTTTTATGTTGCCAGACTTGCCAGTATAATCCATAGCCTCAGGCGGTGTTCTCTCTCGGAAATTCTCCTCAGTGTGATTGTGGTGCTCCTAATCAAACCATCCAACACATTACAACTGACTGTCCTCTGAGGGCATATGGAGGGGACTGGATCGACTTCCTGTTGGCGACACCTGACGTGGTCCAATGGATAGACTCATTAGACCTGAGACTGTAATAATAGTGTAAACAGTAGAAATAATGTACAGTAGATTTTAAAGTGATTTTCTTTGTAACTTTCTCTGAAATCTTGTATTGCCAAACGATAAATAATAATAAATATAACCAAAAGTGACGAATCTCTTATACTTACATGATCCTTGAGTGAGACTAGACTTGGCTACTTACAGTTACATTTGTAAGGGCACTTAGGAATGCGAGAGGGGGAATATCCCAACGAGATATGATACCCTCACGCACAGGAATTTCCCTTCAGTCGAGTGCAGACAGTGACCAAGTTAACTGCTCTCACCAGGACCGCGCAAGACTCAACCAGATAAGTAGCCTTGACCATACAATCTGTACTGACCATTTACACCAACCACATAGTCACTCCAAACAAGCAAATTCCGGAGTCCAATCACCACTTCCAGTATCTTAACAAAACATCACATAGACTACAACTAACTTATATTGACGAGTTGCATTATCTCAACTAATACTGCAACTAAATAAGTGTATATATTGTAAATAGTTTCAGGCATAGAGTTTACATCCATAGTATAATGGATCTGATGATGATCGCTTGACGATCGAAACTGGTCATCCAAGTGTATTTAATAACCTCATGTAATTTGTTTCAGGATTAGGGAATAACCCATCTAATTTGGGTACTATCATGTTGACAGACTGAAAAGCATCAAAGTTTTGTTTTTGTTGATCTAACAGACCAAGAAATAGTGGATTCCGTGTTACTGCCAAGGGTTGAATCAGACGACTCCGACATTGACAAAAGCAGTTCTGAGAATCGATTTACAGCAGATGATGGAACGATTTGAAAATTTTATTAAATTACCACACGTTGTAATTAATAAAATTACTGTATATTCAGTTCACATGCCTCCGTGGCTTAGGCGGCAGCACGCCGGCCTCTCACCGCTGGGTCCGTGGTTCAAATCCCGGTCACTCCATGTGAGATCTGTGCTGGACAAAACGGAGGCAGACAGGTTTTTCTCCGGGTACTCCGTTTCTTCCTGTCAAAAATTTCATTCCAGCAACACTCTCCACTATCATATCATCTGCCACTCATTTAATCATTGCCCCAGAGGAGTGCGTCAGGCCTCGGCAGCCGGCACAGTTCATATCCTCGCCCCTAGATGGGGGCTTCATTCATTCCATTCCTGACCCGGTCGGAGACTGGACGCAGGCTGTGGATTTTCATTTTTCACTGTATATTCAGTTCAGTAGCAACAACAAAATGTTTTATTATTTCAGATTGCTTTGCTGAACAAAGCAATGAATCTACACCAGCTGATGTATTGTTCATTAAACGGTGGCGCGACATAGCTGCTCGACGGCGGTGCACCAAAAAAATTCAGAAGAAAATCACTGATTTATTACAATGAGTGGCATTATGTAAACATTTTAATGCTATTATACTCTATGCACCTTTGCTTAACAGGGTTTGTGCACTTTTATTTCGACATTTAACTTCCGAAGATATTTTACCATTTATTTCCGAAGAAACGCGTCAACCGAAGTGACTCCGTCCCCCATGTTACGGATGAACGAGGTTCTACTGTGTTTCATAAAGCCATGGAGTACTACGTTCAATTGCGTGAGTGAGATACATTGTTGTTGTTGCGGTTTAATTTAGGGGTTCGGGCATCGTAATCGTGAGCCCTGTTTACTTAGGGGTGTAGAGATTTTGTCTGAATACCTGTGATACCGACTTCGGTGAGCGTCCAGGACTCAGGATTCTAAAAACATAGCATCGAAGCAGTCGGATGCGTAATGCGAGATTTAAATCATGACTAGTCAAACTTTCCTTATTTTCATAATCAATTTACTGCGAATTTAATACGAAGAAAATATTCTATTCTCACACTCAATCTCAAAAATTTTGTCAGAGCTATAGGTTTTGCTAATAGTGTATGTTGACTGCAAGAAACCCATAGAAACAATTTGCTTACCAGGAATTTGTGATCTGAAGGAAAAGTAGACGCTATTGTACTTGACAGAGCTATATATATTAAGTCTATTTTCATTTTATTTTTCGTTTATACATCTTCCAACTGCTTGGGGATTGAACTCGGATCATTCAACGAACGGTTTTTGTGTCAATCGTTGTGGATGGAAGGTGTCATTTAAACGGTAAATTGAACACAGTCAGAGAAGAGGAAATTCGATTGTCATGACTGGACGATTGTATTATGTTCCAGCACATTCTGCGGTGTAGAACTTGACCGAAATCAGGTTTAGTACATCTCGAGTCTGGTAAGCCAGTTACCGCCAACTCTCGATACTGTTGTCAATTACCAGCTCGCCAGATACGCACGCCCGGTTCGGAGCATCAAAGCTGTCCCTGCCTTCTCATTAAGGCGGGCAATCGTTTGCATACAGATGAAGTAGAAGGTGTACAGCGCAACGCTGCTCCGCGCTTGTCAAATGTATCATGGAGCTGGACTACGTATGCCTGTTGTGATTTTTATCGCTGCGTGCGAGTTTCAGGCCACACTCCACATGCCATTAAACTTTTTTTCTTTTTGTGCTGCAGCGTTCTCGGAATATTGCTTTCACCACTTCGTTCTGTCTCAAAGAGTTCATGTTTTAAAAGACCAAAAGCTTTTCCGAGAAATGTAAAATAGCTCCATCGCTCTAGAGTTAGATTATATTTAAAGCCAACCTATTTGGCTCCATCTGTACTTTCAGAGGTCGCATACAAAGTTATGTGATACAAGAATTGTATGGTTCCATCAATGACAAAATATTAATGTGTTATGAAAAGGATCGGGACTCATAAACACCCCAAACATTTAACCTGTTAAGTGCTGAGTTACACATTAGCTGTTTGCTTCCTCAGTGCCGAATATTTTCCTTCACCTGTAAAAAAAAGTTTAGAAGCCGTAATCTTTAGCCTATTTTCAGTTGTGAAAAAAAAAATTGCTTATGAGATCACCTTTTGTACGTGTGTGTGTGTGTCCGTTCGTCCCCATCCCCCCTAATAGATTTTATTGAGGAGCGATTTTGTCCGATCCCGACCGTGCCATTTAAATGTTAAAACGTCTACCCAATTCAACATGGTGGCTGTGCGAAATATTTAGACATGCATTCTATATCTCCGAAAATATTACTGATATCACCCTCAATTGTATAAGGTGATAAAGGGCGCTACTAGAAGTTCACCTATGTGACTTTCAAAAACCTGTTAACTAAAAAACGAATAAGGTGGCAAGTGAAGTTGAAACGTTTATAAAGGCTTTTCTCGCGATTTAACCAACCAAACGCAGTGAAACTTGCTTATGCACTGACATCTAATTGTTTACATAACCTCAACAAAGTGGCTGTGCGAAATTTTTAAATTCAGTTTTTATTTCTTGTGTCCTAATCATGCGATCTAAGTCAAGGTTTAAATAATGAACCTACGCAATAATCCTCATCTAATAGTACATAACTCTATGGTCTACATATAATAAAATCCAACATGGTGACCATACGATATATTTAGACGGTTCTCAATATCTATTAATCTATAACAGCAATCAAACAGAAATTGTGTATGTTGATTGAGGCTATAAACATAAGTTCACTTATGGAACTAACTTGCCACATAGGGTGAGTGGTTAACGTGACGGACTACCAACCCCAAGCTTGCAGGTTCGCTCCTGGCCGTGGTAATTGATATTTTTTTTAAATGAGTCAAAAATCACGACATGCATGTCATACGTTATTGGCATGTTAAAGAACCCATTTGAATTCATTAGGCCGTGTTCCTAATGGAAAAATGAATTTCGGGATTTTCTGCCAACACAAAGTTCCTCCATTCTCTACTAGAAAGCGTTATAGTGTCAAGGAGTTTAGATATTTAACCTCCTTGACTTCCATAGCGTTCCAAGGAACGACGAAATTGGACATGCAAGCTTCCCTCTGGGTGTCAAATAACAAAGCTTGCACCCGTCACCCGAGGCCATACGATATTATTAGTATACTGTATTTACTTATGGAACTTTCAATAACCTGGTATTCACAAATCCTTCATGGCGGCGACGCAAATTTTAAATATTTTAATGGACGTTTCTCGCTATTTTCCCATTCGAGCGCAGTGAAACTTGGTACGATATATGCTTATACAAATTTTAATCCACTGGCATCTAATTATAGTCAATTGTTTTCATAACCACAAGATGGCTGCTGTGCGAAACATTAAAATCGTGTTTTTATATCTTGTGCCCTAATCATGCGATTGAAGTCTGAATAATAATCTTAATGTAATTGTACATAACTCTAATTCCTACATATATGAAAAACAATCATGGCGACCATCATAAATATTTAGACGGTTCTCAATATCGACGAATCTATTGTTTTTCCGCCATGATTGTTTACATCTCAGATGAACTCCAGCAGTTGAGGACAGACGTCTACAAAATGGTCTGTTAGTTACTTCCAAAAGCAAAAATACAATCTCAAGTAGTAGGCTAATACTTGATGCCCATCAGATGGCAGAACATGCCGAAGATCAACTGGGCACTCGAGAGCGAACGGAAAATATGAAAAGAAATGTTATCGTGCACCGTGTTGTACAAAAGTTTAGTGCTTTTCAGTCGGTCAACAAGAATGCACACAAAAGAGCTGGGTTATGCCCTAATCCTGAAATAAATTACATGAGATTTATAAATACACTAGGATGACCAGTTTCGATTGTCAAGCGATCATCATCAGATTCATTACACTTAGGCTATAAAATATACGATTGAAAATACAGGTGAAAATATTTACAATATGTACAATTATTTAGTTGCAGTATTGGTAATGCAACTGTCGGTGTATGCTAATTTTAGTATATATGATAGATGAAACATGATCATGGTGATAGAAATCCGGAATTTGTCTATTTGGAGTGACTATATGGTCGTAAAAAGTCAACTATGGTTATACTGTAATATTTCAGGCTACTAGTTATCTGTTGTCTTCCTCGCTGGAGCTACGGGCAGTTTCGTGTTCACTCTTACACCAGTTGTGGTCGACTGACAAACCCCACAACGTGCACCATGTATAGAGGAGCGTAGCACTTAACGGGTTAACTGGTGGTTCGCACAAGAGTTATGTTATTCCAACCTGAGTGAGTAAATCAAATCTGAAGCGATAGTGAAAATTTACGAGAGTGGATCGAAAAGCCTTTGCCACGATTTTTTTTTTGCAAAAAAAGATACATGCAGGTAATTACAAATATACGTACTGTTCTACGTACTTGACTCCATTATTCCACTCTATGCGAGCTTTCTCAACGTGAATGTAGGTTTATGGGGCAGTAGCGAAGAATGTGGGAGAACGAAGTTTTAAATATTGAAGAAATGTATTTATTGTTGTTAAACGGCATACGTACATGGGAGCACCGTAACCTAGCGAGCCTTCCGCTAGAGTGCAGGGCAGCGCGGTGGTGGCTGCCATCTGGCGGTAGCGCGGCGTACTGTTAGGCGAACCTGCCGCTAGAGCAGAACAGTGTACAACAGTGTTTTGTACTTGTCACAGCACCTCTCTGTAGACAATATTCGATGTTACAACGAATTCATCGTTTATTGTTTGCTCGGGAGTTTCTTCTACAGCAATTTTTACATTTGAAAAGGATTGAACACTAGAGAAAGTCTTGGCGAGACCACACCGGAGCCATCTGCTGAGAGACTCCTCAGCTATCAGTACGCCGCGCTCCCGCCAGATAGCTGCCGACGCCGCGCTGCCCTGCGCTCTAGAGGCAGGCTCGCCTAGCAGTACGTCGCGCTCCCACCAGATGGCTGCCGCCTCCACGCTGCCCTGCCCTGCCCATTTTACATGTACATTTTGTAAGGTATTTATTTAATTGTGAGGCATTTAAAGTGGAAGTGAGTGCGTTTCGGACACACATGGGGTTATGCGGAACCTGTAGGTACCCAATATGTGTAGGTTGGTGTTAACAGGACCTTATTTTCGGTACAAAACCGGAATGGGACCTTAGCAGAATAATATAGGGAGGATAGCCTCCACATTTTTTCAGACATTGGTCCCATCGCAGCACTAAATTTGAAATGCCCCCGGGGTAGCATTCAACTGGCTGACTGTGGAACCATTGTTGAAATACTGTCTTGGTGTCATCATTGCACGTGAATCGCTGTCCTGCCATGAACTTCTTCAGTTGACTGATAACGTGGAAATCACTACGGGCGAGGTCCAGACAGTATGGTGGGTGGTCCAGATTCCGCCATTGAATTGACCGGAGCTTGTTGGTGGTTCTGGTTGCCACATGTGGTCTCGCATTGCCATGGTCTGCTGAAGAAGTTCCTGGCAGGACAGCGATTCACGTGCAACGATGACGCCAAGACAACAGTCCGACGATGGTTCCACAGTCAGCCGGCTGAATTCTAACACAGGGGCATCTCAATTTTAGTGCTGCGATGGGACAAATGTCTGAATAAATGAGAAGACTATGTGAAAAAATAATGTAAGGTACGTGTAACAGTACGTATATTTGTAATTACCTGTATATTTTTATATTTTTGGCTAAAATCAATAGGTGTAAAAACTTCAAAAATCGCCCTCGTAGTAGCGAGAAGCGAGGACTAGGGTGCGTATGCAACCTGCCTTGTTCGCGTGTTTGCCGGGCGGGTCGCGGCTGCACCTGCCACTGAACTGAAACGTGACTATTGCTACAATATTTGGCCACTATACTGAACTGGTCAGATGCTCGTATTTTTAAACGGCTATAGTGCTATGGCTATTCCTGATATACAGGATATGTTCATGCAAAGTTTCAGCTAAATCGGTTGAGTAATTTTTATGTGAATGAGTAACAGATAGACAACATTTAGCGGAATACAAATTATTAATTGATTTAATCCACACATATTTGTCAATTTGACAGTACACACACGTCCTCCCCGTAGTGGATAGCACTCTTGGCAGTCACCGCAGAGGCCCGGGTTCAATTCCTGGCTCTGCCAAAAAATTGAATTCTGGTCTGAGGGCTGGAACGGCGGAATATTTAATCTCATGAGGAAAAAGAGATTCATTTCTCTACATTGCGGACTAACTCAATAATTGGTTTGATGATGCTGATTATCGTTAATCATTGTTGACATTTGCCCATCTTCCAACATTCAGAACAACATATTCACATCATCATTCTTGTAACGTTACTTTCACGTTACAATAGAAACATAACCTATAAATCAAATCTGTATAATGACTCATCTCCTGACATTATTTTACTGCCGGCAATCCTTTAAAGAATTGTAAAATAATATAAAACCTGTTTCTGGATTTATGATTCGTATTTGGGTGAACATTTCAAAAATATAATCAGCTGTGGCCAATGACGTTGCAGTCCTTTTGACCGCGATCGGTCCGTTACCATCCATCCAATCACTGACTTCCGGCGAGGGTTGGCAACCGTCGGAGATGAAAATTGGGATCAAGAAGAGGACAATGTTTAGGCCTAATTTGAAAATGAGTAGGTAGTCCCTCATTAACAGACACTTTAGGTGAAAAATTAAAACAAAGTAACTGTGACAGTTCATCTTGAAAAATCGAAACGATGAGATATAAAAATTGTATTTGGATCTATCGGGCCGAGTTTTAACTTGAATCGGAGCCCCGAATCGTTTATATTATATTTGACTGCACAAAATCGAAATTGATAGTTAAAATATTTGATCTCAGCAGAAAACGTTAATATTTACGATGTTTTAAATACGTACGGTAAAGTGAACCATGCTTTGGCAAAATTGTCTGAATACTTTATTTGATTGCTTCTTGATCAGTATTATTTTAATTTTTAATGTTTCTTTACTTGATTTACTGAAAAGGGAACGGAACCTTGTGTTTTTATTAATATTGTCCCTATATTTTCCTTATGATGGTTAGAGTAATTTCTGCCTTTAATGTTTTGTGTCTGATCATGGTTTGTTTGCTTAAAGTTTAATACTCTATTTCTGTTTTATTGATTGATGTATCTAACCCTCAGCTGTGGCCCGAGAGCATAATTTAAGGTTATATTATTTTGCTCGCACAAATCTTGCCAAAGTTATGGGGACCTTCGTTCGCACGAATTCCAGATGCCAATTTAACTTAAACTAAAAATTTTCGATCCACAACTTTCATAAAATAATCATCTTAAATCAATATTATTCCTTTTCAAACTTAGCCTACTGGTGGTTAAATTATTCATTTAACAGGGTTTTTGTTTACCGTTTGTTGTACGTTTTCTGGCGATTGCATGCATTACATAACTTTTGCAATAATTAAGAAAAACATGTCATATGAGAAGGAGCCTGATCTGTGCTATTACGTCTAAGGATTCAAAATTTCAAGGTAATAAACCTATATTTATTTCACGTTTTTTGCGTTGTTATATTGACGATTCATCTAATGTTTTTCATTTAGATTATTTTCTGTTTAATCAAATGGACTTAACCTGTTATGTATTAATTGCGTCCGTGATCTTTCAACGACCTCTTGTGCGAGATGCTATATTTTGCAATGTATCATTTAATTAATTCTCCGTAATATTTTAAACCGGGGAGTAATTGTAACTATTGGTTGTTGAATTAAACAATTTTATTCGACCTCTTGTACGAGATTTTCATTTTGCGAACTCTTAGTCATTTCTGCGTATTTTTCTCAATTAGTGTAATTGAGTTTGTTTTGGATGTTAGACTTTTGTTTGTTCGTTCGGAGAGAACGTCGTTTATTTGCTGGGATTGGGGAGTTTGAATAATCCATCATTTTATTTGAATTGTTCCCGATAGCCTTATTTGTGTTAATGCATATTGTATTGTTTCATTGTAATTACGATACCTTCCTTAAGGTATTCCTAGATCTGTCCTTTATTATTGTAATACTTATTTGTTCGTTTATAATACATTGTTGACAAGATACTGTTTTCATTTCTTAGATAAGGGTAGGTAACTAGAGTTATTAACACGGTTCTGAGATTAAGATTCCATCTTCCGCACAACGGTCAATCGATAGTACTCTAATAATTATCATTTTAATCATCATCACACCATCATTATTATCACCTTCATCAGCGTCATCATCATCATCATCATCATCATCATCACATGACTAAACAGATTCTTTCCCTAAGTACCCACAACCGTGATGGGGAGGTTCATCAAATCCGACGATCAGAGATTTGTATCCAGGCTTTCACTGCTGCAATCCTGAGTGAGATATTACCTCATATCATTCCACACTCCCTCCAGGAAAATGCCGGGTTAGTACCTTATTACAAGTGCCGAAGCATAATAATAACAGTTGCACACACTGCTACAGTCCCCACAAAAGTAAAAGTTATCAGGCAAATTGAACACACATTATAGTACACGTGACTGATGACCAAGGTCTCCCAAAACCAAACTGACAGCAACTTAACCTTTCCCAATCCGTGGCATGGCACGCGAACTCCTCTAAATCAGGAAGGAAGCTTGTAGTTTTACGTGACCATTAATCTCGGGATCATGAGTCATGGGACCTCAATGTATACGTGGAATCCGAACCACAGGACATGTTATTTCACTTGAAAAATTGCATGTTCATTTGCTGGGATTCGAACCCAGTCCACCTTGGAGAATGGCAAACAGCTCGACCTCTGCACCATCCCCCACCCCTAACCTCTAAATCAGGTAAGGTGCCTACTCATCTGCCAAGGTGATTAGAACACCCTGTTGTTGTTGATTCATTTAGGGGCCTTGCGACATCGTGGTCATGTATCCCCGTGTACTTAAATTTATGTGGAATTTGTCTTGATAACCTATGTTATTGTACTTGACACTAGCATTGGAGAAGGAGGTGATCGTGGCCTTATTCTCATCTACCCTCCTGGCATTTGCCTTGGGCAGAAGTGGGGAATCTTTGGAAAACCACATCTATCACAGCTTAGGTGAGAATCGAACCTTCCTATTCCCAGTTTTGCCTCACAAGTTTCAGTTAATTCCGTTCCAGCCCTCAGACCAGAATAAAATTTCCTGCCAGAGCCGGGAATCGATTCCAGACCTCAGGGATGACAGCCAAGAATGTAATAATAATGTTATTGATTTTACGTCCCTTTTAACTACTGTGGCTTTTAGAGACGTCAGGGTACCAGAATTTTGACCCCAAGGGGAACTTGAACGTTCCAGTAAATCTGATGATACGGCTCCCTCGCTTTTGCATACCCTCAAATTCCAGCTTACTGCACCAGGATTCGATCCTGCAACCTGGGGCACAGCAAGAGAGAACGTTACTGCTCAGCCACAACCAAGAATGCTAGCCACTCTCCTCCAGGAGGTATAAGTACTCCGTATCACCCACATTAATTAGGTACTATCGGTGATTTGAACCAAGTGAATTCTAATGAAGTTATTTGTCTCTTCCAATTAAGTTGACACACTGTACGACTACTCACGCCCCCTTAATTAGCCTCTTTCTTCCACTGTATGCAAATATCACTCTTTTACATGTAACCAAAGAATAAAACTTTAGAAACTAAGTTTGTGGGCAGTAATTTGCTTCCTGCAGTGCATAAATGAAGTCTGAGGCACTTTCATGATCTGCGTCGGGGAAGAGTAGCCTAGCCTCGCTTCTCCACTTCGTCACGAGTAACCGCATTAGGAGTCCAGCGACGTAAAAATGAGAATAAAATTAAAGGGCTCTGTGAATGTAATTTGGAGCTGCGCTAGCTGAAGGCATTCCGGTCCGTACTTATTTAGGAGAGACACGTTTTATATGGAAATACTTTTCAAAAATTAATTAAAAACCCTTGTCTAATTGCGTGTATTAACGACGTAATAATTGTACGTCTTTGTTTGAATACGTTTTAGGTTATGTTATTTTTGGAATATTCATGTGTGGAATTAACTTGAAACATTAAAAAAGATTGTGCTATAGTAGTTAACTTGTATTGTATAATTGAAATGGTATGTAACGAGCTGGTCTGTGGATAAATTCTCCCTCTTGCTGCGTGGGTCGTTCCGCCCAAGGTTCTGCTTTATTATGATGTTAAACGGCCGTCTATCAGTGCATCCTCGCACGCTATCCACTCTCAAAGTATACCCTTAATATAGCCTCTAGACCACTAAGGTAAGCCAACGTACACGAAAAGGCTGCAACTTTAAATAAGTTAAGGAAAGTCACGTTGTCGCTGGAAGTGAAAGTGACTGATGGGTGCTTTGTGTTTTCAAAGAAAGTTGATATTGTTGCTTTTAAGTGGGCCAACACGAGGAATACCCAGTTATTGGGAAATGTGTTACAGTAAAGAGCGCTTTGAAGTGATCTTTCAGTGTTGCCTGTTTGACAATTCATACTGTAGGCTAACTATCCAAATCTACAATACAAATAGCTCTACAAAACACTGCCAGACCAATAGGGACACCCGCAGACAGTCTCTGCTCTCCAAAACAAAAGGAACCGTTATGAACTTAGTAAGTATAGTAATTATTGCTAATAAATACAGTATTAGGCCTAAGGCATTAAGCATCGGAAAAGTGAAACATTTATTTTAATGTTTTAAAACATAGAAATGGCTATCCCATCAACCAGTCTTATCCAAACTATACTATGAATGTGCTGCGATACACTCAAGCAGTAAGCCATTCTTCAGTTGTGCATAACAATATTAACCCGTTGATTCAGATGCCCCTTCCAATATCGTTTGCAGCAACCCAACTAACGCGAACTGTCAGGAAGGTCGATACTTCTCTGCCTGCATCCCGTATGGAACTAATGCACTGCTAGCATATCCAGCAAACAATATTGAACACACTATAATATTTCCCTCGTATTAGTCTGTAGTTACGTCGAGGGAAAAATAATAGTCCAATAATATGGATAATTCTCTTACAGTCCAGCGATGGCCAACAGCGAGGAGACCTCGCACTAACTCCAATAGTCTCATTCCAACGCAAAGATCCATTTCTCACCCATCCAATACGGTATTATATCGTTGCCATGAACTTCAAGTGACTCTTTATGACGTTGGCGTGCATTTCTACCATGGGCTTTCTCGATTTTAACCACGATCACTGTTCAAGTTTAGAAAACATAGGCCTACTTAGGAGCTGTCAAAAACAGGCTGTACTAGCCTATGTTAACGAACTTTGTAGACATCCACATGAAAAAAATTGCAGCACAATAGGTGTCTCATAACTTGACGGAAGCACTGAAGTGTTACTGATACGTAGGAGCTCAACTCTACCTACAGAGATACCACAATGAGACGTATTCCAGGAACGTATTGTTACCATTAACAAGACGTAGGCACTGGCATACGAGCCTTAAATGAAGGGTCAGTCTAATGAATGACACCATGCAGGACCATGCGCAAAACACATCTGTTGTCTTAGCAACCGATTTTATCATCATGTAAGGAACTAACGCACTGCAAAGCATATCCCGTAAACCAAACCGAACACTATTATTTTCCCTCGTATTAGTCAAGATGACCTACAATATCTCCAACTACAATGACGTTATTGTCTCTTTTTAATGGGAATACGTATGTCCCATTCCTGGCAATGTTACCTCTACTTTATTTACAACCCACGTATGTTAGTATAATTAGTACTAGCATTACCCGTCACGGCTTCGCCCGCGAATATGGTAGTTGTAAAGAGTACACTTATCAAAATCTCAATCATGAATTCTATGACTGATTTATCCTTGGTATGAATAATCAGACTTAATCAATTCAGCTACTGGTGCAGTGGTTACGGGTTTGTCATTCCTTCACAGCGAAGTTAGTTTCCTGGGAATATCTCAGACACTGTTAATTACAGGGCCTTTAAATGTGGTTTTCGGAGACCCTTTATAGTCGGTTGAAAAATACCTTTCGTACCACACTCATACGTGAAAATTGCGTGAAAAAATTCTAGAGTGCCCCTTGACCCCCTTAAGCGCATTATACTGTATGTATTTATGAATTTTACAGCTTAATTTGGTTCAGTGATAACTTTATAACCGTCTGGAAACTTTCACAGTAATGTAATAATTGGAATTGCATTGCGTCTTACAGAAATAGATGGACCTGTGAGATTCTGTTACCATGGTTTCCGTGGTGCATTCTTTCATTATTTCACTGTAAATATACATGTTTTAAGGTATTTATTTAATTACGAGGCATTTAAAGAGTAAGTGAGTGCGTTTCGCTTACGCATTGGGTTATGCTGAACTTGTAGGTACCCCATATGTGTAGGTTGGTGTTAATGGGACCTTAATTTCGGTACAAAACTGGAATTGGACCTTAGCAGAATAATATAGGGAGGGATAACAACCATCAAATATGAAGATGCATTGCGTGATGAATTTTGGACATATATCTCATCTATCGTAAAAGCTATAAACCACAAAGTCTACTAATTTCACCACGTACTATCTAGTTGGACACTGAACACACAAACAGAGTCTACGAGAGGAGTTTTATCGGAGAGAACAGCTTCAGAGCTGACACAAACAAGCTCTGCACAGTTATCAATATTTACTCTCCGAGTTCCTTCTGTCTCGCCATGATTTATTTATCACGACTATATGGAAGGATCTTCGCCTGCTTCAGAACCTTATCGTATCTCATCCCAGCGAGGAGCTTTGGCTTTTGACGCAAGCAGATTCGTTTCCTTTTTGTAGCCAGATTTATATGGGACTATCTCTCATTCGTATGTAATATCACTATTCTTTCCCCTTTCCCTACATATCTGCGGGAGCTTTCTATGAACATGAGCAAGAAGACACTTAACATAAAATAAGGACGAGTAACGTCGGCTACTGTATCGCATTTTTATCCGGATTTATGATGGTAAGTGGAAGGGGAAATTGCCGAGATGAACAATTTGAGGTCAGAGAGTTAAAGAAACAAGTTATCTCGATAAATAAAGTAAGATTTTTTTCTGAACATTGAAAATGTTAGTACGAAATTACATGAAAAGGACCATGTCTGCCCAAATCCTTATAGACAGAGTTTAATTAAATCGGAAAAGAAGCCTTAATAATAATAATAATAATAATAATAATAATAATAATAATAATAATAATAATGTTATTAGTTGTACGTCCCTTTTAACTACTTCTGCTTTTAGAGGCGCGGGGTGCCGGAATTTTGCCTCGAAGGGAATCTTTAACGTGCCACGGCTCCCTCACATTTGCGCACCCTCAAATGCCAGCTGACTGCGCCAGAATACGAACCTGTAGCCTTGGGCCCAGTAAGCTTGAACGTAACCGCTGAGCCACGCAGACAGTCAGGAAAAGAAACCTTAGGTTAATAAAATGTAAAATTTAAGATTACATTATAATGATCAAACATTCATCTACAGTATAGCATCTCTAGTTTTTTGGACAAACCATTATCACTATAACATAATATCATAAAGCCTTTTATTCCTACGAAAGCATGAGATCACATTTCATCCCAACCTCAGGACGTTTTTCAATGAACCACTACTGTACATCAGTTCCATATCATTGACATCTCCACTACGGGCTGTCTTTTGAAGAATTTGTTCTTTCATCATTACCTTAAAGACATTTTTAACAATCGCTTAGAGTATTTTCAATCATTTTAGTTAAAGTTTTGGAAATATATTTTGAACTTACACTTGTTATAAAAATATACTTTCAACTTCATTCGTGGGCCTATCATATATTTCTGCTGAAGAAGGTTACAATATAACCGAAATTGGTACAGTGTACTGAAATATTACATTTTATTGACCTACTCTAAGGTATCTTTTCCTATTACATTTAAAATTTTATTTTGGCACGTTGTATTTATTTATTTCTAAAAAGGGTCGTAAGTTATGCTTTTCAGTCGGTCAACACGACTGTACCCAATTGTTTTGGAAGTTTCTTATGACGTAACCTCGTAAAATTACATGAGATTGTCAAGTTACCTTGGATGATTTGACCGACAAGTGATCATCATCAGATCCCTTACACTCAGACTAGTAAATCTATGTCTACATATATGTGGGTAAATGTTCTTACAATGTGTGTACATTTGTTGTCACAGGAATTCATTGTAAACAGGCAAACTTTGTCAAGATTGTTGGTTATGTGAAATTTTTGTTATGATGTTGTTGGTGTCTATAGACCTGCATATTTTCTTGTCTAGTGTGATGATATATCGTTTACAACGGAGTCTGAGATAAGATGCGATGAAAGTCTATGTGTCGGGTGGTTTTATCAGCCGAATGCCTCTCCTGACGCCAACCTCAGGATAGGATTTTTTTAAAAGAAAGATGTAATGAATGAAGATGAATGAAACTGGACAAGGATGTAGAAGAAAGCGGCCGTGGCCTGTCAGAAGGCATCGTTCCAGCATTCGCCTGGAGTAGAAAATGGGAACCCACGGAAAACCATTTCAAGGACGGCCGATGGTAGGGCTCAAAACCACGTCTACCGAGTACGCAGAGAGCTTGGCCTCATGGCTTAGCAATGTGCATTAGAGAGCGTAGCTACCACTGTCGGTTAGTGCGATAATATGTAATGGTTATTGAATATTCAGGTTGGTATCTCTAACTTGAAATGGTTTAGAGAGCATAGCTGGTTATTTAAGCGATGTGTTATCAGTCCCTGTTCAGCTGCTCTCAGTAATGCTCTCCACAGCAAACTGTGAAGGACGGATATAAATACAGAGTATACCCTTAGCAAAATGTAGGTCCGTTTGCTGTTTTCTATGACTAAATGTTAAAACTACTAGAGTCAATGGCATAAAAATTTGTTTTTACGTACAGGGTCTTTATATTTGCTTGGCTAGGACATTCTCGCTCTCGCGCTCCGCCAGTGACAGCTCAGTTAACAGCGACTGCGCGCGCTTATGTGCGGCATAATACGGTGCTTAAAATCAGTATCATGCATTTTTAGCCTACTTTTCACATTTTGCAAAAATGAGGAAAAAGTAGACTTATGAGATCGATCCGGGAAAATGTGTGTCAGTCTGTCTGTCTGTCTGTCTGTCTGTCTGTCTGTCCTTCTGTCTGTCGGTCCGTCTGGCTGTGTGTGTGTCCCCCCCCACCCCTCTATCAACTCCTAAACGGCTGCAGCAATCAAAACCAAATTTAGTATGAGTAAAGATGTGCACCGGAATAGTTCACGTCCATATTTGAAAATGATGTCAGTGCTACCAACTGCTGAAAAAACGCACTAGAAATTTGAGCTCCATGTTGGATATCTTGCAAGGTATGCATGGAAGCTATTCCAAAATTGGCACACATGTAGATAATACTATTTCAGTTTAATTTCCAGGAGGCCAACCATGACAGTGTTGTCAAAATAATTTTAAGCCTTCTGATAGGTCCAATGTTTAAATGCATATAACTTCTACATTATCAATTGGATTTCAACCAAATTTTGTATGTAATATCTGTACATAAATAGATATGACTGAGCGTATTCTTAAGAGCCACCAGGGCTGCCAACTGTTAATAGTTGCTCTCTTTATTAGCCTACTTTTCACATTTTGCAAAAATGAGGAAAAAGTAGACTTATGAGATCGGGCAAATGTGTGTCTGTCTGTCTGTCTGTCTGTCTGTCTGTCTGTCCTGTCTGTCTGTCTGGCTGTGTGTGTGTCCCCCCCTATCAACTCCTAAACGGCTGCAGCAATCGAAACAAAATTTGGTAGGAGTAAAGATCTATACCTGAATATCTCACGGCCATATTTGAAAATGATGTCAGTGCTACCAACTGCTAAAAAATCGCAATTGAAATTTGAGCTCCATGTTGGATATCTTGGAAAGTATGAATGGGAGCTATTTCAAAATTGGCACACGTACAGACCATAATATTTCAGTTTAATTTCCAGGAGGCCAAACATGGCAGTGTTGCCAAAATGATTATAAGCCTCCTGATAGGTCCAATTTTTAAATGCATATAACTTCTACACTATCAAGTGGAATTCAACCAAATTTCGTATGTTGTATATGTACATAACCAGATATGACTGAGCGTATTCTTAAGACCTACCAGGGCTGCCAACTGTTAATAAATGCTCCTAATTTATTTTATCCAAATACCAATATATCAGAAAGTATGCAAGCCGACAGCTTTAAACTATGCACACGTATAGTACCTGACATTCTATATTAATTTGGAGTAACTTATATACGTCAGTGCTACCAACATGATTCTAAGCCTGCTGACAGGTCCAACTTTAAATACATGTAACTTCCATACTATCATTTGGATTTCAACCAAATTTCGTATGTGCTATGTGTACCATAACAGATATGACTATGCGTATTCTAAGGAGCAACCAGGGCTGCCAACTGTTAATATGTGCTGTCCCTATTTTTGTTACCCTAATATCAATATATCAGAAAGTATGAAAGCCAATAGCTCTAAACTTTGCACACGTATAGTACCTGGCATTCTAGACGAATTTGGAGTAACTAATATACGTCAGTGCTGCCAACATGATTCTAAGCCTGCTGATAGGTCCAATTTTAAAATGCATGTAACTTCTATACTAACTAACGGATTTCATTCAAAATTGGCACAACAATAGATCATATTATTTCAGATTATTTCTGACCAATACATGCATGACATTGTTGCCAACATGATTTTACGCACGCTGTTAGATCCAATGTTTAACTGCTTGTAACGTCCATGCTATTCATTGGACTTCAACCAAATTTTGTATTCTGTACCTTAAGAGATGGAACTAAGAATATATTCAGTCATCAGGGCTGCCAACTGTAGTGCTCTATTAGGCTACATTATGCAAGGTATACAGTATTTCGAAATAATTAGAAATTTTGATATTAGCAAATTAATTTCTTCATTATTCTAGATAGGTTCATATACTGTAGTCATTGGCATGAAAAGTAGGCTCTTTAGTTCGTCACGGAACTTCTTGTTAAAAATGTGATTGGCGCAAATGACGCTATAAATCGTGCCCCCTGTAAAGTTATATGATATAGGCCCTATTTTATTATTATTATTATTATAAATATTAATTTTATTATTATTATTATTATTTATTTATTTATTTATATTATTTAATGGATTTTTCCCCTTTAGGAGAGCGATTGAACTTGAGTACATGATTTCATCTCCTGGCGCTTTCCCGCTTGTCTTCCCAAAACCTCTTCATCCTCTCAGAATGCTTCTTCTTCCGCTCAGATGTCCATTTTCTTCCAGGCTGTCGTGATGGTCTATGATCAAACTTAAAATTTTTGATTTTATTCCTGCACTCGGTGCGGTCCTCACGATTTTCAATGTTGACCTGTTGTAGGTCCCTCTGAACCTCTGTCAGCCACTCCGTGCCACACTTAAGTTACTCCGTGTTATAATGCTGAACAATTTCTTCGCCGTTCTGACATTTTCCATCCTGTAAATCTCTATATATATAAGAATGAAAGTTTGTCTGTTTTTTCTGAATTTCTACGGAAATTTGCGTTATTTACGCGATTTAGACTGTTTTATGACGGATGCGCGCGAAAATAAATGTTTTGTCTGTCTGTCAGTCTGTCTGTTTGTTTGTCTGTCTGTGGACAATTTTTAGCCTATTTTCAATTTTGAAAAAATAGGCTTATGAGATCACCTTTTGTCCGTGTGTGTGTGCGTGTGTGTGTGTGTGTGAAGTGTGTGTGTGTGTGCCCCTAATAAAATCTAAACGGCACGAGCGATTTCAATGAAACGCGGTAAGTTCATAGCACTATTCCGGGCGACCTCGAACGTGCCCTTCAAATTTTGTTACGTCTCACCAATCCAACATGGCGGCTGTGCGAAATATTTCACCAGCATTCAATATCCCCGAAACTATTACCGATATCACCCTGGAATTTTGTACGGTGATAAAGAGAACTACTAGAAGTTCACCTATGTGACTTTTGAAAAACTGGTAACTACAAAACCAACATGGCGGCCAAGCGAATTTGCGACTTTTAAATAGACGTTTCTCGCGATTTAACCAACCAAACCGCAATGCAACTTGGTACAGTATATGTTCATACACATTGTAATGCACCGACATCTAACTTCGTTCAAATTTTTATATAACCCCAAGATGGCGGCTGTGCAAAATATTTCACGGGCATTCTATATCTCTGAAACTATTACGGGTATCACCCTGGCATTTTGTACGGAGATAAAGGGTACTGCTGGAAGTTCTTCTATGAGACTTTCAAAAACCGGTTAACTACAAAATGAACATGGCGGCCATGCGAAGTTGAAAGTTTAAAATAGACTTTTCTCGCGATTTAATAACCCAAACGCAGTGAAACTTGGTACAGCAAATGTTTATACACATTGTAAAACAATGGTATCTAATTTTGTTCAATTGTTTACATAACCTAAAGATGGCGGCTGGGCAAATTTTAAAATTAAGTTTGCATTTCTTGTGTCGTAATCATGCGATCGAAGTGAACGTTTAAATAACGAACCAACGCAATAATTTTGCTTCAATGGTACATGAATCTATGGCCTATACATTTAACAATCCAACATGGTGACCATCCGAAATATTTAGAAGGCTCTGAATATCTACGAATCTATTATAGCAATCAAACTGAATGTTTTTATGTTCATAGGGGCTATGAACATAAGTTCACGTATAGGACTTTAAATAACCTGGTGATCACAAATCCAACATGGCTGCGACGCGAATTATAAATATTCACATGGACGTTTTTAGCAATTTAACCATCCGAATGCAGTGAAACTTGGTACAGTAAATCCTTATACAAATGTTAAACCACTGGCATCTAATTTATTTCAATTGTTTCCATAACTACAAGAAATTGAAGACCTACTGTACTTATATAGATATCCAACATGGCGACCATCCAAAATATTAGATGGTTCTCAATATCTACGGATCTATTATAGCAATCAAACTGAAATTTTGTATGTTGATAGAGGCAGTTAACATAAGTAGGATATTTGAAAATAGGCTGAATAGTTCTTCACGGAACTACTTGGTTTTTTTTCCAAATACCAATATATCAGAAAGTATGGAAACCAACAGCTTTAGACTATGCACACGTATATTCTGACATTTTAGATTAATTTCGAGTAACTTATATACGTCAGTTCTACCAACATGATTATAAGCCTGCTGATACGACCAATTTTTAAATACATGTAACTTCTGTACTATCAGATGGATTTCAACCAAATTTCGTATGTGCTATGTGTACCATAACAGATATGACTATAAGTATTGTTAAGAGCAATCAGGGCTGCCAACTGTTAATAAATGCTGTCTATATTTATTTTACACTAATATCAATATACCAGAAAGTATGCAAGCCAACAGCTCTATACTTTGCACACGTATAGCACCTGACATTCTAGATTAATTTGGAGTAATTAATACAAGGCAGTACTGCCAACATGATTCTATGCCTGCTGATATGTCCAATTTTAAAATACATGTAACTTATATACTAACAAATGGATTTCATCCAAAATTGGCACAACAAGATATCATAATATTTCAGATTATTTCTGACCAGCACACGCATGGTATTGTTGGCAACATGCTTTTACGCGTGCTGATAGATCCAGTGTCTAACTGCATGTAACGTCCATTGGACTTCAACCAAATTTTGTATTCTGTACCTTAAGAGAATATATTCATTCGCCAGGGCTGCCAACTGTAGTGCTCTATTAGGCTACATTATACCAGGTATATTTTGAACTAATTAGATATATCGATATTACCAACTTAATTTCGTCATTATTCTAGGTAGGTTCATATACTGTAGAATAATCATTGGCATGAAAAGTAGGCTGTATAGTTCTTCACGGAACTTCTTGTTACTCACCATGTTTACAGTAGATGCTGGAAATGTTCCCCATCCGCTGCTAAATATAATCGGCATCTCCTTATGAAGTTTCCGGTTACTCCGGTTAATTTAGCTTCAGTAATGAAATATCGACGTCTTGTTTACTGAACCTGTAAATTTTAATCTCTTTCCGATTGATAGAAATGGGTCTCCCTGGATATTTCACTCGAAACTTTTGTCTTGTTCTAGTGCACGATTTCCTGCACTTTATGTGCGTATTGAGGAGATATTCACGTTCACGTAACGAATATTTTACATAAGGCATTACAGCACTACACACAATCACACTAAAACACCATGCAATACGATACACATTACAATACACAGTAGCTTTATAAAACACCCAATTAACTCGGTGTTCACACGTCTACCGCAGCAAGAGCGTAGGAATACGGCCGGAGACCGCGCGCGCCAACCTGTAACAGACGGCTAAGGTCGAGCGGAATCGCATTGCCAAGCAAAAATAAAGACCCGGTATAATGCACCCTCAAAATAAGGCTAAGAGATGAGGGGGTTAAGAGGAATCCTCAAATCCCGACTGTCAGGCAATTGCACAATCTGTGTCCATCACTTGATGTGGCAAGGGCTCGATGATTCACTAACTACCACTGACAATATACATTGGTGAGAAGGATACCATCCTGGCGTGACTATGTCACTACACAATTCTAATGCATGTGTCCCAGTCACGGTTTAAACAAAATAAAGATATCCATCGTCTTCGTACGGATCACGGAGTGAGTTCAGTGCAATTCCTGGTGTAGCGGCTAGCATTCTTGCTGGTCTCTAGAAAAACCACCACCATGGCCTTCGTGGTATATCACATAGCATTCTTGGATATCGCCCTGGAGGTCCAAATCATTAGGAGTCGTTAATCTCAATGTTAGGCCCCTTCAAACACCTTCATCATCATCAACACAGCTTCCTGGACAAAAACCTTAAAGTATTGGTAACACGTTTAAATAATCACATGACTATATCGTGCTTCCTACTGATAACTCTTGCTAACATTCCAAAGAATGGCATAATGGGATAGCACCTCACTGAATGAAGGAGGTGGAAACATCTTGGTTAAATGCAAGGTGCAATGTTCACACAAAAATTATGTCATGCTCAGCAGTGACGAAGGATATTTTTAAAGTATGACTCATTTGCCATTTTCCCTCCGTCGGGCAACAGAATCTGTGAGATTAACAGGAAATACTTTTCCCCTCCCAGGCTTGGGTTTTCCCATGAATGGTGCGTGCGTCGCAATAGCTTCCGCTCTCCCTGGCAGTTGTTTGAGGGTAATGTTGTTCTTGTTTCAGTGTCCTTCACTACTCCGTGGTGAGCTGATTCAAACACGAAATGAAATGCGCCCGACTGCGTAAGTATTATTGAGTTGTGCTTTTGTTTACGTATACCCTATGTGAATCTATTTTTCATTAATATAGATAAAAACATTATTTAATTTAATTTTATTCTATCTGTGGCTTGTTAAAATCTCAGTAGAGATGCTTGAGTGTAATATGAATGTGGAATTTGAGCCATCTGTTCATTACTTGTAATTAGTGTTTTGATTTTAGTAAAAATTTAACAATTTCTAATTTCAAATGGATATTTTCTTTTCTTCAAGCTAAAAAATACAACCTTTAAATGTGATGCCAAATTCTAGTATTGTTCCTAGGCAATATAATGTAAATAAACGAATATTTCAATGGCTAATATTTTTTTCACTTTTCGCTATCGTTTTACCCTCCAGGGTTGGCTTTTTCCACGGACTGAGTGAGGGATCCCACCTCTACCGCCACTGAGGGCAGTGTCCTGGAGCTTGGGACTCTGAGTCAGGGATACAACTGGGGTGTGTGACCAGCACTACGCCCAGGCGGCCTCACCTGCAAAGCGAACAGGGGGCCTGATGAAGGGATGGGAAGAGTGGGACGGTTAGGCAAGGAAGTGGGAAGGAGGCGGCCGTGGCCTTACAGTAGGAACCATCCCGGCATTTGCCCGAAGACGAAGTGGGAAACCACGGAAAACCACTTCAAGGATGGCTGAGGTGGGAATCGAACCCCCTCTACTCATTTGCGCTACCCGAGGCTGAGTAGACCCCGTTCCAGTCCTCATACCACTTTTCAAATTTCGTGGCAGAGCCGGGAATCGAACCCAGGACCTCCGGGGCGGTAGCTAACCATGCAGACCGCTACGATACGGAGGCGACCAATGGCTAATATTCAGCAGTTTAATAGCGCCCGACGGTGATATTGTTTAGGTTGCACCCGACGGAGAGTTCATACAGTAGCAAGCAAGGAGATTGTTATGCAAGTGGATTACATTTCGTTTCATTGCATTTAGTTATTAGTTAGTTATTGTTGTAAGGGGTGGAACAGTGAGGTCATCTGCCTCATTCATTGCATTTATTCCAACTGTTTGTGATTCGTAGACCAATTTAGTAGTCTTGTTCAAATGCATGATTTGATTATCCCCGACTGGCTGCGTATCTCAGCGGTAGCGTTCTCACTTGCTGAGCCCAAGGTTGCAGGTTCGAATCCTGGCGCAGTCAACTGCATTTCAGGGTGACGAAATGCGAGGGATCCGTGTCAGTAGATTTACTGGTACATTAAAGATATCCTTCGGGATAAAATCCGGCATCCCGGCGTCTCTAACAGCCAGAGTAGGTAAAAGGTACGTAAAACCATTAACGTTACTAATTATTATTATTGGGCGTGGTGCCACAGCGGTCATGCTGTTGGCCTCTTACCAAGGTGGACCGGGTTCGATTCCCGGTCAATGCATGTGAGATTTTCGATGTGAAATGCCAAGTCCTGCAATTCGGATTCCACGTAAAAAGGAAGTCCCGTGGCTCATGATCGCATGATTAACGGTCACGTAATCTGAAGCAAGGCACTCTATGGAAGTGAAACTTGGACTATTGGTGCAGCAGAAAAGAAGAGAATTGAAGCGTTTGAAATGTGGTGTTACAGGAGAATGATGAAGATCAGATGGGTAGATAGGGTAACGAATGAAGAGGTGTTAAGACGAGTGGGAGAGGAGAGATGTTTCTGGTAACTGCTAATGAAGAGAAGAGATAGGTTGGTAGGGCACATACTAAGACACCCAGGAATAGCAAACTTAGTTATGGAAGGAAGGGTGGAGCATGTGAACAGTAGGGGTAGACCAAGGTTAGAATACAGTATGTTAAACAGATTGCCTCGGTTGTAGGGTGTGGTAGCTATGTTGAAATGAAACGATTAGCTCAGGACAGGGAAGCATGGAGGGCTGCATCAAACCAGTCGAAAGACTGAAGATTCAAACAACAACAAAACTAAAAGCTTCCTTCCTTGCTTTTTATTATTATGATTATTATTATTATTATTTTTAATATTATTATCATTATTATTATTGATTAACCCTGTCTTGATGATGTTCGTTTCACGATCGAAACTTGTTTACCTTGTAACCCCCTTTCAATCTGGGCAAATAATTCATCACACGTAGGTTTTTGGGGGAAATCTGATGTTTCCCGTCTACTAAATACGTGTTGACTCACTGAGAGCTATTAATTAATTACTAAAATGTATTTATGTTGCTCAGCTAGGCTATAATGGTGAGTTAGAGGGAAAAGACTGATTGTATATTGGGACACATTTTAGGGGAGCTCAAGCCCATGGAAGCCCAATATTGTCGTCACAATTGAACGATAAAATGAGATTAAAAGATGGGAAGAATTCGACTATCGACCTGTCAGACAGTATGATATGCGGTGGAGTTGAGCTGTCATTAATGTGTTTCTGTCGATCAGCGTTAATTAGAATTCTCGCAGTAACTGCAGTAAAACCCATAACATGCCAGAGGGCAAGTGACGTTAAAGAAGCTACTTGAGCGATTGCATTCTATTTATCGGACAAAATGATTCATCATTGTTATCGTGACGCAATAGCAGCAGAGGGGTTAGTGACCTTCTCATCAATAGCAAATGGCATCCAAAATCCTTCACAGAGATGGTCAAAGCAAAGCAAAGCCAACTCCGTACAGGCCATGGAGTCACAGAGATAAGCAGAGTAATATTCTCTCTGTGAACTGAGTTGAAGTTAACACACTACATGAACTCACAATGGCGGACAATAAGTAAAGCACCGCGCTGATGAGGATATCCGCGGATAAACCAACGGATATCCGCAAAAGTTTTCGCCATGCGGATATATTTTGCTTGGCTGTGCGGATAGCGAATAAGCTGAGGATAATGTATGGAGTAAATTTTCGGATAATTTTTAGAATACAGTGTTCAACTGAATTTCTTTTTATCATTTTAAATGATCTTGTCGACTTTGTCGTTACACTGAGGTCTGGCGTTACGTTATGGTGACGGGACGAAATGTACCGAGAATGCACTGAAGTGTGTGACGTCATAGCACGATGTAGCAGCCGAGTACCAAGAAGGCAGTGCGAGAACACAGTTTCAAGGAGTCAGTAGGAGAACAATCAAGTAGGCAGTGAAGAAACAAAATTGAACTTGAAACTCTGTTCTCGCACTGCCTTCTTGGTACTCGACTGCAAGCATTTAAAATGATATTAAGTCCAGTCTTTCAGCCTGACTGCCAGTCTCTTTATATTTTTAGTTTTTGGTATGATCTGCATTTTTCACGTTTCTTGCTATTTCCCTATTTGCTTTCGCTTGGATTGCATGACAATAATAGAGAAGTAAGAGAAGCGAGCCATGGAAATACCCTCAGTTAGTGTTGTCTTATGAAAAAAAAAACCTTTACACTTGCGCTTGCCTGCGAGGGTATATACGACGACTAGGTAAATGCTACAATAAGCCACCCACTTTTGAACATGCCGTTACTCACAGTTATAAAACTCTGTCAACATTGTCTTGCGATTCACACATAACCTAGGGGAACGAATTTGTTCTCAAATGTCTAGATGTGTTCCTTTAATACTTTATATTATTATTATTATTGATTTAAGCCCACCGACAGTAGTGGCTACGCTGGCTAAAGCTCAGCATTAGGTCATGGGGCCAAGGTCTCTGCTGACTCGGTAGACGCGTGGGTTCGAGCCCCACCGTCGGCCGTCCTTGAAATGGTTTTCCGTGGTTTCCCATTTTCAACACCAGGTAAATCCTGGGACGGTACCTTCTGACAGGCCACGGCCGCTTCCTTCCACATCCTTGCCCAGTTTCATTCACCATCATTCATTTCATCTCTCATTAACTCCTCTCATGAGGTTGGCGTCAGGAAGGGCATCCGGCCGTAAAAATCATCGCCACAAAGACTTCCATCGCATCTCATCCCCGACCCCGTTGGAAAACGGGAATAATAAGGGGTAGACGTACATTGATTTAAGCCCACTACGGAGCGCTTATGACTAGTTCTTCGATGCTCTTATCCGTTCCCAATATCTCTTGAGCCCTGCTGATAATTTCTCCTTTCTCTCCTGCGAAAGGGGCTTCCGACATTTAGGGACTCTAGGTGGTGGGGTCCAAGATTCTACCATGGCACAAAATTTAGAACGATCTTCTACATCGTAGCCGGTAGCTGAGCCTTCACTGGCAGAGCGCGTGAGCGAGAATGTCCTTGCCAAGCAAATATAAAGACTCTGTATTAATGTGTGCCCCTAATAAAATCTAAATAGCTATGGCGATATCAATGAAATTTGGTAAGGACTTACTACTGTCATTTTCAACCTCGACTGTGCCATTCATATTTCAAAAAGTGTTACCAATCCAACATGGTGGCCATGGGAATTAATTTACTAGCATTTAGTATCTTCGAAACCAGTGCCAATATCGACCTGACATTTTGTATGATTATAGAAAATACTATAGTAAGTTCATTTATGTTACAGAAACCTAATAATTACAAAATCAACATGGTGGTCATGCAAATTGCAATTATTAACATTGACTTCTCACGCAATTTGATCACACGAACGCAATAGAACCTGGCTTAATAAGCTGCAATCTAATTTAATGCCATTGTTTTGAGATATTGAACATATTGTAGTGGCTGTGCGCTTTATACAATTGAAAAAAATGTAAGGATATCCATTTAATTTTATTTTTTAAAATGATCCTATTATCTTACATCTTACACAAATACTTATCCATTCGATTTGAAGTTTATTATTGTAGTAAGAAATGTTAGTGTATGTTTTCATCGTTCTTATTCATTGTGTTCCAGTTTCTTCATTTCATCGTGTAGGCTACATGATTTAGATAATTTCGTTTCTAAGCACTTATTTTTAGCCTACTCTTCACATTTTGCAAAAATGAGGAAAAAGTCCCCCCCCCCCTATCAACTCCTAAACGGCTGCAGCAATCGAAACAAAATTTGGTAGGAGTAAAGATCTATACCTGAATATCTCACGGCCATATTTGAAAATGATGTCAGTGCTACCAACTGCTGAAAAATCGCAATTGAAATTTTAGCTCCATGTTGGATATCTTGGAAGGTATGAATGGGAGCTTTTTTCAAAATTGGCACACGTATAGATAATAATATTGCAGTTTAATTTCCAGGAGGCCATTCATAGCAGTGATGCCAAAATGATTCTAAGCCTGCTGGTAGGTCCAAATTTTAAATGCATATAACTTCTACACTATCAATTGGATTTCAACCAAATTTCGTATGTGCTATGTGTACATAAACAGATATGACTAGGCGTATTCTTAAGAGCCACCAGGGCTGCCAACTGTTAATAAATGCTTTCATTTTTTTAAACCAAATACACATATATCAGAAAGTATGCAAGCCGTCAGCTTGAAACTATGCACACGTATAGTACCTGACATTCTATATTAATTTGGAGTAACTTATATACCTCAGTGCTACCAACATGATTCTAGGCCTGCTGAGAGGTCCAACTTTAAATACATATAACTTACATACTATCATTTGGATTTCAACCAAATTTCGTGTGTGCTAAGTGTACTATTACAGATATGACTATGACGATTCTTAAGAGTAACCAGGGCTGCCAACTGCTATTAAATACTGTCTCTATTTTTGTTACCATAATATCAATATATCAGAAAGTATGCAAGCCAATAGCTCTAAACTTTGCACACGTATAGTACCTGGCAATCTAGATAAATTTGGAGTAACTAATATAGGCCTACGCCAGTGCTGCCAACATGATTCTAAGCCTGCTGATAGGTCCAATTTTAAAATGATTGTAACTTTTATACTAACTAATGGATTTCATTCAAAATTGAGACAACAATAGATCATATTATTTCTGATTATTTCTGACAAATACATGTATGTCATTGTTGCCAACATGATTTTACGCGCGTTGTTAGATCCAATGTTTAACTGCATGTAACGTCCATGCTATCTATTGGACTTCAACCAAATGTTGTATACTGTACCTTAAGAGATGGAACTAAGAATATATTCAGTCACCAGGGCTACCAACTGTAGTTCTCTAAGAGGCTACATTATGCCAGGTAACAGTATTTCGAACTAATTAGAAATTTCGATATTACCAACCTAATTTCGTCATTATTCTAGATTGATCCATATAGATTAATCATTGGCATGAATCTTAAATTTTAAGAAGAGTAGGCTCTTTAGTTCGTCACGGAACTTCTTGTTATTACATTAGATTCTTAAGGTTCGATTCATATTGTGCTGAAAAGTTCCAACTTTGGATCGAAACATGTACTAATTTGAATATAAATTTGATTGATTGGCGGGGCATTTTAATTAATTTAATTTACGCATGAAATCAATTGTTATGTATTGTATAAATAAGTCATATTATAGTGGGAGCCTTTTGCCCAACGTACGACTGCTGGCGTAACTTCTGTTCTAGCGACCACTAGTAGATTTTAAAGTATGTAGAACTGAAGACTAGAAGAAGGCTACATTGACTCACTGCTTCAGACATATTCCAGTGATTCGTTGGAGGTCATGTAACTAGAAAAGAACATCCTCCCAGATTGTTTAATAAAAAGCTTATTGCTGTGGCTGATGGCCCCCTCGTGGTGAGGAAAACTGGAGCATGATAAGGTAGGTCTTGATGGAAATCTCCTTCACACGCAAGACCTCTGACCCACAACAAGACGTCATCACTCCCTGGGGAGCAATAACAAGAGCATTACGTACTCGGCCCACTGAGTTCGTGGAGTGTTTACAAAACCGCTGTGAAGACGCTACATCTTCTGGGAAACCAAATAACACTGACATTGAGCTCAATTTCACAGGATGCATGACAAGTCACAGAGCGTTAGCAACTGTCTTTTCACAATGGACTACTATTTGATTGATTAGCTACAGTATTAGGAATTCACCCGTCGTTTGAGAATTTATAAGACACGGGGACCTGCTGAATAGACCAGGAGCTATATTTTACAGGATGTATGACAAGTTGCTGTTGTTGTTGATGTTTTTGTTTAATTTAGGAGCTGCGACATCGTCGTCATGTAGCCCCGTGTATTTGTGTGATAACCTGGTTGGTTGGTTACTCAATTTAGGGGCTGCGACAACGCGGTATGTAGCCCCGAGTACTTTGGGTGTGTGTAGAATCTGTCTGATAACCGGTGATAATTGTGATGACTGTATTAGTATGTGTTATCTGTTTTGGATTCAAGTAAGGACTGCAGACATTCAATTTCCAAGTAGTTCCTACTTTTGTTACCAAACGCCACCGTCAACGACTACAAGTTATGAACTTGGTTACTAGATGCCACCACAGTCTACTCCTGTCGACGAACTTGGGACCCTAAGAGCGTTAGTCGAATCTAACCTATAAGTTTGCTTCACACAACTGCACTTAGAGGAAGGTTCTTTTACATACCATAAATCTATGACATGGGACCGCCGGCTTTACTTCCCCTCCGAAGGAAGGCATACTGAGCAAGGCTTCATAACTTAACATAACGAAAATGGTTGTTTGGGTAGATTATGTAACAAAATGGGTCTTGGTCACATTGTGGTCGTTACGTTTCATATCCGGAAGTCATTTGTATCGCATGGTAACGTTATTGGGCCATATAAAGTTATTCTGATATTGGTTATCGTAGAAACGAAATAGTATTGTCTGACAGAAATAACGTTATTTGAATAAGTCTCTCGAAAAATATCCCCTAATACCGTTATTCGGACTAATAACGTTCTTCGGATATCGGTTATCGTAGAAACGAAATACTAGTGCCCACCTGAAATAACGTTATCGGAATACATTACTCGAAAAAAATCTCCTAATATCGTTATTTGGACTGATAACGTTATTCGAATATCAGTTAACTAAGGAACGAAATGGTAGTGCCCGCCTGAAATAACGTTATCGGAATACATATCTCGAAAAACATTCCTCCAATACCGTTATTAGGATTAATAACGTTATTCGGATATTGGTTATCTCAGGAACGAAATGGTAGTGCTCACTAGAAATAACGTTATTTGAATAGATCTCTCCAAAAAATCCCCCAATACCGTTATTCGGACTAATAACGTTATTCGGATATCGGTTATCGCGGTAACGAAATGGTAGTGCTCACTATAAATAACGTTATTTGAATACATCTCTCGAACATTATTCCCCCAATACCGTCATTCGGACTAATAACGTTAATCGGATACCGGTTATCGCAGGAACGAAATGGTAGTGCTCACTAGAAATAACGTTATTTGAATATATCTATCGAAAAATATTCCCTCAATTCCGTTATTCGGACTAATAACGTTATTCGCATATCGTTTATATATTACAAACGGCATCATCGATTGAGAATGGCACCATTTTGATACATTTTGCGTTGGAGAACTCCATAGAGTAGAAAGAGTGGAAGTGTCACTTTGCGACCTACGTCGTGTTAGGTTCTGAGTTTAGCCGCGAGGTTAATAAATACTCGGAAGTGCTTACCGTGATAGGGTATTGTATTTTTAGCCTACTTTTCACATTTTGCAAAAATGAAGAAAAAGTAGACTTATGAGACCGATCTGGGCAAATGTCTGTCTGTCTGTCTGTCTGTCTGTGCATGTCCCCCCCCCCCCCTTATCAACTCCTAAACGGCTGAAGCAATCAAAACCAAATTTGGTATGAGTAAAGATCTATATCTGAATATCTCAAGGCCATGAAAATGAAGTCAGTGCTACCAACTGCTGAAAAACCGCAATTGAAATTTGAGCTCCATGTTGGATATCTTGAAGGTATGCATGGGAGCTATTCCAAAATTGGCACATAATTACACTGACCGGCAAAAAAAGTGGAACAGTAATTTAAAAAGTATAAAATTAGCCATGAAAAAGATGTAATCACATTTTAAATGCTTTTCACGCATTAGGACACACATCTGAAACATCCGTGAATAGAAATTGACATTTCTTAGGGTGGTTTATTACCACCAATTACCCCCAATCTTCGATGAGCCTAACAAGCTGTCATGGACGCTAAGGGTGGAAACACTCGTTTTTAGTGACCAGTGTTCCGGTACAGTGCAGTGCAAAAATTAACACTGCTTTGTTTGGCATAAAAACAGCCCAAAGGAACATTAGTAAAAAATAGAAAACTGTTAGATTTGTGAAATGTAACGAAATTTGTGAGTTAAAGCGTGTTGTAAAACATGTTTCAGTATTTTCTGTAGCCAACCATCGAACATTTACATGAATAATGCAAATATTGGAAAACCGATACATTTTAGTGGAATAAATTAAGAAATTACATAAAACATTGAAGTGTTCCACTTTTTTTTGCCGGTCAGTGTATATAGACAATAATATTTCAGTTTAATTTCCAGGAGGCCATACATGACAGTGTTGGCAAAATGATTCTAAGCATGCTGATAGGTAAAATTTTTAAATTAATAGAACTTCTACACTATCAATTGGATTTCAACCAAATTTCGTATGTAGTCTACTATGTGCACATAACCAGATATCACTATGCGTATTCCTAAGAGCAACCAGCTGCTGACAACTGTTGATAATTGCTGTCTCTACTTTTTTACCCTTATATTAATATATCAGAATGCATGCAAGCCAACAACTCTAAACCTTGCACACGTATAGTACCTGACATTCTAGATTAATTTGGAGTAACTAATATTATGCCAATGCCGCTAACATGATTCTAAGCCTGATGATAGGTTCAATTCTAAAATGCATATAACTTCTATACATACAAATGGATTTCGTCAAAAATTGGCACAACAATAGATCATAATATGTCAGATTATTTCTGACCAAGACATGCATGACATTGCTGCCAACATGATTTTACGCGCACTGATAGATCCAATATCTAACTGCATGTAACGTCCTCGTTATCCATTGAACTTCAATCAAATTTTGTATTCTGTACCTTAAGAGATGGAACTAAGAATATATTAAGTCACCAGGGCTTCCAACTGTAGTGCAGGTATATTTCGAATTAATTGGAAATTTTGATATTACCAACTTAATTTCGTCATTAACTTAGATAGTTCCATATAGATTAAACATTGGCTTGAATCTTTAAGTTTAAGAAAATTAGGCTCCTTAGTTTGTCACGGAACTGCTTGTTGAACTTGCGAAAGTGGCGAATGTCCGGAAAACACTCTTAAATGCGCTTTTGAAGAAAGGAACAACAGACCGACACCACTTAAAATACATAGGCCTAGGTGGATAGCAAACGACCTGAAGCTTAATAGAGATCAAGTACTAGCGAATCAACTAGACAACGGGTAAAATTCAGTGTACATTAAATTAGTGTACACCTTACTTTATGAAAACATATTATCTCGACATGAAGGTGTGAAATCCTTCCGGCTAGCTAGCGGTAACACCACTAAGATAACTATCACTGCTTCAGACGCTTTAACAAAACGTGTGCGTGTCTGTTTAATCTCCTCCCGAAGTCAACAATGAAAGGCTCTCCCGCGTGCTTCCTACGCATGGAGTTCTCAAGGACATACGGAACGAGTGCTGGAATGAAGTATACGAATTTTCTGCTGAAAGTAATGGCATACGTATTGTAACAATTGAACTTAAATACCCCATTCCATCATATTTGACGGTCAATGATTGTAAAGTTCTGTTAACATATGAAGGACAAGCTAAGTATTGCTTTTATTGTAAAGAAACCTCCCACTTACAAATAGACCGTCCGAACAGAATGAATCGCCCGGTATTCATGTCAGACAACAAACCTACAGCAGGGTGCTGGGCGAGTCAGATGGGAGTAGTAAGCTAAGCGACACTACCGACATGGAAACTGCAGTACCTTCCCCTGAATATCCAGCCATATCAGAGGCCTTTCATAACAGGCCCCATTCTACAAACACATATAGCATTGCGGAAGTAACTCAACCATCAGATAACGTAGCTGAAACATCCCTGACTACTTTACATAGCAATGAAGAGGGAACTGTGACGTCACGATCGGACAGCACGGGGAAGGGACACACCAGCAGGCAACACAGCAGTCTGTGCAGCAGCCAGATACTACTAAGACTAAATGTCCCGATTTTTAGTTTGTAATTCTGACACCACGTAGCAGCACCAAAGTGAGGCAATTTCTCTTGAATGGAAGCTCGTATTTGCGATGTCAAAACCACTATGTATACTAGAGTGCAATAGAATTGATATCAATTCAATGCATTTTCCAAAATGTGAAAAACAAAGACGTTACTAGCAGTTTTTTATATTTCTGCTTAAAAAATGAAAAAAACTGGTAATACGGAAACGGAGATTTATTTCCTGATTCCAATGCATTTTTCATAAATAAAATCGGGTGAATGGAATCGTCGGCATTAGTTTGGGAATTGTTTTGAAAAGGGTGGTAGAAGTAGCGGCGCGGCTATACAAGATCTCTAGCGCAAGGAAAATGATGAACACGCCGAGTTGACGAATATTGTAGTTCGGCGAGTTACATGTACAAGTGCCTAGGCGTGGAACAATATCTGAGCAATAAAATTATAGTAATGTCACGCTTATGTAACGTTGACACAATGTGTTTATACAGATACTTTCTTACTTCCTCAAACATTCTTGTTCTTGTTCTTGTTCTCGTTGATAATAATACATTGTAGGGGCTTGGGACATCTTGGTCATCAGTCCCATGTAGTTGACTATGTGTGTTACTGAATTAGAGCCAGGGATGGGGCAGGTGCCCTGAGTCTTCAAGTAAGGTACTATCTCGGCATTTACCTGGAGGGAGTGTGGAAAACCCTGCGAAACACAAGACACAACTGAACTTCAGGTGCAACCACAATGGTAGGATGATTGACAGGTGAACTAGTCAATGAGAGATGTTGGACTGATGACAGTTTCCTAGGAAAAAAATCATAAAATAAGAAGGCATTTCTGAATGGCAATAAACATCTGCTGTAAGAAACATTGTTTCAGTTCCTTACCTTTTATTTCGTTCAATACGCCAATACACAAGCTCTGCTGGGACTTTCCTTCGTTTTCTGTGAGCGTACAAAGGAAGTGGATATTTATGCAGGACGCTTGCACCTAGAGAACATGCGCTTGACTGTCGTCAGTATCTATGGAGACCAATTTTCCATTTTCACAATGGCTACGTCTTACTTTTCCACACAACGCATTGTTTCCGTTTGAATACGAACTCTCTTCTCTGAAAAAAGTTGTCACTGAATAGTTCGTGGTCTTGTACTCTTACAATTATATATTAGAAGTTCAAAAAAAGACTAAACCCGTGGCGCGACAGCCGTTGAAGAGCCTAGTTCTACCAAGCAACCGCTGTTCAGCCATGTAGCTTGCAGATTGTGGGGTGACGTTTAGTCATCCAACTTGTACAAATAAATTTAAAGTGAAATCAAAACTGCTCAGTACTTTACACATTATCTAATGCAAGAGTAATTTCAAATATAAACTAGGGAAAAAATCTTATGTAGGCCTATGTGTAGAGGTTTTTCTTAGGGCCTGGCTTCCTTTTCTTGGTACAGTACTTACTGTCGACCAAAATATTATGTGCACTCGAGTTTGAAGGTTGTTTGTGAAGTAACCAATAGACCTATATAAAATCCACTAACATAATCATTTTCGTCGTTCTTCTTCTTCTTGTTTCGAATGGACCTACTTTGGACCACGCTTGTTCAACTGTTGAGCTTTGATCTTTGCCCAGTGTTGTCGCATTTTCTGCCGGTGTAACTCCTTCCTTTCATCTGTCCAAGGGGTACCTTTCTTCCGGGGTTTTTCCTGAAATCCATGGACTTCCTTCAGGGCATGTCTCACAGATTGCCTGTCTTGAAGATCTGATATTCCCAGTTCATTAATGTCTTTCTCAGTTTCTGTCAGCCAAGTGGTACGAACCTTCTTGTTCTGCCAGAAAGTGAACAGCCTATTGGTCAGTCTTTTGGGAGGCAATCTTGCCACATGACCATAGAATGCTACTCTCCTTTTCCTAGCACAGTCAGAGAGCCTTTCTATATGTTCGTAGAGCTCGGAATTGTGCCGCCTACGGTATTCCTCATCTTCCTTTACCGGACCTAGGATCTTCCTGAGAATTCTCCTCTCTCTGACTTCCATTTTCTCCATCAGACCACTTCGGTTCAATGAGAGACACTCCATGGCATACAGGGCTTCTGGTCGTATGACTGAGGTGTAGTGCTTCAGTTTCAGGTTGCGTGACAGGCATTTCTTGTTGTAGATGTTCTTTGTCAGTCGATAAGCCAGTTCCAGCTTGTTGACTCTCATGGATAATGATGCTCTTTCTGATAAGTTGGGTTCAATCCATTCGCCGAGATACTTAAATTTCTCAATCCTCTTGATTTTTCCCTGTTCTAGTAGCATCTCTCTGTTAGCTTCTTTGATGTTGGTGAAGAATTCTGTTTTTTCCAGCGACACTTGAAGACCCACTTTGGCTGCCTGTCTTCTGAGGCAATTGACCTGCATTGTTGCTGTATCCAGAGAATCGGCAATAAGTGCCATGTCGTCAGCAAAGGCCAGGCAATCTACAACCAGTCCTTCCTTCCTACGCCCCAGGTATATCCCACTCTGGACACCCATATTGGTCAGTTCCTTGTGCCATTCTCTCACAACCTTTTCAAGGACACAGTTGAAAAGAAGTGGAGAAAGTCCATCCCCTTGTCTCACCCCTGTTTTTATCTCGAAGCTTGCTGAGACCTCGCCTCTAAATTTAACCTTGGAATGGGTATTGGTCAAGGTTTCTAGAATGAGTTTGCGGGTTTTGTTGTCTAACCCTAGTTCTTGAAGAATTCTATTAAGTGTTTCCCTATCAACAGAGTCGTAGGCCTTCCTAAAATCAACAAAGGTGACAACCACCTTGCGGTTTCTCAATTTGGAGTATGCAAGTACAGTTTTCAGGTTGAGGATCTGTTCAACACAGGATCGGCCCTTCCTGAAGCCTCCCTGATATTCTCCGAGTTGACTGTCCAGTTGACTTTCTGCCCGTGTTAGTAATGCCTTGGAGAAAATCTTGTATGTTACCGGGACGAGAGAAATCCCACGGTAGTTGTTTAAGTCAGTAAAATCTCCTTTCTTGTGGAGGGGATGGATCAGAGCTGAGGTCCAGTCAGGTGGTAATTTCTCTGTTTCCCAGATGTTCTGTATGATCTCGGTGAGTTTGCACACAGCATTGCTTCCAGCACATTTCCAGAGTTCACCAACAATGGAGTCCTCTCCAGCTGCCTTGTTGTTCTTAAGAAGTTGAATGATTTCACGAACTTCTTCCAGTGAAGGAGGCAGCGAGTCCGGGTTTGGTGTTGTTTGTATGTAGTCAAAGTCTTCGCTGGGTGGAACACAGTTGAGCAAGTTCTTAAAGTACTGAGCTAAGAGGCGACAGTTGTCCTTGTCGTTAAAAGTCAGTTTGCCCTGTGAGTCTTTGAAGTGGAGACTTGGTGGAGTGTATTTTCCGAGTGACTGCTTGAATGTTTTGTAAAAGTCTCTGGTGTTATTTTTAGCGAAGTTCTCTTCGTTTGGGTTACTTGGTTGCGTGTGAAGGCCCGTTTGGTTCCTCGGATTATCTTGGTTGTAGGCTTCCTTTGTTCCAAGTAGTTCTCCCAATTTTCCTTAGTCTTTTTAGAGTTCCATTTCATCCAGGCTGTCTGTCTTTGAGCTATTGTGTTGTCACAGTCTTCAGTCCACCACGGATGTTTCTTTCTTCTAGTGAGGGGAGCAAGTTCACTAGCCGTCTTGACAAGAGCTTTTCGTCGTTCTATTTTACGTTAGTTCATGTAGGTTTGGAATTTTTATTTAGCCTATATTTTAATTTCTTATCGCAGTGGAAACACAAAAGGTGACCGTTTTTAAGCGTGTTTCAACCATGCGTCACATTTAATAATTATTATCTCACAAACCCGTCATCAGATCGAATCCAAATTTTAGCACAATATACATTGGAATGTTGTATAACAGGTTTATTAATTTCAACATTTTGTGTGTTCAAGAACGAATTTTGTTATCATTTTTGTAAGGTAACTATTTCTAGGCTCGGGGTCGTTGTAAAATGTAGTTCTTGGTTGCGTTGTATTCCTTATACATCAAAAAGTTACGTTGTATGACTGTGAAATACGTAAATTAATTCACTTATTTTATATCGGTTTGTATTTACAGCATACCTTTTTGATGTATTAGGATTACAACGCGACCAAGAACTACATTTTCAAACCAACCCGAGCCGAGAAAAAGTTACCTTACCAAAATGATAACAACTTTGTTTCTTGGCCATACAAAATTTTAAAATTAATGAACCAGTTATACAACATTCCAATGTATATTGTGTTAAAATTTGGATTCGATCTGTTGACGGGTTTGTGAGATAATAATTCTTAAATGTGACGCATGGTTGAAACACGCTTAAAAACGGGCACTTTTTGTGTTCCAACTGCGATAAGAAATATTGAAATATATTTTAAAAAATCCAAACCAACATGAACTAACGTAAAACAGAACGACGAAAATGATGAAGTTATTGGATTTTATGTAGGTCTATTGGTTACTTCACAAACAACCTTCAAACTCGAGTACACATAATATTTTGGTCAATGGTAGTCGCAATTCCCCCTGGGTTTTAGTGGTATGCCCTTGAATCAGGGCTGGCATGCGAAACGAAATGTATGGCTGTGGGGGCGAATATATTTGAATTTCGACGTGAGCACGATACTCGGGAGCGAAATGACAATGATTGTCGGCGGGAAATTAAATCAAAGCGAAACTTAATTAGAAGCGAAATGACATAGCGAAATCAACGCGAAAGTTAATAGCAACGCGATATTACATTGTACAATTGAATAAAATTTCACTCACGGTGCGAAAAAAAATCGTTACAATCTTTTAATTTCGCTCCCGGCGCGAAATACAATTCATTTCAGACTTTTAATTTCACTCGCGACGCAAAATAAAATTCGATACAGACTTTTAATTTCGCTTCCGGTGCGAAATAAAATTCGTTGCAGTCTTTTAATTTCACTCCCGGCACGAAATACAATTCATTACAGACTTTTAATTTTACTCGCGGCGCAAAATAAAATTCAATACAGACTTTTAATTTCGCTTCCGGTGCGAAATAAAATTCGTTACAGACTTTTAATTTCGCTCCCGGCGCGAAATAAAACTCGGTTACAGACTTTTAATTTCGCTCCCTGCGCGAAATAAAATTCGTTACAGACTTTTAATTTCGCACCCGGCGTGAAATAAAATTCCCAAACGGTATTTAGTTTCGCCCTCCGATGTGAATTTAAAATGAATGGAACATTTCATTTCGTTGTTGAAATTAAAATGTATTCGATTCGAGAGTGAAATTATGTTCGGAGCGATGTTCAAAGTCCTGACGTTGGCAGCAGTAGCAGTCTTATTACCGTTCACCGCCTGCCCAATCTGCAGGGCTGCAACAGCAACGTGAGTCATTCAATGGTCATCAATCCAGTAGAGGAGAAAGTCAGTGCTATGGCATCAACATCACCATCGTCGTTGACTGCACCTCGGACTCGTGGCTGGCCCTCCCTGACGTTCATAACGCAATGGGGCAACAAGAACCTTTACTTGTTCTATAGCGATCAAGAAGACGAATGTGCTGTGTGGACAGACATTCAAGATAAGTGACGAACTCCAATTACAATACAGGCCGGACGTTTGTTTTAGACGAGTGAAAAATCTTAATGGAAGCCTGGAGGCGAGTTACTGCAGCACCCGTGTTGTTATCAGCTGTCCCAAGCGGTCCGATGATTGACAATGCTGTCTAACACTACTGCTGAAGTACAGTCATTGGCAAATATAATTGCATTCTGTTCGTAACTACGTAACGTGTACTTCCATGTCACACAATACTTCGACGTGGACTGTACTGTCAGCGGGCCGTTGTCCCCACGTGCTCAAGTCTGAAATTCCATTACATCAGATCGGTGGTGACAAGTTTGAAGCGATAGGGTGAGAGACTGACTGTATGCAGGCTCACCCGCAGGCTTCAAGGTCAAGGGCAATCGTCTAAAACAAACGTCCGGCCTGTACAAATTGTCAGTTGTAACTCTTCAGTCAGTCAACACTAATTTGCCCAATAACTGGGAGGGGTACAATGTATATACAGTAATATGTAAATAACATTATATGTATTAGTTTATGGTCACGATTATAATGCAGCAATTTTAGTGATCTTAAATCTAATTCATGTTTTTTTTTTCAGGAGTGTTACTTACATCTTATATACGTTGTACCCACCCAGTTATCGGGTAAATTAATGTTGACTGACTGAAGATTTACAAATAACAGAAAATCGTCTGTGGTAGTACCGCAGCGTATATGGAGTTTTGTTTCGGAGGCGGGTTACTCGAACAACAGGGTTGAGGGGTCATTCCTCTCATTTCTACATTCCTTATTCTTACACTTCCGGAAATTTCGGGGGGGGGGGGGCTTGGCATTCCTTACTACTTCCTTCTAACCCTCAGCTCATTTATACTGACCATGGCACGAAAGTCAAACCCCTGTGCCACGTACAGGATTTAGTTTCGCACTGCAATTAGTTTTGCGTCGCCTTTCACTATGTTATTGTGCTAAGAATTACATTGTGCTTCCATTTTAATTTTCGCGCTTACAATCAATATCATTTCGCACCCGAATATCACGCTCATGGCGAAATTAAAATGTTAACGCGTCCACAACCATTTTGTTTCGCATGCCAGACCAGATTTAATTTCAGACATGAAATGATATGTTCCATGCATTTTAAATTCACGCCTGGGGCGAAACTAAATGCTGTTTGGGAATTTTGTGTCATTAAAATAAACCGTGGCACTACATCCCATGAAAAGCCTAGGCCTACCAAGCGACCTCTGCCCAGGCATCTGCAGATATTTTTCAGCGCATCGGGTTCCCTCGGCCGTTAATCTTGGTTTTCGCGACTTTCAGACAGCTACTCTCGAGGCTGAGTGCACCCCGTTCCAACCCACACGTCCGTTTCTAAAATCACTAACGGAGCCGGGAATCGAACCCGGGGCCTCCAGGTGAGGAGCAGGCACGCTATCCCCAACACCATGGGGCTAGCAATTTTTGTCTTACCAGGAGCAAAATTAACAGTCGTTAAAAATGTTATTTCGCGCCTTGAGCATAATTAAGAGACTGAAGCGGTTTTCATTTCGTGCCAGGAGCGAAATGAAAAGTCTTGTATCGAATTTTATTTCAGGCCAGGAGCAAAATTAAAAGTCTGTAATGAATTTTATTTCGAGCCGGGAGCGAAATTGGAAGTCTGTAACGAATTTTATTTCGTGCCCGGAGTGAAATTGAAAGTCTGTTTTTTTTATTTCGCGCCGGAAGCGAATTTAAAAGACTAACGGTTTTTATTTCACGCCAAGGACGAAATGAAAAGTCTTTAATGATTTTTATTTCTCGTCAGGAGCAATGTTAAAAGTCTGTTAAGAATTCTGTTTGTAGCCGGGAGCGAAATTAAAAGTCTGTAACGGATTTTATTTCACGCTGGGAGCGAAATTTAAAGTCTGGTACGAATTTTATTTCGCACCGGGAGCGAAATTAAAAGTCAGTAATGCATTTTATTTCGCGCCGGAAGCGAAATTAAAAGACTAATGAATTTATTTCGCCTCTGCAGCGAAATTAAAATTCTGTTACCAATTTTATTTTGCGCCAGGAGTGAAATTTTATTCCATTGAACAATTTAATTTCGCGACGCTAATTTAAATTGATGATACATTTCGTTTTGCGTGCCAGTCCTGCCTTGAATCGGTTTTGGTGGTGGCTCCATTTTTCACCTAAAATGTAAAACTAACTGCACTTGATGACCGTAATGCTCTCCATCACTCGTACCTGTATGTACATCGTTCATGTATATGATCTACCAGAGATACTGTCCAAAAATAAATTGCCGAAAATAGAACACCTAACGAACACTAAAAATAATGGTGTTGCAGGTAAAATAAACTAAATAAAAAGTAATTAAAGGGATCGATGAACTAAAAACAGGAAAAACAACATGGAAAATTAGAAGTCGTAAGTACAAACTGGTAACATTTCAAAGGATCACTCAGAAATATCCAGAACTGAACAATAATTCAGAACTAGCCATCACAGTCACAGTCAATCGCAACATCGGACTAGATGCTCAGGAATCCCATACCGTCAGGTAAGGGGTAAGGTCATCACTCTCTCTTGACTTTCGCTCCCCTTTCCTGCTGCTGCGGTGGCCTTGGTCGAGCTTGTGGCGCGCCGTGGCCGCCTGCTTTAAGCGTGTGTACAATCCTGTATGAAATATTACCTTATAAAAGATGCTGGAAATGTCGTCCTTCCTGGGTTATACAGGCATTGTATCTGGTAACCACATTTTGGCTCACGCGAATGAGTTCTGCCACTGTAATGTTTCTGATTTTGTATTTTATGTTCTTTAATGAGCACTGAGTCAGTAGGCCTAGTGTAAAACTTATTTACAATTACGTGAATCTGTGCTAGTGAAGGTGACACTTCATCAGGAAATTGCTGAACTTACCCACCGGGCCGACTCGTACTTAAAATAAGTTTTACATACAAAAATACGATGTTGCAATGATAACTGTCTGAACATGTTACCATCTGAGGTTCAGACTGGCGACTGACAACACCTGCACGCTTATTGCAAGGTCAAGTTTGTACTATGCGCGCGCTTTCAATACTACAGCAGGGGGCCGTGGGGCGCCAGAAACTCGGCCAAGCCCGCTGCAGTAGCGAATAACAAAACTGCCGCTCGTCGTTCTTACTTAATATGAAAGACCCTATATGTAGACAATAGAGTTATGTACTATTAGATGACTATTATTGCGTAGGTTCATTATTCAAACGTTGACTTCTATCACATGATTGGGACACAAGAAACAAACAAATAATTTAAAAATTTTGCACAGCTGCCATCTTGAGTGTATGTAAACAATTTAACAAAATTAGATATCAGTTCATTACAATGTATATAAACAATTGCTGTACCAAATTTCACTGCGTTCGGATGGTTAAATCGCCAGAAAAGTCTATTTAAATGTTCAAATTCACTTGGCCGCCATGTTCATTTTGTAGTTAACAGGTTTATGAAAGTCACTTAAGTGCTAAGTGATATCGGTGACAGTTTCGGAGATATAGAATACCAGAGATATTTCGCACAGCCACCATGTTGAATTGGTGAAACATAATAAGCTTTGAAGGGCACGATCGGGGTCGGCCAAAATAGTAGGCCTACTATGACCTTACCGAATTTCATTGAAATCGCTCCAGCCGCTTAGATTTTATTAGGTGGGGTGTGGAGGAAGAGGGGGGAGGGGTGGGGATGCACACCAAGGCCCGGCGTAGGTGCGTGACGTCATGTCATGTCATGTCAGTAGGTAATCTGTGTCCTTGACTCTCCCCGCCTGCCGCTAGCTACGTGTGCGAGTGAGCTTTGTATAGTATGTCGTGGTACCCTGCAAGCCAGGCTAGTGCTTTTAGGGCCATATGACCCAGGCGCACACTGTCTACGCTGGAACTCTCAGTTCAGGGGCGCGTGGCCGGCCTGTCGCGGCTGGATTTCTCGAAGTCGTTCTTCTCTTCATATTATTATTATTATTATTATTATTATTATTATTAGACTATTATTATTGGCAATAAAATGTTATTGGATACCAATAGACTACGTCTCATACTGTTCCCGAGTACATTGTAGATCAATTCTCTATTATTGAATGGATTCATTTGATAGCAAAATTATGCCATTTACACTTAAGTTAGGCATACCCAAACACGATAAGTTATTAAAAATGTTGATGTTGTTTCTTTCCCTTATTCGAAACGTACCACAAGCTTTCAATTCTCTTTGAAGCCTATCGTTAGCTCTAAACGACCTGTCTTGTTATGCCGATGGTTACTTCACATCTGATGGTGGGGTCCAGCATAAATCTTGTATCCTTCTTACGGCCAATAACAATTATTATTCTATTGTACTTTTGCTTCTAACACGAGGAAGACACGAAAACATGGATCGCGTAACATTTCTGAAATGTTACAGATGCATCTTAAATCTATGTCGGTGATTCCCTTCTTAATTTTGGTGTTTGAACGGAGCTAGGTTATCAGACACTCTAGAGTGGTTGCAGCATACAGTCTCACACAAGAGCAACCTTTGCCTCCACCTATTGGTGCTTGACTACTCCCTTTCATGTGTACTTCTGGATAAGTTGTTCTCCATAAAATATGGTGATTAGACACTTTCGCAATCAACCAGCAAGTTCATTTTGTTTTTTCCATACGTCCGCTTCAGGCTCAATTCTCAAGTATTCTTTTGGTTCCTAACTAGTAAATCACCGTCTTCATCGTTACCACCATCTTCATCATCATCACCGTAATGAAAACCTCATTCGTTGTACAAACACAAATTACGCACCAAGTCACATTGCCTTCAAGCAATCCTTGCACTCTCTGTATATATGTGGCACGGTGTCCCTACATGATGATTACTATACTTTGGATGTTCATTCACTGAAAATTGCGAAATTAGCTTCGAGGTTTTCCTATGCCCAGAACATAGAATGCTATGAAAATCAAATGTTCTTAAATACGATGTGTGGATTACATATAAATATGCAATTGGATTAACTCACGACAGCTGCTTGTAGCATTGACCTTTGAGAATATTTTACGGAAGCTATTCTAACAACTCTACGAGGTGAGTTTCTCTCCGTGTTCCCATATGAATGTTCGAATTGCAGAATAAGAATGTAGAAAAAAAAAAAAGGAAAACTTGCGCTCACTGACCTGGTGCAAGTCCTCAAAATGAACACCCCTTTGATGACTTAGGTATCATCGATACCATTTCAGTACCTCAAACCGAAATTAAATTTCTTGGCAGGCCAGGGAATCAAACCCTGACTTTGTTAGCCGCTACACCACAAGGTGATCTCTTTCATTGTCAGCGCAATCTATTGCACGATGCCATGTAATTTCAGCACGAACTATAATAGTACACCTTTCTTCGTATTTTTGGCATAACAGTGCCCCTGGTAAGTTAGAGAGATGGTTCGCATACCATAACCAAAGAGCCGAATAGTTCCAAAAACCAACAAACAACCGAAAGAAATACCGACAAGCTGGTAGAAAGACAGACAACAGATTTTGTAATTTTCAGAGCAAAATTGTTTTACGATGAAGATCACTCTTGGTCTCCATACTGTTGAAATAATGAAAATTGTCCTAAAACTTCAAAAGTTAGAAGGATTTCATGTCAACTTGCTTATTTTGCCGTATATCTTATGTGTAGGTAAATTCCATGAGTTATTGTTTCAGGCGATGTTGAAAATACGAATAAAAGACATAAATTACCTCAGATTGCGACGGAATATTGTTCAGTTTAAAAACCTGATAAATTTACTAACGCACGTTCCTCGAATTCACATATCCCTGAAGAGCACCAATCTAATCAGTTGGTGAATTCAGAATCTTGTTATTGAAATACAAATACTGTAGACTATAGCTTTATAGTCCTAATGTAGTTTTTTTGTTCTACCCGTAATTATTTAGGTTGCTATGAGGAAGGGGATATGGTGAGACAGTTTCCTTGTGGGAATGATATTATGGATAGATGCCCTTCATGACGTCAATCTAATGAGAGGATTTAATGACAAATGAAATTAATGAGGCAAGGTATGAAATGGTTGTGTGTGGTATTTCGAGTTCGGTGTAGTCTGACCATGCCCGTTAGCGTGTGTAGCTACGTCGGCTGGTTTGTGACAGTATGTCAACAAATTTAAAAAATATATTTTAACACTCCTGATTCCATACCGGCCCTGTTACTGTCACATGCATGATTACCAATATGCTTGATTCCATTTTTAGGATTATTATATCTCGCTGCACCTGCTACATCACCCAAAAAGTAGGGGCAGATGACCTCGTAGTTCCGCTCCATAAAACAACAATAACTAACCCAACAAGTAGTTCCGCGAAGAATTATACAGCCTATTTTCATATATCCTACTTATGTTAATTGCCTCTATCGACATACAAAAGTTCAGTTTGATTGCTGTAATAGATTCGCAGATATTGAGAACCGGCTAAATATTGCGCATGGTCGCCATGATGGATTTTTTATCTGTAGGTCTTAGAGTTATGTACTGTTACGTGAAGTGTATTGTGTACGTGTAGTATTCAAACTTCAATTGCATGATTAGGACACAAGAAGTAAAAACGAGATTTTAAAATTTCGCACAGCTGCCATCTTGTGGTTATGGAAACAAATGAAAAAATTAGATGCCAGTGGATCAACATTTGTAGACGGATTTACTGTACCAAGTGTCACTGCACTCGGATGGTCAAATTGCGATAAACGACCATGTGAATATGTATACTTCGCGTCGCCGCCATGTTGGATTTGTGATCACCAGGTTATTGAAAGTCCTATAGGTGAACGTATGCTCACAGCCCCAATGAAGATTAAAAAATTTAGTTTGATTGCTGTAATAGATTCGTAGATATTGAGATCCATCTAAATATTTCGGATGGTCGCCATGTTGAATTGTTATATGACAGGCCATAGAGTCACGTACCATTAAAGGAAAATTATTTCAAGGGTTCATTACTCAAACTCTCACTTCGATCGCATGATTACGACACAAGAAATAAAAACTTAATTTTAAAATTCGCACATTCGCCATCTTGAGGTTATGTAAACAATTAAACTAATATAGATACCAGTGCATTACAATGTGTATAAACATTTCCTGTACCAAGTTTCATTGCGTTTGGATAATTAAATCGCGAGAAAGGTCTATTTAAAATTTTCAAAATCGCTTGGCTGCCATATTCGTTTTTTAGTTAACCGGTTTTTGAAAGTCTTATAGATGAAATTCCAGTAGTGCCCTTTATCTCTGTACAAAATTTCAGGGTGATATCGCTAATAGTTTCGTAGATATCGAATGCTGGTGAAATATTTCGCACAGCCGCCATGTTGGATTGGTGGGATGTAACAAAATTTGAAGGGCACAGTCGGGGTGGTGTGGAATAGTGCTATGAACTTACTGAGTTTCATTGCAATCGTTCCTGCGGTTTAGAAGTTATTAGGGGGGCACACACCATATCACACACACGCGCACACACAGACAGACACACTGACAATAGGTGATCTCATAAGCTTATTTTTTCATAAATGAAAATAGGCTAAAAAGTATGCAACTTGTTGTATCCTTGTTGCAGATCTGGTTCATGTACGTCCAAATATCATGTTTCATACGTCTTCGGTGTGTTTCTTTAAGGAGTGACTTTCCCACTATGGTATGTTTGTGCTCCCCAGGCACAAAAGACGTTATGAGCACGGCAGACCACAAGCATATGACAAAATGTTGGCTCCAGTGCGCCTAGTGTCCAGGCTCTGCGCTCAGTACTAAACGTACTGCAGCACCCCGTCAAATGGACAATGCTTGTGCGACTAAGCGCTGCAGTGCTAGTGTGATGTCGTGCTGCCCTGCTCAGAAATAGGCAGGATAGGGCTGCGCTTCACCTGCTAACACTGCTTCACCTTGCCCATTGCACGGCCCTGGTGCACACACACGGACAAAAGGTGATCTCATAAGCCTATTTTTTTTCATAAATGGAAATAGGCTGAATACGAGATTTTAAAATTTCGCACAGGCGCCATCTTGTGGTTATGAAAACAATTCAGTTTGATTGCTGTCATTGATTAGTTGACATTGAGAATCGTCTAAATATTTCTAAATATGTGTAGACCATTGAGCTATGTATGTACTATTAGATGGCGATTATTGCGTACGGTAGGTTCATTTTTCAAACGTTGGCTACGATCGCATGATTAGGACACAAGAAATTAAAACGTAATTTTTAAATTTCACACAGGCACCATCTTGCGATTATGTAAACAATTGAGTTGAATAAGATATCAGTGCATTACAAGGTGTATAACATTTGCTATACCATTTGACGGCGCTCGAATGGTTTAATCGCGAAAAAAAAAGATCTATTTTAATGTATCAACTTCGCTTGGCCCCCATGTTCGTTTGTTACTTAACAGGAATTTTGAGAGTCCCATCTAGTAGTTCATTTTATCACCGCACAAAATGTCAGGGTGATATCTGTAATAGTTTCGGAGATATGGAATGCCAGTGAAATATTTCGCACAGTCGCCATGTTGGATTGGTGAGCTGTAATAAAATTTGAAGATAACGGTCGGGGTCTGACAAAATAGTACTATGACTTTACCGAGTTTCATTGAAATCGCTCCAGCCGTTTATATTTTATTAGGGGACACACACACATACGCACACACACGGACTAAATGTGATGTCATAAGCCTATTTTTTCATAAATTAAAATAATAAAGAAAGCATTTCATTCGGTCGACGCGAATTTCGTGTTGACCCACTGAATAGCTTTCTTCATTAGAAATAACCATCACTGAAAAATGGCTTCTATCACTACTAAATGAAAATAGGATACCAAGTAAACGAAAAGCAAGAACAGGAGGTTTCATTTAGGAAAGAAATACTCTTATTGGTCACAAAGGAGTGAAAGTTTGGTGTGTAGGTTACACTTTGCCTTATATGGCAACACTGCGAGAAGGTGAGTTCGATTCCCATCTTAGCTATCTTAGAGTGTTTTTCTGGGGTTTCCCACTTCCACTCCAGGAAAATGCGTGGATAGTTCCTAAGTCAAGGCCATTGCCAACTCCAAAAATAACAAAGTTTATCAGACTTCAACTACATGGGACTGATGAACAATAGGCTATGTTCCAAACCCCTATATGAAGCAACAAGAAATATTTCGAATCAATGGTATCCATCGTATTGATTTTAGGAAACATGTTTCTAACGTAGGCTACAATATGACCGCGATCGAAACGAGCCAGGTGCCTTGCCCTGTCTGATGGGGCACGCGCTCAGATTGAAATCATTATGTTGATTATTATTGATATTTCAAGAAGTAATTATCCTATGTTTGAATAAATAATTGGCCTGGAATTACATATGGCCCAGCATCGTCAGTTCACGGTCACCTTCCATGCTTGTCCGGGAAGCGGGCAAATAGACACTTCCATAACGTTATTGACGAGATTCTTTTCTGAAATAACGGAATCAATTTCTCCGCTTAGAATAATGTTACTAATAGCGCATAGCTGGTAAAAATCGCATGGATACCGTTATTAGACTTATAACATTGTTGGTGGGTTCGCATTTCAAAATAACTGAATTAATTTTTCTGCCCTGAATAACGTTATTGATAGCGTATGGCTGGTAAAATTCGCTCGTATACCGTTACTAGACTTATAACGTTATTGGTGGGTTCGCATTTCTAAATCACGGAATTATTCTTCTGCCATGAATAACGTTATTGACAGCGCAAAGCTCGTGAATATCGCTCGTATACCTTACAAAACTTATAACGTTATTGGTGGGTTCACATTTCTAAATAACGGAATTAATTTTTCTGCCCTGAATAACGTTATTGATGGCGTATAACAGGTTAAAATCTCTCGTATACCGTTACTAGGCTTATAACGTTATTAGTAGGTTTGCATTTTGAAATAACCGAATCGATCACTCTGCCTGAATAACGTTATTGATGGCGCGCAGCGGGTCAAAATCGCTGTCATACCGTTACTAGACTTATAACGTTAATAACGGGAGCGCATTTTAAAATAACGGAATCTTTTCCTCTGCTGGTTATAACGTTAATAGCTCAAACCAGGGAAAATTATAACCCCTTATTTCGTTGCCGCACTAAAAACGTTATTCATATACCATTTGTTTTGGGTACGGAAGCAGTAACGTAACAAAAATTAATTCGTTATTTCTGACAATTCTGTTACGTTATGAAGCCTTGATACTGAGGGATTTTTCAAGCTCTTAAAAATCCGAAGACTTTGGCCGGGTTTGAACCCGTGATCTTGGGCATAGAAGCTCAGCATGCTGTCAACTACGCCACAGCAGCCGCTGTGTGATAACCTGTGTTATTGTATTTGCTGTACTAATGTGTGTATTTGTAAATAGGAATTTGCTGGGAGAGAAGTGAGGAAACCACAGAAAACCACTTTTAGGATGGCTGAGGTGGGAATCGAACCAACCTTTTCTCACACCGTCCCAGACCTCACACCAGAATTATAATTTCTTGGCACCCGGACCTCCGGTGCGACAACCAAGAACGCTAGCCACAACACCATGAGGTGGTCGTATGACAAGTTACAGAACGTTAGCAACTGTCTTTTCGGATTGAAATATTATTTCATTTATTAGCTACAGTATAGGTGTTCTCCCGATGTGAAAGAGTTTATGAAGATTGAGGACCAGTTGAATAGACCAAACCAATGTATATCTATTTAGGATAGAGGATACGGTAATATGAAAACCCTGGTGGTTGTTCAGTTCCTTCCTGAGGGGGTTGCGTTTTTGAATATCTCCACAGGTAATTTCCATCACCTGTAGGTCACATTCTACTTCTTTGAACCAGGCTGGCTTGGTATTCTTATCTTTAAATAGGTAAAGATCCGGTTCGTCAATCGTGTGGGTTTCATTCTTAGCACGACTATAGTATTATCTATATATATAAAACAGTAAGCTGATTCTTTTTACCGCGAGATTGACAGAACTGCTGAATCGATTGACTTCGCAATGCACTCTGACGGAGGCCCGGGTCCTGTATATTTGCAGAGTGTCTTTAAAATAAACAAATATGTTACCATATATTTTTAAATTTAGAAACAAAAATGCATTATTATTGGCCCTGCTTGCCATGGTGAGTGAGTGGTCAACGTGTCGGTCTACTAACCCCAAGCTTGCAGGTTCGCTCCTGGCCATGGTAAGTAATTTTTTTGAAAAGCGGCAAAAATGACGACCCCATGTCATACGATGTTGGCAAGTCAAATAACCCATTTGAATTTAGTAGGCCGTGTTCATAATGGCAAAATTAATCTTGGGAGTTTCCGCCAACACAAAGTTCCTCATTTCTCTACTAGAAAGCGCTATAGTGTTAAAGGAGCTTAGACATCTAACCTCCTTGACTTTCATAATGCTTCAAGCAACAACGAAATTCGGCATGCAAGCTACCCTTTGGGTGTCAAATAACAAAGCTTGCACCCGTCACCCGAGGCCATACGATATTATTTATTATTATTATTGGCCCTAGTGCATGCGCAGAATCAATTTGGTTAATGACAGACATGGCGGATGACCACCGGGTTTTAATGTAATAGTTATTAATACGAATTATAAAGGAGGTGAAGATTCATCAATTAGAGTAGGTAATCCTCCCTTTTTATAATTTTCACAAGGTAGTTTGAAAATATCTTATTTATGATTCATGTACCTTTCTGGGAGTCATTAGAAGTTGATTTCAATTTGAATTGTCACTGTTGCACCGGAAATATTTCTTTTATTACGACAATATATCATTTTCATACCTTATTTTATATCTTGGGGAAGACTCCGTGGCTTAGGTGGCAGGACGCCGCTCTCTCACCGCTGGGTCCGTGGTTGAAATCCCGGTCACTCGATGTCGAGAGTGCAATCATTTGACGCCATTAAAGTTGCAATAGTGCCAAAAATTAATCGTACAAAAAATGTAATTTATGTAGAAAACTTCTTCAGTTAATATTTTGAACATTATCCGTCATGTTTTGACGGGTTTCGACTAGTTATTATTATTATACATGCATATGTGCATTTTCGTTTGAGACTGTTTTGCCTTTCAACGCCCAGTCTAGTCTGCAAGCCTCTGTTTGCGAACAAGTCGCCTCCATGATCCCCTATTAGCAGTTAGCACTGTGACCTGCTCTTCATCTATACCTTTCAGTTTGAAATCTTTCAACAATATAACCATCGCCTTCTAGGTCTACCTCTGCTTCTCTTACTCTCTACAGCCGAACTCATTAATCTCTTAGGTAATCTCACCTCCCCCATTCTCTTCACATGACCCCCAGCAAACATTATTATTATTATTATTATTATTATTATTATTATTATTTTAAAATGTTATGCACAGTTAAGAACCACGATTGATCCTATTTAACAGTTATATACGAATTTTCTCTCCTCTGACAAAAATGCCTTCATTCTCTCACTATTATTCCTCTTTCTTCCTTCTGTGGAGTTGTGGCTGTCATTCGGAATTTTGCAGCAAAAGCATGTTTGTTCACCAACGTTCTGTAGCTAGGCTTATCCCATAAAATCTTTCATTTCACGTGGATTTTGGAAAGGTCATTTTCAGTTTTGATTATCCAGTTATTCTTATTAATAATATTTTTCTCTTTCGAGAAAATAAACGTAATAAACAGATATGATTTTAAAACTGCTTGCCACGGTGGGTAAGTGGGTATCGTGTTGATTTACCAACCCCAAGCTTGCAGGTTCGCTCCTAGCCATGGTAAGTGATATTTGAAAGGCGACATAAATCACGACACGGATGGTATACGATGTTGGCATATTAAAGAACCCATTTGTATTCAGTAGGCCATGTTTCTAATGGCATAATTTATCTCGGGATTTTCCGCCAACACAAAAAGTTCCTCCTTTCTCTACTAGAAAGCGCCATAGTGTGAAGGAGCTTAAATATCTAACCTCCTTGACTTTCATAGCGCTCCAAGGAACAACAAAATCGACATGCAAGGTGCCCCCTAGGCGTCAAATAACAAAGCTTGCAACCGACACCCAAGCCCATACGATATTATTATTATTATTATTTTAAAAATATATTAGTAATGCTTTTTAAACCGTTCAAATGATTGAATGAGCAAGCGATTAGCCGAATGGACCAAATGTGTTCTATTCTTTCTTCCACGTCTACGTCATTTTTTTGATAAGCTATTAATAAATTAGACATACATAGTACCATAGTTACAAAAAGGATGGTCTCGCGACGTGTATTTTGAAATCACGTATCCTTTTAGTTGAAGCTCACAATGAGAACATTTGAAGGGGTGGCTTCTTCCTTCTTCACAGCCTGTAGCAATCGGAGGGTGGATTCGCTTCTTAGCTGAATTAATAGAGCTTTTATATGGAGCATGTGGCAAGTTAGTTAAGACTGCCAGGCTGCGAACACGTGACTAAGCTCTGCAGTTTGGCTTAACCTCCCCTCCTCACACTGTCACCCCCGGGGACAGATTGGCAAATTTGTTCTCTTCCCCTCACTTCCTATTTAACCACAACCCTCGCAAATCTCGTCAGGGTGACATAACAATAGTGTTCACCCCTAAACCAGGGGGGAGAAATACCACAGCCTCTGATTTAATCTCCATTTAATCCGCAATTCGGTCGTAACGTGTTATTACTCATCGGTTACGACAGGGTTTAAGTTTAAAATCATGTTTAGAATCTGTATTTTGTTTTTGTTCCATTCTCGCGCCTCTATGTCGTGATGTCGCTACAATCTGTGGGGAGAAGAAGGGGCGAGAGTCTAGTCAAAAGCTAATTCATGAATATTGATGCCATTTGGAGACTGCATAAGGATGTTGAGGGAACCTCTACAAGAAAGCGATTTACTCTCCTTACAACAACTATTTTCGATGAGGGCAGTTAAACAGTTTTTTTTTCAACAAACATGTTAGTAATATGAAAAATAAACGCATTATAACACCTACTGTATTTCTGTACGCCTGTCTACTCCCGACTGATGTTGCGTGATGACGGAAAGCCTCAGCCTGAATGTCGTTACGCATGACATCTGTTAGCGGAAGTTGTAACCTACCTGTATTTTCTCTCATTTTTGGAAATAATTTGCATTAATTTTGTTCTCAACAGAACTAATTTTGACGTATATTTTCTACGTAATTGGGTATTTAGGCTGACTTTTAAACTATTCCCTACTGTTTAGATTTTCAAGATTCTTTATACTGTCTGTTTTTACTTATGCTTGATGAATCTATTAGATAAAAATTAAATAAACTACTCACGATAGTAGAAAGCTAGGTGTCAGTTGTAAATTCTTAGTCGGTCAACACGAATTTGCCCAACGACTGGACAGGGTTCAATGTATATGAGTTGATGAGTTCCAAAAGTTATCATGTCCAGGAATTTGAGATTCGAGTAATTGAAAAAAAAACGGTCAGAAGGTTGTCTGATCAAGTTATGATTTATAAGATAATTCCTAAAATTGGTACAATTACTGTGAATTCTATTTGAAAGTTTCAAAAATCTGTAGAATACTACTATGTATAAAGCAAAGAAAATACTATGGACATGTTAAGTTTTGAAACTAGTTACTGGACATGTTTACTCATGCAACAAACGGTTGCATGCATTTATTTTGTACAATCATTGAATACATACTATAATTATTAATATCTGAACTGAATGCTTACGTATGAATTTAGTTACACATTTTTATTACACAATATTCCATGATTAGTATTTTATCTTAAGAATCAATCTTTGTGGAATTTTATTGCTTAAAATGATACGTTACGGACAATTGTATAAAACATAGTTCAATAAAGTTTCTAAACATGCATATCCTTCTAACATTTCCCTGTTAAATTTAAGAATATGGATATGATGAGTTATGGAACGGACTAGCTTGTGGACATGTTAAGTTTTGGAAACGACGTACTGTTGTGGACTTGTTGAGTTTTGGAACTCAACAACTCATATAACATATGAAATCATGATAAGTAAATAACACTTATGGAAAAAATACATGTACAGTACCAGTTACGATCACTATTATAATGGGGTAATTTTAGGATTACGCATTTCGACTTATAAGCGGTCATCATCAGATCTTGTTCACTGCTTTGAGGTATAAGTTTATGTAAAAATATTATCTAATTACAAAACAAGAAGTTACGTGACGAACTAACGAGTCTACTTTTCTTAAAATTTTAAGATGCATGCCAATGATTAATCTATATGGATCTATCTAGAATAATGACGAAATTAAGTTGGTAATATCGAAATTTTTAATTAGTGGAAATACTGTATACCTGGCATAATGTAGCCTAATAGAGCACTACAGTTGGCATCCCTGGTGACTGAATATATTCTTAGTTCCATCTCTTAGGGTACAGAATACAAAATTTGGTTGAAGTCCAATGGATAGCATGGACGTTACATGCAGTTAAACATTGGATCTAACAGCGCGCGTAAAATCATGTAGGCAAAAATGTCATGCATGTGTTGGTCAGAAATAATCTGAAATAATATGATCTATTGTTGTGCCATTTTTTAATGAAATCCATTAGTTAGTATATAAGTTACATGCATTTTAAAATTAGACATATCAGCAGGCTTAGAATCAAGTTGACAGCACTGACGTATATTAGTTACCCCAAATTAATTTACACACATCAAAAAAAGTTTTGCATCACCTCGGTTCCAAGAGTTCCGGAACCGTTAAATACAAAGGGAATAGAGATCAACACAAACAACATTTCAGCTCGTTTTATTGCTCATGAGACCCACACATTGCATGTTGTACCATCATACAGCTAGACTTTCAGCATTTGTGGTCCAGATTTCAGTACACACCACTACCTCTAATACCCAGTAGCACGTCCTCTTGCATTGATGCATGCCTGTATTCGCCGTGGCATACTATCCACAAGTTCATCAAGACACTGTTGGTCCAAATTGTCCCACTCCTCAACGACAATTCGGCGTAAATCTCTCAGAGTGGTTGGTGGGTCAAGACGTCCATAAACAGCCCTTTTCAACATATCCCAGGCATGTTCGATAGGGTTCATGTCTGGCGAACATGCTGGCCACTGTAGTCGAGCGATGTCGTTATCTTGAAGGAACGCATTCACAAGATGTGCACGATGAGGTCGAGAATTGTCGTCCATGAAGACAAATGCCTCTCCAATATTCTGCCGATATGGTTGCACTATGGGTCGGAGGATGTCATTCAGGTATCGTAAAGCCGTTTCGGAGCCTTCCATGACCACCAGTGGCGTACGTCGGCCCCACATAATGCCACCCCAAAACATCAGGGAACCACCACCTTGCTGCACTCGCTGGACAGTGTGTCTTAAGACGTTCAGCCTGACCAGGGTGCCTCCAAACACGTCTCCGACGATTGTCTGGTTGAAGGCATATGCGACACTCATCGGTGAAGAGAACGTGATGCCAATTCCGTGGGGTCCATTCAGCACGTTGTTGGGCCCATCTGTACCGCGCTGCATGGTGTCGGGGTTGCAAAGCTGGACCTCGCCATGGACGTCGGGAGTGAAGTTTCGCATCATGCAGCCTATTGCACACAGTTTGAGTTGAAACACGACGTCCTGTGGCTGAACGAAACGCATTATTCAACATGGTGGCATTGCTGTCAGGGTTCCTCCGAGCGGCAATCCGTAAGTAGCGGTCATCCACTACAGTAGTAACCCTTGGGCGGCCTGAGCGAGGCCTGTCATCGACAGTTCCTGTATCTCTGTACCTCCTCCATGTCCGAACAACATCGCTTTGGTTCACTCTGAGACGCCTGGAAACTTCCCTTGTTGAGAGCCCTTCTTGACACAAAGTAACAATGCGGACGCGATCGAACTGCGGTATTGACCTTCTAGGCATGGTAGAACTACAGACAACATGAGCAGCGTACCTTCGTCCTGGTGGAATGACTGGAACTGATCGGCTGTCGTACCCCCTCCGTCTAATAGGCCCTGCTCATGCATGGTTGTTTACATCTTTGAGCAGTTTTAGTGACATCTATGAACAGTCAAAGGGACTGTATCTTGGATACAATATACACAGTCAACGTCTATATGCCGGAGATCTGGGAACCGAGGTGATGCAAAACTTTTTTTGATGTGTGTAGAATGCCAGGTACTACACGTGTGCAAAATTTAGAGCTAATGCCTTAATACTTTCGGATATTTTGATATTAGGGTAACAAAAATAGAGACAGCTTTTATTAACAGTTGGCAGCCCTGGTTGCTCTTAAGATGACGCATAGTCATATCTGTTATGGTACACATAGCACATACGAAATGTGGTTGAAATCCAAATGATAGTATAGAAGTTACGTGTATTTAAATTTGGACCTTTCAGCAGGCTTAGAATCACGTTGGTAGCACTGACGTATATAAGTTACTCCAAATTAATATAGAATGTCACGTACTATACGTGTGCATAGGTTAAAGCTGTCGGCTTGCATACTTTCTGATATATTGGTATTTGGATAAAATAAATTGAGGGCATTTATTAACAGTTGGCAGCCTTGGTGGCTCTTAAGAATACGCATAATCATATATGTTATGGTACACATAGCACATACGAAATTTGGTTGAACTCCAATTGATAGTATAGAAGGTATTTGCATTTAAAAATTGGACCCATCAGCAGTCTTAGAATCATTTTGGCAACACTGCCATGTATGGCCTCCTGGAAATTAAACTGAAATATTATTATCTATACGCGTGCCAATTTTGAAATATCTTCCATTCATACCTTTCAAGATATCCAACATGGAGCTCAAATTTCAATTGCGATTTTTCAGCAGTTGGTAGCACTGACATCCTTTTGAAATTCGGCATTGAGATATTCAGGTATAGATCTTTACTACCAAATTTTTTTTCGATTGCTGCAGCAATTTAGCAGTTGACAGGGGGAGACACACGCACAGCCAGACTGACAGAGAGACAGACAGAAGGACAGACAGACAGAAAGACAGACAGGACAGACAGACAGACACACATTTGCCCGGATCGATCTGATAAGTGTACTTTTTCCTCACTTTTGCAAAATGTGAAAAGTAGGCTATATATGTATTGCGTTTAATTGGCATTTATATTACGATTTACAGATTGAATCTCGTTATATAGGGTTAGTTTTGTACAAGGGTTAATGTTAGTTATTTAGTTAGTTATTGTTGTTTTAAGGGGCGGATCTACGACGTCATCTGCCCCTAAAGGGTTAATGTTTGACGATGTCGAAATGTAAATATTATATGTCAGAAAACTATATCATAATGACAGTCATTAAAGTACTACTTTTCATTATAATACAGTTTCTCCAACCAATTAGAGTTCAATATTTTCATTCATTGACTAATTAGGTAAGAATAGCTTCGCACCTGTGCTCAAAATGCAACATGTCGGAATGAATTACATGATTTGAAAGTTGGCAATGTAGTGGATATTGGATCAACCATTGTAGTTACAATCCCAAACACAAAGACAAAATCAGCACGAACCTTTACGGTAACAAGAAAATACTATGAAATGTGCACAAAAAAAAAAAAGTTATCTATGTCCAAAAGTTTGCAACACACCATCCTTCTACCCTAGCCTGTATTACTTACCGACAAGGAAGGTGTACACCGTCCGTAATGTTCGCATAAACAAACAGCGAAATATTGCAAAATAAAATGCACTGTACCTTAGTGTCCGCAACCCCAATTTCTACACAGGGCATTGCATTCGTACGATATCACCGACAATTTTAGTGAATGCTGTTGTTGACATAAACACACCAGAACTTCATGGAGGAAGCAGGCATATGACATTAGATCCACGGAAGTCAATAACCCAGTTCTATTCAGGTAAGGGATTTCTTATGCGAAACTCTTCCACCAGATATTATGACTGTTCTATTTGGGCTGTTGGTAGCATGCTGAGCTTCTATGCCCAAGATCGCGGGTTCAAATCCGGCCGAAGTCGTCGGATTTTTAAGAGCGTTAAAAATCCCTCAGTATGCCTTCCTTCGGAGGGGAAGTAAAGCCGGTGGTCCCATGTCATAGATTTATGGCATGTTAAAGAACCTTCCACTAATTACACCTGTGTGAAGCTAAATTGTATAGGTTAAGAATGTAAACAACGCTCTTAGGTTCCTACGTTCGTTGCCAAGAGCCGACTGCAGTTGCGTCTGGTAACTAAGTTCTGAACTAGTAGTCGTTGACGGTGGCGTTTGGCGGCATCAGTAGGAACTGTTTGAAAAATTAAAAAGTCTGCAGTCCTTACTTGAATTTAAAAAAAACAGAAAACACAGACTAATACAGTCATCACAGTTAACACCGGTTATCAGACAGATTCTACACACACCCAAAGTACACGGGGCTACATGACCGCGTTGTCGCAGCCCCTAAACTTAAGAACCAACAACTATTTGTGACTCCATTGAGTTGCTTCTGTTGACATTCTATACGTATCGAATTTGAAGAATAACTAGTTGATAATATGATACATTTAATTTTAAAGCGTTTTTAACAGCCTATTGTGTGTTATTTGAACAAAATAACAAAATGATCCCACCTAGTACCTGTGCTAGTTCAGGATAAAAAATGTTTCAAAGCTTTCGAATTTATTACTGGGAGGAGCGCAAATGCTGAGCCCACAAAATTCCGAAGGAAGAGAAGAACCTGTTCACCTAGGCTTTGATGAGCTTTGGCGAGTATGCATTACACTTATGTACATCATTGTTTACAATGCATTAATTAAACAATTGTTTTGATAATTTGTGTAACGATATAGATACGTGTACAGTAATTAATACACACCCGTCAAACCTAAGATCGTAGAAATCGTATCATGTCATAGAATAAAATACCTCCCTCTCCCATCCCCCCCCCCCCCCCGGCAGTTTTCTTTGTACGAAATGTGTGTTAATTACGTGACATATATTTCAATGACATTACGTGTTTTCAGTCAGTCAACAGAATATAATTCCAATTACTGGCGTATGCGAAAAATAACCTGAAAATGTAATATTCACTGAAAGAAGGTTTTCAAGCTATGAATATTTCATGTTATATTTATTTCATTGGGGTAGCGTGGCTCCCTCTCACTTGGAGGCCTCGGGTTAGATTCCCGGTTTCGTCAAGCAGCCTATATATCAGAGCTGGAGCGGGCTGCACGTAGCCTCGTAAGGACAATTGAGTAGCTGTCTGACAACTAGACATCACCCCGGTCACGAAAACCAAGATTTACGGCCAAGGGGACCCGACACGCTTACCACGCGTCACTTCAAAATCTGCAGGCCAAATGGCTGGGTAGCGGTCGCTTGGTAGACCTAGGCCCTTCATGCGCTGTAGTGCCATGGGACTTTTTATTTCTTTCAAAAAGGAAGCTTGTAGTTTAACGTGACCGTTAATCGCGAGATCATGAGCCACGGGACCTCCTTTTTACGTTGAATCCGAACCACAGGACATGCCATTTCATTTATTTCTTTCAGGGAGGGGTGTTGACATATTTGTACTTATTGGCCTTATACAGGATAATTGGGCACAGTCGTGTTGACCGACTGAAACGCATTCTATGATAGATTGCTAAGCTATTTAGAAAAATTGCTTTAAATTAAGACTATTTCCAAAGCCTTATACATCCTCCTGGTCTAATGCCATGTCCCTTGCAGCGCTACTGCGAGCATTCACCCTCCCACCCCTCTCTCCCTGGAGTGTCCATTCTTCTTGGAAAGGTAGAGAGAAAAAACACAGAGTTGGACGGAATTGGTGCGTGAGCAAAGAGAGAGGAGAAGAGGGAAGCTTTTTTGTTAATTACTGGCCACCAGTGTGTGTGTTGCCAACTTGACGGGCTTATTTGAGTGATGGGGCCCAGCTAGTTGTGTCAAACCTATCTGACAAATACCTGCGATTAGTGAGGGGGGCTTAAAACATTACCGTCACCGAACAATTAAAGCCCTCAAAATGTTACAAACAGCTAGCGCCACTGACGACATATATGATACTGACACTTTATAGTCAGTAGCAAAATATTGTATAGCTTTTACTTATTCCACTCTTCAATTCTGAAACTTTTCATCGTAACGAAGTCTATATAATATTGAATCTCCTGCACGTATTCATGAGAACATCAGAAACATAGAGTTTAGATATTTTAAAAGTGATTTTCCAGCGTTAACTTCGTGATCAACAAAAATATAATAATTACATTGATTAATTAAAAGGTCTTTGTGACCTATTTTACTAGAAGTGTATGAAACATATGTAATTAATCTAAGTAATCCATTCCAAAATATCGTTGTTGTTGATTTCTTAGGGGGCATTGTGACATCATGATCATGTGTACTTGGGTGTGTGTAGAATTTGTCTGATAACCTGTATCACTGTGATGTATGTACTAGTGTGTGTATTTCAAATTAAGGTAGGATTTGGGTAGGAAGCGACCGTGGACTTAAGTTTGGTAGCATCCCGGTATTTTCCTGGAGTATAAGTGGAAAACCACGAAAAACTACTTACAGAATTGCTGAGGCAGGAATCGAACCCGCCTCTTCACAGTTTTGCCTCACGAGGCTGAGTGTACCCCATACCAACCCTAAGACCAGAATTAAATTTATTAGCAGAGCCACGCATCAAATCTGGGCCTCCACCGTGACAGCCAAGAATTATAGCCATTCACTAGGAGGCGGACAAAGAAGTTAGCAGGTGTTTCCACGCCCAATTTATATAATTGAATAATAATTTTAATAATGAATAAAGGCGAAATTAACAAAATTATGGTCACGGAAAGGAAAATAATTAGAAGTATACTTGGCCCTAGAAAAGTAGGAACAGATTACAACAGACCTAGACCAAATGTTGAAATTTAAGAGCATGTAGAAAACATGCTACATACCATGCGAAGAAGAAGATTATCCTTTTTTGGACATTTACAAAGAATGAACGATGATAGATTGACAAAGAAAATTTTCAATAAAATTATGAAACTTAAGATACAGCCATCTTGGTTTCAACAGACCTTGAATGACCTTAAAGAGGCCAATATACAAATTGAAGACTTACGTAATAGACAACTCTTTCGGAACAAAATTAAAACAGTCACCTTCAAGGAGGAACTAGAGAGAAGCAGGAAACCGCCCCACAACATTGAGGAGCTCCGGCAACAACAATCTGAAAGAATGAAGCAATTTTGGGTGACCAAGAAGAAATCTTATAGCAAAACTTGATGTATTGATTTAACGTGCTCTATTAAGGGCTATTCGATTAAATAATAATAACTAGTTGAAACCCGTCAAAAATGACGGTCAATAGAAAATATTTACTGAAGAATTTTCTTATGTAGGCCTACTGTATATTCTTTGTACGATTATTTTTTGGCTCTATTGAAACTATAAGGGCGTCAAAAGATTGCACTCTCAACATTGCAAAATACTGCTGGCCATGACTGAAAAATTGATGAGGCAAATTGAGACCTATACGTTCCAGAGTTTTCCCTTGAGCTTCATTGATTGTGACAGAGTATGCCAAATAAATTGGAAAATATTGCCTCTTAAAACAAAATGATAGTGTTTTATCGGATGCTGTTAAATCAAGTAGAAGGATTAGACCTCTCTGCCTAATTTTAACTGCACTTATTATTTCCAAATCCAAGCAATATAGTTGCATTTAGGAGCCCTTGGGAAACGTTCAGATTTCTAAGCAGCATAACGGTTCAAGCGTTTGGAATATGTGGAGGCAAGTCATTTAGTTCCAAGGAATTCAAGAACTCTGAGGAGTCTAATAAAACTGGCCGCAAACCGTCACATATAATTTTGGAATATAACATAGAAATGCGATGATGTGCACCTCCATACATCTTAAAACAATGTGGACCGTATGGGTGTGGCACAGTAACATTGGCACCAAATGAAACGAAGGACATAGCATTGTACTGCCGATTAGTCTCTCTGAAATTCCTTGAGATATCATCTCCAGTGAAAAATAATTGTTGCAGCATGTCAAATATTTTATATTTAGTCAGATTAATTTTACCACTACAACAGCAAAGGTCAAAGTAACCAAGTGTAGATTTCTCTCAAGAGAAATACAGTGCAGAACAATGTTTACATTTGTTCGTCAAGGACCCTACACTGTAACGGTATAGTATCTGGAATTGTATCTGAAATGCCGTATTCATATTGGAGTTTAAAAGTGGCTTCGTATCTTTTTTTTTATTTATAGCAGCATTTCTCCCCAAATTAACGTCATATTAAATAATACTATAGTGGCCTGCATCAACGCAGCAGCCAAATATTAAATAGCAAACAATAACTTACTTCCATTGCCAAAATCAACTGCGTGGTTAGACTCATTGTTATGTACTCTAAAAAAATAATCAATAAACAATAATATTCATTTATACAACTAAGTTCAGAGACTTCCATTCTCAAGTTGGTTGCTGATGAGAATGCGATGAGACTGATCGCCAATAATAAAATCCTTGCAATTTTTGCAATTTGCTTGCAAACGCAACTCAGGATGACGAACTTCATTTTGAAATAAACAGAATGAAACTGCTCTAAATAATCAATTTCCATCACCTGTTGAAGGTACAATACTTTGCATTTCCATGACAGTAAATTATGCAAGGGAGCATAGAATCACTTCGCCACTACTGGAATGAGCATGGACTCACTTCGCCAGCCACCGTAATGGAGGGAGTTTTAGAATTATATGTTCAGTGTTTTCCAAAGATCGTATTAACACAGGGAAGCCCAGTCTTAAGGCTACATTCTGAGCTATCGCCCCAGATTCCAGGTTCGATCCCTGCTCTGCCAAGAAATTTAATTCTGGTCTGAGGGCTGGAACGGGGCGCACTCTTGAGGCAAACCTAAGAAGAGCAAAATTTGATTCCCATCTCAACAATCTTGGATGTGGTTTTCCGTGGTTTCCCACTTCCACTCCAGGCAAATACCGGGATAGTTCCTAACTTAAAGCCTCAGTCGTCAACTCTCCATTCCCCATACTAATTACAATTGCACACATCAATACAGCCATCACATTAACACAGGTTATCAGAGAAAGGTTTACACTCACACAACAAAGTAGACGGCGCTGAGTGACCACGATGTCTGAGTCCATCAAATGGATTATGTTCGACAATTTTCTCTCAAGGCGAAGCGATTGTGCCGATTTTTATTTAATAATTTAAAAGTATCTGGCAACGTAAATCATGGAGAATTCCTTACCTTACGGGAATAATAAACGTAACATATGTTTAGACAATGTAATACCAATTGCAAGATAGAATAATTGGGAAATAAAATTACATGTCTGAGGTGGGAATCAAACTCCTCTGACGATGCATAATCAATTTCGTTGTCCACAATGTTAGCCGCTGAGCCACCCAGACAACGAAATTAGAGTGCAATATTAAGTGACGTAAACAACAAACGCACTCAACTGCCAGTTATAGTTCATCAATATGTCCCTTATTTCATGATTCTATTCCAGTATATATCGGGATACAACATAAGCGATATTTCCCTTTTCAATTCTCATAAACAAAGATCACACTACGATACGGTGTATCGTTTATCCGCCATTTCTCTCATGAAGAAACGCCATTGTGGCAACGCGCAATAGCCACATATATTACATTTTTCTTTAAACATATAAAAATACACCGTAACATATATTTTCCTTTTAAAGACACACTGCAAATCTGCATGCCAAGAGCTTTCGTTAGAATGCCATACGAAGCCAATCGGTTAAGTCGTTTTCAAAATCTCGTGTGTACAAAAAATACCTTAGTGTTTTAAATATATATGGCAACAGAGAATTCGTTACTTTACGGGAATGATAAAAGTGAAATACATTTCTACAATGTAATACCAATCGTAGGAAGGAAGAATACAAAAAAAAAACATATCCGAGATGGGAATCGAACCCTCTCGACCTTGCAAAGGATGGCAACAGAGAATTCGTTACTTTACGGGAATGAAAAAAGTGTAATATGTCTCTACAATATAATACCAATCGTAGGAAGGAAGAAAATGAAAATAAAAGAACGTATCCGAGGTGGGAATCGAACCCTCTCGACCATGCAAAGGATGGCAACAGAGAATTCGTTACTTTACGGGAATGAAAAAAGTGAAATATGTCTCTACAATGTAATACCAACCGTAGGTAGGAAGAAAATGAAAATAAAAGAACGTATCCGAGGTGGGAATCGAACCCTCTCGACCATGCAAAGGATGGCAACAATGAATTCGTTACTTGACGGGAATGATAAAAGTGAAATATGTTTTTAAAATGTAATACCAATCGTAGGAAGGCAGAAAACGAAAATAAAAAAACATATCCGAGGTGGGAATCGAACCCTCTCGATCATGCATAATACATATTTCTAGGCAGTAACCTTATCCCCTTGACCATCCAGACAACTATGGGCCGCTTCAATATTAAGCTATCTAACCAGTATACACGCTCAACCTGCAGTTTACGTACTTCAATTCGTGGTTTATTTAATATAATTCTAATTCAATGCATATTGTAAAAACATAATTAACTTTATTGGAGACCCTTTTTAATTCTCATAAACAAAGATCTCAGTTAGACGCGACCGGAATCGCCATTTTCCTTGTTGAGAAAGGCCATTGTGCGCATGCGCGGGAGTGTCAAATATTACATATTTCTTTAATCATTTAAAAATATACCGTAACATATATTTTCCTTTTAAAGAAACTCTGCAAATCTGCATGCCAAGAGCTTTCGTTAGAATGTCTTACGAAGCCAATCGGTTAAGTCGTTTTCACAATCTCGTGTGTACAAAAAACAGCTTAGTGTTTTAAATATATAGATGGCAACAGAGAATTCGTTACTTTACGGGAATGATAAAAGTGAAATACATTTCTACAATGTAATACCAATCGTAGGAAGGAAGAAAACAAAAAAAAAACATATCCGAGATGGGAATCGAACCCTCTCGACCATGCAAAGGATGGCAACAGAGAATTCGTTACTTTACGGGAATGAAAAAAGTGTAATATGTCTCTACAATATAATACCAATCGTAGGAAGGAAGAAAATGAAAATAAAAGAACGTATCCGAGGTGGGAATCGAACCCTCTCGACCATGCAAAGGATGGCAACAGAGAATTCGTTACTTTACGGGAATGAAAAAAGTGAAATATGTCTCTACAATGTAATACCAACCGTAGGTAGGAAGAAAATGAAAATAAAAGAACGTATCCGAGGTGGGAATCGAACCCTCTCGACCATGCAAAGGATGGCAACAATGAATTCGTTACTTGACGGGAATGATAAAAGTGAAATATGTTTTTAAAATGTAATACCAATCGTAGGAAGGCAGAAAACGAAAATAAAAAACATATCCGAGGTGGGAATCGAACCCTCTCGATCATGCATAATACATATTTCTAGGCAGTAACCTTATCCCCTTGACCATCCAGACAACTATGGGCCGCTTCAATATTAAGCTATCTAACCAGTATACACGCTCAACCTGCAGTTTAAGTACTTCAATTCGTGGTTTATTTAATATAATTCTAATTCAATGCATATTGTAAAAACATAATTAACATTATTGGAGACCCTTTTTAATTCTCATAAACAAAGATCTCAGTTAGACGCGACCGGAATCGCCATTTTCCTTGTTGAGAAAGGCCATTGTGCGCATGTGCGGGAGTGTCAAATATTACATATTTCTTTAATCATTTAAAAATATACCGTAACATATATTTTCCTTTTAAAGAAACTCTGCAAATCTGCATGCCAAGAGCTTTCGTTAGAATGTCTTACGAAGCCAATCGGTTAAGTCGTTTTCACAATCTCGTGTGTACAAAAAACAGCTTAGTGTTTTAAATATATAGATGGCAACAGAGAATTCGTTACTTTACGGGAATGATAAAAGTGAAATACATTTCTACAATGTAATACCAATCGTAGGAAGGAAGAAAACAAAAAAAAAACATATCCGAGATGGGAATCGAACCCTCTCGACCATGCAAAGGATGGCAACAGAGAATTCGTTACTTTACGGGAATGAAAAAAGTGAAATATGTCTCTACAATGTAATACCAACCGTAGGTAGGAAGAAAATGAAAATAAAAGAACGTATCCGAGGTGGGAATCGAACCCTCTCGACCATGCAAAGGATGGCAACAATGAATTCGTTACTTGACGGGAATGATAAAAGTGAAATATGTTTTTAAAATGTAATACCAATCGTAGGAAGGCAGAAAACGAAAATAAAAAAAACATATCCGAGGTGGGAATCGAACCCTCTCGATCATGCATAATACATATTTCTAGGCAGTAACCTTATCCTCTTGACCATCCAGACAACTATGGGCCGCTTCAATATTAAGCTATCTAACCAGTATACACGCTCAACCTGCAGTTTAAGTACTTCAATTCGTGGTTTATTTAATATAATTCTAATTCAATGCATATTGTAAAAACATAATTAACATTATTGGAGACCCTTTTTAATTGTCATAAACAAAGATCTCAGTTAGACGCGACCGGAATCGCCATTTTCCTTGTTGAGAAAGGCCATTGTGCGCATGCGCGGGAGTGTCAAATATTACATATTTCTTTAATCATTTAAAAATATACCGTAACATATATTTTCCTTTTAAAGAAACTCTGCAAATTTGCATGCCAAGAGCTTTCGTTAGAATGTCTTACGAAGCCAATCGGTTAAGTCGTTTTCACAATCTCGTGTGTACAAAAAACAGCTTAGTGTTTTAAATATATAGATGGCAACAGAGAATTCGTTACTTTACGGGAATTATAAAAGTGAAATACATTTCTACAATGTAATACCAATCGTAGGAAGGAGGAAAACAAAAAAAAAACATAACCGAGATGGGAATCGAACCCTCTCGACCATGCAAAGGATGGCAACAGAGAATTCGTTACTTTACGGGAATGAAAAAAGTGTAATATGTCTCTACAATATAATACCAATCGTAGGAAGGAAGAAAATGAAAATAAAAGAACGTATCCGAGGTGGGAATCGAACCCTCTCGACCATGCAAAGGATGGCAACAGAGAATTCGTTACTTTACGGGAATGAAAAAAGTGAAATATGTCTCTACAATGTAATACCAACCGTAGGTAGGAAGAAAATGAAAATAAAAGAACGTATCCGAGGTGGGAATCGAACCCTCTCGACCATGCAAAGGATGGCAACAATGAATTCGTTACTTGACGGGAATGATAAAAGTGAAATATGTTTTTAAAATGTAATACCAATCGTAGGAAGGCAGAAAACGAAAATAAAAAAACATATCCGAGGTGGGAATCGAACCCTCTCGATCATGCATAATACATATTTCTAGGCAGTAACCTTATCCCCTTGACCATCCAGACAACTATGGACCGCTTCAATATTAAGCTATCTAACCAGTATACACGCTCAACCTGCAGTTTAAGTACTTCAATACGTGGTTTATTTAATATAATTCTAATTCAATGCATATTGTAAAAACATAATTAACATTATTGGAGACCCTTTTTAATTCTCATAAACAAAGATCTCAGTTAGACGCGACCGGAATCGCCATTTTCCTTGTTGAGAAAGGCCATTGTGCGCATGCGCGGGAGTGTCAAATATTACATATTTCTTTAATCATTTAAAAATATACCGTAACATATATTTTCCTTTAAAAGAAACTCTGCAAATCTGCATGCCAAGAGCTTTCGTTAGAATGTCTTACGAAGCCAATCGGTTAAGTCGTTTTCACAATCTCGTGTGTACAAAAAACAGCTTAGTGTTTTAAATATATAGATGGCAACAGAGAATTCGTTACTTTACGGGAATTATAAAAGTGAAATACATTTCTACAATGTAATACCAATCGTAGGAAGGAAGAAAACAAAACAAAAACATAACCGAGATGGGAATCGAACCCTCTCGACCATGCAAAGGATGGCAACAGAGAATTCGTTACTTTACGGGAATGAAAAAAGTGTAATATGTCTCTACAATATAATACCAATCGTAGGAAGGAAGAAAATGAAAATAAAAGAACGTATCCGAGGTGGGAATCGAACCCTCTCGACCATGCAAAGGATGGCAACAGAGAATTCGTTAGTTTACGGGAATGAAAAAAGTGAAATATGTCTCTACAATGTAATACCAACCGTAGGTAGGAAGAAAATGAAAATAAAAGAACGTATCCGAGGTGGAATCGAACCCTCTCGACCATGCAAAGGATGGCAACAATGAATTCGTTACTTGACGGGAATGATAAAAGTGAAATATGTTTTTAAAATGTAATACCAATCGTAGGAAGGCAGAAAACGAAAATAAAAAAACATATCCGAGGTGGGAATCGAACCCTCTCGATCATGCATAATACATATTTCTAGGCAGTAACCTTATCCCCTTGACCATCCAGACAACTATGGACCGCTTCAATATTAAGCTATCTAACCAGTATACACGCTCAACCTGCAGTTTAAGTACTTCAATTCGTGGTTTATTTAATATAATTCTAATTCAATGCATATTGTAAAAACATAATTAACATTATTGGAGACCCTTTTTAATTCTCATAAACAAAGATCTCGGTTAGACGCGACCGGAATCGCCATTTTCCTTGTTGAGAAAGGCCATTGTGCGCATGCGCGGGAGTGTCAAATATTACATATTTCTTTAATCATTTAAAAATATACCGTAACATATATTTTCCTTTAAAAGAAACTCTGCAAATCTGCATGCCAAGAGCTTTCGTTAGAATGTCTTACGAAGCCAATCGGTTAAGTCGTTTTCACAATCTCGTGTGTATAAAAAACAGCTTAGTGTTTTAAATATATAGATAGATGGCAACAGAGAATTCGTTACTTTACGGGAATTATAAAAGTGAAATACATTTCTACAATGTAATACCAATCGTAGGAAGGAAGAAAACAAAAAAAAAACATAACCGAGATGGGAATCGAACCCTCTCGACCATGCAAAGGATGACAACAGAGAATTCGTTACTTTACGGGAATGAAAAAAGTGTAATATGTCTCTACAATATAATACCAATCGTAGGAAGGAAGAAAATGAAAATAAAAGAACGTATCCGAGGTGGGAATCGAACCCTCTCGACCATGCAAAGGATGGCAACAGAGAATTCGTTACTTTACGGGAATGAAAAAAGTGAAATATGTCTCTACAATGTAATACCAACCGTAGGTAGGAAGAAAATGAAAATAAAAGAACGTATCCGAGGTGGGAATCGAACCCTCTCGACCATGCAAAGGATGGCAACAATGAATTCGTTACTTGACGGGAATGATAAAAGTGAAATATGTTTTTAAAATGTAATACCAATCGTAGGAAGGCAGAAAACGAAAATAAAAAAACATATCCGAGGTGGGAATCGAACCCTCTCGATCATGCATAATACATATTTCTAGGCAGTAACCTTATCCCCTTGACCATCCAGACAACTATGGACCGCTTCAATATTAAGCTATCTAACCAGTATACACGCTCAACCTGCAGTTTAAGTACTTCAATTCGTGGTTTATTTAATATAATTCTAATTCAATGCATATTGTAAAAACATAATTAACATTATTGGAGACCCTTTTTAATTCTCATAAACAAAGATCTCAGTTAGACGCGACCGGAATCGCCATTTTCCTTGTTGAGAAAGGCCATTGTGCGCATGCGCGGGAGTGTCAAATATTACATATTTCTTTAATCATTTAAAAATATACCGTAACATATATTTTCCTTTAAAAGAAACTCTGCAAATCTGCATGCCAAGAGCTTTCGTTAGAATGTCTTACGAAGCCAATCGGTTAAGTCGTTTTCACAATCTCGTGTGTATAAAAAACAGCTTAGTGTTTTAAATATATAGATAGATGGCAACAGAGAATTCGTTACTTTACGGGAATTATAAAAGTGAAATACATTTCTACAATGTAATACCAATCGTAGGAAGGAAGAAAACAAAAAAAAAACATAACCGAGATGGGAATCGAACCCTCTCGACCATGCAAAGGATGACAACAGAGAATTCGTTACTTTACGGGAATGAAAAAAGTGTAATATGTCTCTACAATATAATACCAATCGTAGGAAGGAAGAAAATGAAAATAAAAGAACGTATCCGAGGTGGGAATCGAACCCTCTCGACCATGCAAAGGATGGCAACAGAGAATTCGTTACTTTACGGGAATGAAAAAAGTGAAATATGTCTCTACAATGTAATACCAACCGTAGGTAGGAAGAAAATGAAAATAAAAGAACGTATCCGAGGTGGGAATCGAACCCTCTCGACCATGCAAAGGATGGCAACAATGAATTCGTTACTTGACGGGAATGATAAAAGTGAAATATGTTTTTAAAATGTAATACCAATCGTAGGAAGGCAGAAAACGAAAATAAAAAAACATATCCGAGGTGGGAATCGAACCCTCTCGATCATGCATAATACATATTTCTAGGCAGTAACCTTATCCCCTTGACCATCCAGACAACTATGGACCGCTTCAATATTAAGCTATCTAACCAGTATACACGCTCAACCTGCAGTTTAAGTACTTCAATTCGTGGTTTATTTAATATAATTCTAATTCAATGCATATTGTAAAAACATAATTAACATTATTGGAGACCCTTTTTAATTCTCATAAACAAAGATCTCAGTTAGACGCGACCGGAATCGCCATTTTCCTTGTTGAGAAAGGCCATTGTGCGCATGCGCGGGAGTGTCAAATATTACATATTTCTTTAATCATTTAAAAATATACCGTAACATATATTTTCCTTTAAAAGAAACTCTGCAAATCTGCATGCCAAGAGCTTTCGTTAGAATGTCTTACGAAGCCAATCGGTTAAGTCGTTTTCACAATCTCGTGTGTACAAAAAACAGCTTAGTGTTTTAAATATATAGATAAAAATGTTATTCAAATAATTCATGTTTTTTGGGCCAATGCCGTGTGAAAGTAAAATTAAATACCACCAGACGTTTGGAAGGAACCTGCTAACTTGATTGTCCGCCTCCTAGCGTAGTGGCTATAATTTTTGAACGTCACGGAGGTGGCCCAGATTTGATTCGTGGCTCTGCTCTGACAGCTGCTCTCTGGTGACAAACAGAGGAATTTACCTAGTTTTTTTGAAATCTCATTGATATACTTTATTTGGCCACATTGATTAATTCCATTGAAAAAGGAGGCAAGGTTCCTTCGAAACGTCTGGTGGTATTTAATTTAATTTCACACGGCATTAGCCCAAAAACCATGAATTATTTGTAAAGTAATCCGGGCCGTGAAAGTCTTAATCTACAATAATAATGTTATTGGAGTTACGTCCCCTTTAACAACTGTGGCTTTTAGAGACGCCAGGGTGCCGGAATCTTGCCCGGAAGGGGATATTTAACGTGCCAGTAAATCTACTGACACCCTCAAATACCAACTGGCTGCAGCAGGATTCAATCCTGCAACCTTGGGCATAGCTAGCGAGACGTTACCGCTGAGCCACGCAGCTAGCTAATTTAATTGAGTGCATTAACGGGCTTACCGACTGAAAACCAATTATTTCACGTAATATTGAGTCCCACGGCGTAGTAGTGGTCGTTAAATCATGCACCATAGTCTAGAGGGCACCTGCAGCAAGCCCGAAGATTGCAGGTTTGAATCTCGACGCTGATAACGGCTATCTTGAGTGAGTGTATCTCCAGGAGTTTTCCACACTCCCTCCAGGCAAATGTCGAGATAGTACTTTACTTCAAGTCACGGGGCCCCTACCTTATCCCTGTCCTTAATAAATTTTCACGCAATACTACAATAGATTCATGACATCAATAAGGTTATCAGACAAGTTCAACACACCTCTAACTACACGGGGCTGATGACCAAGATATCCCATGCCCCTAAAATGAATCACAAAAACAAGAACGTAATAGAGCATTCATAAATTTTACCACATTTTGAAGTTCACTTATATTTAAGTTGGAGAAAGTTATATTTATGGTTGGATTACTGGTCCAACAAAAATTTCTTTCTAGCCTGAGGGATAGAATAGAATAAATTTCGTGAAGGCAACGGAGGAATTGACGGTTTTGTCCCCACCTTCATGGAAGTAGCTTCAGGCAAGTAATGGAATGGTGCAGAAATAAGTACAATTCATGTCACCTCATTTCTAATCCTAGCCCCAATTATAATATCACACTAAATACACTGATTATTATAATAAAGCTTCAATTAAATTTAAAATATTCACTTCAAAAAGAGTTTTGCATATACTTACCACATCGAGCGGTGGTGGCACAAAACTTCCTCCCGGAGTCCACCATTGCACGAATGAAATGGCCTGCGATGTCACTGGACATTAACTGTATCGAACATGTCTGGGATATGCTGAAGTGTGCTATTGCTCAGCGTTCACGCATTTTGGCGTGCCAAGAGGGATTTTTAGCCTACTTTTCACATTTGCAAAAACAAGTAGTTCAGTGAAGAATTATCGAGCCTATTTTCATATAACCTACTTATGTTAATTGCCACTATCAACATACAAAATTTCAGTTTGATTGCTGTAATAGATTCGTAGATATTGAGAACCGACTAAATATTTCGGATGGTCGCCATGTTGGACTTTATATATGAAGGTCCTAGAGTTATGTACTCTTACATGAAGATTATTGTGTACGTGTAGCATTGAAACTTTAATCGCATGATTAGGACACAAGAAGTAACAAGGAGATTTTAAAATTTCGCACAGCTGCCATCTATTGGTTATGGAAACAATTGAAAAAATATAGATACCAGTGGATTAACATTCGTATAAGGATTTACTGTACCAAGTTTCACTGCACTCGGATGGTTAAATTGCGAGAAACGTCCATGTGAATATTTACACTTCGCGTCGCCGCCATGTTGGATTTGTGATCACCAGGTTATTGATAGTCCTATAGGTGAACTTATGTTCATTGCCCCTATAAACATAAAAATATTCAGTTTGATTGCTATAATAGATTCGAAGGTATTCAGAGCCGTCTAAATAGTTCGGATGGTCGCCATGTTGGATTGTTAAATGTATAGGCCATAGTCATGTACCATTAAAGTAAAATTATTGCGCAGGTTCATTATTCAAACTTTCACTTCGATCGCATGATTACGACACAAGAAATAAAACTTAATTTTAAAATTCGCACAGCCGCCATTTTGAGGTTATGAAAGCAATTGAAATAAATTAGATACAAGTGCATTACAATGTGTATAAACATTTCCTTTACCAAGTTTCATTGCGTTTGGAACATTAAATCGCGAGAAAGGTCTATTTAAATTTTCAAATTCGCTTGGCCGCCATATTCGTTTTGTAGTTAACCGGTTTTTGAAAATCTCATAGATGAACTTCCAGTAGTTGCCTTTATCTCCGTACAAAATTTCAGTGTGATACCGCTAATAGTTTCAGTGATATAGAATGCCGGTGAAATATTTTGCACAGCCGCCCGACAGTAGTGGCTGCGCGGGCTAAAGCGCTGCGTTAGGTCAAGGGGCCAAGCTCTCTGCTGACTCGGTAGACGCGTGGGTTCGAGCCCCACCGTCGGCTGTCCTTGAAATGGTTTTCCGTGGTTTCCCATTTTCAACACCAGGCAAATGCTGGGACAGTACCTTCTGCCAGGCCACGGCCGCTTCCTTCCACATCCTTGCCCAGTTTCATTCATCTTCATCAATTCCATCTCTCATCCCGACGTGCAGGTCGCCCACGGGCGTCGACTAGAAAGACCTGCACTCGGCCTCTCAGGAGGCTACACGACGACATCTTGTGGTTATGTAAACAATTGAACGAAGTTAGATCTTGGTGCATTACAATGTGTATAAACATATACTGTACCATGTTTTATTTCGCTTGGTTGGATAAATCGCAAGAAACGTCTATTTAAACGTCGCAACTTCGCTTGGCCGCCATGTTGGTTTTGTAGTTACCAGTTTTTCAAGAGTCACATAGATGAACTTCTAGTAGTTCTCTTTATCACCGTAAAAAATCCAGGGTGATATCGGTAATAATTTCGGAGATATTGAATGCTGGTGTAATATTTCACACAGCCGCCATGTTGGATTGGTGAGACGTAACAAAATTTGAAGGGCACGGTCGGGGTCGCCCGGAATAGTGCTATGAACTTACCGAGTTTCATTGAAATCGCTCCAGCCATATAGAATTTATTAGACACACACACACTCACACACACACACACACGCACGCACACACACACGGACAAAAGGTGATCTCATAAGCCTATTTTTTTAAAATTGAAAATAGGCTAAAAATGAGGATAAAGTAGACTTATTATAAGATCGGGCAAATGTGTGTCTGTCTGTCCTTCTGTCTGTCTGTCTGTCTGTCTGTCTGTGAGGCCCCCCCCCCCTATCAACTCCTAAGCGGTTGCAGCAATCGAAACGAAATTTGGTAGGAGTAAAGATCTATACCTGAATATCTCATGGCCATATTTGAAAATGATTTCAGTGCTACCAACTGCTGAAAAATCGCAATTGAAATTTGAGCTTCATGTTGGATATCTTGGATGGTATGAATGGGAGCTATTTCGAAATGGCACACGTATAGATAATAATATTGCAGTTTAATTTCCAGGAGGCCATACATAGGAGTGTTGCCAAAATGATTATAAGCCTGCTGATAGGTTCAAATTTTAAATGCATATAAATTCTACACTATCAATTGGATTTCAACCAAATTTCGTATGTGCTATATGTACATAAACAGATATGACTGAGTGTATTCTTATGAGCCACCAGGGCTGCCAACTGTTAATGAATGCTCTCAATTGTTTAATGCAAATACCCATATATCAGAAAGTATGCAAGCCGACAGCTTTAAACTATGCACACGTATAGTACCTGACATTCTATATTAATTTGGAGTAACTTATGAACGTCAGTGCTACCAACATTATTCTAAGCCTGCTGAGAGGTCCAACTTTAAATACAAGTAACTTCTATACTATCATTTGGATTTCAACCAAATTTCGTGTGTGCTATGTGTACCATAACAGATATGACTATTCCGATTCTTAAGAGTAACCAGGGCTGCCAACTGTTAATAAATACTGTCTCTATTTTTGTTACACTAATATCAGTATATCAGAAAGTATGAAAGCCAATAGCTAAACTTTGCACGCGTATAGTACCTGGCATTCTAGATTAATTTGGAGTAACTAATATAGACCTACGCCAGTGCTGCCAACATGATTCTAAGCCTGCTGATAGGTCCAATTTTAAAATGCATGTAACTTCTATACTAACTAATGGATTTCATTCAAAATTGACACAACAATAGATCATATTATTTCAGATTATTTCTGACCAATACATGTATGTCATTGTTGCCAACATGATTTTATGCGCGCTGTTAGATCCAATGTTTAACTGCATGTAACGTCCATGCTATCCATTGGACTTCAACCAAATGTTGTATTCTGTACCTTAAGAGATGGAACTAAGAATATATTCAGTCACCAGGGCTGCCAACTGTAGTTATCTATTAGGCTACAATGTGCCTGGTATACAGTACTTCGAACTAATTAGAAATTTCGATATTACCAACTTCATTTCGTCATTATTCTAGATAGATCCATGTAGAATAATGATTGGCATGAATCTTAAATTTTAAGAAAAGTAAGCTCTTTAATTCGTCACGGAACTTCTTGTTTAATTTTTGTTTGTTAAAATGTTAGATATGTCTCATAAACAAACGTTAAAATATATAAAAAAAGCCGCCTCGAGTAGCAGTGGCTAGCATTCTTGGCTGTCATCCCCTGTGTTTAAGGTTTGATTCCCAGTTCTGCCAAGAAGTTTAAATATGGTCTGAGGGCTGGAATAGGGTACACTTAGCCTAGTGAGACAGAACTGAGAAGAGATCCCCTCCTCAGCCATTCTAGACGTTTCTCGAGGTTTCGCACTTCTACTCCAGGTAAATTCTGGGACGGTTACTGTCTTAAGACCACGACCACCTCCTACCGATTTTTAGATCCAATTAAAATTATACACAATCATACACCCCTAACAATAACACACGTTATCAGACAATTTCAACCCGAAGTACACATGACCACGAAGTCCCGAGATAAGAGGGGCCTAGTGACCCAGGTCGGGGTGTGTGCACACCCAAGCACATTGGGCTATTACATGTACATGCCCAACGGCACACCGGGGCGAAACGCTGGCATTTTATGTTTGAGCTAACCGGACCAATATTATCATGTTAATTGGTAATGACCACGAAGTTGCCAAACCCCTAAATGAATCAATACTGAGACTCATAACATTTGAAAATACAGCTTGATAGACCATATCCTTGACTGGTTTAATATTCTCGAAAGAGATGGAAGGTGTCTATTAGCCCTGCCTGGGGTGTGTACACTCAAGCACACGGAGCTACATGACCACGAAGTTGCGAACCCCCTAAATAAAACAATACCAAGGCTCATTACATTGGTAAATACTGCTAGATAGACCATTTTCTTGACTGGTTCTTTACTCCATGTAGAGACAAGAGGCGTCAGCTGACACTGCCTGGGATGTGGGCATGTCGGCACTTGGGACCTTCACTCCCCGAGCTTTTTATTATTTTATGAGCTGCGTTCCTCAGAGACCTGCCTCCAGAGCCAAGACAGTGAGCGATTCGGGCTTCACCTTCACCTTTTCTTACACCTTTGTATCACGACTAGCTTCGTAATTCTACCCTATTCCATAGTGTACCCTTGCGAACACCTCAAATGGGTACAATAGTCGAACGTGTTAATGCACTGTCCACGATTGCAATGGAGAGATACACCAAAGTGTCCAATGTTTGAATCCTAGAGGTCATTTTGAGTGTTTTTATTCTCACTCTTTTTCGTCAAATACTGGGATACTACCTAAGCTCAAGTTTTGAGGGCATTACTGTCCTAATCCTTGACCCTAGTAAATACAGTATCAGAATGATACAAAATACACTCAAGTAAACTCCTCTAGGAAGTAACAACAAGTCAGTGGTAAATAGGTCTGAAGAAAAAAACACTGGGCTCAAGATAATTAGGTAGATTATGGTGTTTGAAGCCATTTTTCAGTGTTGCCTTAGTAAACAAAAATTTGATGCTTTTCAGTCGGTCTACACGATTGTATCCTACCAAAATATGAAAAAAAAACCTCAGATTAATAAATACACTTGGATAACAAACATTGACGAGTTGCATTATCTCAACTAATACTGCAACTAAGTAGGTGTATACATTGTAAATACTTTCACCCATACTTTCAGACATAGATTTTATAGCCTAAGTGAATTGGATCTGATGATGATCGCTTGACGATCAAAACTGGCCATCCGAGTGTTCCTCAGAGACCAGGAATCTCATGTTAGTTTTTTTTTCAGGATTAGGTAATAACCCATCTCATTTGGGTACAATCGTGATGACAGTCTGGAAAGCATCAAACTTTTGTTTTGTATAATTAAGTAGATTTCATTAGAATGCTACCTATTACAATGGGCACCATATTACGACTTCCGGTAAAATTCGACATACTTCAACGTTTCACATTCCTCAGGCCCCGAAACCACCGTCAGTTCAAATGTTTATATGTATATACCGGGCGAATCAGCTGCCCCTATTAATATATTTTAAGCATCCAAACTAGCACCTGTTGTCAGGAAGGTCGATATTTCTCTGCTTGCATCCCGCGTGGTACTAATGCACTGCAAGCATATCCCGAAAACGATACTGAACACTGCTATTTGTATTAGTCTGTAGTCTCATCGAGGGGAAAATAATAGTGTTCAGTATCGTTTGTAGGATATTCTTGCAGTGCATTAGTACCACGCGGGATGCAAGCAGAGAAAATCGATCATCCTGATAATAACGCTCGTTGGGTTGCATACAACATTATTATTAGGGGCAGCTGAACCACCTGGTTATAGCCTACAGCACTGTCTTTCTTGTGGACACGATAACTACCGACGTTTTGCACCAATAACATTCAACTTTAAACATAAATTTGACCATTTAAAATCTCGTTTTAGGCCGTTAATGGGAGAAATCAGACCAGTGAAGGGGGGTGGAAAAGGGAGGCCTTTTCCAAAACTTTCTTAGTACTGGTATTTGAATAATCGAATCCATTCAATGTTCATAAGGGCCAAGAACTTATATAAGTAACGTATTTTGATAGCACCAACCATTGTCCAAAGGAGTCGGAATAAAGCACAAAATCATCCTCTAAAACGTTTGTCTGAAATAATTTTTGATATGACCCACCCTTACACCAAGGGATGAGCAACATATTTTTGGAATTATAAGAAGATGGGGCTTCTCGCAGGTAGATGTACAGCAATAATTGGCCAAACGTCTACCTTCCGGCTTGCCGAGAGGGATTTTATAATTTATTTCAACTCACAGAAGGATGCCTAAAAAATATGGGTATCAGTGATGATATCCCCACATTTTACGGTTTATGTTTCTAAGGTTCATTGTTGGACTCCTTGGGTAGTCAGTAAATTTGACCCTGATCTGAGAGTTGAATCACGTTTTACTACCTATCCTGAGGAAATCTGAGGAGTGAGTTTGATTCGAAACCCACCCTAAGCCACCCTAGTATTGATTATTTCCGAGGAGGATGATTATTGTTATTATTATTATTATTATTATTATTATTATTATTATTATTATTATTATTATTAATCGCCTTTTGAGACCACAAAGGATCACTTAAACCAACCATTAGTTCGTCAACTAGTATGAACTGTACGAGCCTTGCGGTCTTCCCTGTACTTCTTCATTCGTATTGATCTACTTACCGTACCCTTTCTTGGGCGGAAAATATTCGAATTTTCCTTTTTATGAGTGGGAAATGAAAAGTCATATTTTTAAGTGCTGTAGTTAAACTTTTCTTGTTTTTAGGATTTTCTGTTGTTAGGCCAATTTCCTTTCTAATTCCTCCCTGATTTTTTAGCCTATTTTTAATTTTGAAAAAATAGGCTTATGAGATCACCATTTGTCCGTGTGTGTGTGTGTGCGCGCGTGTGTGTGTGTGTGTGTGTGTGTGTGTGTGTGAGGTGTGTTTGTGTGTCCCCCTAATAACTTTTGAACGGCTGGAGCGATTTCGATGAAACTCGGTAAGATCATAGCACCATTCTGGCCGACTCCGACCGTGCCCTTCAAATTGTATTGTGTCTCACCAATCCAACATGGTGGCTGTGCGAAATATTTCACCAGCATTCAGTATCTCCGAAACTATTACAGATATCACCCTGAAATTGTGTACGGTGATAAAGGGTACTACAAGAAGTTCACCTATGAGACTTTCAAAAACCTGGTAACTACAAAACCAACATGGCGGCCAAGCGAAGTTGAGACTTTTAAATAGACTTTCCTCGCGATTTAACGATCCAAACGTAATGAAACTTGGTGCAGCAAAAGTTTCTATACATTGTTATGCACTGACATCTAATTTAGATCAATTGTTTACATAACTTCAAAATGACGGCTGTGGGAAATATTTCACCGGCATTCTATATCTCCTAAACTATTACAGATATCATCCTGAAATTTTGTACGGTGATAAAGGGCACTGCTATAAGTTTATCCATGTAACTTTCATAAACCTGTAAAGTACAAAACGAACATAGCGGCCAAGCGAAGTTGAAATATTTTAATAGACTTTTCTCGTGATTTAACTCTCTGAGCTCAGTGAAATGTGGTACAGTAAATTATTATACATATTGTAATGCACTGGTATCTAATTCAGTTCAATTGTTTACATAACCTCAAGATGGCGGCTGTGCGAATTTAAAAAATTAAGTTTTTATTTCTTGTGTCGTAATCATGCGATCGAAGTGAATGTTTGGATAATGAACCTACGCAAAAATTTTCCTTTAATGGTACATAACTCTATGGCCTATACATATAACAATCCAAAATGGCGAGCATCCGAAATATTTAGACGGTTCTTAATATCTACGAATCTTTTACAGCAATCAATCTGAATTCTTTTTTGTTCATGGAGGCTATGAACATAAGTTCACCTATAGGACTTTCCGTAACCTGGTGAGCAGGAATCCAACATGGCGGCGACGTGAACTATTCATATTTAAATGAACGTTTCTCGCGATATAACCATCCGCGTGCAGTGAAACATTGCACGCTAAATACTTATACATATATTAATCCACTGGCATCTAATTTATTTCAATTGTTTTTCATAACCACAAGATGGCAGCTGTGCGAAATTTTTAAATTCTCGTTTTTACTTCATGTGTTCTAATCATGCGATTGAACTTTGAATACCACAGGTACACAATAATCTTCATGTAATAGCACATAAATAAAAATCCAACCTGCGAACCATCTGAAATATTTAGACGGTTCTCAATATCTACGAATCTATCAAAACCTTCAAACTGAAATATTGTATGGTGATAGAGGCAATAAATACGAGTAGGACATATGAAAATAGGCTATTTAGTTCTTCACGGGACTACTTGTTTAACCATCGGCATCTAGTTGTTGTGTTTTTTGAAGCAAGATTGTACTGTACTAGTTGTTTTAGAAGACGTGAATCTGGCATTCTCATGATATGCCCAAAGAATCCTAGTCCTTCCTTTCGCATGGTATCAGTAATGAGTTCTAGGTTGTTATAGACGATATTGTTAGGTATTATTCGCCATTGCCCATCTTTTTATAACTTTTATTGATACAAGTTCTTCCAATTCGCCTTTCGATCTGATGTAATCTGTCGGTTTTTGAATGTTCATTTAGATATTATTATTATTAATATTATTATTATTACTAAGGTCCTTTTGAGATGGAGAAATTTGGCATTCCAGTAGCATTAATAACTAGCAGAGAGACTGAAAAATTATAAGGCAACCTGACATTTAATTAAATCTGAAGGTATTTAAGGAACCAACAACAACTACAACACAATTTGAAATCAAGACATCTTCAACCAGGAATCAAAATTTGACACTCCTACTTCCGAAGAGTCAGAGATATGGGACTAGGAATGAATCAGGGTCATGAAAGGCAGATTGCAAGAGTACATATTCCGCCCCAAAGCCATGGAAATTCACCTCTCCTAGGAAATCATCAGGGTCACCAATTCTTGAACTTACTAGGCATGAGCGTCAGGGGATGCTGAGACCACCAGTAGTAGATCCACTGAGTAAATCGTACAATGAAACATTTTGTTGTTGCTTATCTTAGGGGCTTTGACATCGTGGTCATATAGTCCCGTGAATTTGTGTGTGTGTGTGTGTGGGGGGGGGGGGGGGGGGGGGAATTTCTGTGATAACCTGTGTTATTGTGAAAGCTGTACTAGTGTGTGTGTATTCGTAATTTGGGGATAGGGTTGAGAATGATCTGGTCGTAGCCTTCAGTTACGTACCATTCAGGAGTAGAAGTGGGAAGCCACGGAAATCCACTTCGAGGATGACTGAGGTGGGAATCGAACCCCCCCCCCCCCCCCCCGTCTTCTTAGTTTTGGCTCACTTACACCAGAAATATTACCGTCATCAATATAATTAAGGTCACAATTACTTCACAAAATGGCAGAACTTAAAATAAACTATTTTTTCTGGAAAAGGGGAGTGGGAAGGGGGAAATTGTCATAATTTGGCCTCAATCAAAAGGATCTTTACATCTTTACACTCACAGAAAAGATGCTCCACAAGGGTACGTGAAAGAATTACTGCAATATTACAATGTTATTTCTATTAGTAAATTATGACTAAAAGTTACATTTTCTAGACAGAGCTGATACTTTATGATAATGCACATCCCCATACCGCATAGGTCGTAACGCGGAAGGTACGCCAACTTAAGATGGAGACACTGGAACATTTGTCCTATAGTTCTGATCACTCCCCATGCGATTATCACCCCTTCGGTCCTTTAAAAATGCCTTCAAGGGTTGACGATTCCTGTCGGACCGCAGCAGGCGATCACGGACTTCTCCACGCAGCAGGACAAGGTGTTTTACCACACGGGGATCTTCAACATGGTGCGTCGATGGGATGAGTGCCTAAATGCTCACGGTGAATTTTCCTGATTAGCATACCATTCTGGACTGTATAGCCGTCAACCTGTAACTTTTAGATCACCCCTCATACAGGGTGATTCTTTTGCTGGAGTGGGGCCGGCGGCCGGCTCCCAGGCGCGCACGCCTACCGCGGGACAAACCGAGCTCGAACCGCGGATTGCACGCAGGGGGAAATCGTAACGAAGTACATTAATTAATGGTAAATTCACCAGGAAATCCCTCCCTATATTATTCTGCTAAGGTCGCATTCCAGTTTTGTACCGAAAATAAGGTCCCATGAACACCAACCTACATATATGGGGTACCTACAGGTACAGCATAACCCAATGCGTAAGCGAAACGCTCTCACTTACTCTTTAAATGCCTCACAATTAAATAAATACCTTAAAACATGTATATTTACAATGTAATAATGAAAGAATGCAACACGGTAACCATGGTAACAGAATCTCACAGGTCCATCTATTTCTGTAAGACGCAATGCAATTCCAAGTATTACATTACTGTGTAAGTTTCTAGACGGTTATAAGGTTATCACGGAACCAAATTAAGCTGTAAAATTCATCAATACATACAGTATAATGCGCTTAAAGGGGTCAAGGGGCTCTCTAGATTTTTTTCACGCAATTTTCACATGTGAGTGTGGTACGAAAGGTCTATTTCACCCGACTATAAAGGGTCTCCGAAAACCACATTTAAAGGCCCTTAAATTAACAGTGTCTGTGATATTCCAAGAAAACTAACTTCGCTCTGATATACCTATGAAGGAATGACAAACCCCTAACCACTGCACCAGTAGCTGAATTTGTAAAGTCAGATTATTCATACCAAAGATAAATCAGTGATAGCATTCATGATTGAGATTTTGCTAAGTGTACTCTTTACAACTAGAATATTCACAGGAGAAGCCGCGACGGGTAATGCTAGTCATAATTAAAGAGTTTACCTATCCACAGGAGATGCTGACAGTGTTCTCATTCAGCTGACAGACAGGCGTTGTATCGTGTAAATAAATTAGCGTTTACACGTTGCGATTCCCTTCAGTTGTGAGGAATATCTGCTGCCATATATTGTTCTCCAGCCCCACTGGAGTACAGGTAATTGATCAGCACACGTTGTATTTTAAATTAACCCACAATTGAACATCGAACTGGCATAGGTCCGTGCTTCGATTAATTATAGTAAACGCGCATGGGGGTGCAGGAGCAGCTTCATAATGTATCGATGTAACTTCCAAAGTTACTGTCTGTCAGCTGAAAGAGAACATTTTTAGTATCATCTGTGAAAAGATAAGTTCTAACCTTTAACTGGTGACGTGAGGTCAGAAATAAATAAATTAAAAAAACATATGTGCTGCTTTAATTACATCTTGCAGCTGTTGTTTATGTTACCTTCTTATCTGTCCGCTGACACTACACACACTCGTTGATGACAGTTTAGTGTCCCTGGTTAGCTGGCCACCACCTCACGCAACCCTGCGGACCCAGCTCGGTTGGCTGGCGGAAAACGTGAGCGCCCGGCAGTCGGCCGCCAGCCCCGCTCTAGCAAAAGAATCTCACTGTATATAGTGTTCCCCTCCCAATTATATTGGGCAATTAGCGTGTTGACCAACTGAAACGTGTAAATTAACGCTAAATTAAGGTAATAATCTCAAAAGCGGCAATGCTACTACGGATGTTTCTAGTGAACACGTGTTGAAGTTCGGACATGTCGGTGGAATGCCCCTAGTTATTTAATGTGTTTAATGTGAGTTACTTTAACTTGAGAATGTTCGCTTTAATGAAATGTTATTTGCCTTCAAGATTGAGACGAAATAAGCTTCACTTCGTCTCGGGTTGATTCGATTGAGTCCTCCAAGTTTTATTTTACCATGCTCTCTTTGTGTCTGCAGGTGCTCTTAGGGAGGCAACCGAGGAGGTTCTCGAACTAATGATTTGTATAAATATTCTCTCACCTAGGTATGTAGTCGAGCGAGACGTCAGTGCGGAGCTGTAATCGCGAAAATGGAGTGTTCGAATCCACACGTTGACAGTGGCCATCGTGAGAGAGATTACTCGAGTTTTCTCCACACTCCCTTCAGGCTAATGCAGGAATGGTGTTATATCTTATCTAAAAGCTGAATTTCTTTTCAGTCGGTCAACACAAAATATGTGCCCAATTAGACTGCCCGAGAAGCAAAACTATTCCATCGCCCTTCTACCTGAAAGGAATGTACAAGAATTATTTATAAACTTATTAACAAACTTCTTTATCAGATGGGATGGGAATTTAATTGGATGACATGTTTCGCTCATCAAGCGAGCATCATCAGATCCAAACGTACAAGACAAAATTGCTCTACAAAATACTATCAAAAGCACAATGCCATCCGAAGTCCTCAAGCAGTAACCCAGCTCCCCTCGTTGTGTAGTGGCTATCATTCTTGGCTCCCAATGTGGAGTCCCAGGTTCGATTCCCGGCGTTGCCAATATACAGTATTTGATTCTGATCTGAGGCCTGGAACGGGGTACACTCTGTCTCGTGAGGCAAAACTGAGAAGAGGCAGGTTTGGCTCTCACCTCAGCCAGCTTGGAAGTTATTTTCCATGATTGTCCACTTCTACTCCAGGTAAATGTCAGGACGGTTACTGATTTAAAACCACGGTCGTTTCCTCCCAAATCCTCACCTGACTTAGAAATACACATACAGTACTAATACAACTATCGCAATAAGACAGCTTATCATACACATTCCACACAGACACACTTACACGGGACTACATGACCACCGTGTCGCCAAGCCCCTGATTAAATCATCATCAACAACAACAACAACAACAACAACCTACCTTAATTGAGAAGTCTATAAATATATTTTCACTGCCTGCGTTGCTCAGCGGTAATGTTCTCGCCTGCTATGTCCAAGGCTGCAGGATCAATTCCAGGCGAAGTCAGTTGGCCGTGTCAGTAGATTTACTGACATTTTAAAGATCCCCTTCGGGACAAAATTGCAGCACGGCGCCGTCTCTAAAAGTCCCATAAAATAAAGGGACATAAAACCCATAACATTATTTTATCGATGTATATAGTTAGTCCATGTAATGCTTTCCATTGTAGCACATGTGAGTAGATATGTGTTATTCCCCGTTCAATTTAATTGGGTTTGTTGACCGAATGCAAATACATTTTTTCACTAGACTTAGATATAACCACTCTGGTAAAACTCGATGCCCTGCGATGCAAAGAATCGTCGCACAGCCTACTCGACCTCAGCATTGGTGTGATATCTCCATCTCCACATTCTGCTGTCCTTCAATGACGAGACATGACCGCTTCACCACTCACGGTCTGTAGGCGTTCAAGGATGACTGGCACACTAGTCCCACATGCCCATTTATACCGGATAACAGCACACACTTCCATTGGCGACCACGTTGTCAATACACGTCTGTCTGGCACTGTGAGTTGTACTCGAATGATATCGGGCTGGCCTGTCTGCTGCTCCTCTCTCCTCGTCGGCGCTCTGCGCATGCGTTATTCCCCCTCCACTGACGCTCATTTTCTCGATGAACCAGCCACGGGTGTGGATTCTTAGACCCATTGGTTGTGTCACCCTTGTGTACCGTCTGCTCGTGCAATAAAATGACGAAACTTACTTTCGAAACATCCCTCGTACATCCAAACCCTTACACTTTACGCTCCAATATTTTGATAGTTATTTTATTACTATCTTATTCCAAGCCGCCTTGTCGAACACTAAAGAATGTGGTTTAATCACTCCTTAAACGTACATGTTTCGACGTTCAATGAGACCTTCGTCAGCGAATATTGATTTAAAATATTCTTAAAACTAAGTTTACAAAGATAAAAGAGAAAATGGATATCCTTACAAAACACTATTAGAAATTTAAATAAAAAGAAAGCTCACAAAAAGAATCGAATCATTCATATATTTTTTAAATTCTTTTTGTGACATTTCTATTTATTTAAATTTCTAATCGAACCATTTATATGTTTTTAAATTATTTTTGTGAGATTTCTTTTTATTTAAATGTCTAATAGTGTTTTGTAAGGATATCAATTTTCTCTTTTATCTTAGTAAACTTCGTTTTATGATTATTTTAATTCAATATACGCTGACGAAGGTGTCATTGAACATCGAAACATGTAAATTTAAGCAGTGATTAAACCACATTCTTTAGTGTTTGACAAGGCGGTTTTGAATAAGTTAGTACTGTCAGTCAACACGGATATTAATTATTACCATTGTCATAATGGTTTATGTTTACCCAATTTTACAGTAGTTAATGCATTTTTACAAAATTTGTAGTACTTGAGTTGACTTGATCGGTACGGTAGACTTGCAATAACTTTTAAAACAGAGAATTCATTTGTATGGGGAATACTAGATTAGGTGACATATTAACCTTGTCATGTGCTGGTTTGGTGCTTTTCTAACACGGAAGCCTCCTGTCATTCTCATGTATTATTACGCGTCTCAATGCCACCTAATTGCAAGTTTAGCCTATTACTCAATCCATCACCCTATGACGTATCGTTTGTCATTACAGGATGACGTGCACTGATACATCGAAATGATTTGCTTTGCAATTCTGCGCATTAATCTACTTCACCTCTGGTTTTCTAGCTATATGACATCACTCTGAAGCCATGAAAAAGAAAGGAACTATCGATAGTAGATAATCAATGTTAGTAACTGAAATTTTCCAAACTCCGACATAAACATACTGTAGCTCATTGGTAAAATGCTGTAAAATGCAAACGCGTCGTCAAATAGTGTTAAAGATTTAAAGGTTCGAAACAAAGTGAGTGCTGCCAACCACAATATTAATGAAGAGAAAAAATCCACACCAACCAACGTTCATCTACTAGAGGCCTATATATAAGACTCAACAAATTTAGGTAATTGGTCTCAAGGTAGAGGCCACGTGCGCAAGAAACTGGTAATACCTAACCCCACTGTTTTTTTGTTCATAAAACTAGCTCAACTCTTAGAAAAAAGTCACCTAAATCACAAGTTAAGAAAACATCTATTCAATTACTGTAACGTATATGTTTCAGCTTACGGTGTTAGCATCTTCAGAAAATCTTAGATATTCTATGTAAAATATAAATAAGTAATTTAAATCTAAAATTGTTAGTTAAAATGTAATAAAATGAGAGGATATCCTTACAAATACACTTGATCTAAAATAAAAAAGACAATATCTCTGTGTTGATCAATAACATTATATAATATACAGTAATTGACTGATATTAAATGTGGAATGCATTTATGGAATATTTCAATACGGAGAAAGACAGCAGGTATTTTGGAATCAGTAGACCGACTGTTATGCAATAATTGACGCCTTGGTCTGAACTAAAACATTGTTGTCATAAAGTATTTATTCAGATAGCTTCAAAAAATAATTATATACCGGTACGTCATAAGGACTTAATCTTTCCGTGTCGTTATAGGAATGATTCCTTCTATTACAAGTTTCACTCGAAACAATGTTATGCTCTCTTGTGTCAAGCTGGATATATTAGTATCGGAGTTGAGATTAATGGAATTGTTCAAACGTTAGTTGTATTTTGAGAATCATTTGTTATTGAAGGTATGGCAATGAACGGTGTGGCTGTGATCACTGAATACAACGTGAGGTGTCCATCTTGAAAATATGGAATATGATAATGAATAGGCCTCAAGGAATGTTTAACATGCAAAAACGAATATTAGCAGTAATGTAGAACCTTGTAAGTGGTTTTCTATGACCAAGTCAAGTCGCCATAATGGCGACTGGGCATGTTCTTAAAAAATTAATATCATCAACTTACTACTGTATATAATAGCACAAATGACTTGAAATTTAGCGAGGGAGGAATACCATACAATAGACCTCGTTACTATTATCCATGGTATGTGATAATTAAGCGTGCAGCGACCATCTTGAAATTAAAGAATATAAAATCAAATAATACTCTCTATTACTTAGAGAAACAATATCTCAAATTAGCATCAATGTAGAACCGTTAAGGGCTAAGTATTTCAAGGGCAAAATAACATATCTGCCGTAATATGTGCACTTGGCCGTGAAAGCCAATATTACCATCTTTTTGGAAGCCTTTATTATAGGGAGGTGAAATGCTGCTTGAGCTATTAGTACTCGCAGTAAAGAACCGCAGGTGCGCTTCAAAAGAAGGGAGGTAGGGCACAGTTCGCTACTCCAGTGGGAGTCCGGGCATGGGCACCAAGAGCCCGCTGATGAGCGTATCTTGGTGTTCCTAGGCAAAACCCCGCACAAACCTATAGAAATTGAAGATTTTTAACTCTTAGGCTAGCATGCTACCCCTACACCACTGATTCATGACTGTATTAAAACTCCATGTGAAATATCATATCGGATGGCTTGGTCAGTGATGTTATTTGAATCAGATATCCTTAAAAGGTGAATTACCACCGTCTACTGCTCTTTTGTTGCGGTGCAGCGCAGTGTCCAGGAGAAGAATCGGGGCTACTGTTGATGTGTAGCCTGAGTTTTATTGTTGACCGTGCAATGTTAAGCCCGGGGGAAGGGAGGTTAAACCCCAAGGGGAAAGGTTAATCACGAGCGCTGGGATTAAATTTTATCTCATCAGAGTGCAAATTCTGAAGCAGTATCCGTATTGAAGGGCGCTTGTTGATAGGGTGGAGTATCTCTGCCTGCCATTGGCGATAGCCTTAAAACTGCCACAACACGATACACACTGGGTGACTCATATTGGCAAGTTAAAGTTGACGCACCCTATGTCATTCCTGAGCTAGATAGAAATGGGTTTAGGACATACTTCCTCACGGAACGCTTTAGTTAAGTGATGGTGTGACTAAACGCTCCTGCCCGGACAGCAGGAGAATCCAGTTCGAATCCTGACTGCGATAATTATTTTCATGTTAAATTCAACAGAAACGGCTTGTCTTGTTTGTTGTTTTTTCAGTTAGCAGTTTTAAGCATTATAGGTCATTAGACCTCTGTAATTGTGTGTGTATGATGTTCATCTCATACCCTGTGTTATCATAGTGACAGTATTAATGTGTGGAATTATAATTATTTTGGTCGAAATGTAATGCTTTTCAGTCGGTCATTACGGTAGTACCCAATTGTAAGGGATGGTTCCCAAATCCAGAAAAAATATATGACATTAATAATTACACTTGGATGACCAGTTTCGATCGTCAAGCGATCACTAACTGATCCTTAACACTTAGACTATTATAGCAAAATTTTGAAACATTATATTCTTTAATAATGAATTCAATAGGCTATGGCACGGATTTTTGTTTCGACCGTATCCCCATTCCAGTGCCTTAAATTTGCGTTTATCATGGCCATATCCACATAGAACTGCTCTCATCTGATCCCACCGTGATATTGTACTTATTCTATAGCCTATGTATTCTTCATTTGGCACGCTCTGTTGAAAAAACGACAATTGTTAAAAATCTGAATTAATTACCATTATTAGCCCTAATAGTACTTCATTTATAACTGTCATTTTTGTTTCACTCGCTCTGTCTTCATTTTATTTTAAACGTGCAAAAATAATTTTACTTTTCTTGGGATGGAAATTGAAATTTTGAAAAAAAAAATGTTCTTAGAGAATAATAATATAAAACAATCTCAAAAAACAGTCCAGTATCGAACTGCAGAGATGTGAGTTTTAAGTCTACAAAGTTTCAAACATGAAGCTTGAACTACTTTTGTACTGAGGATACAAGAAAAAAAAGGAAAATTAACATTGTTGGGACAGGCAGTACCTACTCCCCTTCAATCTATGTCATGGTATTTACAATATGGATACTCATGTTGCAGTAGCAAGTAAACTAGCACAACTATTCAAGATTTGTTAGTTACGTGATTTCTTGTTGATATACAAATGTGTGTGTGATTCAAAAAATCAAACCAGATCTGTCCCTTGAAGCATTGATAACACGATTACAGGTGTCATATTTTGGACACATTATGAGGCGTTCTGATTTGTTGGAAATGACAATTATGCTTGGACAGGTGGAAGGGTCTCGAAGACGAGGGCGGCCAGCATTGAGACGGATCGACTCCATCAAATCCAACATGAATATGTCAGTAAAGGATCTGACGTATATGGCTGAAGAGCGAATCATATGGTGACAGTCCATCCATGCAGTCGCTAGGAGTCGACGCCGACTTCATGGCACTTGATCATCATCATCATCATACTAATAATGGTGATTGATCTTCAATTTTGCGTGCTTAGTATGATTATGTGATTGTTATTAAATGATCAGGTTGATGTGGATTGTGAACTTAGCTGACGAAGCGATGTGTTGTCCATTTCCCTACAGCCAACACCACTGCATGCCAGTTCAGTGCAATCATGGCCATGCGTACGCTACTAGGAATGTCTATTTTCCTCTTTGAGCTTCCATTTTTATTCAATTAGAATGGAGAATACAATTCTCACATCGTATTGTTTCATTTAAAGGTTTGGATCTTTAAACCATCAGTCCAATACATTTGCTACTTTTATGTTCGACGATGTAGAAATGTAAACATTATATGTCAGAAAACTGTATCATAATGAGGGTCATTATAATACTATTTTTCATTCTGAAACAGTTTCTCCCACCAATCAGAGCTCAAGAAACAGCTGTGTGACCAATTAGGTATGGATAGCATCGCATCTGCGCTGATATCCACGGCCTACTATTTTAAATTTCACTTCGTGGCTTCTAGTGTCATAGTGGGGTAATCGAGGAGGCCGTGGTACTTTCTGCGTCCCATGCGCTCTGTTCAGTAGAGTACATAGCTTGCCACGGTGGGTGAGTGGTTATAGTGTCGGACTACCAACCCCAAGATTGCAGGTTCGCCCCTGGCCATGGTAAGTGATTTTTGAAGGCGACAAAAATCACGATACTCATGTCATACGTTGTTGGCATGTTAAAGAACCCATTTGAATTCAGTAGGCCGTGTTCAATGGCAAAATTAATCTCGGGATTTTCCGCCAACACAAAGTTCCTCCATTCTCTACTTGAAAGCGCTGTAGTGTCAAGGAGTTTAGATATCTAACCTCCTTGACTTTCATAGCGTTCAAAGGAACGACGAAATTCGACATACCAGCTACCCTCTGGGTGTCAATTAACAAAGCTTGAACCAGGCACCCGAGGCCATACGATATTATTATTATTATTAGTAGAGTACATAAAACTGGCGAAATGTCGATAGATATTTATGAATATTTATGTTCGAAAATAAAAAAGTTATAATTATCGTCGAACATACACAGTCGCTTCGCTTGTTTTATAAACATACTCGTGTCTTAATTATTGCCATTATAGGCTCGTTGCATATGTACTATTGTGATATCCATGTGGTTGTGATTATTGCTGTTTTAAGGAGTATAGCATCTATACTCCGTCGAAGCAATCTGCGAAGTGCCAGTGTGAAAACACGTATTCTGCTCGCAGGAGTGACTCGGCTGACTGGTCCAGTGAGGCGTGATGCCACTGAATAATAAGCACAGGAGGAGGTGCAACCTTGGCTTCAACCAACTCTCGCAATGGCTAGGCTGCCAAGCTCCGCCCATCGCATTCACTTTTCACATCCTCCGTGTGACGTCATGCGCAAACCTCCTTCACAGATTCCGTGGATGAGTTATAGATTATCTGCCTCAAATTGACCTGATAATATGTACAACAGAGTGTGTTTTATTTTTCTTCATCACTTGATACTATTGACAATGATGACTTACCGACGAGGTCAACTCACGGACACACACAGCTTGGTTGATGTGGCGAACGAATTGACTGGCTGCGTTGCTCAGCGGTAACAATCTCGCCTGCTGTCCCCAAGGTTTCAGGATCGAATCCTGGTGAAGTCAGCTGGCATTTGAGGGTGCGCAAATGCAAGGGAGCTGGGAGATTTACTTCCACGTTTAAGATCCCCTTGGGGGCAAAATTCCGGCACTCCGCCGTCTCTAAAAGCCGCAATTGTTAAAAGGGACGTAAAAGGAATAGGCCGAACATATGAAGTGGCGAACGACAACGGGCGTCACCTGGGATCGTGGTCCTTCATCCGATATCTACTAAAGTGTCATCCGCCCTGCCACTCTCTACAGCACCGAGTGTTGACCAGCCATCCAGGAGGAGGAACGTTGACTAATTGTAAGCTTCATGGAGACGGACATTCTTAGGTGGACGGTTGGCATTACTAGACTGGAACATCTTTCAAATGCTGATATTCGTAAATGCTTTGAAGTTGCACCGATTAAGAGGAAAAGGCGGGAGAGCCGCGCACACTTGTTTGGGCGTGTGTTAGTGCAGAAAACAATACAATGGTTGAGTCAGCCTATGTAATGGAAGTCGCTGGAAAGAGCTCCAGAGGGATTTACAAGGCAGCGAAGGGCTGATAGGCCTATTGAACACAAAGATCTGAAGATTGTAACCTCCTTCCAGACATGGCTCAATATCAAAGAAAATTGAGACAGTGCATCCACACAGTGGACCCTGCCATCAGGTGGTACAAACGCTGAGAGAAAGAAGAATAAGACGATGACCATGAATAATAATACGAAGAAGAACAAGAGTTGGTGCTATGCACTGGAGATGAGTCGGGAAGTAATAGAAAACCATTTCAAGTATGCACGATGGAGAAACTCACCCAGTGGAGAATGCATGGATAGAGGCTATGACGTGCATGCTTGCTGCATTTAATATTCAGGCTGGGACTCCAGTGATTGTTTATTTCATATTTATTTATTTATTTATCTATTTATCTTCAGCTCCATGACACTTAGTCGAAGTACCACTTCCTTAACAGCAGGTCAACGCTCGGTGCCATAGAGAGGGATAGAACGGATGACAATTTACTAAATATTTAATGTGACTTCACAAAGGGCGATCATCTATACCAGGTCTTCTTAACATGTGTTTGTTTCATTTGAGGTTCTCGGACATTGTGGTCATTTCAATCCAGCAAAATTGGGTGTGTATTTACGAGGGTGGATCGAAAATTCTTTGCCCCTACTTCGTTTGTAGCCGAACAAAAATACATACAGGTAATTACAAATATACGTAGGTCTACTGTTTAACCCTTAGCTACACGCACCTCTTTCACTAACATTCTTACACGCTAGCGGCACTCTATGCCGCAATATATTGTTTCATTCTTTTTTGTGATTTAGTTACTTGCTAAACGGCTAAAATTGATTTGTATGGAGAATTATACAGAACCTATGAGAATACATTGAAAAAATCGTATCAGTATGTATGAAATTCTTATTAATAAAATATATTATTGGGAGGGATGGGATAAGGACATATTTACTGATGATGATGATGATAATTGTTGTTTTAAGGGGCCTAACATCTAGGTTATCGGCCCCTGGACATATTTACTATTCATACTTAATGTAATCAAAAATTGTTATAAACATTTATTGGACAACGAAGAAAAAATTATAATTTTCACACACAAAAGAGATATTGAGAATTATTGGATTGAGTTTGCCCTTTTCTCAGGTTCATATTACAAGACATTGTACCTGATGCTCAACAAACTCAAGAAATATACTAGAGTAAAAGAAAAAAACTGTTTGTCAGAATCATGTAGGCCTATACACTTAGATTCTTGGCTTGGAAAAGGACACTTTCTGCTAATTTACAGTACGAAATAATATACAGTGCCTAAATACACAAAATAACTCTGCACTAGGACTTAAAAATCGAATAGATCCTCTTCACCCAGTGCCCTTCCTGCTCATCAAGTTCTTGGAACAACCTCTCAATCTCCTGTTGACAGACATGTCGAGACCTATAAACAGAAGGCGAGCGTGCAGACTATGTGTTGACATCAATAATAATGATAGAAGCGTAGAAAGAAACAACAAAGGTAAAATAAGTTAAATACTTACATTATTTCAGAACGCCGATTCCAGCCAGTTTTTACACGCTAGCGGTACGGAATGCCGCATTCGCGCATCTCGCATTTGACAACCTGTCTCAGACTAACTGGGAACCAGACAGGCTCCGAACCTACCCCGCCCCTGCAGCACATGTCGAACAAAGGATATAGCGGGCGATCTCACAGAACTCGTAACTGTTAACCACGTCAAACATAATTTTGCGAAAAAAGAAAAGCGGCTCTGAGTGCCGCTTACCGTGTATCTATGGGTTAACGTACCATACTCTATGTTTGTACATAGTCTCAACATTTCTTCAGACATTTGTCTCTGCCCCTGTGGTAGAATTCAGCCGGCTGACTGTGGAACCCTCGTCGGTCTGCTGTCTTCGCGTCATCGCTGCACGTGAATCTGTGTCCTGCCAGGAACTCCTTCAGCGGACCAAGACGTGGAAATCACTAGGGGCGAGGACCGGACTTTTTGGTGGGTGGTCCAGATCCTCCCAGTGAAAAGACAGGAGCTTGTTGGCGGTTCTGGTTGCCACATGTGGTCTCGCATTGTTATATTGACACATATATATTGGTATTTAGTCTGGGCTCGAGATTTGAACAAGAAAGAAGGACAGAAAAAACGAAAGAAGGAAAGAAATAAACAAATAAACAATCAAACAAACAAACAAACAAACAAACAAAGAAAAAATGTGCAGTTATCATGTTAGCCCAATCAATTTTTAAGCGAGTGAACATAAGTTAACATTTCATGCTGAAATGTGTAAAGCCTTATTTTTAGCCTACTTTCGAATTTTGGAAAAAAATAAAAATAAATGAAAGTATAGGCCTACTTATGAGATCCACACGGACAAAACGTTCTCAGTATGTGTGTGTGTGTGTGTGAGTGTACATCTGTCCCCCCACCTATCAATTCAAACACGACAAAACCGAATTGAACAAACTCTGGTAGAAAAGGTAGCACTAACAAAGAGCACCTCAGTATCAAGTTTTTATCGCCACCAACTTTAGCAAAACTGAATGGTGGTCACTCAAACGTTCAAAATGTAAAATCGAATTACGACTAAAGTAATCATCCGATCTCTAACAAATTTGGCAAGAACATACCTTCATATGGGGCGCGTTGTTCGCCCAAACTACAAGGTCATTAGGTGGACCATTTCAAGATGGCGGCCGTGTGAATTGTGCAAGCATTATAATTCATGACTTAGGACGCACTAATTCCGATTATCGAACAGAGGGTAGTTTAAGCTATCTTAAATAACGTGACACATTGATTATTATAATTCTATATTATATATACTAGCAGAAGTACCCGTTCTTCGAACGGTGTTCGGTGTTAACACCAGACATTATAATAATAATAATAATAATAATAATAATAATGTTATTGGTGTTACGTCCCTTTTAAGTACTGTTGCTTTTAGAGACGCACCAGACATTATCAATTGAGCTACTGTTGCAATGGTTAGCGGCTTGTAATTCCTTCATAAGTTTATCAGAACGAAGTTAGTTTTCTGGGAATATCACACACACTGTTAATTTAAGGGCCTTATAATGTGGTTTTCGGAGACCCTTTATAGACTAGCGAATTTTTTGTCTCACATTGAGAAGTGCAACATATGCTTTGGTCGTCCTTCTAGGATAATTTTTATATTTCGCCTATTTTAGCATTATTTTGAGAAGTTTTTCCCTATATCCACCCTTATACAGTATGAAAAGTACGGTGAAGAGTTTTATAAATGATTGGTGTATTGACTCATGTTTACCATACCTAATTTTACGATGCACCATGCATCCGAACATGAGTTATAGGCGTACATAAGGATACACAGAAAGACAGACAGACAGACAATTCTATTGTCTACAACATATCACCCAGAAATCCAAATATGGGTATATCTACCACACAGTATCAAAGAAAATCATCCTTACGATGAACCCGTATGTCGACAAAAAAAGAAAAGAAAAATGATTAGTTGAAATGTGCTCTCAAACTAAATTCACCTAACGTGTACTTCCTGACATGTAATAGAATTGAAAGCCTTGTAGATGAAACGCAATACACGTCACATAAAAACTGACCCTCTACGTTGTGTTGGGTCCCCATACACAGGAAGACCTCTATCATAAATTATAAAAGCTTGTGGTGCATGAAAATTCAGGTTATTTAGTCTCAAATGGCGCAAATTCCTAAAAGTCGCAAAAAATGCTGATTCAATTCAGGAATTTTTGAAAATAATGTTGTTGTTTGGAGATATAATAGACCTTCTGTACTATATGTCGCACGTGAAAATTGCATGAAAAAATCCTAGGTTACCCCTTGACCCCCTTAATTGCATTGATAAATTATACAGCCTACGTTGGTTCCGTGATAACCTTATATTTGCAAACTTTCACAGAAATGTAATAAATGTAATAAATTGCTTCTTACTGAAATAGATGGAAAGTTGGATGCCACCCCTTGAGATAATGTTGTCATGGTTACCAATTTGCATTCCTTCATTAGTTTGTTAAATTAAATTTAATTAGTTTTCTGGGAATGTTTCAGAAACTGTTGGTTTTAGAGCCTTATAATGTAGTTTTCGAGGATCCTCGAGTTTTATTTCTGGCACCGAGGGGCTTTGTCTCGTCGTTGTATGCCATAATATAATACTACTAATAATAATATAATATAGGGATAGGAATATAATAGACCTGCCATACCACACCCGCAGGAGTAAATCGCGTGAAAAAATTATAGACTACCCCTTGACCCCCTTAAGCGCATTTTACGTATTGATGAAATGTACAGCTTAATTTGGTTCCATAATAACCATCTAGCCGTTTGCAAACTTTCACACTAATGTAATTAATGGAATTGCATTGCGTCTTACAGCAATAGATGGACCTCTGAGAATCTGTTGCCATGGTTATCGGCTTGCATTCGTTCATTAGTTTATTAAATTAAATTAGTTTTCTGGGAATATCTCAAAAACGGTTGGACGTAGGACCTTAAAATGTGTTCTTAGGGCCCCCGAGTTTTATCTCTCACATTGAGGGGCTGAAAATGAGCTTCGTCTCGTCCTTCTACTCCTATTTCAGCATGTATTTTAAGGGGGTATGCCCCCTTTTTTGATAGGTACAGAGAAGAGTTACATCAATGATTAGTGTCGTGCCTCTGATGGATATCTGTACCAAATATTACGTTGATACACCCAGCCGTTCTCGATTTATAAGGGAACAAAGTTGTCCACAGACAAACAGACAGACAGACAAAACATATTTTCGCGCGCATCCGTCATAAAACAGTCTGAAACGTGTAAATAACTCAAATTTCCGTATAAATTCAGAAACAAACTTTCATTTTTATATATGTAGAGATATACTGCACCGCTCGGTGTTGACCGTGTTTTATTGCACAAATTTAGGTTTTACTCGCTAACCGTTGGAGATACACGAAAAGTGATAAGGCCCTTTTGGATAGAAAATCGAATGTTAAAGCTCATGTATGCCATCAAAAGGTTGCTATTTCTTAGCGTTCTCTTTTTTAATTGAAATGGAAATATCAAATTTTGAAACCAAAGGGTGTAGTGTCGTCATAAATGTGGGTTTTACTCGCTAACCGTTGGAGATAAACGAAAAGTGAAGCTCGTATGTACCGTCAAAAGTTTGCTATTTCTTAGCGTTCTATTTTTATTTGATAAGGAAATATGAAGTTTTGATTAAAGTGTGTAGTGACGTCACTAAAATGGTCGCCATTTTTTAATAGTGCAAAATATCGAAATAAAATGTATCCTATATTTAAACCTGGTAAATCAGCTACATCCATGCAAAATTTCATTTAAATCGAACCAGTGGTTCTTGCGTTATTGAGTAGCACACAGACAGACAGAAAGACAGACACACACCATCTCATTTTTATATATTAGTATAGCAGAAGTACCCGTCCTTCGAACGGTGTTATATACTAACACCAGACATTGTCAATTGAGCTACTATTGCAATTGTTAGCGGTTTTTCATTCCTTCATAAGTTTATCAGAACGAAGTTAGTTTTCTGGAAATATCACACACACTGTTAATTTAAGGGCCTTAATATGTGGTTTTCGGAGACCCCTTATAGACTCGCGTATTTTGTGTCTCACAAAATACGCGCAACATATGCTTTGATCGTCCTTCTAGGATAATGTTTATATTTCGCCTATTTTAGCATGTATCATGAGAAGTTTTTCCCGATATCAACCCTTCTACTGTATGAAAAGTACGGTGAGGAGTTTTATAAATGATTGGTGTATTGACTCATGTTTACCATACCTAATTTTACGATGCACCACGCATCCGAACACGATTTATAGGCGTACATAAAGATACACAGAAAGACAGACAGACAATTCTATTGTCTACAACATATCACCCAGATATCCAAATATGGGTAGCCTATATCTACCATACAGTATCAAACAAAATCATCCTTTCGATGAACCCGTATGTCAACAAAAAAAAAAAAAAAAGATTAGTTAAAATTTGCTCTCAAACTAAATTCACCTAACGTGTACTTCTTGACGTGAAATAGAATTGAAAGCCTTGTAGACGAAACGCAATACACCTCACATAAAAAATTACCCTCTACGTTGTGTTAGGTCCCCATACACAGGAAGACCTATTTCATAAATTATAAAGGCTTGTGGTGCATGAAAATTCAGGTTCTTTAGTCTCAAATGGCCCAAATTCCTAAAAGCCGCAAAAAATGCTGATTCAATTCAGGAATTTTTGAAAATAATGTTGCTCTTTGGAGATATAAAGGAAGATTGTAGTTTTACGTGACCATTAATCGCGAGATCATAAGCCACGGGACCTCCATTTTACGTGGAATCTGAACCACAGGGCATGGCATTTCACTTTGAAAATGTTTGGAGATATAATAGACCTTCTGTACTATATGTCGCACGTGAAAATTGCATGAAAAAATCTAGGTTATTCCTTGACCCCCTTAATTGCAGTGATGAATTATACAGTCTACGTTAGTTCCGTTATAACCGTATAGCCATTTGCAAACTTTCACAGAAATGTAATAAATGGAGTGACATTACGTCTTACAGAAATAGATGGAAAGTTGGATGCCTCCCCTTGAGTTAATGTTGTCATGGTTTCCGATTTCCTTTCCTTCATTAGTTTGTTAAATTAAATTAAATTAGTTTTCTGGGAATATTTCAGATACTTTTGGTTTTAGGGCCTGTAATGTAGTTTTCGAGGACCCTTTAGGGCCCCCAAGTTTTGTTTCTGGCACCGAGGGGCTTTGTCTCCTCGTTGTACGCCATAATATAATAATAATAATAATAATAATATAATATAGGGATAAGAATATAATAGACCTGCCATACCACACCCGGAGGTGTAAATCGCGTGAGAAAATTCTAGTGTACCCCTTGACCCCCTTAAGCGCATTATACGTATTGATGAATTTTACAGCTTAATTTGGTTCCGTGATAACCTTCTAGCCGTTTGCAAACTTTCACAACAATGTAATTAATGGAATTGCATTGCGTCTTACAGCAATAGATGGACCTCTGAGAACCTGTTGCCATGGTTACCGGCTTGTATTCGTCCATTAGTTTATTAAATGAAATTTGTTTTCTGGGAATATATCAAAAACGGTTGGTTTTAGGGCTTAAATGTGGATTTCGGGGACCCTTTAGGGCCCCCGAGTTTTGTCACTCACATCGAGGGGCTGAAAATGATCTTTGTCTCGTCCTTCTACTCCTATTTCAGCATGCATTTTAAGGGGGCAGGTCCCCTTTTATGAGAGGTACGGAGAAGGGTTACATCAATGATTAGTGTCGTTCTTCTGATGGATATCTGTACCAAATTTTACGTTGATACACCCAGCCGTTCTCGAGTTATAAGGGAACAAAGTTGTCCACAGACAATCAAACAAACAGACAGACAGACAGACAGACCAAAACATTATTTTCGCACGCATCTATCATAAAACAGTCTGAAACGTGTAAATAACTCAAATTTCCGTAGAAATTCAGAAAAAAACAGACAAATTTTCTATTTATATATGTAGAGATATACTGCACCGCTCGGTGTTGACCGTGTTTTATTGCACAAATTTAGGTTTTACTCGCTAACCGTCGGAGATATACGAAAAGTGATAAGAACCTTTTGGATAGAAAATTAAATGCTAAAGCTCGTGTATAACATGAAAAGTTTGCTATTTCTTAGCGTTCTCTTTTTATTTGAAATGGAAATATGAAATTTTGAAACCAAAGGGTGTAGTGACGTCACAAAAGTATGTTTTACTCGCTAACCGTTGGAGATACACGAAACGTGATACGGACCTTTCGGATAGGAAATTAAATTTCAAAGAACGTTCGTGCCATCAAAAGCTTCCTGTTTCCTACCGTTCTCTTTTTATTTGATATGGAAATATGAAATTTTGAAACCAAAGGGTGTAGTGACGTCACTAAAATGGTAGCCATTTCTTAATAGTGCAAAATATCGAAATTGAAAGTATCATATATGTAAACCTGGTATTTCAGCTACATCCATGAAAAATTTCATTTAAATCGGACCAGTGGTTCTTGCGTTATTAGGTAACACACAGACAGACAGACAGACAGACAGACAGACAGACAGACAGACAGAAAGACAGACTCACACCATCTCATTTTTAGCCTACTTTTCACATTTTGCAAAAATGAGGAAAAAGTAGACATGAGATCGGGCAAATGTGTGTCTGTCTGTCTGTCTGTCTGTCTGTCCTTCTGTCTGTCTGTCTGTCTGGCTGTGTGTGTGTGTCCCCCCCTATCAACTCCTAAACGGCTGCAGCAATCAAAACCAAATTTAGTATGAGTAAAGATGTGCACCGGAATATCTCACGTCTATATTTGAAAATGATGTCAGTGCTACCAACTGCTGAAAAAACGCACTAGAAATTTGAGCTCCATGTTGGATATCTTGCAAGGTATGCATGGGAGCTATTCCAAAATTGGCACACATGCAGATAATACTATTTCAGTTTAATTTCCAGGAGGCCAACAATGACAGTGTTGCCAAAATAATTTTAAGCCTTCTGATAGGTCCAATGTTTAAATGCATATAACTTCTACACTATCAATTGGATTTCAACCAAATTTTTTATGTAACATCTGTACATAAACATATATGAATGAGCATATTCTTAAGAGCCAACAGGGCTACCAACTGTTAATAATTGCTCTCTCTATGTTTTTTTATCCAAATACCAATATATCATATTCATATATATTCATTCATTTATTTGCAATGGGGGGTGTGTCCCCCGGTGGCAAATTGAATATACATAACAAATAAATAATTATACATAACAATTCAATAACAATTATTCAACAATTAAACTGGAGTATTTACACAAATAGTCAGTCTTTTCTTAAACACACCTATATGTTTGGGAAAAGGCTCAAAGACTGCGGCAGGTAGAGAGTTCCAGTTATCAATGGCACGGTTTACAAAAGAATATTTACCATAATTTGTTCGCTGTGGTCGGCCCTTAACTTTGAAAGGATGATCGCTCCTACCCATGTAAGTGGGCTTTCCCAATCGTTTCCTAAGCTCACCCCATGCTGGTTGATTTGTATACGTGTTGTACATAGCGCAGAGTCTAAATTTCATCCTCCTAGCCTCCAGTGATTCCCACCCAAGTTTCTTGAACATACGGCTCACACTGCTCCTGGGATTGAAGTCACTGATCACAAATCTAGCGGCCTTTCTTTGTACCATTTCCAACTCATTGATGAGCCCTACTTGATATGGATCCCAAACCGCCGAGGCATATTCCAGAATAGGTCTTACAAGTGACAAATAGCCTAATTCTTTAGCAGAGGTACTACTTCCTTTTAATACCCTCATTACAAAGTGCAGGGATTTGTAAGCTTTTGAAACTACACATCCTACATGACTACTCCATTTCATATCATTTCTTACGTGAACGCCCAAATATTTGCAAGAATCTTCTTCTACAAGTATTTCCGAGCCAATGTTATATTGAAAATCCTGCCTTCGCACTTTCCCTATTTTTAAGAGACTACATTTTCTTGTGTTTATTTTCATTTTATTTACAATCGCCCACTTATAGACCAGGTTCAGGTCCTCTTGAAGCACTGCATTGTCTTGTGAGTCATGTATCTTTCGATATATTACACAATCATCCGCAAACAATCGACAGTCACTGCGGATCCCAGTTGGTAAGTCATTTATTAACGCCAAAAATAACAAAGTTCCGATTACGCTGCCCTTAGGGATACCCGACGTTACGGTAATTTCATCCGAGAATATGCCTTCGACTTTCACTTTCTGGGAACGACCCGTCAAAAATTCTTGGATCCATAAAATTACTCTTCTATCAATCTTCGTCGAAGCTAATTTATGGAGTAGCATGTTATGCGGAACGACATCAAATGCCTTCGCAAAATCTATAACCACGGCGTCGACTGAAACTCCATGGTCTAGCAATTCGCTAATGTCTTGAAAAAGTGATAGCATCTGACTCTCGCATGAGTAACCTTTCCGAAATCCATGTTGCCTATCATTAAACCATGATAATGTTTCCCACTGTTCCCTCAAGTAGTCGCAAATGAGATGCACCATCTGTTTACAAACGACGGACGTAAGGCTAACCGGCCTGTAGTTGCCCAATTCAAGTCTGCTCCCTCCCTTAAATATTGGGACTACCGTAGCTCTTTTCCAGTCATCTGGGATTTGCGCATTGTTTATGGACACAATAAAATCACCTCCAAGTATCGTGCCACGGCCCTACCTCCTAGTTTAAGTACTTCACTAACAATATTATCAGGACCTTTTGATACATTGAAACGTAGTTTTTGTATTAGCTTTACAATTGCTGACTGGTTTATTTGGAACAGGGGAGCCCCTGATTCGTCGTTAAGGTCCAACACAGAGCTATTGGATTTATTGAACACACTACCGTAAAAGACATTTAATTCATTAGCAATGGCCTGTTTCTCAGTAATTAATTTACCATCACCGGACATTATCATCGACAAATTATTTGAATTTCCCTTTCTTCTCCTAACATAACTGTAAAATTTTTTCCACCCATCACCTCCCGAACCAAGTAAACCTTGCATATAACTGTCATGAGCAGCCCTCTTTTTTAAGACGAGCTCTCTTGATAAGGACTTAAATTTCAACATATACTTGTCACTATCATGTCTTTTATTGTATAATTTCCTAATTTTCCGTTTTAGACTCCTAATTTCTCGTGTGTAATACTCAGGATCTGGGTTTTGTTTCAGCAATTTAAATGGGACAAATTTATCAACAGCGCTATTTAAAATTTTCAAAAAGTTAGTCCACAGGATATTAATGTGATTTCCTTCCGATGCCCATCCTACAAATAGCTCATTCAAATACCCCTGAAACTTGCCCTGATCCGCCCTGCGATACTGGAATAATATCAGAAAGTATGCAAGCCAACAGCTTTACACTATGCACACGTATATTCTGACATTTTAGATTAATTTGGAGTAACTTATATACGTCAGTTCTACCAACATGATTATAAGCCTGCTGATAGTACCAATTTTTAAATACATGAAACTTCAATACTATCAGTTGGATTTCAACCAAATTTCGTATGTGCTATGTGTACCATAACAGATATGACTATAAGTATTGTTAAGAGCAATCAGGGTTGCCAACTGTTAATAAATGCTGTCTATATTGTTTTTACCCTAACATCAATATACCAGAAAGTATGCAAGCCAACAGCTCTATACTTTGCACACGTATAGCACCTGACATTCTAGATTAATTCGGAGTAATTAATACAAGGCAGTGCTGCCAACATGATTCTATGCCTGCTGATATGTCCAATTTTAAAATACATGTAATTTCTATACTAACAAATGGATTTCATCCATAATTGGCACAACAAGATATCATAATATTTCAGATTATTTCTGACTAGCACACGCATGGTATTGTTGGCAACATGCGTTTACGCGTGCTGATAGATCCAGTGTCTAACTGCATGTAACGTCCATTGGACTTCAACCAAATTTTGTATTCTGTACCTTAAGAGATTGAACTAAGAACATATTCAGTCACCAGGGCTGCCAACTGTAGTGCTCTATTAGGCTACATCATACCAGGTATATTTTGAACTAATTAGATATTTCGATATTACCAACTTAATTTTGTCATTATTCTAGATAGGTTCATATACTGTAGAATAATCATTGGCATGAAAAGTAGGCTGTATAATTCTTCACGGAACTTCTTGTTATATATTAGTATGATTATACCAGCAGTGATTTAATAGATCTAATCCGTCTATGTCACATGATAAGATGGCTGCTGACTTATCGTAAATGATCTATATTTCAGTAGTTTGAGTAAGTTGTATGCGATATAGCCTACTGATAGTAATAATATAAACATTTTCTGAAATGGTTTATAATGTACAGTAGATGTACTGCACTGAAGAAATCGTTTATTTCAAGTCATTATTTGCTAACACGTGTTATATGAGTCCGTCGATAACACTAGGGTTATATGGACATGGCTCGATGGTATAGCGTTGATCTCTCACGTGGTCGGATGGGGTTTGAAAGCTACTTGATTTAGTCCTTTTTACTTGAATTATTTTATATTTATTGCTTATAACTACTCAGAAGTTATTAAATTAAGAGTTATATTGTGCATTTTACAAAGGAAAATATATATTTCAATAAAAGCCGTAGAAACTGGATTTTGATGGTGGCTGAAATCGTATTGAGCAATGGTGTTTGATCACAGATTGTGCATATCGTCGTTACCTAGAAGATCCAAAGAATATAGAGCGTTTTCTAAGAGTAGGCAGTGTTAATAAATCACAGACCAGAAATTATTAATGTAGAGTGGGTGGCCTAGTGCATCCCTGGCCTCCTGAAGTATATTACAAGATGGAGAAAGGTAATGTCTGAGAAATTGACATGCACGCCATCTATGATTTGTGAGAGACAGCAATACATGAATGAACTTGTAAATTTAAATGTTATTATGGATTCTCCATGTCAGATATACAAATATCGATTATAGTCTACTCCTTGATAAGGACACAGAGTTATAACTATACCCATACATTTAGGAGAAAGTAGGCTATATGTTCTTTGCTGAACATCTTGTTTCATTTTGTCATTTTCAGGAGACCATCCTTGGAGAGGAAGGGGTCAAATTACACTTTGCTCCCTCCACCTTCTGTATCAGAGCCTGGGAGCTTGACAGAGTGTTATGGGACTGTCACTGGACGGCGCTTGTAAAACATGCTGACGATACAGTAAGGTGATATTTGAATTGGCCTATTCTTCAAGAGCGGACTTAAGAGTCGATATTTGATGACTCCATAGTCGCAGCTGAATGGCCCAGTAAGCGCTCGAGATGTGCTATAAAATCTATGCGCCGGCACGACTGCGGCTGGCCATAAACGCTCGCTTGGAATAGTTTATGTGAGGCAGCTCCGTTCTCGTAGGCACATCCGCAGATGTGTCTTGTGTGATAATTGCTCACCTATAGGACACACTGCCCCAACATGCCATTTCCAGGACAATTGGCATGAAATGTAGTAGGAGTGAGAAATTATATGACGAGAATGGATATTTAATTTCGATCATAGGAAGCTGAAGAACTGCAGTTGAGCTCGCACCTGGAAAGCGAGGGTTCGAATTCCTCCTCGGCCGTCTTGAAAATGGTTTTCGTGGTTTCCCATTTTCACCACCGGGCAAATGCCGGTACAATTCCTTTCAATGGATCCACGGCCGATTTCCTTTTCAAATCCCTTTCCTGACCCACCTTGAAAATAAAATGAATGACCATTGGTTCTTGGTTGTCACCTTGGAGGTCCGGGTTTGATTTCCAGCTCTGCCAAGAAATGTTAATTCTGGTGTGAGTACTGGAACGGGGTACACAAAGCCACGCGAGGAAAAACTAAGAAGAGGAAGAATCGATTCCCTCCTCAGTCATTCTGGAAGTCGTTTTCCGTGGTTTTCCCCACTTCTACTACTGGCTAATGCTGGGAAGGTTCCAAAATTAAGGACACGGTCATCTCCTTCCCAATCCTATCCACCAATTTTCGAATACAAACTCTAGTACAGTCATCACAATAACACAGGTTATCACACAAATTCCACAAACACAAATACACAGGGCTATATGACCACGATGTAGCAACTCCTAAAATAATCAAAAACAACTCTCAACATGTGGCAGAAGCACTACATTTCAAATCCCTTTTTGAGATTCAATCATTCGCGAGTTCACATCAATTAATCTTAGACTAACTCTCAACAGTCCATACAAAAATGTGTTTGGAAATGTCTTCATTTCAGGTTCCTATTAATAACTTGTCATCTAAGCAGTTACGTGTTGATAATACGAGTGAGTGTAACCCATTCCAGCCCTAAGACTAGAATTACATTTCTTGACTAAGCAGGGAAACAAACCTGGATCTCAGACTCATAATAATAATGTTATTGGTCTTACGTTCCTTTTAACGACTACGGCCTTTAGAGACACCACGGTGGCAGAATTTCGCCCCGAAGGGGATCTTTAACGTGCCCGTAAATCTAATGAAATGGCTCCCTCACATTTGCGCACCCCCAAATGCAAACTGACTGCGCCAGGATTCGATCCTGCAACCTTGAGCCCGGCTGACGAGAAAGTTACCGCTGAGCCACCACGCAGCCAGCCCTCAGACACATAAACGGATGGGTGTAGAAACGGACACATTATAATCATCTTTGATTGACCTCATATACTTAGTTTTCAATTAGGCCTATATTCCAAAATAGTATGGATTAGCGTCCATTTGCTGTTTCATTATACAGGGTGTTTCTAAATTCCCATTACAAACTTAGAGGGTTTGTAGTTGGGACCAAGACGGTTAAGTTTAGCATAGGAACTTGTGTCCGAAAACGTTCCGTCTTTCCACTACCCGCAAAAAAAAAACACTGTAGCATACGTTCAAATCTCCCGCATTTTCGGCGCCACTGACTACGGCACGTAGGTCTACGTCATTGAACGATCACCCGATGTCCCATATCCCCTACAGGTTTGTTGATATTCCACTTCTTCCATGATATCTCACGGGTGCCGCGTACTTGGTATTCATTGAACACATACTGCATGAGTTCTTATACGATGTGCCACTGCGTGTGCGTCAAAACATGTGGTTTCAGCACGATGGCGCACCACTTGCGGTCCGAGAACATCTGCACCACAGATTTGGGCAACAGTGGATAAGTCGTGGTGGCCCGATTGCTTGGCCTACACGTTCATCCGACTTGACACCACTAGACTACTACCTGTGGGGTCACATGAAAACCTTGATTTACGAGACACATGTGGAATCCGAGGAAGACCTACTGGTGAGGGTTATGACTGCGGTAGATGTAGGAGGATCAGTGATTGGTGATCGTGTGTACCAGGACTTGGTACGGAGGTACCGTGTCTGTGTGGACGTTGGTGGTCGTCACATCGAGCCCCACCTGTAATTGGATCCAGACGACAAGCAGCAGGTGTCAGACAGAACGCCGAAAATGCGGGTGCTGTGAAAGTGTGCTGTAGTGGTTTCTTTTCGGGTAGCGGGAAGACGGAACGGTCCGGACACAAGTTCCTATGCTAAACTTAACCGTCATAGTCCCCATTTCAAGCTCTAAAGCCTGTAATGGGAATTTATAAACACCCTGTAGTAATAATAATCGCCTCCGTAGCGTAGCGGTCAGCATGGTTAGCTGCCGCCCCGGAGGTCCTGGGTTCGATTCCCGGCTCTGCCACGAAATTTGAAAAGTGGTACGAGGACTGGAACGGGGTCTACTCAGCCTCAGGTGGCCCAAATGAGTAGAGGGAGTTCGATTCCCCCTCAGCCATCCTCGAAGTGGTTTTCCGTGGTTTCCCACTTCGTCTTCGGGCAAATGCCGGGATGGTACCTTCTTCAAGACCACGGCCGCCTCCTTCCCGCTTCCTTGCCTATCCATCCTCACCATCCCTTACCTTCCCTCATGAGGCCCCTGTTCGCTTTGCAGGTGAGGCCGCCTGGGCGAGGTGCCAATCCCCCCTCACTAGTTGTATCCCTTCCGATTCGATGTTCCCAGCTCTAGGACACTGCCCGTAGAGGCGGTAGTGGTGAGTTCAGTCGCTGAGTCCGTGGGTTCCACCAACCTGGAGGGTAAACGACTAAAAAGAAAAAAAATGGCCTCGGATGCCGGGTGCAAGCTTTGTAATTTGACACCCAGAGGGTAGCTTGCATGTCGAATTTCGTTGTTCCTTGAATCACTATGAAAGTCAAGGAGGCTAGATATCTAAGCTCCTTGAACACTATAGCGCTTTCTAGTAGAGAAATGAGGACCTTTGTGTTGGTGGAAACTCCCGAGATTAATTTTGCCATTATACACTCGGCCTACTGAATTCAAATGGGTTCTTTGACATGCCAACATCGTATGACATGCGTGTCGTATTTTTGCCGCCTTTCAAGGACGAACCTGCAATCTTGGAGTTAGTAGACCGACACGCTATCCACTCACCCACCGTAACACCCTGTAGTGACTTGCGACGTCATGGATATACGTCCCGTTTACTTAAAGAAGTGACCTATCTGTCTGATAAAATAAGCTTATATTAATAGCTCAGTAATTGTTCTTAAATATGCATTTTTGTACGCTATTTTAAATCCTAAAATATCATGTTTCAACTTTATACTAATATGTTTCTGTCTAGCGCTCGGCCAGCGCATGCGTACAGCTAGACCGTGACACGGTGACCCAGGATGCCCTTCCAGCCTGCCACATCGATTCTCTCAGCACCTGAAGAACTCCACCGCTAGGCGGGGGAGTGTACTTAATGATACCACACACTTTAGCACCTCTCGCTTTCTCATCAGGTCACATTCACCATTAATTATTTTGGATATTAATCACATCAAATATGTGACATATCATATGGCAGCTTCCACTAATACCACAGTAATACTACCACTACTACTAGTACTTCCACCACTAACAATGAATCTAGTATATACATCAAACGTCTGTCTGTGTGTCTGCTACTCATACAAAACTACACCGTTTCTCTAGTCTGAAATAAATTGTATATTATCACCTTGCAAGGTCCTGCGTGTAACGCTGTTTACGTGAAATTTGTACAGTCCCCTTTTTATCTATATTTTGGCTGGTTGGTTAGTTCCTTAGTTTAGGGGCTGCGACAACGCGGTCATGTAGCCCCGTGTACTTTGGGTGTGTGTAGAATCTGTCTGATAACAGGTGTTAATTGTAATGACTGTATTAGTGTGTGTTATCTGTTTTTAATTCAAGTGAGAACTGCAGACGACAATTTCAAGTAGTTCCTACTTTCGCTACCAAATGCTACCGTCAACGTCACCTAGTTGTAAACGTGGCTACTACTAGATGCCATCGCAACCAGCGCCTGGTGACGAACGTTGGAACTTAAGACCATTAATCAAATCTAACCTACACAGTTTGCTTCACACAAATTTATTTAGTGGAAGGTTCTTTTACAAGCCGTAAATCTACGACATGGGCTCGGCGGCTTTACTTCCCCTCCGGAAGAAGGCATATTGAATGATATATGTAGGCTCTTTGGCTGATAAAGGCAAAATATAGAATTTGTCATAGAAGGACCAGACAATGCCCATTTTATGTCCGGTAATGCGACAGACAAAACTAAGAAAACCATTTTTAAGACCCTTGTACGAATTGTTTTCAAAATATTTGCAAAACAAAACACCTTTCTCACTTTGGAAAACATCAAGCAATGACCAGTTGTAACCATGACAACGTCAGCCCACAGGGCTTATTCAACATACCATGCGAAATAAATGCTCATCTGTTTATTACCTAAAGATTAATTGTATGTAGCCCTTTTCATAATTGTGTACATTATCAACCCTTTAAACGACATTTATTAAATACAAAATATAAGGGGTGAAATATATCTGGAAAATGTCAATAAAGTTTCATAATATCTAGGCAAATGGTGAAGTGTGTGCACACCAGTGGAAATACGATACAAAAACATTAATTACTATTACATTTAATTATTTTATCAAGTTGCTTATAAACGTTTAAGGGTTAACATATGGTACAGCTTAAGGAGCTAAAACCACAAGGGTGTTAATATTATAACCGTGCCTGTCATAAATCTTGCACAACAATTATATACATTTCCAAGGAAACACTCACATATTGCTATTAGAAGCAAAGTTTTATTTTCAAAATTAAAATTGTAACTATGTTTAACAATTTTTCAAAATGTGGTTTCTCCTTTCGGCTGATCTCAACCATTTCCCGCATATCTCCCATGTTTATAGGACTAGTTGGACGTTTCTTTTTTTAAAGTGGGTGTTAAAGCCTCAGCTACCAAAAATAAATCTGATTCATTTAGACATCCGTTCATTACTTAAGTGTTATTATTTTATTTTTATTCTGAGCAAACTCAAATAATATATTTGACGTATTATGGTAGGTACTCCTTTGGGGGTCTGAGTGGGGACACCAAGAGCTTGCTGATGAGCCAGCTTCGTGTCCTAGGTGAAACCCCATAGAAGACACGCCACACACCTAGAAAAATTGTTGAGTTTTAATTCACTGGCCGTGAAAGCCAATATACAATAGGCTATTTAGTTCTTCAATGAACTATTTGTTTAAATTATTTGTTGCAACTTCAAGGACTACAACCTATTTGTGAGGATCCAGTATGATTTACGATTGATAGTTAATTACGACCACGAGAGCAATGCCATTCTCCTTTTCTCCTTCTACACATGGTTGGAGCATATAGAGTCGAATGGAAGTTAGCAGTGTTGATCCGACAATCTAGTGAAAGGACCGCAAACTGTGTTGGCATGGGCATTGTCTTGTCGGCCGGCGGTGAACAGCTGTCAGCGGAAAATTGTGTTTACCAACTTGTTTGTTTACGCAAGGTGCCCAGTATTATCACAGATCAGAATAACTGCTTTACACTCGCCTGAGGCTGACTGGAAAATCAAAATAACGCCACAGTTAACTAAGTTATAGATTATAGTAGGCACGGTCCAAGCTGGTAAAGATGAAGATGCATAGCTGGAAAGCGAACTGAATTTAATACACGAAATAATATTACAAGAAATCAAATGTAGATACTAATTTTATATTTAGGTAATGAGCCAGTTCATATGTGACTGCCTTTTATAATACACCTCATAGAGAATATTTTTATATAGAAAGTAGAGATTTCTGTTACTTGGGAAGCAAACTAAGCAGTGATGGACGAAGCAAAGAGTATATAAAGATTAGGTTGACACAGGCAAGTAAAGCTTATTTTAGAAAATAGATATATTGAAATCAAACATTTTTGAAGGGCTTTGTCTGGATCGCGGTGCTCTATGGGAGTGAAACTTGGAATGTTGGAGCAGCAGAAAAGAGGAGAATAGAAGCGTTTGAAATGCGGTAATTTTGGAGAAATGTGAAGATCAGATGGGTGGATAGAGTAACAAATGAAGATATATTATGATGAGTGGGAGAGGAGATAATGTTTCTGGCGACTGCTAATGAAAAGAAGGGCTAGGTTGGTACGACACGTTCTAAGACACCCAGGAATAGGAAACTTAACTAGATCAATGTTAGAATATGTCAAGGACACTGGGTGAACAATGGCTTATTTTATACAATTAAATTAGCAAATTTTAAAAACAATTTCTATTATTTCCGTTTGGTCATTGGCTGTATATTTTACACAAAACGAAGATCAAACCTTTTTAAACGACCTGGTCAGAATAAATACGAAATATTATTGTCTTATATTGTACAGGGTGTTCAAAAACAAGGTCACAGGAAACAATTCAAGTTTATACATTACTCAAGGTTGGTATACATTTCTTGAAACTTTCTTGTCAAGGATACTTAATTTGTTATTGGAATGAACATGTGGCTTGAAAAAATTAATGGATTGGTTTTTCTAGAATAATTATTATGAGCCTTTTAAATATTAACAAACTCAAAAAATGTTTGCCTCTTAAAATGTATGATTTGTTAATTTATATATTGAGAAAATAAAGATTTAAAAAAATATCTTTGAGTTTATTCTATAAAACTACATGAATACCAACACATTAAAAAAGATCAGGCTTGTAACTTAAGTAGTTCCTAAGAAACGTGAACCAGAATCATTAAAATCTTAACTTGTGGGGTTGTTTTCTGTGACCTTGTATTTGAACATCCTGTACATAATCGGATAATAATATTTATGTTCGACCCTAACTATTATGTGTCAGAAAACTGCATCATAATGAGGCTCATTATAACACTATTTTTCATTATGAAACAGTTTCTTCCACCAATCAGAGCTCAAGAAACAGTTATGTGACCAATTAGATAAGGATACCTTCGCGCATGCGTTCAAAATCCTACATGTCTATATAAATTACCGAAATTGCACCGTCCATATGTTCGCGTAAATAAACTGAGACAAGAAATGGCACTGTACCTTAATATCCCCCAAATCAATTTCTACACAGCGCGTGGTTTTGAAACGACTTCGGTGACAGTTTTACTGAATACTGGAGCACAATCTGAACATATGGCATTAAAGCACACAGAGCGCATGCGTCGGTTGTCCAGAAAGCTTGGGAAACAGAGATATACTACCCACCGCAGCACCCGATCACAACATTCTAGTGACTGAACAGATATTTATGAATATTTATGTTAAAACATATAATACAGTTATAATTATCGTCGAACATAAACAGTCGTATGCAACTCGCCTATAATGGTAATTAAGGCACTCGTATGGAAATTATAAAACTCGCATACGCTCGTTTTATAAAAATACTCGTGCCTTAATTATGGCCATTATAGGCTCGTTGCATAATGTACTGTTATGTTCGACGATGTCGAAATGTAAATATTATATGTTAGAAAACTGTATCATCATGAGGGTCATTATAACACTATTTTTAGCCTAGTTTCATTTTATGAAAAAAAAAACAGGCTTATGAGATCACCTTTTGTCACTGTGTGTGTGTCCCCCCTAATAACTTCTAAACGGCTGGAGTGATTTCAATGAAACTCGGTAAGATCATACCACCATTCCGGCAGATGTCGACCGTGCCCTTCAAATTTGATTGTGTCTCACCAATCCAACATGGCGGCTGTGCGAAATATTTCACCAGCATTCAGTATCTCCGAAACTATTACTGATATCAGCCTGAAATTGTGCACGGTGATAAAGAGTATTACTGGTAACTACAAAGCCAACATGGCCGCCAAGCGAATTTGAGACGTTTAAATAGATTTTTCTCGCGATTTAACCATCCAAACGTAATGAAACATGGTACAGCAAATGTTTATACACATTGTAATTCACTGGCATCTAATTTGGTTCAATTGTTTACATAACCTTAAAATGGCGGCTGTGCGAAATATTTCACCGGCATTCTATATCTCCTTAACTATTACAGATATCACCCTGAAGTTTTGTACGGTGGTAAAGGGCACTGCAACAAGTTTATCTATGTAACTTTTATAAACCTGTAAAGTACAAAACGAACATGGCGGCCAAGCGAATTTGAAACATTTTAATAGACTTTTCTCGTGATTTAACTCTCTGAGCGCAGTGAAATGTGGGACAGTAAATGATTATACATATTGTAATGCACTGGCATCTAATTCAGTTCAATTGTGTACATGACCTCAAGATGGCGGCTGTGCAAAATTTTAAAATTAAGGTTTTATTTCTTGTGTCGTAATCAGGCGATCGAAGTGAAAGTTTGAATAATGAACCTACGCAATAATTTTCCTTTAATGGTACATAACTCTATGGCCTATACATATAACAATCCAAAATGGCGAGCATCCGAAATATTTAGACGGTTCTTAATATCTACGAATCTTTTACAGCAATCAAACTGAATTTTTAATGTTCATAGAGGCTATGAACATAAGTTCACCTATAGGACTTTCAGTAACCTGGTGAGCAGAAATCCAACATGGCGGCGACGCGAATTATACATATTTAAAAGAACGTTTCTCACGATTTAACCATCCGAGTGCAGTGAAACATTACACGTTAAATACTTATACAAATGTTAATCCACTGCCATCTAATTTATTTCAATTGTTTTCATAACCACAAGATGGCAGCTGTGCGAAATTTTAAAATCTCGTTTTTACTTATTGTGTTCTAATCATGCGATTGAAGTTTGGATACCACACGTACACAATAATCTTCATGTAATAGCACATAAATAAAAATCCAACCTGCGAACCATCTGAAATATTTAGACGGTTCTCAATATCTACGAATCTATCACCACCATCAAAATGAAATTTTGTATGTTGATCGAGGCAATAGACATGAGTAGGATATATGAAAATAGGCTGTATAGTTCTTCACTGAACTACTTGCTCATTATGAAACAATTTCTCCCACCAAATAGAGCTCAAGAAACAGTTGTGTGACCAATTAGGTAAGGATAGCATCGCACCTGCGCTGACTTCCACGGCCTTCTATCTTAAATTTCACTGCGTGTCTTCTAGTGTCATAGTGGCGTATTCCAGGAGGCCATGCGCTCTGTTCAGTACATAAAATTGGCGAAATCTCGACAGATATTTATGAATATTTATGTTCGAAAATAACATAACTATAATTATCGTCTAACATAAACAGCCGTATGCAACTCGCCTATAATGGTTATTAAGACACTCGTATGGAAATTATTAAACTCGCTTCGCTCGTTTTATAAACACTCTCTTGTCTTAAATGTTGTCATGATTGGGTCGTTGCATAATGTACTATTCATATGTATTGTTAGCAGGTGGCATAGAAAAGTTAGTGTAAAAATAACAACCATTGACCAAGCGGAAATAACAGAAATTTGTTTCTAAAACAAACTCATTTAATTGTGTAAAATAAGTGCGAATCGTGTGTTCTTTAGTCTGAATAATATCTGCAAATCTCGTCTGATATCTCAGAAGAACATAGTCCATCTGCACACGGCACTGGTAACGGTTGTGACTCTTGGGCGACATCAGCAACGAGTGAAGATTCTATATATGCTTTTGAAAGAAAGGTACTTCGAACGATATATGGACCCGTCTACAATAACATGGAAGCTAAATGAGAGAGAAGAAAGAAAGAAGACCTGTACCAGAGATTTGGGAAGCCTCACATTGGACGAATATTGGGACAGAGGCGACTACAATGGTTTGGACACATCTTACGAGCGGACGGATCCCTTCCTAAGAGAGTCCTCCAATCTCATCCCACAGGAAAACGCACGAGAGGACGCCCGAGAACACGATGGAAAGATCGAGTGACGACGATTCTTAAAGAAGTGGAACCGACAGCTAGAGACCGGAAACGATGTAGTGCCATCTACAACGAATACCTCCTCTTATGATTGACTGAGTTTCCTTTTATTGGTTCTTTTTTGTGTTTTGTAATATTTTCTCCCTTTGTTATATGTTTTTTGGTTTTTGTAATATTTGTGATATTTATCTTTTCCTATTGTTAGAGCCCTGCGCGGATAAACAAAACGTTATCCGCATCCGCCCCGCATCCGCACAACGGTTATCCGCATCCGCCCCGCATCCGCACGACTGTTATCCGCATCCGCCCCGCATCCGCATGACTTTTATTCACATCCGCCCCACATCCGCATGACTTTCATCCAAATCCGCTGATATTTCAATATTATGTTTAATTTATTAGATCAAGCATAACGTGTTAAACCAACATATTTAGACATTTGAGGAGAAAGTCGTTCCTGACAATTTGCTTCATTGCAAGGAACTTCAAGTTGGCATTCCAAGGGACTTCAAGTTGGATGACACTTCTGGTTCCTTGACCTCCGCTTTAGACAAAAAATTGGCTATACCTTTTTGGCTACTTTCGCACTTATGCCTCAGTAAGTTTGATGTGCCCGATTTGTGTCCTAAGTATGAATACACATTTTTACAGGTAAAACATCACTATATCGTTCACCTTTTCGTTTCCATTGAAAACGTAACCAAATGTCGGTCATATCGTTGACTTGAGCTTTGTTTCACGCGCTATTGAATATTCACCTTGTTTTATTTTAATAGATTGTATATCCATGTTGGTGAAATGATGTTCATACTCACGGTGGCGGTAACATTCATTACGTGAACTTCTCTTTTCGCTTGGAGAGAGGGATTGACATTTGGACGGAATTTCCAAGTCAGTCATCATCCTTCTGCTTCTGGACCCATCCATGTTCGCATAGATGATGTCATAGTTGATGTTGCAATATCATAGTCAACGTGCTTCAGTGACAAGTTGGAAATAAATCTACAGATAAACCTGGATCCGGATCTTCCAGGATAGCTTCGATGGTGAAGTAGCTGACAAGAGGAATGTTAATGATGTCACCACGATGAACTAACAAGCTTATTGACAGCATTATATCTCGTACGTGTAGTAATAATGGCAGTGAGAATTGATGATGATGATGATGAGATGTCAAGACCATCTATACTTCAAACATACGGTACTTAATAAAATGTAGTTGAAAGCATGCGAGTAAAATGATCTTCTCGTGTATAAGTGCAATACGTGCCTGAATATTTCGTACGTAATGGGCTATAGGAGTATTCCTCTTTTAAGCATGAAGCTGTAGATTGGCATATCAAATATGTAATATTATCGAAAGTTTGTATTCTAAAGACTATCCGCAAATTTACTCGAAACATTATCCGCAGCGAATCCGCTATCCGCACTGCAATGCAAATTATATCCGCGTGGCGAAAATATTTGCGGATATCCGCGGGTATATCCGCGGATATCCGCATCCGCGCAGGGCTTTACCTATTGTCCTTCCGCTGTACGTCTCAAAGGCCCGTTTAATGCAATAAGTGATGATGATAATGATGATGAAGATAAGCCATTGTCACAACCCAGTGTCCTTAAGCAGATTGTCTCGGATGTAAAGTGCGGTGGTCATGTTGAGATGAAACGATTAGCTCAAGGCAGGGAGGTATGGGGTGCTGTATCAATCCGGTCAAAAGACGGAAGACTCAAACACATAAAGGTCTGCGAATTTACAATTCATATTAATATAATTCCCGTGACAATTTAACATTGTACTTAGCCATTAAATCAAGGTATTTACCATGAATACGTATTCACTAACTTCGAATGGAAATGGAAAAATACCATGATACTTCATTCTCCTCTCAGGAAGAGGTGCCATATAGATTTAATCTCTTAGGACGCGTGATTTTATCCCACAAATTCCATCATTTCACTCAAGCTACGCGTTCAGGCGCAACATGCGTGCTTGTAACTTCAGGATTATATTTCACATGCACTAGATAATTTGATCACAAGTATCGTAACTCAAGGGATTCAGAGTAACAGTGAAACTTCTGCTTTGTCATTCAAGCAATAAAGCGTATAACATGACAAATATGCGTGATGCGTAAGTAATATGGGCCTCTCTCACGCACGCTGACACGCACAACCACGTGTAAGATGTTACTGTGAGATAAAGTGACTGTACACTCTTCTGCAATCTCATGACACGTCCAGCTGTCTTCACAAGAATGTAATAATTATAACAATAAAATTATAATTAATTCATTTAATCGTACTTCTATTAGGTTGAAACAAAACTGATGGAGAATGAAAAGGAAGTAGACTAGGCAGATTCGTTTGTGTACATTGGCAGCGTTTGTTCGAAAGGTTTGGCGAAATAAGAACATCTCAAGAAGAATCAAAATGCGCCTGTTTAATATCAATGTAAAGTCAGTTCTTTTGTATGGCTCTGAATCTTGGAAGGCCACAAAGTGAATAGCAAATAGATTACAAGTCTTCATTAACCAGTGTCTCCGAACAAATACAAATGTGAGATGGCCAGAGATGATCTCTAATGAAGAACTATGGAAGACAACAAACCAGCAGCCGATAAGCAATCAGATCAAGGAGAGGACGTGGTGGTGGATCGGCCACACATTAAGAAAACCTCACGGAGCTGTTGAGAGGTCGGCGAAGGATTAGAACCCGCAAGGTGCAAGGAGACGTGGTCGCCCCAGAAAGACTTGGAGGAGAACTATAGAAGAGGAAGCCTTGGAAGAGAGGAAAAACTGGAATGAAGTGTGGTGTTTTGCCATAAATAGAACCAGATGGAGAACCTTTATTCCGGCCCTATGTACCACCTGGGTGCAACAGGAAATAAGTCAAAAATAGTAAGTCTATTAAAATGTTCACCAGCTCTGTTTTGTTATTATTCATTTTAGGGGCTTGAGACATCTTGGTGTGTGTGTATTGAACTTGTCAATCTGTATTTCTGTGATGACTGTAGTAAGGTGCAGTTGTACTAGGGACAACGTTGGGGAAGTTGCCCCGAGACTTGAAATAAGGTACTATCCCAGGATTTGATTGTAGGTAGTGTAGAAAAAAGAACATGATTTTTATTACACTGAGGATTGCCTTTTTTAAACCGGCTTTCGAATCTCGAATCTCAGGATTTGCAGTCGTTGTGCGAGATATAACGCCCATACATACGATGAGTGACCAGCTGTATTCTCCATATTGATAATGCAGTATTAGATTACTATCCCTTTTAACAGCTCTGAATTTAGAGTTGACAAGATTCTATATATTTACTCAACAAGAGTTATTTAACCTGCGATAGGTCTACCTATATCAGTTTGTTCAATTAAACGTCCGTAAATGGCAATGGACTGAGCCTGACTTTATTGCAACTAAGAATCCTTCCCCAATAATCTCGGGTTTTATCCAGTTTTATTCAGGCCTGAGGGCTGGAAAGGGGCGGTTCATGAAGGCGACGAATTTATTCCAGTGGTAGAGTATAATAGGATTAGCTAATTGATTTCACTTACGAGAACCATGTGGGAATATCGATCACTAATAATAATCCTTTAGCTAACTAGCTCACTCACGTGTATAGCATACACACTCAAAATACATTCGTTTGGTTGTTCCCTTGCCCTGGAAGGGAACTTCACTGTGCCAGAAAATCCACAGATATGACATTGTATCAGTTGGGATGGATGACGCACCGGTCAGGCTACTTGCCGCCCAAGAAGCGGATCGGGCTTGATTCCCGATTAATTCATATGGGATTTTTGAGGTAATGCGTTCTATTGGTTTGGATTCCACGTAAAAATGTAGCTTATAATCGCAATATTAACGGTCACATACAACTACAAGCCTCCTTCCTTCCTATCTTCCTTCCTTGCTTCCTTCCATCCATTCTTCGTTTCTTGCTTCCATCCTTCCTTACGCTCTACCTTCCATTCTTTCTTTCTTTCTTTCTTTCTTTCTTTCTTTCTTTCTTCCTTCCTTCCATTCTTCCTTCCTTCCGGACATCCTTCCATTCTTCCTTCTTCCGATCTTCCTTCCATTCTTCCTTCCTGCCGTTCTTCATTCCTTGCTTCCTTCCATCTGTTATTTCTTTCTTTCTTTCTTTCTTTCTTTCTTCCTTCCTTCCTTCCATTCTTCCTTCCTTCCGTTCTTCCTTCCTTCCATTCTTTCTTCCTTCAGTTCTTCCTTCCATTTTTCCTTCTTCCGATGTACCTTCAATTCTTCCTTCCTGCCGTTCTTCATTCCTTGCTTCCCTCCATCCGTTCTTTCTTACTTCCATCCATTCTTCCATTCTTCCTTCCTACCTGCCGTTCTTCATTCCTTGCTTCCTTCCAACCGTTCTTCATTTCTTGCTTCCATCCTTCTTTCCGTTCTACCTTCCATTCTTTCTTTCTTTCTTTCTTTCTTACTTTCTTTCATTCATTCTTTCTTTCTTCCTTCCTTCCTTTCTTCCTTCATTCCCTTCTTTCTTCCGTTCTTAATTCCATTCTTCCTTCTTCCTTCTTCCGTTCTTCCTTTCATTCTACCATCCCGCCTTTTTTCATTCCTTTCTTCCTTCCTTTCTTGCTTCCATCCTTCCTTACGTTCTACCTTCCATTCTTTCTTCCGTCCTTCCATTCTTCCTTCCGTTCTTCCTTCCTTCCGTTCTTCCTTCCATTCTTCCTTCTTCCGATCTTCCTTCTATTCTTCCTTCCTGCCGTTCTTCATTCCTTGCTTCCTCCGTTTTTTCTTCCTTCCTTCCATTCTTCCTTCCTTCCATTCTTCTTTCCTTCCAGCCGTTCTTCATTCCTTGCTTCCTTCCATCCGTTCTTCCTTTCTTGCTTCCATCCTTCTTTCCGTTCTATCTTCCATTCTTCCTTCCTTCCTTCCTTCCAATTTTAGCCTACTTTCGATTTTTGCAAAAAATGAAAGTAGACTTATGACATATACACAGGGCCAAAAATTGTGTGTCTGTCTGTGTGTCTGTCTGTGTGTGTGTGTGAGTGTGTGTACTGTGAATGTCTGTCCCCCCCCCCCCCCCCACACTATCAATTCGAACATGGTGAAACCGAATTGAACGAAATTTGGTACAGAGGTAGAACTAGCAAAGGGCACCTCAGTGTCATGTTTTATATCGCCGCCATCTTAACGGAAACGTAATGGCGGCCACCCAAATATTCAAAGCTTAAATCAAATAATGACTAACCTAATCATCCGATCTCTACCAAATTTTGCAAAAACATATACCTATATGGCGAGCGTCTTTTGACTGAAATACAAGGTCATCAGCCCATTAGTGTGCAGATGGTGGCCATGTATGTGTGCAAATCGATTCCCCCTATCAATTCAAACACGGTGAAACCGAATTGAGTGACATTTGGTACAGAGGTAGCACTAGCAAAGGCACTCCAGTGTCGTGTATTATATCGTCGCCATCTTGACGAAAATGTAATGGCCGCCACCCAAATGTTAAAAGCGTGAATCAAATTATGACCAAACTAATCATCTGATCTCTGCCAAATTTTGCAACATTATACCTTTATGATTAAAAAAGCTTTTGACCTAACTATAAGGTCATCAGTGCAATACTTTGCGGATGGTGGCCATATGTGTGCAAAACCATGCCACCCTATCAATTCAGACACGGTGAAACCGAATTGAACGAAATTTGGTAAAGAGGTAGCACTAGCAATGGACACCTCAGTGTCATGTATTATATCACCGCCATCTTGAAGAAAACGTAATGGTGGCCACCCAAATTTCAAAAGCTTAAATCAAATTACGACCAACCAAATCATATGATCTCTATCATATATTGCAACAACATACCTTGATGTGAGAAGCATTCTTTGACCAAGCCAAAAGGTCATCAGTCCAATAGCTTGCATATAGCGGCCATGTATGTAAGCAAATCGTTTCCTCCTATCAATTCAAAGACAGTGAAACTGAATTGAACGAAATTTGGTACAGAGGTAGCACTGGCAAAATGTACCTCAGTGCCATGTTTTATATCGTCGCCATCTTGACGGAAACGGAATGGCGCCCCTCCCAAATGTTAAAAGCTTAAATCAATTTACGACCAACCCAATCATCTGATCCCTACCAAATTTTGCAACGGCATACCTTGATATGAGGAGCGTTCCTTGACCAAGCTACGAGGTCCTCAGTATAACAGTTTGCATATGGCGGCCATGTATGTGTGAAAATTGATTCCCCCTATCAATTCAAACACGGTAAAACCAAATTAAATGAAATTTCGTACCGAGGTAGCACTAGTAAAGGGCACCTCAGGGCCATGTTACATATCGCCGCCATCTTGACGGGAACGGAATGGCGGCCACCCAAATGTTAAAAGCTTCATTCAAATTTCGACCAACGAAATCATTTGATCTCTACCAAATTTTGCAACAACATACCTTTTAGTGGGAAGCAACTTTTGACTGAACAACAAGGTCAGCAACCCAATAGTTTGCAGATAGCGGCCATGTATGTGTGCAATTTGATTCCACATATGAATTCAAACATGGTGAATCCGAATTTAAAGAAATTGTTTACAGAGGTAGCACAAGAAAAGGGCACCTCATATTCATGTTTAATATCCGTATAGCACGTTGTATTTCAACAAGCTACTACAACCAACATTCAATTATACTCCTTGAAAAGTACAAAGAGTTATAACAATACCCATGCATTTAGGAGAAAGTAGGCTATATGTTCTTTATTGAACATCTTGTTCCTTCCTTCCATCCATTCTTCCTTTCTTCCGTTCCTCCTTCCATTAAGGCCAATGCATTTCTTTTTCTTCAGTGTACTAGTGTTGCTTGTTTTGTCGATCAGCAACATTTCAAGTGGATAATTGGTAGCCCGCAGATAAACTCCTAGAATCCCAGCTTAATAATAATAATAATATATGCATTTGATAAGGAAACAAGATGTTCAGTAAAGAACATATAGCCTACTTTCTCCTAAATGCATGGGTATTGTTATAACTCTTTGTCTTTTTCAAGGAGTATGATTGAATGTTGGTTGTAGTAGCTTGTTGAAATACAACGTGCTATAGGGATATTAAACATCAATATGAGGTGCCCTTTGCTAGTGCTATCTCTGTACCAAATTTCGTTCAATTCGGTTTCACCGTGTTTGAATTGATATGGGGAATCGATTTGCACACATACTTGGCCACCATCTGCAAACTATTGGGCTGATGTTCCTAGAGTTTGGTCTGAATATGTTTCCCACATAAAGATATGGTGTTGCAAAATTTGGTAGAGACTAGATTATTAGGTTGGTCGTAATAACATTTTAGCTTTTAACATTTGGGTGGCCGCGATTACGTTTCCGTCAACATAGCGGTCATATAAAACATGACACTGAGGTGCCCTTTGCTAGTGCTACCTCTGTACCAAATTTCGTTCCATTCGGTTTCACCGTGTTCGAATTGATAAGGGGAATCGATTTTCACACAAAGATGGCCGCCATCCGCAAACTATTTGGCTAATAACCTATTAGATTGGTCAAAGGATGCTCCCTCCATAAAGGTATGTTGTTGCTAAATTTGCTAGAGATCGGATGATTAGGCTAATCGTAATTTGATTTAAGCTTTGAACATTTGTGTATCCGCCATTACGTTTCCGTCAAGATGGCGGCGATATAAAACATGACACTGAGGTGCCCTTTGCTAGTGCTACCTCTGTACCAAATTTCGTTCATTCGGTTCCACCGTGTTCGAATTAATAGGGGGAATCAATTTTGACATAAAGATGGCCGCCATCCGCAAACTATTAGGCTAATGGCCTATTAGATTGATCAAATGATGCTCCCTCCATAAAGGTGTGTTGTTGCAAAGTTTGTTAGAGATCGGATGGTTATGTTAGTCGTAATTTGATTTAAGCTTTAAACATTTGTGTGACCGCCATTACGTTTCTGTCAATATGGTGGCGATATAAATCATGACACTGAGATGCCCTTTGCAGTGCTATCTCTGTACCAAATTTCGTTCCATTCGGTTTCACCGTGTTTGAATTAATAGGGGGAATCGATTTTGACACAAAGATGGCCGCCATCCGCAAACTATTAGGCGAATGACCTATTAGATTGGCCAAAGGATGCTCCCTCCATAAAGGTATGTAGTTGCAAAATTTGGTAGAGATCGGATGATTAGGTTAATCGTAATTTGAGTTAAGCTTTGAACATTCGTGTGGCCGCCATTACGTTTCAGTCAAGATGGCGGCGATATAAAACATGACACTGAGATGCCCTTTGCTAGTGCTACCTCTGTACCAAATTTCGTTCATTCGGTTCCACCGTGTTCGAATTAATAGGGGGAATCAATTTTGACATAAAGATGGCCGCCATCCACAAACTATTAGGCTAATAACCTATTAGATTGGTCAAAGGATGCTCCCTCCATAAGGAATGTTGTTGCAAATTTGGTAGAGATCGGATGGTTATGTTAGTCGTAATTTAACTTAAGCTTTGAACATTTGTGTGGCCGCCATTACGTTTCTGTCAATATGGCGGCGATATAAAACATGACACTGAGATACCCTTTGCTAGTGCTACCTCTGTACCAAATTTCGTTCCATTCGGTTTCACCGTGTTTGAATTAATAGGGGGAATTGATTTTCACACAAAGAAGGCCGCCATCCACAAACTATTAGGCTAATGACCTAGTCATTTGGTCAAAGGATGCTTCCTCTATAAAGGTATGTTGTTGCAAAATTGGGTAGAGATCGGATGATTAGGTTAATCGTAATTTGATTTAAGCTTTGAACATTTGTGTGGCCGCCATTACGTTTCCGTCAAGATGGCGGCGATATAAAACATGACACTGAGGTGCCTTTTGTTAGTACTACCTCTGTACCAAATTTCGTTCCATTCGGTTGCACCGTGTTCGAATTAATAGGAGGAATCGATTTTCACACAAAGATGGCCGCCATCTGCAAACTATTACGCTGATGGCCTATTGGTTTGGTCAAAGAGGATGCTCCCCCCATAAAGGTATGTTTTTGCAAAATTTGGTAGAGATCGGATGATTAGGTTAGTCGTAATTTGATTTAAGCTTTGAACATTTGTGTGGCCGCCATTAAGTTTCCGTCAAGATGGCGGCGATATAAAACATGGCACTGATGTGTCCTTTGCTAGTGCTACCTTTGTACCAAATTTCGTTCAATTCGCATTCACCGTGTTCGAATTGATAGGGGGGGGGGACAGACATTCAGAGTACACACACTCACACACACACACACAGACACACACACACACACACACAGACTTACACACACACATACACACACACACACACACACACAGACTCACACACACACATACACACACACAGACAGACACACTTTTTTCGCCCTGTGTTGATCTCATAAGTCTACTTTCATTTTTTGCAAAAATCGAAAGTAGGCTAAAAATGAATACCATAATGAAAAACTCCACAGCTTGTTTCCAGTCGACCGACCGGGTCCCCATCTAGAGGCGAGGATACGAACTGTGCTGGCTTCCGAAGCAAGTCACACTCCCCTGGGGCAATGATTTAAATGAATGACAGATGAAATGAAATCATAGTGGAGAGTGTTGCTGGAATGAAATTTTTGACAGGGAAAACCAAAGTACCCTGAGAAAAACCTGTCTGCCTCCGCTTTATCCAGCACAAATCTCACATGGAGTGACCGAGATTTGAATCCAAACCCAGCGTTTAGAGGCCGGCGTGCTGCTGCCTAAGCCAAGGAGGCTCTAACGAATGCCAAAAGAAAATACATAATAAATATCATATTAGAATCTATATGTCCACCCATTCTTAAATAAGAACCACTAATAGGAGCGCAGTCACACCTTGCGGCCACAAAACAAACTAACCCTATTCAGAACACCATATCACCCAGATGACCAATCCGGACCCAGGTCCATGATGACGAAGCCAACACACACCAATAGATATCTCCACGCAAATTCTCAACTGCCCAGAATCATGGTATTCTTACAACTCTAACTACCAGGGCTAGGAGGATTTGAAAAGTGTCTTCTTTGGAAGAAGAAATTAATACCTTGAGAACCACCTTTGAGAGCAACGGCTATAGCAAAGCTTTGATTTTCACGGTTCTGAAACCAACGAATAATAATAGGACGTCAGTTGAGAAAAAAGATGTAAGAGGAACTGGTTACCTACCGTACATACATAACAAGACGGATCGTATTGCTAAAATCCTACGTCGGTACAACATACGGACGGCATTTGGAACTTCTGTTAAGATTAGGGAACTCCTACGATCAACTAAGGACAGTTTGCCTAAATTGCAACAACCGGGAATCTACAGAGTTCCCTGTACTTGTGGCAAGGTTTACATCGGACAGACTTCGAGAACAATATGCACTCGCATTAAGGAACACAATAGATGTATCAGGCTCATTCAACCTGATAGATCAGCTGTTGCTGATCATGCTTTAACACCTGGCCATGATGTCATGTTCCAAGGAGTGGATGTCCTTGCCCGTATAAAGCAATATCGTCCCAGAATCATCAGGGAGGCGTAAACACCCAGACAATTTCTAACGTGACACCCGCCACAATCTCAGTGAATCCTGGCTACCTATTATCAGAACCCTAGCGGCTTCGGTGGCGTAGTCGGTAGCATGCTGAACTGCTATGCCCAAGTTAGCGGGTTCAAACCCGGCCGAAGTCGTCGGATTTTTTAAGAGCGTTAAAAATCCTTCAGTATGCCTTCCTTCGGAGGGGAAGTAAAGCCGGCGGTCCCATGTCATAGATTTATGGCATGTAAAAGATCCTTTCACAGACTAAACTTGTGTAAAGCAAAATTTGTTAGGTTAGATTTCGTCAGAACGCTCTATCAAAGTTCCAACGTTCACCACTAGGTATCATGGTATCTGGTGGCGAAAGTTGGAACTACTTGAAATTGAACGGAACTTGTAGCTCACCCTTTAGGGTATCCGCTGGAAGCAGCTACAGACTCAGGCGAGTCGAACATGTCCTCGGACACTCCCGGCACTAAAAGCCATACGATAAATAAATAAATAAATAAATAAATCAGAACCCTGAGAAAGTAAACACACTGCTGCTCTTCGTTGTCCCTAACACGGGGCTATAATGGCGTCCATCTGTGGGCACCTTTTATAGGTTCTTTGTTGCTTTCTCTTAGCAATCATTTGTCGTATTTCAGATTATTCCTGACGAAGAAAGACATGGTTTCTTTCGAAACGCGTCGAATTTAATATAATAAAACACGGCATTAGCCCAAAATTCAACATTATGGACAATTTCACGGGCCGTGAAAGTCTAAATGATAATAATATGATATAATTTAATATAATTTACAATACAATATAATATAATATATTGTAAATATTTTCACCTTATTTTCAGACAGAGATTTTATAGCCTAAGTGTATTGTATCTGATGATGATCGCTTGACGACCGAAACTGGTCATCCAAGTGTATTTATTAATCTCATGTAATTATTTTCAGGATTAGGGAATAACCCATCTCATTTGGGTACTATCGTGTTGACCGACTGAAAAGCATCAAACTTTTGATTAAAGTACAGATTTGACACCTCTAGTCTACAAGGTCCCATTAATATAAAACAGCAACAAGCGTTACCTGGAAACATTGTCTGAAGGCACTTGGCTACAACCACAATGCATGGACCCAGTTTTCTTCACAAGCTCGATGCAGTCTTCAATAAGACCTTCTCAAACTGTAATTGTCCCTCCCGTGTTTTTCCTTCAGGGAGGGATGGAATGAAATGATGAAACATGGCATGTTGGTACGGCAGACACGTCTCACTGTAGCAGAATGGGGCGAGAAAGAAGATTAAATAAGATGAGGGCTGAGTATCTGGGGGGTAACGTAACGAACATGTTACAATTGCCCAAGTGCATGAGCAGCGTAGGGAATGGCATCGAAACTAATATTGTTCCAGCGACAATGGGAGAGCAACGCGAGAGACAAAGCGTGGATAAAGCACATTGCCAAGAACTCAAAATAGTATTCACCCGTCATGATCCTTCAACTCGTGTAACATCAATAACCAAAAGAGTGGCTGATGAAACTGACAGGTAATTTCAATTACTTTGTATTTGACTGTGCTTTATTCCCCTTTCTTAAGGGGCCTATAAAATTACTGAATATGGATTTTGTGGTTTCCCATTTTCATCACTAGGCAAATGCCGGAACGGTTCCTTAAAATAGGTTCACGGACGATTTCCTTTCATAATCCCTTCCCTGACCCGTCCTGGAAAGAAAATACATGGCCATTGGTTGCATTAATAAAATTATTAAAAAATTTACTAGGATTTTCTGCTCTTTCTCTAAAAGTTTAAAAACCAGTTGGGAGAAAGTTCACTGAAAAGGAACGAGGTCATTGTGATTAAGTGTGGAAGTACACCTTTCAGGTACAAAAATATTTAATTTTTAATGCGTTATTTGAATGACTAATCTTTAATCTTTCATTTGGTGAAAATAAAATGAAAATATCTCCAATACTTCCAGAGACATGCCCCGAAATGTTAGTCGCTTAAGTTGTCTATTTAAATGTCGGACTACACGCCCTTAGGTAAGTTTGAAGCTCATTTGCCAAACAATTTATTTGTACTCAGCATTTAGATCTTAACCCAAATACTATTAACGATATTTCAATGAAATCATGCATGATTGTGTATTGTAATAATATGAACAACATACACCAAAATGTTTTGTGTATTAAGCATACTTCCCATTTATGAGAATACTTTTTACCCAACGAAAGTAAAAACATATACATTTAGAGTAAAAATATGACAATACAAAATTCCTGAATATGTATGATGTAGCCATGAATGTTACCAACAGCTCAAATGATCATTCATGTAAAATATTTTAAATTGTGGGATACTTATCATGTAAACGCTGTCAGACTGTAAAAAAAACAGCTGAAAGTGAGGTGGTATAATAATGCATGACTGCAAGTATATTATAAAATGTGTTTTCTGCATTATAATGAGTGAACTGTGTTTTATAATCCTGTAAAGTTTTAAATCTTTGCAAGATCTTATATTTTGAGACATATTTTGTTAACTCAGTAGAAATTGTCATGAGAAAGGTGTACCTTCCGCTTAAAAGTAACATTAAGATATTATCTAAGTCCGGAGAATTCAGGGTATAGGTAAAGTACGATGTTGTATTCCACGATTAACTTCGTCAATACAGGTTTAATTATCGTAGGCTATAGTTTTTACTTGCTATGACGATTTTTGTTAAGGAGGAAGGATTGTTAATAGTAATGATCGAAGGTACTTGGTGGAATTACGTTATTATATCAAAATAAATAGATTGCACATCCACTTTTAGGCCTAAACACTTAAATCTGACCTGTGGGTAGTTCTTCCACAAGCAAGCAACAACATTGCAAAGTTTTCGATCATATTAACCCGCCGAAACCATTTAGCGAGTAAATAAATATGAAGCTATAAGCTTCTGAGTTTTGCTAGAAGATGGTGCTAGGATACTTATTCCGCAAAACCCAAAAATCGAATGCAGGTTGTGTTGGCTGGGATTTCCACTGAACAACTCATTTATATCGATATTTTATTAAAAATAACTCAGGAGCTATCATCGGTTTGGGCTCTACTACGCGAATTAAGCAAACGTAAAAACCTAAAATTATACTTTCCCTTAGTTCGGTCAAATTTATTTACGAGAAAAAGAAATACATTAAATCACATTATTACAGGTTTCAATATACTATATCTTCTTCCGCTAATGAGAAGAAAATAGTGATAATCTAAATAAACATCTGCGAGCATAAATTAGTGGTTGTTCTTAATTAAAGAATGAGAAAGTCTTCTTAAGTGACTCCAAAATGTCGTATACTGCCAAAGTTAATTTTCAACTTATTATTTACAGAAACTCATTGGATTTCTTCAGGGATGTTCCTTGAAGCTATCTAAATTTTTTAAGATAGGCTTTAAGAATATAAATACATTTTTGGGGGGTTTTCAATAAAATTTAAAAATGGGGTAGATTCAACAGCAATTTCTTGAACATTGTAAAAATTAAACATAAGCAAATACATAAAAGCTGAAGTGATAAAATATAACACTTACAAGAAGAAATTACTTATGAGAATTTCAGCTTTGTATCTTGAAACGTTCGGGAATAAAGGTAATTTTTATATTAAGAAATATATTTTAGCGAGAAACTGGAGTCAAAGTTTTTTCCACTAACTGGGGAAACATTGAAAGCTTTGGCTTTTAGTGTTTGACACACTCCTACACCGCAACATCAGTTATCCTTTCAATTTCTATTTTCTAATAGAGGAAACTTTCTAAAAAATACCCGATTAAATTTATTAATTGGACGCAAAAATTATTAATAATGCAGACAATTAAAAGTAAATTAACTTTTGGGATGACCAAATATCCTTCGTCTATAAAGTAAGAAACAACAGGTAAAATGTTTAGTTGTGTATCGAAACATATACACTACCAATTTGTGCTAATTTATTTTCAGAAATATATTTGTGTTGACCAAGGACGAATATATCCTTTGCTTATTACGTTTCATCCCCATACTCTGCTGAGCGAGAAGTGATAAGCAATGTCACTGATGCTATAAATGGTTGCGACTCCAACTACCTTGTAATTTTGCTCTTACCTGACTGTACATGTAACATATTGTGCCGTGGAGGGAGCACAATCGGCTTGTCCCTTATGCTTATCAGATCAGATAGGATAGTTGCAGGGACAGCGCTTGACAACAAGTGGACCACTATGAAGCCTTCCTCAAAGGGCTGACTGAAGCATCGTACTCATTGTATGGATTTGCGATTCGGATGGCGGAGAAATTGGACTGCTGGAGCTCGAAATAGACACCACGTCAGCTAGCTAACAGTGCCTGTGAAAACGGTGTGGTGGCAGTGGGTACATTTACACAATTAGTATCCACGACGGATGGGAGTTATGTGAAGAGAAAAGGATAGACCTATAAAGTAGGCTATATCTGAAGGATGGGAAAGAATTCATGATGAAAATTAATAAATGTAAATCAAAAATATTGGAATGCAGCCGAAATAAATCAGAAACCTCTATGGACATCAAATTGTGCGGTCAAAAGCTAAAGGAAGTAGGAGACTTCTGTTATTTAGGAAGCAAAATAACCTGTGATGGACGAAGCAAAACGGATATAAAAAGTATTTTGGCTCAGGCAAGGAAAGCATTTCTACAAAAAAAGGAGTCTGTTGACGTTGAATGTAGATTAAGGTATTAGGAAGTCCCTTTTGAAAGCATTATTCTGGAGCGTGACACTCTATGGAAGTGAAACTTAGTCTATTGGTGCAGCAGAAAAGAGGAGAATTGAAGCGTTTGAAATGTGGTGTTACAGGGGAATGATGAAGATTAGATGGGTAGATAGGATTTCGAACGAAGAGGTATTAAGACGGGTTGGAGAGGAGAGATGTTTCTGACAACTGCTAATGAAGAGAAGAGATATGTTGTTATGACACAAACTAAGACACCTAGGAATAGCAATCTTAGTTATGGATGGAATGGTTGAGGACAAGAACTGTAGGGGTAGACCAAGGTTGGAATATGTTATACAGATTACCTCGGATGTAGGGTGTGTAATCTATGTTGAGATGAAACGATTAGCTCAGGACAGGTAGGCATGGAGGGCTGCATTAAACTAGTAAAAATACTGAAGACTCAAACGACAACAATTTTTGAGGCCATTTTTCGGTGTTGTTTTGGTAATCTAATAAAGAATCGCGTTTTAGTCAGTCAACATGTTAATGTATATGTGTGTGAGTCTTCAGTCTTTTGACTATTTTGATGCAGATCGAATCAAGGCACCATCAGTTGGCATTTGAGGGTGCGCAAACGCGGGGAAGCCGTGTCCGTAAATTTACTAGGACGTCAAAGATCCCTTTTGGGGCAAAATTCCTGCACCCTGGTGTCTCTAAAAGCCGCAGTAGTTTAAAAGGACATAAAACCAATAAACCAAAACCAAACCCCTTGGCACTACAGCCCATGAAGGGCCTAGGCTTACCAAGTGACCGCTTCCCAGCCATTTGGCCTGCAGATATTGGGGTAACGCGTGGTCTTGGTTTTCGTGACCGCCCCGCTGCCTCAATGTCAGACAGCCACTCAATTGTCCTCACGAGGCTGAGTGCACCCCGTTCCAGCCCTCGCGTCAGTTTCTAAAATCCCTGACGGAATTGTCTTTAATAATAATCTTGAAAATGAGCAACGAGGAAAATAATTGTAGTCTATCATAAGAAAGCTAAGGGACCGTGGCTTAATATGACGTAGAAAAATGAAATGTTGAAGATTTCCAGCATTCCGGAGCCACTTAATTTAGGTACCATCCCGGTATTCAGAAGCGGGTTACTACGGAAAGCCACTTCTTTAAAGTCTGAGATAAGAATCGAACCCACGTATTCATAGTTCTGCTTCATGAAGCTGAATGTACCCCGTTCTTCTCCTCAGATCAGATTTGAATTTCTTGGCAGAGTCGTACCTCCAAGGTGACATCCAAGAAGATCAGTCTCCATATCACGATGAGGTTCCAATAAACATGGTTGTCTATTTTATTTATTGAGAAATCAATATGGATGTCTTCACGAGCGTTCTGTTTTTATTTTCCACTCATGCATTAGAGCATTGAGACCATAATTATTATGAAGTCTCTCCCAGTGTGACATGTATTGGATTAACGGGGTTAGGCTACATTGGACATAATATTTCAGTCCTACGTAAATAAATATAATTGGAACAATGTGGTGATTTCACATGGCTAGCAAAGTGCCTACTCGACAAATGTACAGTTGATTTTATAACGCGTTCATACCACAGCAAAATGGAATATAATGTTGGGTTTTCAATAATGAAATTTACAAACATGAGATAATAATGTGATTACTTGTCGTATAATAGAACACTGTGTATTTTACAGTTTTGAGACAATTACATAATTATATACTGTACAGTATTACTACCTCATACGATCAATGAAACATTGCTATAATGTTCTCTAATCTAATATAACGTACAGATGTATTTTTTTTTCATATTATTCTTTGTTAATGCGACAAGTGACAAGCTAATATTATGACTTCGATATATTTTTATCTTACAAGCTAAATAAGCACGTTTTAGTAGTTGTTGATTATTTTAGGGGGTGGAGATATCGTTGTCATTTTGCTCCGTGTCCCTCTCTCTGTATTCGTTTAGCCGATTCCGACTCTCCGTGACCCCATGTACTAGACTACGCCAATTTCTTCTGTCCTGCACTGCCTCTCGAAGATTCCCCGTGTACTTAAACCTTATAGCGCCAGGGGACCGATATATCGGTCGAGGGCCCGTTTGCTACAAAATGCCAGGGATCGTGTTCTTTTAAATACATTTTTAGCCTATTTTAATTTATGAAAAATATAGTCTTATGAGATCACCTTTTGTCCGTGAGTGTGTGTACTGTATGTGTGTGTGTGCGTCCGTGTGCGCCCTCCCCCCTAATGACTTCTAATTGGCTGGAGCGATTTCAATGAAACTCGGTAAGGTCATAGTACTAATTTGGCCGACCCCGACCGTGTCATTCAAATTTTATTACGTCTCACCAATCCAACATGGCGGTTGTGTGAAATATTTCACCGGTATTCTACATCTCTGAAACTATTACTCATATAACCCTGAAATTTTGTTAGTGTCGAGAGGCTATAAACATACGTTCACCTATCGAACGTGCAATAACCGGTGTAAGCACAAATCCAACATGGCGGCGACGCAAAATTTGCGGTGGAACATGATACGGTAAATGCTTCTATAAATTTTAACCCACTGGCATTTATTTCATTTAAATTATTTTCATAACCACGTCTGAGCGAAATTTCAAAATCTCGTTTTTATTTCTTGTGTCCTAATCATGCTATTGAAGTTTGAATAAAATACCTACATAACTCTAAGGCCTATATATAAAAATCCAACATGGGGACCTTTTGAAATATTTAGACGATTCTCAATGTCTACGAATCTATCACAGCAATCAAACTAAAATTTTGTATGTTGATTGAGGCAATTAATTTAATTAGGATATATGAAAATAGGTTGTATAGTTTTTCACGGATCTACTATTAGTATCATTCCCAGCCACGTAGTGTTATCAGTGTTGTAAATAAAACATCGTGAAAATCTTTCATTCTCTGGATATATCAATGTGTTTAGGTTCCGTGATTAATTAAATTTATGATAACTTTTTTATGGACAAACTGCAGTCAGCTGACTTCCCGTTATCTTTGATGTCGTGTGTTTTACGCTCTTGCTAGGAGCTAAATAAGATGCTTGACAATGAACGAAGATGAAATAAAATATGCAATTTTGAATGTGTAGGCTGTCAAAATAATATTCAAACTCACAATTCGTTTTTAAAAGCAAAATCTTGAAAAAATTATAAAACATAATGAACGTATTGTTTAGCATCTAATACGTTCGAAACATTTAAATTTACCTTCTATGAAAAAAAAATCAATATTTCATCTTCAAAATGCAGATAGGAGATCATTTCTATAAAAATCTTGTAACTCCACTAAACTTAATTTTTAACATAGCCACTCATAATTACGTGGTAATGAGTCGAAATGTTCTGATAGCCTGTGTTATTGTGATATCTTAGGAGGTGTGTGTATTTTCAAATGAGACTAAGATCGTTAGGAACCATACCTCATTTGCCTAAAGCAGAATTGGGGAAACCACGAGAATCTCTTGCCTCGGGAGGGTGAGTCCTCAAATGGGATTTAAATTTTCTAGTAGGGCCTGGAATCGAATCCATATCGCAGTGGTGACAGCCTAACACCATGAGGTGGTTACAGGGGGCTGTGAACCTCATAAGAGTGACTGAGAAGATGTGGGTTCGATTCTTTCCTGAATCACTCAAGAAGTGATTTTCCATGGTTTCTCACCAAGTTTACGGTGGTATTGTGCGCAACACAAGGCAATGCGTGCTTTTTTTCGAATCCAATTTTGTGATTACCAGAGCCCAAACGATTACGGACACCACACTAACAATGCCATCAGGCAGACTTCACGCGTGGCCCAATACGTAAAGTTGATCACTACGAAGCAAGAACACATATCTACTGTCGACCAAAGTATTATGTGCACTCGAGCAAGGCGCGCCATGATGCGTGATGGGCTCCTTTTCGGCAACGCTGTACAGCTTTTACCGGAGCAGCTAGCTGGTGAACCATGTCTTATTTCCCCCTACAAATACAAACTGATATGAAATAAGTGAATTAACTTAAGTATTTCACAGTCATACAGAATAACTTTTCGATGTACAAAGATTCCAACGCGACCAAGAACTACATTTTCCAACCACCCCGAGCCGAGAAAAGTTACCTTACAGAAATGATAACGTTGTTCCTTGGACACACAAAATTTTGAAATTAATAAACCAGTTTTACAACACTCCAATGTATATTGTGATAAAATTTGGATTCGATCTGATGACGGTTTTTTGAGATAATAATTCTTAATGTGACGCATGGTTGAAACACGCTTAAAAACGTGCACTTTTTGTGTTCCAACTGATATAAAAATATCAAAATAAAAATTAAAAATTCCAAACGTACATAAACTAACGTAAAGTAGAACGACGAAAATGATGATGTTATTGGATTTTATGTAGGTCTATTAGTTACTTCACAAACAACCTTCAAACTCGAGTGCACATAATACTTTGGTCGACAGTAGTCACACCTACGAATCTGAAAAAAGTGCATGTATTAGCTCTACATGGAATGAAAGGGTGAACCTCAAAAGCCTTGCGCTTGTAGATGTCCTAGCTATCATGGGGAATAATGTCGAATCACTAAGCACAAGGATTAATATCTTTCGTGAAATAGCTAAGAAGACGGGACTGCAGATCTCTTTTGAAATAATAACAGTCATGACAAACTTCAAATCACAAACACGACAGGAGCTTCAAGTATCTTGGTGAGATGATCCAGTTTAATGGCTTAGAAGAGGAGGCAATCCCGGCAAGAGTAAGATAAATGGAATTAGCTGAGCAATTAACGGAATATGTATGGTATATAATAAGACGTAACAAGTGGGAAAGAAAACTACAAAACTACAGCACTATAACGTTGCGGTCAATTCAAAAGGACTTAACGCTGCTGAGATCTTGGATTTAACAAGCAGAGGATTTCTCGAACTGGAAAAGGAAAGATCCTAAGGGACATTTTGGGACTATACAGGGTGTATTTGATATGATGGAAGTCCTTTACACTGGTGATAGAAGATGGTATTCTAAGCAAATATCTTCATGAAATTAAGTCGGATCTTAATTAGTGTAGGTGGAATTAAATCACAAAAATCGTTGGTCAATGTCTTGGAAACGGGCTTTCACTCCGTTCCCCTCAGCAGCAGAGCTGACTTCTCCCCGTCGCCCTCCCCTCCTACGCTGAGGAATGATGACCAGAGTCTGCAGTTGAGTGACCTCCTCGTCTTGTCTGCCAATGACATTGAAATACACAAACCGAGCCTATGAACAGCTGATTCACACCTTCATGGGGAGTGGCAACATGACTAGTGATGGTGGATCTGTCTAGGATTTTGCCAGCTTCATGAACTATGCATAGAAAATAGAAATCCTAAAGATTTGGTAAATTAATTTAAGGAACTGTTGGTCTATCTTTGTGTGAAGATAGTGCAACAACTGTCATAAACATATTAATAATACTAATAATAGTAATAATAGGCTTTTAGACACACTAACTTCTTTTATGTTTCTTTTTGGTATGTCGAGTTGCCAGACTTTAATGTACGTAGGATTTCTTGTATGTGCCATGAAATCCATGGACATGATCGTATTAGATCCCATTCAATTACTACATGACTGAACGTAGATCGCACCCTCGGGAAGGTTAGCACTCTACCACCAGAACTACACATGCTGACTCTTATTATTATTATTATTAGACTATTATTATTATTATTATTATAACACTGTATTAAAACAATGTATATGTATTTTATTTTCATTTTCGTGTATTTTCATATGTATTTACATTGTTGATGGACCAATAAATCACCCCCCCCCCCCCCTCTCCAGTTAATGGCCACCCGAGGCCTGGAGATGGGATGGGACAATTCACAATATGAACATGTGGTACCGTACTAGTATTAAATCTTGGAAGTAGTTTTCCATGGGTTCCCACTTCTACCCCAGGAAAATGTCGGGATTGTTCCTAACTTAAGGCCACGGCCGCCTTCTTCTCAATAATCATAACCGCTGGCAGTGCAGCCCATGAAGGGCCTAGGTCTACCAAGCGACCGCTGTCCAGCCATTTGGCCTGCAGATATTAGGGTGACGCGTGGTCAGTGCATCGGGTCCCCTCGGCCATTAATCTTGATTTTCCTGACTCGGGCACTGCCTCACTGTCAGACAGCTACTCAATTGCCCTCACGAGGCTTAGTGCACTGCGTTCCAGCCCTCACGTCAGTTTCTAATATCCCTGATGGAGCCAGGAATCGAACCCAGGGCCTCCAGGTGAGAGGCAGTTGCACTGCCCCAACACCACAGGGCCGGCGCCTTCTTCCGAATCCTCACCTGAATTACAAATACCCACATTACTACAGAAACCACAAAACACAGGTTATCACACAAATTCTACCCACACCCAGCTACATGGGGCTAAATGACCAAAATCGCCAAGCCTCTCAAACAAAACATCAAGTATTTTACTTCCGTCCTAAATGCCTATTCTGAACAGACTACGGGATGTCGGAATTTTGTCACACTGCATTTCATTAAGTGAATGTTTTTAGTATTTTCAGAAACTAGTCAACAGAAGGTCCGACACGGACGCCAATGATACATCAGAGCTGAGTATCGAAATTATTTTATACATGAACATCAATCAATGTAGGCTACACAATACTACCGGTCCTAACGTCCCAAGCCATTGCGTGCGTTGTCAACAACAACAACAAGAACAACGGCAATGCACATTTTCTTACGAGACGGTAGAGCTCATCCTCATAACAGCTGATAGCCTACCACCCCTCAAGTCAACCGGTAAGGTCAATGCTCCAATTACGTAACAACTTCCCCTTCGCGCGTCGTCTCTCCTGGCTCCGCCTCGTTTACCCCAGCCTGCCGCACCACTTTCTGCCTGATTAGTTTCTGAAATAACTAAAAACATTGACTTTTTAATGATTAATTATCAATTTCAAGATAGGTGACAAATTTTTTACCTAGGAAGCTTAGAATAGTCTCTTCTATCACCAGTGTAACGGACTTCCATTATATCAAATACACCCTGTATATGTGCGTGGTCAACGGAGAGAGAATTATACAAAGAAATTGAGGGAATTGTATATTCGATGAAGAAGATACGAATACAGTTAGACATCTCCTGCGCAAAATCAAGAAGACTGACTCGAAAACCCCTGGCACATTTAGAAGGGAATAATATTGTCCGCCGGTTGTTTATGGAGAAACATGCTGATATGGAGAAGGAAGGTATTCCAAACAGGGACCACCTTCCAAAATTAATTTCAGACTTCAGAGGTTTTCTAGGACAAAGAGAAAATAAGTCTCCAAAAGTGATCTTTATGGGGAGGGGTGGGGGGGGGGGGGAGGGTGGAGAAGGAAGGAGATGAGCCATCAAATGATTTCTAGTGCTACGATGGGAACCTATGGTTACAGTGAATGCGACGTCTCGACTGGCGTGGCATCTGTCCCGGAATTACCTTATCTTGGTGTGAACTTCCTTTGCACAAGGGGTTACGTGCAATTCTTTTACTTTTATGGAGGGTGACATGTCGGAATCGAATCGGAGTATGATCAAATAAGAACGAGTAACATTTCCAATAAACATGACCGTGTTTTTCATTTTGTGAAGTAAAGCCTCGAACCAAAGTACTGTGAAGAAGGGAGTTATATCGGAAATGCAATACCATGCTATTTTATAGCAGCCCTGCCTTCTTGCGAACATAGAGGCTGTTGAAGAAGAAATAATATTTCCAGGATCAATAACAGCATTGGGAAATGCATCCGGAAGTTAACAAGTTCCAAGTACTTTTATAGACGTCGAAAATAAATTTGCTGCCATCGTCGTAACTGACAAACATTAGAATGTTGATTCCATTGGTGACCTAACAATAAAATTCGTAAAAACCGATATCGTAGTAACATAAGTGATATTTGTGATACATGTATATAAGGGGCTAATATTTCCATCTTCGATGTGTGAATTTACATAATTTCTTTCTATTTATACAGGGGCTGACATGAGTTGAGGTCTATGTAATTGTTCACGGCCAGATGTCCTCCGTAACGGTAACTCCATCTAATAACTTAAGAAAGGATGACATGATTACGGAAGCGTATTTCTGCACAAGGAGTCATAAGGAAGTGACCATGGCATGTAAGAAGTTAATTTTTAGATATTTACCTAGAGTTGAAAACGGGATACCATGTAATAATACCCTTTGAAGTACACCTGACTGTGGGATTCAAACCCAATCGTGTCCCGAATCGAGATTCAGCTAGATCCATGACCTGACACGTTGTCACTGTGAGCTAACCCGGTCGGGAGTAACCTAATGACGGGAAAGTTAAGTTTAGGCCACTCATTTCCTAGTTTAATTTATATTTCTTATTTCTTTTATATCTAACACAGCCAATGGCCATTAAAGCGGCTTCGGTGGCGTAGTTGGTAGCATGCTGAGCTTCTATGCCCAAGATCGCGGGTGAAACCCGGCCGAAGTCGTCGGATTTTTTACGAGCGTTAAAATCCTTCAGTATGCCTTCCTTCGGAGGTGAAGAAAAGCGGCGGTCCCATGCCATAAATTTATGGCATGTAAAAGAATCTTCCAGTAATTAAACTTGTGTGGAGCTAAATTTTCAGGTTAGATTTCGTTTAAATGCACTATAAAAGTTCCAACGTTCACCATTAGGTGTCAGTGACATCCAGTAGCGAAAGTTGGAACTACTTGAAATTGAACGGAAATTGTAGCTCACCCCATTGGCTTCCGCATTGAAGCAGCTACAGCCTTGGGTGAGCTGAACATGTCCTCGAACACTCCCGCCACTAAAAGCCATATGCAAATGATGTCGAAATGTAGATATTATATGTCAGAAAACTGTATCCTAATTAGGGTCATTATAACACTATTTTTCATTATGAAACAGTTTCTCCCACCAATCAGAGCTCAAGAAACAGTTGTGTGACCAATTAGGTAAGGATATCATCGCACCAGCGCTGACATCCACGGCCTCCTATTTTAAATTTCACTGCGTGGCTCGTGTCATAGTGGGGTATTTGAGGAGGTCATGGTCAAATACAAGGTATTTTCTGTATCCCATGCGATCTGTTCAGTACATAAAACTGGCGAAATCTCGACAGATATTTATGAATATTTATGTTCGAACATAAAATAGGCTAGTTATAATTATCGTCAAACACAAACGGTCGTATGCAACTCGCCTATAATGGTAATTAAGTCTTAATTATTGCCATTATAGGCTCGTCGCATGATGTACTATTATTTTATATTCAGAACGGTTCAGGGAAGAGATTTTGGATGGAAATCGGCCATGGACCTATTGACAAGAACCGTCCCGACAATTGCCTGGTAGTGAAAATGAGAAATCTCGAAAACCATTTTCAGGACGCCCGAGGTGGGAATCTACCCTCTCCCGATAACAGAGAGGCACTAGGTAGTGCGTTATGGCTCTTGGTCACAGCGGCCGGTTTTAGGCCACTTATTAAAACATTGAACAGCTATGCCCAAGATCACAAGTTCAAACCCGGCCGAAGTCGTCAGATTTTTAAGAGCGTCAAATTCCTTCAGTATGCCTTCCTTCGGAGGGGAAGTAAAGGCGACGGGCCCATGTCATAGATTTATGGCATGTGAATGAACTACAATTGGTAGACTAGTGTGTGGCCAAATTTGTAGGTTATATTTGGTTTCGTTAGAAACCCTCTATCAAGTCCCAACATTTGCAGCTAAGTGTCGGTGACGGTGGCATCTGGTAGCCAAAGTTGGAACTACTTGAATTTGAACTTGCTGGGAGCCTACGGGCGTTCGATCCAAATACCCTGCAATGGTCATTGGATGGAATTCATATATAATTAGAACTGCATTAGAGACTTATTTAAGCAAATTTTAACAACTATAGGTCTCTTATTAATCCCAGTTCTACAGGGTTGAGGATGTGTTACGATCAAATTCTGTTTTAACGGCCGGATGCCCTTCATGACATCAATCACATAGGCCCTACGTAGTAGGCGTTAATGAGAGATTACATGAATGAAACAGGGTTAGAAATTTAAAGGAAATAGTCGTTGAACATAAGAAGGTACTGTGCCAGAATTTGCTTGGTGTGGAATACAAGAAATTTCTGACGGCTGATGGTGGGGTTCGAATCCACCCACCTACCGAGTCCGGAGCAGTCTGGCCCCACAGGTACAGAGTGCTCAGCTATGACGATGGATTATCGTTTTTATGAAGTAAAGAATATATTTATTCTCAATTTATGCTCCTAAAATATTTATTATTATTATTATTGTTATTATTACTGACAGCCGTAGCTACGCTCGCTAACGTGCAACGTTAGGCCATTGGGTCAAGCTACCGTTGGAAACGGTAGACGTGGGTTCGAGCCCCATCGTTGGCTGTAATTGAAATGGATTTCCCTGGTTTCCTATTTTCAACTCCAGGCAAATGCTGAGACGGTACCTTCAGACAGGCCACGGCCACTTCTTTCAATATCGTTGCCCAGTTTCATTCATCTTCAATCATGTCATCTCTCATTAACTCTTCTCATGAGTTGGGCGTCAGGAAGGGCATCTGTCTGTGAAAACCAACCGCCACATAGACGTGCATTGCATCTCATCCTCGACCCCATTGAAAACGGGAATAATATGAGGTGACATACAGGAAATATTGTTATTATTATCATTATTATATTTATGAATGCTGACTGGATATGTCAAGTGTGGAAAAACAGTAGCTGTTTCTTTCTGGGATATTCCTGTTCCCATGTTCCCAGCACATATTACATCTTCTTCCCTTTATATCCTATTTATATTCACTTCTAACGCAAACACGAGCTAGAGAAATATTTTCCACAATTGCATTCATCCCCTCGAGTGTTCCACGCACTGAATACTTGCTGTGAAATTGATGACACTTGCTCTAAAAAATAGAATAAAAGAGAAAAGAGAGCGCTTTCCCGCAGATAAGAGACAACTTTTGTGCCCCGAGGTTCCACGCTGCGTGCAGAGATCATTCACAAGCAAGGTTAGAATAAACGTTGATATCCCATCGGGTTGGCTTATCAGTGATGTCTCAGAGTTAATAAGACCATGTTTAGGGCTGGGGATCTATTTGAGATTAGCGTGCACAGAAACCGACACGGATAATCGGCGGTTACCATGGCAACAAGTGTTTGTTAGTTATTGATGTCTTAAGAGGCAAAACAGGGAGGTCATAGGTTGCTCTAGATCTTAGTTACTATTATTGAAAGTTAAGGAAGGAAGGAAAGGAAGGAAGATAAGAAGGAAGGAAGGGGAGGAAGGAAAGGAAGCATGAAGGAAGGCAAGGAAGGAAGGGAAGGAAGGGAAGGAAGGAAGGAAGGAAGGAAGGGAAGGAAGGGAAAGAAGGAAGGGAAGCAAGGAGAGGAAGGAAGGAAAAAAGAAGAGAGGAAGGAAAAGAAGGAAGGGAAGGGAAGAAAGGGAGAGAAGGGAAGAATGGGAAGGAAGGAGAGAAGGAAGGAAAGAAAGGGAGGGAAGGAAGGAAAGGAAGGAAAGGAAGGGAAGTAACGAAAGGAAGGGAAGGAAGGGAAGGAAGGGAAGGAAGGAAAGGAAGGGAAGGAAGGAAAGGAAGGGAAGTAAGGAAAGGTAGGAAGGAAAGGAAGGGAAGGAAGGAAGGGAAGGGAAGGAAGGAAGGGAAGGAAGGGAAGGGAAGGAAGGAAAGAAAGGAAAGTAAGGGAAGGAAGGAAAGGAAGGGAAGGAAGGGAAGGGAAGGAAGGAAGGGAAGTAAGGAAGGGAGGAAGGAAGGGAAGGGAAGGAAGGGACGTAAGGAAGGAAAGGAAGGGAAGGAAGGGTAGGGAAGGAAGGAAGGGAAGTAAGGAAGGGAAGGGAAGGAAGGGAAGGGAAGGAAGGGAAGTAAGGAAGGAAAGGAAGGGAAGGAAGGGAAGGGAAGGAAGGAAGGGAAGTAAGGAAGGGAAGGAAGGGAAGGGAAGGAATGTAGGAAGGGAAGGAAGGAAGAAAGGTAGGAAGAAAGAAAGGGGAAGGGAAGGAAGGAATGAAGGAAGGAAGTTTGTAGTTTTACGTGACCTTTTATCTTGCGATCATGAGCCACAGAACCTCCTTTTTACGTGGAATCCGAACCACTTGACATGGCATTTCACTTCGAAAATCTCACACGCATATTGGACTTGAAGTCTGTAAAGTTACTAAAAATCGTTCAAAATGTTGATTTTTCTAGGGTCATGGAGTGTCATTTCAAAACAAAACAAAATCAGTGCTGCTGCCAACATATGATGGTCGTGTTGATAAAAATCCCTAAAGAGTTACTAAATTCAAATTTATTCGTAAGTAACATTTTTAGAGCGCGAGTTATCTAGGCCTATGTGGTTACCATGGCAACAAGAGTTCATAGTTATTGTTCTTTTAATGGGAGGAACAGCGAGGTCATCTTCCCCTAAAAAGTGTTCGTCATCTAGTCCTTTGCATTCTCGTTCAGTAGTGAGATTTATTATGTTGCTGTGTAACTTACTATTATTGAAAATTAATACACTTATCGGTCGCGGGATAATACGAATTCGCAGTCTTGGACTAAACGTCTCTTAAGTGGTACTAAAACTCGTTCGAAATTTTGACCTTCTCTTCCAGCGTCTCAGGGTGTTATTTTAAAACGTAAAATCAGTGCTGTCAACATAAAAGGTTAGTGTCTACAAAACAACCCTAAAAAGTTATTAAATTAAATTGTGTTCGAAAGTGTTATTTTAAGAGCGCGAGAGTAACCAAGACAACAAGGCTTTCAAAATTGGCCATTTCAAATATTGCCTGATAAAATGAATAACAATATTATAATATATTCATATGGATAAATACATGATCCCCTACTGATATGGAAAAGATGTCTAAAAGTATGTATATTGTTGACCAAACATCTAATGCACCTCTTCAAATAGTATCATAGATGTTCTCATTCCTGAGCGTAACATTCATTAAAAATATTTAATTTATATGGCTCCTGTTTCTCTTTATTCGCTTGATTTGAGTCCCTTTTCCCTCTTCCCGGGAAGAGGACACTATTCAAACGGCTACAACCGACCAGCTGAAAGAGATTCAAGTATCTTTAATTTTGCTCATAAGTCAGTAATGACTAATCATCATCATCGTCATCATAATCGTCATCATAAACAGTCTATATTTTATCAGTATTTCTCCTTCTTACTCTAAATTTAAACTTACTTCTAAGTATCTTACTTATTCACCCTACTGTAACAATTTGGAAGTTACTGGTCCCACTTGGGAGCACAAATGTAATGTTCTTTTACCTGAAGTACAGTAGTTAAACCACAATAAACCTTCATTTTGTTGGGCGCCACCGGGTTCAATCCCATTGGAACCACGGAATAAAAAACCTAAATCACTCACCATTATACCTCGGCAATGCAGACTCTACTTTCTCAGCCCGTGGGGAAACATAAGCTTCCAATCAGCGTGATACTTATAATGAGAGGATAGGTTCGGCTTATAGCTAATTCTATCTACAAGGAGGAAACACGGAAACTGAATTTAATAGAATTGAATTTAATTATGATAAAAAGAACAAATATAGCAAACTCGCTAATGGAAGAATTCGAATTTACATTTAACGTGGTGGTTATTACCAAAAGCTAAATGATTTTACAGATACTGTGCCCAAAAAGAAAACTTGACTAATTAAAAGAAAACAGAGAGGTATTTGATGTAGCCATTTGCGCTCACCGCTTGTTGCCTTCATCATGGGTTTTGCTCTTCTTAGAGCAAATCTGTAGTCTGCTGCACGAAAACGCCGTCATCTTCTTGAAGTACGTGTAGTAACTTATTGAGTTGCGTGAGATGAAGATCTAGCTTCATAAATCTCATTAATGACAACAGCCTGATATACAACTGTAGTCATTAATATGAGTGGACTAGATGTGTCCCCAACATATTACAACTGTAATTGTACCTGAGTAAATACAATTCAAACGTAGACTAGATTGACCATCAGAATTGAGAATCTGAATGAATCAAACAGAATGATATAATCGAATGGAATCGAAAAGAAAAATAAGAATGGCTCTCGGTCCGCGGGTTAAGTCTTTTAAAACTTCATTTCAACCCTCTCGCCATACTCCTCACACGTGACTTGCTGACCAATCTTCAATTGCGTTTCAAAGTAGTTGCCCCTTCCTCTTCAATCTGTGTTAGCGTCCAGCTTGTGATTCGTCAAGAAATGGCGTGGTGTCGATTCTGAGAATTACTGTCCTTGTAACCAAATAAGGATATGCTCGTTGTCATGAAGCAAGCTTCCCTTGTCCGCGTGGACTTGACCTTTCTTGAACCAATTTCTCAGAAAAGCTACCCAAGGTAGCGTCAGTTCCTTGTTTCCTTAATTCTCGGAAAGTGTCCTGTGGTAAGCTCGCCAAGTTTAGCTAAAATTGCAACATCCCCTGCCTACCACTAGCTGACTTAAAATCTCCTTAAATGTTTATTAATTTCGCCCTCGCGTTAAAATTATTGAATAGCTTATAGAAACTCTTCCATTAAATCAAATTAAATATGTACACAATAAAACAGCCTTCTCCTTACCTATAAATATGTGATAAAAAACAATTACGATTTAAAATAAATGATGTGGGTAATTAAGATGTTTCCCAACGTTTAAAATCGTAGGTTAATAATAATAATAAGGCAATACTATGCAGACATCACACTACCAATAAATTAGCAATACTACAATTTCTGCCTATACCATGCTAATCTGTTTTTATATGTATTTTATATTGTATCAACATTTAATTATTGTTAGATTTAAGTAGTATTTGTATTGTTCATTATGTATCAATTGTATAATCTGGTTCGATGGCAGAGATGGCCCATGGCACTAATCTTGCCAGACAAAATAGATCTATCTATCTCAGTTCCAGCACTGCTATGAGGAATGGTAGAACCTCCTAACCTATAACGCCGTAAGGCATCCCAAGGCAGTTACTTTTAAGGGGACGGTCTTGAATTGTAATAATATTGGTATAAAAACCAGGTATGAAACCAGTCTCATTACTTAATACACCACTCTCCCTGTATAATCCAGCAGCTTAGCTGAGTGCGATAAGTTAAGTTACAGGACTGTAATGTGGAACTGATCGGTTGGAGATCAGACTTCGGATACCAGCACTGACAGTGGAGATCAAGAGTGTGGCGTTTCCTCGATTTCTTCCAGTGTACCTTCCAGCAAAATACTGCGATGATATTTCAATTACCCAATCTTAAGTCATAATAACTTCATACATGATGAAAATTAATAAATGTTAAACAAAAATATTGGAATGCTGCCGGAATAAATCAGAAACCTCTATGGACATCAAATTGGCCGGTGAAAACTAAAGGAAGTAGGAGACTTCTGTTACTTAGGAAGCAAAATAACCAGTGATGGACGAAGCAAAGAGGATATAAAAAGTAGGATAGTTCAGGCAAGGGAAGCATTTCTACAGAAAGGGACTCTGTTGACATCGAATATAGATTTAGGTATTAGGAAGTAACTTTTGAAGGCCTTTGTCTGGAGCTTGGCAATCTATGGAAGTGAAATTTGGGCTATTGGTGCAGCAGAAAAGAGGAGAATTGAAGCGTTTGAAATGTGCTATTACAGGAGAATGATGAAGATCAGATGGGTAGATAGGGTTACAAACGAAGAGGTATTAAGACAAGTGGGAGAGGAGAGATCTTTCTGGCGACTGCTAATGAAGAGTAGAGATAGGTTGGTAGGACACATACTTTGACACCAAGGAATAGCAAGCTTAGTTATGCAAGGAAGGGTCGAGGGCAAGAACTGTTGGGGTAGACCAAGGTTAGAATATGTTAAACAGATTGCCTCGGATGTAGGGTGTGGTAGCTATGTAGAGATGAAACGATTAGCTCAAGACAGGAAGGCATGGTGAGCTGCATCAAACCAGTCAAAAGACTCACAGGTATACAGATTATCAAACAAATTCATGTTGTCGTTTCATTTCAGGGGCTTGTACATCATATATATGTATCCCCGTGTACTTGGGTGTATTTATAATTGCCTGATAACCTGTGTAATTTGTGGTGTCTGTAGTAGTGTGTGAATTTGTAATTAGTTTTGGAAGAAGGCGGTCGTGGCCTGCTAGGAACCATTAGGACATTTGTAGTGGTAGAAGTAGGAAACCATGAAAAACCACTTCCAGGATGTCGGAGGTAGGAAACGAAACCTAGGTCTTCTCAATTTTGCCTCTCGAGGCTGAGAGCACCCTGTTCCAACACTCACACCAGAATTATATTTCTTGGCATATTCGAGGATTGATTCCGGAGCGACAGCCAATAATGCTACCCAGTACACCACGAGGGAAACAGACTACTTCAGTGCACACCCGAGTACACGGTGATGATAACCAAGATGACCCAATACCCTAAATAATGAAACAAAATCTATTTCAATTTAACATGTCGTCGGTAGCTTCGGTGGCGTAGTTGGTAACATGCTGAGCTTCTATGTCCCAGATCGCGGATTCAAACCCGGCCGAAGTCGTCGGATATTTTAAGAGCTTTAACAATCCCTCAGCATGCCTTCCTTCGGAGGGGAAGTAAAGCCGGTAGGCCCATGTCATAGATTTATGGCATGTAAAAGAACCTTCCACTAATTAAAATTGTGTGAAACAAAATTTGTAGGTTAGACGTGATTAAAGCTCCATGAGTTCCAATGTTTGTCGCTAGGTGCCGGTTGCGGTGGCATCTAGTAGCCAAGTTCGCAGCTAGGTGTCGTTGACGGTAGCATTTGGTAGCAAAAGTAGGAACTACTTGAAATTGATCGTCTGCAATCCTTACCTGAATTACAGATAACACCCACTAATACAGCGATTGCAATTTATTAACACCGGTTATCAGACAGATTCTTCACACACCCAACTTACACGGGGCTACATGACGGCGTTGTCGCAGCCCCTAAACTGAGAAACCAACCAACGTTTCGTCCATTGTTGCTTTAACATTTTCAAGCTCAAGAGAAAATCCTTTATTAATAGACAGAATACATTGACTGTGACTAAAGCACATCGAAGTACTGGAAAAACCTGAGTGGGTGTATTGGTTTGGCTGCAGATCTTACTGAAAAACTCTTGTTGTTGTTGTTTTTGTTAATGTTGACGTGAATCTTCCTTCATGTTGGTCCATAGTGGAACTCCTGCCTTAACCGCATGCCATGAAATCATTCCACCTTTGTAACGCTTGTAGCTCAGGCATAATAAGCTTTAACCTAAAAAAAATGTACAGCTGAAATTTGGCATAGATGTTCCCTAGTACCCTAGTAACAAATCCTGAAAAGTCCCCATCTTTGCGGCGTCCGCGTCATAGTTTTTGGAGAGTACAAAAGGGCTTAAATGGGGCCTAAGTGCCAAAAACAGCAATTTTGCTTCCTGCGTTCAAAATATTGATCCAAAATCAGTTCTAATGAGCTTTGATACTAATAAGAGAAGGACTGCGTTAAATATAACGCTATTATTGGTCGTAATTATTGACATATATTTAAACAATTGAGTAATCAAACATATTTAGCTCAACTTTCCTCACGAAAATTTTGCTAATTTGTCATTAGCCGGGACTTATCGTGTAAACAGCTGCTGATAGCATCTGAAGACCCGAAATAAAAGTTGTAAAGCTCACTTGTAGCTTTAAAACGATACATTGCCCATGTTCATCCGACAATCAGCAGCAGAGATACAGTTACAAATATAAAAGTGGAAGTGAGGCAGTCGCTTTCCGAACGAACGCCCATTTACCCTGGTGGGCTCAATCTATTCACCTTTGCTGACACTATTTTCTATCTTTATTAAGAGCTTTTAGGATGGTATTCCTTTGAATACAGGTAAACTAGCAGAAACAGTTTGCATAGAACAAAGAGAGTTTAATGCAGTTAGCAGTTAAACGTACATTCATAATATGCATAATGCAAATAATAACAAAACAAAGCATAAAAATTCCTCTCGGCACGCCGGAAGGCGGAGGTAGATTTCACCGGGCAAAGTAGGGGTAGGCTATAATAGGCAAAATATGCAGGTTTTCGTAGGAGGATCAGACCTCATTCATTGCAAGAAATTATTTTACAATTGGAGGTTAATTAACTTTTTTTTTCGTTTTTGTATGCATATTTTTATCACTTTATTGTCTTATGGGGATCATAATGACCTTCTTGTCATTTGGGGTTCATTTCTAGCCTACTTTTCACATTTTGCAAAAATGAGCAAAAAGTAGACTTGTGAGATCGATCCGGGAAAATGTGTGTCTGTCTGTCTGTCTGTCCTTCTGTCTGTCTGTCTGTCTGTCTGGCTATGAGTGTGTGTGCCCCCTATCAACTCCTAAACGGCTGCAAAATCGAAACCAAATTAAGTATGAGTAATGATGTATACCGGAATAGCTCACGTCCATATTTGAAAATGTTGTCAGTGCTACCAACTGCTGAAAAAACGCACTAGAAATTTGAGCTCCATGTTGTATATCTTGGAAGTTATGCTTGGGAGCTATTCCAAAATTGGCACACATGTAGATCATACTATTTCAGTTTAATTTCCAGGAGGCCATAATTGACAGTGTTGCGAAAATAATGTTAAGCCTTCTGATAAGTCCAATTTTTAAATGCATATAACTTCTACGCTATTAATTGGATTTCAACCAAATTTTGTATGTAATATGTGTACATAAACGGATATGACTGAGTGTATTCTTAAGAGCCACCAGAGCTGCCAACTGTTAATAATTGCTCTCTATTTTCTTCAACCAAATACCAATATATCTGAAAGTATGCAATCCGACAGCTTTAAACTATGCACACGTATAGTACCTGACATTATAGATTAATTTGGAGTAACATATATACTTCTGTTCTACCAACATGATTCTAAGCCTGCTGATAAGACCAATTTTTAAATACGTGTAACTTGTATACTATCAGTTGGATTTCAACCAAATTTCGTATGTGCTATGTGTAATATAACAGATATGACTACAAGTATTCTTAAGAGCAATCAGGGCTGCCAACTGTCAATAAATGCTGTCTATATTGTTTTACTCTAATATCAATATATCAGATAGTATGCAAGCCAACAGCTCTATACATTGCACACGTACAATATAGCACCTGACACTCTAGATTAATTTGGAGTAATTAATATAAGTCAGTGCTGCCAACATGATTCTATGCTTGCTGATAGGTGCAATTTTAAAATACATGTAACTTCCATACTAACAAATGGATTTCATCCAAAATTGGCACAACAAGATATCATATTTCCAACCAGCACACGCATGACATTGTTGCCAACTTGCTTTTTCGCGTGCTGATAGATCCAATGTCTAACTGCATGTAACGTCCATTGGACTTCAACCAAATTTTGTATTCTGTACCTTAAGAGATGGAACTAAGAATATATTCAGTCACCAGGGCTGCCAACTGTAGCGCTCTATTGGGCTACATTATACCAGGAATATTTCGAACTAATTAGACATTTCGTTATTACCAACTTAATTTCGTCATTATTCTAGATAGATTCATACACTGTAGAATAATCATTGGCATGAAAAGTTGGCTCTTTAGTTCGTCACGGAACTTCTTGTTATATTTGTGATCACACTGTCCTTATGCAAGGTTTGGAACTGATGTGTAACTATCTAACAGTCTGTTACTTCTTCACACAAAATTTTATCTCCCGCAGAGATGTTGGTTGGTTCCTCAGTTTAGGGGCTGTGACTACGTGGTCATGTAACCCCGTGTACATTGGGTGTGTGTAGAATCTGTCTGATCAACGGTGTTAATTGTGATGACTGTATTATTCTGTGATTCAGGTAAGGTCTGCAGACGGTCAATTTTAAGTAGTCAACCCCTGGCACTATTCAGCCCATGACGGGCTAAGGACGACCAAGCGACCGCTGCCCAGCCATTCAGTCTGCAGATATTGGGGTGACGCGTGATCAGCGCGTCGGGTCCCCTCGGCCGTTAATCTTGGTTTTCGTGATCGGGGCGCTGTCTCACTGTCAGACAGCTACTCAATTATTGTCATCACGAGGCTGAGTGCACCCCGTTCCTACCTTCACGTCAGTTTTAAAATCCCTGACGGAGCCGGGGTTCGAACCCGGGGCCTCCGGGTGAGAGGCAGGCGCGCTACCTCTACACCACGGGGCCGGAAAAAGTAGTAGTTCAAAATTTTGTACCATATACTAACGTCAACGACACCTAGCTGTGAACTTGGCTACTAGATGCCACCGCATCCAGCAACTTGCAATGAACATTGGTACTTCCCCTCCAAAGGATAGCATGCTGAGGGATTTTTAGCGCTCTAAGAAAATCCTACGACTTTGGCCGGCTTTGAACCAGCGACCTTGGGCATAGAAGTTCAGCATGCTACCAGTTAGCCGCTTCCCACAGTTCCGATACCGAAGTCGCTTCCCACAGACAGATGGAAAAACTGAATGTGATCTCGTGCAGTGGCGTTGTCATAGCAACTGCTGATGGCTCATCCCGTATCAATTTAGTAAAAGTCCTCTCGGCACATCGGAAGGCGGAGTTATATTTCACCGGGCAAACTTGGGAATAGGCGAAAATAGGAAGAATATGCAGGTTTTCGTAGAAGGATCAGACCTCATTGATTACGAGAAAGTTTTTTATAATTGGAGCTTAATTAACTTTGTTTTTCGTCTTTTTATGCATATTTTAAACATTCTATTGTCTTAAGGGGACGGTAATCTTCTTGTCATTTGGGGTCCATTTTTAGCCTACTTTCGATTTTTGCAAAAAATGAAAGTAGACTTATGAGATCAACACAGGGCGAAAAAAGTGTGTCTGTCTGTGTGTGTGAATGTGTGTGTGTGAGTCTGTGTGTGTGTGTGTCTGTGTGTCTGTGTGTGTGTGTGTGTGTACTCTGAAAGTCTGTCCCCCCTTATCAATTCGAACACGGTGAATGCGAATTGAACGAAATTTGGTACAAAGGTAGCACTAGCAAAGGACACCTCAGTGTCATGTTTTATATCGCCGCCATCTTGACGGAAACGTAATGGCGGCCACACAAATGTTCAAAGCTTAAATCAAATTACGACTAACCTAATCATCCGATCTCTACCAAATTTTGCAACGACATACCTTTACGGGGGGAGCATCTTTTGACCAAACCAATAGGCCATCAGCGTAATAGTTTGCGGATGGCGGCCATCTTTGCGTGAAAATCGATTCCCTCTATTAATTCGAACACGGTGCAACCGAATGGAACGAAATTTGGTACAGAGGTAGTACTAACAAAAGGCACCTCAGTGTCATGTTTTATATCGCCGCCATCTTGACGGAAACGTAATGGCGGCCACACAAATGTTCAAAGCTTAAATCAAATTACGACTAACCTAATCATCCGATCTCTACCAAATTTTGCAACAACATACCTTTATGGGGGGAGCATCTTTTGACCAAACTAATAGGTCATCAGCGTAATAGTTTGCGGATGGCGGCCATCTTTGTGTGAAAATCGATTCCCCATATTAATTCGAACACGGTGCAACCGAATGGAACGAAATTTGGTACAGAGGTAGTACTAACAAACGGCACCTCAGTGTCATGTTTTATATCGCCGCCATCTTGACGGAAACGTAATGGCGGCCACACAAATGTTCATAGCTTAAATCAAATTACGATTAACCTTATCATCCGATCTCTACCAAATTTTGCAACAACATACCCTTATAGAGGAATCATCCTTTGACCAAATGCCTAGGTCATTAGCCTGACAGTTTGCGGATGGCGGCCATCTTTGTGTGAAAATCAATTCCCCATATTAATTCAAACACGGTGAAACCGAATGGAACGAAATTTGGTACACAGGTAGCACTAGCAAAGGGCATCTCAGTGTCATGTTTTATATCGCCGCCATCTTGACTGAAACGTAATGGCGGCCACACGAATGTTCAAAGCTTAAATCAAATTACGATTAACCTAATCATCCGATCTCTACCAAATTTTGCAACAACATTTCTTTATGAAGGGAGCATCCTTTGACCAATCTAGTAGGTTATTAGCTTAATAGTTTGCGGATGGCGGCCATCTTTATGTCAAAATTGATTCCCCCTATTAATTCGAACACGGTGGAACCGAATGGAACGAAATTTGGTACAAAGGTAGCACTAGCAAAGGGCACCTCAGTGTCATGTTTTATATCGCCGCCATCTTGACTGAAACGTAATGGCGGCCACACGAATGTTCAAAGCTTAAATCAAATTACGATTAACCTAATCATCCGATCTCTACCAAATTTTGCAACAAAATTCCTTTATGGAGGGAGCATCCTTTGACCAATCTAGTAGGTTATTAGCTTAATAGTTTGCGGATGGCGGCCATCTTTATGTCAAAATTGATTCCCCCTATTAATTCGAACACGGTGGAACCGAATGGAACGAAATTTGGTACAGAGGTAGCACTAGCAAAGGGCACCTCAGTGTCATGTTTTATATCGCCGCCATCTTGACTGAAACGTAATGGCGGCCACACGAATGTTCAAAGCTTAAATCAAATTACGATTAACCTAATCATCCGATCTCTACCAAATTTTGCAACTACATACCTTTATGGAGGGAGCATCCTTTGACCAATCTAATAGGTCATTCGCCTAATAGTTTGCGGATGGCGGCCATCTATATGTCAAAATTGATTCCCCCTATTAATTCGAACACGGTGGAACCGAATGAACGAAATTTGGTTCAGAGGTAGCACTAGCGAAGGGCACCACAGTTTCATGTTTTATATCACCGCTATCTTGACGGAAACGTAATCGCGGCCACCCAAATGTTAAAAGCTAAAATGTGATTACGACCAACCTAATAATCTAGTCTTTGCCAAATTTTGCAACACCATATCTTTATGTGGGAAACATATTTTGACCTAACTGCAAGAACATCAGCCCAATAGTTTGCAGATGGTGGCCAAGTATGTGTGCAAATCGATTCCCCCTATCAATTCAAACACGGTGAAACCGAATTGAACGAAATTTGGTACAGAGGTAGCACTAGCAAAGGGCACCTCATATTCATGTTTAATATCCCTATAGCACGTTGTATTTCAACAAGCTACTACAACCAACATTCAATCATACTCTTTGAAAAGGACAAAGAGTTATAACAATACCCATGCATTTAGGAGAAAGTAGGCTATATGTTCTTTACTGAACATCTTGTTATACCTGTGGTCACACTGTCCTTTTGCAAGGTTTCGACACTGATGTGTAACTATCTAATGGTCTGTTACTTCTTCAAGCAAAATTGTATCTTCCGCAGAGATTTTGGTTGGTTCCTCAGTTTAGGGGCTGCGACAACGCGGTCATGTAACACCGTGCACTTTGGGTGAGTGTAGAATCTGTCTGATAAACGGTGTGAATTGTCATGGTTGTATTAGTCTGTAATTCAGGTAAGGACTCCAGACGGTCAATTTCAAGCAATAGTTCCTAATGTTGCTACCAGATACTACCGTCAACGACACCTAGCTGTGAATTTTGCTACTAGATGCCACCGCAACTTGCTACGAACGTTGGAACTTCTCCTCCAAAGGAAAGCATACTGATGGATTTTTAGCGCTCTTAGAAAATCCGACGACTTTGGCCGGCTTTGAACCCGCGACCTTGGGCATAGAAGTTCAGCATGCTACCAGTTACGTCACCGAAGCCGCTTCACACTTAGTCAAATGGAAATCTGAATCTGATCTCGTGCAAGTGCGTTGTCATGGCAACGTCTGATGGCTCATCCCTCATCAATTTAGTAGTGTTGCCATGGCAACCTCGGATAGCTCTTGGCATTTTCTTATAATTCCGAAATCATTTTTCTCATCCCTTGGCCTAATGGAGGGTCATATCAAAAATTATTTCAGACAAAAGTTTTAGGTAATTATTAGGGGAATATTGTCCGTTTTGTACGGTTTTGATATTGTGCCTATTAAGAGAGATATGATTAATGTTTCCCGAAAAACCCACTTTTTCCCACCCCTTTGGTCAAAGGTTGGTGCTATAAAAATAACTTTACAAACATAAAATTTTGGGCTTTATCCGACACATAGTGTGAACTTTGAACGGATTCGATATTTCACATATTAAGAGAGTTATAGCAATATTTCACTTTTTCGAAAAAAAAAAAAGACCCCCATATTCACCCCCTTCGACCGATTTAGCCCAGTAACGAACTCGGCCGAGATTTTGTAGGTATACAGTCATATTCGGTAAAAAATTCAAAGTGATTGGTGCAAAATTACGGCAGTTATCGTGTCCACAAGAAACTGATATACATATATATATATATATACATACATACATAAATTATATATAAACTTTTGAACTGACGGTGGTTTTGGGGTCTGGGGGATGTGAAACGCGAAGATATGTCGAAATTTTCCGGATGTCGAAACATGGTCCCCATTGCAATAGTTAGCTTTCTAATGCAATCTACCTAAGAGCTTTCTTTAGACAAAGAACACTTGCAAAACAAAGCTTACATTGGATTCAATCGTCCTCCTCATCGTCTGAGCCATGCCACACGCTTTTCCACTGTAGTGTCCACACATTAAGGAGCATTCTAAACCGGTACGTACACACTCACACCGGCTGCCACAAGAGATCTTGCAGTTGCAGGACACCAAATTGAAGAGATGATCTGGAGCAGCTGGAAGATGAGTTGTCACTGGTACTATAGCTGAGTGTTGGATTTTCCATCTCCATTGGTTCGGGTCCAAAGAAAATCCTAACCATTCCTGAACTTGCAAATATATCCGCAGTGAATGTTGTTTGCATGTCGCCGAAGTCGGCGGGAGTGAAGCCAGCTGAAATAATGCTGTGACCGGTTGTTTAGCAATTTTTTGGCAGTATTCAACTACCCGAAGTTCGTCGAGGCTTTTGCATTCCGATTTGGCACTATCGTAGAGAAAAATGGCGAACATCTCTCCAGTTGATATTATGGCCTTTTCAGAGACGAATACCTTCATTTCCTCGCGAAAAGATGCGGAATCTTTCAATATTATCCAGGCTTGTTTTTTCCCTTTTCCGAAAAGCGCACTTGTGGCATCGCACATAGCTCGTCAGTGTGTTTACTGATTAATACAGACGCGGTGGCGATCGGTTTAAATATATATTTTTTATCGCTTATGCTTCCACCTCGACTTCAACCACGGAGTCTGCGAGGGATCATTCCTCTGCCGTCGCAAGGATGGTGTCTGGGAGCTGGACACACTTTGTCAGGAGATACAACTAGGGCTGGTGACAGGCTGATCGCCCAGATGACCGCCTAATTGGGTCTAATCAAGGAAGGGTCAGTGTTCCGTATTTGGAAGAATAATTACGGAGGGCTTAAAGCTATAACGAAACTTTTCTTTCAGGAATATTTCCCGACGTATTTTTAAAACAAATTCCAACATCTATATCGTATTGCTCTATGACTCTGCAGTTGATTTTCTTTAAAAACAAAGCCTGTTGGAACTCCGACTATACCAATCCCTAAATAGAGAATACCACAGAATACAAAGTTTCCTAACAGTCAGGGAAGGGATTTTGGAATGAAGTCGGCCGTGGACTTGTTGAATGGAACTGTCCCGGCATTTGCCTAGTGGTGAAAATGGGAAACAACGAAAAACACATTTATGACCGCCGAGGTGGGATTCGGACTCAGGCTATCCCGATGCTAGCGAGACACGAACTAGCACGTTAGCGATCTTGGTCACCGTGACCGGTGGTTTAAATTCTACTCATACTAATAACTTAAGTACAGTATGTCCAAGAAATAATCCACAGCCTGCTTCCAGTCGACCGACCGGATCAGAGAATGGAATGACGCCCCCATCTAGCCGCGAGGATATGAACTTTGCTGCCGGCCGAAGCCTGTCGCACTCCCCTGGGGTAATGATTAAATGAATGACAGACGAAATGAAATGGCATTGGAGAGTGTTGCTGGAATGAAATTTGTGACAGGGAAAACTGGATTACCCGGTGAAAAACCTGTCTGCCTCCACTTTGTCCAGCACAAATCTCACATGGATTTGAACCACGGACCCAGTGGTGAGAGGCCGGCGTGCTGCCGCATAAGCCACGAAGGCTAAGTATGTCCATCAAATGTAATAATAAAAGAAAAAAGTCATATTGATGGTGTAATTCTAATACCTTCTCTTCATATGACAGAGAAAAGCAAGTCTCATTTCTGCATGTAGCCTACTATTCAATGAACATTATCTCCAATGAGTACAAGAGTCCAATGAAATCTTGTGGTTTGATCCAAGTGATATACGATGTCCCAATCTTTAGCAGTGAACATTGGTGAAAATTCTTTCAATATAGTGTGATAACCTGTGCTACCGAACACTTAGAATCGAATCGCAGGACTGTACCCCTCATTCGTCATTACGTGTCAGGGAGTGGCTACTCAATTCCATCATTTTTTACTTCATTTTATTGTTAGGACAGGATCTCTGCCATAGAAAGCTCTCTTTCCTCCCTGAAGCAAAGAGACTTACGTGGTATTAGAACTAGGCTTTCGATATGACTTGATATATTTCGCTCTCTCGTACGCCATCGATGTTCATTAAACCATCACTTTGTACCCGTAGCCTATGTACTCTGTCTTCCCAATTCAGTTACTGGCTACATCTGTCCAAGCAGGGTTTCCAACCTAGGACTAGTTGTAGATCTTGACGGAATTCATAGAGCGACAATAATATTATCAACATAGGGTAGAAATCAGGGATATGATGTTAACACTTCTGTGCTGATGGCGTCCAGGAATTATCATCATCATTATCATCATCATATTGTTCACCATGCCATTGGGTATAATACACCATTTTATCGGTTTTTGTTGGAAAGTGAAATGGAGTTCTTTACGTTGGCAAGTTGAGGAACGAACGAATTATGGAGAAGATCTTTAATATAACTGCTTTCTGCATATGACATGAAACCAGTGGAAAAGATTATGCTAGGCACTTTTGTAACACATTGCTGTAGTCACATTTGCCAGATCATTTCAGCCACAGGAACGTACTTGTTCTTATTCTTAGTTTATATTTCTTGGATATTGTGCGAGGAAGGGGCTGCGATATCGAATAAAATGATTCTTTTGTAATAGTTCACCAACAAGATTAATGTCCGGCTTGTTATGAAAATGAAAATCCACAGCCTGTTTCCAGTCATCGACCGGGTCAGGAATGGAATGAATGAAGCCCCCATCTAGCGGCGAGGATATGAACTGTGCCGGCTGCCGAGGCCTGACGCACTCCTCTGGGGAAATGATTAAATGAATGACAGATGAAATGAAATGATAGTGGAGAGTGTTGCTGGAATGAATTGTTGACAGGTAAAACCGGAGTACCCGGAGAAAAACCTGTCTGCATCCATTTTGTCCAGCACAGATCTCACATGGAGTGACCGGGATTTGAACCACGGACCCAGCGGTGAGAGGCCGGCGTGCTGCCGCCTAAGCCACGGAGGCTTCCCGGCTTGTTATATGAGCTATAAAACAATTTTGGAATGCTTATTCGGCTTGTTTATGAGCTATAAAACGATTTTGGGAGGCCTCTCCGAATTTTGGAGAATATCGCGGTAATAGCCTTGAAGGCATCAATCTTCATAATCACTGCTACTTCAGTGAGAATTTACAACAATTATTTTTAAAACATTCAAGAATTGTTCAATTCAGTCCTTTTTCAAACACCAATATTGTACACGACACTTTGTCTTTCAGGTAACTCAAACATTTGAGAGATTTTATACGACGGACAAGTAGGATGTTTTTCTTTCACGAGGGCTATATTAGCTAGATATTTTTATTTATTTAAGTAGGATATGAACATGTTTTTGGCATATTTAGAAATTCTAACCAGGATTTTTAGTTTGTTTATTTATGATTGTTATGTACATGATATAGGAAAATACATCCTGATTATTTCTGATGTTTTATCTTAAACCGAACTTGTTATTTGGTTTTCCTTGTTAGGAGTTTATCTATTCTATCTGTGAACACCGAACTGTCCCAGAGTAGATTGTGTTTAATTATTAGTATTATTATTATTATTGAGCAATAAAATGAAATTTAATTAAAATAATATTAAATAAGACTCAAACGAAAGAAACACTAGACATTAATCCGGCAGTTTTTTTTTAGAGGAAACTATTCAGTAATGTTATTTTAATTTAATTAGTCAATTGTCGTGAAGAGGGATCTCGTTTCGAGCAGTCATGTCATGTTTCGTGCTTCTTGCTCGCCCTGAGTGGAGGGCGGGTGGATGGTGTGGCTCCCGAGACCATCACTCATTTATCTGCGAACAGTTAATTGGTTACCACCAAATGGAGCCTCCATGTTGTAAAAAAAAAGTGCACACCATTGTAGAGAGCTCACAATTAAGCTTTTTTTATTTTTTTAAATTCATTTTCTCTCTTCACGTGGCACAGCAAATGGAGTGAGAGCAACTCGCACATCCAGAATAGATGAAGTGGCTTGCTTACACGGCCTGGAATTAGTATTTAACAACGGATACCCATCACAGATATATTCATATTTAGCAGTTTCGTTCATTTTGTACGGGAGTAATATAACAATGTCTAGCTGTGCGTGTGTTTTATTTCTTTTTGTTCTGCCCCGAGGCGAAATCTCATCAACACTGAAACTGCGCTCATCCTTCATAGGGATGGTGAGAGCGGAGGGCTATCTTCATCACAACGAAAATGTAATCAGTGCTCTGACTTGCAAATCCATATAAACATTATACGCCACCATTCTGCTCATTGATATGTGAAAGTACTGTAAATCCACACTGTTCTAATAGCGAGATATTCAATAGCTTCATTTGCTTATGCGATTATGTTGCATGTGAAATGAAAAATTGAGGTCTAATTCCCTTGGTCAGTATATATATTGATCCGAAATTTCAACATGCTATTGAAATACATGCATAAAATGGAAGAGGTTATTGAATTTATGTTTTAATTGGGGATACAAGTTGTGATACATGCATTGTGCAAAAGGCATTCTATTGTACTGCATCGCGCTTACTGCTACTGAAGTACAAACATCGACTCCACCAGCCCTTATAAAATACGATACTGCTCATTCTTTAATGCAGCTCGTACATAAACAAAATACATTGTAAAATCAATATCCCGACATTTTCCACCCGTAAAAAGTAAAAATAGACTAAAATGCATGTATAATTTTCTAAACCAGCGGTTCCCAACCTTTTTTTGCCTCCTGTACCCCTTAATATATATTTAACTAAAATAGTACCCCCTAATAAGTAATCTATTAAAACAATTAATATTTTACGGGGAATACGTACTTAACTTAATAAAAACGATAATATTAAAAAATTAAACAACAACTATTTATAACTTATTTTTTAATACAGTACAGCTAATATTTTAAATTATTATTTGTGAGCTGTTAGTTTGCATTTCATTTCAATACATGCTAAATATAATTTTCATTTTACTTTTATTTACTTGTGCAAATGAAGATGCATAAACATTTAGGTGAGGAAATTATACAATTACAGTACCGCACGGTACATACGATCATTTAATTTTGATTTTTTTGAAAACCAATTAATTTTAGCGATTAATTTGGCAAAAATTGACAAATGAAGACAATAGCAATGCAGTGGTGGAGGTGACTGGGTTTGGGGTAGGGTGGTTTATCGAGGGGGAGCATTGGCCTTGACGTGTGTGTATAAGACGGCACTGCGCGCTGGTAGGTTATGACTAACACGTACGATGGGAATATGGCGCCCGCCATTGCCGTTTATTTTTGGCGCACCCCTAACCAGTTCGTTGCGTACCATCAAGGGGTACGCGTACCCCAGGTTGGGAACCGCTGTTCTAAGCAAACTAGGGGCTAGGGAACAATGGCTTCCATCAGCCAAATCTAGCCATTTTACAAACAAATGATTGTTACAAAAGGTTTATTTATCCCACAAGCATGTTAATAGATAAGTTAAATCTATGGAGGAAGGTTAGTGAGTGTGTACTTTTTTTATTCTTCTTTGTCGTTTGAGCCTACTGAGGACCATTGGGCTCGTATCTCCTCGTCGCATGGACCTTCAGTTTTCTGCTCTTTCAGTACTTTTTCATCTTCTGACTATGAGCCAGCTTTCTTTCCTCCGTCCTTAATGGTCTGCTGTTCCATTTGTTCTTTGATATTCATTTATTTAGTTATTTATTTTATATACCAGCATGCATTTATGTAGTCACGCATTTAGCGTAAGTAGGTATGAGGTGCATGAGATAGATTAATGTCTTGTGACAGGAGGCGACGTCCGTGGACGTCCTATGTCTTCCAGTGAGTTTGATTTCTGGATGTATTATTATTATTTTTCTTCTAATTGGAAACAGAGTCTGTAGACATACCATTTAAGTGAATTCTAAGAAATACAGACAGGAGCCTAGCCAGGCCATAAAATTAAAAGATGAAACTTGTAGTCCATATCTTCCTTACAAGAACAAGATATATCAGATAGATAACTTGAAACAAGCTCTCTCCAACTCCAAATATGAAAACCTCAGGTAAACAACTCCCAATTCTTAGAAAGCCTTGAGAGTTATTTAGCACGGAACTGCAGAAGGATCCAGAAGGAATCTTTTAGTTGGCCTTCAGCATTGATACCCTATTGGTTCCCCACTCAGAGAGACAACTCCCTCTCAACGAAACAGCGCTCTGACTGGCTAAGTCCTTCGGGGAAACTCGTAATCCCCACCAGGTGTTCTCTGGTATTTAACATGGTGCACAGGAGCAATTCTTCCTCTTCTTGTAACATAATTTTCGAGTAATGCAACTCTGCTTAACAGACTGCTCCGCAGTCAGGCTCTATGCCTTGTACATAACTAACAACTACTGAGAATGCATTATTTGGTCGTCAACCAGAAATAAATAACATTCTTTGGGATTCTTCGTGTTCCACGTGGATATCATTGCAGTTAACAGAAGAAAGGAATGTGGTGTAGTTCTTGACGTGACTGATAGCTTTGGAGATAATGATGAACAGCCAAGTAGAGTTGAATCAGAAACGAAAGGTAACTACGAGACCACAGTTCTCCAACTTAAGTAATAGTACAATATATATGGAAATATTGACGTCTAAGGACTAGTAAATTATGGATGCAAGAGGAACCATTCCAACTTTTTTAGTTGAGGAGTGTGAGATGTATGTGGTATTGTTTGGATACATACAGTAAATAAGTACATACGCACAAACCTTTCAACCTAGATTTATCTCATAAATCTCATAACCGTCCACTAGTACTAGTAATTTTGGAAGGCTGTCTCTTTCAGCAAACGGAAACCACGGTAAACCACTTTTACAACAGCTGAGGAAGGAAGCAAATCCATCAGTTCGCAGGATATTTTATGAAGTCAATTTCAATTTACTGTCTGATATAGTTGCTACGGTATTGAAATATTCAGTTGCCATAATGCAGGCTCACCTGAACCGTCATTAGTGAACATGTCTAGAGTTCATATATTGTAATATCTTATTTTGAATATGAAGTAGCCCTATACTTGTAGTCTATGTTTTAAAATGCTTCGTTTGATATAATATTTTGTTACCTAGCAACCTATGAAGGGAGGACTATATTCTTCATAGTATTTCATTAAAAGCACACGTAGATTGATAATAGCTTTCTATTAGCCTGTCCGTCATACACCCCCATCACTCTCCCCTATTCCCTTCACCCTACAACGGTAGCGCTTATTGCATCGTTGTTATCGGTATGCTTCGCATCGGCGACAACTACGATTCTAGAAACTGGTAATAAATACCACTTACGTCAACTTTTATTTCACCCTCTAGAGTAGCAGAATGGAGACTGTTCCTGAATAGTTTTGTTTGGTTTTAGTTAATTATTTTTTGATTTGAACATTTTTTAAATTTATTTATATATTCATTTGGAATTCTTGGGCTAGTTTTCACTAATTTTGACTAGTTGAGATTGCTAACTTTTTGTATTTTGGCAATTTTTATTTGCTTTTTTGGAGTTTTTTAATTACTATTTGAGCTTTTTTGGGCAAATTTTGACTAATTTTGATTGTTTTCTGTTTGGATTTTAACTAATTTCGTTTTTTTTGTACTTTTTATTTTTTAATTTTTGAGCTATGTTTTTACTAATTTTGACTAATTTTGGTTGTTTCGGGAGTTTTTATTTGGAATTTTTGAGCTGGTTTTCAATAAGTTTGACTAATTGTAATTGCTTTCTTTTGGGATTTTGACTAATTTTGTATTTTTTGCAATTTTTGGATTTTTGTTTTATGTACTTTTTGAGCTATTGTTTTTACAAAGTTTGACTAATTTTGATTGTTTTTGGGCGTTTTATTTGCAATTTTTGAGCTGGTTTTCACGAATTTTGACTAATTGTGATTGCTTTCTTCTTAGATTTTCATTAATGCTGTTTTTTGTACTTTTTTTTTACTTTTTGAGCTTTGTTTTTGACAAATTTTGACTAATTTTGATTGTTGGGGGGGGGGGGGGGGGGTATGGATTTTGACTAACATTTATTAGATTGTGCCTTTTTTTATGGGTATTTTGATTAATTTGCTCCGTATTCTAGGACTGCCAAACACTGGTGGGGATTGGACAAGGGAGAAGTGGGGGAAGCAAAAGTGTATGCCGTTTTCGTAGTGGAGACGAACGCTACCATTCTAGGGTTTAAGGCTTATTTGACACAGAGAAAAGTTTATTCGAATTCATATCACACCACTGATAATTTATAAATAGAGCATTCTTTTGACAACTAAAATAGTGCATGGACTCACAGAAATATGAATACATAAATGCATGGCCACTAAAATGGTGTCCGGACATAACGTACCACGGACAAAACTTGATTTTCGAGGACATAACGTACCACCTAGGTGGTTATCTACCTGAGAACGGGTTTCCCGTAATCCTGAAATATTTACGCTAGGACCTAACGTACCACTTGATGTCAGACGGGCATTCCAGTTACAGGTTCATTACCACATAAACATCAGTGGCGATCAGACTGTGCGGCTTTAAACATTTTAGTATTATAACATGGGGTTGTATACAATGAATAAGGGCGGTTTATTTGAGCACTTCGACGGATGAAGTTCGAATTGTACATTGAAAGTTCAAAGATAAAGAAGAAATTTGTCAAGTACGATGAACGGCTTGACGGAATAATGAAGCGGTATGAAGAGAATCGAAACTTGAAATCTTGCTTGAGAGCTCTCTCATATTCGCAGAACTTGGAATGAAACTTCACATGGCGAACTTGCTAGTCACTTAGAATGAAACATCCGATGCCGAACTTGCTATTCACTAGGATATAACCCCTACCCCCCCCCCCCCCAAAAAAAAAATAAAGAAAATAATTTAAAGAAAACGAAAAATGACCAGAGCTTAACCACTGTTGATTTTAAACACTCCAAAATGTTTATGAGCATTTTTCCAGTCCAAAGCCTGGATAAAGTGTAATGGGAATCCAAAAACTTATCATATTTTATATTAGTTTATGTTATGTTATGTTATTGCCCACGTACTGTATTTATTCAAAGTCAACCCCTGGCACTATCCAGCCCATGACGGGCTAAGGCCGACCAAGCGACCGCTGCCCAGCCATTTTGACCTGCAGATATTGGGGTGACGCGTGATCAGCGCGTCGGGTCCCCTCGGCCGTTAATCTTGGTATTCGTGATCGGGGCGCTGTCTCACTGTCAGACAGCTACTCAATTGTCCTCACGAGGCTGAGTGCACCCCGTTCCAACCCTCACGTCAGTTTTAAAATCCCTGACGGAGCCGGGGATCGAACCCGGGGCCTCCGGGTGAGAGGCAGGCGTGCTACCCCAACACCACGGGGCTGGCGTACTGTATTTATTACCAGGATTAATTGAGCTATACCGAGCAAGTGGCCGTGCGGTTAGGGTTGCATGCACCGTAAATACTTCCCACTCTTTCAAGTGGTACGTAATGTCCTCTCCTAAATATTTTAAGGTCATTAGCTGACTCTTCGTAGGTAATCAGCCGGCCAAGTGGTACGTTATGTCCGTGGTACGTTATGTCCTATAACCCACTAAAATTGTCACTGGGGTAAAGAAACGGATGGAATATTCACATCAATCGAGCTGTGTGCAGTAGTTCAGATGTACCAGCTGGATTCCGGGCGCCAATTATTCAAATTACTGCTTGTTTCTAGCAGCACTGTGAAAATCATTTTGTGTAGGTTCTATCACTGTACAACGTTCAAAGACTAATTGGCAGCCTTGCATCATTAATTATACATATTATTTTCATTCAGGTTTGTTATTACCAGTAATTACATTTCGTGCATTAATTAGTACATTTTCATTATTATATAATCCTCCTTATTCACGCTTGTGCCCACATGTATCCCCCGTATTCACTCTAAAGGCGTTTTTGTTGTTGGTACATTTAGGGGCGGGGGCGTGGTGCTGTAGTGGGATAAGATTGGGTAGGAAGAGGATGTGGACTTAAGTTAGGAACCGTCCCTGCATTTGCATGTAGTAGAAGTAGAGAAATCACGGAAAACCACTTCCAGGATGGCTGAGGTGGGAATTGAACTTTCCTCCTCTCAGTTTTGCCCCACGAGGCTGAATGTACCCCGTTCCAGCCCTCACACAAGAATTAAATTTCCTGGAAGAGCTGAGAATCCAACCCGGAACTCTGGAGATACAGCCAAGAACCCTAGCACTACACCACGAAGTGGTTTCACCCGGAGGGAGAGTGGAGAAACTTGCGATAAAACCACCACTGTCAGCGTGGGGTTGGAACCTCTGATCTCCTGGCTAACTTCAGCAACAAATTCGTGGTCATGTTATGAAATTTAACACACGTCACTATGCCTCGATACTGGCTGAGATTCCAGATCTAAAGGTCCTGGGTTTGATTCCTGACCCTTCCAAAAATTGTATTCTGGTTTGAGGGTTGAAACTGGGTAGGCTAAGGTTAGCATCGTACGGGCAAACTGAGAAAAAATGGGTCCAATTCCCACATCCTAGGAGTGATTTTCAGTGGTTTTTATCATCAGTTGCAGGAAAATGTCGGAGTGATTCGTAAATTAAGGCCACGCACACTTCTTCCAAATTCCAGCGTCAATTACCCTAAATGAAAGGAAGCTTTTAGCTTTACGTGACCGTTAATCTCTCGATCATGGGACCTCAATTTTACGTGGAATCTGAACCACTGGACGTGATATTTTATTTCCAAAATCTCACAAGCATTGAAAGGGAATCGAACCCAGTCCACCTTGGTGAGATGCAAGCAGCTATACCACTCTACCACCACGCCCCTCGCAAGTGAATAAAGAATAATTTCCACCTTAGCAGTTGGAACTCGTATATTAAAGGGGTAGGCTGATAACTTAAGGCATACCTCGCCAAGACATCTAGTACACACTGTCCCCTTCATTCAACTCTCAAATACCACACACAGTTCCAACCTACCGAGTTCCGGTTTCGCTACGAGATGGCACAGCTAAGTGGACGTCTACAGGGTCTTTCATATAAAGTAAGAACGGCAACCGGCAGTTTTGTTTTCCGCTGCTGCGGTGGCCTTGGTCAAACTTGTGGTGCGCCACGGCCGCCTGCTGTAGTATTGAAAGCGCGCGCATAGTATATACTTGACCTTGCAATAAGCGTGCAGGTGTTCAGTCGCCAGTCTGCTAACAAGGTGAGACAGTTATCAGCTACATCGTATTTTTTTGTATGTATAACTTTTTTAAACAAATTTTAACAAATCCTCACACATTGGAGGAACTGAAAGGAAACATTACAGTGGCAGAACTCACTCGCGTTAGCCAGAATGTGGTTACCAGATACAAATGCCTGTATAACCCAGGAAGGACGACACTTCCAGCATCTTTGATAAAGTAACATTTCATATAGAATTGTACACACGCTTAACGCAGGGGGCCACAGAGCGCCACAAGCTCGGCCAAGGCCACCGCAGCAGCGGATAACAAAACTGCCGCTTGACGTTCTTACTTTATATGAAATACCCTGTATATTGGCGAATAGATCGTCTAAATGGTTCCAAATGAAGATATCTACACCAGATGAAGCCATTAGGATATTATTAATACTATTATTACGATATGGTAAACACCAGAATCATCTTCTTCTCCTGGCTTGCTGCGTGACAAAGTGGTTACGTTCTCACCTACTGTGGCCAAGATCGTGGGGTCGAATCCCGTTATAGTTGATATTTTAGGGTGCTTAAATGCTAGGGAACCGTGTCAGTAGATTTACTGGCACGTTAAACATCCTTTTCGGGGCAATATTCTGGCATCCAGGCATCTCTGAAAAGATATAAGAAGGATGTGAAACCAATAGCATTATTAGATCTTTATCTTTCCATTCTGTCCTGAATCTCAAGTACACATATTAATAAAGATAATACAGGTTATTAGACATATTTCACATACACTCACCCAAGTAATCGGAAGTAATGGATACGATATCACATATCTATAAGTTAAATGAAACAAGTAGTTCTGTGAAGAACTATACAGCCAATTTTCATATATCCTACTCATGTTAATTGCCTCTATCAACATACAAAATTTCAGTTTGAAGGTTGTGATAGATTCGTAGATATTGAGAACCATCTAAATATTTCAGATGGTCGCCAGGTTGGATTTTTATTTTTGTACTATTACATTAAGATTATTGTGTACGTGTGGTATTCAAACTTCAATCGTATGATTAGAACACAAGAAGAAAAACCAAATTTTAAAATTTCGCACAGCTGCCATCTTGTGATTATGAAAACTATTGAAATAAATTAGATACCAGTGGATTAATATTTGTACAAGCATTTAACGTGCAACGTTTCACTGCACTCGGATTGTTAATTCGCGAGAAACGTCCATTTAAATATTTATAATTCGCGTCGCCGCCATGTTGGATTTGTGCTCACCAGGTTACTGAAAGTCCCATAGGTGAACATATGTTCATAGCCTCTATGAACATAAAAACATTCAGTTTGATTGCTGTAAAAGATTCATAGATATTGAGATCCGTCTAAATACATCGGATGCTCGCTATTTTGGATTGTTATATGTTTATGCTATAGAGTTATGTACCATTCAAGGAAAATTATTGCCTAGGTTCATTATTAAAACTTTCACTTCAATCGCATGATTACGACACAAGAAATAAAAACTTAATTTTAAAATTTCGCACAGCCGCCATCTTGAGGTTATATAAACAATTGAACAAAATTAGATGCTAGTGCATAACAATATGTACAATCATTTACTCTACCACATTTCACTGCGCTCAGAGAGTTGAATCACGAGAAAAGTCTATTAAAATGTTTCAAATTCGCTTGGCCGCCATGTTCGTTTTGTACTTTACAGGTTTATGAAAGTTACATAGATAACCTCGTATCGGTGCCCTTTATCACCGCACAAAATTTCAGGGTGTTATCTGTAATAGTTTCGGAGATATAGAATGTCAATGAAATAAATTCGCACAGCCGCCATTTCGAGGTGATGTAAACAATTGAACTAAATTAGACTCCAGTCTATTACAATGTGCATAAACATTTGCTGTACCAAGTTTCATTACGCTTGGATAGTTAAATTGCGAGAAAAGTATATTTAAAAGTCTCAACTTCGCTTGGCCGCCATGTTGGTTTTGTAGTCACAAGGTTTCTGAAAGTCTCATAGGTGAACTTTTAGTAGCGTCCTTTATCACCGTACACAATTTCAGGGCGATATCGGTAACAGTTTCGGAGATACTGATTGCTGGTGAAATATTTCGCACAGCTGCCATGTTGGATTGGTGAGACACAATAAAATTTGAAGGATGCGGTCGGGTTTGGCCAGAATAGTGCTATGATCTTACCGAGTTTCATTGAAATCGCTCCTGCCGTTTAGAAGTTATTAGGGATACACACACACACCTCACACACACACACACACACGCACACGCACGCACACACACACACACGGACAAAAGGTGATCTCATAAGCCTGTTTTTCATAAAATGAAAATAGGCAAAAAAATTGCAATTAGCCTTTATATTTAGGGATATGTAATATGTAATACCAACAACACTAAATTTATTTTCGGGATGATCTGTCTCTTCAGTCTTCTGGTCTAACGTGCTCTCCCAGAGTGACGCACTAACAGTAACTCCCGAGGGACCGTGAACCTCCTGCGGCCAGTTGCGCGGCGAGTGAGACAGTGGTATTGAGTACTCGGCAAAGAACTTCTGTGGTCGCAGTTCACACGGACTGAATGGGCTATGGTATTACCAACATCTACCTCTCATAAAGATACCTTTTTGGGTATATTACAATAGATAGCAGATGTTAAAGACGAGAACAAGGGACAACATCGCAATTATCTCTTCTTCTTTCTTCGTTTAGGCTAGCTATGGACCACGCCATTTCAACTGCTTCCGTCTTTGGGCCTTGATCATAGCCCAGTGTTCACGCATTCGCTGCCTGTGAAACTCCATTCTTTCAGCAGATCATTTCTTGCCAGTTTTAATTTCGCTTTTTCTTGGAATTGGTGGTGTGCTCCAAGCTTTTACTTCAAAAGATCACGTTCCATAATGTCTGCGTGGGTGATCCCTACTTCTTGCAAATCCTTGTCTACCTCACAATACCAGGAGCCCTTGGTCTTCTTGTTAAGAAAATAGGTAAATATCCGATTGGTGATTCTCTCGGGTTTCATACGAGTTAAGTGGTCATAGAAATATATTCTTCTCTTCCGAATTACTTGAGATATCCTTTCGACATGATGGTACAGCTCATTGTTATGCCGTCTCCTGAATTAACCATCGTCTCACAACGGCCCTAAGATCTTCCTCAGGATCTTCCTTTCCTTGGCTTCCAATTTCTCAACCAGACCCTTCGTATTCATTGCCAGGCATTCTGCTGTGTACAGCGCCTCAGGTCGGATAACTCTACGATAGTGTCTTAGTTTGCCATTGCGGGTCACTGTTCACTTGTTGTACACTGCTTTCGTTAGCTGGTAGGCCACTTCCATCTTGTTCATTCTTGATGTGAAAGCTTCCTTCCCTGATATGTTGGGCTCGATCCGCTCCCCTAGGTACTTAAACGTTTTTGCCTGACGGATGTCTTCTTCTTATTAATTCCTATTATATTTTTATTATTATTATTATTTGTTTATCTATTCAGTTTACATCTTTGTTAGTGGTGTAGTTAGGGCTCGAGGCCCTCTCTTACTCATAAATTCCTGATATGGTACATAAAGATTACATGCAATTCCTGATGATTAAATAATACTACTCACAATAAATGACAAAATTAAAAATTCAATAATAATAACACTCTGTTACAAATATTTCTTCTACTTCTCCTTCAGTTCCCGGTTCCAGTGATCTGCGTCGGGGCGTGAATCAAGGACCTCCATCTGAGGCCTCGACTGACACACTATCATAATTAGGCTGGCATAAACAATCGTCCTACCATCCATCATCAGTCGCACAAGAAAGCCAGCAATCAACAGTATACAGCAGGTATTCTCGACAGACAGACTTACATTTCTGTACATTTCTAGCTGTAATTCATTCATAATTGAGGTAGTACTATTATTATTATAATTAATTTCGTGGGAGATATCACAGCCACCCACACTATTTCATTTTGCAACTATATATTATTATTATCATCTTTACATCTGTTGTTAAATAAGAAAAAGGGTTTACTATATATTTAATTTTATTTATTTATTTAAGGGAAGATTTAAAACGCATACATTTAATAATTTGAATGGGATGGCGAAGCAAGTAAATATGTAGTTTTCTTTTGTAAGATAGGATGTGGCGAGATATGTTGAAATGGAAGGTATACTTTTTTTTTTTTTTTTAAGGAAACTTGTTTATTGTCTTCATATATTTAAGGTACATAGGTGATTGTGAGGTGGTAGATGAATAACAATCATGGATATTGATGAGTTTATCACAGTTATACTAGTCTACTTAATGTTCAATGTTCAATCACTATCACAATGCACAAAACACTCACATGATGCGGGTGAGCTGCTGGGCATAGTCCCCCAGCCGGCGAGTTCTTGTAGTACAGCGAAGGCTCGTGAGGACACACTCACTTACATCGGACAGCATTTCGAGTTCTGTATATGGCCCCGTAGTTTTCAGCACACAGTGCACATAGCAACCGAGGAGTAACACTACCGCACTGTTCAGTTGGGGCGGTTGAAGGCTAAATGTTGGTCGGATCACCCATTCAGGAGTGATGGAGGTAGTAGGACAGTTCATGAAGCTATTCAGGACCCGGGTGAAGCGGTTCCAGGTCGATCGAATCGGATCACACTGCGTAAATCGGTGCAGGATTGTATCCTGATGGGAACATGAAGTGCATAAGGCGTTCTCCACCATGTGAATGCGATGGAGTCTGCTGTTTGTTGGTATAAGGTCATGGATTACTTTATACCAACTTTCCTTCGCTGCGCTGGGAAGAATGCGATTGGAGACATTCCTCCAGACTCGATTCCAGTTGACGATCAATGCGGATTGCATAATTCTGGGGGCAACATACTGTTGTGCCATGATAGAACGATACAGCTTTTTCGTTGAGATAGACCTGATGACGTCTTGTGGCACATAGCTTAGTTCAACTCTCAGATACCGGACATGAGGTGCATGATGATTGATATCATAATAAGCTGGTGGGTTCGAGCAATCATAGGGACTACTGATATCGCGTCAGGAGTTGGCAGTCGGGTTTGAACTGCAGGGGTCTTCCCGCTCACTGCGTATCGCGCATTCCAAAAACATTCAGTTGGTCACTACTTGCTTCACTCACTCAGCAGATTCCTTCTTTCAGTGGCTGAGTGTCGCCTGCAGCAATGACAACCATTGGCATGCGGCAAGCCGATATATTTAACTTAGGAATATGCGGGCCGCGCATGCGTACTGAATGACCCCCCGCACCCCGTCGCAGCGTGTTCAACTGCCATCTCCTGCCGCGATGACAGTACACCATCTCCGTAGGAAGTTATGTGACTCATCGGTCCCGAAGCCTGTAAGCAGTTGCAGGTGTCGTTTGAGGAATAAGGTTCTAGCTTTCTTTTCAACGTCGATGAGTCCCAGACCTCCCTGGGATTTATGCAATGTTAATGTGCTGCGGGAAAGACGTAATAGAGCTCCTTGCCAAATAAACCATCCGACGGCGGAAATAATACGTGTACCCACCATTCTTGGCATAGGAAGAATTTGACTGAGATACCATATTTTGCTTAAGCTGAACATATTCACGTACATTGTTCGTTGGTGTAAGAGGAAGGAGCGGTACCGCACTTGTTGCAAGGCACCACGCACAGAATGTAGGGCAACGTCCCAATTCTTTTTAATCATTTGGTGTACACTATTCAAGAAAGATATGCCTAATATTTTGAGTTCTGAGGCGATCGTTACCCACGCCGGGAGAACCCCTTGGACGCGGTCCAATTTCCCAATCCACATCGCCTTTGTTTTTCGTCGGTTCAGCCGCGCACCAGAATATCTCCCGTACTCATCAAGGTCCGTGAACAATTGCTGCATGTCAACGATTCGATCCACCCCAAGGGTGACATCATCCGCATATGCAAAAATACTGATCTCCGTGCCATTGAAAGATGTATGGAGATTACAAAGAAGGGGTTCCAGGGATAGAACAAAAAGAAGCATGGACATCGGACACCCTTGCCTGACTCCACGATGGATGAGGAGCGGCCGTGTGAAATACCCATTTACACTCACTTTTGAAGATCCACCATGAAGAATTTTGCTCACGAGGGCAATAAACCGCATATCGAAGCCAATAGCTTGAAGGGTCGCAAGGATGTATTTATGGTTTACCCTATCAAAGGCATGGTCAAAATCCAGTGATAATAACAGTTTCTTCTTATTGCCGACCAGCGACTCACTAATAACATCGCGAATAGCACATGTAGTGTTGACAATGCACCTGCCTGGTACCCTACCCGATTGGTGGCGAGATGTGGCTTCCTCCATAAAGGCCTGAAGTCTCGTTTTCATACATTTCGTGAAGATCTTGTAGTCAAAGTTTAAAAGCGTCAGTGGGCGAAAGTCCCTGAGCTGTGTTGGTTGTGTAATTTTTGGGACTAATACCACCAGGCCATCTTTCAGGGTGTCGATATTTCGTCCAGGACGACAAGCATCATTCACTACGGCTGTAAGTTCATCGCGAATGGTGGTCCAAAACGTCATGTAGAAAGCTCTCCCCAGGCCATCAGGACCAGGACTCTTGTTTGGCGCACTGTGGAGTATGGAGGTATATATTTCTTCGGCGGTGATGTCCTGGGTCAAGCACTCTTGTTCTCTGTGCAAAAGTCTTCCTCGTACACCATCGAAGAACGGATGCTGGTGGTGAAGTGGGACTGGGGCGTCGTCTGTGTACAAGGACTGAAAGAAGTTCTCTACCGTTCCTGTGATTAAGGTATGACTAGTCACCATTTGTCCCTCAGGTGTCATAATGCGGTTGATGTACTTCTGACGGCCTTTGCGGCACGCCCGTATAAAATGATAAACGGAGGGTGCCTCTGATGCCAGATGTTGATGATCTTGTGCTTGAAGTTTGAGTCCTTCCAATGCTTTGCGCTGCAGCGTGAGGAGCTGCGCACGGATTTTCTTTATTCGGCGATATGTATTAGGGTTGGTAGGGTCTTCATTGTATAACTGTCGTAAACATTTATAGTAGAAATCTGTCGTCTGATGGATGTGGCGTCTTCTCTCGGCACTGTAGGCCTTCAATAACCTAACAGCTCTGGGTTTCGCATACTTCAGCCACCACTCAAGAGTATCTTGAAACCGGTGAATGTGGCGTTTCCAGTTATGCCATTCAGTGGCAAAGCTATCTTTCATGTCCAAGTGTGTCAGAATAGAATCATTTAACCTCCATGTTCCTCTCCCACGGCGAGGTCCCAATTCTGGTTGGCGAATCTTGCACAGATACGCACAATGGTTTGAAAACTCCACCGGGCATACATCTGTTTCTCTCACGTGTTCTTTCAATTCCCCGCTGACATATATTCTATCCAGTCGAGAAGCACCATTATGGTAGTAGTACGTGTAACCGGCTGACCCCGACGGCTTCAGTTCCCATGTGTCTTTTAAGCGTAACCCTTGTATTAACGCAGATAGTGCAGGGCAGCCCTGAAAGTGGCCACTTTGGTCTTTGGGTGATAGCACTGCGTTAAAATCCCCACCGAGGATTATATTGCCGGTATGATTATGGAGAAGTGGGAGAATATCTATGGTATAGAAGAGCCGGCGTTGTATCCTGGCCTGCGAACCAGAGGGAGCATATACATTGACAATCAAAAGATCTCGAATACGGATACTGATTCCGCGTGAGTTGACTAACTGGACTGGATCCGCATATGGTATATGTTCTTTAATGTAGATAGCTGTACCACGTTTGTGCTCATTGACATTAACTATTTTATCGTAGACAGAGATGGTAAGGAGGTCTTCAGTAGCCACTTCTTGCAACAGAACAATATCCACATCTTGGTCTCGTATGAGGTTGCGTAAGAGCGACTGTTTACTAGCAGTTTGAATGCAATTTACATTGAGTGTCATTAGCGTGTATGTCAACAACATCGTCAGATAGATAGACATGTTTTTTTTACCGAAATAAACAAGATGGAGATGGGGTGGTCTTTAACGCTTGTCGCTCGACTTCCCGCCTTGTAGTCGGGGGTCCCTGACACCCGCATAAGGCTTGTGCGTTTCCTCTTTTGACGCCCGGATTGTTTTAGCTTTGGAGGAGGTTTTCAAAGGTGCCTGTTCTTTAGGAGTTATTTCCTTGTTGTCCATGATCCCCTGGTCCCGTGACCCCGTCTCTTCTGTATCCATGTGTCTGGAGGGGTCGTCTTCTATTTCATCCGACCATCGTATACCAGCGGTCTGTGGTTCACAACTAACTATGGACTGGTTTGAGGGTGGCATACTGGTAGCATTGTCTCCTGAGGTCACGCCTTCTGTGACCGCATCAGGGCTGGCAGTGCTAGTGTCAGGTTTCTGGTCAGTTTTAGGAACTAGAGAATTGTCCGTCCTACCTAGACTGCCATTGGTGTATTGGCTAGTATCAGACAAACCTGGCAACGCTGTCTGCCCGTGGAGTTCCTGTTGTAATGTGGGAGTATGTTGTTGTTTACTAGTGGAGGGCAATGGCCCAGCTGGTTGCGGCGATAAGGCGGTGGAGTGAGAAGGCGACACGTCCATCGTGTCTTGTGCTACAGCTGACGTATCAAGTGGGGCAAGTTGTTCGGCAGATATACTGACGTTAGATGAACAAGGTGCCGATAAGGCAGGCGAGACAATGTCACTGTCCTTGTTGGCTACAATTTCACTGAGAAGCTTAGGGCCGGTTTTATTTTCAGTTTCACCGCGCCTCACTGGGCATTCCTGTCTAAAGTGATCAGTGGCATTACAATAAAAGCATGATCGAGGTTGTCCATCATACACCACCTGTGCTTTGTAGCCATCGATAGAAATAATGGGTGGAATTGCAGTTTTTAGTTCAATCCGCATAGCCCGAATACCACTCAAAATATTGAATAGGTAGGTAGCTGACCATCGTTCGTTTCTAATTTCACGAACTTTCCCGTACTTACTAAAGTACGACATTATCCGGTCATTCGGCAGTTCAATGGGAAGGTTCATGATTCGGATTAATTTGCTGTCAACATCCGCACAAGTTATAATTACCTCAGTTATAGAGCCATTAAATTTCCGTACCTGGGATTTTCCGTTGGTACTGTTCAGGACCTTCTCCATCAGTAGTTTGCTGGTGAACTTGATGAAAACAGCAGCTTCCAGATTGTCTAGTTGAATGGCTTCTAATTGGTCCACGTTGAGTTTTAGGGTGTACTGAATCCACTCATGTATTTCTGCAGGGCCTGGTTTATTGGCCTTGTCGGGGAAAGCACATTTTATAGTGTTTTTCCTAATACTGTTGGTTGCCAATTTTACTGTACTTGAAAAGACTTGAAAGTTAAACACTCGAATACGTCACTCACAACGAAGCAAAGCGCAGCGACCCGGTCGCTGCCAGGGTTCAGACCGGACTGACTGGGCTACTCGCTCAGCAGGAGGGATTTCGAGAGTTTGAGCGCACAAGGAACTGACGCTGCCTGGGTCGCTGTTCTGAGAAATTGGTTCACGAGAGGTCAACTCCACGCAGACAAGGAAGTCTTGCCTCCCTACGACAAAAACATTCCTTATTTGACTACGAGACCAGCGATTCTCAGAATCTATACAACGCTATGGTAGGACGAATCGGAGTTAGGCATCATCACGGGTCGTTGGAGAAGGGAAGGCTTCGATGTGAAAGTCGAGGTGTGATTGTTTGGAGCTCATATAAGAAAGGTAATATGGAGAGTGAAATGAAATGTTTTATAAGACCTTAGGCAGGACTCGAGACATTAAGACATTAATACAGTAATACATTAATACATTCATTCTCTCATTATCTTACTGATATTCTTTCATCTGGAAGACATTCTGTATATTATTGATCAGCAGTACTTAGCATTATAAGTTGCAAGTATGTCGGGACATATTCAGTGTAGTCATACAAATAGTGATAGTCGTGCAATGGTCTATCATTATTGAAGTGATTCTAGAAGCCAGATCTTAATCACTCTATCAACTAAAAAGCAATTCCAAAAACTTTCTCTACTACATCGAGATGACGGCACCATTCAACATCAGACGGCAGCAGTGCTGTGTAAGGTGCAAAGCCAATCTGAAGAATTCATCATGGGTGAGTGCATACGACAACATAACATATTTCTCTGTTTCACAATTAGCGATCTAGATTTGGGCACTGTAAATGTAAATTCATAGCTTCTGAAATAATGTTAAAGTAACTTCATGACTGCGTCTTCGATTGCTTCTCGCCACTACGTTAACAGTAACTTCAGTAAATCTTCTCTTATTATGTTTAGTATAATTTGTTTTATTAATAATGTCATTAAATTCACTTCCTTAAATTCATTCTGCGTGTTTCCTCCTAGTATGTAGAATGCACTGTAAGACGACCCTCTCCTCTCTTAGTAAATATTACTCTGGTAGGAAGCTTAAAGTTTCCCTACGAGCTGAGTAAGAAGAGTCTGCTGTTCCGATGTATTATTGTGAGTGATTCAGGTTTTTTTATTCTGCGGTTAAATGAGATTGAACCCGGTGGCGCCCAACAAAATGAAAGTTTATGGTGGTTTAACGACCGTACTTCAGGTAAATGACTATTACATAGATATGTCCAACTATGGGACTTGCTGTGGTTCTGATTAACTCCCATACGGAGAAAGCAAACATAAACCTAGTGTTTCAGACATTTTCTGGAGTGGAATTCTATAGTTCGTGCCCAGTCACTGTAGAACATTGATAAGTGATTTGTAGGAATGCTGACGGCGAGGCTAGTGCCTGATAGATTATTCTGATTAAGAAGTGAGATCAATAGTTAAATTTTGGTCAAATGTACGATACTATACTTTAATTCAAAGCCCGATAACTCCTGTATTAGTGTTCATATTTCAGCAATGGCATTTGAATTAGGTTGTTTACATAGAAACAAAATGAAATTGGTAACTCAACTTGTGTAGACCTGTGTAATCACCTAGAAGAGAATGATTAAGATATCCTTAATCTCTCACTAGCGCAAACAATCGGCCTGCCATCCAACATCAGTCGCATAGGACAACGAGCAGTCAACAGTATTTAAGTTCTCCTACCCTACGGGGAGTCAAAATCAGTACCCTTCTGAACAACGTATAGCGCGTTATCCAATAATTTATGATAGCGTAGTGATATCTGGAAGTGTATGGAATACAAATTGTTTCTCCACAAACGTTCACCCCCACAACTGCTGTTCATCTGTCATTGATTCATACAATTTAGCACTGGACAAACAGATGCCAATGTTTTCCTCACGCACTTTCAACTGGCAGTAGAAGACACTAACTGACAGACTTTCAACAACCTAATTTTCTTAATCTCTCTCTTACCTACTTTTAGTACTTAGTTGCAAAGATATTTGAATTTATCTTACATGACAGAATTGTTACTCACGTAGCGCCAGCCATATCAGAACAACAACGGATTCATGCAACGGAGATCTACAGTCACAAATCTGATGAATTTCTCCCACGATGTTTCATCCGAGTTGGATATCGGAGGACAGATGGATGCTATTTTCACGGATTTTGAAAAGGCATTCGACAGTATAGATCATGATATTCTTTTGACAAAATTAAACAATTTCGATTTTTAACAAGCAAACTTACGATTTTTTTTAGCTCGTATCTGTCTGGTAGACAGCAATATGTATACTTTCTCGGAAATTCATCAATGGAATACACCGTAAATTCCGAATTCCCCAGGGATCGAACCTTGGACCAATTATGTTTCAGATAGTAATCAATGACATTTCTGAATGTATTAAGCACTCTAAATGTCTTCTATACGCTGATGATTTTAAGATATTCCGTCCTATATCCTCTGCTCATGACTGCTATCTTCTACAAAATGACTTGGACAACATCTTTGAATGGAGTAGGGAAAATAAACTTAATTTTAATCTAAAGAAATGTGTCACAATGTCATTTACCCGAAGGAAGAATAAAGTTAGTTTCCAGTATAAGCTGGGGTTGAACACGCTGCGGGAGGTTAATGGTGTAAGTGACCTTGGTGTGGAACTGGATAAAGGTTTGAATTTCGCTTCTCACATCAACAAGGTAACAAGTGAGGTGTACCGAGCACTAGGCTTTGTCATTAGAAATGTAAGACATTTTCGGTAGGTAAAAACGGCCATTACACTCTATAATGCTTACGTAAGGGCGAAATTAGAATATGCTAGCGTAGTGTGGAATCCGTGGCGTAAAAAATACATGATTACTAGAAGGAGTACAGAAGCGATTCGCCAGATTTATACATTACTAGCTGAAGTACCCGTGCTTCGCTACGCGTCATAAATAAAATAAAATGTGAAGGTGACAGTTAAAACAGGGGATAGGCGAGGTGCTCCGCAGAGGGAGATTAAGGATGGAACATTTTGTCCAACTACACCGCTCGGCGTGGACCGTGTTTTATAGCACAAATTTAAGTTTTACTCGCTAACGGTTGGAGATACCTTTCGGATAGAAAATGTAATTTTAAACCTCGTATATGCCATCAAAAGTTTGCTATTACTTAGCGTTCTCTTTTTATTTGAAATGGAAATATGAAAGTTTGAAACCAAAGGGTGTAGTGACGTCACTAAAATGATCGCCATCTTTAACTAGTGCAAAGTATTGAAATCAAAATTAACCTATATGTTAACCAGGTAAATCAGCTACTTCCAAGTAAAATTCATGTAAATCGGACCAGTGGTACTTGCGTGATTGAGTAATACACAGACACACACCATCTCATTTTTAGCCTCGCTTCGCTCGCGTCATAGTCGTGCCATATTGTTATTCAATGAAATGCAGGTTTAACCCCGTTAACACCCCTTTAGAACCTGAATATCCAAAAATCCCTCCGTAGTAGACCTTTTCGACACACAACAAACATATCCCCAAAATATCATTCTGCTAACAATAATAGTTCGGGTTGGTCGATGAGAGTAAACATACAAAAATCCTTCCTTAGTGGACGTTTTTCTTCCAGAATTTCACCCCTCCCCATAGGCCCCTTAAATTGGATTTATGAAAAAACGGTCGAACACCTATTTATTTTATTTATTTATTTATTTATTTATTTTTAAGCTGATTGATTTCCTCCGAGTTTCAAACTCCTCGCCTATGTCGTTTAAGAGATACACGCTCCGTTAGGAATCTTTCAACCCCCACTTTTCATCCCTTTCACCTCATAATATACACTACATCGAAAAACCATTAGACATGTGTCAGCTTATTTTAATTGATAAGTATATATGCCAAGTATCACATCCCCAAATGAAACCACACATGAGATATTGTTATTCAATGAAATGCACGTTTAACTCCTTAACACCTATTTAGAACCTGAATATTCAAAACTCTTTCCTTAGTGGACGTTTTCGACACACAACGAACATATCCCCAAAATTTCATGTTTCTAACTTCAATAATTTTGGCTTGGTGATGATGAGTGAGTGAGTGAGTCAGGACATTTTTTTCCTTAATTTTTGATAATTTCACCCCTCCCCATGAACCCTTTAAATTGGATTTATGAAACAAACGATCGAACACCTATTTACTTTTTTAAAGCTGTTTTCGCCCTGAGTTTGATGAGTGAGTGAGTCAATCAGTTAGGACACTTTCTATCCTGTTTTCTTCTCCCTGAATTTCACCCCTCTCCAAGGGCCCCTTAAATTGGATCTATGAAAAAAAAACGGTCGAACACTATTTACTTGTATTTTAAGCTGTTTTTCCCGCCGAATTTCAAACTTCTCGCCTATGTCGTTTAAGAGATACACACTCCGTTAAGAATCCCTCAACCCCCAATTTTCATCCCTTTCACCTCATAATATACACAACATCGATAAACCCTTAGATATATGTCTGATTATATTTAATGATTAGTTTATATACCGAATATCACATCCCCAAAAGAAACAACTCATGATATATAGTTATTCAATGAAATGCACGTTTACCCCCTTAACATCTCTTTAAAACCCGAATAAACAAAAATCATTCCTTAGTTGACGTTTTCGACATACAGCGAACATCTTCCCAAAATTTCATGTTTCCAACTTTAATAGTTTTCGCTGGGCGTGATGAGTGAGTGAGACAGACAGGACATTTTCTATCAATTATTTTTACCAGAATTTCACCCCTCCCCATGGGCCCCTTAAATTAATTTATGAAAAAACGGTCGAACACCGATTTACTTATTTATTTAGCTGATTTTTTTTCGCCGAGTTTCAAATTTCTCGCCTATGTCGTTTAAGAGATAAGCCTACACGCTCCGTTAGGAATCCTTCAACCCCCACTATTCACCCCTTTCACCTCATAATTCACCACATCGAAATACCCTTAGACACATGTCTGCTTATTTTTAATGATTAGTTTATATGCCGAGTATCACATCCACAAAGGAAACCACTCGTGAGATATTGTTATTCAATGAAATGCAGGTTTAACCCCCTTAAGACCCATTTAGAGCCTGAATATCCAAAATTCCTCCCTTAGTGTACGGTTTTGACATACAACGAACATATCCCCAAAATGCCATGTTTCCAACTTCAATATTTTTGACTGGGCGATGATGAGTGAGTGAATGAGTCAGGACATTTTCTTTCATTTGTTTTTCTTCAGAATTTCACACCTCCCGATGAACCCCTTCAATTTGATTGATTTAAAAAAACTGTCGAATAGCTATTTGCTTACTTTAAAGTAGTTCCCCCCCCCCCCCTGAGTTTGATGAGTGAGTCAGTCAGTCAATCAGTTAGGACACTTTCTTTCCTGTTCCCCTCCCCCAGAATTTCACCCCTCCCCATGGGCCCCTTAAATTGGATTTATGAAAAAACGGTCAAACACATATTTACTTATTAGCCTACTTTTCACATTTTGCAAAAATGAGGAAAAAGTAGACTTATGAGATCGGGCAAATGTGTGTCTGTCTGTCTGTCTGTCTGTCTGTCTGTCTGTCCTTCTGTCTGTCTGTCTGGCTGTGTGTGTGTCCCCCCCCTATCAACTCCTAAACGGCTGCAGCAATCGAAACAAAATTTGGTAGGATACCTGAATATCTCACGGCTGTATTTGAAAATGATGTCAGTGCTACCAACTGCTAAAAAATCGCAATTGAAATTTGAGCTCCATGTTGGATATCTTGGAAAGTATGAATGGGAGCTATTTCAAAATTGGCACACGTACAGATCATAATATTTCAGTTTAATTTCCAGGAGGCTAAACATGGCAGTGTTGCCAAAATGATTATAAGCCTCCTGATAGGTCCACATTTTAAATGCATATAACTTCTATACTATCAATTGGAATTCAACCAAATTTCGTATGTTGTATGTGTACTTAACCAGATATGACTGAGCGTATTCTTCAGACCTACCAGGGCTGCCAACTGTTAATAAATGCTCCTAATTTATTTTATCCAAATAGCAATATATCAGAAAGTATGCAAGTCGACAGCTTTAAACTATGCACACGTATAGTCCCTGACATTCTATATTAATTTGGAGTAACTTATATACTTCAGTGCTACCAACATGATTCTAAGCCTGCTGACAGGTCCAACTTTAAATACATGTAACTTCCATACTATCATTAGGATTTCAACCAAATTTCGTATGTGCTATGTGTACCTTAACAGATATGACTATGCGTATTCTAAGGAGCAACCAGTGCTGCCAACTGTTAATATGTGCTGTCCCTATTTTTGTTACCCTAATGTCAATATATCAGAAAGTATGCAAGCCAATAGCTCTAAACTTTGCACACGTATAGTACCTGGCATTCTAGACGAATTTGGAGTAACGAATATACGTCAGTGCTGCCAACATGATTCTAAGCCTGCTGATAGGTCCAATTTTAAAATGCATGTAACTTCTATATTAACTAATGGATTTCATTCAAAATTGGCACAACAATAGATCATATTATTTCAGATTATTTCTGACCAATACATGCATGACATTGTTTCCAACATGATTTTACGCGCGCTGTTAGATCCAATGTTTAACTGCATGTAACGTCCATGCTATTCATTGGACTTCAACCAAATTTTGTATTTTGTACCTTAAGAGACGGAACTAAGAATATATATATAGTCATCAGGGCTGCCAACTGTAGTGCTCTATTAGGATACATTATGCCAGGTATACAGTATTTAGAACTAATTGGAAATTTCGATATTAGCAACTTAATTTCGTCATTATTCTAGATAGGTTCATATTCTGTAGAATAATCATTGGCATGAAAAGTAGGCTGTATAGTTCTTCACGGAACTTCTTGTTTTTTATGCTGATTTTTTCCAGCTAAGTTTCAAATTCCTCGCCTATGTCCTTTAAGAGATACACGCTCCGTTAGGAATCTTTCAATCCCTACTTTTCACCCCTTTCACCTCATAATATACACCACATCGAAAAACCCTCAGAAACGTGCCTTCTTACTTTTTAATGATGTGTTTATATGCCGTGCATCACATCCCCCAATGAAAACAATCGGGAGATATTGTTATTCAATGAAATGCAGGTTTAACCCCCTTTTAAGACCCCTTTAGAACTTGAATATCCGAAAATCCTCCCTTAGTAGACGGTTTTGACATACAAAGAACATATCCCCAAACTCTTATGTTTCTAACTTCAATAATTTTGGCTGGGCGATGATGAGTGAGTGAGTGAGTGAGTTAGTCAGGACATTTTATTTCAATTTTCTTTTTTCAGAATTTCACCCCTCCCCATGAACCACTTAAATTTGATTTATGAAAAAAAAACTGTCGAACAGCTATTTACTTACTTTAAGGCAGTTTTTCCCCCTGAGTTTGATGAGTGAGTCAGTCAGTCAGATAATCAGTTAGGACACTTTCTTTCCTATCCCCCCCCAGAATGTCACCCCTCCCCATGGGCCCCTTAAATTGGATTTATGAATAAACGGTCAAACACATATTTACTTTTTTTGCTGATTTTTTTCCGCTGAGTTTCAAACTCCTCGCCTATGTCGTTTAAGAGATACACGCTCCGTTAGGAATCTTTCAATCCCCACTTTTCACCCCCTTCACCTCATAATATACGCCACATCGAAAAATCCTCAGACTCGTGTCTTCTTATTTTTAATGATGAGTTTATGTGCCGAGTATCACATCCCCCAATGAAACCAATCGGGAGATATTGCTATTCAATGAAATGCAGGTCTACCCCCTTAACACCCCTTTAGAACCTGAATATCCAATAATCCTCTCTTAGTGGGCGTTTACGGCCCTTGGGGAAGCAATATACCAATCAATCCGTTCGGTTGTTTCTGAGATTTCGTGATGAGTGAGTGAGTGAGTGAGTGAGTGGTATTTGACAAATATATAGTAGAAGATAGTGTCAATCTTTGTTATGCTAAACTCGGTTGACAGTGCTGTGTGAGTAGGTGAGTAACTAACGGGATTTCAAGTAAAGATCCTCATTTTCTATACCGGTAGTGCAGAGCGCAACTAGCATCCAGACGGCCGTGTCTCGACTTGAGCTATTTTGCCATGGAAACAATCTGCCTTGCCATTCCTTCATGAGTATATTTTATGATTTGATTAGCCTGCGCTTGAGTGCAAAAGGGCCGAAATCAGAAGAATTATAAAGACTATCGAGGATTCATGTAGCCAACGGTTCCTTCTGGGTCCTAAACTATGTGTATGCAAAATTTGGTTGAGATTGGTGGAACGGTGTAGATTTGTATACGGAACCAACCCACCCACATACATACATACATACAGACTTTGACTTTTATATATTGAACCCATGTACCATAGGCTTCAAAGGGAGTCGAATCCATGTATTTTTTGAAAGGAATGAAAGAATCCTACAGTCTCTAAGGGAACGGAGAGTGATTTCAAGCCAGGATTCTAGCCTAACATTGTGCAAACGCTAGGGCCAGGTGTTCATAAGATGAGCTCATGCCTCTTGACATTAATAAGGAGCCAGTCATGGATATATTTAGAACGAGTGCAAAGTTTGGACTGTAAGACGAAGAAGCTCGACTCGGAAATTGCTCTTACGTTGCAAGAAAATGGCAAACTCGCTGCTGAGTCAGAACAAGAATAATTAAATTTAACCCGTTTACGAGTATAAAAATAAGTAAATAATCACAGTACGGTGAATCATTTCGGATTAAAGATTTTTGTGTAAAGAAAAACCCTTTAATAATAGTCCAGGAAAAAACTGCAAACGCAAGTATACGTCATTGGGAATTCACCGGGACCCAAGGAGTGGGAGAATTAAAAATGAACAGCACCACCCACACAGTTGAGGACGAAGAATTAATTAATATCTCGGAAATGCACGATCGATTTCCATGCAAAGGAAGATTATTTTACGTTTGGAAGACGAGCTTTCTGGAGATATTATTTTTATAATTGTGCGACAATTAGTTCAAAAGTTGGTCACGAAAAGGACTAGGATTTTATCTTTTTTTGACTAAAAGGTATAAAACTCCTGGCCTCACCAAACCAATCATGCAGTCTACAAGCATTCCGTGAGCGGAAGTGCTGCATCGCATCGTACATGCAGTATTCAAGAGCCCGTGAGGGGAACTTTACGCTGTATCAGACATCGAAGGCAGTTAACCAGTACTCCTTGAGGGGAGAAACGCTGTATTACACCGCAGAATTAATATCCGACAGCCACGGGCGTCGAAGTATCAGTAACTTGCGTGCCTCCGGAAGGAGTTGCAAAGAAGAAGTATTAAAGTATCGCCGTGTTGGAAAATTAGGAAAATCCTAGTTACAGGATTTAGGTCCGACAGGGCAAAAGTTACCGTAAAAGTTCCAAAAATACAGTTAAAGCAGGCGATAGGTCTTTCAGTAAACGACCAAAAGTATCATAACGTACGGAAGTACCGGAACAGCGAGATAAACAATTTATCAATTTTAAAGAACCCGAACAGGGAAAAACAGAGTAAGGTTCGCAACGTATTTCATAAAATTAGAAGTGCGAGAACCGGATAAACAAAGAAGAACGGAAACTATAGACATTGTTTTCAAGAAAGCAGACGAACTATTCTAAAGCACTAAGACTCGAGAAGTAATTAGTTGCTAAAAAAATCCATAGGTCACCGATAGGTTATCGAGGGGACCTCGATCAGACAGACTTTCGCTAGGATCGATAAATCAGATCTAAAAGGGGAGCCGTTCAAGCTAGAGAAATAGCCGATCATCAGGAACAGGATTCGAAGAATTGTTATTCCAGGGAAGTAGTAGATGATTCGAGACTTTCGTATTCTGCAGGATAGGAAGCCGACATTGAATAAATTTCACCCTTGGAGACGGGAGATTAAGAGGTCACGTGTGATAGGCTAAAAAGACGGCCTAGTGATCAAAAGTTGTGAAGTGTAAATATATCAAGAGTGTGTGTTAAAAGTAAAATATTTTTAGTGTTTTATTGTGTATTCTAAACGGATACACCAGTGTATTAAAAATGTTGTCAGTGTTAAATGTATTGAATATGTGTCAAGAAATGTCTGTACATGAGATGAGTTTGTACAATATGGAGTAAGTCAAGAAGGTGGGCCAAAATATCACATCGAACGAGGATAAAGGTCAGAAAACGACCTTAGGCATGTGAGTAAAGATTTCCATTATGTTTTGGGTGTCGGGAAAATTTTTGTGTACAATTCCACCGGAGTTTTGAGTAAAAGGGATGTTTTTAAATAAATAATAACTAAATAAGAACGCGATCTGAACAAAAATAAAATTTTAAGAAATAATAAATAATTATGTGAAATAATAAATCCAGTAGAGGAAATGCATGGAATAAAATGTCAGTGTATTTAATGAATGTTATAAAAGCAAGCGTAATAATAATAATTATAACAAAGATATTTACATAAAGGTAAATTTGAATTATATGAAAGAAATAGCTTTTGAGCTTTTGTAAGGAATGAAGACATGATGTGAATAACAAGGTAAAGAAATCTAAATAAAGATTAAATTGAATGATATAAAAATATAGAGCGTTGAAGCCTTAACAAATGTATAAGACATGATGTGAATGCATGTTCTAAAAAATGGAGCGATTTATTGTCAACGGAAAAGATTAATATAAGAATTGAGATATGTATCAATTGTTACTATGAAATTTATCAGTTCTTTGGAAGACATTCGGCCGTAAAGTAATGTGTAGCGCAATGGAACGCAATTAAATAAAAGTCACGCTAGGAATGCGTAGAATTTAAATGTACTTGGTAAATTACTTATGAGGGGTAGTTGATTGTATTGAATTGAGATATGTTGTAAGTCCTCTAATTGTGACGTAGATCACGAGGCCATGTGTGTGTTATTATTTAAAAGGGAGCTAATGTATGGTATTATTGAGCGTATGTCATGTAGGCCACGGCCGACTTTAAATCGCGTCTTGTATAAGTCCTCCAATGTGGAAATGGTTCCCGAGGCATGTTAAGAGATTCGAACCTAGAATCCTCTGTTTGTTAAAGCCCCTTATTATTCGTCGTCAAATGTGTATTACTCTTCCCCAATCAACGAGGACCCTTCATAATTAATAAATGCCAAGATTACGAGAATGGTTTATGAGCCAAAGAATATTGTTGAAAGTGTAAAGAGAAGTTAAAATGCCAGGTCTCTCCATAGAACTGAGAATAATGTGAAGGTTTGTTTTAAAAGCATTGAAGAGAGCTCCTACAGTAGGCTAGGCAGGGAGCCGCTCTCCCTGTCATAAATCACGCTCGAGTATAATGGCCTGACCCTCATAGTACGAGGGTGGGTAAAAACCGTCTTGTAAGAAGTGTTAAATACACCGTGAGTGTTTAAAGTTGTTCATGACCCGGGCGTTGAACCGAGGTCCTTGTAGATTGATATTATCGCTTGCCAGTTCAGATCGTAGTTTTCTTATGTGATGATGGTCTTATAAGACAAATGAATTAAATAAAAATCCCTATTGTAATGGTGTATGGAAATAGGAATCCACGAGTTTTGGTAAGATAACTAGATTTCGGGAGTAATCATAGTTTTTGACATTGTCAAGTAATCTTTATAACTCTGGAGTACACAAATAGTTTCCCGATCACCGTAGTGAATTTGCAAAACTTGAGAGGGATAGTAAATACTGAGAATATGTGAAAGGCCCAAATTTTGAAGTAGATAATTAACATGTAATTTTAAATGTAATTATATATTGTTTTAATGATAAGAAAAGATAAAAATAGTTATTGAGGTGTACAAAAGTATGACACCATTATTATTGAAAGTATCGAGCCAAAGGAGCTCGTAGTTATATGGAACTTTGAGATAGGTACTTTATGGAAGTGAAAATAATCATGAATTGTTGGTTTTAAAGAAAACCATGTGTTTAAAGAGAATATTTGTTTTATTCTTATGCTATTCCTTGTTCACTTTGAACAAGTAGAAAGATATTGGTCAGTAGTTTATTTGTTTTATTGTTTGTAGCGCCATAATTTTGATTAATTAAATGTGTAAAAATAGGAGTTGATTTTGTTGTTATTTTTGCAAGTGTATCCTCTATTTAATCCAAAATATGTAAGTCACAGAGTGGGAGAACTTACCGCAGCCCCGAAAAATCCCGAATTGAGCAATGCTGGCATACTGTGATTTGCATATTTCTTGCTAAAAGGGCACAATATAAGACTAGCTGAAATACCCGTGCTTCGCTACGCGTAATAAATAAATTAAAATGTGAAGGTGACAGTTAAACCAGGGGATAGGCGAGGTACTGCGCAGAGGGAGATTAAGGATGGAATATTTTGTCCAACTACACCGTTCGGCGTTGACCGTGTTTTATAGCACAAATTTAGGTTTTATTCGTTAACCGTTGGAGACAACTTTCGGATAGAAAATGTAATTTTAAACCTCGTATATGCCATCAAAATTTTGCTATTTCTTAGCGTTCACTTTTTATTTGAAATGGAAATATGAAAGTTTGAAACCAAAGGGTGTAGTGACGTCACTAAAATGGTCGCCATCTTTAAATAGTGCAAAGTATTGAAATCAAAAGTAGCCTATATGTTAACCAGGTAAATCAGCTACTTCCATGTAAAATTCATGTAAATCGGACCAGTGGTTCTTGCGTGATTGAGTAATACACAGACACACACCATCTCATTTTTAGCCTCGCTTCGCTCGCGTCATAGTCGTGTCATATTGTTATTCAATGAAATGCATGTTTAACCCCGTTAACACCCCTTTAGAACCTGAATATCCAAAAATCCCTCCTTAGTAGAATTTTTCGACACTCAACAAACATATCCCCTTCTTCTAACTTTAATAGTTTCGGTTGGTCGATGAGAGTGAACATCCAAAAATCCTTCCTTAGTGGACGTTTTTCTTCCAGAATTTCACCCCTCCCCATAGGCCCCTTAAATTGGATTTATGAAAAAACGGTCGAACACCTACTTATTTTAATTAACTTATTTATTCGTTTATTTATATTTAAGCTGATTGAAACTCGGAGAAAATCAAACTCCTCGCCTATGTCGTTTAAGAGATACACGCTCCATTTGGAATCTTTCAACCCCCACTTTTCATCCCTTTCACCTCATAATATACACCAAATCGAAAAACCATTAGACATGTGTCAGCTTATTCTTAATGATTAGAATATATGCCAAGTATCACATCCCCAAATGAAACCACTCGTGAGATATTGTTATTCAATGAAATGCACGTTTACCCCCTTAACACCTCTTTAGAACCTGAATATCCAAAACTCTTTCCTTAGTTTACGTTTTTGACATACCACGAACATATCCCCAAAATTTCATGTTTCTAACTTCAATAATTTTGGCTGGGCGATGATGAATGAGTGAGTCAGTCAGGACATTTTCTTTCATTTTTTTTTCAGAATTTCACCCCTCCCCATGAACCCCTTAAATTGTATTAATGAAAAAAACAAAACGGTCGAACTCCTATTTACTTATATAAAGCTGTTTTCCCCCTGAGTTTGATGAGTGAGTAAGTGAGTCAATCAGTTAGGACACTTTCTTTCCTGTTTTCCCCCGATTTTCACCCCTCCCCATGGGCCCCTTAAATTGGATTTATGAAGAAATGGTCGAACACCTATTTACTTATATTTTAAGCTGCTTTTTTCCGCTGAATTTCAAAATTATCGCCTATGTTGAATAAGTGATACAGTACATGCTCCGTTAAGAATCCTTCAACCCCCAATTTTCTCCCCTTTCACCTCATAATACACACCATATCGATAAACCCTTAGGCGTGTGTCTGCTTATTTTGAATGATTAGTTTATATGCCGAATATCACATCCCCAAATGAAACAACTCGTGAGATATTTTTATTCAACAAAATGCAAGTTTATCCCCTTAACACCCCTTCAGAACATGAATATCCAAAAATCCATCCTTAATGGACTTTTTCGATATAAAACGAACATATCCCCAAAATCTCAAGTTTCTAACTGCAATAGGTTCGCTGGGGGATGATGAGTGAATATCCAAAAATCCTTCCTTAGTGGACTTCTTTCCCCAGAATTTCACCCCTCCCCATGAGCCCCTTAAATTGGATTTATGAAAAAATAATCGAACACCTATTTACTACTTTTTCATGCTGATTTTTCTCCCTGAGATTCATACTTTTTGCCTCTGTCTTTTAAGAGATAATTGCTCCGTAAAGAATCCTTCAACACTCACTTTTCACACATACACCTCATAATATACACCACATCGAAAAACCCTCAGACATGTGCCTTCTTATTCTTAATGATGAGTTTATATGCCGAGTATCCCATCCCAAAGGAAACCAATCGGGAGATATTGTTATTCAATTAAATGCAAGTCTACCCCCTTAACACCCCTTTAGAACCTGAATATCCAAAATTCCTTCCTTAGTGGACGTTTTCGAAATACAACGAACATATCCCCAAAATGTCATGTTTCTAACTTCAATAATTTTGGCTGGGCGATGATGAGTGGGTAAGTCAGACAGGACATTTTATTTCAATTATTTTTCAGAATTTCACCCCTCTCATGAATCCCTTAAATTGGATTTATGAAAAAAAAACGATCGAACACCTATTTACTTATTTTTGAGCTGTTCTTCCCCCCTGAGTTTGATGAGTGAGTGAGTTAGGACACTTTCTTTCCTGTTTTCTCCCCCAGAATTTCACCCCTCTCCAAGGGCCCCTTAAATTGGATTTACGAAAAAACGGTCGAACACCTATTTACTTATATTTTAAGCAGTTTTTCCCGCCGAATTTCAAACTTCTCGCCTATGTCGTTTAAGAGATACACGCTCCATTAAGAATCCCTCAACCCCCAATTTTCACCCCTTTCACCTCATAATATACACCACATCGATAAACCCTTAGACATATGTCTGATTATTTTAATGATTAGTTTATATACCGAATATCACATACCCAAAGAAACAACTAAGGAGATATCGTTATTCAATGAAATGCACGTTTACCCCCTTAACACCTCTTTAAAACCCAAATATACAAAAATCATTCCTTAGTTGAAGTTTTCGACATACAGCGAACATATTCCCAAAATTTCATGTTTCGACCTTTAATAGTTTTCGCTGGGCGTGATGAGTGAGTGAGTCAGACAGGACATTTTCTTTCAATTATTTTTACCAGAATTTCACCCCTTCCCATGGGCCCCTTAAATTGGATTGATGAAAAAAAGCTTGAACACCTATTAACTTATTTTTAAGCTGTCTTTTTCCCCTGAGGTTGATGAGTGAGTGAGTTAGTCAGTCAGTTAGGACACTTTCTCTCCTTTTTCCCCCCAGAATTTCACCCCACCCCATTGGCCCATTAAATTAATTTATGAAAAAACGGTGGAACGCCGATTTACTTAATTTTTAAACTCATTTTTTTTCGCTGAGTTTCAAATTTCTCGCCTATGTCGTTTAAGAGATAGGCCTACACGCTTCGTTAGGAATCCTTCAACCCCCTCTTTTCACCCCTTTCACGTCATAATAATACACCACATCGAAAAACCCTTATACATATGTCTGCTATTTTTAATGATTAGTTTATATCCCGAGTATCACATCCACAAATGAAACCACACGTGAGATATTGTTATTCAATGAAATGCAGGTTTAACCCCCTTAAGACCCCTTTAGAACCTGAATATTCAAAAATCCTCCCTTTGTGTATGGTTTTGACATACAACGAACATATCCCGAAAATGCCATGTTCCCAACCTCAATATTTTTGGCTGGGCGATGATGAGTGTGTGAGTGAGTCAGGACATTTTCTTTCAATTTTTTTTTCTTCAGAATTTCACCCCTCCCGATGAACCCCCTGATTTATCAAAAAAACTGTCGAACGCACATTTACTTATTTTTAAGCAGTTTTTCCCCCTGAGTTTGAAGAGCGAGTGATCAATCGGTTAGGACACTTTCTTTCCCGTTCTTTTCCCCCAGAATTTCACCCCTCCCCATGGGCCCCTTAAATTGGATTTATGAAAAAACGGTCAAACACCTAATTACTTATTTTTATGCTGATTTTATTCCGCTGAGTTTCAAACTCCTCGCCTACGTCGTTTAAGAGATACAGGCTCCGTTAGGAATCTTTCAACCCCCACTTTTCACCCCTTTCACCTCATAATATACACCACATCGAAAAACCCTCAGACATATGTCTTCTTATTTTTAATGATGAGTTTATATGCCGAGTATCACATTCCCCAATGAAACCAATCGGGAGATATTGCAATTCAATGAAATGCAGGTCTACCCCCTTAACTACCCTTTAGAACCTGAATATCCAAAAATCCTTTCTTAGTGGGCGTTTACGGCCCTTGAGGAAGCTGCATACCAAATTTCATTCCAATCCGTTGGGTGGTTTCTGAGATTTCGTGATGAATGTGTGAGTGAGTGAGTGAGTGAGTGGTATTTGACAAATATCTAGTAGATAGTGTCAAGTCTTTGTTATGCTATACGCGGCTGACAGTGTTGTGTGATCAGTTGAGTAACTAACGGGATTTGAAGTAAAGCTCCTCATTTTCTATACCGGTAGTGCAGAGCGCAATTGGCATCCAGTCGGCCGTGTCTCGACTTGAGCTATGTTGCCATGGAAACTATCTGCCTTGCCATTCCTTCATGAGTATATTTTATGAATTTATTAGCCTTTGCTCGAGTGCAAAAGGGCCTAAATCAGAAGAATGAGAAAGACTATCAAAAATTCATGTAGCCAGCGGTTCTTTCTGGGTCCTAAACTATGTGTATGCAAAATTTGGTTGAGATTGGTGGAACGGTGTATATTTGTATACGGAACCAACCCACCCACCTACATACATACATACAGACTTTCACTTTTATATATAAGATAAAATGAGCGGAAATTACCCATATATGGTCCAATATAAAATTTTATCGAATAATCTAAAAATTATTGCTTTAGAAGATCGTAGGAAAATAAATGATTCCAAGATCTTACACAAGATTGTAAATTCTGCGGTAGATAACTCTTAATTTTTATCGTTGCTGAATTTCAATGTTCCACGTCTATCCTCAAGAACGTCGACAACTTTTAGGAATAAGAAAACATGCACCACGTCACACAAACATTCACCGCTTTATAGACTCTGCAGTAATTACAATAAAGCTGTAGTGTGTAATAAAAGTCTAGACTTCGATCTTAGTCTCCAAAAATTTGTAAAGGTATTCATGACCACATTGCCATGAGTGTAATTAATTAATAAATAGGTAGAATATGTAACAGCATTAAGGTTAAGCTATAAATAATATTATTATGTAATTAATTTAGATGCTAATATTAGATTTAAGATTAGATTTAAGTTATGAAAAAAAAAATAGAATTACTGTTTAAACTTTTGTAGGTTTACTGTTATTGGGGTTAAAGACCCTGCTGTAAACCAGCATAAATAAATAAATAAATCATATGATGAATATATGTACAGTAAAATATATACAAAAAAGAAAAAAGACGACAACAACAAGTAGTTCCGTGAAGAACTAAAGCCTATTTTCATATATCCTACTTATGTTAATAGCCACTATCAACATACAAAATTTCAATTTGATGGCCATAATAGATTCGTAGATATTGAGAACCGACTAAATATTGCGGATGGTCGCCATGTTGGATTTTTATATATCTACTGTAGGTCTTAGAGTTATGTTTTGTTACATGAAGATTATTGTGTACGTGTAGTATTCAAACTTCAATCGCATGATTAGGACACAAGAAGTAAAAAGGAGATTTAAAATTTCGCACAGCTGCCATCTTGTGGTTATGGAAGCAATTGAATTAAATTAGATGCCAGTGAATTAACATATGTATAAGGATTTACTTTAGCAAGTTTCACTGCACATGGATGGTTAAATTGCGAGAAACGTCCATTTGAATTTTAATACTTCACGTCGCCACCATGTTGGATTTGTGATCACCAGATTATTGAAAGCCCTATAGGTGAACTTACGTTCATAGCCCCTACGAACATAGGCTATAAAAATTCAGTTTGATTGCTGTATTAGATTCGTAGATATTGAGAACCGTCTATATATTTCGGATGGTCGCCATGTTGGAGTCATGCACCATTTAAGGAAAATTATTGCCTAGGTTCATTATTCAAACTTTCACTTCGATCGCATGATCACGACACAAGAAATAAAAGCTTAATTTTAAATTTCGCACAGCCGTCGTCTTGAGGTTATGTAAACAATTGAACTAAATTAGATACCAGTGCATTACAATGTGTATAAACATTTGCTGTACCAAGTTTCATTGGGTTTGGATCATTAAATCGCGAGAAATGTCTATTTAAAACTTTCAACTTCACTCGGCCGCCATGTTCGTTTTGTAGTTAACCGGATTTTGAAAGTCTCATAGATGAACTTCCAGTAGTGCCCTTTATTCCGTACAAAATTTCAGGTTGATACCGGTAATAGTTTCAGAGATATAGAATGCCGGTGAAATATTTCATTTCACACTGCCGCCATCTTGAGGTTACGTAAACAATTGAACGAAGTTAGATGTCGGTGCATTACAATGTGAATAAACATAATTATACTGTACCAAGTTTAATTGAGTTTGGTTAGTTATATCGCTTGGGCGCCATGTTGGTTTTGTAGTTACCAGGTTTTGAAAAGATACATAGGTGAACTTCTAGTAGTTTCCTTTATCACCGTACAAAATTCCAGGGTGATATCGATAATAGTTTTGGAGATATTGAATGCTGGTGAAATATTTCGCAATGCCGCCATGTTGGATTGGTGATACTTAACAAACTTTGAAGGACACGGTCAGGGTTAACCAGTATAGTGCATTGAACTTACCGAGTTTCACTGAAATCGCTTCAGCCGTTTAGATTTTATTAGGGGGGGGGGGGTCACACACAGAGAGAGACACACGGACAAAAAGTGATCTCATAAGCCTAAATAATAATAAATAAATAAATAAATAAAAATTGGCAAAAAAAATGTTCACACACAAGTTCATGCAATCTCATAGTCCATCTTCTAGTGCAGAAGGTTGTAAGCACAGGCCACGTGAAATAGACAGTGTTCCTCATATAGTATTGAGGATTGTAAATAAGTGCCACTGGAATTAATATTCTGCACAACGAGCAACAGAAAGGTGATTCTGCATGTCGTTGACTACATTAAAATCCTAATGTGAAATCACTACTACTACTACTGCTGCTGCTATGAAAACAAAATCATTAATATATCGAAATGTTTTCTTTTATATAATTTTACATAATCAATATTAAATACTTAACTCCCGATAATTCAGGAGCGAGAGTGAGTTCCTCCTTTTCGGGATAATTTTCCGAGGCAAGTCTGTTTATTTGAAACTACATCTAGTCAATTTTATAGTCAATTTTATTAACGATTCAAAGACAATAGTCAGCCATTCTGATTTTCGAGTAAGCCTCAAGTGTACCATTAGTAATGCCATTGTTCAATACAACTCAATGCTGCACTCTATTGATAATTATTATTACATGAGAACACCAGCTGGTGACTAGAGACCAATTTACTCTCATTAGTGAGCTCTGAACAATCGACTTGACAGCTACGTTATCGAAACTCAACTTACTTGCTTTTACTTTCATTACCAACACACATAGGCTATTAAGAACAAACTAATGATCTATTTTTTTACAATCTAAAGTCTTGTATAGCCATAGCAAAATATCAAGGCATCAGATAACGTACACCCAATTGAAATGTTAACGACGTTGGCCGGCGGTCCCCGGCCAATAGCCGGCCGTTACAGGTTGGCGCGACGGTCTCCGGTCATATTACCCTGCTCTTGCTGCAGTAGACGTGTGAGCTCGGATCTAATTGGGTGTTTTATAAAGCTACTGTGTACTGAATATCGTATTGTATATTGTTTTATTGCGATTGTGTGTTGTGCTGTATACGTGAACGTATACTGTATATCTGCACAATAAGTACATAACTTGCAGGAAATCGTGCGCTAGAACAAGACAAAAGTTTCGAGTGAAATTTCCAGGGAGACCCATTTCTATTAATCGGACAATAAAGCAACTGGCTAAGAGATTAACACTTACAGGTTCAGTAAATAATAAAAATAGACGAAAAGGTCGTTATTTCCTTACTGAAGCTAAATTAACCGGAGTAACCGGAATTTTCATAAGGAGATGCCAATTATGTTTGGCAGCGGATGAGGAACATTTTCAGCATCTACTATAAACATGGTTTGTTAAAATGCATGATACTGATTGTAAGCACTGTTCTGCCGGACATATGCGCACGCGGTCGCCGGCAACTGAGCCGTCACTGTTGGAGCGCGTGAGCGAGAATGTACTTGCCAAGCAAATATAAAGACCCTGTATAAACAGAAATCTACTGTATACGAGCTCATACTACCTTAAGAATGTATAGAAGGTACGACTAGTTATATTAAGCTATAACAGGTTATGAAATAACACTCTCTTGATATCAAGATGAATAATCGAAACTACAGAAGAAATACGGTAGTTAAGATTTCAAACTTTACAAATAATAAAACGTCACTCATAGTAAAAATTCTTCGTGATAAAAGAAAAACTATGTTGGGCACCTAACACCCTTCGGACCTAGCAATGTCATGTTAACAGACAACATTACTATCAAACAGTATTCTTGTTCCATGGTGAGACGATATAATATGGTGTCCAAGTTAGGACGAATGAAAAAAGATGCCGTAGTAATTGAAACCTAATGACACGTAAACCGAATACTATTATTAGCCTATTTTCAATTTTGAAAAAAAATAGGCTTATGAGATCACCTTTTGTCCGTGTGTGTGTGCGTGTGTGTGTGTGTGTGTGTGTGAGGTGTGTGTGTGTGTGTGTCCCCTAATAAAATCTAAACGGTCGGAGCGATTTCAATGAAACTTGGTAAGTTCATAGCACTGTTCCCAGCGACCTCGACCGTGCCCTTCAAATTTTGTTACGTCTCACCATTCCAACATGGCGGCTGTGCGAAATATTTCACTAGCATTCAATATCTCCGAAACTATTACCGATATCGCCCTGAAATTGTGTACGGTGATAAAAGGCACTACTAGAAATTCACTTATGAGACTTTCAAAACCTGATGACTACGAAACCAACATGGCGGTCAAGCGAAATTGAGACTTTTAAATAGACTTTTCTCGCGATTTAACTATCCAAACGTAATGAAACTTGGTACAGCAAATGTTTATACACATATTAATGCACTGGAGTCTAATTTAGTTCAATTGTTTACATAACCTCAAAATGGCGACTGTGCGAAATATTTCATTGACATTCTATATCTCCGAAACTGTTACATATATCACCCTGCAATTTTGTACGGTGATAAAGGGTACTGATACAAGTTTACCTATGTATATTTCATAAACCTGTAAAGTACAAAACGAACATGGCGACCAAGCGAATTTGAAATATTTTAATATACTTTTCTCGTGATTTAACTCTCTGAGCGCAGTGAAATGTGGTGCAGTAAATGATTTTGCAGATTGTAATGCACTGCCATCTAATTTAATTCAATTGTTTACATAACCTCAAGATGGCGGCTGTGCGAAATTTTAAAATAATTTTTTTATTTCTTGTGTCGTAATCATGCGATCGAAGTGAAAGTTTGAATAATGAACCTAGGCAATAATTGTCCTTGAATGGTACATAACTCTATGGCCTATACATATAACAATCCTAAATGGCGAGCTTCCGAAATATTTAGACGGTTCTCAATATCTATGAATCTTTTACAGCAACCAAACTGAATTTTTTAATGTTCATAGAGACTATGAACATATGTTCACCTATAGGACTATCAGTAACCTGGTTAGCACAAATCCAACATGGCGGTGACGCGAAGTATAAATATTTAAATGGACGTTTCTCGCGAATTAACTATCCGAGTGCCGTTAAACGTTGCACATTAAATGTTGATCCACTGGCATCTAATTTATTTCAATTGTTAGCATAATCACAAGATGGCTGCTGTGCGTAATTTAAAAATCTCGTTTTTACTTCTTGTGTTCTAATCATGCGATTGAAGTTTGAATACCACACGTACACAATAATCTTAATGTAATAGTACAAAAATAAAAATCCAACCTGGCGACCATCTGAAATATTTAGACGGTTCTCAATATCTACGAATCTCTTACACCAATTAAACTGAAATTTTGTATGTTGATAGAGGCAATTAACATGAGCAGGATATATGAAAATAGGCTCTATTGTTCTTCACGGAACTACTTGTTTTAAGTAGTGTTTATCTAGAGGATTAGTGAACTGGGATTTTGGAAAGAAGAGGTTTAGAATTCAGACAAAAATAATATTTAATTCAGTAACTCATTATTGTGTTCGACGCCATTTTTTAGCCTATTTTCAATTTTGAAAAAATAGGCTTATGAGATCACCTTTTGTCCGCGTGTTTGTGTGCGTGTGTGTGTGTGTGTGTGTGAGGTGTGTGTGTGTGTGTCCCTAATAAAATCTAAACGGCTGGAGCGATTTCAATGAAACTCGGTAAGTTCATAGCACAATACCCGGCGACCTCGACCGTGCCCTTCAAATTTTGTAACGTCTCACCAATCCAACATGGCGGCTGTGTGAAATATTTCACTAGCATTCGATATCTCCTAAACAATTACCGATATCGCCCTGAAATTGATTACGGTGATAAAGGACACTACTGGAAGTTCACCTATGAGACTATCAAAAACCTGCTGACTACAAAGCCAACATGGCGGTCAAGCGAAATTGAGACATTTAAATAGACTTTTCTCGCGATTCAAATATCCAAACGTAATGAAACTTGATACAGCAAATGTTTATACACATTGTAATGCACTGGAGTCTAATTTAGTTCAATTGTTTACATAACCTCAAAATGGCGGCTGTGCGAAATATTTCACTGACATTCTATATCTCCGAAACTATTACAGATATCATCATGCAATTTTGTACGGTGATAAAGGGTACTGATACAAGTTTACCTATGTATATTTCATAAACCTGTAAAGTACAAAACGAACATGGCGACCAAGCGAATTTGAAATATTTTAATAGACTTTTCTCGTGATTTAACTCTCTGAGCGCAGTGAATTGTGGTACAGAAAATGATTTTCCAGATTGTAATGCACTGCCATCTAATTTAATTCAATTGTTTACATAACCTCAAGATGGCGGCTGTGCGAAATTTTTAAAAAAAGTTTTTATTCTTGTGTCGTAATCATGCGATCGAAGTGAAAGTTTGAATAATGAAGCTAGGAAATAATTGTCCTTGAATGGTACATAACTCTATGGCCTATACATATAACAATCCTAAATGGCGAGCTTCCGAAATATTTAGACGGTTCTCAATATCTATGAATCTTTTACAGAAACCAAATTGATTTTTTTTATGTTCATAGAGACTTTGAACATATGTTCACCTATAGGGCTTTCAGTAACCTGGTGAGCACAAATCCAACATGGTGGCGACGCGAATTATAAATATTTAAATGGACGTTTCTCGCGAATTAACTATCCGAGTGCCGTGAAACGTTGCACGTTAAATGCTTATACAAATGTTGATCCGCTGGCATGTAATTTATTTCAATTGTTTGCATAATCACAAGATGGCTGGTGTGCGTACTTTCAAAACCTCGTTTTTACTTCTTGTGATCTAATCATGCGATTGAAGTTTGAATACCACACGTACACAATAATCTTAATGTAATAGTACAAAAATAAAAATCCAACCTAGCGACCATCTGAAATATTTAGACGGTTCTCAATATCTACGAATCTGTTACAGCAATTAAACTGAAATTTTGTATGTTGATAGAGACAATTAACATGAGCAGGATATATGAAAATAGGCTGTATAGTTCTTCACGGAACTACTTGTTTTTATTACTAGTTGGTAATGCATTCTTTGACAAAGAGACGGGTGTAGGAAACCTCAGACAATGAAGTAGCATTTTTGTTGTGGAAGCAAGCAATAAAACGTGCGGTGTAATTCGTATTTATTTCCCATCATAAAATACGCACTATTTGAAATTATATGTGTGTTTTATAAAGTAACGAATAACATACAACACAAATAAAACAAGAAGTTCCGTGACGAACTAAAGAGCCTACTTTTCTTAACATTTAAAATTCATGGCAATGATTAATCTATATGGATCTATCTAGAATAATGACGAAATTAAGTTGGTAATATCGAAATTTCTAATTAGTTCAAAGTACTGTATACCTGGCATAATGTAGCCTAATAGAGAACAACAAATGACAGCCCTGGTGACTGAATATATTCTTAGTTCCATCTCTTAAGGTACAGAATACGAAATTTGGTTGAAGTCCAAGTTACATGCAGCTAATCATTGGATCTAACAGCGCGCGTAAAATCATGTTGGCAACAATGACATATATGTATTGGTCAAAAATAAACTGAATTAATATGATCTATTGTTGTGTCAATTTTGAATGAAATCCATTAGTTAGTATAGAAGTTACATGCATTTTAAAATTGGACCTATCAGAAGGCTTAGAATCATGTTGGCAGCACTGGCGTAGGCCTATATTAGTTACTCCAAATTAATCTAGAATGCCAGGTACTATACGTGTGCAAAGTTTAGAGCTATTGATATTAGGGTAACAAAAATAGAGACAGTATTTATTAACAGTTGGCTGCCCTTGTTACTATTAAGAATCGGCATAGTCATATCTGTTATGGTACACATAGCACACTCGAAATTTGGTTGAAATACAAATGATAGTATAGAAGTTACATGTATTTAAATTTGGACCTCTCAGCAGGCTTAGAATCATGTTGGTAGCACAGATATATATAAGTTTTTCCGAATTAATATAGAATGTCAGGTACTATACGTGTGCATAGTTTAAAGCTGTCGGCTTACATACGTTCTGATATATGGGTATTTGGATAAAATGAATTGAGAGCATTTATTAACAGTTGGCAGCCCTGGTGGCTCTTAAGAATACACTCAGTCATATCTGTTTATGTACACATAGCACATGCGAAATTTGGATGAAATCCAATTGATAGTGTAGAAGTTAAATGCATTTAAAATTTTGACCTATCAGCAGGCTTATAATGATTTTGGCAACACTGCCAAGTATGGCCTCCTGGAAATTAAACTGCATTTTAATATCTATACGTGTGCCAATTTTGAAATAGCTCCCATTCATACCTTCCAAGATATCCAACATGCAGCTCAAATTTCAATTGCGATTTTTCAGCAGTTGGTAGCACTGACATCATTTTCAAATATGGCCGTGAGATATTCAGGTATAGATCTTTACTCCTATCAAATTTTGTTTCGATTGCTGCAGCCGTTTAGGAGTTGATAGGGGGGGACACACACACAGCCAGCCAGACAGACAGAAGGACAGACAGACAGACACACATTTGCCCGATCTTATAAGTCTACCTTTTCCTCATTTTTGCAAAATGTGAAAAGTAGGCTAAAAAATGTTTTACATATTCATACCATGGCTGCACGAGTAAGTGCCACTCGACCAAAGGACCACATTCAGTTGAGAAGTCGATAATAGGTTCAGTGAGTACCGTAATGACTGGAAATAAGGAAAATTTTTAGCATACAGTAGTATAACATATAGGCTTAGTACTGGGTCAGCTGATCTCAATTTACTGTCCCTTAAAACAACAATCAAATAACGTATAATACCCACGTTGTATTTCAACGAGCTACTACAACCAACAGGTTCGAATCCCCCCGCCGGCAACCTTGAAGATAGTCTTCTGTGGTTTCACATCTTCCTTCTATTCAAATGCCGAGGTTGGTCCCTCACTATAGGCCACAGCCGCTACCTTCCAACTCCTTGCCCTTAAATTCAAACCTTTCTCCCCAGACAACACTCCACACGAGACGGTACGTGTAGCTCACCCATTGGGTGTCCGCCTCGAAGCAGCTACAAAACTGGCGAACCGGACATGTCCTCGGACACTCCCGGCACTGAAAGCCATACGCTGAAAGAAAGAAAGAAAGAAAGAAAGAAAGAAAGAAAGAAAGAAAAAAACAGATGTTCATCAAAGAACATATAGCCTACTTTCTCCTAAATGTATGGGTATATTTATGACTCTTTGTCCTCATCCCTAACACAATCACCTCGACCACAATGTATTGTTTGTTTTCTTTCATATTGGTAATTAGCCGGTAAGTGTCAAAATCAATATTGTATACATTATGATGATTGAATAACAAAACTACTAACTTATTGTAATGCATTCACGTCCGTTAATCTCTATATTAAGTCAGCCTGCAAATTTAAGAATCTTCCGTTTTGGGTATCTTCCCCTTTAAAAATCCGCGCCGATCACAGTAGGTTGGTGCAGCGACCTATCAGTGAATTAATCTTTATGTTGTACGCCTATGCACTGCCATCGTAATGTACTACGATGGCAGTGGCAGGGTGTTGAATGAGTAGGCAGTTTAAAGTAGCCAAGAGGGAGGCGATTCAGCTGGCAGTGTTTAAAGGTAATCGGAGCGCGATCGTGGCTAATAGTTGATCTACCAGTATTAAAAAATTGCCATACTTCAGGAGGCCAGGTATTTACAAAGCGGTAAGTTTGGAACAATATTACCCACATAATCCACAAGAGGACAGCACCGTACAGAGGCATTAAGAAGGCTGTGGTTAATGACAACGTGTATCTAGTTCTTCTATTCTCCTTTTTCTAATGTCTTCTGTTTATGTGCGATGCTGGGGCTGTGATTTTATTAATAAACGAGTGTATACATTAGCCTCTCCTTTGAGCTAAATGCCATCTTATTCAGTATCTGTGGAAAGAGCTCGTGCACATCATTTGTAAAAGAATTCAAGAAAAAAAAAGTTAACTGTAGCAGTACTCGATCCCCAGTCAACTGCGTGACAGACTAACACGCTAGCCCAGAGCTAATGCTAACCTTAACATCATAGTGTTCTTAACTGACATATTAGATACAACCTGTTGGCAAATAATGACTTTAAATAGACGATTTCTTCACTGCAGTACATCTTCATTAAAGATAATTTCATACAAAGTTTATATTATTGTATCAGTAGGGTATATCACATACAACATACTAAAACTATTGAAATATAAGACAGGCACATGAGGACAGCTGCCATCTTGTCGTGTGACACAGACAGCTCAGCTCTTTTAAGCCACTCATACAGTATAATATTATAACATTAAATTATAATAAACTAGATGAAACCCGTCAAAACATGACGGACAATGGAAAACAAATTTACTGAAGAAGCTTCTTATATAAGTTACATTCTTTGTACGATTACTTTTTAGCACTACTGCAACTTTAAGGGCGTCAAAAGATAGCACTCTCAGCATTGCAACATATTGCTGGTCATGACTGAAAACGTGATGAAGTCATCATCATCTTGCACAGTTTCCAGCCACTGGCCGGGTCTGTTTGGAACACAAGCCTCTCCAACGTCTTCTGTCTTCCCACCATCTCTCAGCCTCCACCCTTGTCCAGTCTTCTCCTCTCTTCTTCACGCTTTCTTCCACCCCCTTCAGCCACCTGTCTCACGGTCTCCCTCTTGGTATCTTTCCTTCCCACTTCGTCTCGTGTATCCTCCTGGGTATCCTCTTCTCCTCCATTCGTTTTACATGTCCATACCATCTAAGTCTAGATTTCTCTATACCATCCTGTAATGGTTCCTCCTTCATTAATTCTCTGGTCCTCTCATTTCTTATTCTGTCCGTCTTTGTAGCTTCAATACTGCTTCTCAAGAACCTCATCCCACTGGCCTGTATTTTGCTCTTCTCCCTTCCTTTCATAACCCAGGTCTCCGAGGAATACGTCAGGATAGGGCCATAGTACGTCCGATATATGATCTTTTTGCTGTTCTGAGGGACATCCTTGCTCCATAACATGCTTCTCACACTCCTCCGGAATGCTTCTGCCTGTCTCCCCCGCTCATTCATTTCTCTATCGTTTCTTCCATTCCTTTGTATCAGGCTTCCCAGATACTTGAAACTCTCCACTTTCTTCAGCTGTTCCCCACCAATTGTTATTCCTGTTGTGGTTCTTTCCTTCTTCCTTGTTGTGATCACCATCTCACTCTTATTTATGCTAAATTTCATCCCATAACTGTGTATTATTCCATCCCACACGTCCAACTGTTCCTGTACCTCCTCCTCCTTGTTTCCACAATCATCAAATCATCAGCAAGCACCATTGCTTTCATCTTTCCTTCCCCAATTACTTGTGCCACTCGGGTCATTATGTCATCCATCACCACAATGAAAAGTAACGGTGACAGTGCACTTCCTTGTTTCAGGCCGTTTCTCTGTTCTAACCAGTTCGATCTCTCTCCTCCCACTTTCACACAGTTCTCGCTTCCCTTGTACATCTCCTTTATCCTCCTTATAGTCCATTTGTCTATTCCTCTATCCTCCAGGGACTTCCATACTTTGTTTCTGCATACACTGTCATATGCTTTCTCAATGTTCAGGTAGGCCATCAGTAGATCTGTTCCATACCCATAGTGCTGTTCTTGTAACTGCCTTACAGCAAAAATCAAATCCACTGTGGACCTTCCTGCTCTGAAGCCATGTTGTTCTTCCCTCATCCCTCCTTCTATCCTTGTCCAAATTCTCCTTTCCAAAACTTTCTCAAACATCTTTGCACAATGACTCATCAGTGTTATTCCCCGATAGTTTCTTCATTCTGTTCTACTACCTTTCTTGCAGATCGGGACAATTATTCCCTTTTTCCAGTCCTCTGGGGTCTTCCTTTCCTTCCATGCTGTCTTTGTCACTCGGTACAACCATTGTATCCCCACCTCTCCTGCTGCTCTCACCATCTCCACACTCAACTCATCCACACCCGGTGCCTTCCCTCATTTCATCTTCCTCACTGCATCTTCCACTTCTTTCCATGTTAAGTCATTTTCTGTTTGCAGTTCATCTACTGTACCTCTTCCCCGATTTCTTCCTCCTCTTCGTGGTTTCCATTTGGGTTCTGGAGTTCTTCAAAATATTCTTTCCACATGTTCTTCAGTTCTTCCCTATTTTCTATCTCTTGTCCCCTTTTGTTCACCATTCTAACATAATCTGTAGGATCCTTCCGCCTCTTATTCTTTACCATCCCATACTGGACCTTTTTTGTACCTTCACTATCCTGCTGGTCATGACTTAAAACGTGATGAGGTAAATAGCCCAATACGTTCAAGAGTTTCTCCTTGAGCTTGATTAATTTTGATAAAGTAGGCCGAGCGAATAGGACATTGTTGCCTATTAAAAGAAAATGTACTGTACCTGCAAGTGTTTTACGGGAAGGTGTTAAATCAAGTCGTAGGATTTGAGCTCTCTGCCTAATATTACTGCACCTATTATATCCGAATCCAAGCAATTTCTTACATATTTCTTACAATTAATATATTACCATATATGAGTCCTTGGAAAACGTTCAGATTTCTAAGGAGCATAACTATGGCTCAAACGTTCGGAGTATGTGGAGGCGAATCACTTAATTCCAAGGAATTGAAAAATTCAATAATAGGGATATGAAGTAGCTGGCTTTCATCTTCAGTATCCAATCTGTTAACGCTGATGTATGTGTTTGAACTACTGGATATAAGTTCAATGACTTTTAAATTAATATCATTACATTGTTGCAGCTTGGCAAATATGTTATATTCCAGCAGATCAATTTTACCCTCACAACAGTTAAGGCCAAAGTAACCACGCATAGATTTTACGCAAGATAAATACAATGTAGAACAATGTTTACATTTGATCGTCAAAGATCTTACAGTGCACTGTACTGCATAATATTTGGAATTGTTTCTGATATGGCCTATTTATATTGGATTTTAAATGTGGCTTCGTATTATTCGATAATACTATAGTGTCCTGCAATAACGGAGCCGCTAAATATTAAATGGCAAATAATACTTCCATTGCCGAAATCAACTGCGTAGTTAGACTCAGTACTCTAAACAAATAATCATTAAACAATTGTCTTATACAATGAAGTTCAACATGACCGTCCAGAGACTTTCATACTCAAGTTGGTTGGTGAGGAGAATGCGATGAGACTGATCGCTTAAAATAAATTCCTTATAATTGTTCCTGCCAGCGAAATTTTTTGCAATAGCTTGAAAACGCAGCTTAGGATGACGTTCTTCATTTTGTTATAAACAGTTCGAAACTGCTCTAAATAAGCAATTTCCATCACCTGTTATAGGTTATGGCAGTACATTTTGCAGGGGAACATAGAATCACTTCGCCAACTACTGGAACGACCATAGGCCTATACTCAATACTCACTTCGGCAGTCACCCTAATGGAGGCAGTTTTTGAATTCTATGTCCCGTGCATGTCAAAAATCGTATTAACACAAGGAGGCCCACCTATTCTTGTCTATCGCCCCGGAGACCCGGGTTACATTTCCTGCTCTGCCAAGAAATTTAATTCTGGTCTGAGGGCAAAAACGGGGCACATTCAGTCTCTTGAGGTATAACTAAGAAGAGGAAGGTTTAATTCCCTCCTCGACAATCTTGGATGTGGTTTTCCGTGGTTTCCCACTTCCACTTAAGGCAAATACCGGGATGGTTTCTAACTTAAGGCCTTGGCCGTCTCCTTGCCATTTACCACCTTAATTACAAATACACACAGTAATGCAGCCGTCACAATAACACAGGTTATGAGAGAACATTTCACACATACACACCCAAGTACACGGGGCTGAGTAACCACGATGTCGTAGCCCTTCAAACGAATTATGTTTGCCAAGTGTCTCTCATGGCGAAAGCAATTGTGGTCACGCGCGAGTGCCTGGAAAACTACATTTTTCTTTATTAATTTAAGAGTATATCGACGATGCATAATTATAACTTTTAGTCTAGGACGCTAATAACTTGACCACCGAAGCATTGGGAAGAAATTGCAATATTAAGGTACATAAACAACATAGCCTACACATTCAACTGTCGGTTAATGTTACTCTAAATTTCCCTTTTTAAAAATATTCCCCTCCTTTATAATCCTCCATCACGTGAAAACGTGCCATGTCTTGTGTTTTAAATATATCGATGCAATGGTGCTGCCATCTGCAGTCAGTTACTGGAACTATATGGGCGATGTACTGCCATCTGTTGTCAGTTATAGGAACTGATTGCAGATATTTAAATGGCGTACTGAGGACAACAGTTTGCTCTTTTGATCACATGCTGTAATGCAATGGTAAAACGGAAATAAAACGTATTGGGGGGGGGGGGGGGGGGGATGTAGAAATATGTATCTTTAACAGACATAAAACCTTACTAATACTCCTTGATTAAACAATATTTCAGTGGTAAAAAATAAAAATGGGGAGGGCTGGGATCGATCCGGTGAACCATGGAATCACAGCCGTTCGCCTTAACCACATAGCTACTTTTTTTTTATTTTTATTTTTTTTATTAGCTCTTTACAGAATTACAGAATTTTCAGATATGATAAATACCATACTAATACATCACAAGAAATCCAGATAGTGTCCATATTTATCGTACAATTGTCCACTTCCACTAAGCTTCCAACGCTCTTTTTGCAGGTGATACCTGAGATCCAGGAAAGAGAAATGTTGATCATTGTCCATCACGAAGTGTACATATTGGCCCATTATCCACACAATGGCAGTCTGTTTAATTTGGGGGAAGGCGGTCACCGACAAACGAACCAACTTCCTGTCATCAAGGTCATCCGAGGGCACATTTAATAGTTGACATACTTTTCCCCTACACCACAGACACGTGGAGGCAACTCGCGTGCATGATGTGAAGCGGTGTATCGCCGTATCAGTTTGACCACATATAGTACACCATGGGTAAGCTTCAAGATGGATGGTATATCGCCGTAGAGCGGTTGGGATGAGATCGTTGAGGAAGATAAAAACTGGGGAGTGTACAGCAGAAGAAATGGTCATAGCCCCAAAATTTTTCCAAACAGTGGGCCAATGGACGTAGAGGGTGGTGGCCTCTATTCGCGGTTTGGAGTGTACCACTCGCCGCAACATGTTATAGATACTTTTCGTCGTTGGAACAATCCCTGAAGGCATTTGGCGAACAGTTTCCAGAAGGTGCTGTTGATGGTCCCTAAATATCTTCGGCAAAGCTCTATCACAACCACGGGCTGTGTTTCGAATATCTTTGTATAGCGCTTTCGTAAAAGTGTCATGTTGGGAAAGAATGGTGATATCGTTCTTGCAGAGGAGTGCACGGCATTTCATGCCATGAGCTGTTAGCCCTAGCCCGCCTTGCCGGGATGGGAGATACAACTGTTCCCATTGTACTCGGAACAAAAATCCTTGCCATATAAACCAACCTGTATATTTTGCCAATTGGCTCTCAAACATTTTGGGAAGTGGGAAAGGTTGTGCGACATACCATATTTTAGAGAGCGCAAACACGTTGAGGACCATGACCCGTTGCACTATATTGAGGTTTCTTTGACCAAATTGGATCAGGACTCCCCTAACTTTGGCAATGACCTTAGTCCAGTTTACTTGCACTGTGTCCAGAAGCGATTGCTTCCAGGTAATGCCAAGAATTTTCACCTCATTTACTATCCGGAACCAGGGCTGTGGGGTAATCACTGAGTTAGTATTGAGCGGAAGCAAAGCAGTTTTCTGGGGGTTCGATTGTGCTCCAGAGGCGATATGGTAGAGCTGAAGGACGCTATCGATGTGGGAGATGTCTTCTTTATTGCGGATCAATATTGATACGTCATCAGCATAGGCGCACATTCCAAAAACATGTGTGGACAGTTTGTAACCCTGTAGCTTCACCTGGGTAGTCCGAATGAACGGTTCAAGGCCAATGACAAAAAGTAGCATAGAAAGGGGACATCCTTGCCTAACTGATCGTTGTATTGGAATCAGAGGGGAAAGAAAACCGTTGACGAGCACTCTAGACGTAGCATTACAATTTATCATACGAATGTAGTCAATAAGGATTTCAGGAAATTCGAAGTGTTGCAAGACCATGTACAAGTATTCATGACTGATGCGGTCGAAAGCTTTATCAAGATCTAAGGTGAGAAAACTCATTGGCTCAGTGGGGAGCATTTCGGATTTTAGGTGTAGGTCCCGTAGTATCGCTAAGTTTGTTAACAGAGTTCTTCCAGGAATACTGCAACATTGTTCATCACCAATGATATCAGGTAGAACAGTCTTCAATCGGCATGCAAGTACTTTGGTAAGGACTTTATAGTCACTGCAGAGCAGAGTAACTGGTCGGAAGTCACCAACTGCCATGGGAGAGGATGTTTTTGGTATGAGGACTATGGTACCCTCGTGATGTGATTGACAAAGAGCACGACGTTGGAGAATGGTACGCAGGACATGACAAAATTCTTTGCCAATGAGAGGCCAGAAGTGTTTATACATTTCATATGGCAGTCCATCAATGCCAGGTGAGCGGTTGTTTGGGAGTTGTTTAACCACAGAGTGAATCTCTTCATCCGTAATATCCGCGCTGAGCAGAGTTTTGTTGTCCGGAGATAGTTTGGTACTGCAAGATGACAGCAATAGCGTCACCTGCTGTGGATCAATGGGAGCCTTAGCGTAGAACCGTTGATAAAATAATGATATTTCACTACGTATAGCGTCAGGGGAGGTGACGACACTTCCAGTACTGGTGCGGAGGCGGTGGATATATTTACGTTGCCGCTCACGTTGTCCTTTGGCGATATGGTATACACTTGCACTTTCGTCCGGGAGCACTGTACGATCTTTTAAAGCCACGTTGATATGAGCGAGCGTTCGTTGCTGTAGAGACAGGAGCTTGGTTTTAACTTCCCGGATCTGGTCATATATACGCTCCCCAGCATCAGATCTTTGCTGGAGCTGGCGAAGAACTCGATAGTAAAATTCAACTGTATCCCGTCTTTCCCGACCTCGTTGGTAAGATATGTTCTTAAAGACGCGGCGGATCCCTGGTTTAACTAAAATATCCCACCAGTCTGTGCAGTCGCGAAATTTGCATTTTTGTTGGACCCATCGAGTCCAGTGTTGTCTGAAAATATCTTGGCATTCCTCCTCCAGTAACAGCGAGCAATTCAGCTTCCAATAACCTCTTCCTATGTGAAATATGGGATGGGGGTAAGAGATTGTACATACGACAGCATGATGGTTAGTGAAATTGGCAGGTATCACTTCATATCGTCTAGGCTGGATAAGTTCCTGTGAAAAGTAGATGCGGTCAAGTCGTGATGAGGAGTTGTGACTTATACAGGTGTAATGGGGCAGGGGCACCCTTAAACTATCCACAGCATCAATGAGGTGTATGGAGGTAAGAAGGGTCCTGAGAGCCGGGTTGACACCTTGGTATGAGCTAGTGGAATCTTCTGGGCGTTGAATACAATTGAAATCCCCTGCAAGAATAAGTTTTTCCTTAACTTCGTGCAGATGAGGCAGTATACTCTGTTGAAAGAACATTTTCCGTTCCACACGTTTATTGGACCCGGATGGGGCATATACATTTATCAGGGTGGTATTGTTTATGTGCCAGATATTATGCGTCCTGATGGATGACATAGCACACCTTCGAGTGGGATATCATGTCTTATGAGGAATCCGGTCCCTCTATTCGTATTACCGGTATTGATGTATTGTTTGTAGAAGGCAGATATGGGCAAACAGGGTAGAGCAACTTCTTGAATGAAGGCAATGTCAATGTCTGCATCTCGAAGGAATCTCTCCAACAGTTGAAATTTCAGAGGGCATTCTATTACATTGATATTCACAGTGGCCACAGTGAGAAATTGCCCCATTAAGAGAAGTATAAAAGTTGTGCTAGACATACTGGAAGTTGGACTCGAGAAAAAAGAAAAAAGAAAAAAAGACACAGGTGAGAAATATACTGGTGCACTATGTCAAATTAGGTTGACATAGTTCCTTTTGGCTGCCATTCATAGGCCGGCTGTCAGCAGTTGAGAGCGTTCGTGGGTCCCTAGATGACGTAGAATGAAGATTTTGTTTCTTTTTCACAGCTGCGGGAACATTTGTAGAGCCAGTTTGATTCTTCGGGGCTGGTACGGCAATCGAGGCATTTGTTTTAATCTTCTTAGAGACGTTCTCGGATCCCCGATCAACATTCTTAAGTGAGTCGGTAGGGACCAGCGAAGGCGGGGACAGTGAAGACAAAATTTCTGTGGCAGCCTGTAGTGACGGCAGAGTTGGTTCTAAGGCTGCGATACAGGTTGCCGATAGCACAGGGGCACTCTGTGTCTCGCAGCTCTGGTCAGGGCAAGGTACCAGTTCTGCGTCAGATGTATCCGAGGTCACTCCTGGTGTTGTCCCAGCTGACTGATCAATAAGCATGTTTTCATATGACGTTTTCTGCGTCACAACTTCCGAGTATTGTGCACGTCGTTGTTGTGTAGGAGTTATACCGAGGGGAATCATTTTCTTTGGGCAGTTAATACGTAGATGTGTGGTAGCATTGCAAATTAAACAGGTCTGTTTCTGTCCATTATACGTTATATAGCCAGAATGGCCACCAAAAGTCTCAGTGGAGGGGATATCTTGCTTGATTTCCATAGTGACGGCACGTATTCCATTATACACCGGGAACTGATAAGCAGAAGACCATTGTTCTTTCCTGACGTCACTCACAGTGCCATATTTCGACAGGACGGATTTGAAAATTTCAGGGGGTACTTCGAGTGGGACATTAAATATACGCACTGTGGTAAAATTGGAATCCGCTGTGGAGAGCTTAACATTTGTCATTTCGCCTGAGTCATACTGAAATTTAATAGGATCTGCAAACGTATTTAACAATTTCTGATAAATAGATATGCTGATTACCTTGATGTACATGGTTTTTTCGTGCGCATTTAACTGGATGGCTTCTACTTGGTCGACAGTCAACCGGAGGGTATCGCCAATCCAGCGGTGAATTTCTCCTGGTGAGTGGCGAGAACTCTGCCTGTCCCATTGGCAGCGTACGGTGTTTTTTCTCTGGTATCCGGACATGATTTTCAGCGGGGTTTTCTGGGTTCCTGGTTTTGTTGTCCTATCTGGAACACTACTTAAAAAAGTATTGTCCGAATGACACACGGAAGGTCAGTACACACGTGGAACTAAGGAAGCACCGGTATTAGGAACCGTAACCTCTTCCAATGCGGTCACACAGCGCGCACACACGTACCGCACTCGGCCACGACTAGTGACCAACTGCTACTCGCTCACTCTTGTTCAGCAGCAGACGCAGCGATTCATTGTCTTCAAAAGCCGCTGTCTGAAGGAAATAATCCATTTCATTATCCAAATAAATCAATGTTGCACATTCGTAAACGTTCATACTGTTATTATATTTTATTGTCAGAACTTGGTTAATGTATGTTTTCAATTACATGGAAGCTTATTAAATAACTTACATTTTAATGGACTTCTCACCGCCATTTCGTCATGACCCCAGGCGGATTGTGCGCATGCGTGAGGGACAAGAATTCTGTTATTTTCTATATTAATTCAAAAATATACCGCAATATATTAGTTTATTTTAGAGACACTCTGCAAATCTAGAGGCCAAGAGCTTTCGTTAGAGTGCTCTACGAAGTAAATCGGTTCTGTCGTTCTCTCAATCTCGTGGTAACAAAAATCACCTTACTGTTTTAAATATATAGACTAGTTGAAACCCGTCAAAAATGACGGTCAATAGAAAAATATTTACTGAAGAATTTTCTTATGTAGGCCTACTGTATATTCTTTGTACGATTATTTTTTGGCTCTATTGAAACTATAGGGGCGTCAAAAGATTGCACTCTCAACATTGCAAAATACTGCTGGCCATGACTGAAAAATTGATGAGGCAGATTGAGACCTATACGTTCCAGAGATTTCCCTTGAGCTTCATTGATTGTGACAGAGTATGCCAAATAAATTGGAAAATATTGCCTCTTAAAACAAAATGACAGTGTTTTGTCGGATGCTGTTAAATCAAGTAGAAGGATTAGACCTCTCTGCCTAATTTTAACTGCACTTATTATTTCCAAATCCAAGCAATATAGTTGCATTTAGGAGCCCTTGGGAAACGTTCAGATTTCTAAGCAGCATAACGGTTCAAGCGTTTGGAATATGTGGAGGCAAGTCATTTAGTTCCAAGGAATTCAAGAACTCTGAGGAGTCTAATAAAACTGGCCGCAATCCGTCACATATAATTTTGGAATATAACGAAGAAATGCGATGATGTGCACCTCCATACATCTTAAAACAATGTGGACCGTATGGGTGTGGCACAGTAACATTGGCACCAAATGAAACGAAGGTCATAGCATTGTACTGCCGATTAGTCTCTCTGAAATTCCTTGAGATATCATCTCCAGTGAAAAATAATTGTTGCAGCATGTCAAATATTTTATATTTAGTCAGATTAATTTTACCATTACAACAGCAAAGGTCAAAGTAACCAAGTGTAGATTTCTCTCAAGAGAAATACAGTGCAGAACAATGTTTACATTTGTTCGTCAAGGACCCTACACTGTAACGGTATAGTATCTGGAATTTTATCTGAAATGCCGTATTCATATTGGAGTTTAAAAGTGGCTTCGTATTTTTCTCCGATTTCCCACTTGTTTGCGGCTAATGTTCTATTTCGTAAAATGGGTTTATTTATAGCAGCATTTCTCCCCAAATTAACGTCATATTAAATAATACTATAGTGGCCTGCATCAACGCAGCAGCCAAATATTAAATAGCAAATAATAACTTACTTCCATTGCCAAAATCAACTGCGTGGTTAGACTCATTGTTATGTACTCTAAAAAAATAATCAATAAACAATAATATTCACTTATACAACTAAGTTCAGAGACTTCCATTCTCAAGTTGGTTGCTGATGAGAATGCGATGAGACTGATCGCCAATAATAAAATCCTTGCAATTTTTGCAATTTGCTTGCAAACGCAACTCAGGATGACGAACTTCATTTTGAAATAAACAGAATGAAACTACTCTAAATAATCAATTTCCATCACCTGTTGAAGGTACAATACTTTGCATTTCCATGACAGTAAATTATGCAAGGGAGCATAGAATCACTTCGCCACTACTGGAATGAGCATGGACTCACTTCGCCAGCCACCGTAATGGAGGGAGTTTTAGAATTATATGTTCAGTGTTTTTCAAAGATCGTATTAACACAGGGAAGCCCAGTCTTAAGGCTACATTCTGAGCTATCGCCCCAGATTCCAGGTTCGATCCCTGCTCTGCCAAGAAATTTAATTCTGGTCTGAGGGCTGGAACGGGGCGCACTCTTGAGGCAAACCTAAGAAGAGCAAAATTTGATTCCCATCTCAACAATCTTGGATGTGGTTTTCCGTGGTTTCCCACTTCCACTCCAGGCAAATACCGGGATAGTTCCTAACTTAAAGCCTCAGTCGTCAACTCTCCATTCCCCATACTAATTACAAATGCACACATCAATACAGCCATCACATTAACACAGGTTATCAGAGAAAGGTTTACACTCACACACCAAAGTAGACGGCGCTGAGTGACCACGATGTCTGAGTCCATCAAATGAATTATGTTCGACAATTTTCTCTCAAGGCGAAGCGATTGTGCCGATTTTTATTTAATAATTTAAAAGTATCTGGCAACGTAAATCATGGAGAATTCCTTACCTTACGGGAATAATAAACGTAACATATGTTTAGACAATGTAATACCAATTGCAAGATAGAATAATTGGGAAATAAAATTACATGTCTGAGGTGGGAATCAAACTCCTCCGACGATGCATAATCAATTTCGTTGTCCACAAGGTTAGCCGCTGAGCCACCCAGACAACGAGATTAGAGTGCAATATTAAGTGACGTAAACAACAAACGCACTCAACTGCCAGTTATAGTTCATCAATATTTCCCTTATTTCATGATTCTATTCCAGTATATATCGGGATACAACATAAGCGATATTCCCTTTTCAATTCTCATAAACAAAGAACACACTACGATACGGTGGATCGTTTATCCGCCATTTCTCTCATGAAGAAACGCCATTGTGGCAACGCGCAATAGCCACATATATTACATTTTTCTTTAAACATATAAAAATATACCGTAACATATATTTTCCTTTTACAGACACACTGCAAATCTGCATGCCAAGAGCTTTCGTTAGAATGCCATACGAAGCCAATCGGTTAAGTCGTTTTCAAAATCTCGTGTGTACAAAAAATACCTTAGTGTTTTAAATTATACTAGATGAAACCCGTCAAAACATGACGGACAATGGAAAACAAATTTACTGAAGAAGCTTCTTATATAAGTTACATTCTTTGTACGATTACTTTTTAGCACTATTGCAACTTTAAGGGCGTCAAAAGATAGCACTCTCAGCATTGCAACATATTGCTGGTCATGACTGAAAACGTGATGAGGTCATCATCATCTTGCACAGTTTCCAGCCACTGGCCGGGTCTGTTTGGAACACAAGCCTCTCCAACGTCTTCGGTCTTCCCACCATCTCTCAGCCTCCACCCTTGTCCAGTCTTCTCCTCTCTTCTTCACGCTTTCTTCCACCCCCTTCAGCCACCTGTCTCTCGGTCTCCCTCTTGGTCTCTTTCCTTCCCACTTCGTCTCGTGTATCCTCCTGGGTATCCTCTTCTCCTCCATTCGTTTTACATGTCCATACCATCTAAGTCTAGATTTCTCTATACCATCCTGTAATGGTTCCTCCTTCATTAATTCTCTGGTCCTCTCATTTCTTATTCTGTCCCTCTTTGTAGCTCCAATACTGCTTCTCAAGAACCTCATCTCACTGGCCTGTATTTTGCTCTTCTCCCTTCCTTTCATAACCCAGGTCTCCGAGGCATACGTCAGGATAGGGACATAGTACGATATATGATCTACTTGCTGTTCTGAGGGACATCCCTGCTCCATAACATGCTTCTCACACTCCTCCGCAATGCTTCTGCCTGTCTCCCCCGCTCATTTATTTCTCTACCGTTTCTTCCATTCTCTTGTATCAGGCTTCCCAGATACTTGGAACTCTCCACTTTCTTCAGCTGTTCCCCACCAATTGTTATTCCCGTTGTGGTCCTTTCCTTCTTCCTTGTTGTGATCACCATCTCACTCTTATTTATGCTAAATTTCATCCTAAATCCTTGTATTATTCCTTCCCACACGTCCAACTGTTCCTGTACCTCTTCCTCCTTGTTTCCACAATCATCAAATCATCCGCAAACACCATTGCTTTCATCTTTCCTTCCCCAATTACTTGTGCCGCTCGGGTCATTATGTCATCCATCACCACAATGAAAAGTAACGGTGATAGTGCACTTCTTTGTTTCAGGCCGTTTCACTGTTCCACCCAGTCCGATCTCTCTCCTCCCACTTTCACACAGCTCACGCTTCCCTTGTACATCTCTTTTATCCTCCTTATAGTCCATTTTTCTACTCCTCTATCCTCCAGGGACTTCCATACTTTGTTTCTGCATACACTGTCATATGCTTTCTCAATGTCCAGGAAGGCCATCAGTAGATCTGTTCCATACTCATAGTGCTGTTCTTGTAACTGCCTTACAGCAAAAATCAAATCCACTGTGGACCTTCCTGGTCTGAAGCCATGTTGTTCTTCCCTCATCCCTCCTTCTATCCTTGTCCTAATTCTCCTTTCGAAAACTTTCTCAAACATCTTTGCACAATGACTCATCAGTGTTATTCCCCGATAGTTTTTGCATTCTGTTCTACTACCTTTCTTGAAGATCGGGACAATTATTCCCTTTTTCCAGTCCTCTGGGGTCTTCCTTTCCTTCCATGCTGCCTTCATCACTCGGTACAACCATTGTATCCCCACCTCTCCTGCTGCTCTCACCATCTCCACACTCAACTCATCCACACCCGGTGCCTTCCCTCCTTACATCTTCCTTACTGCATCTTCCCCTTCTTTCCATGTTAAGTCCTTTTCTGTTTGCAGTTCATCTACTGTACTTCTTCCCCGATTTCTTCTTCCTCGCCGTGGTTTCCATTTGGGTTCAGGAGTTCTTCAAAATATTCTTTCCACATTTTCTTCAGTTCTTCCCTATTTTCTATCCCTTGTCCCCTTTTGTTCACCTTTCTGACATAATCCGTAGGATCCTTCCGCCTCTTATTCTTTACCATCCCATACAGGACCTTTTTTGTACCTTCACTATCCTGCTGGTCATGACTTAAAACGTGATGAGGTAAATAGCCCAATACGTTCAAGAGTTTCTCCTTGAGCTTGATTGATTTTGATAAAGTAGGCCGAGCGAATAGGACATTGTTGCCTATCAAAAGAAAATGTACTGTACCTGCAAGTGTTTTATCGGAAGGTGTTAAATCAAGTCGTAGGAATTGAGCTCTCTGCCTAATATTACTGCACCTATGATATCCGAAACCAAGCGTTTTCTTACATATTTCTTACAATTAATATATTACCATATATGAGTCCTTGGGAAACGTTCAGATTTCTAAGGAGCATAACTATGGCTCAAACGTTCGGAGTATGTGGAGGCGAATCACTTAATTCCAAGGAATTGAAAAATTCAATAATAGGGAAATGAAGTAGCTGGCTTTCATCTTCAGTATCCAATCTGTTAACGCTGATGTATGTGTTTGAACTACTGGATATAAGTTCAATGACTTTTAAATTAATATCATTACATTGTTGCAGCTTGGCAAATATTTTATATTCCAGCAGATCAATTTTACCCTCACAACAGTAAAGACCAAAGTAACCACGCATAGATTTTACGCAAGAGAAGTACAATGTAGAACAATGTTTACATTTGATCGTCAAAGACCTTACAGTACACTGTACTGCATAATATCTGGAATTGTTTCTGAAATGGCCTATTTATATTGGATTTTAAATGTGGCTTCGTATTATTCGATAACACTATAGTGTCCTGCAATAACGGAGCCGCTAAATATTACATGGCAAATAATACTTCCATTGCCGAAATCAACTGCGTAGTTAGACTCAGTACTCTAAACAAATAATCATTAAACAATTGTCTTATACAATGAAGTTCAACATGACCGTCCAGAGACTTTCATACTCAAGTTGGTTGGTGAGGAGAATGCGATGAGACTGATCGCTTAAAATAAATTCCTTATAATTGTTCCTGCCAGCGAAATTTTTTGCGATAGCTTGAAAACGCAGCTCAGAATGACGTTCTTCATTTTGTTATAAACAGTATGAAACTGCTCTAAATAAGCAATTTCCATCACCTGTTATAGGTTATGACAGTACATTTTGCAGGGGAACATAGAATCACTTCGCCAACTACTGGAACGACCATAGGCCTATACTCAATACTCACTTCGGCAGTCACCCTAATGGAGACAGTTTTTGAATTATATGTCCCGTGCATGTCAAAAATCGTATTAACACATGGAGGCCCACCTATTCTTGTCTATCGCCCCGGAGACCCGGGTTACATTTCCTGCTCTGCCAAGAAATTGAATTCTGGTCTGAGGGCAAAAACGGAGCACATTCAGTCTCTTGAGGTATAACTAAGAAGAGGAAGGTTTAATTCCCACCTCGACAATCTTGGATGTGGTTTTCCGTGGTTTCCCAATTCCACTTAAGGCAAATACCGGGATGGTTCCTAACTTAAGGCCTTGGCCGTCTCCTTGCCATTTACCACCTTAATTACAAATACACACAGTAATGCAGCCATCACAATAACACAGGTTATGAGAGAAAATTTCACACATACACACCCAAGTACACGGGGCTGAGTGACCACGATGTCGGAGCCCTTCAAACGAATTATGTTTGCCAAGTGTCTCTTATGGCGAAAGCAATTGTGGACACGCGCGAGTGCCTGGAAAACTACTTTTTTCTTTAATAATTTAAGAGTATATCGACGATGCATAATTATAACTTTTAGTCTAGGACGCTAATAACTTGACCACCGAAGCATTGGGAAGAAATTGCAATATTAAGGTACCGTACATAAACAACATAGCCTAAACATTCAACTGTCGGTTAATGTTCCTCAAAATTTCCCTTCTTAAATATTCCCCTCCTTTATAATTCTCCATCACGTGAAAACGTGCCATGTCTTGGGTTTTAAATATATCGATGCAATGGTGCTGCCATCTGCTGTCAGTTACTGGAACTATATGGGCGATGTACTGCCGTCTGTTGTCAGTTATAGGAACTGATTGCAGATATTTAAACGGAGGACAACAGTTTGCTCTTTTGATCACATGCTGTAATGCAATGGTAAAACGGAAATAAAACGTATTGAGAGGGAATGTAGAAATATGTATCTTTTACAGACATAAAACCTTACTAATACTCCTTGATTAAACAATATTTCAATGGTAAAAAAAAAAAAAACATATATCGGCGAGGGCTGGGATCGAACCGGCGAACCTAAGAAACACAGTCTGTCGCCTTAACCACATGGCTACTCGAGCACTCTTCTTCGGCAGCAGACGCAACCATTTATTATCTTCAAAAGCTGCTGTCTGAAGGAAATAATCCATTTTATTATCCAAATAAATCAATGTTGCACATTCGTATACGTTCATACTGTTATTATATTTTATTGCCAGAACTTGGTTAATGTATGTTTTCAATTACATGGAAGCTTATTAAATAACTTACATTTTAGTGGAATTCTCACCGCCATTTTGTCATGACCTCAGGCGGATTGTGCGCATGCGTGAGGGGACGGAATTCTGCTATTTTCTATATTAATTCAAAAATATACCGAGAGGGAATGTAGAAATATGTATCTTTAACAGACATAAAACCTTACTAATACTCCTTGATTAAACAATATTTCAGTGGTAAAAAAAAAAAAATATCGTTGAGGGCTGGGATCGAACCACTGAACCTTGAAACCACAGTCTGTCGCCTTAACCACATAGCTACTCGCTCACTCTTGGTCAACAGCAGACGCAGCCGTTCTTTATCATTAAAAGCCGCTGTCTGAAGGAAATAATACATTTCATTATCCAAATAAATCAATGTTGCACATTCGTATACGTTCATACTGTTATTATATTTTATTGTCAGAACTTGGTTAATATATGTTTTCAATTACATGCAAGCTTATTAAATAACTTACATTTTAATGGACTTCTCACCGCCATTTTGTCATGAGCCCAGGCGGATTGTGCGCATGCGTGAGGGCCAAGAATTCTGCTATTTTCTATATTAATTCAAAAATATACCGTAATATATTTGTTTATTTTATACACACTCTGCAAATCTAGAGGCCAAGAGCTTTCGTTAGAGTGCTCTACGAAGTAAATCGGTTCTGTCGTTCTCTCAATCTCGTGGTAACAAAAATCACCTTACTGTTTTAAATATATAGATAGATAGATAACGGATCACGACCTTCAGGATAGCTTAAACCACCCTAGGCTCGATAATCGGAATTGGTGGGTCTTAAGCTATTGATTAAAATGGATGAATAATTCACACGGCCGCCATCCTGAAATGGCTCGGCCGATGACCTTGATTGTTGGTTGTAAGAGGCGTCCTATATAAAGGTATGTTGTCACCAAATTTGGTAGAGATCGGATGATTAGTTTAGCCGTAATTTGATTTTACGTTTTGAACGTTTGAGTGGCCGCCATTCTGTTTTGGTAAAGATGGCGGAGATATAAAGTATGATACTGAGGTGCCCTTTGCTAGTGCTACCTCTGTACCAAATTTCGTTCAATTCGGTTTCACCGTGTTCGAATTGATAGGGGGGGGTGGGACAGACATTCAGAGTACACACACTCACACACACACACACACACACAGACACACACACACATACACACACACACACACAGACAGACACACAATTTTTCTCCCTGTGTTGATCTCATAAGTCTACTTTAATTTTTTGCAAAAATCGATAGTAGGCTAAAAAGGACATTACGATGTAAATATACCCATACATTTAGGAGAAAGTAGGCTATATGTTCTTTACTGAACATCTGGTTCATAGATGTGACTGTCTATCGCCGTCATGATCGACTAAGCAAAGGGTAACCTTCTCCTAGAAGCACACTTGCAAGGCCCTCAGACTTTTGTCGCTTTCTTCATATAAATTGATCCTAGAATATGGTACTGTAGTAGTAGTAGTAGTAGTAGTTTACAGATTGTTTATTTAAGCCAATTTGTACAATTTTTAGCCTATTTTCGAGTTTTGCAAAACATGAAAGTAGACTTATGAGATCACTACAGGGCCAAAAATTGTGTGTCTGCCTGTATGTGTGTGTGTGTGTGTGTGTGTGTGAGTGTGTACTCTGAATGTCTGTCCCCCCCCCCCCCCCCCCCCCTATCAATTCGAACACGGTGAATCCGAAATGAACGACATTTGGTACAGAGGTAGCACTGGCAAAGGGCACCTCAGTGTCATGTTTTATATCGCCGCCATCTTGACGTAAAAGTAATGGCGGCCACCCAAATGTTCAAAGCTTAAATAAATTACGACCAACCTATTCATCTGATCTCTACCAAATTTTGTAACGTTATACCTTTACGTATGAGGAAACCTTTAACCAATCTACGAGGTCATCTGCCTAATAATTTGCGGATGGTGGCCATATTTGTGTGCAAATCGATTCCCCCTATCTTTTCAAACACGGTGAAACCAAATTGAACGAAATTTGGTACAGAGGTAGCACTAGCAAAGGCCACCTCAGTGTCATGTTTTATATCGCTGCCATCTTGACGGAAACGTAATGGCGCCCACCCAAATATTCAAAGCTTAAATCAAATTACGACCAACCTATTTATCTGACCTCTACCAAATTTTGTAACGTTATACCTTTACGTATGAGGAAACTTTTGACTAAACTGCGAGGTCATCTTCCCAATGATTTGCGGATGGCGGCCATGTTTGTGTGAAAATTGATTCCCCCTGTCTTTTCAAACACGGTGAATCCGAATTGAACGAAATATGGTACAGAGGTAACACTAGCAAAGGGCATCTCAGTGCCATCTTTTATATCGCCGCCATCTTGACGAAAACGTAATGGCGGTCACCCAAATGTTAAAAGCTTAAATAATATTACGACCAACCTAATCATCTGATCTCTACCAAATTTTGCAACGTTATACCTTTATGTATGACGAATCTTTTGACCAAACTACGAGGTCATCTGCCCAATAATTTGCGGATTGCGGCCATGTATGTGTGCCAATTGATTCTCCCTATCTATTCAAACACGGTGAAACCGAACTGAACAAAATTTGATACAGATGTAGCACAAGAAAAGAGCACCTCAGTGTCATGTTTTATATCACCGTAATCTTGACGGAAACGTAATGGCGGCCACCCAAATGTTCAAAGCTTAAATCAAATTACGACCAACCTTTTTATCTGATCTCTACCAAATTTTGTAACATTATATCTTTATGTATGAAGAAACTTTTGACCAAACTGCTAGGTCATCTGCCCAATAATTTGCGGCTGGCGGCCATGTATGTGTGCCAATAGATTCCCCCTATCTATTCAAACACGGTGAAACCGAATTGAACGAAATTTGGTACAGAGGTAGCACTAGCAAAGGGCACCTCATATTCATGTTTAATATCCGTAAGACACTTATTTCAACAAGCTACTACAACCAACATTCAATTATACTTCTTGGAAAGGACAAAGAGTTATAACAATACCCATGCATTTAGGAGAAATTAGGCTATATGTTCTTTACTGAACATCTTGTTCGTCCTGCAAAGCTGACACTTGTCGGTAGCTGCCAATTATAATTTCAATTTCTATGTTGAAAAACAATGAAATTAACAACATACCGTCCAATCTCTCACCTTCCAATTTACTGTGTACTAGTTGTAGTAGTAGTAGTGATTTGATGGTAGTATTTGAATGATTTTGTTAGTGGCAAGTACACTATTCGAGGAAATAATGCATCATGAAAATTAATAAACGTAAAACAAAAATAATAGAATGCAGCCGAAATTAATCAGAAACCCCTATTTTTGTCAAATTGGCAGGTGAACAACTAAAGGAAGTAGGAGACTACTGTTACTTAGGAAAAAAACAGTGATGGACGTAGCAAAGAGGATATAAAAAGTGGGTTAGCACAGGCAAGGAAAGCGTTTCTACAGAAAAGGAATCTGTTGACATCGAATATAGATTGAAGTATTAGGAAGTCACTTAAGAAAGCCTTTGTCTGGAGTGTGGTAGTCTATGGAAGTGAAAGTTGTACTGTTGGAGCAACAGAAAAGAGGAGAAATGAATCGTTTGAAATGTGGTGTTACAGGGGAATGATTAAGATCAGATGGATATATAGAGTTACAAATGGAGTGGTATCAAGACGATTGGGAGAGGATAGATGTTTGTTGCGACTGTTAATGAAGAGAAGAGATAGATTGGTAGGGCACATACTAATACACCCAGGAATAGCAGACTTAGTTATAATCCCTTCATAATCACTTCTGAAAGACACATGATGAAGGAAGGCACAAATGCCCATGCCCCAAGCCGGATTCGAACTGGCAACTACGCCTGCAGGTATTTCGATTCTGCTTGTTGTTTTTTTTCCTATATGTTTTATTCCCTCTCTCTCTTCCTCGCTCAATACTTCACCGAACTTCTGTTAGAAATAATTTCCTGAAGTTAACGCGCGTTAAAAACTACTGGCTTTAACAAATCCGAAATGATTCCCGCATTCTACGTTACACTATCAAATACGAGGAACAAAAGCAAGGAAATGGAAGTCTAGATCGCTATATTATGTTACGTCACTGCAATTTCCAAAGCAATCTGTAACATAACCTAGTCCTATTCCCACAACTGGAATGTAATAACTCTCTGAGAAAATCACATGGCTGCAGCAGGAATCGACTTATCATTGCACTGCTGAACGTCCGGTGGCTACGGAATATTATTCACGTCTCCGTATATAATTTAAATACAAATAAACTTTCTTACTTGAACACAAAATGTGCAGAGATGAAAATTGTAAACCATTCTGACTCTAAAGCAACTGTTAGAGACATAACACACGACCAATTCAGAGCCTGTGTAACTTAGAAAGTATATATGGAATTAGAAAAAATGAAATCATGCATGAAAAAGTTACATAGTTTGGTGCACAAAGGATATAAACCACAATATCGTCTCTGTGACGCAGTGGTATAGTTTTCACCTGTTGTCCCCAAGTTTTCTGGATAGAAACCCAGCACATTATGTTGGCATTTGTGGGTGCTTAAATGCGAGAGGCCTAAGTCAGTAGATGTTAAATGTCCCCTTTAGGGTACTTTTCTGGTTTAATTCTGGTCTAAGAGCTGGAACGGGGTACATTTAATCTCGTGAGGAAAAACTGAGAAGATAGGGTTCGTTTCTCACCCCGGTCGTCCTAGGAGTGGTTTTCGGTGGTCCATTTCTACCACATGCAATAGTCAGGATGGTTCCAAACTTAATGCCACGGCCGCCTCTATCCCAATCCTTGACTCAAATATAAATACACTACTACAGACACCAAAGTAACGTAGGTTTTCATGCAAGTCCTATATAGGCCTACACTTATCCAAATACACGGGATTATGTGACCATGATGTTGCAGTGCCTCCAAATGAGTTAACAATAACAACTTTATTTATTTATTTATTTACATATTTATTTGTTTATTAAATCTATATATTTAAAACAGTAAGGTGATTTTTGTTACCACGAGATTGAGAGAACGACAGAATCGATTTCCGTCGTAGAGCACTCTAACGAAAGCTCTTGGCCTCTAGATTTGCAGAGTGTCTCTAAAATAAACAAATATATTACGGTATATTTTTGAATTAATATAGAAAATAGCAGAATTCCTTCCCCTCACGCATGCGCACAATCCGCCTGGGGTCATGACAAAATGGCGGTGAGAAGTCCATTAAAATGTAAGTTATTTAATAAGCTTCCATGTAATTGAAAACATATTGAACCCTTATTGATCTACGATAAATAAGTATTCATATTTATTATTATTATTACTACGGCCCAGGCAGTACTTGAGGAAGTCGACATGGATAAGGGGAGACCAGCATTTCGTAATGATTGCAACAGGAGCAGAGCTGGTAGCTATTCTTGGGGGACGGCTAGAATTAATCGGGTTCAAGGCCAAATTGAGCAATTACTGTACCAAAATTGGAAGCATAAAGGAAGGATCACGAGTCACTCGCAACGAACATACGATTGAATCAGCCAATCACAAGAGACCAAGCCATGACCACGCGGTGGACAGCGTCAGTAGTAAAAAGCCCGCGGAATTGATTATCTAAAGAACCGCCGAACGGATTAATCTCCGCACGAGTGCATTGAGACGTTTGATTTATTTGAAGAAGAATGACACTAGTCCCATTTTTGTGAGACAAAAACTCTGGAAATTTTTATCCGATTCCACCCCACTCCTCGGTCCCCTGTCAGTTTCTAATAAATAGTTTGGCATGACGCTACTCTAAGTCATTCTTTGTGGAGCCTTGAGAGGCTTACTTCACGCCAGTTTGCATCGTGATTTTAACGCTCTGAATTTGGTGAAGGTATTTTATTTGTGAGCTCTGAGGAGCTCAAGTCACATCAGTTGCATATCGAATTTTAAAGCTCTAGTACATTTTATCTGAAATCAACTTTATTTTTGTGAGCTAAATATTTCACGCCAGTGCGTGGTAACTTGTAACATTTACTTAAAGACGACGAGTTCAGCTCTGAGGGGCAAGTCTTGTAACACCCTAATTAGCGCTCACCGGAGCGAAGGTCAACAGTACAGTAGGGAAATACCGAGCAAGATAGCGACTGCCAGTGCAGCCAAGATCTTAAACTTGTTATCGAGCCAGTGACGTGGTCTCGAGGTGTATATTTTATGTACAAATTGCAGTGTATTTTTTCATGTGTTTTATTGTGCGTGTGTGCGAGATATCTAGGGCCAGTCTTCGCAATTAATCGCATTAGGACAATTGTGGGCGAATTGAGTAACCTGCAAGCGATTATAGATAGGTCAAATAATTAACATTGAACTTTTCTGCCAAGAAGTCGATACCAAGATGATCAGCACGTGGTTTCGAGTTGGGATGATCTTCAACAATTCAACGCAGACGACCACGATGGAGTGTTAATTTGTCCATAGGGGCAATGGGCTGAGGAGGATGTCCTTAGTTCTACAAGCAGATCGGTGATGTACAAAACTTGGATTATTTCAATTATGTAGTTAGATTTGGCCGGGGAACTTTTGTAAATAGTCATGTTTTTCTTTTCTTGTTGTTTAGAGTTTTCCTTGCACCGACACTAAATGTTTTAAATGTCCGTTGGCGCGTGGCCAAAGTGTTTGTTAGATATTTGTTTTCCCTTGAGTCATATGTGATGTGCGCGGCGTGCGTACGTGATTTTTTATCCTTGCAAATGCGGAACCCGTTACATTCGATAAATGGTGCTTTATTAACGTTAATATTTGGAATAGGAATGGGAGGTAATTACTGTAAGATATTTGCTGAACAGGTTATTATTCATATTAGGGTTGCCAAGCGCACCAATTTAAAAGTAATTTGTAGAACACCTTCGTTCTAATTTTGATAGATTTTTTTTGAGTCCTTTTCAGGTTGACTAGTCACGGCATAGAACGGTGGCGCCAGCATGTGGAAATTATTTGTGTCTTTTTATTTCAGGGTCTGTCAAAACCCATACGTGTGATTCTGTGTGTGTTACTGTGTCAAGTGTGTGTTGATTCTACGTGAGGAGGGGGTAGAGGTCCTACCGCTCTCATATTTTTTGCTGCTGTTGTATTTTTTTGATGGAAAGACAGGGTGCTCTAGGGAGACCTCTGTTTCTTGTCCATATTTATGCTGACACACACACACGTATTTTTGTGCTTTGGGGCACACTTCTTCGAGATTCGACCCCATGTCCTGGGAGGTCGAGGTTATTGACACGTGGGTTGACAGACATGCAGAGTTCCACAAACTGCCCGTTTTGCCTGTGACTTATTTTTGATAGGCAGTCCTGATTGTCCGACTGACCCCTGTAAGCTTTCATGTAGCAAACCTGTTCATTGTGATGGTTATTTTTTAAGCCATAATTAATTGGGGAGTTCGCCATGTGTGTAACGGCTTGTTGTACGTTGTATGGGTAAAATATTGTATTATTAACGTAAATGTTGGCTGTGTGCCTATTGCTTTGTTTATGACTCGATTCATGTAATTTTTGTGTGTCACACCTGCGCGGTGTAGTGGTAGGGTAGTTGTAAATTTTGACGGCGGTCATTTGTGTATTTTTTTATTGGTCACGTGTTAATGTACTTGTGTTGATTTGTGTGAGAAGTCCTAAGTTTTTAGGCAGTAAATGTTGCTACGACAATTTGATTCCAATTTCACGCGGAAATTTTGTGTTTGTTTATATTAGATCTAGGAAGTGTCGGTTTAATTTTAAGTATTGTAGTTGTGTTCCCCGTGTCGGTCTAGCTCTAAGAAATGTGGATTCGTTATCTGAATGATGACGAATCACGCATTCATTGTACACATCGTGATGCATGTAGAACGGCATACGCACATATATGGTCACTTTTGTTATTTTTTTTATCTCAGGGACACTTGGTCCAGGTAATTAATCTCTCCAGAGATTTTGGCCTAGTTTTTGGCATTTTTATTAAGTGGGAGTCAGATGGGAGTTTTTTTTTGTTAATTGTTTGAGTGTAAATATAGTGATTTGTTATTAAATTCATTTGTTTTAACCCTGGCTTCACTCTTTCCTGCATGTTATTTTGTTATATGTTACCCTGCAAGTTAATGAAGCGCCTTGACAACAACTTACGATATGAACCGTTACACCCCCCGAAACTGAGTCTCATATGCTTCTTTGCAAGGGTTCATAAAACAAAAATGGCTGCCCAAGTGGGGTTGTTGTTGTTGTTGCTTCGCTGATCTCATATTTATTTCGTTGAGAAATGATGCCAGGTCAAGCGGGCATGTAAATTCAGTAAATTGAGGCGATGTTGTACCGCCATGTGCATTAGTAAAATCACTGAGTTCCTAAAGTTAGAGATATTGAACAAGGTTAGAATTTGATTTTGTATTTATTATTAACTTGTTCTGGCGCCCGACATTAAAATTAGAAATTTGCATTATTATTGAACTCAGTCAAAGCAGGAAGGTGTTGCCTTATATTTGACATTTAATTGACTTCGGTTAATTGGTGTTTCGTAAATTCTGTTGGTTAGGAATTTAAAAGCAGATCACTAGGGGTTATTTTGTTGTTTGGGAATAAGTGTCATTGTATTCAGTAAATTTTGTTACTGAAATTTTCATTAAATTAGAGCCAGTAATATTTAAATGTTGTGACATGTATGTGTGTATATGACTGAAACCTTGGCCCATGACCCTGTTTTCTCTGAATATATTTGTGTGTGTGAAATGGCGAGTGTTGATGAGATTAAGGCATTGTTAGAACAGATGTCGATCCAAATGTCCGTAAAGACGGATGAACAATTAATGCAGATGTCCGTAAAGACGGAAGGACAATTAAATAAACAATTAGAACATATGTCCGTGATGACGGAGAAACAATTAAAAGAACAATTAGAAGCTCAGCGGGAGCATAATGATAAACAATTCGAAAGTCAGCGTGAGAAGAGCGAAAAACAATTACACGACATGAGCGGTAATATTTCGGTCCAGTTAGAAGTCCAAAAATTAGACACGGACAAACAATTAAATGAACTAAATCATAAATTGTCGGAACAGGCGGTAACACAAACGGCACAAACCGAACAATTAGGAAAAATCACTAATGCCATTAATCAGAGCGTTAAAAAGGTAGAGAAACTGGCAGGCGAGGTTGCGGAGAACAACGTCAAACAGTTAGGCGAAATTAAGAAGTTGGAGGCGAAATTTGATAACAAATTAATACAATTTGACGAGATGGTGGCAGATAAACTCAAGCAGATAGAGGCAGCATGTGTCAATAACACCGCGGGAATGAAGAAAACCCAAGAGAAACTGCAGCAGAAAATTAATTCGGTAGACAGCAACGTGCTGGAATTAATACAGGAAATTGATAAAGTCGAGGTTAAGGCTGAAACCGAACGGATACACTTGCGGGAGAACTTAGAGGAGCAATTAGGCAAAACACAAGAGATCATAAGAAAAGAGATGGAAGGCCAGCTAATAAAAACACAAGAGGTCATAAGACAAGAAGTAGGAGAGCAGCTCGTCAAGACTCGGGATAATCTGGAAGGCCAACTAATAAAAACACAAGAGGTTATAAGAGAAGAGGTGGGGGAACAACTAGTCAAAACGCAAGAACAGATACGTGAAGAGCTAGAGAAAAATCAGGAAAGGAACGAGGAGAAAATTATTAGCTTGAAAAGTAGGATCCGGCGAGATTGGGACCAGCAGGCTCACGCAAATAAGGAAGACAGGCTGACAGTTTTAAAGCGAATGCAGGCATTGGAGGAAAATGTAAAGTCAAAATTACAGGAACACTCAGAGTTAATCATCAAAAACGAGATTAGATCCTTAGAGAATGCGACATTATTTTCGACTGAAAATATACCGGAGAAGCAAACAAGTATTGGAAGTCCTGCAGGCTTGAAGTTGCTGAGGATACCAGTCGGGGTCAAAGTCCCAGACTAACGAGTAACGCATTCCAGCAATACAGGGGGGAGACTTCAACACCACAACCGAACTTGGCACCCGCCCAAGTCATCCAAGTCATTCGGGGTAATAATTTTAAGCCCGATAAAGTTAAGGAACATTCAGGAACTACTCCCAAAGCATTTCTACGACAATTAACTGATTACTTTAGTGACCAGCACATCGGCCCGGAGAAACAATTAAGACTAGTTGAGAAATTTTTAGAAGGACCTAGCCTAACCTGGTTTTTAAGCTTTAAGTACACGTTCACAGACATGGCTCAATTCCGCGAGGCATTTTTGAAGAAGTTTTGGAGCCCTTCGTTACAGCAGGGGTTGAGAATGGACCTGTACACGCGAAAATATCATAGTACGCATCCAACCCGTTTTTCAGAATTCTTCAGCCAGCAATTGGTAAAATTCAGAGATTTTGACGACCCGCCTAGCGAGCAAAATATGGTTCTAACCATCGGGAAACAACTCCCAATGCACATCCAACAACTATTAGTCGCAGGAAACATTCAAACCGCAGTCCAAGCCGAAGAATTACTCAGACACTTAGACGAGACGAGTATGGTGAGCCCACAGACAGGAAGGAGGAATACGGAATGTGTCAACACGGCAGAGGTAGTTCAGGGACTCCAAAATAACCACAGCCAGGGGAACCAAACCAAGACACAGTCCACAGGGACACAATTCACACCAAGAAGGCAAGATTTTGACGGCCGAAACCAGTTCAACAATAATAATCAGAACTATCAGAATAACCGCGGGAGATACAATCAGAACAACCAAAATCAAAACAATCAGTGGACGTACCAGCGGGAGTACACAAATTGGAGGGGAAACCAGAGACAAGGTAGACCTTACCAAAGAAATGGAGATGGTAGATGGAATAACGGCAGGGACTATCGCCAAGAAAATAGAGGAGATTATCGGAACAACTGGGACGAGCGATATATTGAATCACGGAAATACTTGGATCAATTAAGTGCCGAAGAAGCGGAGAAAGAGAAGTGGGGGCGTGCCATGGCGAACAGACAGAGCCCAGACCATCACCATGAAGAAGAGAAGAGACCAGCTGACAAACCAAAACAGAAAAATAATAGAGGAAATTCGCGGGACGAAGTTTCGGGCAAGGGCCTGGAAATATGGTAGCAGGAGAAGAAGAAGATGGGAGAAGAAGACGGTAGGAGAAGAAGATGGGAGAAGAAGAAGACGGGAGGAGAAGGAGATGGGAGAAGAAGAAGACGGTAGGAGAAGAAGATGGGAGAAGAAGAAGGAGAAGGGAACCATTTGATGACTAGGAAAGATGATGTGTGCAGAATCAGTATTGCAAAAATTTTATTTTGGAGCCAACACTCAAATCTATGTGGAGCGCCAGAGTACGCACTTTGTTTGTAAACAACGAGCAGCTGAGACGACAGGAGTGGCAACCACTTGAGGAGAAGGGGGAGACCTAGTGAGGAAGTATGAATGACATTCCAGCGAGAAAGGGAGCACACTAATTGAGTCAGAGGGGCGTACACTCGAGCAGCTGAGTGAGATTTAAAGAGATGTGTTGTTACGACAGTGGATTTTGTTTTTGAAATCCAAACCAATAAATTGCTTCGAATTTCAAAACCTTGCTGACGATAAATGAACCCTTATTGATCTACGATAAATAAGTATTCATATTTATTATTATTATTACTACGGCCCAGGCAGTACTTGAGGAAGTCGACATGGATAAAGGGAGGCCAGCATTTCGTAATGATTGCAACAGGAACAGAGCTGGTAGCTATTCTTGGGGGACGGCTAGAATTAGTCGGGTTCAAGGCCAAATTGAGCAACTACTGTACCAAAATTGGAAGCATAAAGAAAGGATCACGAGTCACTCGCAACGAACATACGATTGAATCAGCCAATCACAAGAGACCAAGCCATGACCACGCGGTGGACAGCGTCAGTAGTAAAAATCCCGCGGAATTGATTATCTAAAGAACCGCCAAACGGATTAATCTCCGCACGAGTGCATTGAGACGTTTGATTTATTTGAAGAAGAATGACACTAGTCCCATTTTTGTGAGACAAAAACTCTGGAAATTTTTATCCGATTCCACCCCACTCCTCCGTCCCCTGTCAGTTTCTAATAAATAGTTTGGCATGACGCTACTCTAAGTCATTCTTTGTGGAGCCTTGAGAGGCTTACTTCACGCCAGTTTGCATCGTGATTTTAACGCTCTGAATTTGGTGAAGTTATTTTATTTGTGAGCTCTGAGGAGCTAAAGTCACATCAGTTGCATATCGAATTTTAAAGCTCTAGTACATTTTATCTGAAATCAACTTTATTTTTGTGAGCTAAATATTTCACGCCAGTGCGTGGTAACTTGTAACATTTACTTAAAGATGACGAGTTCAGCTCTGAGGGGCAAGTCTTGTAACACCCTAATTAGCGCTCACCGGAGCGAAGGTCAACAGTACAGTAGGGAAATACCGAGCAAGATAGCGACTGCCAGTGCAGCCAAGATCTTAAACTTGTTATCGTGCCAGTGACGTGGTCTCGAGGTGTATATTTTATGTACAAATTGCAGTGTATTTTTCATGTGTTTTATTGTGCGTGTGTGCGAGATATCTAGGGCCAGTCTTCGCAATTAATCGCATTAGGACAATTGTGGGCGAATTGAGTAACCTGCAAGTGATTATAGATAGGTCAAATAATTAACATTGAACTTTTCTGCCAAGGAGTCGATACCAAGACGATCAGCACGTGGTTTCGAGTTGGGATGATCTTCAACAATTCAACGCAGACGACCACGATGGAGTGTTAATTTGTCCATAGGGGCAATGGGCTGAGGAGGATGTCCTTAGTTCTACAAGCAGATCGGTGATGTACAAAAATTGGATTATTTCAATTATGTAGTTAGATTTGGCCGGGGAACTTTTGTAAATAGTCATGTTTTTCTTTTCTTGTTGTTTAGAGTTTTCCTTGCACCGACACTAAATGTTTTAAATGTCCGTTGGCGCGTGGCCAAAGTGTTTGTTAGATATTTGTTTTCCCTTGAGTCATATGTAATGTGCGCGGCGTGCGTACGTGATTTTTTATCCTTGCAAATGCGGAACCCGTTACATTCGATAAATGGTGCTTTATTAACGTTAATATTTGGAATAGGAATGGGAGGTAATTACTGTAAGATATTTGCTGAACAGGTTATTATTCATATTAGGGTTGCCAAGCGCACCAATTTAAAAGTAATTTGTAGAACACCTTCGTTCTAATTTTGATAGATTTTTTTTGAGTCCTTTTCAGGTTGACTAGTCACGGCATAGAACGGTGGCGCCAGCATGTGGAAATTATTTGTGTCTTTTTATTTCAGGGTCTGTCAAAACCCATACGTGTGAATCTGTGTGTGTTACTGTGTCAAGTGTGTGTTGATTCTACGTGAGGAGGGGGTAGAGGTCCTACCGCTCTCATATTTTTTGCTGCTGTTGTATTTTTTTGATGGAAAGACAGGGTGCTCTAGGGAGACCTCTGTTTCTTGTCCATATTTATTCTGACACACACACACGTATTATTGTGCTTTGGGGCACACTTCTTCGAGATTCGACCCCATGTCCTGGGAGGTCGAGGTTATTGACACGTGGGTTGACAGACATGCAGAGTTCCACAAACCGCCCGTTTTGCCTGTGACTTATTTTTGATAGGCAGTCCTGATTGTCCGACTGACCCCTGTAAGCTTTCATGTAGCAAACCTGTTCATTGTGATGGTTATTTTTAAGCCATAATTAATTGGGGAGTTCGCCATGTGTGTAACGGCTTGTTGTACGTTGTATGGGTAAAATATTGTATTATTAACGTAAATGTTGGCTGTGTGCCTATTGCTTTGTTTATGACTCGATTCATGTAATTTTTGTGTGTCACACCTGCGCGGTGTAGTGGTAGGGTAGTTGTAAATTTTGACGGCGGTCATTTGTGTATTTTTTTTATTGGTCACTTGTTAATGTACTTGTGTTGATTTGTGTGAGAAGTCCTAAGTTTTTAGGCAGTAAATGTTGCTACGGCAATTTGATTCCAATTTCACGCGGAAATTTTGTGTTTGTTTATATTAGATCTAGGAAGTGTCGGTTTAATTTTAAGTATTGTAGTTGTGTTCCCCGTGTCGGTCTAGCTCTAAGAAATGTGGATTCGTTATCTGAATGATGACGAATCACGCATTCATTGTACACATCGTGATGCATGTAGAACGGCATACGCACATATATGGTCACTTTTGTTATTTTTTTTATCTCAGGGACACTTGGTCCAGGTAATTAATCTCTCCAGAGATTTTGGCCTAGCTTTTGGCATTTTTATTAAGTGGGAGTCAGATGGGAGTTTTTGTTGTTGTTAATTGTTTGAGTGTAAATATGGTGATTTGTTATTAAATTCATTTGTTTTAACCCTGGCTTCACTCTTTCCTGCATGTTATTTTGTTATATGTTACCCTGCAAGTTAATGAAGCGCCTTGACAACAACTTACGATATGAACCGTTACACCCCTCGAAACTGAGTCTCATATGCTTCTTTGCAAGGGTTCAATATATTAACCAAGTTCTGCCAATAAAATATAATAACAGTATGAACGTATATGAATGTGCAACATTGATTTATTTAGATAATGAAATGGATTGTTTCCTTCAAACAGCGGCTTTTGAAGATAAAGAATGGCTGCGTCTGCCGCTGAACAAGCTATGTGGTTAAGGCGACTGACTGTGGTTCCTAGGTACACCGGCTCGATCCCAGCCCATGCCGATATATTTTTTTTACCACTGAAATATTGTTTAATCAAGGAGTATTAGTAAGGTTTTATGTCTGTTAAAGATACATATTTCTACATTCCCTCTCAATACGTTTTATTTCCGTTTTACCATTGCATTACAGCATGTGATCAAAAGACAAACTATTGTCCTCAGAACGCCGTTTAAATATCTGCAATCAGTTCCTATAACTGACAACAGATGGCAGTACATCGCCCATATAGTTCCAGTAACTGACAGCAGATGGCAGCACCATTGCATCGATATATTTAAAACATAAGACATGGCAAGTTTTCACGTGATGGAGAATTATAAAGGAGGGGAATATTTAAGAAGGGAAATTTTGAGGAACATTAACCGACAGTTAAATGTGTAGGCTATGTTGTTTATGTACCTTAATATTGCAAATTCTTCCCAATGCTTCGGTGGTCAAGTTATTAGCGTCCTAGACTAAAAGTTATATTTAAGTTATGCATCGTCGATATACTCTTAAATTATTAAAGAAGAAAGTAGTTTTCCAGGCACTCGCGCGTGTCCACAATTGCATTCACCATGAGAGACACTCGGCAAACATAATTCGTTTGAAGGGCTCCGACATCGTGGTCACTCAGCCCCGTGTACTTGTGTGTGTATGTGTGAAATTTTCTCTGATAACCTGTTTTATTGTGATGGCTGCATTACTCTGTGTATTATTTGTAATTAAGGTGGTAAATGGCAAGGAGACGGCCAAGGCCTTAAGTTAGGAACCATCCCGGTATTTGCCTTAAGTGGAAGTGGGAAACCACGGAAAACCACATCCAAGATTGTCGAGGTGGGAATTAAACCTTCCTCTTCTTAGTTATGCCTCAAGAGACTGAATGTGCCCCGTTTTTGCCCTCAGACCAGAATTAAATTTCTTGGCAGAGCAGGAAATGTAACCCGGGTCTCCGGGGCGATAGAATAGGTGGGCCTCCATGTGTTAATACGATTTTTGACATGAACGGGACAGAATTCAAAAACTGCCTCTATTAGGGTGACTGCCGAAGTGAGTATTGAATATAGGCCTATGGTCATTCCAGTAGTTGGCGAAGTGATTCTATGTTCCCCTGCAAAATGTACTGCCATAACCTATAACAGGTGATGGAAATTGCTTATTTAGAGCAGTTTCATACTGTTTATAACAAAATGAAGAACGTCATCCTAAGCTGCGTTTTCAAGCTATTGCAAAAAATTTCGCTGACAGGAACAATTATAAGGAATTTATTTTAAGCGATCAGTCTCATCGCATTCTCCTCACCAACCAACTTGAGTATGAAAGTCTCTGGACGGTCATGTTGAACTTCATTGTATAAGACAATTGTTTAATGATTATTTGTTTAGAGTACTGAGTCTAACTACGCAGTTGATTTCGGCAATGGAAGTATTATTTGCCATTTAATATTTAGCGGCTCCGTTATTGCAGGACACTATAGTGTTATCGAATAATACGAAGCCACATTTAAAATCCAATATAAATAGGCCATTTCAGAAACAATTCCAGATATTATGCACTACAGTGTACTGTAAGGTCTTTGACGATCAAATGTAAACATTGTTCTACATTGTATTTCTCTTGCGTAAAATCTATGCGTGATTACTTTGGTCTTTACTGTTGTGAGGGTAAAATTGATCTGCTGGAATATAAAATATTTGCCAAGCTGCAACAATGTAGGCTAATGATATTAATTTAAAAGTCATTGAACTCATATCCAGTAGTTCAAACACATACATCAGCGTTAACAGACTGGATACTGAAGATGAAAGCCAGCTACTTCATATCCCTATTATTGAATTTTTCAATTCCTTGGAATTAAGTGATTTGCCTCCACATACTCCGAACGTTTGAGCCATAGTTATGCTCCTTAGAAATCTGAACGTTTCCCAAGGACTCGTATAATTATGGTAATATATTAATTGTAAGAAAAATGTAAGAAATTGCTTGGATTCGGATACAATAGGTGCAGTAATATAAGGCAGAGAGCTCAAATCCTAAGACTTGATTTAACACCTTCCGATAAAACACTTGCAGGTACAGTACATTTTCTTTTAATAGGCAACAATGTCCTATTCGCTCGGCCTACTTCATCACAATCAGTCAAGCTCAAGGAGAAACTCTTGAACGTATTGGGCTATTTACCTCATCACGTTTTCAGTCATGACCAGCAGGATAGTGAAGGTACAAAAAAAGGTCCTGTATGAGATGGTAAAGAATAAGAGGCGCAAGGATCCTACGGATTATGTTAGAATGGTGAATAAAAGGGGACAAGAGATAGAAAATAGGGAAGAACTGAAGAAAATGTGGAAATAATATTTTGAAGAACTCCTGAACCCAAATGGAAACCACGGCGAGGAGGAAGAAATCGGGGAAGAGGTACAGTAGATGAACTGCAAACAGAAAAGGACTTAACATGGAAAGAAGTGGAAGATGCAGTGAGGAAGATGAAAGGAGGGAAGGCACCGGGTGTGGATGAGTTGAGTGTGGAGATGGTGAGAGCAGCAGGAGAGGTGGGGATACAATGGTTGTACCGAGTGATGAAGACAGCATGGAAGGAAAGGAAGACCCCAGAGGACTGGAAAAAGGGAATAATTGTCCCGATCTTCAAGAAAGGTAGTAGAACAGAATGCAGAAACTATCTGGGAATAAAACTGATGAGTCATTGTGCAAAGATGTTTGAGAAAGTTTTGGAAAGGAGAATTAGGACAAGGATAGAAGGAGGGATGAGGGAAGAACAACATGGCTTCAGAGCAGGAAGGTCCACAGTGGATTTGATTTTGCTGTAAGGCAGTTACAAGAACAGCTCTATTAGTATGGAACAGATCAACTGTTGGCCTTCCTGGACATTGAGAAAGCATATGACAGTGTATGCAGAAACAAAGTATGGAAGTCCCTGGAGGATGGAGGAATAGAATAAGTAGTTCCGTGAAGAACTATACAGTCTATTTTCATATATCCTACTTACGTTAATTGCCACTATCAACATACAAAATTTCAGTTTTATTGCTGTAATAGATTCGTAGATATTGAGAACCGACTAAATATTTCGGATGGTCGCCATGTTGGATTTTATATATGTAGGTCCTAGAGTGATGAACTGTTACATGAAGATTATTGTGTATGTGTAGCATTCAAATTTCAATCGCATGAAAGACACAAGAAGTAACAAGGAGTTTTTAAAATTTCGCACAGCTGCCATCTTGTGGTTATGGAAACAATTGAAAAGAATTAGATGCCAGTGGATTAACATTTGTATAAGGATTTACTGTACCATGTTTCACTGCACTCGGATGGTTAAATTGCGAGAAACGACCATGTGAATATGTATATTTCGCGACGCCGCCATGTTGGATTTGTGATCACCAGGGTATTGAAAGTCTTATAGGTGAACTTATGGTCATAGCCCCTATGAACATTAAAAAATTCAGTTTGATTGCTGTAATAGATTCGTAAATATTGAGATCCATTTAAATATTTCGGATGGTCGCCATGTAGGATTGTTAAAAGTATAGGCCATAGAGTCATGTACCATTAAAGGAAAATTATTGCGTAGGTTCATTATTCAAACTTTCACTTCGATCGCATGGTTACGACACAAGAAATAAAAACTTAATTTTAAAATTCGCACAGCCGCCATCTTGAGGTTATGTAAACAATTGAACTAAATTAGATACCAGTGCATTAAAATGGATATAAACATTTCCTGTACCAGATTTCATTGCGTTTGGAACATTAAATCGGGAGAAATGTCTATTTAAAATTTTCAAATTCGCTTGGCCGCCTTGTTCGGTTTGTAGTTAACCTGTTTTTGAAAGTCTTATAGATGAACTTCCAGTAGTGCCTTTTATCTCCGTGCAAAATTTCAGGGTGATAACGGTAATAGTTTCAGAGATATAGAATGCCGGTGAAATATTTCGCACATCGGCCATCTTGTGGTTATGTAAACAATGGAACGATGATAGATGTCGGTGCATTACAATGTGTATAAACATATACTGTACCAAGTTTTATTGCGTTAGGTTGGTTAAATCGCGAGAAACGTCTATTTAAATGTCACAAATTCGAGTGGCCGTCATGTTGGTTTTGTAGTTATCAGTTTTTCAAAAGTTACATAGGTGTACTTCTAGTAGTTCCCTTTATAACCGTAAAAAATTCGAGGGTGATATCGGGAATAGTTTCGGAGATATTGAATGCTGGTGAAATATTTCGCACAGCCGCCATGTTGGATTGGTGAGACGTAACAAAATTTGAAGGGCACGGTCGAGGTCACCCGGAATAGTGCTATGAACTTACCGAGTTTCATTGAAATCGCTCACACACACACGCGCGCACACACACGGACAAAAGGTGATCATAGGCCTATTTTTTCAAAATTGAAAATAGGCTAAAAATGGACTATAAGGAAGATAAAGGAGATGTACAAGGGAAGCGTGAGCTGTGTGAAAGTGGGAGGAGAGAGATCGGACTGGTTGGAACAGAGAAACGGCCTGAAACAAGGAAGTGCACTGTCACCGTTACTTTTCATTGTGGTGATGGATGACATAATGACTCGAGTGGCACAAGTAATTGGGGAAGGAAAGATGAAAGCAATGGTGCTTGCAGATGATTTGATGATTTGGGGAAACAAGGAGGAGGAGGTACAGGAACAGTTGGACGTGTGGGAAGGAATAATACAAGGTTATGGGATGAAATTTAGCATAAATAAGAGTGAGATGGTGATCACAACAAGGAAGAAGGAAAAAACCACAACAGGAATAACAATTGGTGGGGAACAGCTGAAGAATGTGGAGAGTTTCAAGTATGTGGGAAGCCTGATACAAGAGAATGGAAGAAACGATAGAGAAATAAATGAGCGGGGGAGACAGGCAGAAGCATTCCGGAGGAGTGTGAGAAGCATGTTATGGAGCAAGAATGTCCCTCAGAACAGCAAAAAGATCATATATCGGACGTACTATGTCCCTATCCTGACGTATGCCTCGGAGACCTGGGTTCTGAAAGGAAGGGAGAAGAGAAAAATACAGGCCAGTGGGATGAGGTTCTTGAGAAGCAGTATTGGAGCTACAAAGAGGGACAGAATAAGAAATGAGAGGACCAGAGAATTAATGAAGGAGGAACCTTTACAGGATGGTATAGAGAAATCTAGACTTAGATGGTATGGACATGTAAAACGAATGAAGGAGAAGAGCATACCCAGGAGGATACACGAGACGAAGTGGGAAGGAAAGAGACCAAGAGGGAGACCGAGAGACAGGTGGCTGAAGGGGGTGGAAGAAAGCGTGAAGAAGAGAGGAGAAGACTGGACAAGGGTGGAGGCTGAGAGATGGTGGGAAGACAGAAGTCGTTGGAGAGGCTTGTGTTCCAAACAGACCCGGCCAGTGACTGGAAACTGTGCAAGATGATGATGACCTCATCACGTTTTCAATCATGACCAGCAATATGTTGCAATGCTGAGAGTGCTATCTTTTGACGCCCGTAAAGTTGCAATAGTGCTAAAAAGTATTCGTACAAAGAATGTAACTTATATAAGAAGCTTCTTCAGTAATTTTCTTTTCCATTGTCCGTCATGTCTTGACGGGTTTCATCTAGTTATATTTATTTCCCTTTTTAGCCTACTTTCGATTTTTGCAAAAAATGAAAGTAGACTTATGAGATCAACACAGGGCGAAAAATTGTGTGTCTGTCTGTGTGTGTGTATGTGTGTGTGTGTGAGTCTGTGTGTGTGTGTGAGTGTGTGTACTCTGAATGTCTGTCCCCACCCCTATCAATTCGAGCACGGTGAAACCGAATTGAACGAAATTTGGTACAGAGGTAGCTCTAGCATAGGGCACCTCAGTGTCATACTTTATATCACCGCCATCTTTACCAAAACTGAATGGCGGCCACTCAAACGTTCAAAACGTAAACTCAAATTACGGCTAAACTAATCATTTGATCTCTACCAAATTTGGTGACGACATACCTTTATATAGGACGCGTCTTTCACCCAAAATTCAAGGTCATCGGCCTTGCCTTTTCAGGATGGCGGCCGTGTGAATTATGCAACCATTATAATCAATAGCTTAAGATCCACCTATTCAGATTAGGTTGGAAGCTATCCTGAAGGTCGTGATCCGTTATTTATTATAATTTAATATTATAATATTATTCTGTATGAGTGGCTTAAAAGAGCTGAGCCGTATCTGCCACACGACACGATGGCAGCTGTCCTCATGAGCCTGTCTTATATTTCAGTAGTTTTAGTATGTTGTATGTGATATAAGTTACCCTACTGATACAATAATATAACCTTGTATGAAATGATCTATAATGAAGATGTACTGCAGTGAAGAAATATTTTATTTCAAGTCATTATTTGCCAACAGGTTGTATCTAATATATCAGTTAAAATCGCCATGATGTTAAGGATATGGTTAGCTCTGGACTAGCGTGTTAGTCTGTCACGCAGTTGACGGGATCGAATACTGCTACAGTTAACTTTTTTTTCTTGAATTCTTTTACAAATGATGTGCACAAGCTCTTTCCACAGATACTGAATAAAATGTCATTTAGCTCACATTGGAGGCTAATGTATACACTCGTTTATTATTAAAATCACAGTCCCAGCATTGCACATAAACAGAAGACATTAGGAAAAGGAGAATAGAAGAACTAGATACACGTTGTTATCAACCACAGCCTTCTTAATGTCTCTGTACTGTGCTGTCCTCTTGTCGGTTATGTGGGTAATATTGTCCCAAACATACCGCTGTGTAAATACCTGGCATCCTGAAGTATGGCAATTTTGTAATACTGGTAGTTCAACTATTAGCCACGATCGCGCTCCGATTACCTTTAAACACTGCCAGCTGGATCGCCTCCCTCCTGGCTACTTTAAACTGCCTGCTCATTGAACACCCAGAGGCGTACAAGATAAATATTAATTCACCGCTAGGTCGCAGCACCAACCTACTGTGATGGGCGCGGATTTTTAAAGGGGAAGATACCCAAAACGAAAGATTCTTAAGTTTGCAGGCTGGCTTAATATAGAGATTAACGGACTGAATGCATTACAATAAGTTAGTAGTTTTGTTATTCAATCATCATAAAGTATATAATATTGATTTTGACACTTACTGGCTAATTATCAATATAAAAGAAAACAAACACTACATGGTGGTAGAGGTGGTTTTAGTGATGAGGACAAAGAGTTATAAATATACCCATACATTTAGGAGAAAGTAGGCTATATGTTCTTTGCTGAACATCTTGTTTTATTTTTTATTTTTATTTCTTTCTTTCTTTCTTTCTTTCTTTCTTTCTTTCTTTCTTTATTTATTTATATACAGTATTTATTCTTTCTTTGATTCTTTTCCTTAATTATTTATTTCTTTATATTTATGTCTTGATTCATTTCTTTATATATCTTCTTTTCTTTCTTTATTTCTTTATTCATTCATGTATTTATATTTCTGTCTTTCTTTCTCACCTTTTTATCTATTTATTTCTTTCTCTCTCTCTCCTTTTCTATCTTTCTTTCTTCCTTTCTTTCTTTCTTTCTTTCTTTCTTTCTTTATATTTCTTTCATTCTTTCTTCCTTGCTTTCTCTTTCTCTTTGATTATTCATGTCTTTCTTTCTTTCTTTCTTTCTTTCTTTCTTTCTTTCTTTCGTTCTTTCTTTCATTCTTCCGATCTTTTTTTCTTTATTTGTTCATTTCCTTATGTTTCTTTCCTTCTTCCTTTCATTTTATTCATATCTTTTTATTTCTTTCTCTGAAAAAAAAAAAATGAAAATCCACAGCCTGCTTCCAGTCTCCGACCGGGTCAGGAATGGAATGAATGAAGTCCCCATCTAGCGGCGAGGATATGAACTCTGCCGGCTGCCGAGGCCTGACGCACTCCTCTGGGGCAATGATTAAATGAATGACAGATGAAATGAAATGATAGTGGAGAGTGTTGCTGGAATTAAATTTTGACAGGGAAAACCGGAGTACCCGGAGAAAAACCTGTCTGCCTCCGTTTTGTCCAGCACAGATCTCACATGGAGTGACCGGGATTTGAACCACGGACCCAGCGGTGAGAGGCCGGCGTGCTGCCGCCTAAGCCACGGAGGCTTTTTATTTCTTTCTTTCTTTCTTTATATTTATTTATTTATTTATTTATTTATATTTTTTTTCTTTCTTCTTTTCTCTTGTTTATTTATTTACTCATCGTATTTTATGATCAAACTGAACGCGACACTATGTCTCTCTTCGAACTCCTTCCTGTTCCTAATCCTGAATATTTAGCGTCCTAAATCAATACTGTAATCATGAAGCCATCAAATACACATTCACGTTTCAGGAACTCACAAAATTAAAACGGGATTAGTTCTTATTTGAGCGAGCTGTTACCATGAGATAACGCTATCTACATTTCAGGTATTAAAATGAAATCACTGTCAATTGAAGATACATTAAATCTGTTTTGAATTGATGGAGGAAGGAGAGATCGTATTATCACTCACCCTTCGTACTTTTGGAAGTGAATATTGGTGGTATATTATTTATACCTGGTTGATTTAGGGCTTGTGGGATAGAATTGTACTGATAACAAACTGAACGAGTGCTTATGGATTGACAAAAAAATTGCCGTTTTAATAATATGAGTTCTATTGAATTGATAGCAACGTTACTTGTTGCGCAAATTGAGGTGTTATTTCAAACTTAATTCATTATTTCCCGGGTGCACGACATGATAACCTCAACTAAGATATTTATATGACCGTTAATTTCCGACACACATCATTGCTGCAGACACTTCAATGAGTATTTTGCTTTGGTAGTTTGGATAATAATGACTTAAATGCCTATTCGAAACCAAACTTTAGTGTGTTAAGTCACGCTCCAGCATTCCATATTCAGGAAATACAGGATATCTGAGACAAAGGGAAGAATACTTTCTATGTGAGTTTTAAAACCAAATGTGGTGAACGTTTATGTGAGTTATGAAAAAAAAATCTACAAAGTTAAATATTACTGTAACGTTGAATACGTTGTCCAAACTGAGAGCGAATATGGCCTATGGTTAGAATTTAGGCACATGAAAATGATTGGGATTTACGGAGTGCCATCACAAGTTTATCTGTCCACGGATTTCATCATAGATTATGCACGAAATCATATTTCCATGAACCAGGTGGTGACTGAGTAAATATGACACTTCAATGAGTATTTTGCTTTGGTAGTTTGGATAAGAATGACTTAAATGCGTGTGTGCGCACTGTGCGATCAGGTGTGTGAACGATACCACTTTAATATGCAGGACTCTAAATGAACATAGCAAAAATTAAAGTATTTAATAATATACCGTATGTAATATACTTTATGTTCGACCCTCACTATTATGTGTTTGAAAACTGTATCATAATGATGGTCATTATAACACCGTTTTTCATTACGATACAGTTTCTCCAGCCAATCAGAGCTCGTTCATTGACCAATTAGGAAACGATAATTTCGCGCATGCGCTCAAAATCCAACATGTCGGACATAAACACAACATCGAACTATAATAAATTACCGACATGGAATACCCACCGTCCATATGTTCGCGTAAATAAACTGGCGAATATGAGACAAGAAATAGCACAGTACCTTAAAATCACTAACACTAATTTCTACACAGAGCATTGTCTTCAAATGACTGCGGTGACAATATTACTGAGGGACGGCTGATGTAAACATATGGCTGCATATGGCATTGAGAGCCCACAGAGCGCATGCGTCGGCCGTTCAAAGCTCTTGAAAGACGAAGCTATAACACCCAACGCTCGCTCTGCGATCACAAAATTCCAGTAGCTGACTCTCAACAGAAATTTATTAATATTTATGTTAAAACATATAATAAAGTTATAATTATCGTCGAACATAAACAGTCGTATGCAACTCGCCTATAATGGTAATTAAGACACTCGTATGGAAATTATAAAACTCGCATACGCTCGTTTTATAAAAAATACTCGTGTCTTAATTATAGCCATTATAGGCTCGTTGCATAATGTACTATTATGTACTTACCTTATGCACGTTTGTGCGCTCTGTTCTAAATAAATAAATAAATAAATAAAAAGATTGGGTAGATAAGAAAGATAATTCTTCGTTTAATGACCTTTCTACAGTGAAAGGTCATGATTATACATTCTTCTGTATTTATCCGGCAAGCAAGAGATATATTTTTGAGTGTAATTAGGGAACCTTATTGAAAGTATTAGAATTCTTTGACATTATAAATAGGGCTGGCTTTGTGACTCAGCGGTAACGTTCTGACTTGCTGGGCCCTAGGTTGCAGGTTCGTATCCTGGTGCAGTCAGCTGGTATTTGAGGGTGCGCAAATACGATGGAGCCGTGTCAGTAGATTTACTGGCACGTTAAAGATCCCCTTCAGGGCAAAATTCCGGCACCACGGCGTCTCTAAAAGCCACAGTTGTTAAACGGGACGTAAAACCAATGGCATTATTGTTATTATTATTACTATTATTATTATTATTATTATTATTATTATTATTATTATGACATTTTAAATAACTGGAATGTGTTTAAATGAAAATATCCCAGAGAGCCCTCACACTTCTAGATTTATTATTCTGGCATCTGCTGTTCATACTGTATTTACCTACTCATCGATATTTTGATGTTGAATTCCGGTAGTCTTGTGCTAGCAATGCACTAACAGCAGAAACAGGTTCACGCAGACTACGTAACTCAACAGACAATTTCTTATGTACGTTTTTATTTTCATTATCTATACCAGGTAGCAGAGAGCTTTCGATTATTAATTAATGTTATTATTAAATTGTTGTCAATGTAAGCCTCCGTGGCTTAGGCGGCAGCACGCCGGCCTCTCACCGCTGGGTCCGTGGTTCAATCCCGGTCACTCCATGTGAGATCTGTGCTGGACAAAACGGAGGCAGACAGGTTTTTCTCCGGGTACTCCGGTTTTCCCTGTCAAAATTTAATTCCAGCAACACTCTCCACTATCATTTCATTTCATCTGTCATTCATTTAATCATTGCCCCAGAGGAGTGCGTCAGGCCTCGGCAGCCGGCACAGTTCATATCCTCGCCGCTAGATAGGGGCTTCATTCATTCCATTCCTGACCCGGTCGAAGACTGGAAGCAGGCTGTGGATTTTCATTTTCATTATATTGTTGTCAAAAATAATCAATAATTATAAAGAATAATAACAGAGCTTATCTGATAAATCCAAGTCACTCTACGAAGAAATCGACGAAAGGAATTCCTAGTTCCTAAATAAAGGAACAACACCAACCTAATGCAAAAGACGGAAATGATCTCAAATACACGGTGGCAAAATGTACGTCACGGCAATTACGCAGAGAGACAGAACTTAAAGCTGGGATATCTGTAACTTAACTTTCTATTAAGAAAACTAAGCTGCTTTGTACATCACAAAGACTTTAGAAAGCTATTATAGAGTGTATTTTCGGAGTGTAGCCTTAAATGACGCCGAAACGCGGCCGCAAATAAAGGAGAATGAAGGAAGAATGGAAGCTTTTGAAATATGACCAAGGCGTAAGATGGAAAGCTTAAAATGGACAATAATGATAAGAAGATTCGTAGTCTAGAAGAGGGCTTCAGAGAGAAGAAACATTATCCAGGCGTTGAGGAAGAGGAAATGAAACTACGTGTGTAGATGGGCCGGTCATTCGTGGTCGGTCGTAAGCACGTGAGAATTCCTCTTAAAGCCCGAGTAGAACACTGAGACCACTAATAATAATAATATGGTATGGCCTCGGGTGCCAGGTGCAAGCTTTGTTACTTGACACCCAAAGGGTAGCTTGTGTATCGAGTTTAGTTGTTCCTTGAAGCACTATGAAAGTCAAGGAGGTTAGATATCTAAGCTCATTGAACACTATAACGCTTTTCAGTAGAGAAATGAGGAACTTTGTGTTGGCGGAAAATCCCGAGATTAATGTTGCCATTATGAACATAGCCTACTGAATTCAAATGAGTTCTTTGACATGCCAACATCGTATGACATGGTGTCGTAATTTTTGCCGCCTTTCAAATATCGCCTACCACGGCCAGGAGCGAACCTGCAAGCTTGGGGTTAGTAGACCGACGCGTTGACCACTCACCCACCGTGGCAAGCTACTGAGACCACTGAATATGCAGGTGCAATGCCAAGGACTCATTGCGCACTTTATTTGCATTGATCACAAAGGTGTGAAGCTCACTGTGCGTGGAGACACCACTGCCCACGTAATATGTACCGGTCAAGAAGGAACGGTCCACTTATAGAGGGCGGAAGGTAATACAGAAAATGGTTGAGGGTTGTAATGTCACAAATCATGTGCGTGCAGATTGCACCCCTCACGTGAAAAGTGCGTTTTATGAACTGCAACACAGCGGCTTTGTGACTACTTCCGTAATGGAAGCGCGTGCTGAGAGCAGACGGTGAAGCCAGCTACGATCGAAACCGCTAGTTGCTATCCTATGCTTTAGCTATTCGGGGAATTCAACATTGCGTCAGTGTTCTCTCATATTCTTCTCGGAACGACTCCGCTCACTGGTACTGAGAACATGTAGCCTACGGCACGCGTTTACTCTGCTGCATTGCCAGATTTGCTCCGGAAACGGACGAAATATTTACGTTATTAATTTACAGCCAAACAAATAGGTAAACAGGGAATCGAACCTTGAATATTGAAATGATAGAAGTCATTTTTCAGTGTTGCCTGTATAATCAATCTACAGAATTGCTCTTCAGTTGGTCAACACAAGAGTACCTAAATAGATTGGGCAGAAAGTGATGGATATTTTATCACCCTAATATATGAAAGAAATGTTACTTGAATTATTTATACAATAATACACTTCTATAACAAAAGGTGGGGCTTTAATTACTGCAGATGATATGTATTTCTCGTCATGCGAGCATCATCAGAACCAAATGGACCAGAAAAAAAAGCTCTTAAAAACACTACCAAACCCACTAAGCCACCCTCGAACGGTCACAGCCCTCCAACAACAACCCACTAAATGCACGGCAAGTACTTGAAATGTGCGGCAACTACTGATGATAAATACTACTCTAAAGCATTAAACACACAAACACAAAACTATTTATTTTAATACGTACAAGGTTGCATGAATCAGAAGTGACGATCCCATCAACTAAAGATCTTTATCCACCAACTACTCTATGAAGGTGTAGCTAATATTGATGTGATACACTTAAGCATTAAGTCCCAAACTAGAATTTATTGTAAAAACATGCAAAAACAATCTACAAGTACACTGCTGAGATGATAAAAAGCTAGAAATGTAACACGCTAAAGCAGTGTTTGTCTACTAATCCAATGTAGAAAGATCTGATATGGAGATTTATCTGAATTGCGTAAGGTCTTCAAGCTGCTCTGATATAAACTGTCCTTAGGTAAATACAACAACCTGTATGTTGATCCACTCGCAAATCACCAATCTATCAATAAATGGTAATCTGGAAATTTGTCTTACTTTTAGAATGGCTAAATAGAAGCAGATTAACCTTCTCTGATATCTTTCATGATCCATTAGTGATTTCCGAGCGACCCCCCGTGGGTGGCCACGGTAATCAACTTCTAGAATGGTCATTTCACCACGAAAGCAATGGAATTCATATTCTTGTAACACGAAAATATTGTTGCTGCCCTTTAGCCTATTTTAATTTATTACAAAATAGGCTTATGAGATCGCCTTTTGTCCGTGTGTGTGTGTCCCTGATAAAATCTAAATGGCTGGAGCGATTTCAATGAAACTCGATAAGGTCATAGCACTATTTTGTCCGACCCCAACCGTGCCCTTTAATTTCTTTTACGTCTCACCAATCCAACATGGCGGCTGTGCAAAATATTTCACCGGCATTCCTTATCTCCGAAAGTATTACAGATATCACCCTAAAATTTTCTACGGTCATAAAGGTAACAACTGGAAGTTCGCTTATGATACTTTTAAAATCTTGTTAAGTACAAAACGAACATGGCGGTCAAGCGAAGTAGAAACATTTAACTAGACTCTTCTCGTGATTTAACCATACGAGCGCAGTGAAACATGGCACAGCAAATGTTTATATACATTGTAAAGCACAGACATATATTTTAGTCCAATTGTTTACATAACCTCAATATGGCAACTGTGCGAAATTTTAAACTTAAGTTTTTATTTCTTGTGTCCTAATCATGCGATCGAGGTCAACTTTTGAATTATGAACCTACACAATAATCGTCATCTAATAGTACATAACTCTATAGCTTACTTATATAAAAACCAACATGGCGACCATCCGAAATATTTAGACGGTTCTCAATATCTACTAATCTATGACGGAAAGCAAACTGAAATTTTGTATGTTGATGAAGGCTATTAACATAAGTTTGCCTATGGGACTTTCAATAACTTGGTGAGCACAAATCCAACATGATGGTGACGCAAAACTTAATTATTGAAATGGACATTTCTCGCGCACGAGTGCAGTAAAATTTGGTACTGTAATTGCTTATACAAATTGTAATCCACTGACATCTAATGTATTTCAATTGTTCATAACCACAAGATGACGGCTGTGTGAAATTTCAAAATCTCGTTTTTTTAATTTCTTGTATTCTAATCATGAGATTGTAGTTTGAATAATACACCTACGAAATAATCTTCATGCAATAGTACGCAACTCTATGGCCTACATATATAAAAATCCAACATGGCGACCATCCGAAATATATAATGTAGACGGTTCTCAATATCTACGAATCTATTACAGCAATCAAACTAAAATTTTATATGTTGATAGAGGCAATTAACATAAGTAGGATATATAATGAAATGAAAGTCCACAGCCTGCTTCCAGTCTCCGACCGGGTCAGGAATGGAATGAATGAAGCCCCTATCTAGCGGCGAGGATATAAACTGTGCCGGCTGCCGAGGCCTGACGCACTCCTCTTGGACAATGATTAAATGAATGACAGATGAAATGAAATAATAGTGGAGAGTGTTGCTGGAATGAAATTTTGACTGGGAAAACCGGAGTACCCGGAGAAAAACCTGTCTGCCTCCGTTTTGTCCAGCACAGATCTCACATGGAGTGACCGGGATTTGAACCACGGACCCAGCGGTGAGAGGCCAGCGTGCTGCCGCCTAAGCCACGGAGGCTTCAAGTAGGATATATAATAATAGGCTATTTATTTATTCACGGAAGTACTTGTTCTTTAAGAAGCTCTAACCATCACTTGCAATCGTACTTTAATTTGAGATCGTATTGAACGAATGTTGCGAACCTAGAATTCACATGGAATTGGAACACGTAATTCATGGATTATCATTTTAAAGGTTGCAAATAGTCAGATTTGAACTCTGCTTTTTCCCAAAAATTGGATAATTATGAAAAATGTGTGGAACGAGGCTTTTTGATCATAGGATCACAGCTGAGTACAGAATTTCTTCCATTTTCTTGTTCCAGGCTCATCTCCTTCACTTTTCCTATCGACCGCCCTTGGTCATCTCTTGTGCTCTTCTGACCCCGTCGGACGGTTCTCATTAACTATCCCGCCTTAATTGTCCCTTGCCATTTCTCTCCCGATACTCCCATTCTTCAAGGGATTTGACCACTTCATATTCTTCTTAATTGAAGAACCCATTGCAAGAACCAGACAGCTCCAAAACACAAAATATTTCAGGCGAAACAACAAACTGAATAACATAATTGCATGTCCAAAGCGTTGGCTTATCTACGTACACTATCTAGAAGCACAGCAAAATATTTTTTGAAGTGGAAATGATACGGATTGTCTTACTGGATTCCTCTCCACTTATTCACACAACCGCTGGAGCTGACCTGTTTAGTGCCTCGGTAAACTACTGTATGTTAATTACGAAGAATACAATATCCTGTACTATTTACCTGAGTTATCACTGTAACATACTTTAGTATACAATAGGCTTACTGTGAGTGTAATAGTACATTATGCAACGAGCCTATAATGGCAATAATTAAGAAACGAGTATGTTTATAAAACGAGCGTAAGCCAGTTCTATAATTTGCATACGAGTGTCTTAGTTACGATTATAGGCGAGTTGCATACGACTGTTAATTTCGACGAAAATTATAACTTTATTATATGTTTTAACATAAATATTCATAAATATCTATGGGATTCAGTTAATTCAGTTAGTGAACAGGACGCGCTGGCTTTGCTGACTGAACAGAGCGCATGCGTGGGTCAAGGTACTCGGAAAGCGGAGACTATTCACTTTGCTTGCCAACACAGAACACCTATTGTTTACAGCCTGCCGTCCAGCTCTATAGCATTGACTAATATTGTCACCGAAGTCGTTTGAAAGCAATGCGCTGTGTAGAAATTCCATATTAAGGATATTGAGATATTAAGGTACAGTGCTATTTCTTGTCTCATATTCGCCAGTGCATTTACGCGAACATATGGACGGCCACTTTCCATGTCGGTAATTTGTATTGACATGTTGGATTTTGAGCGTATGCGTGAAGGTATCCTTACCTAATTGGTCACACAACTGTTTCTTGATCTCTGATTGGTGGGAGAAACTGTTTCATAATGAAAAATAGTGTTATAATGAGCCTCATTATGATACAGTTTTCTGACATATAATAGTCAAGGTCGAACATAAACATCATTACAATGCAACAAGATTTATGAGGAAATGAGATTCACAGAAAGTTCTTAATTTTTAGCACATTATCATCATCATCGGGTGCTTGCCATAGTGGGTGAGTGGTTATCATGTCGGTCTACCAACCTCAAGGTTGCAAGTTCGCTCCTGGCCATGGTAAGTGTCTTTTGAAAGGCGACAAAAATCACACCACGCATGTCATAAGTTGTTGGCATGTCAAAGAACCCATTTGAATTCAGTAGGCCGTGTTCATAATGGCAAAATTATACCTCGCGATTTTCTGCCAACACAAAAGTTCCTCTTTCCGCTACTAGAAAGCGCTATAGTGTCAAGAAGCTTAGATATCTAACCTCCTTGACTTTCATAACGCTCCAAGGAACAACAAAATTCGACATGCAAGCTGCTCTCTGGGTGTCAAATAACAAAGTTTGCACCTGGCACCCAAGGCCATACGATATTATTATTATTATTATCACCGGGTGCATCATCACTCTCAGTTGAAACTATGTAGAACCACAAACAGTCAGGTGGAACATACTTGGAAGCTATAGGCCATCTTTAACATCCTTTGCCTTATTTGTATTGACTTTTAAGACACCGCGATGTAGAAAACTTGATGCGTCTGGTAAGAAAGGAATAGTTCCAGCTTTCTCCAAAACAAAGAAATCTCTTACCATGGTGTTCGCATTAACACTGCTCGATATGCCATTGCTGTTGTATTCAACGTACAGTATCTGCATTTTGACACTGTTAACGTTGCACCTTTATGAGTACTGAACTTTGGTTGGAAGAAGGTTTTGAAGTGAGCTATGTAGTCCAAAAACATTGTTCGTGTTACATCTTTAACAATGAACTTGCGACTCGCATTCTGCACCAAAGTACGATAATCTTATTGCAAATATATTCTCTCTAACCGAGTGACTGAACATTGAACATTATTATCCGCTGCAAGAACCAGACTACTTCTGGAGAAACGGTTTAAACAGGCCTGTCCAGCCATGCCACTGGTGGCTGTGGTGCCACGGCTTGCCACAAGACTCGCTCAGTGACAGATTAAGTCCCGCTCTTCCCCACTCCACCGCCACTCCCGCCAGCTTCTCCTCTTACAACCTTCTCTTACTAGAGAGGAAAATACGTACTTAATCTCCCCCCCCCCCCTTTTGCCACGGCGCTCCTGTCCTAAACACGCTGCCCTGTAGTGGAATGGGTCATGAGCCAAGTGCCAAGCCAGTCAAGAAGGCGATTCTGATTCCCTCTTCTTAAATAAAACGGTACATCAGTTGTAAGAAAGTTGCGAATGGCAAAAAGACGTTCAACATCAGAGATTGATGGCGAAAACAACTCTTCCTGGGAATATAATTATTTAGTTGTGCCCGTCCCAGCGCCAGAAGACGGCAAGTGGATGTGTTTGATGTGTCACAGTTGTTTGAGGAATCAAAAATGTAATATCGTCAAACATTGCAATTCAAAGTATGCTTTCCATCAAGATAACTGGGTTGTGACAAACCATTTTCATTAATGAATTTGAACAAATGTAAGTCGAGGTCGACTTTAAGAAAAGCATCTCTTGATGCTATTCTCAGAATTCACTCGGTGAACGCAATGCAACCGAATATTGCAAATCTAGTTGCATTGAAATCCTAAACGTGAACTACGTAAGGAAGTGACCTGTTGATAGTGGTAAATTGTTTTATAAAGTAATAAAGCAGGCAGTATTAGAAAGAAAAAAATTACGCAAAATTCTCGGTCCATTATGAACTATAGAGTTTTGGAAATTAAGAAGTAACGAAGAAATACAGTATATCGGAACATTGAAAATATAACGGTGATAATAAATATGAGGCGATTACTATTTTTAGGACATTTATATAGAATGAATGATAGCAGGTTAACCAAACAGATTTTTAAATATCTTTGGAAAAAGAAATCGACAACAGCCTGGTTTCAAGAAGTAAAGACAGATTTAGAAAAAAAAACCAATGTAAGAGAAGAAGATTCACTAGAGAGAGACATTTTCAAAAATAGTTATTAGAAATGGAAGGACTCCAAGGAAGGCAATATAAGAAAACAGGTTCAAAATGGTCGGAATAGAGAAAGAAGACACACAGCGAAAAGATGAAGGAGCACTGGAGGAAGAAGAAAGAACAACAAAGGACTAAACATTGAAATTGGTTCGTGGTCCTCAGAAGACCCTAACAGAGAAAGAAGAAAGCAGGCAGTATGATTCAAAGGATTTGTTATAGCTACTGTTTATAAATAAATAAATAAATAAATAAATAAATAAATACAGCCCTTTAATCCCCTAAGGGCAATGGCCTCCTGTCTAGGCAGGGATTTTGCTCCATTACACTCATTAGGTGAGCAGTCCTAAAGAGTAGTAAGGCACCTAGTGGTGCACTTTTCTGGCATGTTAGTCTCTGTTCTTGAATGTTCTTATAGCTATTGATATACCTATTCCTAACCTAGTTACAGTATTGTCTATGTTCTGTATTCTTGTTCTTATATCTAATATTTGCAAAATTGTTAATGTTTCTAGCACGTTCACTTTATTTTAGTACAGATTTAAATGTCCTCAATACTTTATCGCTATTGTATTTAAGGGTTCACTATGTTGCACTGAGTTGCTCCTTTCCTTTCCTCGCATATACTATGTTTTGAAAAGGATCATCTCTAGGGTCTTCCACTCTTGTCTGTCTCTTGCTCTTCTTGTCCATTGTGGTCCGGCAAATTTCTTGAATGTGTCAGCCCAGCGTGTCCTCTGTCTTCCCACGTTTCTCCTGCCGGTTCTGGGTCCCACATAGTTAGTCTGTGCGTCCACCTTCTATGCTCCATCCTCGCTACGTGGCCTCCCCATTTCCATTTTAGTCTGTCCGCTGTGTTGATGACGTCTTTAATACTGGTTCTTCTGCGTATCTCCTCGTTCCGTATTCTGTCTTTCAGCGTGATATTGAGGATTTTTCGTTCCATCCTGCGTTGGACTATCTGGAGCGTTTTTCTCTGCTGCGAAGTTAGTGACCATGTTTGACATCCACACAGCATTACTGGGATTACACATTTCTCTAGAACTTGTGTTTTCAGGCTTAGTTTCTGAGATTTATCTCCTAAAATGAATTTCAAGGACCAGAATTTTTTCCATGCTTGCCCAATTCTTCTTTTGACTTCTTTCTCCGTATAGTTATGGAATGAAATATTTGGACCTAGGTACAGGCCGGACGTTTGTTTTAGACGAGTGAAAAATCTTAATGGAAGCCTGGAGGCGAGTTACTACAGTACCTGTGTTGTTATCAACTGCCCCAAGCGATCCGATGATTGACACATCTGTTTCACACTTCTGCTAGGAGTACAGTCATTGGCAAATATAATGACATTCTGTTCGTAACTATGTAACGTGTACTTCCGCGACACACAATACTTCGATGTGGACTATACTGTCTGCTCAAGTCTGGAATTCCATTACATCAGATCGGTGGTGACAAGTGTGAAGCGATAGGGTGAGAGAGTGAGTGTGTGTAGGCTCACCCACAGGCTTCAAGGTCAAGGGCAATCGTCTAAAACAAACGTCCGACCTGTATGTATAGTCCTGGACATACTCTAATGTTTCACCGTCAATGTTTACTGGGATTTCTGTCGCATTTGTCATCAGTTTCGTTTTACTCGGGTTCATGGTTAGGCCAGCTTCTTTGCTGACCTTGTTTAATTCTGTTACCATTTGTTCTAAGTCTGATGCAGATTTTGCCATGAGTATGATGTCGTCTGCAAACCATAGGTGTGTCAGGTTTTGTCCATCTATGTTGATGCCGTGTCTTGTTTTCCATTTAATTTTCCGGAATTGGTTTTCTAGCTACTGTTTATTGGTTACTAATTACCCATTCAACGCCAGGCACAAAGTTGTCCGTCCTTGTGCCAGCTCGCTACCGCAACATCTTCCTCGCTTGCAGCCATGCCCACACAACCCCCACCTTCCCCCACACAACCCCCGATTCACTAAGGAAAAGCCGTGGCACTAGCGTGGCTGACCTCTGCCACCATGGCATTTTTCATGGACAGACCTGCCTTTATAAGAACCCCGACAGCACCCATTACACTCCAACCACGCACCAAATCAGTGGAGCAGTACACTTCTTGCGCTGACAGAGCTCACAGCAAAGAAACAAAATTGACCAAAAAGTGCAGCTGTCTGGTTCTTGTACCAGGCTCGTCAGGAATCTCCTGTCTTCTGTAAGAGAACTTGAAAGTGCAGGGTGTGTGTATACGGCTTACCAGTTAGGGAGTTGGTGAACCCGAGGGATTCCTGAGCTAGATCAGATATTCACTCTCTTCCTGGAGTGAAACCTCTCCCTTTCCTTTCCTATATGCCTATCATGGCTATACTTCCTTCCTAGTCTTTCAATTCTTACTTTTCTTTCCCCTATCATTCATTTTCCTTATTCCAATTTTTCATTTCTCCATTCCTTTTGTTGTTGTTTCATTTGAGGAGCTTGGACATCGTTGTCATTTAGCCCCATGTACTTGGGTGAGTGTAGACTTTGTCCGATAACCTGTGTTATTATGATTTCTTTAGTAGTTGTAATTCAGGTGAGAATTGGGGAGGAAGTGGCCGTGGCCTTAAGTTAGGAAAAATCCATGCATTTGACACTGGAAGTGGGAAACCACGGAAAGAATCATAATTTCCAGGATGGCTGAGGTTGGAATCGAACACATCTCTTTTCAGTTTTTGTCTCATGAGGTCGAGTGTACCCCGTTCTAGCACTCAGAGTAGAATTAAATTTACTGGCAGGGCCAGGAATTGAACCCGGACCTCCGGCGAGACAGCCGAGAATGTTGGCCGCTACATCACGTGTTTGTCCCATTTATATTTCTAGTATGGAAGTTAGATATTTGTCAGTATTTACAGTAGTAATAGTAGCAGTATCCATATCATTTTATTTTCACTGTCACCCTTTCATTAGAGGCAGATGTTTCACCCCTACAGATATCAATCACCACCAAACTAATCCCCACTCTAACAATAAAAGCTCTCAAATACACGATTCATAGTTTCAATGGAGAATAAATCTCAAAGAGAAGAGAAGTGCCAAACTATAAATTGACAAAGAACTTATTCTACCATGAATGCTTTCGGTAGTCCCTTTTTAAATATAAATATTTTTTATTACCTGTACCAGCCTTTTCCTTATATTTAACCAGTCTGAATGATCTGCCACGTTCACTACATACAATGTTATACTATGGCTTTTATGAATACAGAAACACTCATAATCATAACTATGAAGGAATGGTTATTGAGTGCCAGATTTTGACGTTATCCATCTTTGTAAATACTTTCTGGACCTTAAGCATGATGGAACGTGTCCCCAATGGAGCATGTAAGTGGCGATAAAATATACTGTTTTATGCGCGTGTAGGTCTTAAATCACTTTCATCCAGACCACCGTCCTCTCCAAAAGCAGTGTGACTTGGATCCTTATAACTGCCTCAGAACTTATTGACCCTTGTGAAAATCTAGTAGGAAGCTGAAGAGAGAGTCTGCTTTTCTCAGCCTGCTGGGTGCTGTCCGCTGCGTCACCCGTCAGTCGTCAGAAGTACACTCAGTTCACGCAGCAACTGTCACTCGCTCACTCACACGATAACAACCATTATTTATTTCACTCGTTACAAACTGTATTAGGTAATTAGAATAATTAAATGACACTAATACGTGTAATGGAATAATATTGTATCGAAAATGATATGACTAGGGCTTGGATCGATATGCTTGATAAAATCTCCAGATATGCTCGAAAACCATGTGTTTTATGCTCGATAGATATGCTCGAAAAAACCATTATATGCTCGAAACCCCCATTATATGCGGTTAAATATGCAGAATATGCTCGAAAAACACCGTTAAAAACTATAGAAAGGAAAGTGAAACGAAAAAAACAATAACATACTCGCATTCAAGTTTTTCAAGTATATACAGTAGTATGTAAGAGAAGTGTTCTTATAAAAGTTACAGTTTAAATGTTCATTTACAAAATCTACAGAATTAGGCGAGTCAATGAAGTAGATCTGCATTGGTCTGTACAACAAGAAATTTTCCGTGTTTTCAGTTTTGAATGATTTTCTTCAATCAGTCAATAAAAGTTTCAATGACGAGAACGACCTCACTAGAGGTTAAACACCTGCGGTTCTATCATTCGCACCAGATAGGCTTTTCAATAATTATTTCTGTTTTCAAACCTTAAGGATGGTCAGGGCCCCAAATTCGGGGGAGAATTCGAAGAAAAACAAACTATTTAGACGAAACCCACAAGAATATGCATTTATATGCTTCTATTCTGAAAACCGCGGTTTTATGCATTAATATGCTCGATACATTTCAATTCTGTTGGTCCCAGACAGGTGAAAATACCACCGAAAGGCTTCCTTCAATGTGTACTATTCAGGAAAAAAATATGCAAATATGCTCGAATCCGAGCCCTAGTTATGACTATATAGTTCAGCACTGTACTATTAATAATCAACCATTCATTCTGCGTGTTGTGGTTACAAGCACTGAGTTACGTTCCAAATTAGGGATCAACATTTCTTTTAACCAACGAATATAATATTCACTGTTCATATCTTTGTGATTGTCCTCACTTCTTTTATGTGACTGGTGAATAAGTAGTTTGTGGGGAACAACTAGCTGACTGTACCTCTCTGTTTTAAATCTGTCACAAGAAGCAGCCTTTCTTACTTCGCCCCCCCCCCCCCCCTCCCCTTCCCAACCCTCTTCTGCATTGTAAGCTGTCATTGAACTTGAGGTAGGCCCGGTGGCCAGCTTCAGTTTCTAACTCACGGGCCAATTTGAACCGAGGGACTTAAAACAAGCATCTAAGATGTCGTCCTCTGCCATAGTTTCACTGTTGTTGTTGTATTTGTTGCCTGTTTGAGTCTTCAGTCTTTTGACTGGGTTGACGCAGGATTCCACGCTTCCCTGCCCTGAGCTAATCGTTTCATCTCTACATAGTGTGCCCTTTTAGCAAGAAATATGCAAATCACAGTATGCCAGCATTGCTCAATTCGGGATTTTCGGGGTTGTAGTATGTTCTCCCACTCTGTGACTTACACATTTTGGATTAAATAGAGGATACACTTGCAAAATAACAACAAAATCAACTCCTATTTTAACACATTTAATTAACCAAAATTATGGCGCTACAAACAATAAAACAATTAAACTACTGACCAATATCCTTCTACTTGTTCCAAGTGAACAAGGAATAATATAAGAATTAAACAAATATTATATTAAAACACATGGTTTTCTTTAAAACCAACAATTCATAATTATTTTTACTTCCATAAAGTATCTATCTTAAAGTTCCATATAACTACGAGCTCCTTTGGCTCGATACTTTCCAATAATAACGGTGTCATTCTTTTGTAAACCTCAAATACTATTTTTATATTTTCTTATCATCAAAACAAACATATATTAACATTTAAAGTACATGTTAATTCTTTACTTAAATATTTGGGCTCTTCACATGTTCTCAGCATTTACCATCTCTCTCAAGTTTTACAAATTCACCATAGTGATCGGGAAAATACCTGTGTACTCCAGAGTTATAAAGATTACTTGACAAAGTCAAAAACTATGATTACTCCCGGAACCTAGTTATCTTCATTTAACTCGTGGAATCCTACTTCCATACAACATTACAATAGGGATTGTTATTTATTTTATATGTCTTATAAGACCATTATCACATAAGAAAACTACGATCTGAACTTGCAAGCGATAATTTCATCTACAAGGGCCTCGGTTCAACGCCCGGGTCATTAACAACTTTTAAACACTCACGGTGTGTCATTTACTTCTCACAGACGGCCTTCACCAACCCTCCTGCTATTAGGGTCAGACCGTATACTTGAATGAGATTTATGACTGTTAGGGTGACTTCCCTTCTAGTCTGCGGTTGGAGCTCTTTTCAATGCTTTTAAAACAAATCTTCCTTTCTTTTCAGTTCTATGGAGAGACCTGGCATTTTACATCTCTTTTACTTTCAACAATATTATTGGGCTCATAAACCACTTTCGTAACCTTGGCATTTATTAATTATAAAGGGTCCTCATTGATTGGGAAGAGTAATACACGTTTTACGACGAATAATTAGGGGCTTCAACAACAAAAGGATTCTAGGTTCGAATCTCTTAACATGCCTCGGGAACCATTCCCACATTGGAGGACTTATACAAAATGTGATTTAGGGTCGGCCGTGGCCTACATGACCTACGCTCAATAATACCATACATTTGCTCCCTTTTACAACATAAATAACACACACATGGCCTCGTGATCTCTGTCACTATTGGAGGACTTACAACATATCTCAATTCACCGCAATCAACTACCCCTCATAAGTAATTTACCAAGTACATTTAAATTCTACGCATTCCTAGCGTGACATTTTTATTTCAATTGCGCTCCATTGCGCTATACATTATTTTACGGCCTAGCGTCTTCCAAAGAACTGATAAATTCCATATTAACAATTGATACATATCTCAATTTTTATATTAATCTTTTCCTTTGACAATAATCGCTCTATTTTTAAGAACATGCATTAACATCATGTCTTATACTTTTATTAAGGCTCCAACGCTCTCATTTTTATATCATTCAATTTGATCTTTATTTATATTTCCTTTATTATTATTATTATTATTATTATTATTCTTTATTAATACGCTTGCTTTTATAACATTCGTCAAATACACTCACATTTTATACATACATTTCCTCAACAGGATTTTGTTCAGACCGCGTTCTTATTCTGTAATTAGTTATTTAGAAACATCCCTTTTACTCAAAAACTCCGGTGGATTTGTACACAATCATTTCCCCGACACCAAAACATAATGAAAATCTTTACTCACATGTTTAAGGTCGTTTCTTGACCTTTCTCCTCGTGCGATGCGTCATTTTAGCCCACTTTTTTTTAAATTGCTCCATCTTGTACAAATTCATTGCATGTACAGACATATCTTGACACATATTTAACACGTACACATTTAACACTAATAACATTTTAAATACACTGGTGTATCCGTTTAGAACACACAATAAAAACACTGAAAATATATTACTTTTAACACAAAATCTTGATATATTTACACTTCACAAATTTTGATCACTAGGCCGCTATTTAAGCCTATCACACGTGACCTCTTGACCTCCCGTCTCCAAGGGTGAAATTTAGTAATGTCGGCTTCCTATCCTCTCTGAATATGAAAGCCTCGAATCATCTACTTCCTCCCTGCAATAGCACTCCTTCGAATCCCGTTCTTGACGATCTGCTATTTCTCTGACACGAACGGCTCCCCTTTTAGATCCTCTTTATTGATCTTAGCGAAAGTCGGTTCTGTTCACGGTCCCCTTGATAATCTATCGGTGACCTATGGATTTTTATAGCAACTAATACTTCTCGAGTCTTAGTGCTTTTGAAATAGTTCATCTGCTTTCTTGAAACAATGTCTATCGTTTCCTTCTCTCCTTCGCTTATTCGGTTCTCGCACTTCTAATCTTCTAGAATACTTCGCGAACCGTATTCTGTCTTTCCCTGCTCGGGTTCTTTAAATTTGATAAAATGTTTATCTCGTTGTTCCGGTACTTCCGTACGTTATGATACTTTTGGTCGTTTACTTAAAAACCTATCGCCCTGAGTCCTAAGTTCGCAGCCTGCTCTGACTGTATTTTATGAACTTTTCACGGTAAACTTTTTACTGACGGACCTAAATCCTGTAACTAGGATTTTCCTAATTTTTCAACACGACGATACTGTAATATTTCTTCGTTGCAACTCCTTACGGATCACGTAAGTTATTGATACCGCGACGCCCGTGGCTGTCGGATATTGTCTATGCGATGTGATGCAGCGTTTTCCCCTCAAGGAGTACTGGTAAACTGCCTTCGATGTGTTTCAGCGTGACGCCCCTCACGGACTGTCGGAATTCGGTGTCTGATGTAGCACAGTGACGCGCCCTCAGGCCGTTTGATAACTGCATGACTGGTCTGGCTTGGCCTGGACTTTTATACTATTTAGTCACAAAAAGATAAAACTCCAGTCCTTTTCGTGACCAACTTTTGAAATAATTGTCGCACAATTATAAAAATTATATCTCCAGAAAGCTCGTTTTCCAAACGTCAAATGATCTCATTGCGCATAAGAATCGATCGTGCATTTCGGAGATATTAATTAATTTTTAGTCTTCAGCTGCGTGGGTGTTGCTGTTCATTTTTAAATTCCCCACTCCTCTGGTATCAGTGAATCCCCGATGACGTATGCTGCGTTTGCAGTTCTTTCCTATGCAATTATTACAAGGTTTTTCTTTACACAAAAATCTCTAATCCGAAATGATTCACAGTACTGTATTTATTTACTTATTTTCATTCCTGCAAATGGGTTAAATTTAATTATTCTTCTTCTGGCACAGCGGCGCTGTTGTCATTTTACTGCAAGCTAAGCTGGATTTCCGAGTCACGCTTCTCTGTCTTACAGTGAAAACTTTCCACTCGTTCTATTAATATCCATGACCCGCTCCCTCTCAAGGAGTCAAGAGGCATGATCTCATCTCCTGAACACCTGGTCCCCGCTGCTTGCACAACGTTAGGCTAGAAACCTTGCTTGAAATTTCTCTATGTTACATTAGAAACTGTATGTTTCTTTCATTCCTTTCACAAAGTACATGGATTCGACCCCTTTTGAGCCAATGGTACATGGGTTCATCTCACCCCTCCTTAGGTAAATAAATTTTCGAAAAATTTTGAGGAAATTTATTTTAGTTATTCATAAAAATCTTATTTTTCTTTATTCGTCGAAGCCATCATAACGTTATCCGTACCTTTTGTTTCTTTTATTTCTTTAAAGTCATATCCGGTAATTGTGTAGGTTGGGTACGCTCTGTCCCTACCCTTTCTTTCCTTTTCCTTTATTTGTCAGGACTTCAGGTTTCCAGAACCTCATTCTTCTTTACGGGTGTGGTTTATCCCTACCCGTTTCCTTATTTCATCATTCTCCTTTCTTAAATTGAAATTTTCTTCTTCAACAAAAGCAATTATTTCTTTTATTTCCCAATATAATTTCTCCAATTCGCATTCGAACTCGAATGCTTGAGCTCTGCTTCCTTTTTCTTCCTTATTCTCGTTTCTATCAAAAGTGGATTCCTCATCTCTAAAATGTTCCATAACCTGGGCCTGTTCATTGGCTTCATCGAAGTCTTTGGGAGGGTAATATATTTTTAAAATTCGCTGAGTTCATGGGCACTTCGTGATTCGTTTCACAGTGCCGAATTCTATAGGCATTATTTCTCAAATCTCTTATTATTTGATACGGTCCGTGGTACATTTTCTGGAACTTTTTGTACACGCGGTTCCCTGGATCCGAAATGGCTGGTCTTTTTACTAACACCATTTCCCCTACTACTAGTGGCCGATGATACCTCTTGTGCCTATTTCTTCTTTGCCTCCTGTCGGCTTGAGCTTTTAGATGCACAAAGGCTCTTCTAATACGTACATCTCTTCCAGGTTGAGCGTCGGCTGGCCTAGGAATTACCAGAATCCAAGGTCTCTCTGGTTGCTCATTCCGATGTAACGTTATTGGTATCTCTCCCATAGATTCATGGATTGTGTTGTTTATACAAAATTCGATAATATCCAAGATATCTATCCACTTCCAATTTTCTTCGGCACAGTATATTCTACAATACTTGGCCGTCTCCCTCATCACTCTTTCTACAGGATTTGCCTCAGGATGGCGAATACTTGACAAAATCTGACGTATTCCAAGTCTTTCTAATTCTTGTCTGAACTCTACACTGGTGAAACAACTACCGTGATCCGACAACAAATTCTCAGGTTTTCCCAGAATCGGTATCACTTTTTCTTCGAGTCGTTTTAACACCTGTTTGGTATTAGTCTTCTGTATGGGAGCAAGGACATCCATTTTAGTGAAGACATCCATAGCCACCATTATATGTCGATTTCCTCTTCTTGCCATGGGCAAAGGTCCGAAATTATCAATAGAAATAATTTGACCTGGCCTCTCGGGTAACAATGGTATAGGCTTTTGTCTCATCAGAAATGCATTTGGTTTAATCCTTTGACATAGATCACATGTCTTTAGCGTGTCCCTTACAGTTTCTCTCAGTCTCGGCCATACAAATGCTTCTTTCAGCATCGAGACTGTTTTGTCGACTCCCATATGTCCGAACGATCTATGGGCTAACCATACTATTTTCCTCTGCAAAATTGCAGGTACAACAATCCTTAATCGTGTATGGTCATAGTCCACAAACTTATATAATAATCCATTATAAAATGTGTAATCTTGAGCTATCTTATTAGCTTCCGTGTACGCCGGTGTTCCCCTTATCAAACTTCCCTCAAGGAAGGATATGAGCATGTTCATCCATGGATCCACACGTTGCCGTTGACTAATGCTTCTTAACTCATTTAGAGTACGCTGATCCCTGTCTTCCAAATCAATAGCCATTACTTCCTCTTCTGTGGACTCTGGCTGTCTACTTAAATAGTCTGGAACTACATTTTCTTTTCCTGGGCAGTATTCTATCTTTACATCAAACTGTTGAATGTATAAAGCCCAACGCATCAACCTTTGACTGGATAAATCAGTCTTCATCAAAAAGGTTAAGGCTTTATGATCCGTCCTTAAAGTGACTTGAAACCCATATACGATCTTTCGCCAATATTGCAGCGCGTGCAATATCGCTAACAGCTCGATTTCGCTGATCGTATAATTTTTCTCGTGTGGTTTCAGTCTCCGACTTGTGAAAGCTAGATAATTTTTCTTATCAAGGTTATCCGGGTTTTCCTGATATAGCATTGCCCCTATTCCAATCTGGGATGCATCTGTTTGAATGATAAATCTCTGATTAAAATCAGGATATCCTAGCTTCACATAGTTTAAGAGCATTTCCTTGACCTCCACAAATGCTTTTTCTGTTTCCTCCGTCCATTTCCACTTGCCCCCCTTCTTCAGAAGGTGCTGTAGTGGTGCAACAGTTTTTGTGTATGATGGACAATGTCCTGAGAAAAATCCAATCAATCCCAAAAACTGGCGAACGTTCTTCACCTTCAAAGGCCTTGGAAAATCTCTTATCGATTCTAATTTGCATGGATTTGGTTTAACACCATCCTTGTCAATCACATGCCCTAAAAATGTTACTTGTCTTTGACAAAAATTTGACTTCTTTAAATTGATTTTAAAATTAGCCCTTCTTAAGTCTTCCAATAGTTTCTTCAACTTTTCCAAATGTTCCTCAATGTTCTCCGAGGTAAGCAAAATGTCATCCACATAACGGATAGTGCAATCTTTCACTTCCTCTGACAGGTTTCGATCAAGCGCTCTTATTAAGGCAGATCCCGCGGTCTTCAATCCAAACGGACATCTCCTGAAGCAATATGTTTGTTGGTCGAACTGAAATCCAGTTAACAAGCTGGTTTTCTCTTCCAGTTCGAGATGATGATACGATGAAGTCATGTCAATATTTGTAAAAATCTTCTTGCCTTTGAACTTCCTCAGTATTTCTTTTATGGGTGGTGCCGAATCATTTTCTGGTATGATTTTTGCATTTAAATTCCTGGCATCTAAACACACCCTTACTGAGCCATCCGGTTTACTCACAATCACTAATGGACTAACATATGGTGTCGCCATCTTTTCTATAACACCTGCATTCATCATCTCCTGCAGTGTTTTCTTCGTTTGTGGGTAATGTTTTTCCGCAACCGGGTATGGTTTTTGTCAGCACGGTGCCCAATCCTTGACTTGGAACGCGTATTTAAAATTTTCAATCTTCCCTGGCTTGGAATCAAATACGTCCCTAAAATTCAATAATAATTTCTTTAATTGTTCCTTATTTTCGAGGTTAACTTTAGCTTCCTCTACTTTTCCTGACAGGTTGGTCTCGAACTCAGTTTCCAAATTATCTTCGAGTTCTATGTTCAGGACTTCAAATATCTTTTCTATGTCCTTATAACCTTCCTCAGTTACTTCTTCCACATGCCATACCTGTTCTCCTATTTTTGCATCCTGTTCCTGTAGGTTAATATTTTGTTCATCCACATCCTCTCTTTGAATTCTAATGCCGTTTTGCGCTAGGTCTATGATGACCTTGTTCTCACGGATAAAATCAATACTTAATATAACATTATACGGTAATTGATTTACCAGCAAAAATCATTGCGAAATTTCAGCGTTACCCATGATCAAATCGATGTATACCTGAAATTAGCATGTTTAAGTTTTTTCAGGGATAATCCCCTTAATCTTTACACTTGATGTGGGAATTTTTAATACGCGGCCTCTTGTTTCCAATTCATTTAGAAGGGTTTGCGTAATTAGACTTATTGTGGATCCGGTATCAATTAATGCCCTGACCAGTAATCCTTCTATCCTTAGCATAATTATGGGTAGTTCTCTTTTAATAGGTGGGATTCCTTCCACATCCTCGTTAATCAGCTCATCTGGTCTTGCTATCCAATTCACAATTTCTACCTCCTCCCAGCTCCTGGTATGTTTCCACTTTTGACGATTTAAATTTGAAGTTTTTTTTATCCTGAGGGCTTCCTTTCCCCTCATTCTTTAATTGAGCTTGTAGTTCCAAGCTTTGAGCTCCGTCTAGTCGGTCGGGTGATTTCCGGTTCTTTATTGCCTCACTCCAACGGACTTTTTACCTTTCAGATTCGTCTGGTCGTTCGTTCATGTAACGAAGACTTTCCTGGTATCTCTCCTCTATTTCGGCCCGATATTCATCATCCCTATCCTCTGGCCTTACGTTCCTTCTGGGATAATTCTCCCATCTCTTTCGGTTTTCTTGCCTCTGATGGTTATTGTTATAGGGTCGGCTCTCTTGTTGCCTATAACCCGTATTCCTAGTATGTCTTCCTCGATATCCTCCTCTGTAGTATGGCTGTATTCCCCTAGGCTCTTGGTGCCCATACTCTCGACCCAGTCCCTGAGTATCAGTACTAGTGGACTGATTTCTGGTCGATGGTTTCTCTCTGGTTTCCTGACTGCTGGCCATATATACCTGTTCAGTCTGTCTTTGATGCCTAGGAGTTACGTGTGACGTCGTCATATCTAATTGACGTAATACACTCTCCACTTCCACAGCAGTTCTGGCTTTGGATGAGATTAACAACCTCTGAATCTCATATGGAAGTTGTCTTGCAATGGCGGCACACAGATCGTTCTCCGCTGGAGCAATGTCAAGTTCCCGGAATTTACACAGCTGAGCGGTGAAAAATTCTGAGTACTTAGTTGGTGCATTTGTGCTGTACTTCCTAGAGTACAGATCTAGCCTTAAATTCTCTTGGACGTCTGCTGCCCAATATCGTTTTAGAAAGGCTTCTCTAAAGCCTTCCACCGTATCAAAGGTGTACCTGAAGCTTCTGAACCAAGTGAGACAATCACCTGCCAACAGCTTCTCAATAGCTCTCAGTCTCCGATCCTGAGGAACTTTCATTTCGTTTAAGTACTTTGCGACTTCCTTGAACCAGTATTTTGGAGTAATTGACATGTTATTACCCGTAAACTTTACCGGTCTGTCCTCATTCGACTTAATGATGTTTATTATCTGACCATTTGTCTGGTTCATGTACGGGGTTGACATCGCCATTGGATATCCTGGGTTCTTATAAGGGCTCTCCCCTCCTAAGTCCCTATCTGTATCTGTGCCTTGTTCACGGGGATCTACCCATCCTGTCTTTGGAAACTCATCCTGACTTTCAAATTCTAACTTCCTTTCTCTTCGGGCACTTTCTTCATTAGCCATAAGTTGAATTTCCATTTGACTATTCTTGTGTTCAGTCCTTTCCAACCGGGATCCTAATTCATTTTGAATTCTTTCCTGATTTTTCTTACTGGTTTCCAGCTCTCGTTGGAGTTGCATTTTCTCGTCTCTGAAGCTATCCCTGATTTCATTTAAGTGTTCTTCTACCTCTTTCTTGATGACCATGACCTATTCTGTTATAATTTCTGGTTTAATGTCACCTCTGGTATCTAGGTCTTCTCGTATTCCCTTTATTTTCTTCTCCATTTCTCCCTTAATTCCTTCCAGCTTTTCCTCAGTTTTCCCTTGACTCTTATACAATCTCCTCAAGTGGTCTTGGACCTGATTTACTTCAGTATTGGTTTTTCCTACATGGACCTTTAATGTTCCGATGGTTTCCTGAACCTCATTAATACCCTGACTTATTTCCTCTATCTTATGGGTATTTTCCTTATTTTCTTCATCTCGTTGCTTCCTTTCTCCCTGGAGATGCTCTTCGTAAGTCCCTAATCTATTACATATTGTTTCCTCGTGCTTCTTCAATTGATCATCTACCTGCCCGGTAAATTGATTAATCTGATCTATCATACCCTGTACATCTTTGTGATTCTGAGTTTCCATCTTATCAACTTTGGCCTGAATTTCATCGAATTTTTCCTCGAGTTTTTCTACTTTTCCCACAACTCTTTCAAATTTGTCTCCTAATACCTTAAAACTTTCTTTTATCTCACCCCGGGAACTTTCACAAATATCGCTGTTAGATTTTATCTGAGCTTCTAATTTTTTCTGCACACCTTGGATCTGGTTCACAAGTTTCTCTTCACATGCCTCTACATTTTCTTTACATGCTTTTTCCATGCTATTTAATTTAGTTTCTAAATTTCCAAAATTTTCTTGACATTCAGTTTGGGATTTTACCATACTGTCCTTCAAGATCTTTATTTGGCCTTGCCATTCTGACTTAAGTACCCCATTTTCATTTTCAATTTTACTTGTGATTTCCCCTTTAAAATCATTTAACTTCTTCCCAAACTCAGTGTCAAAACCTTGAAATTTGTTATCTATTTTCTTTTCTAAAACCTTGGATTGTGCTGAAAAATGGTTTGAATTTTCTGTTTTTATACTATTGAATTTACTTTCTATCTCAGCCGTCAGTACATCGTTATTTGCTTTACTGTCGGCTTTTATAGACTCTAACGTCTCATTTTTTATAACTTTCAGCTGTTCTGCCATGTTATCCTTACTTTCTGTTTTAATCTCTTGTATCTTGGCCTTCAGTTCATTATTCATTCTTATACAGTCGGCCTCGATAGCTTTTAATTTAGTCCCCATGCTATCACTATAAGTTTTTAGTGACTCTAAACTCTCATTTATGGATCCTAAATCACTTTTATTTTCACTCTGTTGGCTATCCAACTTATTCAAACTCTCATTTATGGATCCTAAATCCCTTTTATTTTCACTCTGTTGGCTATCCAACTTATTCAAACTCTCATTTATGGATTTAAACTCTTCTTTATTTTCAGTCTGTTGGAGGCCCAATGTATTGTCTATCGTTCCCAATTTATTGTTCTTGGCCTCCCACTTTTCCTTACTATCGGCTTTTATAGCGTCCAGAAGTCCCTGCCTCTCTTCCCTATTCTCTTCTTTTGAAGCTTTGTTACTTTCCGTGCTTATTTTTATCATCTCAACCCTATTCTTTTGGAAATGCTCATCCAAACACTCCTTTAGCTCCATTATCGTCACCATCTTATTCCAATATAAGAATACAGTGGGCTACTCATACCACATCGCCAGAACATGCTTGAGAGATGGTAATCTGAACCTTTGTGTCCCAATTTCTTAAAAAATTCACTTTAGTACGGGTATTTACTACAACGTACCCTTTTGATATCTTTATTCAAACTCAGAAACTTTATGGAAGTATTTAAAATTCAAAATTTCGAAAAACCATTGTTTTTAATGAAAATTTTGATTTTTCGAGAAAACTCGGGTTTTCTCTAGGAAAACTCAGCCCTGCGTACTGGGCGCCATGAAATATGAGGTAGGGGGTTGTTTAATTCAGGGCTGCTCGGTGGGAGTTTCTAGGGACCCATGCGGTCAGTTAACATTCTACGTTGTAGCTATTCCTATCCTTACTTTACTTTACATGTAATGACCGTCTTTAGTGTTCCTCTAGTTATTAATCCAAGCACATTAATTTATATACCCCCATGTGCCCTTTTAGCAAGAAATATGCAAATCACAGTATGCCAGCATTGCTCAATTCGGGATTTTCGGGGTTGTAGTATGTTCTCCCACTCTGTGACTTACACATTTTGGATTAAATAGAGGATACACTTGCAAAATAACAACAAAATCAACTCCTATTTTAACACATTTAATTAACCAAAATTATGGCGCTACAAACAATAAAACAATTAAACTACTGACCAATATCCTTCTACTTGTTCCAAGTGAACAAGGAATAATATAAGAATTAAACAAATATTATATTAAAACACATGGTTTTCTTTAAAACCAACAATTCATAATTATTTTTACTTCCATAAAGTATCTATCTTAAAGTTCCATATAACTACGAGCTCCTTTGGCTCGATACTTTCCAATAATAACGGTGTCATTCTTTTGTACACCTCAAATACTATTTTTATATTTTCTTATCATCAAAACAAATATATAATTACATTTAAAGTACATGTTAATTCTTTACTTAAATATTTGGGCTCTTCACATGTTCTCAGCATTTACCATCTCTCTCAAGTTTTACAAATTCCCCATAGAGATCGGGAAAATACCTGTGTACTCCAGAGTTATAAAGATTACTTGACAAAGTCAAAAACTATGATTACTCCCGGAACCTAGTTATCTTCATTTAACTCGTGGAATCCTACTTCCATTCAACATTACAATAGGGATTGTTATTTATTTTATATGTCTTATAAGACCATTATCACATAAGAAAACTACGATCTGAACTTGCAAGCGATAATTTCATCTACAAGGGCCTCGGTTCAACGCCCGGGTCATTAACAACTTTTAAACACTCACGGTGTGTCATTTACTTCTCACAGACGGCCTTCACCAACCCTCCTGCTATTAGGGTCAGACCGTATACTTGAATGAGATTTATGACTGTTAGGGTGACTTCCCGTCTAGTCTGCGGTTGGAGCTCTTTTCAATGCTTTTAAAACAAATCTTCCTTTCTTTTCAGTTCTATGGAGAGACCTGGCATTTTACATCTCTTTTACTTTCAACAATATTATTGGGCTCATAAACCACTTTCGTAACCTTGGCATTTATTAATTATAAAGGGTCATCATTGATTGGGAAGAGTAATACACATTTGACGACGAATAATTAGGGGCTTCAACAACAAGAGGATTCTAGGTTCGAATCTCTTAACATGCCTCGGGTACCATTCCCACATTGGAGGACTTATACAAAATGCGATTTAGGGTCGGCCGTGGCCTACATGACCTACGCTCAATAATACCATACATTTGCTCCCTTTTACAACATAAATAACACACACATGGCCTCGTGATCTCTGTCACTATTGGAGGACTTACAACATATCTCAATTCACCGCAATCAAATACCCCTCATAAGTAATTTACCAAGTACATTTAAATTCTACGCATTCCTAGCGGGACATTTTTATTTTAATTGCGCTCCATTGCGCTATACATTATTTTACGGCCTAGCGTCTTCCAAAGAACTGATAAATTCCATATTAACAATTGATACATATCTCAATTTTTATATTAATCTTTTCCTTTGACAATAATCGCTCTATTTTTAAGAACATGCATTAACATCATGTCTTATACTTTTATTAAGGCTCCAACGCTCTCATTTTTATATCATTCAATTTGATCTTTATTTATATTTCCTTTATTATTATTATTATTATTATTATTATTTCTTTATTAATACGCTTGCTTTTATAACATTCGTCAAATACATTGACATTTTATACATACATTTCCTCAACAGAATTTATTCTTTCACATAATTATTTATAATTTCTCAAATTCTATTTTGTTCAGACCGCGTTCTTATTCTGTAATTAGTTATTTAGAAACATCCCTTTTACTCAAAAACTCCGGTGGATTTGTACACAATCATTTCCCCGACACCAAAACATAATGAAAATCTTTACTCACATGTTTAAGGTCGTTTCTTGACCTTTCTCCTCGTGCGATGCGTCATTTTAGCCCACTTTTTTAAAATTACTCCATCTTGTACAAATTCATTGCATGTACAGACTTATCTTGACACATATTTAACACGTATACATTTAACACTAATAACATTTTAAATACACTGGTGTATCCGTTTAGAACACACAATAAAAACACTGAAAATATATTACTTTTAACACAAAATCTTGATATATTTACACTTCACAAATTTTGATAACTAGGCCGCTATTTAAGCCTATCACACGTGACCTATTGACCTCCCGTCTCCAAGGGTGAAATTTAGTAATGTCGGCTTCCTATCCTCTCTGAATATGAAAGTCTCGAATCATCTACTTCCTCCCTGCAATAGCACTCCTTCGAATCCCGTTCTTGACGATCTGCTATTTCTCTGACACGAACGGCTCCCCTTTTAGATCCTCTTTATTGATCTTAGCGAAAGTCTGTTCTGTTCGCGGTCCCCTTGATAATCTATCGGTGACCTATGGATTTTTATAGCAACTAATACTTCTCGAGTCTTAGTGCTTTTGAAATAGTTCATCTGCTTTCTTGAAACAATGTCTATCGTTTCCTTCTCTCCTTCGCTTATTCGGTTCTCGCACTTCTAATCTTCTAGAATACTTCGCGAACCGTATTCTGTCTTTCCCTGCTCGGGTTCTTTAAATTTGATAAAATGTTTATCTCGTTGTTCCGGTACTTCCGTACGTTATGATACTTTTGGTCGTTTACTTAAAAACCTATCGCCCTGAGTCCTAAGTTCGCAGCCTGCTCTGACTGTATTTTATGAACTTTTCACGGTAAACTTTATACTGACGGACCTAAATCCTGTAACTAGGATTTTCCTAATTTTTCAACACGACGATACTGTAATATTTCTTCGTTGCAACTCCTTACGGATCACGTAAGTTATTGATACCACGACGCCCGTGGCTGTCGGATATTGTCTATGCGATGTGATGCAGCGTTTTCCCCTCAAGGAGTACTGGTAAACTGCCTTCGATGTGTTTCAGCGTGACGCCCCTCACGGACTGTCGGAATTCGGTGTCTGATGTAGCACAGTGACGCGCCCTCCGGCCGTTTGATAACTGCATGACTGGTCTGGCTTGGCCTGGACCTTTATACTATTTAGTCACAAAAAGATAAAACTCCAGTCCTTTTCGTGACCAACTTTTGAAATAATTGTCGCACAATTATAAAAAGTATATCTCCAGAAAGCTCGTCTTCCAAACGTCAAATGATCTCATTGCTCATAAGAATCGATCGCGCATTTCGGAGATATTAATTAATTTTTAGTCTTCAGCTGCGTGGGTGTTGCTGTTCATTTTTAAATTCCCCACTCCTCTGGTATCAGAGAATCCCCGATGACGTATGCTGCGTTTGCAGTTCTTTCCTATGCAATTATTACAAGGTTTTTCTTTACACAAAAATCTCTAATCCGAAATGATTCACAGTACTGTATTTATTTACTTATTTTCATTCCTGCAAATGGGTTAAATTTAATTATTCTTCTTCTGGCACAGCGGCGCTGTTGTCATTTTACTGCAAGCTAAGCTGGATTTCCGAGTCACGCTTCTCTGTCTTACAGTGAAAACTTTCCACTCGTTCTATTAATATCCATGACCCGCTCCCTCTCAAGGAGTCAAGAGGCATGATCTCATCTCCTGAACACCTGGTCCCCGCTGCTTGCACAACGTTAGGCTAGAATCCTTGCTTGAAATTTCTCTATGTTACATTAGAAACTGTATGTTTCTTTCATTCCTTTCACAAAATACATGGATTCGACCCCTTTTGAGCCAATGGTACATGGGTTCAATAGCTATCAGTTTAATTATATTGCTGATTGGAAATTCTTATGATCTGCAGCGGAATTGTAAATGTCTGTACGTTTGCGTCTTCAGTCTTGACAGGTTAGATACAGCAGTGCCAACCTATTTTTGGATCTTTTTTGCTTCGTCCATCACTGGATATTTTACTGCCCAAGTGCCAAAATTCTCCTTTTAGCTTTTCACCTGCTGTTCCGATGTCAATAAGGGTTGCGGATATCCGGAGAGTTATCTAATGAAAAATAAACGAAACTGCTCTGTGCGATCTACTGTAGGATCTTAAATAACTTTCATCGGTACCGGTACGTCTGCAACCGAATATATTAACGAATAGACTGAAGCCACTAAGGCAATTAACTTATGTTCTATGGAGAAAGGGGAAGACACATGCCGAACTTTTATACATTGATACTGTGGCCGAAATAAATCAGAAACATCTATGGAGATCAAATTGGCAGGTGAAAAGCTGTAGGAAGTAGGAGACTTCTGTTACTTAGGAAGCAGAATAACCAGTGATGGACGAAGCAAAGAGGATATAAAAAAGTCCTCTCGGCACGCCGGAAGGCGGAGGTAGATTTCACCGGACAAACTTGGGGATAGGCGAAAATAGGCAGAATATGCAGTTTTTCGTAGAGGGATCAGACCTCATTTATTGCTTGAAAGTATTTTATAATTGGAGATTAATTAACTCTGTTTTTCGTCATTTTATGCATATTTTAAAATTCTTATGATGACGGTAACCTTGCCCTCAACCGTGCCCTTGAAATTTTGTTAGTCTCACCAATCCAACATGGCGGCTGTGCGAAATAATTCACCAGCATTCAATATCTCCGAAACTATTACCGAAATCACCCTGGAATTTATTACGGTGATTATGGAAACTACTAAAAGTTCACCTATGTGACTTTTGAAAAACTGGTAACTACAAAACCAACATGGCGGCCATGCGAATTTTCGACTTTTAAATAGACGTTTCTCTCGATTTAACCAACCACACGCAATAAAACTTGGTACAGTGTATGTTTATACACATTATAATGCACCGACATCTAAATTGGTTCAATTGTATATATAACCACAAGATGGCGGTTGAGCAAAATATTTCACCGGCATTCTATATCTCTGAAAATTTCAGCTGTATCACCCTGAAATTTTGTACGGAGATAAGGGGCACTACTGAAATTTCACCTATAAGATTTCAAAAATCGGTTGACTACAAAACAAACATGGCGACCAAGCGAATTTGAAAATTTTAAATAGACCTTTCACGCGATTTAATGTTCCAAACGCAATGAAATCTGGTACAGCAGATGTTTATACACATTGCAATGCACTGGTATGTAATTTAGTTCAATTGTATACATAGCCTCAAGATGGCGGCTGTGCGAATTTTAAAATTAAGTTTTTATTTCTTGTGTCGTAATCAAGCGATCGAAGTGAAAGTTTGAATAATGAACCAACGCAATAATTTTCCTTCAATGGTACATGACTCTATGGCCTATACATTTGACGATCCAACATGGCGACCATCCGAAATATTCAGACGACTCTGAATATCTACGAATCTATTATAGCAATCAAACTGATTTTTTTAATGTTCATAGGGGCTATGAACTTAAGTTCACCTATAGGTCTTTAAATAACCTGGTGATCACAAATCCAACATGGCGGCGACGCGAAGTATAAATATTCGCACGGACGTTTCTCGCAATTTAACCATCCGCGTGCAGTGAAACTTGGTACAGTAAATCCTTTTACGAATGTGAATCCACTGGCATCTAATTTATTTAAATTGTTTCCATAACCAGAAGATGGCACCTGTGTGAAATTTTAAAATATCCTTATTACTTCTTGTGTCCTAATCATGGGATTCAAGTTTGAATGCTACACGTACACCATAATCTTCATGTAACATTACATAACTTTAAGACCTACATATATAAAATCCAACATGGCGACCATCCGAAATATTTAGTCGGTACTCAATATGTACGAATCTATTACAGCAATCAAACTGAAATTTTGTATGTTGATAGTGGCAGTTAATATAAGTAGGATATATGAAAATAGGCTGTATAGTTCTTCACGGAACTACTTGTTATACTTGTGGTCACACTGTCCTTATGCAAGGTTTCGACACTGATGTGTAACTATGTAACGGTCTGTTACTTCTTCACGCAAATTATATCTCCCGCAGAGATGTTGGTTGGTTCCTCAGTTAAGGGGCTGCGACAACGCGGTCATGTAAACCCGTGTACTTTGGGTGAGTGTAGAATCTGTCTGATAAACGGTGTGAATTGTGATGGCTGTATTAGTCTGTAATTCAGGTAAGGAATGCAGGCGCTCAATTTCAAGCAGAAGTTCCTAATGTTGCTACCAGATACTACCGTCAACGACACCTAGCTGTGAACTTGGCTACTAGATGCCACCGCAATCAGCAACTCGCAACGAACGTTGGAACTTCCCCTCCTAAGGAAAGCATACTGAGGGATTTTTAGCGCTCTTAGAAATTCTGACGACCTTGGCTAGCTTTGAACCCGCGACCTTGGGCATAGAAATTCAGCATGCTACCAGCTACGTCACCGAAGCCGCTTCACACTTAGTCAGATGGAAATCTGAATCTGATCTCGCGCAAGTGCGTTGTCATGGCAACGTCTGATGGCTCATCCCTCATCAATTTAGTAGTGTTGCCATGGCAACCACTGATAGCTCTTGGCATTTTCTCATAATTCCGAAATCATTTTTCTCATCCCTTGGCGTAATGGTGGCTCATATCAAAAATTCTTTCAGACAAAAGTTATAGGTAATTATTAGGGGAATATTGTCCATTTTGTTCTGTTTTGATATTGTGCCTATTAACAGAGATATGATTAATGTTTCCCGAAAAAAAAACACTTTTTCCCACCACTTTGGTCAATGGTTGGTTTGAAAAAATGTTTCAAACATAAATTTTTGAGCTGTATCCAACACATAGTATGAGCGTTGAACGGATTCGATATTTCACATATTAAGAGAGTTATAGCAATATTTCATTTTTTCGAAAAAAGTCCCCCATTTTCAACCCTTCGACCGATTTAGCCCAGTAACTAATTCGACCGAGATTTTATGGGTATACATATTCGGTAAAAAATTCAAAGTGTTTGGTGCAAAATTACGGCAGTTATCGTGTCCACAAGAAACTGATATACATATATATTGTGCCCTTTTAGCAAGAAATATGCAAATCACAGTATGCCAGCAATGCTCAAATCGGGATTTTCGTGGTTATGGTATGTTCTCCCACTCTGTGACTTACACATTTTGGATTAAATAGAGGATACACTTCCAAAAATAAAAACAAAATCAACTCCTATTATAAAACATTTAATTAACCAAATATATGGCGCTACAAACAAATTAAACAAATAAACTACTGACCATTCCTTCTAACTTGTCCAGAGTGAACAAGGAATACATAAAATCAAACAAATGTTATATTAAAATACATGGTTTCCTACAAACCAACAAACTTATAATTCTTTTCACTTCCATAAAGTATCCCATTTAAAGTTGAATGCAATCACGAGCTCCAATGGCTCGATACTTTCCAATATAAACTGTGTTATTCTTTACACATCTCAATATCTATTTTATGATTTTCTTATAATCAAAACAATATATAATCTTATTTAAAGTAATTGTTACTCCTTTACTTAAATTTTTGGGCATTCCACAATGTTCTCATGTTACCACTTCTCTCAAGTTAACAAATTCACTACAGTGATTGGGAAAAATACTTGTGTACTCCCGAGTTATAGAAGACTAATTGAACAAAGTCAAACATTATGATTACTCCCGAAATCTAATTGTCTTCACTAAACTCGTGAAATCCTACATTCATATATCATTACATTAGGGATTTATATTCATTATTATTTGTCTTAAAAGACCATCATCTCATAAGAAAGCAAACGATCTGAACTTGCAAGCAGTAACATTCATCTACAAGAACCTCGGTTCGAATCCCGGGTCATTAACAAACTCTAAACACTCATGGTGTATTATTACTTCCAACAGACGGTCACCAGACCTACCACACTTTCAATAGCGAGGGGTCGGACCGTAACACTCGGCGTGATTTATTGTCGAGGAGGGAGACCCTAATTATCGCCCACACGGGACGGCTACACTCATGCTTTAAAACAGCTATTTCTCAATCACAGTTCTCTGAACAGACCTGGCGTTTCTTTCATTAATTTTTACAACATTATTTAGGTTCATAGACCACTTTCGTAACCTTGGCATTTATTAATTATGAAGTGTCATCATTGATGGGTAAGAATAATTCAATACAACAACAATATTTAGGGGCTTCAACAACTAGACGAGTCTGGGTTCGACTCTCTCAACTGCCTCGGGAACCAATCCCATACTGGAGGACTTTACAACAATTAGCGGCTTAGGGCGACCTCGGTCTAACCTGCGCTCATCAATACAATAAATTCGCACCCATTATACAACGCCTCGTGATCTACATCACTATATGGAGGACTTATCATAGCTCAATTACCGCAATCAATTGTCCCTCATAATTAATTTACCAAGTATATTTAGGTTCAACGCCTTCCTAGCGTGACATTTTACTTTAATGCGCTACATTGCGCTATACATTACATTAAGGCCTAGCGTCTTCCAAAGAACTGATAAATTCAAAATCAACATTTGATGTACATCTCAATTTTTATATTAATCCTCTCCCGTGACAATAATCGCTATACTTTAAGAACATGTATTCACACCATGTCTTTATACTTTTACAGGAGCTCAACAGCTACTACTTTCATATAATTCAACAAAATCTTCATTTATATAATTTTTGTCATTATTATATTCCGCTTGCTTTCATAACATTTATCAAATACACTGATATTTTATTTCATACATTCCCTCTAAGGGATTTATTCATTTCACATAATTATTTTATAATTTCTCAATTTTTATTTGTTCAGATCGCGCTCTTATTCTGTTATTTGTTATTCAAAAATATCCCTATTTCTTATTCTCAGGTGGATTGAACACAAATATTCCCCAACACCTAACATAATGAAAATGGTTACTTACATGCTCGGACGGTCCGCTACAGTGCTTTCCAACGATGTTTCATTTTGCCCACTATTTGTGATTAAACCTTCTTGTTCAAATTCATTTCATACACTGACATATCTTGACACACATATAATTTATGTACCTTAAACACTGGTAGCATTTTAAAATACAATTGTGTATTCGTCTATTGCACACAATGAAATCACTGAAAAATTACTATCTAACACAAATTTTATATATTTACACTACACTGATTCTAATCACTGAGGCTTTGATTAGGCCTTGCACACGTGATTTCTTGATTCCCGTCTCTAAAGGTGAAACTAGTAGATGTTGGCTTCCTATCTGACCAGAATATGAAAGTCTCGAACACTCTACCCCTCCCTGGAATGGTACTTCTTCAAATCCGGTTTCCTGACGATCGGCTATTATTATTGTTACGTGCAAGAGCCCGTCCCAACGTTTCAAACATGTAATTTCCCCCGGATGCAATTCTTGACATTTTGAATCGACCGCCGGCTAACTTGATTCCGTTTGTCAACACGAGATAGCACCTGCTGTCGGACTTCGGTGGTTACTCCTAGTAGTTCCTGTTTCTCCGCTAGATAGTGTGTGCTGTGTCTCATAAAACTCTTCATATGCATGACATCATTGAAAGTCAATTATATTCTTCGTCATGAAACAATTGCCGGTGTATGCATGATACCGCCAAATTATTTACTAAATAATGACATTGTTGGTTGATGTGTCAAGCCTTGATTGGACGATAATATTTACATGAATGCAGTTCGGTTCTTGACGCAAAAATTCTCCGCCATCAATTGGAGTCCATTAGCTGTCGTGAAGAAGCAACAAGCCGACTGGTCGTGAAAGGTGCCACCGCTGATGGGGGCTTGGCCCCCATCCTCCACGAAATATAAATATATTCAACAGAAAATATGAATGCCAATTCTACTAGGAAATTGCCTGTGCTCTTCAGGTTGTGAATTTCATCGTTTCGCCGCGAAGTGGACGTGTGAAATGTGGTCGCATCTCGATGCGGACCTACGCTTGTGACCAAAACGAAGCATGTGCTGGGCGGGCTTCTTCAGGGCAATATAGTGCCATATTTTATTTTATTTAAAATGTGTTAGTTTTTTTGTTTTCATTGTGTCTCCGCTGTGAAGTTTTAAGGTACGTTTTTTATTTAATTTATCTAATTATGTTATTTTGGGAGCTCCAAATTTGGCCGTGTATGAATGTTGATCTTGTGTTGTGTTTTGCCTGGTAGGCCTAAAATTTCCTTTATGTTTTAATAACGTTTCCTTATATATATTAATTTTGTTGTTATTTTGTACCTTCTGGAGACACATTTATAAGTTTATTTTACGTTTAAATTATTATTTATTTTCATTTGGCAAGCCTGGGATTGTCACATTTTTAAAAATCTAATGTGAGATCTGTCGAGTCATAAAACCGACTGGCATTAATAGTTTTTAGATTTAATTGTTTTCCGCCTTTCACTCCGCTCTGGGGATTCTAAATTAATTTAATGGTAATTGTTTGCCGTAGTTTCGATCAGGCATGCGGTCTCCCGTTTTTGTGGCCATGTTTTTGTTTTGTTATGAAGAGATGCATTCTGGTCTCGAGGGCAGTCTCTTGGCGTCGACCGCGAAACTCAAACGTGATGTGTTAACTTAAGATGTTTTTTTATTTAACCTTGCCGGTTTAACCTTATGTTTTTTGGTGAATGTTCTTGTGTTTTTCTTAGTCACTAATATCGGGAATTTCTTAATTGATCATATTTTATTTATTTTATTTAATTTCAATCCTTTCGTTTTTGGCGTGGCCTGGACCTCCGCTTGTCGGATCGATATTGCATTCCCCTGTAAATGATCAAACCCTTTCTCATTTCATTATGCCTGTATATGTAATTTAAATTTAATCTTTGGGCTTTAACATCTTAATTTTAATTTAAGTCTTTTCTTTTCTTGGCTTTGCAAGCAAGCATGTTTAGCGGTCTCTTGCCTTCCTTGTAAATTGTGCTGGTTGATGCATGTTCTGTTTCTGGTGGAGGTGTTTGCTAATTGTAACAATTTTTTTTTTTTTTTAAATCAACTGTTGTGGCATTATTTCGCCGACAGCAATTCTGTCGGTTATGGGGGGTGTCTGTAAAATAGCCTGTGCGTTCCCCTTCTCCACTTTCCTTCCACCCCTTTGGAGCACTGCTGTTGGGGCATGTCTTCTGGAGGCGATTTTATTGCTGTTGAAGCGACGCGGACCTCTGAATAAAAGGTAAGTTGGCCCATCCACGCTGGCCATTGGGCGGTGTCATTCTGGTGAAGCAGAGCGTTGGTTATCGAGTTACCGACGTGGTTCTGGCCCTAAACCGCCGCCGGGTTGCATTCTGGTAGCAGACCGCGCTCAAGTTCACTTCCGTAACTATCCCCTCCCCAGTACCCGCAGGCTGCTTTATGGACCCCTCTAGTGCTGATGGGGCGGTTGTTGCTGGGATTTGGTCAGGCCAGTGCACTTGATGTTATGTTTTGCTAATCTTTGTCATTTGTTTTATTTCATGTTTGCCTCTGGATATCCATATGCTGTATGTAAGTGACCTGTTTTGAAGCGAGGCGTTTGCTGCTGTATTTTACCCTGTTTGTGTGCAGCATTCCAACTGAAGAAGCAGCTCGGTGAGTGACTGACATGTGTTCTTGGCATGGGAAATGGGATTTCTTGATGTTCTGATAGCCTATATGCTGCGTGTGAAGGCGTCCTGGAGCCCGTCGGAAGCTGTTAGCCAGATGTGTTGTGCCAATTTTTATAATTTAGCTTCCTGTTCTCGAGCCAAGCAGATGGTGTCGTATGCAGTTCTGGGCAGCTTGGTGCATGATTTTGTGTAGTATGGTGGCTGTGTTCGAGTGTCAGCCTAATCTATGGTGGTGGTAATTGGTGGTTGTGGTACCGTTGTGAAAGTGTAAACTGTCCTCGTAACTCCTAAAATTTGTTTCCTTCTATATTGGCTGTCTGCATTCTGTGTTTTCCAAAATGGCCGACAACAATAGTGTTTTCGATTTAATTGACTTAAGGGATAACCTTGTGAATTTGGAGAGTTCTTCTGGGGTTGAACGTGAATCACCTCTGTTTACTAGGTCTGAGGTTTTGGGATCGATTTCTAGTAGTGGTTTGCCTGCCCCTCTTTTGTCTAGTTCTGGCTCGCCCAGACCTCTTAACCCTGCATACGGTCATTCTTCTCAGGTTAGGTCTCCTAATGATTTCCTGGGTTCTGCCGACCCGTTGCATCCCAGTTCTTTCTCTGGCAATGTAAATGTTTGTCGCCTGTAGACGGTATGCGAGCGGGCTACCCTGGTAACAATGTCTCTTTTCCTAATGCTACATTCTCGCCTACCGTTAATTATGAGTCGATTCCTCACCCTATTTCTAGTTTCTTAACTAAGTTAAAGCATTTCAACCTTGATGACGTTACCCAAGTGGTCCTATTTTTAAAGCAAGTGGGCGAGTTGGGTAACCATGCCTCGATTTTTGGGATGTCGGAAATTCAAATTTTCCAACTTTTGTATCCAGTTGCTTCCGGTATGCTGCGCGATAAGCTAGTTGAAGCTATCCACCTCCGCATGTCCTTAGCCATGTTTATTAGGGAAGTGTTGTGGTTTTTTGTCCCTGCGAGCGCCCTAAGTACTCTCGAGCAAAAGTTCCTTTATCGTGTCCAAAGGTTGGACGAGTCATTTAGCGACTATGTCAGTGACATTAAGGTGTATGCCCAGGTATTTGCATCCCCTTTAACTGAACGACAGTTGCTATCGTCAATTGTAAATGGGTTTTCGCCTCAATATAGGTCATACATGACTATGTGTACCAGGCCTTCGTCATTTGTCGAGCTGAAACAGGTCGTTATTGAGGCTATGGCTGTGAAACATGCAGATTCCCTTCGGGTAGCTAATGTTCCTCCTCCTTCCTTGATGTCTCGTCCCCCTCCTTCCTTGATGTCTCGTCCCCCGCCTAAGGTTATGTTTCACCCTCGACCCAACATTAAGTGCCACACGTGTGGTGGCGTGGGACATGGCAAGAAGGTGTGTCCGAGTAACCAGTTTGTGTATCGCCAATGACGGGATCTTGTGGAGACCAATTCGGGTGTTACTTCCAAGGATATTTCTGTGCATAAGAGTTTGGGAAAACCCTGTGGAATTTCTGGTCGCCCTACCAATGATAGTTTTAATATCTCGTTGAAAACTAAATCTTCACGTGCTAATTCTGCTTGTGTCGCTGACCTACCTAACCTGTCGGTGAGCAATGTCGTGGCAAGTCAGCCTAGTTCTAAACTTAATGTGAAACCTGTGGTGCGGGTGTCCTCGTCATCTAAATGTAATCGTTTTAGAGTGAGTAATGATCTTGGAATTTCTCCTGTGGCTAAAGGAATATCCCCGTTTATTGAAATTTGTGTTAATGACGAGCCCGTTTCTGCATTGCTTGATTCTGGTAGTGTCGCATCCTTTATAAGCGAGGACTGGTTTTTATCTATGAAAAGTGTTTGCAAATTTCCTGAGTTAGAGCCTAACAATGAATCTTCTATTTCGGCAAATTGTTCAAACTTAAACATTTTGGGTAGTATGAGAGTCAAAATCCATATTCTAAATTTTTCTTGGAAGTTTAAATTTTTTGTTGCCAGAAATCTTTCTTGTTCAGTGATCATTGGAGCTAATTTCATGTCACACGTTGGTATGCTTCTTGATTTTTGTGCTCGCAACTTATGGTTTAAATTTAATCCGCAAAGTAAGTTATCATTTAACCCGGTTTTATCTTCTCCTGCTGTCAATTCTGTTAGTGAACCTATGACTATTGAGGATCTCGATCTGGAAAATTTAACGAGTCTTCAAAAGGAGGCCATTAAGAGGTTATGTCAGGAGTATAGTGATGTATTTACTGACAAGTTTGGTGTAACCCATTTGATGGAGTACAAGATTGAGCTAACCGATTCTGTGCCGGTGCGTTCCAGCCCGTATCGCCTTGCCCCGCCCAAGATGGCTGAACTTCGTAAGATTATCGATAACATGTTAGAAGAAGGTGTAATCCAACCCTCTATCTCTGCCTACTCATCCCCTGTATTTCTTGTGCCATAACCTAACGGTGGTTTTCGGCCCGTGGTCGACTATAGGGCTCTTAATCAAAAGGTTGTTTTGCAGTCCATCCCTTTGCCGGACCTTCACACATGTTTTAGTTGGTTTCGCAACGCGAAGGTGTTCACGATCCTCGATTTAAATTCTTCTTACTTCCAAATTCCCCTCTCTCCTGAATCCAGGCATGTTACTGCTTTTTCCACTGACTGGATCCTGTTTGAGTATGCCCGTGTCCCGTTTGGCCTATCCACCGGAGCCGCTGTGTTGAGCAGACTTCTGGACAAGGTGTTTTCTGAAATTAAATTCAAGTTTGTGTACCACTACCTTGACGATGTGGTGATCTATTCTGAGTCCTTCGAGGAACACGTTGATCATCTGAAAATTGTACTTGATCGGTTGCGTGACGCTGGCCTTACCGTCAAATTGTCCAAGGTTTCCTTTGCCAAGCCCAAAATTTCCTTCTTGGGACATATTTTTCTGAATCTGGTATCTCCGTGGACCAGTCTCGTATGCAGGCCATGAGAGATTTTAAACCACCCAAGAACGCCAAGGGTGTTGCTCGTTACATTGGTATGGTGAACTTCTTCCGTAAGTTTATCAGTAACTTTGCCGACCGTGCGGCTCCTCTAAATCAATTACGCAAAAAGGCTGTGAAGTTTGAGTGGGGTCCCTCTCAGCAAGCAGCCTTCGAAGATCTTAAGCTTGCTCTCTCTAACGCCCCTGTGTTAGCCATTCCGGATTTTGGGAAGCAGTTCATTGTGCAGACTGATGCGTCTGGTCGTGGTGTTGGTTGTGTCCTACTGCAGGAATCTGATCTGGGTAGGCAACCCATTGCATACGCTTCTCGCACCTTAACGGACGCAGAGAGGAAGTATTCCATATACGAATTTGAGGGTTTAGCTGTGTTGTTCGCTCTAGAAAAATTCCGTATGTATCTTGAGCACACTAAGTTTCTCCTTGAGACCGATAACCAAGCCTTGAGCTGGGTCTTAGGGAAACCCCGTAAAACTGGTAGGATTGCCAGATGGGCAACTAGGATTCTGTCATTCCAGTTCTCCGTCCAACATATTCGTGGGTCCGAAAATGCGGTAGCCGATTCTTTAAGCCACATGTACGAGGAAACAGCTGAAGAGGATATTCAAGAATCTGAACCCGTAAACCTTGTATCTGCTGTAAATGGTGTCAATGTCGTTCTCAGCAATTCCCCTGTGCTTTTTGAAGATGTGAGACGATTCCAGAAAGAAGACCCCTCCTTATCTAGCCAAATTGATCGAATCAATTCTGGTGAAGTGATCAAGCCCTACTCTCTAAAGGACGGTGTATTGTGTTGTTCGTCTCGTCATGACCGCCTACCTAAAATTGTGCTCCCGTCGGTCCTCATTCCGGAAATCTTTCGTTACTATCACGAATCTCCTATTGGTGGCCACCTAGGAGTATTCAAGACCCGAGCTAAAATCAGACAGTTTTTCATTTGGCAAGGTATGGATGGCGACATCAGGAGGCTCATTAGGAATTGTGCTGCATGTAGTATTAGCAAACCTCCGGTTTCTACTAAGGTTGGCCTGTTGTCATCTGAACCGGCATCTAGACCCATGGAGAGGCTGTTTATCGACCATGTTGGGCCGTTCCCTCGCTCTGGTCGGGGAAACCAATTTGCGCTTGTTTGCACTGACGGTTTCACCCGGTTTAGTTGGATTTTCCCCACCAGACAGGCTACGACCAGTTCCGTCATAAAGTGTCTTAATTCCATCTTTTCATCTTTTGGGCCATGTCAGTACCTGGTATCTGATAATGCCAAGTGCTTTGTATCTCATCAGTTCCGTCAATTCTTGTTTGATTATGCTATTTCGCCTGTAACCACCACTCCCTATTTTCCTAACCCGTCTCTCGCTGAGCGAGTCAATCGTAATCTCCGTTCTGCTCTGATTGCTTTCCACCACGACGACCATTCCAAGTGGGATTCTAATTTGCATTGGCTCAATTTTGCTTTCAACACCGCCGTGCATGAGAGCACGCAAGCCACCCCTTTTTCGTAATGTTTTCCTATATGGCCAATTATCCGTTGTCTAATCTGTGGAACCTGCACGATCTCCTTCCAGACAGTTTCACGCCCGAGGATATGAGGGCGAAATTCGACAAGGCTAGAGAGAATATTAAGGTATCACATGACCAACTTGCCAAGCGACACAATGCCTGTCGCAAGCCAGCTGATTTGGAAATTGGAGATGTTGTGTACGTCCGCAATTTCGAGCCCAAGGGCGTCAGTAATCTAGTTTCAAGCAAGTTGACCCCTCGTTTCAAGGGCCCATGTTATGTAGAGGCATTTCTGACTCCCGTTACTCTGCTTATAAGAAACACCAAGGCAAACAAAATTTCAAGAGTGCATCTGTCGCACATTAAACGAGGTGGAGACGTTTCTAATGAGGAAATGCTACCGTAAATTTTTGTAAAACGAATTTTGTATAATGTAGAGTATCCCTAACTTTCATTGAAGCCTTCAGGCATCTGTTCCTTCTGGAATTTTGAACTGGGTATGCAAACTCTGATGGGATACAAATTGTAAATGTTGGGAAGTTCCCATTTTAATGGTAAATTGTAAAAGTGTACCTAATCTTGATGTTTCATAGAAGATGCTAACATGTAAGTTGGGCTCGGTGGGAGACCTATCTCATGGTAACCTTGTATTCCTGTTCCCTTTGGGAATTTAAGTGGTCACTCCTCTACCGTAGCTCCTTCTAAATGTATAGTCGTTTAACTCATGTAATCTTGAAAGGTACTTCTAGTGTGTAAAAAGGTAAATTTTTAAATGAAATTTTGTAAACACGGATCTAGGTCAATGTCAGAAATATTTTCTTCATATAAATTCAACTTTGTTTCTCTTTTATAAAATGTAGTAAGAATTAGTAATTCTGTAAACCATTTTTGAAATTTGATTAACTTCTAATTTTGTAAATGGCTGCCCACGCGTCGAATGATATATGGCACATTGCTTCCACCTACTTCGTCTAAAGCTACCTACATTGGACTTGTTGAAAATTTTCCTAACGTGTCTCGGATTATGAAAGAACTGCAGGTGCTGGTGTTCTGCGTTTCTTAAGAATTATGGACACAGGGAAGCTGTTAACTAAGTGGTTTGCGAGGTGATCAATTATCCATTCCCTGATAATCTGACCCTGCACTCTTCCTAACCAAAACAATGCGGTTGTTATCCATCAATTGGAGTTAACTGGTGAACATTATCTTCTGGAAACATGCTTGGTGAATCGACTAGTTAAGGAGTACTGCCTATGCCTAGGCATATTCGTGAACGGTGTTCACGCTTAAAGGAGGGAGACTGTTACGTGCAAGAGCCCGTCCCTACGTTTCAAACATGTAATTTCCCCCGGATGCAATTCTTGACATTTTGAATCGACCGCCGGCTAACTTGATTCCGTTTGTCAACACGAGATAGCACCTGCTGTCGGGCTTCGGTGGTTACTCCTAGTAGTTCCTGTTTCTCCGCTAGATAGTGTGTGCTGTGTCTTATAAAACTCTTCATATGCATGACATCATTGAAAGTCAATTATATTCTTCGTCATGAAACAAATGCCGGTGTATGCATGATACCGCCAAATTATTTACTAAATAATGACATTGTTGGTTGATGTGTCAAGCCTTGATTGGACGATAATATTTACATGAATGCAGTTCGGTTCTTGACGCAAAAATTCTCCGCCATCAATTGGAGTCCATTAGCTGTCGTGAAGAAGCAACAAGCCGACTGGTCGTGAAAGGTGTCACCGCTGATGGGGGCTTGGCTCCCATCCTCTACGAAATATAAATATATTCAACAGAAAATATGAATGCCAATTCTACTAGGAAATTGCCTGTGCTCTTCAGGTTGTGAATTTCATCGTTTCGCCGCGAAGTGGACGTGTGAAATGTGGTCGCATCTCGATGCGGACCTACGCTTGTGACCAAAACGAAGCATGTGCTGGGCGGGCTTCTTCAGGGCAATATAGTGCCATATTTTATTTTATTTAAAATGTGTTAGTTTTTTGTTTTCATTGTGTCTCCGCTGTGAAGTTTTAAGGTACGTTTTTTTATTTAATTTATCTAATTATGTTATTTTGGGAGCTCCAATTTTGGCCGTGTATGAATGTTGATCTTGTGTTGTGTTTTGCCTGGTAGGCCTAAAATTTCCTTTATGTTTTAATAACGTTCCCTTATATATATTAATTTTGTTATTAATTTGTACCTTCTGGAGACACATTTATAAGTTTATTTTACGTTTAAATTATTATTTATTTTCATTTGGCAAGCCTGGGATCGTCACATTTTTTAAAATCTAATGTAAGATCTGTCGAGTCATAAAACCGACTTGCATTAATAGTTTTTAGATGTAATTGTTTTCCGCCTTTCACTCCGCTCTGGGGATTCTAAATTAATTTAATGGTAATTGTTTGCCGTAGTTTCGATCAGGCATGCGGTCTCCCTTTTTAGTGGCCATGTTTTTGTTTTGTTATGAAGAGATGCATTCTGGTCTCGAGGGCAGTCTCTTGGCGTCGACCGCGAAACTCAAACGTGTTGTGTTAACTTAAGATGTTTTTTATTTAACCTTGTCGGTTTAACCTTATGTTTTTTTTTGGTGAATGTTCTTGTGTTTTTCTTAGTCACTAATATCGGGAATTTCTTAATTGTTCATATTTTATTTATTTAATTTAATTTCAATCCTTTCGTTTTTGGCGTGGCCTGGACCTCCGCTTGTCGGATCGATATTGCATTCCCCTGTAAATGATCAAGCCCTTTCTCATTTCATTATGCCTGTATATGTAATTTAAATTTAATCTTTGGGCTTTAACATCTTAATTTTAATTTAAGTATTTTCTTTTCTTTTCTTTTCTTTTCTTGGCTTTGCAAGCAAGCATGTTTAGCGGTCTCTTGCCTTCCTTGTAAATTGTGCTGGTTGATGCATGTTCTCTTTCTGGTGGAGGTGTTTGCTAATTTTAACAATTAAATTTAATTTTAATTTTTTTAAATCAACTGTTGTGGCATTATTTCGCCGACAGCAATTCTGTCGGTTATTGGGGGGTGTCTGTAAAATAGCCTGTGCGTTCCCCTTCTCCACTTTCCTTCCACCCCTTTGGAGCTCTGCTGTTGGGGCATGTCTTCTGGAGGCGATTTTATTGCTGTGGAAGCGACGCGGACCTCTGAATAAAAGGTAAGTTGGCCCATCCACGCTGGCCATTGGGCGGTGTCATTCTGGTGAAGCAGAGCGTTGGTTATCGAGTTACCGACGTGCTGCTGGCCCTAAACCGCCGCCGGGTTGCAATTATTATTAGCTCGAACTGCTTCTTTCTAGACCCTATTAGTTTGTCTAGCGAAAGTCTGTCTTGTTCACGGTCTCCCAGATACTCTATCGGTGACCTATTATTTTCTAGCATCTAATACTACTCGTAACTTAGTGCTTTTTATTGTTCGTTTGTTTCCTTGAAACAACGTCTTGAATTTAATTCTCCTGTTCTCTAATTCCTATCTTTTCAAAATACTATGCGGACCTTATTTTTGTCCGACCCTGATCGGGTTCTTTAACGTTGATAGAATGTTTATTTCGCTGTTATGGTACTTCAAAACGTTACGATACTTTCGGTCGTTTAAATGAACTGTATTTTGAAGACCTATCGCCTGTTCTTTAAGTTCGCAGCCTACTTTGACTGTAATACTGAACTTTTCACTGTAAGACTGATATTGGAGGAACTAAATCCTAAGTCTTCACACGGCGATACTTTGATGATACTTCTCGGCCACTCCCTTCGGGTGCACGCTGGTTGTCGATACAGAGTATCACGACCTCTTGAGGTCTAGTAAGTACTGCATGATTAGCTTTGCTCTGCCAGGACTTTTATACTCTTTGGCTAAAAAAAAGATAAAATCCACGTCTTTCTCAGAACCAACTTTTGAAGTAATGGTCGCACACTATTAAAAATTATATCTCTGGAAAGCTCATCTTCTAGACGTAAACTGACTTCTTTGCACATGAAAATCGATCGTGCAGTTCTGAGATATTAAATAAAATTTAGTCTTCAGCTGTGAGGGTGTTGCAGTTGATTTTTAATCCCCCCCTCCTCGGGTCTCGGGGAACCCCAATGACGTATGGCCACGTCGGCACTTCTTTCCTGGGCCTTTATTATAACACCTATCTCCACACAAAAATCTCTATTCCGAAATGATTCACAATGCTGTATTTCTTTAGTTAATTTTATTCTTGCAAATGGGTTAAATCTAATTATTCTTCTTCTGGCACAGCTGCGCGGTTGCCATTTTACTGCAACGTACGGGCAATTTCCGAAACACGTTCTTCGTCACTCGCTTGGAAAGTTCCACTTGTTCTATTTATATTCGTGACTGGCTCCGTATCAATGCGTCAGGCATGATCTCATTTCCTGGCCACCTGGGATCCAGTTTATTACACAACGTTATGCTCGCAATCTTGTGTAAAATCTTTCTATGTTCCACTGAAGACTGTATATTTCCTACCTTCCTTTTAACAAAATACATGGATTCGACCCCTTGAACCAATGGTACATGGGTTCATCTCTCCCCTCCTTAGGTAAATAAATTTTCGAAAAATTTTGAGGAAATTTATTTCAATAATTTTCATAAAAATCTCTTTTTTTCTTTAGTGTCGAAGCCATCCTAACATTTCTCAGTACTTTTTGTTTCTTCCCTTTATTTCCAAAGTCATATCCGGTAATAGTGTAGGTTGGGTACGCTCTGTCCCTACCCTTTCTTTCTTTCTTTCTTTCTTTCTTATTTGTCTGGACTAAAAGTCTCCAGAACATAATTCTTCGTTACGGGTGTGGTCTATCCCTACCCGTTTCTTTATTTCATCATTCTCTCTTCTTAAATTGAACAACAAAATCAATTATTTTACTTAACTCACAATACAGTTTCTCTAATTCGCATTCGCACTCGAATGGTTGAGCTCTGTTTCCTTGTTCTACCTTACTCTTGTTTCTATCAAAAGTGGATTCATCATCTCTAAATTGTTCCATAACCAGTGCTTGTTCATTTGCTTCATCGAAGTCTTCGGGAGGGTAATATACTTTTCAATTCGCGGAGTTCATGGTCACTTCGTGATTCGTTTCACAGTGCCGAATTCTATAGGCATTATTTCTTAAATCTCTTATTATTTGATACGGTCCGTGGTACATTTTCTGGAACTTCTTGTACACGCGTTTCCCTGGATCCGAAATGGCTGGTCTTTTCACTAACACCATTTCTCCTCCTAATAGTGGTCGATGATACCTCTTGTGCCTGTTTCTCCTTTGCCTTCTATCAGCTTGAGCTTTTAGATGCTCAAAGGCTCTTCTAATACGTACATCTCTTCCAGGCTGAGCGTCTGCTGGCCAAGGAATGACCAGACTCCAAGGTCTCTCTGGTTGCTCATTCCTATGTAACGTTATTGGTATCTCTCCCGTAGATTCATGGATTGTGTTGTTTATACAAAATTCGATAATATCCAGGATATCTATCCATTTCCAATTTTCTTCGGCACAGTATATCTTACAATACTTGGCCGTCTCCCTCATCACTCTTTCCACAGGATTTGCCTCAGGATGGCGAATACTTGACAAAATCTGACGTATTCCAAGTCTCTCTAATTCCTGTCTGAATTCTACACTTGTAAAACAACTACCGTGATCCGACAACAAATTCTCGGGTTTTCCCAGAATAGGTATCACTTTTTCTTTGAGTCATTTTAACACTTGTTTGGTACTAGTCTTCTGTATGGGAGCAAGGACAACCATTTTTGTGAAAACATTCATAGCCACCATTATGTGTCTATTTCCTCTCCTAGCCTTTGGCAAAGATTCGAAATTGTCAATAGAAATAATTTGACATGGCCTCTCGGGCAACAATGGTATTGGCTTTTGTCTCATCAAAAATGCATTTGGCTTAATCCTTTGACATAGATCACATGTCTTGAGCGTATCCCTTACAGTCTCTCTCAGTCTCGGCCATACAAATGCTTCTTTCAGCATCGAGACTGTTTTGTCGACTCCCATATGTCCAAACGATCTATGGGCTAACCATACCTTTTTCCTCTGCAAAATCGCAGGTACTACGATCCTTAATCGTGTATGGTCAGAGACCACAAACTTATACAACAATCCATTAAAGAACGTGTAATCCTGAGCTATCTTATTAGCTTCAGTATACGCTGGTGTTCCCCTTATCAAACTCCCTTCCAAGAACGATATAAGCTTGTTCATCCATGGATCCTCGCGTTGTCGTTGACCAATGCTTCTTAATTCATTCAGAGTACGCTGATCCCTGTCTTCTGATCAATAGCCATTACTTCCACTTCTGTGGATTCTGGCTGTCTACTTAAATAACCTGGAACTACATTTTCTTTCCCTGGGCAATACTCTATATTTACGTCGAACTGTTGATTGTATAAAGCCCAACGCATCAACCTTTGACTGGATAAATCCGTCTTCATCAAAAAGGTTAAGGCTTTATGATCAGTCCTTAATGTGACTGGGAACCCATATACAATCTTTCGCCAATATTGCAACGCGTGCAATATCGCTAACAGCTCGATCTCGCTGATTGTATAATTTTTCTCGTGTGGTCTCGGTCTCCGGCTTGTGAAAGCTAGATAATTTTTCTTCTCAGGGTTATCCGGTTTCTCCTGATATAGCATTGCCCCTATTCCAATCTGGGATGCATCTGTTTGTATCACAAATCTCTGATTAAAATCAGGATATCCTAGCTTCACATAATTTAAAAGCATTTCCTTGGCCTCTATAAATGCTTTTTCTGTTTCCTCCGTCCATTTCCACTTGCCCCCTTCTTCAGAAGGTCCTGTAGTGGTGCAACAGTTTTGGTGTATGACGGACAATGTCCTGAGAAAAATCCAATCAATCCCAAAAACTGGCGAACGTTTTTCACCTTCAAAGGCCTGGGAAAATCTCTTATCGATTCTAATTTGCATGGATTTGGTTTAACACCATCCTTATCTATCACATGCCCCAAAAATGTAACTTGTCTCTGACAAAAATTTGATTTCTTCAAATTAATCTTAAAGTTAGCCCTTCTTAAATCTTCCAATAATTTCTTTAACTTTTCCAAATGTTCTTCAATGTTTTCTGAGGTAAGCAATATGTCATCCACATAACGGATAGTGCAATCTTTCACTTCCTCTGACAGGTTTCGATCAAGCGCTCTTATTAAGGCGGATCCCGCAGTCTTCAAGCCATATGTTTGTTGGTCGAACAGAAATCCAGTTAAGAGACTGGTTTTCTCTTCCAGTTCGAGATGATGATATGAAGAAGTCATGTCAATATTTGTGAATATCTTCTTGCCTTTAAATTTCCTCAGTATTTCTTTTATGGGTGGTGCCGAATCATTTTCTGGAATGATTTTCGCGTTCAAATTCCTGGCGTCTAAACACACCCTTACTGAGCCATCCGGTTTACTCACAATTACTAATGGACTAACATATGGTGTCGCCATCTTTTCTATAACACCTGCATCACTCATCTCCTGCAGTGTTTTCTTCGTTTATGGGTAATGTTTTTCTGCAACCGGGTATGGTTTTTGTCTGAACGGTGCCCAATCATTTACTTGGCAAGCGTATTTAAAATTTTCAATCTTCCCTGGCTTGGAATCAAATACGTCCCTGAAATTTAATAGTAAATCCTTTAATTGTTCCTTATTCTCGAGGTTAACTTTAGCTTCCTCTATTTTTCCTTACAGGTTGGTTTCGAACTCAGTTTCAAAACTATCTTCAAGTTCTATGTTTAGGACTTCAAATATCTTTTCTATGTCCTTACAACCTTCCTCGCTCACTTCTTTCACATGCCATACCTGTTCTCCTATTTTTGCATCCTGTTCCTGTAGGTTAATGTTTTGTTCGTCCACATCCTCTCTTTGAATCCTAATGCAATTTTGCGCTAGGTCTATGATGACCTTGTTCTCACGGATAAAATCAATACTAATATGACATTATATGGCAATTGATTTACCAGCTAAAAGCATTGCGAAATTTCAGCGTTACCTATGATCAAATCAATGTATACCTGAAATTTACATGTCAAAGATTTTTCAGGAATAATTCCCTTAATCTTCACACTTGAGGTGGGAATTTTCAATACGCGGCCTCTTGTCTCCAATTCATTTAGGAGGGTTTGCGTAATTAAACTTATGGTTGATCCAGTATCAATTAATGCCCTGACCAGCAATCCTTCTATCCTTAACATAATGATAGGTAGTTCTCTTCTAATAGGTGGGATTCCTTCCACATCCTCTTAAATTAGCTCATCTGGTCATGCTATCCAATTCACAATCTCTACCTCCTCCCAGCTCCTGGTATGTTTCCACTTTTGATGATTTAATTTTGAAGTTTTTTTTTAAATCCTGAGGGCTTCCTTTCCCCTCATTCTTCAATTGAGCTTGTAACTCCAAGCTTTGAGCTCCTTCTAGTCGGTCGGGTGATTTTCGGTTCTTTATTGCCTTACTCCAACGGACTCTCTGCGTTTCAGGTTCGTCTGTTCGTTCATTCATGTAACGAAGACTTTCCTGATATCTTTCTTCTATTTCGGCCCGATATTCATCATTTCTATCTTCCGGCCTCACATTCCTTCTGGGATAATTTTCCCATCTCTTTCTGTTATCCTGCCTCTGATTATTATTGTTATAGGTTTGGTTCTCTTGTTGTCTATAACCCGTATTTCTAGGATTCCTTCCTCGATATCCTCCTCTATAGTATCGCTGTATTCCCCGAGGCTCTTGATGTCCATATTCTCGACCCAGTCCCTGAGTATCAGTGCTAGTGGACTGATTTCTGGTCGATGGTTTCTCTCTGTTTTCTTGACTGCTGGCCATATGTACCTGTTCAGTCTGTCTTGACTGCCTGGGAGTAACGTGGAAGTCTTCATATCTAATTGATGTAAGACGCTCTCCACTTCCACAGCACTTCTGGCTTTAGATGAGGTTAACAACCTCTGGATCTCATATGGAAGTTGTCTTGCAATGGCAGCACACAGGTCGTTCTCAGCAGGAGCAATGTCAAGTTCCCGGAATTTACAAAGCTGAGCGGTGAAAAATTCTGAATATTTAGTTGGGGCATTTGTGCTATACTTCCTAGAGTACAGATCTAGCCTCAGATTCTCTTGGACATCTGCTGCCCAATATCGTTTCAGAAAAGCTTCTCTAAAACCTTCCATCGTGTCAAATGTATACCTGAAACTCCTGAACCAGGTGAGACAATCACCTGCCTACAACTTCTCAATCGCTCTCAGTCTCTGATCCTGAGGAACTTTCTTTTCATTCAAGTACTCTGCGACCTCCTTCAACCAGTATTTAGGAGTAATTGACATATTATTACCCGTAAACTTCACCGGTCTGTCCTCATTTGACTTGATGATATTTATTATTTGACCATTTGTTTGGTTCATATAAGGGGTAGACATCGCCATCGGATATCCTGGGTTCTTATAAGGGCTCTCCCCTCCTATGTCCCTATCTTGATTTGTGCCTCGTTCATGGGGATCTATCCATCCTGTCTTTTGGAACTCATCCTGACTCTCAAATTCTAACTTCCTTTCTCTTCGGGCACTTTCCTCATTAGCCATGAGTTGAATTTCCATTTGACTGTTCTTGTGTTCAGTCCTTTCCAACCGGGATCCTAATTCATTCTGAATTCTTTCTTGATTCTTTTTACTGATGTCCACAACTCGTTCGAGTTGGAATTTCTCTTCCCTGAAACTATCCCTCATTTCAGCTAAGTGTTTTTCTACCCCTTTCTTGATGACCACGACCTGTTCTTCTATAATTTCCGGCTTAATGTCACCTTTGGAATCTAAGTCTTCTCGTATTTCCTTTATTTTTTTCTCCATCTCCTTTTGTCCTTTGACCAGATTTCCCTTAATTTCTTCAAGCTTTTCCTCAGTTTTCCCTTGATTTTTATATAATTCTGTTAAGTCATCTTTGACAAGTTTTACTTCAGTATTTGTTTTTCCTACTTGTCCCTTTAAGGTTTCCATGGTTTCCTGAACCTCATTGATACCCTTACATATTTCCTCTATCTTCTGGGTATTCTCCTGATTTTCTTCATTTCGTTGCTTTCTTTCTTCCTGGATATGCTTCTCGTATATACCTAATCTTTTATTTATTCCCTCCTCGTGCTTCTTTAAGTTCTCATCTACCTGCCCGGTAAAATGATCAATCTGATCTTTCATACCCTGTACATCTTTGTGATTCTGACTTCCCATATCATTAACTTTGGCCTGAATTCCATCGACTTTTCCCTCGAGTTTTCCTACTTGGTCTTCCACCCCTGTAAATCTGCCTTCTAGCCTATCAAGACTATCTTTTATCTCCTTCCGGGATTTTTCACAAATCTTACTATTAGATTCTATCTTAGCTTCTAACTTTGCCTGCACACTTTGGATCTGGGTTACAAGTTCATCTTTACATGCATCTACATTCTCTTTACAAGTTTTCTCCATTTCAGCTAATTTAGTTTCCATAGAACCAAATTTATTTTCCATGGAACCAATTTTATCCTCTATAATTTTAAAATTATCTTGACACTCCTTTTTGGATTCTATAATATTTTTTTCTATAGTACTTATCTGGGTTTTCAATCCTGCATTAAATGTGTTACTCTTACTTTGAAATGCCTCTAGCATATCCCCAAATGTTTTATCCAATATTTGAAATTTGGACTCTATGTTTCCTTCTAGACTTTCCCGGAGTTCATTTGACCCTTGTTTTATTCTCTCAATTATCTCACTTTGTATTTTAGTCTCCATGACCTCTAGTTTAGTGTTCATGGCTTGACTTTTCAGAGAATTATCAGCTATCATATTCTCCTGAAACGAATGTAATCTATTTTCAAGTTTCACTTCCATTACTCCTAATTTATCCTCAAAAACCCTGGATTGTGCTGAAAAATGATCTGAATTCTCTGTTTTTATACTATCCAACTTACTTTCTATCTCAGCCTTCAATGTACTATTCATGTTGATACAATCGGCTTGGATAGATCCTAACTTTTGATTTATGGATTCTAACTTTTTGTTATTTTCATCCTGTTGGAGGCCCAATGTATTGTCTATCGTTTCAAATTTATTGTTTATAGCCTCCAACTTTTCCTTGCTATCGGCTTTTATAGCCTCCAACTTTTCATTACTATCAGCTTTTAAAGCGTCCAAAAGTCCCTGCCTCTCTTCCCTATTCTCTGCTTGCATATTCGCCTTCAAGACGTCCGCAAGCCTCTGCATTTCCTCACTCAATGCCATCTTATTAAAATACAGTGGGCTACTATGCCACATCGCTGGTTCATGCATGAGAGATGGTATTTTGAACTATTGTGTCCCAATTTCAAAAATTTACCTTAGTACGGGTGTTTACTAAAACGTACCCTTTTGATTATACTCATTCAATGTCAATACCTTTATGGAAGTATTTAAAAATTCAAAATTTCGAAAAACCTTTTTTTTCAACAAAAAAAATTTGATTTTTCAAGAAAACTCGTGTTTTTCCAAGGAAAACTCATCCCTACGTACTGGGCGGCATTTAATGTGCTTAGGGGGGTTTATATATATTTATATTTATTCAGGGCTGCTCGGTGTGAGTTTCCAGGGACTCATGCGGTCAGTTAACATTATATGTTGTAGCTACTTCTATCATTACTTTACTTTTACATGATATGACCGTCTTAAGTGTTCCTCTAATTATTAATCCAAGCACAGTACTTCTATGCCCCCCTGTGCCCTTTTAGCAAGAAATATGCAAATCACAGTATGCCAGCAATGCTCAAATCGGGATTTTCGGGGTTATGGTATGTTCTCCCACTCTGTGACTTACACATTTTGGATTAAATAGAGGATACACTTCCAAAAAATAAAAACAAAATCAACTCCTATTATAAAACATTTAATTAACCAAATATATGGCGCTACAAACAAATTAAACAAATAAACTACTGACCAATCCTTCTAACTTGTCCAGAGTGAACAAGGAATACATAAAATCAAACAAATGTTATATTAAAATACATGGTTTCCTACAAACCAACAAACTTATAATTCTTTTCACTTCCATAAAGTATCCCTTTTAAAGTTCAATACAATCACGAGCTTCAATGGCTCGATACTTTCCAATATAAACTGTGTTATTCTTTACACATCTCAATATCTATTTTATGATTTTCTTATAATCAAAACAATATATAATCTTATTTAAAGTAATTGTTACTCCTTTACTTAAATTTTTGGGCATTCCACAATGTTCTCATGTTACCACCTCTCTCAAGTTAACAAATTCACTACAGTGATTGGGAAAAATACGTGTGTACTCCCGAGTTATAGAAGACTACTTGAACAAAGTCAAAAATTATGATTACTCCCGAAATCTAATTGTCTTCACTAAACTCGTGAAATCCTACATTCATATATCATTACATTAGTGATTTATATTCATTATTATTTGTCTTAAAAGACCATCATCTCATAAGAAAGCAAACGATCTGAACTTGCAAGCGGTAACATTCATCTACAAGAACCTCGGTTCGAATCCCGGGTCATTTACAAACTCTAATCACTCATGGTGTATTATTACTTCCAACAGACGGTCCCCCGACCTACCACACTTTCAATAGCGAGGGGTCGGACCGTAACACTCGGCGTGATTTATTGTCGAGGAGGGAGACCCTAAGTATCGCCCACACGAGACGGCTACACTCATGCTTTAAAACAGCTATTTCTCAAACACAGTTCTCTGAACAGACCTGGCGTTTCTTTCATTCATTTTTACAACATTATTTAGGTTCATAGACCACTTTCGTAACCTTGGCATTTATTAATTATGAAGTGTCATCATTGAAGGGTAAGAATAATTCAATACAACAACAATATTTAGGGGCTTCAACAACTAGACGAGTCTGGGTTCGACTCTCTCAACTGCCTCGGGAACCAATCCCATACTGCAGGACTTTACAACAATTAGCGGCTTAGGGCGACCTCGGTCTAACCTGTGCTCATCAATACAATAAATTCGCACCCATTATACAACGCCTCGTGATCTACATCACTATATGGAGGACTTATCATAGCTCAATTACCGCAATCAATTGTCCCTCATAATTAATTTACCAAGTATATTTAGGTTCAACGCCTTCCTAGCGTGACAATTTACTTTAATGCGCTACATTGCGCTATACATTACTTTAAGGCCTAGCGTCTTCCAAAGAACTGATAAATTCAAAATCAACATTTGATCTACATCTCAATTTTTATATTAATCCTCTCCCGTGACAATAATCGCTATACTTTAAGAACATGTATTCACACCATGGCTTTATACTTTTACAGGAGCTCAACAGCTACTACTTTCATATAATTCAACTGAATCTTCATTTATATAATTTTTGTCATTATTATATTCCGCTTGCTTTCATAACATTTATCAAATACACTGATATTTTATTTCATACATTCCCTCTAAGGGATTTATTCATTTCACATAATTATTTTATAATTTCTCAATTTTTATTTGTTCAGATCGCGCTCTTATTCTGTTATTTGTTATTCAAAAATATCCCTATTTCTTATTCTCAGGTGGATTGAACACAAATATTCCCCAACACCTAACATAATGAAAATGGTTACTTACATGCTCGGACGGTCCACTACCGTGCTTTCCAACGATGTTTCATTTTGCCCACTATTTGTGATTAAACCATCTTGCTCAAATTCATTTCATACACTGACATATCTTGACACACATATAATTTATATACCTTAAACACTGGTAGCATTTTAAAATACCATTGTGTATTCTTCTATTACACACAATAAAATCACTGAAAAATTACTATCTAACACAAATTTTATATATTTACACTACACTGATTCTAATCACTGAGGCCTTGATTAGGCCTTGCACACGTGATTTCTTGATTCCCGTCTCCAAGGGTGAAACTAGTAGATGTCGGCTTCCCATCTGACCAGAATATGAAAGTCTCGAACACTCTACCCTTCCCTGGAATAGTACTTCTTCAAATCCGGTTTCCTGACGATCGGTTATTATTATTATTAGCTCGAACTGCTTCTTTCTAGACCCTATTAGTTTTTCTAGCGAAAGTCTGTCTTGTTCACGGCCTCCCAGATACTCTATCGGTGACCTATTATTTTCTAGCATCTAATACTCCTCGTAACTTAGTGCTTTTTATAGTTCGTTTGTTTCCTTGAAACAACGTCTTGAATTTAATTCTCCTGTTCTCTAATTCCTATCTTTTCAAAATACTATGCGGACCTTATTTTGTCCGACCCTGATCGGGTTCTTTAACGTTGATAGAATGTTTATTTCGCTGTTATGGTACTTCAAAACGTTACGATACTTTCGGTCGTTTAAATGAACTGTATTTTGAAGACCTATAGCCTGTTCTTTAAGTTCGCAGCCTACTTTGACTGTAATACTGAACTTTTCACTGTAAGACTGATATTGGCGGAACTAAATCCTGTATTAGGATTTTCCTAAGTCTTCACACGGCGATACTTTGATGATACTTCTCGGCCACTCCCTTCGGGTGCACGCTGGTTGTCGATACAGAGTATCACGACCTCTCGATGTCTAGTAAGTACTGCATGATTAGCTTGGCTCTGCCAGGACTTTTATACTCTTTGGCTAAAAAAGATAAAATCCACGTCTTTCTCAGAACCAACTTTTGAAGTAATGGTCGCACACTATTAAAAATTATATCTCTTGAAAGCTCGTCTTCTAAACGTAAACTGACTTCTATGCACATGAAAATCGATCGAGCATTTCTGAGATATTAAATAAAATTTAGTCTTCAGCTGTGTGGGTGTTGCAGTTGATTTTCAATTCCCCCCTCCTCGGGTCTCGGGGAACCCCCAATGACGTATGGCCACGTCGGCACTTCTTTCCTGGGCCTTTATTATAACATCTATCTCCACACAAAAATCTCTATTCCGAAATGATTCACAATGTTGTATTTCTTTAGTTAATTTTATTCTTGCAAATGGGTTAAATCTAATTATTCTTCTTCTGGCACAGCTGCGCGGTTGCCATTTTACTGCAACGTAAGGGCAATTTCCGAAACACGCTCTTCGTCACTCGCTTGGAAAGTTCCACTCGTTCTATTTATATTCGTGACTGGCTCCTTATCAATGCGTCAGGCATGATCTCATTTCCTGGCCACCTGGGATCCAGTTTATTACACAACGTTATGCTCGCACTCTTGTGTAAAATCTTTCTGTGTTCCACTGAAGACTGTATATTTCCTTCCTTCCTTTTACCAAAATACATGGATTCGACCCCTTGAACCAATGGTACATGGGTTCAATATATACATATATATATATATATACATATACATACATACATAAATTATATATAAACTTTTGAACTGACGGTGGTTTTTTGGTCTGGGGGATGTGAAACGTGACGATATGTCGAAATTTTCCGGAAATCGAAACATGGTACCCATTGCAATAGTTAGCTTTCTAAGAAATCTACCTCAAATACTACCATCAACGACACCCAGCTGTGAACTTGGCTACTAGATGCCACCGGAACCATCAACTCGTGACGCACGTTGGAACTTCCCCTCCGAAGGAAAGCAAACTCAGTTTTTTTAGCGCTCTTAGTAAATCCGACGACTTTAGCCGGGTTTGAACCCGCGACCTTGGGCATAGAAGTTCAGCATGCTACCAGTTCCGATACCGAAGTCGCTTCCCACAGACAGATGGAAAACTGAATGTTATCTCGTGCAGTGGCGTTGTCATAGCAACTGCTGATGGCCCATCCCTTATGAATTAAAAGTAAAGTTGTCATGGCAACCTCTCTTGGCATTTGGCATTTTCTTATAATTTAAATCATTTTACTCACCCCGTGGCGTAATGGTGGGTCATATCAAAAAATATTTCAGACAAAAGTTTTAGGTAATTATTGGAGGAATATTGTCTATTTTGTACGGTTTTGATATTGTGCCTATTAACAGAGATATGATTAACGTTTCCCGAAAAAAAACACTTTTTCCCACCCCTTTGGTCAATGGTTGGTGCTATCAAAAAACTTTTCGAACATAAATTTTAGGGCCTTGTCTGACACATAGTATGAACTTTGAATGGATTCAATATTTCAGATATTAAGAGAGTTATAGCGATATTTCACTTTTTAGAAAAATCCTCCCATTTTCACCCCCTTTGACCGATTTCGCCCATTAACGAACTCGACCGAGATTTTAAGGGGATACATATTATGTAAAAAAATCAAAGTGATTGGTGCAAAATTACGGCAGTTATCTTGTCCACAAGAAACTGATATACATATATACATAAATTATATATAAACATTTCAACTGACGGTGGTTTTGGGCTCTGGGGTATGTGAAACGCGAAGATATGTCGAAATTTTCCGGAAGTCGAAACATGGGACCCATTGCAATAGTTAGCTTTCTAATGAAATCTACCTAAAATTAGGTTGGCTCAGGCAAGGAATGCATTTCTACAAAAAAGGAATCTGTTGACATCGAATATAGATTTAGGTATTAGAAAGTCATTTTTGAAAGCCTTTGTCTGGAGCGTGGCACTCTATGGAACTGAAACTTGGACTGTTGGTGCAGCAGAAAAGAGGAGAATTGAAGCATTTTATATGTGGTGTTACAGGAGATTGATGAAGATCAGATGGGTGGATAGGGTTACAAACGAAGAGGTATTAAGACGATTGGGAGAGGAGAGATGTTTCTGGCGACTGCTAATGAAGAGAAGACGTAGGTTGGTAGGACACTTACTAAGACACCCAGGAATAGCAAGCTTAGTTATGGAAGGAAGGGTCGAGGACAAGAACTGTAGGGGTAGAACAAGGTTAGAATATGTTAAACAGATTGCATCGGATGTAGGGTGTGGTAGCTATGTAGATATGAAAATATTAGCTCAGGACAGGGAGGCATGGAAAGCTGCATCAAACCAGACAAAAGACTGAAGACTCAAACAACAACACTGTGGCAGAACTCAGTTCTTTCGTCATTAGACTATTTTTTATTATGTCTATGTTTTAAAACTATTTCTCTTTGGTGTTTCCAAGGAGTTAAATGTCCGTCCATCAGAAATAATTTACCCGAGATTTCTAATACTTTCAATATTTACAACATAACTATTTGGACACAGGATATAGTACACTATCTCAAGTCCCAAGGGATCTACTACAATCATAGTCTCAATGTATTTTCAAGTGCATTGAGCTAGTGAGGGTTACGGTTGGTAGTTGTCTTCACCTGTAACTAAGAAAAAAATATTTCAAATGTTGGTAGCTAGTCAAATCAATGCAAAAATTAAATGGCAATTTTATAATTCTGACCCCCTGTAGTATAGTGGATAGCATTCTTCGCTTTCGCCCCGGAGGTCTAGGTTTGATTCCCGGCTCAGCCATGGATTTTTTTTATTCTGGTATGAGGGCAGGAACAGGGCACACTCAGCCTCCTAACGCAAAACTAAGATCAGGAGGGTTCGATTGATCTCTCAGCCATCTTGTAAGCGGTTTATTGTGGAATTCCCACTTCTACTCCAGGCAAAAGCCGGGATGATTCCTAACTTAAGTACATAGCGGCCTCCTTCCTAATCTTCACCCGAATTTCAAATAGCCTACACACTTTAATACAGCCATCACAGTAACATGGGTTATCAGACATATTTGACACACACCCAAGTACACGGGGTTAAATGATCAGATGGCACAAAGCCCGTAGATCAATCAACAATGTACAACTATATTGTTCTCTGCAGCACACTTTCTTGCTGAACCTTATCTACTCCTATTGATTTAGGAAACTGTAGGCTAATTTATTTCCCATCCTCTAAACCAGGGGTTCCCAACCTGGGGGGCATGGGGCTTTATCAAGGGGGGCGTGAAGTGATTTCCGAATTAAGTTTCTTAACTCGAATATTACAATTTTGTAAAATAAACATTTTTCGAATCTCTCCAAGTGATTGTCGCACCAAGCCAATCGTTTAAAAGCACTTGTAATAGCCAAATGTCGGCACAAACCGCTGTGGAGCCGCGAGGTTGGAGGTGAAATAAGGAATTTGCTGTGTTGTAAGGAGAAAAATCATGCCAATTTTATCGGCTCGTTGGCATAACTTTGTATTTCTTTGAAGCTTTGAACAGTTTGAACTTAAAGCTCCAAGGCAATAACTCCAATATTATGCATTCCTCGAAAAAAATATAGTTATGGAAACACCGGCTTCAGTTGAACACCTTCTCATCCTTTCACCGCCTTAATGAAATTTTGCAGGAAAATGAACGTGATCGTAATAAACTTAGGTACAAATTCAGTAACATTTGGATTCCCTGGCACAAGAATTCAACTTCTACTTTCCTGATATCTCGTCGGGAGAATGGTCCTGGATGTTAACAAGAAATGTGTTTGCCATTCACATTGAAGCACTGCCAGCACAGCTTCAAAAAGAAGCCATAGATTTGAAGTGTGATTCAAATCTAAAAGATGATTCTAAAATACTAGGACTGGGTAACCTTTGGGTAAACTGTCTTGCAGTGTATCCTGTAATAGCCAAATTTGCATTGCGTGTCATTGTCCCATTTTCAAAGACATATTTATGCGAGTCGGGATTTTCAACGCTGAGTGTCGTAGAAACAAAGCAGCGCTGTCGGCTTGATGTTGCAAGTGATCTCCGCTGTGCTCTGTCAAATATCAAACCAAACATACCGAATCTTACCAAGAGAAAACAATGTCAACCCTCTCACTGACATTTGTCGACTAATTTAAGGATTTGTTGTAAAAGTGTATAATTTGTATTGTGCTAAAATGAAGTTGGTATGTAATAGATAGGCCTATTCCATTATGTAGTGTTATTAGGTTAGGTCTATATCCTGCGCGTCAATCGAAGAGGTTATAGAAGCGATGTGTGATGGTGTGGGGGGAGGAGGGGGGGGGGGGGGCGATGAACTCCCGTATCTGAAAAGGGGGCGTCAGCTGACAAAGGTTGGGAACCACTGCTCTAAACGTTCTGAACTACAATTCTGTTCACATACTTTTCTCTTACGATAACCCAAAATCATTTACATTTCTACAGAAAATCTTTCTATCTGAAATTAGTAGTGTGGGGGTAATTTGAACACATACGGTTGGTAACTGTGCAGAGTTTCAGCCACCCACCACCTACAGCGCTAGGTGTACGTAAACAAGTAATGGTGACTCGTTTGAAAAATTGATCTCGTGAAGAGATATCATCAGTTATTTGATTTTCGAGGCCAGGGCGAGGGCGTTATCTTCCTTCATGACAAAAAGCGACCTCATACAGTCCAGAAGTCCATCACGCTGTTGAAGCGGTTTAGCTGGGACATTATTGACCACTCTCCCTACAGCCCGGACCTCGCTCCAAGCGACTTTCGCCTGTTTCTTGGCTTGCCACGGTGGGTGAGTGGTTAACGTGTTGGACTACTAACCCCAAGCTTGCAGGTTCGCTCCTGGCCGTGGTAAGTGATTTTTGAAAGGCGACAAAAATCACGACATGCATGTCAATACGAGTTGGCATGATAAATAACCCATTTGAATTCAGTAGGCCGTGTTCATAGTGGCAAATTTAATCTCGGGATTTTCCGCCAGCACAAAAGTTCCTCCTTTCGCTACTAGGAAGCGCTATAGTGTCAAGGAGCTTAGATATCTAATCTCCTTGACTTTCATAGCGTTCAAGGAACAACAACGAATTTTGACATGCAAGCTTCCCCCTGGGTGTCTAATAACAAAGCTTGCACCCGGCATCCGAGGCCATACGATATTATTATTATTATTATTATTATTATTACCTGTTTCCTTACTTGAAGGAGCTCCTAGGGGGTCGACCATTCACTTCAGACGAGGAGGTGAAACACTTCGCGACAATGTGACTGAACACGCAAGGACAGGGTTTTTACTATGTTGGCATATTCAAACTCATCCCACGATGCGACAAGTGCCTAAACCGATATGGCGACTATGTCCTCAGTTTGCTGTATTGGTTGTATGAAATATAATGTACACGTTTCACTGTAGGCTTTGTTTCTGACCACCCCTCGTATTAAATACACCCTCACTACTTAAATTATGAAAAGAGAAACACCAGGAATTCATATTTATTAAATTGAAGTTGCATAGGATAGTTTCTTCACTGATCAGTATCACTTTCCATATTTTTACCGATTTTGAGAACGCGGAGCCAAACTGACACATTTGTTATGATATTGTTGTTTTAAGGGGAGGAAATATGAGGTCATCTGCCCCTCTTAACACAGATTAAAATATACAAATTTGGAATGGAATTTAAAATTTAGAAGTGGACACCAAAATTTGAAAAGACTGAAAATTAATAAAACAAAAAACAAAACAAAACAAAAATTAACAAAAAAAAATCATCATTCAAAAACGAACAAGTCGTTGAGTCAATGTTCACTGGAAAATTTAGATTGCTGGCCCTAACCCACTCTCACTTATAAAGTGGATGACGAGATCAGCAGCCACCGCGTCATCGGCTAATATAAGTTTGAGTGTCATCTGTAACACCAAGGTTTCTTCGTAAGTCAGCAAGATCCACACACTTGGTTAAAATGTGGGCTCCACAGGTACAAAGTGGGGGTCTTCCCTTCTCATTAGGTACGAGTGGGTGGATCTTGTATGACCTATCCTTAGCCTACACAAAATGACGGACTCCCTACGTGACCGGTAAGATCTCCGCCACACGCAAGTAGTTCCCTTGATCGCTCTCAGTGTACCGGGCATTGGGTCATCTAGCCATATTTTGGTTTTGGCCGAGGGTTTAGGACGAAAACCTTTCAAGTCACCACATGAATTTTGAGGTGAAAATTGCTCATGCAGTCACCGGGATTCTCATCTCAGCTATCAGGATTGCACGCAAATGACTTTGTTACTGCGCTATCATGTGCCGCTTTCATCCTTCAACAACGAGAACGATTGTATTAATATATCTATGATTGACACTCCAGAAGAAATAAATAAATAATTTTCTTCAAAGGCATATCTACACCTTTGTTTAAGCTGTTACGACTCTTCCGGTCTGATGTGTCAGTGATTTAATAGAAGTTCTTTTACTACATATAATATGACGACTGAACTGGTGCTTTCGCTTTGTTTGCTTTTCCATTTTGATATCTGCCATAAACCAAACTGCATTCACACCGTCGTCGTCAATACATGTTGACAGCTTCATCCATATTGATATCTGGCGTTACCAACTACGCTTGATTTTCATTCAACACACTGTTTGATTTTGTTTGCTTGTAGGCTAAAACTTATTTACATTCTAAATAGATCTGGAATTTTAAAAAAACATGTTATTCCCGGTATGATTGATATTGTACTTCCAAAAGCATTAATTACAAATTAAAACAATTACTCTGGCCGCCTAATATAGTCATTAAATCGTTATTTGATGTCACAACTGTTGAAAACTATTATATGTCACGGTGCGTCGTAATAACAATGATATGTGTTCCCACTGACGATATTAAACAAGATAATATCAACACATTTTTTAATCGCTTCTCCTCCCAGCTCGGCTTGACCTACGGACTCTGCGATGGATCATTCCCCTACCGTCGCAAGGACCGAGGTGCCTTTTCCATGACGAGCGCCAACATTCGGGGGACCGAACACTGTACTTGAAGAAGAAGAAGAAGAAGAATGTTATTGTTATCTTACATCCCTTTTAACTACTGAGGCTTTAAGAAACGCCGGGGTGCCGAGAATTTGACCAGAAAGGAATCTTTAGCGTGCCAGAAAATCTACTGTCATGGCCTTCTCGCATTTGAGCACTCTCAAATGCCAACTAACTCCGCCAGAATTCGATCCTACAACCATGGGCACAACATGCAAGAATGTTACCGCTGCGTCACGCAGCCTTTCTAAACAGAAAAAAAACAAACAAATATATTTACAAATAATACAGTTCCCTACAAAAATGAATTGTATTGTATTAATTTCAGATATTTTGAGTGAATTAAGTATGATATTAACCGCCGGTGATTATTGGTCTCCCGTATAGGTGTTGAACGACATTATTTACTTACAAACTAACGGAGTAAACGGGAGGAAACAGGAGGAAGTGTGCCAGAGGTTTGTCCTCCCCTATTGAAGAACATCCTTCAAGAATAAACTGAAACGAAATTGCAATAAAAAAGACTGAATAATAAGTCAATTCATGATGTAGTGGATAGCATACAAGGAATTCAGCCCCCGAGATATGGGTTTAATTCTCGTCTCTCCTAAGAAATTAAGTTCTGATTGTTGGAATTGGGTTCATTAAGCCACCTGGAGCAAAACTGAGAAGACGTGGGCTCAATTCTCACCTCAGCAATCCTAGAAGTTATATTTTGTGGTTCCCAAGCGAATGCTGGTATGGTTCCTAACTTCAATACACGGTCCTTCCTTCCCAATCCTAGCCTTAGTTACAAATACCATCACCAATACAGGCACTACAATAATATAGGTCGAAATTTAATGTTTTTCAGTTTTAATCCTGAAAAGTAATGAGATTAATAAATAACCTTTAATGACCAGTTTCGATCATCAAGCGATCATCATCAGATCCTTGGATCGAAACTAGTTATCCAAGAGAATTAATCTCATGTAATTTTTTCAGGATTAGGTAAAAACCAATTAAATTGGGCACAATTCGTATTGACCGACTGAAAAGCTGAGGTAACATTGAAAATTGGCTTCCAGCATGATAATAATACAGGTTATGGTACAAATTCTAGGCTGATTTTCAGTCCACGAGACTGAAATGACCAGAATGTCCAAGTGCTTAATATTGAAACAACAACAAAACAAAGTTAATTTGATGTCATTATGGGAAATATTCTCTCTATGATTTGGACTAATTTGAGCTTTCATAATGAGGACTTTATTATTGATTTCTAGCACTGTGTGTCGCATTGGTCGATGTGATCCCACAACGAATGCGGGCCGTTACAGACTGATGAGCAGAGAGAAGCTTAATGCGCCAATTAGATACCACATTAGTAACCAGTGCCATCAGAGCATTAGTCGCTGGCTGGCATTTAACTTGCTGCTGAAAGACGTCCCTCCTCCATCTCGTCAACACGCTATCTGGGTTGATTGTTATTGGCAAGGGTGTCACACCGGTTCGAACAGCTTAACGCCAAAGGATAATTTGCTACCAAAAAGGGAAGCGCGGTAACTTTATCCTGTGTTTAGCCTTTCAAGATACGATTGCCAGTGGCTGAGGTGGACGAGATCTGGATGGTTGAACTGCGCTAATTAGGTTAAACCCAAACAGTCCTGTCAGCTCACGCTAATGGGTTTGGGAAGAGAGTGGGGGTAGACAACCTCTCCTGAAATGTTGGTTAAGCCATGAGTTGACTGACTGCTATGTACACCTGGACCCCCTGGAGTTTCCGTAGATACCATAATCAGTGCAGCTAACATGTTATCCATGTACAGTCAATGAAGTGCAGAATTTCGAGTTACAGGAAACTACAGTATAAATGTTGTAAGTTTAAGTTTTCACAGCGGGGCCAAAAGTGGAGGTGTTCCAACAAGGAATTCATTTACGAATGCACCTTATTTTGTAGCAGAATACATATAAGCATTTTGGTTCCCACAATATCGTATTAAATCTCATAGGCCTTGTGCAAGCTCTAACTTGCATGTTGACGAAGCTACAACATAAAAATTAAAATGTGCAGATCTGAATAGTAGCTGTGAAACACAGAAAATAACCGAACCTTACCTTTACCAAGTACAAGGCTAATGAAACCGAGGAATCTGGAATAATACCAATAGTTGCTAATGAATAGTATCGAATACGTCTTTGAGACAGCAAGAGCAGATAGTGAAGATCAGCGCAGGTTGACACATTCCAAAATACAGTATATTTACCTTTGTCCACTTTGGAGTGGGGGGCAGTGAAACACGCCTCAGGCAACTTTCCCAGTTAGTATTTTAATAATCGACCCCCGTGGAGAGAACTCACTAGCGGAGCTCGGTATCACCCGAGGTGGAAGCTATTCTTTGTATACTTGTGTGAGGCCGTCAGCATGCTTAGTTACCGAGAGCAGTGTCTACGCTTGCTGAAGCACAGCGTCCAAGCTCTCTGCTGACTCGGTAGACGTGGGTTCAAACCCGACCGTCGACCGTCCTTCAAATTATTTTCCGTGGTTTTCCATTTACAACTCCAGGCTAATGCTGGAACGGTACCTTCTGACAGGCCACGGCCGCTTCCTTCCACATACTTGCCCAATATCACCCATTCAACTTATCTCTCATTCCGACGTGCAGGTCGCCCACGGGCGTTGACTCGAGAGACAATCACTCGGCCTCTCAGGAGGCCACATGAAATAAAAGAAAAGTATGCCTAATTGACAGGTATAATCGCATGGATAGAATACAATTCAGGTCCAGTAGCCTTTCGTCGTTTCACTCTCCATGGTGAAATGAGTTCCTAGTAAGGAGAGTTGTAGGCAAAATATGACCCGAAAATGCATTTCTTATATTCCATATTGTTACGGCTGTGAGTTTGTGTCATCACTCGCCGCATGAGTCACAACTGCCGCAGGGCTGGGCTGTGTCCTGCCTCCTGTATTGCGCGCGCCTTATGCAACAGGGCTACTAAGACAAAGGGATAGTCCAGAATATTCGTGACTGGACCAGCGATGGAAACCTCGAGAAGCCGTGAACCCTGGATGGATCTAGAAGCATTTATTGAGTCACCGGCCTGCTATATAAGTGCGACCTGTCTAGCAGTTGTTGTTGTTGTGTTTTACGAGCTAGTGTGAGCGATTATTCTGAGCGACAGAAGTGTGGTGACTTGCGAAACCTCTAGTGGAGCGGGGAAGTGAGACTCCTACAGAGGAACTGTGTTTTGAGCGAGTGTGCTTGCTTAGTGCGAAGAGAAGTGATTGTGCTGCATTGTGAAACAGTGAGTGACAGAGCTAGTGCAGCTATTTCCATCCAGCGTACGGGGCCACCTCATTACGAGGGATTAACTGTGGTCTGTTGACAAGTGAAAGGGGAAGTATTCTCGACTTGAGGAAACTGGAGTAAGGTAATAATTGCAATTTGCTGTTGAGTAGTGTATATTTCTGGCCACAATAAAGTTAATTATTTCTTTAAAGCAGTAATTGGTGTTGTGCTTCCTACCCACCGTAATCCAGTTAACAAAAGTGCCACTAGGGGGGTGGCACGTAACAACTGGTGTCAGAAGTCGGAATACGAACTCAAGCACAACACCTGACGGTCCTGGTTTCAAAACCCGAGCAGGTCATTTTCTTTAATTTTCCTGTGAGTGCATGCCCTTTACAAGACAAACAACTAAAATGGAGGAGAAATTGGCAGCATTGCTAGAAAAGTTAAATGGCATGGAAACCAAGATAGAAGACGGCCAGAAGAAGTTAGAAGACGGCCAGAAGAAGATGGAAGACGGTCAAAATAAGTTAGCGGAGGACCTGAAGAAGATGGAGGACGGCCAGAAAAAGATGGAGGACGGCCAGAAGAAGATGGAGGACGGCCAGAAGAAGTTAGCCGAGGACCTAACTGCCAAACTAGAAGACGGCCAGAAGAAGATGGAAGACGGTCAAAATAAGCTAGCGGAGGACCTGAAGAGGATAGAGGACGGCCAGAAGAAGATGGAAGACGGTCAGAATAAGTTGACACAGGACCTGAAGAAATTAGAACTGGGTCTGCGTGAGGAAGTCACGGCAGTGGAAAAGAAGTTCGACGCCTTTCAAAAGGAAGTTGCCGAGCTACGCCGACGCCCGCTGACGGGGGTGGAAGAGAGATTCAACGCTCCACAAAAGGAATTTGCTGAGCTGCGCCGACACCCGCCGACAGGGATGGAAGATAGATTCAAAGCCCTACAAGAGGAAGTCGCCGAGCTGCGCCGACGCCCGCCGACCGGGGTGGATGAGAGAGTCAAAGCCCTACAAGAGGAAGTTGCCGAACTGCGCCAACGCCCACTCACGGGGGTGGAAGAGAAATTCAACGCTCTTCAAGAGGAAGTTGCCGAGCTGCGCCGACGCCCGCCCACAGGTACACCGGGGACATCAGGAACGGGACAGAGCAGAGTGACGCCCCCAACCTTTGACGGAAAGGTCCCGTGGAGCACCTACTTACGTCAGTTCGAGGCGGTCTGTTCTATAAATAACTGGAACAACACAGAAAAGGCTACAGCTCTCATTGTAGCGCTGAGAGGTGACGCCCTTAACGTCCTTCAGGCCATCCCGACTGGATCCCAGGACTACGCTTCCCTGATCGCCCATATGGAGTCCCGATATGGAGATAGCCATCTTCAGCAGGCCTATCAGATGCAGCTCCGGACCCGGGTACAGAAGAACGCGGAAACCCCGCAGGAGTTCGAGATGGACATCGCACGCCTCGTAAGTCTCGCCTACCCAACAGCGCCGGCCGACTTTCTGGAGCAGATAGCGACGCAGACTTTCACCGACGGGCTACGGGACTCGGACACTCAACAGGCGCTGCGTCTCGCGCGCAATAAGACCCTGGCAGATGCGCTGAGCCACGCACTTGAGTTCGAGACGGCAAAACAGGCATCCAGAATGCACACGCGGGTGCGTCAAGTGGACGTCGACGAACCAGTAAAAACCAACGAGACCAAGCCCCTGGCCGAAGAATTGATGGAGGCGCTAAGCCGTTTCTTCAAGAATCGCAGTACCACCAACAAAAACGTAGCCGAAGGACATCCGGAGAGGCGGCCCGGAAGAGGACTACCGACCTGCTGGACCTGCCGTAAGAGAGGCCACCTGAGCAAGGACTGCGGTGATCGCCGCCACCAAGGGTTTCCGTCGGGACAGTCAGTCGTAGGGAAACCGCGCGGCCCAGGAAAGCAAGTATCAGCCAGCCTAGGGGGGCAAAGGTTGGCTTGTGACAGTCGTCAAGCCCCGGCAGTCCAAGTTCGTGTGACGCAGTTACGGAGGGATAATAGCAGCCTGATGGTCGACGGAGTCGTCAACGGAGAGAGCTGGCCCATGCTAATCGACACGGGAGCATCGAGGACCATCGTCAGCCCCACCGTGATCCCGAAGTGGAGAGTTCAACCCACACAAAGGAACCTTCAGCTAATAACCGCGACCGGAGAGACCGCACCGGTACATGGCGAAGCATCACTGGAGTTCGTCATTGGTCGACGGGCGATAAAGCATCCAGTGCTTGTGGCCGACGTATCAAATGAAGTGATCATTGGACTGGACTTCCTGGACCAGAACAACATCATCTTGGATCTGAGTACCAACACTCTGCACTTCGGAGGTGAGGAACTTGCTTTGCAACCTGCGCACGAGTCCATCACCGCACGACGAGTAAGGCTGAGAGAAGACGTCATCGTTCCCGCCAGGACGGAGGTCAGCGCTGCCGTAATTGTCGACGGAACTGCTGAGGGAGTGGCGGCTGTCATCGAGCCAAAATATGAGGACATCCAGGCAAAAGGATTGCTAGTTGCCAAGACTCTCATCAACACGACGTCTCGGCCGTACGTCTGCCAGTCCAACCTGAACGACTACGACATTACGGTTCACCGGGACACCAACCTAGGAGTCTGCGAGCCCGTTACCTGGATTGGCCGCATCACAGATACGACGGACGGACACCTGCAGACTGACAACCGAAGAAGACGCGCCCTGCCAGAAGAACTACAGAAGCTGTACCAAGGATCCCAGGACCATTTAGACGAAGAGCAATCGCGCCAACTTCAGGACCTGCTACGCGAATTCCAGGATGTCTTCTCCGTGGGGAGCAAAGACTTCGGCAGGACAAGCTTGGTCCAGCACAGAATCGACGTTGGGGACAGCGCACCGATTAGGGCCCCATTCCGACGTGTCCCGCTCGCCAAGCAAGCCGAAGTCGATCGGATGGTAGAAGAGATGAAGGAGCAAGGGGTGATCGAGCCATCACATAGTCCTTGGAGTTCTCCGGTCGTGCTTGTGAAGAAGAAGGACGGTTCCACCAGGTTCTGCGTGGACTACAGGCGGGTGAACGACGTCACGAAGAAGGACAGCTACCCTCTACCCCGGATCGACGACACGCTGGACACCATATCAGGGTCAAGATGGTTCTCCACCTTGGATTTGAAGAGTGGCTACTGGCAGGTGGAGGTCCACCCTAAGGACCGCGAGCAAACGGCGTTCTCTGTGGGCAGCGGGCTCTGGCAGTTCACCGTCATGCCATTCGGTCTGTGCAACGGCCCTGCGACCTTCGAAAGGCTAATGGAGTCCATTCTGAGGGGACTACACTGGAAGACCTGCCTGTTATACCTAGACGACGTCATCGTTCTGGGGAGGAGCTTCGAGGAGCACTACAGCAACCTGAAGGAGATCTTGTTGAAGCTACGGGCTGCCCAGCTGAAGTTGAGCCCCAAGAAGTGTCAGCTCTTCCAGAAGCGGGTGCAGTACCTTGGGCATATCGTCTCCGAGGAAGGGGTGCGCACCGACCCAGAGAAGACCGCAGCTGTGAGGGAGTGGCCAGTTCCGAAGGACAAGTCCCAACTACGAAGCTTCCTGGGACTCGGCACTTATTACCGTCGCTTCGTGAGAGGATTCGCCGACATCGCCAAACCTTTACATCGACTGACTGAGAAGGACCAACTCTTCACGTGGACAGCAGAATGCCACAGTGCCTTCGAACAACTCAAGCAGGCTCTGTGCACCGCACCTATTCTGGCCTACCCCAGACCTGGAACAAGGTTCATCGTCGATACCGATGCCAGCGACTTTGGCATAGGGGGAATCCTGTCGCAAGTAGTGGACGGCGAGGAGAGAGTAGTGGCCTACTTCAGCAAGGCCCTGTCAAAACCAGAAAGGAACAACTGCGTCACCAGGAAGGAGCTGCTCGCCATCGTGAAGACCATTGAACACTTCCACAAGTACCTGTACTGGCAAGAATTTCTCATCAGGACCGACCATGCATCCCTGCGGTGGCTCCTGAACTTCAAGCAGCCCGAGGGTCAACTCGCGCGGTGGTTAGAGAGGCTTCAACAGTACAACTTTGAGATTCAGCACAGGAAAGGCCAACTGCATTCTAACGCCGACGCCCTGTCAAGAAGACCGTGCCCCGAAGACTGTACCTTCTGTGCCCGAAGGGAGGACAACACCGGGATACAGTGCCGAAGGACTACCGTGGAACTTCAAGGGAGCTGGAGCCGCGAATCTTTCACGCGGGCACAAGCAGAAGATGATGACCTGGGACTGATAGCCGAATGGAAGGGGCCTGTGTCCCCAGACCCGGGTGGAACATTGTGAGTGACTGCAGCCCAAAGTTTAAGTCCTACTGGGCGCAGTGGGACGCGCTAATTGTCAGGGATGGCCTCATCTGCCGTACCTGGGAGAGCACCGACGGGAAGACATCTCGGGAACAATTCGTCGTTCCAAAGGCTATGACGGAAGAAGTCCTGAAGGAAGTTCATGGAGGATCATCTGGTGGACACCTAGGGATAAAGAAGACTCTGGAGAAGCTGAGAGAGCGGTTCTACTGGATCGGATGCCGAACAGACGTGGAGAACCACTGCGCGAGGTGCCACGATTGCGCAGCCAGCAAGGGCCCAGGACGAAGACGACGGGGTCCACTGAAGACCTACAACGTGGGTGGCCCCATGGAGAGAGTGGCCATCGATGTTGCTGGGCCATTCCCGTTAAGCGAGGCAGGGAACCGCTACATATTAGTCGTCAGCGACTACTTTACCAAATGGCCGGAGGCGTATGCGCTCCCTAACCAAGAAGCCGCGACGATCGCAGAGACCCTGGTGAAGGAATTCGTCAGCCGGTACGGAGTACCCCTGGAGCTGCACTCCGACCAAGGGAGGAACTTCGAGTCGCAGGTGTTCCAGAACCTATGCCAGCTGCTGGGAATCCGGAAGACAAGGACAACGCCGCTACACCCTCAGTGCGACGGGATGGTAGAGCGATTCAATCGCACCATCGAGAACCATCTCCGAATAGTCGTCAGCGAGCACCAGAGGGATTGGGACAAACATCTTCCACTATTTCTCCTGGCCTACCACGCCGTCGTGCATGAAGCCACCGGGTGCACACCAGCCCGGGCCATGTTTGGGAGGGAGCTCCGTCTACCTGTCGATCTTGCCTTCGGCCGACCTGGGAATGATCCGATCCCGGTAAGCCAGTATTGTCAAGAACTGGTCGACCAACTGGAGGACGTACACGCGTTCACGAGGAGGAAACTACGGATCGAGACCGACCGAATGAAGACCCGATACGACCAGCAGACGGATGCCGGCGGATTCCACGAGGACGAGCTGGTCTGGCTCTTCAACCCATTACGGAAGAAAGGCCTGTCACCCAAACTGCAGAAGTCCTGGGAGGGGCCGTACCGAGTCGTGAAACGGATCAACGATGTCGTCTACAGGATCCAGCGGAGCCCGAGGGCGAAGATGAAGATCGTGCATCGAGATCGCCTGGCAGCCTACGGAGGGACACAGACGGGCCAATGATTGATCGGGACGATCAGCCTTTTTAGGAAGGGGGTGGTGTTACGGCTGTGAGTTTGTGTCATCACTCGCCGCATGAGTCACAACTGCCGCAGGGCTGGGCTGTGTCCTGCCTCCTGTATTGCGCGCGCCTTAAGCAACAGGGCTACTAAGACAAAGGGATAGTCCAGAATATTCGTGACTGGACCAGCGATGGAAACCTCGAGAAGCCGTGAACCCTGGATGGATCTAGAAGCATTTATTGAGTCACCGGCCTGCTATATAAGTGCGACCTGTCTAGCAGTTGTTGTTGTTGTGTTTTACGAGCTAGTGTGAGCGATTATTCTGAGCGACAGAAGTGTGGTGACTTGCGAAACCTCTAGTGGAGCGGGGAAGTGAGACTCCTACAGAGGAACTGTGTTTTGAGCGAGTGTGCTTGCTTAGTGCGAAGAGAAGTGATTGTGCTGCATTGTGAAACAGTGAGTGACAGAGCTAGTGCAGCTATTTCCATCCAGCGTACGGGGCCACCTCATTACGAGGGATTAACTGTGGTCTGTTGACAAGTGAAAGGGGAAGTATTCTCGACTTGAGGAAACTGGAGTAAGGTAATAATTGCAATTTGCTGTTGAGTAGTGTATATTTCTGGCCACAATAAAGTTAATTATTTCTTTAAAGCAGTAATTGGTGTTGTGCTTCCTACCCACCGTAATCCAGTTAACAAAAGTGCCACTAGGGGGGTGGCACGTAACAACTGGTGTCAGAAGTCGGATTACGAACTCAAGCACAACACCTGACGGTCCTGGTTTCAAAACCCGAGCAGGTCATTTTCTTTAATTTTCCTGTGAGTGCATGCCCTTTACAAGACAAACAACTAAAATGGAGGAGAAATTGGCAGCATTGCTAGGAAAGTTAAATGGCATGGAAACCAAGATAGAAGACGGCCAGAAGAAGCTAGAAGACGGCCAGAATAAGATGGAAGACGGTCAAAATAAGTTAGCGGAGGACCTGAAGAAGATGGAGGACGGCCAGAAAAAGATGGAGGACGGCCAGAAGAAGATGGAGGACGGCCAGAAGAAGTTAGCCGAGGACCTAACTGCCAAACTAGAAGACGGCCAGAAGAAGATGGAAGACGGTCAAAATAAGCTAGCGGAGGACCTGAAGAGGATAGAGGACGGCCAGAAGAAGATGGAAGACGGTCAGAATAAGTTGACACAGGACCTGAAGAAATTAGAACTGGGTCTGCGTGAGGAAGTCACGGCAGTGGAAAAGAAGTTCGACGCCTTACAAAAGGAAGTTGCCGAGCTACGCCGACGCCCGCTGACGGGGGTGGAAGAGAGATTCAACGCTCCACAAAAGGAATTTGCTGAGCTGCGCCGACACCCGCCGACAGGGATGGAAGATAGATTCAAAGCCCTACAAGAGGAAGTCGCCGAGCTGCGCCGACGCCCGCCGACCGGGGTGGATGAGAGAGTCAAAGCCCTACAAGAGGAAGTTGCCGAACTGCGCCAACGCCCACTCACGGGGGTGGAAGAGAAATTCAACGCTCTTCAAGAGGAAGTTGCCGAGCTGCGCCGACGCCCGCCCACAGGTACACCGGGGACATCAGGAACGGGACAGAGCAGAGTGACGCCCCCAACCTTCGACGGAATGGTCCCGTGGAGCACCTACTTACGTCAGTTCGAGGCGGTCTGTTCCATAAATAACTGGAAGAACACAGAAAAGGCTACAGCTCTCATTGTAGCGCTGAGAGGTGACGCCCTTAACGTCCTTCAGGCCATCCCGACTGGATCCCAGGACTACGCTTCCCTGATCGCCCATATGGAGTCCCGATATGGAGATAGCCATCTTCAGCAGGCCTATCAGATGCAGCTCCGGACCCGGGTACAGAAGAACGCGGAAACCCTGCAGGAGTTCGAGATGGGCATCGCACGCCTCGTAAGGCTCGCCTACCCAACAGCGCCGGCCGACTTTCTGGAGCAGATAGCGACGCAGACTTTCACCGACGGGCTACGGGACTCGGACACTCAACAGGCGCTGCGTCTCGCGCGCAATAAGACCCTGGCAGATGCGCTGAGCCACGCACTTGAGTTCGAGACGGCAAAACAGGCATCCAGAATGCACGCGCGGGTGCGTCAAGTGGACGTCGACGAACCAGTAAAAACCAACGAGACCAAGCCCCTGGCCGAAGAATTGATGGAGGCGCTAAGCCGTTTCTTCAAGAATCGCAGTACCACCAACAAAAACGTAGCCGAAGGACATCCGGAGAGGCGGCCCGGAAGAGGACTACCTACCTGCTGGACCTGCCGTAAGAGAGGCCACCTGAGCAAGGACTGCGGTGATCGCCGCCGCCAAGGGTTTCCGTCGGGACAGTCAGTCGTAGGGAAACCGCGTGGCCCGGGAAAGCAAGTATCAGCCAGCCTAGGGGGGCAAAGGTTGGCTTGTGACAGTCGTCAAGCCCCGGCAGTCCAAGTTCGTGTGACGCAGTTACGGAGGGATAATAGCAGCCTGATGGTCGACGGAGTCGTCAACGGAGAGAGCTGGCCCATGCTAATCGACACGGGAGCGTCGAGGACCATCGTCAGCCCCACCGTGATCCCGAAGTGGAGAGTTCAACCCACACAAAGGAACCTTCAGCTAATAACCGCGACCGGAGAGACCGCACCGGTACATGGCGAAGCATCACTGGAGTTCGTCATTGGTCGACGGGCGATAAAGCATCCAGTGCTTGTGGCCGACGTATCAAATGAAGTGATCATTGGACTGGACTTCCTGGACCAGAACAACATCATCTTGGATCTGAGTACCAACACTCTGCACTTCGGAGGTGAGGAACTTGCTTTGCAACCTGCGCACGAGTCCATCACCGCACGACGAGTAAGGCTGAGAGAAGACGTCATCGTTCCCGCCAGGACGGAGGTCAGCGCTGCCGTAATTGTCGACGGAACTGCTGAGGGAGTGGCGGCTGTCATCGAGCCAAAATATGAGGACATCCAGGCAAAAGGATTGCTAGTTGCCAAGACTCTCATCAACACGACGTCTCGGCCGTACGTCTGCCAGTCCAACCTGAACGACTACGACATTACGGTTCACCGGGACACCAACCTAGGAGTCTGCGAGCCCGTTACCTGGATTGGCCGCATCACAGATACGACGGACGGACACCTGCAGACTGACAACCGAAGAAGACGCGCCCTGCCAGAAGAACTACAGAAGCTGTACCAAGGATCCCAGGACCATTTAGACGAAGAGCAATCGCGCCAACTTCAGGACCTGCTGCGCGAATTCCAGGATGTCTTCTCCGTGGGGAGCAAAGACTTCGGCAGGACAAGCTTGGTCCAGCACAGAATCGACGTTGGGGACAGCGCACCGATTAGGGCCCCATTCCGACGTGTCCCGCTCGCCAAGCAAGCCGAAGTCGATCGGATGGTAGAAGAGATGAAGGAGCAAGGGGTGATCGAGCCATCACATAGTCCTTGGAGTTCTCCGGTCGTGCTTGTGAAGAAGAAGGACGGTTCCACCAGGTTCTGCGTGGACTACAGGCGGGTGAACGACGTCACGAAGAAGGACAGCTACCCTCTACCCCGGATCGACGACACGCTGGACACCATATCAGGGTCAAGATGGTTCTCCACCTTGGATTTGAAGAGTGGCTACTGGCAGGTGGAGGTCCACCCTAAGGACCGCGAGCAAACGGCGTTCTCTGTGGGCAGCGGGCTCTGGCAGTTCACCGTCATGCCATTCGGTCTGTGCAACGCCCCTGCGACCTTCGAAAGGCTAATGGAGTCCATTCTGAGGGGACTACACTGGAAGACCTGCCTGGCATACCTAGACGACGTCATCGTTCTGGGGAGGAGCTTCGAGGAGCACTACAGCAACCTGAAGGAGATCTTGTTGAAGCTACGGGCTGCCCAGCTGAAGTTGAGCCCCAAGAAGTGTCAGCTCTTCCAGAAGCGGGTCCAGTACCTTGGGCATATCGTCTCCGAGGAAGGGGTGCGCACCGATCCAGAGAAGACCGCAGCTGTGAGGGAGTGGCCAGTTCCGAAGGACAAGTCCCAACTACGAAGCTTCCTGGGACTCTGCACTTATTACCGTCGCTTCGTGAGAGGATTCGCCGACATCGCCAAACCTTTACATCGACTGACTGAGAAGGACCAACTCTTCACGTGGACAGCAGAATGCCACAGTGCCTTCGAACAACTCAAGCAGGCTCTGTGCACCGCACCTATTCTGGCCTACCCCAGACCTGGAACAAGGTTCATCGTCGATACCGATGCCAGCGACTTTGGCATAGGGGGAATCCTGTCGCAAGTAGTGGACGGCGAGGAGAGAGTAGTGGCCTACTTCAGCAAGGCCCTGTCAAAACCAGAAAGGAACAACTGCGTCACCAGGAAGGAGCTGCTCGCCATCGTGAAGACCATTGAACACTTCCACAAGTACCTGTACGGGCAAGAATTTCTCATCAGGACCGACCATGCATCCCTGCGGTGGCCCCTGAACATCAAGCAGCCCGAGGGTCAACTCGCGCGGTGGTTAGAGAGGCTTCAACAGTACAACTTTGAGATTCAGCACAGGAAAGGCCAACTGCATTCTAACGCCGACGCCCTGTCACGAAGACCGTGCCCCGAAGACTGTACCTTCTGTGCCCGAAGGGAGGACAACACCGGGATACAGTGCCGAAGGACTACCGTGGAACTTCAAGGGAGCTGGAGCCGCGAATCTTTCACGCGGGCACAAGCAGAAGATGATGACCTGGGACTGATAGCCGAATGGAAGGGGGCCTGTGTCCCCAGACCCGGGTGGAACTTTGTGAGTGACTGCAGCCCAAAGTTTAAGTCCTACTGGGCGCAGTGGGACGCGCTAATTGTCAGGGATGGCCTCATCTGCCGTACCTGGGAGCGCACCGACGGGAAGACATCTCGGGAACAAGTCGTCGTTCCAAAGGCTATGACGGAAGAAGTCCTGAAGGAAGTTCATGGAGGATCATCTGGTGGACACCTAGGTATAAAGAAGACTCTGGAGAAGCTGAGAGAGCGGTTCTACTGGATCGGATGCCGAACAGACGTGGAGAACCAAGCGCGAGGTGCCACGATTGCGCAGCCAGCAAGGACCCAGGACGAAGACGACGGGGTCCACTGAAGACCTACAACGTGGGTGGCCCCATGGAGAGAGTGGCCATCGATGTTGCTGGGCCATTCCCGTTAAGCGAGGCAGGGAACCGCTACATATTAGTCGTCAGCGACTACTTTACCAAATGGCCGGAGGCGTATGCGCTCCCTAACCAAGAAGCCGCGACGATCGCAGAGACCCTGGTGAAGGAATTCGTCAGCCGGTACGGAGTACCCCTGGAGCTGCACTCCGACCAAGGGAGGAACTTCGAGTCGCAGGTGTTCCAGAACCTATGCCAGCTGCTGGGAATCCGGAAGACAAGGACAACGCCGCTACACCCTCAGTCTGACGGGATGGTAGAGCGATTCAATCGCACCATCGAGAACCATCTCCGAATAGTAGTCAGCGAGCACCAGTGGGATTGGGACAAACATCTTCCACTATTTCTCCTGGCCTACCACGCCGTCGTGCATGAAGCCACCGGGTGCACACCAGCCCGGGCCATGTTTGGGAAGGAGCTCCGTCTACCTGTCGATCTTGCCTTCGGCCGACCTGGGAATGATCCGATCCCGGTAAGCCAGTATTGTCAAGAACTGGTCGACCAACTGGAGGACGTACACGCGTTCACGAGGAGGAAACTACGGATCGAGACCGACCGAATGAAGACCCGATACGACCAGCAGACGGATGCCGGCGGATTCCACGAGGACGAGCTGGTCTGGCTCTTCAACCCATTACGGAAGAAAGGCCTGTCACCCAAACTGCAGAAGTCCTGGGAGGGGCCGTACCGAGTCGTGAAACGGATCAACGATGTCGTCTACAGGATCCAGCGGAGCCCGAGGGCGAAGATGAAGATCGTGCATCGTGATCGCCTGGCAGCCTACGGAGGGACACAGACGGGCCAATGATTGATCGGGACGATCAGCCTTTTTAGGAAGGGGGTGGTGTTACGGCTGTGAGTTTGTGTCATCACTCGCCGCATGAGTCACAACTGCCGCAGGGCTGGGCTGTGTCCAGCCTCCTGTATTGCGCGCGCCTTATGCAACAGGGCTACTAAGACAAAGGGATAGTCCAGAATATTCGTGACTGGACCAGCGATGGAAACCTCGAGAAGCCGTGAACCCTGGATGGATCTAGAAGCATTTATCGAGTCACCGGCCTGCTATATAAGTGCGACCTGTCTAGCAGTTGTTGTTGTTGTGTTTTACGAGCTAGTGTGAGCGATTATTCTGAGCGACAGAAGTGTGGTGACTTGCGAAACCTCTAGTGGAGCGGGGAAGTGAGACTCCTACAGAGGAACTGTGTTTTGAGCGAGTGTGCTTGCTTAGTGCGAAGAGAAGTGATTGTGCTGCATTGTGAAACAGTGAGTGACAGAGCTAGTGCAGCTATTTCCATCCAGCGTACGGGGACACCTCATTACGAGGGATTAACTGTGGTCTGTTGACAAGTGAAAGGGGAAGTATTCTCGACTTGAGGAAACTGGAGTAAGGTAATATTTGCAATTTGCTGTTGAGTAGTGTATATTTCTGGCCACATTAAAGTTATTTATTTCTTTAAAGCAGTAATTGGTGTTGTGCTTCCTACCCACCGTAATCCAGTTAACTAAAGTGCCACTAGGGGGGTGGCACGTAACAATATTATGATATCTTAGAGTCTAGTTTGGTTTGAGCCTCAGGAGAAATGTAGGAGCAAAGGAAGCTGTACTAAGTCTTAGGCTGATTTTGGAAGGTAGAATAAGGAAAGGTAAGAAGACGTTCTTGGTATTTGTATACTTCGAAAAGGCATTTGATAACGTTGAATGGGCTAATTTGTTTGAAATTTTTAAAACGATTGGAATAAAGTACAGGGATAGGAGGGTGATCTACAATCTATACAAAAACCAGACAGCAGTCATTTGAGCTGAAGGGAATGAAAGAGAAGAAGCTGGTGTTCAGAAAGGTGTAAGGCAAGGCTGCAACTTATCACCCATAGTTTTCCATCTTTACATTGGACAAGCAATGAAGGAAATTGGAGAAAAATTTAAAGTGCGAGTGAAGATACAAGGAGAAATAATTTCATGCTCATACATATACACCGTACGGTACGCTACACTAACTCCTTCGTAGTTTCTACTGCACGACTGTGGAACAACCTGCCGCGCTCTGTCAGAGGAGCAACCCCGTCTAGCTTCAGGCAGCAATGCCAGCTGTACATGTCACAAAATAAATGAAAGCTGAACTCAACACGTCAAATATTTGAATCCTTATGCTGAGTTGTATTCGTGTTTCTAATTTACATTTTATTTATTTTCTGTTTAGTTACCTAAATGTTTCCTTACATCCTTTTAAATGCGCATTGCAAAATCAATATTAGGCTATTGTAATAACTCATCCATGATGCTTATCATCATCATCAACATCATCACATCATCATTAGGTTCTGTTTTATTAGTGTTTGTGTTTCCCTATTATTTCCTTACTTTAGCAATAATTAACTAATTACAATAATTTCTCCTACGCCATGCTTACCTGCCATTATATGTATTGTGATCGGATCTGAAATGTATTCCTGTTAGAGTTAAGTACCATTGTTAAGTTCTGCAAATAATGTAATAATGTATTAATTGTAAAATCTGGTTAGATGGTAGAGAGGAGCTGGCCCTAATCTTGCCAGACAAAATAAAGCTATCTATCAATCTATTTGCTGATTACATCGTCATCTTGGCCGACACCCCAGAGGATTTGAATGAGTTTTTGAATGGTATGGACTCCGTCTTGAGGAAAGAATTCATGATGAAAATGTATTCATTCATTTCCGTGTCCGGTCAGCATTTCCAAAAATCTGCAGCTGCGATGGCCGTGTTGCTTCCACTAAAAACATCTTCTATTTTGCATGGGTTGTTCAGGAGAGGGCAGATAAGTACTGTAGGTGGCTTGGGTCTTGTTCAGCTCCACATTCACAAGTGGTGTCTGCGTCTGCTGGAAGGATTCCCCATTTTTAGCCTACTTTTCACATTTTGCAAAAATGAGGAAAAAGTAGTCTAATGAGATCGATCCGGGAAAATGTGTGTCTGTCTGTCTGTCCTTCTGTCTGTCTGTCTGTCTGGCTGGCTGTGTGAGTGTCCCCCCTATCAACTCCTAAACGGATGCAGCAATCAAAACCAAATTTAGTATGAGTAAAGATGCGCACCGGAATAGCTCACGTCCATATTTGAAAATGATGTCAGTGCTACCAACTGCTGAAAAAACGCACTAGAAATTTGAGCTCCATGTTGGATATCTTGCAATGTATGCATGGGAGCTATTCCAAAATTGGCACACATGTAGATAATACTATTTCAGTTTAATTTCCAGGAGGCCAACCATGACAGTGTTGCCAAAATAATTTTAAGCCTTCTGATAAGTCCAATGTTTAAATGCATATAACTTCTACACTTTTTTTTTTTTTTTTTTTGTCGTGTAGCCTCCTGAGAGGCCGAGTGCAGGTCTTTCTAGTCGACGCCCGTGGGCGACCTGCGCGTCGGGATGAGAGATGGAATGGATGAAGATGAATGAAACTGGGCAAGGATGGGGAAGGAAAGCGGCCGTGGCCTGTCAGAAGGTACTGTCCCAGCATTTGCCTGATGTTGAAAATGGGAAACCACGGAAAACCATTTCAAGGACAGCCGACGGTGGGGCTCGAACCCACGCGTCTACCGAGTCAGCAGAGAGCTTGGCCCCTTGACCTTCTACACTATCAACTGGATTTCAACCAAATTTTGTATGTAATATCTGTACATAAACAGATATGACTGAGCGTATTCTTAAGAGCCACCAGGGCTGCCAACTGTTAATAATTGCTCTCTCTATTTTTTTAAAATCCAAATACCAATATATCAGAAAGTATGCAAGCGAACAGCTTTAAACTATGCACACGTATATTCTGACATTTTAGATTAATTTGGAGTAACTTATATACGTCAGTTCTACCAACATGATTATAAGCCTGCTGATAGTACCAATTTTTAAATACATGCAACTTCTATACTATCAGTTGGATTTTAACCAAATTTCGTATGTGCAATGTGTACCAAAACAGATATGACTATAAGTATTGTTAAGATCAATCAGGGCTGCCAACTGTTAATAAATGCTGTCTATATTATTTTTACCCTAATATCAATATATCAGAAAGTATGCAAGCCAACAGCTCTATACTTTGCACACGTATAGCACCTGACATTCTAGATTAATTTGGAGTAATTAATACAAGGCGGTGCTGCCAACATGATTCTATGCCTGCTGATATGTCCAATTTTAAAATAAAAAAGGAAAGGAAGCTTGTAGTTTAACGTGACCGTTAATCTTGAGATCATGAGCCACGGGACCTCCTTTTTACGTGGAATCCGAACCACAGGACATGGCATTTCACTTCGAAAATCTCACATGCATTGACCGGGAATCGAACCCGGACCGCCTTGGTGAGAGGCATACAGCTAGACCGCTGAGCCACCACGCCCCCCAATTTTAAAATACATGTAACTTCTATACTAACAAATGGATTTCATCCAAAATTGGCACAACAAGATATCATAATAATTCAGATTATTTCTGACCAGCACACGCATGGTATTGTTGGCAACATGCTTTTACGCGTGCTGATAGATCCAGTGTCTAACTGCATGTAACGTCCATTGGACTTCAACCAAATTTTGTATTCTGTACCTTAAGAGGTGGAACTAAGAATATATTCAGTCACCAGGGCTGCCAACTGTAGTGCTCTATTAGGCTACATTATACCAAGTATATTTTGAATTAATTAGATAGTTCGATATTACCAACTTAATTTCGTCATTATTCTAGATAGGTTCATATACTGTAGAATAATCATTGGCATGAAAAGTAGGCTGTATAATTCTTCACGGAACTTCTTGTTGTATGTTGGTCTTGCGGTTGAGGGACCACCACACAGGATAAGGTAGGTCGGAGACAGGAGCCAAATACGTATATTACATATTATGTGTGACAAATATATTAGTTAACAGTTTAATTACAAAATGCCAAACTTCTTGCTTTTTTCCATAACAAATGACAATTATTTTGCAGTTCCTGAATACAAGTATGGACATGCCGAGTTTTGCAACTCGAGGACTTAAATTATTCATGAATTCATCATGGCATGGAAATGTATTAACTGCCAAGGACCACCATCGCCTTTACACGATGGAATTGCTTTTGATTAGCCGAAGACTTACCTGTTGATATCGATTTTGGAGTAATTCTACATCCGTGTTGACACCCAAGCAGCATATAGCTCGCAGTCACGGCAGCACAAACAAAATTACAGTCCGTCTGCTCTCATGTTACAAAACGTTCGATCACGAGAAACATCTGAGGACTCATAGACGCGTGCATTTAATAGCACAGAAGCAACCACTATAAGGTGTTTATATGGAGAAGCACTGACATGCACGGCACCCGATTTCTTTCTGGGCACACCACTCAGCCCAAGGATCATGTATGTATAAGAGATTCGTCACTTTTGGTTATAGAATTTCCGAGAGAGAACACCGCCTGAGGCTATGGATTGTACTGCCAAGTCTGGCAACATAAAAAGTAAAAAGCCGTATGAATGTAGCCTTTATTACACGTAAATGAACAGTATGTTCTGCGACGAGTTATTGATTATTGATGAAAATAACTCAAACATAACTGCGCCTTTCGCTAGGTGCTGAAATATACGTCCAGATAGGAAATGAATACATTTTGATATACAGTATATCAATGTTGGCAATGGATTTGTCACGAAAGACACAGTTATGCCGTTCTAGAGCTTAATTCACCTCTAGGCTAATTAAAAAATGCTCTCATACTCTACAGAATAGTTGGGATATTCGATGAATATAAAGAAAATCGTCCAAATGCACACACTACATTGCCATAACCTCACTTTTTGCCTAGCATGCCCGCAACCACCCACCCCTCCCCGTAGCCCTAAACCACAAATTTTATTGTAGTGCATAGGAGAATGGGTAAGAAAACAAACAAGAGATGAAATGCACACATTTATTCTCTATATATTTTTATTCGAGAGTAGTCCATATTGCCCACTAGTTGTTCACATGGTCAACACCAGGAAGATGAAAATTGCCGTATTGTTCTTACTATCATTATAATTCTTACATCCCGGTGCTTGGCAATTTTTCCTCCCTTGCAGTGGCATGATTGACTCTCAATTCAATTAAAATAAACAATCAAAATACTGAACAAATCAAACCAACCAACAACACCACGAGGACAGTCGGTTTGATGTGAACGTTCATGAGTGCCAACTACGGAACCTTAGTGCTAAAGTTAATTCTTCATTGGTTGGCAGAACAACCAGTACAGGGCCTTACCCCGACCCACGCGCTCCCTATGAACTGTCATCCCCCTGACTCAGCCTATGATGAGCTTCTATTGCTTCATATAGTGACTGTCGGTATATTGGTCATTATCGCTGTGCACTTGAGTGTGTGTAGAATATGTACGTAAACCTATTAATTTATGACACTAGGAAATCTGACTTGTATTTTAGAATCATCTCCTTGGTTATATTTGTTGATTGAGGCTTGAAACTGTGGCTGCAGCCAGGGTTTGAACTCGAATATTCAGCTGTTTGGTCAGAGGTGTTTAGTCCACTAAGAACATTACGGGCAACAAAACTGCTCACTGCTCCCGTCATTCGCGCAATTAATAGCACAGGTTGGATAAGGTGGGTGTTGTAGGCAACCAGATAAAATATCCCTGAAGTTGAAGGTCTCAGTGGAATACGAACCCTTCACAATCAGTATCAGATTGATATTATTGGACCAAATTCATGTAACTTTGAGTATATTTCCTCCTAGATAGCTTATTTATTTCTTTAATTCCATGCCAGAAATACATGTTGTACCACATAACATTTTTCAAAGAGATATTAATGAAAATAGTTTTACTCAAAATTTAGCATTATTTCTCTAGCCTCTAATTTGTACATGATAAGCCGAGCGTAGTCAGTAGGTCTCTCTATCTCATAAAAACCGAACACAATGAATGAATTCAGAGTTGAAATCTTGGAGGGGACAGTTCTTTAGATCGAATTTAGAGGAGGGTCGTTGTCTCCCTGTCCAGAGATGCTTCTGTGGACGAAGCAAACATAAATTCCACATAGCAGGACAGATAGCTATAAAACCAGATAAAATTCAAAAAATTAATGTATCTGGATTCATGTGACTAGTTATTGAAATGTATTAGAAATGCCTGTGCACCTCGACACTCGACAAAAAACAGCGCGGTAGGATAGCATCATGGATATTCACCTACGACGCAAAAAAATACCGCCAACGGAAATTCTCAGCGGGTGCGCGCTTTCCACTGGCAGGACGTCCCACAAACCACGCCAGTTTGTTCCAAACATTGAATAAAAGAGTGGTAAATGTTAGCAAAGTACATTGAGAAAGGATGTCTGAAAATAAGTTGCTGAAATTGTAAGAGGACATTGTATTTTTGAACCAATAAAAATTCTACCACTCTTTTCTAATATCAGCGTGTGGTTGTACAGGACACCACCTGTGGCGTCCGAAAAAGGCAGGAACCCTCAAAGGTTCAGTCCTTGGGCCCCTACTTTTTGTGGTTTATATCAACGATATCTCCTCCACAATTAACTATAATAAATATCATATTTATGCAGATGGTCTCCAAATATGTTGCCACACTAGTATCAACGATATATCAAATGCAACAATGGATATAAACACTGATCTCCATCAACATACAGTAGTGTATACGTCAGTGACAGCTCTCTCCTCCTCGATCCTAATAAGACCCAAACTATCATCATCGGCTCTCATAAGTTACTAAACTCATTAAAAAACAACTACGTTGTGCCTCCAGTAACACTGAATACAATCACCATTCCCTTATTATTGATGTGTAACATCTTTCCACTCGGTAGCTGGACATTTTTGTAGGAGTGATTTTGGAACAGGGACGGAAGTGGATGGGACGGAAATGGATGGGACGGAAGTGCATGGGACGGAAACAATGAGCGCGCGTGATGGCGAAGATCGGTATAACGACGTACTGTAGGCCATGTGGCTATGGCGAATGTATATCGCATACAGTTTAGTTCAAGGTTTGGAGACCACATTTAAGATATTCCTACAATAAATCATCTTCAAGTTTTCGTTCTTTGGTGTGAAAATATTCATTTTATCATATTTGCTGAAAACAATTACGATTTACTAAATCTTCATACTTTTGCTTTTTTCTTATTTAGTGTAAGCACTCGATGTACTGTCGGCCATGTGGCTATGTGGAATCTATAGGCTATCGCATCAACAAACATTCCAAACAACGAAGGAATTCAGTATGTTAATGCCGTCTACTAACAATAATTGATACTTCGTTGGTCTAAACATGTCACTGGGAGAAACACATTTAAATATACCTTCCGCACACCTAATTTTTAATCGCGCCTTTACTTGGCAGAGCGCTGATCGGCAAAACGAGGCCATTTTCAGTAACATCGCTGGCATGGGTTCACTAACTGGCCGGTATAGAGCGCAGCTCGCATCAAGTAGGCAGTGGATTGCTTCCGCCACGGCGAATAACAATTATGATTCAGGATTTGGCAGTGGAGTTTTACAAGTAGTTATTTCAATGACCAACACAGTTCACTGTCAACAAGGGAATTGCGCTCCCGGTACACACATAGCAGGATAACATATCACATGTTACACATCATATGCGACTACTGTCAGGCTCGTATAATTTTATTTCTTATTATTATAATTATTATTAGTATTCATATGTATTTTTCATTAATATTAGTATTAACATACTTAATTGTCTCCCTATTTATCATCAAAATTATTTTTTGTATTTCAAAAATTGTCTCATATGTACTGGTACCATATTGCGTTGGTAAGTGTAAGAGAGGGCCATGAGCCCTAACTTCGCCACTACTGAAGACATAAAATATAAAAAATAATTAAATATCCTCCTAACAAACGCTAATTCTACTCGAGAGATGGCAAATAAATGTAATTACAATTGTAAGAATATTATGCTTCAGCTTGTAGACCTACAGCACACGGCTGGCTGAGCAATATTGCTGGATAAACTTGGGTAGAGCTAATGGAGGGCATTGAAGTGTTGCTCACTTATAATAAGGGCATATCACAGAGCAGAATCGTCTTATGCCACAAAGTAAGGACAAGTACAGGGAACGCTGCTTTGAATTTCTCCTCCCGATACCCCACCTGTGCTGAGTCACGATATGAAAACGTTCGATACAGTGTGTCCCTAAGTCACGAACTCTATTCTACAGTTCGTTGAGTAACAAAGGTTGTGATCATTCCTTCATACACCCATAGATCTTCCTCGGGAATTTTGAATGCTAATATTAATGCTCTTCATCGCTAACATATTGTTGTGATATTAGTGCGCTACATTCGGATCATTTTCTTGTTTAAAACATACGGTAGTGGAATGAAACTAAAAACTAGCTTGATAACTAATAAACCAAAATTTAAAAAATTGTACTTGTAGCTAAACATGACAATTATCAAACATTAAAAGTAAGAAACATATACCTGAACATGTCTTACGCAAATTGAATAATAATAAAAAATAAAATATAATAAATACATTTTAAAAATTCTACCTAATGTACCAATAAATGTATTGTGAAACCAAAGTAGGCCGACAGTACAGACTGCAATTTTAATATGTACACATAGCGCAAGAGTGACTTCATTTCCCGGACTACTATTAGTTTCACGGAACTTTTATCCTGGAGACTAGGTGTATTATAAAACAGGGTGTGCGATAAGGATATCATATTTTCAAGAATTTTGTATGAAATAATTTATACTGTATTTTAGATTGTGAAGCAAAAGAGAAATTGAGTAGTTATCACTAGTGGTTAGCCAAATTCTTTAGGAAATAATTGCTAATGGATCCTCTGTTACTTTATTGGCAATACTATGTTCACAAATTCTCCACATCTTACATTCACACATCATGTTTTTGCTCATTGATAAGTTGTTATAACTCATATTCAACCACATAATATTGTGGTTATTAATACTGTTCACCTTTACCTCTCCTCATTACATCAGCACATTACTGATCTGTACCAATCATGTGTAATATTTTATCAACTCTGATGGACATCTGCCCCACTATGTGCCAGGTTGGGTCCTCTCGACTGGTAGGATTGAGTTTCAATGCGCGGTTAGAGAGAAGGATATAAAACTGTCTCCGCTAACTTAGAGGCGCCTCCTTGTTGATTCAGCTCGCTGTCAACATTATTACGGGAGGAATTTCCTCAAGGAGTTGATCACCTATGGCGGTATGTGCCGATCCAATTCTTAAGTCTTGAATTCCTCTACTCCTCACGGGATGAGGCAATATTTGTGAAACGTCGTCTAATGGAACATTGAAACTATAGATATAACGTCTATTACTTAAAATAGATTACAAAAATCATTGATGACGCATACGTTGATTCCTGAATCTTGAATTCACCTAATTCGTCATTGAATATAGTAAACCCTTACTATAGTTTTAAGCTCCATGTACATAAAATTATTTCTTCCTTTTCACAGATAAAAGATGTTTTTGTCAATTTTTCATAATTGAATTATTTTAACTCCTGGTGGATTTATTCGATCTGCGTAAAACTACGTACATTACAATAAATCTGTATCTTACTTCCCATAAATCATAGATGGCGTGCATGTCAATTCGTTAAACATGAATGCATCTAATACGTCCCTGAATGATCCGATCATTGTGGATTCTGATAAAATAGGCCAATATTGAAGCAAACCTCGAGGTATATAAATCAAATTGAGATATAATGGGCCAATAATTCTACCCCAACCTCCAGGTATATAACATGGTTTAATTCCTAAGATGAAGGGGTTCATCCTCAATCAGCGCTGAGTTTCGGCAGACGTTATAGTGTTGAATGTAAGCTTTTCTCACCCTGGTTTCATTATCCTAAATCCACGGACGTATAACATGCTTAAATGAGTTTGATTGGTTGATTCCTCAGTTTAGGGGCTGCGACAACGCGGTCATCCAGCCCCGTATACTTTGGGTGTGTGTAGAATCTGTCTGAGAGCCGGCGTTAATTGTGATGGCTGTATTACTGTGTGTTATCTATAATTCAGGGAATTCCTACTTTTGCTACCAAATGCTACCGTCAACGACACCTAACTGTAAATTTGGCTACTAGATGCCAAAGCAACCGGCACCTGGCGGTGAACGTTGGAACTTAAAGAGCGTTAGTTAAATCTAACCTGCAAATTTAGCTTCACACAATTGTAGTTAGTGGGAGTTACCGGGTGAACTAGCCGTGGTCGTTATGGCGTGGCTGCTAGCAGTCGCTCACATCCGGGAGGCGAGGAGGTTCGAATCCCTCTGCTGGCAACCTTGAAGATGATCTTCTGTGGTTTCCCATCCTCCTTCCAGGCAAGTCGTTTCCGACCGTAGTGATGTGTCGTGTGATCGGGAAGTTCGGTGGTGCTGTGCAGAGAGCCACTTTATATTCTCTTCCGCGGCGGCTTGTGGTCTCCCAGTTCTGCGCCATGCCCCCGCCACACCTCATGGACCGGTAGAGCGTTGCAGTGCTTCCTCCAGAGCGGTTTGCTTGACACTGCTACTGTTATCAGGTGACATACATCAAAACCCAGGCCCCCTTAACCTCTACTATCAAAACGCCCAGAGCATCAAAAACAAACTAACAGACTGTTTAGCAAATGTAACGGAAGTTAATCAATTTGATATCCTCTGCCTCTCAGAAACATAGTTGTCAGACATCGTGTCATGTGGGGAACTTCCTATTTCGTCTGAATTCAATGTGTTTCGGCGCGATAGGGCTTCAAGGGGTGGTGGAGTTGCAATCGCAGTTCATAACAAATTAAAGGCAAAACATCGGCCTGATTTAGAAACTTCCTGTGAAATAATATGGGTTGAGATTAATATCCCAAAAAGGAAGAATTTACTCGTAGGCTGCTTCTACCGTCAACCTACCAGCAAAATTGACACCTTAGAAGAATGTTTCAACTCTACTGTTCTTGCCCTCAACCAAGAAAATGAAATAGTGTTAGTAGGTGATTTTAACTCCCATATCTCCTGGACATCAATAGACAACGGTACTATACACTCTCCCCCAATAGATACTTTCATCTTATCAAATTTTATAAACGGTCTACATCTGAAACAGTTCAACCTGCACCCAACAAGGAAATCCGAAACACTGGACCTCATATTTTCAACCCTACGTAATGTCACTGTGACCGTTGGAAGAAATATCCTGAACACCGATCATAGTTCAATAGAAGCTACCCTCCCCGTCCCAGCCAGCAGGCATAAAAACTGCCCACCCACCGAGAAGAAAGCTTTCCCTCTTTGGAGAAAAGTCGACTGGCAAGCTGTCAATCAGGATTTACAATCTCTGCCCTGGTGCCTCCTAACAGCTGAGAGAGACGTAAATTGCGCTGTGACCTTGTTTGAGGATTTACTCTACTCGGCTATTAAACAACACGTTCCTTTCTCCCTACCAAAATCCAACAAATATCCGCACTGGCTTAGTCAAAACACCAAACTTCTTCTCCAAAATAAATCTCGTGCATGGTCGCTCTGTAAATCAGTTCCTAATCCTCATACACGCAATGTATTTATTCACCTACGGAAAATATCAAGAGTTCATATGACAGAAGATTACAACCGCTACATTTCTTCCATAACAGGAAATCTCAAGAATAACCCGAAGAAGTTCTGGACACTTATATCATCCCGTAGAAAGACTCCTAGAATTCCACTTAACCTAAACCTCCATAATGAAGAAATCCCATTTGAATCGAGGTCCACACATTTCAATGAATATTTTCACTCAACCTTTTCAGTTCCCGTACCAATCCCCAGTCCCCCTCAACTTACTAGCGTCTGTTCTGATTCATTGTCTCAAATTTCAACGACCCCCGATGAAATTCAAAATATTTTAAAAAGTCTGCCCACAAACCGATCTACTGGACCATCAGACATAAGCCCTATATTCCTGAAAAACACCTCTGCATCTCTCAGCATCCCCTTATCCATGATACTCAACTGGTGCATGACTTCCGGCACTTTTCCTGACTCGTGGAAGAGAGCTGATATCACATCTGTCTTTAAATCAGGCAGCAAGCACGAAATTTCCTCGTACAGACCTACATCTATCGTCCCTATACTCTCCTCAGTCTTCGAAGAATAATACATTGCCGTCTCCTCACTTTCACCAAACCATACCTCTCAGAAGAACAACATGGCTTCGTCCCTGGAAAATCATGTTTAACAAATCTGACTGTTTTGAACCATCACATAATTTCTGCATTAGATCAAAAATCTCAGCTAGATGTAATCTACGTTGACCTGGCCAAAGCATTTGATTCCGTGAACCATTTCCTTCTCCTCCACAAGCTTGCTTCACGATACAACGTACATGGATCCTTCCTATCCCTAATACAAAGCTTCCTGTCCAATAGGCAACAACGCGTAGTGCTTCCAGGATCTGTATCATCCTGGCTCCCAGTCTTATCAGGAGTAACTCAGGGCAGTATCCTGGGACCCCTTCTCTTCGTGCTGAATATGGATGATATAAACACATGCGTGCAAAATTCTCCGTGTTCCCTTCTTCTGTACGCTGATGACCTCCAGATATTCAGAGAAATTTCCAGTTCCGACGACCACGCTGAGCTCCAGGAAGCAGTGAATGCATGTACTGATTGGTTCAACAAATGGAGGTTATCTCCAAATCCCAAAAAGCTCTTCAAAGTTTCTTTCTCACTACTGAAATCTGGAAATCAAGCGGACTATAAAATATGTGGAAATAAATTGGATACGGTTTCTCAGGTAAGAGATTTAGGTATTATTCACGATGATAAATTGACATTCTCTCCCCACATTGACCATATCAAATCTCGCGCAATGCGCAGTCTCGGCATTCTATACAGATTCACAGAAATTAAAGACCTCACTGCACTTAAATTATACTTCACCACATATGTTCTCCCTATCCTAGATTTCTCTTCCCCAATTTGGTCTACTTCGGCTATAACCAATATTTCTAAATTGAACAGTGTCTTTAGTTTCTTCATATCAATAGTCAAAGCTCGCAATCCTTCGCTAAGGCAGTTTGCCAAATCCGACATTCTAAATCAGCTCAATATACTCGACCTGAGAAGCCGCTTACAATTTACTGACCTGTGTTTCCTACATAAAGTTATGAATGGTTACACAAAATGTAACATGCTCTTAAGCTACTTCCCACTCCATGTTCCCTCCCGTTCAACACGCCAGAACCATTTACACCATATACCTCGCCCACGTCTTGAAGTACAGAAGCGCTCTATATTCCACCGTCTACCTACCCTTAGTAACTCCCTTCCAAATATTGACATATTCTCTCCCTATAGAACATTCAAACATAACATTAGAAGATCCCTTTCATCCTCGATTCCTACCCCCTCACCCTCCTAATCACCCACTACCCCCAATCACTCCCTGCATTTTTCCCGAGACTTGTCCTTTGCTGCCATCACTGCCATTGTTATTGTTATTGTTGTTATTTTTGTTAATACTATTTGAAATTGTTAAAATATTAGTGTAAAATGACATATCATGGTTGTATTTAATAATTATTAAATAAATAAATAAAAACAAGATGTTCAGTAAAGAACATATAGCCTACTTTCTCCTAAATGCATGGGTATTGTTATAACTCTTTGTCCTTTTCAAGGAGTATAATTGAATGTTGGTTGTAGTAGCTTGTTGAAATACAACGTGCTATAGGGATATTAAACATGAATATGAGGTGCCCTTTGCTAGTGCTACCTCTGTAAAAAAAATTCATTCAATTCGGTTTCACCGTGTTTGAATTGATCTGGGGAATGGATTTGCACACATACATGGCCGCTATTTGCAAACTATTGGGCTGATGACCTTGTAGTCAGTCATAAGATGCTTTCCACAAAAAGGCATGTTGTTGCAAAATCCGGTAGAGATCAAATTATTAGGATGGTCGAAATTTGATTTAAGCTTTTAACATTTGGGTGGCCGTCATTCCGTTTCCGTCAATATGGCGGCGATATAAAACACGACACTGAGGTGCATTTTGCTAGTGCTACCTCTGTACCAAATTTCGTTCAATTCGGTTTCACCGTGTTTGAATTGATAGGGGGAATCGATTTGCACACATACTTGGCCACCATCTGCAAACTATTGGGCTGATGATCTAGCAGTTTGGTCAGAATATGCTTCCCACATAAAGATTTGTTGTTGCAAAATTTGGTAGAGACTAGATTATTAGGTTGGTCGTAATTACATTTTAGGCTTTAACATTTGGGTGGCCGCGATTACGTTTCCGTCAAGATGGCGGTGATATAAAACATGACACTGAGGTGGCCTTTTCTAGTGCTACCCCTGTACCAAATTTCGTTCCATTCGGTTTCACCGTGTTCGAATTAATAGGGGGAATCGATTTTAACACAAAGATGGCCGCCATCCACAAAATATTAGGCTAATGACCCATTAGTTTGGTCAAAGGATGCTCCCTCCATAATGGTATGTTGATGCAAAATTTGGTAGAGATCGGATGATTAGGTTAATCGTAATTTGATTGAATCTTTGAATATTTGTGTAGCCGCCATTACGTTTCCGTCAAGATGGCGGCGATATAAAACATGACACTGAGGTGCCCTTTGCTAGTGCTACCTCTGTACCAAATTTCATTCCATTCGGTTTCACCGTGTTCGAATTAATAGGGGTAATCGATTTTGACACAAAGATGGCTGCCATCCGCAAACTATTAGGCTAATGACCTATTAGATTTGTCAAAGGATGCTTCCTCCATAAATGTATGTTGTTGCAAAATTTGGTAGAGATCGGATGATTAGGTTAGTCGTAATTTGATTTATGCTTTGAACATTTGTGTGGCCGCCATTACGTTTCGGTCAAGATGGCGGTGATATAAAACATGACACTGAGGTGCCCTTTGCTAGTGCTACCTCTGTACCAAATTTTATTTCATTCGGTTTCACCGTGTTCGAATTAATAGGGGTAATCAATTTTGACACAAAGATGGCCGCCATCCGCAAACAATTAGGCTAATGACCTATTAGATTTGTCAAAGGATGCTTCCTCCATAAATGTATGTTGTTGCAAAATTTGGTAGAGATCGGATGATTAGTTTAGCCGTAATTTGATTTTACGTTTTGAACATTTGAGTGGACGCCATTCTGTTTTGGTAAAGATGGCAGCGATATAAAGTATGACACTGAGGTGTCCTTTACTAGTGCTACCTCTGTACCAAATTTCGTTCAATTCGGTTTCACCGTGTTCAAATTGATAGGGGGGACAGACATTCAGAGTACACACACTCACACACACAGACACACACACACACACACACAGACTCACACACACACATACACACACACACACACACACACAGACTCACACACACACATACACACACACAGACAGACACACTTTTTTCGCCCTGTGTTGATCTCATAAGTCTACTTTCATTTTTTGCAAAAATCGAAAGTAGGCTAAAAATTAATGACCTAATCGTCGTTAATGTGTACAAGCTTCCTTGCATCAGATGGACTTCGAACGTTTTGCCCACCTTCAATCATCCCTGCATCTATACTGGGGATTTTAATAGCCACCACACAAACTGGCGGTATGACACAGTAGATGATGATGGCGAGGTACTAACTCAATGGGCAGAAATATCCGATCTGCTTCTAGTTTTTGACGCGAAAGACAAAGGCTCCTTCCATTCTGCTCGTTGGGGAAGAGACTACAATCCCGACCTAACATTTGTGTCCAAGGATTGTCTTGATCAGCCTCTTAACACTGCACGTGAAATACTGTCTAACTTCCCAAACAGCCAACACCGACCAGTTCTTCTGGAAACTGGCACCTCTACCCAGGTGGAATTTCAACCGTGCAAATTGGGACAAATTCTCTGAAGATCTTGATCGGAAGCTATTTGATTCAAAACTAGAGCCAATTGCCAATAACTATGATGACTTCGTTAACCTAGTAATTTCAGCTGCTAAATTAAACATCCCTAGAGGTTTCAGAAATGGCTATGTGCCAGGCTGGAACCCTGAAAGCGAGGCGCTATACGAAGAATATCTAACAACAGGCAATCATGAAGTTGGTTCGAGGCTGCTACAATCACTAGAGAAGAATAGGAAACAAAAGTGGGAAGAAACAGTGAAAAACATGGACTTCGCGAAATCGAGCAGAAAGGCTTGGAGAGTCTTACATCGTCTTACTGGAAAACATGTCTCCAAAAAGTAGTATACTAACTTGAGCCCAGATGCCATTGCAAATAGAATGGTGGACATTACACGATCCAAAAGAGATAAATGTCACACGAAAACAGTGAAACAAAAGCTCACCGAACTCAAACGTAGAACTCAGAAGAATGAGAAACTGTCTAGGCCATTTTCTGTTCAGGAAGTTGAAACCGCTATCAAGGTGTTGAAAACTGGTAAAGCTGCTGGTCCAGATGGCATCTATAATGAATTCCTGCGAAACATGGGTCCACATAGCATCAGCTGGCTTACTTCACTTTTTACTTTCATCCTTCAGACTAACAACCTACCAAAGCAGTTTAAACGGTCAAAGGTGATCGCCCTTCTTAAACCTGGCAAGTCGGAGCAGAGACCTGAAAACTACCGTCCAATAGCACTTCTTAGCTGCATTTATAAACTTTTAGAACGAGTCCTTCTTGCCAGGATAGCACCACTCATTGAAGCTGTAACTCCACCAGAACAAGCTAGATTCAGGAAAAACCGAAGCTGTACTGATCAAGTCTTGGCCCTCATCACTCACATTGAAGCAGGGTTTCAAAAGAAGCTAAAATCAACAGCTGTCTTTATCGATCTGACTAGCGCATATGATACTGTCTGGCGACATGGACTGATCCTCAAAGTGCTGGAAGTTATCCCCGGTTTGGAAATTGCAAATCTTATCTCTAACATGCTTTGTGAAAGAGATTTCGTAGTATTTCTAGATGATGCTAAAAGTCGCAAAAGGAAACTAAATAATGGTCTACCCCAAGGATCAGTTTTGGCCCCAGTCCTATTCAATCTGTACATTCATGACTTGCCACCAACAACAGCTACTAAGTTTATTTACGCAGATGACATTGCACTGGTAGCTCAAAGCAGAACTTTTGAAGATGCAGAAGGCACTCTTACAACCGATCTGGAGAAAATGTCAACGTTCTTCAAGTCCTGGCGACTGATCCCAAGTATGTCTAAGACAGAGGTTTCATGCTTCCATCTTGCCAACCGACTTGCAAACTACAAGCCAAATGTTGTATTTCGTGGTGATAAACTGAAATACAACCCATTCCCGAAATACCTAGGTGTCACGCTGGACCGAACTCTGAGCTACAATGAACACCTCACCAAGCTCTCTCACAAAATTTCCACCAGAAATAACATCCTGCACAAGCTTTGCGGTAGTTCATGGGGAGCCACGGCGGACTGCTTAAGGTTAACGGGTATCAGTCTAGTCTATTCTGCAGCGGAATACTGTGCTCCAGTATGGTTGGAAAGTGCACATGTGCATAAAGTGGATACCAAGCTGAATGACACTATGCGTTGCATAACCGGCACCATAAAATCAACCCCTCGCCACTGGCTACCAGTACTCAGCCACATTCCACCACCTCACCTGAGGAGGAAGGAAGCTCTGATCAGAGAAGCAAAGAAGATATATGCTTCTCCCTCATTACCAATACACCAGGAATTCTGCCACCCACCACCGAAGCGACTTCATTCGAGGAGACCAACCAGTTTATTGGCCGACCAACTTCTGGCAAATCGATTCAACCTAAACCAATGCTGGCAGGACGAATGGTCAAACTCAACGTCTGGAACTAGTGCCCAGGAGATCAACCCAACGGTGAAAATACAAGGATTTGACCTTCCTAGAAAATTATGGTGTCGCCTCAATAGACTGAGAACCAGGCACGGCCGTTGCAATTACCTATGCCATAAGTGGGGTTGGATAGATTCCCCATTGTGTCAATGCAATGAGGAGGAACAGACCATGGACCATATCATCCAGCGCTGCCCTCTACACGCCTACTCCGGGAGCCCTAGTGATCTGTTTCATCTTCGAGAATGTACTGTGGAATGGCTCCAAAACTTGAACTTGGATTTGTGATTTGTTTTTATGTAATTCACCATACGATTAAATTAAAACGCTCTTAAAAATTCGATTACTTAGGCTGCGTTTGAACCCGCGATCTTGGGCATAAGAGTTCAGCAAGCTACCAACTACACATCCAAAGCCACCTTAAATGAATTAATTTTAACATTCAGTAGCTGACATGGGATAGCCTATACAGAATTGTGTTTCAGTAAAACATACTGGAAATATTTCGGATATTTCTATCGAAAATGTAATTTGACGTTTGATTCGTCAGATATCCTCCTTATATTTCCTCTCCTCGCACATCATTGCCTTTCACCAACTTCCGCACGTCAGTCGGGACGGAACGGGGTCGGTTCCATCTCCTTTAAATCATTTGGTCGCAGCAATCGGACGGCGCGGCCTGCATCTAGCCTTGCAAATGTTAGCGTGACAGGACACACGGAACAACAAAACTACAGTAGATTGGCAGATAGTAATGACGTGCATTTCAATAATGCAAACACTACAGTAATATGTCCGTTCATACATTCGAGTTTTGCATTATTACGTACACATGATGATGGAATATTACAAAATCCTAGGTTAGAATCGAATAGAACACCCTCTGTTCCAAATCGCGGATAGCCAGAGATTGGGGCGAGAGTATTGTTTATTGCTACCATCACCTGACATATGTGATTATTATTTGCGGCGATTCCATGATAGCCTAATATAAAAATCCATCTCAATAATATTAATAAATCACAACACGAATTTAAATAAAACAAGTAGTTCCGTGACGAACTAAAGAGCCTACTTTCTTAGAATTTATGAATTAATCTAAAATGTTATGATCTATTATTGTGCCAATTTTGGATGAAATCCATTTGTTAGTATAGAAGTTACATGAATTTAAAAATAGGACTTATCAGAAGGATTAAATAATGTTGGCCACACTGACGTACATTAGTTACCCCAAATTAATTTAGAATGTTAGTTACTATACGTATGCTACGTTTAGAGCTGTTGGCTTGCATATATTCAGATTTATAGATATTAGGTTAAAGAGATAGAGACAATTTATTTACAACTGGTAGCCCTGCTGGCTCTTAAGCATACGCATATGCATATGTGTTATGGTTCAAAAGTCACATACGAAATTTGGTTGAAATACATTTGTTAGTATAGTAGTTACATGCATTTAAAATTTGGACCTATCAACAAGCTTAGAATCATATTGGCAGTAATGATGTATACTAGGTACTCCCAATTATTGTAAAAGGTCATGTACTATACGTGTGCAAAGTTTCGAGCTCTTGGTTTGCATAATTTCTAATATATTGATATTAGGATACAGCAAATAGAGAGAGCATTTATTAACAGTTGGCAGCTCTGGTTGCCCTTAAGAATACGCATAGTCATATTTGTTATTGTACACATAGTACATACGAAATTTGGTTGAAATCCAATTGATAGTGTAGAAGTTACCTGCATTTAAAGATTAGACTTATCAGCAGGCTTAGAATCATGTTGGTAACACTGTCACGTATGGCCTCCTGGAAATATAACAGAAATATTATTATCTATATGTGTGCTAAGTTTGGAATATCTCCCATGCATACCTTCCAGGATATCCAACATTGAGCTCAAATTTCAATTGCAATGTTTCAGCAGTTGGTAGCACAGACATCATTTTCAAATATGGCCTTGAGATATTCCGGCATAGATCTGTACTCATACCAAATTTGGTTTCCATAGCTGCAGCCGTTTAGGAGTTGATAGGGGACACACACACACAGCCAGACAGACAGAAGGACAGACAGACAGACATTTTCCCGGAACGATCTCATAAGTCTACTCTTTCCTCATTTTTGCAAAATGAGAAAAATAGGCTAATAAGTCACAGAACCTTCAAATAATTTGCATGGTATTAAATGTTTTAAACAATTGTCAAAACACTTGCCACCCCGGAGGTCCGAAGTTTGATTGAAAAGTGGTATGAGTGGTATGAGGACTGGAACGGGGTCTACTCCGCCTCAGGTGGTCCAAATGAGTAGAGGGGGTTTAATTCCCACCTCAGCCATCCTCGGAGTGGTTTTCCGTGGTTTCCCACTTCGTCTCCAGACAAATGCCGGGATGGTACCTAACGTAAGGCCACGACCGCCTCCTTCCCTCTTCCTTGCCTATCCCTCCCAATCTTCCCATCCCTTCCCTGTTCGCTTTGCAGGTGAGGCCACCTGGGCGATTTGCTCATCCCACGTTTCCAGTTGTATCTCCCGCCCCGATGTTGCAAGCTCCAGGACACTGCCCTGGAAGCTGTAAAGGTGGGATCCCCCGCTGAGTCCGAGAGAAAAGCCAACCCTGGAGGGTAATCCGACTAAAAATAAAATCAAAACACTAATCTTAGCTATTAATTATGTACTATCTTAATTTTATTCTAACTTATTCTTATAACACATCCGACATTTCGATGCGAAACCTCGTGATTTCTTTAATGATGATCCTTACCTCTTGTTATTCCCTTTTTACAGGATCGGCGATGGTGAATGACAAATGGTCTTTATGGCCGTATGCTCTTTCAGATACCAACCTCATCAGTTAAATTAATGACTCGAAATAAATTAAAGAAAAGAAAAATTTCCAGTCGGTTAACACACATTGTGCCCAAGATATCTTATGTAATATTTCTTTAAGGATTTTGTTGTTGTTGTTCGTCGTGTGGCCTCCTGACAGGCCGAGTGCACATCTTCCTAGTCGACATCCGTGGGAGACCTGCGCGTCGGGATGAGAGACGGAATGGATGAAATTAAAAGAAACAGGGTAAGGATGTTGAAGGAAGCGGCCGTGGTCTGTTAGAAGGTACCGTCCCAGCATTTGCCTGGTGTTGAAAATGGGGAACCACCTAAAACCATTTCAAGGACGGCCGACGGTGGAGCTCGAACCCACGCGACTATCAGGTCAGCCGAGAGCTTGGCACAATGACCTACCGCTGCGCTTTAGTCAGCGTAGCCACTGCTGTCGCTATTTCTTTCAGTTTAGGGTAAATAAACACTTGTTTTCCCGCCTAATGTAATTGGGAACGATTTGTGTTGACCGACTGAAAAGCTTTCTATAACAGAACTAAACATCACGGAAAAATGGCTTCTATCACTTCAAGACGAAATAAATGTAAAGGAGTAATTCATGGCTTATTGTATGGCTTTGAATAAATTTTATTAAAGGCTATATGAATTGCAGTCAATGGCCATAGCTGGGTATTTTAATTGAACGCCCGAGGGCTCCCAACAAGTTCAATTTCAAGTAGTTCCAACCTTGGCTACCAGATGCTACTGTCACCAATACCCAGCGACGAACGATGGAACTTGATAGAGCGTTTCTAACTAGCCAAATACAGGGTCATCAATTTAAGTCTCGCATCCGATACCGGTCACGGCGCGGCAAGCTCTCGCGCTGACACCCGCTCGCTGGCCGGTAAAAAGTGCGCGACTTCTCCCCACTAATTGGCGTCAACATACAGTCATTTAATAGCAATTTCTAGTGAAAATAATTATCTACAAACTTACCTGGTTTTACAAGAAATGTTCAAAGTGTTGTCCGTCAGCTCGCAAGCATGCCTGGCACCTCGTAAACAAGTTTCTAGACACACGGCGAATTTCTTCCTGGGTGACGTTCGTTATAACTTGGCGAATATTTTCTTTTAACTCCTCACTTGTGTGAGGATTGTTTGCATATACCTTTCCTTTCAGCATTCCCCAGAGGTAATAATCACATGGATTTAAATCGGGTGATCTGGCGGGATAATAATGAATCGAAAACGGCACTCTCTAACAGAATAATACTTCGCATAAGAAAGCACAATGAATACACGTTGTTCTATAGAAAACACCACTTCGCATAACAAAGCACAATGAATACACGTTGTTGTATAGAAAACATCACTTTAAGGCAACACATAAACTGTAAAATTGCCCCGAGACTGCACTGTATGTTAGGTCAAATCAACTAGCACTTCACAAGCTTGAATACGCCGGAGATACTGACAGCTTATTGCAACGTTGCCGATCGCAGCGCACGTGTTCATTGCGGGGAGAACGCCAAGGCCACCTTGACCGGCCTAGCGGCCGCATCTGCCAAGGCCACCTTCACCGGCCTAGCGGCGCGTACATGCGGGAAATAAAAATGATGACCCGGTATAACCTACAAATTTGCTACACAATACCAATTGCAGTGGTAGGTTCTTTTACATGCCATAAATCTATGACATGGGCCCGACGTCTTTACTTCCCCTCCGAAGGAAGGATTTTAACGCTTTGAAGACATTTTGTTTCAGTGTTTCTAGTCGGTAAACACAATATAATACCAATTACTGGAACAAGGAACACCTCGAGGTGTAGCGGCTAGCGTTCTTGGCTGTCATCCCGGAGGTTCAGTTGCGATTTCTGGCTCTGCCAAGAAATGTTAATTCTGGTGAGAGGGCTGGAACGGGGTACACTCAGCATTGTGAGGCAAAACTGAGACGAGGTGGGTTCGATTCCCACTTTAGTCATCTTGGAAGTGGTTTTCCGTAGTTCACCCACGTCTACTCCAGGAAAAGGCTGGGAAGGTTCCTAACTAAGGCCGCGGCAGCCTCCTTCACAATGCCATCCCTAATTTACAAATACACACACTAGAAGAGCTAACACAATCACACAGGTTATTACACAAATAACCACACACACAAATACCCGGGGCTGTATGGATACTATGCCGCATACCCTTAAAGTTAGCACCAACGTAATGGGACGTGCGAAATAATAACCTCAAAAATATTACACGTGATTTAGAGAAAAGTTTATATTTGTTATGGATATCGGTATGACCGACTGAAACGTTGCAATATCGATTGTCATCCCGATCTAGAGCTGAAAGTGGGAAAGAGTGGAAAATAGCTTCAAGGAAGGCTGGCGACAGAACAGTGGCAGGGGAAGGAATTTAAGCGAGACAGCTGTTAGATTGCTACTCCATAGTCCAGTTATATTGATCTTCTATTGCCCAAGCAGTATCAAGTTGGAACCGACAGTAGTGGCTACGCGGGCTAAAGCGCTGCGTTAGGTCAAGGGGCCAAGCTCTCTGCTGACTCGGTAGACGCGTGGGTTCGAGCCCCACCGTCGGCTGTCCTTGAAATGGTTTTCCGTGGTTTCCCATTTTCAACACCAGGCAAATGCTGGGACAGTACCTTCTGACTGGCCACGGCCGCTTCCTTCCACATCCTTGCCCAGTTTCATTCATCTTCATCCATTCCATCTCTCATCCCGACGCGCAGGTCGCCCACGGGCGTCGACTAGAAAGACCTGCACTCGGCCTCTCAGGAGGCTACACGACAAAAAAAATCAAGTTGGAAACCGACAGCGGTGGCTACGCTCGCTAAAGCGCAGCGTTATGCCATGGGGCCAAGCTCTCTGCTGACTCGGTAGACGTGGGTTCGAGTCCTACCGTCGGCCGTTCTTGAAATGGTTTTCCGTGGTTTTCCCCATTTTCAACTCCAGGTAAATAATGGGACGAAACCTTCTGACAGGCCACGGCCACTTCCTTCCACATCCTTGTCCAGTTTCATTCATTCATTTCATCCCTCATTCCGGCGCACAGGTCGCCCACGGGCGTCGACTAGAAAGACCTGAACTCGGCCTCTCAGGAGACCACACGACAAAATAGAATAAAGTTGGAAGCCATTTTTCAGTGTTGCCTTAGTAACGGAAATTAAATATTTTGCAGTCGGTCAACACAATATTGTACCCAATTGTAGTAGGTGTTTCCCCAATCCTGATAAGAATACGGGGGCTGATCAGAAACTAAGGTTACGAAGCCTGCAATGAAACGTGTTTAATTTTTTTTATATTTTTTTTAGCGTAGGGCGTTTAGTGCCGGGAGTGTCCGAGGACATGTTCGGCTCGCTAGAGTTGTAGCTGCTTCTATGCGGATACCTATGGGGGTGAGCTACAAGTACCGTCGCGTGTGGAGTGTTGTCTGGGGAGGAAAGTGTGACTGAAAGAATGAGGAAATTGGAGGTAGCGGCTGCGGCCTATAGTTAAGGACCAACCCCGGCATTTGCCTGGAAGGAAGATGGGAAGCCACAGAAGACCATCTTCAAGGTAGCCGGCGGGGTGATTCGAACCTCCTCGCCTCCCGGATGAGAGCGACTGCTTGCAGCCACCGCCGTTACGACGACGGCTAACTCATCCGGTAGTGAAACGTGTAAATTTTAATCCACACTTCGTGTTTCGAAATTCGATGTCAATATTCGTACAATTGCCTCGTTAGAATAGGGAAATTCTCAACGATACATTTTATTTTTATTTTTCAGTGGACCAAAAAGCAATATTCGAGAAACTACTGTGTAGCAAAATGATACCAGCGCCACATGAAACTTACTGGTTTAATTATCTCTTGCCTACTGTATATGCTAAAATTCCTTGTGTATTTTATTATAGCAATTCCGCTGAAATAAAAGGCGGTTGGTTACGTGCCGGGTCATAAATCGCACAGTGCTGTTCAGACAGCGCTCCTGTTGGTGGTGTGAATCACTGCTACTCCTCTCCTCTGTTCCCTTCCATTAATTTGTTTTGTAAAGCGTTCGAATTACAATGTAACACTCATGTTCTGAATTAATAATGTACAAACTGTTCATTACGAGCAATTGGAAGGTAATTCGTTTATCTAGCCAGCGTTTGCATAAAGACGTGACTTTTGCAACTTTATCAGTGTAGCAACTGAGGGAATAATTTAATTGATTTTATTAACTTACACTAGGTGTTGTATTTTTCCCCTTTTTAGGTCCCCTAGTTTCAAAGCTTGGTAAGTCCATTAACATGAATTTTTAAAAAGCCAATCGTTTATATTTATCAAGCTGAAAACAGAGGGTGTGATGGAACATTGTCCAAACTAGCGAAGTCGCCATTGGGTGGGCTTGGATTGATACCAGCCAATCTAAAATGAGACCTTAACCACTCAATTTCCCCTGAAGGAAGGGTTCGATTCCTATCTCAGCCAACCTGGAAGTGGTTTTCCGTGGTTTGCTTCTTCTCCTCCAGACAAATTCCAGTACGGTTCCTAACTTAAGGCCACGGGCACATGTTTCCCAATCCTCAACGTTATTACAAACATACACACTTACAGTCATCACAAAACACAGGTTATCAAATATAATTCCACTCACACCCAAGTATACGGAGATAAATGTCCATTATATCTAGACCTTTCAAACGAAAAATCAACCTCTCAAATAACCAACATACTGTTAAGTATGGCTGAAAATAAGACTGCCGTCAGGATTCAAATTCAAATCACCCGAATTCCGTTCAGCTGTGTGATCCGCTTCAGTTTGAATGTTCAACGACAGAGATTAGTTCCTTTGTCAATTCATGATGTAATGGCTCAAGCTATGGAGTGCCATATGGACAGCGAGCAAATCTCAATGGCTTCATGAGGTACTTCTAGTGTACTCCTAGTAGAATGTCGGCCTGGCGTGCTGACCGTAGTGCTCACGAGCATCACGGTGTTCTTTAAATGAAATTTGATGTTCTCGCAACATGACACAAAAAGTGCTCACCACCACAAGCTCCTCTGAGATGCCTTCTTAAATTCAAATTCTAGTCTTTATGTTGGACCATGCCGAAATATATATATTATATGCCAGAAAACTGCATCCTAAAAAGTCTCATTATTAAGGCTCGGATTTGTAGGTGCTAAAAATCGGTAAAATATGTATTTTTATGTGTTAAAAATACCTGAAATATGTGACAAAAAAGTAAAAATATTTAATTATAATTTAGTTTATGTATGACATTATTAACAATATGCAGTACTCATGAATGCAATTTATTCTATGTCTCTCGCGAAACACTTCTTCTGCTGCAATATGTTTCTTCCCCTTGAGGTGTTGTGTAACTTGAGATAGCTGTTCAGCCTTGATTGCTTTCCCACATGGTTGGCAGAACAGAACGCCCCCATCAGAAGTAACATTATCTTTAAATTCTGCAACAGACGATAACTTGCAGTTGTTTTTACTTTAGGCATCATAGAACTGCCTTACACTTCACGCTCTGCATGAAGATTAGATAGCTCACAGGTTCTTCCCCGTTGAAGTTACACAGAACCAAAATGCAATAAACATAAAGATCATACTGATTTTAAAAAATGTTAATATTATGTCTTGTTATAAGTGAAAGGCAGGAATTATGTATTTATATAAAAAATGCTTAAAATATGTACTTACATAAAACAATATTTATTTATCTAAAAATCCGAGCCCTACTCATTATAGTTCCCGGCCGAAGTCGTCTGATTTTTTAGAACGTTAAAAATCCCTCAGTATGCCTTCCTTCGGAGGGGAAGTAAAGCCAGCGTTCCCATGCCTTAGATTTAAAGCATGATAAAGCACCTTCCACTAATTATAATAGTGTGTGAAGCTAAATTATAGGTTAACTTTGACTAACGCTGTTAGGTTCCAAAGTTCGTTGCCAGGAGCCGACTGCGGTGGCATCTAGTAACAAAGTTCGGAACTAGTTGGTCGTTGACGGTGGCATTTTTAGCAAATGTTGGAACTACCTGAAAATTGAATGTCTGCAGTCCTAACTTGAATTAAAAACAGATGACATCCATTAATACAGTCATCACAATTAACACCGGTTATCAGACAGATTCTACACACACCAAAGTACACGGGGCTACATGACTGCCTTGTCGCAGCCCCTAAACTGAGGTACCAACCAACCATCATTACAGTTCAAGTTTGGTTACGATACAGGTTCTCTACCAATCAGAGCTCAAGAATTTCATTACGATACAGCTGTTTGACCAATTAGGTCGGGGTAGCATCGCACCTGCGCTGACGTCCACGACCTTGTATTTTAAATTTCACTGCGTGGCTAGTGTCATAGTTGGGTGTTGGAGGAGGCCATGGTCGAATACAAGGTATTCTCTGCGTCCCATGCGCTCTGTTCAGTAAACAAAACTGGCGGAATCTTGACAGATATTTTATGAATTTTCAATAAAATAAAGTTATAGGGTAATTATGGTCGAACATAAAACAGTCGTATGCAACTCGCCTATAATGGTAATTAAGACTCGCTCCGCTCGTTTTATAAACAAACTCGTGTCTTAATTATTGCCATTATACAGTAGGCTTATTGCATAATGTACTATTTCATCATAAGTATTGACAGTCAGATTTTATTTTGTTAAATAGTAGCCTATTAGTTTACAGTGAAAATAATTAAACATCTCTGTTTTGTGAGTAACACGAAATATGCTGATTCGAATCGATTGTCCATACGTAATTCAATCTTAGCTGCATGAGTTATGCAAACAGTTACAGCATGCCTTGTGAGCGGTGGAATCCCCATTTAATCAGCACATCTGAGGGAGAGAGAGAGAGAGAGAGAGAGAGAGATAGGCAAAGGAAAGAAAGGAGCATGTTTGTTGCATTTAAGTCTTATTATTATTAATTATATTATTAGTATATTCGATTTAATAGTGTTCGAGTATTTGGCCTGATGTGGCCCATGACTTTCCAATGCCTGCTTACGAGAATTAAGAATCTCCTCCGAAACAGAATGAGGGCACTGCAGGGCCCTTAAAGTCACATCCGTTAATGTGGACGTTGCATCCGTAGACAGTAACCATCATTATCACAAAGAGACATGGTTGAGGTAGGAATACAACCCATCCAACTTCGTGAGAAAAAAAAAACACGTTAACCCCACGTCACCCTCCAAACAAGAATTCAATCTCTTGACTGAACCGGAGATCGAATTCGGAACCTCAGGGGTGTTACCCACTGAACCAAGAAGCAATCTATTCTAAAAGGAGGGGTGTCATTGACCCACATGGATTTCTTGAAACAAAAAAGAAACAGCTGTGGGATCACTGTAATCCTCTTACAGCGGTGGAGCTCGTGAGTCTCCATGGAAACTGCTTTGAATATTTTCGCGCACCGCCAGACATGTTGAAACAAACGTCACATTGGTTTTTGTATTATCATATGGAACTGGGATTATAAAATCCCCATAACACACTGGCTCTGAATATTGCATTGGGATCCAGTAGAGTTAGGCTACGGTTGAAACAAACCCTATTCTGAACTAACCCAGTCTCAGTGGCAAATTTTATGAGCGTAATATCACACGAACGAATTGGAAATGGCAGAAGTGGGTCCTCGCGTTTAAAGGGGACATCCCAAGCGGGAGGATATGAAAAATAGCATTTCATCTCATTCATGCACAATGCTGAATGTTCGCGTGGTGATGTTTTCTCAATGGGCGGAACATTAAGGACATCTGCCACTTTGATGATTATGTTGATGATGATGATGATGATGAGATTCATTTTTATATTTTTTTTCTCTTTTCAACAGGACTTAACGTTGTAGGTTTCTATCTAACAGCTGTAACTGTTCATAGCCTGCTACTACGAATAACTACTTAGAGGCCGCCATCTGTGATCTCGAGCTACGTATTGAGGCCCCGGATCCAAAGGTCCTAGATTATATCCCTAGCTCTGCCAAGAAATTAAATTCTGTTCAGATTTTTGAAGCAGGGTACACTCATCCTTCAGGGGCAACACTCAGAAGAGAAGCCTTCGTATCCCATGTCAGCTGTCCTACAAGTCGATTTCAGAGATATCCCCCTTCTACTTCAGATAAATGTCGGGATGGTTCTTAAATTAAAGCCACTGCAACCTCCTTCCAAATTCTAGCCTCAGTTACAAATACACACACTACTACAGCCATCATAATGAGTGACTAGAGACTGTCAAAGTTCTTGAAAAAAAAAGGGGCCAATATCCTTGATTAATAAGGGTAAAAATTCTTGATTTGTGATATTAGTTTTATAATCCAGCCCATCTGAATCTCGAGCTCATTAGACGAATGATCTCAGCGGGATGCTTTGTTTTACAAGTCGAAGTTTCACTTGCACACGTTTTAGACGTTAATAAATTAATAGACGGTTCACAAGTTATTCTGTTGAGCTCACTGAACAGGATTACCAATGTCCATTCCCTGGATGTCTCCAAATTCGTCTTGACAAGAGTTTCAATTTGCTATGACTTCACTAGGAAATGATAACGAAAAAGTATTATGATTAGGTTAGGTTATCTGTTGAATCTAAGGAATTTATATCACTAAGGGATTAAGCCCCTCAAGAGCAATCTGCTACTCGTGATAATCGCCACAGTTCTAACTCCGGCACTGCTCCAGCATAAATAGAGAAGCAACTATCCCTAGTTGAAACATTAAAAAAAATTAAGAAAAAGAAACTTCCATTACTCTTAAATTCCTAATTATGGGTTCATTTCAATATATCGATTGATGATCGATAGTCTCATTCCTCTCCTATAGCAAGACCAACTACAATACTCAGACCTTAATGCAGGTCTCGAAAGTGTGAAAATGGCGTATGCGGAAGCCCCGGCATATTGTTTGTTTACATTCGTTGCTGGGATACACTATTTAGCTTTGATTAGCTACGTTTGATGCAAGTTGGGATAAACTGTCGCTCATCTGTAATTTTTAGTGTCTTCTGTGTGTCTCTCAAGTCCAGTTCGCGTTAATGTACTGCAATCGTATGTAAATATGTGATAATACGCTTAATATGGACTGGTTCGTTTGTGTGATGATTGTCAAGTCAACCGATGGCATTGTGTCATTTACTTCGGATGTTGAAGTACCGGTACCTAAGACTAAAGCATAATAGAAGTGTCTCAAGAATATACCCCGCAATGATTTGCTAGTTAGTGACAATATAATAATAGCTTATTACACGTCAGTAGTGTCGAACTTAAGTACGTAAAGGGAAAACGCAATGAGCATGTACGACTAGACCAATCCGTTGATGTTATCTTGAATATGTGCAATATGTGCCTCCGTAAATCATTACCAGTCTGGCAGATGTTCTACACTGCCTTGTATACACGCCAAATAATACAGTGAACTTCTATTTTATTGGTTAAGGAAGATGTTCCCCCTGTGCCAAACAGTGAACTCATTGTGATCCGTCATTATTCATACTTTTGTGATTCTTACAGCTTGCAAGTTATTTCTTATTATGATGTGTGTAATAAAGTGTTGTGAGTACCTTGCCAATTATGTAATTATATTGCGAGATGGTGTGCCGCGATAATTCCGTAAGAGGGAGATGGTGCTTTCCAACCTATAGTACTTTACTAAATCAACTATTTCCAGCGTGCAACTATTCCAAACGGTAACAGCGAATGTTTAATAGGTTAGATGGTAACATATTATCGTGTCCCTTGTGTGTAGTATTCTGCATAATTATGTTCTGATATCCACACGACGACTTCTTTGCATATTTCAATCAACTAACTCGGTGTGATGTTTTACCCGAGATTTTAGGCAATTCCACGAGAGGTCTTAATTGAATTGTATCTCTATGGCGTTGGTTCGATTATTTTAGGCAACTATTCTCATTCCGATTGTGTACACAAATACTCTGCATGTGCTGGGACAGCACTTCAGTAACCGGGTACTTTCTTCTCTCCTACTTCAGAATCTGTTTGATTTATTGCTAATAATATTATTCTAAATTACTGAACTTAAATACAAATCGTGATAACTCGCCAAAAAAGCTTCTTATTCAACCACAGAAACAGTGAGACTATTGTAGCTGTCCCTTGGGCGAAGACGACGAAACCTATAATTCGAGGCCAGCTGCATATTTCTTCGGAACCTAGTCACGTCTTGTGATATATTTTATGCTCTTAGGTGAGTATAAAATAATAATTTACACGAACTGTGACAAGCCCGATGACATGATCTTAGCTATTGGTAGGGCAACCATCGCCGCCATGTTTTTTCTACATTAAGGTCTGAAGGAATTTATATCACTAAGGGATTAAGCCCCTCAAGAGCAATCTGCTACTCGTGATAATCGCCACAGTTCTAACTCCGGCACTGCTCCAGCATAAATAGAGAAGCAACTATCCCTAGTTGAAACATTAAAAAAATTAAGAAAAAGAAACTTCCATTACTCTTAAATTCCTAATTATGGGTTCATTTCAATATATCGATTGATGATCGATAGTCTCATTCCTCTCCTATAGCGTCTGCCACCTATCAATTCGCTTACGAACCATATCAACCCGTACCATCTTGTGGGTTTTTTCAGATATGACAAGGCAGAAAATAGGTCTGTTTTGGAACAAGGTCAATAATTATTATGAAAATACAATCTAAAACTTTCAAACTTGTCAATTTATTGATTAATTTCCGAAGTAAGCCGTTTTTTTCGCGAATAATGACAAAAAGAAAAGAAACTAAATCCGCTAGTCATAGATTTTTGCGATTTTTCGTGAGTGTTCCGCGACTTGAAAGGTGTAATTACTGTATATTATACTCTTTATGTAAAACTTGTTCTAAGCCTATGTTTATTTGTTTTAATTTTTTTCGTAATTTTTCGAGTCATGAATTTTGACTGTCTCTAATAATGACACAGATTTTCACACAAAATCCACTCATACACACAGAAGTACATGGCGCTAAAATTCCCTCGATCTTGTGTGGTCATCAAACCCTCATCCTCCTCCTACTACTACTACAAAGTTGTAGATACAATTAGGGGCTCTTCATATAGCCCTGTGAACATGTATGTGTGTGAAATCTGTCAGATAACTTGTGACATTGTGATGGCTGTATGAATTTTGAAATGAAATTTAAATGTACCCCAATTGTAATTGGTGTCAATCCCTACACCTAAAGAAAATTACATGAGTTTAATGCTAACGCTAACGCGCTACCTCGTGTCTCGCTGGCATCGGGAGATCGTGGGTTCGAATCCCACCTCGGCCGTCCTGAAGATGGTTTTCGTGGTTTCCCATTTTCACAACCAGGTAAATGCCGGGACGGTTCCTTTCAATAGTTCCACGGCCTTTCATAATCCCTTCCCAGACTCGTCCTGAAAAAGAAAATTACGTGGCCATTGGCTGCATTAGTAAAATTATTATTAATTATTACACTTGGTAGACTGGTTTCGATCGTTAAACAATCATCATCGGATCCTTTACACTCAGACTACTAGGCCTAATCTAGGTAGGTTATTCACTATTTTAGTTACAGAAGTTTATTTAGATCGCCTCCGTTGCGTAGTGGTCAGCGTGATTAGCTGCCACCACGCAGGTCAACGGTTCGATTCCCGGCTCTGCCACGAAATTTGAAAAGTGGAATGAGGACTGGAATGGGGTCTACTCAGCCTCGGGTGGTCCAAATGAGTCGAGGTCGTTTGATTCCCACCTCAGCCATCCTCGAAGTGGTTTTCCGTGGTTTCCCACTTCGTCTTCGGGTTCTTGCCAGGATGGAACCTACCGTAAGGCCACGGCCGCCTCCTTTCCACTTCCTTGCCTAACCCTCCCACTCTTCCTATCCCTTTATCAGGACCCTGTTCGCTTTGCAGGTGAGGCCGTCTGGGCATAGTGCTGGTCACACACCCCAGTTGTATCCCCGATCCATAGTCTCAAGCTCCAGGACACTGCCCTCAGTGGCGGTAGAGGTTGGATCCCAAGCTTAGTCCGTGGGAACAGCCAACCCTGGAGGGTACAACGATAACGCAGCGAAAGGTTTTTTGTGAACTCACGTAACATGTCAGGTTTGTTAGTGAATTTTTAATAATGTTAGAGGCTATTGACCTTCAAGTGTATTTGTTTAGTGTGATAATCTACAAATGGTTATTAATTGGTGAGGTTGGTATTCTAACTCGAATATGGATTAAAAAACTTAGCTGGTTATTTGGGCGATGTGGTGTTCAATCGCATTCAGCTTCCGTCGCAATTCATTACCCGATATTAACCTGACAAAGACTACACGTTCCAGACTCGTCTACCTCCTCGCAAGAGAAACATTCCTTATCGAGGACCTAAGGACACTTTTGACTCTTCCCAGCACTCCAGCCTCGGAAAATCTTTTATCAACATTAAAAGCAAAAAGAGAAGATATACCCCCAGAGTTTTATGGGACGGGGGCCATGATAGATTGGACATACACTACATCCAGCTTTGAGATGAGGCACGTGTTTACATGAATGGCGGTACACGGATTTCATCATCTCATATGTGTGAACACATCATACCATTATCCAGCTGCGACGTGTGAGTGCAACTTATGCAGACGAACATGTGAACGCTACCACATATAATTGAGCAAAAAATAAAAAGAACCCAATCAATTAGAGAATATGCAAACTAAGGCACTAGAACGGAAACTTGAAATTACTTAAATAATTTCTATTGTAATGACATTTTCCTATTTCTTTTTTATGACCATTTGACTGCAATAAAATTATTTTTATATTAACCCGTTTCTGCCTGAATTATTTTTTTGACATAAACTTATTAAGATTAGTACCAAAGGCTGTCTATAGTGTATTTCTACAGTATTTTAATGAAATTTGTTTAAAACAGAGCGTAACATGGATAATACAGCATGTGCCATATATGGCACGCTAGGCAGATTATACAATATAATTATACATTGTGGTGTTTGAAGCCATATTTTCAGTGTTGCCTTAGTAAACAAGAGTTTAGTGCTTTTCAGTCGGTCAACACGAATGTACCCAAAAGAGATGGGTTATGCCCTAATCCTGAAATAAATTACATGAGATTAATAAAACACTAGGATGACCAGTTTCGATCGTCAAGCGATCATCATCAGATCCAATACACTTAGGCTATAAAATCTATGTTTGAAATACAGGTGAAAATATTTACAATATGTACAATTATTTAGTTGCAGTATTGGTACTGCAACTGTCAGTGTATGCTAAATGCAGTATATATGTTAGGTGAAATGCTAAATGGTGATTGTACTTTAGAGAGATTATATGGTTGTAAACTATGGTTAAACTATAAAATTTTTAGGCTAACTACTTATCTGATTGTCTTCCGTACTACAGCTATTCGCAGTTTCCGTGCTCACTTGAACTCGCTGTGCGGTCGACTGCGGTGGTTATCTTAACGACTGGTTTTTCCCTGCCTTCCCCCCCTGTCCCTACGTGCTGTGGGGAGTGATCGCGATGTGTTTATGTGAGGTGTTGCCAACCTAGATAAGATGTATGTTATTGAATGAGGTGGATCTACAACTATTAAAGACCGTGAATTAGTCCTCGCCACGCGTGGAGCATAACCCATTCGAACTAAGCGTTGACGGTCTTATGAGGACGTCCCGGCACCTTTAATACTGCCTCTAATAAGGGCCTTGGTTTATTGCAGAAGAAAAGTACATCGTACACCTGATCCAGATAACATTTACCTATTAAAAACCCCTAATTTCCCCCCTTTTTGTTATCTAGCTTGGCTGTGTCGCTAAATTGTGTTTTGTTTCCGACAGGGTGTGTTTTTTAGTAACGTGAAGAGGGGTGAGCTCTCCATGAACGTGTGTTCATTTAGATTGTTGGGATTGTTTCGTTTGGCTAGGTGTATCTCGATTGCTTCCTTTATGTCAAGAGCTCTGCCTTTCGATTCGTGATGGATTATTTTAAGGTCCGACTCTATGTTGGTAAAGCTATGCCCTGCGTCACACATATGTTCGCACACGGCTGAATGTGTTCCGTATCTTATCGCATTTCTATGTTCATTATAACGTGTGTCTACTCGCCTTCCACTCTGCCCGATGTAATTAGCTTGACAATCGGTGTCTTGGCACGTTATAGAATATACCCCTGACCTTGAATACGGGTCACGTTTATTTAGATTACTATTTAGGAGGTGCCTAGCGGTTGTGTTTTTCGTCGTGAAAGCTATCTTTATGCCTTGCTTTTTGAATAGGTTAGTGATTTTATATGTATTCGCATTCACATAGTTGAAACGCGCAAATTTTTTCTCATTACTGTCCGGCTTGGGAATCGTTTTATCTTTATTTTTATGTTTGGCTATAATTTGATTTATTTTGCTTGGCGAGAAGTTGTTTTCCTTTGCTATTTGCATAATAGTTCTTATTTCCTTATTATAGTTGTCTTTTGACATGGGTATGTTTAAAGCCCTGTGCACCATTGAATTGAAACCCGCTAGTTTGTGCGTACTGGGGTGATTAGACTGATTGTCGATTGCATGCGAGGTTTGTGTTGCTTTCCGGAATATGGAATATGAAAGGTCGTTGTCTTTACGTTCAATAGTTATATCGAGATAATTTATTTTCCGGTCTATTTCGGATTCCTTAGTGAATTTGATAGAATGGTGAAGGCTATTGATGGATTGGAGAATTGTTTCTTCGCTTGTTAGTTCAGTATCGTAGATGCAAATTACATCATCTACGTATCTTTTCCATATTACTATTCCCTTTGTTGATGTATTTTCTACGAACGCATTTTCTAGTGCATTGATGAAGATGTCAGCGATTAACCCACTTAGTGGCGATCCCATTGCTAGGCCTTCTCTCTGTGTGTATATTTTATTGTCGAATTGAAACACGTTTTGGGTGAGAACGACCCTCAGTAATCTCACAATCTCTTCAATTTCTTTTACCGAATTGTTGGATTTTAAGTTGTTTTCGATAGTGTTGATTGCTTCAATAATCGGAATATTGGTGTACATGTTAGTTACGTCGAAGGATACTAGCCTGAAGCTAGGTTTCATTTGTAGGGTGTTCAATGCTGTTACTAGTTCTGTTGTGTTCTCTACAGAGTTGCTTTTGTCGTTGGAAAGACGGCATTTTAAGATTTTTAGTAACTCTTTGCTGATTTTGTAATTAGGGGCATTCCTACAATTGACTATTGGTCTCATTGGGCATTCCTTTTTGTGTATTTTTGGTTGTCCCCTCAATGACGGTATTTTCGGGTTCATGTTTATTAGTTTTGATTTTTCACGACGAAAAACACAACCGCTAGGCACCTCCTAAATAGTAATCTAAATAAACGTGACCCGTATTCAAGGTCAGGGGTATATTCTATAACGTGCCAAGACACCGATTGTCAAGCTAATTACATCGGGCAGAGTGGAAGGCGAGTAGACACACGTTATAATGAACATAGAAATGCGATAAGATACGGAACACATTCAGCCGTGTGCGAACATATGTGTGACGCAGGGCATAGCTTTACCAACATAGAGTCGGACCTTAAAATAATCCATCACGAATCGAAAGGCAGAACTCTTGACATAAAGGAAGCAATCGAGATACACCTAGCCAAACGAAACAATCCCAACAATCTAAATGAACACACGTTCATGGAGAGCTCACCCCTCTTCACGTTACTAAAAAATACACCCTGTCGGAAACAAAACACAATTTAGCGACACAGCCAAGCTAGATAACAAAAAGGGGGGAAATTAGGGGTTTTTTAATAGGTAAATGTTATCTGGATCAGGTGTACGATGTACTTTTCTTCTGCAATAAACCAAGGCCCATATTAGAGGCAGTATTAAAGGTGCCGGGACGTCCTCATAAGACCGTCAACGCTTAGTTCGAATGGTTATGCTCCACGCGTGGCGAGGACTAATCCACGGTCTTTAATAGTTGTAGATCCACCTCATTCAATAACATACATCTTATCTAGGTTGGCAACACCTCACATAAACACATCGCGATCACTCCCCACAGCACGTAGGGACAGGGGGGGAAGGCAGGGAAAAACCAGTCGTTAAGATAACCACCGCAGTCGACCGCACAGCGAGTTCAAGTGAGCACGGAAACTGCGAATAGCTGTAGTACGGAAGACAATCAGATAAGTAGTTAGCCTAAAAATTTTATAGTTTAACCATAGTTTACAACCATATAATCTCTCTAAAGTACAATCACCATTTAGCATTTCACCTAACATATATACTGCATTTAGCATACACTGACAGTTGCAGTACCAATACTGCAACTAAATAATTGTACATATTGTAAATATTTTCACCTGTATTTCAAACATAGATTTTATAGCCTAAGTGTATTGGATCTGATGATGATCGCTTGACGATCGAAACTGGTCATCCTAGTGTTTTATTAATCTCATGTAATTTATTTCAGGATTAGGGCATAACCCATCTCTTTTGGGTACATTCGTGTTGACCGACTGAAAAGCACTAAACTCTTGTTTACTAAGGCAACACTGAAAATATGGCTTCAAACACCACAATGTTCACGGCTAGTCAGGCAAATCGTGAAGCCAAGAAATTCAAATCACTCAGGCTTAAACTCATGAATTTAGACAAGTCAATTTGGTTCAACAAAAAATGTATAGAACTAAACCTCACCCCTAAATACGTACCAATTAAAACCGTACCGAACACACCAGCCTCGATCATTTCAACTAAACAAGCCAAAGCGCTTTGGATAAAAAAACGAATTAAGATTTGCATACATAAGAAAGCAAAAAATTAACCAACAATTATACGACATTCAATTGCAACTAAGTAATTTCTGGCACGCAGCCCAATGGGACAGCTTCACCGAACACCTACATGACACCATCAAAATCAGAGCAACGAGGAAGCATGAAACGCTAGAAAATAAATTAAGAAAACTAGGAGAAACACAGAACCATCAATCTAACGAACAACACACGAATAACAATGAATTCAATTTCCACAGCAGAGTAAACAACAGAACGAACGTAACCTTTTCTCAAGGTGAAATGAATATGTTAGACAAAGGTTTGAAATACAACTGCACAGACGCACACACGAACCACAATATAAAACAGTTAATCACAGATATTGAGATAGCCAGTCACAAGCTCCCAGCAGAAGACAGGGAATTAACCAAAAATCTCGCCACAAACGAAGCCAAAAAAATCCTCAAACGAGAGGGCGATAGCAATAACATTCAAAACAACAAACAAATCAAAGAAATAAAGTCGTTGAAACAAAAAATAAAAGAACATGACTTAATCATCACAAAAGCAGATAAGGGAAACACTACAGTAATTTTGAACAAAACAGAATACATTGAAAAAACAGTCGAATTCCTAAACAACAACGAAATCAAGGAATTAACAAAAGACCCCACCAACAAATTCCAAAAACAAATAAAAAGTGCGCTAAAAGAAACAGAATACATACTGACCAAAGCCGAAAAATCAAAACTAATAAACATGAACCCGAAAATACCGTCATTGAGGGGACAACCAAAAATACACAAAATGGAATGCCCAATGAGACCAATAGTCAATTGTAGGAATGCCCCTAATTACAAAATCAGCAAAGAGTTACTAAAAATCTTAAAATTCCGTCTTTCCAACGACAAAAACAACTCTGTAAAGAACACAACAGAACTAGTAACAGCATTGAACACCCTACAAATGAAACCTAGCTTCAGGCTAGTAGCCTTCGACGTAACTAACATGTACACCAATATTCCGATTATTGAAGCAATCAACACTATCGAAAACAACTTAAAATCCAACAATTCGGTAAAAGAAATTGAAGAGATTGTGAGATTACTGAGGGTCGTTCTCACCCAAAACGTGTTTCAATTCGACAATAAAATATACACACAGAGAGAAGGCCTAGCAATGGGATCGCCACTAAGTGGGTTAATCGCTGACATCTTCATCAATGCACTAGAAAATGCGTTCTTAGAAAATACTTCAACAAAGGGAATAGTAATATGGAAAAGATACGTAGATGATGTAATTTGCATCTACGATACTGAACTAACAAGCGAAGAAACAATTCTCCAATCCATCAATAGCCTTCACCATTCTATCAAATTCACTAAGGAATCCGAAATAGACCGGAAAATAAATTATCTCGATATAACTATTGAACGTAAAGACAACGACCTTTCATATTCCATATTCCGGAAAGCAACACAAACCTCGCATGCAATCGACAATCAGTCTAATCACCCCAGTACGCACAAACTAGCGGGTTTCAATTCAATGGTGCACAGGGCTTTAAACATACCCATGTCAAAAGACAACTATAATAAGGAAATAAGAACTATTATGCAAATAGCAAAGGAAAACAACTTCTCGCCAAGCAAAATAAATCAAATTATAGCCAAACATAAAAATAAAGATAAAACGATTCCCAAGCCGGACAGTAATGAGAAAAAATTTGCGCGTTTCAACTATGTGAATGCGAATACATATAAAATCACTAACCTATTCAAAAAGCAAGGCATAAAGATAGCTTTCACGACGAAAAACACAACCGCTAGGCACCTCCTAAATAGTAATCTAAATAAACGTGACCCGTATTCAAGGTCAGGGGTATATTCTATAACGTGCCAAGACACCGATTGTCAAGCTAATTACATCGGGCAGAGTGGAAGGCGAGTAGACACACGTTATAATGAACATAGAAATGCGATAAGATACGGAACACATTCAGCCGTGTGCGAACATATGTGTGACGCAGGGCATAGCTTTACCAACATAGAGTCGGACCTTAAAATAATCCATCACGAATCGAAAGGCAGAGCTCTTGACATAAAGGAAGCAATCGAGATACACCTAGCCAAACGAAACAATCCCAACAATCTAAATGAACACACGTTCATGGAGAGCTCACCCCTCTTCACGTTACTAAAAAACACACCCTGTCGGAAACAAAACACAATTTAGCGACACAGCCAAGCTAGATAACAAAAAGGGGGGAAATTAGGGGGTTTTTAATAGGTAAATGTTATCTGGATCAGGTGTACGATGTACTTTTCTTCTGCAATAAAGCAAGGCCCATATTAGAGGCAGTATTAAAGGTGCCGGGACGTCCTCATAAGACCGTCAACGCTTAGTTCGAATGGGTTATGCTCCACGCGTGGCGAGGACTAATCCACGGTCTTTAATAGTTGTAGATCCACCTCATTCAATAACATACATCTTATCTAGGTTGGCAACACCTCACATAAACACATCGCGATCACTCCCCACAGCACGTAGGGACAGGGGGGGAAGGCAGGGAAAAACCAGTCGTTAAGATAACCACCGCAGTCGACCGCACAGCGAGTTCAAGTGAGCACGGAAACTGCGAATAGCTGTAGTACGGAAGACAATCAGATAAGTAGTTAGCCTAAAAATTTTATAGTTTAACCATAGTTTACAACCATATAATCTCTCTAAAGTACAATCACCATTTAGCATTTCACCTAACATATATACTGCATTTAGCATACACTGACAGTTGCAGTACCAATACTGCAACTAAATAATTGTACATATTGTAAATATTTTCACCTGTATTTCAAACATAGATTTTATAGCCTAAGTGTATTGGATCTGATGATGATCGCTTGACGATCGAAACTGGTCATCCTAGTGTTTTATTAATCTCATGTAATTTATTTCAGGATTAGGGCATAACCCATCTCTTTTGGGTACATTCGTGTTGACCGACTGAAAAGCACTAAACTCTTGAATATAATTATATATGTGAAATAAAGTACAACACTGTTCTTTGTCTCTAGTTTGTTTGCCTCCACTGCCTTATTTGGTATGATATGGTACAAGAATCACTATACACAGACCTATTGCATATTATTTGATGAGCATGGTGTGGGGACGACCTTGTCAGTCTTCAGCAACACAGTGTTTCTGTTTCTTATCAAGAACCATGGCCACCAAATGGTTTATCCCACCATACCTGATGTCTTATGTTATTATGTTGATAGACCCTGGGGAGTTCCTAGGATGACCTGGTCCTCTGGGTAGTGTTGGGTTCGATGTCAGTAGTACTGCACACTATGTCTTCTAAATTGTAGCTGACGCAGAGCAACCTCCGTTTTTTGGTAGAGGACCCAAGCATTGTCAATGGACACATCTATCAACCACGTAAATGTATGCCACCACCACTTTTCTCTGGGGTGTGTATTCTATACTTTCCAATGTTTTCGTCCATTTGGTATGTTCCACCCATATGCTGCTTATATTTTCCAAATGCACATGGCCAAGGGGCAACGATTCTCTTTTTCTTCCCTATTTAGAGTACCGAAACGCGCCAGAAACTGTACAACATACTTTGTCGAAGCAATAGTGACAGAAGACTTGTCCTGCCATCGTATGATGATTGTTCCATTCTCCTCACTTCTCCTGTACTCATAGTAACCCCTATGTTCCTTCCTAACCACTTGCTTCGACGGGATCACTTCACTGTTTTGGGGATGCGATTGTAGCGGATTGTTCCTGTACCACCATATCCTCGGCCTCGTAAGTGAGTTTGTAACCCAGCAGAGGCGAATATGTTGTCAAAATAGAACCTGAATCCAAGGGGCTTCACTTTCTCTGAAAACTTGTCTGCAATTTGAATCAAGGGTGCCGTAGCTTTACCGGATAACTTCAAGTATTGTTGATTTTTACAAGGATTTTGCTCTAGGTACTCTTCACTATTTACAAGGTGCCCATGAGTACTACTCAAAACCATACCTTGTACCCAAATCTAACAAGCTAGTCTTTTAGGAATTGTTTACAGCCATGTCTGCCAAAATATATTACCATGCATTCGTCATGAGGCCAGTTTTGCTCTGGATAAAAAATGGAAATACATTTCACTTTTAGTGCGTCTGTGAGTGGCCGTAGTTTCCCATCTTCTTCTTTCTTCGAATGAGGCAACTGGACTACATTTTATCACAATAATTATTTTTATTTGTACAGTACCGTACAAGACGCGTCCCATAAGAAGGTATGTTTTTACCAAATTTGGTAAAGATCCGATCATTAGTTTGGTCTTAATATAATTTTAAGTTTTGACCATTTGGGTGGCCGCCATTACGTTCTGGTAAAGATGGCGGCTATATAAAACATGCCACTGAGGAGCCCTTTGATAGTGATACCTCTGTACCAAATTTCGTTCATTTCCATCTTATTACTCCTCTAGTGTCCATGAACAGCCAAAATAAACCTATCGAAAAGTAAAATGACTAATCTGCCTAGTGTGCCATATATGGCACGGCTATATATGTTTGTGAATAGCTCAGTCAATTATGAACAATCAGACAAAGCATCATAATGTACTGAAACGTTGAACTTCACAGTAGGTAGCATGAAAAGAAAGTTCCGCAGAATAATTTATATTGTTCATAAATAATTTCATACCATTTTTGTGAATTCATTTCTTTTCATCAAGGCGCGCACTTCTCACTTCAATAATACAATGCTACAACAAAGCACGCAGCTCATAGGTAATGACAGTTGAGTCACACAGTATATGCAACAAGTAAGTGCAACCAACAACAGAAAAATAAAATTCCCTTAATTCCAAGTGATAATCATACCAAAATTGCAGCGTGCCATATATGGCACGCTAGGCTAAAACGGGTTAACCTGACAAGTTACGAAAGTTTACAATATACTACCATAACTGACTATGTTCAAGTTATCGTCGGGAGATAATATCCTGCCTGGATCACGGCCTACAAGCCCGAATAACTTGAACATAATTAAGAATACCGGCCGTTAAAGCCTAAGCTGTTCTGTAGCCTAACTGAAATAATGTACGGCCCAAATATTTGTACAGTCAGATTCAGGAATATGTTCACATCGAATATAGATTTAGGCATTAGGAAGTCATTTTTGAAAGCCTTTGTCTGGAGCGTGGCGCTCTATGGAAGTGAAACCTGGACTATTGGTGCAGCAGAAAAGAGGAGAATTGAAGCGTTTGATTTGTGGTGTTACGGGAGAATAATAAAGATCAGATGGGTAGATACGGTTACAAACGAAGAGGTATTAAGACGAGAGGGAGAGGAGATATGTTTCTGGCGAGTACTAATGAAGAGAAGAGGTAGGTTGGTAGGACACTTACTAAGACACCCAGGAAGAGCAAGCTTAGTTATAGAAGGAAGGGTCGGGGATAAGAACTGTAGGGGTAGGCCAAGGTTATAATATGTTAACCAGATTGCCTCGGATGTAGGGTGTGGTAGCTATGTAGAGATGAAACGATTAGCTCAGGACAGGGAGACACGGAGAGTTGCATCAAACCAGTCAAAAGACGGAAGGCTCAAACAACAATATACGATTCCCAAGTTTTTAAACCGTTTTTTCGATTTTTATTTCATTAGCATTTGGTATGTTGTATTTGAACTTATCATTGTGCAAATGCTCGAAAATTAATAATTCTCTTGATATCTATACTAATATAATAAAGCTGAAGAGTTTGTTTGTGTGTTTAAACGCGCTAATCTCTGGAACTAACAGTCGGATTCGAAAAAATATTTTTGTATATTATTATTAAAGATTATTGATGATAAAAAACTGACATTCACAACACTTCACTATGGATGATCCCCGATTTGCACAAGAAATTACATGGTATCTACTATATTGCACCCCGCATAATTTACATACGCAGGATTCATCAGGGTCATGAAAGTATTCGGTATTACACAGTTTATGGTGATACCCATGTACCGCCATCGAATTGGCAAAGTGTCGCAAGTCTTGATTTGTGTTCATCCATGCCCTAGTCATCATGGCCTCCGTGGTGTAAAACTCGAACCAGATTTCGTCCCTTTTCTGTATTCTTTCCTGCATTAGTTTTTTCCAGGCGTCTGTGGATGGTAGCCCTCTCTTCATCCGAAGGTCCTCAACGAAGAAGGTTTCCCTGGCGAGTTCATATGCTAATCTTGATTTTGTATACTTCGATATCCCCAGGGTAGCCTTCAGGAAGCGCGATTTGACTGCTTCAAGCGTCCTCAAGTCTGCCAAGGATAACTTCTCCCATATGATTTCAAGTCCATATGTGTCGATGAGCGTTATTTTCGCGTCGAACAATGTCATAGCAGTTCCCAAAGAGAGCTTCGTGATTGTTTTGATATCATATATGGCTTTGGTAGCGGCTATTGCTCGAGACTTTATGTGAACACTGTATGCTCTTGCTGTCGTTTGCATTGTCAATCCTAGATAATTAAATGTATTGACTGAATTAAGGGGAGTCGTTCCTAGGTATATCCTGTCTCCTGAAGGCTCTCTGCCTCCTTTTTGTATATGATAGCCAGATTCAAGAGGAATAGCTTAGGCTATGTAGCATTATGCTACACCTCCCCTACATTTAGGCCCTTTGGCACAAATTTACACTATTTCACCGATCTGAACCTACATTTGTATACTTACCGATGGAACCCTGCGACTAACACTGTTTACATGAAATTTCGGACAGCGCACTCCATCCCCTGCATTTAGGCTCCTTGGCACAAATCTACAACGTTTCACCGATCTGAACCAAAATTTGTATACATACCCTTTGGAACCCTACGCGTATCACTGTCCGCATGAAATTTTGGACAGACTACTCCATTTCCTGCATTTAGGTCCTTTGGCACAAATCTACACCGTTTCACTGATTGAACCACGTTTTGTATACCTTTGGAACCCTGCGGGTGTCACTGTCCCCTTTTATTTTCGGACAGACCACTCCATTCCCTGCATTTAGGCCGTTTATCACAAATCTACACCGTTTCTCCCAATTGCACCTAATTTTACATACACATTGAAACCCTGCTGGTAACAGTGTCCACTTGATATTTTGGACAACGCTCTCCATACCCTATATTTAGAATAACAGACAAAATGAACTTGAAAACCACGTATTAAGGCCCTATAACCATTCTTTTCCGTAGTAGTGTAACTGTAAGAGAATTTTAATAAGCCTATTGTTGACTGGCAATTCAGGCTGCATCACGTCGCCCCGACCAGTGTTCTGGTGCAAGAATTGCGAAAAAGTTAAATATTGCGCTGCTTATAAATTGCAGTCACGGGGAGTAATTAGTACAAAAGGATTTCTTAGCCCCTTAAGGCAGTTATCATCATGAAAATAGTATGCCTCTGTGTAAGTGCAAAAGTTTTGGTGCAGTACATTGAGGTTATAAGCTGCAATAAGCGTTAGCGCTTTGAAATTTACTTTCATTTATTCCGAACCTTTTCACCGAGCGCTATGTGGCGATAAATGATACTATTGCTACCTCAGGAGCTCGGGACAGCCGACGTTTTCCAAAGTGTTCTGATTATTTTCCTACGGCGTTATGCGAAAAAAGACTACACTATTGGTCTCTACATTTCTAACAGCCAATGAGATGTAGGCCCTAGGCAGTGTCTTTTATTTCACTTACTCCTCTTTCTAATCATTTTTAATTCGTTTTAAATTACATGCGTCAGTGCTGTAGTTAGTAAATAGCCGTCTCCCTATTCATTAATTTTATTACTATCATTACGGGAAAATAACCTGAATGTTACGTCTATTGTACTGTATTACTTATCACTCCCAATACTACAACCACCACCACAAAAAGTTATATTTTTAAAATATTGTTACGTGCCACCCCTCTAGTGGCACTTTTGTTAACTGGATTACGGTGGGTTGAAGCACAACACAGGTTGTTCCTTAAAGAAATACTGTCCCCGCGCCAGCTCTGAGGACGTGGGGTATAAGGTAAGGGGAACGTAAGGGGAGCGGGAACAATGAGTGAGCGAGGGAATTTCCGGGCCATACTTATGCTTAGTATAGTACAGTGCTACGTCATCACTGGCTTACTCACTCCACTCCACATTCCTGCCCGGTTTTCAGAGCTGGCGCTGGGACAGTAATTAACTTTATTGCGGCCAGAAAGATACACCACTCAACAGCAAATACAAGCAATTAGAACCTTACTCCTGTTTCCTCAAGTCTGTTCCTTGAGCGCTCTTGCCCATTTCACTTGTCAACAAACCACAGAAGTTAAACCGTCTTAATGAGTCCGGTGGCCTTGACAGAAGCTACCTGCACCTCTTCCTCATGTACACACACTACAGTTACTTACGATAACCTGCTACACGCTGTTTCGCTGTCCGCAAGCTGGGGAAACAATGTCACTGGATTTTGTAACTCGCAAGGCACTTCGTCACCACACTTCTGTCGCTCAGTGAAATCACACTCGCTCAAGAACACTGCCCTCAAAAACTCAGTCCCCTCACTGTTGAGGCCGCTTATATAGCAGGCTGGTGACTCAATGAATTCTAGAATAGTCCAGGACATACGGCTTCTCGAGATTTCCTTCACTGGCTGGGTCACGAATATTCTGGACCATCCCATCAATCATTGGTCCGTCTGTGTCTCTCCGTAGGCTGCCAGGCGATCTCGAAGCACGATCTTCATCTTCGCCCTCGGGCTCCGCTGGATCCTGTAGACGACATCGTCGATCCGTTTCACGACTCGGTACGGGCCCTCCCAGGACTTCTGCAGTTTGGTTGACAGGCCTTTCTTCCGTAATGGGTTGAAGAGCCAGATCAGGTCGTCCTCGTGGAATCCGCCAGCATCCGTCTGTTGGTCGTATCGGGTCTTCATTCGGTTGGTCTCGATCCGCTGCTTCCTCCTCGCGAACGTGTGCACGTCCTCCAGTTGGTCGACCAGTTCTTGACAATACTGGCTTACCGGGACCGGATCATTCCCAGGTCGGCCGAAGGCAAGATCGACAGGTAGACGGAGCTCCCTCCCAAACATGGCCCGAGCTGGTGTGCACCCGGTGGCTTCATGCACGGCGGCGCGGTAGGCCAGGAGAAATAGTGGAAGATGTTTGTCCCAACCCCTCTGGTGCTCGCTGACGACTATTCGGAGATGGTTCTCGATGGTGCGATTAAATCGCTCTACCATCCCGTCGGACTGAGGGTGTAGCGGCGTCGTCCTTGATTTACGGATTCCCAGCAGCTGGCATAGGTTCTGGAACACCTGCGACTCGAAGTTCCTCCCTTGGTCGGAGTGCAGCTCCAGGGGTACTCCGTACCGGCTGATGAATTCCTTAACCAGGGTCTCTGCAATCGTCGCGGCTTCTTGGTTAGGGAGCGCATACGCCTCCGGCCATTTGGTGAAGTAGTCGCTGACGACCAATATGTAGCGGTTCCCTGCCTCGCTTAACGGGAATGGCCCAGCAACATCGATGGCCACTCTCTCCATGGGACCGCCCACGTTGTAGGTCTTCAGTGGACCCCGTCGCCTTCGTCCTGGGCCCCTGCTGGCTGCGCAATCGTGGCAACTCGCGCAGAGGTTCTCCACGTCTGTTCGGCACCCGATCCAGTAGAACCTCTCTCTCAGCTTCTCCAGGGTCTTCTTTATCCCTAAGTGTCCACCAGATGAACCTCCATGAACTTCCTTCAGGTCTTCCTCCGTCATAGCCTTTGGAACGACGACTTGTTCCCGAGATGTCTTCCCGTCGGTGCTCTCCCAGGTACGGTAGATGAGGCCATCCCTCACAACCAGCGAGTCCCACTGCGCTTAGTAGGACTTAAACTTCGGGCTGCAGTCACTCACAAAGTTCCACCCGGGTCTGGGGAGACAGGCCCTCTTCCATACGGCTATCAGCCTCAGGTCATCATCTTCTTCTTGTGTCCTCGTGAAAGATTCGCGGCTCCAGCTCCCTTGAAGTTCCACGGTAGTCCTTCGGCACTGTATCCCGGTGTTCTCCTCTCTTCTGGTACAGAAGGTGCAGTCTTTGGGGCACGGTCTTCGTTACAAGGCGTCGGCGTTAGAATGCAGTTGGCCTTTCCTGTGCTGGATCTCAAAGTTGTACTGTTGAAGCCTCTCTAACCACCGCGCGAGTTGACCCTCGGGCTGCTTGAAGTTCAGGAGCCACCGCAGGGATGCATGGTCGGTCCTGATGAGAAATTCTTGCCCGTACAGGTACTTGTGGAAGTGTTCAATGGTCTTCACGATGGCGAGCAGCTCCTTCCTGGTGACGTAGTAGTTCCTTTCAGGCTTTGACAAGGCCTTGCTGAAGTAGGCCACTACTCTCTCCTCGCCGTCCACTATTTGCGACAGGATTCCACCAATGCCAAAGTCGCTGGCATCGGTATCGACGATGAACATTGTTCCAGGTCTGGGGTAGACCAGAATAGGCGCGGTGCACAGAGCCTGCTTGAGTTGTTCGAAGGCACTGTGGCATTCTGCTGTCCACGTGAAGAGTTGGTCCTTCTCAGTCAGTCGATGCAGTGGTTTGGCGATGTCGGCGAATCCTCTCACGAAGCGACGGTAATAAGTGCAGAGTCCCAGGAAGCTTCGTAGTTGGGACTTGTCCTTCTGAACTGGCCACTCCCTCACAGCTGTGGTTTTCTCTGGGTCGGTGCGCACCCCTTCCTCGGAGACGATATGCCTAAGGTACTGGACCTGCTTCTGGAAGAGCTGACACTTCTTGGGGCTCAACTTCAGCTGGGCAGCCCGTAGCTTCATCAAGATCTCCTTCAGGTTGCTGTAGTGCTCCTCAAAGCTTCTCCCCAGAACGACGACGTCGTCTAGGCAGACCAGGCAGGCCTTCCAGTGTAGTCCCCTCAGAATGGACTCCATTAGCCTTTCGAAGGTCGCAGGGGCGTTGCACAGACCGAATGGCATGACGGTGAACTGCCAGAGCCCGCTGCCCACAGAGAACGCAGTTTTCTCGCTGTCTTTAGGGTAGACCACCACCTGCCAGTAGCCACTCTTCAAATCCAAGGTGGAGAACCATCTTGACCCTGATATGGTGTCCAGGGTGTCGTCGATCCAGGGTAGAGGGTAGCTGTCCTTCTTCGTGACGTCATTCACCCGCCTGTAATCCACGCAGAACCTGGTGGAACCGTCTTTCTTCTTTACTAGCACGACCGGAGAACTCCAAGGACTATGTGATGGCTCGATCTCTCCTTGCTCCTTCATCTCTTCTACCATCCGGTCGACTTCGGCTTGCTTGGCGAGCGGGACACGTCGGAATGGGGCCCTTATCGGTGCGCTGCCCCCAACGTCGATTCTGTGCTGGACCAAGCTTGTCCTACCGAAGTCTTTGCTCCCCACGGAGAAGACATCCTGGAATTCGCGTAGCAGGTCCTGAAGTTGGCGTGATTGCTCCTCGTCTAAATGGTCCTGGAATCCTTGGTACAGCTTCTGTAGTTCTTCTGGCAGGGCGCGTCTTCTTCGGTTGTCCGTCTGCAGGTGTCCGTCCGTCGTGTCTGTGATGCGGGCAATCCAGGTAACGGGCTCGCAGACTCCTTGGTTGGTGTCCCGGTGAACCGTAATATCGTAGTCGTTCAGGTTGGAAAGGCGGACGTACGGCCGAGGCGTCGTGTTGATGAGGGTCTTGGCAACTAGCAATCCTTTTGTCTGGATGTCCTCATATTTTGGCTCGATGACAGCCGCCACTCCCTCAGCAGTTCCGTCAACAATTACGGCGGCGCTGACCTCCGTCCTGACAGGAACGATGGCGTCCTCTCTCAGCCTAACTCGTCGTGCGGTGACGGCCTCGTGTGCTGGTTGCAAAGCAAGTTCCTCAACTCCGAAGTGCAGAGTGTTGGTACTCAGGTCCAAGATGATATTTTTCTGGCCCAGGAAGTCCAGTCTGATGATCACTTCGTTTGATACGTCAGCCACAAGCACTGGATGCTTCACCGCCCGTCGACCAATGACGAACTCCAGTGATGCTTCGCCATGTACCGGTGTGGTCTCTCCGGTCGCAGTTATTAGCTGGAGGTTCATTTGTGTGGGTTGCACTCTCCACTTCGGGATCACGGTGGGACTGACGATGGTCCTCGATGCTCCCGTGTCGATTAGCATGGGCCAGCTCTCTCCGTTGACGCCTCCGTCGACCATCAGGCTGCTATTATCCCTCCGTAACTGCGTCACACGAACTTGGACTGCCGGGGTTTGACGACTGTCACAAGCCAACCTTTGCCCCCCAAGGCTGGCTGATACTTGCTTTCCTGGGCCGCGCGGTTTCTCTACGACTGACTGTCCCGACGGAAACCCTTGGCGGCGGCGATCACCGCAGTCCTTGCTCAGGTGGCCTCTCTTACGGCAGGTCCAGCAGGTCGGTAGTCCTCTTCCGGGCCGCCTCTCCGGATGTCCTTCGGCTACGTTTTTGTTGGTGGCACTGCTACTTTTGAAGAACCGGCCTAGCACCTCCATCAGTTCATCGGCCAGGGGCTTGGTCTTGTCGGCTTAGGCTGGTTCGTTGACGTCCACCTGACGCACCCGCGAGCGCATTCTAGATACCGGCTTTGCCGTCTCGAACTCAAGTGCATGGCTCAGCGCATCTGCAAGTGTCTTATTGCGCGCAAGTCGCAGTGCCAGTTGAGTATCCGAGTCCTGTAGTCCGTCAATGAAAGTTTGCGTCGCAATCTGCTCCAAAAAGTTGGCCAGCGCTGTTGGATAGGCGAGCCTTACAAGGCGTGCGATGTCCATCTGGAACTCCTGCAGGGTTTCCGCGTTTTTTTTTTGTACCCGGGTCATGAGCTGCATCTGGTAGGCCTGCTGAAGATGGCTATCTCCATATCGGGACTCTATATGGGCGATTAGTGAAGCGTAGTCCTGGGCTCCAGTCGGGATGTCCTGAAGGACGTTAAGGGCGTCCCCTCTAAGCGCTACAATGAGAGCTGTAACCTTTTCTGTGTTGTTCCAGTTGTGTATGGAACAGGCTGCCTCGAACTGACGTAAGTAGGTGCTCCACGGGACCTTTCCGTTGAAGGTTGGGGGCATCACTCTGCTATGTCCCGTTCCTGATATTCCCGGTGTAACGGTGGGCGGGCGTTGGCGCAGCTCGGCAACTTCCTCTTGTAGAGCGTTGAATCTCCCTTCCATCCCCGTCGACGGGCGTTGGTTCTGCTCAGCAATTTCCTTTTTTAAAGCGTTGAATTTCTCATCCACCCCCGTCCGTGGGCGTTGCCGCAGTTCGGCAATTTCCTCTTGTAAGGCGTCGAACTTCTTTTCTACTGTTGTGACTTCCTCACGTAGGCCCTGGCAGACGGTGTTGACTTCCTGACGCAGACCCTGTTCCAATTTATTTTGATTTTCCTGTAATTTCGTCAGCAGACACTCTTCCAGATTTTTCTGGCCATCCAGAAATTTGGCGGTTAGGTCCTCTGCTAGCTTATTCTGACCGTCTTCTAATTTGGAAGTTAGGTCCTCGGCTAAACTTTTCTGGCTGTCTTCCATCTTCTTCTGGCCCTCCTTCAGGTCTTTGGCTAAATTCTTCTGGCCGTCCTCCATCTTGGTTTCCATGCTACTTAACTTTTCTAGTAATGCTGCCAATTGCGCTTCCATTTTAGATGCTTGTCTTGTAAAGGGCATGCACTCACAGGAACATTTAAAAAATAATGACCTGCTCGGGTTTTGAAACCAGGACCGTCGGGTGTTGTGCTTGTGTTTGAGTTCGTAATTCTGACACCAGTTGTTACGTGCCACCCCCCTAGTGGCACTTTTGTTAACTGGATTACGGTGTGTTGAAGCACAACACAGATTGTTCCTCAAAGAAATAATTAACCTTATTGCGGCCAGAAAGATACACCACTCAACAGCAAATACAAGCAATTAGAACCTTACTCCAGTTTCCTCAAGTCTCTTCCTTTCAATTGTCAACAAATCACAGAAGTTAAACCGTCTTAATGAGTCCAGTGGCCTTGACAGAAGCTACCTGCACCTCTTCCTCATGTACACCAACTACAGTTACATACGATAACCTGCTACACGCTCTTTCGCTGTCCGCAAGCTGGGGAAACAATGTCACTGGATTTCGTAACTCGCACGGCACTTCGTCACCACACTTCTGTCACTCAGTGAAATCACACTCGCTCAAGAACACTGTCTTCAAAAACTCAGTCCCCTCACTGTTGAGGCCGCTTATATAGCAGGCTGGTGACTCAATGAATTCTAGAATAGTCCAGGACACACGGCTTCTCGAGATTTCCTTCACTGGCTGGGTCACGAATATTCTGGACAGTCCCTTTCACTTCGCAGCCCGTTGCGTAACGCGCACGTAATGCACTGAGGCAGAGCACACACAGCCCGGGGCAGCTGTGACTCAACGCGGCGAGGCGACAAAACAAACTCACAGCCGTAACAATATTCTTTTTCTGTTAGTTTATTTATCATGTGCCAGTTCTGTAGTAGTATTCATTATCATCCATAGAACAAATAAATCCACCGGGCGAAGTCGGGCACTACTGCTAGTTAAATTATGAAGTTCAGTTTTCTACTGGCTCTTTCTATTCTCTGATATTTCATAAATATTAATAAGGAACAGTTCCTTTAAGCTTAACTTAAAACAGTAATATAAGTAAACACACTGTTATTCACATTCCAAAATGGCACTTGAATTCGAATACCAACTGACAAGTGGTGAATTTTTGGAAAGGGATAAGGAATGATATTGCCATACCCATCTCACTGTCAGCCATCAGCTGACCATTTTGCTCATTCAACGAGTGTTAAGTTACACGAGCGAAAAGAAATGCTTTCAAAGACAATCCAATCATTTGTCACCAATCCAAAGATATGTATCATTCAAAATTAAAAGCTTCATCAAATTTCCCATTTTCATTATTTGGCTCAGAGGGTGATTTATTCCCCTGATCACGCACCCCCACCCGTAGCTACGCCACTGCTTATATTAATAGCCCGACTGAAAACGATACGATGATTGCCGCTTGGCGATCGCAACTAGCCATCCAAGTGTATTAACTAATATCGTGTAATCTTTTTACGTACGGGTACGATCCAGTTGACCAACTGAAAAGCATTTGAATTTTATATACAGTACTATGGCTAGAAAACAGCAGTGGCTTTACTTTAGGTACAGTTCCATCCAGCAATTCTCTGGAGTAGAAGCAGGCTAATTACCGACCGAAAGTTACTTCTAGGATGGTTGAGGGAGAAATTGAACCCATCTATTCTCAGTTAATACTCATGAGGCTGAGTGTACCCCCAGACCCGAATTAGATTCGTTGGCAGAGCCGGTAATCGAACCAAGACTTAAGGGGAGGCAGCCAAGAACGTTAGCCGCTACACCACGACGAGGTCAGGCGTTTAAAGAGTTTAACTCTGTTTACCAAATTCATTTAAAAAACTAAAGCCTCCGTGGCTCAGGCGGCAGCACGCCGGCCTCTCACCGCTGGGTCCGTGGTTCAAATCCCGGTCACTCCATGTGAGATCTGTGCTGGACAAAACGCAGGCAGACAGGTTTTTCTCCGGGTACTCCGGTTTTCCCTGTCAAAATTTCATTCCAGCAACACTCTCCACTATCATTTCATTTCATCTGTCATTCATTTAATCATTGCCCCAGAGGAATGCGTCAGGCCTCGGCAGCCGGCACAGTTCATATCCTCGCCGCTAGACAGGGGCTTCATTCATTCCATTCCTGACCCGGTCGGAGACTGGAAGCAGGCTGTGGATTTTCATTTTCATTTAAAAAACTATTATATTTGTTTTCTTACCTACTTATATATTTTTAAACTACCATTTTAACTGATATCTGGAGTAAAATAATTCGAACTTATAGTTAGTCTATGTCCTGGTGTCCTGGAAAGTTGAACTGTCCCTCGGGAAGCACCTATGGGATTGTGAACATAATTTCCAAATCAGTTACTTTGATTGAATCTAATCTCTTCTCTAAATGAACAAGATGGTGAAGAAATCAAAAGAGAGTGTGATTCCTAATTTGTCTTGCGCAAGACTCACAGAATATTTCAATGTTTCTGGTTTGTATGGACAGGTGATTTTAATAATAATCGAGCAATAACGATCAAACTTCGTAGCTGCCTTTCTAACCTTCAACTTTTGTTCTTCTGTCCATTCCCTGATTCACGGGACATGACCCATTGCTTCCCAGTGCACCGGTTCTGTTACCCCCGTGTACTTGGACGTAACTCATGGTTTCCAAAATGGTTATAGTTTAGGACCAGGAAAGAGCCTCTCATTCCCATAAATATAACTAGTTTCGTGACGAACTAAGAAGCCTACTTTTCGTAAAATTTAAAATGCATACCAATGATTAATCTATATAGGCTAGTCCTATCCAGAACAATGACGAAATGAAGTTGGCAATACTGATAAATTTTATCTTTAGAAATATACCTGAAATAGTGCAGCGAAATAGAGCTCTACAGTTGGCAGACCTGGTGACTGAATATATTCTTAGTTCAATCTCGGTACTGTACCGTACCGTACAGAATGACCATACAAAATTTGGTTGAATTTCTTTTGGTAACATAGAAGTTAGATGAATTTAAACAATGGACCTATCAGCAGGCTTATAATCATGTTGGCAACACTGTCATATGGGCTTCTGAAAATTAATCTAGAATTTTAATATCTGTGTGTGTGCCAATTTTGGAACAGTTAGCATGCATAACTTCTGAGATATCCAACATGAACTTAAATTTCAATTGTGATTTTTTAGCAATTGGTAGCACTGACGTCGTCATTATGGCCGTTAGATTTTCTTTACTGATACCAAATTTGGTTTCGATAGCTGCAGCCGTTTCGGAATTGATAGACAGACATCTGCTCGGGTCATCTCATAAGACTACTTTTTCACATATTTCTTTGCAAAATGTGATAAGTAGCTAAATATGGACATAGCCCATTCTTTCCCAGCTCCCTTCATATGCATTCTCAACTATCCGCGTGAGTAGGTTTTCTTCACACTCAACTGGGGTTTCATACCCTTGGTTTTAAATGTGACAGGAAACTTAGTTTCATGTACATCAGCTGCTAAATACTTGATGACGTGCAAGTTGGTACATCCTTCAACTTCCTTTGTCACTTGGAATTCCAAGCTCACGGCGAAGGTTACGTACCCCTCCCCTCTTGACACACCATAACTGAACAATCCTACCCAAGCACGCCGGGTCGTCATTTCACATCTGGCAAAACATCCAATGCAGTATTAGTATACCAGCAGAACTGGCTGGTTGTAAATATCCTCTTCCTGTCAAAAAATTATGTAGTATAAATGTATTTAATGAGAACTTTGTAAAATACAGTATCAAATTCACACAAAAGTAGGAAGGGGTATTGATCAATGTGAGTCTCAAATAGTTAAATTTAGGAATGTAAATAACTCAATTATATTTTACACTAGAATTATATTTATACAGTATATATATAAAAAAAGAAGTTTAGATGCCGAGTTAGAAGCATATAAACATATATTTGAAGTCGTTACTCGCACAGAAACTTAGAAATTAGAAAATATTCCAACTATAAAACATACTATAACGAAGGGTGCCTCAATAAATGTGATGCAGTTGTCTTTATGTTGAAGCATTCTATTGAACATGAGGTAGAAAGTGTGACTTACAATGATTTCAAATTTCTTAGGATCAAAATAAATTCTGGAAACAATAGAATTGCATTGACAGGCATAGGCTATACCGTTAATCAAACATACAAATACTAGGCTTACAGAATAAAAGTAAGGGTAGGCGCTGGTCAAACTACAGAACACATGGACGACAGAGGTAAGGTCGTACGGACAGCGCGTCAGCAAAAAGCGTGGCACGACAGCACTCGAGCTCATGGGAGATGGAAAGCCAATCTTAAATTTTAACATGCGTTTGTCGCCGAATCTAATCACCGCAGGTGTATGATTCCTATAGCTAGGACACTTGTAAGCCTATTTCTATCCTCTCCTTTGATATACGAAACAAAGTTTTGCCGCACCATTTATATTTCAGCACAGTTGTTCATTGTATTATTTTTCCATTCCGCTCAATACACTTGTTTCAACTCTAATTACACCATTATTTCTCTTTGATCGCTAAAAACTGACCCATTTATGGATCGTAGTTATTATTAATGGACACTATCTAGTCCATTGAGCTAATGTAGCCCGTGGTGGCACAATTTCAATCATATCTCGCGAGAGGCAGAGTAACACAGTGAATTTCACCCGTATTAGGAAGAATGGGAGAATAAAATGTATTGCTCTATCAAGTTAAGTCAACTCTGTACAGGTCATGACGCCCATGGAGCACTGGATGGACGAGCATTCACTACACACTACATGGGAATGAATTGTCATCTCCACGCACGACCTCTTATGTCCCCAGGAACTACCCTGGTACTCATTTCTGAACGAAGTCCTCGGACATTTGCATTTTGAAATTGGTACACACGCCGTCGGATTATTACAATACATTGTGATGAAATGGCAAGAATATAACCATGGCAGCCCTTGTCCTTAATAAAGACGTTTAAATATTCAGTAAATTGAAACCTTAAGTCAATAAATAGCTGTACTTTAACCACAGTACCGGTTTCGACCACATTGAGACCTTCTTCAGCGTTATATAATTTTCATGGGCTTGTTTGAAAGCTTGGTTTGTATAAGTATGAAAATCCAAGAATATAACCATGGCAGCCCTTGTCCTTATTGACGAACTTTAAATATTCAGTATAGGTCACAATGGGGCCGAAACCGGTACAGTAGAGTCTCGCAAACCGAAGGGTGGCTGAGTTCGCGAAAATGCCGGGTAATCGGTAAATGTGTTAAAACGAAGACATAAGCTGTGTGTTTTGATTTAAAAGTAATGCAATGCAGTACATTTATTTGTTTTTAACAGAAACAAAGTTTTAAAACGATTAGGTCAGTACAATTGCAGTACTTGAATATATAGTTTAATACTGTACTACTGTCCTGCATAAAAATTAAGTAAAACAATTACTGTAAATTATAAAAGAAAACTTAGAAAAACTAGGCCTGCAAATTATTTTTATAAAATGTACACTGTACAGTATATGTACAAGACAATTCCTGCAGGCAAATAGTTTTTTCGGCTTACTGAAAATTACCATTTACATTTTTGCAAAAAAAGTGAGTAATGTTCTTTTGCTTTTCGCTTTGAAACCTGTTTCTTGAAGCCTCGTCACGAAGATGGCGAAGTAACAGAATTGCTCAATCAAACAAATAAATACCGGGTCATCATTTTATTTCCCGCATGTACGCGCCGCTAGGCCGGTGAAGGTGGCCTTGGCAGATGCGGCCGCTAGGCCGGTCAAAGTGGCCTTGGCGTTCTCCCCGCAATGAACACGTGCGCTGCGATCGGCAATGTTGCAATAAGCTGTCAGTATCTCCGGCGTATTCAAGCTTGTGAAGTGCTAGTTGATTTGACCTAACATACAGTGCAGTCTCGGGGCAATTTTACAGTTTGTGTGTTGCCTTAAAGTGATGTTTTCTATACAACAACGTGTATTCATTGTGCTTTGTTATGCGAAGTATTCTTCTGTTAGAGAGTGCCGATTTAAATCCACGTGATTATTACCTCTGGAGAATGCTGAAAGGAAAGGTATATGCAAACAATCCTCACACAAGTGAGGAGTTAAAAGAAAATATTCGCCAAGTTATAACGAATGTCACCCAGGAAGAAATTCGCCGTGTGTCTAGAAACTTGTTTATGAGGTACCAGGCATGCATGCGAGCTGACGGACAACACTTTGAACATTTCCTGTAAAACCAGGTAAGTTTGTAGATAATTATTTTCACTAGAAATTGCTATTAAATGACTGTATTTTGACGCGAAGTAGTGGGGAGAAGTCGCACACTTTTTACCGGCCAGCAAGCGGGTGTCAGCGCGAGAGCTTGCCGCGCCGGGATCTGTATCGGATGCGAGACTTAAATTAATGACCCTGTACAACGCTCTGCGCGAGCACCGTTTGTTTACTCCTTACTGCCAACAGTTTGTGCATTCACAGTACTGTATTTATCAGGTCGTCGTTACTCTTCTTACTATGTATACCTACTCTAGGTCAACTTGTTTCGCATCGTATTTAACTGTTGATAATTCCATGGATTGAGAAGACGAAGGAAAACATAATAACGCTCTGTGCGGAAACACAAAAACAAACAAAAATCATAATTTTTCTCCTGTTAGGGTGGCCTAGAAATCCGGACTGCCGGGTTACCGAGTGCCGAGTTTGCGAGACTCGACTGTACTGTGATTAAAGTACAACTGGTTATTGACTTAAGGTTTCAACTTACTGAGTATTTAATAATTGTGATATTGCCTTAAAACCTCTTCAGGTGTGTTTATACTGCTAGAATAGTCTAAGAATAATTTCTTCGTTGTTGTTGTTGTTGTTGTTGTTGTTGTTGTTGTTGTTGTTGCTGCTGCTGCTGCTGCTGCTGCTGCTGTTCTTTGAGTCTTCAGTCTTTTGACTGGTTTGATGCATCTTTCATGCCTCTCTGTCTTGAGTTAATCGTTTCAACTCTACATATCTACCACATCCTACATCCGAGTCAATCTATATATCCTAACTTTGGTCTGCCTCAAAAGTTCTCATCCTCGACCCTTCCTTCCATAACTGAGTTTGCTATTCCTGGGTGTCTTAGTATGTGTCTTACCAACCATTCTCTTCTCTTCATTAGCAGTCGCCAGAAACATCTCTCCTTGCCCACTCGTCTTAATACCTCTTCTTTTGTTAGGTGAAGCTTAAGCAGTAAGCCCTAAAATTTCAGTAGAATTGTAAACTAATGTGCGAAAATGAACTACAAGTTCTATGTTGAAATGATTAAGGGGATGCATCAGTGAAATTTGAAACTCACACAGTATTGAAGATACAAAGCTGAAAATTTACAACAATTCACAACTTACTAAGAAACATCTGTATACAAAGTAGCAAAATTGTAGCATAGGATTTGGAGATAATAATTATTTATTTTTCAAAATGATGGTTCCCAAGAAAATGGTCCACATGATGCAATTTTTATTTAATTGATCCAATAATTTTAGAAATAATTTTCTGAATATGGATTTAAAATTAGACAAATGGTTTTTGAAATTGATAATATGAAAGCTTCAGAATTATTTTTCGAATTTAATTCAGAGGGTTTTCTTGAGATTTTGAGGGAAATTCAAAATTCAATTGAATATTGCTAAGGAACTGTGATGATTCGACTAAATCGCATATGCCACACTTTTACATATGTAATTAACAGTGTTAATTTTGTATATCAAGCCATTTGAGCGAAAATTGTATCATGTGGACTGTTTTGAAAATTGTCTAACATGAAATATTTCACTTCTGAGTAAAAGCAGTTTAAAAATTCAACATGCCTAAAAGAATGTATCTCAATAACATACCAATTCAAAAGCTCCCTGCGCCTGCAGCATACAATGGTCCTTCAGATTCCTCTTTCCTACATTTCTGAAAAATTCTTCGCAGTTTTGGATCTTCCTTGTTTTTTAAATGACGCCTTTTCTGGACTCGACACTACGCTGTACACGAGGCTTGTTCCTAACAGCATAAAGGTTTTTAGAAGATTCACTAAGCTGTTCGTCTTTGACTCCTCCTTTCAGTTCATTAGTGATTGTGCACCCTATATTAAAGTAACATACAGCAGATATCACCGAAATGTCAAGTTTTTTTTGAAACGAAGGTATCTTTAGGACACTTTCTCCAAATTTCACTATGTAAACTCTCATTTGCATTTTAAAATGCTCCCCTGGTATACCTTTGCAGTTTTTCATCATTTTCTGGCTCTCCTTTCTTCCAAGTACCTTAACTCTCATTCTTCGAGTGTTCAGGACACTTCCTTTCCTCCTCTCTTTTGTTTCCCTTATTATTTTTGTTTTTCATTTCCTCTTCTAATATGTAAGTATATAGTTAGTTTTAGTTGTAAGTATGTAGTATTAGGTTTATATTCATATCATTTTCATTTTCACTATCACCCAAACCATTAGGCGCCGATAACCGAGATGTTAGGCCCCTTAGGAAAACAATTATCATCATCACTATCTCTCTTAAATTGTACCTAGTTATTATGTTCGACACTGACTATTATATGTTAGATAGCTGTACATAAAGATGGTCATTATAACACAATTTTTCATTATGAAACAGTTTCTTCCACCAATCAGAGCTCAAGAAACAGTTGTTTGACCAATTAGGTGAGAATAGCATCGCATCTGCGCTGAATTACAAGGCCTTCTAATTTAACCCGCCATCGGTAGCGTTGTCCTCACTTACTCGAGAGGTAGCGTGTATAGGCGCTCCCTAACATCAGCTTGGTATATGATTTAGTGCTTATATGGGCTCTTCTTGACATTTAGAATAAAATATACTAGTCTTTGGCCATTTATTAATATATCTAGGTTAGTATATACTTACATAATTGTATATATTCACAATAGTTTTATTACCTAAAAATTAATTACTACAATTTTGACTCCTATATTATTTTCGTTCTCTTAGAAGGTAATTATAATTTTGTTTTATTAGACTCGATTTATGTTACCTCTTTATGTACACATAAATCTACATAAACGTTACTAAATATTATAAAAAGTAACAAAAAAAACTTGGCATTACATTGCTAAACAACATATTTGATCATGATTTGTAAACCACATTATTTTCTATCATTGACCTGTTAACTCATTTCACTATCTAAATACCGGTTGAGTTTGCCGTGGTTGTTACGGCGAGGCTGCAGGCAGTCGCTCACATCCGGGAAGCGAGGAGGTTCAAATCCCCCCGCCGGCTACCTTGAAGATGGTTTTCTGTGGTTTCCCATCTTCCTTCCAGGCAAATGCCGGGGTTGGTCGCTAACTATAGGCCACAGCCGATACCATCCAACTTCTAGTCCTTACACTCACACTTTCCTTCCCCAAACAACACTCCACACGCGACGGTACTTGTAGCTCACCCCATGGGTGTCCGCTAGAAGCAGCTAATAACTCTGGCGAGACGAACACTCCCGGCACTAAGAGCCATATGCTAAAAAAAACTGTCTGAATCGTTGGATTGCACAGTATCAGTTTGATGCATGGAATGTTCACTATGAGCATTACTTAGACAGTCAGAAGCACAGCCTTGGTCGTCAACATCTGTAAATACGTCGTCCTCTTCTTCAATCCAGCTCAAAAGAACAGATTCACTAGGCCTATTAGCCTTTAAAACTTCACTTTGACACTTCACCCAAAAAATGTTACACCAGCACGGAACGTGCAAAAATGTAACGCCAAAGGTATCGAGGCTAGAAGCCACCTAACACTGCCTGTGACGCGACCAGTACGCACTTCCCACACGTGACTCGTGTGCGTGAATCATCGCATTACAAAGCAAAACATGTGACTCATATAATCATTTGCGAATACCTGGAGTTTGAAAAGGTTGAGTCTTAAAACAAAGAACTTTTCTTAATAAGGAATGTTTTTGTTAGGAGCAACCTAACAACGATACCGATGGCGGGTTAAATTTCACTGCCTGGCCTAGTGTCATAGAGTGGCAATCGAGGAGGCCATAGTCAAACACAAGGTATTCTGTGCGTCCCATGCGCTCTGTTCAGTACATAAAACTGGCAAATTCTCGACAGATATTTATGAATATTTATGTTCGAACATAAATTAGTTACAATAATTATCGTCGAACATAAACAGCCGTATGCAACTCGCCTATAGTGGTAATTAAGACACGAGTATGATTATAAAACGAGCCTATGCGAGTTTTATAGTGTCTTAATTATTGCTATTATAGGCTCGTTGCATAATGTACTATCGTATACTCGGAACTGCTCTATTTTGTATTATTAAGCTCACAGCAATTATTGACTTGCTCCATTATATGCGTGGCATAACTTTAAGATCTTTAGCCACGGCCGACTTGTTGCATCTTGTAATTACTCGAATTTAAAAATAAATACTCAATTATTGTTGAAACGAATTGACGTTAGACTGGCAACCTTTTTACATATTCTAGTAATTGTAATGATTTTTGTGTTAACCGACTAAATACCATAATATTAATTATCCCTGAATAGCGAACATTCCATCTTTAAACCTACTCTTGTCAGACAAAAAAAAATCATAAGACATGTTAGCCTATTATGCTACATTCTTATTGGATCTGCTGACATAGAATTTCCCATAAATGTTGTTGTTGTTTGAGTCTTCAGTCTTTTGACTGGTTTGATGCAGCTCTCCATGCCTCCCTGTCCTGAGCTAATCGTTTCATCTCTACATAGCTCCGACATCCTACATCGGAGGCAATCTGTTTAACATATTCTAACCTTGGTCTACCCCTACAGTTTTTGTCCTCGACCCTTCCTTCTATAACTAAGCTTGCTATTCCTGGGTGTCTTAGTATGTGTCCTACCAACCTATCTCTTCTCTTCATTAGCAGTCGCCAGAAACATCTCTCCTCTCCCACTCGTCTTAATACCTCTTTGTTTGTAACCCTATCTACCCATCTGATCTTCATCATTCTCCTGTAACACCACATTTCAAATGCTTCAATTCTCCTCTTTTCTGCTGCACCAATAGTCCAAGTTTCACTTCCTTATAGTGCCACGCTCCAGACAAAGGCTTTCAAAAATGACTTCCTAATACCTAAATCTATATTCGATGTCAGCAGATTCCTTTTTTGTAGAAATGCTTTCTTTGTCTGAGCCAACCTACTTTTAATATCCTCTTTGCTTCGTCCATCACTGGTTATTCTGCTTCCTAAGTAACAGAAGTCTCCTACTTCCTTCAGCTTTTCACCTGCCAATTTGATCTCCATAGAGGTTTCTGATTTATTTCGGCTGCATTCCAGTATTTTTGTTTTACATTTATTTATTTATTTTCATCATGAATTCTTTCCGTAAGACGGAGTCCAAACCATTCAAAAACTCATTCAAATCCTCAGGCTTGTCGGCCAAGATGACGATGTCATCAGCAAATCTCAGAGTTGAAATTATTTCTCCTTGAATCTTCACTCCCACAGTGAGCACGTGCTATATGCCAACATATTATGGGACTGCAAATACTGAAAAATCAAAATAAAGAATTGATGAATGATGGCATCTCAATGTCAAACACAACCGAATGAGTGTGATCGATTCGCTTCCAACATGCAGTACTTTTGAGTGCTAACAGTTGTAAATGGAAACCACCCCGCTTGTGCAGCTAGAAACGGCTCCAAATAAATGAATGGTCGATGTGGAACAAATGTACCGAAGCCTGTCATGTATCGCGTTCAACCGTCGTTCATCAAAAAAGCTTAATATGGGTCAACATGACACAGCGATGCGCATAATTTCTGAATTGGGACTCGCCTGAAAACATTTCAGAGTGGTTGATATGTGATGGTTGGTTGGTTCCTCAGTTTAGGGTCTGCGACAACGCAGTCATGTAGCCCCGTGTACTTTGGATGTGTGTAGAATCTGTCTGATAACCAGTGTTAATTGTGATGAATGTATTAATGTGTGTTATGTGTTTCTTTATTCAGGTAAGGATTGCAGACTTTGAATTTTTCAAGTATTTCCTACTTTTGCCACCAAACGCCACCGTCAATGAGTACTAGTTCAGAACTTGGCTACTAGACGCCACCACAGTCGGCTCCTAGCGACGAATATAGGAATCTGAGCGTTGTTTACATTTTTAACCTAATTTAGCTTCACACAGGTGTAATTAGTGGAAGGTTCTTTAACATGCCATAAATCTATGACATGGGTCCGCCGCTTTACTTCCCATCCGAAGGAAGGCATACTGAGGGATTTTTAACGCTCTTAAAAAGTCCGACGACTTCGGCCGGGTTTGAACCCGCGATCTTGGGCATAGAAGCTCAGCATGCTACCAACTACGCCACCGAAGCCGCTGTTGATAGGAGACAGAGGATTGACTTCTGCACGTGTTTGAATATACTTGTTCGTTCTACAAAGAGAGTTTGCCAAAACCTGACAAAATAATTCAACTGAATAACGAAAAACTGTTTCATGGGGTTTCTCTATTATATAAGATTCGCACCATTTTGAAACCGCCACATTTCTTCGCTCCTTCTCCAATATACGGTACATGTATATTTATAGGCCTATTAATTCTTTGGCTAAGTATGACTTTTCACGTGGCAATATATGAATGGGGAACGTTAATTATTTGCATTATCATGTAATAACTGGAACCCCTTTTTCAGTACTGGGCAAATGATTCTTGAGTGTTTTTTTTTACAAATCCTTTAATTATCCTTTTCAGTCAGTCAACGCAATATAATCCCAATGACTGGGACATGCAAAAACAACCTGAGGTAAATCAGATGTGATTAAAAAACAGAACAAATTTCTGGACAACAGAAGATCTATTATATCGAAATACTTTACTAATTTTCTGCGTGAAGACTTGAGTTTTTTTTTGTTTTTTTTTGTGTGTGAAATGCGTGATTAAGTATTGAATCATGAACTGTTCTTCTTCCTACCTATCCCGTTAAATTGTTAGGTCTGCTGTTCTGCACTTTCCCTTCTACTTAATACAGGTTGGTGTTTGGCTGGTTCTTAAAATTAGGGGCTGCGACAACGCGGTCATGTAGCCCCGTGTAATTTGGGTGTGTGTAGAATCTGTCTGTTAATTGTGATGACTGTATTAGTGTGCGTTATCTGTCTTTTAATTTAAGTACTGCAACTTAGAATTTTTCAAATAGTTCCTACTTTTACCGCCAAGCGCCACCGTCAACGACTACTAGGCTGTGTTTTTGTTATTTAGTGAGGTTATCGATGTAATTTGATGTTTTACACCAATTAGTGGGCTGAGGAAGGAAACATTATGTGTTTTCGAAACATATACCTGTAGAATTTTATGTAAGTAAAAAGTATTGATTTGGCGAGAAATTTATGTTATACTTCATGTTCCTAGGCCAAGTTCAGAACTGAGCTACTAGACGCCACCACAGTCGGCTCTTGACAACGAACCTAGAAACCTAAGAGCGTTGTTTACATTCTTAACCTATCCAATTTAGCTTCACACAGGTGCAATTAGTGGAAGGTTCTTTAACATGCCATAAATCTATGACATGGGACCGCCGGCTCTACTTCCCCTCCGACGGAAGGCATACTGAGGGATTTTTAACGCTCCACTTAATACAGTCTAGTTCTACTGTGGTATGTCGAACTAGCGCTACTTTGGTCGCCCTCGTGGTCTGCGACCTTCTCGACGCAAGTTTAATGCTCATGAACTAATCTACTATCTCCTCGCTTATTCAAGCTGACAGGGTGCTTCCGTCTGACAAAAGTTAGATGTCATAATCATTATAATGGATATGACCCCAGTTTATTCCCATTGCATTTGATTAAGCTCAAAATAGACAAATCAAATTAATTACAACCACTTATCATTACAACGTTGATCTTTGTGAGCACTGTTTTTAGAATATATTCGAAGAAATATTCACAAGCGGGACATAGTAATATGTAGGCTATTAAATTGTACCATAAATAAGAGTATCAGGCGGCTTTGATGGCGTAGTTGGCAGAATGCTGAGCTTCCATTCCAAAGGTCGCGGGTTCAAACCCAGCCGAAGTTGTCGGAATTTTTAAGAGCGTTAAAAATCTCTCAGTATGCCTTCATTTGGAGGGGAAGTAAAGCCGGCAGTCCCATGTCCTAGATTTATGGCATGATAAAGATCATTCCAATAATTACACTTGTGCGAAGCTAAATTATAGGTAAGAGTTGACTAACGCTCTTAGATTCCAACGTTCGTCGCCAGGAGCCGACTGCGGTGGCATCAGGTAACCAAGTTCAGAACTAGTTGGCTGTTGACGGTGGCGTTTGGTAGCAAAAGTTGGAAATATTTGAAAATTGAATGTCTGCAGTCCTTACATGAATTGAAAACAGATAACACACACTAATACAGCCATCACAATTAACACCGGTTATCAGACAGTTTCTACACATACCCAAAGTACACGGGGCTACACGACCGCGTTGTCGCAGCCCCTAAACTGACGAACCAACTGATCACTTTTGTGATACTTTCAATGTTTAGCTTGGCCCATTTGTCGGTCAAATTTTATTTATTGTTACTGAGATCCCCGAATGGTAATTATTTCTTTACAAATGTTAATTACTTAAACCATATGCATAATCTTGTTATCAATCACTTATTCATAGATATTATAGTTCTCACCTCGAGTGTTACAGTCGCTCGCTACCTCAGGCGTCCTCACTCACGACATACCGGACATCTACTGGTTGATCCACTGTCCGCTGAGTAGTGTCGACTGACGTCACCCTGACTTTCGTTCGACCAATGGCAGGTCTTTGTCTGGTCGGGCGATCTCCAAACTTCGAGAGAGTTCCATGGTCCCTTTTAAGACGCCGCTTGCTGGCGTTCTTCATCACTTCTGATCAACCGCCACGTCTGATCCATCACTTCTGATCAACCGCCACGTTTGATCCACCACTTCTGATCAACCGTCACTTCTGATCCACCATCACTTTGGATCACTTCAACCTGCTGGTCACCGCTACTACATCTTATGACACCATCGCTGATATCTACGCTACCGAGCAGTTACGTCACAAGATCTGCACCATGACGTATTGCTCAAGATGGCAAGAATAATTGCCAGCCGCTGTACTCTTCACCTTCACCTTAGAGAGGATATTTGGAATCTTCTTTCGAAATATTGCTGGACCAGCTCTTGGAAACTATAAATGTCATTCCTGCGCAAGAAAAGAAGAGAGAGTTGACATTTTATCGATGGTGCACATAACTCTAGGCCATGTACGCCTCCTTCCGAGAAAACCGTGAAGACTTTTAAATCAACGTGTGCTAGCTGGAACTTTTTAAGGAGCTGGCTCTTCAACCCTATTCAAAGATAAGTTTACTTTTATGAAGAACTTATATCATACCAGTTATTACACTCTTAATTATTTTTTATGGTTCTCTCTTTTTATAAACTGCATTTTTATATGTTAAGCTCAACTTTTCTCCAATCAAGCAAGCTTTTCATGGACCTTTCTATAATCTGGGTTTCTGTCATCAGGCCCTCACACTTTGCTACATTTATAATTGTTAATTTCTGTGATAAGCACTTAAGTGCAATTTGTTTGTTCATTATAAATTTATTATTAGGAATAAAAATTGTTAATGTATTGCTCCCTATATTGGTTTTCTAGTCACGTATTTCATGCCCACTAAACCGCACCGCTTCAGTCTAATTTTCTTGACCACAGTAGTTATTTTGTCCAGGCTTTCGTCTGATGCGTTTCGTTCTCCCGTATGGGGAAGTTTTAGGGCAGAATTATACTTCTTGCATAATTTTGGTGCCTCACCCCCGGGAAACATATCTGTTGCACCCTGGATCCCTATACAAGTTTAATATTGTGGATTTTACATTAACAATTTTTGGTTCATTGTGTTTCAACACTAATTCATATTGTACGTTTCAGCTTAAGGCGCATGTGCAGCAGAAGAGAGAAACGTAAGCTAAGCCGGTTTCTTCCGCATCAGACTAAACCTTACTACCTAGCAAGCTGTCATCTTCTGGCTTCCAGTACTCGAAGTTACAATATTGACGTGAGTAACAAACAACTTTTGACATGCCTAACCTTGATGAAAAACTTAGCAACGCCAGAGCCTCTTGTAAGGGCAAGCTCACACGGTTTCGTACTTTCTTAACGGAGCTCGAACCCCAAGAGCGTAATCTTGCCATAATTTCGCAGAGGCTTAAGAATTATGAACAAGCCTTTGAGAAATATAATGAGATACAATGCAGTATAGAAACTCAGCATCCGGACCAGCAAAGTGATAGGTTGGAAGTTGAAAAATTATACTATCAGGGATTTGCTGAAGCTAAACAGCTTATTAGGGCTTTAACTTTAAAGGAAAAACAAGAAGATCAAACTTCTGCAGCATCTTCTACATCTTTTTCACGCATTATATTACCCAAATTAGAAATACCCAAATTCACTGGTAAATACATAGAATGGGAACCATTTTTTCAAAAACTATGGAGAAGAATAAATTTTGCCCTAAAACTTCCCCATACGGGAGAACGAAACGCATCAGGCGAAAGCCTGGACAAAATAACTACTATGGTCAAGAAAATTAGACTGAAGCGGTGCGGGGTATTGGGCATGAAATACGTGACTAGAAAACCAATATAGGGAGCAATACATTAACAATTTTTATTCCTAATAATAAATTTATAATGAACAAACAAATTGCACTTAAGTGCTTATCACCGAAATTAACAATTATAAATATAGCAAAGTGTGAGGGCCTGATGACAGAAACCCAGATTATATAAAGGTCCATGAAAAGCTTGCTTGATTGGAGAAAAGTTGAGCTTAACATATAAAACTGCAGTTTATAAAGAGAGAGAACCATAAAAAATAATTAAGAGTGTAATAACTGGTATGATATAAGTTCTTCATAAAAGTAAACTTATCTTTGAAGAGGGTTGAAGAGCCAGCTCCTTAAAAAGTTCCAGCTAGCACACGTTGATTTAAAGGTCTTCACGGTTTTCCCGGAAGGAGGCGTACATGGCCTAGAGTTATGTGCACCATCGATAAAATGTCAACTCTCTCTTCTATTCTTGCGCAGGAATGACATTTATAGTTTCCAAGAGCTGGTCCAGCAATATTTCGAAAGAAGATTCCAAATATCCTCTCTAAGGTGAAGGTGAAGAGTACAGCGGCTGGCAATTATTCTTGCCATCTTGAGTAATACGTCATGGTGCAGATCTTGTGACGTAACTGCTCGGTAGCGTAGATATCAGCGATGGTGTCATAAGATGCAGTAGCGGTGACCAGCAGGTTGAAGTGATCCAAAGTGACGGTTGATCAGAAGTGGCGGTTGATCAGAAGTGACGGTTGATCAGAAGTGGCGGTTGATCAGAAGTGATGAAGAACGCCAGCAAGCGGCGTCTTAAATAGGGACCATGGAACTCTCTCGAAGTTTGGAGATCGCCCGACCAGACAAAGACCTGCCATTGGTCGAACGAAAGTCAGGGTGACGTCAGTCGACACTACTCAGCGGACAGTGGATCAACCAGTAGATGTCCGGTATGTCGTGAGTGAGGACGCCTGAGGTAGCGAGCGACTGTAACACTCGAGGTGAGAACTATAATATCTATGAATAAGTGATTGATAACAAGATTATGCATATGGTTTAAGTAATTAACATTTGTAAAGAAATAATTACCATTCGGGGATCTCAGTAACAATAAATAAAATTTGACCGACCAATGGGCCAAGCTAAACATTGAAAGTATCACAAAAGTGATCATGCTCCGAGAACTCCGAATGAAAACAAACAAAAGAATCAGTCAAAGCAAAACATGGATAACAGACGAGGAGAAACTAAGACTCGAAAGGCAAAACAGAGATAGCAGAGATGGGTCTAGTATAAAGACCTTTACTAGTTAAAACATCAACAACTCTGACGCGTTTATCACGGCCAAAGTGGCAGTGAATAACTCTACCTAGGTTCCACACGAGAGGCGGAGATGGGTCTCGAAGAAGAACCATGTCCCCCACTCGTACATCTGGTTGAGGAAGCCGCCATTTCTCACGCCTATTTAGCAAGCTGAGATATTCTAACTTCCATCGGCGCCAAAAAGAACAGCGCAAAGATTCTACTTTTCTCCAAAAGATAGGTAAGTTAGGATCACAGCGTCGAACCAGCAAAGGCGGAGTAGCAGCAAGCGAACAGCCAATCAGGAAGTGACTGGGTGTTAAAGGTAAAAGATCCTTAGGATCGTTTGAAAGAGGGGTCAGAGGTCTGGAAGTTACAATACCTTCGACTTGAATAATTAAAGAGTTGAATTCCTCATAAGAAAGTATGGTAGGACCAAGAGTTTTCTTAAGCTGTCTTTTAGTAAGTTTGATGCAGGACTCCCATCGGCCCCCATGATGGGGAGCATAAGGCGTGGTGAAATGCCATTTGAAACCTTTAGAATAGGAAAAGTTGGATTTTTTTTCTTTAGCAGAAGGGGAGCTTAACACTTTTTTCCAGAGATCAGAAGCGCTTACAAAAAATTTTGCATTATCTGAAAAAACTTCAGATGGAACACCCCGTCTAGCAGCAAATCTAGAAAAGGCGGCCAAAAGGTAGGATACAGAAGCGTTCGTAACCAACTCAAGGTGGATAGCTCCCGTCACCATACATACAAATAACAAGATGTAGAGTTTACCTAAGATTTTGCGCTTAGATGAAGAGGGATTGGTCTCATATACGTAAGGACCTGCGTAATCGATCCCAGTAAGAGCGAAGGGCTTACTAGATTCTGAACGAAATGGAGGTAAATTACCCATAATCTGCGTGGTGGGCCTTGGTTTAACCTTGAAGCAAGGTATACACTTTTTGACAACAGAAGAAACCTCATGAACGCCATTGATGATCCAGTAGAGTTCACGAATTAGACAGAGCAAGGTGCGAGTGCCAGCATGAAGGTGTTTATAATGAAACTTTTTTATTATAAGGGTAGTGATAGGATGCTTTGAAGGAAGGATGATGGGATGCTTTTTCCCATCCTCACAACTAGACATAGCTAATCTTCCACCCACACGTATTATGCCGTCCTGGTCTAGAAAAGGAGTGAGTGGTGAAAGCCTGCTAGACTTGGGTAAATCTTTACCACTTATAAGAGCTTGCTTTTCAGGAGCAAATACTTCCTGCTGAACAAGTAACAAAATCTTGCAAGTAGCAAATTCTAACTCGACTCTGGAGAGAAAGGGTTGAGGCTTCAATGGTTGATCAATTACTAAATATTTCCATCGGAAGATATAAGACACTCACGAATCAATTTATCAAATGAAGAGTATCTATGAAAAAGGCTAGTAGAAGTAGAAGTAAGATGCGACGTGACAGGGTCATTACGGGCATCAGGTATTTCTTCTGCAAATTGATTAGCTAAGCGAGGCCAGCAAGATGATTCCTGACTTAACCAAGGAGGACCATTCCAGTACAGGTCTGAAGAAATCAATTTTTTAGGCGTGCAACCACGTGATATTATATCCGCGGGGTTTTCACGGCTAGGAACATGTCTCCATTGTTCAGAATGAGAGACTTCATGAATCTTAGAAACGCGATTTGCCACAAAGGTATTCCAATGAGAAGAAGGCTTGGAAATCCAAGCTAATACAACAGAAGAATCGCTCCAAAAAAATGTGCGGGAAAATTTTAACTTGAAAGTGACATTTAGTTTAGTAGCTAATTCTGTTGCCATTAAAGCAGAACATAATACTAATCTCGGCAATGATACTGTTTTAAGTGGAGCAACCTTAGATTTAGCGCACACTAAATTAGAAAATCCAGGGAAAGTAGCTGAGGAACGTCCTACTATGTATGCACAACAGCCATAAGCCCGTTCTGAACTATCAGAAAATACATGCAGGTCATACTGCTGGTATAAGGGATTAGAAATTAAAAGGCGGGGTATAGAAACCTTGGAGAGATCCAGCAAACTGTTGCGATACTCTAACCATTCTTCTACAAGAGGAAGGGGGAGATTTTCATCCCAGTCTGATTTTAATGACCAAAGCTTTTGCAAGAACATTTTTGCAACAATAACTATAGGAGCAATATATTGCAAAGGATCAAAGATCTTTGCGATTTCTGACAGAACTTGTCTCTTAGTTACAGGGGGAGATTCTGACAGATGTACCTGATAAGAGAAGGTATCAGAAGAAGGACACCAAAAAACACCCAATGCTTTTACGGCTGCTTCATCAGTAGGAATGGCAACAAATTCATCAACTGGGACCTCTGATGAAAATTTTGATATAAATTCAGTGGAATTTGAAGTCCATTTATGGAGCGGAAAACCTCCTCCTAGGAGTAGGGATTTCAAATCTTCGCACACAAGGAGCGCTTCAGAAATATTAGGGAAAGAGCACAAGAAATCGTCGACATAAAATGCCGTTTTTAATGACTCAGAGGCCAAAGGATGATACAGATGACCATCTTGCTCGGCTGACATGTGGAGAGACCGAATCGCAAGAAAGGCTGAAGGCTTCAGGCCATATGTCACAGTCTTCAATCTAAATATCTTTATGGGTTTGGAACTCTCATCGCGCCACAATATTCTTTGCAGATCTTGCTGCTCAGAATTTACGAGAATCTGCCGGTACATCTGCTTAATATCTGAGATTACAGCAATAGGAAACCTTCGAAAATTAAGCAAAACAGAGGTGAGATCTGTTTGAATCGCGGGACCACATTGCAGGGTATCATTTAAAGAGACTCCATTGGAATCTGGTGATGAGCCATTGAAAACTACTCTTATATTGTCTTGTGTTAAGGAATTTTTCCATACCGGGTGATGATTTAGATAAACTATTTCATTTAAAGGATGGTCAATTTCTTCTGATTTAGAAATTACCTCCATGTGATTGGATGATTCGTATTCCTCCATAAAGGAAGCATACTGAGTTTTGACAGAAGCATCTTGTTTGAACCGATTTTCAATAGCAAATAGTGCCCTAAGTGCTCTGGAATGCGAGCCCGTAATGGCGGGAGGATTGGGAATACGTGGAAGAGTTACTATAAATCTGCCTTCAGCAGTACGGACAGTGGTTTCCTTGTATAACTTTTCACAAATTTCGTTAGAAGAAGAAGAAGAAGAAGAAGTAGCCTGAACATTCTCAAGATCCCAGACCTTGGTTAGCTCTTGACTCAAATCGGTACCAACAAAATAACAATTCGATACAGTTTGAATAGGATTACGGTATATTTGGCCAGTAGCAATCCAACCAAAATCAGTTTCGCGGAAGAAAATATTAGGAGCAATTTTTACTTTATTGGAATGAAGACATTGCCAAAATACGCTTGAGCTGAAAAGAAGCTCTACGTGTGAAGCTCTGTTGAAATGAGGGTCAGCTAGCTGGACAAAATTCGGGATATTCCAACTTTGAATAGGATAAGAAGTGCCAGGAATATTGTTGCCTATAGACTTGATAATCAAACAATCTAATTGCAACTGCGTACCAAGATTATTAGAGTCCTTCAGATCCACTTTAGCAAAGCTTAAGGATTGCGATTTAGAGCAGTTTATTCCTGTAACCTCTATTGAGGTAGGATGTTTTGGGAGGCCTAACTTTTGTACCAACGATTCACTAATAATATTGTTGGTAGCGGCATTATCCAATAATCCCCTGACAGATACCCATTTTCCGTGAGAATTTTTCAATAGAACCTGCACGGTAGATAATAAAACCTGGACTTTGCCAAGCGAGGTAGAACTTTGAGCATACGACTGCGCACTATTTTGAGAAGTCTCCGAATTAGACTTAGTATTGGAACTGCTTGGTCCTGATAACCGTGATCTTTCATGCCTGTGCAAAAGTGAATGGTGTCTTGCCCTACAATGAAAGCATAAACGTTGTGAACGGCAATTGTTTAACATATGCGTTCCTGACAAACAGTTGAAACAATGTTTTTTGTTCGTAATGAACTTTCGTCTTTCATCTACTGATAAAGATTTAAATTCATCACAATTGTATAAAGTATGCGATTGCTGACACAGACCGCACGTTTGCATTTGGTTCGGTGACCGAGCATCAACAGGAAGAGCCTGTGATCTTAAAATTCTTTGATTAGAACTGCTAACCTTATCTTTTGAGAAGGCTTTTGAATCTGAACTACTAGTTTTTTGATTAGCTATGGCGGAAAAGACTTGGCTTCTGGCCTTCAAAAAGTTAATAATCGCCTCATAAGTGCATTGCAAATTCTCGGAAAGTTCTGTTTCCCAGGCTTTTAATGTATCTGCATCCAATCTTGCAGAAATGAGGTGAACTAGAAATAAATCCCAGTGATTTACAGGTTGGTTTAAATTGGACAATGCTCTGACGTGTAGCTCTGCAGTGTCAATCAACTTACGAAGTGATAAACTGTTATCTGCTTGCACGTTAGGTAACTCGAATAAGCTTTGTATATGGCGTTGAATAGATAAACGAATGTTCCCATATCTATCCTTAAGAAGATTCAGAGCAACTTCATAATTATCACTGGTCAAAGAAAGTGCTTGAATCAGGTTAAGTGCGTTGCCTTGAACTGCCAGACGCAAGTAGTGAAATTTTTGTATTACTGGTATAGAAGTATTCTCATGTACTAAAGAATTAAATAATTCAAAAAATGGTTCACATTCTATGTCTTTACCAGTGAATTTGGGTATTTCTAATTTGGGTAATATAATGCGTGAAAAAGATGTAGAAGATGCTGCAGAAGTTTGATCTTCTTGTTTTTCCTTTAAAGTTAAAGGCCTAATAAGCTGTTTAGCTTCAGCAAATCCCTGATAGTATAATTTTTCAACTTCCAACCTATCACTTTGCTGGTCCGGATGCTGAGTTTCTATACTGCATTGTATCTCATCATATTTCTCAAAGGCTTGTTCATAATTCTTAAGCCTCTGTGAAATTATGTCAAGATTACGCTCTTGGGGTTCGAGCTCCGTTAAGAAAGTACGAAACCGTGTGAGCTTGCCCTTACAAGAGAATCTGGCGTTGCTAAGTTTTTCATCAAGGTTAGGCATGTCAAAAGTTGTTTGTTACTCACGTCAATATTGTGACTTCGAGTACTGGAAGCCAGAAGATGACAGCTTGCTAGGTAGTAAGGTTTAGTCTGATGCGGAAGAAACCGGCTTAGCTTACGTTTCTCTCTTCTGCTGCACATGCGCCTTAAGCTGAAACGTACAATATGAATTAGTGTTGAAACACAATGAACCAAAAATTGTTAATGTAAAATCCACAATATTAAACTTGTATAGGGATCCAGGGTGCAACAGATATGTTTCCCGGGGGTGAGGCACCAAAATTATGCAAGAAGTATAATTCTGCCCTAAAACTTCCCCATACGGGAGAACGAAACGCATCAGGCGAAAGCCTGGACAAAATAACTACTGTGGTCAAGAAAATTAGACTGAAGCGGTGCGGGGTATTGGGCATGAAATACGTGACTAGAAAACCAATATAGGGAGCAATACATTAACAATTTTTATTCCTAATAATAAATTTATAATGAACAAACAAATTGCACTTAAGTGCTTATCACAGAAATTAACAATTATAAATGTAGCAAAGTGTGAGGGCCTGATGACAGAAACCCAGATTATAGAAAGGTCCATGAAAAGCTTGCTTGATTGGAGAAAAGTTGAGCTTAACATATAAAAATGCAGTTTATAAAAAGAGAGAGCCATAAAAAATAATTAAGAGTGTAATAACTGGTATGATATAAGTTCTTCATAAAAGTAAACTTATCTTTGAAGAGGGTTGAAGAGCCAGCTCCTTAAAAAGTTCCAGCTAGCACACGTTGATTTAAAGGTCTTCACGGTTTTCTCGGAAGGAGGCGTACATGGCCTAGAGTTATGTGCACCATCGATAAAATGTCAACTCTCTCTTCTATTCTTGCGCAGGAATGACATTTATAGTTTCCAAGAGCTGGTCCAGCAATATTTCGAAAGAAGATTCCAAATATCCTCTCTAAGGTGAAGGTGAAGAGTACAGCGGCTGGCAATTATTCTTGCCATCTTGAGTAATACGTCATGGTGCAGATCTTGTGACGTAACTGCTCGGTAGCGTAGATATCAGCGATGGTGTCATAAGATGCAGTAGCGGTGACCAGCAGGTTGAAGTGATCCAAAGTGGCGGTTGATCAGAAGTGACGGTTGATCAGAAGTGGCGGTTGATCAGAAGTGATGAAGAACGCCAGCAAGCGGCTTCTTAAATAGGGACCATGGAACTCTCTCGAAGTTTGGAGATCGCCCGACCAGACAAAGACCTGCCATTGGTCGAACGAAAGTCAGGGTGACGTCAGTCGACACTACTCAGCGGACAGTGGATCAACCAGTAGATGTCCGGTATGTCGTGAGTGAGGACGCCTGAGGTAGCGAGCGACTATAACACTCGAGGTGAGAACTATAATATCTATGAATAAGTGATTGATAACAAGATTATGCATATGGTTTAAGTAATTAACATTTGTAAAGAAATAATTACCATTCGGGGATCTCAGTAACAATAAATAAAATTTGACCGACAAATGGGCCAAGCTAAACATTGAAAGTATCACAAAAGTGATCACCAGCCAACCACTAAGAGTAGCAATGCAGTCTCAACTACAACAGAAACATACCGAATGTATGTAGGAGAACATAGTAGACTAAAACTATTTGTTTACGTTCGACGATGTCGAAATGTAAATATTATATGTCAGAAAACTGTATCATAATGAGGGTCATTATAGTACTATTACTCATTTTGAAACAATTTCTCCAGCCAATCAGAGCTCATTCATTGACCAATTAGGTAAGGATAGCTTCGCGCATGAGCTCAAAATCCAGCATGTCGGACATGAATTACGTGATTTGAAAGTTCAATTGGATATCGGATCAACCATTGTAGTTACAATCCCAAACTCAAAGTCAAAATTAGCACGAACCTTTACAGTAACAAGAAAATACTATGACATATGGAAGAAATTTATGAATCTACGTTCAGAAGTTAGCAACACAGCATCCTTCTATATAAATTACTGACATGGAAAGTGCACCGTCCCATATGTTCGCGTAAATAAACTGGCGAATATGAGACAAGAAATTGCACTGTACCATAATATCCCCAACACCAATTTCTACACAGCGCATTGCTTTCAAACGACTTCGGTGACAATATTACTGAATGCTAGTTCTGATCGGCACTAGACATCATGCAGGCTGTAAACAATAGCATTGCCAAGCAAAGTAAATGGTCTCTGCTTTCGAAATTCTTTGACCCACGCATGCGCTCTGTTCAGTTAGCTAACCATCGAGCGCGCTCTGTTCACTAACTGAAATTACTGAATCCCACAGATATTTATGTTAAAACATATTATAATAAAGTTATAATTATCGTCGAACATAAACAGTCGTATGCAACTCGCCTATAATGGTAATTAAGAAATTCGTATGGAATTTATAAAACTCGCTACGCTCGTTTAATAAACATACTCGTGTCTTAATTATTGCCATTATAGGCTCGTTGCATAATGTACTATTATGGCACAGGCTAGAATCTGGGCTAACTAACTAACTTTCATATAAAGGTCCATCTCCAAACGCAGGATGAAGAGAAATGAAAGAAGAATACAGCATAAAAGTTAGAATGTAATTCTCTAGTCTCTTCCACAACTGCATCCTCACCAGTGTTACAGGGACTCAGCAGAGGAATTGAGGCATAGTCAAGTCGGTGCAGATAAACTTCCAGGAGCCTATCACCTAGTCCCCTGCGAGCAGGTCCTGTCAGCTAACTCCTTGCCCTCACGAGCATATAATGCTGCCTCGAGCGTTTCCGAAATAAGTTACATGCTGTTAGCAGATGTGAGCTTCACACCGTCCCTTACGAACATTCACAGACGGAAGCGTACACACATAGATTTCAGCCAAATGTCAGGACTTGTTCTTGTTTGCTAAGAGTAATGAACTCTCTGTATGTTTAAGGGCAGATGTCACAGAACGTCCGCAAAGGTCCTGCCCTCACATTAAATCTCGCATGCTTTGTAAAGGTATTCCGCTCCGCAGCCAAGGCGTGCGTGTAGAGTCCTCACACCACGAAAGCTAGGGAGAGCTGGAAGTCATAGTTTATTCATAATTATTTTATAAACTGACATTACACTGTATCTTAGGGTGTTCCGTACGTCAAAGATTGGTAGAAGAAAATCAATAAATATAATTAATAATCACTACAATAAGGTAAAGTCAGGAAAGATGGCGAAATGTTTTTAAAACTATCTTAAAGACGAGACCTTACTTTCAAAATAAGATGACAGTTATCGTGTTGAAAGCTAATTTTCCTGTGTTGCCTTAGTAATTGAAATATATTGTTCTTCAGTCGGTCAACACGATTGTACCCAACTTTAATAGGTGGTTCCCTAATCCTGAAACAAATCTAATGGAATTGATAAATGCATTAAATATCTATTAATATTGACATTAAATTAATATATTTTTACATAGTTTATGCCCACATTGGAGCACTTTAATCAAATCAAATACCTTTAAATCCTCTACGGATTGACAGAGAATTTAGCTGGCATCTTCCTCCTCTCTCAAAACCTCTTCATCCTGGTTGACCTGGCTGCCATTTACTCATCAGTTATGACATATTATTTACGTTGATTATTTTATATTGTATGCCTTTATGTTTGTTCTTCAGAATCCTTTACTTCTGCTCTATATTCAGTTTGTTTCATTGTAATATTCAACTCATCTAAGTCTTTTTGAAATTCTTTGGACAAATTATTTTTTGTTTAATTTTTCCAAAAGTAGTTAAATAGCTTTTTCAGTACTGTAGTCTATTCTCATGCAATCTTGATAAATGGCCAAAAAAAAACGAGCCTTACATTAGTCGCATATGATGTGTAACATCTGACATAGGAGAAACCTCACGTGAAATTGTTGATACACCGATATTTTATAGTATTATTGGCACAACTATCAATCTATTGTAAACGGGAGTTTTTTACATATATTGTAGTTTATAATACGGAACTCATTTTATTAGATGATTTGTAGCTTCCACCAGCACTAGCCTAAATAAAGAATACGATATGGATCAACTAGATTAATAGACGCGACACCGCTCATAACCCTAAATTCCTTATAAACAGGTCCTCTTGATTCACAGACCAACACGTAATTTCATATGGATTATGTTAAAATGAGTCATATTGATATGATAAATATCGTTTAAAATGAAAATCTGGTAGCAAAAATATATACCCCGCCCAGGATTCGAACCCAAGATCTCTAAATTCACAGTCATACGCAATAACCCCAAGGTTATTTCGACTACGCAAATATTGTGCACAAGATGGTACTTATTTCCACGTTCCAATAATACTGCATTGCGGAATTAAGTTTCATTTATATTTTGCTTGTTTCGATAATGTTCCTGCGTGACATTGAGTTTAAAATGCCTTATGCCAATGCAATGCCGACTACTTATAATGTTTGATATTAAGGCATTTTACCATTTAAATACTGATACGAAGACTTCGAACATGTACCATGTCATTTGTTTAAATCACTTGACACCAGAGTTCGCATAAGCGTTTTCCGTTCAGTATGTCATATACATTCCACATGGCCGAGAGTGCGTCATGGTATCAATTTTCGACACCGCGCGCTGATTGTTTCTCTTACCAGTGCCAGCTGGATCGATCGATCGAGTTGGCAGTGCGTCTTATACTTCCGTTCGATCCACCACTGCTAGCTAGGGCACACTTCCTTTAGATCGATCGAGCGGGCAGTGCATACTTCCATTGTCCACCACTGCCAGCTAGTACAATTCCGTTTGATCGATCGAGGGGGCAGTGCATACTTCCGTTTGATCCACCACTGCCAGCTCGATCGTTCCGATCCACTTCCGTCCCCAATTTTCAAAATCACTCCCACAAAACTATCCAGCAACCGAGCGGAAAGATGTTACACATCAAAAAACGGCATTTCTCCTTTTCCTCATCGTGTCTATTATTATTGAATCACTTTCCCGATGGACAACTACATTAGGCAACAATCACCGTTGTCCATCCATCTGGTAATTTCTTTTTGATTGTTCTGATTATCCTTCTGTCATCGTTCTGCGGTTGATCTTTCGTTGATTTGGTGTTAATTTTAAATAGTATTTCAAAAGCGTAAGTCACGTTAAATTTAACGACGGAACAGTAATATTGAGATTTAACTTTTATCGAAAGAGATTTCTTCTTGTATGTTGGCCAAGTACTTCGTTGTGCTTCTTGAAATTTAAATGTTCTCCTTTCTATTGACGATTTTACATTGGAGTTGTGAGAATTTCACCAAGATGTGAAACTAATAAATATAAATATTTAATGTATATAGACTACTAATTTCTTATAAATGTTTTCAGGATTAGGGAATCATCCATTATACAGTAATTAGGTACCATCGTGTTGATTGACTGAAAAATATTAAACATCAATAAGATGACAATCATGGAAGTTCTTTGTGGATACTATTTATGGATAAAAACACACAATTATATATATACCTTTGTGCATTATCTAAGAAAGTGAAATGTTTTAATAAAAACTCAGCAATTTTTCTAGGTTTGTGCCATGTCATGTGTGGGGTTTCACCTAGGAACACCAAGCTGGCTCATCAGAGGGCTCTTGGTGTCCGGGCCAGGAAACCCCACACAAGATACGACATACATCTAGAAAAATTGCTGAGTTTTAATTCACTGGCCGTGAAAGTCAATATACGAATTTCTAGAAGCTTGCATAGGGAGGTTAAGGCTGCTGAGCTTTTAACTCGCGCAGTAAAGAGGCACAGGTGCGTTTCATATAAACGGAGGTAGCACCCAGTTAGCTACTCGTGTGGGGGTCCGGGCGCGAACAGCAAGGACAAGAGCCAGCTTGGTGTCCAAGGTGAAACCCCACACAAGACACGGCATGAATCTCGAATAATTGCTGAGTTTTAATTTACAGGCCGTGAAAGCCAATATACCATCTTTTTGTTTTAATAAAGATTGTTATTCCTTTATCTCTCCCATAGGGGTGGTTTAAATGACGCAATTGTGAAGGAGTGATGATTAATGTGAAAACACTCACTGACATTCTACTTTCTCAACTTAAAGCATGCTGTTTCCTTTTTCTTCTTATATTGAATTTGCCTTCATGTTAAACATTTAGATCACTTCGTTTTGTAGTGACTAGCATATTGATGGTCATTTAGGTGGTCCGGGTTCAATTTCCGTCTCCATTATGGATCTTAGAAACTGACTTGAGGGCTGTAACGGGGCGCACTCAGCCTCGTGAGGACAATTGAGTAGCTGTCTGACGGTGAGGCAGTGTTCCGGTCACGGGAACTATGATAAATGGCCGAGGGGCCCTGACACCTTGATCACGCGTCAACTATTCCCAACCGGTGGCAGAGATGTCGCACCTACCAAGTCCCTCGCAATATGGCCTAATATAATTCCAAACTGTGCTGGTGGAGGTAAAACTTATCTAATGTAATGCTAAAGACGATGAATGTACATGAGAAATACCAGGGTGATCTGTGTGCTATTTCAAGAACACACATTTTTTAACAACACGTCTCTGAACTAATATATGTAACAATAAATGCTACAAAACTACTGGTACAAATGTCCCTCAGTGACGCTTTCATTCAACAACAACCTTCAAACGACCTAACCTCAGTATAATCGTATGGGCAGGATGTGGGCCATCACTCCTGAAGCGCCACCTCTCCCGACTTTACCCTAATCCAATTTAATACATTTCATTTGAGATTGGTTTGCCTTTCAGCGTCCAGTCTAGTCTGCAAGCCCCTGTTTGCAAACTATTTGCCTCCATGATCCCCTATTAGCAGTTAGCAATGCAGCCGCCTCTGCTTCTAAACCTCTCACTTTAAAATCATTCAACACTGAAACTAACCATCGCCATCAAGGCCAACCTCCAATCCAATTACTCTTTAGAGCCGAACTCATTACCTTTTTAAGTATTCTCCCCTTCCCACTATCTTAGATGACTCATAAGAACAGCTCCATCAAGCGTGTTGTTCATTATCACTGTAAATGTTAAATTCAGAATTGTTGCCAATGCGTACTCTTAAACACATGGGCGGCAGTGGGAGGGTAAGAAAATCTCATCAGCAGCTGTTGTAAATATACTGTAACCGATCAGACTTGTACCTCTCGGCTACGGAAGCACGATCTCATCTTTGTGAGGACCAATAACCTGGAAGTTAGGCCCCTTAAAGCAACAATTATCATCATATATCATTTTTGTGAGCGCTGGCGTCGACCTTCATGGCGTAGCATCGCTGATTAGCTAGCTGTTTGTCAGCGTATTATTTAGACACGTCACCAAACTGGGGAGGTAGTAACCTGTATTATGTGAACCTCCATTTTGATATCCAAGCCATTAGGATAATTTCAATAATTACAACGAAACAAGGAACGGAGGGGAGCGTTATGGCGCAGTGGCTTAGCTGCTCGTCTTTCACCCGGACGACCGGGGTTCGAATCCCGGTGACAGCGGGGTGGAATTTTCACCTGAAAAATCACGTGGCGTCATGAAGGGCATCCGGCCTTAAATCCCCGGCCAAAACCAAAATGAGCTTGGTTGGCTCCGGCGACCACAATTAATTGGGAAAAGCCGAAGGAAAACAACTACAACAACGAAACAAGGAACGATATAAAAGACACTTGAAAATCCCATATTTCTAATTTGATAATGTAGATATGAGAAAAATGAAGAAGTATTAAGGCGATTGGAAGAAGAGAGATGTTTCTGGCTACTGCTAATGAAGAGAAGAGATAGGTTGGTAGGGCACTTACTAAGACACACAGGAATAGCAAACTTTGTTATGGAAGGAAGGGTTGAGGACAAGAACTGTATGGGTAGAACAAGGTTAGGATGTTAAACAGATTGACTCGGATGTAAGGTGTGGTAGTTATGTAAAGATGATACGATTAGTTCAGGACAGGGAGGCATGGAGTGCTGCATCAAACCAGTCTAAATATCGATGACTCAAGAAACAAGTTTTTGTTACCTTTTAGATGTTTACGTTAGGTTTCATATTTTATAACGGCTTTTCTTGTTTAACTCTTGTTCGTCTGTCACATTTGACGTCCAGCCAATCATTCAGTATCTTCCTCCAATCTTCTTAAGGGGCAACATACACCTTAAGGAGCCATAACAATTATATACATTTCTAAGGAAACACACACATCTTGCTATTGGGAGCAACGTTTGAAATTTTCAAAATTCAAATCGTAACTATTTTAATCCATTTTCCAAATTTTGGTTCTTTTATTGGGTTGATCTTCACCGTTAACCTAATATCTCCCATTTTATTAACATTTTTTGGACTTTTCCTGTTTTACAGTGGGTGTTAAACCTTTAGCTACAAAATGAGTAGTACTTATTTCCACATTATTATAAAATTTAGCGTCACATTTTCCATTTTTATTCTCAGCAAACTAAAAAAATTATTTTTAACGTTTTATAGAAAGACTAATTTAAGTCGCAAAGGTGAGTATCATTTTGTAGCAGAAGGATTAATACCCATGAAAATAAAAATAAAAGTCTAAAACATTTTTAAAAACATACAATATATAAGGAAAACTGTGAAGATAAGCATAAAGTAAGAACCCAATTTTGAGAAATGGATAAAATAGTTAAGAATTTAACTTTTCAAAATTCATATGTCGCTACCAATTTCCTTGGAAATGTGTGTAATTGTTGTACAAGATTCATGACATGCACGGTTATAATACTAAAATCATTATTGCTTTGGCTACTTAAGCTGTATGTGGGCCCATAAAGCGGTCTCCTCCGTATTTTGGGTTCTAATCCTAACTTATAACCCTGTGCCCTCCAAAATAGCGATTTTTGTAAGATCTTTATCACATTATTATTATTATTATTATTATTATTAGTAGTAGTAGTAGTAGTAGTAATATTATTATTAGTATTCTAGTAGTAATATTGTTATTATGAGAATATACATACACACTCATGGAAATGCGCACATTTAGTACCAGAAAAGAGGAGAATTTAAGCATTTGAAATGTGGTGTTACAGGAGAATGATGAAGATCAGATGGATAGATAGGATTACGAATTAAGAGTTATTAAGACGTGTTGGAGATTAGATATGTTTCTGGCGACTACTAATGAAGAGAAGAGATAGGTTGGTAGTATACATACTGTACCCGATACCAAGTTGAGGCTATCGGCTACGCCAGCAGACATTAAGCCGTAGTTTTGATTTTGGGAAGAGTTATGAAAAGATAGCGCTCAAATCGTGTCAAGAGGAATGTCAAGATGACGTAGAAGGTCTAGGATTAAGAAGGCACTGCCAGCAGTCAAGCAGATGGAATTATGGATGGAAATATGAAGCTTTATTAAGATCTATATGGAACATGGTATTTAAACATCTCAGAAGAGAAGATATAACAAGCATTATATATGGTAATAATTTGAAGGAAGACAGATAACCCTTAAATTATTGTATAACTTAATAGCCGAGATGATCGGGGTTCGAGATTATATTTGTGACGCAAGACCACAGAGGTGGGGAGAACGTCACGTGACTGCGCCAGGGAGGTGCAGGTCAATGCAGTCTAGAGACAGTCAGTCCAGCTCAGTGAGCAAGCCAGTCGAGTTCTGTAAGCAGAGGAGTCGAGCTCAGTTAGCAAGAGAGTGGAGTTCTATTCGCAAGAGAGTCAAGTACAGCGAGCAAGGCAGTCGAGTTCAGACAGCGAGCTGAGTAGGACATATGCCGAGCGTATGGTCAAGTCGCGCAGCGAGCAGCATTTGTCACGGAAAGTGAAAGCGACAGTTTTTACTTCACCAAGCAGAGAACGGAAAGTAGGTCATTGAGCCAGGCAGACACCCGCAGTAGGCAGCGCGAAGACCGGTTACAGAACCAGCTGTACGGGCCAAGCAAGCATGAGAAGGCCGGGGTTTAGAACGGCATTGTAATAGTAGTTGGAGAACTTTATTTCGAGCTGCATTTTGTAACGCAGAACAGCATAGCAGAGCGGCATGGCGAGGCCAGCTTTAAGCGGAGATTATTCTAGAACATTGCAGTAGAGACGAGCGGGTTATTTCCAATTTTATACGCAAGTAATATGATAGAAGCTGAACTTCATTACAACATTGAGTTGGGACTTGTATTCAGTAACCGAATTGTGCAGGCAGATAGTTACGAGATACTGCAACTGCGAACTTCAGATGAACATAGTTATTCAATGACATTACGACTATGCATTTCATTACGGAACATGCAGAGCGACCATGGGGTCCAAATAACATTAACGATTTTAGGCAAACGAAATGTTACAAGCATAGGCACTTATGAACTTTGGCACGTGCATTAATGCAATCCTTTCTTATGAAGTGTTATAAATTACCGAGTACGAACAGCTACAGGGTGTTTCATAATCTTAGCACTCTCATAAATAAAATTTATTTTCTGCAAGTGAGACTTAACCGCTGTGGAGATTGAACTTTCAACACTCAAACCGGACATTGTATGAGACAGTGGCGTAACGTAGAAGAGGAATATGGGGTACGCAGTTTCTATGAACTTTTTCGTGAGGATTTGGACGGTATCCGCTATGGATAACCAGCAGTTTATCATGTCGGAGTAAACGAAGACAGAGACGCGATGGCACCACAGAGCGATGGATTCGATTCCTGAAGAAGAGGAGGCCCACCAGCTGATTCACTTGGGATTTGAAGGCAATCGTCATTGCGTGGGTGGAATGATATTCACGCCGATCTTTCGAGAAATTCATTACATAAGGATAATCGACGATCTTTGAAATTTAATAACAGCTGATTATGAGAAGGTACTGTAAGAGTTATAACTTCCTGATATGATTATTTTCATGAATACTGGGCACACATGTATATTTTTCTAATAGGAGTGATACGATTATTTAGACATGGCTTTGACTTTATATGCTTCGAATTTTGCTAGAATATGGCGTGACCATATGATATGGCAGGCATCATTATACGAAATTCTCACCATTGGTTGGCTTTATTAAGCAGAAGTTTGGTCTTTTGGACATTTTTTCAGCAAGGATAATTTTCATGAATAGTTTTTTTTTGTGTGACGAGTATTTCGAACTCGTGATCTGCAATTGATTATCTAAAATTACTTCGTCAGTTCATTGCATACTAGCGAGTGTGTATTATTCATCAGTAGGGATTTTTTCCATTGGATTGTTTGGATTTATTAAGATGTTATTCACAGTAGTGAATAAATATCGCTTTTATATGACAACTAGAGACTTGTTGATTCCAATCCGGTACATTCACTCATTTAGTCTTCGAGATGGGGTCTTTCGTATTTATACGATTGTATGGTGATTACTCATCTTACCCATCGTTCAGGACACTATCATGTTAGACGACGGGGCAAGGTCTTTCGTATTTATACGATTGTATGGTGGTTACTCATCTTACTTCCCATTGAGGGACTCATTTTTATCATCCGAGTGTACTTGAGATTGTAAGAGAATCAAACAAGGAACTACTAGTCACATATCAGTCGAAATTTTGTTAAATAAATTAAAGATAAATGTCAGCAGGGTTACATTTTGTAATTCTTGTTTGCCAATCCAATATTTTGTTGCTATACTCTTTTGAGAGTACTTTCAGTTTAACAGCTGGTACAGCTGATGCTTTTGATGATTTTTAGCCTATTTTCAATTTTGAAAAAATAGGCTTATGAGATCACCTTTTGTCCGTGTGTGTGTGCGTGTGTGTGTGTGTGTGTGTGTGTGTGTGATTCGTGTGTGTGTCCCCCCCTAATAAAATCTAAACGGCAGGAGCGATTTCAATGAAACTCGGAAAGTTTATAGCACAATTCCCGGCGACCTCGACCGTGCCCTTCAAATTTTATTACGACTCACCAATCCAACATGGCGGCTGTGCGAAATATTTCACCAGCATTCAATATCTCCGAAACTATTACCGATATTACCATGAGATTTTCTATGGTGATAGAGGGAACCACTATAAGTTCACTTATGTGACTTTTGAAAACCTGGTAACTACAAAACCAACATGGCGGCCAAGCGAATTTGCGACTTTTAAATAGACGTTTCTCGCGATTTGACCAACCAAACGCAATGAAACTTGGTACAGTATATGTTTATATACATTGTAATGCACCGACATCTAACTTCGTTCAATTGTTTACATAATCACAAGATGGCGGATGTGCGAAATATTTCACCGGCATTCTATATCTCTGAAACTATTAGCGGTATCTCCCTAAAATTTTGTACGGAGTCAAAGGGCACTACAGGAAGTCCATCTATAAGATTTTCAAAAACCGGTTAACTACAAAACGAACATGGCGGCCAAGCGAATTTGAACATTTTAAATAGACCTTTCTCGCGATTTAATGTTCCAAGCGCACTGAAACCTGGTACAGGAAATATTTATACACATTGGAATCCACTGGTATCTAATTTTGTTCAATTGCTTACATAACCTCAAGATGGCGGCAGTGCGAATTTTAAAATTAAGTTTTTATTTCTTGTGTCATAATTATGCAATCGATGTGAAAGTTTGAATAATGAACCTACGCAATAATTTTCCTTTAATGGTACATGACTCTATGGCCTATACATTTAACAATCCAACATGGCGACCATCCGAAATATTTAGACGATACTGAATATCTACGAATCTATTTTAGCAATCAAACTAAATTTTTTAATGTTCATAGGGGCTATGAACTTAAGTTCAACTATAGGACTTTAAATAACCTGGTGATCACAAATCCAACATGGCGGTGACGCGAATTATAAATATTCACATGGACGTTTCTCGCAATTTAACCATCCGCGTGCAGTGAAACTTGGTACAGTAAATCTTTATCCGAATGTTAATCCACTGGCGTCTAATTTATTTCAATTGTTTCCATAACCTCAAGATGGCAGCTGTGAAATTTTTTTAAATCTCCTTGTTTTTTCTTGTGTCCTAATTATGCGAATGAAGTTTGAATACTACACGTTCACAATAATCTGCAAGTAACAGTACATAACTCTAGGACCTACATATATAAAATCCAACATGGCGACCATCCGAAATATTTAGTCGGTTCTCAATATCTACGAATCTATTACAGCAATCAAACTGAAATTGTGTATGTTGATAGTGGCAATTAACATAAGTAGCATATATGAAAATAGGCTGTATAGTTCTTCACGGAACTACTTGTTATAATTGAGTTTGGTACCTTTGAGAAGGATTTAAAGTAATTGAATCTTGTAAGATGAATCATTAATGGTCAGATTTATTTTAAGGCAGATCAGTATTGCATATTATGATATGAGAAATTATAGCACATTGGTGTTTTTCTGTGATGTGAATTATGAGAATTGTAAGAGAATATATGCTATTTGAAAGCAGATCTTGAATTACTAAGGTAATATATTTTTTTCTAATTGTTTAAGAAGTTGTCTAGATGTGATCAGAATAATTACAGTTATTGGAGATTGTGTGCGTTGATAATTTGAAGCCAGTTATATATTTTTTGTAGATCATGCAACATGGTTAAGTGAAGTTTGTGATAGGCATTTTGTGGAAGTTGCCAAGTGAAAGTTGCAATGTTGCTAATGTATTTTGAGGCAGACATGAGGTTGTCGAACCCAGTCTAGCGTAATTTTGAGATTCAGGCTGTATGCTGAATATTTATGGAGTTTTGTGGAATAATTGTGGTATTCAAATGTGATATTTGAAGAAGTGAGAATATATAAAGTAGTTGTGGATAGTCAGATCCAACGTGATGTCGTGAAGGCAATAATATTTTTTGGCATGATAATTAAATACGAGATTTAACTTGGAAGTGATAAAACTGTAAGGCAACGTTCTATAACCCATATTAAACAATTTGTTAGGAAATTAAACAAATAAATAGAGTTGATAATACAAGATTTTCTTATAATAATAATTAATGAAATAATAATCTGAAATTTAACCATATTAATGATCTGACCTAATGAAATAAAAATCAGAATGACTAGATGAAATAATAAAAATCTAAATAACCAGAAGAATAAAATTTAATAAATTAATAAATTAAATTTTGGAATAAATCAATGAATTTAATAAAAGGATGAATTAAAGATTGGATAAATAAACTGATTTAAATAAATTAAAAGGTGATTGGAGAGATGATGAATAACTGAATTAGAAGGTGATAATTAATTAAAGAAGCTGATGATTAATGAATTTATATGGATTAAAATAAATTTAATTGAGATATGATTTAAAGAAATTGCAACTTGAGTTGATGAATTAAACAATTTATATTGATGATTTAAGATTATTTAATCTGAAGGAGATGATAAGATAAGAGTGTGTGAATAATTAGAAAGTATAATGAAGTGATGATAATAATTTTCATTTAAATGATTTAATGGTGATGAGTTAATGATTCTGACAGGAATATGTTGAATTTTGAGATGAGAATTAATGTGAGAAATATTTAACTTTGATGATGATGATGATTGTGACCAATGAGCAGTGGATTTTCTGTAATTCACGAACAAACAATTATTAATGACAATGTAAATAGTGTAAATTAATTATTCGATGTTTAGGAACATTTTACTAACGTATTCAACGTTTAAATTATGCCATGCAAGCCATAAATTACGTGATATTTAAAATATGTGATTATAATATGTGTGTTTAGACAGATTAATAATTTTTTCAAATCCACATTCATGATGTTAATTTAAAGAGAAATTAGGTCTCAGGTATCACGAATGTCAGTGACGAAAGACATAGTGCTACAGTGATCCTGAGAACCCGAGAGAACTTTAGAGATTTTTCCTGTTTTATGTGGATTAAATATTTTTGATTAGAAAAGAGATGGTTCGCTTTTTGGACAATGACAATTTAACGTTGGCATTCGACCATGCTCTCAGGTAGGATGAATATTTAAAATGTCTGTCTGACTATCAAAGTGAAATAAATTTGTTTTTATCTTAGTTGTGATCTGATGATGGTGTGATTTTCCTTTTTCTTTCCTTGTCTTGATTAAGGCTTAACCGGAAAGGATGTGGTTTGCTAGGAGTTCAGTTGATGGCGCCCATTTATATTTGCATTTTTTAAATTAAATTTAAGCCCGTAACGACCCTAGAGATACTTTGTCTCGTGTTACCCTCTGCTTTTTCGATATCTCAGCTGAATTTCCGACACATTCCTTATTTGACTAGATGTTCATTTAACTCCGCTCTGTCCTGGAACTCCAGGAATGCGATGTAATAGCAGATGGGTCATCGCATCCCCAGGACGAACGGGTACAATACTAAGACACCCAGGAATAGCAAACTTAGTTATAGAAGAAAGTGTTGAGGACAAGAACTGCAGGGGTAGACGAAGGTTAGGATATGTTAACCAGATTGCCTCGGATGTAGGGTGTGGTAGCTATATGGAGATGAAACGATTAGCTCAGGACAGGGAAGCATGGAGAGCTGCATGAAACCAGTCGAAAGACTGAAGACTCAAACACAGTCCCAGATTGATTTCATGAACTAATTTTCCGTTTTTAAGCAGTCCCTATAATATATCGGGGAAATTGCTGGAATATAGAGTTCATTCATGAATGTTCAACTCTCTACAGATTCAACTCCCTAAGCTTAGATTGCTTTCACAGAAGATATAAATTGTTAATGTGGCTTCAATTAGCTATCAGACGTTGAAGTCCACGTGTGTTGTGTGCTGAAACAAAAGTAATAAGAAAGTAACTTTAGTTTTGGCCCGAACTCATTGAGTGTGTCATAATATTGTTACTTCTTGGCTGAGTGGTATCGATTGCCGGCTGGCACTCAGGCGAAGCTCAGTAATGCACTGGAGAGAGATCAGCGAGCTTGGGGTCCTTGACTATCTATATACATCATATTGAGCTCTTCATCGTACACGCTAACTGAAGCTGGAGTGGGTGAATCCATTGATACCAAGAGGTGTGCAATTCCACGATATGCTAGCACGTGTAGAATTCAATTAAATGCTTAATTACACATGTATATGGATTTGTGAATATTGTGCATTTCCATATTGAATTGTAATTGTAATTGGTTCTAATGGAAAATCCCTGTGAAGTCGATAGATGCCTAAGACAGATTTATTTCAGAATCTTTCGTAATCACTGTACGAATGAAGGGGTTATAAATAGGAGTGATTTGAATAGATACATGTAAGCATTTCTGAAAGAAGAAAATGGTTAATTATTTATGTATTACCTAACAAGCTGTCCCCGGCATGCGTTGCAATGTCAATCAAAGATAGTGATGGTGTTGTAAATTTGTTTGTTGAAATGCTTTTGGATGCAAAATATATATTTTTTAATTTCTATTAACTGCCTCTAAAAGATTGTAAAAGAATTACTAATTCAAAAACAATAGTGGGAGCGTGCACAACAACTCACCAAAGTTTCATCGCAATCGGATGAATGGTATCTAAACGCATACAGGATTTTGTTTGAACGATTCGTGCGCCGTCACTCATTTGTTGAATCTTTTCGGGCGCTACCTATTGTAAAATGGATTTAGTAACTCTTAAACCTTCGCAGAAGTGTACACAACAAATCACCAAAGTTTCATTGCAATCAGAGTATGGTATATGAACGCATACGGGATTTTTTAAATCGATAGGCGCGCCGTCATTCAATTGTTGAATGCACTCGTGCGCTACCAAGTGGATATACTAAGTCATAAATCTTCACGGAAGTGTACACAACCACTCACCAAAGTTCCATCGCAATAGGATGAATGGTATAAGAATGCATAGGGACTTGTTTGAACCAATTCGGATGCCGTCAACCATTTGTTGAATCTACTCGTGCGCTACTTATTGAATAATGGATTTACTAAGTTTTAAACCTTTGCAGAAGTGTGGACAACAACTCATCAAAGTTATATCGCAATCGGATGTAACGGTACATGAACACACATGGAATTTTGTTTCAATGATTCGCGAGCCGTCATTCATTTGTTGAAACTACTCGTGCGATACCTATTGTAAAATGGATTTATTAAGTCAGAAACCTTCCCTGGAGTGCACACAACAACTAAACCAAGCTTCACTGCAATCGGACGAATGGTATATGAACGCATAATTATACTGTAGTACATACACACACACACACACGCACACACACACACAATCACGCAACATTCATATTTAGCCTATTTTCTATTCATGAAACAAGTAGTTTCGTGAAGAACTATATAGCCTATTTTCATATATCCTACTTAAATTATAGCCTCTATCAACATACAAATTTTCCGTTTGATTGCTGTAATAGATTCCTATATATTGAGAACCGTCGAAATATTTCAGATGGTCACCATGTTGGATTTGTATATATACAGTAGGCCTTGGAGTACTATTGCATGAAGATTTTTGTGTAGGTGTAGTATTCAAATTTCAATCGTATGATAAGGACACAAAAAATAAAAACAAGATCTTGTGGTTATGAAAATAATTGAAATGAATTAGATGCCAATGGATTTAAATGTATATGATGATGATAGCAAACACTCGTCTCGAGTAGGTTGGCCTTCCAATGCTGAATGACTCTTCATCGATGCGTCCGGAGGTGACTAAAAAGCCCATTGCGGGAGAGACACAGTTTCCCGCAGTGATGACAGGTAGTATCAGGTCCAGGTGAGACATCCGCATTCATTCCCTGTCTTCTAATGAACACTCTGTTCTTTCTGCGTTGCCTCCGATCTTCTATAATACGTCGGCGGTTTTCTTCAAAAAGTATCGCACCACGATAAACAATTGATCTCCAGGATGAGCGATCAAGAGCTAAGGTCTCCCAGTTGTTGATATCAATATGGCACATTTGCATATTAGCCTTTAGTACGTCTTTGAATCGCTTCCTCGGACCTCCCACACAGCGCTTGCCCTCAGTTAGTTCAGAGCAAAACACTTGCTTGGGAATGCGATTATTGGGCATGCGGAATACGTGTCCTGTCCATCGCAGCTGACGTTTTAAAAGCATGGCTTCAACACTGGTAGTCTGTGCTTCTTCGAGAATGCTGGTGTTTGTGCGTTTGTCTTGCCATGCGACACGAAGAATTCTCCTCAAACAACGCTGGTGATATTGCTCCAGCTTTTTTAAATGACGCCTGTAGCATGTCCAGGACTCAGATCCGTAAAGTAAGGTGGGAACTACAACCGAGTTGTACACAAGGATCTTCGTTACAGCATTGATATCATGGTTGTCAAAAACTCTAGACCTCAATCTTGCAAAGGATGCCCCAGCACGGTTAATCCTGTGTTGGATTTCGGAATCTATATTTGCACTTGATGACAGGGTGCTGCCAAGATAAGAAAAGGTGTTAACTTCTTGAAGCTTCGCTCCGTCGATGGTGACATTGATGTTTCTTTGTCCTTGTCCAGGGGCTGGTTGGTAGAGGACTTGGGTTTTACTGGTGTTGAGTTTCAGCCCAATCTTTTTGTATGCTGAAGAAAAAGCATTCAGGATTTTCCTAAGTTCGTCCTGTGATTGAGCTACTACTGCATTATCATCAGCGTACTGTAACTCAACCAATGCAGGAGGAGATGTTCGAGTCCTTGCCTTTAGACGGCTCAAATTAAAGATCTTCCCATCCTTCCTGTAAGTTATCTGTATGCCTGTAGGAAGATCATCTTTGACTAACTGCATGACAGTGGCAACGTACAGAGAAAACAATATAGGGGCAATCACACAGCCTTGTTTAACGCCGATATTTATATGAAATGGTTCTCCAATAGAGTCGTTACCAATGACATTTGCCTTCATATCAGTGTGGAGTAGTCTTAAGATGGTAATAAATTTCAGTGGAAAACCATACAATGCTAAAATCTTCCACAAGGCTTCACGGTTTACCGAGTCAAATGCCTTACTGAGGTCTATAAAGGCAATATAAAGAGGTCTATTATGCTCTCTACATTTCTCCTGAAGCTGACGAACAGTGCATATCATATCTGCAGTTCCTCTAGAAGGCCTGAAACCACATTGGCTCTCTGGGAGTATTTTCTCCACCAGGAATAGAATACGATTCGCCAAGATACGAGCAATAAGCTTTCCAAGGCATGATAACAAAGATATACCACGATAGTTGTGGCAGTCTGCACGATCACCTTTCTTAAATATGGGAACTATCAGACTATCTCTGAAATCAGTAGGCATTTTTTCAGTTCTCCAAATTTTAATGATAAGATCATGTATGTGGCTTATGAGTTCCTCACCTCCTTCTTTGAGAGCTTCCGCTGGTATTCCATCACATCCAGTGGCTTTGTGTCGCTTTGCTTGATTAATAGCACACTGAACCTCATCTAGTGTTGGCAGGGTACCGAGTTCTTCCTTGATGGGTGCTTGTTCTAATATATCATACACCTGCTCATCAATAACTGAGTCCTGGTTCAAGAGGTCTTCAAAATGCTCCTTCCACCTATTCATGATGGAGTATTGATCTTTTAGAAGTGTACTTTTGTCACTGGACCAAAGTGTATTTCTACCAAACGTGGAGGGGCCATAAATCGCTTTTGTGGCTTGGAAGAACTGTCGCGAATCTTTGTTTGCTAGATATTGCAGCTCTTTAGCTTTGGATGTCCACCATGCATTTTTGAGCGCACGAGTTTCTCTTTGGACATTTGCCTTCGCAAGACAAAATGCTTCTTTCTTAGTACGGGAGTTCATATCTTTTCTCCAAGTTTGCAAGGCTTTTTCTCTTTTCTGAGATTAATGCTTCAATTTCTTCATAATTTTCATCAAACCAGTCTTGATGTTTCCTGGTCTTATATCCCAGCGTATCCTTGCAAGCATTCTGAATAGCGGTCTTCAGACTCTCCCAGTGCAGTGTTACATCTGGATGGTATTCCTGTGGCAGTGTCTGGCTAAGCAACTCTTTATATTGGGAGATATGCTCTGACTTTCCAAACTTCTCGGTATCAAAAATATTCCTACAGCCCTTCTGTTGCTTCCTCCTCTGTGTGGATGATGGTATACGCATAACTGATCTGATAAGCCGGTGATCTGTCCAACAGTCATCGGCTCCTGTCATTGCTTTGGTGATAAGAACATCTCGTAAATCTTTCTTGCGTACAATCACATAGTCAATAAGATGCCAGTGCTTCGATCTAGGGTGCTGCCATGATATTTTAAAGCGATTCTTTTGGCGAAAGATAGTATTGGTGATTACCAACTCATGTTCAGTGCATTTGGAGAGCAGTCTGATACCATTGGAGTTTTCGCTCCCAACTCCCTCCTTACCAATGACACCATTCCAAACATTGTAGTCCCTGCCCACTCTAGCGTTAAAATCTCCGAGTAAGATGATCCTATCTTCTCGGTTGATGTTTGATAGGACGGTATCCAGATCTGAATAGAACCTTTCCTTAATGTCATCATCAGCATCTAGTGTGGGGGCGTATGCGCTGATCACCGTGGCATGCTGGTTGTTATATAACCGAAGTGTTAGTGTCATGAGGCGTTCATTATACCCAGTTGGAAGCTCTGACAGATCCTTGAGAAGCTTGCTCTTAATGGCAAAGCCAACTCCATGTATTCTGTGTTCGTCCTCACGTTTACCCTTCCAAAAGAAGCTGTACCCTGCACCTTGCTCATTCAACTGACCTTCCTCAGCAAGACGGGTCTCCTGAAGTGCTGCTATGTCAATGTCATATCTCCGTAGCTCTCTACCCACAATAGCTGTTCTCCTTTCAGGTCTCTCATTTGCGGGGTCATCAGTGAGTGTTCTTACATTCCAGGTTGCAAAATAAAATTTGTTACTTATACATTTTCGACCGCATGGAGGTGACACCTATAGACGCGGCTATCCAATCGGTAGTATAAGTGGCTGACTATGTTTAGGGCACCTTTTCTAGCCCCTTCCCCATGTGGGGTGAGCAGAGTGGACCCTAAATAGGACTGCTCAGTCGTAGTTGCAGCGGCCGAATTGCTCTACAGCCACAACCCTAAGCAAGACGACCGATCACACATCTACCGCCTACGTGCCAAGTTATCACTAGAGGCTCCCAGACATCACAATCCTGCCCCCGTCGCAACTTCTTGATCGCCGCAGGACTTTGAAGAAAGTCAAATGTTGTTGGAAGACTGCTGTGCGTGAAATCTTTTAACGTGAGAATGTTGCTGCACATTAACAAACGCACATTCCTTGATGACTTAGGAAATATGTTCAATGGCAAGCAAATGCAAGACGATTGAATAAATCCTAGTCACTGCAGCCTTCATCCGCCATTCCATCCAAGGAGGGACTCATTGCCCTTATGCCTGGTCCGCCATTGAGGACTTTCTATGCCGTTGACCACAGGTGGTTCATCTGCCTTTAGGGAAAGTGTCCTGTCCCAAGGGCAAGAGAGTGCCCTAACCACTACCAGCTCATTCGCCTCCCTGGGGAGCCGGTGGCATGATAGTGGGGGACTCCTTATCCCGAGAGTCACTCGTTCGTCAGAGCCTCGTTAGTCTAAAGCAGGGTGCACCACGTGCAGGTGAGGTTGACATTTGAGTAGAAAGCCTACCCCTTACACCCCTAAATGTATATGTATATAAGCATATACCGTTCCAAGTTTCACTGCGCTCGGATGATGAAATCGCGAGAAACATCGATTTGAATTTTTAAATTTTGCGTCGCCGCCATGTTGGATTTGTGCTGACCAGGTTATTGAATGTCCAATATGTGTACTTATGTTTATAGCCTCTATCTTTATACAAGATTTCAGTTTGATTGCTCTCATAGATTAATAGATAATGAGAACCGTCTAAATAGTTCGGACGGTCGCCATGTTTGATTTTATATATGTAGCTCATGGAGTTATGTACTATTAGATGACGATTATTGTGTGGGTTGATTATTGAAACGTTTACTTCATTCGCATGATTAGGACACAAGAAATCCGAAAGTAGGTAATTTTAAAAGTTTTCACAACCACCATCTTGAGGTTAAGTAAACAATTTAACTAAATTAGATATCATTGCATTGCTATTCTTATGGACATTTGCTGTAACAAATTTCACAGCGTCTGGATGATTAAATTGCTAGAATAGTCTATTTAAATGTTTCAATATCGGTTGACTACAAAACGAACATGGAGGCCAACCGAAGTTGAAACATTTACATAGACTTTTCTCGTGATTTAACCATCCAAGCGCAGTGAAACATGGTACAGCAAATGTTTATACACATTGTAATGCACTCACATCTAATTTAGTTCAATTGTTCACATAACCTCAAAATGTCTTTTGCTGTTTTTCAGTCAGTCAATGCGATTGTGCCCAATGAATTGGATGGGGTACCAGTTATAAATACGTATGTATCAATTCGAACACGGTGAAACCGAATTGAACGAAATTAGGTTCAGAGGTAGCACTAGCAAAGGGCACCTCAGTGTCATGTTTTATATCGCCGCCATCTTGACGGAAACGTAATGGCGGCCACCCAAATGTTCAAAGCTCAAATCAAATTACGACTAACCTAATCATCCGATCTCTACCAAATTTTTCAATAACATATATTTACATGGCGAGCATCTTCTGACTAAACAGCACAATAGTTTGCAGATGCCGACCATGTATGTGTGCAAATCGATTCCACCTATCAATTCAAACATGGAGAAACCTAATAGAAAGACATTGGGCACAGGGGTGGCACTAGCAAAGGGCAACTCAGTGTGATATTTTATATTGACGCCATCTTGACGAAAACGTAATGGTGGCTACCCAAATGTTGAAAGCTTAAATAAAATTACGACCAATCTAATCATCTGATTTCTACCAATTTATTGAATGTTATACCTTTTTGTATGAAAAACCTTTTGACCAACCTACAAGGTCATCATACCAATAGTTTGCGGATGGCGGCCATGTATGTGTGCAAATCGATTCCCCATATCTATTCAATCACAGTGAAACCGAATTGAACGAAATTTGGTACAAAGGTAGCACTAGCAAAGGGCACCTCAGTGTGATATTATATATCGCCGCCATCTTGACGGAAACGGAATGACGGACAACCAAATGTTAAAATCTTAAATCAAATTACGACCAACCTAATCATTTGATCTCTACCAAATTTTGTATCAATATACCTTTTTGTGGGAAGCATCTTTCGAATGAACTACAAGGTCATCAGCCCAATAGTTTGCAGATATCGGCCATGTATGTGTGGAAATCGATTCACCATATCAATTCAAACACGGTGAAACTGAATTGAATGAAATTTTGTACAGAGGTAGCACTTGCAAAGGCACCTCATATTCATGTTTAATATCCGTATAACACGTTGTATTTCAACAAGGTACTACAACCAACATTCAATTATACTCCTTGAAAGGGACAAAGAGTTATAACAATACCCATGCGTTTAGGAGAAAGTAGGCTATATGTTCCTTACTGAACATCTCGTTGCTTCTACCCTAGCTCACTTGTCGTCCTGCACGCTATTTGTTGTTGGAAATGTTGAATGTGTTATCGTTGTACCTGAACCACCATAATGAGGATGGAAAGACTCATTAAAAATGTACGCTATGGACTGTTTTCATTACTATCGTACGCCTTTTCAGCCGTCTTGCCAGAACATAGACACCTGTCAATCTTTGCCGCCGGTCTATTAGACGGTATATGACCCTACGATACTACCCAATACAAGTCTTGGTATGTTGAAAATAAACACAATGTGCATCCTCATACTATAAGATGTTTCCCACTTGTACATTCCAGTTCGCATTCCTTGCCTCATTTTATTAATGTGTGTGTATGTATTTTAGCAACGCTAAGAGTGGAGATCTTTCTAAAAATGTGCATTCAGATTCGCTGGATTATCCTTCTTAGCTATACATATTTCAATGGATTCGTTTATGTCGAGGGCTTTTCCTTTTGCTTCCTGGTGTAGAATTTTCAAGTTTTTATCTACGTTAGTGAAACGGTGATTGTTATCACACATGTGTTTACATATGACTGAATGTTTGTTTTGTTTAATCGCATTTTTGTGTCCATTATATCGTGTTTCGATTTTTCTGCCACTTTGCCCAACGTAATTAGCATTACGTCCGTCATTTGGCACGCCTGGTTCTGCGAGCGGGTTTATCTTTGTTGGGTTGCTATTGTGTAAAGGTAATGCAATATTAAGCTACATAAACAACGCACACATTCAACTGTCAATTAAAGTTCTTCAACATTTCCTTTCTTTTATAATTCTATTCCAATATATACAGGGTCTTTCATATAAAGTAAGAATGGCGAGCGGCGGTTTTGTCATTGGTTGCTGAAGCCGGCTTGGCCGAGCTTGTGACGCGCCACGGCCCCCTGCTGTAGTATTGAAGGCGCGCGCATAGTACAAACTTGACCTTGCAATAAGCGTGCAGGTGTTGTCAGTCGCCAGTCTGAACCACAGCTGCTAACATGTTGAGACAGTTATCATTGCAACATCGTATTTTTGTATGTAAAATGTATTTTAATTACGATTCGACTCGGCGGGTACGTGATGCAATTGTTCAGCAATTTCCTGATGAAGTGCCACCTTCACTAGCACAGATTCATGTAATTATAAATAACTTTGACACTACTGGTTCAGTGCTCAATAAAGAAAACAAAATAAAAATCAGAAAAAATACAGTGGCATGACTCACTCGCGTCAGCCAAAATGTGGTTTCCAGATACAATGCCTCTATAACCCAGGAAGGACGACACTTCCAGCAACTTTTATAAGGTAATATTTCATAGAGGATTGTACACACGCTTAGAGCAGGGGGCCACGGTTCGCCACAAACTCGGTCAAGGCCACCACACTAGCGGATGACAAACCCGCCGCTTGGCGTTCTTACTTTATATGAAAGACCCTGTAGATATATATATATCGTAGAAACATCATAGATAATATTCCCCTCATTTATAATTCTCATAAATAACTATCACAATAAAACGAGGTGGATTTCTATTGCCATGTCAGTCATAAGCCAAGGCGATTGTGTGCATGCGCGAAGGCTAAGAATGTTCCATTCATCTTTATTAATTTAAAAATATATGATAACATAATTTCTTTCTTTTAAAGATATTCTGCAAATATACAGGCCAAGAGCTTTTGTCCGAGTGCTTTACGAAGTCAATTGGTTCAGCCGTTCTCTCAATCTCGTGGTAACAAGAATCACCTTAGTGTTTCAAATATATAGATGTTATTGGTTTTACATCCATATTAACTACTGAGGATTTTCGAGACGCCGGAGAGACTGTATCCAAAGGTCATCTTTAACGGGATCTTTAACGTGCTAGTAAATCTACGCATTTGTGTACCCACAAATGCAACTAAATGTGCCAGGGTTGGACCCTACTAATTTGGCAGGACAGGCAAGAACTATATCGCTGCACTATGCAGCTAATCCAACAACAACGACTACTTGTAACTAGTAGTATTATTATAAATCATTGTGCTAATCGTCCTCATCATTATTTCGTGTTAGTCCTCTTAATCAAAAAGTATGAAGACAACTTGGTGACTCGCGAATTACGGAGTTAGAACCCCTGTTCTATTGCATCTGCAGTGTGCGTGCTGCACATGACCCGACCTGTCATCTCTCGTTACTCCTAAACTTGCTAGCTGAACAATTAAAGCAGGAATGACAGGCAACATGAAGCCATGTAATCCGATCTAATGAAGTTATTATACACTGCATATCCCAACTACAAGGTTCGTGAATGCCTCAACGTATGGATATTGTCTTGTAAATCGTGAACCCACGTCCTTGGATGTTCTTCATTACCACCATACACTGTTCACAGCTAAGCATAGTTATTTGCTGCCAAGACTCCTTCTATCTGACTCAGCCAGATAGCCCTCACAGGAGAGAGGTTTAGAAATATTCAAGATAAAATTATTGGCACTCTGAAATGAGCTGATGACACTGTCATCCTAGTTTAGTCATCGAGTGATTTTAAAAGTTTCTCAGTGGAATAGATTAAGTCTTCAAGAAAGAGCTCATAAATACATTTCGTATGGCATGAGGATACATGTTTATATGCATATTATGAGCCTGAATTATTTACAAATAGCCTACATTAGAGTAAATGTCTGAATTTACTTTCTTAGGAAGTAAATGATGGAAGAAGTTGTAGAGAGATAAGTAGGATTGTTCGACCTAAAAATACCTTTAACAAGAAGAAAACCCTGTTTATAGCAAAAACCATACATCATATTCTGAGGAAACAACAGCTGTTGAAGACCAATGAATGGAGTATCGATTTACATGGAAGTGAAACTTGGACAACAACTGAAATGGAAAGAAAGAGGCTCCTTGTATTAGATGCTTGGTGCTATAGGAGATTACTGAAAATTAGTTTCAGAGAGATGGGCACGAATGGAGATGCATTTAAAAGAGCTGGGGAAAGGAGATGTTTTATGACACAAATAAAATGAAAACTTAGACACAGACATCATGGATTATTGCGGAATATAATCATGAGGGTTCCATAGAGGACAAAAATTATAAAAGACGACCAAGACAAGAGTAGGCTTACATGACGCACGTATTAGAAAACGAGATGTGATTCCTACTACAAAATGGAAAGGGAGGCAGAAAAGCAATAGAAGAATGGAGAGCTGCTGACAACCAGTCTCATGGCTGATAACTAGAGAGAGAGCCTACATGCACGAAAATACACAAATCAAAGAACGTTTTGCATATACTTACCACATCGAGCGGCGGTGGTACAAAACTTCCTCCAGGAGTGCACCATTGCACGAATGGAATGGCCTGCGATGTCGCCGGTCATTAACTGTATAGATCAAGTCTGGGATATGCTGAAGCGTGCTATTGCTCAGCGTTCACGCCCTCCCATACCCCGCCTAGAGATCATGGAGACCACCTTCGAGGAAAGAGATCGCCTGCCTCAAGAAGACCTGGACAATTTGATCAGTGGTATGCCACGCCGAGTAAGAGCCCTGCTGGACGCCCGTGGTGGCCTTGGTCCTTAGTGAAACGTCACAGGTTGACAAGATTACAACACATATCAGTCCCAGTTTAACAGCCAAAATGGCTTCCTCTTTGTAATTTTCATTTCACATATGAATAAAGTGTGCAGGATTTGTCATAACCTCCCCCACAATCCCATATACGGTCTGTTCCATGACAAACAAGTGTAGGAAAACTTTTTTGGTGTGTGTATGAAATAGGCTATTGGAAATAAATATGAGCCGATTGCAATCTTGACCCAATACTATATACAAAAACAAGAAGTTCCGTGACGAACTAAAGAGCCTATTTTTCTTTAAATTTAAGATTCATGCCAATGATTAATCTACATGGATCTATCTAGAATAATGACGAAATTAAGTTGGTAATACCGAAATTTCTAATTAGTTCGAAATACTGTATACCTGACATAATGTAGCCTAATAGAGAACTACAATTGGCAGCCCTGGTGACTGAATATATTCTTAGTTCCATCTCTTAAGGTACAGAATACTAAATACTAGCGGGCCCGTGCGAGAAATCCCGCATGTTCCTAAACCACACTTTTCCCGATAGGTTTATAATGAGAGACTTAAGGTGAAAGGCTGTTATGTTTTTATTTCAACCAAATGATTATAGAACACAATTTGCATTTCAGGATAAATGAAATACCTCAGAATGTGACATGAAACAGGCGTCACAGCGGCCCGTGGACAGCAATTATGGAGCGTATTTTCGTAAGGCAACGGTGTTTGCAAATCGCACACTTCGTACATTTCTTTAAAAGTAATTTTTAATAAAATTATAGATATTTATGAAATAATAGTGCAATTCGTCACTGCTAATGTCTATTCTCTTTCATTTGAATGCTCATTTGTCACGATCGGTCGCTTGTGAGCGCCGCAGGAGGGATTTATACTACTGAAATAATATATAAGATGGTTGAAGTCCAATAAATAACATGGACGTTACATGCAGTTAAACACTGGATCTAACAGCGCGCGTAAAATCATGTGGGCAACAAGGACATACATGTATTGGTCAGAAATAATCTGAAATAATATGATCTATTGTTGTGTCAATTTTGAATGAAATCCATTAGTAAGTATAGAAGTTACATGCATTGGACCTATCAGCAGGCTTAGAATCATTTTGGCAGCACTGGCGTAGGCCTATATTAGTTACTCCAAATTAATCTAGAATGCCAGGTACTATACGTGTGCATAGTTTAAAGCTCTCAGCTTGCATACTTTCTGATATATGGGTATTTGGATAAAAAAAAGTTGAGAGCATTTATTAACAGTTGGCAGCCCTGGATGCTCTAAGAATACGCTCAGTCATATATATGTTTATGTACACATAGCACATACGCCATTTGGTTGAATTCCAATTGACAGTGTAGAAGTTTTATGCATTTAAAAATTGGACCGATCAGCAGGCTTATAATCATTTTGGCAACACTGCTATGTATGGCCTCGTGGAAATTAAACTGCAATATTATTATCTATACGTGTGCCAATTTTGAAATAGCTCCCATTCATACCTTCCAAGATATCCTACATGGGGCTCAAATTTCAATTGCGATTTTTCAGCAGTTGGTAGCAGTGATATCATTTTCAAATATGGCCGTGAGATATTCTGAGATATTTGGTTTCGATTGCTCCAGCCGTTTAGGAGTTGATAGGGGGAACACACATACAGCCAGACAGACAGACAGACAGACAGAGAGACAGAAGGACAGACAGACAGACAGACAGACAGACACACATTTGCCCGATCTCATAAGTCTACTTTTTCCTCATTTTTAGCCTACTTTCGATTTTGCAAAAAATGAAAGTAGACTTATGAGATCAACACAGGGCGAAAAAAAGTGCGTCTCTGTGTGTGTGTATGTGTGTGTGTGTGAGTGTGTGCACTCTGAATGTCTGTCCCCTCTATCAATTCGAACACGGTGAAGCGACCTGAACGAAATTTGGTATAAAGGTAGCACTCGCAAAGGACACCTCATGTTTTATATCGCCGCCAACTTGACGGAAACGTAATGGCGGCCACACAAATGTTCAAAGCTTAAATCAAATTACGACTAACCTAATCAACCGATCTCTACCAAATTTTGCAACAACATACCTTTATGGGGGGAGCATACTTGGACCAAACTAATAGGTCATGAGCCTAATAGTTTGCGGATGGCGGCAATCTTTGTGTGAAAATCGATTCCCCCTATTAATTGGAACACGGTGAAACCGAATGGAACAAAATTTGGTACAGAGGTAGTACTAGCAAAGGGAACCCCAGTGTCATGTATTATATCGCCGCCATCTTGACGGAAACGTAATGGCGGCCACACAAATGTTCAAAGCTTAAATCAAATTACGACTACCCTAATCATCCGATCTCTACCAAATTTTGCAACAACATACCTTATTGGGGGGGCGGGCATACTTTGACCAAACTGATAGGTCATCAACCGAATAGTTTGCGGATGGCGGCCATCTTTGTGTGAAAATTGATTCCGCCTATTAATTCGAACACAGCGAAACCGAATGGAACGAAATTTGGTACAGAGATAGTACTAGCAAAGGGCACCTCAGTGTCATGTATTATATCGCCGCCATCTTGACGGAAACGTAATGGCGGCCACACAAATGTTCAAAATTTAAATCAAATTACGACTAACCTAATCATCCGATCTCTACCAAATTTTGCAACGACATACCCTTATGGAGGAAGCATCCTTTGACCAAATTAGTAGGTCATTAGCTTAATAGTTTGCGGATGGCGGCCATCTTTGTGTCAAAATCGATTCCCACTATTAATTCAAACACGGTGAAACCGAAAGGAACGAAATTTGGTACAAAGGTAGCACTAGCAAAGGGCATCTCAGTGTCATGTATTATATATCGCCGCCATCTTGACAGAAACGTAATGGCGGCCACACAAATGTTAAAAGCTTAAATCAAATTACGACTAATATAATCATTCGATCTCTACCAAATTTTGCAGCAACATACCTTTGTGGGAGGGGGGGGGGGGAGCATCCTTTGACCAAACTAATAGGTCATTAGCCTAGTATTTTGCGGATGGCGGCCATCTTTGTGTGAAAATCAATTCCCCCTATCAATTCGAACTCGGTGAAACCGAATTGAACGAAATGTGGTACAGAGGTAGCACTAGCAAAGGGCACCTCAGTATCATGTTTTATATCGCCACCATCTTGTCGGAAACGGTATGTCGGCCACCCAAATGTTAAAAGCTTAAATCAAATTACGACCATCCTAATAATTTGATCTCTACCAGATTTTGCAAGAACATGCCTTTTTGTGGAAAGCATCTTATGACTGACTACAAGGTCATCAGCCCAATAGTTTTCAAATAGCGGCCATGTATGTGTGCAAATCCATTCCCCATATCAATTCAAACTTGATGTTCAGTAAAGAACATATAGCCTACTTTCTCCTAAATGCATGGATATTGTTATAACTATTTGTCCTTTTCAAGGAGTATAATTGATTGTTGGTTGTAGTAGCTTGTTGAAATACAACGTGCTATAGGGATATTAAACATGAATATGAGGTGCCCTTTGCTAGTGCTACCTCTGTAAAAATTTCATTCAATTCAGTTTCACCGTGTTTGAATTGATATGGGGAATGGATTTGCAAACATACATGGCCGCTATTTGCAAACAATTGGGCTGATGACCTTGTAGTCCGCCATAAGGTGCTTTCCATAAAAAGGCATGTTGTTGCAAAATCTGGTAGAGATCAAATGATTAGGATAGTCATAGTTGGATTTAAGCTTTTAACATTTGGGTGGCCGTCATTCCGTTTCCGTCAAGATGGCGGCGATATAAAACATGACACTGAGGTGTCCTTTGCTAGTGCTACCTCTGTGTCAAATTTCCTTCCATTCGGTTTCACCGTGTCTGAATTGATAGGGGGAATCGATTTGCATACATACTTGGCCACCATCTGCACACTATTGGGCTGATGATCTTGCAGATTGGTCAGAATATGCTTCCCACATAAAGGTATGTTGTTGCCAAATTTGGTAGAGACTAGATTATTAGGTAGGTCGTAATTAGATTTAAGCTAGGAATATTTGGGTGGCCGCGATTACGTTCCCGTCAAGATGGCGGCGATATAAAACATGACATTGAGGTGACCTTTGTTAGTGCTACTTCTATACCAATTTTCGTTCCATTCGGTTTCACCGTGTTCGAAATAATAGGGGGAATCCATTTTCACACAAAGATGGCCGCCATCCGCAAACTATTAGGCTAATGACGTATTTGTTTAGCCGATCGATGCTCCATCCACAAAGGTATGTTGTTGCAAAATTTGGTAGAGATCGAAAGAATATTTTAGTCGTAATTTGATTTAAGCTTTGAACATTTGTGTGGCCGCCATTACGTTTCTGTCAAGATTTCGGCGATCTAAAACATGACGTTGAGGTGTCCTTTGCTTGTACTACCTCTGTACCAAATTTCGTTCCATTCGGTTTCACCGTGTTCGAACTAATAAGGGGAATCGGTTTTCACACAAAGATGGTCGCCACCCGCAAACTATTAGGCTGATGACCTATTAGTGTAGTCAAAGTATGCTCCCCCATATAGGTATGTTGTTGCAAAATTTGGTAGAGATCGGATGATTAGGTTAGTCGTAATTTGATTTAAGCTTTGAACATTTGGGTGGCCGCCATTACGTTTCCGACAAGATGGCGGCGATATAAAACATGACACTGAGGTGTCCTTTGCTAGTGCTACCTTTGTACCAAATTTCGTTCAATTCGGGTTCACCGTGTTCGAATTGATAGGGGGGGGGGACAGACCTTCAGAGTACACACACTCACACACACACACACAGACTCACACACACACACACACATACACACACACACACACACAGACACACACACACACACGTACACAATTTTTCGCCCTGTGTTGATCTCATAAGTCTACTTTCATTTTTTGCAAAAATCGAAAGTAGGCTAAAAACGGTGAAACCGAATTGAATGAAATTTTTTACAGAGGTAGCACTAGCGAAGGGCACCTCATATTCATGTTTAATATCCGTATAGCACGTTGTATTTCAACAAACTACTACAACCAACATTCAATTATACTCCTTGAAAAGGACAAAGAGTTATAACAATACCCATGCATTTAGGAGAAAGTAGGCTATATGTTCTTTACTGAACATCTTGTTGCAAAATGTGAAAAGTAGGCTAATAACATAACATAACCCAAATAGTCATCCAATTGAAATTACTAATCGCATGTAATTGTGTCCAGGTATAGGGAATAACACCCATTACCATTGGGCACAAACTTGTTGACCAACAGAAAAGCAGTTAATTTCATTTACGAAGGTAATGCTGAACAAGTAGTTCCGTGAGGAACTGAATAGCCTATTTTCATATAAATATTTCACTTTTAAATACTCTTCCAATATACAGTGACATACATCATGTTAGGAAGACTAGACTTGGCAACACACAGTTACATTTGTTCGATGAACACAGACACTTAGGAATGCGAGAGGGGGATAGTCCAGGAAGAAAAGAGATCCTCGAACACAGGAAACTCCTCCCAGTCGAGAGCAGACAGTGACGAAATTAACTGCTCTCAACCAGACCGCGTACGACTCAACCAGTTAAGTAGCCTGCACAGTACAATCTGAACTGACCATTCAACAACAATCACATATTCACTCTTAGCAAGCAAATTTGGATGTTAATCACCACATTCAGTATCTTAACAAAACATCACATAGACTATAACTAACAAAAATTGACGAGTTGCATTATTTTAAATAATACTGCAACTAAATAAGTGTACATATTGTAAATACTTTTCCCCATACTTGTTGATATAGATTTAAGAGCCTAAGTGTAATTGATCTGATGATGATCGCTTGATGATCTAAACTAGTCATCCATTGAACTTATTAATCTAATGTATTTTTTTTTCAGGATTAGGGAATACCCCATCATAATTTGGTACACTCGTGTTGACTGACAAAAAACATCAAATTTCGATTTTTCACTTCTTAAATACGTTTCCCATATGATGGACTAAATAACTTTGGCTGTATTGTGATATACTACAGAGCAACAATTTGAAACTCAAAAATCAATGTTCAAACGTTGTAATAATTTCCAGCGAAAGATATAAAAATAATAAAACAGCAAAATATTCTTCCTACGGTAGTCGTACATGCCCTGTATTATATTAAGCCTTTCATCGTTACACAACGTAAGTCACACCAACATACCGTCATCACTAGAAAATATGTTTTCAAAGACACATACAATACAACACTAAAGAATTGTGTACCAGTTTATGGTATCGGTACCGGTTTATGAACTTAACGAGATACCGTTTTAACAGAAATGAATATTCTGAAACGAAAATGCGTATAATATATAGTTAACGATACCCATATTTGAAAAGTGGGCCTCGTTTCCTCTCCCCTTACTACAATATACAATCATCACCACTAAAATGAAACATTACATGCTATAAGGTACATATAACTTTCAGTATTGGTTAAGTATTATTATTCTTTCCGCAAGATGGCAATTTTCTATAACGAGACACAGTTGTTAATTTTAAGAAAAGTCAAATGTACGGCTTATGTATATTTCAAAAGGAATGTTACATAAATCAAAAACATTACGTAATTGCTATTACCATTATTATTATTATTATCTTTAATTTCTCATAATTAGCCTATGGTACAAATCAGATTACAATATACGGATTTGGAATCAAGTATCCTGTAAACTTATTACTGTGATAAAAATAACCTGACAATATGGCACGTATCCAGCAGCACTGCCTTCTGTATTCTGGCAATCAGGTGTTTCATTTGCAGTTCCTCCAAAGCCATAGCCAAAGTCTATGGAACAACTCCCGTGGAAGAGATCACCACTGGCAAAATCCTCACGCATTTTAGTCCCCATAGTTTTCGAACTTCTTCCGCCAACGGTGCGTACTTGTTTGTCGTTTTAGCTTGGGTAGTTTGCATATTTTGGCCAAGTGGGACAGCAACGTATATCAAGTAGGCATTCCGGTTCCTTTTGTTGAGATAGACAATATCAGGTCGATTGGCCAAGATTTTCCGGTCGGTTAAAATAGGCCTATCCCAATACACCATATAATCCTTATTTTCAATCACTTTGGCAGGCTGGTAATTGTAGTACACCATGCTCGTATCCAGAAGTCCAGATCTTAGAGCTAGCTCTTGAGGTAAGATCTTAGCAACATCATTGTGCCTCTTGGTATACTCTATACCAGCCAGCGTAGAACAGCCACCGATGATATGATCGATAGTTTCCAGCGCTGAGGTGCATCTACGATATCGATCATCTGCTACATTCTCTTTAAGGATGTGCTTTCTATAATTTTTTGTTGCAATGACACGATCCTGTATCGCAATTACAAAGCCCTCAGTTTCACTGAAGAGCGAACCATGCTTCAACCATAAGTTCGACAATGATCGGTCGACATGATGTTGGCTGAGCATGTGAGGGTGTAGTTGGCAATCAAAGTGAAAGGACGTGTTTTTCCCGAGCTCTCGTGTGTGCTGAAATGGGTTGTTCTCTGGAGTGTTATCGTGCGAGGTGACACACTCCCACCCTTCATTGAACCGGAAATCACCCTACAAGACACCACCAAAAGTTTTTTTTAAACAACAACAACAACAACAACAAATACGAACTGTGGAAGGGAAGCGACTGGGCCATTTTCAACCACAACCCGAGGTGTCTACCTTGAGAGCTGTCTACAGAATCCCAGACCCAGAAATGATACACACGATTCATATTTTAAAACAACACTTCTATTCATAAAACAAATTTTACAATAAATATACAATAAACAATTACATGCAGTGTAAATAAAAGAAAAGGTGTGGTACCTGACCTAGGATACAACTTACTTGCATTGGCTCCCAAAATATTTCTCTTAGGCCAAAATATCTATTCACATTAAATTCTTATCAGTTGACTCGATAACATAAGGAAGGAGGCCTAACCAACAAAATTCCGCATAAGCTTAATTATACAACCTTCAGTTAAAGTCGGAAAACAATCTTCAATTATATTTAATACCCGTCAATCAATAGGTAATGTCAAAAGACACTAAATATATTACATCTTGGATAATTCCTTTCTTAACCTGAGTGAACTCGGAACTAGATCTCAATTCGTCAAACCCTTTTAAACATGGAGCCTCGATTTTCATTTGTCATCTAACAGCTGACAATCATAACAAGTTAATCCAGAACACAACAACCGATAACCAAAAACAGAAGACGAACGCAATGCCAGCAAATACGAACCCCAACTCAAATAAAATAAAAGCTTTACATAATTAACACGGACCTCTATTAGGCAAACTAAACGTGGATAAAGTGAAAGATTACATTTATAAACCAGAAACAAATATTATAAAGCTTTATCCACACAGCAAGTTGAAAGCCTCCCAACTACGTGAGCCAATCACGGTGGTGACGGTAAAATTATAATAACATGCACAGGGTAGATACACATGCACCCCTGAAATATATAATAATCCACTTACTTCTCTCTGGAACATAATACCTTTTACCAAATCTTCACAACTCCAATTCACCACATTTGGCCTCTTACAGAAATCCACGACATATAGGTTTGCTTCCCTTTAAGTTGCCTCAACAACATATATAAACAATAAATAAGGAGCAACTAATATTTTTCTTGTCGACAAGACCACTTAGGTATCCGTTTCAAACCGAAGCACAGACCATCACACACTCCAGGTGTACACGAGAATCAACCTCATTTTTCTGCCACATTTTACATAAAAAATTAATTAATTTTAAGAGAAACTATTCCATATCGTTTCATATTTAGGTAGAGCCAGTTACGACGAGGTTTACGAAGCAAGACATCCGATTGAGTAGCTAAAAGCTACTCAATATTCGCAGACTACATGATGTTATGTCTTTTCCAGATCATGTCCCAACACACAATCAATATTGCCTCGAAAAAATACTAACAGCCGTTACTAAGGGAACCATCTTCACTTGGCAAGGAGCACCACCATTCTACATGCGGATAAGGTTACTGTTCTCACCACCAGGCGAACACGACTAAGTTGTAACCTTCACCAAGGCGCTGCTGCACTCTAGCGTAGATAAAGAGCACTACCACATCTCAACTCCCAAGAATTTGCATGCAGCCGTCAAAAATCAAGTGTCCTACTGTCGAGGCGAGTTAGTATCGTTACATACTCCCTCCCTTCAACCTTGGCGCCGGTAAAGTACCAAGCCAACGTAATTGTCAAACTGAAAATGTACATGCACAAATACCAATCTTCAACAAATATCAACCTTCAATACCCAAATTCATCACTTCAAAACTGGTTTAGTTTTAGGCATGCATTAAATGAGAAGGTAGAAATAAACACTTCTTCACAAGTTCGTTCAAAATCCACCACCACAAGTTTGATTACACACAGGTCGATGATAGTTCATGCAGAAGTCAGCGTAGCTAATGGTACATCCCTTTTCATGCCAAGAAAATTGCATCTTACATGTAACATGATACATCAGATAACTTGTACAGACAATAATTTATCATAGTATACATACTTCATCATTTCTTCCGAGGATAAGTGCAGATTCGCTTTAGCTTCCAGATGACAGTTCCACCATCCTGGCCACAGATAGTCTTCACAGTACATCCGAAATCTTCTACGCAGACGTATCAACGATGATAGCAGCTGAAACCAAATTCGACTAGGCGAGTATCGTTTTCATGGAATAGTTTACACAAACGTTTGATATTAAACAAATAAACAAACAAAATCATTACATATATCAAAAATATGGCAGAAATTTTCCTAACACAAAACCAATCTCAGAATATCCACACCCTTTACAAAATATTTAAGTTTACACATATTTTAAATAAACAATAGAAGTGTTGATGAGTACTCAATGCAATATAAGAAAATGTAGAATTGACAAACCAAATTCATAACAATTACAGTGAAGCAAGCAAATTCCAGATGAAAAATGAGTTCTTTAGTATTCAAAAAAACTAATATCCCCAAATGAACGTTGGCATAAGTCCCCTATCACACATCTGTCTCAACTCATTTAGGCTACAAGCTAGAAAAATCTACCCAAGAAAACCATTAACAGATTCGAAACCCAAGGGAAAAAAGAAAGAAAGACCAAGAAAACAACAATAAACAAAGTATCAACTGACAACACGTGCAGACCTAAGAAAACCCCAACACATTCACACACACATCTTTGCATAACCTCTAAATTCACCAAAGAAAACAGTTACTACCCACAAATATCCCCAAAATGTTCCACCTCAATATAAATAGGAGTTCGTTAAAACCGTGACACATTACCACAAACACCCTTAAATAAGCAATTACCTTTAGGCTGTCTCGGATGAGAATTTCAACAAATTCACTTCAACGAAACAACGTCCATTACCACATTAACTTCATGACACACACAACTCACCTGTAAGTACCTACTTCCTCAGTTCAACAAGCAAAGATAAGTGCACAAGGTCACTACTCGGAGAAACTATTTCGGAAAGTTTAGTAAATACCATTAAATACATATTCAGCTCATGCCACCTAATATTTGAGTCCCATACCTCCATATACGTTAGGATCGTAAGCTGAACAAGGATATTTTACCACAAATACCCTTTAAATAAACAATTACCTTTATGCTGTCTCGGATGAGAATTTCAACAAAATCACTTCAACGAAACAACGACCATTACCACATTAACCTCATGACACACACAACTCACCTGTAAGTACCTACTTCCTCAGTTCAACAAGCAATAATAAGTGCACAAGGTCCCTGAGCTTCTATGCCCAAGATAGCGGGTTCAAACCCGGCCGAAGCCGTCGGATTTTTTAAGAGCGTTAAAAATCCCTCAGTATGCCTTCCTTCGGAGGGGAAGTAAAGCCGGCGGTCCCATGTCATAGATTTATGGCATGTTAAAGATCTTTCCACTAATTACACCTGTGTGAAACTAAATTGGATAGGTTAAGAATATAAACAACGCTCTTAGGTTGCTACGTTCGTTGCCAAGAGCCGACTGCGGTGGCGTCTAGTAGCTAGTTCTGAACTAGGCCTAGTAGTCGTTGACGGTGGCGTTTGGCGGCAAAAGTAGGAACTATTTGAAAATTCAAAGTTGCAGTCCCTACTTGAATTAAAAAACAGATACACACACTAATACAGTCATCACAATTAACACCGGTTATCAGACATATTCTACACACACCCAAAGTACACGGGGCTACATGACCGCGTTGTCGCAGCCCCTAAACTAAGGAACCAACCAACCATCACTACTCGGAGAAACTATCTCGGAATGTTTAATAAATACTTACCATTAAATACATATTCAGCTTAAGCCACCTAATATTTGAGTCCCATACCTCCATATACGTTAGGATCTTAAGCTGAACAAGGATATTTTAACGACCCTATTTATATACTCGGCCACCATTGAAAACTTTTAAAATAAAACATAACTTTACCCATAAAAACAAGAAACAATTACAAAATCCCTCCCCAAATTAAAGGACAAATTAGAGATTCACATTCATACCAACACAATACACTAACGCACAATTATACCACCTTCCTCCAGAACCAGTATACAATTTTGAAGATTCAAATAAAGGTCACTTTACTACAAACACGCACCAAAGCATCATGTAGGTCGTACACGATCTTGAAAATTCAAAATTATTACTGTAACACAAAATGAAATTCCTCTCCGTACCAACAAAATGTCAAAAGCCATTTAGAAAATTCTAACCTTTCGCCTATACACCAACTTGACGCAAAACAATGAGTCACTCTGGTCATACACAATGCAGAAGATTCCAAATAGAGACATTTATACACAATACACACAAATCCATCCATCGTTCATCAAACATACAATTCATACAGAAAATACATACATACATACATACATACATACATACATGTGTGTGGTTTCCAAAGATCAAACACATTTTTGAAAATACCATACAGTACGTACAAGATCACCACAACATCTTCAGGAATTATGATTCATTCTGGCATCACACCAACGTCTAAGGTGATTATACGACCCACATAAGTCGCACCGCTTACCTCGATATGTATCACTCTCAGCATATCTCCGGTTGGAACGCCCCTGAAAATTATGGTATGGACCAGCAACAGGAACATCTTGACATACCTCTCCTTGAAATAAACCATTGTTAAAACCCTGAACATGTTGTCTTCCTCCAGACTGAACAGCACTCGTCCACTGAAAAACAGGCTGAGAACCAATTTGCCCAAAGGTACCCTGAATAGAAGAACATGGTAGCGATGAATTTGCCAAGCGAACAGCATCTGCCTTTTTAAACTTCTCAGCAGTAAGAACAAGATCATTAAACTCCTTATAAGTCTTAGGCCTAGCACACATTGTTAAACACAATCTATAAATGGGGTTAATTCCTTCGACTAATGAGGCAACGATTTGCTCCTCCGACAACTGAACAGCAAATACTTTAGCATAATACCTAACATCCACAAAATAATCGTTCAGTGTTTCATCCATTCTCTGTCCTCTGAATAAATAGCTCCGATGAAGATCAGACAAGGTGTACGGGGTAATAAAATAATTTAAAACTTCCATTTGAAAATTAATTAATGAATTTCCAGCAGACATGTTATTAATTAAGATCTGTCTAAGCATACCCGAAGTGTAAGGAAACACCATTCTAAATATTTGACGTTCGGACAGTCCAAAAACCACAGCACTGTCTTTTAATTCTACAAATTTCCTAAGGAATTGCACTAATAAATCATTCTCCGTACCATTACAGATGTAAAAATTCCTTAAAATCAAGGCTATCGGATTGGGTAACGTAGCAAATCTAACATTGATATCTGACATGACATTTCCAGGGTCACACACTTGAGAAGAATCTCCTAAATTTAAATTATGCTTCATCAAATTATGCTCGACAACATCAGTTACATTAATTAAACTTTCACTGGTTTGTACTGACTTCATACAACGAGAAATTCCAGAAATTAGATTAATTGAGGCATTCGCACTATTTTCTCTCGATAAGGACCTAGATGACAAGCTGTATTCATTATTTAAATTAGCCGGGGCAATAATATTAGGCCTAGCTGAACATGACATATTTCTCGAAGGCTGACTAGACGACCCATTCCGATGCTGTATAACAGCATGATTACTAATTCGTAAATCATTTATAGAAAACACAGATTCTACATCTTCAACCAAATTATTATCAACATTCACTTCACACTGATTACCATTCTCAGAACCTCCACCGATTGACGACGCCAAAGATTCACATTTATAATCACCGGTTACACCAGAAAACATACGTTCGTAAACAACAGCCAACCTATCACGCAAACTTGACAATTCATTTGCAAATGAAATACCGTCCTCAACTTTTGAACAGACATTAATCAAATCAGCCAATCTCAATAACCAATGTAGAGCACGCAACCTTAATTTATTTCTCTGATATTCAGACGAATCGATAACACCATCCAACGAAGCACAATCACTTAACAAGTTTGAAACAGATGTAATGACAATAGACTTACCCAATTCCCAATATTCACTGTTAATAGGCGGGATATTTACAGGAGCATCACGTAAAGACCTCAATACAGCCAAGTCATCTTCTCTATTCCCCTGTGGAATCCTTCCACGAATCAAGATTTCAAACCCCAATTCATCTTTCCTCAGGTAATATATGTTTGGGAGAGCTCGTTTTTCCATTACCAGGTGGGTTTGTATACATGATACATAAAACACATAAAGATTAGTAACATTTTGAGAATACAACACTGATCATAATTTATTTTTGGTATACCACTTCTAGTTCCTAATTCTGAACAACTCTCAAAATAGACATAAATGTGTTAAACACGTAAAACCACGCTCTGCTACCAGTGACACACTCCCACCCTTCATTGAACCGGAAATCACCCTACAACACACCACCAAAAGTTTTTTTAACAACAACAACAACAACAAATACGAACTGTGGATGGGAAGCGACTGGGCCATTTTCAATCACAACCCGAGGTGTCTACCTTGAGAGCTGTCTACAGAATCCCAGATCCAGAAATGATACACACGATTCATATTAAAAAAAACACTTCTATTCATAAAACAAATTTTACAATAAATAAACAATAAACAATTACATGCAGTGTAAATAAAAGAAAAGGTGTGGTACCTGACCTAGGATACAACTTACTTGCATTGGCTCCCAAAATATTTCTCTTAGGCCAAAATATCTATTCACATTAAATTCTTATCAGTTGACTCGATAACATAAGGAAGGAGGCCTAACCAACAAAATTCCGCATAAGCTTAATTATACAACCTTCAGTTAAAGTCGGAAAACAATCTTCAATAATATTTAATACCCGTCAATCAATAGGTAATGTCAAAAGACACTAAATATATTACATCTTGGATAATTCCTTTCTTAACCTGAGTGAACTCGGAACTAGATCTCAATTCGTCAAACCCTTTTAAACATGGAGCCTCGATTTTCATTTGTCATCTAACAGCTGACAATCATAACAAGTTAATCCAGAACACAACAACCGATAACCAAAAACAGAAGACGAACGCAATGCCAGCAAATACGAACCCCAACTCAAATAAAATAAAAGCTTTACATAATTAACACGGACCTCTATTAGGCAAACTAAACGTGGATAAAGTGAAAGATTACATTTATAAACCAGAAACGAATATTAAAAAGCTTTATCCACACAGCAAGTTGAAAGCCTCCCAACTACGTGAGCCAATCACGGTGGTGACGGTAAAATTATAATAACATGCAGAGGGTAGATACACATGCACCCCTGAAATATATAATAATCCACTTACTTCTCTCTGGAACATAATACCTTTTACCAAATCTTCACAACTCCAATTCACCACATTTGGCCTCTTACAGAAATCCACGACATATAGGTTTGCTTCCCTTTAAGTTGCCTCAACAACATATATAAACAATAAATAAGGAGCAACTAATATTTTTCTTGTCGACAAGACCACTTAGGTATCCGTTTCAAACCGAAGCACAGACCATCACACACTCCAGGTGTACACGAGAATCAACCTCATTTTTCTGCCACATTTTACATAAAAATTAATTAATTTGAAGAGAAACTATTCCATATCGATTCATATTTTTGTAGAGCCAGTTACGACGAGGTTTACGAAGCAAGACATCCGATTGAGTAGCTAAAAGATACTCAATATTCGCAGACTACATGATGTTATGTCTTTTCCAGATCATGTCCCAACACACAATCAATATTGCCTCGAAAAAATACTAACAGCCGTTACTAAGGGAACCATCTTCACTTGGCAAGGAGCACCACCATTCTACATGCGGATAAGGTTACTGTTCTCACCACCAGGCGAACACGACTCAGTTGTAACCTTCACCAAGGCGCTGCTGCACTCTAGCGTAGATAAAGAGCACTACCACATCTCAACTCCCAAGAATTTGCATGCAGCCGTCAAAAATCAAGTGTCCTACTGTCGAGGCGAGTTAGTATCGTTACAGATCGGACTGTGGTATGCGAAGGGTAGTCGGGATTTCCGGTGTTTGTGTGTGGGTGCGGGACCTAGTAACTTGTGGTTTATAGCCCTAGTGACAGCTGCGTTGTTAGTTATTGGTGGAGTGGAAGTGATTCCAGGGCCTGTTACTCCAAATGTGAATCAGGCAAATGGTCCAGTGGCAGCATTAAAGTGTTCGACGTGCAGTAAAACATTGATGAACGGTGTTCAGTGTGGACTATGTGAGAAATGGTTTCACTTCGGCTGTATTAAGGTCAAGAAGGAGGATTGTGATGTCGGTAATTGGTTTTGTAAAGTATGTGATACGCCGTACTGTTTGAGGGTGCAAATCAAAGCAAGGGATCAAATAATACAGGAACTTAGAACAAAGCTTCGTGATTCAGAGGAAACGGTGAAGGATGTGACTGAACGGCTTTCTACTGGGATCAGTGTGGAAGAGGGCGTGCAGGAGCAAACTGAGGATGACGTTATCATAATGGGTGATTCTATGATGCGATGGAGTGCGAATATCTCGAGGAAATCAGGTGCGAAAGTGCAGTGTTATCCGGGGATTAAAATTGACCAGCTTGCCCAACAAGTGGAAGAAGCAAATGTAGAGGACTGTGACAAAGTTAAAGTGTTGTTGCTCCATGTTGGGACGAACGATTTGAAGAAGAGGGCTACAGCTGATTACATCATGGGGGAGCTCTACGAACTAGACAGAAAAGCTAAAATTAAGTTTAGAAATGCAAAAATTATAATGAGTGGCATTGTTCGGCGGGGAGATGTTCCTTTAAGGCGAGTTAAGACTGTAAATGACCGCATGGACTGGGTTTGTGCACAACTGGGATTAGTGTACGTAGATGCTGACTGCTGGATTGGTGGCCGTGACTTCGCCCGAGACGGGCTGCTTTTAAATCGACGGGGCGCTTTCAACCTAGGGTGCCTGCATGACTGGGTCATCGGTTCGTGCCGGCCATTGTGAGGAGGAGCAGGTCCAGAGGTTGCCAGCTGACGGGAACAAAAGGAGTTACTTCGGGATATTTGCTGCGGAGGTAAGACTCAAAGATTACTGCAGGTTAATTGTCAGAGTCAAGGAAATATATTAATTGAATTTTGGAATCTTGTAGAGACATATTCTCCGGACATTGTCATTGCTACTGAATCTTGGTTATATGAGGATATAAATAGTAATGAAATAATTCAAGGGACCTACGAAATGTACAGAAGGGATCGAGAGAAGCGAGGTGGTGGGCTATTTATTTGTGTGCGCAAAAATATAGCTATTTTCTTAAAGTGGGCTGATACGGATCCTGAAATTTTATGTGTACAAATTTCGGATAAAGGGAATAAATTCCCTCTTCAGATGATAGGGGCGTGTAGAGCACCGAAAGATAACGTTTCGCTTCTCGACACACTGTATGATAAAACTTGTACGGGTAATGCTATGAAAAAGAGCATAATAATTGCCGGAGATTTAAACCTCCCCTAAGTAGACTGGTCTGGTGAGTCAACTAGCTGTGGTCAAGCTCAGAGCGCTGCAAACAAATTCTTAAGGGAGGGGAGATTTTCCCAAGTAGTTGACTTCCCAACTAGAGGCAATAATACCTTAGATGTTTATCTCGTAAGGCCTGTAGGGCTGTATATTAACTGTCTGAAAGTACCAGGAATTAGTGACCATTCTGGGGTTGAATTAAATATTAGATACGGTGACATTACAAAATGAGACTCTGATGTAGCAAATAAGATCATATTCCAGTATCGCAGGGCGGATCACGGCAAATTTCAGGGGTATTTGAATGAGCTATTTTTAGGATGAGCATCGGAAGGAAATCACATTAATATCCTGTGGGCTAACTTTTTGAAAATGTTAAATAGAGCTATTGATAAATTTGTTCCATTTAAATTACTGAAACAAAACCCAGATCCTGAGTATTACACACGGGAAATCAGGAGTCTTAAACGGAAAATTAGGAAATTATACAATAAAAGACATGATAGTGACAAGTATATGTTGAAATTTAAGTCCTTATCAAGAGAGCTCGTCTTAAAAAAGAGGGTTGCTCATGACAATTATATGCAAGGTTTACTTGGTTCAGGCGATGGGTGGAACAATTTTACAGTTATGTTTGGAGAAGAAAGGGAAATTCAAATAATTTTTCGATGATAATGCCCGGTGACGGTAAAATAATTACTGAGAAGCAGGCCATTGCTAATGAATTAAATGTCTTTATTGGTAGTGTGTTCAATAAATCCAATAGCTGTGTGTTGGACCTTAACGGTGAATCAGGGTCTCCACTTCTCCAAATAAACCAGTCAGCAATTGTAAAGCTAATACAAAATTACGTTACAATATATCGAAGGGTCCTGATAATATTGTTAGTGAAGTACTTAAACTAGGAGGTAGGGCCGTGACACGATACTTAGAGGTGATGTTTAAAGTGTCCATAAACAATGCGCAAATCCCGGATGACTGGAAAGGAGCTGCGGTAGTCCCAATATTTAAGGGAGGGAGCAGACTTGAATTCGGCTACTACAGGCCGGTTAGTCATACGTCCATCGTTTGTAAACAGATGGAGCATCTCATTTGCGACTACTTGAGGGAACAGTGGGAAACATTATCATGGTTTAATGATAGGCAACATGGATTTCGGAAAGGTTACTCATGCGAGAGTCAGATGATATCACTTTTTCAAGATATTAGCGAATCGTTAGACGATGGAGTTTCAGTCGACACCGTAGTTATAGATTTTGCGAAGGCATTTGATGTCGTGCCGCATGACATGCTACTCCATAAATTAGGTTCGACGAAGATTGATAGAAGAGTAATTTTAGGGATCCAAGAATTTTTGTCGGGTCGTTCCCAGAAAGTGAAAGTTGAAGGCCGATTCTCGGATGAAATTACCGTAACGTCGGGTAACCCTCAGGACAGCGTAATCGGAACTTGGTTATTTTTGGCGTTTATAAATGACTTACGAAATGGGATTCGCAGTGACTGTCGATTGTTTGCGGATGATTGTGTAATATATCGAAAGATACATGACTCACAAGACAATGCAGTACTTCAAGATGACCTGAACCTGGTCTATAAGTGGGCGATTGAAAATAAAATGAAAATAAACACAAGAAAATGTAGTCTAATAAAAATAGGGAAAGTGCGAAGGCAAGATTTTCAATATAACATTGGCTCGGAAATACTTGTAGAAGAGGATTCTTGCAAATATTTGGGCGTTCACGTAAGAAATGATGTGTAGTTTCTTAAGCTTACAAATCCCTGCACTTTGTAATGAGGGTATTAAAGGGAAGTAGTACCTCTGCTAAAGAATTAGGATATTTGTCACTTGTAAGACCTATTCTGGAATACGCCTCGGCGGTTTGGGATCCATATCAAGTAGGGCTCATAAATGAGTTGGAAATGGTACAAAGAAAGGCCGCTAGATTTGTGCTCAGTGACTTTAATCCCAGGAGCAGTGTGAGCCGTATGTTAAAGAAACTTGGGTGGGAATCACTTGAGGCTAGGAGGATGAAATCTAGACTCTGCGCTATGTACAACACGTATACAAATCAACCAGCATGGGGTGAGCTTAGCAAACGTATGGAAAAGCCTACTTACATGGGTAGGAGCGATCATCCTTTCAATGTTAAGGGCCGACCACAGCGAACAAATTATGGTAAATATTCTTTCGTAAACCGTGCCATTGATATTTGGAACTCTCTACCTGCCGCAGTCTTAGAGCCTTTTCCCTAACATATAGGTGTGTTTAAGAAAAGACCGACTATTTGTGTAAATACTCCAGTTTAATTGTTAGTGAATTGTTATGTACAGTTATTTATTTGTTATGTACATCTAATTAGCCACCGGGGGATACACCCCCAATTGCAAATAAACGAATGAATGCATGAATGCAGTTCTTTTCGTAACCATGCCATCTGGCGCTGTTCAAACGAATTAACGTGCTCTTTTGTGTCATATTGCATGTCTGCAAGTCGTAGTGGTGTGAATCTCTTATCACTTTCAACAATGACTTTATACAGAGGAGTATTTCTTGCGCCAAAGAAGTACTGTCTCAGACATTCCACTTGCCTTCTTTGGGCGATTGTGAGATCAATGACCCCTCGACCGCCTTCGCTCCGTGGCTGTGTGATACGCTCGATCGCTGCCTTTGGATGATGAAGCCGATATTTTGTCATTGACACTCGTACTCTCCGTTCTATCTGCTCCAAATCTGTCTTAGACCACTTAACGATCCCGAACGAATACGTAAGTACAGTTACTGCCCAGAAGTTAAGGGCCTGCCTGCATCCAAGTATGATTTCAAAATCATATCCACTCGATTAAAGAACTTCTTCTGTAAATTGGCTTTAATTTGTGTGTGTCGGATCCCTCGAAGCTGAAGAAAGCCCAAGTATTTGTAGGTCTCGCCCTCATCCAAACACTCGATTAGCTCATCTAGACAAACATCGAAGCCCTCTGTTCTATCAAGTTTCCTTCTTGCCAGTATGATCACCTTGCATTTTTAGCCTACTTTCGATTTTCGCAAAAAATGAAAGTAAACTTATGAGATCAACACAGGGCGAAAAACGTGTGTCTGTCTGTGTGTGTGTGTGTGTGTGTGTGAGTCTGTGTGTGTGTACTCTGAATGTCTGTCCCCCCCCCCCCTATCAATTCGAACACGGTGAATGCGAATTGAACGAAATTTGGTACAAAGGTAGCACTAGCAATGAACACCACAGTGTCATGTTTTATATCGCAGCCATCTTGACGGAAACGTAATGGCGGCCACACAAATGTTCAAAGCTTAAATCAAATTACGACCAACCTAATCATCCGATCTCTACCAAATTTTGCAACAACATACCTTTATGGGGGGAGCATCCTTTGACCACACTAATAGGTCATCAGTGTTATAGTTTGCGGATGGCGGCCATCTTTGTGTGAAAATCGATTCCCCCTATTAATTCGAACACGGTGCAACCGAATGGAACGAAATTTTGTACAGAGATAGCGCTAGCAAAGACCACCTCAGTGTCATGTTTTATATCACCGCCATCTTGACGGAAACGTAATGGCGGCCACACAAATGTTCAAAGCTTAAATCAAATTACGACTAACCTAATCATCCGATCTCTACCAAATTTTGCAACAACATACCTTTATGGAGGGAGCATCCTTTGACCAATCTAATAGGTTATTAGCCTAATAGTTTGCGGATGGCGGCCATCTTTATGTCAAAATTGATTCCCCCTATTAATTCGAACACGGTGGAACCGAATGGAACGAAATTTGGTACAGAGGTAGCACTAGCAAAGGGCACCTCAAAGTCATGTTTTATATCGCCGCCATCTTGACTGAAACGTAATGGCGGCCACACGAATGTTCAAAGCTTAAATCAAATTATGATTAACCTAATCATCCGATCTCTACCAAATTTTGCAACTACATACCTTTATGGGGGGAGCATCCTTTGACCAATCTAATAGGTCATTCGCCTAATAGTTTGCGGATGGCGGCCATCTTTGTGTCAAAATCGATTCCCCCTATTAATTCAAACACGGTGAAACTGAATGGAACGAAATTTGGTACAGAGCTAGCACTAGCAAAGGGCATCTGAGTGTCATGATTTATATCGCCGCCATATTGACAAAAACGTAATGGCGGCCACACAAATGTTCAATGCTTAAGTTAAATTACGACTAACATAACCATCCGATCTCTACCAAACTTTGCAATAACATACCTTTATGGAGGGAGCATCCCTTGACTAATCTAATAGGTTATTAGCCTAATAGTTTGCGGATGGCGGCCATCTTTATGTCAAAATTGATTCCCCCTATTAATTCGAACACGGTGGAACCGAATGGAACGAAATTTGGTACTGAGGTAGCACTAGCAAAGGGCACCTCAGTGTCATGTCTTATATCGCCGCCATCTTGACTGAAACGTAATGGCGGCCACACGAATGTTCAAAGCTTAAATCAAATTTCGATTAACCTAATCATCCGATCACTACCAAATTTTGCAACTACATACCTTTATGGAGGGAGCATCCTTTGTCCAATCTAATAGGTCATTCGCCTAATAGTTTGCGGATGGCGGCCATCTTTGTGTCAAAATCGATTCCCCCTATTAATTCAAACACGGTGAAAGCGAATGGAACGAAATTTGGTACAGAGATAGCACTAGCAAAGGGCATCTCAGTTTCATGATTTATATCGCCGCCATATTGACAGAAACGTAATGGCGGCCACACAAATGTTTAAAGCTTAAATCAAATTACGATTAGCCTAATCATCCGATCTCTAGCAAATTTAGCAACAACATACCTTTATGGAGGGAGCATCCTTTGACCAAACTAATAGGTCATTAGCCTAATATTTTGCGGATGGCGGCCATATTTGTGTGAAAATCGATTCCCCTTATCAATTCGAACACGGTGAAACCGAATGGTACGAAATTCGGTACAGAGGTAGCACTAGCAAAGGGCACCTCATTGCCATGTTTTATATCACCGCTATCTTGACGGACACGTAATCGCGGCCACCCAAATGTTAAAAGCTAAAATGTAATTTCGACCAACCTAATAATCTAGTCTCTACCAAATTTTGCAACACCATATGTTTATATGGGAAACATATTCTGACCAAACTGCAAGAACATCAGCCCAATAGTTTGCAGATGGTGGCCAAGTATGTGTGCAAATCGATTCCCCCTATCAATTCAAACACGGCGAAACCGAATTGAACGAAATTTGGTACAGAGGTAGCACTAGCAAAGGGCACCTCATATTCATGTTTAATATCCCTATAGCACGTTGTATTTGAACAAGCTACTACAACCAACATTCAATCATACTCCTTGAAAAGGACAAAGAGTTATAACAATACCCATGCATTTAGGAGAAATTAGGCTATATGTTCTTTCCTGAACATCTTGTTTAAGTCAGAATTCCATCGCTAAATCGTCGCTAAACGTCTGCGTAATATCTAAGAGCCCTTGCAGTTGACGCCGTGTGCTTGCATAGATTTTTAAGTCATCCATGTACAGTCTATGTGAAACCTTCTGCTTCACCTCACCAGCTCGCATCTCAAATCCCATTCCACTCTTATTTAACTGCCCACTGAGCGGGTTTAAGCACATACAGAACCATAGAGGACTGAACGAATCTCCCTGAAATATGCCATGGTTAATTCGAATTGCACGGGATGGAGTGACTTGGCATCGGTCTTTTAGATGAAGTTTCACATTCCATCTAGACATTATAGATTGTAGGCATTGGACAATGATGGGATCGCACTTGTAGATTTTTAATATTTCGATCAAATATGAATGAGGTACGGAGTCATAGGCTTTCTTGTAATCAATGTAGGCCATACACAAGTTTCTTTGTCCTTTCATAGCCAAATTTACGATAACTGAATCTATTATAACTTGATCCTTGCAGCCTTGTGTTTTCCGTCGGCACCCTTTCTGCTCTTCGGCGAGTATCCCATTCGCCTCGCAATGCCTATACACTCGTTCCGCAATTATAGCCATAAATAGCTTGTAAAGCACCGACAGACAAGTGATGGGTCTGTAGTTCGACGGATCTCTTGTTTCTTCACCTTTTGGTATCAAGAAGGTATCTCCCATGAACAGAAATTCCGGAGCTTCCTCAGGAAATCGTAAAATTCGCGTGAAGGCTTTGGCTATTGATCATGGGCACCTGTGAACTTCTTATACCAGTATTTGTGTATAAAATCTGGCCCAGGTGCTTTCCAGTTCTGTGTACGTAGAGTCACTGCCTTCACTTCATGCTCCATGATGTCAGGGCTATTAGTTTCATTAATCGCACCAGAAAACTTCTCCTCTTCTGCTATCATCCAGTTGGCACGAAAATTGTGGTCTTTGGGCTCTTCCCAAACATTAGTCCAGAAATTAGTGGCTTCTTCGATTGAAGGAGTATTATTCTGCCGTTCTGAATGAGAGTTTTGCAAGCTGTTGTAGAATTGTTTCTGGTTCAATGCAAATGCTCTATTCTGATCCTTCCTCTTTTGACTTTCTTTATACCTGCGTAGCCGTTTACTATAGACAGCCAATCTCAGAGTGCGCGTGTTTATTATTTCCGACAGCTTATCTTGATCCAGCTCATCTAAAAGACTTGACTGTATTATGCGCACTACATTCCTGATTTGTCTAAGGGACTGATTTCCTCTTTGAATTGAGTCAGTTAACCAAGTTCTCTACGAAGCTCCTCAATCTTCTTCTCAAGGCGTTTTTGCCACGGGGGAGGCATCAATGAGCTCGCACGGACCCTTGCATATTGTGGCACATTATTATTATTATTACTATTACTATTACTATTAGATCTTTCTTTTTTTCTTTCTTTCTTTCTTTCTTTCTTTCTTTCTTTCTTTCTTCGTTTCGGGATACTGTGGACCACGTTACTTCAACCGTTTGCTCCCTCGAGCTTTAACTCTTCCCCATTATTCTCGCATTCGCGTTCTGTGAGCCTCCTTTCATCAGCACACTTCTTGTCGGTTTTCAATTTTGGCTTTTCTTGGTAGCTCTTGTACGCTCGAAGTCTTCTCTGGAGAGGTGCACGTTCCTAGATGTCTTCAAGTGTGATTCCTACTTCTCGACGTTCTTTTGCAACTTCGATGAATCAGGGTCCCTTGGTTTTCTTGTTAACAAAGTATGAAAATATATTATTGGTTCATGCGTGTTATGTGGCCATAAAATTGAATCCTCCTTTTCTGAATGGTGTCGGTTATCCTAGGTTCTTTGGTTGGTTCTTTAGTTTAGGGTCTGCGAAAACGCGGTCATGTAGCCCCGTGTACTTAGGGCGTGTGTAGAATTTGTCTCATAACCGGTGTAAATTGTGATGACTGTAGGCCTATTAGTGTGTGTTATCTGTGATTCAGGTAGAAGGACTGCAGACGATTAATTTTTTCAAGTAGTTCCTACTTTTGCCACCAAATGCTATCATCCACGACACCTAGCAGCGGACTAAATGCCATCGCAGTCACCACCTGGTGGCGAATGTTGGAACTAATGAAGCGTTATCAAACTAACCTATAATTTAGCTTCACACATGTGTAATTAGTGGAAGGTTCCTTATCATGCCTTAAATCTATGACATGGGACCGCCGACTTTACTTTCCATCTGAAGGAAGGCATAGGCCTACTGAGGGATTTTTAACGCTCTTAAAAATCCGATGACATCGGCCGGGTTTGAACCCGCGATCTTGAGCTTAGTAGCTCAGCATGCTACCAACTACGCCACCGAAGCCGCTTCTCTTATCCTACTACTATTATTAATATTATTATAATTTGTATTAGCCTCCGTGGCTTAGGCGGCAGCACGCCGGCCTCTCACCGCTGGGTCCGTGGTTCAAATCCCGGTCACTCCATGTGAGATCTGTGCCGGACAAAACGGAGGCAGACAGGTTTTTCTCCGGGTACTCCGGTTTTCCCTGTCAAAATTTCATTCCAGCAACACTCTCCACTATCATTTCATTTAATCTGTCATTCATTTAATCATTGCCCCAGAGGAGTGCGTCAGGCCTCGGCAGCCGGCACAGATCATATCCTCGCCGCTAGATGGGGGCTTCATTCATTCCATTCCTGACCCGGTCGGAGACTGGAAGAAGGCTGTGGATTTTTCATAATTTGTATTATTGTATTGGTTCCTAATACAAATTCTACAAATACCTAAGTATATGAAGCTAAAATGATATCCAAGCCCAAAAATGATACAATAACAACTACCTTCCCTGCTAGTGCTTCTACCGACTGTCATATAATAATCAATACCTGGCAGTTTCAAACTTGTTCGTTAATCAATGAGGTGCATTGTTATTTCGCAGTAAAAAATAGTTGACTGCATCCGATAGAACAAAAACTGGTTAGTACATCGGAACCACACATACTGAATTCCTGCATCAGCCACACGATTTAAAACTTCCGCAGTGTTCCCCAAAAAGGGATATCCGCCAAAGCGGGTATGGTATTAATAGTCACTGTTGCATGAAGTCGATCAATAGATCGGAAAATTAGTTTTATGTAACTACATTCCAGAATACTTGTTCTTTTAGCATATACACTCTATTATTTTTAGCCTATTTTCAATTTTGAAAAAAATAGGCTTATGAGATCACATTTTGTCCGTGTGTGTGTGAGGAGTGTGTGTGTGTCTCCCCTAATAACTCCTAAACGGCTGGAGCGATTTCAATGAAACTCGGTAAGTTCATAGCACTATTCCGGACGACCCCGACCGTTCCCTTCAAATTTTGTTACGTCTCACCAATCCAACATGGCGGCTGTGCGAAATATTTCACCAACATTCAATATCTCCCAAACTATTCCCGATATCACCCTGGATTTTTTTACGGTGATAAAGGGAACTACTAAAAGTTCACCTATGTGACTTTTGAAAAACTGGTAACTACAAAACCAACATGGCGGCCACGCGAATTTGCGACTTTAAATATACGTTTCTCGCGATTTAACCAACCAAACGCAATAAAACTTGTTGCAGTATATGTTTATACACATTGTAATGCACCGACATCTAACTTCGTTCAATTGTTTACATAACCACAAGATGGCGGATGTGCGAATTATTTCACCGGCATTCTATATCTCCGAAACTATTAGCGGTATCACCCTGAAATTTTGTACGGAGATAAAGGGCACTACTGGAAGTTCATTTATAAGACTTTCAAAAACCGGTTAACTACAAAACGAACATGGCGGCCAAGCGAATTTGAAAATTTTAAATAGACCTTTCTCGCGGTTTAATGTTCCAACCGCAATGAATTCTGGTACAGGAAATGTTTATACACATTGTAATGCACTGGTCTAATTTAGTTCAATTGTTTACATAACCTCAAGATGGCAGCTGTGCGAAATTTTAAAATCTCCTTGTTACTTCTTGTGTCCTAATCATGCGATTGAAGTTTGAATGCTACACGTACAAAATAATCTTCATGTAACAGTACATAAATCTAGGACCTACATATTGTACCCAATCGTCATCATATGGAACATGTGTTCGTATCCCAGCTAACTCTCGGTCTTTCGAGGTATGGGGCGTTCATCCCACTATACGAGCACATATTCAGGATTTGAGTCTGTCAGGTGACTACTCTACTTGAAATAAACAACATATTCCTAAATATAACATTTAATGGTAGTAATTCATGGCAAAAGAACATAAAACACAAAAAAAAATACTTTACATTTATTTCCCACAACAAAAATCAAAATTATCTGTGAGTCTCTTGTCATCAAGATTGGTGCTCCACCGCACTCCAGTCTATCCTAAACATCCTATTGCTGATACTCTTTGACATTTGCGAGTGTCCATATTGTTCTTCACTTGGCGCAATTTAACACAAATTGGAATATCGCAACTCAATAAACACAAATTATATTTAAATGACATTAAATCTGCAATTATGAAACATTTATCCGTTTTACACGGAACATTTACTTTAAATACCGTTAATTCATTAGCTTATGCCTTGTTTAATAAGTGTTGTCTCGTGCGAATTGTATTCTTTTCCCATAAGTTTCAAACGCTGAAGTGGTACACTTTCCCCTCCAAAATACACATGGATATAGATATTTTATAGCTTCACCATACAACGATTTTCTGGGTCTGGTCAAAACTTAATCGTTACAAACGTGTCATCTCATTCAAATTACGCTACCCGTATGAATAAATTAGTGTATTTATTTGGTGCAGTTAATTCCTCCTCAGAGAATAACTGGGCCAAATGTTATCCGATTACATCATTCTAACATTGCATGTGTATGGAAATAGTGCATCTAATTCAATTGATACCATCATATCAAGCACATCTTAATTACTTTTCGAAATATCGAGATTCTTCAGTGTCCCATTACAATCTTAAAATAAGAGGATCAGGTCTATTGACTTCCTTTCGTGCGAACAATGAATTAGTCATGGGCTGGCCTCGGCAAGATGGCTGCCGGGTTAGTGGACTATACCTGCTACCCCGTCTGACTCCCCGCACGGTCAAGTTCATTCACTGGTGCAGCAGTGCCAGAGGTACCCTGAATGGGTCGTGTCCTTATGAATTGAGCCAATCTAATTATTTAATACCTACATTTAGAGTATTTAATGGGCTCATCTCGGCTCCTAATTACTATTCAAGGCAAGGGATGGATCACGAAATAGCTTTGCCGTTCTGTGGTCGACATCAGTGGCTTTTGCGTGCGTCTCAAGTGAGTTTCACTGTTATCTCACTGAATGGTATGCATATAACAAGAGGAAATCGACGTTTCCTATACGAAGAACCATTAGTCTTACCTCTAAGGGCAGATCAATTAATATGTGGGCCTACCTAGGGTCTCTAGCAGTTATCCCTGGTGGCGAAGACTCTGCAAACAGTGGATACAGACAGATTCTGTCCCAACTCTGTTCCGAATACACATGTATGCTCTAAGGCAATACTATATCATCGAAGATTTTGCCTATTAGATTCGCCAACGCGCAAACTATATTCGGATGATCCCCGCAACTTATTGACGTAAATCTCTTGATTCTACGTTACTTTCTCGCTGACCGCGGCTCAAACAATATTTCTTTCAAATGACTCAATTCTTAAAGCACTCACGTCCTCTATACATTTCCTCATAAGCCAAAGTTCTATGTAGCTCCAAAACAAGTATTACTGGCATACATTAACTATCTTGATGGCTCTCAAATACAACCCTGTAGAATATACCATAATAAAACATTTATTTGACATTTCAATGACACTGAAAAGCTCTCTTTATCTCGATATTTATGTTTCTTTCTTACTGTTTACAATAACACAGTATTCTTACGCTAGATATGACACACTTTGCACGTACTATAGGCCTGACGTGCCGATTTATTTATTTATTTATTATTGTTACCGACCCCAGATTATTATTATTATTATTATTATTATTATTATTTAACGTTACCGTTATTTTCATCAATGTCTTACGCCTAAATGGCCGTAAACAAATCATCCTCAAAGACATATTTTTTACCAAAATACGAGGGATGTTATCTCGTACACAAATGACTGTTAATTCTTAATCTTTGAGGGAATGCTTCTTTGTATGGTGAGCTATTAAATCATATCAACATATTAAATTTGTACTCACTTTCATCCTAGCTGGGTTGGTCCAGCATGCCTGCCACTCGCCTGCCATGATGCTTATTTTAAGCCATCATGATATTTTTCACACGACACATTGCATAAACTTTACACATGGTAATTATATTTTTCACTACTGGCATTTTCACTTTGACACAATACACATTCTTTTATCATATAAACATAAACACTTTTAAAAATCACTGTAATATAACTTTATACATAATTCTCGCACAATTTTCACTCGCGGATCCTTGGTCGGATTCCCACTATCGCCTGACCTCAGAGATGCGAAGCAGCTAACTCCTGACAACCGCTGGTCTCCTTGAAAGTCTATTTTGCGTGTGTGTGTGTTCGTCTCCAGGCACCTACAGTTTATGTCTCCTCTACTGCAAAGTTGTTCAATCCTAAGTCACGACTACTTGTGAATACTTCCAGGTTCCCGTAACTGTAGTGTTCATTACAATAATATCTTATTTTATCCATGATAACACTTCCTGTGATTATGTTCATTGTCTGTAAACATCATCCTAAATTATCTCTACGCTGTACTGATTCTATACTCGCGTATGCTGTTGCTTATACGTCTGCTGTAGACTAATGATTATATGATGCAGAATTACTGTTATTAAGCTGCATGATGCGCCTTTCATTGTTCACCGCTAGTATATTTGAGCGTCAATACTTTATAAATTCCACGCACTTCCTTGCGTGATCCGACAGCGTGTTACCTCACGAGTTGAGTCAAGACGAACTGACTTCCCAGCTCCAGCTTCTCCCATATAGAGCTTCCTTATGAAAAGTAGTTCACTGGATTTCCAGGAGCGACTCTCTTCTTGATATAATACATTTTCAGACAAAGTGAAGTATGATCCTTGTTTGTCTCTTCATGGAGGTTCCAAAATCACTCGCGTGCAGGCAATCGCTTCGGTCAATTAATTATAATTAATTGCTTTCCTCCACGGCGTCATGATGCTACCCCGGTGTTTCCCCTCGGTTCCTTTACAAATCCTTACTCTGTAGCGGATTATGTCTGTGCAGAGGTTCCTTTATAGATGCAGGCTTTAATTTAGGCGTGAGAACACTCCTAAATTATCTTTCCTAGAATACATGCATCTGGGTGTAAGTTTCATCTCAATTCATTGCTCCATTTGGCTGTAATTAATTAAATTCTGTGGGCGACCACCCCCACTCCACTGTTTCGCCTTGTCGAAGGGGGATTTCCTCAGTCGTTAATCACGGCCTTCAGCCTCCAGCCACGCCGAAAGTAGTACGTAGGCGCCAGGTCTACTCCGCCCACATTCAACTTCGCTTTGTCCAAATGTCAAGCTGGCTTGCTTGCTTTCTTGAGCTCTAGCATCTAAAACGTACATAGGCTTGTATTTTCTGCAATAATCCACCTTTAAAGCTATACTATTCCCCTTCTGGCCGTGAAATCATGCTGTTATAATTATATGGAGTTATAACTCATTGTTCCTCGGGTTCACCGTGGATGTTCCCCCTCAGAGATCAATGATTCAATTCTGCGCGGCATCATGGGCCTGGTCTTCCTTGTGATAAAGACCCCGGTTCGATGCCAGTCAGCCATGTCTAATTAGGCACAATATATAAAATCCAACATGGCGACCATCCGAAATATTTTGTCGGTTCGCAATATCTACGAATCTATTACAGCAATCAAACTGAAATTTTGTATGTAGATAGAGGCAATTGACATAAGTAGGATATATGAAAATAGGCTGTATAGTTCTTCACGGAACTACTTGTTTATTTCTGTTTTTTTTTGGGCCACCTTTGAACCACGGTGCTTGTTTTCGAGCATAAGTTGTCTGCCACTTTTGGTGTTCTTGGTGGATCGTTGGACGGTTGTTTCTTGCTGATATCTTGAGATTTTCTCTCGGCCAAGTATTCTTCAATTTCCCTGCTGATCTTATCTTTAGTTCTTCGGAACATTTACTGGACGCGTTGTGGTGACCTTCTATAATTCATGTAAGAAATGGTCAGGTTTCAACAGTCGAACTGTAGCTTATAATACACGCTATTGTTATTATCGTTATTTCTTTATTCGCGGGTTCAAACCCGGCCGAAGTCGTCGGATTTTTAAGAGCATTAAAATCTTTCAGTATTTCTTTCTTCGGAGGGGAAGTTAAGCCGGCGGGCCCATGTCATAGATTTATGACATGCAAAAGAATCTACCACTACAATTGGTAGAGTGTAGCAAAATCTGTAGGTTATATTTGGCTGGTTAGAAACTCTCGATCAAGTTCCAAATTTTGCCGCTAGGTGTTAGTGACAGTAGCATTTGGTAGCCAAAGTTGGACTTACATACTCAATTATCCTCCTCTTCTACCTTGCGATGTTGAGGTTTCACAAAGGAACGCCATCGGGTCCCATCCTGTGATCACACCATGGCTTGTCGCAGGTTACTGCCGCGGGCTTTGATTGACTCCTCGATGTTATCCCTCCACTTGACACGGGGCCTGCCTCTGGATCTCTTGCTGCCTACCCTCGCCTCCCACACCTGCCGTGGTATCCTGGAGTCAGACATTTGTTTGACGTGCCAAACCATCGTAGTTGTCCCAGTTCGATGGTATTCCTCAGTGGCCAGATCTGCAAGTTCAAGTCCCACCGTCAGCCGTCCTTGAAATGGTTTTCATTGTTTTCCCCCTTTTACAACCACAGGCAAATGCTGGGACGGTACCTTCTGACATGCCACGGCTGCCTCCTTTCACATCTTTGACCAGTTTCATCCATCTTCATTCATTTCATCTCTCATTAACTCCCCTCTTGATGTTGGTGTCAGGAATGGTATCCGGTCGTAAAATCTACCCTTCGCATAGCCTTACATCGTATCTTATCCGCAACTCCGTTGAGAACGGGAATTGTTGATCACATGACTCAAATAGGTGCATTAAGTACAACAATAGTCACACTTTGAATAGCCTCTATCGTACATTTTCAAACTATACACCATGAAAATTTGACAGTAAATCCAGGAATGTCATCCTTCTCGTCTGCTCTTCACAAGATTGCTCAAGGAAATCCTAGTGCGTATATGAAAATTCTCTACCGATGCCACAGGTCTTCAAAATTTCCGCCTTTTGTGCTATAGTGTGGGTATACTGTATGTGGGAAGATTTAGTATGGCTAGATTTTATAATAAGAAGATTAAAACCATTTGATATACTTTAAATGTTTTACCAGTTTCAGCCACATTCTGACCTTCCCTAATACGCATGTTCGTTCCCATCTATTAACTCAATCCTAACCTAACAATTTCCACATATACAGTATCAAATTCATGTAAGTGTTCTTTGGTTTGCATATCTCTTTCCTTTCTGAGTTTCTATGTAGTATTCGTTTCTCATTTCTATATTATTTTTCTTTTTAGATCTCTCCTACTTCAAGCTGGTTTGTATCAAGACTTACATCTTTAATATTTAAAATATTTTTGTAACCGATCTGGTTTTTGAAATTGTAATGTGTTGTTTTTAACTTTTAGACGATTATTATTTTTAGATTTTTTTTAATAACAAATTCTGTTGTGGTAAAGTTGTTAAATGTAAGTTCTTGCACCTTATAATATTACATTATGCGCTGAGGAAGGATACAATGTGACCGAAACCTGTGCAACATTAAAAGTACATAATATATCGACTTAAGGTTTTAATCCTCTTATTATATTATACTTTGTCAATAAGGAACGGGGCAAATTTTCATGTCGTTTAATGGTTAGATTTACTGAATATGATTTGAATATCCGCCCAGTGGGAGATAAGAGGAAGGGAAACACTATCCAGTTTTTGCCACCATATTCTCACTACTTTGATAGCTTGTGGAGCATATTCCTCAATCTTCTCCATGTGTTATTATTATTGCTTTTTACGAGTTACAATAAATTATTGAACCTTGTGACGTAGGCGTGCGCGTAAAAACGTGCATCTTGACCGCGATGAGGAGCTGCAGTTATACCATAGATCTAAGTTTCGAATTCTCGCGCTGACAGCGGCTATCCTGAGTGTGGTTTTCCTCGGGTTCTTCCACACTCTGCCCAGGTGAATGCCGTGATAGAGTTAAGTTTTTAGCTTCACGTGCGTACCTAGCTCGTTTTGTTTGTTAAGCTATGGTCCTTCCGGATTCTTTACGCACTGAGTAGTATCGTATTCCATAGAAATGCAGTAGTCCAACTTGGAGTAGAACTTGGTATTTATTTATTTATTTATTTATTTATTTATTTATTTATTTAGTTTGCACATTTATCCTACTGTATATACAGTTTGTTACAGAAGCCGTGAGGCTTGTTAAAGTCACGTCATCGTAACTTGACAAATTTAAGATTAATAGTCGTTTGCTTCTAAAAAATAGAACTTAAATAATATTCTTCCATGGGCGTGTTTGACCTCAAAATACTTGGAAACGCCCCGAGCTCAACCAATCAGGCTCCAGTACAGTATTCTACTGAGATCACAATAATGCCTTTAAGCGAAAAGTATTCGGAGTTTGAATTGTTTCCTGAGTGATTTTCCCTCGTTTAGACGGATATTATGGTTATTTCTGAGGAGTGCTTGTGGAGTACAACAATGATACTCCAGGAGCATGGGGCCACTTCCTGCTGATTAAGGAAATGAGGACACATTATGCCTGCCCTGTTCGGAGAAGACTTTGCTGTGTTCTCATAGTATTACAAGGTAGTTCACTTAAAATTGATAACCAATACATGACTTTCTAAAGGAGTGGTTATCTTCCTAAGAAGTTACTCACGGCTTGTGGTGAATTTCCACATTGCCTTCATTCTTAACATTAATAAAGAATAAGAATATTAATGGTATATTGGCTTCCACGGCCAGTGAATTAAAACCCAGCAATTTTTCTAGGTTTATGCCGTGTCTTGTGTGGGGTTTCGCCTAGGTAGTGCACAGTTTGCTACTCCTGTGGGGGTCCGGGCGTGGACACCAAGAGCCCACTGATGAGCCAGCGTGGTGTTCCTAGGCGAAACCCCACACAAGACATGGCATAAAGCGAGAAAAATTGTTGAGTTATAATATTAATAATAAAGAGATTTACAAATTGAAACTCTATGGATACATAGTCTCTGGTTTGATATCGGCCAAGGTATATAACTATAGTACCATATTTAAAGCTCTGGGGAACTTACTCCATCCCCTGTTTAATGATTACAGCTACACACATTACTGCAGTCATCACATAAAAGTTATCAAACAAATTCAACACACATCCAAGTACATGGGACTGATGACCAAGATGACGCAAGAGTCCAAAATGAATTAACAACAACAACAACAGTTACAATAATAGTTCATTTTTATGTTTTTCTCCCTCAATGTGGAATGTTGTCCAGTGAGGTCCCGTTTAGAGCGTAAATGCTCATTAAAAACCTCGTAAGTCTGAATTTTCTCAATATTGATATTTGACCTCTTTCCTAATCAGAATTCCAAGCGGAATGGGAATTTAAAAACCTCGTAAGTCTATATTCAACAGTCTTTCCTCTGGAGATGAATTTAAAGACCTCTTATGTGTAATGGTCGGAGAGTACTTATTTAAAAACCACGTATGTGAGACATACGAGGTTTATTTTACAGAGAATGGCACAAGTAATACTCCCATGGGGTTAAATCCTCGTAAGTCTGACATAGGAGATATTTATTAAGCCTGCTTTAACAAAATTCAACGCCTTAGTGTTATAAACCTCCTAAGTCTAAAATTACGCGGTCTTTATCTAGCCCGATTCTATGCACTCAATGATAGAAAAGAGGCTTCGAAACCAAGATATCTACACACCAGCTGCTTATATAGATGCATGTAAACATGCTAGATTGAAGCCTAATCCATTTTAGGTGAAATAACTTCATTATGACTTTCTTTTAATTACAGCAGGGCTTGCACAATTTACAAGTCTTTACATCCAGGAAGTAAGATAGGGGATCCTGTAGTAACAGATTTGATAGCAATTCGTTACAATCCTGAAGACTTAATCGATTACACATTGCGTCACTCAGAAGATTGGGTAGTTCTTGCCCAGAGAAGGCACACCTATGCTAAGATGTGTTCACAGAATGCAATCCCAGGTCTGTACAGCGAAAGGCTCAGGATAAAAGGAGAAAAATGGAACCACTTGCAACAGTTGAAGTCCGTGTTGGAACGGGAGCACCACCACTTTACGATACTTTGCCACATGACTAAACAAGTAGGCTAATTTTGTGTTGTGTTGAAATGAAAATCCATTTTTCTCTTCGTCAGAAAAACAGACTGCTGTGGGTCTAATTAGTCTGAAGTAGACTTTTTGAGTTTTGTTATAGTTCTTAATAAACAAATTATGTAATCAAATTTAATATTCTGTTCGAATCATTATCTTATCTAGGCCTAGTCATTTCCAGCCAAGCTTCCAATGTAAAATTACTATCCTTTTTCAATTCAAGTTATTTTTCTGCATTCGTATAACAATTAAAATATTTGTATGTCTGAGATACGGGATAAAAATTAATGTAAGTAACCTCGTATGTCTCAATAATGACAAATAATCTGGAAGATGCTCCATAATGTGACTTATGTCCATATACATTTTAAGGCATCATGTGATCCGATCAAGATTTGACGCGTTAAATATAGAAATAATTAGTATGTTAAGTTACATTATGTTTTTGTCTCTCCTGAACATTTTTGCTTTTAGGACATACGTGGTTTCTAAAGAAAGTGACGATATGCTGTATAAACTATTGTCAAATAACTTAAAGTGCCTAAGATTATTATAAATATAAGAAGCAATGAGGTGTTTTAAGTGTGGAAGACATTGTTTTGCGTCTGTGTTGGGAATATGGCTTGGCAGGTAAATTGGTTTCAACAAGAAGCGAAAAGAAGACCTCTTTACCAACCTATGAATGTAAAGGAATATTTAACCAGTTAATGGGACTCGTACAGAGCAGAGTAAAGGAATGGGGAGCTCTCTGCGTCCTGGAAAGCTCTCAGTTGGAGCTGATACGAAGGAGAAACAATTAGAGCTGAGTTCCCCTGGGAGGGATGAAGAGACAAGATTGGAAGAGAAAAAATGTTTTATATTTTACCAGAGTTCATTTAAAAATACGTAGTCACAATATTGTAATTACGCAGAATATTTAGAGAGAAACTAAGGAGTATTTTTTATATTTACAGGAAAACACATAAAATCCGTTATTTCAGATATGGAATTGAATATGCCATATGTCCAAAACGAACTAATCACACGATTAAGTCCTATGAAACAATAAATGCTGTCTGAGCCATGGACAGGGGTAAGGGGAATTAGTGGACAGTATGTAACCAATCTGGAGGAGATGGTATTGAAGGCGATGTGTCTGACAAAGAAGGGATACTTCTCTACACGTTCGCTATCCTAAGTGTTGTGGCGTGCTGTTAAATCATGAATTTAGAGTGAAAGCAACGTATATAATTTGTTTACTTCATAATAAACATCAGTTAAGACCTTTCTAAGCTACATCTACACATGCAAGAAATTTTCTATGACTAGGAGTTGGATAGAGCATTCCCTTATTTCTTCAGAACAATTTTCTACCCCTAATTTACTTTTAACAAAGTCACAAAGTTCCACTTTTGACATAATCGTCGAATCCAGTTCTTCAAACCGTTGTAAACGTGTGAGAATTGGTTGCGCGGTATCTTATAAAACGTAAAATAACTAAGTAAGTTGCAAAAAGATGCAAAAAATCTCATAACATGCGGAAACTACAAGACTTGATCTACTTTTTAACATTAAGTAGAAAGTGACGCAGAGTGACGCGACATAGTAAAAATCTAAGTGAAAATATAATTTTAAAAATCATAGTTATTTTTAATATAATGCAAATATAGCTAAAATTACGTAACAATACAAAAATCATACCTTCAGCTGCATGTTCCATCTTAAAGCATCACACTAACTACAAAGACAACCAAATCGCAGTCACTTACATTCACCCTCCAATTCCGACTGCTTGAACAGTGGTGACAGATATACACTAAGATGCGTTCATATCCCAGAATAGTGAGCGGCAATTATTGAGAATGCTGTAGAAGTAATATATTTTGATTTTTTAATTATGAAAATAAATACAGCCTCCGTGGCTTAGGCGGCAGCACGCCGGCCTCTCACCGCTGGATCCGTGGTTCAAATCCCGGTCACTCTATGTGAGATCTGTGCTGGACAAAATGGAGGCAGACAGGTTTTTCTCCGGGTACTCCGGTTTTCCCTGTCAAAATTTCATTCCAGCAACACTCTCCACTATCATTTCATTTCATCTGTCATTCATCTAATCATTGCCCCAGAGGAGTGCGTCAGGCCTCGGCAGCCGGCACAGTTCATATCCTCGCCGCTAGATGGGGGCTTCATTCATTCCATTCCTGACCCGGTCGGAGACTGGAAGCAGGCTGTGGATTTTCATTCATTCAATTATGAAAATAAATGATTTTGTCCTCCTAGATTTCGATTTGACCCACTGTGCGCCGGCTTTACTTCCCCTCAAAAAAGGCATACTGAGGGATTTTTAACGCTCTTAAAAACTCCGACGACTTCGGCCGGGTTTGAACCCACGATCTTGGGCATAGAAGCTAAGCATGCTATCAACTAGGCGACCGAAGCCGCTGCGTTAAACTTTCAACCTCTTTCATTGGGGAGTAGGCCTATTCCCTGAATCCTGGAATCACGTCCCGCTCCCATTTACTTGTATAGTAGGGACTGTGCTGTAATCCCTATAAGAAGCTATCGGCAAGGACATGATAACAATCCTAGTACGTTATCTTGCAGAACCCTTGATCGGCATAAGTCCGTGCCATCAGATGGGGACACAGTAATATTAAACATTTCCTAGTGCTACGTGTCTGCTACTGTAAAACGGGAAGTGATCTTTGAATAAATTATGGTAGTAGGTGATGTTAACATAATGGGTGACCATTTGACACATTTGTTTCATTTATCAATGTGTCTAGGTCCTCGATCGGAACATGAACAACCATAAAAAAATACGTAATACATTGAGGCAATAACTCTCTTGTGATAATAATCGAGCATTTATATTGTGTCTTGGAGTTCGAGAAAGAAAAAGAACTTGGCTAATGAGCTATATCAGAAGATTTACGACGAAAACACTGCTATTTGCTAATAGAGGAAGCTTTACTAGCTCAGGTAAATGTTCGTATATTTTAAGTTTATTGCAAGCTTACGAGTATTAAAAGACTTAACATAACTCAAAGTAGATATGTGGAGATATGATACTGTAGATGGCATTAACCTGTTCAGTGCTACACCCATCTAAAGACGGTGCACAAGAACGTCTTTCGTTTCATATTCTCCATTCGCTTTCGAGTGCTGAGTCGATCTCTGACTTGTTTGCCATCTGTTGGGCATTTTTAGTACTAATTGATCTAGTGTACTTTGCTTCCGGAAGTAACTAACATAGCATTTTGTAGACGTTTGTCGTCTACAGCTTCAAGTCATCAAAGACGTAAACAAGCAGCAAATTCTTCTTGAGTCTGGTTTCAGATCAAAGAATATCAATTTTTGTACTAATAATGAGCAAGAAGTATTACTTGCCTACTGATTTTAAGAAATACTTTTATTTTTGGCCCTTTACCTGGTATGGAAATGATGCAAGCATGGGCGCAGAAAGTTTGATTTGTCTTCAAACAAAAATTAACATAAACGTAGAATTGTGAATGTACATTTACATTAATAAAGGCCCAAACCCTACAGTCCTCTTAAGACTTATAGACTTGATCAATTAAAAATTACACTTCTATATTTTTTTAAAAATGCGAATTTAAACAAGATGTTCATTAAAGAACATATAGCCTACTTTCTCCTAAATGCATGGGTTTAGTTATAACTCTTTGTCCTCTTCAAGGAGTATAATTGAATGTTGATTGTTGTAGCTTGTTGAAATACAACGTGCTATATGGATATTATACGTTGATTGATTGAATCCTCACCTGAATTTTATATACACACACTAATACAGCCATCACAATAACACGGGTTATGAGACAAAATTCAACACTCACCCAAGTACACGGGACTAAATGACCATGATAGATAGGTAGATAGATAATGCCTATATTGGTGGCGAAGTTAGGGCTCAAGGCCCTCTCTTACACTTAACCACTAGAAGAGTATACATCTACATGATTTACAATTACAAATACCAATAGCACAATTAATATTAATAGCAATAAGAATAGTGATAATATGAATAATGGTAGAATCATTAATTTCAAAAATACACAAAAGTAAAGTATCCTTAAATGACGTAACTACAGTAATCCGATCATTCATCCCATTCATTCATTCGTTCATTCAACATTTATCCAGGAAGTCAGCGGGGTCCACCCAGCAAATACTCGCGGCAAGCCACTTTAAATTTGCGATGAGAGGGATTGTCTCTAATGTTCACAGGTAGCAAATTCCATGACCTGGACGCAGAGATTATGAACGAGCGGTTGTAAACAGCAGTACGGTTTATAGGTATGGCAAGAGAGGAGCCATATCTCGTATTGTGGTCATGATAGGACGAGTGGTAAGAAAACGGTGAAACAAGATAGTTAGGGGTATTAGTGGAAAGTATTTTGTGCAGTAGTGATAACATGTAGAGTTCACGACGCTGGTGCACTCGAAGCCACGACAGCTCCTTATATATAATAGGGTGTTATATGATCATCATATCGCAGGCCAAAGATATATCTTACACAGTTGTTGAGACACCGGTCCAGTTTCTTGTTACTGTCGCAGGTTATTTCAGTCAACACAGTGTCACAGTAGTCAAATATAGGTAGTATCAAAGAGCGAATTAATTGCACTTTAAGTCGAACCGAGAATACATTTCCGAACCGTTTCAGAGGATATAAGCATCTATGTACTTTATTACATGTGCTTATCACCTGTTTAGTCCAATTTAAGATCTCAGTCATAATAATTCCGATGTTTGTCACTGAAGTAGAGTAGGGTATGATTTTATTGGTAAAAATTATTGGAGTGATGTCACGTTGCTTGAGGGAATATAAGTTTTTACTGGTACCGATAATAATCACTTGAGTTTTATTTGGGGTTATTAATAAACTGTTTTTATAAGCCTAGTCACTAAGCTGTTGAAGGTCAGAATTTATTTTAATAATTACATTATTGATATCACTCGGTTTTGAATGATAGTAGATCTGTACATCATCTGCATACACTTGCAATTTGCAGAAATTAAGGGCTTTTGATATGTCATTTATTTGGATGATAAATAACAGTGGCCCAAGAACCGAACCCTGAGGGACACCGAGTGTCTTACTTTGCCATCCCGAAGTCACATTTTCTACTATCACACGTTGCCAGCGCTTTTCGAGGTAAGAGGAAAAGAACCGGAGTTACACACTATTAAAATTTAGTTCTCGAAGTTTCTGCAGTAGCAACTGAGGGTTGACGGTGTCAAAGGCACTACTGAGATCTAATAATGTCAGTACAGTCACGTCCCGTTGGTCCATTGCACATCTGATATCATCTGTCACTCGTAGTAAAGCTGTCGCAGTGCTATACCCCTTTCTGAAGCCGAATTGGAAGGGGTTGAGTAGGGAATGCTTTGTAAGGTATTCAGTAACTTGTGTATGAACTAGACGTTCAAGTACCTTGGATAATGGTGGTAGGATGGATACTGGACGATAATCTGAAGGAGAATCAAACTTGAAGCTCTTCGGGATAGGTCTAATTAGTGCATCTTTCCAAACATCTGGGAACACTCCGTTTGTCAGGCAGTAGTTAAATATATGAGTTAGTATTGGCAGACCAGCTCCCAAGACATCCTTAATCAGTGATATAGGAATGTCATCATTACCTGTGGCATTCGATGAAAAACTGGGGGCATGGTGGCTCAGCGGTCTAGCTGTATGCCTCTCACCAAGGCGATCCGGGTTCGATTCCCGGTCAATGCATGTGAGATTTTCGAAGTGAAATGCCATGTCCTGTGGTTCGGATTCCACGTAAAAAGGAGGTCCCGTGGCTCATAATCAAAAGATTCACGGTCACGTAAAACTACAATCTTCCTTCCTTTTTCATTGGATGAAATAGAGTATATCACACTTTTAACTTCATTCCGGCTGATATTTCTAAAAGAGAATTGCTCAAAAACAGACTGCTGTTGTAACAAGGGTACCGGTAGTGAACTTTTAGGGAAGGTGGTAGAGGCTACTTTTGGCCGTGCGAAGTGATCATTTAGAGCCTCTAGCGATATGCTTGGTACATGTTGTTCAACTGTCCTACCTATCCCTAACACACGTAATTTACTCCATTTTTGTCTAGGGCTGTTGGTTTTCATCAGTTCCTGAAAGTATTTATATTTAGAATTTCTAATTAGCTGCTTGGTTCTGTTTCTTAGAATTCTATATCTCTCAAAATCATCTGCATCATGTGTCAGTCTGTATTGTCTGAATAGTTTGTCACGACTGGCCATAGCAGATCTTACCTCAGCCGTTAGCCACGCAGGTGAAGAGCGGGTGATTCTTACCCGTTTCTTTGGTGCATGTTTGTCAAATATTTCTTGTACCATTAAATTGAATGTATTTACTTTAGAGTTTATGTTCTGAGAATTACGTATATTATCCCAAGGCAAGTTATATGCATCATAGCGTAGTTTATTCTGGTCAATATGTCGTAAGTCTCGTATTGTAATGTAGCGTGGCTTATATTTAGTTATTCGTATAGAATAACATACGTACAATAGATCATGTGAAGAGATGCCAGGAGCAGGGATCTGTCCGTGTTTAATTACTTTCTGAGGTTGATTTGTCACAAGAAGATCAATTAAGGTATGACTCGTATGGTCAGAGTAATGAACATGTTAGTAGCGTTCAGGGGTAAAACCGTCATGTTTGTGGCGAGAAATACATTCAGTAGGCTGTTAGCTTCACCAGTCTGCTTTAAAAGGTCAGTGTTAAAATCACCCATGATTATAATGTCGTCGTATGCCGAGGCAAGACCTGCTAATGCATCTTCAAAATCAGCAGTCTGTCTTATTTTAGGTGGCTTGTATACAATCCCTATTAATATCTTTTTATGGCAGTCTAATACTACAAACATAAATTCTGGTCGCAGTATAAGTGTTGGGTCAGAAGTGGAAATTATCTTACATTTTAGGTCGTTTCTGTAATAAAGTAGAAGCCCACCACCTATTTTGTCATGAATCTCAAATGAAACAGCAGAAACAGCTTCTTACCCAAATCCTGCCTCGTATTAAAGTACACACACTAGTAAGCTTACAGATCTCACAGTGACACAGGTTATCAGACAACTTCTGCACACACCCAAGTACACCGGGCTACAAAACCATGATGCCGCAAAACTCCTGAAGAATCAGCAACAAAAATAACAACGATAGACTCAAACCGCGGATCAAGGACAAAGAATTTAAATACCGGTAGCTCTAGTCGAGTGTTGAAATGTGTGGTTTTAGGAGTACAGCATATTATATAATATTTTCTATTGCAAATACACACAATATATGCTTAACATTATAACGTGTTATTTACATGTCCATCTTGTAATGCATTCGTGGCGTAGTGGTAACGACCTAGCTTCATAGTGAAGGGTCCCGTGGTCTCGTTTATTTTTACTTCGTATTTTGTATTAATTGGTTCATAACTTGGTTCTTTAGTACGAATGTATCATATTTTGTGTTGTAATCAACGATTTCATTAGCGTTTTTTGGCGCTTCTATAAACCATTATATGTATTATTTTGTTCAGTACATTCCTAAAAGCATATAACCTTACGCAGTTACGAATATAAATGGATTTACGAGCACAAATAGTGGCCATTTTTTGTACTACCCACAACCATATGACATGGTAAATCTGACCCGTTAAGTCACTCTACGGTTACATATTCTATTATAATAGGCTAATATCCTACCGGTTACCTCCTTGAGGACAGTTTAAACCTCCATTTGTACGATAAGCTGAATTGTTGAGATCAGGCCTTGTTGAATCGTAAGTAATGGTTGGGCTATAATACTTGCATGATTCGTACATCCACCATCCTGAAACAATTAGGCGGATGACCTTGTAGTTTGGACAAAAGACGTCTCCCACATTAAGGTATATTGTTACAAAATTTAGTAGAGATCGGATGATTAGGTAAGTCGTAATTTGATTTAAGCTTTGAACATTTGGGTGGCCGCCATTACGTTTCCGTCAAGATGGCGGCGATATAAAACTGAGGTGTCCTTTGCTAGCGCTACCTCTGTACCAAATTTCGTTCAATTCGATTTCACCGTTTTTGAATTGATAGAGGGAATCGATTTGCACACATACATGGCCACCATCCACAAATTATTCGGGTGATGACCTTGAAGTTTGGTGAAAAGATCCTTCATACATAAAAGTATAATGTTGAAATATTTGATAGAGATCGGATGATTAGGTTAGTCGTAATTTGAATTAAGCTTTGAACATTTGGGTGGCCGCCATTACGTTTCCGTGAAGATGGCGGCGATATGAAACATGACACTGAAGTACGTTTATCTAGTGCTACCTCTGTACCAAATTTAGTTCAATTCGGTTACACCGTGTTCGAATTGATGGGGGGGGGGGGGGGACAGCCATTCAGAGTACACACACTCACACACAGACAGACACACAATTTTTGGCCCTATGTAGATCTCATAAGTCTACTTTCATTTTTTGCAAAAATCGAAAGTAGGCTAAAAATCAGCCCTGACATAGCAAAGAGCTAACTGGGTAACTCAGCACTTAAAAGGTTAATCACAGTGTTGTTTGTTTCAGAGTTTACCTTTACAGATTCACATGCTTGAGGTAATAAGGATTTACCCTTCAGTGCATAAACCTTTCTTTACACAGATATACATACGCCGGACCTGCGATGCCGGGGTATGGACTATAGAGGAAATACAGGTGTGAGGTTAATATTAATAATACGAATGAAATGTGAATATGTTACTACGTTCATTTAAGTTGTTTGTTTGAGTCTTCAGTCTTTTGACTGGTTTGATGCAGCGCTCCATGTCTCCCTGTCCTGAGCTAATCGTTTCATCTCTACATAGCTCTGACACCCTACATCGGAGGCAATCTGTTTAACATATTCTAACCTTGGTCTACCCCTACAGTTCTTGTCCTCGACCCTTCCTTCCATAACTAAGCTTGCTATTCCTGGGTGTCTTAGTATGTGTCCTACCAACCTATCTCTTCTCTTCATTAGCAGTCGCCAGAAACATCTCTCCTCTCCCACTCGTCTTAATACCTCTTTGTTTGTAACTCTATCTACCCATCTGATCTTCATCATTCTCCTGTAACACCACATTTCAAATGCTTCAATTCTCGTCTTTTCTGCTGCACCAATAGTCCATGTTTCACTTCCATAGAGCGCCACGCTCCAGACAAAGGCTTTCAAAAATGACTTCCTAATACCTAAATCTATATTCGATGTCAGCAGATTCCTTTTTTGTAGAAATGCTTTCTTTGCCTGAGCCAACCTACTTTTAATATCCTCTTTGCTTCGTCCATCACTGGTTATTCTGCTTCCTAAGTAACAGAAGTCTCCTACTTCCTTCAGCTTTTCACCTGCCAATTTGATCTCCATAGAGGTTTCTGATTTATTTCGGCTGCATTCCAGTATTTTTGTTTTACATTTATTAATTTTCATCATGAATTCTTTCCGTAAGACGGAGTCCATACCATTCAAAAACTCATTCAAATCCTCAGGCTTGTTGGCCAAGATGACGATGTCATCAGCAAATCTCAGAGTTGAAATTATTTCTCCTTGAATCTTCACTCACACTTTAAATTTTTCTCTAATTTCCTTCATTGCTTGTTCAATGTAAAGATTGAAAAGTATGGGTGATAAGTTGCAGCCTTGCCTAACACCTTTCTGAATACCAGCTTCTCTCTCATGTCCTTCAACTCGAATGACTGCTGTCTGGTTTCTGTACAGATTGTATATCACCCTCCTATCCCTGTACTTTATTCCAATTGATTTCAAAATGTCAAACAATTTAGTCCAATCAACGTTATCAAAAGCCTTTTCTAAGTCTACAAAAGCCATGAACGTTCTCTTATCTTTCCTTATTCTACCTTCTAAAATCAGCCTAAGACTTAGTACAGCTTCCCTTGTTCCTATATTTCTCCTGAAACCAAACTGGTCTTCACCCAACTCCGTTTCTATCTGGCTTTCAATCCTCTTGTAAATTATTCTAGACAGGATCTTTGAAGCATGAGTAAACAAGCTGATTGTACGGTAATTTAAAAGGAAATTTAACATCGAAATGAGGAAATAACTGGCGGCTTCGGTGGTGTAGTTGGTAGCCCAAGATCGTGGGTTCAAACCCGACTGAAGTCGTCGGATTTTTAAGAGCGTTAAAAATCCCTCAGTATGTCTTCCTTTGGAGGGGAAGTTAAGCCAGCGGGCCCATGTCATGTAAAAGAACATTCTACTAACTACAATTTTGGGAAACTAAATTTTTAGGTTAGGTTTTATTAGCGCTCTATTAAGTTCCATCATTAGCTACCAGGTGCCGGTTGCGTTGGCATCTAGTAGCCAAGTTCACAGCTAGGTGTCGTTGACGGTAGAATTTAGTAGGAACTACTTGAAATCCATCTTCTGCATTCCTTACCTGAATTACAGATAACACACACTAATATAGCCATCACTATTGACACCGGTTATCAGACGGATTCTACACACACCCAAAGTAATGTACAGAACACGGGACTACATGACTGCGTTGTCGTAGCCCCTAAACTTAGGAATCAACCAACCAACCAATTGAAAAAATAAGTGAATTAAATGTGTAAATATATACGAACGTGTGTTTTTTAAACACCATCACGCAGCATGAAACCATGGCGTCCTCTCATGAAGTCATCACGGGGGAGACCTCGCTTAACAGAGGAAAAAAAAAGGCCAATATTCATTCGATTGTTAAATATGCTACAAATTTTGTTGACAAATGCTGCACAAATCCCAGTATTGGTATGCTTCCTGGCAACCAGAAGCAACTTCAATAATGTCAAAATTCTAATTATAACATTTTAAAATAACATTTTCAAAATGACTCGACTTTTTAAGAATGTATCACTGTTTTCCTTATAAATTCCAAGTTTATAAGAATTTTCGTACTTTTCCTTTTATTAAGTGTGTATCAAACTTCGACAAACAAACTGAACCTCAATCACAAACATACACTGTGATTTAGATATTTTTATAGACTTTTTATTCTGAGCACCTGAGTATTTTCAGGAGAAAGGCCATTATTCATTCGATTGTTAAATATGCTACAAATTTTGTTGACCAATGCTGCACATATCCCAGTATTGGTATGCTTCCTTGCAACCAGAAGCAACTTCAATAATGTAAAAATTCTAATTATAACATTTTAAAATAAAATGTTCAAAATTTCCCGCCTTTTCAACAATGTACCACTGTTTCCCTTATAAATTCCAAGTTTATAAGAATTTTCGTACTTTTCCTTTTTAAAGTGTGTTTCAAACCTCAACCTACAAAATGAACCTCAATCACTAACATACACTGGGATTTAGATATTTTTATAGAGTTTTTTAAATTTTATTTTACTTTATTCAGGTGCTCAGAATAAAAACTCCATAAAAATATCTAAATCACAGTGTATGTTAGTGATTGAGGTTCAGTTTGTAGGCTGAGGTTTGATACACACTTTAAAAGAGGAAAAGTACGAAAAGTCTTATAAACTTGGAATTAATAAGGGAAACAGTGATAAATTTATTGTTAAAAAGTCGAGAAATTTTGAAAAACTTATTTTAAAATGGTATAATTAGAATTTTTACATTATTGAAGTTGCTTCTGGTTGCTTGGAAGCATACCAATACTGGGATATGTGCAGCATTTGTCAACAATACTTTTTAGCATATTTAACAATCGAATGAATATTGACATTTTTCCCCTCTGTTAAGCTGGGTCACCCCCCTTAACAAAGTACGGTTTTTGCCTAGTTTTCTGTCAACATCCGCACATCATGTATCATAAAATGAATAAGTAACTGAATGATTTTAAAATGAGAGACGGAAAGGCCCGGCTCATGTAAATGTGTGGTAAAATTACAATAGGGCTACATTGTTACTAGAAACAATAAAGGTTGATTGGTTCTCTTACTGCTTTTCTCCTTAACTGTGAGAGGAATATTGGAAATTTCACACTAGAGGACGAACACTTTTACTATATAAATTAATAAATCACTCACCGGGCCTCGGAGGCGTGGCATATGCACTCAAGGATTAATGATTACATAATGATACAGTCAATGGTTCGTATGCATAAAAATGTAGAACATACTACAAGTACAAGCAATAGGTTAAAGCATATACTTTCAGCAAATACTAGCAAGTAAAGGCATTTGCTTAAATTGATATGAACAGGCGCGGATCTAGAGTTTGGTTTTGGGGGGGGGGGGTCAGAGAATCTATCTAGTTTGGCTTGGGGGGGGGGGGGAAACGCAATCACAAAATAACCAAACGTACAAAACCAGACCAATTTTTTTGCAAGCTTCATGGATAGAAATTTGATGCGTTTAGCGCACCAAAAATATTCGTACAAATTGCAACGGCGTGTTTTGCGACTTTTACATCGAGCTTCGAGAAAAGGATCAAGGTACGTAACAGTTTCGGCAAGTCGAGTTGGTACCGACAAAGGGAGAAAGTCACAGCTTAAATTACCAACCAAGCTTGCAGTTTGGACGTCGGCAAAAATTTTTGGTGCGAAAAAAGCCCCAGTTTCCTATCCGTGCATTACTGCACATCCATCGTGACTTCACTATAAACATCGATTAGGTAATCACAAAGTTTGCTAAACAAAATAGACGAGTTGATTTTGTTGTATAACTAATAGTTTTTATACAAGAGGTTAGAAGTTGTAAATATGTACAGTTGTAACAGAACATAATAATTCCTATAAAGATAATTCAGTATTGAATAAAATGAAAAAAAAAACTGTTTTTCAGTTAAAATTCGTTAAGTTTTATTTGTCTGGTAATTGTGTTTTCGTTTTTTGAGTTTGCAAAAAAAGTTGGTCTCCGTTTGGGGGGGGGGTCATGACCCCTCTGACCCCCCCCCCCCCCCCCCCCCCTTGAATCCGCGCCTGGATATGAATAACCTTATGCTTGTGCTGACTAGAAAGTGCTACAAGTTTTTCCAGCAAGTGCTGACTTTCACTAGTCGCGCAAAGCCTGCTGGTTGCCAGTAAGAGGTTATGCTCATCTCAACATCATTGTGCTGACCGCCGTAATCATACAAGTTATGTAGCACAAAGCAACAGCTAATAATGCGTGAAATTTCCTCTAGAGAGATTCTGACTTTGTTTGCTAGTATAGGGAAATCTCACCAAAACATCTTCAAATAATTACTCTGTTTTGAGCATGCACGCGATTGTAATTTTCTTCTTGTGGATTGTGAGGGTTTCGGTAAGGAGTTAGCAGCCAAGGGACAAGCTCGTAACCTGAATCACCCAACAGTACTGCAGCTCCCGCGCGCTCTCGCAATCCTTCATACACATGCGCATTCTTAAATATGAGACTGTTGAAAGCAGAACCTACATCAACACTTGTGAAAAGTTCGCTTGAATTGCAAATTGCTTGTACATTGATAGAAGTGAAATTGTTGCAGTTTAGGTATACATGGCAGTGTAGTCGTGGCTTTAAAATTGGTACATTTGTACAGTCAAAGGAAGGAAGGAAGCTTTTAGTTTTACGTGGCCGTTAATCACGCGTTCATGAGCCTCGGGACCTTCTTTTACGTGGAATCCGAACCACAGGACATGCCATTTCACTTCGAAAATCTCACATGCATTGACCGGGAATCAAACCCTTGGTGAGGCCAACAGCTTGACCGCTGCGTCACCACTCCCCTCATTTGTACAGTTAAGAGCACCAATCATGCAAGGAAAGTTAAACCGTTGCTGCCATTCGTCTTTAGCTTTATTGATTGCTTGTGGCCGTGACGGAAATTTTATCCAGTGATGTGCTTTTTGAAAAAAATTCTCGCTGACGAAATCAATGGTTCTACTAACAGTACTCTGATGCACTCCCGTATCGTCTCCTATCCCATCTTGGAAACCTGGATCACCAACAAAACGAAGCCATATCTGCATTCGTTCCTTCGATGTTAACGCACCACCACGCGTCTTGTCACTTTCTCACAAGAAAGAGCTCGAAATAATTCAACATCATCTTCATTAAATCTGTACAAATGTTTATATGAACGTTCCTCACTTTGCCGTCTGGGATTATAGAGTTTCCTGCGTCGGATATTCACAATTTGTGCCATTAAATCTACTAAGTCGTCACAGAGCAAACTTCAAGCTAACTGAGACTAGCTTGGTAAATCTTAAGGAATGCTTGCATAGTACTAGCACAGGCTAGGTTTTATTCATGTATAATTCAACATTTGCTGGAAAATTAAGCAAATGCTTGCTAGCAAGTAATTACTAGTAAGTAAAGCAAATGCTAGATTATTTTATGCATACTTATTCCAGCATAAACTCTTGTTATTCCAGCATAAGCTTACAAAAGAGGTAGCCAAAGCATTTGCTAGACTTAATGCAAACTGGGCATTGCATCCACTTGAATGCCAGGCCCATATAAGCTGAAACTTAAGAGACAGGAACTGTTATGTGTCTTAGTGGTCGAATGCACGCTTAATAGGCCTATAGTCGAAGCAAGAACACATAATAAATACTTAAATCCTTATATATTTATCTCTACTCTAATACACATATGATATGATAACCAAGGATAGTATTCGTTGATAATAATGGATGTCTCAATAGCACCACGACAACTGTCGTGCCTTGGTGTTTGGAAAAGTCAGGGAGAGTCTATCTTTATATAACTTCAGCGACCACCACCAGAGTGCTCGTTAACAGGATATAACAGGAACGTAAAATAAAATTTGCCACACTACTCGAAAGATAAATATTAATTATGAAAATCTAGTAACAGATATTTATTTCTCCACTTCCTATAACCCTTCCACCATCCCGGTTTAGATCACGACTTATGGTAAAATTCCAGTGCCCACCATTGTCCGCATGAATATACCAATCCCGCACATACTGTAACTAGGTAATGTAGCCAGCATTGTTCAAACTGAAATCGGTGCCAAGTCTAATTTGCAGTCGATAGACCTCAAACCTTGATAGTCCAATAGTTTTAGTTTCTACCGGTCCTAACCTCGGTGGAGCAATGGTTTCTAAATCCACCGGACCTGACAACTGTAGACCAATGGTTTTTGGTATCCACCGGGCGTAACTTCGGTAGATAGATGTCTTTAGCATGACCTGTCTAGTGCATTCAGTATCTCACAAGTTGGCAACGTTATTTATTTATTTATTTATTTATTTATTTATTTATTTATTTATTTATTTATTTATTTATTTATTTATTTATTTATTTATTTATTTATTTATTTATCGTATGACTTTTAGTGCCGGGAGTGTCCGAGGACATGTTGGGCTCGCCTGAGTCTGTAGCTTCTTCCAGCGGACACCCTGAAGGGTGAGCTACAAGTTCCGTTCAATTTCAAGTAGTTCCAACTTTCGCCACCAGATATCAAAGATACCTAGTGGTGAACGTTGGAACTTTGATAGAGCGTTCTGACGAAATCTAACCTAACAATTTTGCTTTACACAAGTTTAGTCTGTGAAAGGATCTTTAATGTGACGTCAATGTGTGGTCCTCAATAACAGTTGAAGAGACATCATGCTCCTCCTTCGGTAGCAGTTGAGCAACAACAAGCAATGGCAAACATGGCTGCAGCCATTCAATGACCAATAGAATAAAAAAAACATACTTACGTATTTTAGCACATATTTCAAGTGCACTAGTGATAATAGTCAGTAATTTCATTGGCAATGTACAGTGGCGGTTCGCACATATCTCAGTTGGCGGGAGCTGCATTCACATGAGTAGGGGAGTAGTGGAGCTTCCAAATAGTGTCATGGCCGCCGCGTGAGTCCAAGCCAATATCTCTCGAACCCATGGTCCGATTTTAACAAATGAGGTGTCGTTGGACTCGGGTTGACGCCCTCTTTCCAATGGACCACTCATTTCAACCCCTAAATAAAACCTACCCCTACTAGGGGGGGGGGGGAATTGTAATTTTTTAGTGAAAGTCTCTTTTCAAATGCGACATGCATAAGGTGCGCTGCTAAAATGAACTTAAATGTTGTTGCTCATATAGCGCATGCGTTTTTCTGGCTGCCGCTATGGATTAACATTTTTGTTTTTGTTTTTTACGCAAGCGCACTTGGGATTTTTGTAAGAGGGCGAGCTCTTTGAAAAAAAAATGATTGATAAGAAGGGGTTTCGGTGGTGAGGAGAGAACCAGATAGTCGCCTACTTTCCTATGAAGTTCGCCGATATTTCTCGAACGCAAGGTCGGATTTGGACGTGTGACGTGTCAAATTGCTTGTCTCGAAGCCCTATACATGTTATTAATAGGTTAAAGTTTTGAGAATGAGGGAAACAGGCTTTTTGGGGGTAAAACCGTGATTTTAGACTTTTTTCGATATTTCACGAATGCACGGTCGGATTTGGTCCTATGACGTGTCAAATGGCTTGTCTCGAAACCCTGTTTATTTTGGTAATAGGTTAAAGTTTTTGAGAATGAGGGAAACAGAATGTTTTGGGGTAAAACCGTGATTTTAAACTTTTTGCTATATTTCGCGAACCAATAATGCTAGAGGCGTGTACGAGGGGTCCAAATACTCGGGCTGACGTTCTATTTGCTATGGACCACTCGTTATATTAAAAAAAATGGAAACTCGATTTTGGGGTAAACAGGTGTTTTTTTGTGATTTTTGCTGATAACTCACGAACCAATAAGCCTAGAGACAAATGCGAGGTGTCATTTTTTTCATTGCGTTGCCCTCTTGCCGAGGATGTTCGTGTTGAGCAGGAATGAAAAACCATGTTGAGGTAAAACCATGATTTTAGACTTTTTGCTTTATTTCGCAAACCCATAACGCTAGAGACGTGTACGAGGTGTCCTAGGACTCGGGATCACGCCCCCTTTTAGAAACTATGTTTGACATTTTGACAAAGGGCCTAACGCCATACATGTTAAAAAAATCTTTACCGATACCTGTTTATAATGTTCATGAAGCGTGGTGGTTGAGAGAGACGATACTGCTGGGTGTGTGTGTGATTCAACGAACCTGTCGCTGACCACGGTGGCTGTGCTCAATAAATCAATTGCTATTTCGACAGGTCGGTTTATGACAGAGCGAGGGTGCGTTTTTTCTGCTACTTTACCCCGAAGATGATCTTTAACGTGTAAACGGTGATGAGAACTTGGTTCTATGTTGGTCGAATCGAGTACAGAAAACAAACTTGCAGAGGAGCAGGATGTGAATGTCATTTGAGCTTATTGGAATGCGCTTATCTGACTTGACAACAGGTGCAATGGAAAATGACAATGACGCTTGAAGGTGAAATAATCTGACCATCGTGGTGGCAGGGAAGTGCGAAATGCATGCATACACATGTGACCACATGCACGCTAAACATGTTACATCCTGTCTTGCTTCGTACGTGACAAAATGCAAGTTCATGTGAAATTTGATCCGGCACAGGTGTTCACATTGGGCGTTAGCTGTCCACGTGACCGATAACAGGATGTTCAAAGCGTGGAAAAAAATGATTATACATGCAATGTTACATATATATATAGAGACATGTCGTTATCATTTCCACTCTCACTTAGGTGACTACCTTTGAACACATTGCGTTGCGTGAAAACCCTGGTCTTGTTTAACAGTCTTGGTGTTGGTGGAAAATACTTAACCTTGTTGTGGGGTAGGTATTCATTTATATATTTATTTATTTATACATTTATTGATTTATATATATGTATTTACAAGCAATTATTTATTGATTAGGTAATTAATGATTTTATTTATTTATTTGTTTGCAGATAACCGGTATACCTTACATATCTGAGAGAGAAGAAACCATTGCACTTTTGAGCCCACTAGAAGGAAACAGCAACAAGACACTGCAAGTTAAGAAGAATGATTTTTTAAACTAACTTGTTTCATTTTTTGTTTTATGTTTTATTTTATGAAATGTATGTATTAACCTGAATTTAGGTATTTATAGCGGTTTATTTTATTTATTTTTAGAAACTTGGAAATAAAAGCCTTACCGCCGTAGCAGTTGCTGAAAAAAAACGAAACGCACTAAAGCGAAACCACTGCCAAAGAGTGAACTGTTTAAAACTCAGGTAAGTATAACTTAAAAATGCTATTCCATTTTACCACTACTGAAAACTCGTAGACAAAAAAAAATTCACTATCTGTACATGACTGGGACAATGATTGCTTTCTTGATTAATGGCTATGTTGTGGTTGTTGACTGGGAAAAGTACAAGGCCATGTTGGATTTTCTAAAAATAAAAAAAATAATTTAATGTATGGGTGGTTCCCTATGGACTCAACGAATATCCACAGGTTTGAACATGATAATGTGAACAAACTGACATGACACTCATTTTTGTTTATATATTGGTTAAAGGGGGTGGGGTTGTAAATGACTAAAGCTTTATAAAAAGAAAAATAAGTGCATGGGTTACTGTTAGTGCCAACATACAGTTTATTTTAATGGTTTTTGATATATTAATGTCAATTAACGTTAAAGTTTAATTACAAGTATTGATTGATTGATTGAGTGATTGGTTATTTTGTTTGCTTTTAGGTTTCGTCATGCGCCATTAACGTAATGAACAGACAGTGAACAAGCATACATTTTGCTTTAAAGTACTCTGTGCAACGTTAATAACTTACTATAAGAAAAAGTTTTATTATAACACATGGCGTTAGTACCAAATACAACAAATGAGCAAGTTGGTTTACCACGTGGGTTAAATTTAAAATCAGAGCATGACCGTTGGTTAACATTTGAATCCTGGCCTGTAGGCTTTTTGTCGACACATGAACTTGCAAAAGCAGTTTTTTTTACTTGAACCGAGAAGATGTGGTGCGCTGTGTGTTTTGTCGTATTGAACTTTCACACTGGGAAGAAGGGGATGATCCCTTTCGAGACCATTTGCGATGGTCTCCTTGTTGTCCTTACATGCTTGGAAAACAAGTGGGTAACATACCTGTGTATTCATTTTACCGAACCACAAGACCATTGGCCGCTACTTACGTTGCTGAATCACAAATAAATAATAATAATAATAATAATAATAATGTATTACCAGCCCACAACGGTAGTGTCGATATATGTGGTCCATATGCCATAGACAGTGTTGAATTGGCAAGTGCTTTTGAAAAATTGGGAGTCTGTAAGACTAAAGCACTAGCACACCCAGAGTACAGCTCTGTTGAAAACCGTTTAGAATCTTATAAAAATGTTTGGCCATTAATATTAAAACACATTACCAAACAGCTAAGTGAAGCTGGATTTTTTTTATACAGGTGAAGGGGATAAAACAATATGTTTTTATTGTGGATTTGCTTTAAAGGATTGGCAAATGACTGATGACCCTTTTGTGCAACACGCTCGTTGTTTACCAAACTGTAAATACATGGTGTTGCTTAAAGGTCAGGAATTTGTGAACACTATTCGTAAAGAAAACGTGGGGCCCTAGGAATCAACCTGGGGAGGTCTATAAATATGTAGACCTGGACAAAGGGAGTGTGATGTGATGATACTAACCAACAAAATCAGTAATACAAGGATTCAGCAGAAGAGAATCCTCATAACCTCTCCACTCCAACTCCCAACACTGACCTGCACGTGGTGTCCCCTGCTAAGCTGAGCAACCCAGTGGAAGGTTGGGTAATCAATCCCAGCGGGAAACTGGGTCAGTGAACAGACTAGTGTTGGGGGGGGGGGGGGGCTGAGAATTCTTTTCTCAGTTCTTTCACCTTTCTGAATAACATTCAGGATTGTAATACGAGGATTTATCCTCCCCTCAAGGTGAAACCTTAGATAGTCGACCATGAAAAATCATTTGAACAATAAATCCGCCGTCTGTAATGATAGATTACAGAAAAGACAACATTCGGATACGGTGGGCTGTCATGCGGAAGATAATGACGTATTGGAGCGTCAGAAAACTCATCAAATAGCAAACAAACAAATACTACGGAAAATCAAACCTAAACAAGTCTCATTCTTTTCTACACATAATGTTAACTCTCTGGTTCAAACTGGAAAATTGAAGATCATCACGGATATCATGAGAAGTCATAAAATTCTAATTATGGCCCTTCAGGAAATTAGAAATAGTGATCAAGGCCATCTGGAATCACAAGGATATTGACTATATAAAGGAATTCCAGGAAAACGAGTTATGAAAAATTGTCCACAATTTGGTAACGGATTCTTAATAGATCTCAGAATCATTGACTCGATAACAGAATTTAAATCTCAATCCTCCAGACTTACGACCCTAACTTTGAAATCGGCAAATAAAACATATACAATTATTATTGCACATGCTCTTACTAATCAAAAAAACAACACCATTAAGGACAGAGAAGAAGTACAAAAATTCTGGGATCTTTTGGATCAAACTTTAATAAACATCCCTTCATCAAACATCAAAATTCTCCTTGGTGATTTCAATGCGCAACTTGGACAAGAAAGAAGATATTGAGATATAATTGGAAAATGGACAGCACATAAACGAACCAATAAAAATGGTCAATGATTAGTCGAAATTTGTAGAAACCACAAATTAATCTCTAAATCAACATGTTTTAAAAGACAGTCCCATAAATTGAAAACTTGGAAGCATCCTGACTTCAGAAGGGGTGAATGGCAGTTGGATCATGTCTGCATGGATAAATTTCACCATCGCGAAATTCACAATGTCAAGGTTCTAAGGGGAGTTGACTCAGGATCAGACCACTATGTGGTAAAGATAAAAATAAAATTAACTCAAATGGCCAAGAAAAAACCTAATAATAACAATAGGAGGAAATTTGATCCATCTACCTTAATAAAAAATATAGGATACTGTGAAAGAACAGGAGAAGAATCTCTCAACACTAAAACATTGGACGAATTAATCACTAAATTAAAATCAATAGCAGAGGAGTTAGCACCAATAAATCCAAGGAAAAAACATGAATGGTGGAATGTAGATTGTGATCAAGCAATAGAGAAAAGACACCAAGCATGGATAAAACATCAAGCTCTAAAGTAAGAAGAATCAAATTTAGAACTAAATATACAAAGAAAATTAACCCATAAAATCATCAGACAAACGAAACGTAATCATCTTAAAAATACACTGGAAAAGATAGAAGACGATTTCAAGAAAAAGCAATCTCGAAATTATTACAAAACATTTGGTAAATATCTAAAAAAATTTGAAGCTCCAACATTAATGTTGAAAAATCAAACAGGAAAGTTAGCACATTCTAACTAAGAAAATACAGAGATCCTTGCAGAAGCATTCGAGAAACTGTTAAATTGTGATGATCCACTGGAAACCCTGCAAGTAAACACTGATACACCTATTTTAACTTCACCTGATTTAATACCTCCAAACATTAATGAAGTAGAACTCGCAATTAAAGAACAAAAAAATTACAAAACTTGTGGCGAAGACTTAGTCTTTGCTGAAATCTGGAATAATGCTGGTAAACCTGCGATTAAAAATCTTCATCAACATCTAGTTAAAATGTGGATTACTGAAGAAATTCCTGCACACTGGACCACAGGAATAATCCATCCATTATTTAAGAAAGGAGACAAAACGAACCCAGATAACTACAGAGGAATTACCCTTCTGGACTGCACATATAAAATTTTCTCTCGTATAATTTACAACAGGATCAAAAACATTCTGGAACCACAACTTGGAGAATATCAAGGAGGATTTCGCCCTTACAGAAGTTGTCCAGACCAAATCCTTAGCCTGAAATTAATAATGGAATATTACAAAAACAGAAATAAGCAACTCTTTATCTCTTTTATAGATTTCAAGAAAGCCTATGATAGTATTCATAGACTGACACTGCTAAAAATCCTCAGATCATACGGTCTCCATCCTAAATTGATAAAAATCATTCAATTAACATTAACAAACACAAATTCGAGAGTTAATTTTGGGGGAGAAATATCAACAGCTTTCACAGTAAAAACTGGTCTCAGCCAAGGTGATGGATTATCCCCTCTGCTTTTCAATGTGGCTCTTGATTATATCATGAAGGTTTGGCAAAAGGAAAACCCTCCTAAGATCAAAATTGGAACAAAACCATCAATAAAAATAAACTGCTTAGGATTTGCAGATGACTTGGCTCTTTTAGCACTAGACAAGGAAGAGGTTTGTACTCAGATCACTAGTCTCCAAGAAATTGCTCAAGGGATAGGATTACAGATATCCCTTGAAAATACTGAGATCATGCCTATGAAACACTTAGATATAAATTAAGTCTATATAAATGATCATAAAATTAACCTAGTTCCTCAATTTAAGTATCTTGGAGAAATTATAACACATAACTTAAACGAAAAAGTAACTTGGATAAATAGAACAAATAAAATGAAAAAGGCACAATCTCTAACCTGGTCAACATATAATAAAAAATGCCTATCAATAGCTACTAAGATCCAACATTATAAAACTGTAACTCTCCCTGAAGCCACTTATGCTTGTGAAACACTGTTCCAAATTAAAAATGAACAAAGAACTGATCAGCTCCTCAAAACGGAAAGAAGAATCATTAGAACGTGCATAAATAAAAAGTATCAGGTTGAGGGAGCCTGGAGGATTCTCTCAAATGAAATTGTCTATCGTGAGATTGATCCAATCACCAGCACAATGAAGAAGAAAAGAATTTCATATTTTTTTCACATCTTACGGCTTCCAGAAAACAGAATTGTACGCCAACTGGTGATGAGAAATCTAGGAAAGAAAACTGGAGGAAAATGGATCCAAGAAATCCAACAAGATCTCAAAGCAGTTGGACTCAAGATAACAGATGCCGAGGAGAAAAATAAAATTAACACCATTCTTAAAACTCACAAATTTTCTGCAGAAATGACACACAGAAAGCCTATGGAGATTTCAGAAGAGTTGAGAAAATCCCGATCTGAAAGAATGAAAAAGTACTGGAAAGAGCGCAAGAACCATGCAGTACTACCTTCAAAGAAGAAGTGATTGTGGAACGACTCAAGTGGTCCAATGTGACCAATCAAGATTAATAATAATAATAATAATAATAATAATAATAATAATAATAATAATAATAATAAAGAAAACGTGATTGCAGCACGAGACATAAAAGTGCCTTTAGAGTTAGAACACGCGGTGCAAATACATGAGGCTGAAAAAAAAAAGACTTGTCTCGCGAACAGATACAAAAGTGTGACCAACAATTATGTAAAATTTGTTATCAAGATGAACTAGGTGTTGTATTTTTGCCTTGTGGACACATAATAGCCTGTGTCAAGTGTGCATTAGAACTCAACACTTGTGCTATATGCAGAAAAGCAGTATCTGCTACAATTAGGGCATTTCTTGCATAAATAGTAAAATTTATCAGCCATGCATAGTGCAAAATCCCTAATTGCACAATATTATTAAAGCTGTTTTAGAGTGTAATAGATATGCTTTTCTTTTGTTTATAGACTACTACAATGAATGTTTTGAATGCTTTGTCGCTTAGAGACAAAGAAGCTCAGCGAATTGCCAACGCATATTCTATTCCGCATTATCAAGTTTCGGAAATTGAAAACAGCATATATATGGTGATCGTGTACTTTGTGTATGTGAAAACTTTGAGACATTTCTGCCTACACGGTTTAATGATATGTCGGAGAGTGTTTTTGATGAAGTCAATAATGCTGTACAACATGTACACTTAATTTATGAATGTTTTAAAAACAATAGGTGCATGGTTCGTTTTAATTAAATTAAAAAAAAAACGTCAAATAATAATGGAAGATATAAGTCATACAATGGACTGAAAGAAAAATATGTGTATAGATAATAATGTTTTAGTGTTTAGTATTGTCTTAAAAAATATTATTATCAAACAAAACGTATATAAAGTTTGTAAATAAATGAAAATAATGGTACAATGTTGTTTTATTTTCTATAGAAGTCAGAATATTTATCATTGAAGAGTATATAAGATTATGACAATAAAAAGCACACTTAATACAAGTCTTTGCCTTTAGGATAGTGTGTTTTGGATCATTATCACTATCATAATCATAAGCAGCATGATCTATATCACTATTATTATAATCACTATAATTATCCTGAACATTATCCTCAACATTACTAAAACCAGTTAAATATTCCTGGTCCTCTTCCTGTTCCTCTTCCTCTTCCTCTACAGTGTCCTCATGTAGAGTCTGCGTGGCTTTAGATAATGTTAAGGGTTTTTTGAACATTGAATTATTTTCAATAGTAGTATTGTTTTGTAGCACTTGCTTTTTAACATGTTCATGATTTTCTGTTGAAAGCAATAGTGTTTCATGTAGTACACTACATTGATGATCACTGACACTTAAAACCACACTATGTTTGCTTTTTAGCTCACTGCGACATTGTTTTGAACGTTGTTTTGTACAACGCCAAATAACAGTTCCATTTTTATTGGTTCGTTTCACAATATATGAATATCCTTTATAGAATGCATGAGGCTTACCATACCTAGTCACAGATACTTCCATATCAACTGTCAAGCTTAGACTAAGCTCTAGTAAAGACAACTTGGTAATAACAACAATAGTTTAATGTGCGAGCATATATGGGTGCAAATGTGGGAGTAAAAATTGGGAGCAAAAAGTGGGAGCAAAAAGTGGGAGCCAAAATTGGGAGCAAAAAGTGGGAGCAAAAAGTGGGAGCAAAAATTGGGAGCAAAAAGTGGGAGCAAGAAGTGGGAGCAAAAATTGAGAGCAAAAAGTGGGAGCAAAAATAAAGTAGGAGCAAGTATGGGAGCAAATGTGAAAGCAAAAGTGAGAGCAAGTATGGGAGCATATGTGAAAGCAAAAGTGGGAGCAAAAAAGTGAAAGAAATAAGTGGGAGCAAAAAGTGTAAGCAAAAGTGGGAGCAAATATGTGAGCAAAAAAGTAGGAGCAAGTATGGGAGCAAATGTGAAAGCAAAAGTGGGAGCAAAAAGTGAGAGAAAAAAGTGAGAGCAAAAAGTGTAAGCAAAAGTGGGAGCAAATATGAGAGCAAAAAAGTAGGAGCAAGTATGGGAGCAAATGTGAAAGCAAAAGTGGGAGTAAAAAGTGAGAGAAAAAGAGTGGGACCAAAAAGTGTAAGCAAAAGTGGGAGCAAAAATGAGAGCAAGGAAAAGTGGGAGGAAAAAGTGGGAGCAAAACGTGTAAGCAGAAGTGGGAGCAAACAAATGTGAGCAAATATGGGAGCAGAAAGTGGGAGCAAATGTGAAAGCAAAAGTGGGAGGAAAAAGGGCGAGCAAAAGTGAGTGCACAAAGTGGGAGCAAAATGTGTGAGTAAAAAGTGGGGGCAAATGTGGTGTTTTACTAAAACAATCTCCCCTAACCTAACCTAACCTAACTTCACCCAACCTAATTTCACCTAACCTAACTTCACCTAACCTAACCTTCCAACTCTCAGATCAATAATTAAATTCTGGCCGTAGTCGAGTTGGAACCCAAAACCTCTGGGATAACACCCAAGTATACTAGCCACTACACCGCGAAATGGGCAAATTATCATGCAACACAACACAAAAATAAAAAGTTTTCTGTAGTGTAACTGATCGGCTGACAACCATAGTTAAGAATTCAAACCCAAGACCTCAGGACTTTTGTTTTGAACATTATCAGAAATATTATTCCATTTACATTTTGCTGTTGCTTATAGTTATAAGAGTTGGCATTAATATGGGAGCAAAAGTGAAAGCAAAAAGTGGGTGCAAGCATGGCTGGTTGTAGAGACTTTCATATCAACTAATACACATAAATTAAATTTTAGTAAAGTGACTTGGCTAATAATAATAATAATATTAACAGTTTAAAAAAAATTCAAGGGATTGATATATTTCAGGGTGTAATTTCCAAAGTACTGTCAAGAATAATAATTACATGAACAGATTCCAAGAACTCTAGAGTGCTTTTAAGGTCAATGATTGGCTAGGAGTGAGATAGAGCTAGCTAACCTAAGATAACCTCAGCTCAGTAAACCTAACCTTGTCACATGACATGTTCTACAAGTATAGACTTGCTTTGAGACTGGCTATGACGTCACAGATGAATGGCGGTGGGAGGCTGGCAAAAAGGAAAATGTTTTTGTGTAATAAAAAGTCATGTCCAGCCTCCCACCGCCATTCATCTGTGACGTCATAGCCACTCTCAAAGCAAGTCTATACTTGTAGAACATGTCATGTGACAAGGTTAGGTTTACTGAGCTGAGGTTAACTTAGGTTAGCTAGCTCTATCTCACTCCTAGCCAATCATTGAGCTTAAAAGCACTCTAGAGTTCTTGGAATCTGTTCATGTAATTATTATTCTTGACAGTACTTTGGAAATTACACCCTGAAAAATATCAATCCCTTGAATTTTTTTTAAACTGTTAATATTATTATTATTATCAGCCAAGTCACTTTACTAAAATTTAATTTATGTGTATTAGTTGATATGAAAGTCTCTACAACCAGCCATGCTTGCACCCACTTTTTGCTTTCACTTTTGCTCCCATATTAATTCCAACTCTTATAACTATAAGCAAAAGCAAAATGTAAATGGAATAATATTTCTGATAATGTTCAAAACAAAAGTCCTGAGGTCTTGGGTTTGAATTCTTAACTATGGTTGTCAGCCGATCAGTTACACAACAGAAAACTTTTTATTTTTGTGTTGTGTTGCATGATAATTTGCCCATTTCGCGGTGTAGTGGCTAGTATACTTGGGTGTTATCCCAGAGGTTTTGGGTTCCAACTCGACTATGGCCAGAATTTATTTTTTGATCTGAGAGTTGGAAGGTTAGGTTAGGTGAAGTTAGGTTAGGTGAAATTAGGTTGGGTGAAGTTAGGTTAGGTTAGGTTAGGGGAGATTGTTTTAGTAAAACACCACATTTGCCCCCACTTTTTACTCACACATTTTGCTCCCACTTTGTGCACTCACTTTTGCTCGCCCTTTTTGCTCCCACTTTTGCTTTCACATTTGCTCCCACTTTCTGCTCCCATATTTGCTCACACTTGTTTGCTCCCACTTCTGCTTACACGTTTTGCTCCCACTTTTCGCTCCCACTTTTCTTTGCTCTCATTTTTGCTCCCACTTTTGCTTACACGTTTTGGTCCCACTTTTTTTCTCTCACTTTTTGCTCCCACTTTTGCTTTCACATTTGCTCCCATACTTGCTCCTACTTTTTTTTACTCTCAAATTTTCTCCCACTTTTGCTTACACTTTTTGCTCTCACTTTTTTCTCTCACTTTTTGCTCCCACTTTTGCTTTCACATTTGCTCCCATACTTGCTCCCCCTTTTTCTTTCACATTTACTCTCATACTTGCTCCTACTTTCTTTTGATCCCACTTTTTGCTCCCAATTTTTGCTCCTACTTTTTGCTCCCAATTTTTTGCTCCCACTTTTGCTTACGCTTTTAGCTCTCACTTTTTCCTCCCACTTTTTGCTCCCACATTTGCTCACACTTTTTTTTGCTCTCATATTTGCTCCCTATTTTGCTTACACTTTTTGCTCCCACTTTTTTTCTCTCACTTTTTGCTCCCACTTTTGATTTCACATTTGCTCCCATACTTGCTCCTACTTTTTTGCTCTCATATTTGCTCCCACTTTTGCTTACACTTTTGGCTCCCACTTTTTTCTCTCACTTTTTTGCTCCCACTTTTGCTTTCACATATGCTTCCATACTTGCTCCCATTTTTGCTTTCACATTTGCTCCCATACTTGCTCCTACTTTTTTTTGCTCCCACTTTTTGCTCTCAATTTTTGCTCCCACTTTTTGCTCCCACTTTTTGCTCCCAATATTTGCTCCAAATTTTTGCTCCCACATTTGCACCCATATATGCTCGCACATTAAACTATTGTTCTTATTACCAAGTTGTCTTTACTAGAGCTTAGTCTAAGCTTGACAGTTGATATGGAAGTATCTGTGACTAGGTATGGTAAGCCTCATGCATTCTATAAAGGATATTCATATATTGTGAAACGAACCAATAAAAATGGAACTGTTATTTGGCGTTGTACAAAACAACGTTCAAAACAATGTGGCAGTGAGCTAAGAAGCAAAAATAGTGTGGTGTTATGTGTCAGTGATCATCAATGTAGTGTACTGCATGAAACACTATTGCTGTCAACAGAAAATCATGAACATGTTAAAAAGCAAGTGCTACAAAACAATACTACTATTGAAAATAATTCAATGTTCAAAAAACCCTTAACATTATCTAAAGCCACGCAGACTCTACATGAGGACACTGTAGAGGAAGAGGAAGAGGAACAGGAAGAGGACCAGGAATATTTAACTGGTTTTAGTAATGTTGAGGATAATGTTCAGGATAATTATAGTGATTATAATAATAGTGATATAGATCATGCTGCTTATGATTATGATAGTGATAATGATCCAAAACAAGACAATAACGTTTTCATGCCTATTGTTTATCGTGGAAGAAAAAAGAACTACAACAAGCTTTGTTTTTAAACTATAACACACTATCCTAAAGGCAAAGACTTGTATTAAGTGTGCTTTTTATTGTCATAATCTTATATACTCTGCAATGTTAAATATTCTGACTTCTATAGAAAATAAAACAACATTGTACCATTATTTTCATTTATTTACAAACTTTATATACATTTTGTTTTGTTTCATAATAATATTTTTTAAGACAATACTTAACACTAAAATATTATTATCTATACACATATTTTTCTTTCAGTCCATTGTATGACTTATATCTTCCATTATTATTTGACATTTGTTTTTTTTATTTAATTAAAACGAACCATGCACCTATTGTTTTTAAAACCTTCATAAATTAAGAGCACATGTTGTACAGCATTATTGACTTCATCAAAAACACTCTCCGACATATCATTAAACCGTGTAGGCAGAAATGTCTCAAAGTTTTCACATACACAAAGTACACGATCACCATATATATGCTGTTTTCAATTTCCGAAACTTGATAATGCGGAATAGAATATGCGTTGGCAATTCGCTGAGCTTCTTTGTCTCTAAGCGACAAAGCATTCAAAACATTCATTGTAGTAGTCTATAAACAAAAGAAAAGCATATCTATTACACTCTAAAACAGCTTTAATAATATTGTGCAATTAGGGATTTTGCACTATGCATGGCTGATAAATTTTAATATTTATGCAAGAAATGCCCTAACTGTAGCAGATAATGCTTTTCTGCATATAGCACAAGTGTTGAGTTCTAATGCACACTTGACACAGGCTATTATGTGTCCACAAGGCAAAAATACAACACCTAGCTCATCTTGATAACAAATTTTACATAATTGTTGGTCACACTTTTGTATCTGTTCGCGAGACAAGTCTTTTTTTCAGCCTCATGTATTTGCACCGCGTGTTCTAACTCTAAAGGCACTTTTATATCTTGTGCTGCAATCACGTTTTCTTTACGAATAGTGTTCACAAATTCCTGACCTTTAAGCAACAAAATGTATTTACAGTTTGGTAAACAACGAGCGTGTTGCACAAAAGGGTCATCAGTCATTTGCCAATCCTTTAAAGCAAATCCACAATAAAAACATATTGTTTTATCCCCTTCACCAGTATAAAAAAAATCCAAGTTCACTTAGCTGTTTGGTAATGTGTTTTAATATTAATCGCCAAACATTTTTATAAGATTCTAAACGGTTTTCAACAGAGCTGTACTCTGGGTGTGCTAGTACTTTAGTCTTACAAACTCCCAATTTTTCAAAAGCACATGCCAATTCAACACTGTCTATGGCATATGGACCACATATTTCGACACTACCGTTGTTGGCTGGTAATACATTATTATTATTATTATTTATTTGTGATTCAGCAACGTAAGTAGCGGCCAATGGTCTTGTGGTTCGGTAAAATGAATACACAGGCATGTTACCCACTTGTTTTCCAAGCATGTAAGGACAACAAGGAGACCATCGCAAATGGTCTCTAAAGGGATCATCCCCTTCTTCTCAGTGTGAAAGTTCAATACGACAAAACACACAGCGCACCACTTCTTCTCGGTTCAAGTAAAAAAAAAACTGCTTTTGCAAGTTCACGTGTCGACAAATGCCAACAGGCCAGGATTCAAATGTTAACCAACGGTCATGTTCTGATTTTAAATGTAACCCACTTGGTAAACCAACTTGCTCACTTGTTGTATTTGGTACTAACGCCATGTGTTATATTATAACTTTTTCGTATAGTAAGTTATTAACGTTGCACAGAGTACTTTAAAGCACAATGTATGCTTGTTCACTGTCTGTTCAGTACGTTAATGGCGCATGACGACACCTAAAAGCAAACAAAATAACCAATCACTCAATCAATCAATCAATACTTGTAATTAAACTTTAACGTTAATTGACATTAATATATCAAAAACCATTAAAATAAACTGTATGTTGGCACTAACAGTAACCCATGCACTTATTTTTCTTTTTATAAAGCTTTAGTCATTTACATCCCCCCCACCCCCTTTAACCAATATATTGTTACATGCCACCCCCTAGTGGCACCTTTGTTAACTGGATTACGGTGGGTGGGAAGCACAACACCAATTACTGCTTAAAGAAATAATTAACTTTATTGTGGCCAGAAAATTACACTAATCAGCAAATACAAGCAATTAGGAGCCTTAGTCCAGTTTCCTCAAGTCTCTTCCTTGAGCGCTCTTGGCCCTTCCACTTGTCAACAGATCACAGAAGTTAATCCGTCCTAATGAGTAGGGTGGCCTTGACAGAAACTACCTGCTCCTCTCCTATATGTTCACCGACCACAATTACTTACGATCACTTGCAGCAGGCTATCTCGCTGTCCACAAGCTGGGAGAAACAATGTCACAGGATTTCGTAACTCGCACAGCACTTCGTCACCACACTTCTGTCGCACAAGATAATCGCTCGCACTAGCTCGTAAAACACAACAACAACAACTGCTTCACGGGTCACTCTTATATAGCCGGCCGGTGACTCAATAAATGGTTCTAGATCCATCCAGGGTCCACGGCTTCTCGAGGTTTCCATCGCTGGTCCAATCACGAATCTTCTGGACTATCCCTTTGTCTGTAGTAGCCCTGTTGCATAAGGCGCGCGCAATACAGGAGGCAAGCCACAGCCCAGCCCCTGGGGCAGTTGTGACTCAAGCGGCGAGCGATGACACAAACTCACAGCCGTAACACCACCCCCTTCCTAAAAAGGTTGATCGTCCCGATCAATCATTGGTCCGTCTGTGTCCCTCCGTAGGCTGCCAGCCGATCTCGATGCACGATCTTCATCTTCGCCCTCGGGCTCCGCTGGATCCTGTAGACGACATCGTTGATCCGTTTCACGACTCGGTACGGGCCCTCCCAGGACTTCTGCAGTTTGGGTGACAGGCCTTTCTTCCGTAATGGGTTGAAGAGCCAGACCAGGTCGTCCTCGTGGAATCCGCCGGCATCCGTCTGCTGGTCGTATCGGGTCTTCATTCTGTCGGTCTCGATCCGCAATTTCCTCCTCGCGAACGCGTGCACGTCCTTCAGTTGGTCGACCAGTTCTTGACAATACTGGCTTACCGGGATCGGATCATTCCCAGGTCGGCCAAAGGCAAGATCGACAGGTAGACGGAGCTCCCTCCCAAACATGGCCCAGGCTGGTGTGCACCCGGTGGCTTCATGTACGGCGGCGCGGTAGGCCAGGAGAAATAGTGGAAGATGTTTGTCCCAATCCCTCTGGTGCTCGCCGACGACTATTCGAAGATGGTTCTCGATGGTGCGATTGAATCGCTCTACCATCCCGCCGGACTGAGGGAGTAGTGGCGTTGTCCTTGTCTTCCGGATTCCCAGCAGCTGGCATAGGTTCTGGAACACCTGCGAATCGAAGTTCCTCCCTTGGTCGGAGTGCAGCTCCAGGGGTACTCCGTACCGGCTGACGAATTCCTTCACCAGGGTCTCTGCAATCGTCGCGGCTTCTTGGTTAGGGAGCGCATACGCCTCCGGCCATTTGGTAAAGTAGTCGCTGACGACTAATATGTAGCGGTTCCCTGCCTCGCTTAACGGGAATGGCCCAGCAACATCGATGGCCACTCTCTCCATGGGGCCGCCCACGTTGTAGGTCTTCAGTGGACCCCGTCGTCTTTGCCCTGGGCCCTTGCTGGCTGCGCAATCGTGGCACCTCGCGCAGTGGTTCTCCACGTCTGTTCGGCATCCGATCCAGTAGAACCGCTCTCTCAGCTTCTCCAGGGTCTTCTTTATCCCTAGGTGTCCACCAGATGATCCTCCATGAACTTCCCTCAGGACTTCCTCCGTCATAGCCTTTGGAACGACGACTTGTTCCCGAGATGTCTTCCCGTCGGTGCTCTCCCAGGAACGGCAGATGAGGCCATCCCTTACAATCAGCGAGTCCCACTGCGCCCAGTAGGACTTAAACTTTGGGCTGCAGTCACTCACAATGTTCCACCCGGGTCTGGGGACACAGGCCCTCTTCCATTCGGCTATCAGTCCCAGGTCGTCATCTTCTGCTTGCGCCCGCGTGAAAGATTCGCGGCTCCAGCTCCCTTGAAGTTCCACGGTAGTCCTTCGGCACTGTGTCCCGGTGTTCTCCTCCCTTCGGGCACAGAAGGTGCAGTCTTCGGGGCACGGTCTTCGTGACAGGGCGTCGGCGTTAGAATGCAGCTGGCCTTTCCTGTGCTGAATCTCAAAGTTGTACTGTTGAAGCCTCTCTAACCACCGCGCGAGTTGACCCTCGGGCTGCTTGAAGTTCAGGAGCCACCGCAGGGATGCATGGTCGGTCCTGATGAGAAATTCTTGCCCGTACAGGTACTTGTGGAAGTGTTCAATGGTCTTCACGATGGCGAGCAGCTCCTTCCTGGTGACGCAGTAGTTCCTTTCTGGCTTTGACAAGGCCTTGCTGAAGTAGGCCACTACTCTCTCCTCGCCGTCCACTACTTGCGACAGGATCCCCCCTATGCCAAAGTCGCTGGCATCGGTATCGACGATGAACCTTGTTCCAGATCTGGGGTAGGCCAGAATAGGCGCGGTGCACAGAGCCTGCTTGAGTTGCTCGAAGGCATTCTGGCATTCTGCTGTCCACGTGAAGAGTTGGTCCTTCTCAGTCAGTCGATGTAAAGGTTTGGCGATGTCGGCGAATCCTCTCACGAAGCGACGGTAATAAGTGCACAGTCCCAGGAAGCTTCGTAGTTGGGACTTGTCCTTCGGAACTGGCCACTCCCTCACAGCTGCGGTCTTCTCTGGGTCGGTGCGCACCCCTTCCTCGGAGACGATATGCCCAAGGTACTGGACCCGCTTCTGGAAGAGCTGACACTTCTTGGGGCTCAACTTCAGCTGGGCAGCCCGCAGCTTCAACAAGATCTCCTTCAGGTTGCTGTAGTGCTCCTTGAAGCTTCTCCCCAGAACGATGACGTCGTCTAGGTAGACCAGGCAGGTCTTCCAGTGTAGTCCCCTCAGAATGGACTCCATTAGCCTTTCGAAGGTCGCAGGGGCGTTGCACAGACCGAATGGCATGACGGTGAACTGCCAGAGCCCGCTGCCCACAGAGAACGCCGTTTTATCGCGGTCCTTAGGGTGGACCTCCACCTGCCAGTAGCCACTCTTCAAATGCAAGGTGGAGAACCATCTTGACCCTGATATGGTGTCCAGCGTGTCGTCGATCCGGGGTAGAGGGTAGCTGTCCTTCTTCGTGACATCGTTCACCCGCCTGTAGTCCACGCAGAACCTGGTGGAACCGTTCTTCTTCTTCACTAGCACGACCGGGGAACTCCAAGGACCATGTGATGGCTCGATCACCCCTTGCTCCTTCATCTCTTCTACCATCCGGTCGACTTCGGCTTGCTTGGCGAGCGGGACACGTCGGAATGGGGCCCTAATCGGTGCGCTGTCCCCAACGTCTATTCTGTGCTGAACCAAGCTTGTCCTGCCGAAGTCTTTGCTCCCCACGGAGAAGACATCCTGGAATTCGCGTAGCAGGTCCTGAAGTTGGCGTGATTGTTCCTCGTCTAAATGGTCCTGGGATCCTTGGTACAGCTTCTGTAGTTCTTCTGGCAGTGTGCGTCTTCTTCGGTTGTCCGTCTGCAGGTGTCCGTCCGTCGTGTCGGTGATGCGGGCAATCCAGGTAACGGGCTCGCAGACTCCTAGGTTGGTGTCCCGGTGAACCGAAATGTCGTAGTCGTTCAGGTTGGACAGGCGTACGTACGGCCGAGACGTCGTGTTGATGAGAGTCTTGGCAACTAGCAATCCTTTTGTCTGGATGTCCTCATATTTTGGCTCGATGACAGCCGCCACTCCCTCAGCAGTTCCGTCGACAATTACGGCAGCACTGACCTCCGTCCTGGCGGGAACGATGACGTCTTCTCTCAGCCTTACTCGTCGTGCGGTGATGGACTCGTGCGCAGGTTGCAAAGCAAGTTCCTCACCTCCGAAGTGCAGAGTGTTGGTACTCAGATCCAAGATGATGTTGTTCTGGTCCAGGAAGTCCAGTCCGATGATCACTTCATTTGATACGTCAGCCACAAGCACTGGATGCTTTATCGCCCGTCGACCAATGACGAACTCCAGTGATGCTTCGCCATGTACCGGTGCGGTCTCTCCGGTCGCGGTTATTAGCTGGAGGTTCCTTTGTGTGGGTTGAACTCTCCACTTCGGGATCACGGTGGGACTAACGATGGTCCTCGATGCTCCCGTGTCGATTAGCATGAGCCAGCTCTCTCCGTTGACGACTCCGTCGACCATCAGGCTGCTATTATCCCTCCGTAACTGCGTCACACGAACTTGGACTGCCGGGGCTTGACGACTGTCACAAGCTAACCTTTGCCCCCCTAGGCTGGCTGATACTTGCTTTCCTGGGCCGCGCGGTTTCCCTACGACTGACTGTCCCGACGGAAACCCTTGGCGGCGGCGATCACCGCAGTCCTTGCTCAGGTGGCCTCTCTTACGGCAGGTCCAGCAGGTCGGTAGTCCTCTTCCGGGCCGCCTCTCCGGATGTCCTTCGGCTACGTTTTTGTTGGTGGTACTGCGATTCTTGAAGAAACGGCATAGCGCCTCCATCAATTCGTCGGCCAGGGGCTTGGTCTCGTTGGTTTTTGCTGGTTCATCGACGTCCACTTGACGCACCCACGCGTGCATTCTGGATGCCTGTTTTGCCGTCTCGAATTCAAGTGCGTGGCTCAGCGCATCTGCCAGGGTCTTATTGCGCGCGAGTCGCAGCGCCTGTTGAGTGTCCGAGTCCCGTAGCCCGTCGGTGAAGGTCTGCGTCGCTATCTGCTCCAGAAAGTCGGCCGGCGCTGTTGGGTAGGCAAGCCTTACGAGACGTGCGATGTCCATCTCGAACTCCTGCAGGGTTTCCGCGTTCTTTTGTACCCTGGTCCGGAGCTGCATCTGGTAGGCCTGCTGAAGATGGCTATCCCCATAGCGGGACTCCATATGGGCGATCAGAGAAGCGTAGTCCTGGGATCCAGTCGGGATGGCCTGAAGGACGTTGAGGGCGTCCCCTCTCAGCGCTACAATGAGAGCTGTAGCCTTTTCCGTGCTGTTCCAGTTGTTTATGGAACAGGCTGCCTCGAACTGACGTAAATAGGTGCTCCACGGGACCTTCCGTCGAAGGTTGGGGGCGTCACTCTGCTCTGTCCCGTTCCTGATGACCCCGGTGAACCTGTGGGCGGGCGTCGGCGCAGCTCGCAACTTCCTCTTGAAGAGCGCTGAATTTCTCTTCCACCCCCGTGAGTGGGCGTTGGCGCAGTTCGGCAACTTCCTCTTGTAGGGCTTTGACTCTCTCATCCACCCCGGTCGGCGGGCGTCGGCGCAGCTCGGCGACTTCCTCTTGTAGGGCTTTGAATCTATCTTCCATCCCTGTCGGCGGGTGTCGGCGCAGCTCAGCAAATTCCTTTTGTAGGGCGTTGAATCTCTCTTCCACCCCCGTCAGCGGGCGTCGGCGTAGCTCGGCAACTTCTTCTTTTAAGGCGTCGAACTTCTTTTCCACTGCCGTGACTTCCTCACGCAGACCCAGTTCTAATTTCTTCAAGTCCTGTGCTAACTTATTCTGCCCGTCTTCCATCTTCTTCTGGCCGTCCTCTATCTTCTTGGTTAAATTCTTCTGGCCATCTTCTAATTTAGCAGTTAGGTCCTCGGCTAACTTCTTCTGGCCGTCTTCCATCTTGGTTTCCATGCCCCTTAACTTTTCTAGCAATGCTGCGAATTGCTCTTCCATTTTAGATGTTTGTCTTGTCACGGGCATGCGCTCACAGGTAAAAAAAAATGACCTGCTCGGGTTTTGAAACCAGGACCGTCAGGTGTTGTGCTTATGCTTGAGTTCGTAATCCGGCTTCTGACACCAGTTGTTACATGCCACCCCCTAGTGGCACCTTTGTTAACTGGATTATGGTGGGTCGGAAGCACAACACCAATTACTGCTTAAAGAAATAATTAACTTTATTGTGGCCAGAAAATTACACTAATCAGCAAATACAAGCAATTAGGAGCCTTAGTCCAGTTTCCTCAAGTCTCTTCCTTGAGCGCTCTTGGCCCTTCCACTTGTCAACAGATCACAGAAGTTAATCCGTCCTAATGAGTAGGGTGGCCTTGACAGAAACTACCTGCTCCTCTCCTATATGTTCACCGACCCCAATTACTTACGATCACTTGCAGCAGGCTATCTCGCTGTCCACAAGCTGGGAGAAACAATGTCACAGGATTTCGTAACTCGCACAGCACTTCGTCACCACACTTCTGTCGCACAAGATAATCGCTCGCACTAGCTCGTAAAACACAACAACAACAACTGCTTCACGGGTCACTCTTATATAGCTGGCCGGTGACTCAATAAATGGTTCTAGATCCATCCAGGGTCCACGGCTTCTCGAGGTTTCCATCGCTGGTCCAATCACGAATCTTCTGGACTATCCCTTTGTCTGTAGTAGCCCTGTTGCATAAGGCGCGCGCAATACAGGAGGCAAGCCACAGCCCAGCCCCTGGGGCAGTTGTGACTCAAGCGGCGAGCGATGACACAAACTCACAGCCGTAACAATATAAACAAAAATGAGTGTCATGTCAGTTTGTTCACATTATCATGTTCAAACCTGTGGATATTCGTTGAGTCCATAGGGAACCACCCATAAATTAAATTATTTCTTTTATTTTTAGAAAATCCAACATGGCCTTGTACTTTTCCCAGTCAACAACCACAACATAGCCATTAATCAAGAAAGCAATCATTGTCCCAGTCATGTACAGATAGTGATTTTTTTTTTTTGTCTACGAGTTTTCAGTAGTGGTAAAATGGAATAGCATTTTTAAGTTATACTTACCTGAGTTTTAAACAGTTCACTCTTTGGCAGTGGTTTCGCTTTAGTGCGTTTCGTTTTTTTTTCAGCAACTGCTACGGCGGTAAGGCTTTTCTTTCCAAGTTTCTAAAAATAAATAAAATAAACCGCTATAAATACCTAAATTCAGGTTAATACATACATTTCATAAAATAAAACATAAAACAAAAATGAAACAAGTTAGTTTAAAAAATCATTCTTCTTAACTTGCAGTGGCTTGTTGCTCTTTCCTTCTAGTGGGTTCAAAAGTGCAATGGTTTCTTCTCTCTCAGACATGTAAGGTATACCGGTTATCTGCAAACAAATAAATAAATAAAATCATTAATTACCTAATCAATAAATAATTGCTTGTAAATATATATATAAATCAATAAATGTATAAATAAATATATAAATAAATACCTACCCCACAACAAGGTTAAGTATTTTCCACCAACACCAAAACTGTTAAACAAGACCAGGGGTTTCACGCAACGCAATGTGTTCAAAGGTAGTCACCTAAGTGAGAGTGGAAATGATAACGACATGTCTCTATATATATGTAACATTGCATGTATAATCATTTTTTTCCACGCTTTGAACATCCTGTTATCGGTCACGTGGACAGCTAACGCCCAATGTGAACACCTGTGCCGGATCAAATTTCACATGAACATGCATTTTGTCACGTACGAAGCAAGACAGGATGTAACTTGTTTAGCGTGCATGTGGTCACATGTGTATGCATGCATTTCGCACTTCCCTGCCACCACGATGGTCAGATTATTTCACCTTCAAGCGTCATTGTCATTTTCCATTGCACCTGTTGTCAAGTCAGATCAGCGCATTCCAATAAGCTAAAATGACATTCATATCCTGCTCCTCTGCAAGTTTGTTTTCTGTACTCGATTCGACCAACATAGAACCAAGTTCTCATCACCGTTTACACGTTAAAGTTCATCTTCGGGGTAAAGTATCAGAAAAAACGCACCCTCGCTCTGTCATAAACCGACCTGTCTAAATAGCAATTGATTTATTGAGCACAGCCACCGTGGTCAGCGACAGGTTCGTTGAAACACACACACACCCAGCAGTATCGTCTCTCTCAACCACCACGCTTCATGAACATTATAAACAGGTATCGGTAAAGAATTTTTTTTCAACATGTATGGCGTTAGGCCCTTTGTCAAAATGTCAAACATAGTTTCTAAAAGGGGGCGTGATCCCGAGTCCTAGGACACCTCGTACACGTCTCTAGCGTTATGGGTTTGCGAAATAAAGCAAAAAGTCTAAAATCATGGTTTTACCTCAACATGGTTTTTCTTTCCTGCTCAACACGAACATCCTCGGCAAGAGGGCAACGCAATGAAAAAAATGACACCTCGCATTTGTCTCTAGGCTTATTGGTTCGTGAGTTATCAGCAAAAATCTCAAAAAACACTTGTTTACCCCAAAATCGAGTTTCCATTTTTTTAATATAACGAGTGGTCCATAGCAAAGAGAACGTCAGCTCGAGTATTTGGACCCCTCGTACACGCCTCTAGCATTATTGGTTCGCGAAATATAGCAAAAAGATTAAAATCACGGTTTTACCCCAAAACATTCTGTTTCCCTCATTCTCAAAAACTTTAACATATTACCAAAATAAACAGGGTTTCGAGACAAGCCATTTGACACGTCACAGGACCAAATCCGACCATGCATTCGTGAAATATCGAAAAAAGTCTAAAATCACGGTTTTACCCCCAAAAAGCCTGTTTCCCTCATTCTCAAAACTTTAACCTATTAATAACATGTATAGGGCTTCGAGACAAGCAATTAGACGCGTCACACGTCCAAATCCGATCTTGCGTTCGAAAAATATCGGCAAACTTCGTAGGAAAGTAGGCGACTATCTTGTTCTCTCCTCACCACCAAAACCCCTTCTTATCAATCATTTTTTTTCAAAGAGCTCGCCCTCTTACAAAAATCCCAAGTGCGCATGCGTAAAAAACAAAAACAAAAATGTTAATCCATAGCGGCAGCCAGAAAAACGCATGCGCTATATGAGCAACAACATTTAAGTTCATTTTAGCTGCGCATCTTATACATGTCGCATTTGAAAAGAGACTTTCACTAAAAAATTAAAATCCCCCCCCCTAGTAGGGGTAGGTTTTATTTAGGGGTTGAAATGAGTGGTCCATTGGAAAGAGGGCGTCAACCCGAGTCCAACGACACCTCATTTGTTAAAATTGGACCTTGGGTTCGAGAGATATTGGCTTGGACTCACGCGGCGGCCATGCACTATTTGGAAGCACCACTACTCCCCTACTCACATGCATTAACTTACCTTCGGTGGCGTAGTTGGTAGCATGCTGTGCCCAAGATAGCGGGTTCAAACCCGGCCGAAGTCGTGGGATTTTTAAGAGCGTTAAAATCCTACAGTGTGCCTTCCTTCGGAGGGGAAGTAAAGCCGGAGGTTCCATGTTATAGATTTATGGCATGTAAAAGATCCCTCCACAGATTAAACTTGTGTGAAGCTAAATTGTTAGGTTAGATTTCGTCGGAACGCTCTATCAATGTTCCAACGTTCACCACTAGGTATCATTTATATCTGGTAGCGAAAGTAGGAACTACTGGAAATTGAACGGAACTTGTAGCTCACTCTAAGGGTGTCCGCTGGAAGCAGCTACAGACTCAGGCGAGCCGAACATGTCCTTGGACACTCCCTGCACTAAAAGCCATACGATAAATAAATAATTTTTATTGGAGATCAGCTCCAGGCGCCGAGTATGGAACGTGACGAATATTTCGATAACGAGGTTATTGAAATTTGGTATGCTCAATAGAAAGCATTCAAAGTGCAATGAGTGTTTCTTGTCTACGGCATTCCTGAGTTACCTTACGTTTTGATCCTCTTGATGCACGAGTAGCAGCGTTCTGGTTCAGCGGTAGTCATAGGATGGGTGATAGCGATGCGTAACAAATTAACGATCTCTGTAAATGACGGGCCTAAGTTTGCATTGAGAAGGAAAACTCAAAAGAATGGGCAGATGACCTCGTAGTTCAGCCCCTTAAAACAAAAACAATAGCTAACTAACTAAACTCAAATGTTTTAGAGCTCCACCGATATTTCGAAATTCTTCTCTTTGATTTAAACATATTCTTGCGATAGTATTTGTATTCTATTTATATATTTCCCTGTCTCTTGTAACGGTACTTCATTGTTATGACGCTCAACCGATTGTTGATAAGCCAAACTTAAGCTCCTGTATATCCACTTCCCCTAACACTCCAAAATGTTTCATCTTATTCAAATGAGTTCGGGAAGATGCGTGCTTCTGATCTTTTCGCTAAGTTTTCAAAGATCTCAAAACAAAAGTTTGGTACTTTTCAGTCAGTCAAAACGAATATACCCACAAGAGTAGGGTAATACCCTAATCCTGAAAAAAAAAATGAAATTAATAAATTCACTAGCATGATCAGTTTCGATCGTCAAGCGATCATCATCAGATCCATTACACTTTGGCTATAAAATCTATGTTTGAAAATACAGGTGAAAATATTTACAATATGTACAATGGTTTAGTTGCAGTATTGGTAATGCAACTTGGTATTGTAAATATTTTCACCTGTATTTTCAAACATAAATTTTATAGCCTAAGCATAATGGATCTGATGGTGATCGCCTGACGATCGAAACTGGTCATCCTAGTGTATTTATTAATTTCATGTATTTTTTGTTTAAGGATTAGGGTAATACCAACTCTTTTGGGTAGGCTACATTCGTATTGACCGATTGAAAAGCACCAAACGTTTGTTTCCTAAGGCAATACTGAGTTAGTTAGTTATTGTTGTTTTAAGGGGTGGAACTACGAGGTCATCTGCCCCTATGGCTTCAAACCCCATAATGTTTCTAAGATCTGTCATTCCATCTTGAGTTCAGCTAAATTCTCCACCGACTATAGGCCTACTGTGAAATAATATACAAGCATTTGTTAAAATCACGCAAGCATACTACATTAGAAAATTGATCTATAATTCGCATGTTGGCAAGACCGATTGTACAAGTGTTTGAAGAAACTATGCACAAATCATAGAGATGGTGGTATGCCTCCCTTTCACTGGCTACGCTACGGGATGATGATGGACTTGGTTCTTCTAGTACCTACTAGATGCCGTGAGCGCCTACTTGCGTTCCATCCTGCTTCCACTCATGATTCTTATTGTCATTCAGTGCTTCATTCAGTTAAAGCAAATGCCTTTCCCATTTAAACATTTTCTTGCGATAGTAGCGGTATTATATGTTATATCAGATAGTTTCTACACACACCTAATGTACATGGGGCTACATGACCGCGTTGTCGCAGCCCCTAAACTGAGGAACCAACCATCTAAGTTGTTGGCCGTAGTACGAACTCAACAAACCATGTATCTAACAATGTGCGCGTAACCATAGCGATTGTACATTATCATATGACTAATTCCATTGCTAAGGATTGGAAATGACATGTCGCCGGTGTAAATTGCTAGAATGTGCACACCGTCGAAATTCTTTCCAAACACAGTAAGTATAATGAGCTACTTTTCGCACACGTGCGGATGAATGGGCAAGAAATAACCCTATCATCGAGCAACGCTACAGTGAATTTCCAGAAAATTTCCCCTATGTAGGCTATTAGGATAAACTTCCAACCTGCTTGATATGATCCACGTCTATTAGGATTCATGCTAACGAATGGCTATAGCATTTACTGAATCGCAGATCAACGTAGGTTAACTAGATCATCGTGTAAGTTATCCCGGGCATTCCTCATGTGTATTGTCGAATCTTATGTTGCTCTACTGTTCAAGAACCAACTGATCTCTGTGCCTCATAGTTTCAACAGTCAGTATCGCCAACTGCAAAGATGGAGATTGAGAGTCATGAGTATCTTCGGTTAGGGAGTATTGAACTAAGGACCAGTAAGTGTTTTGAGAATCGGTAAGTGACTAGTTTATTAACAGATAGAATGAGTGTCTGGTAATGGGAGTGAGAGCACATCATCACCGAGCAGTCTCGGTCACTGGTATCAGGAGCACAGCCATGTCAGTGAGGAGGTTACTTACCCATAACTGGACCCCCATTGGCTGTGAGACTGCTGTATCCTTCAATACCCTCCCATTCATGTGTATCTAATGGGGAGTTTGTGTGTGTGTGTGTGTGTGTGTGTATGAGAGAGACTGGGGTCGTCATCAAAGTGTAGTCTCGGTCGCAGGTATCACGAGCACAGCCATGTCAATGAGGAGGTTACGTACCCATTACTGGACCTCCTTTGGCTGTGAGACTACTGTATCCTCCAATACCCTCTCCATCATGTGTGTGTGAAGTAATATAGTATTGTTCTAACCTTACTGACTTAATAATGAGGAGAATTCCCATTTGTTTCAGGGAGCGCTGGACGCTTAAAAATCAACTCTGAGGCACGTCTGATTACAAGAAAGAACACGAAGAGGGAGATGAAAGATATATATATCAATTTTAACAGTATCAGAAACACTACGGGAACACTATTGCCGAGGTGAGGAGCAGCAACAATGTTCGTACAATATATGTCATGCAATAGAACCAATAAGTATTACACTGGAATGGTTGAAATATTTTGAAACAAGAAAAAGACAGACTTCACCCAAATTATACTGTAAGCATCGAAGGAGCGTTTAGCTATTCGTGTTTTATTAAAGGCAGTCGATGGAGACCAACTGGTACCTTCTATTAATTCTGACTGAACATGTATAGTGATTATTAATTTCTTTAACGGGAGAACCAGCAAATATTCGCCATATAAATTCGATGGATGACGAGTCACCAGTGGAAACAGTCAAAGGTTTCCACTTTTACTTTACGACGAAATAGACTCAGTTTTGCTGAATATTACTGTGGACCAGAACCAAACATGAGGGTCATATATTATTGAACAGAGGAATCGTGGACTAGGCCTACTGGGGAAACCACGTAAAAAAACGCGCCATGTACTCTACCTCATGGTGGTGTGGAAACGAGTATTCAGCCAGACCGACACTCACTTACGATCGCTTTACGAACAGTGGCGGCTCGGGGGAGGGTTTGAATGTACATGCATTAACTTACCTTATTTGTAGATCAGCTCCAGGCGCCGAGTCTTGAACGTGACGAATGTTTCAATGACGAGGTTTCTGAAATTCGGTATGCTGTTAATCAGATTCTTCTCAATAGGCAGCATTCCAAGTGCAGGAAGTCTTTCTTGTCCCATGGTATTTCTGAGGTACGTTTTGATCCTCTTGAGGCACGAGAAGCAGCGTTCTGGTTCAGCGGTAGTCACAGGCAGGGTGATAGCGATACGTAACAGTTTAACGACCTCTGTAAATGACGGGCCTAAGTTTTCAGTGAGAAGGAAAATAAAAGTTTTACAGCTCCACCGATATTTCCAAATTCTTTTCTTTGATATAATATAGTCAGTTAGGACCTTAGTTTGTCCGGCTCGAGCATCGGAAAGACACGTACCAGTACGGTTTCTCGTAAGTCTCCTTCTGGAAATGAGTTCTTATGTATCTCCAATTTTTAGTTTTGCAGAAGAGAAGAAAGTACTAAATGGTCAACAAATTGAAACTGCGATGTGACTTGATTATCGATGTCGTCACAATTTTCTCTTGCAGCAGCAATACGCGTTTGACTTCCTCTGATCTTCCGTCTCTTTCTAGGATGTTCACTCTTGTCAGCGATATTATCCAAATGGAATGAGTCTCGGACTTTCTGGACAGTTTCAACAAATCTCGAAACGCAGCTACGAACTTTCCCTACATCGATCTCACGACTCTGTAATTATTGGTACAAAATGTCCACATGAGACATGATGCAATGAAAGAAAGGAAGCCAGAAATTGAATTCTGGATCATCCAGTGTCCGAAGAAGAGAACAAACTTCATTAACTGTAATATCAGTCGAACAATCCGACTCGACTAGCACAGTAAAACTTTATTCTAGGGCTTCCTTTTTCTCAATGACAGTGTTCACCGTTCTAGCTCGAAAATTCTACCTGGTTGCTCCCGCAGATGGTATTCTCCTGGAAACACACGAATCTAAAACTGATGTCCTGTGCGACGATCTCGAAAAGAATGCTGGAATAGCAGACAAATTGACAAAATACACTCGCCTTTTTTCTTCTGCTTCGCGGCTCTTTCCATAATCAGGTACAGCTGATAGGCGTAACTGTGGATAAAAAAATGGAATTTTTGAATTCGTCCCTGATTCGCTTCAGCGCGCCATTTATTGCGCCACTCATCACAGATGCTCCGTCGTAGCTCTGGCCAATTACATTTCCCTTGTTGTCTTTTAATAGTATGTGTAGCAGAGAAACAATGCATTCATATATCGAATTTGCATCCTGACCAGCTGGCTCAAAAAATCCTCAGAATCTTTCAACTGCTTTGCCTTCAGTAATGCAATATCCCAATACAATCACTAACTGCACTTTATCAGTGATATCGGTAGTTTCATCGGCAAGAAAAGAATTGAAATCTACATCCTCAATTTCAGCTAAAATTCTTTCCCGACATACTTCCAGCATGCAACAAAGCAAGTTATTTTGTATGATTTTCGATGTTCCTTTGAATGCTGTCGAGCTTGCTAAATGACTCTGAAAACAGGAATCTAATTCACCAGTGTATTGCACTAAATTTAGAAACACGCCCTTGTTCTCTGAATCGGCCTTCTCTTCATGTCCGCGTAGTGCTAACTAATTAAAGCCGCAGAACTTAAGCTCTTCTGTAAATCCACTCTCCCTAACACTGCCAAATTTATCATGTTATTTAAATGAGTTCCGGAAGATGCGTGCTTCTGAATTTCTTCGCTCAGTTTTCTAAGATCTGTCATTCCCTTTTGAGTCCAGCTAAATTCTCCACCAAACAAGATGCACGGAAAACAAATATCTCCCCTTGGCTGAGGAAATACGGCAAATGTGGAGACAGGAAAGTGTAGTGGTTCTGCCCATAGTAATTTCGTCTACCGGCATCATCCCCAAATCATTGGCTCGCAATCTACAAATATTGAGAATACATCCTGGTCTACATATCACCATGCAGATGGGGGGTCCGGGCACGGACACCAAGGCCCCGCTGATGAGCCAGCTTGGTGTCCTAGGCAAAACCCCACAAAAGAAAAATGGCTGAGTTTTAAATAAATAAATAAATATATAAATAAATAAGTGGATAAACTAATTCAATAATTAATTACATAATTATTATTATTGATGTAAGCCCACTATGGAGCGCTTATGACTAGTTCTTCGATGCTCTTTTCCGTTCCCAATATCTCTTGAGCCCTGCTGATAATTACTCCTTTCTCTCCTGCGAAAGGGGCTTCCGACATTTAGAGACTCTAGGTGGTGGGGTCCAAGATTCTACCATAGCACAACATTTAGAACGATCTTCTACATCAAAGTCAGAAATTCCAGCCGAATCCAAGTCCTTTTGTACTGCATTAAGCCACAGGCTTCCAGTCTTGTAGCTTTTAACCAAGGATAAGATCTTCTTGGTAAGCCTGTTGCCTGTTGCTGTTGTAGGTGCCCGTAGAACTTTAGTCTCCTACGTCGCATACTGGTATTGGCTGATTCTAACTGTCGATACAGGTCAGAATTAAATTTTAAACGGTAGGGTCCATCTGGGAGCAATCTTGGGCCATGGATTTTCCTGAGAAGACGTCTTTCGGCTTTCTCCAGGTCATCCATGGTGCCTTTTTTGTTCATCAAGAGGGTCTTTGCGGCATACAGAAACTGTGGTCTGACAGCAGTTCTGTAGCGACAGATCTTAGCATTCCTCGAAATGCATTTCTTGTTGTACAAATTGTGGGATAGTTGGTATGCTGCGTTGAGTTTGGTACGCCTTGTTAAAATGGAGGTGTCATCTCAACCATTGGGGTGGACCCATTCACCAAGATAACGAAAGTGACTGACTCTTCCAATCGTTCCATGTCTGGTCGTCAAAGGGGTGCTTCCGGAGTGCCGATTCTCAAAGTACTTGGTCGTATCGTAAGATATCTGTAATCCAGACTTCGCCGCTATCTCGTGCAGGGCTTGGACAGCTATGCCAGCATCCTTACAGTTGTTGGCTAAGATTGCAATGTCATCTGCGAAGGCAAGGCACCTGATCTCGATTCTTCGGTTTCCAGCTCCAATGGCAACTGGTTTGATTCCTAGATTCCTCAATGTGCATTCCCAGGTCTTGATGACTTTATCAAGTACCAAATTAAACAGAATGGGCGAGAGGCCATCACCCTGTCGTACTCCGGTTTTGATCTTGAAACTCCGAGATAGTTCTCCTCTGAACTTCACCTTAGAGGTTGTATCCGTGAGAGTCTGTTTGATGAGGGTGCGTGTGTTATAATCCACACCTCGTTCTTGGAGTATTGAGAAGAGTGTCTGGCGGTCGATGGAATCATAAGCTTTTGCGAAGTTGACTAAAACCACAGTGATGTTCGTACTCCTTACTTGTTTTAGTTGGAGAAAGGTTTTCAGATTTTAAATAGATAAATACATAAGCAAATAAATAAATAAACATAATAAATGAATAAATAATTTACTTTAGTTTCAACACCCCTTTAGGGACATCGGATTGACACAATTTTGCCATTAGCCTGATTTTTTAAAATTTCCAGTAATTCTACTGACACAAGATTGTTTAAATTTGTCAGTCTTCAATTCCATTGAACTGAGCCCGTATCGAACTCTCTGTAGTTTTGATGGCCAACGCTTACCAAATGTGCCACTCATTCCGACTGAAACATGAATACCAATGGTACTAGTAAAATCACAATATACAGTCACTTAAACAAAGAATGAATCCACTTTTGATATCTGCACATTCTTTCTTTTTCATTTTGTTTCTTTCTTTTCTTCTTTCGTTCATTCTTTCTTTCTTTCTTGCCCTCTTTTTCTCAATCATCCTTATTTAGTTCTTGGGCTGGGAGCTTAAACTCATTGGAATGAGTAAAGTAGCTTCGTTATACGAATATATACTCATAATATTTGGCACCCCCCATTAAGCTTTTCATGAAAATGCACTGTTGAGGCAGTCTGAAGTGTCAATTCTTGTTGTTGTTGCTGTTGCTTTTGTTACTTCATTTAGGGGTTTAGTGATATTGTGGTCACGTAGGCCTGTGTACTCAGGTGTGTGCTGAATCTCGCAATTATAAGCCATAGTACGTCTGTAATAATTCATGATGTAATAATAATAATAATAATAATAACCCCTGGAACTACAGTCCCATGAGGGCCTGGGCCTACCAAGTGACCGCTGTCCAGCCATTTGGCCTGCAGATGTTGGAGTGACGCTTGGTCAGCGCGTTCGGTCCCCTCGGCCGTTAATCTTGGTTTTTGTGACCGGGACGCTGCCTCACTGTCAGAGAGCTACTCAATGGTCCTCACGAGGCTGAGTGCACCCCGTTCCAGACCCTATTTCAGTTTCTAAAATCCCTGATGGAGCTGGGAATTGGACCTGGGCCCTCCGGATGAGAGGCAGGCGCGCTATCCCAACACCATGGAGCCGGCGAATTCATGATGTATCAACTCGAAAATCTCATACTTATATGCAGGGAATAGAAACCTGTCAGTGACTAAAATACTGGTGCCTGTAATGGCTGCAGTGTCGCTTTGTAACTGAGGTTAGGATTTGCAAAGAGGCGGCCGTGGCTTTAAATTACAAATTATCTCGGCTTTAGTCCGTAGTGCAAGTGGAAAACCATCGAAACCGGCTTCTAGGACGGCTGGGGTGGGAATAGACTTCAGTTTTCCTCACGTGGCTGACTGAACCCTGCACTGACCCTCACACCCGAATTGAATTTCTTCGCAGAGCCGGGAGTCGACCCAGACGTTTGAATCTGGAGTTCAATACTTAGCCTGACACCACCCCTTGACCGTTGGGACAGAAGTCGAAATCGGTACTGCAGAAAACGAATTGTGGGATAAATATTTATATTGTCAGACTAATTAAAATTAATTAAATTTACGTTTATGAATGTTTGAGCATCATTTACCGAGGCAGTGAACTCCCTCCTTTCCCTTCACTTGCAGGTCAGTTTGTTATTAATAGAATGTATAAATGTGTTCAGATAGTGAGAACACATTAAATACAGCAACGCAACGATTCTTCCTATCACGTCAATACAGTATAACAGTGTACAGTAGGCATTTATATATGTTCTAAAGTAACGTAGTAAGAGTGATTGATTGCAGCCGTCATAACAGGTATGTGCATCTCATTTCATTTGAGTGCGAGGGATATAAACACAAATGCATGTGGTGTTACGACCTCCATTCACCATAATTGTGGTATTATTTATTGAATTTAGAATGCTTATCTTCCCATTAACCAATTCAATTGTGGAGGAAGTCACATTTATTCTGCTTTTGATGCTAAAAATCGGATATGATTTATCGACAAAGTTTTAAAAAAGTAGCTTACGTTATGTAACTTTTTATCTTAATAAAATTTCCAATGCTTAATAAATACTGCTATCTGGATCTTAAACTTTCCGTATAGGCTATACGTCATATGTTGTAATATACAGTAACATTTAAACCACAAGACGGCCTCCACAGTGAAGCCATCTGTAACTTTGAAAATTTTAAAAATATAATAAAAATAAATATTTGCCTGTTAAATAGCCTCATTAGAAATTTTAAGCAAATTGCAAGAATGATTAATATAATGAAAGATAAAATTCAACTTGACAAAGACTCTTCTTAATCCCTGAGTGAGTGCAGGGAATCAATCTTTGCCAGGTTTAATTTTAAGGACAAATTTTATTTGTTGTAGTATTTGTTGCTAAGTTTTCGAGTATACAGTTAATTTCAATTTGGTAGTGCAGTTTTATTAGTTAGATGACTGTAGTAAGCCCTCATACCATTTATACGCCTTTAGGAGGTTTTGGTAAGGCCTATGCACAAACCAGTTCCTTTCAGGATCTCTACAATACCGACTTTCGATTTTTAAAAAAGTAGACTTATGAGATCCACACGGACCAATAGCTCTCAGTCTGTCTGTGAGTGTGTGTGTGCCCTACCCCTATCAAATAAAACATGACAAAACCGAATTGAATGAAATTTGGTACAGAGGAAGCCCTAGCAAAGGACACCTCAGTGTCATGTTTTATATGGCCGCCATCTTGACGGAAAGGTAATGGCGGCCATCCAAATGTCAAAGCTTAATTCAAATTATGACTAACCTAATCATCTGATCTCTACCAAAGTTTGCAACAACGTACCTTCATGAGGAAGCGTCTTTTGACCACACTACAAGGTCATCAGCCAAATAGTTTGAAGATGGTGTCCGTCCATGTGTGCAAATCCATCCCCCCTATCAATTCAAACAACGAAACCAAATCAAACCACCTTTGCTACAGAGGTAGCACTTGCAAGGGGGCAACTCTGTGTCATGTTGTGTATCGCCGTCATCATAACAAAAAAGAAATTGCAACCACCCAAATGTTCTCACCGAACATGCTATCGTTTTTTTTAAATTATTTGTATGCAACAAAAAGAGACAGAAGTTCCTATAAACAGTATGAATTTTATCGCTATATTAAGTTAATCTTTAGTTAGAACTATGGTTTACTAATATTCATACAATGTCGGGGAATAGAAAGACCCAGATGATTTTGCGACGAAAACTAAACTTTAAAATTTAATATCAACAAAATTGTTTAATTTTGAGAATCTGTGCAAGTACAACGCATCAAATGATAATGTGATAAAAAAAAAGAAAATCTTTTATTTAGGAGGGGTTGAGACTTCGGGTCCGTAAGTTAACTTTCATTCATTATGTCTCAATATGTCACTGTCCTCCCCCTATGTATTTGTGGCCCTGGTCAAGCCCCTGAAGAAGCTAACCTTATTTACGCCTAGTTACAATAAAAAACTGTATATAATTATGAAGAATTAATGAATGAATCAATCAATCAATGGAACAATCAATGAATGATCAATACAAAAATTCACTCCGAAATAAACTACATAGATGAGCGAGGCATCCAATCAGCTCTGAAGGAATGTTAACACACAGCGACATGAAAAGTGCTTGGTCCGGCCAAACTTTCTCTGCTACCGTTTGAAGCGCACTTCCACATCATTGGTCAAATTGTAAAATCGTTCACAAGAACTTAGTCGAGTGGAATATACTCTCCTTTGTGAAGGTGGGGTTAGAGGAAATGAAAAGTAAAACGCTGAGATTTATAAGTGTCTCTATTGGAATACAGACACCAAGATCATTAAATATAATCAAATCAGATAGGCCTACAATTAGAGCAATTTAACCAACAACATGCAACGAATAGTCTGAACTATTTATTTATGTATTTAATTACTAATTTATTTATTTATTTATGCATTTATTTATTTATTTATTTGTTTATTTATTTATTTATTTATTTATTTATTTATTTATTTTGAGCTCCGCAGAGCTCAGATGGTCCTACACAACAGCACTCTACTTGCAGAACAGTCTCAAAATTGCACCATATTTAACCTATTCACAAATTCAGACAGTTTACAAAATGCATCTAAATGTTTAATAAATAAGTAATTAAATAAAAAAAATAAAAACATAATTTGAAGTGAAATTTAAATAAATAGTTAAGAAAATAGGTCACGCAAAAGAGTGCATAAAAACTGTGAGTTGGACTTCAAACCCCAACGCAGGTATAAATAGAAAAACAAAGGAAAATATCGCGAATATTTTAATTTGATTACCGCAATTTTAATTCTCGCAATAAAGAGGCACAGGTGCACTTCATAAATAGGGAGGTAGCACTCAGTTTGCTACTCCTGTGGGAGTCCGGGCGGAGACACCAAGAGCCCGCTGATGAGCCAGTTTGGTGTCCTAGGCGAAACCTTACACATGACACGGTACAAACCTAGAAAAATTGCTGAGTTTTAGTTCTTATCTTGCTTCCCAAGCAACTGAATTCCTCTGTCCTTTAACTTTTGCCCTGCCAATTCGATGTTAGAAGTGTGATCTTCTATTTATCGATTTTCATACTCAATTTTTTTGTCTGTTGACTTTATACATACATTCAAATTCTCTGGTGACAATGTTCCCAGAAATAATTCTGAGCTATGATAATTACACCACTAACCTTTACTCCTACTTTAAATGTCTCTCACATTGTATCCGCTCCTTGCTATATGAGTGAACTAAGAAGTTTGGATTTTACACCTGTCAATTCATACAATCTATAGGACTAATAACCGACAGTAGTGGCTACGCGGGCTAAAGCGCTGCGTTAGGTCAAGGGGCCATGCTCTCTGCTGACTCGGTAGACGCGTGGGTTCGAGCCCCACCGTCGGCTGTCCTTGAAATGATTTTCCGTGGTTTCCCATTTTCAACACCAGGCAAATGCTGGGACAGTACCTTCTGACAGGCCTCGGCCGCTTCCTTCCACATCCTTGCCCAGTTTCATTCATCTTCATCCATTCCATCTCTCATCCCGACGCGCAGGTCGCCCACGGGCGTCGACTAGGAAGACCTGCACTCGGCCTCTCAGGAGGCTACACGACAAAAAAAAATAGGACTAATTTGGTTAGTATCTACATTGTTCTTGGGACAATCTTTATTTTTTATCACTTATCCTCCCAGCTGAGCCACACTTACGGACTCTACGAGAGATCATTGCTCCACCATCGCCAAGGGCGGTGTCTGGGAGCTGAACACACATTTGTCAGCAAATTCAACTAGGGATGGTGACAAGCCAACAAGTCCAGGCGACTGTTAACTTGGGTCAAATTAAGGAAGGGTCATGGTAGGGATTTTGGAAGGAAGTCGCCCGTGGACCTGTGGAAAGGAACCTACCTGGTATTTGTGGTTGGTGTTGTAAATGGGAAACAACGAAAACATTTTCAGGACGGTCGAGGTGATAATCGAATCCACGCTCTCCTGATGGCATCGAGGCACGATGTACTGTTGTGCGTTAGCGCTCTCAGCCATTTGGGAAATTCCAACTGTTAAACAAACCAGAAACTAAGTAGGCCTATATCGGCTTCGGTGGCGTAGTAGGTAGCATGCTGAGCCTCTATGCCCCAGATCGCAGGTTCAAACCCGGTCGAAGTCGTCGGATTTTTAAGAGCGTTAAAAATCCCTCAGAGGGGAAGTAAAGCCGGCGGTCCCATGTCATAGATTTATGGCATGATAATGAACATTGCTCTAACTACACTTGTGGAAGCTAAAACTTTTAGATTAGTTTGATAATGCTATATTAGTTCCAACATTCGCCACCAGGTGCTGACTGTGATGGCATTTAGTAGCCACGTTCACAGCTAGGTGTCATGGATGGTAGCATTTGGTAGCAAAAGTAGGAACTACTTGAAAAAATTAATCGTCTGCAGTCCTTCTACAGTGAGTCCGGGAATGTTCTCCGCAGCGCCTACATGCGTCTGTGAGAGCTAGCTACAGCAGTTACGTTGGCAGCACGACTGCCGCTTGCATCATATTAGACTTTCACGAATTAATTGCCGACGGTCGAGATGGGAACTATTCTTAGTTTACTTGTGTCACACGTCAGCCTGCTTCGTCGACAGATACAGCTGTGCGAGTAGGATATGACTCACTTCAAGTAGCCTCTGTCATCGTTTAACTGTCCGTGGTGACATGAGCTCCTATGACGCGCATAGTTGCTTGACTTATGTGCAGAATGCATTCTGTGATCGCCGTGTTCCCTAATGACAAGCAAACAGTATACTTTGTACTCACCACAGCCATTCATAACAGATGCTGGAAGTGCTGATGACACATACGCTCGCTAATTGCAATACACACTGACGATTTAGACAGGCTGCAGCCCACACTTGTGGGATTCACCCTGTCAAAGACACCGTGCTACCAACTAAACCGATGACGCAACCACTCACAGCTGCACGTAACCACTGTGGAGAACACACACTAATACAGGCAGAACAATTAACACCGGTTATCTGACAAATTCTACACACACCCAAAGGAGACGGGGCTACATGACCACGTTATCGCAGTCCCTAACCTTAGGAACCAACCAACCAACCTCAGTATCTGAAGATTGCGTCACAAGGTTTTCTTCTCTGTTTTGATGATGGAAGGAAGAAATGCTACCCGTTTCTTACAGTACACTGCTTGCTTGAAATGTGCTCATTTGTATTTAAAATACAATTACCTAGCGCGGAGTTCGCCAGACTAGGCGCAGAACAAAAGGAGGCTGCAAGTAGTGACTTCTTTGTGTCTGTCTCAAACGAAGTTAAGTCCTCTTTTTAAGGACCCCTCCCCCATGCTGCGCGCGTACTTTCAATTAACAGTAACGCAATCAAGAGTATTACCAGTGTGGCAATGTTGAACTATATTAGCCTCGCCGTAACTACGTTACGAGGCACTGGATGTTACAGTTCGAAGGCACTCACTTGCTGGCGAGGTTCTCTGAATTCATCAAAATTTACATTTGGAGTGCATTTGGTAAGATATCAAGTTCCAATAGAGTGGTTTTGGTGGCGTATTTGTTAGCATGCTGAACTGCTATGCCCAAGATCGCAGGTTCAAACCCGGCCGAAGTCATCGGATTTTTTAAGAGCGTTAAAAAGCCCTCAGTATGCCTTCCTTCGGAGGGGAAGTAAAGCCGGCGGTCACATGCCATAGATTTATGGCATGATAAAGAGCTTTCCACTAATTACACCTGTGTGAAGCTAAATTATAGGTTAGTTTGATAACGCTTTATTAGTTTCAACGTTCGCCACCAGGTGATGACTGCGATGACAATTAGTAGCTACGTCCGATGCTAGGTGTCGTGGACGGTAGCATTCGGTGGCAATGGTAGGAACTACTCAAGAAATTAATCGTCTGCTGTCCTTCTACCTGAATCATAGATAACACACACTAATACAGTCAACACAATTTACACCGGATATCAGACAAATTCTACACACACCCAAAGTACATGGCGCTACCTGACTACGTTGTAGCAGCCAATAAACTAAGGAACCAACCAACCAAGTTCCCATACTGCAAATATCCCATAATGCTCTTAATGACGTGAATCTTATAAATGTACCTGCAAAGTATTGAAAGGTACTGATTGGGAAAAATATGACTAGGGAAAGTTTGGATACGATGACGAAGTGGGTAAGGTATCGGAGCCTTGTTATTTAAAATATTGGCTGTGGTGCGTATAATTTATATTTGGTCAGAAGGACAGGATATACTGTACTGTATATTAACAGAAAGAGGGGGTTTTGTTTCAGGTCAAGCAATCCAATCTATACTAATGAAGATTCTGTGCCAGAGTCTTGAAGGAAGTATTTCCTAAGTTGTCCTCAGACTTTCTACCCCATGATTTTCCCTTCCAACAGATTGGTTAGAAAGGTCGTCACAAGATGTGATCAATGAATTTAGCTATTCTTTTCTGTATCGTGACCTTCAGTTCTCACTTCCCGTGGATAAGGGCAAGGGAAAAAACCCATAGGCAGAAAGTAAAGATTGCCTACAGGTGAAACCTGGCATTATTGGTAGATAGCCACATGCAAGTATGTAGAAGTAGCAAGTGAAGTCAGTGAAGACTGACGTCAACAGTAACTTTTTGGAAGATGGGCTGATCAGACAAACTGGCTCGCCCTATGATACGCGGAGAGCTGCATGTGACGGCAACCAACCAATCAGAGCGAAGAAACTGTACAGTGCTGTATATTACCAGAAAGAAGAGATTTTGTTTCAGGTCAACCAATTTGTACCTGAAGGCAATGAATTGTCGGAACAACCATTGTTCTCCGTCTTCAGCTCGAGGAAGCCTGAAGTAGTCAGCCATTTTTAGAAGTCAGTAATTAAACACACGTAAATAATAATAATAATGTTATTGGTTTTACGTCCCTTTTAACTAGTGTGGATTTTAGAGACGCTGGGGTGCCGGAATTTTGCTCCGAAGGTGATCTGCAACGTGCCAGTAAATCTACTGACACGGCTCCCTCGCATTTTCACACCCTCGAATGCCAGCTGACTGCGCCAGGTTACGAACCTGCAACCTAGGGCCCAGCAAGTGAGAACGTTACTGCTGAGCCACGCAGCCAGTCAATTAAACACACGTGCTAGCAGACACACGTAATAGCTGAAACATACAAATGCAGCAGGTCTGAGAGATGTGCCCATTTCACAAATAATTTAAGTTATGTAGCGATTGATTACAAGTTAGTAAAGTATAAGGAAAGATATATAAATTAGCTTGCAAAAATCAATTTGCGTCAGTAACCACTATGAATAGAAAATTGGGTGGGTAGATTTTATTAGTTAAGTAAGATATAATTTTATAAATAATGAAAAAGCCCATTCGAAAATGTGTACCATTTATATATCTATTTATATATGGTACCGGTACTTACTATTTTGCAAGACAGAGAAATGACAATCCCATCAACAAACAGTTTCCCTCTACCAACTAACATATGAAGATTTAGCTATAATTGCTGCGATATACTTACGCAGTAAGTCCTATACTACTGTAGAGTTGTAAATTAATGTAGAAATTACCTATGAGTACTCTGCTGAGATGAAGGAAGCTAGGACGGCAACGTACAAAAACAGTGTTTGTCAACTAATGGTTCTTCTTTCTTTCATTCTTTCCCTCTTTCTCTCTTTCTTTCTTTTTTATTAGCGTATGGCTGTTAGTGCCGGGAGTGTCCGAGGACATGTACGGCTCTCCAGAGTTTGCAGCTGCCTCTCTGCGGACACCCATGGGATGAGCTACAAGTACCATCAGGTGTGAACTGTTGTCTGGGGAGGAAAGTGTGATTGCAAGGACAAGGAATTGGAAGGTAGCGGCTGTGGCTTATAGTTAGGGACCAACCCCGGCATTTTCCTGGAACGAAGATGGGAAACCACAGAAGACCATCTTCAAGGTTGCCGGCGGGGTGATTTGAACCTCCTCGCATCCCAGATATGAGCGACTGCCTGCAGCCACGCCGCAACGACCACGGCTAACTCATCCAGTAATAATGTGTTGAAAGATCTGATATGGAAATATCTGAAATTAAGGAATGTCTACAGACTCCTCTGACAGCCAACCTTCTGAATATAAGAAAAGACTGTATAGATGGTCACTCACAAATCACTAATAGCCTTCTTGTAATTTTAGAAGCTTTTATAAAAGCAGTTGGTATTGAAAACTTTTCAGATTATGTAAGAATGATTCTTAGCCTACTTTCGATTTATGCAAAAAAATGAAAGTAGACTTATGAGATAAATACAGGGCCAAAAAAAGTGTGTCTGTGAGTGTGTATGTGTGTGTACTCTGCATGTCTGTGGCCCCCCTCTATCAATACAAACACGGTGAAAGCAAATTGAACGGAATTTGGTTCAAAGGTAAACACCAGCAAAGGCCACCTCAGTGTCATGTTCTATATCACCGCCATCTTGACGAAAACGTAATGGCGGCCACCCAAATGTGCAAAGCTTAAATCAAATTACAACTAATCTAATCATCTGATCTCTACCAAATTTTGCAACATCATACCCTCATGTGGGAAGAGTTTTTTTGTGCCAGTCTTCAAGGTCATCAGCCCAATAGTTTGAAGATGACGGACGTGTATGTGTGCAAATCGATCCTCCCTATCAATTCAAACACAACGAAACCAAACCGAACCACCTTGGTACAGAGGTAGCACTAGCAGAGGACAACTCAGTGTCATGTTGTGTTTCGCCACCATCATAAAAAAAGGAATGGCGTCCACTATCCTAATCATCCAATCTCTACCTAATTTTGCAACAATATACCTTAATGTGGGAAGCGACTTTTCCCCAACTACAAGGTCATCAGCCAAATAGTTTCAAGATAGTGGATGTATGAATCATACAAGTATTATAGCCTAACCGTAGCTGACCTCAACAATTCAGCTTATCGTTCATAGGGAGGTTAAAGCTGTCCTCTAGGAGGAGACCGGTAGGATAATGCCATGTTATAATAGAATATGTACAAATAAATGACAGGTCAGGCTTACCATGCCATATTGATGTGGGTCCATGTGGCCCCGTTGTCAAAATGGTCGCTATTTTTGCTCGTAAATCCATATAAATAACTTCGTAAGTTTATCTCCTTTTCGGAATGTACTGAACAAAATAATACATATTTAGTATCAAATGGTTTATAGAAACGGCAGAAAACGCTAATGAAATCGTTGATTTCAACACAAAATATGATACAGTTGTACTAAACAACTTGTTGATCAAGTATAACCGTAACCCATCCGTGGCGAACTAGTAACGACCTTGGCTCATAGTCTCGAGGTTCGTGGATCAAATCCCAGCAGGTTCAAATTGTTTTACTTCGTTTTTTGGTATTTGTTGATTCATAACTACCCACACGTTTTAATCATAAGCATATATAGAGAGTATTTGCAATCGAAAATATCATATACTTATAACACCACATATTTCAACACTCGAATATAGCGATTAATATTCGTTGACCTTGATCCACGGTTGACTATATTGTTGTTGTTTTGTTGTTGATTCTTTAGGGATTTTGCGGCATTATGGTCTTGTAGCCCCATTTACTTCGGTGTGTATGGAAGTTGTCTGATAACCTGTGTTACTTTGATGTCTGTAGGCGTACTAGTGTGTGTACCTTCATACGAGGAAGGATTTGAGTAGGAAGCTGTTGTTGTTGTTCCATTTGAGATGTTGGACATCATGGTAGTAGTGGTTTTTGGCCGGTTCCGCAGCCACCGCCACCGCTCCACCGCCAAGATGGCGGCGGTGCGATATCTCTCGAACGCATGGTTGGATTTTGACAAATGAGGTGTTGTTGAACTCGGGCTGACACCAGCTTTCCATTGGACAATATATCTCCACTCCAAGATAAAACCTACCCCTACTAGGGGGTGAAATTGTATTTATTTTAGAAAATCTCGCTTTCCAAGTGCAACATGTGAGAGTTTGAATGCCAATATGGAATTAAACGTTGTTCTACACAAGAGACATGTATACGGTGGATATGCTTGTTTTTCGTTTTATACGCATGCCCACTCATAGCTTTTGTAAGAGGGCGGGCTTTTTAAAAGATGGCGGCTGTAGTGCAACCTAACCTAACCCAACCCACGAGTGGTGATCAATAAGTATTTTAAGCGACGCTTGTCGATAGGCAAACCAATAATCAAATAGGGGCATGTCAGGCCTTGAGGTGATAGCCCCTTTTGATTGATCCCTGTTGATTGGTCCCATTTGATTGATCTCTGCTGATTTGTTTCTTTGGACTGGTCCCTGTTGACTAGCCCCTTTGGACGGGTCCTTTTTGAAGGGGGTCCTTTATGACGGGTCCCTGTTGACGGGTCATTGTTGACGGGTCCCTGTGGACGGGTCATTGTTGACGAGTCCCTGTGGACGGGTCTTTGTTGACGGGTCCCTGTTGACGGGTCCCTGTGGACGGGTCCTTGTTGACGTGTCCCTGTAGACAGGTCATTGTTGACGAGTCCTTGTTGACAGGTCCTTGTTGACGAGTCCTTGTTGACGGGTCCCGTTTGACTGATCCCTGGACCGATAACCTAGGTGTTAGACCCCTTAAAACAACAATTATCATCATCATCATATTTTGACTGATCCCTTTGGACCGGTCCCTTTGGTCTGGCCCCTATGGACTGGCCCATGAAATTTATTCAAATTATGCCAAAGGGCCTAACAGCATTTGTATGTAAAGCAGTGTGTTGAACTGACGTTGTTCGCCAGCCCTCACTACTACAATCTCATAACGATATGAAAGGGGAGTGACGAAATACATGTGAACACGTGCGAGATGACATTATTACCACCTCCCTTGTGAAAACCACTTGTACGCTAACATGTCACATCCTGTTTTGGTTTGTATAAGTGTAAAACTTGGTAGATAGAGGACATGTCAAGGGGTAAGTGTAAAACTTAGTGGATGAATATGTTCTAGTGCTGGGGTTAATGAACACACTCTACTACACGGGGGCACATGCAACTTGAGGACAGGTCAAGGGATCTAACTTAGTGGATGGATGTGTCATTTGTAGTTGAAAGAGAATAATGCAGGTTTTTAAGATGTTAAAACTGATGAGATTGTACGTGCAGTAAGACGTCCTGTTCCTTCCTGTGTCATATTGCTGACATGGCAGAGAGCGCACAGTTCTGTTGCTATGACTAACGCTGCAGTAATTTAAAACCGCAGGTGTTCATCAAGACAATGGGTGATGATCATGCAAAGTTAGCAGTCATTGGGTAAGACACAGGTGTTCCTTCCGGTGTCATTTTGCTGACATGGCAGAGAGCGCACAGTTCTGTTGCTATGACTAACGCTGCAGTGAGTTAAAACCGCAGGTGTTCATCAAGACAATGGTTGATGATCATGCAAAGTCAGCAGTAATCTGATACCTCACAGGTGTTTCTAGTGCGCTTTGGACTGGCAGGTGTACAGGAGAGGAATTGCAATGAACAGCAAAAAACCGCTGACACAAGTGATGTAAGCCTATATAAGGGAGGTTTCATATATTTCCCTACTTTCTGTCTTTATTACTCGCTACAAGTGAACAGTGCTCTATTACTGCTAAACATTTGCAAAAGCCTTTTTGGTGGAAAAACATTAAATTATTTTGCAAGGTAAGTACTTATTATTAATGGATTGTAGTCTTTTATTACTAATCGATGTTCAAGTTATTGATTGGAATGCATTCATTGAGTTATTGATTTATATTGTTTACAGATAATTGGCGTACCGTACCTGTAGGTTAGCAGATTCCAGTACCTAGTTCAGCCAGTGGCAGCAGTTGATAAATTATTAAAGGTAAGTACCCCCTCTAATAACTTTTAAACAGCTAGAGCGATATTTTCCAATGTTCACTGCTAGATGTCAATGACAATGGTTTATTGATAGTTAAAGTTGGAACTACTTGACTATGATGTGTGAAGCTAAATTTGTAGGTTAGATTTGATTAACACTCTGTTAAGTTCCAACGTTCGCTGCTAGGTGTCAGTGACAATAATATTTGTTAACCAATGTTGGAACTACTCAACAATTATGTGAAGCTGAATTTGTAGCTTAGATTTGATTAACGCTTTATCAAGTTCCAAGTTCACTACTAGGTGTCATGGTACCTGATAACTTAAGTGGGAACTCCTCGACAATGGTGTAAAGCTAAATTTGTAGGTTAGATTTGATTAACGCTTTATTAAGTTCCAACGTTCACTACTTGGTGTCAGTGACAATGGTACCTGGTAACTAAAGTTGGAACTACTCAACAATGGTGTGAAGCTAAATTTCTAGGTTTGATTTGATTAACGCTCTATCAAGTTTCAATGTTCACTGTTAAGTGCCAGCAACAGTACCATATTTACTAACTAAAGTTGGAACTACGCGATAATGGTGTGAAGCTAAATTTGTAGGTTAGACTTGATTAACGCTCAACTCCGAATGTTCACCGCTAGGTGACCGTGATAGTAACATATCCGTTAATCAAACTTGGAACTACTTGACAATTGTGTAAAGCTAGGTTTGTAGGTTAGATTTGATTAACGCTCTATCAAGTTGTAACGTTCATCACTAGGTGTAAGTGACAATGATATCTGTTAACCAAAGTTGGAACTACTTGAAATTAGACTTGCTGAGAGTCCACAGACGTTTAATTAAAATACTCTACTATGACCATTGGCTGTAATTTAATTAACATATTTTTCTTTTACTTTGTTTTATTTGTTATTAATATTTATGATTTCTTTCTTTTATAGGTAATTTGGAAAGTGATTGATAATCATTATGTTCAAGTGTAGTGATTGTAAAAAGCAGTTTTCAAGACCTGACAGCCTTCAACGTCATGCAAGTACAAAACATAATCTTAAAATGTTTGTGTGCAGTTATTGTACTACCACATTTAACAGACAGGATAGTCTTTCACGACATGTAAATTTAAAGCTTGTTAGTTCAGCACCATTTTCTTGTTCAGTTTGTGATCTTGGTTTTTCTGCTGTAAAGCGATATCAATCCCATATGGTTGAAGTGCATGCAGAACAACAGGAATTAAAAACTGCAAACCCATCAACTAGCACGGAACCTTTAAACAAATGTGATGCTCTAAAGCGTAAACGTTCTCAAGATTGTGAAAATAGTTGTGCAACAAAAAGAAAGAAGAATGGTGAACCTCCAATAACACATTGTAATGTATGCAATATTGATATACCTTCTTCATTGATTCAGGGACATTTGCGCAGTATTCATCATAAAAATAACGTTTGCCATGAAAGAAATTCTGTGAATATTCAACAAATTGATAGTGCCTTTAAAAGTCGAATTGCTAGTTACAGACTTCATAGTGAAGAAAAAACTCAAAGTATTGAATCATTTTTAAGAAATGTTCAACCCAGTTTGTTTTGCTTGGTAGAAAATGTTTTAGTAGAGCATAAATCATGCAAAATGAATTTTGAACTCTTTGGATTATATGTAAAAACTGGGAGTGAGGGTGAAATTACGGATATCAAATCTTTTAATACAAAAACATAATTGTTAGTGAATCAACTAATATCAGTGATATATACCAAAATATTTCAAGGGAGTCAGGCTGGGCGTTGGTTGAAGTACTTTATTTAGAAACCAACATGAATAAATACAATCCTCTTCGAGCATCATCATACATTGATTTGCCAGGATGGATCAAACGTAAGAATTCTTGTGTAAACGTTATAAATAGTGACCATGCATGTTTTGCGTGGGCTATAACCTCGGCTCTCCACCCAGCAGTGATGAATGAAAAGAGAACATCATCTTATCCTCACTATTCCTCAGTGTTAGATTTAGAAGAAATAGAATTTCCTATGGAGATAAAAGACATTAAACGTTTTGAAGAGCTGATCAATGTAAGTATTAATGTTTATGGAATTGAAAACAAGAGAATAGTTGGTCCTCTATATTACACTCAAGAAAAAAAAATGATGTTCATGTAAATTTACTACACATAACCGAAGGTCAAAATGCTCACTATTGTTGGATAAAACATTTAAGTAGACTTGTCAGTAGTCAGATAACAAAAAGAGAACATAAGAAGTGGTTGTGTGATGGCTGTTTGCTATATTTCAGAAAAGAGGATCGACTAACTCAACATCAAAAATGGGGATGTAATCATGTGTGTACGGTATTACCTAGTCCTAGAAATAACATTCTAAAATTTAAGGATTGTGAGAAACAGCTTCGAGTACCATTTGTTATATATTATGCTGACTTCGAGGCTTTGCTAAAACCATTTAATACATGTTCATCGAATCCAGCCCAACCTTTCACCAACACTACTCACATTCATGAACCTTTTAGCTTTGCATATTATATTAATTGTAGTTATTGTGCCGATTCTATTTGCCTCGACTGTAAGACACATGATTTTGACGTTTGCATGCAAATTCTTGGGAGTTGAGATGAGGTGGTGCTCTTTATCTACGCTAGGGTGCAGCAGCGCCTTGGTAAGGCTACTACTAAGTAGTGTCCGCCTAGTGGTGAAAACGGTAAGCTTGTCCGCATGTGGTGTGTGTTCTTACTTGCCCAAGAAGATGGTTCCCTTAGTATCGACTGTTAGTAATTTTGCGATGCAATAACTGAGTGTTGGGACATGATCTGTAAAAGACATAACATCATGTAGTCTACAGATATTGAGTAGCTTTCAGCTACTCATTCGGATGTCTTGCTTTGTAAAGTTCGGCGTAACTGGCTCTACCCAAATATGGATCGACATGGAATAGTTTCTCTTCAAATTAATTAATATTTTTATGTAAAATGTGGCAGAAAGATGAGGTAGATTCTCGTGTACACCTGGAGTGTGTGATGGTCTGTGCTTCGATTTGAAACGGATACCTAAGTGGTCTTGTCGACGTGAAAAAATTATTTGTTGCTTCTTTTATATTTTTATATATAGTTGTTGAGGCAACTTTAAGGAAAGCAAACATATATGTCGTTGATTTCTGTAAGAGGCCAAATGTGGTTAATTGGAGTTATGAAGATTTGGTAAAAAGGTATTTTGTTCCTGAGAGAAGTAAGTGGATTATTATATATTTCTGGGGTGCATGTGTATCTAGCCTGATGCATGTTATTTATTAACTTTTGTCATCTCCGTGATTTGACTAACGTAGTTGGGAGGCTTTCATCTTGCTGTGTGGATAATGTTTTAAAATTCGTGTCTGGTTTATAAATGTAATCTTTCTCTTTATTCACGTTTAGTTTGCCTAATTGAGGTCCGTGTAAATTATGTAAAGCTTTTATTTTATTAGAGTGGGGGTTCGTATTTGCTGGCATTGCGTTCGTCTTCTGTTTTTGGTAATCGGTTGTTGTGTTCTGGATAACCTTCTTATGATTGTCAGCTGTTAGATGACAAAAAGAGAATCATGGCTCCATGTTTAAAAGGGATTGACGTATTGAGATCTTGTTCCGAGTTTGCTCAGGTTAAAAGGAATTATCCAAGATTTAATATATTTAGTGTCTTATGACATTACCTATTAATTGACGGTATTATAATATTATTGAAGATTGTTTCCCGACTTACCTGAAAGTTGTATAATTAAGCATATACGGAATTTGTCGGTCAGGCCTACTTCTTGATGTTATCGAGTCAACTGTTAATAATTTAAAGTGAAAGGATATTCGGTCCTAAGAGAACATTTTGGGAACCAATACAAAGTAAGTTACATCCTACGTTAGGTACCACACCTTTTATTTTATTTTATTTTATTTGAACTGCATGTAATTGTTTATTGTATTTTATTGTAATATTTGGTTTATGAATAGAAGTGTTGTTTTAAAATATGAATCGTGTGTGTCATTTCTGGGTCTGGGATTCTGTAGACAGCTCTCAAGATAGACACCTCGGGTTATGGTTGAAAATGGTCCAGTCCTTCCCTAAAGCAGTAGGGTGTGTCTCTTGTATCGAGAGCGTGGTTTTACGTGTTTAACTCATTAATGTCTATTTTGAGAGTTGTTCGGAGTTAGGAACTAGAAGTGATATACCAAAAATAAATTATAATCAGTGTTATATTCTGTAAATGTTACTAATTTTTGTGTGTTTTATGTTTCATGTATACAAACCCACCTGGTAATGGAAAAACGAGTTCTCCCAAACATATATTATCTGAGGAAAGATGAATTGGGGTTCGAGATCTTGATTCGTGGAAGGATTCCACAGGGAAATAGAGTAACTGACTTGGCTGTCTTGAGGTCGTTACGTGATGCTCCTATAATTATCCCGCCTATTAACAGCGAATATTGGGAAAAGGGTAAGTCTGGTGTCATTACATCTGTGTCAAACTTGTTAAGTGATTGTGCTTCGTTGGATGGTATTATCGATTCGTCTGAATATCAAAGAAATAAATTAAGGTGGCGCGCTCTGCATTGGATATTGAGATTGGCTGATTTAATTAATGTCTGGTCAAAAGTTGAGGACGGTATTTCATTTGCAAATGAATTGTCAAGTTTGCGTGATAGGTTGGCTATTATTTACGAACGTATGTTTTCTGGTGTAACCGGTGATTATAAAAGTGAATCTTTGACGTCATCAATAGGTGGAGGTTCTGAGAATAGTAATCGGTGCGCTGTGAATGTTGATAATAATTTGGTTGAAGATGTAGAATCTGTGTTGTCGATAAATGATTTACAAATTTATAATCCTGCTGTTATGCAGCATCGGAATGGGTCGTCTAGTCAGCCTTCGAGAAATATGTCATGTTCAGCTAGGCCTAATATTATTGACCAGGCTAATTTAAATAATGAATTCAGCTTGTCATCTAGGTCCTTATCGAGAGAAAATAGTGCGAATGCCTCAATTAATCTAACTTCTGGAATTTCTCGTTGTGTGAAGTCTGTACAAACAAGTGAAAGTCTAATTAATGTAACTGATGTTGTCGAGCATAATTTGATGAAGCATAATATGAATTTAGGAGATTCTTCTCAAGTATGTGACCCTGGAAATGTCATGGCAGATATCAATGTTAGATTTGCTACGTTACCCAATCCAATTGCCTTGATTTTAAAGAATTTTCACATCTGTAATGGTACTGAGAATGATTTATTAGTGCAATTTCTTAGGAAATTTGTAGAATTAAAAGTCAGTGCTGTGGTGTTTGGACTGTCCGAACGTCAAATATTTAGAATGGTGTTTCCTTGCACTTCAGGTATGCTTCGACAAATCTTAATTAATAACATGTCTGCTGGAAATTCTTTAATTAATTTTCAAATGGAAGTTTTAAATTATTTTATTACCCCGTACACCTTGTCAGACCTTCATCGAAGCTATTCATTCAGAGGACAGAGAATGGATGAAACACTGAACGATTATTTTGTGGATGTTAGGTATTATGCTAAAGTATATGCTGTTCAGTTGTCGGAGGAGCAAATCGTTGCCTCATTAGTCGAAGGAATTAACCCCATTTATAGATTGTGTTTAACCATGTGTGCTAGGCCTAAGACTTATAAGGAGTTTTATGATCTTGTTCTTACTGCTGAGAAGTTCAAAAAGGCAGATGCTGTTCGTATGGCAAATTCATCGATACCATGTTTTTCTATTCAGGGTACCTTTGGGCAAATTGGTTCTAAGCCTGTTTTTCAGTGGACGAGTGCTGTTCAGTCTGGAGGAAGACAACCTGTTCAGGGTTTTAATAACGCTTTATTTCAGGGAGAGGTATGTCAAGATGTTGTTCCTGTTTCTGGTCCATACCATAATTTTCAGGGGCGTTCCAACCGGAGATATGCTGAGAGTGATTCATATCAAGGTAGGCGGTGCGACCTATGTGGGTCGTATAATCACCTTAGACGTTGGTGTGATGCCAGAATGAATCATAATTCCTGAAGATGTTGTGGTGATCTTGTAAGCTGTATTGTATTTTCAAAATTGTGTTTTATCTTTGGAAACCACACGCATGTATGTATGTATGTATGTTGTGTATGAATTGTATTTTTGATGAGCGATGGATGGATTTGTGTGTATTGTGTATAAATGTCTCTATTTGGAATCTTCTGCATTGTGTATGACCAGAGTGACTCATTGTTTTGCGTCAAGTTGGTGTATAGGCGAAAGGTTAGAATTTTCTAAATGGCTTTTGACATTTTGTTGGTACGGAGAGGAATTTTATTTTGTGTTACAATTATAATTTTGAATTTTCAAGATTGTGTATGACCTACATGATGCTTTTGTGCGTGTTTGTAGTAAAGTGACCTTTATTTGAATCTTCAAAATTGTATACTGGTTCTGGAGGAAGGTGATATAATTGTGCGTTAGTGTATTGTGTTGGTATGAATGAGAATCTCTAATTTGTTATTTAATTTGGGGAGGAATTTTGTTCTCGTTTCTTGTTTTAATGGGTAAAGTTATGTTTTATTTTAAATGTTTTCAATGGTAGCCGAGTATATAAATAGGGTCGTTAAAATATCCTTGTTCAGCTTAAGATCCTAACGTATATGGAGGTATGGGACTCAAATATTAGGTGGCATAAGCTGAATATGTATTTGATGGTAAGTATTTACTAACCATTCCGAAATAGTTTCTCCGAGTAGTGACCTTGTGCACTTATTTTTGCTTGTTGAACTGAGGAAGTAGATACTTACAGGTGAGTTGTGTGTGTCATGAAGTTAATGTGGAAATGGTCGTTGTTTCGTTGAAGTGAATTTGTTGAAATTCTCATCCGAGATAGCCTAAAGGTAATTGTTTATTTAAAGGGTATTTGTGGTAATGTGTCACGGTTTTAACGAACTCCTATTTATATTGAGGTGGAACATTTTGGGGATATTTGTGGGTAGTAACTGGTTTTTTTTGGTGAATTTAGAGGTTATGCAAAGATGTGTGTGTGAATGTGTTGGGGTTTTCTTAGGTCTGCACGTGTGGTCAGTTGATACTTCGTTTTTTGTTGCTTTCTTGGTCTTTCTTTTTTTCCGTGAGTTTCGAATCTGTTAATGATTTTCTTAGGTAGATTTTTCGCTTGTAGCCTAAATGAGTTGAGACAGATGTGTGATAAGGGACTTATGCCAACATTCATTTGGGGATATTAGTTTTTTTTAATACTAAAGAACTCATTTTTCAACTTGGATTTGCTTGCTTCACTGTAATTGTTATGAATTTGGTTTGTCAATTCTACATTTTCTTATATTGCATTGAGTACTCATCAACACTTCTAATTGTTTATTTAAAATATGTGTAAACTTAAATATTTTGTAAAAGGTGTGGATATTCTGAGATAGGTTTTGCATTAGGAAAATTTCTGCCATATTTTGGATATATGTAATGATATTAATTATTTATATTGTTTAATGTCAAACGTTTGTGTAAACTATTCCATGAAAACGATACTCGCCTAGTCGAATTTGGTTTCAGCTGCTATCATCGTTGATACGTCTGCGTAGAAGATTTCGGATGTACTGTGAAGACTATCTGTGGCCAGGATGGTGGAACTGTCATCTGGAAACTAAAGCGGATCTGAACTTATCCTCGAAAGAAATGATGAATGATGTATACCATGATGTATTTTTGTCTGTACAAGTTATCTGATGTATCATGTTACATGTAAGATGCAATTTTCTTGGCATGAAAAGGGATGTACCATTAGCTACGCTGACTTCTGCATGAACTATCATCGACCTGTGTGTAATCAAACTTGTGGTGGTGGATTTTGAACGAACTTGTGAAGAAGTGTTTATTTCTACCTCCTTATTTAATGCATGCCTAAAACTAAACCAGTTTTGAAGTGATGAATTTGGGTACTGAAGGTTGGTATTTGTTGCATGTACATTTTCAGTTGGACAATTTCGTTGGCTTGGTACTTTACCGGCGCCAAGTCTGAAGGGAGGGAGTCTGTGCCGATTCTATTTGCCTCGACTGTAAGACACATGATTTTGACGTTTGCATGCAAATTCTTGGGAGTTGAGATGAGGTGGTGCTCTTTATCTACGCTAGGGTGCAGCAGCGCCTTGGTAAGGCTACTACTAAGTAGTGTCCGCCTAGTGGTGAAAACGGTAAGCTTGTCCGCATGTGGTGTGTGTTCTTACTTGCCCAAGAAGATGGTTCCCTTAGTATCGAATGTTAGTAATTTTGCGATGCAATAACTGAGTGTTGGGACATGATCTGTAAAAGACATAACATCATGTAGTCTACAGATATTGAGTAGCTTTCAGCTACTCATTCGGATGTCTTGCTTTGTAAAGTTCGGCGTAACTGGCTCTACCCAAATATGGATCGACATGGAATAGTTTCTCTTCAAATTAATTAATATTTTCATGTAAAATGTGGCAGAAAGATGAGGTAGATTCTCGTGTACACCTGGAGTGTGTGATGGTCTGTGCTTCGATTTGAAACGGATACCTAAGTGGTCTTGTCGACGTGAAAAAAATTATTTGTTGCTTCTTTTATATTTTTATATATAGTTGTTGAGGCAACTTTAAGGAAAGCAAACATATATGTCGTTGATTTCTGTAAGAGGCCAAATGTGGTTAATTGGAGTTATGAAGATTTGGTAAAAAGGTATTTTGTTCCTGAGAGAAGTAAGTGGATTATTATATATTTCTGGGGTGCATGTGTATCTAGCCTGATGCATGTTATTTATTAACTTTTGTCATCTCCGTGATTTGACTAACGTAGTTGGGAGGCTTTCATCTTGCTGTGTGGATAATGTTTTAAAATTCGTGTCTGGTTTATAAATGTAATCTTTCTCTTTATTCACGTTTAGTTTGCCTAATTGAGGTCCGTGTAAATTATGTAAAGCTTTTATTTTATTAGAGTGGGGGTTCGTATTTGCTGGCATTGCGTTCGTCTTCTGTTTTTGGTAATCGGTTGTTGTGTTCTGGATAACCTTGTTATGATTGTCAGCTGTTAGATGACAAAAAGAGAATCGTGGCTCCATGTTTAAAAGGGATTGACGTATTGAGATCTTGTTCCGAGTTTGCTCAGGTTAAAAGGAATTATCCAAGATTTAATATATTTAGTGTCTTATGACATTACCTATTAATTGACGGTATTATAATATTATTGAAGATTGTTTCCCGACTTACCTGAAAGTTGTATAATTAAGCATATACGGAATTTGTCGGTCAGGCCTACTTCTTGATGTTATCGAGTCAACTGTTAATAATTTAAAGTGAAAGGATATTCGGTCCTAAGAGAACATTTTGGGAACCAATACAAAGTAAGTTACATCCTACGTTAGGTACCACACCTTTTATTTTATTTTATTTTATTTTATTTGAACTGCATGTAATTGTTTATTGTATTTTATTGTAATATTTGGTTTATGAATAGAAGTGTTGTTTTAAAATATGAATCGTGTGTGTCATTTCTGGGTCTGGGATTCTGTAGACAGCTCTCAAGATAGACACCTCGGGTTATGGTTGAAAATGGTCCAGTCCTTCCCTAACGCAGTAGGGTGTGTCAGTTATGATGATTCTTTAAATAAGTTTGAGCTCTATAGAGGGCCTGATGCACCTAACGTTTTTATGGAAAGGCTTGAGAATCCATATATCCTCTATTTTAAATACGATCATTCCAATGGAGCCACTAACTTCATCAGAGCAAATGAATTTTGAAACTGAAACTAATTGTTTTATATGTGGTGAATGTTTATATACGGACAGGGTTAACGCTCAAGACAATTTAACAGGAAAATATCGTGGTGCTGCTCACCAAGAATGTAATTTAAATTATAGAGTAAGTAAATTCATTCCAGTCATTCTACATAACGGTAGCAAATACGATAACCACTTTATCGTTAAAGAATTTGGAGCTTCAGATGTGAAAATTGATGTGATTGCAAATAATAAGGAACAATACATATCGTTCACAAAATACATCAAAACTGACACTAAAAAAAAGATAAAACTGCGATTTTTAGATTCATTCCGCTTTATGTCAAGTAGTCTTCATAAGCTTGCTAGTAATTTAAAATCTGATCAGTTTCATGAAATTCATCGTGTTTTTCCTAAGGAAGATGATTTTAATTTGATTCGTCAAAAGGGTATTTTCCCTTATGTACTGTATATTGAACCCTTATTAATCTGTCGATGAATAAGTCTTCATGATTTTATTATTATTATTACTGGTGCCCAGGCAGTACATGTTGAAATTGACAAAGGGGGAGCCAAGGTAGTGTGTTGCAATGATTACAATAGAAGCAGCTTGGTAGTTATTCCTGAAGACGACCGGTAAAGCCGAGTTCAAGGACAAATTCTGTACCAACGCGCACCTAAATTGGAGTCATTATGGGAGTGTCATGAGTAAAGTTTCAACCGATCCAGGATTGAATCAGCCAATCAGAAGAGACGACGCCAAAGCCACGCGGTGAGTTGCGTACCCTGGAAAAAGGCGTGGCAACGCATATCTAAAGAACCGCCGATCCGAATTAATTCCGCATAAGTGCAATGAGACGTTTGGATAAAATGAAGAAGATTGATACTAGTCCCAAGTTTGTGAGGTGAAAACTCCAGATTATTTTTACAAATTCTCCCCACCCTACCCCATTCGGTCAGTTTCCAATACATTGATTGGTGATGAGCTGTTTAGGACACAACTTTATTGAGCTCTGGTGAGCAACGTTCACGTCAGTCTGCGTCACGATTTTTCAAGCTGTAATGAGCATGCTTCTCTAACATTTCATTTTGTGCTCAAGGGAGCAGAGTTCACGTTTAGCAGTGGAGATCTCTAGGCGAGATAAGTGCTGCACGATAGACATGTTTAAGACTTGTTTTCAAGCCAGTTACGATGAGTTTGAAGTGTGTAATTTTATGTAAATTTTTTGTAATATATTTTTGAGTGATATTTGTGCGTGAGTTAAGCAAATGCTAAGATAGGGCAAGTCTACGATCAGTAATCGCATAGGACATTATTGTGAGTGAAAGTTGTAGCTCACAGCGATTATAGCTAGGCAATTTATTAACATTGAACATTTCTGTCCAAGAAGCTACGCCAAGATGTTTGATATATGGTCGTGTGATGGAATGATATGCATCGCTTCTACAACTATGTCGACGATGGAGGGCTAGATTTCCCGTAGGGAAATGCGCCGGAATGGAGGTTAAGTTCTGCAAGCTGAAGCGGTGATGTACAAACATTGATTTACTCAATATGTAGCTTGCCACGGTGGGTGAGTTGTTATAGTGTCGGACTACTAACCCCAAGATTGCAGGTTCGCTCCTGGCCATGGTAAGTGATTTTTGAAAGGCGACAAAAATCACGACACTCATGTCATACGTTGTTGGCATGTTAAAGAACCCACTTGAATTCAGTAGGCCGTATTCAATGGCAAAATTAATCTCGGGATTTTCCGCCAACACAAAGTTCCTCCAATCTCTACTTGAAAGCACTGTAGTATCAAGGAGTTTAGATAACTAAACTCCTTGACTTTCATAGCGTTCAAAGGAACGACGAAATTCGACATGCAAGCTACCCTCTGGGTGTCAATTAACAAAGCTTGCACCAGGTACCGAGGCCATACGATATTATTATTATTATACTCAATATGTAGTTAGATAAGGCGCGGGAACGTTGTAAATAGTTCATTCTTGTTTTGCTTGTGTTTAGATTTTTTTGTGTGCCGACACTATTATCTTTAAATGTACGTTGGCGCGTGGCCAAATTTGTTTGTTGTATATTTTTGTTTGGAGTCATATTTAGTGTACACGGCGTGTGTATTTGATTTTATCCATGCTAATGCGAAACTAGTATCATTCGATAAGTGGTGCTTTATTAAAGTTCATTTTTAATAGGAAAAGGGGGTAATTATTGTAAGATGTTTGATGAACAGGTTATTATTCATACTACGGTTGCCGAGCGCAACAAATTAAGATGTAACTGTAGAACACCTTAGTTCTAATTTTTTTTAGATTTTTTTGAGTCCTTTTCAGGTTCTGTAGTCACGGACTAGATTGGAAGCGCAAGCTGGTGGAAAATATTCTATGTCATTTATTTCAGGTTTCTGTCAAACCCATACGTGTGATTCTGTGTGTGTTCTTGTGTCAGGTGTGTATATTGATTCTTCGTGATGAGGGGTAGGTGGTGCTACCGCCCTCATATTGTTGATGTATTTTTGATGGAAAGGCAGAGCGCTCTTGGAGGCTACTGTACATTCTCCAGTTGCTGATTCTTGGATTTCCTAGGGGAAATGATGAGATATTTTATTCTGACACACACACGTATATATTGTGCTTAGGGAGCATGCTTCTTCGAGACTCGAACCCATGCCACGGCAGGTCGAGGTCATTGACACGTGGGTTGACAGATGTGGAGATTTTCACTTAGCGCCCGTCTAGGTCTGGTGACTCATCTTTAGGCAGTCCAGCTGACCGACTGACCCCTATAAGCTATCATTAGCAAACCTGTTCTTTTGTGATGGTCATTGGACCATAATTAATTGGGGTGTTCGCCACGTCTGTTACGAATTATCGCATATCGTATGAATGGAATATTTTTTAATGATTTAAATGTTGGCTTTGAGCCTAGTGATTTTCTATGACTCATTTCATGTTAGTTTGTCTGTTGTACCTGTTGGTGTAGTTGTATTTACTTGTAAAAATGGCAAGCGGTCATATGTGTTTTTCTTTTGTTGGTCACGTGTTAATTTACTTGTGTTGATTTTGAAAAGTCCTAATTTTAGGCATTAATGTTTTTTTTTGCTACGGCAGTTCCTTGATTCCAATTTCATGCGGAAATTATTTGTTGTTTTATTTAGTGTAGGAAGTGTCGGATTAATTTAAGTAGTGTATAGTTAGTTCCCCGCGTCTGTCTAGCTCTAGACAATGCAGATTCGTCCTCTGAAGGTTTACCGGATGGTGACGAATCTCGCATTTATTTGTACTCATCGTTAAGCATGTAGAACAGCCGCACACTTACACAATGTCATAGAAGTATTTGGGACATTTGGTCCTTCCTGAGATTAGGCCTAGTTATGGCAAGTAATTAATTCAAGTGGGAGTTATTTTGGGAGATTTTGTTTTGTTTTTATTGTTGTAAATAGTTGATCTGTTATTAAATTCATTTGTTTTAACCCTGGTATTCACTTCTTCCTGCATGTTATTTTGTTATGTGTTACCCTGCATGTTATAGAAGCGCTTTAACAACAACTTACGAAATGGACTGTTACACCCCCCGAAACTGAGTCTCATAAGCTTCTTTGCAAGGGTTCAATATATTAACTGTGTGGAACGTCTTGAGGAGTGTTCTTTACCACCAAAAGATGCATTTTACAGTTACTTAAACACAAGTCATATCAGTGATCAGGAATATTTACATGCACAACGTGTATGGGCACAGTTTGACATTCAAACTTTAAGTGAATTTTCAGACATATATTTGAAGACCGATGTGTTGTTATAACAGATACTTTTGAAAATTTCCGGAATGTTTGTATGCAAACTTACGACCTTGACCCTTGTCAGTATTTTACTGCTCCTGGGTTAAGTTTCAGTTCAATGTTGAAAAAAAACAAAAGTAAATTTAGAATTGATGACTGATATAGACATGATTAATTTTATAAAATCATCAATTCGAGGTGGATTAAGCCAATGTAGTGGACGGTATTCTAAAGCAAATAATAAATAGATGCCTAGCTACAACCCTTGCGAAGAGTCAAAATATATCGTCTACCTCGATGAAATAACCAATATGGTTGGGCTATGAGTCAATATCTACCACTGAAAGATTTTCGCTGGCTAACACAACCTGAAATTGATGTCTTACATGTTGACAATTTAAATTATAACGATGAAAAAGGATATATTTTAGAGGTAAATCTCGAGTACCCTAAAGAGTTACATGATGAACATAATGATCTACTATTTTGTCCTGAGAATATGAAATCTCCATACATAACATCACGAACAAAAATGTTAATTGCTAATGTAAATGATAAATGTAAATATGTAATACATTATCAAAACTTAAAACAGTGTCTACAGCAAGGATTGAAATTAACTAAAATCCATCGTGTATTACAATTTCATCAGTCAGCATGGCTCAAACCATATATTGATCTGAACAATAATTTAAGAACACTATCAACGAAAGCTTTTGAAAAAGATTTTTACAAACACATGAATAATAGTGTTTTTGGAAAGACTATGGAGAATGTTGATAAGCGAGTTAATGTAAAGCTGATAACAAAGTGGGAGAATGAAGGTCAAAGGTATGGTGCGAGCAACTTAATAAGCAAGCCTAACTCCATAGAGGATTTAGTTGTAATACAAATGAATCGCCTTAAAGTAACTTACAACAAACCTATATATGTGGGTTACGCCATTCTGGAATTATCAAAAACGCTTATGTATGAATTTCACTATGATTATGTTAAGAAAAATTATCATGATAATGCAAAATTACTCTACACAGACACAGAATATTTTATTTACGACTTTAAAACTGATGATTTTTATGAGGATATCAAAACTCAGCTAAATAGGTTTGATACAAGTGACTATCCCAAGGATAATATCTACCATTTACCTCTAGTAAACAAAAAGGTTCTAGGAAAATTTAAGGATGAATGTGCTGGTGATGTTATAAACACCTTTGTAGGCACAAAATCTAAATCATACAGCTATATGACAATTGATGATGTAGTAATAAAAAAATTAAAAGGAGTGAAAAAGAATGTTGTTAGTAAAGAGTTAGACATAAGTGATTATAAGCACTGTATAGTCAGTAACCCACCTATATTATATAAGAAAATGTGTGAATTTAGAAGTAAAAATCATCAGCTACATACCAATTTGCTGAACAATTTTGCTTTAAGTAATGAAGACAATAAACGATTCATTATACCCAACACATTTGATACTCTTGCTTGGGGAAACAGTCGCATTAATGACTATTACTTTACTTAAGTCAAATGTTCACCATATTGTATTATTTGTAGTATGTTTTATATTGTGATATATTTGTAAAACTGTAAGTATAATGTATACTGTTAGACTACTGTAGTTTAAGTTTATAATAACACATTTTACTGTAAAAAATAGCTTTTTATATTATGGTAAAAAAATTGATTTAAAAAAATGTACAAAATGTGAAAACTGAATAAGGCAATATAAAAAATGTTAAGTGAAAGTTGAAAATATCCATGTGTGAAAAATGTTTAAAAATTATTTTTAAAAAATGTACAAAATGTAAAACTAAACGAGGACAGTGTAAAAATATAAAGTGGAAAATGTAAATATCTATGTGTGAAAAAAAATAAAGAAAATGGCTATCACCATTTTAAAAATTGAAAGACATTGTGATCTGGTAAACCTTGTTTTTTATTTCACAACAAATAAGTCTTTACAAAATAGAATACAAAGAAACTACCAATTCCTCTATCCTTTCAATGTTCATGTCCACTCATTAACTTTCCTTTTATAGCACTAATAATGAGGGCTGCCAACATTTCTCCCACTGAGGCATCACAGGATGTCAAACGTTGTTTAGCTTTTTTTCAACAATACTTTATCCACCACACGTCTTAATGCTGGATGTCTATGGCGATAAGAAAGGTCATGTTCTTTGCATGCTTTATCCAAAGGATTAATACGTACATCACCACGTTGCAAATGTTGATTCAGCTTTGTTCCATGACCACAAAAAACGATAACCAGGAAGATGGATTTCAAAAGGTAAGTATTGAATGACTTTGTCAATGACGCCATGACCAGTACAAGTTTGACATATCCTTTTCCATAGGTGGAGAAAAGGTTTGATTTTCCTCTTCATCTGTAGACGATGCTGATGTTGTTGCTTTTTTCTCGCCATCACACCCGTGGAACGAGGAAACAAAGTCTTTAAACTGACTTTTATGACCGTGATAGAGTTTGACCAGCTGGCAAGTAGCACACTGTCGCATAGAGGGTGTTTTTGCCATGGCCACTTGCTTATGGTGATCATAATCTGTACATGGTTGCAATTCACTTAACATAGGGTCTTGAGTCCATGATGTTGGTACATGTTGCCAGATTTCATTCACTGCATTTGCTGCCACATAATAAATGAACTATTTTGGAAGAGCCAATAATTCTTCTTTGGTAAAACTGTCTAGTTTCTTTTTACACACAGAAAACTTTCCAATCGCTTTATCGGTGCATCCCCTTTCTCCATGGTATCACGTTGATGTTTACACGTCGCTTGTAGAAATTTCACTGGTGTCATTCACAGGTAAACCTAGAGTTTTAATTTTATTTAACAACTCACAGCAGGCATTGATGGTTAGCCAATGAAACAATTGCCACACCTGTGCCAAGGATTTATGGGTAATGTTGTCACAGGGGCAGCGGTCCATGAGTGTTTGCAGCGAGGGACAGCCCATGTCCATTAAATCGATACATTGACAGTAAGACGCCAAGAAAGGATGTAGCCATTGACGTTTTTCACAACCTTTTACAAATACCACATGGGCAGAAGGCAAGTGGGCTTTCATGACCATGTCCAGATGCTTATATGAAATGGTTCCTTGCTTCCAGTCTAGTTGCATATGAGTTTCAATCCACTGGGTTTGTTTACGGTCTTTATCACACAACAAATCAAACGCATAAGGTGGTTTAAACACCAAATGGGTAGCTTGTGATATCCAAAAAGTGGAACAATCGATGATGGCCACTTCTTTAAATATAAATTTGTTATCTCCAATTTTAAACCCTTGACAGTCGACAATCAGTGTACGCAACATATTCACTCTTGTCTGGATCAAATCCAACTGACCACAGACTGACGATTGTCCAGTAAGGTGTACCTATGACAATTACTTACATTCCATTCCAGTAAAAAAACATTGACTAGTCACTATTGAGGTTAGGGTATGACAGGGGGCATAAGAGATAATAATATAACAACAACCAAATTTTATTACATTCGTTTTATTAGCATAACAAGTTTTACATTCTTTTGTCATTCTAGGATAGGGGCGGTACCAACTCATACAACAAAAAAGTCTTTTATATTTATAGCGTCCATAACACCGATGATATCCCAATGTCTCTAATCTGGGTGGTTTTGACTGTGAGCTGCTCACTGATGCACCGTTGACACCATAAAGTCCACACGTATCATAAATCTTTTCATCACTCAGAGGCGTGAGTGAGGGGTAACTTGAATGACAGGGTATATTAACCACATCCATTCTACACAGGTAGGGGCAGGTGGGTGACCAGCGCTGATGTTCTTTCATGGGTTCATCACATTCATCCCATTGATCTATGATGATGGGACAAAAGGCACATTTCACTTCATCTCTTGTTTTTAAATAATAGAATCCAGCGGCCGCCAAGGCTTGAGGGTTATGAAAGGCACCGGCCACGTCACAAAGGTCTTGAGACGTTGTTCCTCAGATTTTAAATTCATGGGTGTGTCATCTCTTGATGCTTTAAAGCAAGACATGACTGAGTGGCTTGATGTAGGTTGACCTGTTATTTATACACTTGTCACTTGGCTGGACAGTGGATAATAGTTGACTTGTTTGTGATGTATGATCAAACAGTAGGCAGTCGTATTGGCCGGAACATTATCATGCGTTTCAAAATCTAGTCGAATGTCAATATTGGATGGCTTGACAGACTCTTCCAATTAGGAACAGTCAAAGACAATCAGCGGCGCCCTTGTCTTAAAAGCTTGGGGTGACAACATGGGGCAATTCTCTTTTTGATAATAAAACTAACCCCGTGGCACTACAGCCCTTGAAGGGCCTAGGCCTACCAAGCGACCGCTGCCCAGCCATTTGGCCTGCAGATTTTGGGGTGACGCGTGGTCAGCGCGTCGGGTCCCCCGGCCGTTAATCTTGGTTTTCGTGACCGGGGCACTGTCTCACTGTCAGACAGCTACTCAATTGTCCTCACGAGGCTGAGTGCACCCCGTTCCAACCCTCACGTCAGTTTTAAAATCCCTGGCGGAGCCGGGGATCGAACCCGGGGCCTCCGGGCGTGAGGCAGGCGCTCTACAAGTCATACAGGGGGCCAAATTTATTTTTTGAAAAATCTAAATCCAGTCCTTCATAGGGAAACACAGCACCGTTGAGGAAAAGACGTGCATTTCTTATTTGCAGGTGATCAGATTGCGTGGCATCTTTGGTTTGTTGATACTTGCGTTTTGCTTGAAAACCCACGATCATGTAGAGAGGTCTCTCTGTATAGCGGGCTGTTTTTACAGACCAACTGTGTGTGTTGGTGGTGGGCAATAGCGGTTACTCATGCAGCGCCCAGCTTCTAAATTCCATGGGTAGAGGCATATCTCTCTTTACCATTTTGAGTATGTCCAATTTTTTGCTATCATTAAGGGTCACATGAGGCACTTTCCAAAGCAAGCGTTGTAGTTGAATTTTTGAATCTATGCGGGCATTGTCGGCTCCCTTGAGTGCATTATTATCACTCCTGTCTCTCACCAAATAAAGCACTTGCCTTGCATTCACCACAATTCGCTGGTGATCTTCGGCAAAGCCTAAAATCAGTTTAAGAGGTAAAAATCCAGTAAAGGTGCCATCGGTGTGTACCATCCAGTCATTGGTCGAGTCAGGACACCAACCTGCCATGCAAAGTGTTTTACCTTCTTCCTCACTATAAGAGGGGTATAGTTTCATGACACTGGAAATACCCACATTTCGAGTGCTATCCACTACGATATCTTTAATGACATACCGCACCTCAGAAAACAGCAAGGCAAAAGAATGGTTGGCTAACTTGGATGTGGTAGGTGTAGAGCCATTGGCTTTGGGGAGACGACCTTCAATCTGAATGACACTTTCATGCGGTAGGGTGTAAATATCTTGGTTGTTGATAACAAATTGAATGTTATCATTGTTATTGAGTCCAGGTGTTTGAGCTTGATAGGAATGGAGATCAATTCTTACCACTCTTGGTTGCTCCTCGATGTGGTTCGCTACCTCTAGGATAGAATTCATCATGGAGGTTGACGTGGTAACCCAAATGCTGTAAAATCTGCTTGTCCTTAGATGTTAACGTGTATTCACGTGGCAAACAACTAACACCATTCCTAGACGGTGTTGTTGCTTTATACACAAACTTCATAGTGGCTTTAGCACCAACTTTTATGTCACTGGTGTAGTAGAATCTAGATAAAAGAGTTGTTGATCTCTATTGATCAGTCTTAATGTTATATTACTAATACCTTAGACAGCCACAGAATGAAAAAGCACCACTGGAGGGTTTTCACGAATAATATAACCATTGGGCGATGTCACAATAAAGTCATAAAGCGAATGCGATGGTTCTTGATTGGTGTACCCTTGGCTAATAATATTACACGTCACCGACACGTGATGGTCCTCAACGAATTTCACTTCATGGTCTGATTCATGTTCTTTTATTGAGCTCCAACACGCGTGGTTTAAATCCTAGTAATGGACCAATGGAATCGGGGTGTGTTTTAAAGTCAATTTTGAATGTAGAAAAAATACTGCAGCGATGAGTGTTGGTATTTCCTACAAGTTCAAACTTGTGCGTTCCATCGAGAAATGACTTTAAACCATATTCATTGATCAACACCACATAAATGTGTTCATTAATGTCATCTATCGTATATCCACCAGAGTTCAGGGTGAGCATACAATCATCGTGGTAAAACTTATTGTTCACATTTTCACGTATGTTGTATATTCAATTGTACGTTTCAAGTGAAACAAGTCCTAAACCATAAGGTCTTTCACTCAATTCAATAGGCGAGTAAAAGTCTAGGCTGACTTCAAGTCCGCGTCCATGCAGTGTAAACGTTTTACTTTCCGCTGACATACTGTTGACGTTTTTGCTTATGCTGCGACTTATATAAAAAAAATTAAACACAAACGTCCACACTGTTGACTGTTAAATCTTTGCTCACGTTTCACATTATAATATATCTTGATCCTGTTTCCCAAATAGGTCACTAGTTCCATGGCCGGGTGCAAGTTCCCAAAACTGTCAAATACCATACGTTGGATCCCTCTTTGACATAAGCTACATAATGCGTTCCTGGTCCTCGGTGATCATCCAAATTGACAACAACACATTCCTGTTTCCAGGGTCGTGGGGGTAATTGGTTTCGAATAAACACACCTCGAAAATGAGAAAGCTTCAGTTGTTTAGCATAGATTTCCACTTGTTGATGTGTCAGGGCATGTCTTGCTATGGCTGAGGTTAAAGTTGTTTTTTTATTCCGAAATGGTGAAATTCCAAATCCTTGTTGATAAAAGGCTGGCTTCAAATTAGCATTTCTAGCCCCCATAGCAATGGCTTCCATCGTTTCATTGTGTCGCTGAGTTTCTTTTAGTTGTTGCTTGCCCTGCTGTGCGGCTTTAATAGTTTTTGCCACCGTACTTGCACCGCCCAAAAGTGAACCCAGAGCAGCCAGACCAGCGAATAATGCAGGTAGAAATCCAGCTCGTTTGGGGGCGGGAATCACTCGCCCTTGTTTTGAACCCTGTCGCTGACGTTTTGGAATAACATGTCTCTGTGCCGCTCGAAGAGCTTTCCTTATGGTGAACACATTATTTTTTCTTTTTTATTCTTTCGCGAGGGCTTGTCCATGAATGCCTTAAGCCCTTGATTTGCCAATAAGAGGGTCTTATTTTTAGTCTTTTTATTCTTTCTTACCACGTATCTTTGTTTCACCATGATGATGACCAACAACCTTTCACAAGAAAGTGTAAGTCATAACTAACGTCAGCTTGTTATTTCATATTCCAATTCCACATAAAGCGGGAAATCGTTTATGGTTTTTCCAGCTTGCTTTTCATCCCATGTCAACAAGAGGTGAAAGGATAATTCGTCACCTGCATTGACCATTTCATGGTTATGGACCATCATCCTATGACCGTTTATCTCTACATGTAAATGGTTTTCATCAGGCATCGCGTATTTCATGTGAATGGTTCCCTCTCAGTGTAATCGATAGTGGTTTAAACCCGAAGCAAGCACATAGGTCAGGTGCTGGTCATGGAATAACGGTAAATGGTTCCTATCATTCACAGGTTTTTCATTTGTCAGATACACTAAAAATATAGATGGAATAAATTTATAAAGGCTTTTCATTTGGTAGGTGAGGTAGCGTTTAGTGCAGACAACATCATCTTCTTGTGGGTCTTCCACGTGAATAATGCGGTGATGATTAGCTGTATAGCCATCCACAGTAAGCTGAGGCACTTTGTTATATAACTCATGCACCTTGTTATCCACATACCTTTTTTGTAGTAACGTCTGTAGACACTTGAGGATGTTTCACATGGGTTAACCGCTTTCCCTTAAAGTCATAAACTCCCTGTTTTGTGTTTGGCACTACAGACCTATCCACATAGTGTTTATTAGCAGGATCTGTGTCTTGTTTAGGATCATGTATGGGAACAGACCTAGCTTTAGCCATCAATACACGTCCAAAGACATCCATCGTCAACCTGTAGTACGAGTCTACTGTTTCTATGACAAGGTTCGGTTCCATGTATATAGACAGCTTGCTAGCCTCTCTAAGCCTTAGTTGAAATGAAGATTATTAAGCACCAAGAGTCATTCCCCGTGGGGGACATGGTTTCCCATCTCTGTCCCACATCACGTGAACAACGCCATGGTTCACTGTTTCCATCTTCCATTCGCTGCATCATTGTGGGACCATCGGGATGTGGAAAGACTAATCTTTTGCTGACGCTTATTACAGCGCCCAATGGTCTGCGTTTTCAAAATATTTATATTTTTGCAAAATCTCTCTACCAACCCCTCTACATGTTTCTGGATCAAGTCATGTCTGGATTACAAAATGAGAATATAGGTTATTTCACATTTTCCATGCAAGAAAATGTTATTTCACCGGATGAGGTAAAGCCTGATTCGCTCATGATTTTCGATGATGTATCCACTGAACGACAAGGCATCATTCAACGCTATTTCTGCAGGGGTCGACACATATATATCGATTGCTTCTATCTTGGACAAACGTATTCTAAAATGTCCAAACAGTTGATTCGTGACAATACCAATGTCATTGTTTTATTTCGTCAGGACGAGAGGAACAGTCGTCACATTTATAATGAACATGTGAATCCGGATATGACCTTTCAAATGTTTACAGAATTGTGTGCTAAGTGCTGGAACACTCAACGTCATGCCTGTTTAGTGATTGACAAACAAAGTGAACTCAACCAAGGGCGGTATAGCTTAGGGTTTGATCATTTTATTGCTATTTAAGGCACTGTGTCATTCCCTCTCAAGTCATTTGTCAAGACACCATGGTGTTAGCAGAGAGTCAATTGAAAAAGCATATTATTAGAACAAAAAATACTATTCGCCAAAAGTTCCGTCAATTGAAACGATCACGTGCGGATCATGCTTTGTTTATTCAACAACATTTAGCACCTCCGCTAAAAGCCATGTTGAAACCCTCTTTCAAGCCATCTTAAACGCTACCCACCGTTTCACAAGCCACGCAGACGCTGCACGAGGACCCTGAGGAAGAGGAAGGGGAACAGGAAGATTTGACTAGTGTTAGTGAAATTGAGGATGAGGAGGAACAAGTGTTTACACCTCATAAAAAGACCTCACCCCTCGCAGAGTTTTTACGAAAAAAGAAATCCTTGGCCATGGTCGAAACACCTTGCCCTTCTAGATCGTCGCCATTTTCACAACTCTTGGCCACCCCTTAACATAAAGCTCAACTGAAAAATATTTTAATAAAATATTATGGATCAACACTGGAACCCTATTTCACCGATTTTTTTATTGGAAACACAGATACCACGTATGGTGTTCGCTATGAGGATGATAGTTTTAAAATTGGGGATTCATCGATTAAATATGCTCGTACTATAGCTGTCATTAAAAAGATCAATTACAAATCAACACCAGGACTGTTAAAGCTGCTATTCTCTCGGACCCCCTCTTCACATGATTATACGCCAGAGGACCTTGCCAAATATATATCCATTTTATTGGACACCCATGCCCACAAAAGACAGTATGATCCCACTCAACAAGTGCATGCCAATATATCTCAAAAATATAAAACCATCATTGCAAAAATGTTCCCCACCAGTCAAAGTGGTCGTCGTAAAGTGTCCGCTTCGGGAGTGACATTTAAACCATTAAAACCCCTTGTGGATGCTACCTACTGGCACAATCCCAATAAGCTCGTCCAGCGACTACAGCTGTTGCATGCTTCACGTCAAGCCGGTCATACCGGTCACGATTGGGAAATTCAGGAAATTGAAGAAAAACTTCGAAATGCCAAAATTATTGTTTAAGCCTTCACCCATTAAAGTGGGTATTGCACATGAGTTGCATCGTCCAGCTAGACGTCACTATCTACGACTTAAGGTGATTTCACAAGGTGTGGATGAACTTTGGCAAGCCGATTTAGTGGAATGATTCCCTATGCTAGTGTTAACGATGGTGTACGCTATATGTTGACGATCATTGATGTGGATTCCAAAATGGCATTTGCTCAACCCGTGAGTCGCAAGTCTGGTCCGCAAGTCACCAATGCCTTTAAACGTATTATTCAACAATCCAAACGTCAACCTCAGTTGTTACAAACCGATCAGGGAAAGGAATTTTTCAACAAGGATTTCTCCAGTTTTCTCAAATCTAAGGATATTCACCATTACACCACATACAGCAATCTCAAAGCCAGTGTGGCCGAGTGGTTTAACCGAACATTGAAAACCCATATGTGGGAAGCCTTTACCGCTCAAGGCTCATATCGCTGGCTGGACTTATTACCTGAGCTAGTATCACGTTACAATGACACCAAACACAGAACCATTGGGACCAAGCCACGACTTGTAACCAAAAATATTCCGCGACTGGATAAATTGTTTAACCCCATAAAAACAGCAGACCCTAAACGTCATCGCCTTAACATCGAGGACCATGTTCGTGTGAGCAAATTTAAGTCTGTCTTCGACAAAGGTTACACACCAAATTGGGGGACTGAACTATTTCATATTAGACAAGTCAACCTGAACAGCCCAGTCACCTATTTACTCGAGGACCTCAACCATCAACCCATATAAGGCAGGTTTTATCTCCAAGAACTCCAAAAGACAGCGTTTCCAAATCATTACCTTGTGGAAAAAGTGTTGAAACAAAAAGGAAATAAACTATATGTAAAATGGTTGGGATTTAGCTCAGCCTTTATTTCATGGATTAATAAATTACATGTTGTATGGAAGTGTGCACCTCGTATTTATTTATTCACTCATGTTGTACTTAACCTATAGCCCTATGTGTGTACAGTCCTCAGCTCCACATGTATTATGAGCAATACATATTTCTTTCTCTCTTCACCTGTGTTCTCTCTTACACCGACTCTCCCCCTCTCCTCCCATTCACCTCCCACCACACTCAAAACAGGATATGACTTGTTAGCTCTTATCGTGCACGTGCACAGCTAACTTTCAAGGTGAACACCTGCGTGTTAGGTCATATTACACATGAACTTGCATTCTCTCACGTACGAACCAAAACAGGATGTGACATGTTAGCGTACATGTGGTTTTCACAAGGGAGGTGGTAATAATGCCATCTCGCACGTGTACACATTTATTTCGTCACTCCCCTTTCATATTGTTATGAGATTATAGTAGTGAGGGCTGGCGAACAACGTCAGTTCAACACACTGCTTTACATACAAATGCAGTTAGGCCCTTTGGCATAATTTGAATAAATTTCATGGGCCAGTCCATAGGGGCCAGACCAAAGGGACCGGTGCAAAGGGATGAGTCAAAAGATGATGATGATAATTGTTGTTTTAAGGGGTCTAACACCTAGGTTATCGGTCCAGGGATCAGTCAAAAGGGACCCGTCAACAAGGACTCGTCAACAAGGACCTGTCAACAAGGACTCGTCAACAATGACCTGTCTACAGGGACACGTCAACAAGGACCTGTCTACAGGGACCCATCAACAGGGACCCGTCCACAGGGACCCGTCAACAATGACCCATCCACAGGGACCCGTCAACAATGACCCGTCAACAGGGACCCGTCATAAAGGACCCACTTCAAAAAGGACCCGTCCAAAGGGGCTAGTCAACAGGGGCTAGTCAACAGGAACCAGTCCAAAGAAACAAATCAACCGAGATCAATCAAATGGGACCAATCAACAGGGATCAATCAAAAGGGGCTATCACCTCAAGGCCTGACATGCCCCTCTTTGATTATTGGTTTGCCTATCGACAAGCGTCGCTTAAAATGCTTTTTGATCACCACTCGTGGGTTGGGTTAGGTTAGATTACACTACAGCCGCCATCTTTTAAAAAGTCCGTCCTCTTACAAAAGCTATGAGTGGGCATGCGTATAAAACGAAAAACAAGTATATCCACCGTATACATGTCTCTTGTGTAGAACAACGTTTAATTCCATATTGGCATTCAAACTCTCACATGTTGCACTTGGAAAGCGATATTTTCTAAAAAAAAAATACAATTTCACCCCGTAGTAGGGCTAGGTTTTATTTTGGAGTAGAAATATGTTGTCCAATGGAAAGCTGGTGTCAGCCCGAGTTCAACAACACCTCATTTGTCAAAATCCAACCATGCGTTCGAGATATATCGCACGCCGCCACCTTGGCGGAGGAGCGGTGGCGGTGGCTGCGGAACCGGCCAAAAACAACTACTCATGGTCATTAAGCCCCGTGTTCTTGTGTGAGTGTTGAATTTTGTCTGATATCCAGTGTTATTGTGATGGCTGCCTTTGTGTGTATATACGGTATAATTGAAGTGAGGATTCAATCAATCAACGTATAATATCCGTATAACACGTTGTATTTCAACAAGCTACTACAACCAGCATTCAATTATACACCTTGAAAAGGACAAAGAGTTATAACAATACCCATGCATTTAAGAGAAAGTACGCTATATGTTCTTTACAGAACATCTTGTTGTTAACTGTTTTCTTCATTGACTTCTCAAAACACCAGGTGAGTTCGCCAGCTAAGTATTTCCTGTAGTGAACACCATGAAAGCTAAAGGAGAGAAAATTTTGTGATGTTATGTGTTGAAGTAGTTGTGTCTTAATTTATCTCTAAAAATGGTAAGGAAGCTTGTAGAGACCTTTAATCATGCGATCATGAGCCAAGGGACCTCCTTTTTTACGTGGAATCCTAACCACATGACATGGCATATCACTTCAACAATCTCACATGTTATGACCGGGAATCGAACCCGGTTCACCTTGGTGAGAGGTTAACAGTTTGACACCTGCACCACCACGCCCCTCTTACTATACCTGTGTTATGCTGTGCCCCGATAAACGGTAAACTGACATCTAACGGTCAAGCAAGTATCCACCAGTAAACATCTGATTGAGTACTGGAATACTCCTCCCCACATAAAGAGTGACTCTTTCTTCTTAAGGCTAATTTCTTTGTTGTTGTTGTTGTTTTTAATTCATTTAAGTACTTTGCAACACCATGGACATTTAGCTCTGTGCATTGGGTGCATGTAGAATTTGACTGATGCTCTGTGTTATTGTGGTCTATATAGCAGTGTGTGTATTTGTAATACAGGTGAAGATTGGGAAGGAGGCAGCCGTGGCCCTAAGTTAAGAACCAGCCCTGCATCTGCCTGGAGTAGAAGTGGGAAACCACTTCCAGGTTGGCTAAGGAGGGAATTAAACCCAACTCTTCTCAGTTTTGCTTCACGAGGCTGAGTTGACCCCGTTCCAACCCTCATACCAGAATTATATTTCTTTGCAGAGACGGGAATCAAACCCGGGCCTTTGAGGCGACAAGTAAAAGAGCTAGCCGCTAGGGGCTTGTTACAATGCGACATTATCTTACATTCAGTGGCAATAAACTTGACACTTTTGTGTTAGAGAATTCACACTCATGCACTTAACGGCGGGTGTAAAATGACTATTTGGAATTATAGGTTTTAGTTTGCGAAGTTGTCGCCTCAGTGGTGGTCAGCGAGCTTAGCTGCCACCCAGGAGACCCAACGTTCGATTCCCGGCTCTGCCACGAAATTTGAAAAGTGGGGGACTGGAACTCGAAGTGGTTTTCCGTGGTTTCCCACTTCGATTCCAGGCAAATACCGGAATGGTACCTAATGAAAGGCCACGGCCGCCTTCTTCCCTCTTCCTTGCCTATCACTCCCAATCATCCCATTCCTTCCCATCCCTCATAAGACCCCTGTTCGCTTTGCAGGTGAGGCCACCTGGGCGAGGTTTTAGTCCCACCTCCCCAGTTGTATCCCCCGAACCGAAGTCTCAAGCACCAGGATACTGCTCCTAGTGGCTGTAGAGGTGGGATCCCTCGCTGAGTCCGAGGGAAATACCAACTCTGGAGGTTAAAACGACTAAGAAAGAAAGAAAAAAAGAAGTTTGCGAAGTTAACTGCGACAAGATAAGTTACAGGTGCAGAGAAAACTCAGTATTGACTCATGTAAAGTGAGTACCGTACTAGTAAGGTTATCAGTCATGGGCAATCGTAGAGGTTGTACTAAATCGTTTAGATTAATTAAAAATAGCCATCCACACACGAAAGGATTTAACAATTAATCACCTCACCACATATCGGCACAGCAGTCAATATTTCAAATTTCAATCAATTAACCTGCTAATTAATTGGAATACGACACCAAATAATTGGCAGTTACACACATTATTAAAGACATAATGACAGTAAAAGTTATTAGTCAATATCCGCTCACAATACGTAGCGTGGTCGTGCAAGTTAAATCGTGCTCAATGACTGCGAATGAGAGCTACACCAACTCCGGAGATCGGTGCTCCGAATCTTGGCACTAACTGCAGACACCTTAAGTGTGGTATTTCTTCACACTTTTCACACTTCCTCCAAGTAAACATACAGGTGATCTCTATTGTCAATTTGTGGGGCAACTGTCCTAATTTCTGTAGCTGTTGTTAATAATTCATATGAGGGCCTTGGGACATCTTGGTCATCTGCTCTGTGTAGTTGGGTGTGTGTTGAGCTTGTATAATAATTGAAGTGATAGAAGCAATTTTTTCAGAGTTGCTTAGTTCTACTGCATTAAAGAAAGCTTTTCAGTCGGTCAACACACGTTGTGCCCATTTGCATTAGGCAGGATAACAAGTATGGAATGTATTACGTAAGATACTTAACACGAAATAACACATAGCCTACATAAAAGGGGGAGCGTAATTGGATGATATGTTTCAAACGTTACGCGTTCATCTTCAGATCCTGTTCACTTAGGCTTAATTAGTGTACGATGTTACAATGTTTAGATTAGTTAGTTTTAAGAGGCAGAACTACGAGGTCATCTGCCCCTAAATGTTTAGATTACATACGATTCTAAAAACTTATGTTAGAACGTCGAACTTATTTAAAGACAGTATAGTTCACTTCAGTCGCCTCCGTGGTGTAGTGTCAGCGTGCTTAGCTGCAACCCCGGAGGTCCGAGGTGCGATTCCCGTCTCTGCCACGAAATTTGAAAAGTGGTATGAGGATCGGAACGGGGTCTACTCAACCTTGAGTGCTCCAAATGAGTAGAGGTGGTTCGATTCCCACCTCAGCCATCCTCGAAGTGGTTTTCCGTGGTTTCCCACTTCGTATTTGGATAAATGCCGGGATAGTACCTACCTGTCGGGCCATGGCCGCCTCCTTCCCTCTTCCTTGTCTATCACTCCCATTCTTCCCATCCCTCATGAGGCCCCCTGTTCGCTTTGCAGGTGAGGCCGCCTGGGCGAGGCGCAAGTCCCGTCTCCCCAGTTGTATCCCCGGACCCGATGTCAAGCTCCAGGACACTGCCCGTACAGGCGGTAAAGGTGGGATCCCTCGCTGATTCCGTGGGAAAAGCCTACCTGGAGGGTAAACTGACTAGGGAAAAAGGAAAAGTTCACTTCTATGGTTGTTGAGTTATTATTATTATCATCATTAATAATAATAATAATAATAATAATAATAATAATAATAATAATAATCTAAAATTATGACTGTACTAGTGTGTGTAACGGTATTAGGGACAGGGATGAGATGTGTAAATTATTAGACTCGATGCTGGTATTACAACATTTCATTTTAGGTAGATTTCATTAGAAAGCTAACTATTGCAATGGGTACCATGTTTCGACTTCCGGAAAATTTCGACATATCTTCGCGTTTCACATCGCCCAGACCCCAAAATCACCGTCAGTTCAAAAGTTTATATATAATTTATATATGTATATATGTATATATGTCTACATGTATGTATATCAGTTTCTTGTGGACACGATAACTGCCGTAATTTTGCACCAATCACTTTGAATATTTTACCAAATATGTATACCTATAAAATCTCGGTCGAGTCCGTTACTGGGCTAAATCGGTCGAAGGGGGTTAAAATGGGGGGCTTTTTCGAAAAAGTGAAATATTACTATAACTCTCTTAATATGTGAAATATCGAATCCGTTCAAAGTGCATACTATGTGTCGAATAAAGGACAAAAATTTATCTTTGAAGAGTTTTTTTATATCTCCAACCATTGACCAAAGGGGTGGGAAAAAGTGGGTTTTTTGGGAAACAATAATCATATCTCTCTTAATAGGCACAATATCAAAACCGTACAAAATGGACAATATTCCTCTAATAATTACCTAAAACTTTTGTCTGAAAGAATTTTTGATATGACCCACCATTACGCCAAGGGATGGGAAAAATGATTTCGGAATTATAAGAAAATGCCAAGAGCTATCAGTGGTTGCCATGGCAACACTACTAAATTGATGAGGGATGAGCCATCAGACGTTGCCATGACAACGCACTTGCACGAGATCAGATTCAGATTTTCATCTGACTAAGTGTGAAGCGGCTTCGGTGACGTAAGTGGTAGCATGCTGAACTTCTATGCCCAAGGTCGCGGGTTCAAAGCCGGCCAAAGTTGTCGGATTTTCTAAGAGCGCTAAAAATCCCTCAGTATTCTTTCCTTTGGAGGGGAAGTTCCAACGTTCGTTGCGAGTTTCTGGTTGCGGTGGCATCTAGTAGCCAAGTTCACAGCTAGGTGTCGTTGACGGTAGTATCTGGAAGCAACATTAGGAACTACTGCTTGAAATTGACCGTCTGCAGCCCTTACCTGAATTACAGACTAATACAGCCATCACAATTCACACCGTTTATCAGACAGATTCTACACTCACCCAAAGTACACGGGGTTACATGACCGCGTTGTCGCAGCCCCTAAACTGAGGAACCAACCAGAATCTCTGCGGGAGATATAATTTTGCGTGAAGAAGTAACAGACCGTTACATAGTTACACATCAGTGTCGAAACCTTGCATAAGGACAGTGTGACCACAAGTATAACAAATAGTTCCGTGAAGAACTATACAGCCTATTTTCATATATCCTACTTATGTTAATTGCCTCTATCAACATACAAAATTTCAGTTTTATTGCTGTAACAGATTCGTAGATATTGAGAACCGTCTAAATATTTCAGATGGTCGCCAGGTTGGATATTTATTTTTGTACTATTACATTAAGATTATTGTGTACGTGTGGTATTCAAACTGCAATCGCATGATTAGAACACAAGAAGTAAAAACGAGATTCTAAAATTACGCACAGCAGCCATCTTGTGATTATGCAAACAATTGAAATAAATTACATGCCAGTGGATCAATATTTCTATAAGCATTTAACGTGCAACGTTTCATGGCACTCGGGTAGTTATTTCGCGAGAAACGTTCATGTAAATATTTATAATTCGCGTCGCCGCCATGTTAGATTTGTGCTCACCAGGTTACTGAAAGTCCTATAGGTGAACATATGTTCATAGTATCTATGAACATTAAAAAAATCGGTTTGGTTGCTGTAAAAGATTCATAGATATTGAGAACCATCTAAATATTTCGGAAGCTCGCCATTTAGGATTATTATATGTATAGGCCATTGAATTATGTACCATTCAAGGACAATTATTGCCTAGGTTCATTATTCAAACTTTCACTTCGATCGCATGATTACGACACAAGAAATAAAAACTTAATCTTAAAATTTAGCACAGCCGCCATCTTGAGGTTATGTAAACAGTTGAATTAAATTAGATGGCAGTGCATTACAATCTGCTAAATCATTTACTGTACCACATTTCACAGCGCTCAGAGAGTTAAATCACGAGAAAAGTCTATTAAAATATTTCAAATTCGCTTGGTCGCCATGTTCGTTTTGTACTTTACAGGTTTATGAAATATACATAGGTAAACTTGTATCAGTACCCTTTATCACTGTACAAAATTGCAGGGTGATATCTGTAATAGTTTCGGTGATATAGAATGTCAGTGAAATATTTCGCACAGCCGCCATTTTGAGGTTATGTAAACAATTGAACTAAATTAGACTTCCGTGCATTACAATGTGTATAAACATTTGCTGTACCAAGTTTCATTACGTTTGGATAGTTAAATCGCGAGAAAAGTCTATTTAAAGTCTCAACTTCGCTTGGCCGCCATGTTGGTTCTGTAGTCACCAGGTTTTGAAAGTCTCACAGATGAACTTCTAGTAGTGCTTTTTATCACCGTACACAATTTCAGGGCGATATCGGTAATAGTTTCGGAGATATTGAATGCTCGTGAAATATTTCACACAGCCGCCATATTGGATTGGTGAGACGTAACAAAATTTGAAGGGCACGGTCGAGGTCGCCGGGAATAGTGCTATGAACTAACCGAGTTTCATTGAAATCGCTCCAGCCGTTTAGATTTTATTAGGGGGGGGGGACCCAGACACACCTCACACACACACACACACACACACACACGCACACACACACGGACAAAAGGTGATCTCATAAGCCTATTTTTTCAAAATTGAAAATAGGCTAAAAATGGACTCCAAATGACAAGAAGGTTACCGTCATCATAAGACAATAAAATGTTTAAAATATGCATAACATGACGAAAAACAAAGTCAATTAATCTCCAATTATAAAATACTTTCTCGCAATAAATGAAGTCTGATCCTTCTACGAAAACCTTGATATTCTGCCTATTTTCGCCTATCCCTAAGTTTGACCGGTGAAATCTACCTCCGCCTTCCGGCGTGCCGAGATGACTTTTTTTTTCTTTTAATGGCTTAATGCAAAAAAAAAATGTTTGCGTGTCATTTTTTTTTCAAATGATTAACGAATAGTCTTAATTACTTTTTCTCTTCGTAAACTGACAGTAAAATGATTTCTACAGAATTTAAACTAATTGAGGATGCAGAATGTCACACGTTTTGTTTGTTTTTCAATATGTTATTCTACTTTTCTTGCGAATTTAGTGCACACGCATTCGAAATCTTGCAGACTATTACTGATTGCCTGCTCTTGAACTATTCAAAGATTTGTGGGCCGATTGAAATCACCTGATTTAGAAGGTATATTCCCAAAGTCAATGAAAAAAGAGAAAACAGACCCATCTCAGGTATCCTTCAGAATCTCCAATCTTAAAAATTTCTGCACGCAATTCCTTATGGGAAATGTTCTAAATCCTTAGGGAAGAAAATAACACTACAGTAAGTAGGATAATACAAATCAAATAGAAAGATTTTGAATGAGAAATGTGACAGACAATAATGCTATCCACTACACCAGGATGTGGCCTTACTTAAAATAAATAACTTATATCTGTTTACTGGGTAGACGACTGACTGCCAACGCCTTGTCCACCACGTTTCGAAGTTGGTTGTCACCACAAAGGCCCGGTTCTACCAGGATATTTAATTCTGGTCTGAGCGCTGGAACGGGGTACACCCAGCCTCGTGGGACAACATTGAGAAGAGGTGGGTTCGACTCCTACCTAAGCCATCCTGGAAGTGGATTTCCCACTTCTACTTCAGACAAATTCCGGGGTGCCACGGCCGCATCCTGCTCAAATCCTACCACGATTACAAATACACACTCTAGTACTGACATCACAGTAACACAGGTTATCAAAAAAATCTACACACATCCAAGTACAGTACACTGAGCTACATGACCATGATGTCGAAATGTGCCTAAAAGAATCAACAACAAAATCCAAGTCCCAATCTTCATATGAATCAAACGACTTTCATCAACAAAGGTTGGCAATCCACCTGATTCATAGGTGATCCAAATACTTATTATTATTATTATTATCACTCATGCTGCTCCAATAAACTTAAACGTGCGTGAGCGTCATAAATACATTACTCCAAAAGAGATGGAATTATTTTAAATATCAATCTGTAGGTTCTAAATTAAATGACATTCATTATTATTGTTATTACGTGCCTTCTTGAACGAATAATTATCAAGATTTATACTAATAAATTCAAATGTGTTTCCATGTTTTACATTAGAATCCAAATAACAAATTATTAACTAATTAGGACGCGCCCCCACAAGGTTTTAAGATATTTTATTTAATCCATTGTTAAAAAAGGGAGAAGTGTATTTCTAAAGGCAATGGTTTGTTTTACTTATGTGTGGAATAGTAATAGAAGTCCTTCTGTAAGCCCCCGGGTAGCTCGCCGATATACCATGGCGACGCTCACTGAATAACTATTTTAGTTATGAACACAGTCTTCTCAAAGGAGATCTGGAGTCCTGCCTTCGCTGCTTGTGCACTAAGCTGATTAATATGTTCCGTGGCTGTCTCTAATGAATCAGAAATGATTGCAAGATCATCGGCAAAGGCTAGACAGTCAATTGTGATGTTCCGGCTTCTGTAACCCAGTCTGACTCCGCTTGCAACTCCTTGTTTATTGAGATCTTTACGCCACTCACGTAACCACAAAACCCACATGTTAATTCATTCATTCATTGTCAAGCACTGAACACGACCCAGTAGAATTGAAAAGAGAATTACAGAATATTCACTGCTCAATTAACAAACAAATCTAAATACCGTACTGAAAACGAAAATATATGGTTCCAACACAAATCTACATGAAATTCGAACCCATCATTTCGGAAGAAGAGTTAAAAAGATCAGAAAGAATGAAGAGATACCGGGCACAAAGGAAAGAACAACACCCAGAGAAATAATTGATTCAACATACCCAAAGAGGATGAAAGGAAAGAATAATAATAATTATATCTACCTAAAATTATTCCCCATTTTACGAGATCGGAGACAAGGTGGGGCTATTTATCATCAGCAACAAATTATTAACTAATTAGGACGCGCCCCCACAAGGTTTTTCGATATTTTATTTAATCCATTGTTAAAAACAAGCGAAGTGTATTTCTAAAGGCAATGGTTTGTTTAACTTATGTGTGGAATAGTAATAGAAGCCCCCGGGTAGCTCGCCGATATACCATGGCGACGCTCACTGAATAACAGATCTCTTTGTCGAAGAGTGCCCTGGACGCCATACCTCCCCGTTAGCTGTGTAAACCAGTCAAGGGGGTGTGAAGGGGAGCCAAGAGGGATGAAATGCAATCTTCCCTCGGAGAATTGCGGCCACCAGGGCTGACCTCTCCTTTGGGGAGCACACTTATCGGACAGTCCTGGGAATAGACTGCTCTTTGTCTCCATTATCTGTCCCAAACATATGTTTTACCAGGGCAAATCTTCGTAACCAAGCATACTTTACTGGGAAATGCATACAGTAATTATCATCCCACATGATGCTGGTATATTCTCGGAATGGGGATGAGATGGCTCATATCCAGTGAATCGTTACACTATAGAGCATAAGTACTCAACTTTTTTGAACCTGTGAGTACCACCTTCATACCATACCAAGTACCCGTGTACCATTAAATTGAAAATAATAATAATGATAATAATAATAATAAATATTATAGAAAGCACATCCTTAAAGTGAATATAGCAGATGATCGATGTCGTAGATGCACCTCGGTGCTGGAAACCATCGATCATATCATCGGTGGCTGCTCTACGCTGCCTGATATAGAGTATACCAAGAGGCACAATGATGTTGCTAAGATCTTACATCAAGAGCTAGCTAAAAAATCTGGACTTCTGGATACGAGCATGGTGTACTACAATTACCAGCCTGCCAACGAGCTTGAAAATGAGGATTATAAGATGTATTGGGATAGACCTATTATAACCGACTAGAAAATCTTGGCCAATCGACCTGATATTGTCTATCTCAATAAAAGAAAGCAAAAGGCTTACTTGATAGAAGTTGCTGTCCCACTTAGCCAAAATATGCAAACCACCCAAGCTAAAAAGACAAACAAGTATGCACCGTTGGCGGAAGAAATGCGAAAATTATGGGGACTAAAATGCGTGAGGATTTTGCCAGTGTGATCTCATCCACGGGAGTTGTACCAAAGACGTTGGCGATGGCTTTGGAGGAACTGAAAATGAAACACCTGATTGCCAGAATACAGAAGGCAGTGCTGTTGGATACGTGCCATATTGTTAGGTTATTTGTATCTCAGTAATAGGTTTACAGGGTACTTGATTATCAAATCCGTACCCTGTAAACTGAGTTGTACCATAATTATGAGAAATTAAAGATAATAATAATAATAATAATAATAATAATAATAATAATAATAATAATAATAATAATAGAAGGATGAAATCAAACAGATTAACCAGTCACCCAAGAACAACAAGGTACCAGGTGGGCACTCGGTAATAGCTGAACTGTGGAAGTATGCTGGTGAAAAGATGATTGATCAATTGACTGGCATTATCAAGAAGATTTGGGAAACTGGGAAACTCCACGTGACTGGACTTCTGCCCTGATTCATCCCCTGCATAAGAAATGTGACAAAACGGACGTTAAAAGATACCGCGGCATTTCCCTCCTACTGATAACTTACAAAATTATCTCAAAAGATCAGCTGATAAGGGCAGAACAACAACTTGATCCACAATTGGGAGAGTAGCAAGGAGAGCTCAGGAAAGAGCGCTCATTCGCCGAGCAAATCATGAATCTGAAATTCATCCTTTTCTATCTGAGGCAAAGGAACAAAAAATTGTGGTGACCTTCGTCGACTTCAAGAAGGCCTATGACTCGATTGATAGAATGACTCTAATTCAAATTCTAAAGGAATTTCTATTGGATAATACAACAAGGGCAATCATTCAACAGACCTTAGCTGACACAACCTCCAGGGTCAAGTTCAGAGGAAAAACTTCAGATTCTTTCGAAATTAAGACAGGGGTTTGGCCACGTCGAGACTCACTAAGATATCACCCGCACCTACCGTACATACATAACACGACGGATCGTATTGCTAAAATCCTACGTCGGTACAACATACGGACTGTATTTGGAACTTCTGTTAAGATTGGGCAACTCCTACGACCAACTAAGGACAGTTTGCCTAAATTGCAACAACCGGGTATCTACAGAGTTCCCTGTACTTGTGGCAAGGTTTACATCGGGCAGACTTCGAGAACAATATGCACTCGCATTAAGGAACATAATATATGTATCAGGCTCGTTCAACCGGATACATCAGCTGTTGCTGATCATGCATTAACACCTGGCCATGATGTCATGTTCCAAGGAGTGGATGTTCTTGCCCGTATAAAGCAATATCGTCCCAGAATTATCAGGGAGGCGGTTGAAATACGTAAACACCCAGATAATTTCAACTGCGACACCGGCTACAATCTCAGTGAATCCTGGCTACCTATTATCAGAACACTGAGAAAGTCCATCTTTGGGCACCTTTTATATGTTCTATGTTGCTTTCTCTTAGCAATCATTTGTCGTATTTCAGATTATTCCCGACGAAGAAAGACAAGGTTTCTTTCGAAACGTGTCGAATTTTAATATAATAAAACACGGCATAAGCCCAAAATTCAACATTATGAATAATAACGATTTTATTATTATGACCGTGCCTGTCATAGATCTTGTACAACAATTACTTACATGTCCAATGGAACACACATATCTTGCTATTAGAAGACAAGTTATAAACTTTCAAAATTCAAATCGTAACTATTCTTATCAATTTTTCAAAATTTGGTTTTTGCTTTGTGTTGATCTTCACCGCTTCCCTCATATCTCCCAGGTTTAAGGGAATTTTGGGACTTTTCTTTTTTTTTAAGGTGGGTGTTAAACCTATAGTTACAAAATGAATCTCACTCAAACCTTTATGGTTTTAATTAGTATTTCCATAATATGTCAAAAGTACTTTTTGAGTTTGCTCAGAGTAAAAATAAAAAACTTGACGAGCCTTACAGTAGTCGCATATGATGTGTAACATCTGACGTAGAAGAATCCTCACATGAAATTGTTGATACACCGGTATTGTATGTCTACCCCTTATTATTCCCGTTTTCTTACGGGATGGGGGATGAGATGCGATGGAAGTATTAGTGGCGGATGGTTTTTACGGCCGGATGCCCTTCCTGACGCCGACCTCACAAGAGGAGTTAATGAAAGATGAAATGAATGATGGTGAATGAAACTGGGTAAGGATGTGGAAGGAAGCGGCCGTGGCCTGTCAGAAGGTACCGTCCCAACATTTACCTGGAGTTGAAAATGGGAAATCACTGAAAACCATTTCAAGGACGGCAAATTGTTGATACACCGGTATTTTATAATATTTTTGGCACAAGTATTAATCTATTGTAAAAGGAAGTGTTTTACAGATATTGCAGTTTATAATACGGAACTTATTTTATTTGAGGTTTTGTAGCTTCCACCAGTACTTGCACAAATAAAGAATACGATACGGATCAACTAGATTAATAGACGCGACACCGCTCATAACCTTAAATTCCCTATAAATAGGCCAACTTGCGAGTAAATTCAATGTGCACAGCAGTAGATCATGAAAGGTTTGCCCAGCTCCTGGACCTCTTGATTCACAGACCAACACGTAATTTCATATGGATTCAGTTAAAATGAGTCATATTGACATGATAAATATCGTTTAAAACGATAATCAGGTAGCAAAAATATCTAACCCGTCCGGGATTCGAACCCGAGATCTCTAGATCTACAGTCAAAGACGCTAACGCCACGGCTATTTTGACCACGCAGCCATTAAGCAAAAGATGGTGACTTTTTCACGTACCAATAATACTGCATCACGGAATTAAGTTTCATTTATATTTTGCTTGTTTCGATAATGTTCCTGCGTGAAATTGGGTTTAAAATGCCTTATGAATAGGTCCTCTGGTGGGTAAAGAGTATGTATTCAGCAATAGCTCATGAAGGCTTGCTCATTTATCGTATAAACACAACGATTATATTATATTGATGACTGCAATACCGTTAAGTGGGTTAATGTTTGAATAGCCATTGTGCAGAAACATAATACCGGCAATGCCGACTACTTACAATGTTTGATATTAAGACATTTTATTATTAAAATTGATACGAAGACTTCAAACATGTGCCATGTGCTCTGTTTCAATCACTTGACACCAGAGATCGCATGAGCGTTTACCGTCAGAATGAAAGTGATCAACAATGCGACCCAGCTGGCAGTGCGTCTTACACACTTCCGATCGATTCCCCACTGCCAGCTAGATCGTCCGATCCACTTCCGTCCCATTTTTCAAAATAACTCCTACAAATATCCAGCAACCGAGTGGAAAGGTGTAACACATCAAAAATAACACTTAATTAATGAACAGGTGTGTAAATGAGTCAGATACATTTTATAGCCGATGGTTTAACACTCATTTAAAACAAAGAAACATCTAAATATTCCTATAAACATGGGAGACATGCCGCAAATGGTGGAGATCAGCACAAAGCAAGGACCACATTTGGAAAAATTGTTAAAAATAGTTACAATTTGAATTTTGAAAATATAAAACTGTGCTTCTGATAGCAAGATGTGTGTGTTTTGTTGGAAATGTATATCATTGTTTACAAGATTTATGACAGGACGGTTATAATATTAAAATAGGTATTGTTTCGACTTCTTAAGCTGTGTGTTTTCCCTTAAAGTCCACGCCATTCCACTCACAAAGGCATCACACGATCTCGCTGAAAATGAGGAAGTATATTGGGGTTGATGACCTCAATGTACCGCCTAGTAAAACGACAGGCACCACCGCAACATTATCACTTGTCTTGCTCCGTGGCTGATTGGTTATAATGTTAGGTTTTGTCCCTTTGGTTCGCAGGTTCGATTCCCGGCCAAGCCGTGGGGATTTTAATCTCCTGTAGTTAATTCCCCTGGCTCGGGAACTGGGTGTTTGTGACAACTTCATGAAGAAATGAATGAAAATCCACAGCCTGCTTCCAGTCTCCAACCGGGTCAGGAATGGAATGAATGAAGCCCCCATCTAGCGGCGAGGATATGAACTGTGCCGGCTGCCGAGGCCTGACGCACTCCTCTGGGGCAATGATTAAATGAATGACAGATGAAATGAAATGATAGTGGAGAGTGTTGCTGGAATGAAATGTTGACAGGGAAAACCAGAGTACCCGGAGAAAACCCTGTTTGCCTCCGTTTTGTCCAGCACAGATCTCACATGGAGTGACCGGGATTTGAACCACGGACCCAGCGGTGAGAGGCCGGCGTGCTGCCGCCTAAGCCATGGAGGCTTCTTCATGAAGAAATACTGAATATAAAATTTAACAAATAGGATAAAATGTTCCGGTTAGCTCAAACAAATTGCCAGCGTTTTGCCCAGGGGTACCAATGGGCTCTTCAGTTGGTTATGGTACATCTCACCAAGACGCGTGGCTAGTGCATAATGAGATGGCCATTGCAAGACCCCCGATACATGTGTACCCACGTCACGAGCAATGCCAATACACTACAGGAGTCAAACTCCCTTTCCAAAGCAATAAAACATTACCTTAGTGTCGATATAGAATCGAATGTTCTCGAATGAAAACATATTTTAACCCATTTAGCCCATTGGTATAGTGGGACGAAACGCTAGCAAATTGTTCTAGGCCAGCCGGAACATTTTATCATATCTGTTCAAATATATTAGCTCAAAAGGACATAAAAAGGCTACAACATGTTTTCATTCGGAACATTCCATCCTATACTGAATATAATGTAAACAGAAAAAGATGAAACAGTCATAAAATAAAGCTAAGTAAAATAATATAAAAAAGTATCAAGAAACCATAAACAATAACTTAAAAAAAATATATGTGACCTCAATCCACTCTTTGTTCCCACTCATCGATAATAAAACAACTGAATCCATAGCCTTTTGTTGGTTTCATTCATCTAGATTTTCGTGTACTGTGTACAGGATGTAATACATACACACAGAAGAACAGAATAAAGCAGAAGCAGAAGTTTTGAAGAAGTAGAAGAAGAAAAGAAGATTATGGATAAAAGGATGAAGAAGAAGAAGACGGAGAAGGATAAGATTATAAAGAAGAAGCAGAAGAAGAATGTTACGAATGAGGCAAATGGCTATGAGGAAGAAAAAATAGAAGAAAGTTATGAAATCGGGATGAAGAAAAAGACGAAAGAGAAGATTAAGAAGAAGGAGAAACAGAAGATAAAGGAGAGGATTAGTAATAAGTAGGTGATTCTTGTACGAATCTCAGTCGCAACGGTATGTAAACTTGGGCCAGCTGTTGAGTCTATACAATATGAACAGAACATACATGAAGAGCAAGGTTTTAGTTTTGCGTGATTTCTAAGGATTGTGCACATTTTGTAATATTAGGGGTAGGATTAGTAAACACATAGTTTCAAAGAAGACCACAATCCTAGCATTTTTTAGGAGTCGGTAAGCCAAGGACACCATTTCAGTTACGGCCAACGATGTGATTCGGACCCGTAAATACCCATATCTTCTGAGTCACCGACGTGAATGTCACGTAGGGCCCTATGTATAACGTACAAGGGGAAGTTCTGGGAGGTGATCAAAGGTGGGTAAACGACAGCAGAAAAAAACTATGTCAGACTTCGGATACCAATTGCTGATCTCGGAATGATGCAGGTCTCCGTAAATGAGTAGGAGCGTGGATTATAGCAAAGTCTACTGTACATTATTTACTTGAAATTGGCAATTGACTTCTTTAAGCTCCATCCATACCGATAGAAGTATTAGCTAGCTTAATCACACGTTGAATTGAGCTGCTGCTATGGAGCAACACCACCTACATAGAGGCCGTTGCACTGAATTGAAAGTAGCCAAGATGGTGGATCTTGTAGGCAGATGTGTGTGTGTGGGCATGCCGTTGTAGTTATTCTGCGATTTTTTTCAGTTTTATTTGCTGTAAAATTTTGTTTACAAGTATCGTGTGCCGAAGTGCAGGTGTAATTATGATAATGAAAATAATAATCAAGTGTCTTAAGTTCCCCGAAGAAGAGAATTTGAAGAAACGTTGGGTATCATCATTTAAACGAGAGAACTCAATACCAACAAAACATTCTGTGGTAAGTAACAATAAACGTTGTTTTCCTTTTATCTAACCAGTGTTAACCTACTAAATAAATAGCCGATATATTCGTAATAATATAACGAACCCTAAGAACTTATACATTAACTTGTAAACAACTCGCAAGTGACCACGTCCTTTTAAGGTTAGAGTAGGCCTAACTGCAAAGCATTGCTTCAAGTTTCAGATAATAAGGAACGATGTTTCTCATTTAATAATTAATCGACGAATCTCCCTAACTACGAGACAAGTTTATTTTGCATAGGTGAATTAAACCTAGTTATACCGGTACCGTATTATTTTATATTAGGCTATCACATTTTGAAATGTTTACATGTACATGTTTACATATGAGCATGCTGCTGTGGTAACAGTACAGAACACCTGAACCGAAGTAAAACATTCTCAAACTACTGAAATTAGCCAACATAACTGTAGTAATGGTAGGGAAAATAATCTGGAGATGATAGAGTCATCCCAAATAGGACCACGACTTATATAGATGGAATTCCAGCTGACTCTGCCATTTTTAGCATCATGTACAGTATTGCCAACCCCACGCATTCACATCCGGCAGACCAATGGTTTTCGCCTAGACCACGTTAGCTAACGTAAACACCCCTGGTTTTGTGGTAAATATTTGTCTGAAATGAGCCTCTTCTATGTGAAATCAAGCTAAGCTGCAGATCTCTCAATGTTTTTAAATATTTGCCAACACACTGTCTGTTGTGATCAAATGCTGAAAAAGCTTTGATGTGATAATTATAGAATTATTTTGTAATGCATATTGAGAATTGATGTTCAAAGCAAGTGATTAATATAATTGAGTCTGGTGTCACTAGAAAGTCATTAAATATGTACCACAAATTGCTCAGATTCTAGATAGTTTAAGTAGGTATACCTGACTTCCCTTAAATTATCTTATGCGAAACCTTTCAGCTAGATGTCATGACTGTTAGCCTATATGTGGGACTCAATGGATTTGCCTTCCATTGGCATGTTATACGCATCGAATTTGAAGAATGACAAGTAAATAATAGGATAAACTTCGCTCTAAAGCGTTTGTAGAACAGCCTATTGTGTGTTATTTGTTATTTTAAACACAGAACAAAATGATCCCACATAGTAGGCTACCTGTTGGTGCTAGTTTAGGATACCCTATTGCTCCCAGCAGGATGTTTTAATAGGAAATTCCCTAATGAAGGTAACCGTTAAAATGCAAGATATAAAATATAAGTAGACGTGTAGCATAATAGTTTGTTCTAAAGCTAAACTTCTGGTACTGTACCATACAGTGCTTGAGACAAAAAAGAAAGCTAGCCCTGTAAGATGGAGACTACCACTGCAGTAGGCTAATTAATAATATTTTCTAGATGCCTTTGGATCGGTAATGCAAGCAGACTGTTCTCAGGCACTGTAACGATCACAGCCTATTAATTTATGAAAGAATCAAACATATTCTGGAGTACTATATGGTATCATTGTTCTAAGTATGAAAAACAGCATGGATCTAGAGTTCCAAAATACACCCGACTCATCTCTCTCTATGCAGTAGGACAGTGGGGTCATGAGACACTGGTGCTAGATACCTACACAATTCACCCAGCACACATATTGCTCACACTTCTAAATGGTAAGCACCGACTCATCTCTCTCTCTATGCAGTAGGACAGTGGGGTCATGAGACACTGGTGCTAGATACCTACACAATTCACCCAGCACACATACTGCTCACACTTCTAAATGGTAAACACTGACTCATCTTTCTCTCTATGCAGTAGGACAGTGGGGGGTCATGAGACACTGGTGCTAGATACCTACACAATTCACCCAGCACACATACTGCTCACACTTCTAAATGGTAAACACCGACTCATCTCTCTCTCTATGCAGTAGGACAGTGGGGTCATGAGACACTGGTGCTAGATACCTACACAATTCACCCAGCACACATACTGCTCACACTTCTAAATGGTAAACACTGACTCATCTTTCTCTCTGTGCAGTAGGACAGTGGGGGGTCATGAGACACTGGTGCTAGATACCTACACAATTCGCCCAGCACACATACTGCTCACACTTCTAAATGGTAAACACCGACTCATCTCTCTCTCTCTATGCAGTAGGACAGTGGGATCATGAGAGACTGGTGCTAGATACCTACACAATTCACCCAGCACACATACTGCTCACACTTCTAAATGGTAAACACCGACTCATCTCTCTCTCTATGCAGTAGGACAGTGGGGTCATGAGACACTGGTGCTAGATACCTACACAATTCACCCAGCACACATACTGCTCACACTTCTCAATGGTAAACACCGACTCATCTCTCTCTCTATGCAGTAGGACAGTGGGGGGTCATGAGACACTGGTGCTAGATACCTACACAATTCACCCAGCACACATACTGCTCACACTTCTAAATGGTAAACACCGACTCATCTCTCTCTCTCTATGCAGTAGGACAGTGGGGTCATGAGACACTGGTGCTAGATACCTACACAATTCACCCAGCACACATACTGCTCACACTTCTAAATGGTAAACACCGACTCATCTCTCTCTCTCTATGCAGTAGGACAGTGGGATCATGAGACACTGGTGCTAGATACCTACACAATTCACCCAGCACACATACTGCTCACACTTCTAAATGGTAAACACCGACTCATCTCTCTCTCTATGCAGTAGGACAGTGGGGTCATGAGACACTGGTGCTAGATACCTACACAATTCACCCAGCACACATACTGCTCACACTTCTAAATGGTAAACACTGACTCATCTTTCTCTCTATGCAGTAGGACAGTGGGGTCATGAGACACTGGTGCTAGATACCTACACAATTCACCCAGCACACATACTGCTCACATTTCTAAATGGTAAACACCGACTCATCTCTCTCTCTATGCAGTAGGACAGTGGGGTCATGAGACACTGGTGCTAGATACCTACACAATTCACCCAGCACACATAATGCTCACACTTCTAAATGGTAAACACCGACTCATCTCTCTCTCTCTATGCAGTAGGAAAGTGGGATCATGAGACACTGGTGCTAGATACCTACACAATTCACCCAGCACACATACTGCTCACACTTCTAAATGGTAAACACCGACTCATCTCTCTCTCTATGCAGTAGGACAGTGGGGTCATGAGACACTGGTGCTAGATACCTACACAATTCACCCAGCACACATACTGCTCACACTTCTAAATGGTAAACACCGACTCATCTCTCTCTCTCTATGCAGTAGGACAGTGGGGTCATGAGACACTGGTGCTAGATACCTACACAATTCACCCAGCACACATACTGCTCACACTTCTAAATGGTAAACACCGACTCATCTCTCTCTCTCTATGCAGTAGGACAGTGGGGGGTCATGAGACACTGGTGCTAGATACCTACACAATTCACCCAGCACACATACTGCTCACACTTCTAAATGGTAAACACCGACTCATCTCTCTCTCTATGCAGTAGGACAGTGGGGTCATGAGACACTGGTGCTAGATACCTACACAATTCACCCAGCACACATACTGCTCACACTTCTAAATGGTAAACACTGACTCATCTTTCTCTCTGTGCAGTAGGACAGTGGGGGGTCATGAGACACTGGTGCTAGATACCTACACAATTCGCCCAGCACACATACTGCTCACACTTCTAAATGGTAAACACCGACTCATCTCTCTCTCTCTATGCAGTAGGACAGTGGGATCATGAGAGACTGGTGCTAGATACCTACACAATTCACCCAGCACACATACTGCTCACACTTCTAAATGGTAAACACCGACTCATCTCTCTCTCTATGCAGTAGGACAGTGGGGTCATGAGACACTGGTGCTAGATACCTACACAATTCACCCAGCACACATACTGCTCACACTTCTCAATGGTAAACACCGACTCATCTCTCTCTCTATGCAGTAGGACAGTGGGGTCATGAGACACTGGTGCTAGATACCTACACAATTCACCCAGCACACATACTGCTCACACTTCTAAATGGTAAACACTGACTCATCTTTCTCTCTATGCAGTAGGACAGTGGGGTCATGAGACACTGGTGCTAGATACCTACACAATTCACCCAGCACACATACTGCTCACATTTCTAAATGGTAAACACCGACTCATCTCTCTCTCTATGCAGTAGGACAGTGGGGTCATGAGACACTGGTGCTAGATACCTACACAATTCACCCAGCACACATAATGCTCACACTTCTAAATGGTAAACACCGACTCATCTCTCTCTCTCTATGCAGTAGGAAAGTGGGATCATGAGACACTGGTGCTAGATACCTACACAATTCACCCAGCACACATACTGCTCACACTTCTAAATGGTAAACACCGACTCATCTCTCTCTCTATGCAGTAGGACAGTGGGGTCATGAGACACTGGTGCTAGATACCTACACAATTCACCCAGCACACATACTGCTCACACTTCTAAATGGTAAACACCGACTCATCTCTCTCTCTCTATGCAGTAGGACAGTGGGGTCATGAGACACTGGTGCTAGATACCTACACAATTCACCCAGCACACATACTGCTCACACTTCTAAATGGTAAACACCGACTCATCTCTCTCTCTCTATGCAGTAGGACAGTGGGGGGTCATGAGACACTGGTGCTAGATACCTACACAATTCACCCAGCACACATACTGCTCACACTTCTAAATGGTAAACACCGACTCATCTCTCTCTCTATGCAGTAGGACAGTGGGGTCATGAGACACTGGTGCTAGATACCTACACAATTCACCCAGCACACATACTGCTCACACTTCTAAATGGTAAACACTGACTCATCTTTCTCTCTGTGCAGTAGGACAGTGGGGGGTCATGAGACACTGGTGCTAGATACCTACACAATTCGCCCAGCACACATACTGCTCACACTTCTAAATGGTAAACACCGACTCATCTCTCTCTCTCTATGCAGTAGGACAGTGGGATCATGAGAGACTGGTGCTAGATACCTACACAATTCACCCAGCACACATACTGCTCACACTTCTAAATGGTAAACACCGACTCATCTCTCTCTCTATGCAGTAGGACAGTGGGGTCATGAGACACTGGTGCTAGATACCTACACAATTCACCCAGCACACATACTGCTCACACTTCTCAATGGTAAACACCGACTCATCTCTCTCTCTATGCAGTAGGACACTGGGGTCATGAGACACTGGTGCTAGATACCTACACAATTCACCCAGCACACATACTGCTCACACTTCTAAATGGTAAACACCGACTCATCTCTCTCTCTCTATGCAGTAGGACAGTGGGATCATGAGAGACTGGTGCTAGATACCTACACAATTCACCCAGCACACATACTGCTCACACTTCTAAATGGTATACACTGACTCATCTTTCTCTCTATGCAGTAGGACAGTGGGGTCATGAGACACTGGTGCTAGATACCTACACAATTCACCCAGCACACATACTGCTCACACTTCTAAATGGTAAACACCGACTCATCTCTCTCTCTATGCAGTAGGACAGTGGGGTCATGAGACACTGGTGCTAGATACCTACACAATTCACCCAGCACACATACTGCTCACACTTCTAAATGGTAAACACCGACTCATCTCTCTCTCTATGCAGTAGGACAGTGGGGTCATGAGACACTGGTGCTAGATACCTACACAATTCACCCAGCACACATACTGCTCACATTTCTAAATGGTAAATATATGGTAAAAACAAACAAAAAATACTATAGGCTACTATGCATGATTCTGATTTTAGATTCATACCGTTATTATGGACTAGCCCAACCCCCACCCCATCCATTGGAGCAGTTGTTCTTGTGAAATTTCTCTCATGGGGCATCAGTAATAGGGAAGAGTTTGAAGGAATTATTCTTAACTCAAAAATTAAACATGTAGAATTAAGCAAAGCACAATTTTGCAGTGTTTATGTAGGTTACTCTTGGGATAATTTATAGAGGAAGACATTTTTGAAAAATTACACAGATATAAAGTAGGCCTATTCAAATTTAGTTCATTCAGCATGGAAATAATCATACTGTAACTTCAACAAATGTTACTTTGTGTGATTCTTTTGTAAATTGCAGGTTTGTGAGCTGCATTTTAATGCTCAAGACTTCAGACAGAATACTGTTTTCCATTGTGAAGATGGTCAAGAGAAAACACTCCCACGGAAAGTGCCCAAGACCCATACCCATCTTGTCTTCCGAATTGCCCAGTGAGGTTGAGCACTCTGTCCGATGGCAACATTATATAGTAAAGCTATAGTTTAATGATTAAATGGGTACCCGGAATATTTCATGAAGAACGACACAGTTGTTTAGGTGGCAAGTCCATATATCTAGCTAAAAACCTGATCTTATGCATGTATTTCAGATAATTGTATCAAATGCGTATATTTTACTGCTGTTTTTTATGGTCGTTGGCTATTTACATACAGTAAATTGATCCAGGAACAGTAAAATAGTGTATGTTTCATTTATTCCTACGGTACCTAGTTTCCCGTGAGGTTTCATTTACAGGTGAACAACGAGAAGAAGCTTATTCTGTAGTATGCCGTCTTTGTTTGTTAGCCATGTAAAGGTAAGTACCGGTAAAGGATGAAGTCAACATAATAGCCTATAAATGCTGCTGCCGACGATTTACAGTATCAGTTGGAAGGAACCCGTCATATGGGCCATGGCATGCGGCGTGCTCCAGCAGCTCTGCCTTCTGTGTCCGCCATCTTGTTTCAATGCAAAGGCCTTATATCTAGGTGGTGTTGTATGGAGCAATTTAATGTGGCAGTCCGTATTTCGCTTAGGACGTTGATAGACTGGTGCGGGAGGCAGGTACGATAGGGAGACGGACGGACGAGCGGAGATTCGTTGCGGGCTTCTACCGACCGCGTTGGACCACATTTAGAATATGGGCCAGACCTCATGTATTGATCCAGCCGTCGCATTGGCACATGAAGGATAGTGGGCCCAGCTGGACAAACTACACCTTAAAATAATACACAAAACTATGTACACATACGAAATCGAAAATGAGACCACACCTTTGGGGCTCAAACCTCAAACCACAGCATTCCCGGCAGCATGAAACAGATTACCGTGCTCCCAAGTTCATACGCCTGTGATCTAAACTAATTTTAATTTGTCTAGTGTAGCCCCTGAGGTTCGGGTTCGATTCCCAGCTATGCCAAGAGTCTTAATTCTGGTCTGAGGCAAAACTGAGAAGAGGTGGGTTCGATTGTCACCTCAGCAATCCTGGAACTGGTGGTTCCCCACCTCTACTGCAGGCAAATGCTTCGATGGTTCCTCCTTTAAAGCACGACCACCTCCTTCCCAATCCTCACCTGAATTACAAATATATACACTTCTACTACTACTACTGCTACTAGACACCACCACAACACAGTTTCTCAGAAAAATGCTTTGACCATGATGGCCGAGACCCTCAAACGAAACAACAACAACAACAAATAATCTGCAATTTATGAAGTCTGGGTAAGATAAGATCTACTAGTGTAAAGAACCGATCATCGCCACGCAAAGCAATATAGCTTTTGTCGGAGCTCCGCAAGGTTCTCTAGCCTTTGGTGCTCCGTACAATTAGCCTTTATAACACGAGTTATAAAGTTTATAAAGTACAGCCTTCGGGGTTGTACTTTCGTGGTGTAATTGGTTTTGCGGACATGCCCATTTGGGCCCGAGCCCTATGGTAGTCACATTTTCAACTTCAAATTTTAAAAATATTTATCCATTATTGCAAACTGTATTGTCAAGTAATTGGCTGGCATTGTCGTCTTAAGTCTTGGCCGAGACACTCAATCCTGGCTGCATGGTACCACGTCAAGCGATGTTTGGTTGCCAACAGGGGTTATCCGTCCTAGGCTTGTGTGGCAAAATTTTAGATTGCCATAAATATAATTGAAGGGCTCATTCCAAGAACCAGACGAGTCAAAAATTTAATTGCTCAGAAAAAAAGCAGCATAGCTTCATTCGTGCTGAATAAAATAACAACTGCTTTTAGACCTACTATTGTCTCATTAACATTGCACATAAAGGAAATATTTTTTTAAATGAAGATAGTTGAGAAAACCTAAAAAGACCTTTGAACTAGTCTGGTTTTTGCCTAAATCTTAGTTGAATACAAAAAAGAAAAATATGTTTTTCCTCAAATATGTTTATTTATTATGTAAATCCTAACAACGCACACATCATTATTGAATGCCCAACATTCCAGGTAATTGATTATCTTGAAAAGGCATTGGAAAAGCATTGGACTTATCTTATTTTTTTTAGAATCCTCAATATTTCACACTTGTATATAACCCGACCTGTCTGCCCTTTGGAGATATCAATAATATGTATACGTAGAGCTTACATTCAGGGGCGGTTCGAGTGGGGGCGTTGGGGGGGGTGTCTCACCCCCCTCAGGTATTTTCTCAGTCGGCAAATTGACATCAGTCGGCAGTCGGCAAATCCTGGAGAATCCGTAACATTTCCCAAAAGAGCATTTAAAAAAGCAAAACGGGGCATGGCCATATACGATTTAGTCCAATTTAAAAATAAATAAAAAATATTATACTGACAGTCGGCATTTTACCGACAGTCGGCACAAACGGACGCTGCAATAATTTCGTACAGCCAGGCAATAGCCCAGTGCGGAAAGGGAAAGAGTCGGCAAAATAACCATTTTAAAAGTTACACTTCCAGTCCTCTGTGCACCGGCTGCCACTTGCCATTTCGTTTCTTTCTATGGAAACTGAAGAAAGAATGACAGATGAGCAATATGGGACCAAAGACAAGGGATGAACTCATCGGCACGTTCCTGAGTGGGTGTAATATCACGCGTTCATTATGCAGAGCGACTCAGCTTCACAGCGAAGCGAGCCCAGCATCTGTGTCATGTGGCTAGACAAATGTGTTGGTGAACGCATTGATAACTTCAGGTCAAGCCAACTCATTGAGATGTTGTCGGAGGAATGTTATGACCTGATACCGCTTGTCTCGGCGCGTCCTCAGATATTCGCGCTATTGATACAAAATAGACAGGTTTATGGTTCCAAGGTTCCTCAAGGGGTGGAGTGCTCACTAAGGTCAGTCCAGTGGTCACCGAGAATGAGAGAAAGCAGTCGTTCCTGAACCAGGAACTTTTACAGTGATAACTGCTTGCAAACACAGTGGCAGTGGGACGTGAGTTGTCGCCGACACGGAACATTTTCACGGAGCTTCGCGTACCCATAAAACGTAATTAATAATAATACAATAGATACATGCGTATTTTCAGCCATGTTTATGTTTAATGGTGTTAACAAGAAAAAGGTGTAGAATGATCGCACGCTGGAGTACGTCAGTGGCACAAACTGAAAAGTCGCGGAAAGAAGATAATGAGCAAATTACAAGAACACTTCACTTTAGAAGCTCATCAAGCAGCTATGGCAGATATGTTCCACTTTGTCAATGGAAAAGGCCACGTAGACGTTCTCCTTGATACACTTTTACGGACGATCAGAATTGAGGAAGAACAAGAAAAGGAGTTCCACAAAAAAGTTATCCATATACTTATTGACACAGCAAGAACCCTTTGTCGGCAAGGTTTGAATTTCCGAGGTCACGAGGATGGAATCACTCAAGATAATGGAAACTTCACGCAAATTGTGAAGTTACTTTCATGGCATAGTCCGGTCATGAATAGGTGGTCGGAAGAAGAGAATACGCGGAAGCACAACGTTACGTATATGAGGAAGGACTCTCAAAATGAATTCATCCATCTACTTGGAGAGAAAACTCGTGAAATAATTGCAGAAGAGATCAAGAACGCTGGTATGTTCTCCGTTATAGCAGATACTACTCCCGATATGTCACATAATTACCACCTCGCGTTGAATATCCGATACGTCGTCGAAAAAGATGAAGAGCTCGTTCCTGTGGAGCGTCTTTTAAAAATAGACGCTGTTTTAACAGAAACAAAAAAAGACGGGAAAGGAGTTGGCTGAAATAATATTTTAAATTTTTAATTCAGATGAACTTACTTCCATTCGATAAAGTAGCGTTTCAATCGTAACATGAATAGGTGGTCGGAAGAACTGAATACGCGGAAGCACAACGTTACGTATATGAGGAAGGACTCTCAAAATGAATGGCATGTCTGGCATATACAACGGCACTCAGAAAAAGCTATCAGAGAAGTGCAAAATAGATATTCCGTACGTTCCATGCCAAGCTCACAGGTTAAACATTTTCGTTGAGACAGTTTGTAATGCTAGCGCGCTTATCCGAGAGTTTTTTGACATACTTGAAGCATTGAACTTGTTTTTTCGGGTAGCTCGAGACGACATTCAAGCTTACAGAAAGAGCTGGATAAAATTAAAAATTCACTTCAACTTAAGAATTTATCAAAAACAAGGTGGACTGCACGCGCCAAATCGGTGAGAGCTGTTTCTTCGTCTTATGGAGAGATAGTCACAGCATTGAAAAACAATGAAAACCTCATTCGATTCTCCATTTGACAGTAAAACCCGAACTTTTGCGTCAGGCTTGCACAAAAAGCTTCTAGACTTTGATTTTATCTGCAGCATGTACTTTACTAAAAACATCATGTTTAAAGTTAGGAACGTAACCGAGCATTTAGAAGCGGAGGAGCTGAATGTAGTAGACACGATGCAGCTGATTCAGAGCGCTTTGAAGTCTTTTGAAAGTATCAACGACGATGGCAAGATGAACGCTTTGATAAAGAGTGCATCGTCATTTGCGAAAAGCATGCAAGTAAATGCGGAGGAAGACTTCTTAAAGCACTACAGAACCCGGCGTCTTGCAAAGAAGTATGACGCGCACGCTGAAACGACATTCTACAGAAAGGAGTTCCGAATACTTGTGGATGTATTTACTACAAGCGTGCAAGACAATCTCGCAAAACTAATTTCTTTGCTAGAGTCATTCCACATAATTTTCAAGATACCCCCTGACAGAAAGAACTGCACCATCGAGCGCGTCCGATCTATAAAGCAATCACACCTGAAAATCATCCTTCAAGATGAAGAGCTTGTGCTGGCTGAGCTTGAAATCCTGCTTGTTGCCAGTAAACAGTGCTCATCTCTTAAATAGATCGCAAAAGGTGCTGTTAAATGAAAGAGGATTATCCCGTGTGGTTATCAAGTAGTTCGACTGATTTTAACATCCCCAGTGTATTCTGCTTCTTTCGAACGGTCCTTCAACAAGTTAAAGCTCATTTTCAATCATTTGCGGGCATCGATGGGTGACGACCGCTTAGACTCCCTCATGATGCTGTTTTCAACGAATGATAAGGTCGACGACATTGAAATTACGGAGATAGTTGAGCAGTGGTCCTTGTTAAAACATTGTAAAGTAGGGATTTTACAAAGAATAACTAGATTTATTTTATTCTTGTAATATTTGAACACTTATTTTGCTCATTTATCAATATTTCCAGAGATTCAAAATTCTGGAAGTAATTAAATACAAATGAAAGCCGTTAATTAAGTATATTAACCTTGCGTATTATATGCCGCCACTGCCCCCCCCCCCCTCCCTCTCCCTCCCGTTGCTCAGTTTTCAAGCGAATAGTCGGCAATGTTAAACAGCCAGTCGGCATTTTTTAAATTCTCACCCCCCCCCTAGATGTACAAGGTCGAACCGCCCCTGCTTACATTGTATTGGAAGAAGATGCACTTATCTGAAAACGTCAAATTTTGGAATTATCTGGTTTTTGGAATGAACCCTTCAATTATTTCAAAACAAAACTAAAATAGTTACATTATGATAGAATTTATTCCGTTGATACATTTTGCTCCTGTATCAGAATTTTGATGCTGAGGTTGTGAAGACAGTAACATCAATGCTTTCATCGATTTTCCCATGCAATTATTCAATTCTAATCATTTATTCAAACCGTAATCAATGTATTCATTAATTCATTCTTACATCCTCAACTTCATTCCTTTATTTATTCTTTCAGTCACTCAGATTTTGACTCAATTTTTCACTCATGCATTCATTCATTCATTCCTTCAATTACTGATCTGTTTATTTCATCATTCATTCGTTCACTGATTTATTCTTTCATTCATTTATTCATTCATTCATTCATTCATACATACATTTACTGGCACGTTAAAGATCCCCTTCGGGGCAAAATTCCGGCACCTCGGCGTCTCTAAAAGCCAGGGCAGTTAAAAGGGACGTAAAACCAATAACATTAATTATCATTCATTCATTCATTCATTCATTCATTCATTCATTCACTGAGTTTCTTTCATTCTTTTACTACCGGGCGACTTAGCCGTGGTCGTTATGGCGTGGCTGCAGGCAGTCGCTCACATCCAGGAGGCGAGGTGGTTTGAATCCCCCCGCCTGCACCCTTAAAGATGGTCTTCTGTGGTTTCCCATCTTCCTTCCAGGCACTTGCCGGGCTTGGTCCCTAACTATAAGCCACAGCCGCTACCTTCCAACTCCTCGTCCTTACTGTACATTCACACTTTCCTCCACAGACAACACTTCACACGTGACGGTGCTTGTAGCTCACCTCATGGGTGTGGGTGTCCACATAGAAGCATCTACGAACTCTGGCGAGCGGAACAAGTCCTCGGACACTCCCGGCACTAAAAGCCATGCGCTAAAATATATATATAATATTTTACTAACCCATTCTCAACCATACACTCTTTCATTCTTCCCGTTATTATTCATTCTAACAATCAATGATTCATTTATCTTCATTCTCTCAAGCATTGATCATTAACCCCCAGAGGATCACATCTAGTGGGACGTGGGTTGGTGACCACGGGGCCCCAGCTGAGTCTGACATTGCTTCCACTTACTTGTATCAGGCTCCTCTCCGTCTTCTTTCCTGTCGACCTCACTTGGTCAACTCTTGTTCTCATCCGACCCCGACGGTATTAGGGTATCCGAGGCCAAGGGAGTCTCTTCCTTTCCCGCCTTAATTGGCCCTTATCTCATCTTTTCTGATACCCACCTTCTGCGTGGGGTCAGCCTTCTTTTTATTTAATGTTTTCTCCTACCTTCTGCTCAATGCCCTCAAGGAGGCAGAGTGTATGTAGCCCCACCACTTCTGGTGTACCCTGGATATTGCTACACCCTCAGGGGCTCACGGCTGGTGAGTTCGGGAGTTGGTGACCCCAAGGGATTCCTGAGCTGGTTTCGGTTTTCCCCCTTTTATCCATTACCTCTGGGGCGGACCCTCTCCTCTTTCACTTTCCTATCTGCCTTTCATGGCTCTCCTTCCTTCCAATTCCCTCAATCCGCATTCTTCGAGGGTTGAGGGCATTTCTTTTCCTCCTGTCCTTTATTTGCCTTATTGTCCTTTTGTTTTTCATTTCTTCTTCTATATAAGATAGTAGTTAGTTTTAGTTAAAGTTTACATTTCATTTTTATCTTCACGATCACCCAAACAATTAGGGGCCGATAACCTGGATGATAGGCCCCTTAAAACAACAATTATCATCATCATCATCATTGATCATTAACTCATTCATCTGTTCTTTTATTCATTCATTCAGTAATCGCTGTAACTTACATTCTCATACAATCATTATTCCAATCATTCAATCGTCTGCTCGAAATACTCAGTGATGTAGAAAGAGTTTCATTCTCCCAGCTTTGAATTCACTTCTTTGGATTTTTACACATAGTCTATCTTTTACCGTACTGCCACGCGTCCGTCTGTTCAATTTAATTTCTCCAACTTATTATTCAGTCCTCTCGAGTTTCTTTCCCACTGACCTCACCTTTTCTTTTGAAATATTCATTGTCATACCTTATTGTAAGGCAAGGCTGCAACTTATCACCCATACTTTTCAATCATTACATTGAACAAGCAATTAAGGAAATAGCAGAAATACTGTATTTAAAGTGGGAGTGAGAAGATTCAAGGAGAAGTAATTTCAACTCTGAGATTTACCGATGACATAGTCATCTTGGCTGACACGCCTGAGGATTTGAATGAGTTTTTGAATGGTATGGACTCCGTTTTGAGGAAAGAATTCATGATGAAAATTAATAAATTTAAAACAAAAATAGTGCAACGCAGCTGGGAAAAATCAGAAACCTCTATGGACATCAAATTGGCAAGTGAAAAGCTGAAGGAAGTAGGCGACTTCTGCTACTTAGGAAGCAAAATAACCAGACATGGACGAAGCCAAGAGGATATAAAAAGTAGGTTAGCTCAGGCAAGGAAAGCATTTGTACAAAAAAGTAATCTGCTGACATCGAATAAAGATTTAGCTATTAGTTAGTTAGTAATTTATTGTTGTTTTAAGGGGAGGAACTAGATTTAGGTATTAGGAATCATTTTTGAAAGCCTTTGTCTGGAGCGTGGCACTCCCTGGAAGTGAATATTGGACTATTAGTGCAGCAGAAAAGAGCTGAATAGTAGCGTTTGAAATGTGTTTTTACAGGAGAATGATGAAGATCAGATACGTAGATAGCGTTACAAACGAAGAGGTATTAAGACGAGTGGGAGAGGAGAGATGTTTCTGGTGACTGCTAATGAAGAGAAAGGATAGCTTGGTAGGACACATACTAAGACACCCAGGAATAGCAAGCTTAGTTGAGGAAGGAAGGGTCGAGACAAGAACTGTAGGGGTAGACCAAGGTTAGAATATGTTCAGCAGATTGCTTCGGATGTAGGGTGTGGTAGCTATGTATAGATGGAACAATTAGCTCAGGACAGGGAGGTATGGACGGTTGCATCAAACCAGTCAAAAGGCTTAAGACTCCAACAATACAACCTTATTCCCTACGTTCTAACATGTTCACTTGTAAAGTTTTGACCGAGTCTATCATTATACTCGTAACTATGCCATCATAGTAAGCCAGACAATTTACGGCTGATTCCCACCCAGATAATTAACGCCCTTGCGCAAGTGGCCCATATACAGAATGAATTAAATAGTTGCGGTGAGAGTTTTGGCCTTACTACACTCCTATAATCTACATATTTTAAAGTATGAACTTATCCTACCGTCAGCTCTCTATGTAGCTTGATTTCCAACAATAACAATGTTTGTCTATAGGATCTAACCCTTGACATAAAAATCTTGTAGGACGTTCTGCATATTTATTGAAGATACACTTTAACACGACACCTCGCAAACAGTCTATTTGCGCGTATTATCACATATTAACTAAACATTTTATTTTATTCAACTTTGGGAGAGCAACACCAGTTTTACAGCCCATTTTTCTAATTTTGTGAGGTGCAAGAACAGATGTAAATGGCTTCGACCACATACGGCTGGGTGCACAGCAACTGTTTTTCAGGACTTCGACTGGGAGCTGTTGATCACCCACCATACAATCCTGATCTTGCTCCCAGATTTTTCCATCGTTCTGTGTACCTCAAGAAATTCGTCCTACGGTCAGCATGTTCACACTGAAGAAGAACGGAAGACGAATGTAACACGCTGGTTTCATTCCCAGTAGGCAGACTTGTACAACATAGGTACGCAAAAGTTGATTCCACAATATGATAGGTGACTCAATTCTGGTGGCGATTATGTCGAATAATAACAGCTCAAATATTGCTGTATCTGGTGGCCATTTTTTATCATTTCAAATGATCTTGTCGACTTCATCGTTATGCTTTGGTCTACCGTTATGCGTTACGGTTACGGCGTGTATGACGTCATCATGTTGTTCAGTGCATATGCACCGAGTCTGAGTTTACTACTGGGGACTGGCGTTATGCGCTACGGAGACAGCGAGTGCGTGACGTCATCCAGCAGAGTGCACTTCCCACTCTCCGTTCCCCGCTTGGGAAGCCTAAGTTAATGGGTAATGGAGTTTGTTGAAAGAGTCATGGGGCTTCGAGCGAAGCGAGAAGCTCTCCTGAGCCCTTCTAACATGTGTAGCATTTGTAGCATGCGTCATTTGAAATGATATAAAGTCTAGTCTCTCAGACTGACTGTATCTTTTTTGTTCTTTGTAACTATGTTTTCTTTCTATTTAGAAATACGGAAACATAATTTCTGGATGAACCTCGTACGCAAAGATACATACTATCGTTGATTGGTTCCCCCACTCTCCCAAGTATATCGGTGAATATCCTTACCCTTCAATAACGAGTTTTCTTACGATGAATGTGATTTGAGAGTTCTCGGTTTTCCGAAACGCTTGACCTGGTCGGTGATCGAGTTTCAAAAGCATAGCAGGGACGAAGAGTGGGAGGTTTAATTATGTAGTTAAGTGTTGGAGTGGGTGGTCTGGAGAAAGGCTTCTCGATATCGACTCCTCGCCCTGCCCGTCACTCGAGATACGTGTTGCGGGCAGCCTCACTCAAGTGGAATGTGGCGAACCTCTCGGCGAACGTATCCTCCACATTACTTTGTTTTATTGACTGCATTGGTCAGCCGTAGCACCCGCTACACGGTTCGGTCCATGTCAATGAGGTAAAGCGTTTTGTATGTTTTCCTGACGTGCCATTGTTTTCAAATATGATTATAATTGCTGTTTAAAAGGGAGTAACATCTAGTTTATCGACCCCTAATGGTTTGGGAGATCGTGAAATGTCATATGACTATCTACAATTTCACTAAAACTAACTCCCTACTTACAACTGACTTACGCACAGGACAGAAAATAAATAAGAGAAATCAACAACAAGGAAAAAAAATAGAGCCATTAAAGGCAGATATGATAATCCGTTCCATAGTCAATAGAGGAAGGAAAACATGGACCGAGGTCAGAATACCCTCAGGTTCACCAAATTCCGAAACCACCAGCCGTGAGCCCTTGCGGATCTAACACTATCTAGGGTCCACCATACGTGGTGGGGCTACACACACCTGCTTCCCTTAGTACCTTGTGCAAAAGGCACGAGATACCATGAGAAGAAAGAAAAAGTCTAACTCCTCGAAGAATGAGGGTATTAGAAAATATGTTAGCTAGTTATTTTTGTTTTAGGGGGTGGGACAGGAAGGTCATCTGCCCCTAGCAGGAAAGTTGTTAATTAAGAGGCCAATTAATGCGGAAAATTAAGACTTCCTCGGCCTCATATACCATAATACCGTCGCTGTCAGAAGAAAGCAAGAATTGACCAATTAAGGTCGACGGCAAATATGACAGACAGGAACCCGGCACAAGGCTGTGGAAGAAATTGCGAACTCAGCTAAATTTTCATGGTCGACATTCCACTGGCCACTAGTTGTGATCCCCTGGATGGTGGTGATTTATGAGTTTGTGCTATCGTGGTGATGTGGCCCCCTGAACATGAATGTGTGAGGGATTTGTCTGATTAGCTATCTCATTCTTATGGCTGTACTACTGTGTGTAATTCTACGTCGGGCTAGGATTTGGGTAGGAGGTGGCTGAGGCCTTAATATAGACACCTAATAATAACAATACTTATGTTATTTGTATTACGTCCCTTTCAACAAATGCGGCTTTTAGTGACGCCAAGGTGCCACAATTTATCCCTGATGGGGATCTTTAACGTGGCAGTATATCTACTGTCATGACTCCCTCGCATTTGCGCACACTCAAATGCCAACTGGCTGTGCCAGGATTTGAGCCTGCAACCTTGGGCCCAGCAAGCGAGAACGTTACCGCTATGCCACGCATCCAACCAATATAGGCACCATCCGGCCATTTTCCAGGAGTAGAGATGAGGAAAATAAGGAAAACAACTTTCTAGGATGGCTGAGTTTGGACTCCTCTTAGTTCCGCTTCACTTGAAAAGTTCCAAAAGAAAGGTAGGCTACTCTTTATAATAATGAATTAGCGAAACATTGTAATCAGTGATTCTTTTGGGTTTTAGAACATCCCAGTACCACATAGAATTCCTCTTCTTTCAATTGAAGCAATAGCATCTGTTTTTCAGTACTTCCATGTCCCTTAACCGTTGCTTCTAATGCCTGCTTTGCTTCCTTAAATTGTTTACGTCTATTCTTTAATGGAACCAAAAATGATCTACGTTAGTGGTTATGAGAAAGTATACGGACAGTAGCTTTGGGAATGAGCTATGAAGAAATTAATTGTACCGTTAGAAACCATACATCAATATGGCACAAGAAACGACGATTCGAAAATTTTGAAGATTTTCCACGTTCCGGAGCCATTTAAATAAACCAAGGAATCTATTTTGGTTGGTTCCTTAGTTTAGGGGCTGAGATAATGGGGCCATGTAGCCCCGTGTACTTTGGGTGTGCGTAGAATCTGTCTGATAACCGATGTTAATTGTGATGACTGCATTAGTGTGTGTTATCTGTCTTAATTCAAGTGAGAACTGCAGTCGATAATTTCAAGTAGATCCTACTTTCGCTGCCGAATGCTATCGTCCACGACACCTAGCTGTGAACTTCGGTATTGCTAGATGCCATCGCTACCAGCGCTCGGTGACGAACGTTGGAACTTAAGAGCATTAATATAACCTAACCTACACATTTTGGCTTCACACAGGACATGTAGTTAGTGGAAGGTTCTTTAAATCGATGACATGGAACCACCGGCTCTACTTCCCCTCCGAAGGAATGCATACTGAGGGATTTTTAACGTTCTTAAAAAATCCGTCGACTTGGGTCGAGTTTGAACCCGTGACCTTGGGCATAGAATCTCAGCACGCTACCAACTACACCACCGAAGCTGCCCAAGGAAACATTACGCTTAGAACTAAGATATCGTTTTCTCAATTAAACGTACTCATGCAGTGTTTACAGATAAAAACTCAGGGTAAAATTTTGTTTCGCTTTTTGAGAACTTGAATTTTCAACCATAGACTATAAACCAAATAAAACTTAGAAAATTGCTTCAGCAGTGTGAAATCTACACGGAAATGATTTGAAGTCACGCCAGTAATAAAATGGAAATAGCTTTTCTACGCGTAATGCCATATAAATTACAGAACCTAGGTAATGTGGGGTTTCATTCCGCAATTAGTTTCAAATTCAATGCAAGCACTATTAATAATTAAAATTCAAAATGTGTAGTTTATATTTAAAAAAAAGTCACAAAAGAGGACAATAATACTAAAGCAATGCCTTCATATATAATTAAAACCACATTGAACATTTGTCGAGCATTGGTTATGAAACATCATTCTCATCTAGCACCGCACAAGAAATGACCTCATCTCTAAGGGCAACCACCTACTGTCTTGCAATATCACAATACTGCTCCTGTGAGGGAAATGTTTGCAGAGTTGTGGTGGGAGATCCTGGAGTTTTCACCCTATTCACCTGACATGACTCCTTGGAACTTCGATCTTTTTAGAAATTTAAAGGAACCACTCAGGGTGAAGCATTTCTATTAATGAGACACCATATTAGGAGTGGTTGCGGGATTCGTCTTGGGCATTAAAAAAAGGACAGTTACCCAGGTATCCTGCGTCTTCTACACATACGGGTGTAATATGTTATAAGGTATTGCATTGAAAGCACTCGTCTCAACATTATACTGTTCGTTATTTTGGAGAGAGCTGTCTTGATCTGTAAGTTCAAAATCCTGAGAATATTCTTCTACAGTTTCTCCGTCGAGTATTGTATCCTCATTGAAACTACAAAAGGAAGCTTCGGCTTCAGATCTTAGCTGCTGTCCACTTAGATTATTTATTGTTCCTCCAGTGTATTCGTCACGATTGTCCTCATCTGTGGCAAACTCATATCTCACATGTGGGGCAGCCATGACTACATCCACGCAAAGAGCATGTAACATGTCCGGAGGCTCACCCTCTCGTAGTAAAGCCACAATCTCGTGTAAAAACAGGCTCCTACATGTGGTGAAAAAGAGAAAAAAAATTAAATATAAGGAATGGAATCCAAAGAAAATAGTTTTAATTATAAAAATAGTACATTATGCAACGAGCCTATAATGGCAATAATTAAGACACGAGTGTGTTTTTAAAACGAGCGATGAGAGTTTTATAATTTCCATACGAGTTTTTTAATTACCATTATAGGCGAGTTGCAAACGACTGTTTTGTTCGACAATACTTATAACTATTTTATGTTCGAACATAACTATTCATAAATATCTGTCGAGATTTCGCCAATTTTATGTACTGAACAGAGCACATGAGACGCAGAGAATACCATATATTTGACCATTGCCTCCTTAAATACCCCACTATGACACTAGTCACGCAGTGAAATTGAAATTAGGAGGCCGAGGAACTCAGCGCAGGTGCGATGCTACCCTTACCTAATTGGTCACACAAATGTTTCTTGAGCTCTGATTGGTGGGAGAAACTGTTTCATAATGAAAAATGGTGTTATAATTACCCTCATTATGATACAGTTTTCTGACATATAATATATACATTTCGATTTCGTCGAACATACATAAATGTATTAGAGATACTGCGAAAACACAGCACTCATAACGCAGTTGGCCTGAGTCATTCATTGTTGCACACGAGATTAGTTTTCCCCGACAAGAAAATTGTATTATCCCTAAGCTATGCTATAAACTTGAGTGCATTTTATATATATACTAGCTGAAGTACCCGTGCTTCGCTACGCGTCATAAATGAATTAAAATGTGAAGGTGAGAGTTAAAACAGGGGATAGGCGAGGGGCTGCGCAGAGGAAGATTAAGGATGGAACATTTTGTCCAACTACACCGCTCGGCGTTGACCGTGTTTTATAGCACAAATGTAGGTTTTACTCGCTAACCGTTGGAGATACCTTTCGGATAGAAAATGTAATATAAACCTTGTATATGCCATCAAAAGTTTGCTATTTCTTAGTGTTCTCATTGTATTTGAAATGGAAATATGAAAGGTTGAAACGAAAGGGTGTAGTGACGTCAATAAAATGGTCGCCATCTTTAAATAGTGCAAAGAATTGAAATCAAAAGTAACCTATATGTTAACGAGGTAAATCAGCTACTTTCATATAAAATTCATGTAAATCGGACCAGTGGTACTTGCGTGATTGAGTAATACACAGACACACACCATCTCATTTTTAGCCTCGCTTCGCTCGCGTCATAGTCGTGTCATATTGTTATTCAATGAAATGCAGGTTTAACCCCATTAACACCCCTTTAGAACCTGAATATCCAAAAATCCCTCCTTAGTAGACGTTTTCGACACACAACAAACATATCCCCAAAATATCATTCTTCTAACTTTAATAGTTTTGGTTGGTCGATGAGAGTGAACATTCAAAAATCCTTCCTTAGCGGACGTTTTTCTTCCAGAATTTCACCCCTCCCCATAGGCCCCTTAAATTGAATTTATAAAAAAAACGGTCGAACCCCTATTTATTTTATTTATTTATTTTTTATTTTTTTATTTTTAAGCTGATTGATTTCCTCCGAATTTCAAAGTCCTCGCCTATGTCGTTTAAGAGATACACGCCCCGTTAGGAATATTTCAACCCCCACTTTTTCATCCCATTCACCTCATAATATACACTACATGCAAAACCATAAGACACAGGTCAGCTTATTTTTGATTAGTATATATGCCAAGTATCACATCCCCAAATGAAACCACTCATGAGATATTGTTATTCAATGAAATGCACATAAAGATACACAGAAAGACAGACAGACAATTCTATTGTCTACAACATATTGCCCAGATATCCAAATATGGGTATATCTACCACACAGTATCAAATAGAATCATTCTTACGATGAACCCGTACGTCGACAAAAAAAATAATTAAAATGTGCTCTCAGACTAAATTCACCTAACGTGTACTTCCTGACGTGAAATACAATTTAAAGCCTTGTAGACGAAACGCAATACACGTCACACAAAAACTGACCCTCTACGTTGTGCTAGGTGCCCATACACAGGAAGACCCCTTTCATAAATTATAAAGGCTTGTGGTGCATGAAAATTCAGGTTCTTTAGCCTCAAATTGCTCAAATTCCTAAAAGCCGCAAAAAATGCTGGTTCAATTCAGGAACTTTGAAAATAATGTTGCTGTTTGGAGATATAATAGACCTTCTGTACTATATGTCGAACGTGAAAATTGCATGAAAAAATTCTAGGTTACCCCTTCACCACCTTAATTGCATTGATGAATTATACGGTCTACGTTAGTTCCGTGATAACCTTATAGCCATTTGCAAACTTTCACAGAAATGTAATAAATGGAGTGACATTGCTTCTTACAGAAATAGATGGAAAGTTGTATGCCACCCCTTGAGATAATGTTCTCATGGTTACCGATTTGCATTCCTTCATTAGTTTGTTAAATTAAATTAAATTAGTTTTCTGGGAATATTTCAGAAACTGTTGGATTTAGAGCCTTATAATGTAGTTTTCGAGGACACTTTAGGGCCCACGAGTTTTGTTGATGGCACCGAGGGGATTTGTCTCGTCGTTGTACGCCATGATATAATACTAATAATAATATAATATAGGGAGAAATTATAACACCTTTTTTTTAAATTCAGCCAATGGCCATGTACTTTTCTTTTCAGGACGGGTCAGGGAAGGGATATTATCAGAGAAAGAAGCATTCACATCACGCATGAGCAAAATGGAAATGGTCTACCATTTAACTAAGGGCATCTATAAGAAAAGGTCAATATCCTTCAACGCAAAACTAAAACATTACTGCAGTGTCATCCGTCCGGAGGTCTTGCATGCTTCTGAATGCCTCACGATGAACAAAAAAGGCTTGGTCGAGACACTGGAGGCCAAAGAAAGGAAAATTTTGAGAAAGATATTGGGTTCTATCAAAGACAATGGGGAATACAGAAGGCGGCATAACCATGACCTATATACTCATGTGGAGAAGATAAGCAACGTCATCCGGAAGAGAAGGTAACCATTTTTTGGGCATGTGAAAGGAATGAGCCCAGCGAGACTGACCAACCGCAACATAACTTACTTTCAGGAGAGGAAAACAAAATGGGCCTGGTTCATTGAACTGGATAAAGATCTGAAAGAAGTGGGGATTACACCAACAGACATTCAGGAGCGCGCCCCACTCAAAGGGAAACTTCAAGCTTGTAAAGGTTTCCAAGAAAAACCGAAGCTGAAAAAAGGAAAGATTTTGACCCAGGAACGGAAGGAAGTCCACCGAGAACGAATGCGGGCGTACAGGGCAAACATCAAAGCCAGTAGGAGACGGTTGGAATGACGCGGTCCATAGATGGCCTATACGAAATGAATGAATGAATGAATGAATGAATAGTATGGGGATAGGAATATAATAGACCTGCCGTACCACACCCGCAGGTGTAAATCGCGTGAAAAAATTCTAGAGTACCCCTTGATCCCCTTAAGCGCATTATACGTATTGATGAATGTTACGGCTTAATTTGGTTCCGTGATAACCTTCTTGCCGTTTTCAAACTTTCACACTAATGTAATTAATGGAATTGCATTGCGTCTTACAGCAATAGATGGACCTCTGAGAATCCGTTGGCATGGTTACTGGCTTGCATTCGTTCCAAATTTTACGTTGATACACCCAGCCGTTCTCGAGTTATAAGGGAACAAATTTATCTACAGACAAACAAACAAACAGACAGACAGACAAAAATTTTTTTTCGCGCGCATCCATCATAAAACAGTCTGAAACGTGTAAACAACTCAAATTTCCGTAGAAATTCAGAGAAAAGCACACACATTTTCATTTTTAGCCTATTTTCAATTTTGAAACAAGATGTTCAGTAAAGAACATTTAGCCTACTTTCTCCTAAATGCATGGGTATTGTTATAACTCTTTGTCCTATGCTAGTGCTACCTCTGTACCAAATTTCGTTCAATTCGGTTTCACCGTGTTTGAATTGATAGGGGGAATCGATTTGCACACATACTTGGCCACCATCTGCAAAATATTGGGCTGATGTTCTTGCAGTTTGGTCTGAATATGTTTCCCACATAAAGATATGGTGTTGCAAAATTTGGTAGAGACTAGATTATTAGGTTGGTCGTAATTACATTTTAGCTTTTAACATTTGGGTGGCCACGATTACGTTTCCGTCAAGATAGCGGTGATATAAAACATGACACTGAGGTGCCCTTTGCTAGTGCTACCTCTGTACCAAATTTCGTTCCATTCGGTTTCACCGTGTTCGAATTGATAAGGGGAATCGATTTTCACACAAAGATGGCCGCCATCCACAAAATATTCGGCTGATGACCTATTAGTTTGGTCAAAGGATGCTCCCTCCATAAAGGTACGTTGTTGCTAAATTTGCTAGAGATCGGATGATTAGGCTAATCGTAATTTGATTTAAGCTTGAACATTTGGGTGGCCGCCATTACGTTTCCGTCAAGATGGCGGCGATATAAAACATGACACTGAGGTGCCCTTTGCTAGTGCTACCTCTGTACCAAATTTCGTTCATTCGGTTCCACCGTGTTCGAATTAATAGGGGGAATCGATTTTGACATAAAGATGGCCGCCATCCGCAAACTATTAGGCTAATGGCCTATTAGATTGGTCAAAGGATGCTCCCTCCATAAAGGTATGTTGTTGCAAAGTTTGTTAGAGTTCGGATGGTTATGTTAGTCGTAATTTTATTTAAGCTTTAAACATTTGTGTGGCCGCCATTACGTTTCTGTCAATATGGCGGCGATATAAATCATGACACCGAGTTGCCCTTTGCTAGTGCTATCTCTGTACCAAATTTCGTTCCATTCGGTTTCACCGTGTTTGAATTAATAGGGGGAATCGATTTTGACACAAAGATGGCCGCCATCCGCAAACTATTAGGCGAATGACCTATTAGATTGGTCAAAGGATGCTCCCTCCATAAAGGTATGTAGTTGAAAAATTTGGTAGAGATCGGATGATTAGGTTAATCCTAATTTGATTTAAGCTTTGAACATTTGTGTGGCCGCCATTACGTTTCCGTCAAGATGGCGGCGATATAAAACATGACACTGAGGTGTCCTTTGTTAGTGCTACCTTTGTACCAAATTTCGTTCAATTCGCATTCACCGTGTTCGAATTGATAGGGGGGGGACAGACATTCAGAGTACACACACTCACACACACACAGACACACACACACACAGACTCTCACACACACATACACACACACACACACACACAGACTCACACACACACACATACACACAGACAGACACACTTTTTTCGCCCTGTTTTGATCTCATAAGTCTACTTTCATTTTTTGCAAAAATCGAAAGTAGGCTAAAAATAGGCTTATGAGATCACCTTTTGTCCGTGTGTGTGTGTGTGTGTGTGTGAGTTGTGTGTGTGTGTGTGTCCCCTAATAAATTCTAAACGGCTGGAGCGATTTCAATGAAACTCGGTAAGTTCATAGCACTATTCCGGGTGACCCTGACCGTGCCCTTCAAATTTTGTTACGTCTCACCAATCCAACATGGCGGCTGTGCGAAATATCACACTAGCATTCAATATCTCCGAAACTATTATCGATATCACCCTGGATTTTTTACGGTGATAAAGGGAATGACTAGAAATTCACCTATGTGACTCTTGAAACAAGATGTTCAGCAAAGAACATATAGCCTACTTTCTCCTAAATGTATGGGTATAATTTATAACTCTTTGTCCTCATCCCTAAAACCACCTCTACCACCATGTAGTGTTTGTTTTCTTTTATATTGATAATTAGCCAGTAAGTGTCAAAATCAATATTATATACTTTATGATGATTGAATAACAAACTACTGACTTATTGTAATGCATTCACGTCCGTTAATCCTCTATATTAAGCCAGCCTGCAAACTTAAGGATCTATCGTTTTGGGTACCTTCCCCTTAAAAAGTCCGCGCCAATCACAGTAGGTTGGTGCTGCGACCTAGCAGTGAATTCATATTTATCTAGTACGCCTCTGGGTGTTCAACGAGTAGGCAGTTTAAAGTAGCCAGGAGGGAGGCGATCCAACTGGCAGTGTTTAATGATAGAGCGTACAGTCACTCGTCCTGCTAGAAGGACCTTCCGGAAGTACTTTTGTACACAGCGGTGCGTCCTTCCAGCAGGACTTTGGACCCTTATGGCAAATGTTTGAACTGGCCTTCCAGCAGGACGCGTCCTTCCGGCAGTACTTTGGGTTATCAGAGCGTAATAATATTGCAGTTCTGGCACTGGGCAAACAATAAAAGTCTGTAAATATTCTAAAATATTCAATATGACTCATATTGACTAATACAATAACTGTCTCTTAACAACATATTGACTCTAAAATATATAAACGTATAAAGTATAAACGTGTTTTCTTATAGTACAGAGAATAAATAAATGTATGAGCGACGGCGCGTCCATCACTCGAGAATAAATAAATAAAAAAAAGCCTAGTTGTGTTTTTGTCAATATCCCACTGCACAGTTGCACAACTACACGTAATTTAAACTACAGTACCATGACATTTACTGATATCATAATTACTAGCAAATAACGAGCGACTCCATGCATCTCCGCTGTTTGGAGCATCGAAATAGGTAGCAAAAACATAAACACAGTCACCATTACGTATAAACGCCGCCATTACTGAACGGTCAGAGCTACCAACTTCAGACTTGCATGCGCTGATTCGTTACATTTCCCTCTATATAATGGAAAAAAGAACGGTCCTGCCAGCAGGACGCTTCGTCCTCATATAAGCAATTGAATTACGTACTCAAATGAGGACCTAACTTCCTGCCGGCAGTGCCTTGTACGTTCTATCATTAAAGGTAATCGGAGAGCGATCGTGGCTAATAGTCGAACTACCAGTATTACAAAATTGTCATACTTTAGGAGGCCAGGTATTGACACAGCGGTATATTTGGAACAATACTACCCACATAACCCACAAGAGGACAGCACCGTACAGAGACATTAAGAAGGCTGTGGTTGATAACAACGTGTATCTAATTCTTCTATTCTCCTTTTCGTAATGTCTTCTGTTTATGTGCAATGCTGGGACTGTGATTTTATTAATAAACGAGTGTATACATTAGCCTCCCCTTTGAGCTAAATGACATTTTATTCAGTATCTGTGAAAAGAGCTTGTGCACATCATTTGTAAAAGAATTCAAGAAAAAAGAAGTCAACTGTAGCAGTACTCGATCCCCAGTCAACTGCGTGACAGGCTAACACGCTAGCCCAGAGCTAAACATATCCGTAACATCATGGCGATCTTAACTGATATATTAGATTCAACCTGTTGGCAAATAATGACTTGAAATAAACTATTTCTTCACTGCAGTACATCTTCATTATAGATCATTTCATACAAAGTTTATATTATTGTATCAGTAGGGTATATCGCATACAACATACTAAAACTACTGAAATATAAGACAGGCTCATGAGGACAGCTGCCATCTTGTCGTGTGGCAGATACAGCTCAGCTCTTTTAAGCCAGTCATACAGAATAATATTATAATATTAAATTATAATAAATAACGGATCACGACCTTCAGGATAGCTTAAACCACCCTAGGCTTGATAATCTGAATTGGTGGGTCTTAAGCTATTGATTATAATGGTTGCATAATTCACACGGACACCATACTGAAATGGCAAGGCCGATGACCTTGAAGTTTTGGTGAAAGACGCGTCCTATATAAAGGTATGTTGTCACCAAATTTGGTAGAGATCGGATGATTAGTTTAGCCGTAATTTGAGTTTACGTTTTGAACGTTTGAGTGGCCGCCATTCAGTTTTGGTAAAGATGGCGGCGATATAAAGTATGGCACTGAGGTGCCCTATGCTAGAGCTACCTCTGTACCAAATTTCGTTCAATTCGGTTTCACCGTGTTTGAATAGATAGGGGGGACAGACATTCAGAGTACACTCACTCACACACACACACACACACACACACACACACACACACAGACTCACACACACTCATACACACAGACAGAGACACAATTTTTCGGCCTGTGTTGATCTCATAAGTCTACTTTCATTTTTTGCAAAAATCGAAAGTAGGCTAAAAACTGGTAGAGCTCAGCAACTCTAACTGAAACCCCGGAAAAAATGCGAACTAAAAGTACTTCCCCCCTGCCCGCTCTGACCAACTCAAGCAAGACCAATATCTGTGCAGAGGGTGTAGTCCATCGCTTGTCGGGAGCCAATAGATGTGTTGACAAGCGTTCACAGTCCACTCTCTCGCTCAAGCTCGCCCCCCTCTCTGTCACACTGACTGACAGAGGTAGCGCCGTCACCAGGGTCTCACTTCAAGTTGCTGAGCTCTAACTACATAACCAACATGGCGGCCAAGCGAAGTTGCGACTTTAAAATAGACGTTTCTCGCGATTTAAACAACCAAACGCAATAAAACTTGGTACAGTATATGTTTATACACATTGTAATGCACCGACATCTAACTTCGTTCAATTGTTTACATAACCACAAGATGGCGGATGTGCGAAATATTTCACCGGCATTCTATATCTCTGAAACTATTAGCGGTATCACCCTGAAATTTTGTACGGAGATAAAGGGCACTACTGGAAGTTCATCTATAAGATTTTCAAAATGCGGTTAACTACAAAACGAACATGGCGGCCAAGCGAATTTGAAAATTTAAATAGACCTTTGCGCGATTTAATGTTCCATACGCAATGAAACTTGGTACAGGAAATGTATATACACATTGTAATGCACTGGTATCTAATTTATTTCAATTGTTTACATAACCTCAAGATGGCGGCTGTGCGAATTTTAAAATTAAGTTTTTATTTCTCGTCTTGTAATCATGCGATCGAAATGAAAGTTTGAATAATGAACCTACGCAATAATTTTCCTTTAATGGTACATGAATCTATGGCCTATACATTTAACAACCCAACATCGCGACCATCCGAAATATTTAGACGGCTCTGAATATCTACGAATCTATTATAGCAATCAAACTGAATATTTTTATGTTCATAGGGGCTATGAACATAAGTTCACCTATATGACTTTCAATAACCTGGTGATCACAAATCCAACATGGCGGCGACGCAAAGTATAAATATTCACATGGACGTTTCTCGCAATTTAACCATCCGAGTGCAGTGAAACTTGGTACAGTATATCCTTATACGAATGTTAATCCACTGTCATCTAATTTTTTCAATTGTTTCCATAACCACAAGATGGCAGCTGTGCGAATTTTTAAAATCTCGTTGTTACTTCTTGTGTCCTAATCATGAGATTGAAGTTTGAATGCTACACGTACACAATAATCTTAATTTAACAGTACATAACTCTAGGACCTACCTATATAAAGTCCAACATGGCGACCATCCGAAATATTTAGTCGGTTCTCAATATCTACGAATCTATTACAGCAATCAAAATGAGATTTTGTATGTTGATAGTGGCAATTAACATAAGTAGGATATATGAAAATAGGCTGTATAGTTCTTCACGGAACTACTTGTTATATAGAGAGAGATATACTGCACCGCTCGGTGTTGACCGTGTTTTATTGCACATATTTTGGTTTAACTCGCTAACAGTTGGAGATATACGAAAAGTGATAAGGACCTTTCGGATAGAAAATTAAATGTTAAAGCTCATGTATACCATCAAAGGTTTGCTCTTTCTTAGCGTTCTCTTTTTATTTGAAGAGGAAATATGAAATTTTGAAACCAAAGGGAGTAGTGACGTCACAAATGTCGGTTTTACTCGCTAACTGTTGGAGATACACGAAAAGTAATAAGGACCTTTCGGATAGGAAATTAAATTTCAAAGATCGTCTGTGCCATCAAAAGTTTGCTATTTCCTACCATTCTCTTTTTATTTGATATGGAAACAGAACATTTTGAAACCAAAGGGTTTAATGACGTCACTAAAATGGTCGCCATTTTTTAATAGTGCAAAATTTCGAAATCAAAAGTATCCTATATGTAAACCTGGTAAATCAGCTACATCCATGCAAATTTTCATTTAAATGGGACCAGTGGTTCTTGAGTTATTGAGTAACACACAGAGAGACAGACACACACCATCTCATTTTTAGCCTATTTTCAATTTTGAAAAAAAAAAATAGGCTTATGAGATCACCTTTTGTCCGTGTGTGTGTGTGTGTGTGTGAGAGAGAGAGGTGTGTGTGTGTGTGTCCCCCTAATAAAATCTAAACGGCTGGAGCGATTTCAATGAAACTCGGTAAGTTCATAGCAGTATTCCCGGCGACCTCGACCGTGCCCTTCAAATTTTGTTACGTCTCGCCAATCCAACAAGGCGGCTGTGCGAAATATTTCACTAGCATTCAATATCTCCGAAACTATTACCGACATCGCCCTGAAATTGTGTACGGTGATAAAGGGCACTGCTAGAAGTTCACCTATGAGACTTTCAAAAACCTGGTGACTACAAAACCAACATGGCGGTCAAGCGAAATTGAGACTTTTAAATAGACATTTCTTGCGATTTAACTAACCAAACGTAATGGAACTTGGTACAGCAAAAGTTTATACACATTGTAATTCACTGGAGTCTAATTTAGTTCAATTGTTTACATAACCTCAAAATGGCGGCTGTGCGAAATATTTCACTGACATTCTATATCTCCTAAACTATTACAGATATCATCATGCAATTTTGTACGGTGATAAGGGGTACTGATACAAGTTTACCTATGTATATTTCATAAACCTCTAAAGTACAAAACGAACATGGCGACCAAGCAAATTTGAAATATTTTAATAGACTTTTCTCGTGATTTAACTCTCTGAGCGCAGTGAAATGTGGTACAGTAAATGATTTTGCAGATTGTAATGCACTGCCATCTAATTTAATTCAATTGTTTACATAACCTCAAGTTGGCGGCTGTGCGAAATTTTAAAATTAAGTTTTTATTCTTGTGTCGTAATCATGCGATCGAAGTGAAAGTTTGAATAATGAAGCTAGGCAATAATTGTCCTTGAATGGTATATAAATCTATGGCCTATACATATAACAATCCTAAATGGCGAGCTTCCGAAATATTTAGACGGTTTTCAATATCTATGAATCTTTTACAGCAACCAAACTGATTTTTTTTATGTTCATAGAGACTATGAACATATGTTCACCTATAGGACTTTCAGTAACCTGGTGAGCACAAATCCAACACGGCGGCGACGCGAAGTATAAATATTTAAATGGACGTTTCTCGCGAATTAACTATCCGAGTGCCGTGAAACGTTGCACGTTAAATGCTTATACAAATGTTGATCCACTGGCATGTAATTTATTTCAATTATTTGCATAATCACAAGATGTCTGCTGTGCGTAATTTTAAAATCTCGTTTTTACTTCTTGTGTTCTAATCATGCGATTGAAGTTTGAATACCACACGTACACAATAATCTTAATGAAATAGTACAAAAATAAAAATCCATCCTGGCGACCATATGAAATATTTAGACAGTTCTCAATATCTACGAATCTGTTACAGCAATTAAACTGAAATGTTGTATGTTGATAGCGACAATTAACATGAGCAGGATATATGAAAATAGGCTGTATAGTTCTTCACGGAACTACGTGTTATATATTAGTATGATAATTTCACCCCTCTCCATGAACCCCTTAAATTGGATTTATGAAACAAACGGTCGAACACCTATTTACTTATTTAAAGCTGTTTTCCCCCTGAGTTTGATGAGCGAGTAAGTGAGTCAATCAGTTAGGACATTTTCTTTCCTGTCACCCCCTCCCCCAGAATTTCACCCCTCTCCAAGGGATCCAATTGGATTTATAAAAAAACGGGCAACCACCTATTTACTTGTATTTTAACCTGTTTTTTTTCGCCGAATTTCAAACTTCTCGCCTATGTCGTTTCAGAGATACACGCTCCGTTAAGAATCCCTCAAACCCCAATTTTCACCCCTTTCACCTCATAATATACACCACATCGATAAACCCTTAGACATATGTCTGATTATTTTGAATGATTAGTTTATATACCGAATATCACATCCCCAAAGAAACAACTCATGAGATATCGTTATTCAATGAAATGAACGTTTACCCCCTTAACACCTCTTTAAAACCCGAATAAACAAAAATCATGCCTTAGTTGACGTTTTCGGCATACAGCGTACATATTCCCAAAATTTCATGTTTCCAACTTTAATAGTTTTCCCTGGGCGTGATGAGTGAGTGAGTCAGACAGGACATTTTCTTTCAATTATTTTTACCAGAATTTCACCCCTCCCCATGGGCCCCTTAAATTGGATTGATGAAAAAACGCTTGAACACCTATTAACTTATTTTAAGCTGTCTTTTTCCCCTGAGTTTGATGAGTGAGTGAGTTAGTCAGTGAGTGAGTTAGGACACATTCTCTCCTTTTTCCCCCAGAATTTCACCACACCACATTGGCCCCTTAAATTAATTTATGAAAAAAACAGTTGAACACCGATTTACTTATTTTTCAAGCTGATTTTTTTCACTGAGTTTCAAATTACTCGCATATGTCGTTTAAGAGCTGGGCCTACACGCTCCGTTTGGAATCATTCAACCCCCCACTTTTCACCCCTTTCACCTCATAATAATACACCATATCGAAAAACCCTTAGACACATGTCTGCTTATTTCTAATGATTAGTTTATATGCCGAATATCACTTCCCCAATAAAACCAATCGGGAGATATTGCTATTCAATGAAATGCAGGTCTACCCCCTTAACACCCCTTTAGAACCTGAATATCCAAAAATACTTTCTTATTGGGTGTTTGCGGCCCTTGAGGAAGCTGCATACCAAATTTCATTCCAATCCGTTCAGTGGTTTCTGAGATTTCGTGATGAATGGATGAGTGAGTGAGTGAGTGGTATTTGACAAATATGTAGTAGATAGTGTCTAGTCTTTGTTATGCTATACTCGGTTGACAGTGCTGTGTGAGCAGTTGAGTAACTAACGGGATTTCAAGTAAAGATCCTCAATTTCTATACCGGTAGTGCTGAGCGCAATTCGCAACCAGTCGGCCGTGTCTCGACTTGAGCTATGTTGCCATGGAAATGATCTGCCTTGCCATTCCTTCATGAGTATATTTTATGACTTTATATTAGCCTTTGATCGAGTACAAAAGGACCGAAATCAGAAGAATGAGAATGACTATCGAAAATGCATGTAGCCAGCGGTTCCTTCTGGGTCCTAAACTATGTGTATGCAAAATATGGTTGAGATTGGTGGAACGGTGTAGATTTGTATACGGAACCAACCCACCCACATACATACATACATACATACATACAGACTTTCACTTGTATATATTAGATTCATTTGCGATATGTTTTACTTATCTTCGTTGTTGGTCAGACACCGCTATTCTTGGAGTTAATTCAATGTACGAATTCACCAGTTGTTCCCACTAAGACATGACGTCAAAATAATACGGCGGGAGTCATATGGAGCTTGAAGCGTGAGTCATGGAGTAACTGTACGGCTGACTCCAAAGAGTTAACAGTAGCTGCTGCTAAATTTATTTAAAACAAGATGTTCAGTAAAGAACATATAGCCTACTTTCTCCTAAATGCATGGGTATTGTTATAACTCTTTGTCCTTTTCAAGGAGTATGATTGAATGTTGGTTGTAGGAGCTTGTTGAAATACAACGTGCTATAGGGATATAAAACATGAATATGAGGTGCCCTTTGCTAGTGCTACCTCTGTACCAAATTTCGTTCAATTCGGTTTCACCGTGTTTGAATTGATAGGGGGAATCGATCTGCACACATACTTGGCCACCATCTGCAAACTATTGGGCTGATGTTCTTGCAGTTTGGTCAGAATATGTTTCCCACATAAAGATATGGTGTTGCAAAATTAGGTAGAGACTAGATTATTAGGTTGGTCGTAATTACATTTTAGCTTTTAACATTTGGGTGGCCGCGATTACGTTTACATCAAGATAGCGGTGATATAAAACATGACACTGAGGTGCCCTTTGCTAGTGCTACCTCTATACCAAATTTCGTTCCATTTGGTTTCAGCGTGTTTGAATTAATAGGGGGAATCGATTCTGACACAAAGATGGCCGCCATCCGCAAACTATTAGGCGAATGACCTATTAGATTGGTCAAAGGATGCTCCCTCCATAAAGGTATGTAGTTGCAAAATTTGGTAGAGATCGTATGATTAGGTTAATCGTAATTTGATTTAAGCTTTGAACATTCGTGTGGCCGCCATTACGTTTTAGTCAAGATGGCGGCAATATAAAACATGACACTGAGGTGCCCTTTGCTAGTGCTACCTCTGTACCAAATTTCGTTCCATTCGGTTCCACCGTGTTCGAATTAATAGTGGGAATCAATTTTGACATAAAGATGGCCGCCATCCGCAAACTATCAGGTGAATGACCTATTAGATTGGTCAAAGGATGCTCCCTCCATAAAGGTATGTCGTTGCAAAATTTGGTAGAGATCGGATGATTAGGTTAGTCGTAATTTGATTTAAGCTTTGAACATTTGTGTGGCCGCCATTACGTTTCCGTCAAGATGGCGGCGATATAAAACATGACACTGAGGTGTCCTTTGCTAGTGCTACCTTTGTACCAAATTTCGTTCAATTCGCATTCACCGTGTTCGAATTGATAGGGGGGGACAGACATTCAGAGTACACACACTCACACACACACAGACACACAGACACACACACACACAGACTCACACACACACATACACACACACAGACAGACACACTTTTTTCGCCCTGTGTTGATCTCATAAGTCTACTTTCATTTTTTGCAAAAATCGAAAGTAGGCTAAAAATATAGACCCCTGTATGATGTCGCGAAAATGCATCACCTGGAAATAATGAGTTAAACCCCCGTAGAAGTGTAGAGAATTCGTACTAATTGGTTTAGTATATAAGTATACTGGCAGTGGTACCCGACGTCACCCGGTGGATTAATTTATTTGTTTTATGGATGATTATAAATACTACTACTGAACTGGCACCTTTAAAAATATAACTTTTTGTGGTGGTGATAACTAGTATAATAGACGTTGCATCCAGCTAATTTTCTCCTAATGATAATGATGATAATGAACTTGGAAGCGGTTATTTACTAACAACTGTCTCATGGAATTTACTAACGAATTGAAAAAAGAATGATTAGAAAGATGAGTAAGTGAATTAAAACACTGCCTGCGTTATATCTTATTCGCAGTTAGGAAAGTAGAGAGCAATAATATCGTCTTTTGCTGCATAGCGCTGTAGGAAAATGATCGGAGCACTTCAGTAAACTTCGGCTGTCCCGAGCTCCTGAGGGAGCAATAGTGACATTTTTCGCTACATTGCGCTGTTCGATATTTCTTCCACGTGCCACATGACCTAAATCTACGTAATGGAGAGGACTGTCGAAAGAATTAGTAGACAATGTTACCTGCAGGGTTTCAAAGGGTAAGTACGTAAAATTTGGGTCCAGATCGAAGAATCGGTGTAGATTTGTATAAATAACAAACAAACCATCATTTAGCTTTATATACGAGTATATAGATACTCCCACTGCTTTCAGATGGCCTCGTAGTTCCGCCCCTTTAAATAACAATAACTCACTGCTTTCCTACGAGCTGTCGAATGAATACGGCCTTCTGTTAGAATACTTTACATTTTTAGTTATCCTGGACGAAGTGTTAACTTTTACTTTGTCCGTATGTTGTGGGTTCACTGCTATACGACTGACGTGAATGACTGAGAAATCTATAGGTTAACAATTACTTGTTTCGTGCTAAAATGATGCCAAAATATTTTTATCTTGTCTTGATAACTTCTGTTTAATTCAAGTTGATAAAAAGACAAAATTGTTTAAAATTTAATTTTTGACATTTTCGGTCATAGTAATATTTTTTCTGGAACTAACCCTGACTAGGATAAATGTTCAAAGCACTACAATAAACAAAATTAAAACTTGAACACTCTCTTTCTATGCCAGGCATTGCAACACATGCTGGGTACCGCTAGTATAAGGGGTGATCAAAACTTTTCCGTTTGAGGGCGTTGCTGCAGCGATATCCAGGGCGCTGAATGCCGAACAAAAACACACCGGATGGCTGTTTGTCTGCAGCACCTGATGCGTTTCAATGTTGAAGGCAAAACGTTCCTGCAGCACATCGTTGCATGCGATGAAAGCTGGTGCCACCACCCGGAACCGGAATTAAAAACGTCGACGATGCTCTCCATCGTCCCCTTGGCCTATGAGGTTCAAGAGTCAACCATCTACTGGAAAGGTGATGCTCACCCTGTTCTCTGATTACCGGGTCCATTGCTTATTGATTTCAAGGAACCTGGTGTCTCCATCACTGGACAACGGTACAGCGCAACACTGGAGAAATTAAGGTGAAACTTCCAAGAAAACTGTGACATGGGGTGTTGCAGCTTCATGATAACGCACGTCCCCATCTCAGAAAGGTCGTAAGGCATAATGTATGCCAAATCAAGTATGAATCACAGGAGCAACCGCCCTATAACCCCGATCTCTCCCCATGCTATTATCACGCCTTCGGTCCCTTAAATAAGGTCTTGAAGGGTCGAAGATTCCTGTTGGACGAGAATGTGCAGCAGGCTTCTTCTCTCAGCAGGAAACTGTGTTTTACCACACGGGAATCTTCAACGTCGGTGGGATTATGCCTCAACGCTCACGATGATACCGATTCTGGACTATACGGGCGTAAAACAGAAACTTTTTGATCACGTCTTATATTTTATAAAACGAAGTTTCTCCCGATGAAGATAATACATTTTCTACGGTAACCCGATGCCTGGTGAATGAGCGTAGTTGAGAGAAAAAGAGATAACAATCACTTTAGAATGGCGAAAGGAGAATAATGTACCAGGACGGCGAGGAAGGAGCCCAAGTTATTTACATATAGATTACGATGGACCAGGCAGGAACGCAGAATAAATATATTGCCAGCCACTCAATCGGAGCCATAAGAGCTGACACAACCAGAGTGGATGTAATCGAACATGACTGTAACTGGATCGAAGAACATATTATTGGAACTGACGTGGTGAATTCGGGATGGAAGTCCATGCACCTTACTCCGATTCGACTACAGCACTCAGCAAAAGTAGAAAATTCACCCAGCGTGCTTCACAGTGAGAATTGATTTTACAAAAACACTCAGATTACTTAGTTCTGATTTGAGAGCTTAATTTCCCTCCATGTAGGCTTATGTCTGCTGTATATATCTACTTTCCGATGAATCTCTGCTTTGCAATTCCTATCCTGAATATCTTTCTAGTTGACGCCTGTGGGCGACCTGGGTGTCTTAATGAAGATGAAGTGATGTTTAAGACGTCACATACACCCACTCCCCGAGCCACTGAAATTAACCTCAGGAGATTGAAATCCCCAATGAACCGGCTGGGAATCGAAGCCGGGACAAGTCAGGACAACGCCTAGCACGTAAGCCATTTAGCTACGGAGCCAGACATTAATTAATTAATTTTATCATATGAAACTGACACGATACGACCCTACTAATTCAAAAACCAAATTTCCAATGTATAGATTGAAAAAAAAAAGATGTTCAGTAAAGAACACATAGCCTACTTTCTCCTAAATGCATGGGAAAGGTTATAACTCTTTGTCCTTTTCAAGGAGTATAGTTAGTTATTGTCATATTAAGGGGCGGAACTACGAGGTCATATTTGAATGTTGGTTGTAGTAGCTTGTTGAAATATAACTTGCTATATTATACGTTGATTGATTGAATCCTCACCTGAATTACAAATACACACATTAATACTGCCATCACAATAACACAGGTTATCAGACAAAATTCAACACTCACCCAAGTAAACGGGGCTAAATGGCCATGAGGTCCAAGCTTCTCAAATGAAACAACAACAACAACAACAGTTTTCTACCCAAATCCTTCCTCGTATAAAAGTACACACACTAGTACTGACCTCACAGTGACACAGTTTATCAGACAACTTCCACACACACCCAAGTACACGGGGCTACATCACCATGATGCCGTAAAGCCCATAATGAATGAACAATAACAAAAGTCTGTACCTGCGAACAAGGACAACGAACTTAATCTCTGTAGTCTAGTGTTGAAGTATATAGTGTTATAAGTATATATGGAACCCTTGCAAAGAAGCTTATGAGACTTAGTTTCGGGGGGTGTAACAGTCCATTTCGTAAGTTGTTGTTAAAGCGCTTCATTAACATGCAGGGTAACATATAACAAAATAACATGCAGGAAAAAGTGAAGCCAGGGTTAAAACAAATGAATTTAATGACAGATCAGCTATTTACAAAAATGAAATAAACAAACAAAACTCCCAAAATGACTCCCACTGAATAAAATAACTTGCCAAAAACTAGGCCTAATCTCAGGAGAGATTATTAATCGGACCAAATGTCCCAAAATCTGCAATGACAATGTATACGTGTGTGCTGTTCTACATGCTTAACGATGAGTACAATTGAATGCATGATTCGTCATCACCCGGATAAACTTTCAAAGGCGAATCCGCATTGCTTAGAGCTAGACAGACGTGGGGAACAACTATACTCAACTTAAAACTAAACCGACATTTCCTATACTAAATAAACAACAAATAATTTCCGCATGAAATTGGAAACAAGAACTGCCGTAGCAAAACATTACTGCCTAAAATTAGGACTTCTCAAAAATCAACACAAGTAAGTTAACACGTGACCAACAAAAGAAACACATATGACCGCCTGTCATTTTACAAGTAAATACAACTACACCACACGTGTGTCACACACAAACAAACATGAACTGAGTCATAGAAAAGTCACTAGGCTCAAAGCCAACATTTACATTAATAACACAATATTCCATCCTTACGACATGCAATAATTCGTAACAAACGTGGCGAACTCCCCAATTAATTATGGTCCAAATAACCATCACAAAAGAACAGGTTTGCTAATGATAGCTTAATAGGGGCCAGTCGATCAACAGGACTGCCTAACAAAAATAAGTCACCAAGGCTAGACGGGCGCTAAGTGGAAATCTGCACATCTGTCAACCCACGTGTCAATAACCTCGACCTCCCAAGGCACGGGAACGAGTCTCGAAGAAGCGTGCCCCAAAGCACAATATATGCGTGTGTGTGTCAGAACAAAAATATATCTCAGCATTTCCCCTAGGAAATCCAAGAATCAGCATTGGACAAGGTACAGTAGCCTCCTCGGAGCGCACTGCCTTTCCATCAAAATACAACAACAACAACAATATGAGGGCGGTAGCACCATCTACCCCTCTTCACGAAGAATCAAAGCACACACCTGACACAAGAACACACACAGAATCACACGTATGGGTTTGACAGAAACCTGAAATGAATGACATAAATATTTTTCTAACAGCTCGCGCTTCCGTTCTAGGCTGTGACTAACGAACCTGAAAAGGACTAAAAAAAAATCTAAAAAATTAGAACTAAGGTGTTCTACAATTACATCTTAATTTGTTGCGCTCGGCAACCCTAGTATGATCAATAACCTGTTCATCAAACATCGTACATAAATTACCTCCCTTTCCTATCAAAAATATGAACTTTAATAAAGCACCACTTATCGAATGTAACGAGTTTCGCATCCGCATGGATAAAATCAGGTACACGCCCCGTGTACACTAAATATGACTCCAAAGAAAAATATACAACAAACAACTTTGGCCACGCGCCAACGTACATTTAAAAACAATAGTGTCGGTGCACAAAAAAATCTAAACAAGAAAAAGAATAAATGAACTATTTACAACGTTCCCCGCCATTTCTAACTACATATTGAGTAAATCAATTTTTGTACATCACCGTATCAGCTTGCAGAACATATAACTTCCGTCCCGGCTCATTAGCACTCCATCGTCGACGTCGTCGAAGAAGCGATGCCCATCAATCCGTCTCCAGACCAAACGTCGGACATCTTGGCGTAGTTTCTTGGACAGAAATGTTCAATGTTAATAAAAATTGCCTGGCTATAATCGCTGTGAGTTACTACTTTCACTCACGTTATGTCCTATGCGATTAATGATCGAACACTTTCCCTATCTTAGCATTCGCTTACACACGCACAATTATCACTTGAAAAATACAATACAAAATTTACATAAATTATACACTTTAAACACATCGTCACTGGCTTGAAAACAAGTTTTAAACATGACTGCCTCGCAGTCCTTATCTCGCTAGATATCTCCACTGTTCTGCTTGAACCTTGCTCGCTGTGAGCACTAATGGAATGTTAGTAAAGTCTTGCCCATTAAGAGCTGAAAATCGTGACGCAGACTGGCGTGAACCTTGCTCACCAGAGCTCAATACAGTTGTCACTAGTATGATTATTAAGAGCGGTAAATCGCGACGCAGACTGGCGTGACCCTTGCTCACCAGAGCTCAATACAGTTGTCCTCGAAACAGCTTCTCCTCGATCAATTTATTGGAAACTGACAGAATGAGGTGGAGTGGGGAGAATTAAGAAAAATATTCTAGAGTTTTCATCACACAAACTTGGGACTAGTATCAATCTTCATCATTTTATTCAAACATCTCAGCACACTTATGCGGAATTATTTCGGATCGGCGGTTCTTTAGATAAGCGTTTCCGCGCCTTTTTTACAGGGTACGCCACCCATCGCGTGGTTTTGGCGTGGTCTCCTCTGATTGGGTGATTCAATCCTAGGTCGGTTGAAACTCACTTGTGACCATCCCCTAATGACTCCAATTTTGGTGCGCGTTGTTACACAATTTGTCCTTGAACTCGGCTTACCCGGTCGTCTTCAAGAATAACTACCAAGCCTGCATCTGTGGTAATCAGTGCAGCACACTCCATTGGCATCCCCATTGTCAATTTCCACATGTACTGCCTGGGCATCAGTAATAATAATAATAAATCATGAATACTTATTCATCGCAGATTAATAAGGGTTCATTTATCCTCAGCAAGGTTTTGAAATTCGAAGCAAGTGATTGATTTGGATTTTAAAAACAATATCCACAGTAGTAACGACAACATCTCTTAAGTACCTCACTCGACTGCATGAGTGTACATACCACTGACCCAATTAGTGTGCGCACTCCATGCCGGAATGCCATTCATACGTCTCGCTAGACCTCCCCTCCTTCTCACATGATTACCACTCCTGCCGGATCAGCTGTCTTGTTTACAAACAAAGCACGCTCTCCCCAGGCGCTACACGGCCACGTACATTTGAGTGTTGGCTCTCAAATAAATTTCAGCAATAATGATTCTGCACTCATAGTCCTGATTATTCGTCAAATGGTTCTCTACTGTAATACGGCTTGAGATTCGCGCTATTGAAGACAGATTTAGTGCCAGTGCTCAATTCTTCAAGTCTGTAAGCATTGTTTCCAAATTCTTAATGATGCGGAACGGGCCAATAAATTTTGGACAGAACTTTGCAAATACTTTGTTTTTGGGATCAGATATCGGTGGTCTTCGAACAAGCACTAGTTCCTGTTCCTGTATTTCACGGTGAAATTTCTTTCCTCTGTACCTCCTCAATCTTCGGTCCGCTTGGTTCCTCATGTGCTCTCTTGTTCGCTGAATTCGCAACTCATGTGCTAATAATGGATCCCTTGGGCATGGAATAATCTTGTCCCAAGATCTCTCAGGCAACCTGTTGTGGTGTACAACTAGTGGGACTTGACCCGTCGACTCGTGCTTAGTAGTGTTCATGCACATCTCAATACCTCCTACTTTGTCAACCCACTTATTATGATCATTAGGAATCATTACTCGGTAATACTTGGCAACACAGCGAATCGTTCTCTCGCTCGGATTCCCACAAGGATGGCGAATGCTCGACAAAACATGTTTTATCCCTAGGCTCTCTAGAACTTGCCTAAAAACATTGCTCGTAAAATAAGTACCATGGTCCGATAAAATGAATTCCGGCTTCCCAAGCATCGGAATGACTTTGTTCTGAATTCTGCTGAGGACTTGCTTTGATGTCGTCTTCTGGATTGGACATAACACTACCATCTTGGGAAACACATCAACACATACAAGAAGGTGTCGGCATCCTCGTTTTCCCTTAACCAGAGGGCCAAAATAGTCGATAGCGACCAGCTCGCATGGTTTTTGAGGTAATAATGGTTTTGGAGGTTGTTTCAAAATGAAGTTATTTGGTTTAGTGCGCTGACACGCGTCACAAGTTCTGATTACTTCCACAATGGTATATCGCATCTTAGGCCAAGTAAAAGTTTCCCCAATTGTCGCTTCTGTTTTGTCCGTGCCGATATGTGCTAGGCTCTCGTGGACATGCCACGTCAATCCTCTCTGTAATGATGCTGGGACTAGAATTCGCAGTTTGGTGTGATCCTCGTCCACGTACTTATGCAAAAGGTTATTCAAGTAGTGAAATTTCGCTTCCTTGGCACGGGCTTCTCGATATTCAGGTGAATCTGGTTGTAGTTCCTACCTGTAAAACTTGATCATCATCATCATCCATGGGTCTTCTTCTTGTTCCTTCTGAATTTCCTTTAGTTTGTCCAAAAACTCACGAGCCTTAGGTGTTAGTGCTATATGGTGAACTTCCGCTGCTATCTCGTTCTCATCTTCAGGATTCCTGCTTAAAGCATCTGGTATGATGTTCATCCTTCCAGGGCAATGCTCTATAGTAATGTCGAACTGCTGTATGTAAATGGACCAACGCGTAACTCTCTCACTTGCCATCGTCGTCTTGAATAGGAATGTCAGTGCATGGTGGTCAGTTCTGACAACAATGGAATAACCGAAAATCATCTTGCGCCATCGTTGAAGTGAATACAAGATCGCTAGCAACTCAAGCTCTGTCACAGTGTAGTTCCTCTCGTGCTTCCTCAATTTACGACTCGTAAATGCCAAATATGATCTTTTCTTGGGTTCATCATCGTCCTCTTGGTACAGCATGTCACCGATTCCTATCAATGAAGCGTCTGCTTGAATTATAAATTTCTTCTCGAAGTCTGGATACCCTAGCTTCACACAATTCTCCAGTAAGTCTTTCGTAGCTCTAAAAGACCTGTCGCACTCCTCATTCCACGACCATCGATTTGACTTCTTTAGCATCTCTTGCATTGGTGCTACTGTTTCCGTGTATCCAGGACAATTCTCCTTAAAGAAACCTGTCACTCCCAAAAACGCTCTTACATGTTTTACTTTAGTTGGTGTGGGGAATTTCTTGATTGCATCAATTTTCGCCGGATTAGGCCTCACGCCTTCAACATCAATTATATGACCCAAATACAGAATCTCGCTCTGGCAAAAGTGCGATTTCTTTAAATTAATTTTGAAATTCATGGTTCTCAAGTTATCCAGAAGTTTGTTTAGGTTTACCAAGTGTTCCTCCATTGTTTCTGATGCAATAAGTATGTCATCAACATATCTCGTAGTGAAGCTCTTGACCTCCTCAGTCAGATTCCTGTCCAGTGCTCTTATCAATGCACATCCAGCTGTTTTTACACAAAAAGGGCATGCGAGACCAGATATAACTTTGGTTATCAAATAAAAACCCCGTCAATAGTTGGGATTCTTCTTCAAGCTCTAGATGGTGGAAACTATTTGTTAAGTCGACGCTAGAATAAATCTTCTTCCCACGGAAGCCCTTCAATACATCCTTGATCCTTGGTGCTTGGTCATACTCAACTAGCAGTTTACTGTTCAAAACTCGTGCGTCTAGGCATAATCTAATTGATCCATTTTGCTTGGCCAAAGCCAATATTGCGTTTAAGTACGGGGTTGCTGCTTTTCTTATCATGCCGGAATCTAATAAATTACTAATGATGTCCTTCACCTGAGCAAAATGTTTCTCTGGGATCGGGTACAATTTACTCTTAAATGGGGTCCAGTCGGTAACTTGAATGGCATACTGGAAATTTAAAACTTTTCCAGGGATGGTGTCGAAAGCTCCTTTATGATGTCTCAAAATTTCTTCTAATTTTCTTCTATCAGGTTCCCCTACTATTGCCTCCTTAAGCCGTTCCTGAAGTAAAATTTCAAATTTGGATCCGCTAATTTCTTCTTCCGCCAAATGTACCCAAAGTTCCTGCGAAATATCTCGACTGTCAATTTCAACCACTGCTGTCTGGCTTACTCGTTCCTCCGCCAAGTTCTTATCTCCGATCGCCTCATTAGTGCATTCTTCAATAACCCAAGTATTCGCCTCTCTCTCTAGTGGACTCTCTTCCATGTTCAAACCCACATGACTCAACCCCTCAACTTGTTTGAAACTCACAGTATTATTATGTAAGTCAATTATAGCATGAAAATCACTGATAAAGTTGGCTCCCAAAATGACGTTATAATTCATCTTCGGTATCACGATGAAAGTTTGCGAAAATGTGTGGTTTAATATATCCAGGTCTACATATGCTTGGTGCTTGCAAACTATGGTCTTGTCAGGAATGACCCCTCTGACTTTTATTAATGGTACAGGCATAATTGGAACGGTTTGTTTACTTCCGATTTCTTTCAACAATACTTCCGTGACTAAGCTCACCTGGCTACCTGTATCAATTAAGCACCTCACTCTAATACCTCCAATACGTGCATAAATAATCGGTAATTGTCTGATGACATTTCCTCGGTCCTTCACCACTTCCTCCAGGCAATCGTCCGGGAATGCTACCCACTCTTCTATGTTTGCAACAATCAACTCCTCCCGCTCCCTGGTGTCCTCCGTTCTCAGGCTATCTGGTTTTGGTTCATTCGAGGTTTTTTTTTTATCCTGGGACCCACTCGTTGAGTTCCGCCGGTTGTCATCGCGCCTCTCCTGCTGTCGTAATAAGCTTTCCGCCCCCGCTCCTTGGTGATTATCCGGGCTCTGCCTATTTGACATCGCACACCCCCCTACTTCTCTTTCTCCATCTCTTCGGCATTTAACTCATCCAAATACTTCTGTGATTCGACGAACCGCTCATTCCAATCATTGCGATAGTCTCCATGATTATCTTGGCGATAGTTCCTCGTATTGTTCCACCTGCCATCTCCGTTTCTTTGGTAAGGTCTACCCTGCCTTGGGTTTCCCCTCCAGTTGGTATACTCTCGCTGGTACGTCCACTGATTATGCTGGTTCTGATTATTATGATTATAATTATCTCGGCGATTCTGGAAGTTCCTATTATTTTGATTGAATTGGTTTCGGCCATCATACTCTTGCCGTCTTGGTGTAAATTCCGTTCCAGTAGATTGTGTTTTTGTTTTGTTACTCTGGTTGTGATTGGTTTGGTGTCCCTGAACCACTTCGGCTGTGTTTACACACTCCATGTTCCTTCTCCCTGTCTGCGGACTAACCATACTCGTCTCATCTAGATGGCGGAGTAACTCTTCAGCCTGAACTGCGGTCTTAATATTACCAGCCACTAACAACTGCTGAATATTCATTGGAAGCTGCAAACCAATGGTTAAAACCATGTTTTCCTCAGTAGGGGTGTCGTCAAAATCCCGAAATTTAACCAGCTGTTGGCTAAAGAATTCGGAAAATCTGGTGGGATGTGTGCTGTGATATTTCCTAGTGTATAAATCCATTCTCAACCCCTGCTGTAAAGAAGGACTCCAGAACTTTCTCAAGAACGCCTCTATAAACTGTGCCATGTCGGTAAATGTGTATTTAAAACTCTGGAACCAGATTAAGCTTGGGCCCTCCAAAAACTTTTCCACAAGTCGCAACTGTTTGGCGGGACTAACGTGTTGATCGTTAAAGTAGTCATCCAGCTGACGTAAAAATGCTTTGGGAGTGGATCCTGTGTTCTCCCTGAATTTATCGGGTTTGAAATCATTCCCCCTATTTACCTCTATCACTTGGGCAGGTGCCAAGCCGGGTTGTGGCGTTGACGTCTCCCCTCTGTAATGTTGGAACGTGTCGCTCGTTATCTTAGGACTTTGACCTCGGCTCGTATCCTCAGCCAACTTCAAGCCCACCGGACTTCCAATGCTTCCCTGTTTGCCTACTGTGGTTTCTGCAGAGAATAAAGTTGCGTTTTCTAATGACCTTATCTCATTCTTAATTATGAGATCTGTGTGTTTTTGGAGTTTGGACTTCATGTTTTCCTCCAAAGCCTGCATTCTAGAATTGTATTCACCTAGCCGCTTTAAAATCGTCAGCCTGTCTTCTTTAGTTTCGTTCACCTGCTGCTCCCAATCTTTCCGGGTCCTGTTCTTCAAACTACTCATTTTTTCTTCGCTCCTTTCCTGATTCTTCTCCAGCTGCTCCCCTATCTCTTGTATCAGCTGCTGAGTCTTGACTAATTGTTCTCCCGTCTCTTCTCGTATTTGCTCTTGTGTTTTAACTAATTGTTCTCCTACCTCTTCTCGTATTACCTGCTGGGTTTTAATTAGGCCTAATTGGTCTTCCAAGTTTTCACGCAAGTGCATACGATCTTTCTCTGTTTTGATTTCGAGCTTATCGAGTTCCTTTATTACTTCGAGTACATTACTATCGACTGAATTAATCTGTTCCTGTAGTTTATCCTGTGTACTGTTTACTCCAGCCGTGTTGTTTACGCATGCTGCCTCGATTTGCTTTAATTTATCGGCTACCATTTCATAGAATCGTATGAGTTTATTGTCGAATTTGGATTCCAAGTTCTTAATTTCTCCTAATTGTTTTGCGTTATTTTCCGCTACCTCATCTGCCAGTTTCTCTAATTCTACCCTAGTACTTTGGTTTATGTCATGGGTGATCTTTTCTAATTGCTCTGTTTGTGTTATCGCCTGTTCTGATAGTTTATAGTTTAGTTCATTTAATTGTTTATCGGTATCCGATTTCTGGACCTGCAATTGGACCGTAATGTCATTTAACTGTTTTTCACTGTTCTTTAACTGTTCTTCCGTTTTCGCGGACATCTGCTCTAACTGTTCTTCCAATTTCGCGGACAATTGCTCTAACTGTTCTTCCGTTTTCGCAGACATTTGCATAGACATCTGCTCTAACAACCCTTTGATTTCTTCGATGCTAGCCATCGCACAATACACAAATATAACCAGAGAAAAACAGGGTCATGCACCGGGATTTCAGTCATACACACGCACACATGTCATGATATTTAAATACTACTGATTCTAATTTAATAAAATTTTCAGTAATCAAAATTTACTGAATAATGACTCTTATTTCCAAACAACAAAATAACTCCCTTGTGATCTGCTTTTAAATTCCTAACCAACAGAATTTACGAACAACACCAATTAACCGAGGTTAATTAAATGTAAAATATAAGGCAACACCTTCCTGCTTTGACTGAGTTCAATAATATGCAAATGTTCTAATTTTATGCCGGGCGCCAGAACAAGTTAATCACAAATACAATATCAACTTCTAACCTTGTTCAATATTTCTAACTTTAGGAACTCAGAGATTTTACTAATGCACATGGCGGTACAACATCGCCTCAATTTACTGAATTTACATTTGCCCGCTTGACCTGGCATCATTTCTCAGCGAAATAAATATGAGATCAGCAAAGCAACAACAACAACAATTCCCACTTGGGCAGCCATTTTTGTTTTATGAACCCTTGCAAAGAAGCTTATGAGACTCAGTTTCGGGGGGTGTAACAGTCCATTTCGTAAGTTGTTGTTAAAGCGCTTCATTAACATGCAGGGTAACATATAAAGAATGAATTTAATGACAGATCAGCTATTTACAAAAATGAAATAAACAACAAAACTCCCAAAATGACTCCCACTGAATAAAATAACTTGCCAAAAACTAGGCCTAATCTCAGGAGAGATTATTAATCGGACCAAATGTCCCAAAATCTGCAATGACAATGTATACGTGTGTGCTGTTCTACATGCTTAACGATGAGTACAATTGAATGCATGATTCGTCATCATCCGGATAGACTTTCAGAAGACGAATCCGCATTGCTTAGAGCTAGACAGACGCGGGGAACAACTATACACAACTTAAAACTAAACCGACAATTCCTATATTAAATAAACAACAAATAATTTCCGCATGAAATTGGAAACAAGAACTGCCGTAGCAAAACATTACTGCCTAAAATTAGGACTTCTCAAAAATCAACACAAGTAAGTTAACACGTGACCAACAAAAGAAACACATATGACCGCCTGTCATTTTTAGCCTATTTTCAATTTTGAAAAAATAGGCTTATGAGATCACCTTTTGTCCGTGTGTGTGTGCGTGTTTGTGTGTGTGTGTGTGTGTGAGAGAGGTGTATGTGTGTTTGTCCCTAATAAAATCTAAACGGCTGGAGCGATATCGATGAAACTCGGTAAGTTCATAGCACTATTCCCGGCGACCTCGACCGTGCCCTTCAAATTTTGTTACGTCTCACCAATCCAACATGGCGGCTGTGCGAAATATTTCACTAGCATTCAATATATCCGAAACTATTACCGATATCGCCCTAAAATTGTGTACGTTGATGAAAGGCCCTACTGAAAGTTCACCTATGAGACCTTCAAAAACCTGGTGACTACAAAACCAACATGGCGGTCAAGCGAATTTGAGACTTTTAAATAGACTTTTATCGCGATTTAACTATCCAAACGTAATGGAACTTGGTACAGCAAATATTTATGCACATTGTAATGCACTGGAGTCTAATTTAGTTCAATTGTTTACATAACCTCAAAATGGCGGCTGTGCGAAATATTTCAATGACATTCTATATCTCCGTAACTATTACAGATATCACCCTGAAATTTTGTACGGTGATAAAGGGTACTGATACAAGTTTACCTATGTATATTTCATAAACCTGTCAAGTACAAAACGAACATGGCGACCAAGCGAATTTGAAATATTTTAATAGACTTTTCTCGTGATTTAACTCTCTGAGCGCAGTGAAATGTGGTACAGTAAATGATTTTGCAGATTGTAATGCACTGCTATCTAATTTAATTCAATTGTTTACATAACCTCAAGATGGCGGCTGTGCGAAATTTTAAAATTAAGTTTTTATTTCTTGTGTCGTAATCATGCGATCGAACTGAAAGTTTGAATCATGAACCTAGGCAATAATTGTCCTTGAATGGTAGATAACTCTATGGCCTATACATATAACAATCCTAAATGGCAAGCTTCCGAATTATTTAACGGTTCTCAATATCTATGAATCTTTTACAGCAACCAAACTGATTTTTAATGTTCATAGAGACTATGAACATATGTCCACCTATAGGACTTTCAGTAACCTGGTGAGCACAAATCCAACATGGCGGTGACGCGAAATATAAATATTTAAATGGACGTTTCTCGCGAATTAACTATCCGAGTGCCATGAAACGTTGCACGTTAAATGCTTATACAAATGTTGATCCACTGGCATCTAATTTATTTCAATTGATTGCATAATCACAAGATGTCTGCTGTGCGTAATTTTAAAATCTCGTTTTTACTTCTTGTGTTCAAATCATGCGATTGAAGTTTGAATACCACACGTACACAATAATCTTAATGTAATAGTACAAAAATAAAAATCCAACCTGGCGACCATCAGAAATATTTCGACGGTTCTCAATATCGACGAATCTGTTACAGCAATTATACTGAAATTTTGTGTGTTGATAGAGGCAATTAACATGAGCAGGATATATGAAAATAGGCTGTATAGTTCTTCACGGAACTACTTGTTACAAGTAAATTCAACTACACCACACGGGTGTCACACACAAACAAACATGAACTGAGTCATAGAAAAATCTCTAGGCTCAAAGCCAACATTTACATTAATAACACAATATTCCATCCATACGACGTGCAATAATTCGTAACAAACGTGGCGAACTCCCCAATTAATTATGGTCCAAATAACCATCACTAAAGAACAGGTTTGCTAATGATAGCTTAACAGGGGCCAGTCGGTCAACAGGACTGCCTATCAAAAATAAGTGACCAAGGCTAGACGGGCGCTAAGTGGAAATCTGCACATCTGTCAACCCACGTGTCAATAACCTCGACCTCCCAAGGCACGGGATCGAGTCTCGAAGAAGCGTTCCCCAAAGCGCAATATATGCGTGTGTGTGTGTCAGAACAAAAATATATCTCAGCATTTCCCCTAGGAAATCCAAGAATCAGCATTGGACAAGGTACAGTAGCCTCCTCGGAGCGCACTGCCTTTCCATCAAAATACAACAACAACATCAACAACAATATGAGGGCGGTAGCACCATCTACCCCTCTTCACGAAGAATCAAAACACACACCTGACACAAGTACACACACAGAATTACACGTATGGGTTTGACAGAAACCTGAAATAAATGACATAAATATTTTTCCACCAGCTCGCGCTTCCGTTCTAGGCTGTGACTAACGAACCTGAAAAGGACTCAAAAAATCTAAAAAAATTAGAACTAAGGTGTTCTACAATTAAATCTTAATTTGTTGCGCTCGGCAACCCTAGTATGATCAATAATCTGTTCATCAAACATCGTACATAAATTACCTCCCTTTCCTAACAAAAATATGAACTTTAATAAAGCACCACTTATCGAATGTAACGAGTTTCGCATCCGCATGGATAAAATCAGGTACACGCGCCGTGTACACTAAATATGACTCCAAAGAAAAATATACAACAAACAACTTTGGCCACGCGCCAACGTACATTTAAAAACAATAGTGTCGGTGCACAAAAAAAATCTAAACAAGAAAAAGAATAAATGAACTATTTACAACGTTCCCCCGCCTTATCTAACTACATATTGAGTAAATCAATTTTTTTACATCACCGTATCAGCTTGCAGAACATATAACTTCCGTCCCGGCTCATTTCCCTACGGGAAATTAGCCCTCCATCGTCGACGTCGTCGAAGAAGGGATGCACATCTATCCGTCTCCAGACCAAACGTCGGACATCTTGGCGTAGTTTCTTGGACAGAAATGTTCAATGTTAATACTTTCACTCACGTTATGTCCTATGCGATTAATGATCGAACACTTTCCCTATCTTAGCATTCGCTTACACACGCACAATTATCACTTGAAAAATACAATACAAAATTTACATAAATTATACACTTTAAACACATCGTCACTGGCTTGAAAAACAAGTTTTAAACATGACTGTCTCGCAGTTCTTATCTCGCTAGATATCTCCACTGCTCTACGTGAACCTTGCTCGCTGTGAGCACTAATGGAATGTTAGTAAAGTCTTGCCCATTAAGAGCTGAAAATCGTGACGCAGACTGGCGTGAACCTTGCTCACCAGAGCTCAATACAGTTGTCCTCGAAACAGCTTCTCCTCGATCAATTTATTGGAAACTGACAGAATGAGGTGGAGTGGGGAGAATTAAGAAAAATATTCTAGAGTTTTCATCACAAAAACTTGGGACTAGTATCAATCTCCATCATTTTATTCAAACGTCTCAGCACACTTATGCGGAATTATTTCGGATCGGCGGTTCTTTAGATTGGCGTTTCCGCGCCTTTTTTTACAGGGTACGCCACCCATCGCGTGGTTTTGGCGTGGTCTCCTCTGATTGGGTGATTCAATCCTAGGTCGGTTGAAACTCACTCGTGACCATCCCCTAATGACTCCAATTTTGGTGCGCGTTGTTACACAATTTGTCCTTGAACTCGGCTTACCCGGTCGTCTTCAAGAATAACTACCAAGCCTGCATGTGTGGTAATTATTGCAACACACTCCCTTGGCTTCCCCATTGTCAATTTCCACATGTACTGCCTGGGCATCAGTAATAATAATAATAATAAATCATGAATACTTATTCATCGCAGATTAATAAGGGTTCAATATAATATTATCAATTGCAAATTCACACTGTATGTACTTAACATTATGACGTATGAGTAGTTATAAATCAATAAATCCAAAAATAATCAAGTAAAAAAATAAACTTGTTTAGTTTTGAACGACGAACCTCCAGGTTAAGAGTTAAATACACTAGCCCGCCGCTACATACGCCTCGTACTAACATCAGGTTAACAACTAGTTTATTATAACTGAATAACATTTATTTTGTCTTGGAAAGAAAGATTTCATTAGCATATATGCCGCTTATATAAACCATTTGATACTAAATTTGTAGCCTTTTATTTTGTTCTGCACATTCATAAAATTATATCAAACTACTGAAATATGGACTAGTGAGCAAACAATAGCCTCCCTTTTGACCCACCGGCGCGACACGGCCCAGTACGAAACGGCACGGTCGGCCTGAAATATTGGTCACTACCTCGGAATAATATTCTATTATAAAAAGTTAAGATCCAACAGGTCACCTCCTAGAGGACAGTTTAAACCCCCCCATGTACACTAAGTGGATTTAGTGATGCCGGGCCATGTGAATCGTAAGTTATGCTTGTAATTGGTCTTCTGCCCGAAGGCAGGTCCGAGCCTCCAAAGAGGCTATCCTCAGCCGGAGTTTAAGAGCGGTAGGGTGACCATTGCCTTACCACTCCTCCTAATGTTTGCCAACAGCGCGCAGTACCTAGAAACGGCATACCATTCAAATTCTGACCACGCCCAATGTCGCTTAACTGCGGAATTCTCATGGGAACCGGTGTTTCAACACGGCCAGTCCGTTGGCTCAAGTTATGCTCAGGCTATAATAATTGCATGTTTCATACATCCACCATTTTGAAACTATGTAACTCATGACCTTGCAGATTGGGCAACAAACGCTTCCCACATTAGGGTATATTATTGAGAAATTTGGTAGAGATCGGATGATTAGGTTAGTCGTAATTTGATTTATACTTAGAACATTTGGGTGGGCGCCATTTCTTTTTCGTTACGATAGCGGCGATATACGAATTACAACATGACACTGAGGTTTCCTTTGCTAGTGCTACCTCTGAACCAAATGGGGTTCGATTTGGTTACGTCGTGTTTCAATTGATAGGGGGGATCGGTTTGCACACATATACGGCCGCCATATTCAAACGATTTGGATAATGACCTTCCAGTTTGGGCAAAAGACGCTTCCCACCAGGGGCGGTTCGAGTGGGGGGGGGAGGGGGGGGGGGTTGGGGGTGTCTCACCCCCTCAGGTATTTTCTTAGTCGGCAGATACGACATCAGTCGGCAAATCCTGAAGAATCCGTAACATTTCCCAAAACAGCATTTTAAAAGCAAAACGGGGCCAGGCCATATACGATTTGGTCCGATTGAAAATTAATAAAAAATATTATACTGACAGTTGGCACAAACGGACGCTGCAATAATTCCATACAGCCAGGCAATAGCCCAGTGCGGCAAGGGAAAGAGTCGGCAAAATAACCTTTTTAAATGTTTCACTTCCAGTCTTCGGTGCACCGGCTGCCACTTGCCATTTCGTTTCTTTGTATGGAAACTGATGAAAGAATGACAAATGGGCAATATGGGACCAAAGACAAGGGTTGAACTCATCGGCACGTTCCTGGGTGGGTGTAACGTCCCGCGTTCATTATGCAGAGCGACTCAGCTACACAAAGAAGCGAGCCCAGCATCTGTGCCATGTGGCTCGACAAAAGGTGTTGGTGAGCGCATTGATAACTTCAGGTCAAGTCACCTCATTGAGATGTCGGAGGAATGTTATGACCTGCTACCGCTTGTCTCGGCGCGTCCTCAGATATCCGCGCTATTATTGTGACAAAATTGACAGGTTTATGGTTCCAAGGCTCCTCAAGGTGTGGGGTGCTCACTAAGGTCAGTGCAGTGGTCACCAAGAATGAGAGAAAGCAGTCGTTCCTGAACCAGCAACTTTTACAGTGATTACTGGGTGCAAATACAGTGGCAGTGGGACGTGAGTTATCGCCGACATGTAACATTCTCACGGAGCACCGCGTACCCATCAAACGTAAGGAATAATAATCAAATGGATACATGCGTATTTTCAGCCATGTTTATGTTTAATGGTGTTAACAAGAAAAAAGTGAAGAATGATCGCACGCTGGAGTACGTCAGTGGCACAAACTGAAAAGTCGCGGAAAGAAGAAAAAGGGCAAATTACAAGAACACTTCACTTGAGAAGCTCATCAAGCAGCGATGGCAGATTTGTGCCACTTTTTTAATGGAAAAGGCCACGAAGACGTTCGTTCTCCTTGATAAACTTTTACGGTCGATCAGAATATTGAGGATGAACTAGAAAAGGAGCTCCACAAAAAATCTATCCATATACTTATTAACACAGCAGGAACCCTTTGTCGGCAAGGTATGAGTTTGACTTTTCGAGGTCACGAGGATGGAATCCCTCAATATAATGGTAACTTCACGAAATTGTGAAGTTACTTTCACGGAATAGTCCGGTCATGAATAGGTGGTTGGAAGAAGTGAATACGCGGAAGCACAACGTTACGTAAGTGAGCAAGGGCTCACAAAATGAATTCATCCATCGACTTGGAGAGAAAACTCGTGAAATAATTGCAGAAGAGATCAAAAACGCTGGTATGTTCTCCGTTATAGCAGATACTACTCTCGATATGTAACATAAAGACCACTTCTCGTTGAATATCCGATACGTCGTCGAAAAAGATGAAGAGCTCATTCCTGTGGAGCTTCTTTTAAAAATAGACGCTGTTTTAACAACAACAAAAAAGACTGGAGAGGAGTTGGCTGAAAAAAATATTTTTAATTCAGAAGAACTTACTTCCACTCGATAAACTAGCGTTTCAATCGTACGACTTTGCTAGTAACATGTCTGGTATATACAACGGCACTCAAAAAAGCTATCAGAGGAGTGCAAAATAGATATTCTGTACGTTCCATGCCAAGTTCACAGGTTAAACATTTTCGTAGAGATAGCTTTAATGCTAGCGCGCTTATCCGAGAGTTTTTTGACACTCTTGAAGCATTGTACGTTTTTTCTCGGGTAGCACGAAACGACATTTAAGCTTGCAGAAAGAGCTGGATAAAATTGAAAAAAATTCACTTCAACTTAAGAATTTATCAAAAACAAGGTGGACTGCTCGCGCCGAATCGGTGAGAGCTGATTCTTCGTCTTATGAAGAGATAGTCACATCATTGGAAACAATGAAAATCTCATTCGATTCTGAATTTGACAGTAATACCCGAACTTTTGCGTCAGGCTTGCACAAAAAGCTTCTAGACTTTGATTTTATCTGCGGCATATACTTTACCAAAAACATCATGTTTAAAGTTAAGAACGTAACCGAGCTTTTAGAAGCGGAGGAGCTGAATGTTGTAGACGCGATGCAGCTGATTCAGAGCACATTGAAGTCTTTTGAAGATATCAACGACGATGACAAGATGAACGCTTTGATAAAGAGCGCATCGTCATTTGCGAAAAGTATGCAAGTAAATGCGGAGGAAGACTTCTTAAAGCACCGCAGGGCCCGGCGACTTGCAAAGAAGTATGACGTGCACGCTGAAACCACAGCAGAAATTTCTTTCCGTACATTCGACAGAAATGAGTTCCGAATACTTGTGGATGTATTTACTGCAAGCGTGAAAGACAATCTCGCAAAACTAATTTCTTTTCTAGAGTCATTCCACATAATTTTCAAAATACCCGCTGACAGAAAGAACTGCACCATCGAGCGCGTCCGATCTATAAAGCAATCTCACCCGAACATCATCCTTCAAGATGAAGAACTTGTGCTGGCTGAGCTTGAAATCCTGCTTGAAGCCAGTAAACAGTGCTCATCTCCTAAATAGATCGCAAAAGTTGCTATTAAATGAAAGAGGATTATCCCGTGTGGTTATCAAGTAGTTCGACTGATTTTAACATCCCCAGTGTCTTCTGCTTCTTCCGAACGGTCCTTCAGCAAGTTGAAGCTCATTTTCAATCATTTGCGGACATCGATGGGTGACGACCGCTTAGACTCCCTCATGATGTTGTTTTCTACGAAAGATAAGGTCGACGACATTGAAATTACGGAGATAGTGGAGAAGTGGTCCTTGTTAAAACATCGTAGAGTAGGGATTTAGAAAGAATAACTAGATTTTTTTATTCTTGTAATATTTAAACACTTATTTTGTTCATTTATCTAATTTTCCTGCGATTCAAAATTCTGTATATTTGCTTTGTGTATTGTTTTCCGCCACTGCCGCCCCCCGACAGCAGTGGCTACGCTGGCTAAAGCACAGCGTTAGATCATGGGGCCAAGCTCTCTGCTGACTCGGTAGACGCGTGGGTTCGAGCCCCACCGTCGGCTGTCCTTGAAATGGTTTTCCGTGGTTTCCCATTTTCAACACTAGGCAAAGGATGGGACGGTACCTTCTGATAGGCCACGGCCGCTTCCTTCCATATCCTTGCCAGTTTCATTCATCCATTCCATGTCTCATTCCGACACGCAGGTCGCCCACGGGCGTCGAATAGTTAGAAGACCTGCACTCGGCCTCCGAGGAGGCCACACGACAAAAAAATGCCCCCCCTGCGCCCTAACCCTCCGGTAGCTCAGTTTTCAAGCGAATAGTCGACAATGTTAAACAGCCAGTCGGGATTTTTTAAATGCTCACCCCCCCTACATGTACAAGGTCGAACCTCCCCTGCTTCCCACATGAAGATATATTGTTGCAAACGTTGGTAGAGATCATAAGATCAGGTTAGGCGTAATTTGATTTAAGCTTTGAACATTTGAGTGGTCACAATTCCGTTTCTGTCAAGTTGGCGTCGATATAGAACATGACATTGAGGTGTCCATTGCTAGTACTAACTCTGTATCAAATTTGGTTCAATTCGGTTGCGTCTTGTTTGAATTGTTAGCGAGGGGGGACACAGATTTACACAAACACTCACACTCTCTCTCTCTCACACACACACACACAGACAGACAGACTGACAACTTATGGCCCGTGTAGATCGCATAGGTCTACTTTATTTATTTGCATAAATCGGAAGTATGGAATCAACTGAAGAATCTTTATCAACTCCATTTTTATCTAACTAATGTGGATGATTGACATGGAGTGTGTTGTTTCCACTTTGTAATCTCGCTTTCGATGGAGTGTACATCGGAGACTATGCCATCATGTCTGACCTACTTCAATTTCATTATTAATATTATAATTTTTTATCATCAGTATTTTTGTTATTATTATTATTATTATTATTATTATTAGTAGTAGTAGTAGTAATAGTAGTTGCTGTAATAGCATCTTCATCTATATATTTAAATCACTAAGGTGATTTTTGTAACCGCGAGATTGAGAGAAATTCGGATGTATTGACTTTGTAAAGCATGCTTAGGAAAGCTGTTGGCCTGTTCATTTACAGAGTGTCTTTTAAGGAAACAATATCTTGCCATATATTTTTAGCCTATTTTAAATTAAGAAAATAGTACATTTTGCAACGAGCCTATAATGGCAATATTTAAGACAGGAGTATGTTTATAAAACGAGCGAAGCGATTTTTATAATTTCCATATGAATGTCTTAATTACCATTATAGGCGAGTTGCATACGACTGTTTATGTTCGACGATAATTATAACTTTATTATATGTTCTAACATGAATATTCAATAATATCTGTCGAGACTCTGTCGTTGACTTCTTCTACTTGGTAATTGTGTGGGCTCAGCATTTGATTTCTACCCAGTAACGGATCCTAAAGCTTTGAAACATTGTTTATCCTGAAGTTGCAACAACAGATAACGCACAGGTGCTATGTATGATCATTTTCTTATTTTGTTCAAATAATAAAAAATAGGCTGTTACAAACGCTTTGAAATTAAAATGTATCGTATTATCAACTAGTTATTCTTCAAATTCGATGCGTATAGAATATCAACGGAAGGCAAATCAGTTTAGTCCCAAATAGAACAGTAACGGTATCTGGCGGAAAAGTTTCGCATAAGAAATCCATTTACTGAACAGGGAGCTGGATTATAATCTGCGTGGAACTAAGGTCATACGCCTGCTTCCTCAATGACGTTAAGGTGTGTTTATGTTGACACATTCACTAAAATTGTCGGCGAAATCTTACGAATGTTTAGAAATTGGAGTTGCGGATATTAAGGTACAGTGCTATTTCTTTTGCAATATTGCCCAGTTTGTTTATGCATTGTAACTACTATGGTTGATCCAATATAGGCTTCATTGTAAACTTTCAAATCATGTAACTCATGTCCGACATGTTCGATTCTCAGTGCATGTCAGACGCTATCCTTACCTAATTGGTCAATGAATGAAAATATTGATCTCTGATTGTTTGGAAAAACAGTTTTATAATGAAAAGTATTACCGGTACTTTAATGATTCCGACGCGCAGGTCGCCCACGGGCGTCGACTAGAAAGACCTGCACTCGGCCTCTCAGGAGGCTACACGAAAAAAAAGAAAAAAAAAGATACCCTTTAAGGTAGAGTTTTCTGACATATAATATTTACATATCGACATCGTCGATCTTAAATTAAGCTTATGAGATTACCTTTTGTCCTTGTGTGAGTGCGTATGTATGTGTCTGAGTAGATATGTGCGTACCCACCCCTAATAACTTCTATGAAACTCGGCAAGGTCATAGCACCATTCTGGCCGACTCCGATCGTGCCCTTTAAATTTGATTACGTCTCACCAATCCAACATGGCGGCTGTGCGAAATATTTAACCGGCATTCTATATCACCGAAACTATTACCGATATCACCCTGACATATTGTACGGGATAAAAGGTACTACTGGAATTTCACCTCTGAGACTTTCAAAAATCTGGTAACTAAAAAACCAACGTGGCAGCCAAGCGAAGTTGAGACTTTTAAATAGAATTTTATCGCTATTTACCCATCCAAACTGTTGTGGATTGATACAATTCCGATAAACAAGAATACAACACCACATTTACTCTATATAATACGACCGCTTATATTTATTCCTCCCACAGTCTATCAACATAAAACAGTTTACTAATACGAAGAGGTAATAAGAGGTATTGTAAAACAAGATGTTCAGTAAAGAACATATAGCCTACTGTCTCCTAAATGCATGGGTATTGTTATAACTCTTTGTCCTTTTCAAGGAGTATAATTGAATGTTGGTTGTAGTAGCTTGTTGAAATACAACGTGCTATAGGGATATTAAACATGAATATGAGGTGCCCTTTGCTAGTGCTACCTCTGTACCAAATTTCGTTCAATTCGGTTTCACCTTGTTTGAATTGATAGGTGGAATCGATTTGCACACATACTTGGCCACCATCTGCAAACTATTGGGCTGATGTTCTTGCAGTTTGGTCAGAATATGTTTCCCACATAAAGATATGGTGTTGCAAAATTTGGTAGAGACTAGATTATTAGCTTGGTCGTAATTACATTTTAGCTTTTAACATTTGGGTGGCCGCGATTACGTTTCCGTCAAGATAGCGGTGATATAAAACATGACACTGAAGTGCCCTTTGCTAGTGCTACCTCTGTACCAAATTTCGTTCATTCGGTTCCACCGTGTTCGAATTAATAGGGGGAATCAATTTTGACATAAAGATGGCCGCCATCCGCAAACTATTAGGCTAATGACCTATTAGATTGGTCAAAGGATGCTCCCTCCATAAAGGTATGTTGTTGCAAAGTTTGGTAGAGATCGGATGGTTATGTTAGTCGTAATTTGATTTAAGCTTTAAACATTTGTGTGGCCTCCATTACGTTTCTGTCAACATGGCGGCGATATTAATCATGACACTGAGATGCCGTTTGCTAGTGCTATCTCTGTATCAAATTTCGTTCCATTCGGTTTCGCGGTGTTTGAATTAATAGGGGGAATCGATTCTGACACAAAGATGGCCGCCATCCACAAACTATTAGGCGAATGACCCATTAGATTGGTCAAAGGATGCTCCCTCCATAAAGGTATGTAGTTGCAAAATTGGATAGAGATCGGATGATTAGGTTAATCGTAATTTGATTTAAGCTTTGAACATTTGTGTGGCCGCCATTACGTTTCCGTCAAGATGGCGGCGCAATAAAACATGACACTGAGGAGCCTTTTGTTAATACTACCTCTGTACCAAATTTCGTTCCTTTCGGTTGCACCGTGTTCGAATTAATAGGGGGAATCGATTTTCACACAAAGATGGCCGCATTCCGCAAACTATTACGCTGATGACCTATTAGTTTGGTCAAAGGATGCTCCCCCCATAAAGGTATGTAGTTGCAAAATTTGGTAGAGATAGGATGATTAGGTTAGTCGTAATTTGATTTAAGCTTTGAACATTTGTGTGGCCGCCATTACGTTTCCGTCAAGATGGCGGCGCAATAAAACATGACACTGAGGAGCCTTTTGTTAATACTACCTCTGTACCAAATTTCGTTCCTTTCGGTTGCACCGTGTTCGAATTAATAGGGGAAATCGATTTTCACACAAAGATGGCCGCCAATCGCAAACTATTACGCTGATGACCTATTAGATTGGTCAAAGGATGATCCCACCATAAAGGTATGTTGTTGCAAAGTTTGGTAGAGATCGGGTGGTTATGTTAGTCGTAATTTAACTTAAGCTTTGAACATTTGTGTGGCTGCCATTACGTTTCTGTCAATATGGCGACGATATAAAACATGACACTGAGATGCCCTTTGCTATTGCTACCTCTGTACCAAATTTCGTTCCATTCGGTTTCACCGTGTTTGAATTAATAGGGGGAATTGATTTTCATACAAAGATGGCCGCCATCCGCAAACTATTAGGCTAATGACCTATTCATTTGGTCAAAGTATGCTTCCTCTATAAGGGTATGTTGTTGCAAAATTTGTTAGAGATCGGATGATTAGGTTAATCGTAATTTGATTTAAGCTTTGAACATTTGTGTGGCCGCCATTACGTTTCCGTCAAGATGGCGGCGATATAAAACATGACACTGAGATACCTTTTGTTAGTACTACCTCTGTACCAAATATCGTTCCATTCGGTTGCACCGTGTTCGAATTAATAGGGGGAATCGATTTTCACACAAAGATGGCCGCCATCCGCAAACTATTACGCTGATGACCTATTAGTTTGGTCAAAGGATGCTCCCTCCATAAAGGTATGTTGTTGCAAAATTTGGTAGAGATAGGATGATTAGGTTAGTCGTAATTTGATTTAAGCTTTGAACATTTGTGTGGCCGCTATTACGTTTCCGTCAAGATGGCGGCGCAATAAAACATGACACTGAGGTGCCCTTTGCCAGTGCTTCCTCTGTACCAAATTTCGTTCCATTCGGTTCCACCGTGTTCGAATTAATAGGGGAATCGGTTTTCACACAAAGATGGCCGCCATCCGCAAACTAATAGGCTAATATCCCATTAGATTGGTCAAAGGATGCTCCCTCCATAATGGTATGTAGTTGCAAAATTTGGTAGAGATCGGATGATTAGGTTAATCGTAATTTGATTTAAGCTTTGAACATTCGTGTGGCCGCCATTACGTTTCAGTCAAGATGGCTGCGATATAAAACATGACACTGAGGTGCATTTTGTTAGTACTACCTCTGTACCAAATTTCGTTCCATTCAGTTGCACCGTGTTCGAATTAATAGGGGGAATCGATTTTCACACAAAGATGGCCGCCATCCGCAAACTATTACGTTGATAACCTATTGGTTTCGTCAAAGGATGCTCCCCCCATAAAGGTATGTTGTTGCAAAATTTGGTAGAGATCGGATGATTAGGTTAGTCGTAATTTGATTTAAGCTTTGAACATTTGTGTGGCCGCCATTACGTTTCTGTCAAGATGGCGGCGATATAAAATATGACACTGAGGTGTCCATTGCTAGTGCTACCTTTGTACCAAATTTCGTTCAATTCGCATTCACCGTGTTCGAATTGATAGGGGGGACAGACATTCAGAGTACACACACTCACACACAGACACACACACACAGACTCACACACACACATACACACACACACAGACTCACACACACACATACACACACACACAGACAGACACACTTTTTTCGCCCTGTGTTGATCTCATAAGTCTACTTTCATTTTTTGCAAAAATCGAAAGTAAGCTAAAAACAATGATGAACAACTGAGCAACAGAACCCTCAGAATATGCAATTTACATACAATGCACAGAATAAGCGGCCATGTTGGTGCTCGCTAACAAGAGTCCATCTTCAGGCTGAATTAGCCAAACAAACATGACATCCTCCCACCTAAGTTAATTCTCAATCACTCTTCAAATTAACTTACAACATTACACTAATGAAAACATACACAACATGAATGAATTATGTATATAAAGACTGTCCAGATTTACAGATTCAGTCTGTTTGGGTTTTTGACCAGCCTACCACTTTGTGTAGCCAATGGTATGTTCAATTTCTCGTTATTTGCATCGGTTGGTATCAGAGATTTCGTCTTCTTTGGCATACCAAGTATGTGGCTGATTCTCTTGCAACTTCCCGTAGTCGTCCAACGATGACCTGACAGTCATTCTCTGGGTTCAACTCCAGCTCCAGGGGATAGATCCGCTGAACAGGACGTACCAGTTCTCCAGTAGAAGTTATAACACGGACAACTCTTACATGTCCATCCTTTCCCATAATAAGTTCAGTGACTCGAGCTAAGGGCCAGTCGAGCCTTTTCTTATTGTCGCTCCCAATTAACACAATTTCTCCCACAGAAATCGCTCTCACTGTGTTCTTATTAGCTACCAACCGTAGTTGACTCATATACTCTGAACGAAAACGTTCACGCAGATTTTGCCTTAACTTGTTTCGGTACTGCAACCGGCGATTGAAATCAGTAGCCTCTACCAAGTCAAAGTCGGGACTCCTACGTCTTCAACGTCTTGTAAGAACATGTTGGGTGTAAGAGGGGTCAAATCCATGGGGTCTTGTGAAACCTATGTTAGTGAACGAGAATTGATGATGCTTTCACAATCACATAAGATGGTCTGTACCTCTTCATAATCTAAAGAAGCACGGCCTAGCACGCTTCGCAAAAGATTCTTAACAACACCAACCAAGCGCTCCCACCAACCACCCCACCATAGAGCAGCTGGTGGATTAAATTTCCATACAATTTTTCTTACAGAACTGTACTCTTGAATAATGGCCCAATCAAGTTTCCGTAGTGCATTGTCCGCTCCGAAGAAGTTGGTGCCATGATCACTGTATACAGTGTGAGGTCTCCCTCTTCGACTCGTGAATCTTCTGAAAGCTAGTAGAAAATTATCCGTGGATAGCGAAAGACACAAGTTCTAGTTGCACAGTCCTATACACACCACACGTGAAAAGACAAATCCATGCCTTCTTATGTTCATCTTTTCCTGCCTTTAGGTATAATGGACCTGCCATGTCCACTCCCGTTATCTCAAATACCTTTGCATTGCGCACTCTTTCTTCTGGAAGGGGAGTAAGTATTGTTTCAATCTTGGCAGTGTGCCTCTTACATCGAACGCATGAATCAACAACTGCTCTCACAGTTCGCCTGCCTCCCAGAATCCAAAATTTTCCCCTCAGTATTGACATGATCATTTGTACTCCTGCGTGACAGCTCTCCTGATGTACATCCATGATCATATGCCATACAACGGGTTGGTCGTGGTTTGGAAGGACAGCTGGATGACGATATTCATTGGTATCCCTCTTGTTCGAGATTTTTGTCGTTAATCTAATGACCCATTGTTATCAATAAAAGGGAGGAAATTGGACAGCCTTGGATCAAAAACTCCTACAAAAACTTCTTCTTGTATCAGAAAAATAACTTTGTTCTCTGCTAATTTATACTCATCAGCAGTTAGATCCTGATGAATCCGCTCAGACCTTACCGTCTTGCTATTCATTCCAAAACGTAGAATCCATCCTACTAAACGGACAATTTTATTGTAGTGTGAGAAATACTTGTAATACCAGTCTTTATTTCCATACTCACATGCCATAGAAGATACAATAGTTTTCTTTCTTTCTCCCGCGATCTCTTCTTCATCATATGTAGGATCTACCTTAGGCCAGTGTCTGGGAGATTCTCTGAGCCAGTTTCGTCCCTCCCACCAACGAGATTCCAAAAATGTCTTAGCTGTGCAACCTCTCGATGGAAGATCTGCTGGGTTCATGTGTCCAGGAACATGTCTCCATTCACAATTGCATGTTAGTTCCCTAATCTCCTTCACCCTATTAGAAACAAAAACATCCCAGGGCTCCTCACGTTTAACCCAGGCCAGCACTGTAGTTGCATCCGTCCAAAAGATAGTCTCAACTTTTGCCATATCAAAGTCCTCAACAATGATAGTGTACATTCTTGCTGCAATTGAAGCAGACAATAGTTCAAGTCTTGGTATAGTCGTCTTCTTGCTGGGTTTGCTGATAGGATACACTCTTACTTTAGCTGTCACAAGTTGGATCCTGACACTCCCTTCCAGTTCCACACGCAGGAATGCCACTGCTGCATAAGGTGTTTGACATGCATCTGAGAAAATGTGCAATGTCCATGGGTCTTGCCCATTGCATCCAGGTAACCATCGAGGGATCCTAATTTGTTTGAGATCGGGTAAACTCTTCATCCAACATAAGAACTGGGACTGTATCTCTGCATCAATTTCTTGACCCCAGCTAATACCGTGTTTCCGGGTTTGCTGCAATAGAAGTTTGGGTACTAGTGTGACACTACATGTAACACCTATGGGGTCAAATATTTTATGAGCAGCACTAAGCATGGTTTTCTTAGTGACCCGCTCTGTATCTAAAGAAGAAAGACTTTCCATATGTATCTCCAGTGTGTCTGCAAACGGATCCCAGGAAAGCCCTAAAACATTGACAGGTACGGAAATGTACAGGGGAAGTCACCTCCCACCCCCTTAGTTCAAATTGTCGTTCACGCATGACTGAAGTAGCCAAATTGATGAATTTATGTGCTTCCTCTTCATCATTCATGCTAGACACACAATTATCAACATAAAAACTACGAGCGTGTTCCTCAACCAACGAAATGGGCCCCTTTAAAATTCCTTCCTTACAATGGGCTAATGTGGTCTCAAGGTGAAGATTCAGGCAGGCTTCAAAGAGAAAAGGGCTGGCAGAAACCCCAAATACAACACGACAGTGCCTGTAGACCTTAAAGGCGCCTCCTTCCGTTATCCATAAAAAACAGCAGGAAATTACGGTCATTAGGTATACACTGATTTGGAGGAAGGCACGCCGGATGTCCCCAACTACTCCTATCTTCTTGAGACGAAACCGAGCGAGGACAGCAGGTATCTTCTCAATCACCTTTGGTCCCTTCTCCAGGCAATGATTAAGGCTTGGATTCTTCCCATTCCGAGCAGAGGCATCAAAGACTGGACGTACAGGTGTCGTACTGTTCGGCTTCTCCACATGTCGATGGGGTAGGTAATGCCCTGGCAAATTCATATCTTGGAGAGGCACTTCCTCGATGGATCCTTCTAAAATTCATTCATCCAAAACTTGTTGTTTTGCTTGAAACAATCCCTCGACTTTCAATTTCTTCACTGTGAAATTCGACCTCTTCAGAGCTACGTCGTAGCTGTCAGGCAGAGTTGGATGACCTGTACTCCAGGGTAAGTGAACTTCGAAGCACCCTTCGTCTGTGATAGTCACAGTCTCAATGAAATGTTGCTGAACTGCGGCCTGAAGTTCCATCTTATTCAACTTTTCAGAAGGATCTGTGATTCCAAGGGTGTCTAGTATCCACAGATCTGATAACGCAGCATCCTTAACAAACATGTTTGTCACAACCATGGCAAGGTTATCTTTGGAATGATGTTGTGCTAGAATCCTTCCCATTAATGTCCACCCAAGTTTGGTCTCGATCGCTACTAACCCACAAGTGAGCATTCTCTTACCTCCAGTGAGAATTTTACCAGCAATGTCAGCTCCAATTAAAATTTCTATAGGTCCTGATCATTGCAAATCACTGAGTCTGATATTTTGCTTAGCAAGCTCGTGAATCCATGGTCCTGGTTTGGCAGGAGAAATATTACCAAATATTCTACTTTGATCTAATGCTTGAAAATTACATCTATACTTATGGTCTGAACTTGAGAGAAGAACGCTGAAAATATTGTGCTGGACCACACCCGTACTAGTACCCCCAAAAAGTGAATGCTGGATTATTTCCTTGCCTTTCGATTGGTAGCCCATTTCTGTCGCTGTGCTCGGCAGAATATATGAACGTTGAGAAACGGTGTCTATCAATGCTCTAGCTGGACGATTACCATTGTCACTTCTTACATTGACTACAAGCGTTTGCATCTGAACGTTACAACTGTTTGATAGACTTGTGAGTGCTTCATCATTCTGTAGTTTAGACCCTGTAGGACTATTATGAGTGTTTGTCGTTCTCTCCCTAGAACTATGTCTATCAAGCACCTGAGGTAGGGTATCACAAACAATCACAAAATGGGACTTGCCACAAACAATACACTTTGGACGACTTTTGCAGCTTTTAGCTTCATGACCTTATCTCAGACAACAAAAAGAAGCCCTCTTACTGTCTAAAATGTGACGTCTTTCTGCCATAGTCATAGCCTGGGCCTTTATACAATCCTGCGCCCTGTGGTTGGATGAGAAGAAGATGCACTCAGATCCTCCCTTAGCAATAGTAATTAACCCAGCAGCCGTTGGAATATCTTCACTAGTGTGAACAGGTTGCTGTGATGCCTCTTTCTTTTCATTGCCTTTATTATTTGAGGTCACTGATAAGCCGAACCCAGACAGAGCAAGAGTTACTGTGTGTTCTCCTTCAACTTCCACCCTGAAGAACTGTATAAGATTCTCTAAGACATCTTTCGAGGACGACTCAGGATTATTCGATCTCTGCGAGAAAAGGGGTACTACTCCTCTCCCACACCTTCAAAATATCCTCTGGGAGACATAAGGATACTAAAGGAAAAAGTATGGGGTCACATTTATCTGATGAAACACCTAGCGTATGAAGATTTCGAAGGTGACACTGCAACTTATCGTACAGAACGGATAAAGGCATCTTCTTGATGGAAATCGTGTTCTGCCAGATGATTTTCAAAAGTTCCCTAATATAAAATTCAGTCAACAAGTCTTCCCTTCCAAAACGATCTTTAAGTGCTTTTATCACCTTTGGATACATCTCAGCTGTACCAGGTTAACTCTCTTCTCTAGCAACCGAGTTGGGAACTGTGGCCATGGCAAGATACTGCAATTTATCACTTGGGTTCATATTAGGATCACTGTCAATCTTTTTAAACTGGGATCAAAACGGCAACCAATCATTCAACTCTCTATTGAATTCCTTAAGTTTCAACCGAGGGAGTTTATAAGCACAACTTGAAGCATTTACATGGAATGAAGTTCCGACCGTTGGGTTCGACTGGGTAGACCTAACCTCATCTTCATCTATCTTATTGACTTAACGTTTCATCCTAAAATACTTCATAACGTATTCTTCCCCTTTGTCCATCTCCGACTCGAGCTCTTTCTCGGGCAAGGCATCATCATTGATCATATGTTCATAAAGCATTGCGTCCTTACCTTGCAATTCCTGGAAACGTAACTCGAGCACATCCATATGTGTACGTATTTGCTCACGATTTAACTCTGCTCCACCGACTAGTAACTCTTCGAGTTCTCTGTATATATTATTGAAGGATCTCCTTATAATCGTACGTGATCTGTTCTGTATTTCAATCGGCATGATGTCTTGAATTAAACTGCTTACTGTGTTCAGAATAACAATTCGTCGTTAATTACAATATCCTGTCCGCAGCGCCAAATGTTGTGGGTTGATACAATTCCGATAAACAAGAATACAACCCCACATTTACTCTATATAATACGACCGCTTATATTTATTCCTCCCACTGTCTATCAACATAAAACAGTTTACTAATACGCAGAGGTAATAAGAAGTATTGCAAAAACAATGACTGAGCAACTGAGCAACTGAACCCTCAGAATATGCAATTTATATACAATGCACAGAACAAGCGGCCATGTTTGTTCTCGCTAACAAGAGTCCATCTTCAGGCTGAATTAGCCAAACGAACATGACACGAACATAATGAAACTTGGTACAGCAAATGTTTATACACGTTGCAATGTACTGGCATATAATTTAATTCAATTGTTTACATAACCTCAAGTTAGTGGCTGTGGAAATATTTGACCAGCAATCTATATCTCCGAAACAATTACTCATATCACCCTGAAAGTTTGCACGGTGATAAAGAACACTACTAGAAGTTCATCAATGTAATTCTCAAAAACCTGTTAACTACAAAACGAACATGGCGGCCAAGCGAAGTTGAAACATTTTAATAGACTTTTCTCGGGATTTAACCATCTGAGCGCAGTGCAATATGGTACAGTAAATGTTTATACACATTGTAATGCACTGGCATCTAATGTAGTTCAATTGTTTACTTAACCTAAAGATGGCAGCTGTGCGTCATTTTAATATTAAGTTGTTATTTTTTGTGTATTAATCATGCGATCAATGTGAAAGTTTGAATAATGAACCTACGCAATAATTTAAGGGGGCTGATACACCTGGAAATATGAATTTTTTCATTTTTTGTTTTTGATCTCGAATGAAAGAATAACCATTTATTTATCTAAATCTAATGTTTTATAGCGAAATTTTCAATTTTGACCGAGATATTACGATTTAAATCCATGCATGTACTGAACTGTCAGCTGAGTGTTATGTGTAAGTGGAAATGCATATACAATGTTTAGAGCCATTTTCCCAAAAGTTTAATTTTTTCACACAAAAAACACAATAACTCAAGAACTAATGGTCCAAAATGCATGAAATTTGGAATTCCCCTTGTTGGAAATATGTTATAGAGGATGAACCTCAATTATTGAATTCCTTTGAGAAATATGCTCAGTGAATCTAAAACACCATGTGAAATTCTTATTTTTTTCAATATTCAAATGAAATACCTATAAAAGGGTAACTTATTCTTCCACTAATTTCATAGAGGTCTATCCTGGGTAATTTAATGTTGTCTTAAAGGAAAAAATATGTTTATGCCAATCACATTGATAGTTTTCAAGAAATAATGTTTTTTTGTAACATTCAAAAAAAAAAAACATTTTTAATATTTCAATATGCTAATTTTATTACACTTGTACATACTGAATTTTAAAACTTTATACATCAAATAAAAGCCCAGCATTTGTAATATAAGTGTACTAAGTTTAATTCAAATCCCTGTCATGGTTCCATAGATATAGAGTAATTTACAAAATGCATGCATTCCAGGTGTATCAGCCCCCATTTGATGGTACACGTCTCTATGGCCTATATATAGAAGCGATCCAACATGCCGACGATCCGAAATATTTAGACGGTTCTCAATATCTAACAATCTATTACAGCAATCAAACTTAAATGTTTTATGTTCATAGAGGCCATGAACATAAGTCATGGGACTTTCAATAACCTGGTGAGCACAAATCCAACATGGCGGCGACACGAAATATAAATATTTAAATAGACGATTCTCGCGATTTAACCATCCAAGTGCAGTGAAACTTGGTTCGGTAAAATGCTTATACAAATGTTAATCCACTGGCATCTGATTTATTTCAATTGTTTTCATAACCACAAGATGGCAGCTGTGCGAAATTTTAAAATCTCGTTTTCATTTCTTGTGACCTAACAGTGCGATTGAAGTTTGAATACTACACCTACGCAATAATCTTCATGTAATAGTACATAACTCTAAGACCTACATATATAAAAATCCAACATGGCGACCTTCCGAAATATTTAAACTGTTCTTAATATCTACGAATCTATTACAGCAATAAAACTGAAATTTTGTAAGTTGATAGAGGCAATTAGCATAAGTAGGATATATGAAAATAGGCTGTATAGTTTGTCACGGAACCAGTTGTTATTTACTATTAAAGAAGAAGAAGAAGCATTCCTGGCACATTCGTGTGCGCACAATCACTTTCACCCATGAGCGACATGGAGTAGCTCTGATCGTTGTTTATGATACTCTCATGAGATTGAATGGAATCGAATTATATATTAGAATTAATATTAGTATTATTATTATTAAAATATTAAATTATTTTAAGAAATATTGTTGTTTTTGTTGTTGAAATGATCGTTCTTAATTCATATTAGAAGCTTGTGACAACTATGGTCATCATCCTCGTGTCCATTGGCGTGTATTTAATTTGTTTGAAAACCTGTGTCTCCACGGTAGTGGTGTGCGTAGTTCTAAATATTAGGGTGAGGAATGGAACAAATGCTCTGGAACTTGAAATATGGTATTATCCCAATGTTTGCTGGAGAGAGTGTGGAATCATCCGTAAGGAAACCTTATGCCGGGATTCGAGCCTCCGATCTACTAAATTTATTTATTATCTCATAAGGGGCACCTGAGCCGAGGCTCGTGATAGTGCAGTACATCAAGGTAACAATGGTATTTTAGTAATTACATGTAAGTTACTTTGTTGAATCCATTAAGAATTTAAACAGTTCTTTCCTGAAAGTTCTCAGTGAGGAGATATTTTTCAGGCCATCAGGCAGTCTATTATATATAAATGACGAGTAATGCCATAGTGAATTATTTCCAAACCTGCTGGTATTTATTACATTATAGTGGATATTGCTTGCATTTCTGGTGATGTGTGAGTGAGTACCTGAATTGGTTGTGAGTATGATATTTGAATTGGTTATTTTATGTTTAATTTTATATATCACTATTACTGAGGCTCTTTGACGGAGACAATTCAGTGATAGGACATTACATTGTTGGTATAATTGAATTGTAGGTGCTAACATGGGAAGATTGAAAAGTATTTTCAAAGCCCTTTTATGTAATATATTAATTTTATTGAATAATCCTTTGCTGCAACAAGCCCAAATGTGACTTTCAATAAGTGCGTGATATATAGACTTCAGTATTGCTCGAGAAACTTTGTATTTTACTCGGCTTAGAACTCCTATAGCTGGAATTATTTTTCCACCAATAGCTTTGACATGATCATCCCAAGAGAGTAGCTCATCAATGACTAATCCCAAAAATTTGGTAGATTTAACTCGGGGTAGACATTGGTCGTGGAAGTATAATCGCATATCTAAAGGTAGGTTGTAGGAAGGCTTGTGAACGACGATATAGTTAGTTTTAGTTAAGTTAACTGTTTGACGGTTTTCATGCATCCATGATAGAATCAGATGTGCATCTTCCTGCATTTTCTGTTCGAGTTCATGGACAGACTTTCCAACATAGAATACATTGGTATCATCAGCAAATAGGGATATCTTACCGTTTAAATTTAGTCTGCCAATGTCGTTGATAAATATTAAAAATAATATTGGGCCTAAAACAGATCCCTGTGGTACCCCAATAGTAATTGCTTGGCAACTACTCTCAGCATTCATGCAACTAACAAATTGTTCCCTGTCCTTAAGGTAATCTACAAACCAGTGAAGTGCAGTTCCTCTCACACCAGCTGATTCTAATTTATGAATCAGTAGAGAGTGATCCACAGTGTCGAAAGCCTTTTTTAAAATCTATAAATAAACCTGAAGCAAGAAATCCTGAATCTAGAGCCTCTTGAAATCTAACAATAATATCTTCAACTGCATTGTTTGTGCTAGAGTTGGGAATGAATCCATACTGATGCTTATAAAAATAATGGTTACGAAGAAGACATTTTAGTAGCCGGTCCTTCACTACCTTTTCTAATATTTTAGAAATAACAGGAAGTATTGAGATAGGTCTATAATTATTAACATCATGTTTATCTGATCCTTTATAGATTGGTACCACTCGGGCCATTTTTAACTTCTTAGGAATTTTCCTTCGCTCAAGGATTTATTTATTAATTTTGTGATATACGGTACTAACTGATGAAACAAGGTCTTAATTATGTTATTATTTAAGCCAGAAACATCCAAACTACTACTTTTTTAAGATCATTAATTATTCGTGAGACTTCAATTTCATCTGTGGGCTCAAGAAAAATAGAGTTGACAGGTCCTGTTACTGATTTGGTGCAATCGTTGATAGGAATTTTATCGGCAAGTGACTTACCAATACTTGTGAAATGTTCATTAACAAGTAGTTCCGTGAAGAACTATACAGCCTATTTTCATATATCCTGCTCATGTTAATTGCCTCTATCAACATACAAAATTTCAGTTAAATTGCTGTAACGGATTCGTAGATATTGAGAACCGTGTAAATATTTCAGATGGTCGCCAGGTTGGATTTTTTTGTACTATTACATTAAGATTATTGTGTACGTGTGGTATTCAAACTTAAATCGCATGATTAGAACACAAGAAGTAAAAACGAGATTTTAAAATTACGCACAGCAGCCATCTTGTGATTATGTAAACAATTGAAATAAATTAGAAGCCAGTGGATCAACATTTGTATAAGCATTTAACGTGCAACGTTTCACGACACTCGGATAATTAATTCGCGAGAAACGTCAATTTAAATATTTATACTTCGTGTCGCCGCCATGTTGGATTTGTGCTCACCAGGTTACTGAAAGTCCTATAGGTGAACATATGTTCATAGTCTCTATGAACATAAAAAAATCAGTTTGGTTGCTGTAAAAGATTCGTAGATATTGAGAACCGTCTAAATATTTCGGAAGCTCGCCATTTAGGATTGTTATATGTATAGGCCATAGAGTTATGTACCATTCAAGGACAATTATTGCCTAGGTTCATTATTCAAACTTTCACTTCGATCGCATGATTACGACACAAGAAATAAAAACTTAATTTTAAAATTTCGCACATCCGCCATCTTGAGGTTATGTAAACAATTGAATTAAATTAGATGGCAGTGCATTACAATCGGCAAAATCATTTACTGTACCACATTTCACTGCGCTCAGAGAGTTAAATCACGAGAAAAGTCTATTAAAATATTTCAAATTCGCTTGGTCGCCATGTTCGTTTTGTACATCACAGGTTTATGAAATACACATAGGTAAACTTGTATCAGTACCCTTTGTCACCGTACAAAATTGCAGGGTGATATCTGTAATAGTTTCGGAGATATAGAATGTCAGTGAAATATTTCGCACAGCCGCCATTGTCAGGTTATGTAAACAATTGAACTAAATTATACTCCAGTGCATTACAATGTGTATAAACAATTGCTGTACCAAGTTTCATTACGTTTGGATAGTTAAATCGTGAGAAAAGTCTATTGAAATGTCTCAACTTCGCTTGGTCGCCATGTTGGTTTTGTAGTCACCAGATTTTTGAAAGTCTCATAGGTGAACTTCTAGTAGTGCCCTTTATCACCGTACACAATTTCTGGGCGATATCGGTAATAGTTTCTGAGATATTTAATGATAGTGAAATATTTCGCACAGCCGCCATGTTGGATTGGTGAGACGTAACAAAATTTGAAGGGCACGGTCGAGGTCGCCGGGAATAGCGCTATGAACTTACCGAGTTTCATTGAAATCGCTCCAGCCGTTTAGATTTTATTAGGGGGACACACACACACACACACACACGCACACACACACGGACAAAAGGTGATCTCATAAGCCTATTTTTTCAAAATTGAAAATAGGCTAAAAATTGTACAGACTTCAGTTGGATTTGTAAGCAAATTACCATTTACTTCCAGGTTAATATTACTATTATTATTGGCTTTGGTATCTGTAGATAATATTTCATTGATAATTTTCCAGTGATTATTTGTGTTGTTTAATCTATTCCAAAAAATATGCATTTTCTAGTTCTCTCCTCATTTTTGTTACTTTCTTACAGTGTGCATTATAGCCTGCAATTAGCTCCTTTGACTGATACTCACATCCAGATCTTACTCTGATTTGCTGCCTTTTTAGTTTACTATATAACCTGTTCTTTTGATCAATTAGCTTAAAAAAATCTGGAGTTACCCATGGACAAGATGGCCTTAATCTTCCACTTGTATTATGACTCGATCTTAGGTCCCTAGTCTCACTGTTGACGTTTTCCAAATAATAGATCAATTTGTCCACTATTGTTTCACAGCTATCATCATCCTTGATCTCTAATGGATTAACACACATAAAATAATCCATGGCTTTCAAATTCCATCTTTGCATTTGCTTATGCCTTTTATGAACTTGAGCAGTACCAGTAATAGGAATTTCAAAGTCGCATACTAAAAGGTTGTGGTCACTAAAATCACATTATACAGGTTGCAACAATACTGTTTGTTAATATAGATATGATCTATCAAGGTAGCACTATCAGTTGTAACTCTGGTCGGATATATTGTATTACATGAATTCTGGTTGAAACAAACACATAATTTATCAAGTTCTTCAGCTAGACGACTTTGTCCTAACTTATCTATATTTATATCTCCAACTGTAAAGCCTGCTTTATTACTATACTTCATCCAAGTATCCTCAAGAATTTTAAGAAATTCAGTGCCATGATTCACATTCGGGTTGTAGCAAGCTAAAATTTGGAAATCCTTACTAAAACCGACTACCTCAACAAGCAATAGATTATAGGGTGTTTTAGTAGCATTAATAGACATCACTATATTTGCCTTAAGAGGCCTTTTGATGAAAATAGCTATCCCTCCCCCTCTGGTATTAACTCTTGAACAAAAGTAACCGTCATAGCCATTTACATTGAAATATTTCTCCTCTTCGAGACATAACCATGTTTCAGTCAATACTATAATATCCGGGACATTTGCTTCGGTTATAATAAGGCTGTTGAACTGACTCCATTTATTCCTGATACTCTGGCAATTTGAATATAAAATTCTAAATCCGTAAGTAATCCCTTTTAGTTCTTTTAAGCTATCTACCTGCGTTTCTACAACTTCCATAAAAATGATGTGCATTACAAGGTTTCCAAAGTGAGAATATCCTCAATACGTTTTACGTGAGTAATTGGTGATAACTCATCCTTCCTTATAAAGACTTTCCCTTCCCTTGACCAAACAAATTTGTAACCTTTCTGCCTTAGGTCTTTTGCTCTTTTGAGAAGGCCTTTCTTTAGCTTTAGGAGTCAAGTGTTCATTTATAAGGACAGTCGCTGTACATTACACCTTGATTTAATTAGGTCAAGCTTCTTCCATCTGTTAACAAATCTTACCACAATGGGTCTGGGAATGGACCTATTAGCTGGCGGAATCCGATGTGCAATGTCTATTTCCTCTTTGGCAATCTCGCAGCCCACAGCTTTTCCGATGTTTGACACAATGGAGTATACATCTTCTTCCCGCTGTCCAGGCACTCCATGGATTTCTACGTTGTTCCTCCTGAGATATTGGCTGATGTTCTCGTTCTCCTCGCTCATATCATTCTTAACGTTACTTAACTCATTTTGAAGTTCCTTAATTTTTTCATCCCTATCCCTAAGTTCGGTTCTCAAGTCTTGAATGACTTTGGTATTAAGGTAAACACTCTCTTTTAGTCTGTTGATAACTTTATCGACAAGTTTTTCAAGAAGAGAGTCAAATAGGTCACAATCGTTCTTAACTATTCCATCAACTACAGCTTTTAGTTTATCGGAATCCCACCTTACATCGCTTGAATCGACGCTTTTATCCACGGAATCATTGTGGTTATGTTTGCAATTCTTGCAGAACCATAGTATTTCTCCCGGGTTTGCAACCATTGCTTTAAAAACGGCATTTGATACGTGCGCACAATTTAGGTGGAAGGTTTCACTGCACTTTCCATCGCACTTCACATAATTTTCATTTTCTTTCAGCACTTTTTTGCATGAGTTACACGAGGTTTCATTATGTTTAGGCGCCATTTTGCTGTTATTCAGTGGTGGTAAATTTCAATATATTACGCTGTTATTCTGTAGCGTGTAATTCCTTGTTGAATACTCTTTGGTATCTAGTGAGCAGTTATTCAGCGACGGTCAATTTTTTTACCAATATACAAATCTTATAAAAGTGAAAGTCTGTATGTATGTATGTGGGTGGGTTGGTTCCGTATACAAATCTACACCGTTCCACCAATCTCAACCAAATTTTGCATACACATAGTTTAGGACCCGGAAGGAACCGCTGGCTACATGAATTTTCGATAGTCTTCCCCATTCTTCTGATTTCGGCCCTTTTGCACTCGAGCAAAGGCTAATAAATTCACAAAATATACTCATGAAGGAATGGCAAGGCAGATAGTTTCCATGGCAACATAGCTCAAGTCGAGACACGGCCGTCTGGATGCCAGTTGCGCCCTGCACTACCGGTATAGAAAATGAGGAGCTTTACTTGAAATCCCGTTAGTTACTCAACTGCTCACACAGCAATGTCAACCGAGTATAGCATAACAAAGGCTTGACACTATCTACTAGATATTTGTCAAGTACCACTCACACACTCACTCACTCACACATTCATCACGAAATCTCAGAAACCACCCAACGGATTGGAATGAAATTTGGTATGCAGCTTCCTCAAAGGCCGCAAACGCCCACTAAGAAAGGATTTTTGAATATTAACGTTCTAAAGAGGTGTTAAGGGGGCAGACCTACATTTCATTGAATAGCAATATCTCCCGATTGGTTTCATTGGGGGATGGGATACTCGGCATATAAACTCATCATTAAGAATAAGAAGACACATGTCTGAGGGTTTTTCGATGTGGTGTATATTATGAGGTGTATGTGTGAAAAGTGAGTGTTGAAGGATTCTTAACGAAGCAAGTATCTCTTAAAAGGCAGAGGCAAAAAGTATGAATCTCAGGGAGAAAATCAGCTTGAAAAGTAGTAAATAGGTGTTCGATCGTTTTTTCATAAATCCAATTTTAGGGGCTCATGGGGAGGGGTGAAATTCTGGGGAAAGAAGTCCACTAAGGAAGGATTTTTGGATATTCACTCATCATCCCCCAGCAAACCTACTGCAGTTAGAAACTTGAAATTTTGGGGATATGTTCGTTGTATGTCTAAAAAGTCCACTAAGGATGGATTTTTGAATAATCATGTTCTGAAGGGGTGTTAAGGGGGTTAAACTTGCATTTCATTGAATAACAATATCTCACGAGTTGTTTCATTCGGTGATGTGATATTCGGCATATAAACTAATCATTCAAAATAAGCAGACATATGTCTAAGGGTTTATCGATATGGTGTATATTATGAGGTGAAAGGGGAGAAAATTGGGGATTGAAGGATTCTTAACGGAGCATGTACTGTATCTCTTATTCAACATAGGCGTTTAGTTTGAAATTCAGCGGAAAAAGCATCTTAAGAAATAAGTAAATATGTGTTCGACCATTTCTTCATAAATCCAATTTAAGGGGCCCTTGGGGACGGGTGAAAATCGGGGGGAAAAACAGGAAAGAAAGTGTCCTAACTGATTGACTCACTTACTCACTCACGAAACTCAGGGGGAAAAACAGCTTCAAATAAGTAAATAGGTGTTCGACCGTCTTTTTTTCATAAATCCAATTTAAGGGGTTCATGGGGAGGGGTGAAATTCTCAAAAATAAATGAAAGAAAATGTCCTGACTGACTCACTCATCATCGCCCAGCCAAAATTATTGAAGTTAGAAACATGAAATTTTGGGGATGTGTTCGTTGTATGTCGAAAACGTCCACTAAGGAAAGAGTTTTGGATATTCAGGTTCTAAAGAGGTGTTAAGGTTGTAAACGTGCATTTCATTGAATAACAATATCTCACGAGTGGTTTCATTTGGGGTTGTGATACTTGGCATATATACTAATCATTAAAAATAAGCTGACACATGTCTAATGGTTTTCCGATGTGGTGTATATTATGAGGTGAAAGGGATGAAAAGTGGGGGTTGAAAGATTCCTAACGGAGCGTGTATCCCTTAAACGACCTAGGCGAGAAGTTAGATTTTTTCCGAGTTTCAATCAACTTAAAAATAAATGAATGAATAAATAATTAAAATAAGTAGGTGTTCGACCGTTTTTTCATAAATCCAATTTAAGGGGCCTGTGGGGAGGGGTGAAATTCTGGAAGAAAAACGTCCACTAAGGATGGATTTTTGGATGTTCACTGTCATCGACCAACCAAAACTATTAAAGTTAGAAAAAGGGGATATGTTTCTTGTGTGTCGAAAAAGTCTACTAAGGAGGGATTTTTGGATATTCAGGTTCTAAAGGGGTGTTAACGGGGTTGAACCTGCATTTCATTGAATAAAAATATGACACGACTATGACGCGAGCGAAGCGAGGCTAAACATGAGATGGTGTGTGTCTGTGTATTACTCAATCACGCAAGAACCACTGGTCCGATTTACATGAATTTTACATGGAAGTAGCTGATTTACCTGGTTAACATATAGGCTTCTTTTGATTTCAATACTTTGCACTATTTAAAGATGGCGACCATTTTAGTGACGTCACTACACCCTTTGGTTTCAAACTTTCATATTTCCATTTCAAATAAAAAGTGAACGGTAAGAAATAGCACACTTTTGATGGCATATACGACGTTTAAAATTACATTTTCTATCCGAAAGGTATCTCCAACGGTTAGCGAGTAATACCTAAATTTGTGCTACAAAACACGGTCAACGCCAAGCGGTGTAGTTGGATAAAATGTTCCATTCTTAATCTCCCTCTGCGCAGCACCTCGCCTTTCCCCTGTTTAACTGTCACCTTCACATTTTAATTTATTTATGACGCGTAGCGAAGCACGGGTACTTCAGCTAGTCACTAATAAATGAGCACTATCTTCTAACAGATCAACTTATGTTAATACACACCTTCACACAAACATATACACCAATCATAACCACTTATTCCGACCTTATTCACACTAATAAACTTTCACAAGAACATTCGATTATCACAGCTAATTCGCATGCATATTCATCGCCGCCATATTAACTTAGTAACTTGTGACAGTTCCCCATCGCAGTCCCGATTGCGTCCGATTACACCGTGGGGTTTATTACTATTTTATATTGTAGCTGGAATCAATATTGTTATATACAGTGTGTCCATGACAAACAGCTGATTAGGAGAAGGCTTTCTTTTAGGTAGTTATTCAACACTGACAAACGTTCCCAGAGGAGCTTCGATAGAAATTGTTCTCCTCAGGCACGGCAGTGAACAAGGATGTCTGGTTTATTTTATAATTTCACTCACTTGTTAATTTTCAAAACATACGAAAAGATATACACGCTAACTTTTCACTCAAAAGAATTTGATGTCTTTTCTCAGTAAAGTTTTCAGACAAACTTTCACTGCCTTATGTTTTTCTTAATGGCCTATTAAAGAACTGTAGCGTGCTCCTTGAACAGAAGAGACTTGCTTTATGGTACAAAGTTAAGCCACCAATTAATGAGATACCGTAAGCGTTTCTGTTCTTTGTCTTCAGTAAAATACATAACTCCTGCCTGGGAATGGTAATGCCACAGAATTAATGGTTTTTATGGAATTTATAAGTCAAGAACAGAATTGCGGGTGATACAAACGCCAAATCCTAAAGTGAAGGGGTATTTTTCCTCAATAAATATTTACAAATAGTCGTTTTCGGTAACCTACAAGCAAATGAATACGATAACTGCTGTTACTTATATTGAATAGCGATACATTCGACGAATATGTATTAATATCGTAAACTTTCACAGTAACACATATTTTCGATTTTGTAACGAGATGTTTGCTATAAAATGTATAAGAATTAAATATACAAACTGCCAACAAGATACCCCCACAGTAGGGTGTCAATTTGTGACTTGCCTATTTGCTTGATAAATACATTAAGAAATGTTACCAGAATTTCGTAACTGATAAATTGAATGGAATGTTTGCCGGTTGCCATTGTACGAGATATACTAATGCATTTATGGAGAGACGCCGTCCACAGATCGCAGATACGAATGAATGAACGAATTGATATTCTTCTTGCTGCCGTTTGTGCCATATACGGACCACGCTATTTCATCTGTCTTTGTGCCTGAGCTTTAACGTTCACCCACATTCGTTTCCTGTGCAGTTCCTTCTTCGCTTCAGTCCATGTTTTGCTAGATTTTAGTTTTGGCTTTTCTTGGAAACCATGATGTTCTTGAAGTTTCGACTTTAGTGAAATACGTTTCTGGATATTCTCTTGGGTTATCCTCACTTCATGCAGGTCTTTTTCTACCTCGGCGAACCACGTTTCCTAGGTTTTCTTCTTAAGAAATAAAATAAAGATCCTATTGCTGATCCTTGTAGAACACTTACGAGCAATGTGCCCATAGAAAACTATTCTTCACTTACGAATGGTGTCTGTCATCTTTCCTGGATGTGAGTAGAGTTCATGATTGTGTCTTCTTCGTCTTCTGAATTCAGCATTTTCTTTGTTTGGACCTAGGATTTGTATCAAGATTTGCCTTTCTCTTATTTCTAGTTTCTCGATCATACCCTTTCTACTCATAGCAAGGTATCCGGCGCTATATGAAGCCTCCGGTCGTATTACTGTGCAGTAATGTCGTATCTTGGCGTTAATGTGTGTTAATTTCTTCTTGTAGAAATTTTTAGTTAGTTGATATGCTGTTTCCATTTTTATGAAATTATTATTAATATTATTATTACTATTAGCATCATCATCATCATCATCATCATCATCATCATCATCATCATCATCATCAATATTACAGTAATAAAATGACAAAAGCATTTTCGCTATTTGGACGATGGCTTTATTCCCAATGCTAGCCTCTAGTACAAGAATAAACACACTATGGCTTCTCAAAAAGCTATGGTGGTTAACCAAGCATTAGCCTCGCCTCTTAGTCGCAGCGAGTTGGTTGGTTGGCTCGTCAGTCTAGGGGCTGCGACAACGCGGTCATGTAGCCCCGTGTACTTTGGGTGTGTGTAGAATCTGTCTGATAACCGGTGTTAATTGTGATGAATGTATTAGTGTGTGTTATCTGTTTTAATTCAAGTAAGGACTGCAGGCATTGCATTTTTTGGAGTAGTTCCTACTTTCGCCACCAAACGCCACCGTCAACGACCAACTAGTTCAGAAATTAGTTACCAGATGGCACCGCAGTCGGCTCCTGACGACGAACGTAGGAACCTAAGAACGTTAGTCAAATGTTTAACCTATAATAATTTAGCTTCACACAGGTGTAATTAGTGGAAGGTTCTTTAACATGCCATAAATCTATGACATGGGACCGCCGGCTTTACTTCCTCTCCGAAGGAAGTCATACTGAAGGATTTTTAACGTTCTTGAAAAATCCTACGACTTCGGCCGGGTTTGAACCCGCGATCTTGGGCATAGAAACCCAGTATGCTACCAACTACGACACCGAAGCCGTCTTAGTCGCAGCGATCTCTTAGATTGCTTAGCTGTAAATTTAGTTTAAATGCCCTTATATATTATTAATATCATCTAGAGTGAATGGAGAGAGTAGCAGGAGAAAGGTTTCCATGGAGAGCCGCCATGAGAGGACATGCCCTAGGGCGGAACGTTGAAGATGATGAGAGTGAATAGAAGTAATAGAAAATAGACAAGCAAAGTATGCTAGTATGATGAGCTTAAAATAAGTAATCATATGATACTATTTAGAGGGAAAAATAAGGACTAGACATGAATTGTCTTCCTCCAGCATCACTTGCAAATTAATGTTGTATGTATGTTGTAAGACTGTTTTAAACATATCGCCTATGATTCCAGCAATACATCAAACCTAATGGAAGGCCAACTACGCTCATCTGTAATTAGAACATAATATATATCTGCAAGGTATCCCGCAAGTGTCGTGGCGATCTGTGATAACAAACTATCTCCTGCACGTAATACTATTGACAGGCGAGGGATTTGAATCACACTGACTGATTCCAATCGCAAAGCAAGGAAGATAGTGAAGCGGTAGAGACAGGCTTGCCAATCTTCACTAAGCAATGAATAAAAATGTCCCTTCACGATATATAGGGTGTTTCAAAAATACTTTTACAAACTTTGGGGTTTGGTTCCTTACACCAAAACAAGAAAAACGTTTACATACTCATATGTCCCAAAATCATTCGTTTTCGCTTTATTAATGAGACATTAATTGACAGCCTGTTTGGAAGTATTTAACGCATGAACTCATATCAAAAAAGGTTCCTGACACCACAGATAAAAGTCTAACGGACCGTGCAAGCCATGAAACGGGTCCTCCTCTGCCCAACCATCTGACCTGGCAGATCTCCGTCAGTTCAGTGCGAACAAGGCGACTGAAGTGTGCTGGAGCCCCATCATGCATCCACCACATACGTAGTCGTATATGCAGCGGCACACTATCATGCAGTAAGTCTGAAAGGGTGTTCTGGATAAAGTCTCTGGAGACAGCACCTGTAAGACGTGCTGGTAGAACGTATGGACATACAATGCCAGCCCACACATTAATCCTAAACTGGTGCTGATGGCGAGCCTGTCTGGAACAACTGTGCGTTTGACAGTTTTTCCATCTGTCGGTGTCAGGAACCCATTTTTGATATGTGTTCATGTGTTAAGCACTTTCAAACAGGCTGTCAATTAATGTGTCACTGTACAATGTTCTTTCATAAAAAATCGAAAACGAAGGATTTTGGGACATATGTGTATATGAACTTTTTTCTTATTTTGGTGTAAGGAACCAATCCCCAAAGTTTGCAAAAGTATTTCTGAAACACCCTGTATAAGATCAGCAGCAAATAATATCGAGTTCAGAGGGACGTAAAACCCATAACACTACTATGCTACAGACATTTCAAGGATACGACTTATAAAATTAACTATTTACTCTGTTACTTAGGGAGTAAAATAACCAGTGATGGACGAATCAAAGCGGATATAAAAAGTAGGTTGGCTCAGGCAAGGAAAGCATTTCTACAAAAAAGGAATCTGTTGACATCGAATATAGTTTTAGGTATTATGAAGGCATTTATGAAATCCTTTGTGTGGAGCGTGGCGCTCTATGGAAGTGAAACTTGGACTATTGGTGCAGCAGAAAAGAGGAGAATTGAAGCGTTTGAAATGTGGTGTTACAGGAGACTGATGAAGATCAGATGGGTAGATAGGGTAACACACGAAGAGGTATTAAGACGAGTGGGAGAGGAGAGATGTTTCTGTCAACTGCTAATGAAGAATAATAATAATGTTATTGGTTTTACGTCCCATTTAACTACACTGGCTTTTAGAGACGCCGGGGTGCCGGAATTTTGCCCCGAAGGGGATCTTTAACGTGCCAGTAAATCTACGGACACGGCTCCCTCGCATTTGCGCACCCTCAAATGCCAGCTGACTGCGCCAGGATACGAACCTGCAACCTCGGGCTCAGCAAGCGAGAACGGCTAATGAAGAGAGATAGGTTGGTAGGACACATACTAAAATACCCAAGAATAGCAAGCTTAGTTATGGAAGGGAGGGTCGAGGACAAGAACTGTAGGGGTAGACCAAGGTTAGAATATGTTAAACAGATTGCCTCGGATGTAGGGTGTGGTAGCTATGTAGAGATGAAACGATTAGCTCAGGACAGGGGGCATGGAGAGTTGCATCAAACCAGACAAAAGACTGAAGATCAAACAACAACTCCATGTTACGAGGGACTGATGACCATGATGCTCAATTCCTAAAAATAATATAACAACAAGAACAACTGTATGACTGCTACCTTCTTTTACAGTCCATTTGGAAACATTAAGTGAGAATAATAATGTGAAATATTTATGATTTAATATGAAGCTACCCTATCTAAAAGGCATTACATGAGAGACTTGATGCTACAACGAGAACTACGCTTTTTGTGCACGTGTTACCGAGTCCCATTATATTTTAAGGACTAGTAATGTTTCCACATGCATTATCCTGAATATTCGTGCATTGCGAACGAGCATACACATGTAATACGCATATATGGAGAGTTTTGTGCGCGGTTATTCATGTAGAGAGGCCGGTTATGTGATTTGATTACTGTACTAAACTCATGTAATGCAATGCTGATGGGGACTATTTGCATCCCATACAACTAGCTGGCATATAGGCAAGGCGGCGTACGATGGAATTGAGTGAGAAATAAACGCGAAAGATGATTAATCCTTCTTGATATAATATCTACGTCTGACGTTTTACTAAAATATAAATTCTTGACAAGTTATTGTGCTACGACGACGTTTGTTTCATTGGGGGCACTATGCACGTGTCATCCATCGAGTTCCAACTTAGTTCCAAGATACCATCTATTAAGTTGTGCATAAGAAGTGAAATCCCTCTTAGGATACAGGAAAGAGAACTAACTATCTAATTATGCACAAATGTGTGCATTCCGTTTCATTCATATTCATATAACATATTATTATTATTATTATTATTATTATTATTATTATCGAGTCAGAAAACATCAAATAAAACACAGATACAAATACTATGACTACATAGATTATATAATATTTGACCAATACTTGGCCACTTCCACTGCATTCTAAGATGCTTCATAAAGGTCATCTTCTGTGCAGGAGGTCGGGCACAGTCTACACTGAAGCATATGTTTCACAGTCTGATCTTCTCCACGTCACACTGAATGCCATCTTCCTTAATGTAGCCCCACTTTGCAAGATTGATCTTAGATCTGCCCACTCCTGATATTAATCTATTCAAGGATTTCCATGTTAACCAATCTTGATCATGACCAGGAGGTAAAGTTTCGGCTATCCTTTTCCAGCCCAGGAAAGGAGATTTCTTAGCTTTCCTTAAATCTAGCCTGGCTTTTTCACATGTAGTCTTCAATTCTTTGGATGTTCTTAGGAAACTCTTCCTAGACTTCAGCCTGTGAGCATGTACTTCATGCCCATGTAGAGGATGGGTTGCTTCCTGGACAATTTTCTTCCTTTCCATGTTTGCAGCTATTTCTCGTCGAATAGAGGGTGGTGCTATTCCTGCGTTGCTGGTAAAGGCACTCTGTTGGTGTCGATCTAAAGCATACAGTTAAAGTTATACACGTTTCATTGAGAGCTACGTCTACCGATTTAGCATGAGTTGAGTTATACCAAACCGGGCAGGCGTACTAACACAGCGGAATAACACAATGCAATTGCAGATGTTCGAATAATGTCAGGTTGACTACCCTACTGTGATCCGGCCAGTTTCCTCAAAAGATTATTCCTGGTGTGAACTTTTAACTTGGTGTTCAAACAGTGTTTCTTGTAGATAAGAGCTCTGTCCAGTGTCACTCCTAAAACTGTTGGGGTGTAACAGTGTTCCAGTTCCACTCCTGACCATATTACCTTCAGTTTTAGAAAGGCTTCCCTGTTTCACAAGTGAAAGGCACATACTTGTGTCTTGGAGGGATTTGGTTTCAGTTGATATGCGATATAATATTTGGACAGATCCTTAAGGGCACACGTGAGATTGCTCTCCACTGATTCAAAATCCTTACACTGTGTAGCAAGAGCGAGATCGTCATCGTACAAGAAACTCCTGGTGTTGGGAGCTATCGGCTGGTCATTTGTATGCACGTTGAACAAAAATGGAGCGAGAACACTTCCGTGGGGTAGGCCATTCTTCTGTAGTCTCCATCGGCTGCGTTGTCCCTGGAAGTCCACAAAATACTACGATTCTGCAGGAGAGTATCAAAGAACCTGGTTAGGCTGGAGTTCTTAGTCAGCGTGTAGACCTTAGCAAATAGAAGATGATGATTAACAGTGTCCTAGGCTGCCGATAAATCGACAAATGCCACTCCAGTTACCTTAGCAGCTTCGAAACCATCTTCTATGAACTGCGTAAGGTTCAGCAACTGTCCAGTACAGCTTTTGCCGGGACGAAATCCAGCTTGTTCATGTATGAGCAGAGGATCAATTACGGGTAGAAGACGATTCAAAATCATGAGCTGGAGAATCCATTCCTTTGTTTTTAAGCTGAAATGCTTAATTTGTTCCGTCCGAATGTCATCCAAGGCGGCTGATTTTTCTTTTTTAGTCTGTTTTATAGCCTTCTCCAGTTCTGCCATACTGAATAGTGTTGTAAGATCGTTACTTTCCTCTTGAAATTCTCTTTGATATCTGGGCACTTTGTGCTTATATAGTAGATTGGCTTCCCGTTCATCAAAAGCAGATGAGGAATTTGGTTGGCAGTGATGTAATGTACAGAGGTCTTTGTCGGATCATTGCTTAAATATCTTAAAAGTCTCCATGCCTTATGGCTGCCTCTTATCAGATCCAGGTCTTCTACAGTTCTAACTCAATGATTCCGTTTTGTTTCTCTAATGGCAGAGATGAGTCTGTTCCCAGCTTCTACTGTTGATTCGCTGAAAGGGTTTTCTTCAAATTCCTTCCCGTATTCTGTTAGTAGGGCAACTTTGTCTGATGTGAGACCAGGGATAAATGAAGTCCGGCAGCCGCGAGGTATAGACTTTCTGAAGCACTTCTTTACAGTAGTTGTGAAGATGTCGTAGGACGCTGTTGTAGGTTCTATAGAAGACACTTCGATGTCCAACATATATGCAAATTTTGACCAGTCAACTTTCGTGAAGTTGTACCTCCTGCGGAAATATATTTTCTGAGGTCTGACGGCAACAAATATTTGGCACATTATTGGCCGATGCTGTTTATTAGGTATTGGAGAGCAGACAGATTTTACACATAGTTCGCTGATTTTGTTACTACTGAAAATGAGGTCAGGGTTGTAACCTCGTTCCCATCTACCACTATTGAATGATGCAGGCTGTTTTCCATAATGGATCAGGGTTCGGTGATTTATTTCTGCCCATTCTTGCATTGCTATTCCATTCTCATCTTCATGATCGTAGCCCCACCCGCAGCTTTGACAGTTAAAATCGACAATCACAATCTGTGCGCTTTCATTTTGGAAATTGGATGGTTTGGTGATGATGAAATCAGCGGCAGGTGGTTTATAAAGAGATGAAATCGTACTGTTAGCTGTTTATAGGGTAAGAACTTCAATGTTATTTTCCTCCGTGAGTGCCGTGGAGATGAGTTGAACATTTGGATGGACAAATATGGCACTTCCAAACATATCATGAGGTCTTCCTATTGCAAGGACCATTCCCTTTACTTTTGGTCTGTGCATATTATGGCTTTTATATGTCTCCTGTATGCACAGCACATGGCATCCATAATGGATACAAAGGTTTTGCAGTAGTTCTTCTTTGGCGGATGATATGCCCTCTATATTTGCAGAGATAATATATAACATATATGCCAATTTCTTAGTGTCTATTGATCCTAGAGAAAGTTGTTAAGAAAATATGAAGCGCGAAATAAACTTGTATGTTCTAAAATTCTAAAATTATTTTTATTTGTGATTGCTACCCTATATTTTGTCATAATGAAGGTCATATTCGAAGATCAAATTAACTGATGGGAGAGTTTTGAGACAGATAGCAGAAGATAAGAAAATGGGCTCTTCACAGTGCTACTTGTCATTTTCTTTTGGATGGGGAATCAAATATATCCATATTACACACTGCTGGTCGTAGAAAAATACTAATAGGGAACGATGTGCAAAGTCAATTATGTATTGTTACAGCCTGGGTAACACTAACAGGTATTTTACCGTCAGAATCTCACGGCTGGTGAGCAAGGGGAATGGCGATCCCTCAAGGATCCTCAATTATACCTTTTCTTCTGTGAAATTGCTGTGAACTTTCTCCTGTTAACTTTCGGTCATTCCTGTGTCTACTTCACCTCATTATTCTAGATCTTTATTAGCTGTTTATTTTGTAGTTTCAATTTCGTTTTCTAATATGAACGGAAATTTTTGGTTTGTTTTTGAATTTGACTAATAGCCTATGTTTCTGTGGGGACTACACTAGTGTGAGTAGCTGTAATTAAGAAGGTTCAGGGTGGTGTAGGCGATTAGAAACTCGATATACGGTACAATCCAGGCTTTTTACTGGAAGGGTTACGGAAAATGCCGGGGAAAAAACACACTCAGCATAGCCACTGTCAGCGCAGGTGTTCGAACCTCCAATATCCAGATTTACTGCAGCTCCTCATCGTGGTCGTGGAGAACGGCGTAACAAGCATGGCATTGCAATTGAGCAGTTGGGAGTTATTAAATATAAATTGAGGGGAAAGTTATGACATGGAAAGGATCAGTAACAGAAATAAAAACAAGCTAATGGAAGTTAGTAAATAAGAAGGAAAAATTGTTGTTGTTGTTGTTGTTGTTTCATAGGAGGGGCTTGAGTATCGTAGTCGGTGGTCGTGTGTAAAAATTGTCTGATAGCCAGTCTAATTGTTGTGTCTGTAGTAGTGTGTGTATTTGTAATTCTGATAATGATTAGGAAGGAGGTGACCCTGGCAATAGGTTTGGAACCATCCTGCAATTGGCCTGGAGTAGAATTGGAAAACCACGGGAAACCACTACCAGGTTGGCTGAGTTGGGAATCAAACCCAGTTTTGCCTCGAAGGGCTAAGTGTACCTCGTTACAGCCCTAAAACCAGTACTAATTTTCTTGACAGGACCGAGAATCAAACCCCGACCTCCGAGGCGACAGCCAACAATGCTAGCCGCTACACCAGGACTGCATTAAGAAGGAAAAGACAAGTACATCCGTGAAGAACTAGTCATACCTTCTCCTGGTCATTTCCATGGCAGCAGCGATAGCAGGGTTGGTGAAAGTGACTCAACGCACCTGTCTCCGGACAGCAGGAGAACATGGTTCGAATCTCCAATGCGGTAAAATTTTCATGTTTTACAGTTAATAAATATTTAGTAGTAATAGTAGCAACAGCATTAGCATTATACTTATTGTAATTTAACCCTTTTTAGGGTAAAAGACTGGGAGTATAAAATATTCGCTTTTTCTTTGCACATTTGTAATAGGAGGTGATAGATGAGTAGGAATATGCAACAATTTTATGGGTGTGGATTCTATTTTATGAAATACTAGCCGAAGTACCCGTGCTTCGCTACGCGTCATAATTAAATTAAAATGTGAAGGTCACAGTGTTAAAACAGGGGATAGGCGAGGTGCTGCACAGAGGGAGATTAAGGATGGAACATTTTGTCCAACTACACTGCTCGGCGTTGACCTTGTTTTATAGCACAAATTTAGGTTTTACTCGCTAAACGTTGGAGATACCATTCGGATAGAAAATGTAATTTTAAACCTCGTACATACCATCAAAAGTTTGCTATTTCTTAGCGTTCTCTTTTTATTTGAAATGGAAACATGAAAGTTTTAAACCAAAGGGTGTAGAGACGTCACTAAAATATTCGCCATCTTTAAATAGGGCAAAGTATTGAAATCAAAAGAAACCTATATGTTAACCAGGTAAATCAGCTACTTCCATGTAAAACTCACGTAAATCGGACCAGTGGTACTTGCGTGATTGAGTAATACACAGACACACACCATCTCATTTTTTGCCTCGCTTCGCTCGCGTCATAGTCGTGTCATATTGTTATTCAATGAAATGCAGGTTTATCCCCGTTACCACCACTTTAGAATCTGAATATCCAAAAATCCCTCCTTAGTAGACGTTTTTGACACACAACAAACATTTCCCCAAAATATCATTCTTCTAACTTTAATAGTTTGGGTTGGTCGATGAGAGTGAACATCCAAAAATCCTTCCTTAGTGGACGTTTTTCTTCCAGAATTTCACCCCTCCCCATAGGCCCCTTAAATTGGATTTATGAAAAAAAAAACGGTCGAACACCTATTTATTTTATTTATTTATTTTTAGTCTGATTGATTTCCTCCGAGTTTCAAACTCCTCGCCTATGTCGTTTAAGAGATACACGCTCCGTTAAGAATCTTTCAACCCCCACTTTTCATCCCTTTCCCCTCATAATATACACTACATCGAAAAAACATTAGACATGTGTCAGCTTATTTTTAACGATTAGTATATATGCCAAGTATCACATCCCCAAATGTAACCACTCGTGAGATATTGTTATTCAATAAAATGCACGTTTACCCCCTTAACACCTATTTAGAACCAGAATATTCAAAACTCTTTCCTTAGTGGACGTTTTCGACATACAACGAACATATCCCCAAAATTTCATGTTTCTTACTTCAATAAGTTAGGCTGGGTGATGATGAGTGAGTGAGTCAGTCAGGACATTTTCTTTCATTTATTTTTGATAATTTCACCCCTCCCCATGATCCCTTAAATTGGATTTATGAAAATAAGAACGGTCGAACACCTACTTACTTATTTGAAAGTTGTTTTCCCCCTGTGTTTGATGAGTGAGTAAGTGAGTCAATCAGTTAGGACACTTTCTTTCCTGTTTTTCCCCCAGAATTTCACCCCTCTCCAAGGGCCCCTTAAATTGGATTTATGAAAAAACTGTCGAACACCTATTTACTTGTATTTTAAGCTGTTTTTTTCCGCCGAATTTCAAACTTCTCGCCTATGTCGTTTAAGAGATACACGCTCCGTTAAGAATCCCTCAACCCCCAATTTTCACCCCTTTCACCTCATAATATACACCACATCGATAAACCCTTAGACATACCTATGTCTGATTATTTTTAATGATTACTTTATATACTGAATGTTACATCCCGAAATAAACAACTCATGAGATATCGTTGTTCAATGAAATGCAAGTTTACCCCCGTAACATCTCTTTAAAACCCGAATAAACAAAAATCATTCCTTAGTTGACGTTTTCGACATACAGAGAACATATTCCCAAAATTTCATGTTTCCAACATTAATAGTTCTCGCTGGGCGTGATGAGTGAGTAAGTCAGACAGGACATTTTCTTTCAATTATTTTTACCACAATTTCACCCCTCCCCATGGGCCCCTTAAATTGGATTGATGAAAAAACGCTTGAACACCTGTTAACTTATTTTTAAGCTGTCTTTTTCCCCCTGAGTTTGATGAGTGAGTTAGTCAGTCAGTTAAGACATTTTGTCTCCTTTCTTCCCCCAGAATTTCACCCCACCCCATGGGCCCGTTAAATTAATTTATGAAAAAACGGTCGAACACCGATTTACTTATTTTTTAGCTGATTTTTTCCCGCTGAGTTTTAAATTTCTCGCCTATGTCGTTTAAGAGATAGGCCTACACCCTCCGTTAGGAATCCTTCAACCCCCCACTTTTCACCCCTTTCACCTCATAATAATACACCACATCGAAAAACCCTTAGACACATGTCTGCTTATTAGCCTATTTTCAATTTTGAAAAAAATAGGCTTATGAGATCACCTTTTGTCCGTGTGTGTGTGTGTGTGTGTGTGTTATTCGTGTGTGTGTGTGTCCCCTAATAAAATCTAAACGGCGTGAGCGATTTCAATGAAACTCGGAAAGTTCATAGCACTATTCCCGGCGACCTCGACCGTGCCCTTCAAATTTTGTTACGACTCACCAATCCAACATGGCGGCTAGCGAAATATTTCACCAGCATTCAATATCTCCGAAACTATTACCGATATTACTCTGACATTTTCTAAGGTGATAGAGGGAACTACTACAAGTTCACTTATGTGACTTTTGAAAATCTGGTAACTACAAAACCAACATGGCGGCCAAGCGAATTTGCGACTTTTAAATAGACGTTTCTCGCGATTTGACAACCCAACGCAATGAAACTTGGTACAGTATATGTTTATATACATTGTAATGCACCGACATCTAACTTCGTTCAATTGTTTACAAAATCAAAGCATGACGGATGTGCGAAATATTTCACCAGCATTCTATATCTCTGAAACTATTAGCGGTAAATCCCTGAAATTTTGTACGGAGATAAAGGGCACTACTGGAAGTCCATCTATAAGACTTTCAAAAACCGGTTAACTACAAAACGAACATGGCGGCCAAGCGAATTTGAAAATTTTAAATAGACCTTTCTCGCGATTTAATGTTCCAAGCGCACTGAAACCTGGCACAGGAAATATTTATACACATTGTAATCCACTGGTATCTAATTTAGTTCAATTGTTTACATGACCTCAAGATGGCGGCAGTGCGAATTTTAAAATTAAGATTTTATTTATTGTGATGTAGTCATGAGATCGAAGTGAAAGTTTGAATAATGAACCTACGCAATAATTTTCCTTTAATGGTATAAGACTCTATGGCCTATACATTTAACAATCCAACATGGCGACCATCCGAAATATTTAGTCGGTTCTCAATATCTACGAATCTATTACAGCAATCAAACTGAATTGTGTATGTTGATAGTGGCAATTAACATAAGTAGGATATATGAAAATAGGCTGTATAATTCTTCACGGAACTACTTGTTTTTAATGATTAGATTATATGCCGAGTATCACATCCACAAATGAAACCACTCGTGAGATATTGTTATTCAGTGAAATGCAGGTTTAACGCCCTTAAGACCCCTTTAGAACCTGAATATCCAAAACTCCTCCCTTAGTGTACGGTTTTGACATTCAACGAACATATCCCCAAAATGCCATGTTTCCAACTTCAATGTTTTCGGCTGGACGATGATGAGTGAGTGAGTCAGGACATTTTATTTAATTTTTTTTCTTCAGAATTTCACCCCTGCCGATGAACCCCGTCAATTTGATTGATCAAAAAAACCCGGCGAACAGTTATTTACTTACTTTAAAGCAGTTTTTCCCCCTGAGTTTGATGAGTGAGTCAGTCAGTCAATCAGTTAGGACACTTTCTTTTCTGGTATCCCCTCCCCCCCCCCCCCCAGAATTTTACCCATCACCATGGGCCCCTTAAATTGGATTTATGAAAAAAAACGGTCAAACACATATTTACTTATTTTTATGCTGATTTTTTTCCGCTGAGTTTCAAACTCCTCGCCTATGTCGTTTAAGAGATACACGCTCCGTTAGGAATCTTTCAATCCCTACCTTTCTCCCCTTTCATCTCATAATATACACCACAACGAAAAACCCTCTGGCACGTGTCATCTTACTTTTTAATGATGAGTTTATATGCCGTTTATCACATCCCCTAATGAAACCAATCGGGAGATATTGTTATTCAATGAAATGTAGGTTTAACCCCCTCAAGATCCCTTTAGAACCTGAATATCCGAAAATCCTCCCTTAGTAGACGGTTTTGACAAACAATGAACATATCCCCAAACTGTCATGTTTCTAACTTCAATAATTTTGGCTGGGCGATGATGAGTGAGTGAGACAGGACATATTCTTTCAATTTTCATTTTTCAGAATTTCACCCCTCCCCATGATCCCCTTAAATTTGATTTATGAAAAAAAAAAGAAACTGTCGAACAGCTATTTACTTACTTTAAAGCAGTTTTCCCCCTGATTTTGATGAGTGAGTCAGTCAGTCAATCAGTTAGGACACTTTCGTTTCTGTTTCCCCCACCAGAATTTCACCCCGCCCCATGGGCCCCTTAAATTGGATTTATGAAAAAACGGTCAAACACATTTACTTATTTTTTATGCTGATTTTTTCCGCTGAGTTTCAAATCCTCGCCTATGTCGTTTAAGAGATACACGCTCCGTTATGAATCTTTCAATCCCCACTCTTCACCCCTTTCACCTCATAATATACACCACTTCGAAAAACTCTCAGACCCGTGTCTTCTTATTTTTAATGATGAGTTTATATGCCGAGTATCACATCCCCCAATGAAACCAATCGGGAGATATTGCTATTCAATGAAATGCAGGTCTACCCCCTTAACACCCCTTTAGAACCTGAATATGCAAAAATCCTCGCTTGGTGGGCATTTGCGTCCCTTGAGGAAGCTGCATACCAAATGTCATTCCAATCCGTTCGTTGGTTTCTGAGATTTCGTGATGAATGAATGAGTGAGTGAGTGAGTGGTATTTGACAAATATATAGTAGAAGATGGTGTCAAGTCTTTGTTATGCTAAACTCGGTTAACAGTGCTGTGTGAGTAGTTGAGTAACTAACGGGATTTCAAGTAAAGATCCTTATTTTCTATACCGGTAGTGCAGAGCGCAAATGGCATCCAGTCGGCCGTGTCTCGACTTGAGCTATGTTGCCATGGAAACTATCTGCCTTGCCATTCCTTCATGAGTATATTTTATGATTTGATAAGCCTGTGCTTGAGTGCAAAAGGGCCGAAATCAGAAGAAAGAGAAAGACTATCGAAAATGCATGTAGCTAGCGGTTCGTTCTGGGTCCTAAACTATGTGTATGCAAAATTTGGATGAGATTGGTGGAACGGTATAGATTTGTATACGGAACAGACCCACCCACCCACATACATACATACATGCATACATACATACTGAACCTTTGCAAAGAAGCTTATGAGACTCAGTTTCTGGGGGTGTAACAGTCCATATCGTAAGTTGTTGTTAAAGCGCTTCCTTAACATGCAGGGTAACATATAACAAAATAACATGCAGGAAAAATTGAAGCCAGGGTTAAAACAAATGAATTTAATAACAAATCACCTAATTACACAAAATAATTAACAACAACAAACTCCCAATGTGACTCCCACTTAATAATTAAAATACGCCAAAACTAGGCCAAATCTCTGGAGAGATTAATTACACGGACAAAGTGTCCTTAAGAAAATCAACAAAAAGTGACAATGTATGCGCGTGTGCAGTTCTGCATGCTTCACGATGTGTACAATCGAATGCATGATTCGTCATCATCCAGAATGAACATTCAGACAACGAATCCACATTGCTTAGAGCTAGACAGACGCGGGGAACAACTATACAACACTTAAAAACTAAACCGACACTTCCTATACTTAAAATATACAACACAATAATTTCCGTGTGAAATTGGAATCAAACTGCCGTAGCAAAAACATTACTGCCTAAAAACTTAGGACTTCTCACACAAATCAACACAAGTAAGTTAACACGTGACCAATAAAAGAAATACACATATGACCGCCGTCAAATTTACAAGTACACTACCACTACACCACACGGGTGTGACATACTAAAATTACATGAATTGAGTCATAAACAAGATCAATAGGCTCAGAGCCAACATTTACATTACTAACACAATATTCTATCCATACAACATGCAACAATCCGTCACACACATGGCGAACTCCCCGATTAATTATGGTTCCAAAATAACCATCACAATGAACAGGTTTGCTACATGAAAGCTTAAAGGGGCCAGTCGGAACAGCAGGACTGCCTATCAAACTAAGTCACCAGGCGAGACGGGCGATTTGTGGAAATCTGCATATCTGTCAACCCACGTGTGTATCGAAGAAGCGTGCCCCAAAGCACAATAATACGTGTGTGTGTGTCAGAACAAAATATCCCGGCACTTCCACTAGGAAATCCAAGAAATCAGCATAATGGACAAGGAACAGCGGTCTCCCTAGAGCACCCTGCCTTTCCATCAAAATACAACAACAACAAAATACGAGGGCGGTAGGACCTCTACCCCTCTTCACGTAGAACCAACACACATACCTGACACAGTAACACACACAGAATCACACGTATGGGTTTGACAGACCCTGAAATAAAAAGACATAAATATTTTCCACTTGCTGGCGCCATCGTTCTACGCCGTGACTAATTAACCTGAAAAGGACTCAAAAGAAAAATCTATCAAATTTAGAACGAAGGTGTTCTACAATTACATCTTAAATTCGTTGCACTTGGCAACCCTAATATGAATAATAACCTGTTCAGCAAACATCTTACAGTAATTACCTCCCTTTCCTATCAAAATATGAACTTTAATAAAGCACCACTTATCGAATGTAACGGGTTTCGCATTTGCATGGATAAACATCACGTACACGCGCCGTGCACATTAAATATGACTCCAAGAAACATAAATATACCACAAACACTTTGGCCACGCGCCAACGTACATTTCAAACAATTAGTGTCGGTACAAAAAAAAACACTCAAAACAAGAAAAGACAAAATGAACTATTTACAAAAGTTCCCCGGCCAATCTAACTAAATAATTGAATAATCAATTGTTGTACGTCACCGTCTCAGCTTGCAGAACATTATGACATCCATCTCAGCCCATTTCCCCTATGGAAAAATTAGCACTCCATAGTCGTCTTCGTTGAAGCGCCGGACGTCATCCCAACTCCTGACCACACGTTGGACATCTTGACGTAGTCTCCTTGGAATAAAAGTTCAATGATTATAATTTGACCTGGCTATAATCGCTTGTGGGTTACTAAATTCACCAACAAGTAGTCCTATGCGATTAATTACGAAGACTTTCCCTAAATATCGATCACACACGCGCAATACACACATGAAAAATACACTTAAAAATATACATGAAATACACACTTCGAGTCCAACGCCACTGGCTCGACAATACAAGTTTTAAAGTCTGACTGACTTACAGTCGCTATCACGCTCGCTAATCTCTACACTGCTCTGCATGACCTTCGCTCGGGTGAGCGCTAATTAGAATGTTACAAATCTTGCCCCTAAGAGCTGAAATAGTTGTCTTTCTGATAATATTACAAGTTTCCAATCACCACGCACGCTGGCGTGAATTTAGCTCACAAAGCTCACAAAGTAATTGACTTCAAATAATTAAGAGCGTTAAAATTTTGCTGCGCAAACTAGCGTGAGTTTAGCTCATCAGAGCTCACAAATGAAATAACTTCAAATATATCAGAGCGTTAAAATCGTTATGCAAACGGGCGTGAAGTTAGCTCACAGAGCTCGCACACAGAAAGACATCGAACATCATCTCGTCGAACAATTTATTAGAAACTGACAGGGTACGGAAGAGTGGGGTGGATTTAGAAAAATTTTCCAGAGTTTTCATCACACACAGATGGGACTAGTATCAATCTTCATCAAATAAATCAAACGTCTCATCGCACTCGTGCAGAGATAATTCCGATCGGTGGTTCTTTAGATAATCAATTCCGCGCGCTTTTTACCACTGACGCCTTCCATCGCGTGATATTGGCGTGATCTCTCCTGATTGGTTGATTCAATTGTAGGTCGGTTGTATGTAACTCGTGACCATTCCTTTATGATTCCAATTCTGGTGCAAGTTGTTACACAATTTGGCCTTGAAATCAGCTTACCAGGCCGTTCTTCAAGAATAGCTACAAGCTCTACCTCTGTGGCAATCATTGCGACACGCTACCTTGCCTTTATTCTCGTCAACTTCCTCAAGTACTATCTGGGCTGCAGTAATAATAATAATAATAAATTATGAATCCTTATTTATCGTAGATAAATAAGGGTTCATTTTTCCTCAGCAAGGTTTTGAAATTCGAAGCAAGTTATTGATTTGGATTTCAAAACAATATCCACAGTAGTAACAACAACATCACTTTAGTATCCCACGCAGCTGCTCGAGTATACACTCCAATGACCCAATTAGTGTGCGCGCTCCCTCGCCGGAATGTCATTCATACTTCTTCGCTAGACCTTCCCCTTCTCCTCACGTGATTGCCACTCCTGTCATCTCAGCTGCTCGTTGTTTACAAAACAAAGCGCTCTCTCTCCTGCGCTCCACGTCCACGTACATTTGAGTGTTGGCTCTCAAAAATAAAATTTTGCAGTACTGATTCTGCACACATCATGTTGCTTATTCATCAAATGGTTCCCTTCTGTAATACGGTTTTAAATTGGCGCTATTAAAAACAGATTTAGCACCAGTGCTCACTTCTTCAAGCCTGTAAGCATTGTTACCCAGATTCTTAATGACACGGAACGGGCCAATAAATTTTGCACAGAATTTGGCAAAGACTTCGTTTTTGGGGTCAGACATCGGTGGTCTGCGAACCAGCACTAACTCCTGGTCTTGTAGTTCCCGGTGAAACTTCTTTCCTCTGTATCTTCTGAGTTTTCGGTCCGCTTGGTTCCTCATGTGCTCTCTCGTTCGCTGGATTCGCAACTCGTGCGCTAATAGTGGATCCCTTGGACATGGAATAATCTTGTCCCAAGACCTCTCTGGCAATCTGTTGTGGTGTACAATTAGTGGGAATTGACCCGTCGACTCGTGCTTAGTGGTGTTCATGCATATCTCAATCTCTCCTACTTTGTCAACCCATTTATTATGATCGTTAGAATCATTACTCTGTAATATTTGGCAACACAGCGAATCGTTCTCTCGCTCGGATTCCCACAAGGATGACGAATGCTTGAAAATATGTGTTTTATTCCTAGGCTCTCCAGACCTTGCCTAAAGACATTGCTCGTGAAATAAGTACCATGGTCTGATAAAATGGATTCCGGCTTCCCAAGCATCGGAATAACTTTGTTCTGAATTCTACTGAGAACTTGTTTTGATGTCGTCTTCTGGATCGGACATAACACGACCATCTTTGAAAATACATCGACACACACCAAGAGATGTCGGCATCCACGCTTTCCTTTGACTAGAGGGCCAAAACAGTCAATAGCGAGCATCTCGCATGGTTTCTGAGGAAATAGTGGTCTTGGAGGTTGTTTCATAATGAAGTTGTTCGGTTTAGTGCGCTGGCATGCGTCACAAGTTCTTATCACTTCCACAATGGTGAATCGCATCTTAGGCCAAGTAAAAGTCTCCCCTATCGTAGCTTCAGTCTTATCCGTGCCGATATGTGCTAGGCTCTCGTGGACATGCCACGTCAATCCTCTCTGTAGTGATGCTAGAACTAGGATTCGCAGCTTGGTATGATGCTCATCCACGTACTTATGCAACAAGTTATTTAAGTAGTGAAATCTCGCTTCTTTAGCACGGGCTTCTCGGTATTCCGGTGAATCTGGTTGTAATTCCTTCCTATAGAACTTGATCATCATCATCATCCATGGGTCTGCTTCTTGCTCCATCCGAATTTCCTTTAATTTCTCCAAAAACTCACGAGCCTTAGGTGTTAGTGTTATAGTGTGAACTTCCGCTGTTACTTCGTTCTCGTCTTCAGGATTCCTGCTCAAGGCATCTTGTATGACGTTCATCCTTCCAGGGCAATGCTCTATTGTAATGTCAAACTGCTGTATGTAGATGGACCAGCGCGTAACTCTCTCACTTGCCATCGTCGTCTTGAATAAAAATGTCAGTGCATGGTGGTCGGTTCTGACAATAATGGAATAGCCGTAGATCATCCTACGCCACTGTTGAAGAGAATATAAAATTGCTAGCAGCTCAAGCTCCGTCACGGTGTAGTTCCTCTCATGCTTCCTCAATTTACGACTCGTAAATGCCAAATACGATTTCTTTTTGGGTTCTTCAGCGTCCTCTTGGTACAGCATAGCACCGATTCCAATCAATGAAGCATCTGCTTGAATAATAAATCGCTTCTCAAAGTCCGGATATCCAAGCTTCACACAGTTTTCCAATAAATCTTTCGTGGCTCTAAAAGACCTGTCGCACTCCTCATTCCATGACCATCGATTTGCCTTCTTTAACATCTCTTGTATAGGTGCTACTGTCTCTGTGTATCTCGGGCAATTTTCTTTGAAGAAGCCTGTCACTCCCAAAAATGCTCTTACATGCTTGACTTTAGTTGGTGTGGGAAATTTCTTGATAGCATCAATCTTGGCTGGATTAGGTCTCACGCCCTCAACATCAATTATATGCCCCAAATATAGAATCTCGCTCTGGCAAAAGTGTGATTTCTTTAGATTAATTTTGAAGTTCATGGTTCTCAAGTTATCCAGAAGTTTATTTAAGTTTATCAGGTGTTCCTCCATTGTTTCAGATGCAATTAGTAATGATGTCCTTCACCTGAGCAAAATGTTTCTCTGGGATCGGGTACAATTTACATTTAAATGGGGTCCAGTCTATAACTTGCATGGCATATTGAAAATTTAAAACTTTTCCAGGTACGGTGTCAAAAGCTCCTTTATGTAATCTCAAAATTTCTTCCAGTTTACTTCTATCAGGTTCCCCTACTATGGCCTCCTTAAGTCGCTCCTGAAGTAGAATTTCAAATTTGGTTCCGCTAATTTCTTCTTCCGCCAAATGTACCCAAAGTTCCTGCGAAATATCTCGGCTGTCAATTTCCACCACTGCTGTCTGGCTTACTTGCTCCTCCGTCAAGTTCTTATCTCCGGCCTTATTAGTGCATTCCTCAATGTCCCAAGTATTCGCCTCTCTCTCTAGTGGACTCTCTTCCATGTTTAGACCCACGTGATCCAACCCCTCAACTTGTTTGAAACTAACAGTGTTGTTATGTAAGTCAATTACAGCATGAAAATCACAGATGAAGTTGGCTGCCAAAATAATGTTATAGTTCATCTTCGGTATGACAATGAATGTTTGCGAAAAAGTGTGGTTCAATACTTTCAGGTCTAAATATGCTTGCTGTTTACAATTAATGGTCTTGTCAGGAATAACCCCTCTGACTTTCATTAGCGGTACAGGCATAATTGGAACAGTTTGTTTTCTTCCGATTTCTTTTACCAAAACTTCAGTGACTAAGCTCACCTGGCTACCTGTGTCAATTAAACATCTCACCCTCATACCTCCAATATGCGCGTAAATAATTGGCAGTTGTCTGATGACATTTTCTCGGTCTTTCACCACTTCCTCCAGGAAATCGTCCGGGAATGCTACCCACTCTTCTATATTGGCCACGATCATCTCTTCTCGCTCCCTGGCGTCCTCCGTTTTCAGACTATCATTTTTTTAAGTTCAATTGAAGTTTTTTTTATCCCGGGGCCCATTTGTTGTGTTCCGCCGGTTGTCATCGCGCCTCTCCTGTTGCCTCAATAAACTTTCTGCCCCCTCTCCTTGATGATTGTCTGGGCTCTGTCGATTTGCCATTGCACGCCCCCACTTCTCTTTTTCCGTCACTTCGGCATTTAATTGATCTAAGTATTTTTGTGACTCAACATACCGCTCATCCCAATTGTTGCGATAGTCTCCCCTATTTTCCTGGCGATAGTTCCTCGCGTTGTTCCACCTGCCATCTCCATTTCTTTGGTAAGGTCGACCCTGCCTTTGGTTTCCCCGCCAATTGGTGTATTCCCGCTGGTACGTCCATTGATTGTGCTGGTTTTGGTTGTTTTGGTTATATCTATCGCGGTTATTCTGAAAATTTCTATTGTTTTGGTTGAACTGGTTCCGGCCATCGAAATCTTGCCTTCTCGGTGTGAACTGTGTTCCTGTGGACTGAGTTTTCGTTTGGTTCCCCTGACTATTTTGGAGTCCCTGAACCACTTCTGCCGTGTTGACACATTCCATATTTCTCCTTCCCGTCTGTGGACTGACCATACTCGTCTCGTCTAGGTGTCGGAGTAGTTCTTCGGCCTGCACTGCGGTCTGAATATTTCCGGCTACTAACAGCTGTTGAATGTGCATGGGAAGTTGTTTCCCGATGGTTAGAACCATATTTTGCTCGCTAGGGGGGTCGTCAAAGTCGCGGAATTTTACCAGCTGTTGGCTAAAGAATTCCGAGAATCTGGTCGGATGCGTACTGTGGTATTTTCGTGTATACAGGTCCATTCTTAACCCCTGCTGTAAAGAAGGGCTCCAAAATTTCTTTTAAAAGGCTTCTCGGAATTGAGCCATGTCGGTGAAAGTATATTTAAAGCTTAAAAACCAGGTTAAGCTTGGTCCATCTAAAAATTTCTCCACGAGTCTCAGCTGTTTTTCGGGGCCGATATGTTGATCATTGAAATAATCAGTCAACTGTCGTAGAAAAGCTTTGGGAGTGGTGCCTGAGTGTTCCTTGAATTTATCGGGCTTGAAATCATTTCCCCTAATGACTTGGATTACTTGGGCGGGTGCCAAGTTTGGTTGTGGTGTAGAAGTCTCTCCCCTGTACTCTTGGAATGCGTTGCTCATTAATTTGGGACTTTGACCCCGGCTGTTATCCTCAGCCAACTTCAAGCCTACCGGACTCCCAATGCTTCCCTGCTTTTCTGGTACATTTTCAGCCGAAAATAATGTAGCATTTTCCAATGATCTAATTTCGTTCTAAATTATTAAATCTGAGTGCTCTTGTAATTTAGATTTTACGCCTTCCTCCAAAGCCTGCATTCTCGAGTTGTATTCGCCCAAGCGCTTTAAAATTGTCAGCCTGTCTTCTTTATTTGCGTTTGCCTGCTGTTCCCAATCTCTTCGGATCCTACTTTTCAAACTGTTAATTTTCTCTTCGTTCCTTTCCTGACTCTTCTCTAGCTGCTCCCCTATTTCTTGTATCTGCTGGTGTGTTTTGCCTAATTGTTCTCCAACCTCTTCTCTTATAACCTCTTGTGTTTTCACTAATTGTTCTTCTAGATTATCCCGATTTTTAATGAGCTGTACTCCTACCTCTTGTCTTATGACCTGCTGTGTTTTACTTAATTGGTCCTCTAAGTTTTCACGCAAGTGCCTACGTTCTGTTTCGGCCTTGACCTCGAGTTTATCCATTTCTTTGATTAATTCCAGTACGTTGCTGTCGACTGAATTAATTTGTTGCTGCAATTTATCTTGTGTTTTCTTTATTCCCGCGGTGTTATTGACACATGCGGCCTCTATCTGCTTTAATTTGTCGGCCACCATTTCGTCAAATTGTACGAGTTTGTTGTCAAACTTCGCCTCCAACTTTTTAATTTCACACAATTGTTTGACGTTATTTTCTGCGACCTCACCTGCCAGTTTCTCTACCTCCCTCACACTTTGATTGATGTCATTAGTGATCTTTCCTAATTGCTCTGTTTGTCTTACCGCCTGTTCTGTTAATTTGTGATTTAATTCGTGAAATTGTTTATCAGTTTCCGATAGTTTGTGATTTAATTCATTTAATTGTTTATCAGTGTCTAATTTCTGGACCTCTGATTGGACCGAAATATTACCGCTCATGTCGTGTAACTGTTTTTCACAATTCTCGCTCTGAATTTCTAATTGTTCTTCTAATTGTTTTTCCGTTTTCGCGGACATCTGCCCTAACTGTTCTTTTAATTGTTTATTTAATTGTTTCTCATTGTCTTCGCTCTGAATTTTCAACTGTTCTTCCTTTTTCGCGGACATTTGGATCGACATCTGTTCCAACAATGCCTTGATCCCCTCAACACTCGCCATTGCACAATACACAAATATAATCAGAGAAAACAGGGTCATGCACTAAGATTTCAGTCATACACACGCATACATGTCATAACATTTAAATATTACTGATTCTAATTTAACAACATTTCAGTAACAAAATTTACTGAATAAAATTACTCTTATTTCCAAGCAACAAAATAACCCCTAGTGATCTGCTTTTAAATTCCTAACCAACAGAATTTACGAAGAACACCAATTAACCAAAGTTAATTAAATGTCAAATATAAGCAACACCTTCCTGCTTTGACTGAGTTCAAAAATATGCAAATTTTCTAATTTTAATGCCGGGCGCCAGAACAGGTTTATAACAAATTCAATATCAAATTCTAACCTTGTTCAATATCTCTAACTTTAGGAACTCAGTGATTTTACTAATGCACATGGCGGTACAACATCGCCTCAATTTACTGAATTTACTTTGCCCGCTTGAACTGGCATTATCTCTCAACGAAATAAATATGAGATCAGCGAAGCAACAACAACAACAGTCCCACTTGGGCAGCCATTTTGGTTTTATGAACCCTTGCAAAGAAGCTTATGAGACTCAGTTTCGGGGGGTGTAACAGTCCATGTCGTAAGTTGTTGTTAAAGCGCTTCCTTAACATGCAGGGTAACATATAACAAAATAACATGCAGGAAAAAGTGAAGCCAGGGTTAAAACAAATTAATTTAATAACAAATCACCTAATTATACAAAAGAATTAACAACAACAAACTCCCAAAGTGACTCCCACTTAATAATTAAAATACGCCAAAACTAGGCCAAATCTCTGGAGAGATTAATTACACGGACAAAGTGTCCTTAAGAAAATCAACAAAAAGTGACAATGTATGCGCGTGTGCAGTTCTGCATGCTTCACGATGTGTACAATCGAATGCATGATTCGTCATCATCCAGAATGAACATTCAGACAACGAATCCACATTGCTTAGAGCTAGACAGACGCGGGGAACAACTATACAACACTTAAAAACTAAACCGACACTTCCTATACTTAAAATATACAACACAATAATTTCCGTGTGAAATTGGAATCAAACTGCCGTAGCAAAAACATTACTGCCTAAAAACTTAGGACTTCTCACACAAATCAACACAAGTAAGTTAACACGTGACCAATAAAAGAAATACACATATGACCGCCGTCAAATTTACAAGTACACTACCACTACACCACACGGGTGTGACATACTAAAATTACATGAATTGAGTCATAAACAAGATCAATAGGCTCAGAGCCAACATTTACATTACTAACACAATATTCTATCCATACAACATGCAACAATCCGTCACACACATGGCGAACTCCCCAATTAATTATGGTTCCAAAATAACCATCACAATGAACAGGTTTGCTACATGAAAGATTAAAGGGGCCAGTCGGAACAACAGGACTGCCTATCAAACTAAGTCACCAGGCGAGACGGGCGATTTGTGGAAATCTGCATATCTGTCAACCCACGTGTGTATCGAAGAAGCGTGCCCCAAAGCACAATAATACGTGTGTGTGTGTCAGAACAAAATATCCCGGCACTTCCACTAGGAAATCCAAGAAATCAGCATAATGGACAAGGAACAGCGGTCTCCCTAGAGCACCCTGCCTTTCCATCAAAATACAACAACAACAAAATACGAGGGCGGTAGGACCTCTACCCCTCTTCACGTAGAATCAACACACATACCTGACACAGTAACACACACAGAATCACACGTATGGGTTTGAGAGACCCTGAAATAAAAAGACATAAATATTTTCCACTTGCTGGCGCCATCGTTCTACGCCGTGACTAATTAACCTGAAAAGGACTCAAAAGAAAAATCTATCAAATTTAGAACGAAGGTGTTCTACAATTACATCTTAAATTCGTTGCACTTGGCAACCCTAATATGAATAATAACCTGTTCAGCAAACATCTTACAGTAATTACTTCCCTTTCCTATCAAAATATGAACTTTAATAAAGCACCACTTATCGAATGTAACGGGTTTCGCATTTGCATGGATAAACATCACGTACACGCGCCGTGCACATTAAATATGACTCCAAGAAACATAAATATACCACAAACATTTTGGCCACGCGCCAACGTACATTTCAAACAATTAGTGTCGGTACAAAAAAACACTCAAAACAAGAAAAGACAAAATGAACTATTTACAAAAGTTCCCCGGCCAATCTAACTAAATAATTGAATAATCAATTGTTGTACGTCACCGTCTCAGCTTGCAGAACATTTGACATCCATCTCAGCCCATTTCCCCTATGGAAAAATTAGCACTCCATAGTCGTCTTCGTTGAAGCGCCGGACGTCATCCCAAATCCTGACCACACGTTGGACATCTTGACGTAGTCTCCTTGGAATAAAAGTTCAATGATTATAATTTGACCTGGCTATAATCGCTTGTGGGTTACTAAATTCACCCACAAGTAGTCCTATGCGATTAATTACGAAGACTTTCCCTAAATATCGCTCACACACGTGCAATACACACATGAAAAATTTTGCTGCGCAAACTAGCGTGAGTTTAGCTCATCAGAGCTCACAAATGAAATAACTTCAAATATATCAGAGCGTTAAAATCGTTATGCAAACGGGCGTGAAGTTAGCTCACAGAGCTCGCACACAGAAAGACATCGAACAGCATCTCGTCGAACAATTTATTAGAAACTGACAGGGTACGGAAGAGTGGGGTGGATTTAGAAAATTTTTCCAGAGTTTTCATCACACACAGATGGGACTAGTATCAATCTTCATCAAATAAATCAAACGTCTCATCGCACTCGTGCGGAGATAATTCCGATCGGCGGTTCTTTAGATAATCAATTCCGCGCGCTTTTTTACCACTGACGCCTTCCATCGCGTGATATTGGCGTGGTCTCTCCTGATTGGTTGATTCAATTGTAGGTCGGTTGTAAGTAACTCGTGACCATTCCTTTATGATTCCAATTCTGGTGCAAATTCTTACACAATTTGGCCTTGAACTCAGCTTACCAGGCCGTTCTTCAAGAATAGCTACAAGCTCTACCTCTGTGGCAATCATTCCGACACTTTACCTTGCCTTTATTCTCGTCAACTTCCTCAAGTACTGTCTGGGCTGCAGTAATAGTAATAATAAATTATGAATGCTTATTTATCGTAGATCAATAAGGGTTAAATACATACAGACTTTCACTTTTATATATAAGATGGGGTGGGAAATTATTATACCACTGCCGACACCAGACAGTATGTTTTCTTGAATGAGCAATTGGGTAATAATCTCCCACCTCCAAATTATGATGATAATGTGTTTATCACTCAATAATGAGGTTTATTTAACACCCATCACGCTCTATAATTTAAAAGAAATCTAACTCCCACGCACCACAAGGTCAGTGACCTATATCATCTTTGCCGAAAACTGCACAAAAATATAAAAGTGATTTTGGAATGTTAAAAGGTAGAATATTAGAATATAATTCAATAATTTCAAAATATTATTTACTAAAAGCACACAAAATTATTTTAAATAATCTTCTAATCTATGGCAAACACTCTGACCAGGAAAATTATTTCCATTCTAGCTGAAATTTATTTACTAAAGTGACCAAAACCATTATTAGCATTGTATTTCAGTTATATACCAACGTTTACAAATCTCTTATCTTCAATAAAAACACCTTCTTCTGTAAAACAATGCATTTATATCACTCAACACAACCGAACTGGCGAGCACTTGCACTGTGGAGACCACTGCTTCCCACCTTTGGTTTCTGACGACAGTATACATCGAATTAATGGGTTTTCAATATTTCTGTGCAGCTAGCTTGTGGATGCATGTGGAACTGCTTGAAATGAAATGGGTGGGAAAATTCTCTCCTTAACACCGTTCTATAAATACATGCTGGGAAGATAGTATCCCAAGGACCTATAAAGGGTTAACATCTTTCCACTCGGTATCTGCATATTGTATGTGGGGGTGATTTTGAAAAATGAAACAAAGTGGATGGGACGGAAACAATGAAACGGAAATGGATGGGACGGAAACAATGAGCGCGTGCGGTGGCGGAGATTAGCACTGTCGGCCATGTGGCTATATGGAATGTATATCGTATACGGTTTACTTCAAGGTTTGGAGGCCCCATTAAAGATATTCCTACAATAAATCATCTTCAAATTGGCCTTCTTGGATATGAAAATATTAATTATATCATATTTGCTGAAAACAATTATGATTTATTAAATGGTCATACTTTTGCTGTATTCTTATTTAATGTAAGCACTCGAGGTACTGTCGGCCATGTGGCTATGTGGAATGTATATCGCATAAGGTTTAGTTCAAGGTTTGGAGGACCCATTAAAGATATTCCTACAATAAATCATCTTCAAGTTCTCGTTCTTTGGTGTGAAAATATTCATTGCATCATATTTGCTGAAAACCGGCACTGGAGTTTTACAAGTAGTTACTTCAATGACCAACAGAGTTCACTGCTAACAAGGGATAACATGTCACATGTTACACATCATATGCGACTACTGTAAGGCTCGTAATTTTCTTTGTCTAATGTTTTTACATCGTTATCCCCATCTGTGGAGCGCGATAGAACTTATTTTGCTAATGATGTTTTAGCCTACTTTCGATTTTTGCAAAAAATTAAAGTAGACGTATGAGCTCTACACAGGGCGAAAAGAAATGTGCGTCTGTCTGTGTGTGTGTGTGTGTATTCTGAATGTCTGTCGTCATCGTCCCCCCCCCCCCCTATCAATTCGAACACGGTGAAACCGAATTGAACATTTGGTACAGAGGTAGAACTAGCAAAGGGCACCTCATTGTCATATTTTATATCGCCACCATCTTGTTGGAAACGTAATGACGGCCACCCAAATGTCAAGAGCTTAAATCAAATTACGACCAACCTAATCATCTGATCTCTACCAAATTTTTCAACATTATACCTTTAAGTGAAGCCTTCGTGGCTTAGGCGGCAGCACGCCGGCCTCTCACCGCTGGGTCCGTGGTGCAAATCCCGGTCACTCCATGTGAGATCTGTGCTGGACAAAACGGAGGCAGACAGGTTTTTCTCCGGGTACTCCGGTTTTCCCTGTCAAAATTTCATTCCAGCAACACTCTCCACTATCATTTCATTTCATCTGTAATTCATTTAATCATTGCCCCAGAGGAGTGCGTCAGGCCTCGGCAGCCGGCACAGTTCATATCCTCGCCGCTAGATGGGGGCTTCATTCATTCCATTCCTGACCCGGTCGGAGACTGGAAGCAGGCTGTGGATTTTTCATACCTTTAAGTATGGAACATCTTTTTACCAAATTACAAAGTCTTCTGACGAATACTTTGCGGATGGCGGCCATGTATGTGTGCAAATCGATTCCTCCTATCAGTTCAAACACGGTGAAACGGAATTGAACGAAATTTGGTAAAGAGATAACAATAGCAAAGGGCACCTCAGTGTCATGTGTTATATCGCCGCCATCTTGACGGAAACGTAATGGTGGCCACCCAAATGTAAAAGCTTAAATAAAATTACGACCAACTTAATCATATGATCTCTACCAAATTTTGCAACAACATACCTTTTTGTGAGAAGCGTTCTTGGACCAAGCTACACGGTCAGCAGTCCGATAGTTTGCATATGGCGGCCACGTATTTGTGCAAATCAATTCCCCCTATCCTTTGAAACACGGTGAAACCGAATTGAACGAAAATTGATACAAAGGTATCACTAACAAAGGGCACATCAGTGACATGTTTTATATCGCCACCATCTTGACAGAAACGGAATGGCGGCCACCCAAATATTAAAAGCTTAAATCAAATTACGTCCAACCTAATCATATTTTGATCTCTGCCAAATTTTGCAACAACACACCTTTTTGTGGGAAGCATCTTTTGAATTAACTACAATGTCATCAGCCCAATAATTTGCAGATAGGGGCCATGTATGTGTGCAAATCGATACCCCTTATCAATTCAAATACGGCGAAACCGAATTGAATGATTTTTTTTTTACAGAGGTTGCACTAGCAAAGGGCACCTGATATTCATGTTCAATATCCGTATAGTACGTTGTATTTCAACAAGCTACTTCAACCAATATTCAAATGTACTCCTTGAAAAGGACAAAGAGTTATAACAATACCCATGCAATTAGAAGAAAGTAGGATATATGTTCTATAACGAACATCTTGTTTCTTTCTCTCAAAATCTCTTCATCTGGGCACTGAAAATTTTCCTTTGTTCTTCTGCCCATGGTCTATTTGTCCCAGTAGTAATTTTCTCAGTGAAATGATGGTTGTTGATTAATGTTCTGAACTGGAGTCGATCACGTACAGTTTCCCCCGCAATGCCAATTTCTTGAACGTCGTTTTCTATTTCCTTAAGCCAGTTGTTTCTGACTTTCATTGAGAGAGCAAGGTTGTATATGCGTTTGGTGAGCCTGTCATTGTTCGTTCTGAGAATATGGCCTATGAATTTCAATTGTCTTTTTATGAAGGTGTCAGTGATATTTTCAGCGTGCTGATAAGGCTGAGATGTCTGTTTCATCCAGATTCCTTTTGAGCAGGCTGGACCAAAGAATTTCGTCAATATTTTTTCGTTTTTTCCACAACTTTCATGAGAGATCTGCCCCCAATATCAAGGATTCCGAGACGTATTGTGCTTCAAGTTTGATCATTGTGGTGTAATGTCTTAATTTTGTCTTCATATTGTTATTAATATAATAATGTAATTATAGTAATCATCCTCATCATTGTTAGTAAGGTCCTTTAAGACAAAAAAAATCGTCGTCACCATCATCGTCATAATCCTCTGCGAACTGAATAGTCGATAAAACAATCGTAGGTCCTTGAATACACACATCAAAAAAAGTTTTGCATCACCTCGGTTCCAAGAGTTCCGGAACCGTTAAATACAAAGGGAATAGAGATCAACACAAACAACATTTCAGCTCGTTTTATTGCTCATGAGACCCACACATTGCATGTTGTACCATCATACAGCTAGACTTTCAGCATTTGTGGTCCAGATTGCAGTACACACCACTACCTCTAATACCCAGTAGCACATCCTCTTGCATTGATGCATGCCTGTATTCGCCGTGGCATACTATCCACAAGTTCATCAAGACACTGTTGGTCCAAATTGTCCCACTCCTCAACGACAATTCGGCGTAAATCTCTCAGAGTGGTTGGTGGGTCAAGACGTCCATAAACAGCCCTTTTCAACATATCCCAGGCATGTTCGATAGGGTTCATGTCTGGCGAACATGCTGGCCACTGTAGTCGAGTGATGTCGTTATCTTGAAGGAACGCATTCACAAGATGTGCACGATGAGGTCGAGAATTGTCGTCCATGAAGACAAATGCCTCTCCAATATTCTGCCGATATGGTTGCACTATGGGTCGGAGGATGTCATTCAGGTATCGTAAAGCCGTTTCGGAGCCTTCCATGACCGCCAGTGGCGTACGTCGGCCCCACATAATGCAACCCCAAAACATCAGGGAACCACCACCTTGCTGCACTCGCTGGACAGTGTGTCTAAGACGTTCAGCCTGACCAGGGTGCCTCCAAACACGTCTCCGACGATTGTCTGGTTGAAGGCATATGCGACACTCATCGGTGAAGAGAACGTGATGCCAATTCCGTGGGGTCCATTCAGCATGTTGTTGGGCCCATCTGTACCGCGCTGCATGGTGTCGGGGTTGCAAAGCTGGACCTCGCCATGGACGTCGGGAGTGAAGTTGCGCATCATGCAGCCTATTGCGCACAGTTTGAGTTGAAACACGACGTCCTGTGGCTGAACGAAACGCATTATTCAACATGGTGGCATTGCTGTCAGGGTTCCTCCGAGCGGCAATCCGTAAGTAGCGGTCATCCACTACAGTAGTAGCCCTTGGGCGGCCTGAGCGAGGCCTGTCATCGACAGTTCCTGTATCTCTGTACCTCCTCCATGTCCGAACAACATCGCTTTGGTTCACTCTGAGACGCCTGGAAACTTCCCCTGTTGAGAGCCCTTCTTGACACAAAGTAACAATGCGGACGCGATCGAACTGCGGTATTGACCTTCTAGGCATGGTAGAACTACAGACAACATGAGCAGCGTACCTTCGTCCTGGTGGAATGACTGGAACTGATCGGCTGTCGTACCCCCTCCGTCTAATAGGCCCTGCTCATGCATGGTTGTTTACATCTTTGAGCAGTTTTAGTGACGTCTATGAACAGTCAAAGGGACTGTATCTTGGATACAATATACACAGTCAACGTCTATATGCCGGAGATCTGGGAACCGAGGTGATGCAAAACTTTTTTTGATGTGTGTATTTAGAACGTCATGTTAATCTGAAAACAGGCATCTGTGATGCCTCCAGCGTGCTCTCCAGCACCACCATGTGGCTATGAATACAGGCCAGAGGACGAGAGGCGAGGCGCCTAATGATGTAAGAGGCAGCCGCCAGCACTCCAGTGTCGAGTGGGCTGCTCATTCCGCCCCTGTAAGCCACTTGACTAGCAAGGTGCTATACAGTAACTTAAAAGCGTGAAAGGCTTGCGACCAGTTCGTCACCATTCGACACTTCAGAGCTACAGTTGATATGAACTTCTAATTTAGTTCCACTCCTCTCAGTATTTCACAAACCCTTGAGATGGATGGTGCCCAAATACATGTTTGGGTGCCCAGACAGCAATTCAGTAACGATCACTTCCGGGTGTGGAACTAGAATGTTTGTTTGTCACCCCCGAAGCCAGGGATCGAGTCCCGGCTCTGCCAATAAATTTTAATTCTAGACTCAGCGCTGGAACGGGGTACAGCCAGCCTCTTGAGGCAAAACTGAGAAGAGGGGACTTCAATTCCCTCAGTCACTTTGGAAGTAGATTTCAGTGGTTTCCCACATTTGCTCCAGGAAATTTTTCGGATGGTTACTAACTGAAGGCCACGGTCTCATCCATCCCAATCCTAACCTGAAAAACAAATATTTACAATAATACAGCCATCACAATAACACAGGTTATCAGACAAATTCCACACTCACCAAAGTATGCGGTGCTGCATGACCACGCTGACGCTTTGCCCCTAAATCAATTAACAACTACAATGCCTGACCAACTACACCAATTGACATACATTTACCGTCTTACTAGCTATAGGGTTAGGTATCGAGATTTCACTCTCAAAAGTTCTTGGTTCGTTTCATGGCTGTACCAATAAAAACGACGCTGGTCTGGGGTTGGATATAGAAAACACTCAGACTCATGAGGTCAAGTCAGAAGAAATTAATTCGAATCCAACCACTTAACACTAGAAATAATTCTGTGTTTTTTTTCTCAAACTCAGAGAAAATGCTATGATGATTCCTAATCTAAGGCCATGGCTACCAGCTTCAGGATATGAAAACAAGTACAGGGGTAGATGGCTTCGCTGTTCCTCCCTTTAAAACCTCAATAGCTAGCTAGTCAGAAAGTGCAGTTGTGCAAACAACACAATAATACATGTTATCAGTCAGATTAGATACATGTATACACACATATATGCAGGGAGAATAATAACGCCTCGTTAGGTAGTGGCTAGCATCCTTGGCTGTCATCGTGGAGTTCCTGGTTTGAATTCCAGCTCTGCCAAAAAATGTAATTCTGGTATAAGGGCAGGAACGGTACACACTGAGCCTCGTGAGCCAAACTAAGAAGTGGTGGGTTCGATTACCACCAGAGTGATCCTGGAAGTGGGTTTCCTTGGATTCCCATTTTTACTCCAAGCAAATAGGCCTACCGGGATTTATAGTACCTAACTAAAGGCTACGATCGGCTCATTCCCATTGAAAATGAAAATCGACAGCTTGCTTCCAGTCTCCGACCGGGTCAGGAATGGAATGAATGAAACCCCCATCTAGCGGCGAGGATATGGACTGTGCCAGCTGCCGAGGCCTGACGCACTCATGTGGGGCAATGATTAAATGAATGACAGATGAAATGAAATGATAGTGGAGAGTGTTGCTGGAATGAAATTTTGACAGACAAAACCGGATTACCCGGAGAAAAACCTGTCTGCCTCCGTTTTGTCCAGCACAGATCTCACAAGGAGTGACCGGGATTTGAACCACGGACCCAGCGGTGAGAGGCCGGCGTGCTGCCGCCTAAGCCACGGAGGCTGTTCCTCATTCCCATTACTCACCAGAATTGCAAATACACACACTACTACTACTACCACGGACACAATAATGACAGACAATTCTTCCACACCCAAATATACAGGGCTAAATGAACACGGTATCTGAGCCCCTCAATTAAACAATAAGAACGAACAGTAGCCAACCCCGCGGAGAAAACATGTGCGTTAATTCGCTTAGGACGACCACAATGGGGATCTGAAACAAGTCTTTGGATCAATGGTTCAAATCGGGACACTGACAGCACCTACCCTGAATGAGTTTTCGCCCGGAATTTACCACACTATCTCTAAGCAAATGCCGGGTTAATATGCCTACCCTATTTGACGTCCCAGGGCACCTACACCATTCCGATCTAAATAAATAGGTACAACTACACACACTACACACTCACTACAGAAAAAACAGATTATCAGACAAATTCAGCACACATCCACGTACACGCGGCTGATAACCAAAGATGCCTCAAATCCCTAATATGTATTTACAACATAAACAACTAGTACAACCATCACAATGACGCAGGTTGCGATACAGATTCCACAGAAACACACACAATGCCTCAGAGTGAATCAACCAAAATCTCTCTTGGCACGTCAGAAGGTGGAGGTAGATTTCACCACGCAAAGACATTTGTTTCAAATTCATTAAATTTTCCAAATGTTGTATACCTACAAAAGTTCCACATGTTCAGCATAGAATTCAAAGAACAGTTTTCCCATTAAAAATTCATTCCGACAATAGGTTTAGGTAATATTTACAGGGGTATTGACCAATTTAAACGGTTTGATATTGTGCCCATTAAGCGAATTATGATTTCTTTTCTCTCTTTTGCCCACCCCTTTGGTCAATGGCTGGTGCTGTCATAAACCTTTACTGAGATAAGTTTTTGGCCCTTATCCGAAGAATACTGAAACGTGTCACCGCTAGCCGGACAGGTAGCTCCCGGGGGGAGGAGGCAGTGCTGCAATCTACCAACAGTTCGCAGACACGCACCCCACTTTGCCCCTCCCAAGGCAATCACAATGACAATGGCCTACGAGTCAGGTATATTATTGGCGCAAAGGCTACCAGACTGTTCTGTCTCTTGAACCTACTAGAAGAGGAAACAGGAAAGGCGATCCGGAACATCGCTGGGAGGGGCTAGAGAGTTCTGGAAACCACCACTAGAACCTACTCGCTGTTGCAAGAGGTGGCCTGATCAGGAACAGCCAACTAGAAAGGACTGGGCGGTGCTAGGAGAGAATCCATGAAAACGGACTCGATGCTACTGGAGGTAGCGACATCGGGAACTTTCTAGACCAGGAGCCGGATTGGATCAATGCCTGCGAGTGCGGCGGGCGAGGCAGTTCTGAGTCAGACTGAGTGGAGTTGAAGCAGTTTGCCGCTCATAGCGCGATGAGTGAAAATGTGAAGTACTGTAAATAGTGAAGACAGTGGCGTGGAAATAAATGTGAATATAAATAACGTAGACAGTACATGTGGAAATAAATAGGGACTGCAAGAGATTCTGACTTGCAGAGATCAGTTCAAATAAATAGTGACTGTAGGAGATATTTTATTGCAGAGAACATTGTAAATAAATAGTGACTAATAGTTGTGTAAAGCGAAACTCTGTGTGTGTGCGAGTAAGTAGGCCAATTCGTTTTATTGTTAATTAGTGTACATAATAATACTGTAAATAAAGATTTAGTGCATTATAGCCTGAGCAGTATTATTACGAACCCCAAAAAACGTTACAATACAGTAGTACGAACTTTCAATTGATTCGATTTTTCACTTGGTAATAATGTGATATTTGACTTTTTCACAAAAGGATTTCCACCCTCTCGTCCGTTTTTGCTCATTAACGAACTTGACCAAGATTGTAAATTATTTTATTTTTTGTATAAATATGAAAGCGATTGGTGCAAAATGACGGTTATCGTGTACAAAGGAAAGTGATTATATATAAGCTTATTTAACTGACGGTGGTTTTTGGGGTCTGAGGGCGTGAAACACGAAGAATTGTCGAATTCTTTTGGAATCCGCAACACCTACCTGAAACGCATATTTTGACAGAGCTGGTCGTTGATCCTACGACATCTGGACAGGATTGTTAATAATAATCAGGAAGATAACACAGTCCCATAACACTGTTCAACAATTAAATTTTACATAAACAAAAGTACCCAATCATTATAGATTTTGGTACCCTGAATTCGAAAATGTCAATAATTTTCGTTTTTAGCCTATTTGCAATTTTGAAAAAATAGGCTTATGAGATCACCTATTGTCCGTGAGTGTGTGCGTGTGTGCGTGTATGTGTGTGAGGTGTGTGGGTGTCACCCCCTAATAACTTCTAAACAGCTGAAGCGATTTCAATGAAACTCGGTAAGTTCATAGCACTATCTCGTAGGACTCCGACCGTGCCCTTCAAATTTTGTTACGTCTCACCAATCCAACATGGCGGCTGTGCGAAATATTTCACCAGCATTCAATATCTCCGAAACTATTACCGATATCACCCTGGAATTTTTACGGCGATAAAGGGAACTACAAGAAGTTCACCTATGTGACTTTTGAAAAACCGGTAACTACAAAACCAACATGGCGGCCACGCGAATTCGCGACTTTCAAATAGACGTTTCTCGCGATCTAACCAACCAAACGCAATAAAACTTGGTACAGTATATGTTTATACACATTGTAATGAACTGACAACAAACTTGGTTCAATTGTTTACATAACCACAAGATGGCGGATGTGCGAAATATTTCACCGGCATTCTATATCTCTGAAACTATTAGCGATATCACCCTGAAATTTTGTACGTAGATAAAGGGCACTACTGAAAATTCATCTATATGACTTTCAAAAACCGGTTAACTACAAAACGAACATGGTGGCCAAGCGAATTTGAAAATTATAAATATACCTTTCTCGAGATTTAATGTTCAAATCGCATTGAAATCTGGTACAGGAAATGTTTATACACATTCTAATACACTGGTATCTAATTTAGTTCAATTGTTTACATAACCTCTAGATGGCGGCTGTGCGAATTTTAAAATTAAGTTTTTATATCTCGTCTCGTAATCATGCGATCGAAATGAAAGTTTGAATAATGAACCTATGCAATAATTTTCCTTTAATGGTACATGACTCTATGGGGAGCGTGATGGCGTAGTGGCTTAGCTGCTCGTCTTTCACCCGGACGGCCGGGGATCGAATCCTGGTGACAGCTGGGCGAAATTTTCACCTGAAAAATCACGTGGCGTCAGGAAGGGCATCCGGTCTTAAATCCCCGGCCAAAACCAAAAATGAGCCGGGTTGGCTCCGGCGACCCCAATTAATTGGGATAAGCCGTAGAGAATGATGATGATGATGATGATGCTACATGACTCTATGGCCTATACATATAACAATCCAACATGTCGACCATCCGAAATATTTAGACGGCTCTGAATATCTACGAATCTGTTATAGCAATCAAACTGATTTTTTTATGTTCATAGGGGCTATGAACTTAAGTTCACCTATAGGACTTTAAATAACCTGGTGATCACAAATCAAACATGGCGTTGACGTGAAATATAAATATTCACATGGACGTTTCTCGCAATTTAACCATCCGAGTGCAGTGAAACATGGTACTGTAAATCCTTATACGAATGTTAATCCACTGGCATCTAATTTATTTGCCGGCCCCGTGGTGTTGGGGTAGCGCGCCTGCCTCTCACCCGGAGGCCCCGGGTTCGATCCCCGGCTCCGTCAGGGATTTTAAAACTGTCGTGAGGGTTGGAACGGGGTGCACTCAGCCTCATGAGGACAATTGAGTAGCTGTCTGAAAGTGAGACAGTGCCCCGGTCACGAAAACCAAGATTAACGGCCGAGGGGACCCGACGCGCTGACCACGCGTCACCCCAAAATCTGCAGGCCAATTGGCTGGGCAGCGGTCGCTTGGTAGGCCTAGGCCCTTCAAGGGCTGTAGTGCCACGGGGTTAGGTTAGTAAATCTAATTTATTTCAATTGTTGGCATTACTACAAGAAGGCAGCTGTGCGAAATTTTTAAAACTCGTTTTTACTTCTTGTGTCCTAATCATGCGATTGAAATTTGAATGCTACACGTACACAGTAATATTCATGTAACAGTACATAACTCTAGGACCTACATATATAATATCCAAACATAGCGACCATCCAAAATATTTAATCGATTATCAATATCTACGAATCTATTACAGCATTCAAACTTTTTTTTATGTTGATAGTTAACATAAGTAGGATATATGAAAATAGGCTGTATAGTTCTTCACCGAGCTACTTGTTTTTGTTTTGCTGCCGTTTTCGTGCTATATGAAGTTTGTTACGTCCTTATTTATGCTTTAGCTCTCGTGTTTTCTTATTTCAGGAAAACCAATGAATTTTGTGTTTTGTTTCTAGCTTACACAGTCTAATACTGCTTGTCTCCGTAGTTGTGTGTTGTGACAAGAGTTTTTTCATTACCGTATGGAATCAAAACTGGTGTGTTTTGTATTGTGAATTTTACGTCAGTTTATTGAGTAACTGTGTGGAATCAAAACTTCTGCTATAATACCCCGTAGATGTGCTAATAACCCCAACATTTTTTGACCCATTATAATATGTGGAGAATATAAAAGTGTCAATAACTTTCAAACCTTATCTAATCTAGATTGTTAACCGTCATTTTCAACTTCAGCACACTCAAATCCATATAAATCGACTAATTTTGGGCTTGTAAAAAACAAAAGTTAAAATTTGTTGTTTAGTGTAATTGGTACAACGAAAAAAGAGAGTATAATAAGAATATTCCCATTTTGCTCTGTCAAGGACAAACGATTAGGCTGGTATACATTAAGGACATTACAACAAAGCAGGGAGAAACATGCACTTCCTTTTACGTCCTCGACATTTCCATTGTAATATTGTCAATTATTTGAGGTACAAGTACAATGAAAGCCGCGCCATTGTGGAGATTGATACAGTCATAAAAGCAGAGCTACTGAATATTACGAACAATAGTTAGAAATGGAACAAGGACCTAGTTTTGTATGTTTCCAATATCTTTTCTGAAATAAAAGCAATATATTTGAGAATGGATAAATTGGCAGAGGAATTCATTTGACAGTTATGAGCTTGCAACGTGCCTGGTGTGTTGGCCAGGCCAGTGGCGCTATAAATAACAAGTGTAATGGCGCAATACGTGCAGGTCACTTGGTCTGCCCCAGCTAAACGCTTTCTCAGGGCACAGCCAGACATTTTATTGTATCCTTTCATTTCCATTACAAACTTTATATTACCTCGTACCAAGTAGCACGTGAAAGAATATAAGTATTGTTCCAGCAATCAACGCTCTTGAAGTATTAGTTTGCAACATCGTGGTCCTGCTGACCAGTCATGTACGGGGTGAAATGTACAAACTGGGTTTGGTGTAGGGTCTACTGGTTTCATTATTAGTTCTAGACTTAGTGTACCTTAGTCTACAGTTCATGTATTGCGATGTGTTGTTTCCGATACACTAAATTAATAACAAAAGTTTAATGCTTTTCAGTCGGTCAATACGATTGTATCCAAATGAGAGGCGTTATTTCCTAATACTGAAAAAAATACACGAGACTAATAAATACATCTCATGTATTTTTTCAGGATTAGGGAATAACCCATCTCACTTGGGTACAATCGTGTTGGCAGACTGAAAAGCATCAAACTTTTGTTTACTAAGGCAACACTGAAAAATTGCTTTAAACACCATAATAATAAGAACTTTACTGCAGCAAATGGCCAAATTAATAAATTAACATGAAAAGACAATAAACAAAGATTTCCTTAGTCACTACAAAACATTGTAAGTGTGGCCCGTCTTTGTTGGCACAACATCACGTGATACCTATCACACTGCTCTCCAAACAGCAATCAGATGCACTGCTGGTCCGGCTGATGATATTTCTTCTTGGTGCATAATTTAAAGTGAAAACCATGCACCGAAAATCTCGTGACTATATGACGCAAATCGTACAATGCATTTGTCCATTCAGTTGAAGGCATCGCATCAGTGCCGTAAAAGTCGTCCAATACGTCTTCTCTCCACCTTTTCAATTCTGTCAGTAGAGTCTCATATCCAGGTGTAACGGGCAGCAGTAAGTTCAGTCTCAGGTCTTCAACAAAGTATGGCTCTCTAGCTAGCAGGTAAACCAAACGGGATGGCGAGTACTTTGAAAGGCACAAAGCTCTCTTGAGATAGATGGATTTTACTCTTTCCAGATCTGCCAGGTTTTTTCTCTTGAGGTGTATCCATATATTCTCCAATCCATAAGATGCAATTGGTGCTATTTTTACATGAAACAGTTGGATTGCAGTCTTTAGGGACAATTTATGAATCTGTTTTATGTCACTCATCGCTTTCACTGCAGCGGTCAGCTTGTCTCTCATATGGATTGTAAATACGTTTCCCAGAGTCTGGAAAGTTATCCCGAGATACTTAAAATGAGTCACCGATGGATGAAGTCTGTCTTTATAGTTTATCTTTCACCGCTTCCCTCCTTTCCTGAATGTCATCATAACTGTCTTGTCCTCGTTTAAGTGCAATTCATTGACTTCAGCCCAATCCACCAACTTGTTGAAAGCTGTTTGGAGATATTATGTACTTGATGATGATAGAACCATGTCGTCTGCATAATAAACTAAATAAATAAATCAATAAGTTAAGTAAATATATAAATAAATAAATAAATAAGTAAATGAATCAATGAGTGAATGAATAAAAAATAAATTAATGAATGAATGAAAAATGAATGAATACATGAATAAAGGAATGAAGGAATGAATACATGAATCAATAAATAGAAAAAATCAATAAATCAATATATGAATGGATGAATAATCAATGAATAAATAATAAGAAAATAAATAGATCAATAAATAAATAAATAAATAAATGTGTAAGTAAATAAATAAATAAATAAATAAATAAATGGTTATAGCATTATTTAGGTACTATCCCGGCATTTCCTTGGAGTAGAACTGGCAAACACCGGGAAACTACTTCTTGTATGGTTGAGGTGGGAATAGAGTCCACCTCTTCTTAGTTTTGATTCACAATGTTGAGTGCACCCCGTTCCAGCCCTCAGACCAGAATTACATTTCTTGCTGAGCTAGGTATCAATCGGGGCTTCCACGTGGGGGACGTGACGGTAAAGAGTCATATTTGCTTGCCTTTCAGCCGGATGGCTAGAGATCAAATATCGTTGACAGTAGATTGGGATTTATCTTCAAAATTTTCTTGGCATCCGTAAAAGCATGAGGCATTCGAACTCTAGTCAGAACCAAAATGAACGAAGTTGGCTTCGATCTGGTGACTCGAAATATTGGGATAAACCGTAGGAAGAAATGGATTTTCAGAACCACTTGTAGTTCAAATAAGCTTTTAAGTACTACATCGTAAGTTGTACAAAGAGTGGAATCTACATCCAGAACATATTGAAGATTTAAATAGTCCGACGGAAGTGGAACCAAACCCACGTCCTACAGCATTAACCAACTACCAATTGATCAAAACCAAGAGAAACTTTCTTTATTTCTTAGAAATTTACATGACGAAAATTGAATCAAACCCACACCCTTCAGCTTTAACCAACTAACAATCGATTAAAAGCAAACAGGAACTAAACTGCGTACTCTAGCTTTAACCAACACTCAATGGATCCAATGCAGGAAAAGCTCTGAAATCATTTCGTCAGTGGGACATCTGTGACGCAAGCTGATTGATTACTTGCTTGCACTGCTTGCAAGCACGCGATGTATTTTAATAAGATTATTTTCTTTTTATTTGTCCTTTAAGGTGGATTAATTACTACATTCTTCATGATGTCAAACCTAAGGACGTTTTTATGACAGGGTAGCTCAGAGGGATGATATACATGGTCTGAGGTCAAAACTCTCACTAGCCTTAGAATGAGAGTAGGTTTGAGCTCCACATAAAAATGGAGGTGTTTTATTTAACTTTGGGCTCACACTTCTGTGGTATTACTTTGGTCACAATTATGTAAAGATACTTAAAATTATTATCCACACTTCCTTCTTTGCGAGTTATCCTTCCTCGATCTTACTTCAAGATTTACCCCCTACACTTCCTTTCAAATTTGGGGAACGGTTGACCTAATTTAATATTACCCTTGAGAGCATATACTCGTATGTTACAGTTTTGGTAATTTTGTATGTAGTTATACACTGACATGTACAGTAATATAGAAGGATTGTCAGTCAGTCATTGAGATGTTATACGTGGGATTTAGCCCCCATCAACCTTTCTATTTTAACTAGTTTCAGATTTGCTCTCATCCGTCCATCTCAATCCTGACCGTCACAATCGTTTCTCGCTTACACTACGAATATGACAACACACCCCGCTTTGGGACCAAGGCTCTCCAATGGTATCAATATTATAGTCTACTCTTCATATTTACAAACAGTGATGTATAATCAAGTCACTTTGGTCGTTGGTGGCTTAGCTCCCCGTCCCTCAATTCATACAAAGCATATTTTAAAAGCACCTAATTTAATTACACACTAGCTCATCGTACCAATTGTTGGAGGGTTTGCTTTACGTGGGTAATAAAAATAGCGTTCGCAAGACAATACATTTTCTACTGCTGATAACGTTGGAATGAAAGTCTTACGCGTAATACATTGCTTCCGTGAATGCGCAAGGTTTTTCACCAGCATTTGTGTAATTCAGCGATATTTCACTGTACGAAAGCAGTGATAACGAAAGACATTAGGAAGTTGTTGCTGTAGTTAATTCATTTTAGGGACTTCAGACATCTTGGTAATCAACCCCGAGTAGTTGGGTGTGTGATGAACTTGTCTGATAAACTGTATTTTTGTGATGACAGTAGCAGTGTGTGGAATTGTATTAGGGACAGGGGTAGGGTAGGGGCCATTGACCAGTTTGAAAAGGCATATCCAGAGTATTTTCGAGAATTATATTTAAATATTTAGAATCTTTATTTAATCAAATTACTTATAAGGGTATCCATTTTATTTTATTTCAGATTGATTCAATTATTTTACATGCATTAAATTTTAAATACTTATTGTAAATTTATACAATATTTTTGAACGTTCTAATTCATTGTTTTCCAGTATCTTCATTTCATCCTGTATACATTTTATATAATTACGTTTCCCAACACTTAATTTTATTACATTAGTTTTTAAGGTTTGATTCTAGTTTTGCTGAAGAAAGTTTCATTGATGGATCGAAACATGTACTTATTTGAATAGAATTTGTATTGATTGGCCGAGCATTTAAATTAATTACTGCTTTTTTCTTCTATCATATTTCCTTTGTTTCCTCTATCAAAGTTCCAACGTTCTCCACTAGGTATCATTGATATCTGATAGCAAAAGTTGGAACTACTTGAAATTGAACGGAACTTGCAGCTCACCCTAATAATTGTGTCCGCTGGAAACAGCTACAGATTCAGGCGAGCCGAACATGTCCTCGGACACTCCCGGCACTAAAAGCCATACGATAAATAGATAAATAAATAAATGTTTCCTTCGGATCTTCGTAGTCACCAAGGTCCGCACCCTCAGTTAAAGTAAGGAACACGGTGAACACTGGAACACAGATAGGGTATGATAAAGTGTGAAATGCATTGACAGTCTTCGAGAAAATTGATAGGCAAATAACATAATGTTTTTTTACAAGTTAGTATCTTTTACCATTAAATATTATCACACTAAACAATGAAACTTGAAGGTCAATAGTCTGTAACATTAGGAGGGTGTGGTGGCGCATTGGTTAAGCTAATGGCCTCTCTTCACCGAGGACCGGGCTCGATTCCCGGCCAATGCATGTGAGATTTGCAAAGTGAAATGCCATCTCCTGTGGATCGAATTACACGTAAGGAGGAGGTCCCGTGTCTCATGTACGTGAATTAATGGTCACGTAAAACTACAAACTTACTTCCTTTCCTTCCTGTATATGTCTACCCCTTGTTTCCAACGGGGTCGGGGTTGAGATGCGACGATATTCTATGTGGATGATAGTTTTTACGGCCGGATGTCCTTCCTGACGCCAACCTCATGAGTGGAGCTAATGAAAGATGAAATGAATGAAGATGAATGAAACTGGGCAAGGAAGTGGAAGGAAGCGGGCGTGGCCTGTCAGAAGGTATAATCCCAGCAATGCCTGGAGTTGACAATGGGAAAACCACGGAAAACCATTTCAAGGACGGTCAACGGTGGGGACCAAAACCGTGTCTACCAAGGTCCACGTAGAGCTTGGCTCCATGGCCTAGCACTGTGCATTAGCGAGCGTAGCTACAGCCGTTGATTCTTCCATTCCTTCGTGTAAAAATATCAAAACATAATTCACATTGCCTAATGCTAACAAACCTGAAAAGTTACCTAAGTTTACAATACAGCTTTGTTACTAAATCAGTGTATACCAGGTGGCTCATTAGCCTCGTACAATCTACTTTTAGGTGTCCTGCATGTACTAATGATAAATGGGAGGTCTAATAACTGAATTCCTAAGGGGCATCCTTTAATGCAAGCAGGTATTGTCAGAATGCCAAGAGATAACAACCAGATGGCCACTCGCTATATGTCCCTCAGTGCTCTCGTCTAATGTACCCCATTGCGTTGTGAAACCTCGAGCTTCGATGGCATTACGACCAGCATCTACATAGATTAGTGTGATATCCGTGTACTCGTCGTTGCTGAATACACCAGCCATTGTCCATATGTTGCCAGCAACTGTCGTGTTGTTGTGCCACATATGAGCCTATTACGCTCTCAAATGCGAGGTTTCATAACGCAATGGGGCACATTAGACGGGTAGCGCTGAGGAACATGGAGCAAGCGGCCGTCCGGGTGTTATCCCTTCGCATTCTGACGTAATCAGCCAGTATGCAGTGTGACCCATATGTAAATCAGTTATTAGACATCCCATACAGCAGTAGTCTAGTGTATGCGGGACACGTATAGGTAGATTGTGCGGGGCAAATGAGCCACCTGGTATATTGTGCAGTATATAACCCTCATATTCGTAGACTTAGATTAATAACCTGAGTGTAAGGGATTCGGTGATGGTCGCTTGACGATCGAAACAGGTCGTCTAAGTGTACTAATTCATCTAATGTATTTTTTTTAAATGCAGGAAATAACACCTATTACAATTTAAGTACAAACCTGTTGATTGACAAATAAGCATTAACATTTCATCCGTATTCATTATTAGAAGATCCAACCTCACTAAGGAGGTAATATTGTCCAACTGCTAGCGCATGGCGGGAATGTATACCACCTTATTAGTCAGTGAAAGGTAGAGGTTTATCAAGTTAAGAGTTGCCCATAAACTTAATGAGATTGCAAAACCACAGCTCCTCTTCATTATTTTTGAAGATGAAGTCGTAAAGCAGATATGTACCGTCCTACTACTAACAACTAACAAGGGAACATCGCAAACGTGAACATTTCCATTTCGCTAAAGCTTTCAATTCAAGTGTAGAGTCTCGCCTAGATGAGTCAATATTCCACATAACTGAGTATAGAAGCGAGACATTGAGAGATTCAGTTGGGTTTGGTTTCTCATATCCCATAAGGCTAAACGCTCTACTAAAGCTACTTCCCAAAAATGGTTTATCCTCAGCCTCATGAGGCAAACCTGAGAAGAGAAGGGTTGGATTCCCTTCTCAGCCATCTTGGAAGTGGATTTTTCGTGGTCTCCCTCTTCTACTTCAGGCAAATGCTGGTATGGTTCCTCAGTTAATGTCACGGCCACCTCTTTACGAAACCTCACCTAAATTGCAAATACACACACTAATAAAGCAATCACAATAACACTGGTTATCAGACAAATTCCATACCCACCTAAATACTCGGGGATAATATTACCACGATGTCTTTAAGCCCCCCAAAAATCAACAACAACAACAACAACTACTACTTCCCGAGCCGGTTGTCTTTGGCAAAAGAGTATATTGTGCATGTTGGAAGGAGTATTTGCAGCAGCTTGATTAGTCCAAACAAATATGTGTTCTCAGCGCGCCTATATCAACCTGTGCTAGTGTCCATACGCAGAAATGTTCAATAATATGTATAATCTCTAGGGATGGCTAAAATATGTTTCCCTTGCAATCTGGCCAAAATTGAAGTAAAGATTCAAATAGATTGACGGATTCACACTCCCGTTGTTCCTTGTAAGCTTATACGTTGTTGCTGTTGTTTCAATTAGGAACTTAGACCATCTTGCTCGTTCCAGCCCCGTGTTCGTGAGTGTGTGTATAATGTGCCAGATAATATGTGTTGTTGCGGAGCAATTACTGGTTAGTGTATTTGTAATTAAGGCTAGAATTAGAATGGAATTGGCCGTGGTCTCAGGTTAGAAGCCATTTCGGTATATGTCTGGAGTGGAAGTTGGGAACGTCGGAAAACTTTTTCTATGCAGTCCGAGGGGGGGGGATCGGACTCATCTCTCTCAGTTTTGTCTCACAAGGTTGCGTGAATCTTATTCTAACCCTCAGACCAGAATTAATGCTCTTGAAAAAGCGGGAATCAAACTCGGACCCTAGTGGTGAGAGACAAGTACGCTAGCAACTACACCACGAGTTGGTCCCATGTTAGCTAAGTGTTTACCAGTTGCTTTAGCGGCTAGCATATTTGGCTGACACCCCTGATGTACGCGTTTGATTGCTGGCCCTGCCAAAATCTTCAATTCTGGTCTGAGGGTTGCAACGGGGTACATTCAGCCTTTTGAGACAAAACTGAGAAAAGTTGGTTCGATTTTCACCTCAGCCATTTTATAATAATGGGTTTACGTGGTTTTCTACTTCAGCTCCATAGAAATGCCGGAATTATTCTAACCTTAAGGTCACGACCACCTCAATACCAATATCCGCCTCAATTACAAAAACACACGCTAATACACAGACCAAAATAACACAAGTTATCAGACAAATTGCACACACACACACAAGTACAGGCTGCAGAAATGATCACCATTTCCTAACTCCTAAACTAAATCATCAACAATAACTACTACTGAAAGCCAAAGAAGTCAGCATTATATTTAATTATTTCTTTATTTAATTTAATTGTTTATAAAAGTGTTTTCTGCCATCCTGTCTACTGCATTGCAAATACTTGGGTTTAACTACACCAGGGATTCTTAACCTTTTTACTCTCACACCTCCTCTAAAAGTAATCTTAAAAATTCACCTCCACACCCCCCGCCTCTTTCACAAAGTAAATAAATTAATAATGAATCTATTATATAATTAACATTTTTTAGCCTATTTTCAATTTTGAAAAAAATAGGCTTATGAGATCACCTTTTGTCCGTGTGTGTGTGCGTGCGTGTGTGTGTGTGTGTGTTCCCCCCTAATAAAATCTAAACGGCTGGAGCGATTTCCATGAAACTCTGAAAGTTCATAGCACTATTCCCGGCGACCTCGACCGTGCCCTTCAAATTTTGTTACGACTCACCAATCCAACATGGCGGCTGTGCGAAATATTTCACCAGCATTCAATATCTCCGAAACTATTACCGATATTACCCTGGAATTTTCTATGGTGACAGAGGAAACTACTATAAGTTCACTTATGTGACTTTTGAAAACCTGGTAACAACAAAACCAACATGGCGGCCAAGCGAATTTGCGACTTTTAAATAGACGTTTCTCGCGATTTGACCAACAAAACGCAATGAAACTTGGTACAGTATATGTTTATATACATTGTAATGCACCGACATCTAACTTCGTTCAATTGTTTACATAATAACAAGATGGCGGACGTGCGAAATATTTCACCGGCATTCTATATCTCTGAAACTATTAGCGGTAAACCCCTGAAATTTTGTACGGAGATAAAGGGCACTACTGGAAGTCCATCTATAAGACTTTCAAAACCGGTTAACTACAAAACGAACATGGTGGCCAAGCGAATTTGAAAATTTTAAATAGACCTTTCTCGCGATTTAATGTTCCAAGCGCACTGAAACCTGGCACAGGAAATATTTATACACATTGTAATCCACTGATATCTAATTTAGTTCAATTGTTTACATAACCTCAAGATGGCGGCAGTGCGAATTTTAAAATTAAGATTTTATTTATTGTGATGTAGTCATGCGATCGAAGTGAAAGTTTGAATAATGAACCTACGCAATAATTTTCCTTTAATGGTACATGACTCTATGGCCTATACATTTAACAATCCAACATGGCGACCATCCGAAATATTTAGACGATACTGAATATCTACGAATCTATTTTAGCAATCAAACTGCATTTTTAATGTTCATAGGGGCTATGAACTTAAGTTCACCTATAGGACTTTAAATAACCTGGTGATCACAAATCCAACATGGCGGTGACGCGAATTATAAATATTCACATGGACGTTTCTCGCAATTTAACCATCCGCGTGCAGTGAAACTTGGTACAGTAAATCCTTATACGAATGTTAATCCACTGGCATCTAATTTATTTCAATTGTTTCCATAACCTCAAGATGGCAGCTGTGAAAAATTTTAAACTCTCCTTTTTTTTTCATGTGTCCTAACTATGCGATTGAAGTTTGAATACTACACGTTCACAATAATCTGCATGTAACAGTACATAACTCTAGGACCTACATATATAAAATCCAACATGGCGACCATCCGAAATATTTAGTCAGTTCTCAATATCTACGAATCTATTACAGCAATCAAACTGAAATTTTGTATGTTGATAGTAGCAATTAACATAAGTAGGATATATGAAAATAGGCTGTATAGTTCTTCACGGAACTACTTGTTTACCTTCTCAGATGGTTACACAAAAATGTTCCTGGAGTTTGGCAGGCCTCATGTTTTCATTGCAAAGAATTTTGGCACTTAAGAAACACTGTTGCTTTTCAATTCCATCACGATCAAGGTTGCATGTGAAACCACACATTTAACATATTCATCACTGTACTTACTTTTCTTTGACATTTTTTCTTAAGACACAGCACTGTAATTTATACTTTTGATAGTAGCGGAGATAATAATGAAACAACTTGCTACTTTGATGTAGTAAAGATAAACTGTTGTGAGTAAATTTAAGGAATTGAAAACGGTCTTGTAAAAATTCATTGTTACACTCATGTAGAGTGTGCATTTCAATAAAGAGAAATACTAGGCATTCTTACTTGATGAAATCCATTGTTGTAGCTATTCAAATTATGTACCTTTCTCATTATATCTATTGTTGTGATCAGAATAATTTTTATAAGGAATACACTCATATAAATTTATGTTTTACGTTCGGACTAGTGTTCAGCAATATTACAACATTATAGAGTACAATGAAACCTCTTTGCACCTCCCCGAGGGTTGCACAACTCACAGGTTAAGAAGCCCGGATTTACACCATGTACACGTGTTTTGTACAGTTACTGGTGATGCAATAGTCTACAAAAACTATAGCCTAGATGGGGTTAACGAGATGAAGCCATTGGAGTTAATCAAGCTAAATTTTTCCCAGTCTATATGGGAAATGTTTCCAGTTCTATTCACCCTTGTAGGCCACAAACACTATAGCCTGGATGGGGTTAACGCGATGAAGCCATTGGAGTTAATCAAGCTAAATTTATCCACAGTTTATATGGGAAATGTTTCCAGTTCTCTTTACCCATGTATTTCACCACTTGTGCTGACCCAATTAGTGAGGAAATGAGCGATACGCACGCGTTTTTATAACGTACAGTACTGCATCACGCAAACTAGCCATAATAGGTGGTGTTATATTCCAGATTCTTAAATTGTTAGGTGTGGGAAACTTTCCAAATTAGACAAGTCTTTTTGAAATAAATGATTCATAGAATTACAGCCTGGCAGCACGGCAGTGTTCTCGGGGCACTGAATCCCCTCAAATCCATGCAGCAGCCGACAAATTTAGAATCTATGTTTCATCTTTATATATATGACTAGCTGTTATGCCCGGCGTTGCTCGGGATCACAATTGGATATTAATAGATCGCACCTTTGTTCGCATTGTCGTATTGTGTGCCACCCGGAGGAAGGTCGTTGTTATAATGAGCATTATTATTGACCCTCAAAGTCCTCGAGCGGGATTTCCATCTGATCAAAAATTGTGCTGAATTTATTAAATAGGAAGGTACGACGGCTCTACACTGCTCGTAGCTCATAGATTAAGCCTGATATTTCGCTAATATAACTGAATATTTAGGGAGCCTACTTTAATCATTGTATGCATTATTAACTTAACTAACACATTTTAAGGTCCAATGAATTTCTTTTTCTTAATTGTATTAGCCTTGCGTGTATTGTCGAACAGCAACATTTCAAGTGGATAGTGGTAGTCCGCAGATAATCTCTTAGACTCCCAGCTCCATAAAATTATATGCATTTGATTATGGAAACATTGAATACCGAAAATAAGAAATACATACGAAATATCATCTAGGAATCTAAATGTCCACATCATTCACGACCGCACTGTGCCAACGTTACGATATACTTTTTCAAATAATTCAAGTGTGAGGTTTTGGACCATCTGCCGATTAGTGCAAACGAGCACTGAATGTTTTTCACCTTTTTCAATAGTTGAAGGTATGGTTGGGCGGCAATGGCTCGCCAAAAAAGGAAACTCTTCAGGAGACTTTCCAGACGTACCCACCTCAGTGGCGGCAGAATTTTTTTGCCGAGGGCATTGAAAAGCTGATGTAACGATACGACAAATGTTTCAATTGTTTTGGCGAGTATGTTGAGACATAAGAATTCAACAAGCAAACATTTAGTAGTAAAATCAGTTTGGTATGTCAATCTGTTATTTTATACAGTCCATCGGAACTTGAAAAAAAACAGTCCTCGTTCAAACACTTAGCCAAAATTTCCAAGTAGAAGCTGCACAGATCAAGTACTAAATCTCACCACTCATATGGAAGCAGGGTTTCCACAACAAATTAAAACATTTGTTGCTTTTGTTGACCTTACAGAAGACTATGACATTGTATGGAAGGATGGATTACTCCACAAACTGATGCGTATCATACTATGTCAAACTATGAACAACTTTATAAACAATATGCTGTCTGAGAGATATTTCCAAGTGGTTGTTGAGACCAAAATAAGTAAGCAAAAGAAACTGAACAATGGACTGCCACAAGGTTCCGTTTTAGCTCCAGTGCTCTTTAACTTGTACACATCAGACCTCCCTATATCGCAGTCGAGAAAATTTATTTATGCAGATGACCTGGTTTTGGCAACTCAACAAAGAACTCTTGAGAAGAGCGAAGAAATTCTTTCCTCAGATCTAAGCATTATGAATGAATACTTCAAGAAATGGAGACTAACACCGAAACCTAGTAAGACTGAAGTTAGTTGTTTCCACTTTAACAACAGGTTGGCAAATTCAAAGCTGAATGTCATCTTTAATGAGAAAGTCCTCCATCATCAACATTTTCCAAAATATTTAGGCGTTACTCTCGATAGGACTTTGTCCTTCAAGAAGCACCTGCAGAACACTGCAGCAAAACTAAGATCACGCAATAACAACTTGCAGAATTTATGTGGAACCACATGGGGAGCTACAGCAACAACATTACGATCTTCTGCTTTAGGACTTGTCTATTCAGCTGTTGAATACTGTGCACCGGTGTGGCTTAACCGTGGCCTACGTTATACGTATATAACGTAGGCCACGGGTTTAACAGTCCACATATGAAGCAGATTAATGTCCAATTGAATTCAGCGATGAAGATAATGTCATGTTGCATCAGGACCACTCCTCTGTACTGGCTTTCACCTCTAAGTCACATTGCACCACCTGACTTACGTAGACAGAACTCTCTCCTGAGGGAATATTAAAAGATAATTTCCACTCCAAAGCTTCCTATTCATTGTGACATTCCTACAGTAAAGATAAGTCGCTTGAAATCCCGTCGACCACCCATCCTAACAGCGGATTCTCAACAATTAAGTAATTTTCAGATTGACAACAAGTGGTCTGAGGCATGGAATAATTTATTCCATGAGAAATATGGAAACTTCATTGATCCTATCAAGAAACCAGCTGGCATGGAACTACTACGCCATACATGGAAATCACTCAACAGGATTCGAACGGGACATGGGGTCTGCAAAAACAGTTTATACAAGTGGAATTCCTCACCTCAGTGCGACTGTGGTTTTGAAAGACAGACCATCCGGCATATTGTGGAGGACTACAGCCTTCGAGCCTATAACGGGAACCTGAAAGACTTTCATGATGCAACGCAGCATGCTCTTGATTAGATTTCAAATTTAAATATTACTTTTGTAAATCTGAACATTTTATCTATTGAATATGTGTCTCCTCAATCAAAATTTATTTTGATATTTATTGTTATTTAGGCTAAATACTAACGTATATGTTTAATGTGTTCCTTAGCTTGTAATTATGTAGACGCTAAATATAAAATCCAAATGTTCAGACAGAAATCTTGGTTTATTTAAAGAGATTTTGAAGTTGATAAAAACACCCTCATAGTTGTACCGATTGATACAGTAAGTAATCCCAGTTTTATTTACACCGACAGGATCCATAACAACGCAGTGTGTGATGAAACCTCGCGCACCAAGTGATGTGTGTAGCTACGCTGGAAGATGGATCTGCCTGCTCGCTATGCAGCGACCAGCTCAATCATCTTGCTTGCAGCATCAATCTCTCGACGTGCGCTGACGATCGATGCCTGTCTACAGGTGACGTAGCCGGGGCTGATCGTTGTTGACTTGTGATCCGTCTTCACGCTCCAAGTGCACAGCATATTGGACAGTCCATCTACATGCTACCTAATATAACCCCTATCAAGCCAGTCTGTCTGCGTGGGGCGTGTGTGATTGAGCTGGGAGTAGCTTAAGGGGCTCATACACCGCTCATATCAATCTCCGCATGCTGATGATTCAAAACTCTCTACCTGGGATATTTTTTAATATAACTGCATCAAATTATATAAACCAAAAACTTTCCTAATTTCATGTACACCAAGTAGTTTCAACGCTTCTTAAAATTTAGGACATAATTTGCGTTATATAATCCGCCTTGTCAATACTAAAATATGTAGTTCATTAATATTTAAACGAACATGTTTCAATACACAATGATATCTTCTTCAGCGTTCATAATAGCGTTTAATGTTAAAAATAACAAGTAGTTCCTTGAAGAACTCAGTAGCCTATTTTCATATAGTATTATTATTATTATTATTATTATTATTATTATTATTATTATTATTATTATTATTATTATTATTATTATTAGGGCTAGGACTTTAGGTGCAAAAAATCGGAAAAATATTTATTTTTATGGATTAAAAATACCTGAAATATGTGACAAAAGATTAAAAATATTTAATTATAATTCAGTTTATTAATGTGAATATAAACAATATGCAGTACCCACGAATGCAATTTATGCTGTGCCTCACTGACTACTGAAGAATTACAATACACAACCAGATACATCTTCTGGTTGTCATCAAAAATGACCGACGATTATCGCGAAACACTTCTTCTGAAGGCGTCAAACTGCGGGAATATGTTTCTCGCCCTTGAGATGTTGTGTAACTTGAGATCGCTGTTCAGCCTTGATTGCTTTCCCATAATATGGCGGCTGAGTGAACAACACGGCAGGGAGTAGCTCCGAAAACATTGTGTATTTAAGAGTGTATTCGAGGAAGAACCTAAACCATATTTGTCACCCGACAATATAAGTGCATACGTTGCCCAGTAACTAATAAGAACATCAGTTAGAATTACTAACTTCCTCGTAAATTGGTTAAATAGGAGTTTTCACCTGCATTGGCAACATGGGCGACTGTGGAGAGTGTGGTGGTAGCTTGGGGAAGGCTGGAAAGGTACAGTGTGGTTCATGTAAAAAGTGGTTTCATAAGAAGTGCGTGAATACATTGAACAGATTCACCGAGTGGCTGTGTGTGCAATGTGTGGACTATAGTGCAACTATAAGTGACAGTGTAAGTGACAAAGACACTCCATCAATGGAGAATATTTATGGAATGCTGAAAGACGTAAAAGAACAACTTAAAATCATAAAAGACGAACAAAGAGCGAGAGAGACTGATCTAGGTAACTCATTGGAATTGTGCCATAAGAAACTAGATGATTGTGTAACATTAATTTCTAACCAGCAGACAGAAATTAAGGAATGTAAAGGACAGATTGACACATTAACCCAGCAAAATGTCAATCTCAAGGCGAAGCTAAAATCCCTAGAAAACCGCCTAGGAGAATCTGAGCAGTACACGCGTAGGAATACGGTGGAAATACACGGTGTCCCGGAAGTTCCTAACGAAAACATTATTGAAACTGTGAAGAAAGTAGGTCAAGCTCTGGATGTGGTCATCAGTGAAACAATGGTAGATGCCTGTCATCGACTGCCTAAGTCACCTAATCATCAACACAGTGGCATCATCTTAAAATTCGTTCGGCGGGACGATAAGGAGCGTTTCATGGAGCGTCGCCGGGTGAAACGGAATCTCTCCACTCGTCACGTCGGTCTTCCTGGGGACAGTGTAATTTATGTGAACGAAAGTTTATCACCAGAGAAGAGGAAATTACTGTCACAAGCTCGGAACATCAGGAGAGAGAAGGAGTATTCTTTCTTGTGGGTAAGAAATGGACACATTAAAATACGCAAATCTGAAGGTTCTCGAGTCATCGTAATTCGAAATGAGGATGACCTGAACACTCTCTAATGGTATCAAAATCTAGATTATCCATTTATTATCAAAATGTAGGAGGAATGAATACAAAATTAGATTTATTCAATGAAAACCTGATCACCAAAAAGCATGACTTAATTCTAATTACAGAAACTTGGTTATCTAGTAAAATCGCTGACAGTGAGGTCTGTTGTGATATGTACAGAGTATACAGGGCTGAGAGGCCTGCCAGAACAGGGGGTGGGGTGGCTGTCTTGGTTCGGAGCGGATTAACAGTACTCAAGGTCGAAAGAATGACTGGTAGCTTGGAATGTCTATTAGTGAAACTGGTTATTTCAGGAAATATTTGGTACGTCTGTAATGTTTACATCCCACCAGCTTCAAAAGTAGAATCGTACAGGCAAGTATATCGGTGGCTGGAATCCCGCACAGAAATATATGATAAAAATTTATTAATATTTGGTGACTTCAATATCCCAACAATACAAAGTACAATAATTAAAGATGACAATATTCTCACAAGAGAACTCGTATATTTTATTAATTATCTTCAGCTAAAATCTTATAATTCAGTACTAAACCGTAACGGGAGGACGCTGGACTTAGTTCTATCCAACAAACCCAACATAAATGTAACGGAAAACACAGACCCACTCTTACCGCAGGATCGCCATCACCCAGCTCTGGATGCGGAAATATCTCTAACTATATGTCGAAACCAAGTAATTATCCAGCCTAATGATACCTATAACTTCCGGGAAGCCGATTTTGAGCAAATGTACACTCGGTTGAGGGATAGTGCCTGGGGTCAAATATACGAGTGCACTGATGTAAATACTGCAGTAGACCTGTTTTATCAGATTTTTAACACAGTACTTGGCGAAACCGTTCCTATATGTAAACGACAAACGGGCAGAAAATATCCTGTCTGGTTCTCTAAGGAAATAAAGAGTAAATTGAAGGAGAAGGAACACCATAGGAAGAGAAAACATTACTCAGATCATCATAGACTACGTTTTGAAGAATTAAGGTCAGAAATTAAAAAGGACATTAAATTATCTTATAAGAAATATATCCATAATATTGAACAAAACATTAGCAGGGACTCAAAGAAATTTTGGACGTTTATTAAAAACAAGAAAAAAATAGGAACTCATGCGACACTTTTAAATATAATAATGAAGAATTGGACAGGGGTGATTCCATTGTTGAAGGTTTCGCGTCATATTTCAAATCAGTGTATGACTCTCAGTCAGCCCAATACAAAGTCCCAGCCTGCAATTCGAATACTCCCAACACCCTTCACATAAAACTTGTCTCAAAGGAAGAGATAGAAATGGCATTTAAAAAATTAAAACCTAAGTCGTCGGCTGGTCCTGATAATATTCCACCGTATGTAGTTAAGGGATGTGCTGAAAGCCTCAGGGACCCGTTACACTTTATATTTAACTTAGCAATTCAAACTTGTACGTTCCCTGACGCCTGGAAAATCACTCGCGTCTGCCCTATACTAAAATCGGGAGACCCATCACTAATTAATAACTACCGTCCTATATCTATTTTATCCGCAGTAGCCAAGGTATTTGAATTCATATTGCACGGAAGAATATCAGTATTCCTCAGACCACTCGTAACAGATAACCAACATGGTTTCCTATCCAGGAAATCTACAGTGACGAATGCAATTAATTTTACTCAAATTATATCTAAAGAGTTAGATAAAGGAGGGCAGATGGATGTCATATTTACAGATTTCGAGAAAGCTTTCGACACAATAAATCACGATATCCTTCTTAAAAAATTATGTATTTTGGGATTTTCCCACCCATTACTAAAATTATTCATCTCCTATCTCAGAGACAGGAAACAATTTGTTTTGTTCCAGAAAATTGTCTCAAAGGAATACATAGTTCATTCCGGAATACCCCAAGGTTCGAACCTTGGACCTTTGATTTTTCTAGCAATGATAAATGATTTGCCACGATGTATAATGCACTCAAATAGTCTTTTATATGCAGATGACTTCAAAATTTTTAAATCAATTTCTTCCACTAATGACTGCACTCTACTACAAAATGACCTAAATAGTATACACAAATGGAGTATAGAAAACAAATTATACTTAAACGTACCGAAGTGTGTTGTTATGACCTTTACACGTAAGAAGAACCCAATCACATTTGTTTATGGAATTGGACCTAAGTCATTGAAAACAGTAAGCGAGAAGAAAGATCTAGGGATTCTGTTTGACCGAGAGCTTGCTTTCACTTATCATGTGCAAAAGACGGTCGGGGATGCTTACCGCATGTTAGGGTTTATAATAAGAAACACTAAGCCATTCATTAGGACCAGTACCTGCATAAAACTTTATACTGCCATGGTGAGATCCAAGCTCGAGTACGCCAGCCAAGTATGGAGTCCCTGGCAGAAAACATGCATTAAGTACATTGAGCAAGTTCAAAAGAAATTCCTCAGATATTTACACCTCAAAATAACGGGCAATTACCCACACATGGTACCCTACGGTGAACTTTTGTTGAATTTCGGCATGACTAGTTTGGAGTCTCTAAGGCGAGTGAATGATATGAAATTTCTTTATAAAGTCATTAACGGTCAAATTGATAACTCATTTTTCCTATCACTCCTAAATTTCAACATCCCTCGCTTAACTACAAGATCAACCATAACATTCAAAACTGATATAACCAATACCACTTCACATAACAATTCACCTGTATGGAGGCTTTGCAGTATTTACAACGATGCGGTTCGTGTAAACTGGAAACTAGATTTCTGTCTCTCAATCAGACCGTTCTTGGAAATTATAACCCAGTCACTCTAATTCATACTTGAAATAAAATTATCACACATAACAGAATCAACAATGTATATATGTGGATAGGCCTGTTCCCTAGTTATTGATGTTACCCTTTAGTTTATTATGTAATAATTCCAAAACCTGTTTTTATATTTGGCATTAGATCATATTTAGATTTAGTTTTTATATTATCTTTTTACTACTATGCATTTTGATCTGTGTGAACTTATTAGTTTTAAGAATCACATTAAGATATTAATACTTAATGCAGACATATCAGGAAATGTATCTTACTGTGTAGGTGCACTATTATTGGGGCGCACACTGAGCCCTGTTGTGTACCATCAACAAATAAATAAATAAATAAATAAATAAATAAATAAATAAACCCCATCAGAAGTAAAATTATTTTTAAATTCTGCAACAGACGATAACTTGTAGTTGATTTTACTTTAGGCATCGTAGAACTGCCTTACACTTCACAGTGCCAGAAATAACTGCATGTCAGTGACACTAGTTGTAGGTAGCTGGAGAGGGGGGGGGGGTTGTTATCTAGCACGTGGTGCAATATGGCTATGGACAAGGAAATCCCATTTATTTACCGAAAAATCCGTGCCCTAATTATTATTAAGCGTATGGAAGTTTACAAAATGGACAAGTATATACAATATTATACAAAAACCTGCAAAGAATTCAATATGGTACTAAGTAGTCAGCAATTACACATGGATATCCAAATTATTTATCCATTGAACTAGGGATGCTGAGACATCAGCAAGGTCTTTCTGGTCTCCACCATAAGCACGCAGAGGGCAATCGTCCATTATGTGATGCATGGTCTGGATCAACGCGCCACAATCACATGCTGGAGAGTCCCTGAAGCCCCACTGGAGAAGGGAGAATGCAGATCTTCCACAATTAGTGCGAAACCTGTTCAGTGATGACCACGTTCTTCTTGGCAAACTGAAACCATCTGGGGCATGGTTTGGATTAAAGAGGCTAGGCCACTCCGGAGCTGTACGAAACCATTGCGCTTTCCATTCCTCTTTTAAATTGAAACCAGCATCCATTAGATTCCTAGCTGTTTTCATTGGTGGCTTACGGGATTTCAGCCTTTGTGTCCAGAGACCTTCAACATCCTTGTGAATGGGTAGAGTTGGAATGGACAAGATCTTATCATAATCTTGAACAAGGGCTCTTGATCGTCGCAGGTTTGGTGGAGCAGTGTGAGACAGGACTGGCAGCCAGTGTGTTGCAGTAGGCTTCAGAGTACCGGAGATGATACGCGTTCTTACAGTCTGTCCCACTTATGTTAATTGCCTCTATCAGCATACAAAATCTCAGCTTGATTGCTAAAATATATTCGTAGATATTGAGAACCGTCTAATTTCGGATGGTCACCATGTAGTCCATGTACTATTACATGAAGATTAAAGCGTAGGTTTATTATTCAAACTTCAATCGATGATTAGGACACAAGAAATAAAAGCGAGATTTTAAAATTTTCCACAGCCGCAATCTTGGGGTTATGAAAGCAATTGAAATAAATTAGATGTCAGGGGATTCAAATTTGTAAAAGCATTTACCGTACCAAGTTTCACCGCGAGATACGTCACCACCGTGTTGAATTTGTGCCCACCAGGGTATTGAAAGTTCCATAGGTGAACTTATGTTAATAGCCTTTATCAACATACAAAATTTCAGGTTGATTGCTGTCATAGATTAGTAGATATTGAGATCCGTCTAAATATTTCGGATGATCACCATGTTGGATTCCGCCATGATGGATAGGAGAGACGTAATGAAATTTGAAGGTCATGGTCAGGATCGGACTATATAGTACTATGTTTTTACCGAGTTTCATTGAAATCTCTCAAGCCGTTTAGATTTTATTAGTGTGGGGGGTGGGGGTTTACACACATACACATGCACACACACACATACATACACACACGGATAAAGGGTGATCTCATAAGCCTATTTTTTCACAAATGAAAATAGGCTAAAAATGCAAACTCCATGGAAAAAACAGTGTAATTCACATTCTGTAAATTTATCAGGAGAGCAAATTTAAACTTTCAACACTATAAGGAAATACTTAAAACACCCCAATTGCGGGTAAGTAATATAGTTATTTTGGCAAATGTATTTGTTATAGAGGAATTACATGTAAAAAACAAGATGTTCAGTAAAGAACATATAGCCTACTTTCTCCTAAATGTATGAGTATAGTTATAACTCGTTGTTATTATCAAAGAGTATAATAGAACTATCTTAGAAACGATTTACCTCTACCAAACGCCACAACCTAGATAAAAACTGCTACCATCATTGAAGAAAGAAAGATAAGAAGTATATCAAGAATGTTATGGATCTGGAGACATAATCGACCGGACTGGCTGCGTGGCTCAGCGGTAACGTTCTCGCTTGCTGGGCCCTAGGTTGCAGGTTCGTATCCTGGCGCAGTCAGCTGGCATTTGAGGGTGCACAAATGCGAGGGAGCCGTGTCAGTACATTTACTGGCACGTTAAAGATCCCCTTCGGGCCAAAATTCCGGCACCCCGGTGTCTCTAAAAGCAGCAGTAGTTAAAAGGGATGTAAAACCAATAACATTATTATTATTATTATTATTATTATTATTATTATTATTATTATTATTATTATTATTATTATTATTACATATACGACCTGCCGTGGGCAACATCCAACTTTGAGTTGAGGCATGTCTTTACACGTCTGGTTGTGCATGGCTTTCACAACCCTAATTGAATTAACAAATCTTTCCATGACCCTACAGAGACGTGTGTATACAAACTATGTGGATATTTTCGATTGCTATTTGCCTGAAATAAAAGTAGTAATTAATAACCTGAACTAACACCAACGGCTTGAATTCAGTTACTATGTGAAATCGTTTTGTTCTTTACTTCAAATAACATTTTCAAGTAACGCAAAATAGGCTGTTACAAACCCTTTGAAATAAAAAGTAAAAATGTATCGTAGTATCATATTGTCATTCTTCAAATTCGATGCGCATAGAATGCCAATGGTGTAGTAATCAATGGAGCCCCACGTAGACTAGTAGTGACATCTAGTGGTGAAATATCGAACAATATAATCCTAACAGAGCGAGTGCATTCTAGCGGCCACAAGAAGAAACTTTTCAATAAAATCTGGAAGTTAATAAGTAGGTCAGCGTGCAGTTACCTTTTTGGCAGCTAGATGTCTCGAGTAAATCTGCTGGCGAATTATGTTTTAATTAAATATATATTTTACACCATAATATGCACAATATAACGCTTAATTTTAAAACATCTGAGTCATTACAAAACAATAAACATATAACATTTCAAGCAAAACAACTAGCTCTGATCGGGTTTGAACCATAGGCATTTGAGCGATAGGCTAACGCTCTACCACTGAGCTAATTGTGTCAACGAATATCGTTCTATATAAAATTACTTACATAGAACTTGTTAGCAAATAATGATTTATACTAAACGATTTCATCACTGGAGTATATTATTTATATATAAAGCATTTCATACAAAGTTTATTTATTTTGTATCAGTACGCTATATTGCATGCAATACTCAAATTAGTGAAATATAAGTCAGGCACAAGATATCCGCTGCCATCTTGTCTTATTACTGAATCAGCTCAGCTTTTTAAAATCACGTCTGCACTATAGTATTACAAAATAAACTTTTAATTTCGAACGTGCCTCTTCCTTTAGAACAGTTAAAACGATTCTCGGCTCGATAATCGGAACTGGTGGGTCCCATGATATGGATTATAAAGTTTGCATAATTCGCACGGCCGCCATCCTGAAATGGTATGGCGGACGACCTTGTAGTTTGGTCGCAAGACGCATCCTATACGAAGGTATGTTGTTACCAAATTTGGTAGAGATCGGATGATTTGGTTAGTCGTTATTTGATTTTACGTTTTGAACGTTTGAGTGGCCGCCATTCAGTTTTAGTAAAGATGGCGGCGATTTAAAACATGACACTGAGGTGTCCTTTGCTAATGCTACCTTTGTACCAAATTTCGTTCAATTCGCATTCACCGTGTTCGAATTGATAGGGGGGACAGACATTCAGAGTACACACACTCACACACACACAGACACACACACACACACACACACAGACTCACACACACACACATACACACACACACACACACACAGACTCACACACACACATACACACACACAGCCAGACACACTTTTTTCGCCCTGTGTTGATCGCATAAGTCTACTTTCATTTTTTGCAAAAATCGAAAGTAGGCTAATAACAACTAAAGTTAATTTATGGAAACAGTGAGAGGGTATGGGACGTTCCTTCCGTTTCCACTGAAAATAAAAACCTCTGTGGGGCCTATCTCAGTGACATTCCTCTTTATTTGTTAATTTCAACTGACCTGTAGTGACGATGGCTGGCCACCAGAAAACGCCTTAAACTCATTTCCGAAAAATATGGACTTACCGAGTTCTTTCCGTAGGATCTTCAAATGGATATCCTGACAAATCTATATATATAAAAATCAATCTTACGTGATAGTTTGTCTGTGGGTGTGTATGTCTCCTATGCATTCATATACCACTGAACCGATTGCGATGAAACTTGGGTGAGATGTTGAGTACACTCTAAGGAAGGTTTCTGACTGAGTAAATCCATTTTACAATAGGTAGCGCACGCGTAGATTCAACAAATGAGTGACGATGCGCGAAGCGTTTCAAACAAGTCCCGTATGTGTTCATATACCATTCGTCCGATTGCGATGAAACTTGGGTGAGATGTTGAGTACATTCCAAGGAAGGTTTCTGACTTAGTAAATCCATTTTACAATAGGTAGCGCACGCGTAGATTGAACAAATGAGCGACGATGCGCGAAGCATTTCAACAAAGTCCCGTATGTGTTCATATACCATTCGTCCGATAGCGATGAAACTTGGGTGAGATGTTGAGTACACTCCAAGGATGGTTTCTGACTTAGTAAATCCATTTTACAATAGGTAGCGCACGCGTAGATTCAACAAATGAGCGACGATGCGCGAAGCATTTCAACAAAGAACCGTATGTGTTCATATACCATTCGTCCGATAGCGATGAAACTTGGGTGAGATGTTGAGTACACTCCAAGGAAGGTTTCTGACTTAGTAAATCCATTTTACAATAGGTAGCGCACGCGTAGATTCAACAAAAGAGCGACGATGCGCGAAGCATTTCAACTAAGTCCCGTATGTGTTCATATACCATTCGTCCGATTGCTATGAAACTTGGGTGAGATGTTGAGTACACACCAAGGATGGTTTCTGACTTAGTAAGTCCATTTTACAATAGGTAGCGCACGCGTAGATTCAACAAATGAGCGACGATGCGCGAAGCATTTCAACAAAGTCCCGTATGTGTTCATATACCATTCGTCCGATTGCGATGAAACTTGGGTGAGATGTTGAGTACACTCCAAGGATGGTTTCTGACTTAGTAAATCCATTTTACAATAGGTAGCGCACGCGTAGATTCAACAAATGAGCGACGATGCGCGAAGCATTTCAACAAAGTCCCGTATGTGTTCATATACCATTCGTCCGATTGCGATGAAACTTGGGTGAGATGTTGAGTACACTCCAAGGAAGGTTTCTGACTTAATAAATCCATTTTACAATAGGTAGCGCACGCGTAGATTCAACAAATGAGCGACGATGCGCGAAGCATTTCAAAAAGGTTCCGTATGCATTCATATACCATTCGTCCGATAGCGATGAAACTTGGGTGAGATGTTGAGTACACTCCAAGGAAGGTTTCTGACTTAGTAAATCCATTTTACAATAGGTAGCGCACGCGTAGATTCAACAAATGAGCGACGATGCGTGAAGCATTTCAACAAAGTCCCGAATGCATTCATATACCATTCGTCCGATAGCTATGAAACTTGCGTAAAATGTTGTGTACACTGCAGGGAAATTTTCTGGCTTAGTACATCCACTTTACAATAGGCAGCGCACGATTAGATTCAACAAATGAGCTACGACGCGCGAAGCATTTCAACAAAGTCACGTTTGCGTTCATATACCATTCGTCCGATAGCGATGAAACTAGGCTGAGATTTTGTGTGCACTCCAGGGAAGGTTTCTAGCTTAGTAAATCCCTTTAAAAATAGGTAGAGCACGAGTAGAATCAACAAATGAGCAACGGCGCGCGAAGCGTTTCAACAAAGTCCCATTTAATTTCATATACCATTCATCCGATAGCGATGAAACTTGGGTGAGATGTTGTGTACACTTCAGGGAAGGTTTCTGGCTTAGTACATACATTTTACAATAGGTAGCGCACCAGTAGATTCAACAAATGAGTGATGACACGCGAAGCGTTTCAACAAAGTCCCGTATAAAGTCATATACCATTCGTCTGATAGTGATAAATGTTTGGTGAATTGTTGTGTACACTCCAGGAAAGGTTTCGGGCTAAGTAAATCCATTTTACAATACGAAGCGCACGTTTATGTTCAACAAATGAGTGACTACGCGCGAAGCGTTTCGACAACGTCCCGTATACGTTCACATACCATTCATCCGATTGCGATGAAACTTGGGTGAGATGTTGTGTACACTCCAGGGAAGGTTTCTTGCTGAGTACATCCATATTACAATATGTAGCGCAAGAGTAGAATCAACAAATGAGCGACGACACGCGAAGCGTTTCAACCAAGTCCCATATGCATACATGTACCATTCGTCCGTACCTATGAAACTTGGGTGAGATGTTGTGTACACGTCATGGAAAATTTCTGGCTTAGTAAATCCCCTATACAATATGCAGCGCACAAGTTGATTCAACAAATGAGGGACGACGCGCGAAGCGTTTCAACAAAGTCCCATATAAGGTCATATACCATTCTGCCGTTAGCGGTGAAACTTGGGTGAAATATGGTTGACACTCCAAGGAAGGTTTCTGGCTTAGTAAATACATTTCACAGTAGGTAGCACACGAGTAGATTCGACAAATGAACGACGATAGCGATGAAACTTGGGTGAGATGTTGTGGACACTTACGTGACGGTTTCTTAGTAAATACATTTTACAGTAGGTAGCGCACGAGTAGATTCAACAAATGAGTGACGGAGTGCGAATCGTTTAAACAAAATCAGGTATGCGTTCATATACTATTCATCCGATTGCGATGAAACATTGATCAGTTATTTTGTACCCGCCAGGGAAGGGGACTTAGTAAATCCATTTCACAATAAGTAGCGCAAGAGTAGATGCAACAAATCGGTGACGACGCGCGAAGCGTTTCAACAAAATTCCCTATTGCGTTCATATAACATTCTTCGATTGCGATGAAACCTTGATGAGTTATTGTGTACACGCCAGAGAAGGGCTTCGACTTAGTAATACATTTCTCAATAGGTAGCGCACGAGTAGATTCAACAAATGAGTGACAGCGCACGAATCGTTTAAACAAAAACCCCTATACGTGCATATACCATTCATCCGATTGCGATGAATCATTGATGAGTCATTGTGTACACGCCAGGGAAGGGTTTCGACTTAGTAAATCCATTTCACAATAGGTAGCGTACGATTAGATTCAACAAATGAGTGACAGCGATGAAACTTTTTGAAAGTTGTTGTGCACGCTCACTCGAATGGTTCTAAATTAGAAAATCCATTTTATGATCGCTTAGAGGCAGTTAACATGTTGTGTATCCAAAAGCACTTCAAGAAACAGAATTTCAACGCCAACACTGATTGGCATTGCGACGCATGCCGGGTACAGCTTGTAAATTAATAAAAATTAAAGTTCCATTTTTTTTTTTCAAAAATTAGAAATTATTGTTTTTAAATTGGAGTTTATGACAATAAACTCACACTGTTATCAGGGAGAAATGATCGCAATAATTAGAGCTCTTAATAAATTACCATCACATTAAATGATACAACCTGCATGTGAACTTGTAAGTACACTGTATGGATGTGAAGCTTGGACTGGTGGCGTAGCAGTAAAGAGGAAAGGCATTTGAAATGAAATGATATACCACAGGAGAATAAAGGAAATCTGATTGGTTGAAGGGTGGAAAATTAATTCAAATTTATTTATTTTAACTTAATTACAATTAGGACTAACTGCCAACTAACTGCCACTACAATTCATGTTTCTCTTATACATAGTCTTAAATTAACCTAATAAGTCTAAATATTATGGAAGAAAAGAAATATATACAATACTGTTTTAACCTACATAATTAATATGAAGTAATAATACTATTATGATACAATTTTAAAATTTTATAATAATACCATACATGTTTTAATATTAGGGGCAGATGACCTCGTAATTCCACCCCTTAAAACAACAATAACTTACTAACTGCTTTAATAATTATACAGATAATAGGAGTGCATATGCGATTTCTGAGCCTTGACACTCACCTGCCGTACTTCGTCCAGTCTTAAATTGTTATATATTTTCGAGGCATTTACCACAAATGCCGTATTACCTTTCATTGTACGATGCTGTAAATGAGTAGCAAGCAAATGAAGAGGTGTTAAGACGAATGGGAGAGGATAGGTGTTTATGAAGCCTCCTAATGAAGAGAAGAGATAGGTTGGTACGACCACCGCCGTCTCCTATGCTTTAACACCTCTCCACTTCACTCCAAACAGCGAACATACAGGAGTAAAATTCTCCACCACTTACCTCGCTAGTAGCGCTAGTAGGTTGATAGTCCAGATTATACGTCGGTCGGCACAACATAAGATTGGTATTTAAATTAAATAAACATACCTGTCTGTATATTCCATATGTATGAGAAAAATATGGAGTCGTAGTGAACATGCTGTTACTACTGTAAGCAATACAAAATATCAACGCATTAGCACCAACACTTACACTGGTGTCCAAAATTAAAGCAACAAACGGAAATGTTGCAAAGTTGCGTTTATTATGCCACAAAACAGTATAAGCGGAATTGCGCGCTTGGACAGGCTCACAATCGGTTCATCCTAGCAGCGCTACTGTCGGCAAGATCGTCAAGTAGGGGATGTTTGTTGCTTAGCACGCAACTCGCGCTGAATGGGAAAGCGTTACAACATAGTAGACGGTGATGGTAGGTCACATATTAAGACACCCAGGAATAGCAAACATAGTTATGGAAGGAGATGTCGAGGACAAGAATCGTAGAGGTAGTCCAGGGTTAGAATATGTTAAACAGATTACCTCGGATGTAAGGTGTAAAGAGATGAAATACAGAGAGTTTATTTTGTATCCGACGGAGACCCTCGCTTGCCCGCTCACCCGCGGCGTGAGCCGGTCTCCCGCCGAGTACTTGGCCGTAATCCGCTTCTTGGCGCCACAAGTTTCTTTCCTTTGCAGTCTGCTGAGAGCTTTAACAGTGTGAGGTCCTGTTTAGTCAATTGTTCACGTGTTTAGTGCTCGGCGTGCTGTTCCAACGCGATTTTCATTACGTGAACGTGTATATATGTAATACCTTCATAAAGTACAAGAAAACTTGTGCGAAAACACGACGGAAATTCCGTCAGTAATTTCCAAACAGACCCCAGCCTAGCGTCAATACAATAAAAGATCTAGCAAAAAAGTTCAAACAGACAGCTTAAAGACTATATTACAGTTGAAATACAGTCAATCGGTGCTGAGGAACTTCAGAAAGTAAATGCCAGTTTCATAAAAAGGTGTCAGCGATGTGTAGCAGTGAATGGCGAACATTTTCAGCACCAGCTGTGAAGTAGGTAAGTACAAATTCCTATACTCAATGACTCAGTGCCGCACGGGCGTCGCATAACGGCAAAGTGCGTGGCGGGAGACAGGTTCGCGGCGCGGGCGAGTGGGCAAGCGAGGGTCTCCAGCAGATGCAAAATAAACTCTCTGTAGTTTTCTCAGGGCAGGAAGGCATGGAGCTCTGCATCAAACCAGTCAATAGACCGATGACTCAAACAAGACAACTTGCGACAGCGAACGCATTTAAACTACGCTTGGGAAGGAGGCGGCCCTGGTCTAAAATTGGGAACAATCTCGGAATTTGCTGGGAGAAGTGATGAACCACGGAATACCACTTCTAAGATGGCTACACCTCATGGTGTAGTGGTTACCATTGACGGCTGTTCCCCCTGAGGTCCACGTTTGATTTCCGGCTCACCCAAGAAATTCAATTCTGATCTGAGGGTTGGAACGAGGTATACCCATCCTCGCAAATCATAATTCAGAAGAGGTGGGTTCGGTTCTCTTCTCAACAATCCTAGAAGATGTTTTCTGTTGTTTACTTTTCTATTCTAGATGAATGCTGGGATGGCTCCTAACTTGAGATCACGGCCAGTTTCGTCATAATCCTAGTCTCAGTTACAAATACACATACTAGTACGGACGTCTCAGGAACACAGGCTATTAGACTGATTCTACACACGCGCAAGTTAACGGGTTAAATGGCCAATGGCAAATTTCACAATTACCGAAATGAAACAACAAGAATTAATTGCTTGCTTTTTAGGCCACCCTTAAATTCTAAATCAAGAATGTTAGGTACTATGCCAACGATGGACAAGGAGTAACGCACATGAACGTAATAAATAGCTTTTACATTGAAAACCCGATTCGTGTTCCTGCTTCAGTCGACTGGTAACATTATATATTACATCATCCTGGGTATTGATTTCACATATTTTAAAACATTAACTTTAATACCCATGTTTATACTCCTCTTTCGGAACAATGCATTGTAAATTTATAACCTACGTACTCATATAGTGGAATGATATTTTTGTGCTATTATGTGCAGCAATTCGTAATAGCAATATCAATGTCGTAATTTGTGGAAAATAATATGGAAGGATATAAATATTGAATTGATTGTAATTTCGATCCAAGCTACCCCAGACGCCATAATAGCATATACATGCATTTTTAAATAGCTATGCACACTTCATTATCACTTTATCACCACCTAGCTCATGTGCCCCACAGGTAATACATTTACAATTCATTTTTTGATATTCTCTATGATGGAAATCTCTCTCTCTCTCTCTCTCTCTCTCTCTCTCTATATATATATATATATATATATAAAGCACAAAGTTTGTCTGTCTGTCTGTTTGTCTGTTATGTATACAAATCCACACCGTTTCACCGATCAGAACCAAAATTTGTATGCTTACCCTTTGGAACCCTGCGAATAACCCTGTCAACTTTAAATTTCGGACAGACCACCCCATTCCCTGCATTTAGGCCCTTTTGCACAAATCTACACCGTTTCACCGATCTGAACCAAAATTTGTGTACATACCCTTTGGAACACTGCGAGTAACACTGTCCACTTAAAATTTCGGACAGACCACCCCTTTCCCTGCATTTAGGCCCTTTGGCACAAGTCTACACCGTTTCACCGATCTGAACCAAAATGTGTATACTTACCCTTTGGAACCCTGCGGGTAACCCAGTCCACTTGGAATTTCCGAAAGACCACCCCATTCCCCTGCATTTAGGCCCTTTTGCACAAATCTACACCGTTTCACCGATCTGAACCAAAATTTGTGTACTTACCCTTAGGAACACTGCGAGTAACACTGTCCACTTAAAATTTCGGACAGACCACCCCTTTCCCTGCATTTAGGCCCTATGGTCCAAATCTACACTGTTTCACCGATCTCAATCAAAATTTGTATATTTACCCTTTGAACACTGCGACTAACACTGTCTGCTTGAAATTGCGAAGAGGCTACTCCATCCCCTGCATTTAGGCCCTTTGGCACAAGTCTACACCGTTTCACCGATCTGAACCAAAATTCGTATACTTACCCTCTGGAACCCTGCGAGTAACACTGTCCACTTAACATTTCGGACAGCCCACCCTATTTCCTGCATTTAGGCCCTTTGGTCCAAATCTACACCGTTTCACCGATCTCAACCAAAATTCGTATTCTAACCCTTTGGTACCCTGCGAGTAACACTATCTGCTTGAAATTGCGGACATACCACTCCATTCCTGCATTTAGGCCCTTTGGCCCAAATCTACACCGTTTCACCAATCTCACCCAAAATTTGTATATTTACCCTTTGGAACACTGCGACTAACACTGTCTGCTTGAAATTGTGGAGAGGCTACTCCATCCCCTACATTTAGGCCCTTTGGCACAAATCTACACCGTTTCACCGATCAGAACCAACATTCGGATACTTACCCTTTGGTACCCTGCGAGTAACACTGTCTGCTTGAAATTGCGGACAGACCACTCCATTCCCTGCATTTAGGCCCCTTGGCCCAAATCTACACCGTTTCACCGATCTCAACCAAAATTTGTATATTTACCCTTTGCAACACTGCGACTAACACTGTCTGTTGAAATTGCGGAGAGGCTACTCCATCCCCTGCATTTAGGCCCTTTGGCACAAATCCACACCGTTTCACCGATCAGAACCTACATTCGGATACTTACCCTTTGGTACCCTGCGAATGGCCTGTTTGCCATCTTTTGATAAATGCAGTACATTTACATTTGTCTGTTGGCACAGGGTAGAGTAAAATGTGGTTTTTCATCGATGTCTCAGTCTGACTCATGGCTGTGATTATATGGAAGCTACTGAGGTATGGGTGGTGCTCAGTAATGACATTCATGGCACAGTCAGTGCCTCAGAATGCTGTGAAAGGTTCTACTCATAGGATTAGTACTGCTGTTCTGACTCAGTGAGGAAAGCAATGGCAAACTACCTCACTCCTCATCTTGCCTGGTACGCCTCAATATAGATCTGCCTTGGGCTTTTGTGGGTATCTACCCACATAACCTAACGTTGGTACTTTTTGAGGATCCAACCAGCCTTTGGACTGACTACCTAACAGACGAACACTATCTGCTTGAAATTGCGGACAGACCACTCCATTCCCTGCATTTAGGCCCTTTGGCCCAAATCTACACCGTTTCACCGATCTCAACCAAAATTTGTATATAACACTGTCTGCTTGAAATTGCGGAGAGGCCACTCCATCCCCTGTATTTAGGCCGTTTGGCACAAATCTACACCGTTTCACCGATCTGACCCAAATTTTACATATTTACCGTTTGGAACCCGACAACTAACAGTGTTCACTTTAAATTTCGGACAGCCCACACTCTTCCCTGCTTTTTGGCCGTTTGGCACAAAAATACACCGTTTTACCGATCTCAAACAGATTTTACATAATTACCCTTTGGAACTCGACGAGTAACACTGTCCACTCGCAATTTCGGACAGACCACTCCATTTCCTGCATTTAGGCCCTTTGGCACATATCTACATCGCTTCACTGATCTGAACCTAAATTTGTATACTTACCCTCTGGAACCCGGCGACTAATACTGTCCACTTAAAATTTTGGACAGACCACTCTATTCCCTGCATTTAGGCCCTTATACCAAAGAAAGTGGGAGCTGACAGATGTGAAGATTACCGTACAATCAGCTTGATTACTCATGCTTCAAAGATCCTTTCTAGAATAATTTACAAGAGGATTGAAAGCCAGATAGAAACGGAGTTGGGTGAAGAGCAGTTTGGTTTCAGGAGAAATGTAGGAACAAGGGAAGCTGTACTAAGTCTTAGGCTGATTTTGGAAGGTAGAATAAGGAAAGATAAGAGAACGTTCATGGCTTTTGTAGACTTAGAAAAGGCTTTTGATAACGTTGATTGGACTAAATTGTTTGACATTTTGAAAACGATTGGAATAAAGTACAGGGATAGGAGGGTGATATACAATCTATACAGAAACCAGACAGCAGTCATTCGAGCTGAAGGATATGAGAGAGAAGCTAGTATTATGAAAGGTGTAAGGCAAGGCTGCAACTTATCACCCATACTTTTCAATCTTTACATTGAACAAGCAATGAAGGAAATCGGAGAAAAATTTAAAGTGGGAGTGAAGATTCAAGGAGAAATAATTTCAACTCTGAGATTTGCTGATGACATCGTCATCTTGGTCGACAAGCCTGAGGATTTGAATGAGTTTTTGAATGGTATGGATTCCGTCTTACGGAAGGACTTCATGATGAAAATTAATAAATGTAAAACAAAAATACTGGAATGCAGCCGAAATAAATCAGAAACCTCTATGGAGATCAAATTGGCAGGTGAAAAGCTGAAGGAAGTAGGAGACTTCTGTTACTTAGGAAGCAGAATAACCAGTGATGGACGAAGCAAAGAGGATATAAAAAGTAGGTTGGCTCAGGCAAGGAAAGCCTTTCTACAAAAAAGGAATCTGTTGACATCGAATATAGATTTAGGTATTAGGAAGTCATTTTTGAAAGCTTTTGTCTGGAGCGTGGCGCTCTATGGAAGTGAAACTTGGACTATTGGTGCAGCAGAAAAGAGGAGAATTGAGGCATTTGAAATGTGGTGTTACAGGAGAATGATGAAGATCAGATGGGTAGATAGGGTTACAAACGAAGAGGTATTAAGGCGAGTGGGAGAGGAGAGATGTTTCTGGCGACTGCTAATGAAGAGAAGAGATAGGTTGGTAGGACACATACTAAGACACCCAGGAATAGCAAGCTTAGTTATGGAAGGAAGGGTCGAGGACAAGAACTGTAGGGGTAGACCAAGGTTAGAATATGTTAAACAGATTGCCTCGGATGTAGGGTGTGGTAGCTATGTAGAGATGAAACGATTAGCTCAGGACAGGGAGGCATGGAGAGCTGCATCAAACCAGTCAAAAGACTGAAGACTCAAACAACAACAACAGGCCCTTTGGCAAAAATCTACCCTGTTTCACCGATCTGAACCAAATTTTACATACCCCTTTGGAACCCGACGTGTAACACTGTCAAAATGAAATTTCGGATAGGCCATTCCATTTACTGCATTTAGGCTCTTTGGCAAAAATCTAGATCGTTTCACCCATCTCAACCAATCTTTATGTAAGTTACTTACCCTTTGGAACCCGACGAGTAACACTGTCTGCTTGAACTTTCGGACAGAGCACTCCATTCCCTGTATTTAGACCCTTTGGCACAAATCTACTTCGTTTCACCAATCTGGACCAACATTTGTATACTTAGGCTTCTCTTTGGAACCCAACGTGTATCACTGTCCACTTTAAATTTCGGACAGACCACCCCTTTCCCTACATTTAGGCCCTTTGGGACAAATCTACACCGTTTAACTGATCAGAACCAATTTGTTTATACCTTCCCTTTGGAACCCGACGAGTAGCACTGTCGACATGAAATTTCGGACAAACTAATCTATTCCCTGCATTTAGGCCCTTTGGCACATATCTACAGGGTTTCACCGATCTGAACCAAAGTTTACATACTTACCCTTTGGAACACGATGAGTAACACTGTCCACTTGAAATTACTGACATACCACTCCATTCCCTGCATTTAGCTCAGGAATCCCTCGGGGTTGCCAGCTTCCTAATTCACCAGCCATGAGCCCTTGAGGGTGTACCAGAAGTGGTGGGGCTACACACACCCTGCCTCTTTGAGGGCCTTGAGCAGAAGACAGGAGATATTATGAAAAGGAAAAGAAGGCAGGCCCCTCGAAGAATGAGGGCATCAGGAAAGATGAGACAACGGCCAATTAAGGCGGGAAATGGAAAGACTCTCTGGCCCTCGGATACCCTAATACAGTCGGGGTCGGAAGAGAACAAGAGTTGACCAAGGGAGGCCGATAGGAAAGAGAACTGAAAGGAGCCCGGCACCAGGAAGTAGAAGCAATGCCAGACTCACCTGGGGTCCCGTGGTCGCCAACTCACATTCCATAAGTTGTGAGACCCTCGGGGGGCAGTGGTGAGAATAGCTTGCTGATTCATCGCGAGGTGACATGAGAGGCCTTTCCAGAGCCCGCCGTGTTATCTGCTGTCTATGCTGATGCCAGCACAGGGCTGTTGCTCAAGCCACTGTTGTGTTGCGAAAGAGTGAGTGATTCCCCAGCCAGTCTAAATAGGACGGGGAACCCCGAACGTGTGTCATCATATTTCGTCATCATCTGCGATCATCTCAGGTTCGTGCAACATGGACCCATATTCTTGCCGAGCAGTACGCCATAAGCTCTTTCACTAGACGCATCGAGACTTTGGAAGACATCGAAGCTAGACATCTCAATTACCTACATCAGTTTTAATATGTCACCATGTTCGTTTAGCAGTCATTTTTCCATTACCTTATTATTATCATCATAATTGCAAATGACCTAGATGTTACACGCATCATACCACTAATCACCACCGCATAAAGTCTTTCTCGACTGTGATTTTTAAAATATTTATTTTTATTACAGTACATTGTGTACATTATAAATTGAAGTGTCAATTCAATACCGGTAGTAGTTCCCCTTATCATCCTCATCATAAGGGAAAATGACCTAGATGTTACGCCCATTACACCATTAATCACCACACACAATAAGTCTTCCTCGCCTGTGAATTTTGAAATATGTATTTCTATTACGGTAGTTTGTAAGATTGACGTGTCCATTCAACAGTAGTTTTCATTATCATCCTTATCAAAAGGGCAAATGATCTAGATATTACGCCCTCATTAACTTTGTGGGCAAATGACCTATATTTTAAGTCCATTATATTTCTAAGGAGACTTTGAGATATTATCATCATTCCTCCGGACGAAGCCGGGTACTACTGCTAGTTAAAACTAAAAATTTATCTCTGCTCAATAACTAATATTATCGTATTAATATAATAGAACAATTTGTATCTTCACTAAATGGTTATTACGGTTGAAATTATGACCAATATCGTCTTTGGGCATCATCATAGTCAAGGAGTAGGCCTATACGATTAAATCATGTACGATTTACGACAGTTATCGAAACAAAATTCAAAAAACCCCTTCGGCACGTAGTAAGGCAGAGGTAAATTTCACCGGGCAAAGAAAAATATTCCAAACTAGGTGACCCGGCGAACTCTGTTCCGCCTTAGAGGCAATAAATAAGCAGATTCTCGATTTTATTAAGTTCTACTTTTTATTAGGAAATACAAATAAAAATTAAGTATTTTAATGATTCTTTATTGTCCACGTATTTTGGTGCATAGGTTGCACTCTTCAGTTAAGTAGGCTACCTTGTGATACACGATTTTTTTTGTTTTATTATCAGGCGCTAGAACAAACAATGCAGATGGTCTTCCGACCCGTGAACATGCCACATGGATATTCCAGATTCAAACAACAAGCTTTCAAGGATTGTGATTTGTTAATGGTCATGGCGAATGCAAGACGGATCGAAAATTGAAGTGTTTAAATCTCAAACGGCACATTGTTCATCAATTTACTTACCACCAAACGCGCACCGATGCACAGTTTTGGTTGGTTTATATTTCGAAGCATGATTACTACGGAGCCAACCTTTAGGCGTAAATTGTGCGGTGGTAAGCCAGGCACATCCAAGGAGTTTAAAAATTCAATTGGCTTCATCTTCATTTCTTACACAGTCAACAGATTTGAATGAATGCATTGTTCCAATGATCTCAATCTGAATTTTGTAGTTTAGGTCATCTACATCTTTATTCTTATCCGCTAAAATTGCTCGCTCGGTCTCCGCCGTTAGTTTCCTTATATATCGTTTGGAACACTTTCCGTCGACCATGCAAGGTGATTGTCGATTGATGGCGCCACATGGTCCATGAATCATATTTGTAATTAGAACATCATGTAGGACTGGATCGGCTTCGTGAACGGGAATCTCGACAAATATGATATAATCTATTTGGTCTGGTTGAATTCTTTCCACTAACCTGCGTGCGGCAGGCCTCGTTTTTGCCATTCGATTGAATACATCCAGCATCGAGTATCTCCAAAGAGCGTTGTTTAACAATGTAGTTCATGAGGGACCGCATTCTTTGCCTGAATACACGTGCTGTGATGTCATGTCGATCACTTGATGTTTGTCCGGGAAGCAGCAATTGAACTATTTCTATTCATTTTTGAATACAGGTAAAATTAATAAAGAGATCTGGCCGATCGTAATCACGAACATAATGACATTGCATCTTGCGCATATTCATGCATATGACTCGGACTACCTATGTACGTCGCCGGCAGAATAATTAATCGACCAATATTAGCTGCATTTCCTACAGTACGAATTGCATCACGTAAATGGATATACTCCTCAGAACGCAGTTTGGCTTGGTTCAACCTAATGAAAGTTAAACGCTCCGTTTCTATTTTGACGTACATGTCGACGCAATACTGCTGAAACAATCGACGAAACCGCAGAAAATAGTTGTCAGCATTTTGACGAATCATCAAACGATATCCGTAATAATTTATCGACCTAACTTTCTTTGTACTGTAGTTTCTTCACCTGAAATTAAAACAGTAGATTAATATTTCGTATGTAAATTTTTAGCATAATTATAAACGGGTGAAGATACATGATTTTAAATCGGTTGACAGTCATTTGTCCAATTTTATCTATACAAACCACCCCTAATCTTTTCCTGGTAATAAGCAGTGTAATTGGTCTTTTATTGTAAACCAAAACCAAACAATGTAAAATGTACGTCATGTTGAACTATAATATTGATACTCACCATTCAATGGATTTATCATTTTGATATTAAAATAATATCCATCTTATCCTTGCCAAAACATCAGCGGGTATTGCAACGTGTCATATGAACGATGTGTTTCAGATATTTATTTCAGTTGCCCAGTATCCCGACCTGTAAGCACAATATCGCGTGTTTCCAAGTGTTCACCAACAATCAGAATGGCAACTTCATCTATTGTTGGAGCGTTAAATGTGCGTTCGTGTACTCCAGATGGTCGTTTATCTGCTCAGATCACGACTTTGTAGTCATCATTTGGCATGCGCTCCAAAGCACTCTTGAACAGCCTGACCAACGCATGATATTCATGAAGTAGTTGCTGCAAATCTTGAAGAATTGATCTTTTCATTGCTGCATTGATCTCTTGACGTCGATCAAATTGTTCTTCCATGTTGCCCATGAAGTATATTTGTAAAAATTTATGCTGTGCATCTTCGAGAGGTTGCAATGATCCAATTCGATGGTGAATCTGTCCTTGTATCTACAAAATAAAAAGCAAAGACAGTATTACTGATTTATAAACACTTTTTTTAGAATTAGCAAATAAGTATAGCAAGTTATTGTTCTACTATATTGTGTGCAAGTATAAAAATAAATAAATAAATAAATACCTTGAATGTCGGATTAAATCCTCGTTCTTCGATAACGTCTGCCCCAAATGAGGTCATTTGGAAACAACCATTGTATTTTTTAGTGTTTGCAAGAAAATGACGCGATTCGGGTGTTTCGCCACGAAGCAATGAATGCAATGGCTCAGGTGGCGGAATCAATAATGATAATGGCAATTGCACTTTCCCACTAAGGCAGCACAATCCGAGCGTTTCTCCGGAAAACTTCAAAGCGCCACAATACTCGCAAACAACGTCCATTGGCCCAATGCAAACGCTAGGATGCAAGCAGTAATCAGTGGTGCAATCGTATCGAAACGCTGCTCGATTCAAATCAGCACTTGATAAATTTCTTCTTGTGCGTCGAAAATTATCTACTTCTTGATCTCTGTTGTTCGCTCGACGATTTCGCATTGCCAACCGAGGCATTTCACGGGCTGTCTCACTTTGCTCTTGTGATTGAGAAGCACGAAGTCGAGCCATACTAACGCGGTGCTCTTCACGGGCAATTTCTTGTTCTTCTTCAGTCCTTTCATTCGCAAAGTTTCATATCCTTGCCCAGTATCGCGACCTGTAAGCACAATATCGCAAGATTCGATCGTTTTTGTCGCGGCATTGTTAATGATGATTCAAAGAGAATACAAATTACGTTGAGTAACTAACGGGTTTTCATGTTAAGAGCCTCATTTTCTATACCGGTAGTGGAGAGCGCTTCTCGCATCCAGTAGGCCGTGTCTCGTCAAGAGCTACTGTTGCCTGGAAACGACTTGCCTTAGCTGTCATTTGCGTTACGTTTTATAGTGACTTGTATTCTCTTTGACGTTTTATGTCACGTCACGGGATCAAAAAAAAATGTATCCTATGTCCGTCTCCTGGTTCTAAGCTACCTCAACACAAATTTTCAGCCAAATCGGTTCAGCCGTTCTTGAGTTATAAATAGTGTAACTAACACGAATTTCTTTTATATATATAGATTCACTAAATTCGGCAATTGTTGTATACATACAAGGTTCCACATGTCGTCGGCTGTAACTCGATTCCAAGTACACATACTTCTACCTGCATAGAGCTTTTCAAACTCGCTTGTGGATGTGTTTCTGATGACTAATCAGGCCAATGCTGGCATAAAACAAGCTCCCATATAAATTGCACTGAATGGTCGGGAGAGGGCGGGCTTGTAATTGACGAAGCTTCCTTGCTTGTCGTTTGCCCTCTCCATGTCTGCGACGTTCTTCTTCAAATAAGTTGACAGCGTTCGATGAAGTGTTCCGCCACAGTAAACGGTTTGCAGCAGATGTTTCCCATGAGTGAATAGATATACCAGTCGTCTTCATGATGTGTTTTAGCTGGTCTTTAAAACGCTTCAGAGGGGCCCCATGAGGTCTAGTGCCGGAGCAAAGTTCACCATAAAGAAATTGACTTGGAAGCCTGGTATCAATCATACGGTGAATATGGTCTAACCATCTCAGTTGATGAGCGATGATGGTTGCCTCAATGCTATTGAGATGCGCTTTCTCGAGAACTGCAGTGTTGGTAACGTAGTCCTCTCACTTAATATTCAAGATGTATCTCGTCTTTTGTTGGTGGAAGCGCTCAAGTTTCCTGATATCACGGCGATAGAGTGTCCAAATTTCGCAGCCATACAGTAGCGTTGAGATGACGACAGCTTTGTACACAATGAGTTTGGTATGCATCTTTAGGTCCTTATGAAGACTCTGTGCATTAAGCGGCCAAATGCTACATGGGCAGCCCCAATTCTTTTGCCAACATCCTGTTCGCATGTGCACCGTTTAGACAAGATGCTACCAAGATATGAAAAGTGATCAACCTGCTCCAGTGTTGATTCTAAGATGGATATATTGAACTCAGGAATAGGTAATCCTGGGACAGGTTGCGCAAGTACTTTAGTAAAGCATACGATAAGGTCCATATTCCTAAAATTCCAAAAATTGTTTGCTTATCCCTTGACGTCATATCAAAAATTCTTTCAGACAAATATTTAGAAGACTATTGAGCATTTAAACGATTTTTATGTTGTGCCTGTTAAAGGAGGTACTGTATGATTCTTTTGTCACTCGAAAGTCCATTTATTCCACCCCTTTTGGTCAATGATTGGTGCTATGAAAAAATGTCCTGAGTAAAATTCATGGCCCTTATCCGAAGTATAGTACGAATTTCGAATGGATTTAATATTTCGCTTTCTGCTCTAGGTCTCATGAGTGATTTAACTGTGCCCAATTTAGCCCGTCCTAGGGATTTCCCAAAATATATTCTGGATAGAAATACAGTACCTTCATAAATGTCATCACTGCAGTTATTCCAAGTATTTTTATAACACACGCATAACGAGAAAATTATTATCTCAGAATCTCGTTTTTAACCTATTTTATCATACTAGGCCTAGTAGTCATTGACGGTGGCGTTTGGCGGCCAAAGTAGGAACTATTTGAAAAATTCAAAGTTGCAGTCCTTACTTGAATTAAATAAATTCCTCTCGGCACGCCGGAAGGCGGAGGTAGATTTCACCGGGCAAACTAGGGGATAGGCTATAATAGGCAAAATATGCAGGTTTTCGTAGGAGGATCAGACCTCATTGACTGCAAGAAAGTATTTTACATTTGGAGGTTAATTAACTTTTTTTTTCGTTTTTGTATGCATACTTTTTTCATTTTATTGTCTTATGGTGATGACAACCCTCTTGTCATTTGGGGTTCATTTTTAGCCTATTTTCAATTTTGAAAAAATAGGCTTATGAGATCACCTTTTGTCCGTGTGTGTGTGCGTGTGTGTGTGTGTATGTGTGTGTGTGTGTGATTCGTGTGTGTGTCCCCCCCTAATAAAATCTAAACGGCTGGAGCGATTTCAATGAAAATCGGAAAGTTCATAGCACTATTCCCGGCGACCTCGACCGTGCCCTTCAAATTTTGTTACGACTCACCAATCCAACATGGCGGCTGTGCGAAATATTTCACCAGCATTCAATATCTCCGAAACTATTACCGATATTACCCTGACATTTTCTATGGTGATAGAGAGAACTACTATAAGTTCACTTATGTGACTTTTGAAAACCTGGTAACAACAAAACCAACATGGCGGCCAAGCGAATTTGCGACTTTTAAATAGACGTTTCTCGCGATTTGACCAACCAAACGCAATGAAACTTGGTACAGTATATGTTTATATACATTGTAATGCACCGATATCTAACTTCGTTCAATTGTTTACATAATCACAAGATGGCGGATGTGCGAAATATTTCACCGGCATTATATATCTCTGAAACTATTAGCGGTATCTCCCTAAAATTTTGTACGGAGATAAAGGGCACCACTGGAAGTCCATCTATAAGATTTTCAAAAACCGGTTAACTACAAAACGAACATGGCGGCCAAGCGAATTTGAAAATTTTAAATAGACCTTTCTCGCGATTTAATATTCCAAGCGCACTGAAACCTGGCACAGGAAATGTTTATACACATTGTAATCCACTGGTATCTAATTTAGTTCAATTGTTTACATAACCTCAAGATGGCGGCAGTGCGAATTTTAAAATTAAGATTTTATTTATTGTGATGTAATCATGCGATCGAAGTGAAAGTTTGAATAATGAACCTACGCAATAATTTTCCTTTAATGGTACATGACTCTATGGCCTATACATTTAACAATCCAACATGGCGACCATCCGAAATATTTAGACGATACTGAATATCTACGAATCTATTTTAGCAATCAAACTGCATGTTTTAATGTTCATAGGGGCTATGAACTTAACTTCACCTATAGGACTTGAAATAACCTGGTGATCACCAATCCAACATGGCGGTGACGCGAATTATAAATATTCACATGGACGTTTCTCGCAATTTAACCATCCGCGTGCAGTGAAACTTGGTACAGTAAATCCTTATACGAATGTTAATCCACTGGCATCTAATTTATTTCAATTGTTTCCATAACCTCAAGATGGCAGCTGTGAAAAATTTTAAACTCTCCTTGTTTTTTATTGTGTCCTAACTATGCGATTGAAGTTTGAATACTACACGTTCACAATAATCTGCATGTAACAGTACATAACTCTAAGACCTACATATATAAAATCCAACATGGCGACCATCCGAAATATTTAGTCGGTTCTCAATATCTACGAATCTATTACAGCAATCAAACTGAAATTGTGTATGATGATAGTGGCAATTAACATAAGTAGGATATATGAAAATAGGCTGTATAGTTCTTCACGGAACTACTTGTTATACTTGTGATCACACTGTCCTTATGCAAGGTTTGGAACTGATGTGTAACTATCTGACAGTCTGTTACTTCTTCACGCAAAATTTTATCTCCCGCAGAGATTTTTGTTGGTTCCTCAGTTTAGGGGCTGCGACAACGTGGTCATGTAACCCCGTGTACACTGAGTGTGTGTAGAATCTGATAAACGGTGTTAATTGTGATGACTGTATTAGTCTGTAATTCAGGTAAGGTCTGCAGACGGTCAATTTTAAGTAGTAGTTCCTAATTTTGTACCATATACTAACGTCAACGACACCTAGATGTGAACTTGGCTACTAGATGCCACCGCAACCAGCAACTTGCAACGAACGTTGGAACTTGCCCTCCAAAGGAAAGCATGCTGAGGGATTTTTAGCGCTCTTAGAAAATCTGACGACTTTGGCCGGCTTTGAACCAGCGACCTTGGGCTTATAAGTTCAGCATGCTACCAGTTAGCCGCTTCCCACAGAGTCAGATGGAAAAATGAATGTGATCTCGTGCGAAGGCGTTGTCTTGGCAACCTCTGATAGCTCATCCCTCATCAATTAAGAAGCGTTGTCATGGTAACCTCTGATGGCACTTGGCATTTTCTTTAATTCCGAAATCATTTTTCTCATCCTTTGGCGTAATGGTAGGTCAGATCAAAAATTCTTTCAGACAATGTTTTAGGTAATTATTAGGGGAATATTTTCCGTCTTGTACGGTTTTGATATTGTGCCTATTAAGAGAGATATGATTAATGTTTCCCGAAAAACCCACTTTTTTCCACCCCTTTGGTCAATGTTTGGTGCTATCAAAAACTTTTCAAACATAAATTTTTGGCACTTATCCGACACATATTATGAACTTTGAATGGATTCGATATGTCACGTATTAAGAGAGTTATAGCGATATTTCACTTTTTCGAAGAAAAAAAAGCCCCCCCCCCCGCCCCCCTTCAACCGATTTTGTCCATTAACGAACTCGACCGAGATTTTAAGGGGATACATATTATGCAAAACATTCAAAGTGATTGGTGCAAAATTACGGCAGTTATCGTGTCCACAAGAAACTGATATATATGCATACTAGCTGACCCGGCAGACGTTGTCCTGCCAATCAAAGAAAGTATTGTAACTTTGTTAATTGAAGCGCTTTTGGATTCACGATATTTTTTCTAATTCTGTTAACTGCCTCTAAACTATCGTGAAATGAATTAACTAATCTAGAAACATTCGTGAGAGCGTGCACAACAACTCTCCAAAGTTTCATCGCAATCGGATAAATGGCATATAACGCATACGGGGTTTTGTTTAAATGATTCGTGCGCAGTCACTCATTTGTTGAATCTACTCGTGCTCTACCAACTGTGAAATGGATTTACTAAGTTAGAAAGCTCCACGTAAGTGTACACAACAACTCATCAATGTTTCATCGCAATCGATGAATAGTAGGCCTATATGAACGCATACGGTACTTTGTTTAAATGAATCGCGTGCCGTTACTCATTTATTGAATCTACTCGTGCTCTACCTACTGTAAAATGGATTTGTTAAGCCAGAAGCATTCCATAGGGCGTAATCAACATCTCACCCAAGTTTTATCGTAATCGAGTGAATGGTATATGAACGCATACGGGACCTTATTGAAACGCTTCGCTCGTCGTCGCTCATTTGTTGAATGTACTCGTGCGCAACCTCCTGTGAAATGGATTTACTAAGTTAAAAACCCTCACGTAAGTGTACACAATGTTTCACCATAGTTTCATTGCAATCGGATGAATGGTATATGAACGCATACGGGACTTAGTTTAAACGTTCGCGCGTCGTCGCTCATTTGTTGAATCTACTCGTGCGCTACCTATGGTAAAATGGATTTACTAATCCAGAAGACTCACCCTGGAGTGTACACAACATCTCACCCAAGTTTCATCGCGATCGGACGAATGGTATTTGAACGCATACGGGACCTTGTTGAAACGCTTCGCACGTCGTCGCTCATTTTTTTGAATCTACTCGTGCGCATCCTCCTGTGAAATGGATTTACTAAGTTAGAAACCTTCAGGTAAGTGTACACAACAACTCATCACGGTTTCATCTCAATCGATGAATGTTATACAAACTTATACGGGATTTAGTTGAAACGCTTCGCACGTCGTCGCTCATTTATTGAATCTACTCGTGCGCTACCTATTTTAAAATGAATTTACTAAGCCAGAAGCCTTTCCTGGAGTGTACACAACATCTCACCCAAGTTTCATCGCTATCGGATGAATGGTATTTGAACGCATACGGGACCTTCTTGAAACGCTTCGTGCATCGTCGTTCATTTGTTGAATCTAGTCGTGCGCTATCTATTGTAAAATAATTTACTAAGCCAAACGCCTTCCCTGGAGTACACTCAACATCTCACCCAAGTTTCATCGCAATGGGATGAACGGTATATGAACGCATACGTGACTTTGAAACGCTCCAACGTGCAGAGACAAACAGTAGAATTCGACATCACTGCCACCTTCGGTATAAAACACAACTTTCCGCCACGGGCGGAGTGTATGTTATGGCGGTACTTTCACAGGTTGCGACCAGGTGGCTCTAACGTGCAGAGACAAACCGTCCAAAGACATCAGCTTTCACCAAGGCCAAGGCTAATGGTTTCCATGACGACTGTTTTTGACTGTATATTGTGGTTCTAAAATTGTGTGTAAATTGTGGTTCTAAAATTGTGTTCATTCTACCTACCGGGTCAGATTGTGAATCTAAACTATACATGGACCCAACCTAATGTACATATCAAATCTCATCAAAATCGGTCCAGTCGTTTAAGAGGAGTTCAGTGACATACACACGTGTCGAAGAATTATATATACTGTATATAAAGATACTAGCTGACCCGGCAGACGTAGTCCTGCCAATCAAAGAAAGTGTTGTAACTTTGTTTCTTGAAGTGCTTTTGGATACACAATATTTTTTTCAATTTATGTTAACTGCCTCTAAACTATCGTGAAATGAATTAACTAATCTAGAAACATTCGTGGGAGCGTGCACAACAACTCTCCAACGTTTCATCGCGATTGGATAAATGGCATAAAACGCATACGGGATTTTGTTTAAATGATTGGTGCGCTGCCACTCATTTGTTGAATCTACTCGTGCTCTACCGACTGTGAAATTGATTTACTAAGTTAGAAAGCTTCACGTAAGTATACACAACAACTCATCAAAGTTTCATCGCAATCGGATAAATGGTATATGGACGCATATGGTACTTTGTTGAAATGATTCACGTGCCGTCACTCATTTGTTGAATCCACTCGTGCGGTACCAATTGTAAAATGGATTCATTAAGCCATAAACCTTCCGTAGGGTGTACACAACATCTCGCCCAAGTTTCATCGTAATCGGACGAATGGTATTTGAACGCATACGGGACCTTATTGAAACGCTTCGCGTGTCGTCGCTCATTTGTTGAATCTACTCGTGCGCAACCTCCTGTGAAATGGATTTACTAAGTTAGAAACCCTCACGTAAGTATGCACAACATTTCACCCAAGTTTCATTGCAATCGGATGAATGGTATATGAACGCATACGGGACTTAGTTTAAACGTTCGCTCATCGTCGCTCATTTGTAGAATCTACTCGTGCGCTACCTATTGTAAAATGGATTTACTAATCCAGAAGCCTCCCCTGGAGGGTACACAACATCTCACGCAAGTTTCATCGCTATCGGACGAATGGTATTTGAACGCATACTGGACATTCTTGAAACGCTTCGCACGTCGCCGCTCATTTGTTGAATCTACTTGTGTGCAACCTCCTGTGAGTAGGGGAGTAGTGACAGTTCTGCCCCCACCCCCCACCACTACTCACAATGCGAGCCGATAACTCCCGAACTCCTTGTCGGAGATTCACGAATGAAGTGTCGTTGGACTCGGGATGACGGGGGCTTTGCCATGGACCGCTCGTTATATTTTTGAAAAATATTTTGATTTTTTTTTGCTTTCGAAAATAGGCGATAGTTTGAAAACCAAACAGGATAGAACGTTGTGCCATGGCTCAAACGAATGGTCTTTATGACCTTTATTTTCTGTAATAAAACTTTTTTATTTTTAATGTTTTTTTTGAAAACGCTCGAATATTGAAAATCCTATATCTTGGAAACTAGGAACTCTACAAAAAGAATTGTTTGACGTAAATCAATGGTCCCTACCCTCTCTACCCCCAAAATAAATTTCAAGTCTCTAGAATGAAAACCTGTAGTAGTGGGGTAGGGAGAGAGCTGCTTACAAAAGCAAGTGGTGAGCCCCTGCGACCTTGGAATAGAAGGAGCCATGCTAGGAGGGCGTGCTTGGATTCGTTTTTTTCGTCTCGTCGTGCTCTTTACGGGAATGTAGATGTCGAAAAGCTGAAAATCTGGAAACACGGTCTTTTTGGGGTAAAAACGTGGTTTTAGACTTTTTGCTATATCTCGCGAACCAAGTATGCTAGAGGCGTGTACGACGGGTCCAAGGACTCGGAGTGACGTCCTCTTTGCCTCTAAGCCATTAAAATAAGTTACCAAAATAAGCCGTCAAAAATAATTGTTTTTTTTTACCCCTGAGGTCTTGGGTTCCAACTCGACTATGCACAGAATTTAATTAACATCTGAGAGTTGAAAGTTTAGGTTAGGTAAAGTTAGGTTAGGTTAGGTTAGGTTTGGTTAGTGAGCTGAGGTTAAATCTTAAAATATTCCCTCTCTTTCAACTACTTTCCAACACCAAGATAAAAATCCACTAAATACATTGACACAAATAACTTGTCAAATAAGCCAATACAAAAGCCAATACTAAAGCCAACACAAAAAGCCCACACAAAAAGCCAACACGAAAAGCCAATACAAAAGGCCAACACGAAAGGCCAATACAAAAAAGCCAACACGAAAAGCCAACACGAAATGCCAACACGAAAAGCCAACACAAAAAGCCAACACGAAAAGCCAACACAAAAGCCATCACGAAATGCCAACACGAAAAGCCAACACAAAAACCGACACGAAAGGCCAACACAAAAGCCAACACGAAAAGCCAACACAAAAAGCCAACACAAAAAGCCAACACATAAGCCAACACAAAAGCCAACACGAAAAGCCAACACAAAAAGCCAACACAAAAAGCCAACACATAAGCCAATATATAAGCTTATGGTAGGTCACTCCATCAGCAAAACAGTTGTAACTTTTGTAGTGTGAACATCGTACTGACAGGTCAGTTACTACTATGGAACTTATTACAACCAACAAAGGTAGGCTACGTGCACTCTATCAAGGCTACTCCTGTAACTATTATCGCCAGAATCCGAATGGAATAATATTCTGGCGATGCTCAAAAGAGAGGTCAACAAAATGTCGAGGCAATCTGAAAAGTAAAAATGGAAAGGTTTTAAGTGTGAGTGTTCATCAATGTAGTGCTCGAAACGAACCACGCTTACTGTTTACAAACAATTATCAAAATGCTAAAAAGCAAGTTCAAGAAAACGATATTGCGGCTAAAGATAGTGCAGTGTTTGTTCAAAAGGACTTATCATGTCCTCAAAACGTCATGTTAGGACAGTTGTCAACGTCCAAGAAACCTTCAACACTATCAAAATCAACTCAGACTATAAATAAAGTGGTATTGCAAGAGGATCAAAAAGGACTATATAGTAACAGTGATGATGGTCATGATGATAATGATGATCATTGTGATGATAATGATGATGATGATGATGATAATGATCATGATAATGGTAATGCTTTGTTTACACCTAAAAATCCATTTGTTAAATTTGTATACTGGAACAAACCCAGTAAGCTAATTCAACGGCTTCGACAATTGCATGCTTTACGACAAGCTGGGCATATCGGTCACGATTGGGAAATCAAAGAAATTGAACAAGAGCTTCGTCGTGCTGAAATTATTGTGTAATGGCTCTACCACTTTGCGACCACTTTTACCCCAACTCTTGTTTCTAATATTTGCTTATTTGCTTTCACTTTTACCTGAACTCTTTGGATCCATATTTGCTCTCACATTAAACTAGTATTCTTATTACCAAGTTGACTTTACTAGAGCTTAGTCTATGCTTGACAGTTGATATGGAAGTATCAGTGACTAGGTATGGTAAGCCTTACGCATACTATAAAGGATATTCATATATTGTGAATCGAACCAATAAAAATGGAACTGTTATTTGGCGTTGTTCAAAGCAACGTTCCAAACATTGTCGTGGTGACCTAAAAAGTAAAAATAGTGAGGTTTTAAGTGTCAGTGATCATTAATGTAGTGTACCGCATGAAACACAGTTGCCGTCGACAAAAAATCAAGAAAACCATATTGCTACTCAAAATAGTGTATTGTTTAATGATCAACGTTTAACCCCTGTTCTCAAAGTTATTTTTAATCCATCTTCCACGTCGCAAGAGCCATCAACATCACAAACTATGCAAGAGGTAGTGTTGTTGTTGTCGTTTTAAAGAGTGGAACAACTAGGTCATCTGCTCGTGATATGCAAGGGCATCAAAGTGACTAAATAGTAATAACCATAAGGTTTTTATGTCAATACAACCATTGCGGCTTCCCCACTTTTCGAAAACAACATTGAATGGACATTGCTATAAAATGATCTACAACAAGCCTTGTGTTTAAAACTATAACAGACTATTGTAAAGTGAGAAAGGCTTGTATTCAGTGTGCATTTATTGTCATAATCATGTATACTCTGCAATGTTAAATATACTAACTTTGTATAAAATAAAACAGCATTGTAACATCATTTTGCATTTATTTACAAACTTTATATACATTTTTTTTGTTTCATCATAATATTTTTAAAGACAACACTAAACACTAAAACATTACTATTCTATACACATATTTTCTTTCTTTTTCAGTATATTGTCATTACTTATATTTTCCATTATTATTTCACATTATTTATTTATTTAATTAAAACGAACCATGCACCTATTGTTTTTAAAACCTTCATAAATTAAGTGTACAGGTTGCACAGCATTATTGACTTCATCAAAAACACTCTCCGACATATCATTATACCGTATAGGCAGAAATGTCTCAAAGTTTTCACATACACAAAGTACACGATCACCATATGCTGTTTTCAATTTCCGAATCTTGATAATGCGGAATGGAATATGCGTTGGCAATTCGCTGAGCTTCTTTGTCTCTAAGCCACATGATTGTCCCACAGCATTCAAAACATTCATTGTAGTAGTCTATAAACAAAACAAAAGCATATCTATTACACTCTAAAACAGCTTTAATAATATTGCGCAATTAGGGATTTTGCACTATGCATGGCGAATAAATTATACTAGTTATGCAAGAAATGCCCTAACTGTAGCAGATACTACTTTTCTGCATATAGCACAAGTGTTAAGTTCTAATGCACACTTGACACAGGCTGTCATATGTCCACAGGGTAAAAATACAACACCTAGTTCATCTTGATAACAAATTTTACATAATTGTTGGTCACACTTTTGTATTTGTTCGTAACACAAGTCTTTTCTTTCAGCCTTATGTATTTGCTCCGCGTGCACTAACTCTAAAGGCACTTTTATGTCTTGTGCTTCAATCACTTTTTCTTCACGAATAGTGTTCACAAATTCCTGACCTTTATGCAACACCATGTATTGACAGTTTGGTAACCAACGAGCGTGTTGCACAAAAGGGTCATCAGTCATTTGCCAATCCTTTAAAGCAAATCCACAATAAAAACATATTGTTTTATCCCCTTCACCAGTATAAAAACATCCAGCTTCACTTAGCTGTTTGGTAAGGTGTTTTAATATTAATGGCCAAACATTTTTATAAGATTCGAAACGTTTTTCAACAGAGCTGTACTCTGGGTGTGCTAGTGCTTTAGTCTTGCAAACTCCCAATTTTTCAAAAGCACACGCCAATTCAACACTGTCTATGGCATATGAACCACATATATCGACACTACCGTTGGCTGGTAATACATCATTATTATTATTTATTTGTTATTCAGCAACGTAAGTAGCGGCCAAAAGCCTTGTGGTTCGGTAAAATGAATGCACGGGTAAGTTACCCACTTGCTTTCCAAGCATGTAAGGACAGTGATGAGACCATCGCAAATAGTCTCTAAAGGGATCATCCCCTTCTTCCCAGTGTGAAAGTTCAATACGACAAAACACACAGCGCACCACATCTTCTCGGTTCAAGTAAAAAAAAAAACGGCTCTTGCAAGTTCATGCGTCGACAAAAAGCCTACAGGCCAGGATTCAAATGTTAACCATCGATCATGTTCTAATTTTAAATTTAACCCACGTGGTAAACCAACTTGCTCACTTGTTGTATTTAGTGCTAACGCCATGTGTTATAATAAAACTTTTTCTTATTGTAAGTTATTAACATTGCACAAGAGCACAGAGTACTTTAAAGCATAATGCATGCTTGTTCACTGTCTGTTCATTACGTTAATGGCACATGACGACACCTAAAAGCAAACAAAATAACCCATCACTCAATCAATCAATCAATCAATCAATACTTGTAAATAAAACGTTAACGTTAATTGGCATTAATATATCAAAACCCCATTAAAAATAAACTGTATGTTGGCACTAACAGTAACCCATGTACTTATTTACTTTTTTATAAAGCTACAGTCATTTACATTCCCCCACCCTCCCTTTAACCAATATATAAACAAAAATAAATGTCATGTTATTTTGTTCACATTATCATGTTCAAACCTGTGGATATTCGTTGAGTCCATAGAGAACCAGCCATAAATTAAATTTATTATTTTTATTTTTAGAAAATCCAACATGGCCTTGTACTTTTCCCAGTCAACAACAACAACATAGCCATTAATCAAGAAAGCAATCATTGTCCCAGTCATGTACAGGTAATGAATTTTTTTTTTGTCTATGAGTTTTCAGTAGTGGTAAAATGGAATAGCATTTTTAAGTTGGACTTACCTGAGTTTTAAACAGTTCACTCTTTGGCAGTGGTTTCGCTTTAGTGCGTTTCGGTTTTTTTTCAGCGACTGCTACGGCGGTAAGGCTATTCTTTCTAAGTTTCTAAAAATAAATAAAATAAACCGCTATAAATACCTAAATTCAGGTTAATACATACATTTCATAAAATAAAACATAAAACAAACAAAAATGAAACAAGTTAGTTTAAAAAAATCATCTCACCTTTACTTGCAGTGACTTGTTGCTCTTCCCTTCTAGTGGGCTCAAAAGTGCAATGGTTTCTTCTCCCTCAGACATGTAAGGTATGCCGGTTATCTGCAAACAAATAAATAAAATCATTAATTACCTAATCAATAAATAATTACTTGTAAATATATATATTAATCAATAAATGTATAAATGAATAAATATATAAATAAATACCTACCCCACAACAAGGTTAAGTATTTTCCACCAACACCAAAACTGTTAAACAAGACCAGGGGTTTCATGCAACGCAGTGTGTTCAAAGGTAGTCCACCCAAGTGAGAGTGGAAATGATAACGACATGTCTTTATATATGCTACGTTGCATGCATATTCATTTTTTCCCCCCCACGATTTGAACATTCTGTTATCATGCACGTGGACAGCTAACACCCAAGGTGAACACCTGTGGTAGATCAAATTTCACATGAACTTGCATTTTGTCACGTACGAAGCAAGACAGGATGTATCTTGTTAACAGTTATCGCGCATGTGGACAGCTAACACCCAAGGTGAACACCTGCGGTAGATCAAATTTCACATGAACTTGCATTTTGTCACGTACGAAGCAAACAGGATGTCACTGGTTTAGCGTACATGTGGTTTCACATGTGTTCACATGCATTTCGCACTCCCCTGCCACCATAATGGTCAGATTATTTCACTTTCAAGCGTTTTGGTCATTTTCCATTGCACCTGTTGTCAAGTCAGATCAACGCCTTCCAATAAGCTCAAATGACATTCACCTCTTGCTCGTCGGCAAGTTTGTTTTCTCTACTCGCTTCGACCAACATAGAACCAAGTTCTCATCACCGTTTACACGTTAAAGGTAAAATATCAGAAAACGCATGCTCGCTCTGTCATACACCGACCCGCCGAAATAGCGATTGTTCTATTAAGCATGGTCCATGTGGTTAGCGAGAGGTTCGTTGAAACACACACACACACACACACCCAGCCGTATTGTCTCTCTCAACCACCACGCTTCATAAACATTATAAACAGGTAAAGAAAAAGAAAACGTTTTTTTTCAACATGTATGGCGTTAGGCCCTTTGTGAATTATGTTTTGGAAAAAATATCTACCCCACTCGAAAGGGGGCGAAAGCCCGAGTCCTAGGACACCTCGTACACGTCTCTAGCGTTATTGGTTCGTGATATATCGGCAAAAATCACAAAAAAACACATGTTTACCCTAAAATCGAGTTTCCCAAATTTTTTAAGAAATATAACGAGTGGTCCATAGCAAAGAGGACGTCACTCCGAGTCCTTGGACCCGTCGTACACGCCTCTAGCATACTTGGTTCGCGAGATATAGCAAAAAGTCTAAAACCACGTTTTTACCCCAAAAAGACCGTGTTACCAGATTTTCACCTTTTCGACATCTACATTCCCGTAAAGAGCACGACGAGACGAAAAAAAACGAATCCAAGCACGCCCTCCTAGCATGGCTTCTTCCATTCGAAGGTCGCAGGGGCTCACCACTTGCTTTTGTAAGCAGCTCTCTCCTTACAAACTACTACAGGTTTTCATTCTAGAGACTTGAAATTTATTTTTGGTGTAGAGGGGGTAGGGGCCATTGATTTACGTCAAACAATTTTTTTGTAGAGTTCCTAGTTTCCAAAATATAGGATTTTCAAAATTCGAGCGTTTTCAAAAAAACATAAAAAATAAAAAAGTTTTATTACAGAAAATAAAGGTCATAAAGACCATTCGTTTGAGCCATAGCACAACGTTCTATCCTGTTTGGTTTTCAAACTATCACCTATTTTCGAAAACAAAAAAATCAAAATATTTTTCAAAAATATAACGAGTGGTCCATGGCAAAGCCCCCGTCATCCCGAGTCCAACGACCCTTCATTCGTGAATCTCCGACAACGGGTTCGGTAATTATCGGCTCACATTGTGAGTAGTGGTGGTGGGGGGGGGGGAGAACTGTCACTACTCCCCTACTCCTGTGAAATGGATTTAATAAGTTAGAAAGCTTCACGTAAGTATACACAACAACCCATTAAAGTTTCATCGGAATCGGATGAATGACATATGAACGTATACGGGATTTTTTTTAACGATTCGCGTGCCGTCACTCATTTGTTGAATCTACTCATGCGCTACCTATTGCAAAATAGATTTACTAAGCCTTAAACCTTCTCTGGAGTGTACTCAATCATTCACCAAGGTTTCATCGCAATCGAATGAATGATATATGACCGCATACGCGACATTGTGGAAACGATTCACGCGCCGTCGCTCATTTGTTGAATCTACTCATACGCTACTTATAAAAAACTGAATTTACTAAGCCAGAAACCTTTCCTGGAGTGTACACAACCATTCACCAAAGTTTCATCGCAAACGGAAAAATGTTATATGAACACCTACAGGACTTTGTTGAAACGATTCTCGCGCCATCGCACATTTGTTGAATCTACTCGTGCGCTACCTATTGTAAATTGAATTTACTAAGCCAGAAACCTTTACTGAAGTGTACATAACAATTCACCAAAGTTTCATCGCAATCGGATAAATGGTATATGGACGCATACGTTACTTTGTTGAAATGATTCGCGTGCCGTCATTAATTTGTGAATCTACTCGTGCGCCACCAATTGTAAAATGGATTTATTAAGCCAGAAACCTTCCGTAGGGTGTACTAAACATCTCACCCAAGTTTCATCATAATCGGACGAATGGTATTTGGACGCATACGGGACCTTATTGAAACGCTTCGCGCATCGTCGCTCATTTGTTGAATGTACTGGTGCGCAACCTCCTGTGAAATGGATTTACTAAGTTAGGAACCCTCATGTAAGTGTGCACAATATTTCACCACAGTTTCATTGCAATCGGATGAATGGTATATGAACGCATACGGGACTTAGTTTAAACGTTCGAGCGTCGTCGCTCATTTGTTGAATCTACTCGTGCGCTGCCTATGGTAAAATGGATTTACTAATCCAGAAGCCTCACCCTGGAGTGTACACAACATCTCACCCAAGTTTCATCGCGATCGGACGAATGGTATTTGAACGCATACGGGACCTTGTTGAAACGCTTCGCACGTCGTCGCTCATTTGTTGAATCTACTCGTGCGCAACCTCCTGTGAAATGGATTTACTAAGTTAAAAACATTCAGGTAAGTGTACACAACAACTCATCAAAGTTTCATCACAATCGATGAATGGTATATAAACTTATACGGGATTTTGTTGAAACGCTTCGCGCGTCATCGCTCATTTGTTGAATCTACTCGTGCGCTACCTACTGTAAAATGAATTTACTAAGCCAGAAGCCTTCCCTGGAGTGTACACAACATCTCACCCAAGTTTCATCGCTATCGGACGAATGGTATTTGAACGCATACGGGACCTTCTTGAAACGCTTCGTTCGTCGTCGCTCATTTGTTGAATCTAGTCGTGCGCTATCTAATGTAAAATAATTTACTAAGCCAAACACCTTCCCTGGAGTACGCTCAACATCTCACCCAAGTTTCATCGCAATGCGATGAACGGTATATGAACACATACGTGACTTTGAAACGCTCCAACGTGCAGAGACAAACAGTAGAATTCGACATCACTGCCACCTTTGGTGTAAAACACAACTTTCCGTCACGGGCGGAGAGTATGTAATGGCGGTAGTTGCACAGGTTGCGACCAGGTGGCTCTATCGTGCAGAGACACACCTTCCAAAGACATCGGCTTTCACCAAGGCCAAGGCTAGTGGTTTCCATGACGACTGTTTTTGACTGTATATTGTGGTTCTAAAATTGTGTGTAAATTGTGGTTCTAAAATTGTGTTATTCCACCTACCGGGTCAGATTGTGAATCTAAACCATACATGGACCCACCCTAATGTACATACCAAATTTCATCAAAATCGGTATAGTCGTTTAGGAGGAGTTCAGTGACATACACACGTGTCGAAGAATTATATATATAAAGATATACACACACACATATATATAAACTTTTGAACTGACGGTGGTTTGGGGGTCTGGGGGATGTGAAACGCGAAGATATGTCGAAATTTTCCGGAAGTCGAAACATGGCACCCATTGCAATGGTTAGCTTTCTGATGAAATCTTCATAAATTGCAATAGTTAGCTTTCTGATGAAATCTACCTAAAATCTATCACATAATTAATAAAAAGGCATCTCGGCACGCCGGAATGCGGAGGTAGATTTCATCGGATAAACCTGGGCGTAGGCGAAAATAGGCAGAATATGCAGGTTTTCGTAGAAGGATCAGACCTCATTTATTGCGATAAAGTATTTTATAATTGGAGCTTAATTAACTTTGTTTTTCGTCATTTTGTGCATATTTTAAACATTTTATTGTCTTATGGGGACGGTAACCTTCTTGTCATTTGGGGTCCATTTTTAGCCTATTTTCAATTTTGAAAATATAGGCTTATGAGATCACCTTTTGTTCGTGTGTGTGTGTGTGTGTGTGTGAAGAATGTGTGTGAGTGTGTGTCCCCCCTAATAAATTCTAAACGGCTGGAGCGATTTCAATGAAACTCGGTAAGTTCATAGCTCCATTCCTGACGACCCTGACCGTGCCCTTCAAATTTTGTTACGTCTCACCAATCCAATATGGCGGTTATGCGAAATATTTCACCAGCATTCAATATCTCCGAAACTATTCCCGATATCACCCTGGAATGTTTTACAGTGATAAAGGGAACTACTAGAAGTTCACCTATGTGACTTTTGAAAAACTGGTAACTACTAAACCAGCATAGCGGCCACGCGAATTTTCGACTTTTAAATAGACGTTTTTCGCGATTTAACCAACCAAACACAATAAAACTTGGTACAGTATAAGTTTATACACATTGTAATGCACCGACATCTAACTTGGTTCAATTGTTTACATAACCACAAGATGGCGGATGTGCGAAATATTTCACCGGCATTCTATATCTCTGAAACTATTAGCGGTATCACCCTGAAATTTTGTTCGGAAGTAAAGGGCACCACTGGAAGTTCATATATGAGACTTTCAAAAACCGGTTAACTACAAAACGAACATGCCGGCCAAGCGAATTTGAAAATTTTAAATAGACCATTCTCGCGATTTAATGTTCCGACCGCAATAAAATCTGATACAGGAAATTTTTATATATATTTTAATACACTGGTATCTAATTTACAAGGAAGGACGGAAGCTTGTAGTTTAACGTGTAGATCATAAGCCACGGGACCTCTGGGTAGATTATTAGCTTGGGAATAACCTAACCCCCAAGGGAAGATGATAAAGAAATGGAAGTGGGTTTCGGACTGGAGAAAAAGGATGGAAAAGTAGGAAGAGAGTCCAAAAGAAGTTATAATTTTAACTTTAAATATACTCAAAGGCAGCTGCCATTGCAAATCCGCTCTCCGATACCTAAAGTAGGTAGGGACCTGGACAAAGCTAACGGGAAACCCAGCTGGAACTTGGGCTGTTCTCGACAAGGTTGCTGTTTAATGTATTCCCTCTCAAGCATACATATGCCTACTATGGGGAAGGGTGATGGTCTGGCAAGACAAAGAGTAACGGATTTATTGTGTATCTGTTCAAAGGAGTTTGTTTCTAAACTAGTAATTTGAAGAATGCCAATAATTTGAATCAGCTTCGAGATTTTTAGTTTTTGAAATTCTAGAATTTCTAAAGAGCGACCAAATGCTTCCAAGAAGGATAGGGATAAAGCAATTATACCTTTAGGAATAATTTTGGTATGTATACCAATAGTTGCATTTAGAAATGGCTAAGCTTTTACCCAGCAAGGCGCCGACTAAAAGTTTAGACAATGAGAAACACTTGTATTTTGAAAAACCAACCATAAGTGTTGGAGAGAATCTCCACATGCAGGAAGCTGGCGTAGCGAGCTATGCTTGCCTTACTGGCCAGTTAGAATTAGCTATTAAAGCTAAGAGAGACTTTACTAAGTTATCAACTAAGAGTTCCTGCTCAAATGCAACAAGTGGTGATAGCCCTACCAATAGATTTATTTGCATTAAGTGGGAAGAGTCAAGGAAGACAGGATCTTGCCTAACCGTTATGTTAGAGAAATGATAAAGCCAAAAATAAATCTTGAATTTATTTAACAATGTAAAAGGAAGTACTTTTGTAACAAATATATAATTTTGATTTCTATAAACAATTGGGGTCGCAGACCTCCGAAAACATCTAAAGCTTGCGCCAGGCAATTAACAATTCTTTTGGTTTCAAACCTTTTATATGCTTTAAAATCTTCGTAAGATTTTGAAATTACGAAGATAAATAAATGAAAAATTTAAAGATAACTGACGTAATTAAAGTTAGACAATAAATCAAGTTCAAGGTGTGTACTTTAAGAATTTCTAGTTAAATATCTTAGAACGATTAACAACTTCGAAAGTAACAACAACAAAAAGCAGGAAGAATAAAATAGAAGTTTCTATAACTTCTTGTATTGATACTGAATTACTTTTAATGATTATACAAATAGGGCAGGTCACTTATTGTGAAATCTGAAGAGAAAAATCGAAAAGAAGTTTCTAGAACTCCTATGTTTAAGTAGGGATCACGAGACAAATGGGGCAAGTTTCCCTTTCGTGAAACCTAGAGATAACTCACTTATGAGTTGAAAGAATTGTATTCCCTAATTAGAAGGGAGAAACAATATAATTTAAGGCGTGTACTGGACACGAAGTGTTACAGACATTAATTCCTTGTACATAAAGCAAGAGAGGGAGGGCACTTATTGAGAGTGACACCTCATTGAAAAAAAAAAGACCTAAAGTAACAATTTTATTATTTTGGTTTGTTAGTAAAGGGTTTGGCCAGAGGAGTGCGTCAGGCCTCGGCAGCCGGCACAGTTCATATCCTCGCCGCTAGATAGGGGCTTCATTCATTCCATTCCTGACCCGGTTGGAGACTGGAAGCAGGCTGTGGATTTTCAGTAAAGGGTTTGGGAAAGATCAAATGGGATTGAGGAAAAGTGTTCATGGCCGTATTTATTGTATTCGGACGAGCGCGACGCGGATGAATGTTTGAACAAGCACTGTATTCACTATAGTCTCTTGATATAGTTGAAAAGTTCACTGTAGTAGCACAAAAAGTAGATGGCAAAGAATGTTTGTGCAATGATTGAAAATAACTAGTTACACTAGATATGCGAGAGTCTATTGCTTGAGAAACTTGTAGGTTATAGTTGAATGCACAGAAAAATCCCAACGGAGGAAGAAAAAATTAGTTATTGATTAGCAGTTCATAAGGAAGATTCCTTAGTTTGAAAAAGTATTCCCATATGTGAGTGGAAAGTACATGACAGTATAACTGGTAGTTAGAGTGCAAGTTCTGGAAGGTTCCAGAGCAATGATGACTTGTTTAAATTGGGTAGAGAATCCCTCGGCGGAAAGCTAGATTATATAGACAATGGGTATTTTGGAAAAATCCCTCGATGTGAGATAGCATCTCAGAAAATCTTTCATGTTGAAAGTTAGACTTGATAGTTTAAGTTAGATCAAGAAGATCTCATGAAAGCAGTTATTTTCACATAGCAACTTTCACTGTCTATAAAATCCAAATAAAAGCATTGAGTCTTTAAAAGGCGATGAGAATGAGGTTAAGACCTGAAGTCGGTACTTATCTTTGCTTCATGAAGAAGGTGATGTTCCAGTTGACGGTTGATACTAAAATTCGAACATGGCGTCGAAATTTAAAAGTTTGCCTCTAGAGTTGAGGAGGCGAGCTATAGTGGAGCTCTAACTGACTGAGTCGACTTCCGACGTACAAGTGAGACACGCTCAACGAAGCACGGAGGGACCAGGGAAGGGAAAAGAGTGGGGTAGGAGACAAAAGAAATACATATAAGAATAGCCAACTTAACAGTTTAAAAAGATCTTCATGATGAAATGGTCTTCAAGGTGTTGATAGTAGGAGTCACTAGCGCAGCCTGGAGGGTGAAAAAGTAGATGAAGTTCTCTTGATCACGGAGATGATAGCCTGGGAGAGCGACGAGATCTGGTGGCTAGATTGATAATGAAGTCCTCTTGTAAAGGGAAGAATTGAGGTACTTCAGAGATTCGCTGCTAGATGACGCTAGGTGGGTCATGCAAGATATATATCTAGAACAGACTTACAGGCAATATGAGAGACATAACCAATATGGAGAAAACAGAAGATCACTCTTGGTGTTTGAGAAAAAAGGAAGGGATGAACTATAGCAAAGAGAAGCAAAAGCTTGCTCTATCTTACTGTGTATTACAAAGAATACACCAAGCTGGGAGGGAAAAACCCCCAACAGAGGACAAGACGAGCAATTAAAAGTTTACAGGTAAAGGAGCAATTATAGACAGTGGTCTTATGATATGACCATTAGTGGTCAAAATCTTGGCTACCCTAACCCTCCCATCCCTTCCTGGATAACACTCGGTCACTCTACCAGAAATCCAGACCAAGGGAGGAGAAACATCCCTAACCAGGACCAAGTCCCCCACTCTGATGTCGGGATTGGAAAGAAACCACTACTGTCTCCGTTGTAGGGATGTTAAGTATTCCAAATTCCACCTCTTCCAGGAAGAATTGCGGAGGGCTTCAAGTTTACGCCAAACATTAGGTAAATTAGAATCCCTGTAAGTGTTGGGAAGGGGAGGAGGGACAGAAAGAGAAGTGCCTATAAGTAAGTGACCAGGTGTAAGTGGAAGCAGGTCATCAGGGTCATTGGAAAGCGGAGTTAAAGGGCGAGAGTTCAAAACACCTTCAATCAGAACAGACAGCGAATTAAATTCTTCATAAGTCAGAATGCGATTACCTAAAATATTTCTTAAGTGACGTTTAGTGAGCTTTACGCAGGATTCCCACCTACCACCGTGATGAGGAGCGTAGGCAGGTATAAAACGCCATTTGAAACCCTTTGAGTAGGAAAAATAAGAGATCTGTTCCATGGCAGGAGAAAATGCGAGAGCTTTCTTCCACAAGGAAGCTGCGCCTTGAAAAGTGGAAGCGTTATCAGAGAACATCTCCGAACGAACACCGCGCCTAGCAGCGAAGCGAGAGACAGCTGATAAAAAGTATGAAGTAGAGGCATTCGTTACTAGTTCCAAATGGATCGCGCCAGTAACCATGCAAACAAAGAGAGAAACATAGAGCTTACCAAACAATTTGCGTTTAGCTTCAGGGGAGTTGCGTTGATATTGGAACGGACCCATACAGTCCACACCGTTTAGAGCAAATGGACGTATAGGAGAAGAGTGAAAGGAGGGCAGATCGCTCATTAATTGAGTATTTACTTTAGGTTTCGCTTTGAAGCAAGGAATGCACTTGTGAATTACAGAGGAAACTTCATGAATTCCATTTATAATCCAGTACTTTTCCCTTAAGAGGCAAAGCAGTGTGCGTGTACCAACATGCAGATTGCGATAATGAAAGTCACGTATGATTAAGGAAGTTACGTGATGTTTAGAAGGCAAAATAACAGGATGCTTTTTGTCCTCAGAAAGCAAAGATTGCGAGAGCCTACCACCCACCCTGAGTAACCTATTGTCATCAAGGAACGGGGCTAAGGCACGAAGACGACTGGATTAGGGAAGATTCTTTTTAGAGGAAAGTAAAGACAATTCAGAAGAAAAGGCTTCTTACTGTGTTAGTTGCAAAACCTTAATGGTAGCGAGATTCAATTCATGATTGGTAAGGTGTGGTTTGGGGAGAAGAGGTTGGTCAACCACAAGATATTTCCATCTGAGAAGATAGGCAACAATTCGAATTAATTTGTGAAAAGAAGAATAGCGTGACAATAAGGGATGAGAAACGTTGGAAAGAAGACACGAAGCAGTATATTTAGATACATTAGCGTCAGGCAAGTTGAAGTTTGTAGCTGGAGGTTTAGAAGGCCAACAAGAAGAGTCTCCTATTAACCACGATGTCCCATGCCAGTACAACTGGGAGGCTGCCAATTGAGAGGGTAAACATCCACGAGAAATGATGTCGGCAGGGTTGTCAGCGCTGGGCACATGCCTCCATTGACATCCCGAAGAAAGAGGTTGAATTTTGGAAACCCTGTTTGCAACAAAAGTTTGCCAATGAGTGGGGTTCTTGGCGATCCAAGAAAGGGTGATCATGGAATCGCTCCAGAGATAGATTTTCGAGAATTCGACTTTTAATACTTCCCGTAATTTCTTAACAAGTTCTGCGGCCATGAGTGCAGCACACAATTCAAGCCTAGGCAAAGTGATAGTTTTAAGAGGAGCCACCTTCGATTTGGCACAAACAAGGTTGGAAACTGAAGATCCATTTAAGGAACCGCGATAAACCAAATATGCACAGCAACCGTAAGCTTTTTCGGAACAGTCCGCGAAAACATGAAGGAAAAAAGATGCATTAGGATGAGCGTTAATTAAATTCCTGGGAATTTCAATAAGGGAAAGAGCAAGCAAATTGCTGCGAAAAGAGAGCCATCTGTTAAGAAAAGAAAGGGGAACAGTGTCGTCCCATTCACATTTGAGCGACCATAGCTCTTGTATGAAAAGTTTGGCTATCACAATATCCGGGGCAAGGAATTGAAGCGGATCAAAAATTTTTGCAATTTCAGAGATAATTTGTCTTTTTGTGTTAGGGAGCTCTTCTGCGAGCGAAACTTTATAGATGAGAGTGTCTGTGCTAGTGCACCAATGAACTCCATGAGTTTTTATGGATTCGGAGTTTCCACAAATTTCGACGGAGGAGGGATGTACGTCTTCAATAGGAAACCGGGCGAGAAACTCATGGGAGTTGGAATTCCACTTATGAAGTGGGAAACCTCCATTCTTTAGCAACGCCTGAAGTTCTAGTGACACGAAAGAAGCTACTTCGAGAGTGGGGAAGGACTGCAAGTAATCGTCAACATAGAATGAAGTAGTTAGTGCTTCGGAAGCTTTAGAATCAAATAAATGACCATCTTGAGAGGCTAACAAGTGTAGAGATCGGATAACAAGGAAAGCGGAAGGTTTTAAGCCATAAGTAACCGTCTTTAAACGAAATACCTTAATGGGCTTGCTGATTTCGTCGCGCCACAAGATTCTTAGGAGATCTCGTTGTTCAGGCTGAATTAAAACTTGACGGTATATCTGTTTTATATCCGCTATAACAGCTATGGGAAATATTCGAAAGTTTGAGAGTATAGCAGATAGATCTGACTGAATAGCAGGACCAGAGTAAAGAGTATCGTTAAGACGGTTGTCATTAACGTCAGGTGATGAACCATTGAAAACAACTCGGATTTTATTCTTTACAAGAGGGTTTTTCCACACAGGATGATGATTTAAGAAAACCGTTTCCATTGGGGGATGCAATTCGTCATCAGATTTGTTAACAACTAAGCTTTCATACTCATCCATAAAGTCAGTATACTGCTGTTTAACGAGAGGTTCTTTCTTGAATTTGCTCTCGATAGCAAAGAGAGCTTTTCGAGCTTTGGGTTGAGAGTTAATAAGTTTAGGGGGATTATGTATTCTTGGCATCTGAACAATGAACCGGCCATCAGAAGAACGAGTGGTGGTGTTCAGAAAAAGTTGCTCACAGAGTTCGTTTTCTGAAGAGGTCACGTTAGGTGAATCAACGCTTTCGAGCCTCCAGAACTGTTCCAAATCAGTATTAGCGAAATAACATTGCGATGCGGGTTGGGGAGAATAATGAGGAAGTTGACCGATGACGATTCATCCAAAATTAGTGTCTCTGGCAACCACGTTGAGGATAACTTGCGAACCTGTTTACGAAGGCAATTCCAGAAAACATTGGCACTAAAGAGTATGTCAATGGGGTTTTGAACATTGAACAGAGGATCGGCTAGCCTTAAATGCGAGGGAATGTTAAACCCTGAAATATCCACAGAGTGACTTGGTGTATCTTCTCCTATGCTATTGAGAATGAGACAATTCAGTTTGAGAAAGTTGTTTCTGTGACAAATGTCTCTTATGGTTAGCTTTTAGAACTGTAAAGCTTGCGATTTTGTTAATGCCCGATACGTTAATAGAAGTGGGGTTTACAGGTAGGCCTAGTTTTCTAATCAAAGAATTAGACACAAAATCATGAGTTGCCGCTGAATCAAGAAGACCGCGTGCACGGACCCAGTTGCCAAAGTTATCCTGAACTTCGAATTGGACAGTAGACAAGAGTACTTGAGCACTACGTATGGACTTGGCATTTTTGAATGTAAGATGTAGCATTGGAACTGTTAGCATTGTCACTTTCTGAGAAGTAGATGCGGTCAATGACCTTGCTTGATCATGACGGTGTAGTAAAGTGTGATGAGCTTTTTCACAATGGAAGCAAAGTCTGGTGGACTTGCAATTTGAAGCAGAATGCGTGGGTGCTAGGCAGTTGAAGCAATGTTTATTCTGGGAAACTAATTTTTTTCCGTCGTCGACTGACAGTTCTTTGAAAGATTTACATAGATATAAGGCGTGGGAATCTTTACAAAGTATGCACTTTAATGGTTCATTTAAACACTTGCGGGGTTCGCTTTTAGTTTTTAAAACGAGAGAACTGGCAATACAGCGTTCACTATACCTAGTTGGGTAACCAGTGGCGTTTCACTTGAGTTTAGATAAGCTGGACCCAGGTTTTTGGGTACTAGACGCTAAGCGTTCGCTTTTAGGTTTAAGAGACATTGATACAAATTTAGAACTAGGGGATGAGGGTTCATTTTGATTAGCTAAAGCGGTTATGATTTGGCATCTAGCATTTATGAAAGTGACTAAATGCTCGTAAGAGTAATCGTCTTCTCTGGAAAGTTCAATCTCCCAAGCTTTTAGGGTAGCAACATCGACTTTAGAAACCACTAAATGTATTAAGAAAGTGTCCCAGTGTTCAGTGGGTTGATCCAATTGGGACAGAGCTTTAACGTGAAGTTGTGTAGTATCAATGAGAGTACGCAAACTAGTGACGTCATTGTGCTGTGACGCAGGTATGTTAAATAGAGCCTTCATATGGCGTTGAATACGTAACCGTGAATTACCGTATCTTTCTTTCAACAAGTTAAAGGCAATGGGGTAGTTTTCGGCACTTAATGGGAGTGCTTCAACTAACTGCAGAGCTTGACCTCGGAGGATAGATCTAAAATAATGAAACTTGTAGATGGCTTGAATGTCTTCATTGTCATGAACAAGAGAACAAAATAGTTCATAGAAAGAATCCCAAGTAGATTCGTCTCCAGAGATGTAGGGTAAATCAATCTTAGGTAAAATTGGTTTGGGCTTGTGAGTGCTCTCGCGAGAAGAGGTTTGTTGTTCGTGAAGGGAACCAAGAACAGAACCGTCTTTTTTCTGTTCTTCTTCGAGTTGGCGTATTATTTTAAAAGCAGAACCTATACCTTCGTAATATTGGTTTTCTACGTCGACTCGATCTTCAGTTTCAATTTCAGTTTGGATGTTTCAATAATTTTCATATGAACGTTCAAAATCCTTTACACGAAGTTTTAACGAATCTAATTGAGCTTCTGAAGGATCTAGCTCTTTGATGTATTTTCTGAATCGGGTAATTTGCCCTTTATAGGATGCTCGTTTAGAAGTAAGTTTTTCATCCTTATCCTTTTCTGTAGGAGCCATGACAAAATAGGTAAATTAAAGTATAACTTACGAAACTGTGGAAACTTGGAAATGCTGTCAGGCTGGCAGCAGCAAATAAGTTGAAAGAAAGGGACACACCAAAGGAGACATGAGCGGCCTCTTTCCACTTCACAGGCTTTGCACGGTGTAGTTATAGCAGAAAAATTCAAAGAAGATATTAATGATTTGCAAAATATTGTCAAATAAACCTTGACAAATAGAAAATGTCATAAATGGACTCTCCCGGGTTTCGGCACCAAATTTAGGATAGATTATTAGCTTGGGAATAACCTAACCCCCAAGGGAAGATGATAAAGAAATGGAAGTGGGTTTCGGACTGGAGAAAGAGGATGGAGAAATAGGAAGAGAGTCCAAAAGAAGTTATAATTTTAACTTTAAATATACTCAAAGGCAGCTGCCACTGCAAATCCGCTCTCCGATACCTTAAGTAGGTAGGGACCTGGACAAAGCTAACGGGAAACGCAGCTGGAACTTGGGCTGTTCTCGAGAAGGCTGCTTTAGTGTATTCCCTCTCAAGCATACATATGCCTACTATGGGGAAAAGTGATGGTCTGACAATACAAACAGTAACGGATTTATTGTGTATCTGTTCAAAGGAGTTTGTTTCTAAACAAGTAATTTGAAGAATGCCAATAATTTGAATCAGCTTCGAGATTTTTAGTTTTTGAAATTCTAGAATTTCTAAAGAGCGACCAAATGCTTCCAAGAAGGATAGGGATAAAGCAATTATACCTTTGGGAATAATTTTGGTAAGTATACCAATAGTTGCATTTAGAAATGGCTAAGCTTTTACCCAGCAAGGCGCCGACTAAAAGCTTAGACAATGAGAAACACTTATATTTTGAAAAACCAACCATAAGTGTTGGATAGAATCTCCACAAGCAGGAAGCTGGCGTAGCGAGCTATGCTTGCCTTACTGGCCAGTTAGAATTAGCTATTAAAGCTAAGAGAAACTTTACTAAGTTATCAACTAAGAGTTCTTGCTCAAATGCAACAAGTGGTGAAAGCCCTATCAATAGATTTATTTGCATTAAGTGGGAAGAGTCAAGGAAGACAGGATCTTGCCTAACCGTTATGTTAGAGAAATGATAAAGCCAAAAAGAAATCTTGAATTTATTTAACAATGTAAAAGGAAGTAGTTTTGTAACAAATATATAATTTTGATTTCTATAAACTATTGGGGTCGAAGACCTCCGAAAACATCTAAAGCTTGCGCCAGGCAATTAACAATTCTTTTGGTTTCAAACCTTTTATATGCTTTAAAATCTTCGTAAGATTTTGAAATGACGAAGATAAATAAATGAAAAATTTAAAGATAACTGACGTAATTAAAGTTAGACAATAAATCAAGTACAAGGTGTGTACTTTAAGAATTTCTAGGTAAATATCTTAGAAAGAGTAACAACTTCGAAAGTAACAACAACAAAAAGCAGGAAGAATAAAATGGAAGTTTCTATAACTTCTTGTATTGATACTGAATTACTTTTAATGATTATACAAATAGGGCAGGTCACTTATAGTGAAACCTGAAGAGAAAAATCGAAAGGAAGTTTCTAGAACTCCTATGTTTAAGTAGGGATCACGAGACAAATGGGGCAAGTTTCCCTTTCGTGAAACCTATAGTTAACTCACTTATGAGTTGAAAGAATTGTATTCCCTAATTAGAAGGGAGAAACAATATAATTTAAGGCGTGTACTGGACACGGAGTGTTACAGATATTAATTCCTTGTACATAAAGCAAGAGAGGGAGGGCACTTATTGAGAGTGACACCTCATTGAAAAAAGACCTAAAGTAACAATTTTATTATTTTGGTTTGTTAGTAAAGGGTTTGGGAAAGATCAAATGGGATTGAGGAAAAGTGTTCATGGCCGTATTTATTGTATTCGGACGAGCGCGACGCGGTTGAAAGTTTGAACAAGCACTGTTTTCACTATAGTCTGTTGATATAGATGAAAAATTCACTGTAGAAGCACAAAATGTTGATGGCAAAGAAAGTTATTGCAATGATGGAAAATAACTAGTTACACTAGATATGCGAAAGTCTATTGCTTGAGAAACTTGTAGGTTATAGTTGAATGCACAGAAAAATCCCAACGGAGGAAGAAAAAAATAGTTATAGATTAGCAGCTCATAAGGAAGATTCCTTAGTTTGAAAAAGTATTCCCATATGTGAGTGGAAAGTACATGACAGTATAACTGGTAGTTAGAGTGCAAGTTCTGGAAGGTTCCAGAGCAATGATGACTTGTTTAAATTGGGTAGAGAATCCCTCGGCGGAAAGCTAGATTATATAGACAGTGGGTATCTTGGAAATATCCCTCGATGTGAGATAGCATCTCAGAAAATCTTTCATGTTGAAAGTTATTCCTGATAGTTTAAGTTAGATCAAGAAGATCTCTTGAAAGCAGTTATTTTCGCATAGCAACTTTCACTGTCTATAAAATCCAAATAAAAGCATTGAGTCTTTAAAAGGCGATGAGAATGAGGTTAAAACCTGAAGTCGGTACTTATCTTTGCTTCATGAAGAAGGCGATGTTCCAGTTGACGGTTGATACTAAAATTCGAACATGGCGTCGAAATTTAAAAGTTTGCCTCTAGAGTTGAGGAGGCGAGCTTTAGTTGAGCTCTAACTGACTGAGTCGACTTCCGACGTACAAGTGAGACACGCTCAATGAAGCACGGAGGGACCAGGGAAGGGAAAAGGGTGGGAGTAGGAGACAAAAGGAATACATATAAGAATAGCCAACTTAACAGTTTAAAAAAGATCTTCATGATGAAATGGTCTTCAAAGAGTTGATAGTAGGAGTCACTAGCGCAACCTGGAGGGTGAAAAAGTAGATGAAGTTCTCCTTATCACGGAGATGATAGCTGGGGATGGCGAGGAGATCTTGTGGCTAGATTGATAATGAAGTCCTCTTGTACAGGGAAGAATTGAGGAACTTCAGAGATTCGCTGCTAGATAACGCTAGGTGGGTCGTGGAAGATATATATCTAGAACAGACTTACAGGCAATATGGGGGACATAACCAATATGGAGAAAACAGAAGATCACTCTTGGTGTTTGAGAAAAAAGGAAGGGATGAACTATAGCAAAGAGAAGCAAAAGCTAGCTCTATCTTACCGTGTATTCCAAAGAATACACCAACCTCCTTTTTACGTGGAATCCGAACCACAGGACATGGCATTTCACTTCGAAAATCTCACATGCATTGACCGGGAATTGAACCCGGACCGCCTTGGTGAGAGGCATGCAGCTAGACCGCTGAGCCACCACGCCCCGGTATCTAATTTAGTTCAATTGTTTACGTAACCTCAAGATGGCGGCTTTGCGAATTTTAAAATTAAGTTTTTATTTTTTGTGTCGTAATCATGCGATCGATGTGAAAGTTTGAATAATGAACCTACGCAATAATTTTCCTTTAATGGTACATGACTCTATGGCCTATACATTTAAGGGGGGATGTACCGGTACCGGTAATGAACTTTGTGTCAAAAATCGATTATTTAGAAACATGTTATTCGTAATCTACATAGTGTAATTTACATTGTGTATAAATTTTATAGTTATCGGAGGCATGGAAGTTCATTAAAAACATTAAATGTCAAACTCTGCGCATATACTTGGTGTGAATCCAGGAGTGTTCACTATAAAGGCGTTCAACACCATTGACAAGAATTGACTCATGAAAGCTGGGATAGGGATGTCTGATTTTGAGCTGGAAGCCAGACAGAAAATAAGAGGGCAGAAAAGAATGTTGGAGGATGAAGAGTATGAATATGGAGGATTTTAAAAATCAAATAAGCATTTTTCATGTTTGAATGTGGTAACCAAATGTTTAAATGCATTTTTCACTAATATACATTTTGTTGTAGAATCTGAAGCCTTTTCTCAAAAACTATAAATCGCAGAGCTATTATTTTTTCAGGAGTTGTTCATTACACATTGTGGAATATGGAACTACAATTCTAATTATTACTTATTTAAATTTTAATTTATAGGGTTTTATGTGATGAAAAAATGTCTTATTTCTGTGACAGTAAGTTCAAGATTTTTTAAGTAAAGAACTAATATGCATAGGTAATTTATTTTAGTTCAGTATTCATATTGTAGTGATAGCTTCATACTGTAAAAATTTCAAAGTGATTGTATCATTAGAATTCCTCTTATGGCTTTCATGTTAAAGGGGCATAACTGTTAATACTCTTATAACATTATTGTATATGCCTTACATCTAGGTCTCTGCTCATATTTTTTCATTTATTACAGTTTGTTATCTATCTACACACAAAATGTCATGCCTTTAACTCAAAAACTATGGTTGTAATGATTTTTAAAGGAAAAGCTTGCATTTCCGATTACATCCCCCCTTAACAATCCAACATGGCGACCATCCGAAATATTTAGACGGCTCTGAATATCTACGAATCTATTCTAGCAATCAAACTGAATTGTTTTATGTTCATAGGGGCTATGAACTTAAGTACACCTATAGGACTTTAAATAACCTGGTGATCACAAATCCAACATGGCGGCGACGCGAAGTACTAATATTCACATGGACGTTTCTCGCAAATTAACCATCCGAGTGCAGTGAAACTTGGTACAGTAAATCCTTATACGAATGTTAACCCACTGACATATAATTTACTTCAATTGTTTCCATAACCACAAGATGGCAGCTGTGCAAAATTTTAAAATCTCCTTGTTACTTCCTGTGTCCTAATCATGCGATTGAAGTATGAATTCTGCACGTACACAATAATCTTCATGTAACAGTACGTAACTCTAGGACCTACATATAAAAAATCCAACATGGCGACCATCCGAAATATTTGGTCGGTTCTCAATATCTATGAATCTATTACAGCAATCAAACTGAAATTTTGTATGTAGTTAGAGGCAATTAACATAAGTAGGATATATGAAAATAGGCTGTATAGTTCTTCACGGAACTACTTGTTATACTTGTGGTCACACTGTCCTTATGCAAGGTTTCGACACTGATGTGTAACTATGTAACGGTCTGTTGCTTCTTCACGCAAAATTATATCTCCGGCAGAGATTTTGGTTGGTTCCTCAGTTTAGGGGCTGCGACAACGCGGTCATGTAACCCCGTGTACTTTGGGTGAGTGTAGAATCTGTCTGATAAACGGTGTGGATTGTGATGGCTGTATTAGTCTGTAATTCAGGTAAGGACTGCAGACGGTCAATTTCAAGCAGTAGTTCCCAATGTTGCTACCAGATACTACGTCAACGACACCTAGCTGTGAACTTGGCTACTAGATGCCACCGCAACCAGCAACTCGCAACGAACGTTGGAACTTCCCCTCCAAAGGAAAGCATACTGAGGAATTTTCAGCGCTCTTAGAAAATCCGACGACTTCGGCCGGCTTTGAACCCGTGACCTTGGGCATAGAAGTTCAGCAAGCTTCCAGTTACGTCACCGAAGCCGCTTCACACTTAGTCAGATGGAAATCTGAATCTGATTTCGTGAAATATATATATATATCATTTTCTTGCGATTTGTTAATCCGAGCGCATTGAAACTTGGTACGTTAAATGAATTAAGAGGATTTAATCTACAGGAGGTCCAAATGTTTGCATACAAATACATTTGCAACTTTCAACATTTTAGTTCAGTTGGGCTAGAATAACAATTTTTGATAGTTTTTGACCGTCAGAGTCATTTGTTTTCATAAACTCAAGATGGCAGCTGTGCAAAATTTTTAAATTAAGTTTTTATTTGTCGTGTCTTAATCATGCGAACAAAGTGAACAATTGAATAATGATCCTACGCAATTATATTTATCTAATGGTGCATAATTTGTTTAAATTGTGAAATAGGCATAAAGTATGGCGAGTGATAAGATTGACAAGGTAGTGAATTTTTTCCGGTTAATACACGAGAGACTGCCAGTTTAACCTACACATCAGGTACTTTAAATTCACGTTCTGCACACAAACAAACTACAGTATAATTTTACATTTCTGACGTACTTGAATTTTGCTGTTGGAATACACAGAGAACGTAAGACTGGAACGAACATGGCGGTCTAGCATACATAGTGTTTACAGAGATCTAGTGTAATTAGTCGGCTGTACTCGGACTGAAGGAGTGAATGATTGAACAGCAGTAAATGGTTCGTGTAGCTCCTACACGATCACGCTGTTAAACGTGGCTCGTTCTGCCATGTCCCATCAATCACGGCAACTACGAGAAGGTAATCCTGCTGCTCAGGAAATAGACTCACACCAACATGGTACACATTCAGTACGCTACAAGTATATTAAAACTACTTGTGCAGAAAGGAAATGTTACGGAAGTGACATTTTACGACTCAATCTATTCAAAAGCAAGAAAATATTTGTAGCTGAGTACTTCTGGAGTTGACAGTCAAGAAGACTAGCCACTACTCCAAGAGGAGGTCCAAATGTTTGCATACAAATACATTTGCAACTTTCAACATTTTAGTTCAGTCGGGCTAGAATAACAATTTTTGATAGTTTTTGACTGTCAGAGTGTGTTAAAATTATTTCTCCGAAGAACCAGGGTTTCGCAATGTGCGAGCCTCCAGAGTTGAGTTACCTCAACTAATCTAATGTAAAAACTAAAACACGATTCACAAGGGTTGGATACATACTCCTTGTTATGAATATCTCGAACTTGCTTTAAAACAGAATATAAATAGAGAATGCCTGTGTTTCCATAAGCGAGGGACAGTGACTGTATCTACTGTATTTCAATTTCTGTTTGGCTTTCTTTCACAGTGATCTTTGTATTGGGATCGGTAAGGCCCTCGCCTGCTGTTCCTATAGTTATGAGGTCAAATCCAGGTACAGTATGAATCAGAAGGTCCCTACATTTTACAGACCCATACCAGCTGACATAAAGGCCGTAAAAATCACCTTCATGGAAATAATAATAATAATGTTATTAGTTTTAAGTCCCTTTAAACTACTCCGGCTTTTAGAGACGCCGGGGTGCCGGAGTTTTGCCCAGAAGGGGATCATTAATGTGCCAGTAAATCTACTGACACGGCTCCCTCGCATTTACGCACCCTCAAATGCCAGCTGACTGCGTCAGGATATGAACCTGCAACCTTGGGCCCAGCAAGCGAGAACGTTACCGATGAGCCACGCAGCCAGTCCCACCTTCATGAGAGAAAGTCCGTCAGCCCAGCTACTTTAAAAATAGTTTAATTCCAAGGTACGTTAAAAAATGCAATATGTATATTTATTCGTTACGGCCAACTATGGTCCACGTTTGACAGCTTTTACATTATTTGTTGTCTTCACTCTCTGCCAATATATTTTACTCCTCTCTCCCACTTCCTTGTTCTGCAATATTATTATCATTATTTTATTTATTTTAAGCAAATTCTCCCAATAAATGGAAGACATTAAGCAAATAACTCAATCAACTTTTTTTTTGTTCTTCTTGGTATTCCACTAAGCTTTCTTTCCTTCCAAGAAGGCTTGTTTACGTTCTTCCGACCACTATGGTTTGTACTGTCTTTGTTTTGGTTGCTCTGATGTAACTTACTTTGTGTCTGAATATATTCCTTTCTGAAATGTCTGTTGAAGTCATGTTTGCATTTCTTAGGTCCTTTTGTTATTGACTGCCGGCCCCGTGGTGTTGGGGTAGCGCGCCTGCCTCTCACCCGAAGGCCCCGCCAGGGATTTTAGGAACTGACGTGAGGGCTGGAACGGGATGCACTCAGCCTCGTGAGGAAAATTGAGTAGCTGTCTGACAGTGTGGCAGTGCCCCGATCACGAACACCAAGGTTAACGGCCGAGGGGACCTGATGCGCTGATTACAGGCCAAATTGCTGGGCAGTGGTCACTTGGTAAGCCTTGGCCCTCACGGGCTGTAGTCTCAGGGGTTATTTTTATTTTAGTTGTACTTGACTATAACTGGGGAGGCATTGCCAAACATACTTTTAGTTAGTCATTCATTGTCCATTCTTTGAATGTCAAGAAAGTTTCAATTGTCGTCTTCTAATTGTGTCTGATATTTTCTCAGATTTTTATCCGTATGAACTTATTAGCACTTTTTCTTCTTCCGTTCCCAATACCTGTTCATCCTCTCGCCATGTTCCCCTTTACGCTGCTCTGACCATCCTTTATTTCATCGGGTGGGCTTCTCAGAAAATGTATGTTTGCGAGTTGTGAATTTTGATCTGTCTTGAAAGGTTTCTTCACGACAGCCAATTTCATTTATGTCTTCACTGATTTCTTTTAGCCAGTGATCTGATTTTTATTGATAAGGCTGGGTTGAAAATTTCCTTTGTGAACCTGTTATTGTCCATTCAATATGGGTGTCCGTCAAACTATAACCGCCGTGTCGTTATGGTATCTGTGACTTTATTCTGTAATTGATAAATTTCATGTGATTTCTTTTTCTTTCAAATTCTACTTTTACACTTTGGTTCTAATATTTTCCTGAGGATTTTGCTTTCTTGTACTTCGATCATTTGTATTCGAAATTCGTCACCGATTATAATAATTTAAAATTCAAATAGAGCTCCTGTTTTATCGACTGTGTTATAATGTCTTAATTTTGCCTTTGTTGATATTGTTCTTTTATTGTATATGTTCCAAGTAGTAGTAGTTTTCTTTGTAGTTTTATAGTTCCTTCTCGGTTAGCTTGCTGATTTAACTCTGGTGGTTCAATAATTTCACATAAATATTTAAATTTGTCTACTTGAGCGATATTCCCATAATTGGTGATTAGGTGCAGATGACCTCGCAGTTCGACCCCTTAAAACGACAATAACTAACTATAATTGGTGATTATTGGTTGATTGTTGAAAGCTGATTTAGCCCGTTCCATATACTTTGTCTTCCCGGAATTATGATTATAAAAATAAGAACACAGATCTGTTGATTACTTCGGTATTATACGTGTCAGAAAATTAAGTTACTTGTTTTGTTACTCTGTAATACCACGTTATTCTTATAAGTTACAGTTATGAGTAACGGTGATTAATATAGACTACCTTCTAATTAAGCCGAAGTAACTGAATATTTAACACTTAATGTTGGTTAATTACACTAATGTGGTTGCGGTAAGTTCAGTAAACCACGAGCCATAACAGTATTAATAATTAGAACTTGCTCTACACACAATCTAAAACAGTACACTAATTACGATGAAGAACACCTAATATATCTTACTGGATAGTACAAAAAGTTCTACAGAGATGCGTTCACCCGCTCACGAATGAAAGGCATATAATTTTCTGTAATTGAAATATCTGTCATTTTAGGGCTGAATTATTAGATTTAAGTACACGGAGCTATGACCAGGATGTCCCAAGTCCCTTAAATAAATGAACAACAACAACAACCATTCGATTTGTTTGGAATCGTGCCATATGATTGTACTAAAATCAGCAACATGAGGAACTATGACTGTCATCAGTTTAATTGATCACTAAATCGAAAATTAACAACTAATATTTTGAGATCATCATGCACGCCTAAGGGCAGGAATCTACACCGTTTCACCGCTCTGAACCAAACTTTTATGTATTTACCCTATGAAACCGAAGAGTAACACTATCTACTTGAAATTTCGGACAGACCACTCCATTCTCTGCATTTAGGTCCTTTGGCACTAATCTACACTGTTTCGCCGATCTGAACCAAATTTTACATAATTACACATTGGAACCCGACGAGTAACACTGTCTACTTGAAATTTCGGACAGACCACTCCATTCTCTGCATTTAGGTCCTTTGGCACTAATCTACACTGTTTCGCCGATCTGAACCAAATTTTACATAATTACACATTGGAACCCGACGAGTAACACTGTCTACTTGAAATTTCGGACAGACCACTCCAATCTCTGCATTTATGCCCTTTAGCAGAAATCTACACCATTTCACCCAATTGCACCGAATTTTACATACTTACCGTTTGAAACCCTGCTGGAAACCCTGTCCTCTTGATATTTTGAACAACCATCTCCATTCGCTATATTTAGCGGGTTCAAACCCGGCCGAAGTCGTCGGATTTTTTAAGAGCGTTAAAAATCCTTCAGTATGCCTTCCTTCGGAGGGGAAGTAAAGCGGCGTTCCCATGTCATAGATTTATGGCATGTAAAAGATCCTTCCACAGACTTAACTTGTGTGGAGCTAAATTTCCAGGTTAGATTTCGTTGGAACGCTCTATCAAAGTTCCAACCTTCACCACTAGGTTTCATTGACATCTGGTGGCGAAAGTTGTAACTACTTGAAATTGAACGGAACGTATAGCTCACCCTCTATGTGTCTGCTGGAAGCAGCTACATACTCTGGCGAGCCGAACATGTCCTCGGACACTCCCGGCACCAAAAGCCATACGATAAATAAATAAATAAATAAATAAATAAATAAATCGCTATATTTAGAATGTATGTCTACCCCTTATTATTCCCGTTTTCCAACGGGGTCGGGGATGAGATGAGATGGAAGTCTTTGTGGCGATGGTTTTTACGGTGGGATGCCCTTCCTGACGCCAACCTCATGAGAGGAGTTAATGAGAGAGGAAATGAATGATGGTGAATGAAACTGGGCTAGGATGTGGAAGGAAGCGGCCGTGGCCTGTCAGAAGGTACCGTCCCAGCATTTGCCTGGTGTTGAAAATGGGAAACCACGGAAAACAATTTCAAGGACAGCCGATGGTGGGGCTCGAACCCACGCGTCTACCGAGTCAGCAGAGAGCTTGGCCCCATGACGTAATGCTGGGCTTTAGCCAGCGTAGCCACTACTGTCGGTAATTCGCTATATTTAGAATAACGGACAAAAATAACTTGAAACCCTCGTATTAAGCCCTTAGAGCCATTCATGTCCATAGTAGTGTAACTGTAAGAATGTATTAAAATTTTTATAAGTCTATTGTTGGTTGGCAATGCGGTCTGCATCACGCCGCCTCTACCCGTGTTCTGGTGCAGAATTGCGAAAATAGTTACATCTTGCTCTGGTTATAAATTTCAGTCACGGAGAGTAATTAATGCAAAGAGATTTCTTAGGCACCTTAAAACAGTTATCATGAAAAGACTATGCCTCTGTATAACTGCGATGGTGTTGGTGCAGTACATTGAGGTTATTAGCTGTAATAAGCGTTGGTACTTTCAAATTTACTTCCATTTATTCCGATCCTTATCCTTGAGCGCTATGTAGCGATAAATGATACTATTGCTACCTCAGGAGCTCGGGACAGCCGAAGTTTTCCAAAGTGCTCTGATTATTTTCCTACGCCGCTATGCGACAAAAGACGACTCTATTGGTCTCTACTTTTCTTACTGCCTATGAGATATAGGCCCAAGGCAGTGTCTTTTATTTCACTTACTCTCCTTTCTAACCATATTTTTCAATTCGTTTGTAAATTACATGTGTCAGTACTGTAATTAGTAAATTGCTGTTTCCCTATTCATTATCATCATAATCATTACGGGAAGTTATATTTTTAATGTGTTTTTTTCTTTTAGTTTAAGTATCATGTGCCAGTTCTGTAGTACTGGAGTATTCATTGTCATACATAAAACAAATAAATCCACCGGGGAGGGCCGGATACTACTGCTAATTACAAATAAAATACAACAAAAATATGTTCTAGGTCTATAAATCCTCCACTCGTATGTTAATATTATCAACTACCAAAACCGAAAACCAAAATTGACCGGTACTGCAAGCCGGATGGTATTATAGTACTCTCCCTAATATCAGTTTGGCAATAAAGGAACCCTAAGAAAGATATGACTTAACTTATTTTCTGAACTTCCCTCGTACTTACAAACAACATGTGTGTTATTCCATTGGATACAGTGTCATAATTATCTCAAACAGAGCGCACATTCTAAAGTCAGGAAACGCACACATGCAATAGGAGCGCTTAATTAACACATGTTTATGTACACATTACATAAGCTCATTTGCAATGTTTTGAATACTTTCTGGTGTCCTTGGGAAATCATTTAACTTGGCGACTAACTCTCTAGGTTCGAAAGTCGTGCGTGCTAGTGTTTATGTTAGTCAATTGACTGCAGTTTGCCAGGTCGTGTTATGGTTAAATACGACACATTACGTTGGTAGAATGGAAGGGGACGGGGTGGCTGTTATTGTTTCTACAGTCCCATTAGTGGAAATTAATGCGATCATACGAATTATCCAACTGGAAGCATAAATTGTTTGTTGTAGCGGCAAACGTTGTGTATGTAGGCAGTAGTGGTCGCGCTTCTACCCCCCAAATGTCACTGCAACTAATTTAGATTCTGCACTACTAACACACGTGTGTTTGCCTGCGTTACAGATAGCATAAGGATATAATACCTAACAGAATAACAATGATAATGCATAATGAAACTGGGTGTCATAATTTCTAGCGTTTTTTTGATGTGTAAGATCTTTCCACTCGGTTGCTGGATATTTTTGTGGGAGTGATTTTGGAAAAGGGACGGAAATGGGACGGAAATGTGTAAGAGGAAACAATGAGGCGCGCGGTGGCGAAGATTGGTACCACGACGTACTGTCGGCCAACATACAGCCCTATGTGGAATATATATCGCATACGGTTTATTTCAAGGTTTGAAGGCCCAATTACAGATATTCCTACCAAAAATCATCTTCAAGTTGTCGTTCAATTGTGTGAAAATATTCATTATATCATATTTGCTGAAAACAATTATGATTTATTAAATCTTCATACTTTTGCCGTGGAATGTATATCGCTTACGGTTAACTTCAAGGTTTGGAGGCCCCATTAACGATATTCCTTCAATAAATCATTGGTACCACGACGTACCTCGCACATGCGCACCTGTCAGGATTTGGCACTGGAGTTTTACAAGTAGTTATTTTATTGACCAACAGAGTTCACTGTTAACAAGGGATTAGCGCTCCCGGCAGTCACATAGTAGGATAACATATCACATGTTACACATCATATGCGACTACTGTAAGGTTCGTAATTTTTAACCTATCAAGGTTGTCGCCATCGAGGTATGGGTTTGAATCCCGGCTCTACCAAAGTCTGAGGGCTGGAAAATGGTCTACCCTACGTCGTGAGGCAGAACTGAAGAAAAGTGAACTCAATTCCCACCTCAAATATCCTAAATATTTATTACCGTAGTTGATTACTTCTAATAATGAGGGGGCGTGGTGGATCAGCGGTCTAGCTGTATGCCTCTCACCACGGCGGTCTGGGTTCGATTCCCGGTCAATGCATGAGAGATTTTCGAAGTGAAATGCCATGTCCTGTGGTTCGGATTCCAAGTAAAAGGAGGTCCCGTGGCTCATGATCTACAGATTAACGGTCACGTTAAACTACAAGCTTCCTTCCTTTTCTAATAATGACTAATCCCGGGTTGGCACCTAAATTAAGGCCACGGCCATCTCCTCTCAGAAACGTAGCCTCAATTTAAGTACACACACTACTACAGCCATTACATATACGGTACGATGAATTGCAGCCAATGGCCATAGCAGAGTATTTTAATTGATCGCCCGTAGGCTCCCAGCAATTTCAATTTCAAGTTGTTCCAACTATCACTGGCACCTAGTGGCGAACGTTGGAACTTGATAGAGCGTTTCCATTACAAATACACAAATTATCACTTAGATTCCACATTAGGCTACATGACAACGATGTTATTATAGTTGATTTATTTCCGGGATTTGCGACATCGTGGCTATGTGTTATAACTTGTGTTATTATGAGTCGGGTTCGGTGGCGTAGTCAGTAGCATGCTGAACTGCTATGCCCAAGAATATGGGTTCAAACCCGGCCGAAGTCGTCGGATTTTTAAGAGTGTAGAAATCTTTCAGTAGGCCTATGCCTCCCGTTGGAGGGGAAATAACGCCGGCGGGCCCATATCATATATGTATGGCATAAAGTAGAACCTACCCCTACAATTGGTAGTGTGTAGCTAAAATTGCAGGTAATATGGTTAGAAACGCTATATCAAGTTCCAACGTTCACCGCTAGGTAACACTGTCAGTGACAGTGACGTCTGGTAGCCAAAGTTATAACTACTTGAAATTGAACTTGCCCAGTTTCATTCATTTCATTTCTCATTAACACCTCTCATGAGGATGGCGTCCGGCCGTAAAAACCATCCGCCACATAGAATTTCATCGCATCTCATCCCCGACCCCGTTGAAAACGGCATTACTAAGGGGTAGACGTACCATTGTGAGTCTGTATTGGTGTGCGTATTTGTAATTTGAGGCTAGGATTTGGGAAGGAGGCAGCCGTGGTTTTAGATAAAAATAAGGAAGAAACAAGGCTAACCTCTTCAAGGATAGCTCACAGTATTACAGATAGTACAAGTTAGGTGGACAAAAGTCATCTTCTGATTCCTACGTGTCACCCTGCTATCTATAGGCTAAATGGCTGGGCAGCGGTCGCTTGTTTGGCCAGGATCCTTCATGGGGTTGGGTTTTGTTTACTTTTAGCTGTATATATCTCTCGTAAATTTCAGAAAATCGACACTTAAATTCTAATATTTTATTTTCATAAATTTAAAAGTCTTCATTATCAAGCGGGCTGAAATGAAAGAAAAAAAAGAAAAGAAAGAAAAATTGAAGCTTTCAGTGTTAGTTAAATAAGTTGGGACGAGGTAAAGCCTGTAACTTCATTTCTTACGTATGTGAGGCCATTTTAACTCCTCTTTCAATTTATATGGGCTACATGGTAATGAAGACGAAGTACAAATTCTTATGAGTCATGATTGATGAACAGAATCATATAAAAGCGCAAATTTAAGTTATAATACGGAATTCTAACAAAGTACTACTCAACATTTTAAGCCTATTTTCAATTATGAAAAAATAGGCTTATGAGATCACCTTTTGTCCGTGTGTGTGTGCGTGTGTGTGTGTATGTGTGTGTGTGTGATGAGTGAGTGTGTGAATGTGTCCCGTAATAAATTCTAAATGGCTGGAGCGATTTCAATGAAACTCGGTAAGTTCATAGCACTATTCCGGGCTCACCGACCGTGCCCTTCAAATTTTGTTACGTCTCACCAATCCAACATGGCGGCGAAATATTTCACCAGCATTCAATATCTCCGAAACTATTGCCGAAATCACCCTGGATTTTTTACGGTGATAAAGGGAAATACTAGAAGTTCACCTATGTGACTTTTGAGAAACTGGTATCTACAAAACCAACATGGCGGCCACGCGAATTTGCGACTTTTAAATAGACGTTTCTCGCGATTTAACCAACCAAACGCAATAAAACTTGGTACAGTATATCTTTATACACATTGTATTGCACCGACATCTAACTTGGTTCAATTGTTTACATAACCACAAGATGGCGGATGTGCGAAATATTTCACCGGCATTCTATATCTCTGAAACTATTAGCGGTATCACCCTGAAATTTTGTACGCAGGTAAAGGGCACTACTGGAAGTTCATCTATAAGAATTTCATAATCCGGTTAACTACAAAACGAACATGGCGGCCAAGCGAATTTGAAAATTTTAAATATACCTTTCTCGCGATTTAATGTTCCAATCGCAATGAAATCTGGTACAGTAAATGTTTATACACATTGTAATACACTGGTATCTAATTTAGTTCAATTGTTTACATAACCTCAAGAGGGCAGCTTTGCAAATCTTGTGTCGTAATCATGCGATCGATGTGAAAGTTTGAATAATGAAACTACGCAATAATTTTCCTTTAATGGTACACGACTCTATGGCCTATACATTTAACAATCCAACATGGCGACCATCCGAAATATTTAGACGGCTCTGAATATCTACGAATCTATTATAGCAATCAAACTGAATTATTTTATGTTCATAGGGGCTACGAACGTAAGTTCACCTATAGGACTTTAAATAACCTGGTGATCACAAATCCAACATGGCGGTGACGCGAAATATAAATATTCACATGGAGTGCAGTGAAACTTGGTACAGTAAATCCTTATAATAATGTTAATCCACTGGCATCTAATTTACTTCAATTGTTTCCATAACCACAAGATGGCAGCTGTGCGAAATTTTTAAATCTCCTTGTTACTTCTTGTGTCCTTATCATGCGATTGAAGTTTGAATGCTACTCCTGCACATTAATCTTCATGTAACAGTACATAACTCTAGGACCTACTTATATAAAATCCAACATGGCGACCATCCGAAATATTTAGTCGGTTCTCAATTTCTACGAATTTATTACAGCAATCAAACTGAAATTTTGTATGTTGATAGTGGCAGTTAACATAAGTAGGATATATGAAAATAGGCTGTATAGTTCTTCACGGAACTACTTGTTATTATTGGGATCCAAAGTGTTGACGTGAAATACAAAACTGAAAATATAGCCTACAATATTATCATTAGCCCAGTTCTAGCTTATGGTGCACAATTAAGGAGTTTAACAGAACAGAGTGAACATCAGTTGCAGTTTTTTGAAAATGAAGTTTTTAGGAAAATTTTTGGACCATTATTAGCCTTCGCCTTGTATCCGTGTGTCTGTGTGTGTGTCTCCCACTAATAAAATATTAACAGCTTGAGCGATTTCAATGAGACTCGGTAAGATCATAGTACTAGTTTGTCCGACTTCGACCGTGCGCTTCAAATTGTATTAAGGCTCACCAATCCAACATGGCGGCTGAGCGAAATATTTCACCGGCATTCTATACCTCCAAAACAATTACTGAGAGCACCCTGAAATTTTGTACAGAGATAAAGGACACTACTAAATGTTCACCTATGTGACATTCAATAACCTCTTAAGTAAAAACGAACATGGCGGCCAATCGAAGTTGAAATATTTAAATTGATTTTTCTCGCGATTTAACCATCCGAACGCAGTGAAACATGGTACAGCAAATGCTTATACAATATGTAATTTAGTTCAATTGTTTACATAACCTCAAGATGGTGGCTGTGCGAAAATTTAAAATTAAGTTTTCATCTATTGTGTCCTAATCATGTGATCGAAGTCAACGTTTGAATAATGAACCTATGCATTAATCATTATCATTTAATAGTTCATAACTCTATGGCCTACGTATATAAAAATCCAACATGGTGACCATGCGAAATATTTAGACGGTTCTCAATATCCATGACAGCAAACAAACTAAAATTTAGTATGTTGATAAAGGCTAAGAACATAGGTTCACCTATGGGACTTCAAATAACCTGGCGATCACTAATCCAACATGGCTGTGACGCAAAATTTTCAATATTTAAATGAGTGATTCTCGCTATTATCCATCTGATCGCAATGAAACTGGGTAGGGTAAATGCTTATATAAAGTTTAATCAACTGATTTCTAATTTATTTCAATTGTTTTTATAACCACAAGATGGCGGGTGTGCGAAATTTAAAAATATCGTTTTCATTTCTTGAGTCCTACATATACAGTATAAGAAACCAAAATGGTAAACAACCGAAATCTTTAGACGGTTCTCAATATCTACGAATCTATTACAGCATTTAAATAGATTTTTTTTAAATGTTGATAGAAGCAATTGACATAAGAAGGTTATATGAAAATAGTCTATTTATTTCTTCACGGGACTACTTGTTTGACTCCACATCTCAAAGCCGGAATAAAATATAAAATAAAGGGGTACACTCACTATCACATCAAGCACCAATACTCAAGATCATTTACTCCAGAAGACTTCAATGGGCTAGTCCTTCACTGGGGATGGGAGATGATAGATGATGATGATTATAACATCTAAGGTTTCGGCCCCTGAGAGAGATGATAGGAAGGGCTTACTAATTTCTGAAGCGGAACCAAGAGGAGAAAGGCCAGTAGGAAGACCGCGAAATTCCTGGAAAATTGAAATCTCCAAACTTTGTAGACATCTGAATGTGGTCAACTGGCAAGAACTCGCCCAAAAAAGAATTCAGTGGAGTCATTTTGTGAAATCAGCGCGGGATTTTCGTGTCCCATATAAGCCTTCTGAGAAGTTCTGAGTGAGTGAGTGAGAGAGAGAGTGTGCTCAATGTTCGCAGCTAAAGGCAAAAGATTACAAGACCGTGATACGCTCAGCGTCAATCTATGGGGAAGAATGTCGCCCAATGACAAATAAAAATTCATGTGGAGATACACTGGTGATGAAGATGCTTTGATGGACCCTAGGATTTACTCGATGTAACCTTTACGGGATACGGATGTTCGACGAAGATTATGCATCGCTCCCATCGTGGAGAAAGTGAGAGAATATCGGTTCCGCTGGTATGGTCATGTACTGAGGATTCAAGAGACCTCAGTCGCTAGAACAGCTTTCAAATTGAAATTGGCCCAGGTGGAATGTGACGCGTGGGAAACAAGCAAAGTGGTGGACCGACAATATCAAGTTCGACATGCACCATATTGGCTTAAAGCAGGAAGATGTCAACGACAGACTGAAATGGAGGAGATGTAGCAAAGCAGCGTACCCTGTACTGCGGGATAAACGCTAGGAGAGAGAGTGTACTCAATATTTGCAGCGCAGCGTAATAGTTGAAAGCCTCTTAGGCCACCATTATGGTCAGGAAAATAGCTACTTCTCGGAATATTCAACCACATTTCTTGTAGTTGTGATCGTTGGCTACTGACCGCAGTAATGAAGCACACTAGTCTCGCATTGGATCGACTGAACCTTGCATTGACCGATGAGGCGCGGCGTGGCATTATGGCCGTCCAGTGAAATTACAGCTGCAACTAGACCTACAATCACAGCCCGATACGTATCTGACGTGACAGCAGTGAATGACTGTGGTTACTCCATATCGTGCCAGTAAATTACCCAATGGCTTACTTCTGTCCAGGCCACACAAACTGACTGATGTTTGCAATACTATACAGTCACAGTATTTTCTTTACTTACACTCAAATGACTGTTATTTTCTGAGAAACATAGGCCTTCACTTCCTCTCTCTTCGTTCCTAAGGAGATCTTTAGTGATATGCCCGTCTCTACGTTTGTTTGGTCACGAGCACGAAAGGGGTAATCGGTAGAGTTTTGGAGACCGAAGTTAAAGGTTCCAGATTCAGTTCCCGCTCGCGCAATGACTTTTAACTGTCTACTATTCATCTGCATGGCCTGTACTAAATATACAGGGTGTTTCAGTAAGAGCGTGCAAAACAGATAACCAGCAATAGGGCTCCTTCAGACGAAGCCACTTACCAGCGCTTCCGTTCATAAATGAAAATCCACAGCCTGCTTCCAGTCTCCAACCGGGTCAGGAATGGAATGAATGAAGCCCCCATCTAGCGGCGAGGATATGAACTGTGCCGGCTGCCCAGGCCTGACGCACTCCTCTGGGGCAATTATTAAATGAATGACAGAAATGATAGTGGAAAGTGTTGATGGAATGGAATATTGACAGGGAAAACCGGAGTACCCGGAGAAAAACCTGTCTGCCTCCGTTTTGTCCAGCAAAGATCTTACATGGAGTGACCGGGATTTGAACCAAGGACCCAGCGGTGAGAGGCCGGCGTGATGCCGCCTAAGCCAAGGAGGCTTGCCCGTTCATAAATACTGTATATAAATGAGAGCGTTCACACACGGCAACCGCCACAGAACAGTGGCGCAGAGGACGCTCTGTGTAATTGACTTCGCTGCTGGTGACGGCTACAAAAAGTAGCGCTTTTCTTCGCGAAATCAGGAACTATATTGTTGGTTTCAGACGAGGCTGCAGCCACGCCACATAGCGCGACAGTAGCGCGACGGTAGCGCTTCTAACGGCTCGCCCCATGGTCGTGCATTTTGCTATTCCCAGGTTTTCATTTATGCTGCTATCGACAGTAGTGGCTACGCGGGCTAAAGCTCTGCGTTAGGTCAAGGGGCCAAGCTCTCTGCTGACTCGGTAGACGCGTGGGTTCGAGCCCCACCGTCGGCTGTCCTTGAAATGGTTTTCCGTGGTTTCCCATTTTCAACACCAGGCAAATGCTGGGACAGTACCTTCTGACAGGCCACGGCCGCTTCCTTCCACATCCTTGCCCAGTTTCATTCAGCTTCATCCATTCCATCTCTCATCCCGACGCGCAGGTCGCCCACGGGTGTCGACTAGAAAGACCTGCACTCGGCCTCTCAGGAGGCTACACGACCAAAAATAAATAAAAAACAAGATGTTCAGTAAAGAACATATAGCCTACTTTCTCCTAAATGCATGGGTATTGTTATAACTCTTTGTCCTTTTCAAGGAGTATGATTGAATGTTGGTTGTAGTAGCTTGTTGAAATACAACGTGCTATAGGGATATTAAACATGAATATGAGGTGCCCTTTGCTAGTGCTACCTCTGTACCAAATTTCGTTCAATTCGGTTTCACCGTGTTTGAATTGATAGGGGGAATCGATTTGCACACATACTTGGCCACCATCTGCAAACTATTGGGCTGATGTTCTTGCAGTTTGGTCTGAATATGTTTCCCACATAAAGATATGGTGTTGCAAAATTTGGTAGAGACTAGATTATTAGGTTGGTCGTAATTACATTTTAGCTTTTAACATTTGGGTGGCCGCGATTACGTTTCCGTCAAGATAGCGGTGATATAAAACATGACACTGAGGTGCCCTTTGCTAGTGCTACCTCTGTACCAAATTTCGTTCCATTCGGTTTCACCGTGTTCGAATTGATAAGGGGAATCGATTTTCACACGAAGATGGCCGCCATCCGCAAAATATTAGGCTGGTGACCTATTAGTTTGGTCAAAGGATGCTCCCTCCATAAAGGTATGTTGTTGCTAAATTTGCTAGAGATCGGATGATTAGGCTAATCGTAATTTGATTTAAGCTTTGAACATTTGTGTGGCCGCCATTACGTTTCTGTCAATATGGCGGCGATATAAATCATGACACTGAGATGCCCTTTGCTAGTGCTATCTCTGTACCAAATTTCGTTCCATTCGGTTTCACCGTGTTTGAATTAATAGGGAGAATCGATTTTGACACAAAGATGGCCGCCATCCGCAAACTATTAGGCGAATGACCTATTAGATTGGTCAAAGGATGCTCCCTCCATAAAGGTATGTAGTTGCAAAATTTGGTAGAGATCGGATGATTAGGTTAATCGTAATTTGATTTAAGCTTTGAACATTCGTGTGGCCACCATTACGTTTCAGTCAAGATGGTGGCGATATAAAACATGACACTGAGGTGCCCTTTGCTAGTGCTACCTCTGTACCAAATTTCGTTCCATTCGGTTCCACCGTGTTCGAATTAATAGGGGGAATCAATTTTGACATAAAGATGGCCGCCACCCGCGAACTATTAGGCTAATAACCTATTAGATTGGTCAAAGGATGCTCCCTCCATAAAGGTATGTAGTTGCAAAATTTGGTAGAGATCGGATGATTAGGTTAATCGTAATTTGATTTAAGCTTTGAACATTCGTGTGGCCGCCATTACGTTTCTGTCAAGATGGCGGCGATATAAAACATGACACTGAGGTGCCCTTTGCTAGTGCTACCTCTGTACCAAATTTCGTTCCATTTGGTTTCACCGTGTTTGAATTAATAGGGGGAATTGATTTTCACACAAAGATGGCCGCCATCCGCAAACTATTAGGCTAATGACCTAGTTATTTGGTCAAAGGATGCTTCCTCTATAAAGGTATGTTGTTGCAAAATTTGGTAGAGATCGGATGATTAGGTTAATCGTAATTTGATTTAAGCTTTGAACATTTGTGTGGCCGCCATTACGTTTCCGTCAAGATGGCGGCGATATAAAACATGACACTGAGGTGCCTTTTGTTAGTACTACCTCTGTACCAAATTTCGTTCCATTCGGTTGCACCGTGTTCGAATTAATAGGGGGAATCGATTTTCACACAAAGATGGCCGCCATCCGCAAACTATTACGCTGATGACTTATTAGTTTGGTCAAAGGATGCTCCCCCCATAAAGGTATGTTGTTGCAAAATTTGGTAGAGATCGGATGATTAGGTTAGTCGTAATTTGATTTAAGCTTTGAACATTTGTGTGGCCGCCATTACGTTTCCGTCAAGATGGCGGCGATATAAAACATGACACTGAGGTGTCCTTTGCTAGTGCTACCTTTGTACCAAATTTCGTTCAATTCGCATTCACCGTGTTCGAATTGATAGGGGGGGGACAGACATTCAGAGTACACACACTCACACACACACACACACAGACTCACACACACACATACACACACACAGACAGACACACTTTTTTCGCCCTGTGTTGATCTCATAAGTCTACTTTCATTTTTTGCAAAAATCGAAAGTAGGCTAAAAACCTAACTGTAGCAGTACTCGATCCCCAGTCAACTGCGTTTCAGACTAACATGCTAGCCCAGAGCTAACCGTATCCATGACGTCAGGTGTTCTTAACTGACATATTAGATACAAACTGTTGGCAAATAATGACTTTAAATAAACGATTTCTTCACTGCAGTACATCTTCATTAAAGATCATTTCATACAAAGTTTATATTATTGTATCAGTACGGTATATCACATACAACATACTAAAACTACTGAAATATAAGACAGGCACATGAGGACAGCTGCCATCTTGTCGTGTGACACAAACGGCTCAGCTCTTTTAAGCCACTCATACTGTATAATATTATAATATTAAATTATAATAAATAACGGATCACGACCTTCAGGATAGCTTAAACCCCCCTAGGCTCGATAATCGGAATTGGTGGGTCTTAAGCTATTTATTAAAATGGTTGCATAATTCACACGGCCGCCATCCTGAAATGGCATGGCCGATGACCTTGAATTTTGGGTGAAAGACGCGTCCTATATAAAGGTATGTTGTCACCAAATTTGGTAGAGATCGGATGATTAGTTTAGCCGTAATTTGATTTTACGTTTTGAACATTTGAGTGGCCGCCATTCTGTTTTGGTAAAGATGGTGGCGATATAAAGTATGACACTGAGATGTCCTTTACTAGTGCTACCTCTGTACCAAATTTCGTTCAATTCGGTTTCACCGTGTTCGAATTGATAGGGGGGGACAGACATTCAGAGTACACACACTCACACACACACAGACACACACACACACACACACACACAGACTCACACACACACATACACACACACACACAGACTCACACACACACATACACACACACAGACAGACACACTTTTTTCGCCCTGTGTTGATCTCATAAGTCTACTTTCATTTTTTGCAAAAATCGAAAGTAGGCTAATTATGCTGCTGGCTTGGGCCTGTATTTCATGCCTTGTTTTTTGTACTGTTCTCGAATATTGTTACCGATACCATCTAAAAGCTCTTGAAATGAATTTTTGAACATGCGAAAGTACGCAAAGAACTTTTCGTCATCCTGTTGTAGATCATCGAATAAGGTATATAGAACAATCCTCGATTCTGTCTTTCCAAAACCAATGGATGAACCCAGAATCTTCTTGTTTTCCGTTGAAGTTTCTATCTTCTCCGTATGAGGAACATGGCAAGAATTATAAGGTGCGTTCAAAAAGTAACGAGCCGGAGGCTTGAATGCGCAAACCGGTGACGACATCGGCTAATCGTGGCGTGTGTAACGAAGTATGGTTCCGACCAGAGCGTGGGAGGTTACAGCCCGTCGCTAGAGGACACGCGTTCACGTCACGTGACGATACAAAGCGAGCAGCAGCATGCATCAATCGTCAAACGCTGCCAGTCGCATTGCAAACAGTGACATGAAGGCGTCAAACGAAGAGCAAAGAGGTGTTGTTCGGTTTCTGACAGCGAAAGGAGTATGGGGAACGGACATTCATCGCCGAATGTCACAAGTGTACGGCAAACACTGCATGACCCTCGCAAGGGTCAAGGCGTGGCACAAGCGCTTCATAGAAGGAAGGGTGTCGTTAGTCGATGATGCCCGGTCTGGGGCACCCCCCTGCTTTACCGATGACAACGTCCAGCTGGTTGATGCACTCATTACACAGGATCGACGAGTGACAGTGAACGCCATAGCCGCCGTGGTCGGATTGAACGTCGGAAGTGTGCACACCATTATGAAGGAACGACTGCAGTTGCGCAAAGTGTGTGCCCAATGGGTGCCCCACAGTCTTCAACCACACCAAGAAGCATGTCGAATGGCCCGCTGTCTTGGTCATCTGCAGCGCTATGGGTTCCTGGTATGAGTCGTGGCAGGAGATGAGTCATGGTGCCACCACTTCGAACCAGAATCCAAACGACAAAGCCTCCAGTGGAAGCATCCAGGGTCACCACCACCCAAAAAAGGCAAGGCCATCCACAGGAGTGCAGGAAAGGTAATGCTGACGTTCTTCTTTGACCAAGATGGCCCCCTTCTGATACACTTCATGCCGCACGGGACAACAGTGAATGCCCAGCGTTACTCGCAAACCTTGACCACCCTTCGCCAAGCGATCAAAACAAAACGACCAGGCAATCTCACTCGTGGGGTCATTATGCTCCACGACAATGCACGACCTCATACGGCCAACACAATCGCGGCACTCCTGCAGAAATTCAAACGGGAGGTTTTCGGCCACCCTCCGTTCAGTCCTGACCTCTCTCCCTGTGATTACGCCATGTTTGGTCTCCTGAAAAGGGCTTTGCGGGGCCAACGATTCACCTAGGACGTCGACGTCCAACTGTACGTGTGGAACTAGTTCACATCGCAGCCCAGGGAATTTTATGAGACAGCCATTCACCGCCTCGTGTCACAGTGGGACAAGTGCCTCAACAGCCAGGGCCAATACTTCTAACATACAGGCACTGGTTTCTGTAATTATGCCTCCGGCTCGTTACTTTTTGAATGCACCTTATGTATTATCTTCTACGTCCATGTTTACTGGAAAACTGCCGAGTTGTCCACCGGGTATCAACACTAGCAGGGCCACCAACGCTTGATAGAAGCGCCACTAACGCTTCTAAGAATTCATCGGTGGCGCTACGAACGCGCCACGAAGCAGCGCTGCTAAGTGGCCTCATCTGAAGTGAACCATAGAAATAGGGAACATGTGGTCTCCGAGGTCATCCAAAGGTGCTGTGGACGTAAACATGTGTAACACGGATAGGGCGTCCTGAGTAGTCTTGCGCATAATAGTTCGCGGCTGGGAGCGATCAGTTTAGTTCGCAGCTCCTTAGCGAATTAGTTCGCTCTTTTAGTTCGTTAGTTCCCATCTCGAAGACAGATCGTTCGCTCGCCTTGCTACTGCACGCACTCCTCGTTTTTTTATAGCAGTCTGTCACCACTCATTACTCGTCAGGCACTGGTGCGCGTAGTAGTTCGCGGCTGGGAGCGATCAGTTTAGTTCGAACTTTCGCAGCTCCTTAGCGAACTAGGTCGCTCTTCTAGTTCGTTAGTTCCCATCACGAGCCCTGAAAGACAGATCGTTCGCTCGCCTTGCTACTGCTACTGCACGCGCTCTTTTGCTTGTTATAGCAGTTTCTTTATAACGATCAGTGCAGTCAATGCCTGGGTTATTACCCGTATTTTGGGTAATTAAACATCAAATGGGAAAATAAATCAGTAGCCTAATTTACACAAAATGTAAAATGGCATATTCAGCTATTCTGTTCTTATTAGCCTATTTTCAATTTTGAAAAAATAAGCTTATGAGATCACCTTTCGTCCGTGTGTGTGCGTGTGTGTGTATGTGTGTGTGAGGTGTGTGTGTGTGTCCCTAATAAATTCTAAACGGCTGGAGCGATTTCAATGAAACTCGGTAAGTTCATAGCACTATTCCGGGCGACCCCGACCGTGCCCTTCAAATTTTGCTACGTCTCACTAATCCAACATGGCGGCTGTGCGAAATATTTCACCAGCATTCAATATATACGAAACTATTCCCGATATCACCCTGGAATTTATTACGGTGATAAAGGGAACAACTACAAGTTCACCTATGTGACTTTTGAAAACCTGGTTACTACAAAACCAACATGGCGGCCACGCGAATTTGCGACTTTTAAATAGACGTTTCTCGCGATTTAACCATCCAAACGCAATAAAACTTGGTACAGTATATGTTTATACACATTGTAATGCTCCGACATCTAACTTCGTTCAATTGTTTACATAACCACAAGATGGCGGATGTGCGAAATATTTCCCCGGCATTCTATATCACTGAAACTATTAGCGGTATCACCCTGAAATTTTGTACGGAGATAAAGGGCACTACTGGAAGTTCATCTATAAGACTTTCAAAAACCGGATAACTACAAAACGAACATGGCGACAAGCGAATTTGAAAATTTTAAATAGACTTTACTCGCGATTTAATGTTCCAAACTCAATGAAATCTGGTACAGGAAATGTTTACACACATTATAATGCTCTGGTATCTAACTTAGTTCAATTGTTTACATAACCTCAAGATGGCGGCTGTGCGAATTTTAAAATTAAGTTTTTATTTCTTGTGTCGTAATCATGCGATCGAAGTGAAAGTTTGAATAATGAACCTACGCAATAATTTTCCTGTAATGGTACATGAATCTATGCCCTATACATTTAACAATTCAACGTGGCGACCATCCGAAATATTTAGACGGCTCTGAATGTCTACGAATCTATTATAGGAATCAAACTGAAGTTTTTTATGTTCATAGGGGCTATGAACTTAAGTTCACCTATAGGACTTTAAATAACCTGGTGATCATAAATCCAACATGGCGGCGATGCGAAGTATAAATATTCACATGGACGTTTCTCGCAATTTAACCATCCGAGTGCAGTGAAACTTTGTACAATAAATCCTTATACGAATGTTAATCCAATGGCATCTAATTTATTTCAATTGTTTCCATAACCACAAGATGGCAGCTGTGCGAAATTTTATAATCTCCTTGTTACTTCTTGTGTCCAAACCATGCGATTGAAATTTGAATGCTACACGTACACAATAATCTTCATGTAACAGTACATAACTCTAGGACCTACATATATAAAATCCAACTATGCGACCATCTGAAATATTTAGTCGATTCTCAATATCTACGAATCTATTAGAGCAATCAAACTGAAATGTCGTATGTTGATAGTGGCAGTTAACATAAGTAGGATATATGAAAATAGGCTCTATAGTTCTTCACGGAACTACTTGTTTTTTACTTTACATACATTGTGAGCGTACTCGTAGTATTTTAATTTTTAAATGGATTTGTTAATTTTTTAAATTCTTTATTTTGTCTTTCAACTGTTAATTGGATGAAAGCGTGTTTTGTTTTCATTTGCCGGATTAAATTTCCGTTTGAAGAAATATTACTTATATAATATTCTAAATACGTTTATTTTAGTAAATAAAAATACCATTATATATGGTAACAAAAATACTTCTACTATTGGGTACAGGTTAAGTAGGCTATGCCGCACAAGCAATATTACCAATATTAATAACCCTTTGTGGGATAGTGGTCTCTATATTAACCACCTGTCATTAGGACAGTTTGTGCTTTCAAAGATGCTGATAGTTGAATCTTTAAGCCAAATTTCTGAGAATTTTCCTGCCGAAGTGAAATATAGTTCGCCAATTTTCTAAATAAATGGAGATATTTTCAAATAATCCCGTATGACCAAGTTAAATAAAACCGTGGAATTATCCCCACATCTAAATCAGTTAACTATCAGTAACTTCAATTTATGAACCGCCACTGTATTACATTACAAATATAAGGTAGTTATTACCTGTTAGCGTGTTAGCACTAGTAGTGTGTTATGCTGTTATTACTGTATTATAAACCAACATTCAACATTCGCCGCACCGCGCCAAAACTTGACAATCTTGCAACTAACAATAGATACACCCAATCAACTGCACCGAACTAACTGACTGAACGAACCAAAGCGCATGTGATTGTGCAATGAGTGGTGATGTGACGAGGTGACGAGCTACGGCGGTCCCGCGCTCTCGCGCTGTTAAAAGGATCGAACGAACTAACAAGCGAGGGATCTGGGAACTAGTTCGGTAGTTCGTCTGTGGGACCCGCTCTTCCGAACTAGTTCGTTCGCGAACTACACAAGACTAGTCCTGAGTAGTTAGTTATGTGTATTGCTTATTGACAGTACACTAGGCTATTGCACAGGTGGTCTTGGAACGGATGAACATAACATGTAGGCGATCAATGTAGTGTTTATAGTTCCTCAATCGTCCGGAGGTAACGTGGTCATACAAAATCTCCTACGTCAATGCCGTGCTTGTATCGAGGTTGGTGGCTGTCATGTGGAGCAACTTTTATGAGTTTGTACACACTGATACAATAACTCTGAACCGTTCACGGCATGATCGTCAGTTACAGTGCTACCTTTGTGATAATGCACACATTTACTGTAAATAAACAAATAACCGTGGACGACACCTTATTGTGTTACCCATTTTTACACATTTACATCAGTATGCACATTTCCTGTCCAAAAATAACTACGCAGAACACCCCAATAGTACAACACATGTTTACGTCCATAGCACCTATGTTCAGTGTGACGCCCCGGATTGCTGGTATCCGTTTTGTACGCTCCTACTGAAACACCCTGTCCATGGAGTGGTGGAAGGTAGAGGCTTTTACCCTTCGTGACATCGACACTACAAGAGATGGGATTGTGTTGCCAGATACATGCCCAAAACCGCCATTTCTTCCATTATTTACAATGGCTCTCATTTTTGTTGTAGAGTGAGTGAACCCCAGCACAAATTGCGCTTCTAAAAGTAGCAGTTTTGTTTCTAAAATTCCCTATCTGGGAAGGAATCAAACCCACCCCCTAGTCTGTTGGAATCCGATTATTTTATTTTTATTTTTTACTTGGCTATTTTACCTCTTAGTTTTTCTGAGCTTTGTATAGCCAGTTTGTTCCATGAAGACGCCAAGCACCCAGTCCCCGAGATAGGGAATTAAACACACACCATGGGCGGGAATCGAACTCGGAACCCTTCAGGCCAAAGCCTTGCATGCTAACCAATCAGCTACGAGGTCGGACTCACCGGTCTACGCAGCCCCTTGTACCCCAATGTCCAAAACACATTCTAATACTGGTGTTTTAGGTAGATTTCATTAGAAAGCTAACTATTGCAATGGGTCCCATGTTTCGACTTCCGGAAAATTTCGACATATCTTCGCGTTTCACATCCCCTACACCCCAAAACCACCGTCAGTTCAAAAGTTTATATATAATTTATGTATATATATATATATGTATATATATATGTATATCAGTTTCTTGTGGACACGATAACTGCCGTAATTTTGCACCAATCACTTTGATTTTTTTACATAATATGTATCCCTATAAAATCTCGGTCGAGTTCGTTAATGGGCAAAATCAGTCGAAGGGGGTGAAATTGGGGGGCTTTTTTCGAAAAATTGAAATTTCGCTATAACTCTCTTAATACGTGAAATATCAAATCCATTCAAAGTTCATAATATGTGTCGGAGAAGTGCCAACAATTTATGTCAAATAAGTTTTTTGATAGCACCAACCATTGACCAAAGGGGTGGAAAAAAGTGGGTTTTTCGGGAAACATTAATCATATCTCTCTTAATAGGCACAATATCAAAACCGTACAAAATGGACAATATTCCCCTAATAATTACCTAAAACTTTTGTCTGAAAGAATTTTTGATATGACCCACCATTACGCCAAGGGATGCGAAAAATGATTTCGGAATTATAAGAAAATGCCAAGAGCTATCAGAGGTTGCCATGGCAACACTACTAAATTGATGAGGGATGAGCCGTTGCCATGACAACGCACTTGCACGAGATCAGATTCAGTATTTCCATCTGACTAAGCCGGCCCCGTGGTGTTGGGGTAGCGCGCCTGCCTCTCACCCGGAGGCCCCGGGTTCGATCCCCGGCTCCGTCAGGGATTTTAAAACTGACGTGAGGGTTGGAACGGGGTGCACTCAGCCTCGTGAGGACAATTGAGTGGCTGTCTGACAGTGAGACAGCACCCCGATCACGAATACCAATATTAACGGCCGAGGGGACCCGACGCGCTGATCACGCGTCACCCCAATATCTGCAGGCCAAATGGCTGGGCAGCGGTCGCTTGGTCGGCCTTAGCCCGTCATGGGCTGGATGGTGCCAGGGGTTGACTTTGACATCTGACTAAGTGGGAAGCGGCTTCGGTGACGTAACTGGTAACATGCAGAATGTCTATGCCCAAGGTCGCGGTTTCAAAGCCGGCCGAAGTCGTCGGATTTTCTAAGAGAGCTAAAATCCCTCAGTATGCTTTTCTTTGGAGGGGAAGTTCCAACGTTCGTTGCGAGTTGCTGGTTGGGGTGGCATCTAGTAGCCAAGTTCACAGCTAGGTGTCGTTGACGGTAGTACCTGGTAGCAACATTAGGAACTACTGCTTGAAATTGACCGTCTGCAGTCCTTACCTGAATAAAGACTACTACAGCCATTACAATTCACACCGTTTATCAGACAGATTCTACAATCACCCAAAGTACACGGGGTTAGATGACCGCGTTGTCGCAGCCCCTAAACTGAGGAACCAACCAGAGGTAGATTTCATTAGAAAGCTAACTATTGCAATGGGTACCATGTTTCGACTTCCGGAAAATTTCGACATATCTTCGCGTTTCACATCCCCCAGACCCCAAAACCACCGTCAGTTCAAAAGTTTATATATAATTTATGTTTGTATATGTGTATATATATATATGCATATCAGTTTCTTGTGGACACGATAACTGCCGTAATTTTGCACCAATCACTTTGAATATTTTACCGAATATGTATACCTATAAAATCTCGGTCGAGTTCGTTACTGGGCTAAATCGGTCGAAGGGGGTGAAAATGGGGGGCTTTTTTTCGAAAAAGTGAAATATTGCTATAACTCTCTTAATATGTGAAATATCGAATCCGTTCAACGTCCATACTATGTGTCGGATAAAGCCCAAACATTTATGTTAGAAGAGTTCTTTTTATAGCACCAACCATTGACCAAAGGGGCGGGAAAAAATTGGTTTTTCGGGAAACATTAATCATAACTCTCTTAATAGGCACTATATCAAAACCGTACAAAATGGATAATATTCCCCTAATAATTACCTAAAATTTTGTCTGAAAGAATTTTTGATATGACCCACCATTATGCCAAGGGATGAGAAAAATGATTTCGGAATTATAAGAAAATGCCAAGAGCTATCAGTGGTTGCCATGGCAATACTACTAAATTGATGAGGGATGAGCCATCAGACGTTGCCAAGATAACGCACTTGCACGAGATCATATTCAGAATTCCATCTGACTAAGTGTGAAGCGGCTTCGGTGACGTAACTGGTAGCAAGCATGCTGAATGTCTATGCCCAAGGTCGCGAGTTCAAAGCCGGCCGAGGTCGTCGGATTTTCTAAGAGCGCTAAAAATCCCTCAGTATGCTTTCCTTTGGAGGGGAAGTACCAACGTTCGTTGCGAGTTGCTGGCTGCGGTGGCATCTAGTAGCCAAGTTCACAGGTAGGTGTCGTTGACGGTAGTACCTGGTAGCAACATTAGGAACTACTGCTTGAAATTGACCGTCTGCAGTCCTTACCTGAATTACAGACTAATACAGCCATCCCTAAGTACACGGGGTTACATGACCACGTTGTCGCAGCCCCTAAACTGAGGAACCAACCAAAATCTCTGCGGGAGATATAATTTTGCGTGAAGAAGTAACAGACCGTTACATAGTTACACATCAGTGTCGAAACCTTGCATAAGGACAGTGTGACCACAAGTATGAAAATGGACCACAAATGACAAGAAGGTTACCGTTCCCATAAGACAATAAAATGTTTAAAATAAGCATAAAATGACGAAAAACAATGTTAATTAAGCTCCAATTATAAAATACCTTCTCGCAATAAATGAGGTCTGATCCTTCTACGAAAACCTGCATATTCTGCCTATTTTCGCCTATCCCCAAGTTTGTCCGGTGAAATCTACCTCCGCCTTCCGGCGTGCCGAGAGGACTTTTTTATTTCTGTTTCAAAGGTCAAAACATTTAGGTCACTAGTCTCAAATGATGTGGATAATAGCGTACCGTACTGGAAATGATGAAGAAAATAAATGCAACTTACACACTAGAAGAAGAAAAAACAGGTAAATGAGTGACGAAAGTAGAAGACTGGAGAAAAGAAATGGCTTGAACTCTTGAAGCATGTGGGCTGAGGGATTTGGAATGATATAGTGCCATGAAAGGCAGATAGTAAAGAGAAAGACGTGAGAATCCACCTCAAAAGTGAAAAAGTCATTTGAAAACGGAGAAAAATCCATGCAGCTCAAGAATCCCTTCCGGTCGCCAACATGAGAACTCAGCAGACTTTTAATGTTGTTGTTTCATTTGAGGGTGTTGGACATCGTGGTCATTTACCCCCCGAGTACTTGGGTAAGTGTAGAATTTGGTCTGATAACCTGTGTTATTTTCATGATTGTATTAGTGAGTGTATTTGTAATTCAGTTGAGGATTAGGAAGGAAGCGGCCGTGGCCTTGAGTTAAAAACCATCCCGGCATTCGTTTGGAGTAAAATTGGGAAACCACGGAAAACTACTTCTAGGATGGCTGAGGTTGGAATCGAAACCACCTCTTCTCAGTTTTTCCTCTCGAGGCTGAGGGAACCCCGTACCAGCCCTCAGACCAGAATTACATTTCATGGCAGAGCCAGCAATAGAACTCGGACCACCGGGGAGACAGCTAAGAACGCTAGCCACTACACCAGAAGATGGAGCTTTGAATGTTTTGTATACATTATACTGCAGAAGATATTGTAGCATTTTGAAACCTGTGACTCTTTAGAGGCATGCAAATATTGATAGGTCTACTTCAAAATTACCTTCATCTTCTTCATCTTCTTCTTCTTCTTCTTCGTATTATTATTATTATTATTATAGTTATCATTATTATTATTGATAAATAAGTTACCGGTACAGAAACAAATTACAATTATCCCAAATGAAGTTATTGATTTCAATGTCGGGACATTCCCTACAAGACAAAACATATTGAAGAAATACGGCAGCAATTAAATGCATTTTTGTAGGGGGAAAAAGAAGAAATTGAACAAACAACGTTCCAAAGATGGATGACGACAGAATCCCGACCCTTGTCGTTCAAATACCAACCTATTGGAAGAACAGATAAAGAGATAGCAAGATAACTGAGTTCGGAGTAGTAGGCCTAATGTAAATTATCAGAGGGCTACATAATAACTATCTTCGGCTTTTCCCAATTAATTGGGGTCGCCGGAGCTAACCAGACTTATTTTGGTTTTGGCCGGGGATTTAAGGTCGGATGCCCTTCCTGACGCCACGTGATTTTCCAGGTGGAAATTCCACCCCGCTGACACCGGGATTCAAACCCCGGCCGTCCGGGTGAAAGGTGAGAAGCTAAGCCACTGCGCCATCACGCTCCCCCGAGGGCTACATAATAATAGTAATAATAATAATAATAATAATAATATATTAACAACGATGACAATGTGAAAGTAAACTAAATTAAGGTTAAGTAAAGTAATGTAAAGTTAATTATTTTGGTGTTTGAAGCTATTTTTCAGTGTTGCGTTAGTAAACGTAGTTTTATGCTTTTCAGTCGGTCAACAAGATTTTACCAAATTGTGGGTTATTCCCTTATCCTGTAAAAAAAACATGAGATTAATAAATACATTTGGATGACCAGTTTCGATCGTCAAGGGATCATCGTCAGATCAATTACACTTAAGCTATAAAATCTATGTCTGAAAGTATGTGTGTAAGTATTTACAATATAAGTAGTGGAGTAGTGGTGCTTCCAACGAGTGTCATGGCCGCCGCGTTAGTCCAAGCCAATATCTCGCGAACCCATGGTCGGATGTTGACATATGAGGTGTCGTTGAACTCGAGCTGACGTCCTCTTTCCTATTGACCATGTATTATATTTTTCAAAAAATCTTTGAATTTTTTTGTTTTCGAAAGTTGGTGATAGTTTGAAAACCAAACATGGTAGAACGTTGTGCTATGACTCAAACAAATGGTCTTTATAACCTTTATTTTTTGTAATAAAACTTTTTTTATTTTTTATGTTTTTTTGAAAACACTCGAATTTTGAAAATCATATATTTTGGAAACTAGAAATTATACAAAAAAGTTTGTTTGACGTAAATCAATGGTCCATACCCCCTCTACCCCCAAAATAAATGTCAAGTCTCTAGGATGAAAACCTGTGTAGTAGTGGGGTAAGGAGAGAGCTGTTCCACTTAGGAAGTTGTGAGACCCTGCGACCTTGGAATGGAAGTAGTCATGCTAGGAGGGCGTGCTTGGATTCGTTTTTTTCGTCTCGTTGTGCTCTTTACGGGTATGTAGGTGTCGAAAGGGTGAAAAACTGGAAACACGGTCTTTTTGGGGTAAAAACGTGATTTTGAACTTTTTGCTATATCTCGCGAACCAATCATGCTAGAGGCATGAACGAGGGGTCCAAGGACTTGGGGTGACGTCCTCTTTGCTATGGACCACTCGTTGTATTTTTAAAAAAAAATTGGAAACTCGATTTTGGGGTAAACACGTGTTTTTTATGATTTTTGCCGATATTTCACGAACCAATAACGCTAGAGACATGTACGAGGTGTCCTAGGACTCGGGCTAACGCCCCCTGTCGAGTGTGGCAGATATTTTTTCCAAAAAATAATTCACAAAGGGCCTAACGCCATACATGTTGAAATAACGTTTTCTTTTTCTTTACTTGTTTATAATGTTTATGAAGCGTGGTGGTTGAGAGAGACGATACGGCTGGGTGTGTGTGTGTTTTTCAACGAACCTGTCGCTAACCACAAGGACCATGCTTAATAGAACAATCGCTATTTCGGCTGGTCGGTGTATGACAGAACGAGCATGCGTTTTCTGATATTTTACCTTTAACGTGTAAACGGTGATGAGAACTTGATTCTATGTTGGTCGAAGAGAGTACAGAAAACAAACTTACAGGAGATGAAGGTCATTTGAGCTTATTGGAAGGCATTGATCTGACTTGACAACAAGTGCAATGGAAAAAAGGACCAAGACGCTTGAAGGTGAAATAATCTGACCATCGTGGTGGCAGGGGAGTGTGAAAGGCATGCATACACATTTGTGAAACCACATGTATGCTAAACCAGTGACATCCTGTTTTGCTTCGTACGTGACAAAATGCAAGTTCATGTGAAATTTGATCTTCCACAGGTGTTCGCTTGGGTGTTATCTGTCCACGTGCGCGATAACTGTTAACAAGTCACATCCTGTTTTGCTTCGTACGTGACAAAATGCAAGTTCATGTGAAATTTGATTCGCCACAGGTGTTCGCCTGGGACGTTAGCTGTCCACGTGCCTGATAACAGAATGGTCAAAGCGTGGGAATCGCTGAATCAGTAAAAAGTATGATGCAACTTGTGGGAATGATGTCACAACCAATAGATAGGCAAGAGCTGCGAACAGCAGTGGTGGGAGGTGGAGGGGGGAGAGGGGGAGGGGTAATGTAAGAGAGAACACAAGTGGAAAGAGAAATATGTGGAGCTGAAGACTGTACACATAGAGCTATAGGTGGTGTACAACATGTGTGAATAAATAAAAAGTACACAGGTTCACACAACATGTAGTTTATTGATCCAAGAATTAAACGTAGAGTTAAACCCTAACCATTTGACGTAGAGTTTATTTCCTTTTTGTTTCAACACTTTTTCCACAAGATAATGCTGAGGAAATGCTGTTTTCTGAAGTTCATGGAGATAAAATCTACCTTTTATGGGTTGATGGTTGAGGTCCTCGAGTAAATAGGTGACTGGAGTGTCCAAGTAGACTCGACGAATTCGAAATAGTTCAGTCCCCCACTGAGGCGTGTAGCCCTTATTGAAGGCAGACTTAAATTTGCTCACACGAACAAAATCCCCAATGTTCAGTCGGTGACGCTTAGGATCGGCTGTTTTTATGGGGTTAAACAGTTTATCCAATCGCTGAATATTTTTAGTTACGAGACGTGGCTTGGTCCCAATCGTTCTATGGATGGTGTCATTGTAACGTGACACTAGCTCAGGTAACATGTCCAACCAGCGATAACTGCCCTGAACGGTAAACGCTTTCCACATATGGGTTTTCAATGTTCGGTTGAACCGCTCGACCACACTGGCTTTGAGATTGCTGTACGTGGTGTAATGGTGAATATCCTTAGATTTGAGAAAACTGGAGAAATCCTTGTTGAAAAATTCTTTCCCCTGGTCAGTTTGTAGCAGCTGAGGTTGACGTTGGGAGTGTTGAATAATATGTTGAAAGGCCTTGGTAACTAGTGGACCAGACTTGCGACGCACAGGTTCAACAAAGGCCATTTTGGAATAGACATCAATGACGGTCAACATATAGCGTACACCGTCGTTAACGCCAGCATAGGGTATCATTTCAACCAAGTCAGCCTGCCAAAGTTCATCCACACCTCGTGAAATCACCTTGAGTCGTGGATAATGACGCCTAGCTGGGCGATGCAACTCGTGAGCAATACCCATTTTAATGGGTGAGGGCTTAAACAATAATTTTGGCATTTCGAAGTTCTTGTTCAATTTCTTGAATTTCCCAATCGTGACCGGTGTGGCCAGCTTGACGTGAGGCATGCAACAACTGTAGCCGCTGGACGAGCTTATTGAGATTGTGCCAGTAGGTAACATCCACAAGGGGTTTTAATGGTTTAAATGTCACTCCCGAAGCGGATGCTTTACGACGAGTACTTTGACTGGTGGGAAACATTTTTGCAATGATGGTTTTATGTTTTTGAGATATATTGGCATTCACTTGTTGCGTGGGATCATACTGTCTTTTGTGGGCATGGGTATTCAATAAAATGGATTTATATTTGTCAAGATCCTCTGACGTATAATCATGGGAAGAGGGTGTCCGAGAAAAGAGCAGCTTTAACAGTCCTGGCGTTAATTTATAGTTGATGTTTTTAATGACAGCTTTAGTACGAGCAAATTTAATGGATGAATCGCCAATTTTAAAACTATCATCCTCATAGCGAACACCATACGTGGTATCTGTGTTTCCAATAAATAGATCGGTGAAATAGGGTTCCAATGTTGATCCATAATATTTTATTAAAATGGTTTTCAGTTGAGCTTTATGTTGAGGGGTGGCCAAGAGTTGTGAAAACGGAGACGCTCTGGAAGGGCAAGGTGTATCGACCATGGCCAAGGATTTCTTTTTTCTCAAAAACTCTGCAAGGGGTGCGGCCTTTTTTTGAGGCGTAAACACTTGTTCCTCCTCATCCTCAACTTCACTAACACTAGTCAAATCTTCCTGTTCCTCTTCCTCTTCCTCAGGGTCCTCGTGCAGCGTCTGCGTGGCTTGTGAAACGGTGGGTAGCGTTTCAGATGGCTTGAAAGAGGGTTTCAACATGGCTTTTAGTGGAGGTGCTAAATGTTGCTGAATAAACAAAGCATGATTTGCACGTGATTGTTTCAATTGACGAAACTTTTGGCGAATAGTATTTTTTGCTCTAATAATATGCTTTTTCAATTGACTCTCTGCTAACGCCATGGTGTCTTGGCAAATGACTTGCCGGGGAATGAGACAAGGCCTTAAATAGCAATAAAATGATCAAACCCTAAGCGATACCGTCCTTGGTTGAGTTCACTTTGTTTGTCAATCACTAAACAGGCATGACGTTGAGTGTTCCAGCACTTGGCACACAATTCTGTAAACATTTGAAAGGTCATATCCGGATTCACATGTTCATTATAAATGTGACGACTGTTCCTCTCGTCCTGACGAAATAAAACAATGACATTGGCATTGTCACGAATCAACTGTTTGGACATTTTTGAATACGTTTGTCCAAGATAGAAGCAATCGATATGTTTGTGACGACCCATGCTGAAATAGCTTTGAATGATGCCTTGACGTTCAGTGGATACATCATCGAAAATCATGAGTGAATCAGGCTTTACCTCATCCGGTGAAATCACATTTTCTTGCATGGAAAATGTAAAATAACCCATATTCTCTTTTTGTAATCCAGACATGACTTGATCCAGAAACACGTAGAGGGGTTGGTAGAGAGATTTTGCAAAAATATAAATATTTTGAAAACGCAGACCATTGGGCGCTGTGATGAGCGTTAGCAAAAGATTTGTCTTTCCACAGCCGGAAGGCCCCACAATGATGCAGCGAATGGAAGATGGAAACAGTGAACCATGGCGTTGTTCACGTGATGTGGGACAGAGATGGGAAACCATGTCCCCCACGGGGAATGACTCTTGCTGCTTAATAATCTTCATTTCAACTAAGGCTTAGACAGGCTAGCAGGCTGTCTATATACAGGACACCGAGCCTTGTCATAGAAACAGTAGACTGGTACTACAGGTTGACGATGGATGTCTTTGGACGTGCGTTGATGGCCAAAGCTAGGCCTGTCCCCGTACATGATCCTAAACAAGAAACAGATCCTGCTAATAAACACTATGTGGATACGTCAGTAGTGCCACGCACAAAACAGGGAGATTATGACTTTAGGGGAAAGCGGTTAACCCATGTAAAACATCCTCAAGTGTCTACAGACGTTACTACGAAAAAGTATGTGGATAACAAAGTGTATGAGTTTTATGACAAAGTGCCACAGCTTATGGTGAATGGCTATAGCGCTAATCACCATCGGATTATTCACGTGGAAGACCCACAAGACGAAGACGATGTCTGTACCAAGCGTTACGTGACCCATGAAATGAAAAGGCTTTATAAATTTATCCCATGTGTATTTTTAGTGTATCTGACAAATGAAAAACCTGTGAATGACAGAAACCATTTACCGTTAGTCCATGATCAGCACTCGACCTATGTGCTTGCTTCGGCTTTAAGTCACTATCGATTACACTATGATGGAACCATTCACATCAAATATGCCATACCTGATGAGAACCATTTACAAATAAAGATAAATGGTCATAGGATGTTGATCCATAACCATGAAATGGTCAATGCAGGGGACGAATTATCCCTTCATCTCATGTTGACATGGGATGAAAAGCAAGCGGGAAAAACCATAAACGATTTCCCACTTTATGTGGAATTGGAATATACAGCCATGAAATAACCATCTGACGTTAGTTGTGATTTAAACTTTCTTGTGAAAGGTTGTGGGTCATTATCATCATGGTGAAACAAAGGTATGCAGTGAGAAAGACTAAAAAAAGGACTTTGTCCTTGGCAAAGCCTGGGCTTACAACATTCGAGGACAAGCCCTTGCGAAAGAAAAAAAGAAAAAATAATGTATTGACCATAAGGAAAGCCCTTCGAGCAGCACAGAGACATGTTATTCCAAAACGTCGGCGACAGGTTTCAAACCAAGGGCGAGTGATTCCCGTCCCAAAACGAGCTGGATTTTTACCTGCATTATTTGCTGGTTTGGCTGCTCTGGGTTCACTTTTGGGCGGTGCCAGTGCAGTGGCGAAAACCATTAAAGCCGCGCAGCAGGGCAAGCAACAACTCAAAGAAAGTCAGCGACACAATGAAACGATGGAAGCGATTGCCATGGGGGCTAGAAATGCCAATTTAAAGCCAGCCTTTTATCAACAAGGATTTGGGATTTCACCATTTCGAAATATTAAAAAAAAAAAAAATTAACCTCTGCCATAGCAAGACATGCCCTGACGCATCAACAAGTGGAAAGCTATGCTAAACAACTAAAGCTTTCTCATTTTCGAGGTGTGTTTATGCGAAACCAATTACCCCCACGACCCTGGAAACAGGAATGTGCTGTTGTCAATTTGGATGATCACCGAGGACCAGGAACGCATTATGTAGCTTATGTCAAAGAGGGATCCACGGTATGGTACTTTGACTGTTTTGGGAATTTGCCCCCGCCCATGGAACTAGTGACCTATTTTGGAAACAGGATCAAGATATATTATAATGTGAAACGTGAGCAAACGTTTAACAGCCAACAGTGTGGACGTTTGTGTTTAATTTTTTTATATAAGACGCAGCATAAGCAAAAACGCCACCAGTATGTCGGCAGAAAGTAAAACGTTTACAGTGCATGGACGTGGACCTGAAGTCAGCCTAGACTTTTACCCGCCTATCGAATTGAGTGAAAAACCCTATGGTTTAGGACTTGTTTCTCTTGAAACGTACAATCGAATAGACAACATACGTGAAAATGTGAACAACAAGTTTTACTATGATGATTCTGTGCTCACCCTGAACTCTGGTGGATACACGATCGATGATATTTATGAACACATTTATGTGGTGTTGATCAATCAATATGGTTTAAAGTCATTTCTCGACGGAACGCACAAGTTTGAACTTGTAGGCAATACCAACACTCATCGCTGCAGTATTTTCTCCTCATTCAACATTGACTTTAAAACACACCCCGATTCCATTGGCCCATTACTAGGATTTAAACCACGTGTGTTGGAGCCCAACAAAAAACATGAATCAGACCATGAAGTGAAATTCATTGAGGACCATCATGTGTCGGTGACGTGTAATATTATTAGCCAAGTGTACACCAATCAAGAACCATCGCATTCACTTTATGACTTTATTGTGACATCGCCCAATGGCTATATTATTCGTGAAAACCCTCCAGTGGTGCTTTTTCATTCTGTGGCTGTTGATAGTATTAGTAATATAACATTAAGACTGATCAATAGAGATCAACAACTCATTGATCTAGATTCTACCACACCAGTGACTTACAAGTTGGTGCTAAAGCCACTATGAAGTTTGTGTATAAAGCAACAACACCGTCTAGGAATGGTGTTAGTTGTTTGCCACGTGAATACACGTTAACATCTCAAGGCAAGCAGATTTTACAGCATTTGGGTTACCACGTCAACCCTCATAATGAATTCTATCCTAGAGATAGCGAACCACATCGAGGAGCAACCAGGAGTGGTAAGAATTGATCTCCATTCCTATCAAGCTCAAACACCTGGACTCAATAACAATGATGAAATTCAATTTGTTATCAACAACCAAGATATTTACACCCTACTGCATGAAAGTGTCATTCAGATTGAAGGTCGGCTCACCAAAGCCGATGGCTCTACACCCACCACATCCAAGTTGGCCAACCATGGTTTGGCCTTTCTGTTTTCTGAAGTGCGGTATGTCATTAACGATATCGTGGTGGATAGCACTCGAAATGTGGGCATTTCCAGTGTCATGAAACTATACCCCTCTTATAGCGAGGAAGAAGGTAAAACACTTTGCATGGCAGGTTGGTGTCCTGACTCGACCAATGACTGGATGGTACACACTGATGGGACCTTTACTGGATATTTACCTCTTAAACTGATTCTAGGCTTTGCTGAAGATCACCAACGCATTGTGGTTAACGCAAGGCAAGTGCTTTATCTGGTGAGAGACAGGAGTGATAATAATGCACTCAAGGGAGCCGACAATGCCCCCATCGATTCAAAAATTCAACTACAACGCTTGCTATGGAAAGTCCCCCATGTGACCCTTGAAGATAGCAAAAAACTGGACATACTCAAAATGGTAAAGAGAGATATGCCTCTACCCATGGAATTTAGAAGCTGGGCACTCCATGAGTATCCGCTATTGCCCACCACCAACACACACAGTTGGTCTGTAAAAACAGCTCGCTATACAGAGAGACCTCTCTACCTGATCGTGGGTTTTCAAACGAATCGCAAGTATCAACAAACCAAAGATGCCACGCAATTTGATCATCTGCAATTGAGAAATGCACGTCTTTTCCTCAACGGTGCTGTGTTTCCCTATGAAGGACTGGATTTGGATTTTTCAAAAAATAAGTTTGGCCCCCTGTACGACTTGTTTTCTAAATTTCGATGGTCGTATTATCAAAAAGAGAACGGCCCCATGCTACTACCCCAAGCGTTTAAGGCAAGAGCGCCACTGATTGTCTTTGACTGTTCTTACCTGGAAGAGTCTGTCAAGCCATCCAATATCGACATTCGACTAGATTTTGAAACGCATGACAATGTACCAGCCAATACGACGGCCTACTGTTTAATTATTCATCACAAACAAGTCAACTATTATCCACTGTCCAACCAAGTGACGAGTGTATAAATAACAGCTCAACCCACGTCAAGTCGCTCAGTCATGTCTTGCTTTAAAGCCTCAAGAGACGTTACATCCATGAATTTAAACTCTGAGGAACAACGTTTCAAGACTTTTGCCACGTGGCCAGTGCCTTTCATAAACCCTCAAGCCTTGGCGGCCGCTGGATTCTACTATTTAAAAACAAGAGATGAAGTGAAATGTGCCTTTTGTCCCATCATCATAGACCAATGGCAGGAGGGCGATGAACCCATGCAGGAACATCAGCGCTGGTCACCCACCTGCCCCTACCTGTGTAGAATGGAAGTGGGAAATATACCCTGTCATTCAAGCTATCCCTCACTTGTGTCTCTGGGTAATGAAAAAAATACAAGTTACGATACATGTGGACCGTATGGTATCCATGGTGCTTCGGTGAGCAGCTCACCATCAAAAACACCTAGTTTAGAGACATTGGGACATCATCGGTGTTATGGACGTTACAAACACAAGAGACTATATTGTTGTATCAGTTGCTATCGTCCTTATCCAAAAATGACAAAAGCCTGTAAGACGTGTTATGATAATAAAATGATGTAATTCTTAAATTCTTATTTTTTTGCTTTTGCCTCTGTCCTACCCTAACCTTTTTTTTGGAACTAGCATGGCAGGTAAGTCCATGCCATGATCACACCTGATCGTCAGTCAGTCGTCAGTTGACCTTGGTCCAGACAAGCGTCAACATGTTGCGCACACTCATTGTGGATTGCCAAGGGTTTAAAATTGGTGACAACAAATTTATATTTAAACAAGTGGCCGTGATCGATTGTACCACGTTTTGGATATCACAAGCTACGCATTTGCTATTTAAACCACCCCATGCTTTTGATTTGTTGTGTGAAAAAGACCGTAAATAAAACCCAGTGGATTGAAAATCATAGGCAACTAGACTGGAATCAGGGAACCATTTCCTATAAATATTTGGACGTGGTCATGAAAGCACACTTGTCCTCGGCCAATGTGGTATTTGTGAAAGGTAATGAAAAACGTCAATGGTTGCAACCATTTTTAGCGTCTCACTGCCAATGTATCGACCTCATGGAGTTGGGCTGCCCCTCCCTGCAAACGCTCATGGATACTTGTTCCTGTGGCAACATTACCCATACAGCCCTATCACATGCGTGGCATCTCTTTCATTGGTTAACCACCCATGCCTGCTGGGAGTTGTTGAACAAAATTATAACTCAAGATTTACCTGTGAATGACGTCAGTGAGATTTCTACAAGCGACGTGTAAACATCTACAGCACGTGATACCATGGAGAAAGGCAATGCTACGGACAAAGCCATCGGCAAGTTCTTTGTGTGCAAAAAGAAACTAGACAGTTTTACCAAAGAGGAACTCTTGGCGCTGCCCAAGTCGTTCATTTATTATGTGGCCGCCAACGCAGTGAAAGAAATCTGGCAACATGTACCAAAATCATGGACTCAAGACCCTGTGTTGAGTGAATTGCAACCCTGTACGGATTACGATCACCATAAGCAAGTGGCCATGGCAAAAATACCGTCTATGCGTCAGTGTGCGACTTGCCAGCTAGTGAAACTGTATCACGGTCATAAAAGTCCATGTAAAGATTTTGTTGAATCATTCCACGAGTGTCATGGCGAGAAAAAGCAACAACAACAAACACAAACATCGTCCACAGAGGAGGAGGAAGACCAAACCTTTTTACCATCAATGGAAAAGGATATGCCAGACCTGTACTGGCAATGGCGTCATTGACAAAGTGATTCAATACCTACCTTTCGAAATCCATCTTCCAGGTTATCGTTTTTGCGGCCCTGGAACTCGTCTCGAAAAACGTTTACAACGTGGTGATGTACCCATTAATCTTTTGGATCAAGCATGCAAGGAACATGACCTTTCTTATCGCGATAGTCATCTTGGTTTAAGACATGTGGCAGATAAATTGTTATTGAAGAAATCTAAACAACGTTTCACATCCAGTGATGCCTCAGTGGGTGAAAGAATGGCAGCCCTGATTGTCATGAGTGCCATGAAAGGAAAGTTGATGATGCATGGACATAAACATTGAGGAGTGAGGAATTGGGATTTGTTTGTGTTCTATTTTTCTTTTGTCAATTCACTATGACTATGAAATAAAAAAACAAAGGTTTACCAGAGCACGATGTTTTGTTATTTTAATTTTAAGAAATCGTGATGTTGATGGCTGATTTCTCATTTTACACATTTCACACATTGCCATTTTGCTAATTTGCAATTTACAGTTTTTGAAAACGTTCGTTTTTGATGATATGGATTTTTCCATTTTGCTGATGACACTTTTTAAACAATGACCGTTTGAAGTTTTTGAATTTTCATATTTCACATATGGCCATTTCCAGTTTTTTTTAAATGTCCGTTTTAAGTTTTGCGTTTTTGGTGATATGGAAACATGGATTTTCCATTTTGCTGTTTTCACATTTTTCCATTTAGTGTATGTCGAATGTTGAGATTTGACAATGATGTTGATGCGAGTGCTTGACCTTGATAATACTGCAATGTGCTGATGCGTGTTTGGAGAAACGTCGAGGTCTCCGACTACTGCAGGTAAGACTGTTTTTACAAAAATAATGTCTATTGTCTGCCACATTTCAATGAAAAAACGAAACTATTTAAAACAAAATGAGTATATAAGTGACCATTTACCCCCTCCCCACCCACCCACCCTACCTCATCGTGTTTGCTCTGGTCAATCATACACACCAGTTTTCTCTCTCCACTCATACATTCACACCTGTCTTTGGGAACAAACACAACCACTTTATTTATTCCCAAAAGCACATTCTCGACATGCACACTCATCCCAAAAGAACTTTTTTTAGTTTACCATTTTACCATTTCAAAAAAAGAAAAAAAAGCTACTAAAAATCTTACTTATTTCATATTTACAAAAAAAAACACAACTTTGTACAGCGTTAAAAGAATCAAACTATTTACCAATCAAAAAAATTAAAAAAAATAAGTTTGCATAGAACTTTTTAAAGAGCAAAAGGTCCCAGTGGGTTGTCACTATTTACAAAATCTACTATTTACAATGACAGAAACCAATATTTACAAAATTCTAAATCTACAAGTTACATAAAGCTATGTCCCATAAACGATTAAACAGTGAAATCACACCTCCTCCTCGTTGCGATCATAACCCCAGGGCAGGCTAGTGAGCAGGTCATCAGCCCACACACGCTTGTTATCCATGGAGGCGAGGGTGCGTTTTCTCTGTTCCACAAGATACAAATGATGGTTGCTGGATTGTATCCTGCACTGTGTATGAGACATAGCTTTGCCAGTGCGTAAAACCGCTAGATAGTCATCAACACGTAGCGATTTTACCACTGCCCTACCTACACCTTTTGCTCTTTTGGCTTCCTTACAATCGAGTGTGCGGTAAGCATACATTTTCGAAGCCAAACCTACGAATTCCGTCATAATGGAATCACCGCATTCATCTTTTAAAACGCCCATTTCCTTCTTGTTTTTTATGGGCAGCTGAAACACGTTGTCAGCGCTATAGCAAGAAGTGTCGAACCAGTCACTATGTTGCCTCATGACGTCATAGGGGTTGCAGTGGCGAATGTGGTAAATGAATGAGTCCGTGTCCATATACAAAAGAGAGACGTCCTCAAAATGGCGTTTGGCAAACTCATAGTGGAATCGATACATGACCGATTTAGAAAAGTCTAAAATGACTTGACCCAAGTAAATGGGCTTATCCATGGTTACGCTGGTCTTACTCATTTCAATAGTAGCCAAATCCTCATCGATAATTTTGATCGATTTGAAATTTGGCTTGGCAATGTACCGCCGGGCACCCCACCGCCCCTCCCAGACATTCACCAATTTAATGTCACGGTATTTGCGGACATTCTCCATGGATTTGCCATAGATGCAGTTGTTCATTAATTTAAAAAAATTAATTTCAAACTGCTGTGTTGCCATTTGTCGGTGCTCTGTGTTGAGTCGCATGTATGGCTCAAGCCATGCTTTTTGAGCAAAAGAAATACCCCTGTGGATTTTCTTCAACACCAAGCCTTGGGCGAGGCATTGCACCAACATTTGGATATGTAGCACATACCGATTTTTGTTGTAAAGTGTGCCCATGAGTTTTTCAATTTTCACTTTACTGTCAGGGGGAACCATTTGCTCAAGACAGAATGGGAAATCGGCATGTTCATCATACACGGATGAGGGATATTCAATATCCACTTCTAGCACATATCCACGGCCTGTTTCTTGGCTAGCCTTGATCACATCAAATTCTGGCACTTGTTTGTCTGTCAGCCAAGCAAACTTCCCATAGGGCAAAGGCTGACTCATGGCGTAACCGTACAAATTATTCACGTCATAGTACATTAAGTACGATTCTGGTTTGTCTGGTGAATAATCAGACATGTAGACATTGTTCGCTTCAGCATGGCGTTGGTTAAGCGACACAAATCCGCCACGAATGCCCTTTTCAAAAAATAGAACCATGTCTACATCAGTGAGTAAATCCAATTCCACTTGAGTGTATTTCAAAGCAGCATCAAACGAGAGTCCAGGACTCGTATAATAGTGAGCCGGGTCAAGACCGTAAATGTGTTGACACAAGTTACGGAATTTTTCAAACACATCAGTGAGCAGCAATACATCCAGTTTTAGGTAATGCAAAGCATATTCACTTAGCGTGTTCATGCCAAACACTCGCCAAACTTGACATGCATGTGCATAGTCTTCATCGGAAACGGTACTGCGTGTTAGTTTCGAGTAAAATTTCTCTTGTGGTGGGAGTTTTCTTTGCTTTAACACGTCCCAGCTATTGCAGAAATCATACGGGAATATACCTTTCCGAATGCACAATTGAAATTGCTCAGGATCATTAAAATGCATTCTAGTATTTTTTAATTCCTCCTCATTCAAGCCATTCACAAGGCTGTCTAGCGAGGATGCCATAAACTTAAAGGAATCCAAAAATCGAATGCTAAAGTCGCCCAACCACCATGTCAGGGCCGTAAAACGCTCATGGTTTTGGGGAATAATGGTAAACGAGCCCTTGTTGACATGGCCCAATTCACGAATCAAAAACTGAATGTCATAATTTGCCAGATTGTGGAAAAAGACACTGATGAAGCGAGGAGCTGGAAAGTTCAAATTGCATTTACTATGCGCAGCTCCACGAAACTGCCCCGTAAAGTGTGAGTGATCACGAACGGTGTCTTCAGCACTGATCAGTGGCTTTTCGCAAATATGGCATGTCATGGCATGCTCATACTGCTGCTGCTGTTCTGGAGATAGGCTCATGGGTACTGGGTGGTCCAGTAATTCCTGTACATGGTCGGCCAACTTGACAAGTTCATCCAAGAACCATTTGGCACAATCTGGCCCCTGACGGTATTTGTAAACGGATTGCGTGGGGTCATAGGCACACACCACATTAAATCCTACTAGATGAAACCCGTCAAAACTTGACGGACAATGGAAAACAAAATTACTGAAGAAGCTTCTTATATAAGTTACATTCTTTGTACGATTACTTTTTAGCACTATTGCAACTTTTAGGGCGTCAAAAGATAGCACTCTCAGCATTGCAATATATTGCTGGTCATGACTGAAAACGTGATGAGGTCATCATCATCTTGCACAGTTTCCAGCCACTGGCCGGGTCTGTTTGGAACACAAGTCTCTCCAACGTCTTCTGTCTTCCCACCATCTCTCAGCCTCCACCCTTGTCCAGTCTTCTCCTCTCTTCTTCACGATTTCTTCCTCCCCCTTCAGCCACCTGTCTCTCGGTCTCCCTCTTGGTCTCTTTCCTTCCCACTTCGTCTCGTGTATCCTCCTGGGTATCCTCTTCTCCTCCATTCGTTTTACATGTCCATACCATCTAAGTCTAGATTTCTCTATACCAGTCTGTAATGGTTCATCCTTCATTAATTCTCCGGTCCTCTCATTTCTTATTCTGTCCATCTTTGTAGCTCCAATACTGCTTCTCAAGAACCTCATCTCACTGGCCTGTATTTTGCTCTTCTCCCTTCCTTTCATAACCCAGGTCTCCGAGGCATACGTCAGGATAGGGACATAGTACGTCCGATATATGATCTTTTTGCTGTTCTGCGGGACATTCTTGCTCCATAACATGCTTCTCACACTCCTCCGGAATGCTTCTGCCTGTCTCCCCCGCTCATTTATTTCTCTATCGTTTCTTCCATTCTCTTGTATCAGGCTTCCCAGATACTTGAAACTCTCCACTTCCTTCAGCTGTTCCCCACCAATTGTTATTCCTGTTGTGGTTCTTTCCTTCTTCCTTGTTGTGATCACCATCTCACTCTTATTTATGCTAAATTTCATCCCATAACCTTGTATTATTCCTTCCCACACGTCCAACTGTTCCTGTACCTCCTCCTCCTTGTTTCCCCAAATCATCAAATCATCTGCAAGCACCATTGCTTTCATCTTTCCTTCCCCAATTACTTGTGCCACTCGGGTCATTATGTCATCCATCACCACAATGAAAAGTAACGGTGACAGTGCACTTCCTTGTTTCAGGCCTTTTCTCTGTTCCAACCAGTCCGATCTCTCTCCTCCCACTTTCACACAGCTCACGCTTCCCTTGTACATCTCCTTTATCTTCCTTATAGTCCATTTTTATATTCCTCTATCCTCCAGGGACTTCCATACTTTGTTTCTGCATACACTGTCATATGCTTTCTCAATGTCCAGGAAGGCCATCAGTAGATCTGTTCCATACTCATAGTGCTGTTCTTGTAACTGCCTTACAGCAAAAATCAAATCCACTGTGGACCTTCCTGATCTGAAGCCATGTTGTTCTTCCCTCATCCCTCCTTCCATCCTTGTCCTAATTCTCCTTTCCAAAACTTTCTCAAACAACTTTGCACAATGACTCATCAGTGTTATTCCCCGATAGTTTCTGCATTCTGTTCTACTACCTTTCTTGAAGATCGGGACAATTATTCCCTTTTTCCAGTCCTCTGAGGTCTTCCTTTCCTTCCATGCTGTCTTCATCACTCGGTACAACCATTGTATCACCACCTCTCCTGCTGCTCTCACCATCTCCACACTCAACTCATCCTCACCCGGTGCCTTCCCTCCTTTCATCTTCCTCACTGCATCTTCCACTTCTTTCCATGTTAAGTCCTTTTCTGTTTGCAGTTCATCTACTGTACTTCTTCCCCGATTTCTTCCTCCTCGCCGTGGTTTCCATTTGGGTTCAGGAGTTCTTCAAAATATTCTTTCCACATTTTCTTCAGTTCTTCCCTATTTTCTATATCTTGTCCCCTTTTGTTCACCATTCTAACATAAGCCGTAGGATCCTTCCGCCCCTTATTATTTACCATCCCAAACAGGACCTTTTTTGCACCTTCACTATCCTGCTGGTCATGACTGAAAACGTGATGAGGTAAATAGCCCAATACGTTCAAGAGTTTCTCCTTGAACTTGATTGATTTTGATAAAGTAGGCCGAGCGAATAGGACATTGTTGTCTATTAAAATAAAATGTATTGTACCTGTAAGTGTTTTATCGGAAGGTGTTTAATCAAGTCGTAGAATTTGAGCTCTCTGCCTAATATAACTGCACCTATTATATCCGAATCCAAGCGATTTCTTACAATTAATATATTACCATATATGAGTCCTTGGGAAACGTTCAGATTTCTAAGAAGCATATCTTCGGCTCAAACGTTCGAAGTATGTGGAGGCGAATCTCTTAATTCCAAGGAATTGAAAAATTCAATAATATGGAAATGAAGTAGCTGGCTTTCATCTTCAGTATCCAATCTGTTAACGCTGATGTATGTGTTTGAACTACTGGATATAAGTTCAATGACTTTTAAATTAATATCATTACATTGTTGCAGCTTGGCAAATATTTTATATTCCAGCAGATCAATTTTACCCTCTCAACAGTAAAGACCAAAGTAACCACGCATAGATTTTACGCAAGAGAAATACAATATAGAACAATGTTTACATTTGATCGTCAAGGACCTTTCAGTACACTGTACTGCATAATATCTGGAATTGTTTCTGAAATGGCCTATTTATATTGGATTTTAAATGTGGCTTCGTATTATTCGATAACACTATAGTGTCCTGCAATAACGGAGCCGCTAAATATTAAATGGCAAATAATACTTCCATTGCCGAAATCAACTCCGTAGTTAGACTCAGTACTCTAAACAAATAATCATTAAACAATTGTCTTATACAAAGAAGTTCAACATGACCGTCCAGAGACTTTCATACTCAAGTTGGTTGGTGAGGAGAATGCGATGAGACTGATCGCTTAAAATAAATTCCTTATAATTGTTCCTGCCAGCGAATTTTTTTGCAATAGCTTGAAAACGCAGCTCAGAATGACGTTCTTAATTTTGTTATAAACAGTATGAAACTGCTCTAAATAAGCAATTTCCATCACCTGTTATAGGTTATGGCAGTACATTTTGCAGGGGAACATAGAAACACTTCGCCAACTACTGGAATGACCATAGGCCTATACTCAATACTCACTTCGACAGTCACCCTAATGGAGGCAGTTTTTGAATTCTATGTCCCGTGCATGTCAAAAATCGTATTAACACATGGAGGCCCACTTATTCTTGTCTATCGCCCTGGAGACCCGGGTTACAGTTCCTGCTCTGCCAAGAAATTTAATTCTGGTCTCAGGGCAAAATCGGGGTACATTCAGTCTCTTGAGGTATAACTAAGAAGAGGAAGGTTTAATTCCCTCCTCGACAATCTTGGATGTGGTTTTCCGTGGTTTCCCACTTCCACTTAAGGCAAATACCGGGATGGTTCCTAACTTAAGGCCTTGGCCGTCTCCTTGCCATTTACCACCTTAATTACAAATACACACAGTAATGCAGCCATCACAATAACACAGGTTATCAGAGAAAATTTCACACATATACACCCAAGTACACGAGGCTGAGTGACCAAGATGTCGGAGCCCTTCAAACGAATTATATTTGCCAAGTGTCTCTCATGGCGAAAGCAATTGTGGACACACGCGAGTGCCTGGAAAACTACTTTTTTCTTTAATAATTTAAGAGTATATCGACGATGCATAATTATAACTTTTAGTCTAGGACGCTAATAACTTGACCACCGAAGCATTGGGAAGAAATTGCAATATTAAGGTACATAAACAACCTAGCCTACACATTCAACTGTCGGTTAATGTTCCTCAACATTTCCCTTCTTAAATATTCCCCTCCTTTATAATTTTCCATCACGTGAAAACATGCCATGTCTTGTGTTTTAAATATATCGACGCAATGGTGTTGCCATCTGCTGTCAGTTAATGGAACTATATGGGCGATGTACTGCCATCTGTTGTCAGTTATAGGAACTGATTGCAGATATTTAAACGGTGTACTGCGGACAATAGTTTGCTCTTTGATCACATGCTGCAATGCAATGGTAAAACGAAAATAAAACGTATTTAGAGGGAATGTAGAAATAAGTATCTTTAACAGACATAAAACCTTACTAATACTCCTTGATAAAACAATATTTCAGTGGTAAAAAAAAAAAAATACTGGCGAGGGCTAGGATCGAACCGGCGCTTCTTGGAACCACAGTCGGTCGCCTTAACCACATGGCTACTCCGGCACTCATATTTAGCAGCAGACGCCGCCATTCATTATATTCAAAAGCCGCTGTTTGATGGAAATAATCAATTTCATTAACCAAATAAATCAATGTTGCACATTCGTATACGTTCATACTGTTATTATATTTTATTGTCAGAACTTGGTTAATGTATGTTTTCAATTACATGGAAGCTTATTAAATAACTTACATTTTAATGGACTTCTCACCGCCATTTTGTCATGACCCCAGGCGGATTGTGCGCATGCGTGAGAGGCTAGAATTCTGCTATTTTCTATATTAATTTAAAAATATACCGTAATATATTTGTTTATTTTAGAGACACTCTGCAAATCTAGAGGCCAAGAGATTTCGTTAGAGTGCTCTACGAAGTAAATCGGTTCTGTCGTTTTCTCAATCTCGTGATAACAAAAATCACCTTACTGTTTTAAATATATAGATGGCAAAAGGTTCATGTTTTTGAATGGGTGTGGTTGAGCTTATGGTGGGATCTGGTTCACATCCCGCCATGGGTGTAGTGAGAGCTTCGAAATCTATATACCACATAGGGAACAGTGTCACGCTTATGAATGTCCTTAAACTTTAACACAGCCTTGTCCCCTTGTGGCAATATCAGTCTCACCGCTTCCTGAGAAACACAATCTACCCTATGACGTTCCAAAAGCGTAGGTGTTTTAAAATATTGCAAGCATCGATCACAAATATATTTTACACCAGCGTGCTTAGACACTTGTCTGCTTAGCAATCTACTCAAGCTTTTAATCAGGCAATAGTGATTCACCTCTCCATAAGACAGATATAAAAGATGAATGTGGTGTCGTTTCGGTTCTTTTGTGGCATAAAGAGGACCCACAATCACATTACCATCAAGGCCATACACCATGAACGAAAAGTCCTGGTTATCTTGTTCAAATAGGGGCGTGGTGGCTCAGCGGTCTAGCTGTATGCCTCTCACCAAGGCGGACCGGGTTCGATTCCCGGTCAATGCATGTGAGATTTTCGATGTGAAATGCCATGTCCTGTGGTTCGGATTCCACGTAAAACGGAGGTCCCGTGGCTTATGATCGCGAGATTAACGGTCACGTTAAACTACAAGCTTCCTTTTTATCTTGTTCAAACCTATGGATCTCGGTTAAGTCCATAGGGAACGATACTCGAGTTAAATTTAAAGTTTGTTTTAATTCATTAAACTTGGCCTTGTACTTTCCCGGCCAACAACCATCATGTTGCACCGGCTGCAAAAAGGCAGCCACAGACCACAGAAAGCAATCATTGTCACGATTCTTTATATTGACCACAGCATTTTTCGAAGCTATAGCTGGTGGTGTTTTAATATAGCTAGACCCAGCATTCAACGGGTTGAATTGACAAATGTTGATTTGTAAATGATGAATTTTGTCTAAGGCTAGACCACTCGGTCCTTGTTGCAGTTTATCAAATTTTGATAGCAAGGCATTCACCACGTGGGTTTCATACCACTGTTCCAAATTATGGGCTATGAATAGCTCTTGCATTTTACTGCAAATATAAAATGTCTCTTTATGCTCTACGTCCTTCTTTTTATATATGAAATCGCACACCAGTTCTGTATTCACCTTTAAAGCCGTATGCAACCTTTGCGCTGTACAAATTTCAATTTTAAAAATTTCAAAACAAGATTGTAAAAATTCTTTGGGAATCAAACTTTTTCTAATATTGACCACACGACCAGAGCACACACGCGATTTAAAACAACTATTTAGGGGTTCCCAAATTAACGTATCGGTAGCAGTGGCAAAAGACATTATTTTGAAAGAACACACTCACCTGAGTTTAGAAATGTATACTGTCTGACAATGATCCCAACCACACACGTTCCTGGTTATTCATAGAGGTCAAGCGTTTTCCAACACTCTAAAAAGAAATAAAATAAACCACCATAAGTATATCCATTCCATATAGTTTATGCATTTCATAAACAAAACAAAATCAAACAGGTTATATATATATATAAACAAATCTCACCTTGACGTATAATGCTTTGCTATATTCCCGTCTCACGGACTAGTGTGGAAATGGTTTCCTTCTCTAGCTGTCTGTCTTTCTCTCTTTCTTTAATATCGTTCACACACACACACACACACACACGACAAGTAGGCTATACCGGTTATCTGCAAACAAATAAATAAATAAAATCATTAATTACCTAATCAATAAATAATTGCATGTATTTATATATAAATCAATAAATGTATAAATGAATAAATATATACCTACCTCACAACAAGAATAAGTATTTTCCACCAACACCAAAACTGTTAAACAAGGCCAAGTGTTTCACACAACGCTGTAGCGTGTTCAAAAGTAGTCACATAAGTGCGAGTGGAAATGTCAGCGACGTGTCTTTATATATCACATTGCATGTATAATCTTTTTTTCCCACGCTTTGAACATTCTCTTATCGTGCACGTGGGCAGCTAACGTCCCAGGCGAACACCTGTACCGGATCAAATTTCACCTGAACTTGCATTTTGTCACGTACGAAGCAAAACAGGATGTGACTTGTTAACAGTTATCATGCACGTGGACAGATAACGTCCAAGGTGAACACCTGCGGTAGATCAAATTTCACATGGACTTGCATTTTGTCACGTACGAAGCAAAACAGGATGTCACTGGTTTAGCATACATGTGGTTTCACAAATGTGTGTGCATGCCTTTCACACTCCCCTGCCACCACGATGGTCAGATTATTTCACCTTCAAGCGTCTTGGTCATTTTTTCCATTGCACTTGTTGTCAAGTCAGATCAATGCCTTCCAATAAGCTCAAATGACCTTCACCTCCTGTAAGTTTGTTTTCTGTACTCGCTTCGACCAACATAGAATCAAGTTCTCATCACCGTTTACACGTTAAAGGTAAAATATCAGAAAACGCATGCTCGTTCTGTCATACACCGACCAGCCGAAATAGCGATTGTTCTATTAAGCATGGTCCTTGTGGTTAGCGACAGGTTCGTTGAAAAACACACACACACACCCAGCCGTATCGTCTCTCTCAACCACCACGCTTCATAAACATTATAAACAAGTAAAGAAAAAGAAAACGTTATTTCAACATGTATGGCGTTAGGCCCTTTGTGAATTATTTTTTGGAAAAAATATCTGCCACACTCGACAGGGGGCGTTAGCCCGAGTCCTAGGACACCTCGTACACGTCTCTAGCGTTATTGGTTCGTGAAATATCGGCAAAAATCATAAAAAACACGTGTTTACCCCAAAATCGAGTTTCCAAATTTTTTTTAAAAATATAACGTGTGGTCCATAGCAAAGAGGACGTTAGCCCGAGTCCTTGGACCCCTCGTTCATGCCTCTAGCGTTATTGGTTCGTGAGATATCGGCAAAAATCACAAAAAACAAATGTTTACCCCAAAATCGCGTTTCCCAATTTTTTTAAAATTACAACGAGTGGTCCATAGCAAAGAGGACGTCACCCCAAGTCCTTGGACCCCTCGTTCATGCCTCTAGCATGATTGGTTCGCGAGATATAGCAAAAAGTTCAAAATCACGTTTTTACCCCAAAAAGACCGTGTTTCCAGTTTTTCACCCTTTCGACACCTACATTCCCGTAAAGAGCACAACGAGACGAAAAAAACGAATCCAAGCACGCCCTCCTAGCATGACTACTTCCATTCCAAGGTCGCAGGGTCTCACAACTTCCTAAGTGGAGCAGCTCTCTCCTCACCCCACTACTACACAGGTGTTCATCCTAGAGACTTGAAATTTATTTTGGGGGTAGAGGGGGTATGGACCATTGATTTACGTCAAACAAACTTTTTTGTATAATTTCTAGTTTCCAAAATATATGATTTTCAAAATTCGAGTGTTTTCAAAAAAACATAAAAAATAAAAAAAGTTTTATTACAAAAAATAAAGGTTATAAAGACCATTTGTTTGAGCCATAGCACAACGTTCTACCATGTTTGGTTTTCAAACTATCACCAACTTTCGAAAACAAAAAAATTCAAAGAATTTTTGAAAAATATAATACATGGTCAATAGGAAAGAGGACGTCAGCTCGAGTTCAACGACACCTCATATGTCAACATCCGACCATGGGTTCGCGAGATATTGGCTTGGACTAACGCGGCGGCCATGACAGTCGTTGGAAGCACCACTACTCCACTACTAATATATACACTTATTTAGTTGCAGTATTAGTTAAGATAATGCAATTCGTCAATTGTTAGTTATAGTCTATACTTACTTACTTTCCGTGTCCGGGAGACACACTAAATTCTTCCTTTACAGAACTCTGCGGCTCATATCCCTCGGTCTGTGGCCAACATAAGGTCTTCCTGGCTGCAGGTTTCATTAAGATCTTTGCACGTGAGCAGGTGTTGTGGAGTCTGGATTTCTCCACAGGCACATCGTGGATCTTCTGCAAAACCCCTCTTCACAAGGTTGCTTCGACACTTAGGCACTCCTGTTCTCATCCGGTATAAGGACCTCCAGGTGGTATAAGGCAAATGACTATCACTGCTCAGTTCTTCTTTAGGGGTAAACCCCTCTGGTACTATTTGTTTCCAGAGTGACACACGCCGGATGTCTGGCTTGGTATGGAGGGGTACTGTTCTCTTAATAAAACTCTTCCTGGATCTTAGACGAGGAGTGGTCACCTTGTGGTTGAACATAGAATGTCTGGGATCAGTTGCAAGCTTTTGTCTCTCTTTATCTGCTGCCACCCTGCGTCGAATAACTGGAGGTGCAATGCCAGCGAGAGGGTAGATCTTCTGCACTGGAGTAGGTCTCTGACATCCAGTGACAATACGTGTGGACTCGTTAAGAGCTATGTCCACTTGCTTGGTATGGGCAGATGCTCCCCACACTGATGATCCGTACTCTCCTGCTGCGAAGCAAAGTCCCAATGCAGTTGAACGTAGAACCTGAGGGTTCGCTCCCCATGTTGAACCTATCAACTTCCACATTATGCTATTTCTTGAACTGATCTTGCACTTCAATTCTCTACAATATTTCCTGAAGCTGAGGGTACGATCAAGCTTGATTCCCAAATATCGAGGCGTTTCACAGCTTTCGAGTGTCACTCCTTTCCAGACAACATTCAACTTTCTCCAGGCCTCTTTGTTGTGATGATGAAATGCGCATACTTGTGTCTTTCCTGGGTTGGGTTTCAGGTGATTCTGGGTGTAATAATTGTCTAATCTCTCAAGAGCATTGGACAGTTTTCCCCCCACCTCCTCAAAGCTCCTACCCTGTACAGCAATAGCGGTGTCATCCACATAAATAAATCGCCTGGCCTCTAAATATTCTGGCTGGTCATTGGTATAAATATTGAATAGTAATGGAGATAACACACTGCCTTGAGGTAACCCATTTTTCTGGTTCCTCCATCGACTTTTGTTCCCTTGAAGTGTAACATAGAACCTTCTGTTCTGGAGCATCCCACGTATGACATTTGTTAGATTCATGTCCTTAGTGATGTTGTACAGCTTGGCTATGAGCTTCTTATGGTTCACTGTATCATATGTAGCACTGAGATCTATAAAGGCGACACCAGTGATAAGTTTATTCTCATAGCCATCCTCGATATGCTGTGTCAGGTTCAGAATTTGGCTGGAACATGATTTCCCTGGTCTAAATCCAGGTTGATCTTGAATTAGCCGGTTATCAATGAATGTTGCAATTCTTTCAAGGATCAACCTTTCAAATGCCTTGTATAGGTGGCAAAGAAGAGAGACAGGTTGGAAGTTCTTTGCATCCGTTGGTTCCTTGCCTGGTTTTAGCAGTGCAACCACATGAGCTTTCCTCCACAGCTTTGGTAAGTGCAGGGTCTCGATGCATCTATTCATCATATTCACCAGCCACTGGATTGTTCCTGGTCCAATGTGCTTGATTAGTTCTGTCCTGATGTCATCCGGGCCCGCAGCTTTGTTGACTTTCATCAGGATGATGGCATGTTCTAATTCTGCTGATGTGAAGGGACGACCGAGAAAATTATTCTCATCTTCACTAGGCTTCAGCTTCACAGGCTGAGTCTTCATGATGGTTTTCCCGTTACGGAGCAGCTGATGAGCTATTTGATTTGGTGTAACCTTGGTGAGATCCACTGGTGGACTCTTAGGGTCGTTGCTCAAGTTTTAGACCAGCTTCCATGCTCTTCTACTGTTCTGGGCCATGTCAAGGTTTGCTAGTAAGTTCATCCATCTTCCCTTTCTTCCGTCAGCGATGCTCCTCACGAGTTCTTCACCCGTCTGAATTGTGTCATCTGCAAAAGGGTCTGTCTCGTACTTCTCCTGGTAATCTTTTAACAGATCCTTGGAATCAGCAGTGAGGCCAGAAATGAACTGGGTACGGCAGCCTCGGGGAATATGTCTACGAGAGATCTTCTTCACAAGGTCAACAAAGTCTTCATAATGACTTGGCTCTGGTTGTAAATTGGACAGTTCCTCATCCAGCTCAATGGAAAACCCCTCCCAGTTTGCCTTTTTAAAATTGAAACGTCGTTTAAAAGGGACTTCCTCAGGGCTGACCACGCCCCGAACTGAACATGTGATTGGGCTATGTTGTGTCCTAGGGATGGGTTCCTCCACAGCTTTAACTACATGTTTTGTCACTTGCTCGCTTATGAAAATGTTGTCAGGGTTGTAACCTCTATGCCATCTACCGCTGTTGAAAGATGGTCTCAGTTTGGGGTTGTGAATCAATCTCTATCCTTCCCTCTCTGCCCATTGCTCGAGTTCCTTCCCATTCTTGTTTGTGATATTATATCCCCAACAGTTGCTCTTACAATTAAAATCCCCCAGGACAATTTTGATATTCTGCTTGTCAAAGTCACTTGGCCTTTCAAAGAAGAAGTCTATGAGATGTTTTGTTAAGATACTGGAATTGGTAGTTGACTTCAAAAATTTGCTTGTTTGGAGTGACTATGTGATTGTTGTTAAGTGGTCAGTTCAGATTATACTGTACAGGCTACTTATCTGGATGGGTCTTGCGTGGTCCTGGAGAGATCAGTTAACTTGGTCACTATCTGCTCCCAACTGTAATTTAAATTAATTTAATCTCAAGTTTTTTTTTCACGGTTAGGGAATTACCCACAATTGGGTGCAATCGTGTTGACCGACTGCAAAGCATCAAACTTCGTCATGTAAAGTTAATTAAAGTATTATTAGTAATAGTATTATTAATTTTGTTGGTAGTGGTAATAGTAGTAGTAGTAGTAATAGAAATAGTAATTGTTGCAAGTTATCTATTGGGCCTACTTCATGATATTTCTTACTTTCATTTGCTCCCAGTACGGAGCACTATGGTTTTCACAACGAGCTTGAGGAGAACTGCTATTAGCCTACTTTCGATTTTTGCAAAAAATGAAAGTAGACTTATGAGATCACTACAGGGCGAAAAAAGTGTGTCTGTCTGTGTGTGTGTATGTGTGTGAGTCTGTGTGTGTGTGTGTGTGTGTGAGTGTGTGTACTCGGAATGTCTGTCTCCCCCTATCAATTCGAACACGGTGAGCGCTAATTGAACGAAATTTGGTACAAAGGTAGCACTAGCAAAGGACACCTCAGTGTCATGTTTTATATCGCCGCCATCTTGACGGAAACGTAATGGCGGCCACACAAATGTTCAAAGGTTAAATCAAATTACGACTAACCTAATCATTCGATCTCTACCAAATTTTGCAACAAAATACCTTTATGGGGGAAGCATCCTTTGACAAATCTAATAGGTCATTGGCCAAATAGTTTGCGGATGGCGGCCATCTTTGTGTCAAAATCGATTACCCCTATTAATTCGAACACGGTGAAACCGAATGGAATGAAATTTGGTACAGAGGTAGCACTAGCAAAGGGCACCCCAGTGTCATGTTTTATATCGCCGCCATCTTGACGGAAACGTAATGGCGGCCACCCAAATGTTCAAAGCTTAAATCAAATTACGACTAACCTAATCATCCGATCTCTACCAAATTTTGCAACAACATACCTTTATGAACGGAGCATCCTTTGACAAATCTAATAGGTCATTAGCCTAATAGTTTGCGGATGGCGGCCATCTTTGTGTCAAAATCGATTACCCCTATTAATCAAATTTCGACCATCCTAATAATTTGATCTCTACCGGATTTTGCAACAACATGCCTTTTTGTGGAAAGCATCTTATAACTGACTACAGGGTCATCAGCCCAATAGTTTGCAAATAGCGGCCATGTATGTGTGAAAATTCATTCCCCGAATTGAATGAATTTTTTTACAGAGGTAGCACTAGCAAAGGGCACCTCATATTCATTTTAATATCCCTATAGCACGTTGTATTTCAACAAGCTACTACAACCAACATTCAATTATACTCCTTGAAAAGGACAAAGAGTTATAACAATACCCATGCATTTAGGAGAAAGTAGGCTATATGTTCTTTACTGAACATCTTGTTTTTGTACTGTGTTTATTCTGGCTATTGTTCCGCCAGTCGGAGTTGTGAGGTGGAAGAAAGAAAAAGGCAATTCTAACACCAACACCTGCCATGACATACCGCTACAAGTATGGATTATAAGTCTGAAGTACCAGTTGTCACGCTCCGGAGGGCTTCTTACAGCTACCGTCAGTGGCAGTACAGTCTGAAAAAGAGAAAAATACACTCAAGTAGTCCTCTTCATGCCACAAACCTCACGAAAATTTCACTAAGTTAAACAGATTGTGGAAAAATAATTATCATCTACCCTACAACGAATTACACAAATCAAAAAAAGTTTTGCATCACCTCGGTTCCAAGAGTTCCGGAACCTTTAAATACAAAGGGAATAGAGATCAACACAAACAACATTTCAGCTCGTTTTATTGCTCATGAGACCCACACATTGCATGTTGTACCATCATACAGCTAGACTTTCAGCATTTGTGGTCCAGATTGCAGTACACACCACTACCTCTAATACCCAGTAGCACGTCCTCTTGCATTGATGCATGCCTGTATTCGTCGTGGCATACTATCCACAAGTTCATCAAGACACTGTTGGTCCAAATTGTCCCACTCCTCAACGACAATTCGGCGTAAATCTCTCAGAGTGGTTGGTGGGTCAAGACGTCCATAAACAGCCCTTTTCAACATATCCCAGGCATGTTCGATAGGGTTCATGTCTGGCGAACATGCTGGCCACTGTAGTCGAGCGATGTCGTTATCTTGAAGGAACGCATTCACAAGATGTGCACGATGAGGTCGAGAATTGTCGTCCATGAAGACAAATGCCTCTCCAATATTCTGCCGATATGGTTGCACTATAGGTCGGAGGATGTCATTCAGGTATCGTAAAGCCGTTTCGGAGCCTTCCATGACCACCAGTGGCGTACGTCGGCCCCACATAATGCCACCCCAAAACATCAGGGAACCACCACCTTGCTGCACTCGCTGGACAGTGTGTCTAAGACGTTCAGCCTGACCAGGGTGCATCCAAACACGTCTCCGACGATTGTCTGGTTGAAGGCATATGCGACACTCATCGGTGAAGAGAACGTGATGCCAATTCCGTGGGGTCCATTCAGCATGTTGTTGGGCCCATCTGTACCGCGCTGCATGGTGTCGGGGTTGCAAAGCTGGACCTCGCCATGGACGTCGGGAGTGAAGTTGCGCATCATGCAGCCTATTGCGCACAGTTTGAGTTGAAACACGACGTCCTGTGGCTGAACGAAACGCATTATTCAACATGGTGGCATTGCTGTCAGGGTTCCTCCGAGCGGCAATCCGTAAGTAGCGGTCATCCACTACAGTAGTAGCCCTTGGGCGGCCTGAGCGAGGCCTGTCATCGACAGTTCCTGTATCTCTGTACCTCCTCCATGTCCGAACAACATCGCTTTGGTTCACTCTGAGACGCCTGGAAACTTCCCTTGTTGAGAGCCCTTCTTGACACAAAGTAACAATGCGGACGCGATCGAACTGCGGTATTGACCTTCTAGGCATGGTAGAACTACAGACAACATGAGCAGCGTACCTTCGTCCTGGTGGAATGACTGGAACTGATCGGCTGTTGTACCCCCTCCGTCTAATAGGCCCTGCTCATGCATGGTTGTTTACATCTTTGAGCAGTTTTAGTGACATCTATGAACAGTCAAAGGGACTGTATCTTGGATACAATATACACAGTCAACGTCTATATGCCGGAGATCTGGGAACCGATGTGATGCAAAACTTTTTTTGATGTGTGTATTTAACATACTGCCTCGTTGTGTAGTGGCCAGCATTCTTTACTGTCACCGTGGAGCTGCGGATTCGATTCTTAGCTCTGGCAAGAAATTTATATCTGGTTTAAGGACAGGAACGGGATCTATTCAACCCCGTGAAGCAGAACTGGCAAGAGGTGATTTCTTTCTAGAAGTGAATTTCCGTGGATTCTTACATCTATTACGGGCAAACGCGCAGGATGGCATGTAAATTAAGGCCACAATTGACTTTTACGTATATTATAACCGCAATTAAAAACACACTAGTACAGCTAGCTCAATGACACAGGTTATCGAAAAAATGCACACACATACAAACATCCAATTACCTATACAGGCTACATGATCACGATATCGTAAAACCCCTAAATCAATCAACAACAATTTATTGTTTATTTTTAGTCGTTGGACACTAATATTTGCACAATTATATTAGACGGGAATTACTCTGGGCAACAGTTTTGCAGTTTTTGTTTGGGACTCACATCTCTCTATCCGTGACTGTTTACTTTTGCCCTAAAATAAAACAAAATATTGGTATAGGCGTAATGGTTCTGATTTGGTTTGGATATTTAAGTCTTTTTCCGATTTTCTTTTACGTGACAAATACCATTTCTTTCCAGACAATGAGTTCCGATAGGATCCTCCTGCCTTAGAAAATGCAGTGTAGATCGTCGCGGAGAGAAAAAGAAATTGAATAACGTTACTTGAAAAGTGCCTAGTTTCTTTTTAAATCTTTGTACTTCTCCTGTGAATCAGAGCCTTTTACGCTGTCTTAAAATTCATATGAATGAATGATCGCGCTCCTTAGTTGAACATAACGTTGTAAAAGTATGAACAATAATATTAATTATAATAATAAAATTAATAACACTAACCAACCGTGAACATGTAACTGTGATAAAATAAATGTTTGTCAACTATACCGACCACACTGTTAACGCATACGACAATCAAACACTCGATATAGCTCTCGTTTCCAAGTTAAAGGGCATGCATTTAATTATATTTAATTTATACTAATATTTATATTTAATTTTAAACCATGTGAATGATTGTTACTTTTGACAACTCCATTTACAAATGGTATTTCAAAGAAGAAAAGTTTTCCTTGACATATCCTAACAAAATAAGAAAAAAATATAAATATAGTAATAATAATATGAAAATCCACAGCCTGCTTCCAGTCTCCGACCGGGTCAGGAATGGAATGAATGAAGCCCCTATCTAGCGGCGAGGATATGAACTGTGCCGGCTGCCGAGGCCTGACGCACTCCTCTGGGGCAATGATTAAATGAATGACAGATGAAATGAAATGATAGTGGAGAGTGTTGCTGGAATGAAATTTTGACAGGGAAAACCGGAGTACCCGGAGAAAAACCTGTCTGCCTCCGTTCTGTCCAGCACAGATCTCACATGGAGTGACCGGGATTTGAACCACGGACTCAGCGGTGAGAGGCTGGCGTGCTGCCGCCTAAGCCACGGAGGCTTTCAGTAATAATAATTATTATTATTATTTTCCTTGTTCTTGTTATATGGATTCAAGCATCTATATTGCCAACCCCTGTAATTAGTCATAAGATTATAACCTCAATTACTGGCATAAAGAAATTAACAATCTGATAATGTATAAGCCAAAACTAAAATATTTCTCAATGTCACTCCCTCCCAAGAACACGGAACATTAAGGATCCCCAATGTACTATCGGCATCTGCTGTTACCAGCCGATCGCTCGCTAATCCTCAAACCTCAAGGGACAAGGAGAGAGAAATAAAGATTACTTCTCTCATAGCCCATCTTCTTCTCCACTTCCTCCACATTTAGCCTCAAGAGTGATTTCTGAAAGGGATCATCAATAAATCCTCGAGAATGACGGGTGCCAGTCCTTAGAACGTATGAGCGACGGGAAAAACAGGGACAGATGTCACAATGTGGTGAAGTATTGACGACTATGATTTCAAGCCACTTGGTTAGTGGTTTTTATGGTAAAGTAATACCTTGTCACTCACTGATACACTTTCGGTCAGCGATATTCAAAGTGGCATATACCAGTTCCAGAGGAAATGTACTCGTTTATTAGCTTCACCCATTTACATAAAACACAGTATTAAATATCACACGTTTCACCAGTATTTTAGCTTGCCACGGTGGGTGAGTGGTTATCGTGTCGGTCTACTAACCCCAAGCCTGAATGTTCGCTCCTGGCTGTTGTAAGCGATTTTTGAAAGGCGGCAAAAATTACGACACGCATGTCATACGATGTTGGCATGACAATGAACCCATTTGAATTCAGTAGGCCGTGTTCATAATGGCAAAATTAATCCCGGGAGTTTCCGCCAACACAAAGTTCCTCATTTCTCCACTAGAAAGCGCTATAGTGTTCAAGGAGCTTAGATATCTAACCGCCTTGGCTTTCACAGTGCTTCGAGGAACAACGAAATTCGACATGCAAGTTACCCTATGGGTGCCAAATAACAAAGCTTGCACCCGGCATCCGAGGCCATACGATATTATTATTATTATTATACCAGTATTATTACAGGATATATGCTGAAACTGAGAAGGTCATTTGATTTTGTTCGCAGCGTGTTTAGTAACTTCAGCCATTACATCAAGACTTGCTGAAGCAAATTATTCGTATGTGACGTATCATGGTGTAATGCAGGCATTCTCAACCTCGGGCTCGTGAGCAGTACGGTGCTTTCTTCACACGAGACAAGAAGTGCGAGCACAAGATTCCATGAGCCATGAGATCCATTCTTCTATTTTAAATATGTTGCATGAACTGGAATAACAGTGTTTCCATTACAAATTTGACAGTCAGGAATTGTACGAATTTGTGAAATAATGTTTTTAATAATTGGACATTACTGTTTCGATTCGACTCGACTGTTCTCAAGTAAATGTATCGAATCTGGATGTCATGCAAGCATTTGCAGGATGCCAGGCGAGCTGTGAATCCCTAGGTATTTCAGCACTTCAGAGGGAGAGAGAGAGAAAGGAAAGAGGTGCATGCTTGCTGCATTATTATTATTAGTATTATTACTACATTTTTATAATCGTTTCTATCTTCTATGGACCACGTTATTTCAACTGCCTTTTCCCTCGTTCTTTCACATTGGCCCAGTAATCGCGAATTCTTCGGTGAGCTTCTTTTCGTTCTTCAGTTCACTTCTTGCAGGTTTTCATTATCGGTTTGGGCTGAAAACTCTGTATTTCCCCAAGCTTCTTCTTCAAAGAGTCAAGTTCCAAGATGTCCTCGTGTGATATCTCCAGTTCTTGTAGGTCTTTTTCCACCTCTGTAAACCAGTTCCCTTTGGTTTTCCTTCCCACAACGTAGGCACGGATTCGATTGGACAATCTTCCGGTGCTCATTCGTGTTGCGTATGGTGTCCGGTATTCTCTCCACATGTAGATAAAGTTCATAGCTGTGTCGTCTTCTATACTCTCCTCGTTCCTTGACCGGGCCCAAGATCTTTCTCAAAATCTCGCACACTTTGGCTTTCCAGTTGTTATGCCGAGCCTTTCTTATTTATCGCCAGGCATTCTGATGCGTATAACGCCTCCGGGCGAATAACGGTAACCTAGTGTTATTATTATTATTATTATATTCGATTTAATGATGCTCGGGTACTTGGTGTTGCATGAGGGTGGTGCTCACAGTCTCAAGAAGGTTCAGAACGCCTCGTGTAATGGTTTAGCAGCACTCCAGTCGGAAATTCAGAAAATTCAGATTAGAGTTACAATCATGGTAACTTTGTCAAAACGTATCTTCAAAATATGTGTAACGTTACAATCTAGAACCGATTATGTACAGTGTTAATAATAATAATAACAATAATAATAATAATAATAAACTTCAATTTCATCCCTATTCCGAATGACCATAATTCATACAATAAATACGGGGAGAAAAATGATAACGATATTTCACTAGCTGGGGCGTGGTGGCGCAGCGGTTAAGCTGTTGGCCTATCACCAAGGTGCATTGGGTTTGATTCCCGATCAATGCATGTGGTATTTTCGAAGTGAAATGCCATGTCCTGTGGTTCGGATTCCACATAAAAAGGAGGTCCTGTGGCTCATGATCCCATGATTAACGGTCACGTAAAACTAAAAGCTTCTTCCATTTTCTACTTCAATAGCCATGTAAGTCGCAAGAATTTAGTGACTAAAAAAAACTAAATAGAAATACTTATATTTCTTAAATATGATACTACACCTCAGTCAATGCGGCTTCGGTGGCGTAGTTGGTAGCATGCTGAGCTTCTATGTCTAAGGTCGCGGATTCAAACCCAGTCGAAGTCGTCGGAATGTCTTAAGAGCGAAAAAAAATCTTTCAGTATGCCTTCCATCGGAGGGGAAGTAAAGCAGGCTTTAAAAGATCCATCCACAGACTAAACTTCTGTGAAGCTAAATTTCTAGGTTAGATTTCGTTGGAATGCTCGATCAAAGTTCCAAAGTTCACCACTTGGTATCAGTGACATCTGGTAGCGAAAGTTGGAATTACTTGAAATTGAACGGAACTTGTAGCTCACCCTATGGGTGTCCGCTTGAAGCAGCTACAGCCTCTGGCGAGCCGAACATGTCCTCGGACACTCCCGGCAACAAAAACCATACGATACATAAAATAATAATAAAATAAATAAATAAGTAAGTAGGACAGAGTTCAAATATTGCTTTTCAAAAGCTTTACTCACAGCAGTTAAACAATAGTATTTTGAAGCCTATTTTCATTTCATGAAAACAAAATAGACTTATGAGATCTCTTGACCATGTGTGTGTGTCCCCACTAATAGCATCTAAACGGCTAGAGCGTTTTCAATTAAACTCAGTAAGGTCGTCGTACTATTACGGCCGACCCCAACCGTGCCATTCAAAATTTATTACGTCTCACGAATCCAAAATGGCCGCTGTGCGAATTATTTCACCGGCATTCTATGTCTCCGAAACTATTACCAATGAAAATGAAAATCCACAGCCTGCTTCCAGTCTCCGACCGGGTCAGGAATGGAATGAATGAAGCCCCCATCTAGCGGCGAGGATATGAACTGTGCCGGCTGCCGAGGCCTGACGCACTCCTCTGGACTATTACCAATATCACCCTAAAATGTTGTACGGTGATAGAGGGCACTACTAGAAGTTCCACCTATGAGACTTTCAAAAACCTGGTAACTACAAAACGAACATGGCGGCCAAGCGAATTTGAAGCTTTTAAATAGAATTATCTCGCGATTTAACCAACCAAACGCAATGAAACGTGGTACAGCAAAAGTATAAACACATTATAATGCACTGGCATCTAATTTAGTTCAATTGTCTACATAACCTCAAGATGGTGGCTGTGAGAAATATTGTGACCGAAATCCACCATGTTGGTGATGTTTAATTGCCGAGATTCGCAAAGCAACCTTGGAAGTATTTGATGAATGTAACATATTGTAATGTATTCCAGCATGTGTTTGTAGCAGACCCAGAGCTAAAGAAACATACTTCATAATTATTCTAGCTGATAAATTGACCTATCCTTATGGCATTGAGCTAAAATTTAGCACAAGCGAGAGTCGAACATCTTCAACTCCTAACGGCTTTGACAAGTCGTAACGCAATAGATGAGAGGGGTGGGGGGGGATTTCTCCACGCACCGCTATGAATCAGGTGACTAGGCAGCGTGGACTCTGTCAGTTCTAGAACACGGTCATTCGAGAATTCTTTTTCACTGGTTAAACTCATGTGTGCGCGAAGATGAGGTTTCTAATACGTGAGGAAAGCGTGTGTTTGCACTATTTATCTAACCATCACAATTTGGCTGGTGATACGCCGATACTTATAATAGTTTCTTTACCAGTGTTAAGAAAAGTAAAGTAAAGTAAAGTCAGTGTTTTCTACAAGTGGCAGAAATACTGTAAGTAAGAATTATAATATTACTAGCTGAAGTACCCGTGCTTTGCTACGCGTCATAAATAAATTAAAATGTGAATGTGACAGTTAAAACCGGGGATAGGCGAGGTGCTGCGCAGAGGGAGATTAAGGATGGAACATTTTGTCCACACCGTTCGGCGTTGAGCGTGTTTTATAGCACAAATTTAGGTTTTACTCGCTAACCGTTGGAGATACCTTTCGGATAGAAAATGTAATTTTAAACCTCGTATATGCCATCAAAAGTTTGCTATTTCTTAGCGTTCACGTTTTATTTGAAATGGAAATATGAAAGTTTGAAAGTTTTATGTTAACCAGGTAAATCAGCTACTTCCATGTAAAATTCATGTATGTCGGACCAGTGGTTCTTGCGTGATTGAGTAATACACAGACACACACCATCTCATTTTTAGCCTCGCTTTGCTCGCGTAATACTCGTGTCATATTGTTATTCAATGACATGCAGGTTTAACCCCGTTAACACCCCTTTAGAACCTGAATATCCAAAAATCCCTCCTTAGTAGACTTTTTCGACACACAACAAATATATCCCCTTCTTCTAACTTAAATAGTTTTGATTGGTCGATGAGAGTGAACATCCAAAAATCCTTCCTTAGTGGACGTTTTTCTTCCAGAATTTCACCCCTCCCCATAGGCCCCTTAAATTGGATTTATGAAAATAAAACGGTCGAACAGCTACTTATTTTAATTATTTATTCATTTATTTATTTATTTTTAAGCTGATTGAAACTCGGAGAAAATCAAACTCCTCGCCTATGTCGTTTAAGAGATACACGCTCCGTTAGGAATCTTTCAACCCCCACTTTTCATCCATTTCACCTCATAATATACACCACATCGAAAAACCATTAGACATGTGTCAGCTTATTTTTAATGATTAGTATGTATGCCAAGTATCACATCCCCAAATGAAACCACTCATGAGATATTGTTATTCAATGAAATGCTCGTTTTCCCCCTTAACACCTCTTTAGAACCTGAATATACAAAACTCTTTCCTTAGTGGACGTTTTCGACATACCACGAACTTATCCCCAAAATTTAATGTTTCTAACTTCAATAATTTTGGCTGGGCGATGATGAGTGAGTGAGTCAGTCGGGAAATTTTCTTTCATTTATCTTTGAGAATTTCACCCCTCCCCATGAACCCCTTAAATTGGATATATGAAAAAAAAACGGTCGAACACCTATTTACTTATTTAAAGCTGTTTTCCCCCTGAGTTTTATGAGTGAGTAAGTGAGTCAATCAGTTAGGACACTTTCTTTCCTCTTCCCCCCCCCCCCCCGAATTTCACTCCTCCCCATGGGCCCCTTAAATTTGATTTATGAAGAAATGTTCGAACACCTATTTGCTTATTTTAAAGCTGCTTTTTCCGCTGAATTTCAAACTTATCGCCTATGTTGAATAAGAGATACAGTACACGCTCCGTTAAGAACCCTTCAACCCCCCTATTTACTCCCCTTTCACCTCATAATATACACCATATCGATAAACCCTTAGACATATGTCTGCTTATTTTGAATGCTTAGTTTATATGCCGAATATCACATCCCCAAATGAAACAACTCGTGAGATATTGTTATTCAATGAAATGCAAGTTTAACCCCCTTAACACCCCTTCAGAATATGAATATCCAAAAATCCATCCTTAGTGGACTTTTTCGACATACAGCGAACATATCCCCAAAATTTCAAGTTTCTAACTGCAATAGGTTTGCAGGGGGATGATGAGTGAATATCCAGAAATCCTTCCTTAGTGGACTCCTTTCCCCAGAATTTCATCCCTCCTCATGAGCCCCTTAAATTGGATTTATGAAAAAACGATCGAACACCTATTTACTACTTTTTCAATCTGATTTTTCTCCCGGAGATTCTTACTTTTTGCCTCTGTCTTTTAAGAGATACTTGCTCCGTTAAGAATCCTTCAACAATCACTTTTCACACATACACCTCATAATATACACCACATCGAAAAACCCTCAGACATGTGTCTTCTTATTCTTATTGATGAGTTTATATGCCTAGTATCCCATCCCAAAGGAAACCAATCGGGATATATTGATATTCAATTAAATGCAAGTCTACTCCCGTAACACCCCTTTAGAACCTGAATATCCAAAATTCCATCCTTAGGGGACGTTTTCGACATACAACGAACATAGCCCCTTAATGTCACGTTTCTAACTTCAATAATTTTGGCTGGGGGATGATGAGTGAGTGAATAAGTCAGGATATTTTCTATCAATTATTTTTCAGAATTTCACCCCTCTCATGAACCCCTTAAATTGGATTTATGAAAAAAAACAACGGTCGAACACCTATTTACTTATTTTTGAGCTGTTCTTCCCCCCTGAGTTTGATGAGTGAGTTAGGACACTTTCTTTCCTGTTTTTCCCCCCAGAATTTCACCCCACTCCAAGGGCCCCTTAAATTGGATTTATGAAAAAACGGTCGAACACCTATTTACTTATATTTTAAGCTGTTCTTTCCCGCCGAATTTCAAACTTCTCGCCTATGTCGTTTAAGAGATACACGCTCCGTTAAGAATCCATCAACCCCCAATTTTCAGCCCGTTCACCTCATAATATACACCACATCGATAAACCCATAGACATATGTCTGATTACTTTAATGATTAGCTTATATACCGAATATCAAATCCCCAAAGAAACAACTCATGAGAAATCGTTATTCAATATAATGCACGTTTACCCCTTAACACCTCTTTAAAACCCGAATAACAAAAATCATTCATTAGTTGACGATACAGCGAACATATTCCCAAAATTGCATGTTTTTTACTTTAATAGTTTTCGCTGGGCGTGATGAGTGAGTGAGTCAGACAGGACATTTTCTTTCAATTATTTTTACCAGAATCTCACCACTCCCCTTGGGCCCCTTAAATTGGATTGATAAAAAACGCTTGAACACCTATTAACTTATTTTTAAGCTGTCTTTTCCCCCTGAGTTTGATGAGTGAGTGAGTTAGTCAGTCTGTTAGGACTCTTTCTCTCCTTTTTTCCCCCCAGAATTTCACCCCACCCCATTGGTCAAAAAAAATAATTTATGAAAAAAACGGTGGAACACCGATTTACTTATTTTTAAGCTGATTTTTTTTCGCTGATTTTCTAATTTCTCGCCTATGTCGTTTAGGAGATAGGCCTACACGCTTCGTTAGGAATCCTTCAACCGCCAATTTTCACCCCTTTCACCTCATAATAATACACCACATCGAAAAACCCTTAGACACATATCTGCTTATTTTTAATGATTAGTTTATATGCCGAGTATCACATCCACAAATGAAACCACTCGTGAGCTATTGTTATTCAATGAAATGCAGGTTTAGCCCCCTTAAGATCCCTTTAGAACCTGAATATTCAAAAATCCTACCTTAGTGTATGCTTTTGACATACAACGAACATATCCCGAAAATGACATGTTTCCAACTTCAATATTTTTGGCTGGGCGATGATGAGTGAGTGAGTGAGTCAGGACATTTTCTTTCATTTTTTTTCTTCAGAATTTCACCCCTCCCGATTAACCCCTTAAATTTGATTTATCAAAAGAAACTGTCGAATACATATATACTATTTTTAAGCAGTTTTTCCCCCTGAGTTTGAAGAGCGAGTGAGTCAATCGGTTAGGACACTTTCTTTCCTGTTTGTTTACCCAGAATTTCACCCCTCCCCTTGGGCCCCTTAAATTGGATTTATGAAAAAACGGTCAAACACCTATTTACTATTTTTTATGCTGATTTTTTTCCGCTGAGTTTCAAACTCCTCGCTTATGTCGTTTAAGAGATACAGGCTCCGTTAGGAATCTTTCAACCCCCAAGTTTCACCCCTTTCACCTCATAATATACACCACATCGAAAAACCCTCAGACACGTGTCTTCTTATTGAGTTTATATGCCGAGTATCACATCCCCCAATGAAACCAAACGGGAGATATTGCTATTCAATGAAATGCAGGTCTACCCCCTTAACACCCCTTTACAACCTGAATATCCAAAAATCCTTTCTTAGTAGGCATTTGCGGCCCTTGAGGAAGCTGCATACCAAATTTCATTCCAATCCGTTGGATGGTTTCTGAGATTTCGTGATGAATGTGTGAGTGAGTGAGTGAGTGGTATTTGACAAATATCTAGTAGATAGTGTCCAGTCTTTTTTATGCTATACTCGGTTGACAGTGTTGTGTGAGCAGTTGAGTAACTAACTGGATTTCGAGTAAGGATCCTCATTTTCTATACCGGTAGTGCAGAACGCAACTAAATCCAGTCGGCCGTGTCTCGACTTGAGCTATGTTGCCATGGAAACTATCTGCCTTGCCATTCCTTCATGAGTATATTTTATGATTTGATTAGCCTGTGCTTGAGTGCAAAAGGGCCGAAATCAGAAGAATGAGAAAGACTATCGAAAATTCATGTATCCAGCGGTTCCTTGTGGGTCCTAATCTATGTGTATGAAAAATTTGGTTGAGATTGGTGAAACGGTGTAGATTTGTATACGGAACCAACCCACCCACATACATACATACAGACTTTCACTTTTATATATAAGATTTTGCGGACACATTCACAGCACCATTAGCGGACTGGAAATATATTCTTCGTAGAACGCAGGCCAGTAGACATTGATACACAACTTGTTGCAGCGCATAACATATGACAGATCTCGTCATATTATTCTGCCAGGTCATATTATTCTGCCAGGCACACAGATATACAATGTTGAAATTTATTTTTCGACACGATAGCTGTACTACATGTAACAGATTAAGATCAATATTTAACTGGATTAATAACAAGTGCATTCATGAATAATGAACAATATTGCAATTACACCACCTATTCCACACTGATAAAATAGTCGGAACATTTCACCATCAGTGGCGTACAACCAATTTTGATTTAAGGGGTTGTATGAAGTCATCCACGATGCCACTTGTAATTAAGAACAGTGACATGGGAACACTAATAAAGACTTTATTACTATTCAAGATGATAGCTTAAGCCATCAACAGGGAAGCTTAATGACCAGGATGAGTCCTAGTTCTGGGGGACCGAATTCACGTTAGATCAGACGTCACGACGATGGATGCATTACAAGAGTATCGTAAGCGGCGATCTTGCAAAATTAAGTATAGGACCAAGATTAACCACGTCGTGGGAAATCACATAGGCAACACACTCTCCGTAACCTTGAGCATGCTTTCAGACCACTTGTCTGAAATTATATGACAAGCCATTACCATGTTATCATAATGTTCTCTCTTCCAGAAGACTGATATATCTCGAATGAATTCCCAAACTAAAGAGCAAATAATTTATGGATATTAAGAGTAATTTCACACATATATGTAAGACATTTAACAAAATGTTTTATGGTTGGATTCCATTTTTGTATAAACTTATTCTAAACTTAGTTTCGTTCTTACTCATGGCGTATTATACCTCTACGGCGGTTGCAAGCGGAACATTAAACTTTTTGCAGAGCTAATTTTTGAAACTTGATAATTAATTCTTGGTACATTGATTATCATCTGGATTCATGATGTGTGATCCTAAACCCTACAGTAATTAATTCAGATTGTATAAAAAATACGAAGCCGATTATAATCGTAGACATTAAGAGATTCTGACCAGTCTTATTATTGCCACTTAAGGATTACTTGACATTATGTCAAAAGGATTTTGGAAATGGTTTTTGAATAAAGCACCATTATTAATAAGTTGTAGACACTTTATAGTGGTCTAAGAGCAGCAACTGTTGGAAATATGATATTCCATTCCAACGCTTTAATAAACTAATAATTAATGAATATCTTCGATTATATAAATGTTTGTGATTATGCCAGGATGCAGGGTCTATGCAGTCCTAGGTCAAATGAATTAGTATGTGCTTTATTATAATAATTATATTTATATTTCCAACTTTGGGAAATAGTGCAATGACAGGTTTTTTTTTCTCGTCCAATTTATCGTTATTTTGTGCACTGTTGTTAGGGTTTAATGAGCTGGTCAATTCAATTTAATAACTATGCAGATCTTAGGCAATTCTACTGTATTCCTATATCTTTGAATGTAAATGTTACATCATCGCAATCTGAACAATTTAATTTCTCCCATAAGCATATGTTGAATCCAATTTCTTATTTGAGAATGACTTGAGTGATTAGAATTCCCCTGTAAACCAATGTTTTGAGAAATTACGATAGATTAATGCTACTTTGAGCTGAGATGTTTTCCATAAGGAAACTTGGAATTATTGTGGTGATCCAATTAATTATTTAACGGTCATCTAATATATGTAAATATCAGGGATGTGTATAATTTGTGTGTGAATTACTCATTTAGTCTGTTTAATGGGAAGAAAAAAAAAAATTATTTTTTTCTACAAAGCTGAAACTGATAGTGAAGTGTTTTTTTTAAATTCATATTCAGCTAAACAACGAACTCTCGAACTATGATTAATTTTCTTTTGTGAGAACTTCCCATTTAAGTGAAATAGAACAGCTCAGCGGCACAGATGGACATTACGGATACTTGTATCCCAACCTAATGATTTGCCTTGAGTAATAGGAGTGTTCATATCTTTCTTTTGTCCGTCTGCTCTAAAATAAATTTAGGATCTCGATTTTAACAAGTTCTAGTTATTCCTGTAGTTTGGAACTTCTCCCGAGTCAGTGATACTTTTTCTTTTTCTTGTTTGTGAGGTATTTGTCCTGTTGAACCTTGCATGCCTATCCCTTTAAACGACCCGAGATATTCGATCTCTTGCCTGCCCGAGCTAGTTGTTTTGATTTTTTTTTGTATGGGACAAATATTTCCAGGACTTATTTTTTTTTTCTATCGCCTGTGGCCCTTCTTCGGTTTCTCGTTGAAATCGCCGGGCAACGTGACGTCGGGGAAACGGGCACAGTATTTCACCGCCATTCTATATAGCCTATCCGAAACTTTTACTGATATCACCCTGACATTTTGTTGGTTGGTTGGTTCTTAAGTTTAGGGGCTGCGACAACGCGGTCATGTAGCCCCGTGTACTTTTGGTGTGTGTAGAATCTGTCTGATAACCGGTGTTAATTGTGATGACTGTATTAGTGTGTGTTATCTGTTTTTATAATTGAAGTACTGCAACTTAGAGTTTTTCAAATACTTCCTACTTTTGTCGCCAAGCGCCACCGTCAATGACTACTAGGCCAAGTTCAGAACTTAGCTACTAGACGCCAACACATTCGGCTCTTGGCAACGAACGTAGAAATCTAAGAGCGTTGTTTACATTCTTAACCTATCCAATTTAGCTTCACACAGGTGCAATTAGTGGAAGGTTCTTTAACATGCCATAAATCTATGACATTGGACCGCCGGCTTTACTTCCCCTCCGAAGGAAGGCATACTGAGGGATTTTTAACGCTCTTAAAAATCCGACGGCTTCGGCCGGGTCTGAACCCGCTATCTTGGGCATAGAAACTCAGTATGCTACCTGAAATTGTGTATGGTGATAAAAGGCACTACCAGAAGTTCAGCTGTTAGACTTCCAAAAACCTGTAAAATACAAAACGAACATGACGGCTAGGCGAATGTGAAACATTTTAATAGAATGTTCACGTGATTTAACCATCTGAGCGCTGTGAAATTTAGTACGGTCAGTGTAATGCACTGGCGTCTAATTTAGTTCAATTGTTCACATAACCTCAAGATGGCAACTGTGCGCAATTTTAAAATTAAGTTTCTATTTCTTGTGTATTAATCATGCGATCAAAGTGAATGTTTGATTAATGAACCTACGCAAAAATCGTCATCTAATAGTACATAACTGTATGGCCTACATATATAACAAGAAGTTCCATGACGAACAAAAGAGCCTATTTTCCCTAAAATTTAAGATTCATTTCAATGATTAATCTATATGGACCTATCTAGAATAATGACGACATAAAGTTGGTAATATCGAAATTTCTAATTAGTTGAAAATTATACCCGGATCGTTCACACGTCCGTGACATTGTTGACATTCTTATTTTGGAAAATGGAGTAATTAGTTGAAGAGGTTGAAGGAATGGATGATTTGAATAACGCGCGGAGGAGACTCAATTGTGCTGAGGGAAGCATACATCGCAGGGGCAAGTGACGCGAGATTATGACGTGGAGCCTGAATACGTCATGAGAAATAATTTTTTAGAATTACCTTAAGGAGAAGAGATGGACGCTAGGAAATTAGCACACTTTTCTGGCTATAACAAGAGGAGGATTTTGAGCTATCAAGCATTAAAATCGGTCCAGTAGAAGCCGAGATACGAGATGGAATGTTCTCGAACAATGTCTCGCTGAACTATAAAAGGCCACGTTGCTGAGCAGAGAGTGATCATATCTTCAAAGCATTTGCTCATGTTCGGATCTACGCTACGTGAAAGTGACAGTATACACGCCGAGATGCTGACGGTCGGAGGACTTAGTCACCATATCAGTGGTCAGCACGACTTAGTTTTTGTTCAAGTGAACGAACTTAACTTTTGGCAGCGAATGGACTTAGAATATTCACTGATTTTTCAGGTCACTTATTCTATAGTCAGGTGATGGTAGTGTCGAAACCATTCACAGAAGTTAGCCTACAGAACGATGTATTTCTTGTGGTGACTATACATCAGGCACTTCGAATTCATCAGGAGAAGTTTATTTCATTTTGTTCGTTTATGCAGCTAATAGGTGTTCCTATCTTAGCGTGCAAACGAAACCGCATTATTGGAACATGAGATTTATTCTCGAATCTACAGGAGTACTGTACCAGTCTATGACTGAGCAACGTTTTGTCATGTTACACGGTATTAGTGATAACGGGAGTTATTTCGAACGGATGACTGCAAACAACATCATGCGCCGCTAAAACTACTCGTAGGACTGGAAGGACATGGTGACGAACGAGGTATTTGGATACGGCAGATGGCCATGGGAAGACACTGTGGGAATAGTGTACACCGCAGGACACGCCCGTCATCTACATCAAGAATTAAGTAAGACAACCATTTCATGTACTATCCACTAACAAGTAGTATTAGAGAATTCCATATTACTGAACAGTCACGATCAGAAATCATCACACATTTTTTCACCATAGCTAGATATTAGCTAGATCTTCGATTGTATTTGTCTGGATGACAAATGGAACTGCTGTCTGACAATTTATTTTTCCATCTAAGATTTTTGTTAGGACAGGCATTAGTTCGTGTTTCGACATGAAATATTTCGATTATTCCAAGGGATATAAATATTTTTCGTTAATTCTGATTATGAGAACAGAAGTAATTGAGGCTTGGATTATTTAAATAATTTGATAAGTTAATAATAATATAATAATAATAGAGTGTGAAGTGAATAAGTTAATAATATAATAATAATAATAATCAAGTGTGAAGTGAATAAGTTAATAATATTTATAAATAATAACAACGCTATTTAAAGTTATACAAAATTAGGGAGTGATAATACCGAACATTAGGAATTAAATTAAATTTTGTTAATTGTTTATTGTGATTAAATAATTAACTTAATGCATTAAATAAAAAATAATAGGAGACGTTGATAATAATAATTCACAGATGAGACTTAAATATTTATTTATTTAAAAGAATGGGGCGATAATAATCATTTGACATTGATGATGCTTAAATATTTTTGTGGTGATAATAATAATTTGTGGATGAATTTAATTAGTTGGAAGGAATTAAATTAAATTAAATAACTTTGTTTGGAAGTATAAATAATTTTAAATGAGTTTATGGATGAAGAGAATGAAGTATTAGATTTTTGAGCTCAGAGTTTTTTTTTAAAGCACTTAAAATAAAATAAAAAAGAGAGAAAGAAAATAATCAGACAAAAAAGAAGGGAACGGCAGGTATTTAATGTATCAAATAGGGAGAATTTATGTAAATGGGAGGCAAGGCGATATTGACCAGAATTTATTTAATTGGTAAAATAATACTGAAGAACCACAGTCTAGTACTTGACAGAATATTACAAGAAAAAGATATAATATGTAAAAAAAAATATAATAGTAATAATATGTGCAGAATATTCTGGTGATGATTTTAGTTTGCGTTTGGCGACACTTAAAGTTGTGGAGGCCTAGGGGGTCATCCAAAAGTGGGTTTTATTCCCGTAGTTGTGGGCACAGAAGGATGTGCGGATGTTTGAAGGAGCCTGTGGGCTATATTTGTAAAAGAAGGGATAGGCGATGTGGACCGTCCCATATTCTTGTCAGATTTCACTATTCTGTTAATCCAAATATTAAATAATTTTTTTTCTGGATCAACTCAAAATTCAAATTGAATGCCTAAATAAATAATTGAAGAACTTTAATTTAGATTTGTTGAACCTGACCGAGGAGGGAAAAAAATAACAAGATTAAAAGTGCAAATGAATTAAAATAAATAATCAATGATTTTTATTTTTGAATAACAATAATAATTACATTGGAAATGTGCAAATAAAATATTCATCATGTGAGAGGTTGAGAAAACTTGTTATCAATAAAGTGAAGGGAAAGTTTGAAATTAATTAATTAATTAATAATAATAATAAAATAATTTTTGATTAAAAATTTAGTGAGATTATAGGAATAGTTTGGTGATAGAAAATTTTGTTAACATAAAAATTTGGTGAAGAGTTAGATGATTTAATCCGCTGATGGTGGATAGATATAACAACATTGTTTACAACAATTTTTGTGTAATGTTAATAACATATGAGAATAATTTAAAATCGTTTATGACATTTAAACAAATGAAGGTGATAAAAGAAGAAAATTGAATTTTCAAAAAATTATGAACGTTTTTGAACAATTTTTTTTTTTAAATTTGAAATTCTTTATGAACAATTATTCACATTCGACTTTATGTCAGTCGAGTATTGATATTGTTATGAAACAACGAATCAGTGATATGATAATTTTCCAAATAAGTTGAATTTTGGAATAACACCGAATGAATCAAGTGACTATTAATTTTGAGAAATTTTTGCTACAAATATTTGATGAAATCAAATTGCAATCTTTGTAAAGTGAACTACGAACGTGTAAATAGTAGGGATCACTCAGAACTCATTATTGAACAGTGATTACCGAGTGTAAATATTCTTTTTGAATTTTTTTATGCATATCACAATGGACTAATTAATGTTTTCTGATTATCACATCTACGACAATTCTAATAATATTATAGGGACCGTTGATTTCTTATGTGTGATGTGTTTTTATCTTTGTTGAGGGTTTTTACCAGTTGAATCATATTTTTAGCCTATTTTAAATTTTGAAAAAATAGGCTTATGAGATCACCTTTTGTCCGTGTGTGTGTGTGTGTGTGTGTGTGTGAGGTGTGGGTGTGTGTGTGTGTCCCTCTAATAAAATCTAAACGGCTGGAGCGATTTCAATGAAACTCGGTAAGTTCATAGTGCTATTTCCGGTGACCTCGACCGTGCCCTTCAAAATGTGTTACGTCTCACCAATCCAACATGGCGGCTGTGCGAAATATTTCACTAGCATTCAATATCTCCGAAACTATTACCGATATCGCCCTGAAATTGTGTACGGTGATAAAGGGCACTACTAGAAGTTCATCTATGAGACTTTAAAAAACCTGGCGACTACAAAACCGACATGGCGGCCAAGCGAATTTGAGACATTTAAATAGACTTTTCTAGCCATTTAATTATCCAAACGTAATGAAACTTGGTACAGCAAATGTTTATACACATTGTAATGCACTGGAGTCTAATTTAGTTCAATTGTTTACATAACCTCAAAATGGCGGCTGTGCGAAATATTTCACTGATATTCTATATCTCCGAAACTATTACAGATATCACCCTGCAATTTTGTACGGTGATAAAGGGTACTGATACAAGTTTACCTATGTATATTTCGTAAACCTGTAAAGTACAAAACGAAGATGGCGACCAAGCGAATTTGAAAGCATTTAATAGACTTTTCTCGTGATTTAACTCTCTGAGTGCAGTGAAATGTGGTACAGTAAATGTTTTTGCAATTTTGTAATGCTCTGCCATCTAATTTAATTCAATTGTTCACATAACCTCAAGATGGCGGCTGTGCGAAATTTTAAAATTAAGTTTTTATTTCTTGTGTCGTAATCATGCGATCGAAGTGAAAGTTTGAATAATGAACCTAGGCAATAATTGTCCTTGTATGGTACATAACTCTATGGCCTATACATATAACAATCCTAAATGGCGAGCTTCCAAAATATTTAGACGGTTCTCAATATCTATGAACCTTTTACAGCATCCAAACTGATTTTTTTATGTTCATAGAGACTATGAACATATGTTCACCTATAGGACTTTCAGTAACCTGGTGAGCACAAATCCAACATGGCGGCGACGCGATGTATACATATTTAAATGGACGTTTCTCGCGAATTAACTATCCGAGTGCCGTGAAAAGTTGCACGTTAAATGCTTATACAAATGTTGATCCACTGGCATTTAATTTATTTCAATTTTTGCATAATCACAAGATGGCTGCTGTGCGTAATTTTAAAATCTCGTTTTTACTTCTTGTGTTCTAATCATGCGATTGAAGTTTGAATACCACACGTACACAATAATCTTAATGTAATAGTACAAAAATAAAAATCCAACCTGGCGACAATCTGAAATATTTAGACGGTTCTCAATATCTACGAATCTGTCACAGCAATTAATCTGAAATTTTGTATGTTGATAGAGGCAATTAACATGAGCAGGATATATGAAAATAGGCTGTATAGTTCTTCTCGGAACTACTTGTTTATTTATAAATAAATTGAGTATTTTAAGGAATGTGCTAGTTCAAAAATAATTTCTCACCTTACCTAACTTGTGAATTACCGAGATCAGGAATGCCAGATTAGACCCAAGTATTCACCTAGATAGACCCTGAGATATATTTTCTCGTGCTGATCTGATTTCGGTATTTTACAAAATGTGGTCGTTTGATCTCGGTCCAAACGGGCACAAAATATACCTGGCTTAATGTAGCCTGATAGAGCACTACAGTTGGCAGCCCTGGTGACTGAATATATCCTTAGTTCCATTTCTTAAGGTACAGAATACAAATTTGAAGTCTAATGGATAGCATGGACGTTACAAGCAGGTAGACATTGGATCTATCAGCGCGCATGTAATCATGTAGGCAACAATGTCATGCATGCGTTGGTCAGAAATAATCTGAAATAATATGATCTATTGTTGTGCCAATTTTGGATGAAATCCATTTGTTAGTATAGAAGTTACTGGTATTTTAATATTGGACCTATCAGCAGGCTCAGAATCATGTTGGCAGCACTGACGTATATTAGTAACTCCAAATTAATCTAGAATGTCAGGTACTATACGTGCGCAAAGTTTAGAGCTGTCGGCTTGCATACTTTCTGTTATATTGCTATTAGGGTAAAATGTATAAACAGCATTTATTACCAGTTGGCAGCCCAGATTGCTCTTAAGAATACGCATAGTCATATCTGGTATGGTACACATAGCACATACGAAATTTGGTTGAAATCCAATTGATAGTATAGAAGGCACATGTATTTAAAAATTGGTCTTACCAGCAGGCTTAGAATCATGTTGGTAGCACTGACATACATTAGTTGCTCCAAATTAATCACGAATGTCAGGCACTATACGTGTACAAAGTTTAATGCTGTTGGCTTGAATACTTTCTGATATATTGGTATTTGGATAAAAAAATAGAGAGAGCATTTATTGACAGTTGGCAGCCCTGGTTGCTCTTAAGAATACGCTCAGTCATATCCGTTTATGTACTCATAGTACATTCGCAATTCGGCTGAAATCCAATTGATAGAGTAGGAGTTATATGCATTTACAAATGGGACCTATCAGCAGGCTTAGAATCATTTTGGCAACACTGTCATGTATGGCCTCCTGAAAATTAAACTGAAGTATTATTATCTATATGTGTGTCAATTTGGAATAGTTCCCATGTATATATTCCAAGATATCCAACATGGAGCTCAAATTTCAATTGCGTTTTTTCAGCAGTTGTTAGCACTGACGTCATGTTCAAGTGTGACATTGAGATGTTCCGGTATAGATCTTTATTCATACCAAATTTGGTTTCGATTGCTGCAGCCGTTTAGGAGTGATGGGGGGATAGACAGACAGACAGACACATTTTCCCGGATCGATCTCATAAGTCTATTTTTCCTCATTTCTTGCAAAATGTGAAAAGTAGGCTAAAAATCCAACATGGCGACCAACCGAAATATTTAGCCGGTTTTCAATATCTACGAATCCATTACAGCAACCAAACTGAAATGTTGTATGTTGATAGAGGCAATTAACATAAGTAGGTTATATGAAAATAGGCTGTATAGTTATTCTCGGAACTACTTGTCTTTGGTAAAAAAGGTGAGGAAGACCATAATTTGCCGAAAACTAGTAGTGAATTAATAAGTATTCATTTAAGACATTTTATTGTCTAAGGTGTATTATATTTATTAAATACCTGTGGGCATTTCTATTTAGATTCGATTGTCAACAACGAAACAATAATTATTGCGCCACCTGGGATGGACGATGGGCCTTACTTACCCTTTTTCAAGAGGTCCGCAGCGCTTGAAGCAAAATCACCGCCAGATGACATGCCCCAACAGAAGAACACCTAAAGGGAGGAAGGAAGGTGGAGAAGAGGGAAACGCACAGGCTCGTCTACAGACACCCTCCGATAACTAACAGAATTGTCACCGACGAAATAATGCCACAACAGTTGCTTAAAATTTAAAAGAAAATTTAATTTCCTAAAGGGGTCAATAAAAATAAAAATTTAACAAAATGATAAAAAAGGAAACTCTATGGCCACAACAACCTTTCTCTGGTGATGCATATGGCTTAAGGCCAACATAAGTTATTTTCATAAGTAGGCAAGAGACGGTTTAACATGCTTGCTGAGCGAAATGAAAATATTTAATTTAAAATTAAAATAATAACGCCCAAAAGATAGAAAACCAGAATACAGGTATTACCAAATGATAAAGGGCTTGATAATTTACTAAGGTACGCAATACCGACCCGACATGCAGACATCAAGGCCACGATGAAACGAAAAATTTAAAAATTAAATTAATAAAATAAAAATAGGATCAATTAACAAATCCACAATTTTCATGACGGAGAAAAACTCGGGAACACTCACAAGAACACAAAGTTAAACCAACAAGATTAACAAAAACATACTAAGCTACCACCACAACACGTTTGAGTCTCCCGCTCGATGCCTAGAGAATACACTCACAAGACCAGAATGCACTCGGGCGAAACAAAAAACAAACATGGCCACCAAATAGATGACCGCATGTCCAATCGAATTACGGCAAACAATTAGCTTAAAATTAAATTTAAAATCACCAGAGAGAACGGAAAGGGAGGAAAGAATTACGCCTTAACACTATTGACACGAAGCAATTTAGGCTGCAACGGATCGTAAATCAAATTATTAATTGGGCAATCCCAAAGATAACAAAAAACTAAATAAATAATAATTTACAACGTAAGATAAACTAGAAACGTGTCTCCATAAGGTACGAAGGAAAACAACAAAATTTACATATCTGGTAACATTAGCAAAACAGAAAAATTAGGCCTACCAGGCGAAACAAAATACAGAATTAAAACATTAATATAAGGCCAATATCGGAGTTCCCATAACAATATATAAAATTTTAAATAATTACGTACCTTAAAAACTTCTCTGTGGAGACACAATAATAATAAAATAATTAACACACACATTAAAAAAAAACATTATACGGCACTATATTGCCTCAAAATGGCTAACCCGCACAATCGCCGTTTTGGTAAAAAAAAAAGTACTCCTGTTTGCATCTAGTTGCGATTACTATTTCATACTTCTTCTTCACGTCAAAATGGCGAAAATGCAGCCTTAAGAGCACAGGCAATTCCTTTTTAGCATATATCCGTATTTCGTAGGGGCTAGGGGCCAAAGCCCCCAGCACACAGAGAGACACTCTTTCACCAGCAGCCGGCTTGATGCTTCCTTGACGACAGACTATAAAGATGGCAAGATGGCGGAGAATCCAAAGTCAAAAGTCGCACTGCACTTATGTTAATAGGATTTGTCCAATCACAGATTGACACATCAAGTAAAAATGTGCATATTATATAATTATTTTGGCGGCATGATGTATATATAGTCTTTTGTTCAATGACGTAGAATACAATATCCTTCAAATATGTCTCGATTAGGATGAGATCAGAAGACACCACTCACTCACTCTAGCGGTCGAAGATACAACTCGGCTAGAGGCTACAACTCCGGCTAGAGGAGTCGATAGATGCTGCCACCTCGAGTTCATAAGCCCAACCAAGCCATCAGGCGGGCGCTTTAAAGGTCGGGATACATATATATAGGGGAGATGCATTTTAAAAACGTTGGGACGGTCTTTTGCACGTGACAGTCTCCCTCCCTTAAGCGTGAGCACCGTTCACGAATATGCCTTGGCATAGGCAGTACTCCATAACTAGTCAATTCACCAAGCATGTTTCCAGAAGATAATGTTCACTAGTTAACTCCAATTGATGGATAAAAACCGCATCGTTTTGGTTAGGAAGAATGCAGGGTCAGATTATCAGGGAAGGGATAATTGATCACCTCGCAAACCACTTAGTCAACAGCTTCCCTGTGTCCATAAGTCCTCAGAAACGCGGAACACCAGCACCTGTAGTGCTTTCAGAGTCCGAGACACGTTAGGTAAATTTTCAAAAAGTCCAATGTTGTTAGCTTTAGACGAAGTAGGTGGAAGCAATGTGCCAGATATCATGCGACGAGTGGGCAGCCATTTACAAAACAGAAGTTAATCTTATTTCAAAAAATAAAAGTTTACAGAAATTACTAATTCATAATACATTTTACAAATGAGAAACAAGGTTGAATTTACATGAAGAAAATCCTGACCATGACCTAGATCCGTGCTTACAATATTTCATTAACAAGTTACCTTTTTACTGACCAGTAGTGCTTTTCTAGAGTACACGCGTTGAACGATCATACATTTAGAAGGAACTACAGTAGAGGAATGACCACTCAAATTCCCAAGGAAAGAGGTATATAATATCACCATGAGTTAGGTCTCCCACCGAGTCCTACTTACATGCTAGAATCTTCTACGAGAACATTAAATTAGTTCCAATTTTACAATGTTAGGCTATTACACGATGTTAACATTTTATCATTAAATGGGAATTACCCAACAGTTACAAGTTGTATCCCAGAAGAGTTTGCAAACCCAATTCAAAATTCCAGAAGGAACAGATGCCTGAAGGCTTCAATGAAGGTTAGGGATACTCTACATTATACAAAAATCAGTTTACAAAATTTATCGTAGCATTTCCTCATTACAATTCTCTCCACCTCGTTTTATGTGCGACAGATGCACTCTGGATATTTTTTTGGCCTTAGGGTTTCGAATAAGAAGAGTAACGGGAGTCAAGAATGCCTCTACATAACAGGGGCCTTTGAAACGAGGGGTCAACTTGCTAGAAACAAGATTACTGACGCCCTTGGGCTCGAAATTGCGGACGTACACAACATCCCCAATTTCCAAATCAGTTGGCTTGCGACAGGCATTGTGTCGCTTGGCAAGTTGGTCATGTGATACCTTAATACTCTCTCTAGCCTTGTCGAATTTCGCCCTCATATCCTCGGGCGTCAAACTGTCTGGAAGGAGATCGTGCAGGTTCCACAGATTAGACAACGGAGAATTAGCCATAAACGAAAACATTAACGAAAAAGAGGTGGCTTGCGTGCTCTCATGCACGGCGGTGTTGAAAGCAAAATTGAGCCAATGCAAATTAGAATCCCACTTGTAATGGTCGTCGTGGTGGAGAGCAATCAGAGCAGAACGGAGATTACGATTGACTCGCTCAGCGAGAGACGGGTTAGGAAAATAGGGAGTGGTGGTTACATGCGAAATAGCATAATCAAATAAGAATTGACGGAACTGATGTGACACAAACACTTGTCATTATCTGACACCAGGAACTGACATGGCCCAAAAGATGAAAATATGGAATTAAGACACTTTATGACGGAACTGGTCGTAGCCTGTCTGGTGGAGAATGTCCAACTAAACCGGGTGAAACCGTCAGTGCAAACAAGCGCAAATTGGTTTCCCCGACCAGAACGAGGGAACGGGCCAACATGGCCGATAAAAAGCCTCTCCATGGGTCTAGATGCCGGTTCTGATGACAACAGGCCAACATTAGTAGAAACCGGAGGTTTGCTAAAACTACATGAAGCACAATTTCTAATGAGCCTCCTGATGTCGCCATCCATACTTCGCCAAATGATAAACTGTCTGATCTAAGCACGGGTCTTGAATACTCCTAGGTGGCCACCAATAGGAGATTCGTGATAGTAACGAAAGATTTCCGGAATGAGGACCGAGGTTGCACAATTTTAGGTAGACGGTCATGACGTGACGAACAGCACAATACACCATCTTTTAGAGAGTAGGGCTTGATCACTTCCCCAGAATTGATTCGGTCAATTAGGCAAGATAAGGAGGGATCTTCTTTCTGGGATCTCCTCACTTCTTCGAAAAGCACAGGGGAATTGCTGAGAACGACATTGACATAATTTACAGGTGATACAAGTTTTACGGGTTCACATCCTTGAATATCCTCTTCGGATGTTTCCTCATTCATGCAGCTTAATGAATCAGCTACCGCATTTTCGGACCCACGAATATGGTGGACGGTGAATTGGAATGACAGAATCCTAGTTGCCCATCTGGCAATCCTACCAGTTTTACGGGGTTTCCCTAACACCCAGCTCAAGGCCTGGTTATCGGTCTCGAGGAGAAACCGAGTGTGCTCAAGATACATACGGAACTTTTCTAGGGCGAACAACACATCTAAACCCTCAAGTTCAATATGGAATACTTCCTCTCTGCGTCCGTTAAGGTACGAGAAGCGTATGCAATGGGTTGCCTACCCAGATCAGACACTTGCAGTAGGACACAACCAACACCACGACCAGACGCATCAGTCTGCACAATGAACTGCTTCCCAAAATCCGGAATGGCTAATACAGGGGCGTTAGAGAGTGCAAGCTTAAGATCTTCGAAGGCTGCCTGCTGAGAGGGACCCCACTCAAACTTCACAGCCTTTTTGCGTAATTGATTTAGAGGAGCAGCACGGTCGGCAAAGTTACTGATGAACTTACGAAATAAATTCACCATACCAAGATAACGAGCAACACCCTTGGCGTTCTTGGGCGGTTTAAAATCTCTGATGGCCTGAGTACGAGACTGATCCACGGAGATACCAGATGCGGAAACAATATGACCCAAGAAGGAAATTTTGGGCTTGGCAAAGGAAACCTTCGACAAACAGGTTCCTGTCAGTGGAAAAAGCAGTAACATGCCTGGATTCCGGAGAGAGGGGAATTTGGAAGTAAGAAGAATTTAAATCGAGGATCGAGAACACCTTCGCGTTGCGAAACCAACTAAAGCATGTATGAAGGTCCGGCAAAGGGATGGATTGTAAAACAACCTTTTGATTAAGAGCCCTATACTCGACCACCGGCCGAAAACCACCGTTAGGTTTTGGCACAAGGAATACAGGGGATGAGTAGGCAGAGATAGAAGGTTGGATTACACCTTCTTCCAACATCTTGTCGATAATCTTCCGAAGTTCAGCCATCTTGGGTGGGGCAAGGCGATACGGGCTGGAACGCACCGGCACCTAATCGGTTAGCTCAATCTTGTATTCCATCAAATGGGTTACACCCAACTTGTCAGTAAATACATCACTATACTCCTGACATAACCTCTTAATGGCATCCTTTTGAAGACTCGTTAAATTTTACAGATCGAGATCCTCAATAGTCACAGGTTCACTAACTGAATTGACAGCAGGAAAAGATAAAACCGGGTTAAATGATAATTTAATTTGCGGATTAAACTTAAACCATAAGTTGCGAGCACCAAAATCAATAAGCATACCAACGTGGGACATGAAATTAGCTCCAATGACCACAGAACAGGAAAGATTTCTGGCAACAAAAAATTTAAACTTCCAAGAAAAATTTAGAATATGGATTTTGACTGTCATACTAACCAAAATATTTAAGTTTGAACAATTTGCCGAAATAAAGGATTCATTGTTAGGCTCTAACTCAGGTAGAATGCAAACACTCTTCATAGATAAAAACCAGACCTCGCTTATAAAGGATGCGGCACTACCAGAATCAAGTAATGAAGAAACGGGCTCGTCATTAACACAAATTTCAATAAACGGGGATATTCCTTTAGCCACAGGAGAAATTCCAAAATCATTACTCACTCTAAAACGATAACAATTAGATGAGGAGGACACCCGCACCACAGGTTTCACATTATGTTTAGAATTAGGCTGACTTGCCACGACATTGCTCACCGACAGGTTAGGTAGGTCAGAGACCTAAGCAGAATTAGCACGTGATGAATTAGTTTTCAAAGAGTTATCAAGATTTTCTTTAGTAGGGCGACCAGAAACTTCACACGGTTTGCCCAAATTCTCATGCACAGAAATATCCTTAGAAGTAACATCCGAATTGGTCTACAAAATATCCCGTCATTGGCGATACACAACCTGGTTATTCGGACACACCTTCTTAACATGTCCCACGCCACCGCACGTGTGGCACTTAACATTGGGTCTTGGATGAAACATAACCTTAGGAGGGGGACGAGACATCAAGGAAGGAGGGGGACGAGACATCAAGGAAGGAGGAGGAACATTAGCTACACGAAGGGAATCTGCATGTTTCACAGCCATAACTTCTATAACGACCTGTTTTAGCTTGACAAATGACGAAGGCCTGGTACACATAGTCATGTATGACCTATATTGAGGCGAAAACCCATTTACAATAGATGACACCAACTGTCATTCAGTTAAAGGGGACGCAAATACCTGGGCATATACCTTAATGTCACTGACATAGTCGCTAAGTGGCTCGTCCAACCTTTGGACACGATATAAGAACTTTTGCTCGAGAGTACTAAGGGCACTCGCAGGGACAAAAAAAACACAACACTTCCCTAATGAACATGGATAAGGACATGCGGAGGTGGATAGCTTCAATCAGCTTTTCGCGCAGCATACCGGATGCAACCCGATACAACAGTTGGAAAATCTGATTTTCCGACATCCCAAAAATCGAGGCATGGTTACCCAATTCGACTATCGGCTTTAAAAATAGGACCACCTGGATAACGTCATCTAGGTTGAAATGGTTCAACTTAGTTAAGAAACTAGAAATAGGGTGAGGAATCGACCCATAATTAACGGTAGGCGAGTACGTAGCATTTGGAAAAGAGACATTATTACCAGGGCAGCTCGCTCGCACACCCTCTACAGGAGACAAAACATTTACATTGCCAGAGAAAAAACTGGGATGCAATGGGTCGGCAGGACCCAGGAAATCATTTGGTGACCTAACATGAGAAGAATGACCTATCCAGGGGTACGTGGTCTGGACGAGCCAGAACCAGGCAATAGAGGGGCAGGCAAATCACTACTAGTAATCGATCCCAAAACCTCAGACCTAGTAAACAGAGGTGATTCACGTTCAACCCCAGAAGAACTCTCCAAATTCACAAGGTTATATCTTAAGTCAATTAAATCAAAAGCACTATTATTGTCGGCCATTTTGAAAAACACAGAATGCAGGCAGACAATACAGAAAGAAACAAATTTTAGGAATTACGAGGACAGTTTACAATCTCACAACAATACCATAACTACCAATTACCAACACCATAGATTAGGTTGACACTCGAACACATCCAAAATACTATACAAAATCATGCACAATGCTGCCCAGAACTGCAGGCGTCATCGCTTGCTTGGCTCGAGAACAGGAAGCTAAATTACAAAAATTGCCACAAACCACATGGCGAACAGCTTCAGACAGGGCTCCTCGATGCCTTCACTAGTAGCATGTACGCTATCAGAAAATCAAGAAACCCACATTTCCCTTGCCAAGAACACATGCCAGTCACTTACCAAGCTTCTTTTTTCACCGGGAATGTTGCATCACAAACAGGATAAAATTCAGAACAGACACCTCGCTTGGAACAGGTCACTTACATATCGCCGCACGGATATTCAGAGGCAAACATGAAACCAAACAAACGACAAGGATTAGTATTAAATAACATTAAGTGCACTGACATGTCACATCCCATCAGCAACCGCTCCATCAGCATCAGAAGGGTCCATAAAACGAGCCTGCGGGTATGTAGGAGGGGATAGATGCAGAAGACACACAACCACGCTCTGCTACCACTGCGCCACCTGGGATGGACGATGGGCCTTACTTACCCTTTTTCAAGAGGCCCGCAGCGCTTGCTGCATAATCACCGCCAGATGACATGCCCCAACAGAAGAACACCTAAAGGGAGGAAGGAAGGTGGAGAAGAGGGAATCGCACAGGCTCGTCTACAGACACCCTCCGATAACTAACAGAATTGTCACCGACGAAATAATGCCACAACAGTTGCTTAAAATTTAAAAGAAAATTTAATTTCCAAAAGGGGTCAATAAAAATAAATATGTAACAAAATCATAAAAAAGGAAACTCTATGGCCACAACAACCTTTCTCTGGTGATGCATATGGCTTAAGGCCAACATAAGTTATTTTCATAAGTAGGCAAGAGACGGTTTAACATGCTTGCTGAGCGAAATGAAAACATTTAATTTAAAATTAAAATAATAACGCCCAAAAGATAGAAAACCAGAATACAGGTATTACCAAATGATAAAGGGCTTGGTAATTTACTAAGGTACGCAATACCGACCCGACATGCAGACATCAAGGCCACGATGAAACGAAAAATTTAAAAATTAAATTAATAAAATAAAAATAGGATCAATTAACAAATCCACAATTTTCATGACGGAGAAAAACTCGGGAACACACACAAAAACACAAAGTTAAACCAACAAGATTAACAAAAACATACTAAGCTACCACCACAACACGTTTGAGTCTCCCACTCGACGCCTAGAGAATACACTCACAAGACCAGAATGCACTCGGGCGAAACAAAAAACAAACATGGCCACCAAATAGATGACCGCATGTCCAATCGAATTACGGCAAACAATTAGCTTAAAATTAAATTTAAAATCACCAGAGAGAACGGAAAGGGAGGAAAGAATTACGCCTTAACACTATTGACACGAGGCAATTTAGGCTGCAACGGATCGTAAATCAAATTAATAATTGGGCAATCCCAAAGATAACAAAAAACTAAATAAATAATAATGTACAACGTAAGATAAACTAGAAACGTGTCTCCATAAGGTACGAAGGAAAACAACAAAATTTACATATCTGGTAACATTAGCAAAACAGAAAAATTAGGCCTACCAGGCGAAACAAAATACAGAATTAAAACATTAATATAAGGCCAATATCGGAGTTCCCATAACAATATATAAAATTTTAAATAATTACGTACCTTAAAAACTTCTCTGTGGAGACACAATAATAATAAAATAATTAACACACAAATTAAAAAAAACATTATACGGCACTATATTGCCTCAAAATGGCTAACCCGCACAATCGCCGTTTTGGTAAAAATAAAAGTACTCCTGTTTGCATCTAGTTGCGATTACTATTTCATACTTCTTCTTCACGTCAAAATGGCGAAAATACGGCCTTAAGAGCACAGGCAATTCCTTTTTAGCATATATCCGTATTTCGTAGGGGCTAGGGGCCAAAGCCCCCAGCACACAGAGAGACACTCTTTCACCAGCAGCCGGCTTGATGCTTCCTTGACGACAGACTATAAAGATGCAAGATGGCGGAGAATCCAAAGTCAAAAGCCGCACTGCATTTATGTTAATAGGATTTGTCCAATCACAGATTGACACATCAAGTAACAATGTGCATATTATATAATTATTTTGGCGGCATGATGTATATATAGTCTTTTGTTCAATGACGTAGAATACAATATCCTTCAAATATGTCTCGATTAGGATGAGATCAGAAGACACCACTCACTCTAGCGGTCGAAGATACAACTCGGCTAGAGGCTACAACTCCGGCTAGAGGAGTCGATAGATGCTGCCACCTCGAGTTCATAAGCCCAACCAAGCCATCAGGCGGGCGCTTTAATGGTCGGGATACATATATATAGGGGAGATGCATTTTAAAAACGTTGGGACGGGCTTTTGCACGTAACAATTATCATTAAGTTCATATCTTTAAGGACTAAATAAAATGCAACTTAGTCCTTTCCTTCCTCCTTTCGCTCAATAGTCTGGTACCTATTATTTATTCTCAGAACACCTAGATTTGTTAAGTCTGCCCGTATATACCCACACTATTGCATAAAATGCTGCTGTTCTGAAGACACGTAGCATCACCAGAGCTTTAATGAATACGGTAAAAACTTTAACACCTTAACTATTTAAGTACAATTTTCGTATGTATTGGATGTTATTTACGTAAACTTTGAATGTGGTTGATTTATTTTACTTCATGTAGTGAAATGAACTGTGTTACCTACTCTAATTAGAGGAAATAAATCAACAAGGAAATAAAGAAATAAAGGAATAAAGAAATAAAGAAATAAAGAAATAAAGAAATAAAGAAATAAAGAAACAAAGAAATAACGAATTTTAGTAATTATGAAATTCAGAAATTCAGAAATTAAGAAATTAAAAATTTGAGAAATAAAAATTTTCATAAAAAATAAATAAATTAAATTAAGTCAATAAAGATAAAGATAAATAAATAGAAAAGAAATAAATAAATAAAGCAGTAAAGAAGTAAAGAAATAATGGAATAAAGAAATAAAGAAATAAAGAAACAAAGAAACAAAGAAACAAAGAAACAAAGAAACAAAGAAACAAAGAAACAAAGAAATAACGAAATAAAGAAATAATGAAATAAAGAGATAAAGAGATAAAGTGATAAAGTGATAAAGAAATAAGGAAATAAGGAGATAAAGAGATAAAGAGATAAAGACATAACGAAATAAAGAAATAAAGAAATAAAGAAACAAAGAAACAAAGAAACAACGAAATAAAGAAACAAAAAAAAAAGAAACAAAGAAACAACGAAATAAAGAAATAACGAAATAAAGAAATAACGAAATAACGAAATAACGAAATTAAGAAATAAGGATATAAAGAAATAAGGATATAAGGAAATAAGGAAATAAGGATATAAGGAAATAAAGAAATAAAGAAATAAGGATATAAAGAAATAAGGATATAAGGAAATAAGGATATAAGGAAATAAGGATATAAGGAAATAAGGATATAAGGAAATAAAGAAATAAAGAAATAAGGATATAAGGAAATAAAGAAATAATTAATGAAATATAAAATTTAAGAAATAATTATCAAAGATATAAGGAAATAAAAAGAGGCAATGAAAAATATGATATAACGATATAAAGAAATACAAAATAAATAAATAAATAATCCAACTAATAATAATAATATCTTCCACTGCTGAAGCCTCCGTGGCTTAGGCGGCAGCACGCCGGCCTCTCACCGCTGGGTCCGTGGTTCAAATCCCGGTCACTCCATGTGAGATCTGTGCTGGACAAAACGGAGGCAGACAGGTTTTTCTCCGGGTACTCCGGTTTTCCCTGTCAAAATTTCATTCCAGCAACACTCTCCCCTATCATTTCATTTCATCTGTCATTCATTTAATCATTGCCCCAGAGGAGTGCGTCAGGCCTCGGCAGCCGGCACAGTTCATATCCTCGCCGCTAGATAGGGGCTTCATTCATTCCATTCCTGACCCGGTCGGAGACTGGAAGCAGGCTGTGGATTTTCATTTTTTTCATCTTCCACTGCTGCGTCATCAGACGTACGCTAATATGTCAAGCAACATCATAAAAAAATGATCCTGTAATCTGTGCCACTGTAGGCAAGAATAACGTCATCAAACAGCCAGCCAAAGATGATAAGTTTATTCCTTTCAAGTTATGTGCACAGCAGAGTGTTTAGGTCTAAGCTGAACGTTATGCTTACATATGATATACACTGTACATGTGATCAAAATCTGGTATGAAATTCTTGAGTGAAAGTAAAGGTAGATATTTTAAACCTTTATAATGTGCTGTACTCTTATCTTGATTATTTGAGTCACAATAGCTGACTACACAATTTATCTTAACATCGAAAATGTGCTTTATTATAGCTACTAAATATTCAAAACCAACGGAGGCATCGTAATATTATTTGCATTAATTACAATTCTCTACTATTTAAAGATTTAATTACCTCTCTTGTGATGATATTAAATACTACTCTGTTGAGAAACATCTTTGCTTCATTGCGTTTCACTGATTCCCATTGATATCTTTTCCACAGAATTCGTTTTGCGTGAGATTAATATAGCTTCGTTATTGTATAATGCACGGTTTATTTTCCGAGATATGCGAGCCAAGTAAAGGATTGTTACGATGAATGATAGATTAGAGAGGATTGTGTTATTACATCTATAAAACCACTCACTCAGGGGAAGGAAAACGATAATTGAATTAAAGAGAACAAGTTGTAGTAATGGCACCCCAACTCAATAACAAGGACCACTCCTTGTAACAAACAGAATAATATAAAACAAAGCACAAAGCAGATAATAAAGAGGAAACGCTAACATTCACTTCACTGATCTCAAGTAATGAAACAAAACGAAACACGAGGAGTATTCCAAACAATTGTCCATTTAAGATGCACAGCTGAGTATTCCAACTCAATTAGATGATTTCCCAAAACGATTCATCATCTTAATTTGCCAGTTTGTGGGGGAAGTAAGTGCTTTTTTTTTCAAGTAGTGTTCGTTTATCTACAGTGATTATGTATTCAGTGGGAGAATAGAATACACGATGAATACCGTACACACATCCATGCCTAAAGACCAAATCATTTCCATGACTATTTATTAAAGAGTGGATAGCAGGCTCAACTCCTCAGGGTAAGGCTACCTGGGACATTGAGAGAGAAACCGTCCTCTAAACTGAATGTATCTGCTCAGATTATTATGATCATTCTTAGATTTCTTGTATTTATCTGTTATTAACATGGCTTCCTCTATGCAGGGTGTAACAATAATGTACGGTACACATTCCTCACACTTAGACAAAGAGATTATGTTATATGAACTTGGGTCCGGAAACGCTTTGTTCCCATGTTATACCTCATTGTCTACAACTCATGAATCGTGGGAAACACACAAGAACAGAACGAACCAGCATACCACATGCAACTCTTTCTCACAGGAGATGTTCTATAAGCCCTCCATGCGCAGTGATACATGCATCTTAGTGAATCTCGGATGCGCTGATGTATCCCTAGAGTATTGCGAATGGTTTCGCAGCCTTCCATAATACGGGCATGGAGACTCTGAACATTTTGTACTGGGGTTCGATCCACACGAGCTTTCAAATGATCCCGCAAATGAAAGTCCAGTGGACTAAGGTCCGGAGAGAGTGTAGGCCAGGCAGTTGGTCCACGTCTGCGTATTCATCTGCCACCGGATCTGTTATTTAGAAGGCGGCGGACAGTAATACTAAAATGAGGAGGTGCTCCATTGTGCATGAAGTTCATGTTTGGTCGCACAGCTGTAAACAAGCAATGTCGTAAGTAGCATGGTAACAGGACCATGTAAAACAAAACCCTGGCGATGCACCTTCGATAATGACAACGTAACCAGACGTAACCAAGAGTGCATGTTCCCAATGATTCTAACGTTCTGTTCTTGTGTGTTTCCCATGAGATGTAACATGGAAAATAAGTGTTTCCAGACCCACGTTCATATAACGTAATTTCTTCGTCTACGTGTGAGGAATGTGTCCTGCATATTGTGCCGTACATTTTTGGTACACCCTGTATACGAGATTTGAGTTAAAACAAGTAATTTCGTGATGAAATAAAGAGTCTAGTTTTTTTTAGAATTTAAGATTCTTGCCAATGATTAGTCTATATAGACCTATCTGAAATAATGACGAAATTAAGTTGGTATGATTGAAATGTTTAATTAGCTCGAAATATACCTGAATTAGTGTAGTCTAATAGAGCACTACAGTTGGCAGCCCTGGCAACTGAATATATTCCTAGTTCCATCTCTTAAGGTACAAAATGCACATACAAAATTTGGTTGAATCCCAAAGAATTGCATGGACGTTACATGCAGTTAGACATTGGATCTATCAGTGCGCGTAAAATCATGTTGGCAACAATGTCATGGCCTATGTGTTGCTCAGAATTACTCTGAAATATTATGATATATAATTGTCCCAATTTTCGATGAAATCATTTGTTAGTATAAAAGTTAAAAGTATTTGAAAATTGGACGTATCAGCAGGCTTAGAATCATGTTGGTAGCACTGACATGTATCAGTTATTCAAAATTAATCTGGAATGTCAGGTACTATACGGGTGAACATTATAGAGCTGTTGGCTTGCATACTTTCTGATATATTGGAATTGGGATACAATAAAATAGAGAGAGCATTTATTGGCAGCCCTGATGGCTCTTAAGAATACGCATAGGCATATCTTCTATGGTGCACACACCACATACGAAATTTGTTAGCATAGAAATTACATGCATTTAAAACTGGACCTATCAGCAGGCTTAGAAACATGTTGGCAGTATCAGTTACTCCAAAATTATCTAAAATGTCAACTACCTTGAGTGTGCAGAGTTTAGAGCTGTTGGATTGCATTCAGTCTGATATATTGGTAAGGAATTTTTAAAAAATGAAGATCGTTGTGTAGATATATTATTCAAACTTCAATCACATGATTTGGACACAAGAAATAAAAACATGATTTTGAAATTTCGCATAGCCGCTATCTTGTGGTTATAAAACAATTGAAATACATTAGATGCCAGTGGATTAAAATCCATATAAGCATATAGCCTACTGTTACCAAATTTCACTGCGCTCGAAAGGTTAAATCGCATGAAACGTCCATTTGAATATTTAAATTTCGCGTCACCGCCATGTTGGATGTGTGCTCACTAGGTTATTTAATGTCCCGTAAGTGAACTTGTGTTTATAGCCACTATACAGTACATACAAAATTTCAGTTTGATTGTTGTCATAGATTAATAGATATTGAGAACTATCTAAATATTTCGGATGGCCGCCATGTTGGATTTTAATATTTGTAGGCCATAGATGTATGTACTATCAGATGAGGATTATTGCGTAGGTTGATTATTCAAACGATGAATTTGATGGCATGATTAGGACACAAGAAATAACAAGTAGTTCCGTGAAGAACTATACAGCCTATTTTCATATATCCTACTTATGTTATTTGCCACTATCAACATACACAACTTCAGTTTGATTGCTGTGATAGATTCGTAGATATTGAGAACCGACTAAATATTTCGGATGGTCGCCATGTTGGATTTTATATATGTGGGTCCTAGAGTTATGTAGGCCTACTGCTACATGCAGATTATTGTGTACGTGTAGTATTCAAACTTTAATCGCATAATTAGGACACAAGAAGTAACAAGGAGATTTTAAAATTCGCACAGCCGCCATCTTGAGGTTATGTAAACAATTGAACAAAATTAGATACCAGTGCATTACAATGTGTATTAATATTTCCTGTACCAGATTTCAGTGCGTTTGGAACATTAAATCGCGGGAAAGGTCTATTTAAAATTATCAAATTCGCTTAGCCGCCATGTTCGTTTTGTAGTTAACCGGTTTTTGAAAGTCTTATAGATGGACTTCCAGTAGTGGCCCTTTATCTCCGTACAAAATTTCAGGGAGATACCGCTAATAGTTACAGAGATATAGAATGCCAGTGAAATATTTCGCACATCCGCCATCTTGTAGTTATGTAAACAATTGAACGAAGTTAGATGTCGGTGCATTACAATGTATATAACCATATATTGTACCAAGTTTCATTGCGTTTGGTTGGTTAAATCGTGAGAAACGTCTATTTACAAGTCGCAACTTCGCATGGCCGCCATGTTGGTTTTATACTTACCAGGTTTTCAAAGGTCACATAAGTGAACTTATAGTAGTTCCCTTTATCACCATACAAAATGTCAGGGTAATGTCGTTAATAGTTTCGGAGATATTGAATGCTGGTGAAATATTTCGCACAGCCGCCATGTTTGATTGGTGAGTCGTAACAAAATTTGAAGGGCACGGTCGGGGTCGCCGGAAATAGTGCTATGAACTTACCGAGTTTCATTGAAATCGCTCCAGCCGTTTAGATTTTATTAGGGGGGGACACACACACGAATCACACACACGCACACACACACGGACAAAAGGTGATCTCATAAGCCTATTTTTTCAGAATTGAAAATAGTCTAAAAATATAATCTTAAAATTTCGCACAGCCACCATCTTAAGGATATGTAAAAAATTGAACAAATCAGTGCATTACAATGCGTATATACATTTGCTGTACCCAGTTTCACTGCGTTCGGATGGTTAAGTCACGGGAAAAATATATTTAAATTTTCCAACTTCGCTTGGCCACCATGTTCGTATCGTAGTAGGCCTAAACAGATTTATGAAGGTCACATAGGTGAACGTTTAGTAGTGCCCTTTATTACCGTACAAAATATCAATGCGATATATCTGCAATAGTTTCGGAGATATAGAATACCGGTGAAATAATTCGCACAGCCGCCATGTTGGATTGGTGGGACATAATAAAATTTGAAGGGCACGGTTGGGGTTGGACAAAATGGTACTATGACCTTATCGAGTCTCATTGAAATCGCTCCAGCCGTTTAGATATTTGTATTAGGGGACACACACACACACACACATACGGGCAAAAGTTGATCTCGTAAGTCTTTCTTTCCTTTTTTCTTGAGAAATGAAAAAGGCTAAAAATCAAAATTGACATGAAATAAGCAATACTTCCAGGTATCCTAGAAAGTTAGAATAGGTACCAGAGAAGCTGATGTCCCCAAGATCCCTAGAAAAATCTAAGTATAAAATTTTTACCAGGGGACAGAACTGATGAACTTAAAAATTGCGTTTCAGAAGCAGTTCGGCGTAAGTACGCAAGAGTATTTTCACCCATAGGTTAACTTGTTATCCAAAGCGATGACCTATAATTTTCGTGAGCTCAAACGTTTGCTGAAAGTCCAAACTAACTTTTAACATTAACAAACCTAGTTAAAGATATACTAATTTAATCCCAAATACACAATTAAAAATTACTGCTTTTGATTCACCATCAATGTCCACTGTGTTGTCAAATAAATTTTGTGAATTCGTGACAGGAAACTATGTAGAATATTGCATTGTTCTGTGTGTTACAGTACCTATTATTGCAACCAAAAATACTACACAGGGTTTTGACATCGTTACTGTATAAAATAATATGATAAATGCACGCTTTCGATGTACATCAATACTCAGCTGATCGTGGCATCAGAAAAATTGAACGAAATCAGTGCATTACAATGAGTATATATATACATTTGCTGCACCCAGTTTCACTGCGTTCGGATGGAAAAGTCGCGGGAAAAATATATTTCTATATAGAAGGTCCTGGCGGCATGTAGCAACTTTTCGGAACGTCCGCTTACAGCAGTACTTCAGAATACGCACGGAGGCTATACTGCCCTGTTTGTAAAACGGTCAACTTCTGATATAACTAATTCAGAACGTAGTGGTTATTGAGAATAGCATAGCATCCCTATATTTACCTCAAAATGTGGAGAACCTCAGAAAGAACCCACCACCAGGATGTCCACTATCAGCACCGGGATTTGAACTATTGATCTCTGAATTTCTAGCTCTATCTTGCATGACATAAAACACATGCTGTATAGTTTGAAGGTTGAGGATTGAAGGTAGAAGATATGTGTAACGTCACTATGCACGTAAAGGTAGTATTTATTTGACAACGGTTTAAATACGTCAGCAAATGGTCTGGTAGTATTTTTTTTATGATCTGTAGATTAATAATAATAATAATACTAATACACAAAAACCTCGTTTATTCAGACTAGATGGGACCAGAGGTAATCCGCATGATCAAAATCTGGATAATCCGGAAACAAACTATTAATTGAATATAAGCAACTAATCTACACAAACCTTTATTTTGGCAATACCAAGAATTTAAAAGAAAAAGTTTTGGCACGCAAACTCAATACGGTGCCGTGCGTACTCTATTTATTTCTATTTACTGAAATACTGTAGTGTGAAAGTTACTTTTTTTCCAAATTGGAGATATAAATATTGAAACCTGGAAACGCTCCCTACCTGTGCAGGTACCTTCCTTATAGGAATGTTGATGGTTAACTGTACAGTATTATTTGAAGGGCACGTATATTTTCGTGATGAAAAATAATAAAGCTGTAAATTTAAACAATGAATCCGAATAATCCGGGTATCCAGATAAATGAGATCCGGATAAACAAGGTTTTTGTGTAATAATAATAATAATAATAATAAATAATAATAATAATGTTAGTAATACTAATAATAACTTTGCTCGAAGCCATTTATGCTTGCGAAACCTTGTTCCAAATTAAAAATGAAAGAAGAACTGATCAGCTTCTCAAAACTGAAAGAAGAATATCAGAACCTGCATAAATAAAAAGTACCAGCTTGAAGGAGTCTGGAGAATCCTCTCCAATGAAACAGTCTATCGAGAGATTGACCCCGTTACCAGCACGATGAAGAAGAAAAGAATCTCTTATTTCTTTCACATCCTACGAATACCAGAAAACAGGATTTTACGACAACTAGTGATGAGAAATCGGGAAAGAAGACTGGAGGGCTTCGGATCAAAGAAATTCGAGAGGATCTCAAAACAGTTGGACTCGAAATTACAGATACAGAGAACAACAATAAAATCACCAACCTTCTTAAGAATCACAAATTTTCAGCAGAAATGATGCACAGACGGCCTGTAGAGATTTCAGACGAATTAAGAACACTGCGATCAGAACGAATGAAGAAGTACTGGGCAGATAAGAAGAATCAAACAATACAACCTTCAAAGAAAAAGTGTACATGGAAGACTCAAGTGGTCCAATGTGGCCAATAAAATTAATAATAATAATAATAATAATAATAATGTTGCCAGTGCCGGTTGCAAGCCCGGGGCCTCATCTCGCAAGTGGAGAGGAAGGAGGAGCAGGAGGAGTATCAACCTCGTAAAAAAACCAGGGTCCATCTGGCTCCGGATGGTAGCACCCTGTCATAGGGCCCCTACCTAGGGTTACTAGGCGAAACTGGTCAACGGTCTCAAAGGCGGAAGAGGAAACAAAGTATTTCCCAACGGCAGAGAGAGCGGAAGAACCTAGTGGAGTAAACCACGAAAAAACAATCATTTCGGACTCACAATCTGATCTTACTTTGGAAGATAATTCCTCCCCTAACAAATCACAACTTTATTTGCAGAATGGAAAGTCCGCTGAAAGAAAGCACTACCCCAGGTGGTAGCTCGAAAGAGAAATCCACCATTGCGTTATGCAATGCATCAGGACCTAGGGTTCTGGGGAGTCCCAACAACTGCAACAAAGACGAGTCGGAGCGTCTTGAAATACCTTCCAAGCTGAGATTTAAACATAAGTACTTCATTGGGACCATAAATGTTAACTCGCTCCTCAAAGTAGGAAAGCAAAACGAACTTGAAAAGCTTTTAGACAAGAATCAAATCCAGATCCTAGCTGTGCAAGAGACCAGATTCTTAGACAAGAATGTTGTGGACACTGAACACTACAGAGTATTTAAAGGAAAGCCAGCAATAAAAATAATGGGAAACATGCCTCTACTAGGGACTGCCTTTTACGTAAACAAAAAGGTAGTGACTAGTGTCACAGAATTCACATCGAAATCAGAAAGGCTATCGCTACTTACATTCAAGTGTAAAAACAAGAAGTACACGCTTATCAACTGCCATGCTCCCATTAATGAAGACAACAAAAAGAATCCACAGAAGGTGGACGATTTCTGGGATCTCTTAGACACTGAAATCTTGCAGATACCCGAGAAAAACATAAAAATTCTCCTGGGAGATTTTAATGCACAAATAGGAAAAGAGAGAAAATACAGGGACATCGTGGGAGATTACCCAGCGCATAGGAGGACAAACAGAAATGGGGAAAGGCTCATAAGACTCTGCAGAGCATTCCAGTTTAGAATAATGTCAACAAATTTCAGGAAACTCCCAAGAAAAGCTAAAACCTGGGTATCCCCAAATCCAAATTTAGGGGAATTCCAACTGGACCATGTAGCGATATCAACGAAAAACGCAAAAGAGGTAATGAATGTCAAGGTAATAATAATAATAATATCGTATGGCCTCGGGTGCCTGGTGCAAGCTTTGTTAATTGACACCCAGAGGGTAGCTTGCATGTCGAATTTCGTCGTTCCTTTGAACGCTATGAAAGTCAAGGAGGTTAGATATCTAAACTCCTTGACACTACAGCGCTTTCAAGTAGAGAATGGAGGAACTTTGTGTTGGCGGAAAATCCCGAGATTAATTTTGCCATTGAACACGGCCTACTGAATTCAAATGGGTTCTTTAACATGCCAACAACGTATGACATGAGTATCGTGATTTTTGTCGCCTTCAAAAATCACTTACCATGGCCAGGGGCGAACCTGCAATCTTGGGGTTGGTAGTCCGACACTATAACCACTCACCCACCGTGGCAAGCAATGTCAAGGTGATTAGAAACGGTGACTTCGATTCAGACCACTACCTTTCCAAAGCCAAAATCCGCTTCCTTCCGCTACGACAAAAGAGAGACCCACCTAGAATAACCAAATATAACATGAGCAAATTGAATATTTCCCACGACATTGTTAAGAACTTTAGGGAAGAAATCCGCAGCACCAAAAAGGAAAGTTGGCAACAACTCTGTACAGGAATCAAAGACGCCGCAAAGAAGACACTGGGGTTGGCAAAGAGGAAAAGAGAAATCTGGTGGAACGAACACTGCGATGTAGCTCTCAGAAAGAGGTCTGAGGAATGGAGAAGATGGAAATCTTCTGGAAAAAGGGAACACTTGGAACAATTCACACAACAGAGGAAAGAAACATCCAGAATTTTCCGTATGACCAAGCGATCTTTTGAAGCAGCACAGTTAGAAAATCTTCAGAGCAACTTCGTTAAACACAACTCCAGAGACTTTTACCAGACATTCAAAAACAAACTTAAGGGTTACCAAGCCCCAAGTATGAGTTTTAGAAATGAGCAGGGAAAAATTGGACTGAACAACCATGAAAACTGCGAAATACTAGCTGGATACTTTCAAGATCTTTTGAACTGTCCAACCCCCACTTCTAAATTAGAAATAGCAGACTCACCAGAAAACTCAAAAGAGGATGCACCACCAACAAAAGAAGAGATCAGGGATGTCATCAAGAACCTAAAGAACAACAAAGCAAGTGGAGAAGATTCGATAACAGCAGAAATGATTAAATGGGCTGAGCCAGAAATTCTAGACGACTTTCACAGAATCCTTGGTGCAGTCTGGGAAACCGAGAAAATTCCAGAAGAATGGAAAACAGCGCTGATCCATCCGCTCCACAAGAAAGGGGATAAGCAAGACGTGAACAACTACAGAGGTGTGTCCCTCCTTTCAATTGCTTATAAAATTCTCTCCAAGATTCTTCTAAACAGAATAGAAGATACGCTGGACAAACAACTAGGCGAGTACCAAGGAGGGTTTAGGAAAGGACGCTCCTGTGTTGAGCAGATCTTCAACTTGAAATCAATAATCCGTCACAGACTGCTGAGTAATAAGAAAATTGTGGTATCCTTCATAGACTTTAAAAAGGCATTTGATTCAGTGGACAGAGAGACCTTAGACAGGATCCTAAGGGAATTTGGAATCAAAACCAAACTAGCAAATATAGTCAAAGAGACCCTAACAAACACAACTTCCAGGGTGAAGTTCATGGGAGAGCTTTCTCGGCCGTTCGAAATTAAGACAGGAGTCAGGCAAGGGGATGGCCTATCACCAATCCTTTTCAACTGTGTCCTAGAGAAGGTTGTGAGAATTTGGAACTCGGAATTGGAGAGTCGAGGAATAAACCCAATCTGCCTCGGGAGGAAGTCGGTAGGAATTAAAGTCAACTGCCTGGCGTTTGCAGATGATTTTGCAGTACTATCGGAAACCTCGGAAGAAGCAGTCATACAAATCAACCTCTTGGAAAAGATCCCTAGCCAAACAGGACTAAGGATATCAGTTGAAAAGACAAAATTTATGACAAATGACAAACATGGACCAAAGTTCCTTGACACGGAGATAGGACGGATTGAAAGGGTAAAAAAGTTCAAGTACCTAGGAGAGACTATACAGGAGAATGGGTTAGAAAAAGCAGCTGTTGGAGATCGAATTATAAAAATGGAAAGAGCGTATGGATTAACAAAAAATATCTACAACAAAAAGTGCATCTCCTGGAATGCCAAAATAAGGCATTATAACACTGTCGTAAAAACAGTGTGCCTCTTTGCCAGTGAATGCCTCTCGATGAACTATAGCCTCGAAAAGCTAGAAGTCATGGAAAGGAGAATTCTTAGAAAAATCATGGGTGCAGTTCAGACTGAAGATGGATGGAGACAGAAGCAACGGAGAAGTCTACCAGAACGTGGAAAGAATCTCCGCGTCTATGCGGAAGAGAAGTCTGACATTCCTCGGACATCTCTATAGAATGAACGACCATAGATTAACTAAACAAATATTCGACTATCTCTGGAAGAAAAAGACCACCACAACATGGATTAAGGAAGTTAGGAAAGATTTAGAAAAGTTAAACATCACAGAATCTCAAATGCTAGAAAGAAATGTAGTTAAGAGCAAAGTGAACAATCTGGAAGGGTTTCAAGATGAAGGAAGACCTAAGAGAAGTGGACGAACTTGGACAGAAGACCCAAGAAAAAATGCCAGTGAACGCATGAAGGAATATTGGAGACAGAGGAAACTCCAGGCAAAGAATAAGAAAAAGAAATAAAGTTGTTGCGTGATCCTAAGTGGTCAATTCGCTTGAAAATAATAATAATAATAATAATAATGTTGGTTTTATTCCCTTTTATCTACTGCGGTTTTTAGCGCCGACGGAGTGCCAGAATTTTGTCCCGAAGGGAATCTTAAACGTGCCAGTAAATCTACAGGCATGTCTTTCTCATATTTGCGCACCCTCAAATACCAACTGACTGAGCCAGGATTCATTCCTGCAATCTTTGGCACAGAAGGTGAGAACGTTACCAGTTTGCAACGCAGCCAGTCAATATGCTCTTTATCATAGTATCCACGTAACTTAAGGGATATTTACTCGATAAAACAGGAAAGATAGAATATATCGAGGCACCTTGGCTATATAGGAAGTATCATGATGAACACGTTCCGGGCAGGCTGCCACGGGAAGCGAGAGCATCCACACGCTATTTGTCCATGTCAGCACAAGACACCTCGCCAGATCGTAAAACTGAGGCGCGCCTCGGGCAATAAAAGTGTCGCCTTCATCCACTGACTCGAACAGTCGACTACTTCAAGATGACGTGGGTTTGGACCCTGGCATCCCTTGTGCATGCAGTTTCATGCGGATGCTGTCAGCATTGCGAAATATAAACAATAATTGATGAAAAGGGCCTAGTTATCGGCTACTGGGCTGGAAATACTTGCATTTGATGCTGTTGTTGATTCATTTAAGAGTTGAGACGTTGTACTCATTCAGCCGCGTTTACTTGGGGGTGTGTGTATGTCTGATAACCTCTCTTATTGTGATGGCTCTAGTAGTGTGTGTGTTTATAATTCAGATGAGGATCGGGAAGGAGGCGTCCGTGGCCCAAAGTTCGAAACCATCTCAGCATTCTCCTGGACCAGAAGTGGGATAACAACTTATAGAATGCGTGAGGATCGAATCAAACCCATCACCTTTAGGACAGGCGTCTCAATACGCACCGTGAGTTCGTAGAAGGTGAGGGATAAACATGTGCAGTATTTGAGTAGTTAATAAATGTTTTTGGTGTTTAAGCTTGTTTTTCTTCTTGAAAAATGGAGTTAGTTATTTCAGACTAAAGTTAAACTTAAAACTTGGAAATCATGCTAGTAATATCAGTAATCTTAGAACCCACCTATTTCGATAGTTAGCGTAACTGTAACATAATAATGACTATTTCACACACGCATACTATTTTCATTGTTTAATCATTTTGTAGTATACTGTGAACCCGGCCGAAGCCGTCGGATTTTTAAGAGCGTTAAAAATCTCTCAGTAAGCCTTCCTTCGGAGGGGAAGTAAAGCCGGCGGTCCCATGTCATAGATTTATGGCATGTTAAAGAACCTTCCACTAATTGCACCTGTGTGAAGCTAAATTGGATAGGTAAGAATGTAAACAACGCTCTTAGGTGTCTACGTTCGTTGCCAAGAGCCGACTGCGGTGACGTCTAGTAGCTAAGTTCTGAAGTTGGCCTAGTAGTCGTTGACGGTGGCGCTTGGCGGCAAAAGTAGGAACTATTCAAAAATTCTAAGTTGCAGTACTTAATTTAAAAAACAGATAACACACATTGTGGTGTTTGAAGCCATATTTTCAGTGTTGCCTTAGTAAACAAGAGTTTAGTGCTTTTCAGTCGGTCAACACGAATGTACCCAAAAGAGATGGGTTATGCCCTAATCCTGAAATAAATTACATGAGATTAATAAAACACTAGGATGACCAGTTTCGATCGTCAAGCGATCATCATCAGATCCATTACACTTAGGCTACAAAATCTATGTTTGAAATACAGGTGCAAATATTTACAATATGTACAATTATTTAGTTGCAGTATTGGTACTGCAACTGTCAGTGTATGCTAAATGCAGTATATATGTTAGGTGAAATGCTAAATGGTGATAGCTATCCGTAGATTGTACTTAGAGAGATTATATGGTTGTAAACTATGGTTAAACTATAAAATTTTAGGCTAACTACTTATCTGATTGTCTTCCGTACAACAGCTACTCGCAGTTTTCGTGCTTACTGGAACTCACTGTGCGGTAGACTACGGTGGTTATCTTAACGACTGGTTTTTCCCTGCTTTCTCCTCCCTGCTCCTACGTGCTGTGGGGAGTGATAGCGATGTGTTTATGTGAGGTGTTGCCAACCTAGATAAGATGTATGTTATTGAATGAGGTGGGTCTACAATTATTAAAGACCGTGGATTAGCCCTCGCCACGCGTGGAGCATAACCCATTCGAACTAAGCATTGACGGTCTTATGAGGACGTCCCGGCACCTTTAATACTGCCGCGAATATGGGCCTTGGTTTATTGCAGAAGAAAAGTACATCGTACACCTGATCCAGATAACATTTACCTATTAATAACCCCCTATTTCCCCCCCCCCTTTTTATCTAGCTTGGCTGTGTCGCTAAATTGTGTTTTGTTTCCGACAGGGTGTGGTTTTTAGTAGCGTGAAGAGGGGTGAGCTCTCCATGAACGTGTGTTCATTTAGATTGTTGGGATTGTTTCGTTTGGCTAGGTGTATCTCGATTGCTTCCTTTATGTCAAGAGCTCTGCCTTTCGATTCGTGATGGATTATTTTAAGGTCCGACTCTATGTTGGTAAAGCTGTGCCCTGCATCACACATATGTTCGCACACGGCTGAATGTGTTCCGTATCTTATCGCATTCCTATGTTCATTATAACGTGTGTCTACTCGCCTTCCACTCTGCCCGATGTAATTAGCTTGACAATCGGTGTCTTGGCACGTTATAGAATATACCCCTGACCTTGAATATGGGTCACGTTTATTTAGATTACTATTTAGGAGGTGCCTAGCGGTTGTGTTTTTCGTCGTGAAAGGTATCTTTATGCCTTGCTTTTTGAATAGGTTAGTGATTTTATATGTATTCGCATTCACATAGTTGAAACGCGCAAATTTTTTCTCATTACTGTCCGGTTTGGGAATCGTTTTATCTTTATTTTTATGTTTGGCTATAATTTGATTTATTTTGCTTGGCGAGAAGTTGTTTTCCTTTGCTATTTGCATAATAGTTCTTATTTCCTTATTATAGTCGTCTTTTGACATGGGTATGTTTAAAGCTCTGTGTACCATTGAATTGAAACCCGCTAGTTTGTGCGTACTGGGGTGATTAGACTGATTGTCGATTGCATGCGAGGTTTGTGTTGCTTTCCGGAATATGGAATATGAAAGGTCGTTGTCTTTACGTTCAATAGTTATATCGAGATAATTTATTTTCCGGTCTATTTCGGATTCCTTAGTGAATTTGATAGAGTGGTGAAGGCTATTAATGGATTGGAGAATTGTTTCTTCGCTTGTTAGTTCAGTATCGTAGATGCAAATTACATCATCTACGTATCTTTTCCATATTACTATTCCCTTTGTTGAAGTCTTTTCTAAGAACATATTTTCTAGCGCATTGATGAAGATGTCAGCGATTAACCCACTTAGTGGCGATCCCACCACAATGTTCACGGCTAGTCAGGCAAATCGTGAAGCCAAGAAATTCAAATCACTCAGGCTTAAACTCATGAATTTAGACAAGTCAATTTGGTTCAACAAAAAATGTATAGCACTAAACCTCACCCCTAAATACGTACCAATTAAAACCGTACCGAACACACCAGCCTCGATCATTTCAACCAAACAAGCCAAAGCACTTTGGATAAAAAACGAATTAAGATTTGCATACATAAGAAAGCAAAAAATTAACCAACAATTGTACGACATTCAATTGCAACTAAGTAATTTCTGGCACGCAGCCCAATGGGACAGCTTTACCGAGCACCTACATGACACCATCAAAATCAGAGCAACGAGGAAATATGAAACGCTAGAAAATAAATTAAGAAAACTAGGAGAAACACAGAACCATCAATCTAACGAACAACACACGAATAACAATGAATTCAATTTCCACAGCAGAGTAAACAACAGAACGAACGTAACTTTTCTCAAGGTGAAATGAATATGTTAGACAAAGGTTTGAAATACAACTGCACAGACGCACACACGAACCACAATATAAAACAGTTAATCACAGATATTGAGATAGCCAGTCACAAGCTCCCAGCAGAAGACAGGGAATTAACCAAAAATCTCGCCACCAACGAAGCCAAAAAATCCTCAAACGAGAGGGAGATAGCAATAACACTCAAAACAACTAACAACTCAAAGAAATAAAGTCGTTGAAACAAAAAATAAAAGAACATGACTTAATCATCACAAAAGCAGATAAGGGAAACACTACAGTAATTTTGAACAAAACAGAATACATTGAAAAAACAGTCGAATTCCTAAACAACAACGATATCAAGGAATTAACAAAAGACCACACCAACAAATTCCAAAAACAAATAAAAAGTGCGCTAAAAGAAACAGAATACATACTGACCAAAGCCGAAAAATCAAAACTAATAAACATGAACCCGAAAATACCGTCATTGAGGGGACAACCAAAAATACACAAAAAGGAATGCCCAATGTGACCAATAGTCAATGCCCCTAATTATAAAATCAGCAAAGAGTTACTAAAAATCTTAAAATGCCGTCTTTCCAACGACAAAAACAACTCTGTAAAGAACACAACAGAACTAGTAACAGCATTGAACACCCTACAAATGAAACCTAGCTTCAGGCTAGTATCCTTCGACGTAACTAACATGTACACCAATATTCCGATTATTGAAGCAATCAACACTATCGAAAACAACTTAAAATCCAACAATTCGGTAAAAGAAATTGAAGAGATTGTGAGATTACTGAGGGTCGTTCTCACCCAAAACGTGTTTCAATTCGACAATAAAATATACACACAGAGAGAAGGCCAAGCAATGGGATCGCCACTAAGTGGGTTAATCGCTGACATCTTCATCAATGCACTAGAAAATGCGTTCTTAGAAAAGACTTCAACAAAGGGAATAGTAATATGGAAAAGATACGTAGATGATGTAATTTGCATCTACGATACTGAACTAACAAGCGAAGAAACAATTCTCCAATCCATTAATAGCCTTCACCACTCTATCAAATTCACTAAGGAATCCGAAATAGACCGGAAAATAAATTATCTCGATATAACTATTGAACGTAAAGACAACGACCTTTCATATTCCATATTCCGGAAAGCAACACAAACCTCGCATGCAATCGACAATCAGTCTAATCACCCCAGTACGCACAAACTAGCGGGTTTCAATTCAATGGTACACAGAGCTTTAAACATACCCATGTAAAAAGACAACTATAATAAGGAAATAAGAACTATTATGCAAATAGCAAAGGAAAACAACTTCTCGCCAAGCAAAATAAATCAAATTATAGCCAAACATAAAAATAAAGATAAAACGATTCCCAAACCGGACAGTAATGAGAAAAAATTTGCGCGTTTCAACTATGTGAATGCGAATACATATAAAATCACTAACCTTTTCAAAAAGCAAGGCATAAAGATAGCTTTCACGACGAAAAACACAACCACTAGGCACCTCCTAAATAGTAATCTAAATAAACGTGACCCGTATTCAAGGTCAGGGGTATATTCTATAACGTGCCAAGGCACCGATTGTCAAGCTAATTACATCGGGCAGAGTGGAAGGCGAGTAGACACACGTTATAATGAACATAGGAATGCGATAAGATACGGAACACATTCAGCCGTGTGCGAACATATGTGTGATGCAGGGCACAGCTTTACCAACATAGAGTCGGACCTTAAAATAATCCATCACGAATCGAAAGGCAGAGCTCTTGACATAAAGGAAGCAATCGAGATACACCTAGCCAAACGAAACAATCCCAACAATCTAAATGAACACACGTTCATGGAGAGCTCACCCCTCTTCACGCTACTAAAAACCACACCCTGTCGGAAACAAAACACAATTTAGCGACACAGCCAAGCTAGATTAAAAAAGGGGGGAAAATAGGGGGTTATTAATAGGTAAATGTTATCTGGATCAGGTGTACGATGTACTTTTCTTCTGCAATAAACCAAGGCCCATATTCGCGGCAGTATTAAAGGTGCCGGGACGTCCTCATAAGACCGTCAACGCTTAGTTCGAATGGGTTATGCTCCACGCGTGGCGAGGGCTAATCCACGGTCTTTAATAATTGTAGACCCACCTCATTCAATAACATACATCTTATCTAGGTTGGCAACACCTCACATAAACACATCGCTATCACTCCCCACAGCACGTAGGAGCAGGGGGGAGAAAGCAGGGAAAAACCAGTCGTTAAGATAACCACCGTAGTCTACCGCACAGTGAGTTCCAGTAAGCACGAATACTGCGAGTAGCTGTTGTACGGAAGACAATCAGATAAGTAGTTAGCCTAAAATTTTATAGTTTAACCATAGTTTACAACCATATAATCTCTCTAAGTACAATCTACGGATAGCTATCACCATTTAGCATTTCACCTAACATATATACTGCATTTAGCATACACTGACAGTTGCAGTACCAATACTGCAACTAAATAATTGTACATATTGTAAATATTTGCACCTGTATTTCAAACATAGATTTTGTAGCCTAAGTGTAATGGATCTGATGATGATCGCTTGACGATCGAAACTGGTCATCCTAGTGTTTTATTAATCTCATGTAATTTATTTCAGGATTAGGGCATAACCCATCTCTTTTGGGTACATTCGTGTTGTCCCGACTGAAAAGCACTAAACTCTTAGATAACACACACTATAACAGTCATCACAATTAACACCGGTTAACAGACAGATTCTACACACACCCAAAGTAAACGGGGCTACATGACCGCGTTGTCGCAGCCCTTAAACTTAAGAACCAACCACCAGTATACTATGATTTTCCTCGACATTCAAAGTGCTTTTGCTAGAGCATGCGAAATACTGTGAGGAGTAGACTACGGCGTTCACAACAAAGTTGCTGTGGGTCGAGGTTTATTTATTTATTTATTAAGTTATTTATTTGTTCATTTATTTATTCTTCTTCTTGTTTTGATTTAGCGTTTGTCCCGCCTCGTGGCAGGGTCCGCTATGTGAATCCTCTGTCTCCACTTTACTCGATCATGGGTCATGTCCGGATGTAGATTGAAGCTTTTCAGATCCCTGTGCAGTTTGTGTATGCGCCCAACGTTGTCTCGGTCGCCCTTTTGGAGTTTTCCCGGCGACCTCTAGAGTGTAGCCATGTTTTGCAATAGTGTCCGCTGCTGACCGTAGCACATGCCCAAACCATCGCAGACGACCCTCACGCATTTTTTTGTTGATTGCCGCGACACCAAATCATTCCCTTATTCTTTCATTGGGAATGTGATCCAACCTAGTAATGCCAGCTGTCCATCTAAGCTTGTTGGTCTCCATGACACTAGGGGCAGATAACCTCGTAGTTCCGCCCCTTAAAACACAATAACTAACTACTCCGTGACACTTAGCCGACGTTCCTTGGGGATCGGCCAACATTCAGCACCATCATACGCCACGGGACGAATGACAGTGCTGTAAATCTTAAATTTTAGGTGGCCTTTCGTCGGGCGATCGCACAAGACACCTGTCGTTGTTAGCCACTTGATCCATGCAGCATTAATTCTTACGTTGACCTCCTCGGTGAGATGACCTTAAGCAGTTATCGTAGAGCCAAGATACTTACATTTTATCGTTCGAGGCAGGTCATCGCCGTCGACTTGGACTGTTCCTATTTCTCCTGCATCCGATCTCATATATTCGGTTTTAGCTTTGTTGTTAATGTATATATATATATATATATCTGTTTATTTAAACTAGAATATTAACGTGGGCGTTAAATCTCGCGTTCATAAGGCACAGAATATTCATTTTATGAGGAATCCTAGTCATAGGACGTGATATTTTATCTCGAAAATCCCTTATCTAGGATTCGAACAAGAATCATTAAAATCCACTATCCATACGGAATGAACAATAGGGATCTTACGACTGTATGTGCTTGATTGAAACACATGCATGTAAAAAGGCTGTGCTTCTCACATAATCGCAGGAGTGGAGTATTGGTTCCAAGTGGGTTCCACGAAATCATAATTTTGTCTGATTTGTCTACGAATATATGTAATGGATATATATATTGCGCAATTTCCCTATTTCCTGAATTTGAGTCTGCCTCTTAATTCTCTCACTTCTTTGTAATACATAAATCGCTTGTGGTCTGTTTGGGTGAATCTTACTTACTTACTTACTTACTTATAAATGCAAATAGTCATGTCATTCGCCCCAATAGGATAACAAACGATAAAAAGAAATACGGACAAGAATTAAAGCAAGTGTATATTTGGTCATTGTTGTTGTTTGAGTCTTCAGTCTTCTGACTGATAGATCTCCATGCTTCCCTGTCCTGAACTAAACGTTTCATCTTTACATAGCTACCACACCCTACATCCGAAGCAATCTGTTTAACATATTCTAACATTGGTCTACCCCTGCAGTCCTTTACATCGGCCCTTCCTTCCATAACTAAGTTTGCTATTCCCGGATGTCTTAGTACGTGTCCTAGCAACCAATCTCTCCTGTTAATGAGCAGTCGCCAGAAATGCAGTATATCCCCTCTCCTACTCGTCTTAATACCTCTTCATTTTTTACTCAATCTACCCATCTGATCTTCATAATTCTCCTGTAACTACATTTCATACGCTTCTAGTCTCCTCTTTTCTGCTCCACCAACAGTCCAAGTTTGACTTCCATAGAGCGTGGAGCTCCAGACAAAAGCTTTCAAAAATGACTTCCTCTTTCTAAAATCTATACTTAATGACAAAATATTTTTTTCTGTAATAATACTTTCCTTGCCTGAGCCAACGTACTTATTAGGCTATATCCTCTTTACTTCTTCCATCACTGGTTATTTTTATTCTTAAATAGCAGAAGTCTCCACTTCCTTTTGCATTTCACCTGCCAATTTGACGTCAATATGGGTTTCTGATTTCTTTCGGCTACATTTCATAATTTCTGTTTTACAGTTATTGATTTTCACTATGAATTCCTTCTTCAAGAGAGAGTCCATTGGTCATTATTCAATTCATCCTGAATAGATACGAATATTTAGCTGAAAACTCAAACCGACCAGACAGAAATCTTCCTTTATTTATAAAGATATTTGCCAAAAAGGGATGAGAATTAAAGAACTGTAAAAATTGGTACAAAATAAAGCGTAACTGGCCTTTAGTTCTGTGAGAGCCAGCCCCACCCTCGACATTTGTTAGTTTTGTCTCTGTTGAGGGTTGGCTCCAAGATACTTAGCGTCCAGAAACTCAACTGCCATCAACGAGTACGGTAATAATATTAATAATAATATCGTATGGCCCCGGATGCCGGGTGCAAGTTTTGTAATTTGAGACCCAGAGGGTAGCTTGCATGTCGAATTTCGATGTTCCTTGAACCACTATGAAAGTCAAGGAGGTTAGATATCTAAGCTCCTTGAACACCACAGCGCTTTCTAGTAGAGAAATGAGGAACTTTGTGTTGGCGGAAACTCCCGAGATTAATTTTGCCATTATGAACACGGCCTACTGAATTCAAATGGGTTCTTTGACATGCCAACATCGTATGACATGCGTGTCGTATTTTTGCCGCCTTTCAAAAATCACTTATCACGGCCAGGAGCCAACCTGCAATATTGGGGTTACTGTAGTTGATCGACACGCTATCCACTCACCCACCGTGGCAAGCTAACGAGAACGGTAAGTGAATTCATTTAACTAATGAGATCGTTTGTCGGCCCTGTTATAGGGATATTATGTGATTAGCAAAGTGAATGTAATTGAAATGAAGAAGATATGACTTATATCATCGACAAAGTCAAAGTCCACTTTATGGAATTACTGCATGTATGACTGTGTGAATTAATTCCCAGTTTTTGGAAAGGTGAATAGATTCCATTTGATGTCAGTCGTTTCAGTAAATACCTTACCAAATCATATTGATGGTTCACAATTAATGGATGATATTTCAGTCAATCAACAATTATTTATGAACAGTTATATTAGACATGAAAATATGGGTCTGATAGGGATAGTTCTTTTAAGGGGCAAAACACGTACAGTAGCTAATCTGAATTAATATAATAATCTACTTGAAAATAATACAATTAATGAATTATTATGCAAAGATTACAAACCATGGAATTTTTCTTTTACAAGGATGACGTTTCGGTGAACAAGCGAACATCAACAGATTAAAGTCAATCAAATCAATCATAAGGCAACAAACTGACACTGCCGAGTACTACAAAAACGCAATATCACACCCATAAACCTCAATTTGAATAAGTCTTGATCAAAATCACATCAGGCTCTGATATCCAAGCACTTTTTTCATTTTCAAATTGAGTTTTACTTGTGATTTCTAGCTTGAAGGTAAACAGTAACCGTCAGTGGATAACATTCTAGTGGAACGTGCAGGTTTTAGAATCAAAACACAACCAGACAAGTTAATATATAACATAAATACTGCATTTGTGCCTATAGTTCTTTAGCGTTATCGCTAAAGCATATCACAGCAGTATTGCTACATATTCGTAGATTAGCAGCGGCGGACCGTGATTATTAGTGGGTGGAATTGTTGGTTTCTTCTAGAGATTGGTAGTGCTGAATAGTACGTTGTGTTGAATGTACAGGTGTGATTCATTTAAATAACATGTTGATGTTCGCTTGATGAAAGAAACGTGTCCTCTTTGTAAGTCCTATGTGTTGTAATTAGTGCACAATAATATCATACATTGTTTCTGGTGAGTCCTACATTCCTCGCCTAAAAAGTTGGGTATAGATATGTGTTGATCAACTGAAATGTCATCAATTATTCATTGTGAAAGACTTTCTATATTGATACTTAATAAAACAGCCAAGGTATGCCAATTCAATGACTTCACAACAATTCTAAAAGTATTAATCACTGATTTCTGCTACGATGATGGTGCTAGAAAATGGATAGTAGTCTTCAAATCCCTTACTGCTGTTGGTGAAGAATTCATATCCCCTGATTACATCCACCTTACATCATACTTATATTCACCATACGAATTACATTGAGTTGTTTATCTTTTTAGAGTCTTTGTGACATCGTTGTCATGTAGTCCCGTGTGCTTGGGTGTATTAAAGATTTGTCACTAGTATGTGTATATGTAACTGAGCTAGGAAGTGGCCGTGACCTTAATTTTGGTACCATCTCAGCATTTGCCTGGAGTAGAAGCCGGAAACCACGCAAAACCACATCCAGAACAGCTGAGGTATGGATCAAACCTGCCTCTTCTCAATTTTGCCTCACAAGGCTGAATGTCCCCGTTCCATCTCTCAGACCCGAATTATATTTCTTGGCAGAGCCGGGAATGGAACCCGGGCCGTCATGGTTACATTGCTAGCCACTACGCAACGAAGCGAACCAATTTCATACAGTTGGTAGCACTCGAACCAACGGAGGGTCGTGTATTGCTTATGTTTACATAATTCGCAACATGTTTGGTGTAAATTAGGATCATACTTATGATTTTTAGAGGCATTAACCCTCGTTTTGACACGTTAGACAATAGGGGCGCCTAGAATCAAAACCCGCCAAGTCCACAAAACAAACTTTGTGGGAAAATGAGGAAAACTGTTTACATATGAAAAGACATCCTTGGAATATGAACATTTCTTCTATTAATTATTTTGTCACCAAACGATGCATTCCAAAAATTACAGGAGTGTCGTTTATGGAAAGTAACACAATTCTATTTAGAGTTAACTGTTTTTTAGCCTACTTTTCACATTTTGAAACAAGTAGTTCCGTAAAGAACTATACAGCCTATTTTCATATATCCTGCTCATGTTAATTTCTTCTAACAACATACAAAATTTCAGTTTAATTGCTGTAACAGATTCGTAGATATTGAGAACCGTCTAAATATTTCAGATTGTCGCCAGGTTGGATTTTTATTTTTGTACTATTACATTAAGATTATTGTGTACGTGTGGTATTCAAACTTCAATAGCATGATTAGAACACAAGAAGTAAAAACGAGATTTTAAAATTACGCACAGCAGCCATCTTGTGATTATGCAAACAATTGAAATAAATTAGATGCCAGTGGATCAACATTTGTATAAGCATTTAACGTGCAACGTTTCACAGCACTCGGATAGTTAATTCGCGAGAATCGTCCATTTAAATATTTATACTTCGCGTCGCCGCCATGTTGGATTAGTGCTCACCAGGTTAATGAAAGTCCTATAGGTGAACATATGTTCATAGTCTCTATGAACATTAAAAAAATCAGTTTTGTTGCTGTAAAAGATTCATAGATATTGAGATCCGTCTAAATATTTCGGAAGCTCGCCATTTAGGATCGTTATAAGTATAGGCCATAGAATTATGTACCATTCAAGGACAATTATTGCCTAGGTTCATTATTCAAACTTTCACTTCGATCGCATGATTACGACACAAGAAATAAAAACTTAATTTAAAAATTTCGCACAGCCGCCATATTGAGGTTATGTAAACAATTGATTTAAATTAGATGGCAGTGCATTACAATCTGCGAAATCATTTACTGTTCCACATTTCACTGCGCTCAGAGAGTTAAATCACGAGAAAAGTCTATTAAAATATTTCAAATTCGCTTGGTCGCCATGTTCGTTTTTTACTTTACAAGTTTATGAAATATACATAGATAAACTTGTACCAGTACCCTTTATCACCGTACAAAATGCAGGGTAATATCTGTAATAGTTTCGGAGATATTGAATGTCAGTGAAATATTTCGCACAGCCGCCATTTTGAGGTTATGTAAACAATTGAACTAAATTAGACTCCAGTGCATTACTATGTGTATAAACACTTGCTGTACCTAGTTTCATTACGTTTGGATGGTTAAATCGTGAGAAAAGTCTATTTAAAAGTCTCAAATTCGCTTGGTCGCCATGTTCGTTTTCTAGTTTACAAGTTTATGAAGTATACATAGGTAAACTTGTATCAGTACCCTTTATCACCGTACTAAATTGCAGGGTGATATCTGTAATAGTTTCGGAGATATAGAATGTCAGTGAAATATTTTGCACAGCCGCCATTTTGAAGTTATGTAAACAATTGAACTAGATTAGACTCCAGTGCATTACTATGTGTATAAACACTTGCTGTACCTAGTTTCATTACGTTTGGATGGTTAAATCGTGAGAAAAGTCTATTTAAAAGTCTCAACTTCGCTTGGTCGCCATGTTCGTTTTCTAATTTACAAGTTTATGAAATATACATAGGTAAACTTGTATCAGTACCCTTTATCACCGTACTAAATTGCAGGGTGATATCTGTAATAGTTTCGGAGATATAGAATGTCAGTGAAATATTTTGCACAGCCGCCATTCCGAAGTTATGTAAACAATTGAACTAAATTAGACTCCAGTGCATTACAATGTGTATAAACATTTGCTGTACCAAGTTTCATTACGTGTGGATAGTTAAATCGCGAGAAAAGTCTATTTAAAAGTCTCAACTTCGCTTGACCGCCATGTTGGTTTTGTAGTCACCAGGTTTTTGAAAGTCTCATAGGTGAACTTCTAGTAGTACCCTTTATCACCGTACACAATTTCAGGGCGATATCGGTAATAATTTCGGAGATATTGAATGCTAGTGAAATATTTCGCACAGCCGCCATTTTGCATTGGTGAGACGTAACAAAATTTGAAGGGCCCGGTCGAGGTCGCCGGGAATAGTGCTATACCGAGTTTCATTGAAATCGCTCCAGCCATTTAGATTTTATTAGGGGGGGACACACACACGAATCACACACACACACACACACACACACACGCACACACACACGGACAAAAGGTGATCTCATAAGCCTATTTTTTCAAAATTGAAAATAGGCTAAAAATGAGGAAAAAGTAATCTTATGAGATCGGGCAAATGTGTGTCTGTCTGTCTGTCCTTCTGTCTGTCTGTGTGTGTCCCCCCCCCCCTATCAACTCCTAAACGGCTGCAGCAATCGAAACAAAATTTGGTAGGAGTAAAGATCTATACTTGAATATCTCACGGCAATATTTGAAAATGATGTCAGTGCTACCAACTGCTGAAAAATCGCAATTGAAATTTGAGCTCCATGTTGGATATCATCGAAGGTATGAACTATTTCAAAATTGGCACACGTATAGATAATAATATTGCAGTTTAATTTCCAGGAGGCCATACATGGCAGTGCTGCCAAAATGATTATGAGCCTGCTGATAGGTCCAAATTTTAAATGCATATAACTTCTATACTATCAATTGGATTTCAACCAAATTTTGTATGTGCCATGTGTACATAAACAGATATGACTGAGCGTATTCTTAAGAGCCATCAGGGCTGCCAACTGTTAATAAATGCTCTCAAATTTATTTTATCCAAATGCCCATACATCAAAAAGTATGCAAGCCGACAGCTTTAAACTATGCACACGTATAGTACCTGACATTATATATTAATTAGGAGTAAATTATATACGTCTAAGCCTGCTGAGAGGTCCAAGTTTAAATAAATGTAACTTCTATACTATCATTTGGATTTCAACCAAATTTCGTGTGTGCTATGTGTACCATAACAGATATGACTATGCCGATTCTTAAGAGTAACCAGGGCTGCCAACTGTTAATAAATAGTGTCTCTATTTTGGTTACCCTAATATCAATATATCAGAAAGTGTGCAAGCCAGTAGCTCTAAACTTTGCACACGTGTAGTACCTGGCATTCTAGTATAATTTGGAGTAACTAATATAGGCCTACGCCAGTGCTGCCAACATGATTCTAAGCCTGGTGATAGGTCCAATTTTAAATTACATGTTACTTCTATACTAACAAATGGATTTCATCCAAGATTGGCACAACACGAGATCATAATATTTCAGATTATTTCTGACCAACACATGCATGACATTGTTGCCAACATGGTTTTACGCGCGCTAATAAATTCAAGGTCTAACTGCATGTAACGTGCATGCTATCCATTGGACTTCAACCAAATTTTGTATTCTGTACCTTAAGAGATGCAACTAACAATAGCCTATATTCAGTCACCAGGGCTGCCAACTGTACTGCTCTATTAGGCTACATTATACCAGGTATATTTCGAACTAATTAGAAGTTTCGATATTAACAACTTAATTTCGTCATTATTCTAGATAGGTCTATATAGATTGGCAAGAATCTTAAATTTCAAGAAAAGTAGGCTCTTTAGTTCGTCACGGAACTTCTTGTCTTTAGTGAAATGTACATAGCCTATGTATGCTTTTGAAAGTAAAAAGCAGTTCTAAGAATTAAAACAGGGGACGAAGGAAAGCATTTGAACGTGAACCCCCCAAATTATGTATGAAATGAAAACCTGACCTGAATTATAATTATGCAGTATCAGTTTTGAATAGGTTACACTTTGTAAGTTTATATAAATGCGTAATGCAATACTACAGAGAGTTTATTTTGTATCTGACGGAGACCCTCGCTTGCCCACTCGTCCGCGCCGCGAGTCTGTCTCCCGCCACGCATTTTTCCATTATGCGGCGCCTGCACGTCACTGAGTCATTGGGTATAGGAATTTGTACTTATCTAGTTCACAGCTGGTGCTGAAAATGTTCGCCATTCACTGCTACACATCGCTGGCACCTTTTTATGAAACTGGCATTTACTTTCTGGAGTTCCTCAGCATCGATTGACTGTATTTCAGCTGTAATATAGTCTTTAAGCTGTCTGTTTGAACTTTTTTGCTAGATCTTTTATTGTATTGACGCTAGGCAGGGGTCTGTTGGGAAATTTCTGGCGGAATTTCCGTCGTGTTTTCGCACAAGATTTCCTGTACTTTATGAAGGTATTACATATATACACAAGTTCACGTAATTAAAATCGCATTGGAACAGCGCACTGAGCACTAAACACGTGAACAATTGACTAAACTGAACCTCACACTGTTAAAGCTCTCAGCAGACTGCAAAGGAGGGAAACTTGTGGCGCCAAGAAGCGGATTACGGCCAAGTGCTCGGCGGGAGACCAGCTCGCGCCGCGGGCTAGCGGGCAAGCTAAGGTCTCCGTCAGATACAAAATAAACTCTCTGTATGTGCTGATTGGCTGAAAGCAACTTGGTGGATTTTGAAACTAACAATGGTGGAAGTTCAATTGAATCTAGTGGATTTTGAAACTAACCCTAAGTTTTGTCCGATCTAGTGGATTTTGAAACTAACCCTAAGTTTTGTCCGCCATTTTCATAGGGAAATAGCATCTTTTGAAGGAAAATCATGGCACCATTGAATTGACCGCGTGCAAGTTCATATAAAGGTAACTTCAACTCATTTTTCGTATTCGATAGACTTGGCGGGTTTTGATTCTAGGCGCCTCAAATTGGTTTATCTGAAACGTAATTAACCTTGAGTCACTTGTACAATTTTCATGCAATATGTGATGCAAATTGGTTTATACTTTACGAGATATTTCAGCATAACTCATCGGTTTGTTCCCGTCCCCCACCAATTACGTATGCATAGCATTGCTAGATTCATCTTATCTTTCATAAATCAAACGATTTGGAAGCATAATTTACTCTTGAAAAGTTTTATTTCAATTGGGCCAACAGTTTGAGTGTTCATCGTAAAGTTGGTAACCCCAGGAACGCCCTGGATCGAACCAATCCAATTTTCTCTCATTTCGAACAACACTAAGAAAACTACTAGTAGCCTATATTGCGTGAAAGGCAAGCCAGTATGCCACGCAAGAATGACAGAGTTTGAATTTAACTCGAAATATTGTTTAAAATCGTTTTCCTGACTCGATTTTGTCAACGTATAAAATGCGTATGAAATAAGGATAGTTATTTGTATTTCATCCCCCCACGGACTCACTACTAGTTAGATATGGTTTGGCGACCACGGAACCCCAGCTGAACCAAGCATTGCTTCCACTTACTTGTGCCGGGCTTCTCTCTGTCATCTTTCCTGTCGGCCTCCCTTGGCCAACTCTTGTTCTCTTCCGACCCCGACGGTATTACGGTATCAGAGGCCTAGGGAGTCTATCAATATCCCGCCTTAATTGGTCATTTTCTTATCTTTCCTGATTCCTCATTCTTCGAGGGATCAAACCACCTTCTTACTTTTTTCATGGTATGTTCTGTCTTCCGCTCAAGGTTTTCAAGGAGGCAGGGTGAGTGTAGTCCCACCACTTATGGTGCAGCCGGGATAGTGCTACACCCTCAAAGCCTCACAGCTGGTTATTTTGGAAGTTGGTGACCTCGATGAATTCCTAAGCTGGGTCCGTTCGTTTCCCGATGTTTAGGTGACTCTGAGAAGGACCTTCTCCTCTTTCCCTTCCACATTCTTTGAGAATTGAGGGAATTCGTTTTCCCAGTCTTTTATTTCCCTTATTCCTTCTTAACTGTCCTGTCTTCTTCTAGCCAGTAAGTTAGTTCTAAGTTGAAGTTTTCATCATTTTTCATTTTCACCTAAAGCATTAGGGGCCGATAACCTCGATGTTAGGACCCTTTAGAAAACTTGTATTTTATGGAATGTTATGCATTTCCAAGGAATTTCATAAAATCCCTGTATTTATTAAATTTTCTGGCCAACAATTTGCATAAATATACTTGAATATCGAGCCTCCGTGGCTTAGGCGGCAGCACGCCGACCTCTCACCGCTGGGGCCGTGGTTCAAATCCCGGTCACTCCATGTGAGATTTGTGCAGGACAAAGCGCAGGCAGACAGGTTTTTCTCCGGGTACTCCGGTTTTCCCTGTCACAATTTCATTCCAGCAACACTCTCCACTATCATTTCATTGCATTTCATCTGTCATTCATTTAATAATTGCCCCAGGGGAGTGCGACAGGCTTCGGCAGCTGGCACAGTTCATATCCTCGCCGCTAGATGGGGGCTTCATTCATTCCATTCCCTCACCCGGTCAGACGACTGGAAGCAGGCTGTGGATTTTAATTTGTTATACTTCGATATCGATTGTGGATGTGCAGGTCTAAAAACAACTCGAAATGACTACCTGATAAATGATAATTATTATTAAATTTATTGTAATGTATGAAAGTATTTCTGCCACTCCGCATTCAAATTAAAAGTACGCTGTGCATATCTATGTATTTTTGGGTATCAAAGATACCCGGGGAAATGGGATGGAATACGCCGACAGCGTCATATCGCACGTGTTGCGCCCATCTGTCATCCCAGCGCTGAAATTTAACTCTCACCTTCCTCTGTGTCCTGGGATCATAAAAAGATGTTATGAGAGATGCATCTTAGAATACTCGCTCTCCAATTCTTGGCTGCTCACCAGCCCGCACGGTAAACATCCTGTTTCCAAGTGGCAACCTGAGAGAGCAAATGGCAACGGAAATAGTCTGTCAAATACAACATGCGGTATAGTTTATGAAGTAAATTATGAGTAGGGCTCGGATTTTTAGGTGCTAAAAATCGGGAAAATATTTATTTTTATGTATTTAAAATACCTGAAATATGTGGCAAAGAAGTAAAAATATTTAATTATAATTTCGTTAAATGTGAATATATAGGGGCAGATAACCTCGTAGTTACGCTCCTTAAAACAACAATAACTAACTATAATGTGAATATAAACAATATGCAGTTCTCACAAATGCACCTTATTCTATTTATTCCATCACAAATGACAGACGATTATCGCGAAGCACTTGTTCTGAAGGCACGAAACTGAGACAATGTGTTTCTTGCTCTTGAGGTGTTGTGTAACTTGAGATCGCTGTTCCGCCTTGTTTGCTTTCCCACATGGTTGGCAGAACAGAACGTCCCCATCAGAAGTAAAGTAAATTTTAAATTCTCCAACAGACGATAAATTATAGTTGTTTTTACTTTAGGCATCGTAGAACTGCCTTACACTTCACAGTGCCAGAAATGTACTGCATGCGAGTGACACTGGTTCCAGGTAGCCGGGGGAGGGAATTCTAGCATGTGGTACATTATGGCTATGGACAAGGAAATCCTCGGCTTTCACAGTGAGTGGCACGGGGCGTCAAGTTAAGAATAACACAGTTGCAAGCAGACATACGCTCTTCATGAACATTAGATAGCTAAAAGGTTCTTCCGCGTTGAAGTAACACAGAACAAACAAGATGTTCAGTAAAGAACATATAGCCTACTTTCTCCTAAATGCATGGGTATTGTTATAACTCTTTGTCCTTTTCAAGGAGTATGATTGAATGTTGGTTGTAGTAGCTTGTTGAAATACAACGTGCTATAGGGATATTAAACATGAATATGAGGTGCCCTTTGCTAGTGCTACCTCTGTACCAAATTTCGTTCAATTCGGTTTCGCCGTGTTTGAATTGATAGGGGGAATCGATTTGCACACATACTTGGCCACCATCTGCAAACTATTGGGCTGATGTTCTTGCAGTTTGGTCAGAATATCTTTCCCACATAAAGATATGGTGTTGCAAAATTTGGTAGAGACTAGATTATTAGGTTGGTCGTAATTACATTTTAGCTTTTAACATTTGGGTGGCCGCGATTACGTTTCCGTCAAGATAGCGGTGATATAAAACATGACACTGAGATGCCCTTTGCTAGTGCTACCTCTGTACCAAATTTCGTTCCATTCGTTTTCACCGTGTTTGAATTAATAGGGGGAATTGATTTCCACACAAAGATGGCCGCCATTCGCAAACTATTAGGTTAATGACCTATTCATTTGGTCAAAGGATGCTTCCTCTATAAGGGTATGTCGTTGCAAAATTTGGTAGAGATCGGATGATTAGGTTAATCGTAATTTGATTTAAGCTTTGAACATTTGTGTGGCCGCCATTACGTTTCCATCAAGATGGCGGCGATATAAAACATGACACTGGGGTGCCTTTTGTTAGTACTACCTCTGTACCAAATTTCGTTCCATTCGGTTGCACCGTGTTCGAATTAATAGGGGGAATCGATTTTCACTCAAAGATGGCCGCCATCCGTAAACTATTACGCTGATGACCTATTGGTTTGGTCAAAGGATGCTCCCCCCATAAAGGTATGTTGTTGCAAAATTTGGTAGAGATCGGATGATTAGGTTAGTCGTAATTTGATTTAAGCTTTGAACATTTGTGAGGCCGCCATTACGTTTCCGTCAAGATGGCGGCGATATAAAACATGACACTGAGGTGTCCTTTGCTAGTGCTACCTTTGTACCAAATTTCGTTCAATTCGCATTCACCGTGTTCGAATTGATAGGGGGGGGACAGACATTCAGAGTACACACACTCACACACACACAGACACACACACACAGACACACACACAGACTCACACACACACATACACACACACAGACAGACACACTTTTTTCGCCCTGTGTTGATCTCATAAGTCTACTTTCATTTTTTGCAAAAATCGAAAGTAGGCTAAAATAAACTGAAAAATCTAGCATTCTGATTTTTAAAAATGTAAATATTAGGCTTATGTCTTTTTATGTGCTAATAAGTGAAAGGCAGGCATTTATGTATTTATAGAAGAAATGCTTAAAATATGTATTTATATAAAAACAAGAAGTTCCGTTAAGAACTATACAGCCTACTTTTCATGCCAATGATTATTCTACAGAATATGAACCTATCTAGAATAATGACGAAATTAAGTTGCTAATATCGAAATTTCCAATTAGTTCGAAATACTGTATACCTGGCGTAATGTATCCTAATAGAGCACTACAGTTGGCAGCCCTGATGACTGAATATATTCTTAGTTCCATCTCTTAAGGTACAAAATACAAAATTTGGTTAAGTCCAATGGATCGCATGGACGTTACATGCAGTTAAACATTGGATCTAACAGCGCGCGTAAAATAATGTTGGCAACAATGTCATGCATGTATTGGTCGAAAATAATCTGAAAAAATATGATCTATTGTTGTGCCAATTTTGAATGAAATCCATTAGTTAGTATAGAAGTTACATGCATTTTAAAATTGGACCTATCAGCAGGCTTAGAATCATGTTGGCAACACTGACGTATATTAGTTACTCCAAATTCGTCTAGAATGCCAGGTACTATACGTGTGCAAATTTTAGAGCTATTGGCTTGCATACTTTCTGATATATTGATATTAGGGTAACAAAAATAGGGACAGCACATATTAACAGTTGGCAGCCCTGGTTGCTCCTTAGAATACGCATAGTCATATCTGTTATGGCACACATAACACATACGAAATTTGGTTGAAATCCAAATGATAGTATGGACGTTGCATGTATTTAAATTTGGACCTGTCAGCAGGCTTAGAATCATGTTGGTAGCACTGACGTATATAAGTTACTCCAAATTAATATAGAATGTCAGGTACTATACGTGTGCATAGTTTAAAGCTGTCGGCTTGCATACTTTCTGATATATTGGTATTTGGATAAAATAAATTAGGAGCATTTATTAACAGTTGGCAGCCCTGGTAGGTCTTAAGAATACGCTCAGTCATATCTGGTTATGTACACATACAACATACGAAATTTGGTTGAATTCCAATTGATAGTGTAGAAGTTATATGCATTTAAAAATTGGACCTATCAGCAGGCTTATAATCATTTTGGCAACACTGCCATGTTTGGCCTCCTGGAAATTAGACTGAAATATTATGATCTGTACGTGTGCCAATTTTGAAATAGCTCCCATTCATACTTTCCAAGATATCCAACATGGAGCTCAAATTTCAATTGCGATTTTTTAGCAGTTGGTAGCACTGACATCATTTTCAAATATGGCCGTGAGATATTCAGGTGTAGATCTTTACTCCTACCAAATTTTGTTTCGATTGCTGCAGCCGTTTAAGAGTTGATAGGGGGGGACACACACACAGCCAGACAGACAGACAGAAGGACAGACAGACAGACAGACAGACACACATTTGCCCGATCTCATAAGTCTACTTTTTCCTCATTTTTGCAAAATGTGAAAAGTAGGCTAATAATAACTACTCTTAAGTCAGCAAGAGACTCAAATTCAGGCGCGCAGTGATTTGGATAGATTCAATGCCTGGTTGTCCAAGCCACTACACGGAAGACATCCCAATGAAGTCATCCAAACTCACGTCGACAAGCTAGCGTCGAACCTTTGGTTGATTTCTGGGCAGATGTTTCCTGAAACAGAAGGCTTTATGATGGCTATTCAGGACCAGGTTGTCCCCACGAGGAACTACCTAAAGTTCATAATCAAGGATGCATCTGTGCAAGATGACCAATGCAGATACGGTTGCCCAACATCTGAAACTGTTCAGCATATTATATCAGGTTGTCGCCATTTTGCAGGGACAGAATATAGGAAGAGACATGATTTTGTTGCCAAGATAGTCCATCAAGAATTGGCTATACAACTTCAACTTCTGAGCCAAGAGAAAGTGCCGTACTACAAATATGCTCCTGAAAGTGTACTGGAAAATGACAGCTTTACGTTGTACTGGGATCGTACTGTATTGATAGACCAATCAGCTGTGCACAACAGACCTGATTTAGTTCTTGTTGACAAATGCATGAAGCACACCACCTTCATAGATGTGGCGATCCCAAACAGTGGCAACATACTAACAAAGCATGTTGAAAAGCTGTCAAAATACACAGAGCTTTCAGAACTGATAAGGAAGCAATGGCACATGGCACAAGTCAGGACAGTTCCTATTATTATCTCCAACACTGGCGTGATTCCCAACAACTTAAAGGAATCGCTCACGGCGTTGAAATTAGACCCAGGCCTTTTCAAACTGACGCAGAAAACAGTCATACTTTCTACGTGTCGCGTAGTAAGGCTGTTCTTGGGCAATCAGGCCTGAAGCAATGAGGGGAATATGAAGCTACTACTCAATGCAGTCACCAAGAATTTGCTCCTTGTAATATGTACGGTATCAGGGATTGTAAATGTTTTCTTTCCAGCAAATGCTGAGAATGTGTAAGCGCATGCGCAAAATAAATAATAATAACAATAATAATAATGATAATAATATTAATAATAATATCGTATGGCCTCGGATGCCGGGTGAAAACTTTGTTACTTAATGCCAAGAGGGCAGCTTGCATGTCGAATATTTGTCGTTCCTTGGAGCGCTATGAAAGTCAAGGAGGTTAGATATCTAAGTTCCTTGACACTATAGCGCTTTCTAGCAGAGAAAGGAGAAACTTTGTGTTGGCAGAAAATCCCTAGATTCATTTTGCCATTATAAACACGGCCTACTGATTCAAATGGGCTCTTCAACATGACTACAACGTATGGCAGGCGTGCCGGGAATTTTGTCGCCTTTCGAAAATCACTTACCACGGCCTGGAGCGAACCTGCAAGCTTGGTGTTGGTAGTCCGACACGATAACCACTCACCCAGCGTGGCGGTAGTAGTTTGTCTTCACGATTCGTAATTGAATCTCGTTATAAGTGTGTTTTGTTTTGTTTTGTCTGAACGTTTTTATGAATTACGTAAGTAACAAGAAGTTCCGTGAAGAACTATACAGCATACTTTTCATGCCAATGATTATTCTACAGTATATGAACCTATCTAGAATAATGACGAAATTAAGTTGGTAATATCGAAATATCTAATTAGTTCAAAATATACCTGGTATAATGTAGCCTAATAGAGCACTACAGTTGGCAGCCCTGGTGACTGAATATATTCTTAGTTCCACCTCTTAAGGTATAGAATACAAAATTTGGTTGAAGTCCAATGGACGTTACATGCAGTTAGACACTGGATCTATCAGCACGCGTAAAAGCATGTTGCCAACAATACCATGCGTGTGCTGGTCAGAAATAATCTGAATTATTATGATATCTTGTTGTGCCAATTTTGGATGAAATCCATTTGTTAGTATAGAAGTCACATGTATTTTAAAATTGGACATATCAGCAGGCATAGAATCATGTTGGCAGCACCGCCTTGTATTAATTACTCCAAATTAATCTGGAATATCAGGTGCTATACGTGTGCAAAGTATAGAGCTGTTGGCTTGCATACTTTCTGATATATTGATATTAGGGTAAAAATAATATAGACAGCATTTATTAACAGTTGGCAGCCCTGATTGCTCTTAACAATACTTATAGTCATATCTGTTATGGTACACATTGCACATACGAAATTTGATTGAAATCCAACTGATAGTATAGAAGTTACATGTATTTAAAAATTGGTACTATCAGCAGGCTTATAATCATGTTGGTAGAACTGACGTATATAAGTTACTCCAAATTAACCTAAAATGTCAGAATATACATGTGCATAGTTTAAAGCTGTTGGCTTGCATACTTTCTGATATATTGTTATTTGGATTTAAAAAAATAGAGAGAGCAATTATTAACAGTTGGCATCCCTGGTGGCTCTTAAGAATACGCTCAGTCATATCTGTTTATGTACAGAAATTACATACAAAATTTGGTTGAAATCCAGTTGATAGTGTAGAAGTTATATGCATTTAAACATTGGACCTATCAGAAGGCTTAAAATTGTTTTGGCAACACTGTCATGGTTGGCCTCCTGGAAATTAAACTGAAATAGTATTATCTACATGTGTGCCAATTTTGGAATAGCTCCCATGCATACCTTGCAAGATATCCAACATGGAGCTCAAATTTCTAGTGCGTTTTTTCAGCAGTTGGTAGCACCGACATCATTTTCAAATAAGGACATGAGCTATTCCGGTGCACATCTTTACTCATACTAAATTTGGTTTTGATTGCTGCAGCCGTTTAGGAGTTGATAGGGGGGGACACACACACAGCCAGACAGACAGACAGACACACATTTTCCCGGATCGATCTCATAAGACTACTTTTTCCTCATTTTTGCAAAATGTGAAAAGTAGGCTAAAAATGTAAACACACGTGTGTGCAATTTAGAAAACACAAATAGATCAATGAGCCAATAAGTCAATAAACAAACATGAACCTAGCATGCACTATAAAATTCTATTTGCAATGTCTACTTACTCAGACGTGTGACGCCGTATAGGTGTTGAACTTATCGCTAGGCCGCTCACTAGGCTGCTGAAACAGTGGCTTCAAATCTCTACACTTTGCAGTATGCAAGTAAATATACTTACCAAACACTTCATGGTGTAATTGCTAGCGTTAATGACTCACACTAATAATGTCTTGATTCGATTCCCGGCTCTGCCAAGAAATTTAATTTTGGTCTCAGGGCTGGAACGTGATGCACTCATTCTCATATGGTAAAACTGTGAAGAGGTGGATCAAATTCTCACCTCAACTATCCTGGAAGTGGAATTTCGTGGATTTCCTACTTCTAGTCCATGCAAATGTCGTGATGGTACAAATTTAACACGATGGCTGTCACCAACTCAAGATTTACTGACATGGATACCCGATAGTTTATGAAACACTTTAATTAATTTCAGATAAACCAGAGTAAAGCCAAAAAAAAGCTGAGTATTAGCAAAATTTAAACTTTTTCAGAGATAGAGTGACTTTATAACTTAATGTTTAAACCTCAGTGCTTCGCCCCGTAAACAACGATAACTAAGTAATATTGAAACCTAAATTACTATTTATTGGTTTGTGTTACTGGATATTTTGAACGCTGTAGGCTCAACATGTACTGTATCTTCTTTACAAATAGATCAATGAGCCAATTTGGAGAATCTTTCTCATATGGGACATCACGAATTAGTCTCATGCGTTCAAATGTTAATGCGAAAGACACACACAGGAAAGTGAACAAAATTAACGTCATGAATGTATGCAAAATAAATTAAGGCTTCATGTGAAGTACGTAAATCTTTCATGGTGATGAGCACCACATTATTCTTGTACAGCAGCGCTAGGGAAGTAATTGCCCTCTCCGATTTATTGCGTGCTCACTATGAAGGATTCATATTGTGAAAATTGCCCTGTTCTGTGCTCGTAATGAGGCAATATGAGATATTACACTCGAGTGCCATCTGTACAAGGAAAAAGAATAATGATTCTACTCTAGCTTCTTTGGCTGTTTGATATCCTGTGACTTTGTGCATCTTTACTGTACATTATTGAAGCATACTTTATCCAGCAAGTTTCTCATATCTTCTGTTCAAAGAGTGTCTTCTCCTGGGAATAAAGGACCCTTAAGATTTCTTCCTTTATTGTATCAGAGTAAATCTCTGGCTAAACTCTAAAGTATATTTATGAAATTTGCGATCAAGGGTCTTTTCCAACCATAAACTTAGAGTAGATAGAGTTCTTGTCTACACAAAGTGAAATACTGACCGACACGTTTGTCAATAGCTGGCAAAAATATTTATTTATGTTGCCCATATCCATGCCGGCCGCATAGTGTAGCAAGCAGCATTTGATCTTTGGAGTGTTACGTGCAGCAAGCAGTATTTGATCTTTGGAATGTTACGTGTAGGACACAGAAATACCTTAAGGAAGTTGTTGCAATATCCTAAACCAATATACAGGGTGTCTTTTATGTACCTTTGGAGAATGAAAGCTTGTGTAGGGGACGGGTATAGAAGTCATTTGAGATAGGGAACTTGGGGTCGGCGCGGCCTCCATAACCCCTAAAATAAGAGTTGTTTCAGGCCCTCCACCCTGTAAGTTAGGCAACTGACCCAAGCCTCTATTACCTCTCTCAATCCTTTAACTCTTGGCAAGATTCATTTCACCATGTGGCGCTTGTTTAATGGATAGCGTTGCGGTGCGAAAGGCCGGTATTCCCGGGTTCGATTCCGGGCTTGGGCATTTTTTCTTTAATGTTATTTGTCGTGTTGTAGTCACATGATACAGTCTGGTGCTACGTCAGAGAAGAGAGTGCAGTCGTACATTATTAGAGAACAACAGTCAGGCAGTTGACGTAAACTACTACGTTCAGTTTAATTTCGCACGATGGCTGATCCTCCGCATAGGTACAGTTTTGAGGAATACGCCGATATGCCTTTAACAATAATGGTGAGGAAGCAAGATGATTGTACGCTGAAAGATATCCAAATAGGGTCCTACCTTGTGTCCCTACCATTATGGCAGTTGACCGGCGTTTGCGGGTGGAGGGCCTGAATCAACCCTTATTTTAGGGGTTAAGGAGGTCGCTCCGACCCCAAGTTCCCTATCTCAAATTACTTCTATACTCATCCCCTACACGACCTATCATTCTCCAAAGGAAAATAAAATACACCCTGTATATTTTACCCGATGAGTGCTACGCACGCTTATTGACGGGTAGCAGCAGTAGGGTTACCAGTGCAATGGCCATCCATGGATGTCGAACTTTTTATGTATTATCATTTACTATACAGCAAGCCTAACTGAACCACCTTCCAAATTCAGAATAAACGCATGGCGTTCCAGATTGAACTGCACTATAGGATGGATGGTACATCTGAAAGTTTGCCTCCAGTTAATGAGGATAATTGGTCGACATGGAAGGCGCTAAACAGGTTGCGGTCCGGTGTTGGCAGATCCAAAAATAACATGAAAAAGTGGGGTTTCGCATGCGACTCCACACTATGCCAATGCGGTGAAGAACAAACCATGGAGCTGCAAGTTATGCCCGACGTCATGCTCTCCTCAGAATCTATTAGATGCCACCAAAGAAGCATGTGAATATAAATTACATTTTTGGAGGTTTAACCAAAGGAAATGTTGTACTTATAGTACCAATTACTCGTGCGTTGATGTATATTTGTAAATATCATATGGTTATATGTTTCTGATACGATTAAATAAATAAACCCGATGATGATGACGATGATGATGATGATGATGACATATAAAGGGGGAATTACATTCAAAATGTTCAACTTTGTAAGTTGAAAATTTCCGATAAAAGAGAAATGATATATCTAGTAAAACACTTTAGCAAGAAATTTGGAATCAAAGATTTTCCTGGTTTTTACAAAATAGGATCCCTCTTCTTCCATTCGAAGTACAAGCATCTATTTTCCTGTTGTTCCATGTCCCGTTTCCCTTGCTTGCTTCCAACGCAGCCCCTTCCCTAACTGTGTATCTATCGTCTAATAGAAATAAAATAAAAATTTAGCCTTGTTTTGTGGGTTAACAAACAGGACGCATGATAGTGAGAAAGTAAATGGAAAGTAACCTTGGGGATGAGATATGAAGAAAATGTATGTGTCATTAGAAAACTAAAATTCCATAGATCAATATGGTGAATAAACCAAATTCTGAAAATGTTGAAGATTTTGGACATTCCGGAGACCCTAAACAGTTACACACAAATAGAAATGTGCATATCCGTCTTTCAAAACGACATTCATCTAATATCGTTTTTGGTAGTCTTATAGGCCATTCTGGGGCGTGATGGTGCAGTGGTCAATCTGCTTGCCAGTCACCAAGGTAGATCTATTCCCAACTAATGCTTATGAGATTTTATAGATAGTTTTGAAGCCATTTTTCTCAATATAAATTGTGAGATTTTAGAAGTGAAATATCTCGTTCTATAGTTCAGGTCCACGTAAGAATTGAGGTTCCGTGGCTCATCATCGCGAGAATTATCGTCACATAAAATTACAAGCTGCCTTGGCATGGGGCTACAAAACCAATCAAAAAATACAACAGACTCTGTAGTCGAGTGTTGAAGTATGTGGCGTTATGAGTATATAATATTTTCGACTGCAAATACACACTATATATGCTTAACATTATAACGTGTGAGTAGTTATAAATCAATAAATACAAAAATAATTCAAGTAAAACTGTTGAGCCTGCTTGGATTTGATCCACAAACCTCTAGATTATGAGTCAAATACGGTATCGCTACGCTATACACGCCCAGTACTAACACTAGGTTAACAACTCCTTTAGTATAACTGCATAACATACTTCGTCTTGGAATGAACGACTTCATTAGTGTTTTTTAACATTTGATACTAAATAGCCTATTATATTATTTTGTACAGTTAATTCCTAATAGAATATAAACTTACGAATTTACTGAAATATGGACTAGCGAGCAAACAACAGCCACCAATTTAACCCAACGGGATGGCACGGTCAGCTAGAACTGCTAGTCTCTGCTGCGGTTACATATTCTATTACAAAATGTTAATATGTAACCGGTCACCTCCTTGAGGACAGTTTAAACCTCCATATGTACGATAAGCGGATTTGGTGACATCAGACCCTGTTGAATCGTAAGTTACGCTTAGGCTATAATACTTGCACGATTCATACATCGCCATCCTGAGACAATTTGGCGCTGATGATCTTGTAGTTTGGGCAAAACACGGTTCCACATTAAGATATATTGCTGCAAAATTTGGTACAGATCAGATGATTAGATTAGTCGTAATTTGATTTAAGCTCATACCATTTGGGTGGGCGCCATTTCTTTTTTGTCATGATGGCGGCATTATACAACACGACACTGAGTTATCTCTTACTAGTGCTACCTATGTACCAGAGGCGGTTCGATTTAGTTTCGTTGTGTTTGAATTAATAGGGGGGATCGATTTCCACACATACACGTTCGCCATCTTCAAACTATTTGTGTGATGACCTTGTAGTTTGGTCAAACAACGCCTCTCACATAAAGGTATGTTGTTGCAAAATTTGGTAGAGATCAGATGATTATGTTAGTTATAATTAGATTTAAGATTTGAACATTTGGGTGGCCACCATAATGTTTCGTCAAGATGACGGTGATATAAAACATGACACTGAGGTGTCCTTTGCTAGTGCTACCTCTACACCAAATTTGGTTCAATTCGGATTCGTCATGTTTGAATTGATAGTGGGGGACCGATGTACACACTCACACACACTCACACACAAAGACAGAATTAATTTTGGCCCGTATAGATCTCATAAGTCTACCTATTATTTTTTTTTGTTGCAAAATTCGAAAGGAGGCTGAAAGCACGATAATATGTATGAGTATGGCATTTTTCTCTTGTCATAATATAGAAATTTAGCTGGAATATCACTAATTATGAATATTTTTCTGGTGCTTTGGAATGATGGTGCAGCGATATTGCTGTTTTTTCCCATGAAAACTGACCGTGTTCGATTCCCGTAAAACGGCTGGCGTAGAAAAGAGGTACCGTGGCTACTATCGCAAATTTAACGACCACTTTCTTCTTTTAATGTAGCCTATCTAAATACTATGTGTATTAGTAATCGACGAGGATTAAAGCTATTTTGGAAGTAACACCATTATTAATATGGCCATGTGAGGCGAGGTTTGTTCTTCACGTCCTGATACGGAACTAGCTGCAGATACTATGGTTATATAACTCACTGAATGCTTTCTCTAGTCTCAACATCGTAGATTTACTCATTGTTTACTGTCCTCACACATGGTATCACTATGATGAAACGTACAACTCCACGCACCATTTCATCGTGTGGTAACTAACACGCACAGACAGCATCTCCGTATTTCCTCTCACTCATCACATCCCAAGTCCGCCTTCTCTTCCACTTTGTTACTTCAATCCATTTATTCCACACCCTATATTCTTATTATTTCTCCAATCGCAGACAACAACCCACGCAGCAGATGGCAATTTGTTCAACTTAACTAAAGCACAGTGGAAGATGAGGCTGAATCCACGAGACGCAGCCAATATTCTAACAAAGTGTTCCAGCCCAGGGAATGCCTAAGCATCAGCGTACTGTGGGTGGAATTGGAAAGTGTTTTCCTGTCTCTTAGATAATTCCCAAAATCGTTAAAAGAATTCGAAACTATGCAACAGAATGGATACATATTTTCCAATCGGTGAGTGTTGTCAATACTATACAAGCTCAATAGATTTACTCATGATTCCCAAGAGGGTTAAAGAACTTACAGTAGATTCTCAAAGAGAAACGTACGGTAAAGCTATCGTTACAGTATAAGTAAGGTAAAAAGAATGGGAATCCGATAAATGTATGTTAGTGCCACCAATGCTCTTATGATTGTAGAGCGTTTGACGAAGAACCTGTCATGAATAAAATCCATTGTTCAGGTTTAAGTATACATAGGTGAGTTAATCCATCGTTCCTCCAAGAATATCGCCTTCACTAATATATACTTTATGTCGTAGTCAGAGTGAAATCCGTCATATCATGAAAAACCTAGTCACTTCATGAAAAGGTGGCATGTGATGTAAAAAGAGATACTTGGACTGTCTGACGCGTGGTTTCATGAAATGACTAAATTTCACAGTCACATATTGTAATTATTCTTGTACATTATCTGACGGGAAGTCCAGCCCGTCACTTCTTGAAGTAGCAGTGTCCTCATGGTTAAATATGTTTTCTTTCGAATAAATAGTGGCAATATATAGTATGGAGTCACCGTGGTCGTTCCTGGAGGAGTGTTTATGCCAATTAACGATTTCTGCAATCCTTTTGTTCAGCCTGCACGTATTAAAACAGTGTTGTTGTTTCATTGTTGCAAATTCATTTTAAAGCATAATAATAAGAATTCATTTATTTCCTGAGATAATTTGTGTATAACGGCGAAGAGCTAACATTGCTCTACATTGCGTCAGTCATTTCATGAAGTGTCAAATCAACAAACACCGGATCCTCGTGAAGTGCCTCGGATGATAATATAAAATCATTTCTGAAACCATCGGTCTAAATCGGTATATATTGTTATGGAATTTTAAAGAAGAAGAAATCGGCAGTCGATCATCTCCAGATCCAAATCTACCAGACAAATTGCTCTACAAACTACAGTGACGCCCACAGAGAGTCTCTGGTCTCCAAAACCCAAAACAAAACCACCAGAAAACTTCGTAAGTGTTAATCATTACAGATAAATATTAAGGCATTAAGCACCCTAAAAAGAACTATTGATTTTAATGTTGCAAATCTTAGAAATGACGATCCCATTAACAAAATATTCTTCCTCCCAAATTAATCTATGCAGCTGTTGCTACTATTGCTGTGATACACTTAACTATTGTAGAATTGTAAACTCATATGCGGAAATAACCTACAAGTACTCTGCTGTAATGATGGTAATAAGCTATCTATAAGATAAGAAATAGTAAAACTCAGCATATTTTCTGGGTTTGTGCCGTGTCTTGTATTGGGTTTCGCCTAGGACACTAATCTGGCTCATCAGCGGGCTCTTGGTGTCTCCGACTGGATCCCCAAAACAGTAGCGAACTGCGCGCTACCTCCCTTTATACGAAGTACACCTGCACCTCTTTACTGCGAGAACTATAATCTCAAGCAGTCTATGAAGGTTTCCAAGAAGAGCCCGCTGTTGAGACAGCATGGTGCTCCTAGGCGAAACCCTATACAAGACACTGCACAAACCTAGAAAAATTGCTGAGTTTTAATTCACTGTCCGTGAAATCCAATATACCTTAAGAAATAGTGTTTGACAACTATAAATGTGTTGAAAGATCTGAAGCGGAGGCTCATCTGAAATTGTGAAACGTCTATAGGCTGCTCAGACAACCATTTTTGGATGTATTTATTATGTTACTATGGAATGAACTATTTCCATGAATTCATTTTGCTTGAGTAGTTTTTATTGAAACGTTTCCAGATTATGTAAGAATGAAATGCCGTATAAATAGCAGTCTAAATTAAAGGAAGGATATAAGAATCGTCTATGTTATAGTAAATCTTATGTTCAAATATATTAGAGAAAGAAGTTAAATTTGGAATTGAATTAAGGGGCCGAATAGCGAGGACGTCTGCCCTTCACCCAAAAAACTAATGCATGTCTAACTAATACTGTCCTGTGGTCATGCAAAACAAAATAATCCAATAGCCATTATCATAATCAGGACATGAACTCCATAACACCGCCCAATCTAGATCTTGGTAGGTTGCAAAAACATACAAATGACATTAAACTTCCCCTATTCCATCTTCCCAACTATACTCACGAGTACAAAGAAGCATTACTTCTGGCCGTTACGTTTCTGATAAGAAGAATAAAGGTGATCCTTCGAGTACAAGCGGTCATTTAAATTTGATGGGTAATTATTCTACGCAAATGTATTTTAATAGATTCCTTGCTGTATAAAACTCGTTTAAAAATCTTATATCATTCCCTATGTTGCTAAATATATTATTTTAACTTTGTTCGCCAACCGTTAAGTCTACCGTGTTTTAATGCATATCTGTGTTCCTTGTAACATGTGTCACGTCTCCTTCCAGTCTATCAATTGACTGAAGTATTAACCTAATTTTAGATTCTTCTTTTCTTCTTCTTCTTCTTCTTCTTGGTTGTATTTCGATTTCGAACGTCGTGACCCGTCTCGCAATTCTGTTAACAATACCCAGCCGTAAACCGCTGTCTTCCGCAGTGCGCATTAATTTCTGAAGTGGAAGATTAGTCAGACTCTTTGTTTGGTCAAGGTACCGGTTCAGGACACATCCGCTCAGCCGTTCCCGGTCAACTTTACCCTGGATGATACGCTTCTCAATGCCATCTCGCCGGATGACATGGCTGAAAAATTTTAACATTTGCCTTTGGATGTTTGGGAGTAAGCGTGCTTAAGGAGCAATCCTTAGATTCCTTTCTTCTTGCTACCCACGATATTCGTAGCATTTTTCGATAACACGTCATTTCGAAGACTTCGATTCTCCTATGGCATGCAGCATTTATGGTCCAGGACTCAGAACCATACGTAACGATAGCAAATTCCAAAGCTTAAACCAGTCGCTTCGTTGTTTCCTTGGTAATATGATGATCTTTCCATATTCTTAATAGAATAGACAGTGCTTTCTTAGCCTTACTTAGTTTTCTTTTAATTTCTCCTTCACAGTTTCCCTTAGTGGAAATGCGAACTCTTAGGTAAACTATTTCTTCCTTGAGATCAATATAACGTATTAGCTGGAAAGGACGAGTTAATGCATGTTCTCTGTCCACTACCATCAAGTAACACTTGGATCAGTTTAGTGTAAGGCCTGCTTCTTCACTGAACCTCTCAGTGCGTTGTAAAAGTTCTGCCAGCTCTTCCTCCGAACTAGCCAGCATAAACAGCAGCGTATCGGAGGTTGGAGATTGTCTTTCCGCTTATTTGAACCCCACCTTTCCAATCCTCGGTGGCTTTTCTGATGATCCATTCCCCTTAGATGTTGAATAGGAGTGGTGACAAAACACATCCCTGTCTGACGCCTTTTCCGACCTTAAAGGACTATGTTAACTTCCCATCCATTCTAACGTATGCCTTGTTGTTGGTAATGATTTCATGACTTGCTACTGCCATTTCCGCAAGCACTTGCCAAAGAAGGTTCCAGTTAACATTATCGAAAGCTTTAGTGTAATCAAGGAAACAGAATATTGCAGGCACATTAAACTCGTAGAATTTCTCTATCATTTGCCGCACGCCTTCTGTTTTCTAAATTAGCATTTCGTTCTAGTCGCATATTTTCTGTGGAGAACCTGGTGCCCTATTCCTCTACAGCCAGTAGCCCACTTCGCACACGCAGTCCTGGAACTACGGAGCCGATTGCCAATCGGATCACTTGGCTTGATAATATTTTTACTGTTGATCTGCATGTCGAGTTTTCTTGGGACAAGATATATTACGATAGGATCCCGCTTATTTCCGTGGCGCAGTATCGTATCGCAGTCATTAAAGACTGCCTGCCACTATCTAGTCAGGAGCCTTGCTAATGTCATTCATTTTCAGCCTCATACCAGTAATGATGGTTGCTGCTGCCCTCCATCAGGTTGTGTTCCAGTAGCATTTCCTCTTCTGAGGGCTCATCAGCCTCCTACAAGGAGTCGTCCATCCGGAGGCGTTGACTCTTATAGGGTGTCAGGTTATTTCACGCCGCCCAACACTCGTCGTTAATTTGCTGGCTGTACGGTCTACAGTACTTTAAAATGTAAAACTATCTGAGGCTGGAATGACTTTACAAAGTGGTGTATGTTATTGATTCTGAAACTTTCGCATTACTACTGTGTGTCATTTGATTCACCCACCACAGTGTAGATAAAATACATATGCTTGTAATCGGTCTTCAAAGTGAGATAGCACCCTACAGAGCGGCCTGCCTGAGGCCTTGGTTTGGTGAGAATAGGCACAGGGTGCATCCTCATGAAATAACATGTCTCCCAAATTATTCCTTCCAATAGGCATTCATCGGCTCATCTAATCATTATGATTGTGGAATCACTTTATTTAGCAGTAATAATAGTGGGGCCCTTCTAGAAATATGTGTCGTTTAGATTCTCGGCATCATCTTTCTTAGTAAGTAATGTTTCTATGGAATCTTACATTTCAAGATCTGTGCCCTTTGTTACGTGGTGCAAAATCTTTAGGTCTGTTTCTATGTTGTTGAAACGAGGGCTGCCGTCATACTGTACACTTGTTTACCAATAGCTGAGTGCTTGCTGTGATTTATTGCATTTTTAGCCTACTTTTCACATTTTGCAAAAATGAGGAAAAAGTAGACTTATGAGATCGATCCGGGAAAATGTGTGTCTGTCTGTCTGTCTGTCCTTCTGTCTGTCTGGCTGGCTGTGTGTGTGTCCCCCCCTATCAACTCCTAAACGGCTGCAGCTATCAACACCAAATTTTGTAAGAGTAAAGATCTATATTTGAATATCTCACGACCATATTTGAAATTGACGTCAGTGCTACCAACTGCTGAAAAATCGCAATTGAAATGTCAGCTCTATGTCAGATATCTCAGAAGTTATGCAGGCGAACTATTCCAAAATTGGAACACGTATAGATAATAACATTCCAGATTAATTTTCTGAAGTTCATACATGCCAGTGTTGCTAATATGATTCTAAGCCTGCCGGTAGGTCCAATTTCTAAATGCATATAACTTCTATATTATCGATTGGATTTCAACCAAATTTCGTATGTACTATGTGTAGTACAACACATATGACTGTGCATATTCTAAACAGCCACCAGGGCTGCCAACTATTAATAAATGCTCTCACTATGTTTCAACCCTAATGTCAAAATATCAGGAAGTATGCAAGCCAACAGCTCTAAACTTTGCACACGTATAGTACCTGATATTCTACCCAAGTTCGGTGTATCTTATATACATCAGCGCTGCCAACACGATTCTAAGCCTGCAGATAGGTCAAGTTTTTAAATGCATATAACTTCTATACTAACAAATGTATTTCAACCAAATTTCGCATGCTCTTTGTGTACCATAACAGTTATGATTATGCTTATTCGTAGGAAGCAGCAGGACTGCCAACTGTTAATAAATGTTCTCTCTATTTGATTTACCCTAATGTCAATATATCAGAAAGTATGCAAGCCAACAGCTCTAAACTTTGCACACGTATAGTACCTGATATTCTACCCAAGTTCGGTGTATCTTATATACATCAGTGCTGCCAACACGATTCTAATATTCTACCCAAGTTCGGTGTAATTTATATACTTCAGTGCTGCCAACACGATTCTAGGCCTGCTGATAGGTCAAGTTTTTAAATGCATATACCTTCTATAATAACAAATGCATTTCAACTAAATTTCGTATGTGCTTTGTGTACCATAACAGTTATGATTATGCGTATTCGTAGGAAACAGCAGGGCTGCCAACTGTTAATAAATGTTCTCTCTATTTGTTTTTAATCCTAATATCAATATATCAGAAATATATGCAAGCCTTCAGCTCTAAACTTTGCACACGTATAGTACCTGACTTTCTAGATTAATTTGGAGTATCTAATATACCTCAGTGCTGCCAACATGATTCTAAGCCTTCTGATAGTTTCAATTTTATTTAAATGTAACTTCTATACTAACAATTATTACCAATTGGCACTAGGCTATAATAGATCGTATTATTTCAGATTAATTCTGAGCATCACATACATGACATTGTTCCCAACACGATTTTACGCGCACTGATAAATCCAATATCAAGCAGCATGTAACGTCCGTACTATCCATTAGTCTTCAACCAAATTGTGTATGTGCATTCTATACCTTAAGAGAGGGAGCTCAGAATATATTCAGAGTCACCAGGGCTGCCAACTGTAGTAAGTTACTGTATTAGGCTACACTATTTTAGGTGTATTTCAAACTGCAGTACTTAGAAATGTTGGTATTAGGAACTTGATATCGTTATTATTGCAGATAGGTCTATATAGATTGGCATGAATCTTACATTTTAAGAAAAGTAGGCTGTTTAGTTCGTCACGGAACTACTTGTTGTTTTCTTTATATCGTGTTGCAAACTGTCTTCCACTTTGTCCAACATAGTTGGCCTTACATCCTTCTTCTTGGCATGCGAACAAATACACCAAATGATTTGTTCGTTCTGAATGCTATATTGAGTCCTTATTTCTTGAAAATACTCGTTACTTTGTACTGGGTATGTGTTTTTATTCACAAAGTTAAACCGCACATAATTTTGGGTTGGTGAATCTTTCTCTGTTTTCTTTACTTGTTTCATTAATAATCGGTCTACTGTGTTGGGTGTGAGATTGTTCTAAATGGCCACTTGTTTTATCGTTTCATTTTCTTTATTGAAGTTCTGGATTAACATCGGAAGACTGATAACCCTATTTACCATTGAATTGATACCTGCTAGTTTGGGTGGTTGAAATGGTTGTTAGTAGTATGGGATGTTTGTGTTGCTTTGTGGCAAATGGAATATGTTATTTTTTATCCGTTCGATGGATTGTTATGTCGAAGTAATCTATACGCCGGTTATATTCTGGTTCCATTGTGAATAGGATGAATATTGTTGCTAGTTGCTGTTTGTTTGGAGAAGTTTTTATCATTCATCATACCCGTGTTATATATGCAAAATGAACTATCCACATATCTACTACAGTGTGTTACGCCCGGGGATGTGTTTCCGTAGAGGAATTTGTTCTCTAGGCTGTTAATAAACAAGTTGTCTACTAAACCGCTGAGGTGTGATCCCTATTTGTTTGTTCGTATATTTTACCTTGCATTTGGAACACATTCTGGTTGAGCGTGGTTTTGAGCAATTCAAATATTTCTTCTGTTGTTTATTTTTTATTACTATTCTCTTTTAAGTTGGTTTCTATCACGCATATTGCTTCTTTTGTTGGTATTTTTGTATACATATTCATAATGTCGAATGAAACCATTCTCATGCTTGGTGTTATTTTCATATACCCTTGTTTATTGACTAGTTCGGTTGTAATTATTAGGGAAAAAAGTCATTCTGGATAATTAGCCCATTCCTCAGAACTATTAGCAATTATTAATTTGTAACTTGGAGCACCTCTACTATTTACAATGGGTCTAATCGGGCAATTGTCCTTTAGCATCTTAAGTAGCGCTCTGAGTGATTCTAGCTGTGGATTTATGTCTGATAGTTTAGTTTTCTCCAATTTCTGGAAATTGTACTCTAATTTATTAAACGCGCTTTTCATCTGGTTTTGAAATTTGTTTGTAGGATCTTTCTCTATTTCCTTTATCCCATTCTCATCTAAAATTCATTCGTTTTATTTAGTTAATCAACGTTATTCCTCATAACTGATGTGTTGCCTTTGTCGGCTTTAGTTAAGATTAAATCCTCTTTATCTCTTTCGTTCTTCACAGACCTGACTATTAAGTTTTACGTTTTTTCCCCTTTTATTTCTGTTATTATTTTCTTGTTTTATGATCTTCCTAGGTTCATTCGTTGCCAGAATCGTAGTTATTTCTCTTTCTTGTTCCTGTAGTTAACTGCACGCAATTTTTACGTCCGGTATCAGTTGATTTTTATTGCGGGTCGTGCGTTTATCTTCGCAATTAAATTTGAATCCTTTTTCCAACATTGATACCTCCTCCTTTGAGAACATTACGTTTGTTTTATTGTGTAGCCTATTGTGTAATTCAGCGCATTTGGTATTCACGCCCCCGTTGAAGATTGTCTATTGTTTTTAGCTAGATTGATCAATTTAAGCTATTATCTAATGATATGTGTTTTTTGACTGCCTGACTTTTAACGGATTTCTGCAAATAATACCCATTGAGGGGGATGCCAAAAATTACTGAACTGTAATAGAACGTTCAGTTGTTGGTAAGGCAATTCGAATGTCAAAATTGGAGAGCTGATAGCGTAAATTACTCCGCCCCAAAAGATCTACAAATGCTAGCTGTCGCCCTGACATTAGTAGTCTATTGTTAATACACTGGTATTGAACGATAAACACAGAGTCTCTTGTGATATTACCTCTGTGAATGCTTGGAAGCAGGTAGGAACTGTTTGACCCAATTTCAACGTAATAGGAATATTCAGGGCTATAATTCGCCGTAGGTAATATTTTATTTTAGACAATCAATTAACTGATTTATACTATTACATTTATGGACAGCAATGCTCATAAGAGGCTTATGTGTTAATTATCGTTGATATATTCATGTAAGACTGGTTAAACAAAGCAAATGGAATGAGGCGATAAGAGCGCTATCCAATTACCAATCATATTCAACTGGCGAAACATGATGGAGAAAATATTGGATAACCACTCAACACATACATCCCATTAGCTGTTTATCGCGGATGGTGTAATCAGAAGAGAACGTACGAGGGCATATAGTCTACTGCTAAACTGAAAGGATATCTAGGGACATAAATAATAGTGAAATATTTTTTACTTCGTAGTACAAGGGTGTAATTTAATCAAGCATGCTGGTGGGGAATATTGTTTTCAAGAGGACCGTTTTCGACAAAAACATGAAAACATGAAAAGTTGCTCATTCAATTGGATATTTCTGATCAAAATGGCATATAATGTATGAAATAGATCCATTTAGAACTACAGTAAAGCGTCGTTTATCCGGATTAATTGGGACCGAAAATGCTCCGGATAACGATTTTTCCGGATAATCAAACATGCGTTTATTTCATAGAAAAAAACATGCACAGTACATTATTGTAATAACCACCAAGCTTCTAATTTAGCTGCAACGCTTTCTCACATAACATAAGTCCCGAAATGGGATCTCCCTTACTTCTTGTCTGAATAAAACATAAGTACACCGCTTCTTCCAATGTTTATCCCTAGCTGATCTCATGGTTCTAGCCTTTTTAGACCCTTCTTTACTATCTAACTTCGATGCATACATCAGAATTTCACCTTTCCTTTCTTCAAATCATAAATTGTGGATTTTCCGACACTAAGTTTTCATTAGACACTGCGCACTCTCACCTTTATCAAGTTTATTAATGATCTCAACCTTCTTATCAATGGATAAAAGATTGCGATTTGTTTTTCTTTTTTGTCACTCGTAGAAGCCATTATCACAACGTAATACAGTACTGTACAGTACAGTACACACACTCACATACTGTAACACATTGAAACATTATAGAGTAAACAAACGGAAGGAGACAACAGAGCCAACAATTGAAAACGAGAACCGACTCACTACTGTAGTGAGCGTGCGCTGTTCCGTCTTTTTTTTTTTTTTTTGGCTCGTCCGGATAATTGAAGTTCCGATTGTTTGACGTCCGGATAAACGACGTTCTACTGTATTTTATTTTGATTTTCAGCGTGTATCTGCATTCAAGAAAAATGAAAACTATATAAATAAATTACAAATTATATGTAGCTATATACTATATACTATAGCACATATACTTTGTCGTATATGTAAAAGATTGTAATTGAAGCCAGGATTATGAATTGTAAAATCTGTGGCCTTTTTAAAGAACACCAACGCAGGTATTAGAAGTAAAGTTCTAAATTTTCAAAAGTCAAATCGTAACTAGTTTTATTCACTTTTCAAAATTTGGGCCTGGCTTTGTGCTGATCTTCACCGTTTTCCATATTTATAGGAATTTTTTGCCTTTCTGTTTTTGTAAGTGGATGTTAAACCTTCAGCTACAAAATGAATCTCACTCTAACATCTGTGGTTTAAATTAGTCATCCTATAAAACGTTAAAACTACCGTACTTTCTGAATTCGCTCAAATTAGGAAAGAAAATATAACATTTAATTAGTTAATAATATAGAAATGAGAAAAGAAAAGTCCAAGAATTTCAATAAACATGGGCGATGTGAGGGAAACGATGAAGATCAGCAAAATGCAACGTCCACATTTTGAAAATGGATAAAATTAGTCACGATTTGAATTTAAAAAATTTAAAACTGTGGTTCTAATAGCAAGATATGTGTGTTTCCTTGGAAATGTATATTATTGATGTAGATGATTCGTAACAGGCACAGTTATAATATTAAACCCGTTATTGTTTTGGCTCCAATTGATTACTTTTTCCTTATTAATTATTTCGATCTCTTCAAAACTTAATCAACTCAAAAAAATTTAGTCAGAAACATTTATATAATTACTAGCATTACCCGTCGCGGCTTCGCCCGCGATTATTCTAGTTGTAAAGAGTACACTTAGCAAAGTCTCAATCATGAATGCTATGACTGATGTATCGTATAATTTTGAATAATAATGATGAAAATAATTTGGTAAAGACCATAAACAATCACACTATAAAGACACTATAGCACAACAATGGCACATACATATCAAAATCTCCCCAACGTCATGTCGCATCGCATGTATAAAATTCGAATCACAACACGGTTTCCGACCACAAACGTAAATAGGAAATAAATGAGATACAGTATATAGAACACACTGACTAAACACAAAACCCATTTACCTAAATTCCTATGAAAAACAGTACACATCATAAAATTACACAAGTAATAAACCTCTACGCCCACATTTTCCCCCTGTTACATCATAATATACACCACATCGAAAAACCCCTAGACACGTGTCTGCTTATTTTTTTTAATCATTAGTTAATATGCCGAGTATCACACCCCCAAATGAAACCACTCGTGGGATATTGCTATTCATTGAAATGCAGGTTTATCCCCCCTAACACCCCTTTATAACTCGAATATCCAAAAATCCTTCCTTAGTAGACGTTTTCGACATACAACAAACATATCCCAAAAATGTCATGTTTCTAACTTCAATAGTTTTGGCTGGTCGATGATGAGTGACTATCCAAAAATCCTTCCTTAGTAGACGTTTTTCTTCCAGAATTTTAACCCCATAGGCCCTTTAAATTGGATTTATGAAAAAACGCTCGAATATCTATTTATTTATTTTTAATCTGTTTTTACCCTGAGTTGGATGGTCAGTCAGTTAGGACACTATCTTTCCTTTTTCCTTTTTCCAGAATTTCACCCCCATCCCCCTAAGGCCCCTTAAATTGGATTTATGAAAGTACGGGCGAACACCTATTTACTTAATTTTAAGCTGATGCTTTTTCGCTGAGTTTCAAACTTCTCGCGTATATCGTTTAAGAGATACACGCTCCGTTAGGAATCCTTCAACCCCCACTATTTATCCCTTTCACCTCATAATATACACCACATCGAAAAATCTTTAGACACGTGTCTGCTTGTTTTTAATGATTAGTTTATATGCCGAGTATCACATCCCCAAATGAAACCACTCGTGATATATTGTTCTTCAGTTAAATGAAGGTTTAACCCCCTTAACACCCCTTTAGAACCTGAATATCTAAAAATCCTTCCTTAATGGACGTTTTCGACATACAACGAACATATCACCAATATTTCATGTTTCTAACTTCAATAGTCTTGGCTAGGTGCCAAAATTTCATGTTTCTAACTTGATTAGCTTTGGCTGGGTGATGATGAGTCAATCAGTCAGTCAGTCAGTCAGGACACTTTGTTTTATATAAGAGATCTTATGTTTAAGGCAGGATCCGTTCTTTTCCGATTAAAACTGAGCCATTGCGAGCAATTGATCTAATCATTATTTGGCAACGTCGTTACATTTACACACGTACGCGCAAATGAAGCACCGAACAGGCCCAGGTTCGATTTTTGGCACTACCAAGAAATTTAATTCTGGTATTAGGACTAGAACGTGGTATACTCAGCCCCGTGAGGATAAAGTGAGAAAGGGCTGGTTCGATTCCTACTTCAGCCATCCTGGATGTGGTTTACCGAGGTTTCCAACCTCTATTCCTAGTAAATGTCGAGACGGTACTTAACTTAAGGCCACGGCCGCTTCCTACCCTAATCCTAACTCAAATACATGAACACACACTAGTATAAACATCATAGTGACAGAGGTTATCAGATAAATTCCACACACACTCACGTACTCGGGGCTACATGACCACGATGTCGCAAAGGCCCTAAATAATCAACAACAATGAAATAAGTTCCCAGAAGAATATTTTTATGTCAATTCTGTGGGCTAGAAATAGGGTAATTACATTTTATGGTGAAAGCTGAAGTTGATTGTCAGACCAAATGAAGATGGGAGAAGCACTAGTCACTAGTGAATTCAGAGAAAGATGGACGCACTTGTGTGAGACACACTGAATCATGTAGAACGCGCCCTCTGGTTTTGTGACGAAGGTTAATCGTGCCAATTATTCAAGATCCAATTTACTGGCAGCACAGCGTGGGAAAGCAGGCACTTGGCCCAGATGGCAAATGAAGGCTCGGAGCAAGCTCACATGGATGACGCTAATGATAGAACAATTACCTAGAAATATTATGCACATATTCAGGAATGAGAAATGTTTATGCATGACTCGACTCGTCTAAGTGAGGGAGGTATTAAAGGAGCAGTGAACTCACTGTTCAATACACATCCTCCCCCTCCCTCACCCTCATCGTGACGTGATCTGTGTCTGATAATTGACGATAGTCTCACTGTCCCAGTCCAAGAAAAACACTGGTCAATTTGAATTTTAGTTTGGGTTCTGTATGTCTGATTTTGGTTTGTCATGCCTAACTAATATGTATTAGCTTGCCACGGTGGGTGAGTGGTTAACGGTTCGGCCTACTAACCCCAAACTTGCAGGTTCTCTTCAGGCCGTGGTAAGTGATTTTTGAAAGGCGGAAAAAAATTACGACACGCATGTCATACAACCACTCGTGGCACTTGTTAGCATGTAAAACAACCCATTTGAATTCAGTAGGCCGTGTTCATAAAGGCAAAATTAATATCGGGAGTTTCCGCCTACACAAAGTTCCTCATTTCTCTACTAGAAAGCGCTGTAGTGTTTAAGGAGCTTAGATATCTACCCTTCTTGATTTCCATAGTGCTTCAAGGAACAACGAAATTCGACATGCAAACTACCCTCTGGGTGTCAAATAACAAAGGTTGCACCCGGCACCCGAGGCCATACGATATTATATATAACGTGTATTGATATAAAATTTGACTTGTTACATATAATTTGCCCGAACTGGCATATAAATTAAAATTTTACCTAATGAACAGGTTAATAAATGATAATCCACCTTAAAGCCAATAATATATTGAAACTAATTATAATGTAATATCAGTTTCGATTTACTCGTAAGTAGGGAATTTAAGCCGGAGCTGGGGCAGGGGCTAATGGGCAAGATGGCCGCCACGCGCAACTGCCCTATGTTATTCATATGGAGAGGTCAGTCATAGCTGGGGCAGGGGCTAATGGGCAAGATGGCCGCCGCGCTGTCACAGGGGGATGTCGGCCGTGTAGTTACTAAATGGAATATTTATTATTATTATTATTAATTTTATTAGGTAATTATTGATTTGATAGTTTGCCACGGTGGTTGAGTGGTTATTGTGTCGGACTACCAACCCAAGCTTGCAGGTTCGATCTTGGTTGTGTTAAGTGATTTTTGAAAGGCGGCAAAAATTACGACACGCATGTCATACGATGTTGGCATGTAAAAGAACCCAGAGAGAGTTCGGCTATGTAGTTGCTAAATGGAATATGTTTTATTATTATTATTATTATTAGGTAATTATTGACTGATCATGTACAATCAAGACCAGCCTTATATTGCCCCACTTTATGGTGTGGTGGTTAGCATTCTTGGCTGTTACTGTGGAGGCTCGGGTTCGAGTCCTGGCTCTGTCAAGAAATTTAATTCTAGGCTGAGGGTTGGAATGGGGGTACACTCAACCTTGTGAGGCAAAACTGACAAGAGCTGGCTTTTGATTCATACCGCTGCCATTCTGCCTAACCCAACTTCACCTAACCTAACCTAACCTAACCTAACCAGATCCCACCTTACCTAACCTAACCTAACCTAACCTAACTTCAAAGTCAGAATGTACATTACATTTATTGTTTATATACCCTCATAAATTAGATATAGAGAATGTCCACTACGATTTAAATCTCGAGCACACTTTTCTGACATATATTATTAAAACGTGTAGAAAGGAATGTCTGAAAATATTCACTAACACATAATACACATTCACTATACATTGTGTCCACTTTTGAATGTTAATGATACGGAAAAGAGTATGCATTGGTAATTCAGTGAGCTTTTTTCTCTCTAATCAGCAGTTCTGCCCCCCATAGCATTGAGAATATTTATTGCAGTAGCCTATAAAGAAAAAAAATCATATCTATTACAGTTTAGCTATAAGTGACCAGAACCACTATAACATTTTATTCTAATAAGGAGATTTCCATAATGATAAGAAAAAAATACCATAATAATGGATTGTGTAAGTCAACGTCTTTTGCTGCTTGATGCCACTACTAAACTGATACTCATACAACGGACAAGTGAGTTCATGTTTCGCTGACGTAATCGTATGTTCCCACGCACTTCCTGTGTGTTGCACGCGCCGTAGTGGCTAAATTTGAAACTAGGTGAGATGATTTGCTGACGTAATCGTATGTTCACTTGCACGCACACGCAGGCCCCTGTGAATGGGTCCCTGTGGACGGGACCCTGTGGACGGGTCATTGTTGACGGGTCATTATTGGCGGGTCATTGTTGACGGGTCCTTGTTGACGGATCCTTGTGGACGAGTCCCTGTGGACAGGTCATTGTTGACGGGTCCTTTTTGACTAATCCCTTTAGACCGGTCCCTTTGGACTGGTCCCTAATGCTATAATGAAATTAAACGTTGTTCCACATGAAACGCAAGCAAAGAGCCGATCGCTACTATGAATTAACATGTTTTTTGTTTGTTTTGTTTTTACACATGTGCACTTGGAGGGTTTTTGTAAGAGGGCGGGCTTTTGAATACAGATTTATAGATGAGTTATTTTTTTTTAAATACCAAAAGATCCAAAACTAATAGGTCATTAGCTTTTTAATATCTCATGATCCAATAAGGCTAGGGACTTGTATGAGAGGTCGTTGGACTTGAGGTGACATTCTTTTTTTGAATGTATTATTTATTTTTATCAAAAGGGCTTAACTACACTTTTTTAATATCTCGCTAACTAATAATCAGAGAGGGATAAGTGAGGTGTCAGGGGACTCAGGATGGTTAACCATTTTCCATGGCCAAGGAATTTACCCAAAATACCCAATATATTAAGGTCATTGACCTGAGATTTTATAAACTAATAATTGGATACGAACATGTGAGATGTTTACCATGTGTGATGAAACATAGCTAGGTAGAGAAAGAATTAGTGTAGGTGACTGACAAGTCTTTTACCATTGAAACTTGTTTTCAGATCAAACTGCAGTATAGAGAGAGTATAGGTTGCAGGTATGGGTTAATAAATGAGAAACGGTGTACGCAAACTCTGATTTATCAAGAATTAAGAGTAGACTATCTTTAATTGATTGGTTAAAGATAATAGCTAAAACACAAAAATGCTCAGTGGTTACCGAGACAAAATGGTTGCTACACACAACAAGCTTTAAATACTTGAGGCTAATAATCTATACACACACACACACTCGCTTGTTGTAAACTAAACTGTGTTGCTGTCAGTGCTCAGACAGTAGGCTGATGACAAAATGCATTGCTAACAGAAATATAATCATTTCCAGTTGTCTAATGTTACCAGCTGTGTTGCAGTGGTAAGCACTTTTAGCTCTTGTACTGGTGGTCTTAACTCGAATTCCAGGTCTGAGGCCTAGAACAAGTTGAACTTAGAAACAAGGGCATAGTGGTGCAGTGGTTAAGCTGCTAGCCTTTCACTAGGGGTTCGATTTCAGGTTAATATGCATGTCATAAACATATTAAACAAAACAAAACAGAGATAACGTTTAAAACTGATTACATTTGTGTCTTTTCAAATTATTACTTGGATTACAAATACAAAGGTGAACTGGGTTTGATATACAGTTAATGCTGTCTATCACACACTAGACTGTAAGAAAGCCGAAAGAGCAAAAGGCGTAGGTAGAGCAGTGGTAAAATTGCTATACGTAGAGAACTACCTGGCAAATCTATATCGCATAAACAGTGCAGGATACTATCCAGTAATCAAATTTGTATCTTGTGGAACAGAGAAATGCACTTACGTGAGAAAATGTAAGTTCATGTGTAATATGACCTAACACACAAGTGTTCACCTGTGCACATGCATGATAAGAGCTAACAAGTCACATTCTGTTTAGTTCGTACGTAACGTTAGGTTAGGGCTAATGCACACACCCTAGTACACGAGGAACATGCCATTTGAGGGCAGGTCAAGGGATCTAACTTGGTGGATGGATGTGTTCTAACGAGTCATTTGTAGTTGAAAGAGAATAATACTTGTTCTTAAGATGTTAGAACTGAGGAAATGAATGTACAGTAAGACGTCTTGTTATTTCCTGTGTCATATTACAGACATGGCAGAGAGCACACGGTTCTGTTGCTATGACTACGCTGCAGTAATTTGAAACCCTACGTGTTCATTAAGACAATGGGTGATGATTATGCAAAGTTAGCAGTCATTGGATATTACACAGGTGTTCCTTCCGGTGTCATGTTGCTGACATGGCAGGGGAGCGCACAGTTCTATTGCTACGACTAACGCTGCAGTAATTTGAAAGCCCAAGGTGTTGATCAAGACAATGGGTGATGAATATGCAAAGTCAGCAGTAATTGGATACCACACATCAACATTGACTAAATCATAAACGTGTTGTCATAACCATTGGAAACCTCATTTAAAGATTTTAGATTTTACATTCTAAATTTAAGATTTTTTTTGATTTTTAGATTTTACTTTTTTACATTTTCCTAAAAGAGTAAACAACAAGGTCACATACCTAATCTCATTAAACCTAACTTTACCAAACCTAACTTAAGCTAATCCAAAGGCTAATGCACATACCCAAAGCATATAAGGTACATGCAACTATCCTTATGCTAGTCTTACAGGTTACTGTACATCATGATCACTACCCAAACGGATTTTTTTTTTCATTTTGTTGTTTACACATATGTCAATTTTCCAATTCCCCATTTTCAGTTTTTTTTAATGTTAGTTTTTTAGTGTTTTCAATTTCATAATATGGAAAACATGGATTTTTGCATTTTGTTGTTTACACATTTATTAATTTCACAATTTCCCATTTTCAGTTCTTAAAATGTCAGTTTAAAGTTTTTCAATTTCATGATATAGAAACATGGATTTTCCAATTTATTGTTTTCTCATTTGTCAATTTACCAAATTCACATTTACATTTTTTTTTAAATTTCAGTTTAGTGTTTTTTGTTCTATTTGTTAATATGGAAACATGGATTTTTTTTACAATTTGTGTTTTACATGTCATGCAATTATCCTTATGCTAGTCTTATAGGTTACTGTACAACATGATTACTATCCCCCACTGGATTTTGTTTTTTTCATTTTTTGTTGTTTATACATATGCCAATTTTCCAATTTACTATTTTCAGTTTTTTTATGTCAGTTTTTTTTAGTTTTTTTTTCAATTTGATAATATGGAAAACATGGATTTTGCATTTTGTTGTTTACACATTTATTAATTTCGCAATTTCCCATTTTCAGTTCTTAAAATGTCAGTTTAAAGTTTTTCAATTTCATGATATTGAAACATGGATTTTCCAATTTGTTGTTTTCAAATTTGTCAATTTACCAAATTCACATTTACAGTTTTTTTTTAAATTTCAGTTTAATGTTTTTTTGTTCTATTTGTTAATATGGAAACATGGATTTTTTTTACAAATTGTGTTTTTTACATGTCATGCAATTATTCTTATGCTAGTCTTATAGGTTACTGTACAACATGATTACTACCCCACTGGATTTTTTTTTTCATTTTGTTGTTTACACATATGCCAATTTTCCAATTCCCCATTTTCAGTTTTTTTAATATTAGTTTTAAGTTTTTCAATTTCATAATATGGAAACATGGATTTTGCATTTTGTTGTTTACACTTTTATCAATTTTACAATTTCCCATTTACAGTTCTTAAAATGTCAGTTTAAAGTTTTTCAATTTCATGATATAGAAACATGGATTTTCCAATTTGTTGTTTTCACATTTATCAATTTACCAAATTCCCATTTACAGTTTATAAAATTTAAGTTTAATGTTGTTGTTTTTTTCTATTTGTCAATATGGAAACAAGGATTTTTTTTCCAATTTGTGTTTTACATGTTCATTTTGCATTAGGAGTGGAGAAAGGTGGGTAGTAATTAAAAATGTGCAAGCAGTGCCCATTGTTGACAGGTCATTGTTGACTAGTCCTTTTCATACAACAGACAAGTGAGTTCATGTTTCGCATGCATTACTAAAAATGTAATACCATGCAAGTGTTTAACATTTTTACAAATTAGCTTATGTATTAGTTTATGTGTGGGGTCTCATGTTGAGCATTTTGTATTGACTTATTTGACAAGTTATTTTTGTCAATGCATTTAGTGGATTTTTCTCTTGGTCTTGGAAAGTATATCAGTCCATTTTATCACAACATAATGCTTACTGCCATGTTTTTAAGCAGCAACAACACACTTAACTTTCAAAAAAAAACACTAAAGTACTCTAAAGTGCCTAAGATGACTAAAGTGCCTAGTCAAGAACATTATTGTTTTTTTTTGCAAAAAAAGGTGAATGGGGAAAGTAGACTATATATTTAAACTAAAAAAAATCATATAAAGTCATATGTTAGCCCTAACACCTACGTTTATTCCATTCTTAGTCGAAAAATATTACATTTTTTTAAATATTTCTAAAAAATATTTGGAAAGTAGGCTATATTTTGAAAACTACTCATCCTATAAAGTCATATATAGACTCAAACCAATGAGTTTTATATCCTGAATTGTTAGAACAAAATATGGAATTATTGACATTTTTTCCAAAAATGATCATTTTGAAAAAGGGGTATACATTGGAAACTAGGAATTTTACAAAAAAGTGTGTTTGACATAAATGACAGGTATTTACCACTTCTACCCACAAGCCAAGTCCCAGATCTCTGGGACAACATCCAAAAATGTTTTTATTGTGAAGAAGGCGATATTTTCAAAACGTATCATTCTAAAAAGTCATATATAGACTCAAACAAATGTTCTTTAAGTTATTTAACGTTAAAACAAAACTTAACATTTGTTTCATTTTTTCTAAAAAAGTCCAATTTTCAAAATTGTCTATGGTGGCTTATGGTGGTGGCTTATGGTGGTGGCTTATGGTGGTGGCTTTTGGTGGTGGTTTATGGTGGCTTATGGTGGCTTATGATGGTGGCTTATGATGGTGGCTTATGGTGGTGGCTTATGGTGGTGGTTTATGGTGGCTTATGGTGGCTTATGGTGGTGGCTTATGATGGTTGCTTATGGTGGTGGTTTATGATGGTGGCTTATGGTGGTGGCCTATGGTGGCTTATGGTGGTGGCATATGTTGGTGACTTATTTTTGGTGGTTTACGTTAATACCTTATTTGTAATGGCTTATTTGACAAGTTATTTTTGTCAATGTATTTAGAGGATTTTTCTCTTGGTCTTGGAAAGTATTTCAACCCTTTTTGTTATGGTAGCATAATGCTTACCGCCATGTTTGTAAGCAAAAACACCACACTAAAATTCCAAGAATCCAAAGTACTCTAAGGTTAATGATTGTCTCTCAACTCCTTTCAACGACTAGTCAAAAACATTATATATATTTTTAAAATTTTTCAAAAAAGGTAAATTGGGGAAGTAGGCTATATGTTTAAACTAAAAATCATATCAAATCATATGCGAACTCTAACACCTACGTCTATCCCACTCTCATTCAAAAAATATAATATTCTTTAAAATTTTTCCAAAACAATATTTGGAAAGTAGGCCATATTTTGAAAACTAATCATCCTATAAAGTCATATATAGACTCAAACCAATGGCTTTTATATCCTTAATCGTAAGTACAAAGTATGGAATTTTTGACATTTTTTTCAAAAAATGTTCTTTTTAAAACGGGGGCTATATTTTGGAAACTAGGAATTTTACAAAAAAGTTTGTTTAACGTAAATGACAGGTATTTACCCCCACTACCGACAAACCAAGTCCCAGGTCTCTGGGGCAAAATCCAAAAAAAGTTCAATTTGGAAAGTAGGCGATATTTTGAAAACTAATCATCCTAAAAAGTCATATATAGACTCAAACCAAATGGCTTTTATGTCCTTAATTGGTAGAACAAAACTTAACATTTTTTCAGTTTTTCCAAAAAAAGTCCAATTTTCAAAATTGTTTATATTTTGGGAACTAAGAATTTTACAAAAAAGTTTGTTTAACGTAAATGAAAGGTCTTTACCCCCTCTACCCCAAAAAATACATATCAGGTCCCTAGGACAAAAACTGTGCAGTAGTGTGTTTTGATCGGTTCTATACCCTCCTCCTCCTCCCCTCCTCCAAGATGGCGGCCGTAGCTTAACTTAACCTAGCCTAACCTAACAAAATGGCGGCCGTAGCTTAACTTAACCTAGCCTAACCTAACAAGATGGCGGCTGTAGCTTAACTTAACCTAGCCTAACCTAACCTAACCTACGAGGTGTGATCAAAAAGTTCCAAAAATTTGGCTGCAACTTAACCAAACCTAGCATGGCCTAACCTAACCTAACCTACAAAGTGTGATCAAAAAGTTCCAAAATGGCGGCCGTAGCTTCACTTAACCTAACCTAACTTAACCTAACCTACGAGGTGTGATCAAAATTTTTTCAAAATAGTGGTCATAGCTTAACTGAACCTTGCCTAACCTAACCTAACCTAAACCTACGAAGTGTGGTCATAAAGTTCCAAGATGGAGGTCGTAGCTTAACTCAACCTAACCTAACCCTACGAGGAGTGATCAAAAAGTTCCAAAAATGGCTGCCGTAGCTTAACTTAACCTTTGAGTCATTTTTTTAACGGGTCCCGGAGGACGGGTCCTTGTTGACGGGTCCCTGTGGGCGGGTCCTTTGGACTGATCCCTATGGACTGGCCCTTGCATTTTATCCAAATTATGTCAAAGGGGACCCGCCACAGGGACCCGTCAACAAGGACCCGTCCTCCGGGACCCGTTAAAAAAATGACTCAAAGGTTAAGTTAAGCTACGGCAGCCATTTTTGGAACTTTTTGATCACTCCTCGTAGGGTTAGGTTAGGTTGAGTTAAGCTACGACCTCCATCTTGGAACTTTATGACCACACTTCGTAGGTTTAGGTTAGGTTAGGTTAGGCAAGGTTCAGTTAAGCTATGACCACTATTTTGAAAAATTTTTGATCACACCTCGTAGGTTAGGTTAAGTTAGGTTAGGTTAAGTGAAGCTACGGCCGCCATTTTGGAACTTTTTGATCACACTTTGTAGGTTAGGTTAGGTTAGGCTAGGCTAGGTTTGGTTAAGTTGCAGCCAAATTTTTGGAACTTTTTGATCACACCTCGTAGGTTAGGTTAGGTTAGGCTAGGTTAAGTTAAGCTACAGCCGCCATCTTGTTAGGTTAGGCTAGGTTAAGTTAAGCTACGGCCGCCATTTTGTTAGGTTAGGCTAGGTTAAGTTAAGCTACGGCCGCCATCTTGGAGGAGGGGAGGAGGAGGAGGGTATAGAACCGATAAAAACACACTACTGCACAGTTTTTGTCCTAGGGACCTGATATGTATTTTTTGGGGTAGAGGGGGTAAAGACCTTTCATTTACGTTAAACAAACTTTTTTGTAAAATTCTTAGTTCCCAAAATATAAACAATTTTGAAAATTGGACTTTTTTTGGAAAAACTGAAAAAATGTTAAGTTTTGTTCTACCAATTAAGGACATAAAAGCCATTTGGTTTGAGTCTATATATGACTTTTTAGGATGATTAGTTTTCAAAATATCGCCTACTTTCCAAATTGAACTTTTTTTGGATTTTGCCCCAGAGACCTGGGACTTGGTTTGTGAGTAGTGGGGGTAAATACCTGTCATTTACGTTAAACAAACTTTTTTGTAAAATTCCTAGTTTCCAAAATATAGCCCCCGTTTTAAAAAGAACATTTTTTGAAAAAAATGTCAAAAATTCCATATTTTGTACTTACAATTAAGGATATAAAAGCCATTGGTTTGAGTCTATATATGACTTTATAGGATGATTAGTTTTCAAAATATGGCCTACTTTCCAAATATGGTTTTGGAAAAATTTTAAAGAATATTATATTTTTTGAATGAGAGTGGGATAGACGTAGGTGTTAGAGTTCGCATATGATTTGATATGATTTTTAGTTTAAACATATAGCCTACTTCCCCAATTTACCTTTTTTGAAAAATTTTAAAAATATATATAATGTTTTTGACTAGTCGTTAAAAGGAGTTGAGAGACAATCATTAACCTTAGAGTACTTTGGATTCTTGGAATTTTAGTGTGGTGTTTTTGCTTACAAACATGGCGGTAAGCATTATGCTACCATAACAAAAAGGGTTGAAATACTTTCCAAGACCAAGAGAAAAATCCTCTAAATACATTGACAAAAAATAACTTGTCAAATAAGCCATTACAAATAAGGTATTAACGTAAACCACCAAAAATAAGTCACCAACATATGCCACCACCATAAGCCACCATAGGCCACCACCATAAGCCACCATCATAAACCACCACCATAAGCCACCATCATAAGCCACCACCATAAGCCACCATAAGCCACCATAAGCCACCACCATAAGCCACCACCATAAGCCACCATCATAAGCCACCATCATAAGCCACCATAAGCCACCATAAACCACCACCAAAAGCCACCACCATAAGCCACCAACATAAGCCACCATAGACAATTTTGAAAATTGGACTTTTTTAGAAAAAATGAAACAAATGTTAAGTTTTGTTTTAACGTTAAATAACTTAAAGAACATTTGTTTGAGTCTATATATGACTTTTTAGAATGATACGTTTTGAAAATATCGCCTTCTTCACAATAAAAACATTTTTGGATGTTGTCCCAGAGATCTGGGACTTGGCTTGTGGGTAGAAGTGGTAAATACCTGTCATTTATGTCAAACACACTTTTTTGTAAAATTCCTAGTTTCCAATGTATACCCCTTTTTCAAAATGATCATTTTTGGAAAAATTGTCAATAATTCCATATTTTGTTCTAACGATTAAGGATATAAAACTCATTGGTTTGAGTCTATATATGACTTTATAGGATGAGTAGTTTTCAAAATATAGCCTACTTTCCAAATATTTTTTAGAAATATTTAAAAAAATGTAATATTTTTCGACTAAGAATGGAATAAACGTAGGTGTTAGGGCTAACATATGACTTTATATGATTTTTTTTTAGTTTAAACATATAGTCTACTTTCCCCATTCACCTTTTTTTGCAAAAAAAAATAATGTTCTTGACTAGGCACTTTAGTCATCTTAGGCACTTTAGAGTACTTTAGTGGTTTTTTTTTGAAAGTTAAGTGTGTTGTTGCTGCTTAAAAACATGGCAGTAAGCATTATGTTGTGATAAAATGGACTGATATACTTTCCAAGACCAAGAGAAAAATCCACTAAATGCATTGACAAAAATAACTTGTCAAATAAGTCAATACAAAATGCTCAACATGAGACCCCACACATAAACTAATACATAAGCTAATTTGTAAAAATGTTAAACACTTGCATGGTATTACATTTTTAGTAATGCATGCGAAACATGAACTCACTTGTCTGTTGTATGAAAAGGACTAGTCAACAATGACCTGTCAACAATGGGCACTGCTTGCACATTTTTAATTACTACCCACCTTTCTCCACTCCTAATGCAAAATGAACATGTAAAACACAAATTGGAAAAAAAAATCCTTGTTTCCATATTGACAAATAGAAAAAAACAACAACATTAAACTGAAATTTTAAAAACTGTAAATGGGAATTTGGTAAATTGATAAATGTGAAAACAACAAATTGGAAAATCCATGTTTCTATATCATGAAATTGAAAAACTTTAAACTGACATTTTAAGAACTGTAAATGGGAAATTGTAAAATTGATAAAAGTGTAAACAACAAAATGCAAAATCCATGTTTCCATATTATGAAATTGAAAAACTTAAAACTAATATTAAAAAAACTGAAAATGGGGAATTGGAAAATTGGCATATGTGTAAACAACAAAATGAAAAAAAAATCCAGTGGGGTAGTAATCATGTTGTACAGTAACCTATAAGACTAGCATAAGAATAATTGCATGACATGTAAAAAACACAATTTGTAAAAAAATCCATGTTTCCATATTAACAAATAGAACAAAAAAACATTAAACTGAAATTTAAAAAAAAACTGTAAATGTGAATTTGGTAAATTGACAAATTTGAAAACAACAAATTGGAAAATCCATGTTTCAATATCATGAAATTGAAAAACTTTAAACTGACATTTTAAGAACTGAAAATGGGAAATTGCGAAATTAATAAATGTGTAAACAACAAAATGCAAAATCCATGTTTTCCATATTATCAAATTGAAAAAAAAAAACTAAAAAAAACTGACATAAAAAACTGAAAATAGTAAATTGGAAAATTGGCATATGTATAAACAACAAAAAATGCAAAAAACAAAATCCAGTGGGGGATAGTAATCATGTTGTACAGTAACCTATAAGACTAGCATAAGGATAATTGCATGACATGTAAAACACAAATTGTAAAAAAAATCCATGTTTCCATATTAACAAATAGAACAAAAAACACTAAACTGAAATTTAAAAAAAAATGTAAATGTGAATTTGGTAAATTGACAAATGAGAAAACAATAAATTGGAAAATCCATGTTTCTATATCATGAAATTGAAAAACTTTAAACTGACATTTTAAGAACTGAAAATGGGAAATTGTGAAATTAATAAATGTGTAAACAACAAAATGCAAAAATCCATGTTTTCCATATTATGAAATTGAAAACACTAAAAGACTGACATTAAAAAAAAACTGAAAATGGGGAATTGGAAAATTGACATATGTGTAAACAACAAAATGAAAAAAAAAATCCGTTTGGGTATTGATCATGTTGTACAGTAACCTGTAAGACTAGCATAAGGATAGTTGCATGTACCTTATATGCTTTGGGTATATGCATTAGCCTTTGGATTAGCTTAAGTTAGGTTTGGTAAAGTTAGGTTTAATGAGATTAGGTATGTGACCTTGTTGTTTACTCTTTTAGGAAAATGTAAAAAAGTAAAATCTAAAAATCAAAAAAAATCTTAAATTTAGAATGTAAAATCTAAAATCTTTAAATGAGGTTTCTAATGGTTATGACAACACGTTTATGATTTAGTCAATGTTGATGTGTGGTATCCAATTACTGCTGACTTTGCATATTCATCATCCATTGTCTTGATCAACACCTTGGGCTTTCAAATTACTGCAGCGTTAGTCGTAGCAATAGAACTGTGCGCTCCCCTGCCATGTCAGCAACATGACACCGGAAGGAACACCTGTGTAATATCCAATGACTGCTAACTTTGCATAATCATCACCCATTGTCTTAATGAACACGTAGGGTTTCAAATTACTGCAGCGTAGTCATAGCAACAGAACCGTGTGCTCTCTGCCATGTCTGTAATATGACACAGGAAATAACAAGACGTCTTACTGTACATTCATTTCCTCAGTTTTAACATCTTAAGAACAAGTATTATTCTCTTTCAACTACAAATGACTCGTTAGAACACATCCATCCACCAAGTTAGATCCCTTGACCTGCTCTCAAATGGCATGTGCCTCGTGTACTAGGGTGTGTGCATTAGCCCTAACCTAACGTTACGTACGAACTAAACAGAATGTGACTTGTTAGCTCTTATCATGCATGTGCACAGGTGAACACTTGTGTGTTAGGTCATATTACACATGAACTTACATTTTCTCACGTAAGTGCATTTCTCTGTTCCACAAGATACAAATTTGATTACTGGATTGTATCCTGCACTGTTTATGCGATATAGCTTTGCCAGGTAGTTCTCTACATATAGCAATTTTACCACTGCTCTACCTACGCCTTTTGCTCTTTCGGCTTTCTTACAGTCTAGTGTGTGATAGACAGCATTAACTGTATATCAAACCCAGTTCACCTTTGTATTTGTAATCCAAGTAATAATTTGAAAAGACACAAATGTAATCAGTTTTAAACGTTATCTCTGTTTTGTTTTGTTTAATATGTTTATGACATGCATATTAACCTGAAATCGAACCCCTAGTGAAAGGCTAACAGCTTAACCACTGCACCACTATGCCCTTGTTTCTAAGTTCAACTTGTTCTAGGCCTCAGACCTGGAATTCGAGTTAAGACCACCAGTACAAGAGCTAAAAGTGCTTACCACTGCAACACAGCTGGTAACATTAGACAACTGGAAATGATTATATTTCTGTTAGCAATGCATTTTGTCATCAGCCTACTGTCTGAGCACTGACAGCAACACAGTTTAGTTTACAACAAGCGAGTGTGTGTGTGTGTATAGATTATTAGCCTCAAGTATTTAAAGCTTGTTGTGTGTAGCAACCATTTTGTCTCGGTAACCACTGAGCATTTTTGTGTTTTAGCTATTATCTTTAACCAATCAATTAAAGATAGTCTACTCTTAATTCTTGATAAATCAGAGTTTGCGTACACCGTTTCTCATTTATTAACCCATACCTGCAACCTATACTCTCTCTATACTGCAGTTTGATCTGAAAACAAGTTTCAATGGTAAAAGACTTGTCAGTCACCTACACTAATTCTTTCTCTACCTAGCTATGTTTCATCACACATGGTAAACATCTCACATGTTCGTATCCAATTATTAGTTTATAAAATCTCAGGTCAATGACCTTAATGTATTGGGTATTTTGGGTAAATTCCTTGGCCATGGAAAATGGTTAACCATCCTGAGTCCCCTGACACCTCACTTATCCCTCTCTGATTATTAGTTAGCGAGATATTAAAAAAGTGTAGTTAAGCCCTTTTGATAAAAATAAATAATGCATTCATAAAAAGAATGTCACCTCAAGTCCAACGACCTCTCATACAAGTCCCTAGCCTTATTGGATCATGAGATATTAAAAAGCTAATGACCTATTAGTTTTGGATCTTTTGGTATTTAAAAAAAAATAACTCATCTATAAATCTGTATTCAAAAGCCCGCCCTCTTACAAAAACCCTCCAAGTGTACATGTGTAAAAACAAAACAAACAAAAAACATGTTAATTCATAGTAGCGATCGGCTCTTTGCTTGCGTTTCATGTGGAACAACGTTTAATTTCATTATAGCATTAGGGACCAGTCCAAAGGGACCGGTCTAAAGGGATTAGTCAAAAAGGACCCGTCAACAATGACCTGTCCACAGGGACTCGTCCACAAGGATCCGTCAACAAGGACCCGTCAACAATGACCCGCCAATAATGACCCGTCAACAATGACCCGTCCACAGGGTCCCGTCCACAGGGACCCATTCACAGGGGCCTGCGTGTGCGTGCAAGTGAACATACGATTACGTCAGCAAATCATCTCACCTAGTTTCAAATTTAGCCACTACGGCGCGTGCAACACACAGGAAGTGCGTGGGAACATACGATTACGTCAGCGAAACATGAACTCACTTGTCCGTTGTATGAGTATCAGTTTAGTAGTGGCATCAAGCAGCAAAAGACGTTGACTTACACAATCCATTATTATGGTAAGTTTTTTCTTATCATTATGGAAATCTCCTTATTAGAATAAAATGTTATAGTGGTTCTGGTCACTTATAGCTAAACTGTAATAGATATGATTTTTTTTCTTTATAGGCTACTGCAATAAATATTCTCAATGCTATGGGGGGCAGAACTGCTGATTAGAGAGAAAAAAGCTCACTGAATTACCAATGCATACTCTTTTCCGTATCATTAACATTCAAAAGTGGACACAATGTATAGTGAATGTGTATTATGTGTTAGTGAATATTTTCAGACATTCCTTTCTACACGTTTTAATAATATATGTCAGAAAAGTGTGCTCGAGATTTAAATCGTAGTGGACATTCTCTATATCTAATTTATGAGGGTATATAAACAATAAATGTAATGTACATTCTGACTTTGAAGTTAGGTTAGGTTAGGTTAGGTTAGGTAAGGTGGGATCTGGTTAGGTTAGGTTAGGTTAGGTTAGGTGAAGTTGGGTTAGGCAGAATGGCAGCGGTATGAATCAAAAGCCAGCTCTTGTCAGTTTTGCCTCACAAGGTTGAGTGTACCCCCATTACAACCCTCAGCCTAGAATTAAATTTCTTGACAGAGCCAGGACTCGAACCCGAGCCTCCACAGTAACAGCCAAGAATGCTAACCACCACACCATAAAGTGGGGCAATATAAGGCTGGTCTTGATTGTACATGATCAGTCAATAATTACCTAATAATAATAATAATAATAATAATAATAATAATACATATTCCATTTAGCAACTACATAGCCGAACTCTCTCTGGGTTCTTTTACATGCCAACATCGTATGACATGCGTGTCGTAATTTTTGCCGCCTTTCAAAAATCACTTACCACAACCAAGATCGAACCTGCAAGCTTGGGTTGGTAGTCCGACACAATAACCACTCAACCACCGTGGCAAACTATCAAATCAATAATTACCTAATAAAATTAATAATAATAATAATAAATATTCCATTTAGTAACTACACGGCCGACATCCCCCTGTGACAGCGCGGCGGCCATCTTGCCCATTAGCCCCTGCCCCAGCTATGACTGACCTCTCCATATGAATAACATAGGGCAGTTGCGCGTGGCGGCCATCTTGCCCATTAGCCCCTGCCCCAGCTCCGGCTTATATTCCCTACTCTCGTAACCTTCTTCAGTTAACTTATACTAAAAATAAAGGTAATAAAATAAGAACACCAATCTAATATTAATGTTTTATTTCTAGTCTTCCACTCTTATCTCATAGAATGTTGATGTTAGATTGATGCTCTTAATTTACTATTATTATGTTTAGTGTGACTGAAGAAGGTTATAGGTGAAACGAAACTGGTTTCATGATTAGTTTCAATACGTTATTGACTTTTGGTAGTTCTTCTATGTGTGTACGATAACGTTGCTCAAAGTCCATCACGTCTTGGTGAAAACATCCCCCTTGCTCTTCTGAATATGCCCCCAAGTCACCTATAATTGGCCCAAGTGAGCATGTAACATGTGTACTTTAAGGGACATTCTGCAACCCAGGAGATAAAAATTCTCAAGCATAGTGGAAATAAGCTCTTTGTAAATCTCAGCTTTCTTATTTCCAAAGAAGCCATGGATCACTTCTATAAAGGCTGTAACATGCTTGTTTTTCGTGGGTGTTGAGTAAACTTCAAATATTTATTTATCATTGCATTTACATAGAAAACAAACTGTATAAATTATGAATGGTGTTTTTTGGTTACTGTTCGATGTAGACAGTCAGAATATATGCATTAAATAATAGATTTAACTCAAAATGTTTTGTTTGTTGACTTGTGAAATCCGTCCTCAAGAATATGCTCTTTCCAGTTACCCACGATCATCATCACAAAGGTCCTAAAATATGCCTCTCCGCCAGCCACTAGGAATTTATTATCATTATTATTTTACGTAGTGACTTGAACTTAATCATATTTAATAACTTTCCTTGTTGACATTTTTATGTAAATAAATGTCAATTGATATTATTGATACCTGAGTGAATAATTAAATTAATATAAATTAATTAATAAAATGTTCCAGTTTCTGCAGCGATGTTGTTATAAACAACTTAAATAAAGACAATCAAATCTTTATTTGTTAATATTTCACATAGGTCTTCTATGAAAATCTTATAAAAATAGTTAAAGCAGATCTGTAACAAATGTGGGCTTTAATTTGATGTTAAGAAAAATAAATTTGCGAAAGTGAAACACCAACTATTGATATATAGTTAGATAAACAGCCTGTCCTAAAGTGTAAAGACGGAATAACTACCCATGAAATACCATAAATGCAACCTTCAGTATTATACCTCTGTTTCTAAATTCCCATTACATACTTCTTTATTTCCTCTGAAAAGACCAAATTTTAATATTCTTTTTCTCCTTCTCCTCGGAAGCCTCTGAATTCTGAAACTATTGCTGTAATTGATTCATTCATAGGAGAAGTCCATAGGATTGTATTTGCCCATTCTCCTTACCTTAGTTTCTTCGTATAACTCTCAATTTAGCTCTCAATCTCCATTGTCCATCCACATAACTATGTCCGAGAATCGTCTTGAGGATATTTCTTTCTTTCTTTCTTTTTTTATTTCTTTCTCTCTTTCTTTCTTTCTTTCTTTCTTTCTTTCTTCCTTCCTTTCTTTTCTGTATGAGCTTATACAAATGATGCACGTCCAGTTCTTTAAGACTTTGGAGTTCGGGACAATGATAACCATGGTCATTACCCATTCTATATCCAATTGCCCTTTGATAGGGCTGATCATCTCGCTATACTTGCCGATCTTTTCAATGTGCTTTGTTTCCATATTCTTGTTGTTGCGGACAGCAACATCAATCAACGAGGCTTATTTTATCTTGTAGCTGGCAACCACTACATCCGACCCATTGTGCAATACCGATGAATCAGTCAGAATTTTTTTTGTCCCACTACAAGTTTTTGTTGTAGGTTTTGAGCACTCTCTGGCTGATATTGAAAATAAGGACCTACGGTATCTTTGATAAACATTTCCCTACATTGGCTTTGATATTCTGCCAATACAGCTTCATTCGGTGGTTCATCTCTTTCCTTATTTCCTCTGAAGGAAAAAACACATTTTAAGATTCCCGTTCTCCTTCTGCTTGGAAACCACTTCATTCTGAAACTAATTGTTGAAAGTGGATCCTGTCTTGAACATTTTTTAGCCTACTTTCGATTTTTGCAAAAAATGAAAGTAGACTTATGAGATCACTACAGGGCGAAACAAAGTGTGTCTGTCTGTGTGTGTGTATGTGTGTGTGTGAGTCTGTGTGTGTGTTTGTGAGTGTGTGTACTCTGAATGTCTGTCCCCCCCCTATCAATTCGAACACGGTGAGCGCAAATTGAACGAAATTTGGTACACAGGTAGCACTAGCAGAGGACACCTCAGTGTCATGTTTTATATCGCCGCCGTCTTGACGGGAACGTAATGGCGGCCACACAAACGTTCAAAGCTTAAATCAAATTACGACTAACCCAATCATCCGATCTCTATCAAATTTTGCAACAACATACCTTTATGAAGGGAGCATCCTTTGACAAATCTAATAGGTCATTAGCCTAATACTTTGCGGATGGCGGCCATCTTTGTGTCAAAATCGATTACCCCTATTAATTCGAACACGGTGAAACCGAATGGAATGAAATTTGGTACAGAGATAGCACTAGCAAAGGGCACCTCAGCGTCATGTTTTATATCACCGCCATTTTGACGGAAACGTAATGGCGGCCACACAAATGTTCAAAGCTTAAATCAAATTACGATTAACCTAATCATCCGATTTCTACCAAATTTTTCATCTTCATACCATAATGGAGGGAGCATTCTTTGACCAAACTAATAGGTCATCAGCCTAATAGTTTGCGGATGGCGGCCGTCTTTGTATGAAAATTGATTGCCCCTATTAATTCAAACACGGTGAAACCGAATGGAACGAAATTTGGTACAGAGGTAGTACTAAGAAAGGGCACCCCAGTGTCATGTTTTATATCGCCGCCATCTTGACGGAAACGTAATGGCGGCCACCCAAATGTTCAAAGCTTAAATCAAATTACGACTAACCTAATCATCCGATCTCTACCAAATTTTGCAACAACATACCTTTATGAAGGGAGCATCCTTTGACAAATACAATAGGTCATTAGCCTAATACTTTGCGGATGGCGGTCATCTTTGTGTCAAAATCGATTACCCCTATTAATTCGAACACGGTGAAACCGAATGGAATGAAATTTGGTACAGAAGTAGCACTAGCAAAGGGCACCTCAGTGTCATGTTTTATATCACCGCCATCTTGACGGAAACGTAATGGCGGCCACACAAATGTTCAAAGCTTAAATCAAATTATGATTAACCTAATCATCCGATTTCTACCATATTTTGCATCAACATACCATAATGGAGGGAGCATCCTTTGACCAAACTAATAGGTCATTAGCCTAATATTTTGCGGATGGCGGCCATCTTTGTGTGAAAATCGATTCCCCCTATTAATTCGAACACGGTGAAACCGAATGGAACGAAATTTGGTACAGAGGTAGCACTAGAAAAGGCCACCTCCGTGTCATATTTTTTATCACCGCCATCTTGACGGAAACGTAATCGCGGCCGCCCAAATGTTAAAGGCTAAAATGTAATTACGACCAACCTAATAATCTAGTCTCTACCAAATTTTTCAACAACAAATCTTTATGTGGGAAGCATATTCTGACCAAACTGCTAGATCATCAGCCCAATAGTTTGCAAATAGCGGCCATGTATGTGTGCAAATCCATTCCCCGGATCAATTCAAACACGGTGAAACCGAATTGAATGATTTTTTTACAGAGCTAGCACTAGCAAAGGGCACCTCATATTCAAGTTTAATATCCCTATAGCACGTTGTATTTCAACAAGCTACTACAACCAACATTCAATTATACTCCTTGAAAAGGACAAAGGGTTATAACAATACCCGTGCATTTAGGAGAAAGTAGGCTATATGTTCTTTACTGAACATCTTGTTTTGACTGATGCCCATTCTCTCCATATCAGTATGTGTCTGCAGAACAATCTATTTTCCTTCAAACAGTGCAAGGTGTTTTCGAATCAGTCTTCCTTGATTCAATCGTAGGAAATGTCAATAGATTTGTATTTGTCTCCTCTTCATCGACTCTACGGTATAATTCCCTCAGTTTCTTTGTAAAACTTTCATTTTAGATCTCAATCTCCGTTGTCCGTCCTCATATCTAGGTCCCAGAATCTTCCTGAGGATCATTCATTCTTTCTATCCTTCCTTTCCAGTTGTTGCAGCAATCCTCAGCTTATTATATCCAAGGTTTCAGCAGCGTATTATTACTATTATTATTATTTCGCCTCATATTATTATTATTACTTTTATTATTATTTTAATTTTTGTTGCGTTTCGGTCAACTAAGGACCACGTCATTTGAACTGTTTCCTTTTAGCTATAAAATTAGTCTAGTATTCCTTCATTCGTAGACGGTGTTGTTCGTTTCGCTCTTTTGTAGCGGCTTCGGTGGCGTAGTTGGTAGCATGCTGAGCGTCCATGCCCATGATCGCGGGTTCAAACTCGCCGATGTCGTCGGATTTTTTAAGAGCATTAAACATCCCTCAGTATGCCTTCCTTCGGAGGGGAAGTAAAGGCGGCGGTCCCATGTCATAGATTTATGGCATGGAAAAGAACCTTCCACTAACTACACTTGTGGAAGCTAATATTTGCAGGTTAGTTTGATAACGCTATATTAGTTCCAACGTTCGCCGGCAGGTGCTGACTCCGATGGCATTTAGTAGCCACGTCCACAGCTGGGTGTCATGGGTGGTAGCATTTGGTAGCTAAGTAGGAACTACTTGAAATTGAGCATCTGCAGTCCTTATCTGAATTACAGATAACACACACTTACAGTATACAAAAGTAAAAAAATGTCAACCCCTGGCTCTATACAGCCCATGACGGGCTAAGACCGACCAAGCGACCGCTGCCCAGCCATTTGGCCTGCAGATATTGGGGTGACGCGTGATCAGAGCGTAGGGTCCCCTCGGCCGTTAATCTTGGTTTTCGTGATCGGGGTGCTGTCTCACTGTCAGACAGCTACTCAATTGTCCTCACGTGGCTGAGTGCACCCCGTTCCAACCCTCACGTCAGTTTTAAAATCCCTGACGGAGCCGGGGTTCGAACACGGGGCCTCCGGGTGAGAGGCAGGCGCGCTACCCCAACACCACGGGGCTGGCCACTTACAGTATACAGTCATCACAATTAACACCGGTTATCAGACAAATTCTACACACACCCAAGGTACACGGGGCTAATGACCACGTTGTCGCATCCCCTAAACTAAGGAAACAACCAACCATTTCTCTTTCGTCCACGCCTTTCAATATTTCAGCGTCGGCTTATATTGGAAACTCCGATGTTCGAAGAGATTCCTCTTAAGCTGGTCACGCTCCTGGCTATCTTCACACGAGATCCCAATCTTTAAATTTATGTTTATTATTATTGTGTCCAGGAAGCTCTTATGGCACGCTCTAAGAGAAGCATCAATAAGTAAAGACGTCATTAACATACTACGATCGATGTATTCGGAATCGGAACGTAAGTTCCGGATTAAAGTTGGAAGTTATGTATCCAGGGAAATGTATACATAAAATAAAATGTGAATAAACCCTTGCACTACAGCCCATGAAGCGCGTAAGCCTAGCAAGCGACTGCTGCCCAGCCATTTGACTTGCAGATATTGGATTGACGCGTGGTCAGCTCATCGAGTCCCCTCGGCAGTTAATCTTGGTATTCGTGACCTAGGCGCTGCCTCATTTACAGACTGCTACTCAATTAAGCTCACAAGGCAGAGTGCACTCCGTTAGGGAAATGTATACAACCAAGGGTCTATTACTAGGTTGCTGTTTATCACCATTGTAGTTCAAGATTTATTTAGACGTCTGTTGATAATGGTCCAGGAAATGTTGTACAATGGGATTACAGATGAACCAGGAGTATCACTTACATCATCATCTTTTTTCTTATGACCAGGTGATATTGACTCAAGATATACTGTAGACGATGTCTGTTATATGACGAGAAATTAATTGAGGAATATCAAATGTGGGGACTGAATATCAATTATAACAAAACAGAACACCTTACATTAGAGAATAATGGTGGTGAGAAACTACAGATCGGAAATGCAGAAATTCAAACAGTCACTAAATTTAAATATTTGGGTTCAATGATAGAAGCTGGGGGAACAAGTTCTTCTGAAATTGAGAAAAGAGTAAGTGAGGCTAGGAGAACAATTGGAGCATTAAATTCCATTTTATGGAGCACAAATATGTTAAACAAAACTAAGGAACTTATTTACAGTTCATTGGTACAAAGTATTTTGTTGTATGGGGCAGAAACTTGGACGTTAAACAGACAGCAAGCAAACAAATTAAGGATTATTAGAGGAGGACAGTTTGGATAAAATTAAAGATACGAGAATTAGCGAAATTACGTAGTAAAACAAGTAGTTCCGTGAAGAACTATACAGCCTATTTTCATATATCCTACTTATGTTAACTGCACTATCAACAAACAACATTTCAGTTTGATTCCTGTAATAGATTCGTAGATATTGAGAACCGACTAAATATTTCGGATGGTCGCCATGTTGGATTTTATATATGTAGGTCCTAGAGTTATGTACTGTTACATGAAGCTTATTGTGTACGTGTAGCATTCAAACTTCAATCGCATGATTAGAGAACAAGAAGTAACTAGGAGATTTTAAAATTTCGCACAGCTGCCATCTTGTGGTTATGGAAACAATTGAAATAAATTAGATGCCAGTGGATTAACATTCGTATAAAGATTTACTGTACCAAGTTTCACTGCACTCGGTGGCTAAATTGCGAGAAACGTCCATGTGAATATTTGTACTTCGCGTCGCCGCCATATTGGAATTGTGATCACCAGGTTATTTAAAGTCCTATAGGTGAACTTAAGTTCATAGCCCCTATGAACATTAAAAAAATCAGTTAAATTGCTATAATCGATTCGTAGATATTCAGAGCCGTCTAAATATTTCGGTTGGTCGCCATGTTGGATTGTTAAATGTATTGGCCATAGAGTCATATACCATTAAAGGAAAATTATTGCGTAGGTTCATTATTCAAACTTTCACTTCGATCCCAGGAGATTTTAAAATTCGCACAGCCGCCATTTTGTGGTTATGTAAACAATTGAACTAAATTTATACAATGTGTATAAACATATCTTGTACCAGATTTCATTGCGTTTGGAACATTAAATCGCGAGAAAGTTCTATTTAAAGTTTTCAAATTCGCTTGGCCGCCATGTTCGTTTTGTAGTTAACCGGTTTTTGAAAGTTTATAGATGAACTTCCAGTAGTACCCTTTATCTCCGTACAAAATTTCAGGGTGATACCGCTAATAGTTTCAGAGATATACAATGCCCGTGAAATATTTCGCACATCCGCCATCTTGTGGTTATGTAATCAATTGAACGAAGTTAGATGTGGGTGCATTACAATGTGTATAAACATATACTGTACCAAGTTTTATTGCCTTTGGTTGGTTAAATCAAGAGAAACGTCTATTTAAAAGTCACAAATTCGCGTGGACGCCATTTTGGTTTTGTGGTTACCAGTTTTTCAAAAGTCTCATAGGTGAACTTCAAGTAGTACCCTTTATCACCGTAAAATATTCCAGGGTGTTATCGGGAATAGTTTCGGAGATATTGAATGCTGGTGAAATAATTAGCACAGCCGCCATGTTGGATTGGTGAGACGTAACAAAATTTGAAGGGCACGGTCTGGGTCGTCTGTAATAGTGCTATGAACTTACCGAGTTTCTTTGAAATCGCTCCAGCAGTTTAGAAGTTATTAGGGACACACAAACACACACTCCTCACACACACACGCACACACACGCCGACAAAAGGTGATCTCATAAGCCTATTTTTTTCAAAATTGAAAATAGGCTAGAAATGTACTAGAGGTGGTTGAAAAAGAAGATTACAATGGTTTGGGCATGTGAAAAGGATGGAGAATAGTAACGTTCTAAATGTAACGTTACATTGGCAAGCTAAAGGCAAACGGAAACGTGGTAAACCAAGAGAACAATTGATGGTTGGTGTAAAGAGAAGCATGGCTGCCAAAAGCTTAAGCGAGGAAGATGCTGAATACCGAAATTTGTGGAGGTGTAGATTATTTTTGGGATGAAGGAAAACGACTGTATTGTAGAATATTCCTGATAAAGAAAATAATATGATTATTATACTGGATACTGGTCACATTCCATTTGAATTTTGTATGTGTTTGTAGAGCCCATAAGGGTGGCCGCTGTACGGGGAGGTGTGTATATTTTGGTACCAATTGCTGGATAGTTTGTGTGTCAATTGTATGTTGTCTGACACAATTAAATAAATAAATATGTTAGTATTATTATTATTATTACGAGTACGGTTCTATTGAAGTCCTTATGATAGAAATTAAGTCAGTGATATTATACCATTTTGCACCAAACGAAAGGAGGATATGGCAGGAGATAAAGCTCTAACGATTACCACCGGAGGCAATTTCCGCTCGGTAAGTACAGCGACTGTCAACTGTCACAGCGTTAAAGCTCGCTCTCTGTACATGGCGTTACCAATCAAAATGAAGTCGGAACGTGAGGGAGGGCAACCACAGGATATTTAGTGGAGCACGTTTCAGACATTTGCCTGTAATACGTGACGAAAATTTCTACAGGAAGTTCATTCAGAAGTGCTGACCCAGAAATCGAACTTGCCCGTGATCATTCGCACGTGCTACCACAACCATAGCGCCATGCCAATTGCCATTCCACTCAAGTTAAGAGGCCCAATTAAATTTCATATTTTGAATGTGAAATGAATAACTTCAATTTGTAATCTCTTACCTGCACAAGCGCAGTCAGCGAACAAATATAATAGGGTGGAATTGTGATGGTTATATCGCAATTGTGTTCAGGAGCGCATTTCAGACTCTTTACTGGTGTATTACACTGGGGAACAATAATACTATTTATGGAATTTGTCTCGAATTTTAAAACTGATTCTAGATATATCTGAGCTGCTGATTCCGAAACTGCAGTCCATTTTGTTCAAGAAGCTGTAATTCTTTAGATCATCATCAATTTCCATTTTCCAGCCTAAGCCGGGCCGGAGCAAATATGACACCCTTCCACTTTACTCTGTCCGTCCACGATCCTTCCTCAATCACTAAACACCACTTCAGGTTTCGTTCTCTCACACTGTCCTTCACCAAATTCATCCATCGTACTCTAGGTCCTCCTCGTACCCTCTTTCCTGTCATCCGTCCCTCCATAATTCGTTTCGGCATTCCTTTATCATTGCCGGCCCCGTGGTGTTGGGGTAGCGTGCCTGCCTCTCACCTGAAGGCCCCGGGTTCAATTCCCGGCTCCGTCAGGGATTTTAGAAACTGACGTGAGGGCTGAAATGGGGTGCACTCAGTCTCGTAAGGGCAATTGAGTAGCTGTCTGACGGTGAGGCAGCGCCCCGATCATGAAAACCAAGATTAACGGCCGAGTGGACCCGATGCGCTGATCACGTGTCAAATGACTGGGCAGCGGTCGCTTGGTAGGCCTAGGCCCTTCACGGACTGTAGTGCCAGGGGTTATTCCTTCATCATTTATCCTTTTCACATGACCAAACCATCTCAATCTGTTCTGTCCCAGCTTATCATTCACCTTCTAATCATTCACTTCCTTTCGTATGTGTTCATCTGTTCGCGGCTTCGGTAGCATAGTTGGTGGCATGCTCAGTTTCTATGCCCAAGATCACGGGTTCAAACCCAGCCGAAGTAGTCGGATTATTTAAGAGCATTAAAATCCCTCAATATGTCTTCCTTCGGAGGGAAAATTAAGCCGGCATGCCCATGTCATAGATTTAAGGCATGTAAAAGAACCTTCCACTAAATAAACTTGTGTGAAGCAAAATTTGTAGGTTAGGTTTGATTAATGCTCTTAAGTTCCATCGTTCGTCACCAGGCGCTGGTTGCGATGGCATATAGAGTAGTAGTAGTAGCAGCCAAGTTCACAGCTAGGTGTCGTGGACGGTAGCATTTGGTAGCGAAAGTAGGAACTATTTGAAATTATCGTCTGCAGTCGCTACTTCAATTGAAACAGATAACACTTACTAATACAGTCATCAAAATTAACACAATTAACAATTAACTTATATTAACTTATACTAAAATAAATACACTAAATTAGAATAGAATATATATATAGGTTATCAGACAGACTCTACCTAACACAACCAAAGTACACGGGGCTACATGACCGCGTTGTCGCAGCCCCTAAACTGAGGAACCAACCAACCAACCTTCATCTGTATCATACCCCTCAGGAATTTAATTTCGGCTGCCTGTATTCTACTTCCATCTGTCCTTGCCATTTGGTCACGTTTCTGCTCCAAACGTCATAATTAGTAAGTAATAGGTCTTGTACATCACTTCTTTAGCCTTAGGGGTATTATTTAGAAATAGTTCAAAATTTTCAATATTTTAAAGTTTGTTTTCACGCCATATTAAACTACATATTTTTACCTTTCTGGCAGTACATTTACTTTTTTCGTACCTCTTTCCTAAGGCTACTTTCCTCACACTTTCTCACAAATATGCGTCCTATTAATTTTCTTTTTTCTTTTATTTCCATCAGACGATAGATACAAAGCAAAACTTTGAAGAGACGCTGCGTTAGAAGCAAGGTCAAAGGGACACGAAACAACAGAAAAAAGGATGCTAGTGCTTTAAATGTAAGGAAAGGAAATCCCTGCTAATGGCATGTTCTTAAAACCGGAAAAATCTTTGATCCGAATTTCTCACTACAATGTATGGTTAGCCTATTTTCATTTATAAAAAAAAATAGGCTTATGAGATCACCTTTTTCCGTGTAGGCCTATATGTGTGTGCGTATGTGTGTGGGTGCCCCCTAATACAATCTAAACGGCTGGAGCGATTTCAATGAACCTCGGTGAGAGCACAATACCATTTTAGCCCACCCAGACCGTGCCCTTCAAATTTTGTTACATCTCACTAATCCAACATGGCGGCTGTCCGAAATATTTCAACGGCATTCTGTATCTCCGAAACTATTACTGATATCACCTTGATATTGTGTACGGTGATAAAGGGCACTATTAGAAGTTCACCGATGAGACTTTCGAAAACATGTTAACAAAAAAACGAGCATGGTGGCCAAGCGAATATGAAATATTTAAATAGACTTTTCTCGCGATTTAACCTTGCAAACGCAATTAAACCTGGCAAAGGAAATGTTTATACATATTGTAATTCACTGGCATCTAATTTAGTTCAATTGTTTACATAACCACAAGATGGCAGATGTGCGAAATTTTTTATATCTCGATTTTATTTCTTGTGTCCTAATCATGCGATTGAAGTGTGATTACTACACCTACAAAATAACCTTCATGTAATAGTACATAACTCTAAGAAATACCGGGTGAGTTAGCCGTGGTCGTTACGGCATGACCGTTGGCAATCGCTCACATCCTGGAGGCGAGGTGGTTCGAATCCCCCCGCCGGCAACCTTGAAGATGGTCTTCTGTGGTTTCCCATCTTCCTTCCAGGCAAATGCCGGGGTTGGTCCCAAACTATAGGCCACAGCCGCTACCTTCCAACTCCTCGCCCTTCCATTCAAACTTTCCTCCCCAACGGTACTTGTAGCTCACCCATTGGGTGTCCGTCTCGAAGCAGCTACAAAAAAACTGGCGAGCCGAACATGTCTTCGGACACTCCCGGAACTAAAAGCCATACGCTAAAAAAAACTCTAAGAAATACCTACATAGCCTATATAAAAATCTAACATGGCGACCATTCGAAATATTTAGACGGTTCTCAATATCTACGAATCTATTACAGCAATCAAACTGAAATGTTGTATGTTGGTAGAGGCTATTAACATAAGGATAAGTGAAAATAGGCTGTACAGTTCATCACGGAACTACTTGTTAGATATAAAATTTCCCTTCTTCTTTCGGAACTTTTCAACAAACAAAGCTGAAAATTTGACATGTATTTCCTCATCATATGTGTTATATTTTAACACGTCCATATTTCAAAATGTCTTTCGTCAAAAGATGAGTTTCTTCCCGTCAGTACAGCCGGTGACAAATCAGATCTACTCCGCTATCGGGTGGAATTAGCAAAGACCAGCATTCTTCATGAGTACATCCAGCATCTGCATGAGGGGTGTGCTTTACTACATTGAAGCATGTAAGCTGGAGGACGGTATACAAAGTGAACTACCACGGAGACTTGGTGCGGAGCCGTGAATGACTGAATGTTTGCCCTCCGCGGACCATGTTCCACAGCTAATCTGTGTGAATGATGAATGGAAAGACAATTCATTGAGTATTTCTTTATAATAGGGTCCCTATAGTACGACAAAATTTGACAAATGAAGGGCAAAATATCTATGGTGAAAAGGAGGCAAAGAAATAATATTGTACTGGTATGCACATTCAGCCATACTAAATGCCATACAGTAGATAAATGAGGTGTCAGAATAGCGTCAGATATCGAGTGGAGAGGATAACGTTTGCCTACCAGATAGTACGATATCCTAAGATGGGCTGTGGGACTATTCTGGATAAGATTTGCACATGGATGGTTAAAAAATGACAGTGTTGAATAGTCTCAGGAGATATTAATGGACAAGAAGATAATTCATTATTGAGATCGACACAAATGATTATGATTGTGTTCTCAGACCTATTACATGAGAATATATTTATATTTCGATCAACTTGATAACACTCGAGAAAAGTTTAATCTTCCTCTATTTAATTATTTCAAGGTACGTACACAACCCCGCGCACGAGGCTCATTTAGATGGTGACCTTGAGGAAATCAACTGAGTTCTTCATTTACCCCACATGTTCTCCCCTACGTTGTGTAATTAATCACCACTGTACGATTTCTACCAACTAATGATTGTTCTGCTTGTACTGTAATGTCCTTGTTAAGAATTGGATTACATTTTTGAAGTACACTAGAATTGACCCTTTCACTGTTCCCTTTTTTCGGCTATCTGTAGTTGGTAGTTTTATGGTAGATTTCTCACCCAATGTTTAGGGACTGAATCTCAGCACAGAGAGTTGGGGATTGTGTTGGTTTAAATGTCCGAGACCTACGTCTATATTTACCACAACGTTGTGAATCCCTTCTTTAAACAAATCGTCGGCTACTCGACGTTTCCAAACTTCACAAGTTAAAAGACATGTGATTTCCATATTATTATTATCATTATTTCTTCTTAAATCGTATCGGCCTACTAAGGACCATACCATTTCAACTGTCTTCTCTGTGCTTTGATCTTTGCCCAGTGCTCCTTCATACGTTGCCGGTGTTCCTCTTTTCTTTCTTTCGTCCAGATCTTTCTCGTCTTCAACTTGGGTGTTTCTTGAAAACCCTGCTGGTCGTTAAGTTTCTTCTTGAGGGGATTGCGTTCTTGAATATCTCCACAGGTAATCTCAAACTCTTGCAGGTCAGTTTCCACCTCTTCGAACCAGGCTGGCTTGGTCTTCTCATTTTTAAAATACCTATAGATCCGGTTCGTCAATTGTGTGGGTTTCATTCTAAGCAAGTGGCCAAAAATGCAATTCTCCTTGTCCTCACATCAGAGATTTTTGGACAAGAATATACAGCTCATGGTTATGCCATCGTCTATATTCACCTTTGTCTTCGGACCAAGAAATTTCCTGAAGATCATTCTTTCTTTCTTTCTTTCTTTCTTTCTTTCCTTCCTTGCTTCATTCTTTCTTTCTTTCTTTCTTTCTTTCTTTCTTTCTTTCTTTCTTTCCTTGATCTCCAATTTTTCTACCAGGCCTTACTTGTTCATAGTGAGGCATTCCGCTGCATACAGAGCCTCTAGTCGTCTGACAGTGCAATAATGCCTGAGTTTTGCGTTCAGGGATATTGACTTTTTGTTGTAAACTTCCTTGGTGAGATGGTACGCCATTTCCATTTTATTCATACGCAAAGTGAAGGTGTCTTTGTCACAGACGTTGGATTCTACCCACTCACCAAGATATTTAAACATACAATTTTCTGTCCGTTTATTTTCCCCTGGTTTACTTTTAGCTCTCTTGGTGCTGGCTTGATGTTAGTTATGAACTGTGTTTTCTCCAAAGAGGTCTGAAGACCACCTTTATTTGTCTGTGACTGTAGCTGGTTAAATTGTTTTTTGGCCATGTATAAGAAATCGTGGAAAATTGCATGATCGTCTACAAAAGCTAGGCAATCAATAGAAAGGTTCATGTTGTTGTTTGAGTCTTCAGTCTTTTGACTGGTTTGATGCAGCTTTCCATGCCTCCTTGTCCTGATCAAATCGTTCCACCTCTATATAGCTACCACACCCTACATCCGAGGCAATCTGTTTAACATACTCTAACCTTGGTCTACCCCTACAATTCTTGTCCTCGACCCTTCCCTTCATTACTGCAGTAAGCTTGCTATTCCTGGGTGTCTTAGTATGTGTCCAACCAACCTATCTATTCTCTTCATTAGCAGTCGCAAGAAACATCTCTCCTCTCCCTCTCGTCTTAATACATCTTCGTTTGTGACCCATCTACCCATCCGACCTTCATCATTCTTCTGTAACACCACATTTCAAATGCTTCAATTCTCCTCTTTTATGCTGCACCAATAGTCACTTCCGTAGAGTGTCACGCTCCAGACCAAGGCTTTCAAAAATGACTTCCTAATACCTATATCTATATTCGATGTCAACAGGTTCCTTTTTTGTGGAAATGCTTTCCTTGCCTGAGCCAACCGACATTTTATATCCTCTTTGCTTCGCCCTTCACCTGCCAATTTGATGTCCATAGAGGTTTCTGATTTTCTTCGGCTGCATTCCAATGTTTTTGTATTACAATTATTCATTTTCATCATGAATTCTTTCCTCAAGACGGAGTCCATACCAGTCAAAAACTCATTCAAATCCTCAGGCGTGTCAGCTAAGATGACGATGTCATCAGCAAATCTCAGAGTTGAAATTATTTCTCCTTGAATCTTCACTCCCTCTTTAAATTATTCTCCTATTTCCTTCATTGCTTGTTCAATGTAAAGATTGAAAAGTATGGGTGGTAAGTTGCAGCCTTGCCTAACACCTTTCTGAATACCTGCTTCTCTCTCATTTCCTTCAGCTCAAATGACTGCTGTCTGGTTTCTGTATAGATTGTAGATCACCCTCCTATCCCAGTACTTTATTCCAAGAGTTTTCAAAATGTCTAACAATTTAGTCCAGTCAACCTTATCAAAAGCCTTTTCTATGTCTACAAATGCCATGGACGTTCTCTTATCCTTTCTTATTCTACCTTCCAAAATCAGCCTAAGACTTAGTACAGCTTCCCTTGTTCCTACATTTCTCCTGAAACCAAACTGGTCTTCACCCAACTCTATTTCTATCTGACCTTCCATCCTTTTGTAAATTATTCTTGACAGGATCTTTGAAGCATGAATAATCAAGCTGATTGTACGGTAATCTTCACATCTGTCACTCCCACTTTTTTCGGTATAAGGTTGATAACATTCTTCTTGAAACTAGAAGGCACCTCACCTGTCTCTTAATTCCTACACATCAAGTGAAATAACCTAAATCTCCTATGCAGGATAGCAGCTCTATCGGTATATCATCAATGCCTGGTGCTTTGTTCCTGCTTATGTCTTCCAAGGCTCTGTCAAATTAGGATCTCAATATTGAAACTCCTTTCGCATCCTCATCAATTTCCTCCTCCCTTTCCATTACATGATTCTTAATCTCCTTTCCCTTATACAAACACTTTATGTAATCTTTCCATCTCTCAACCTTTTCTTCCCTATCTTTTAGAGATTTTCCATTTGTGTCCTTAATATTACAGCACTTAGTCTTCTTTACCCCAAAAGTATTCTTAACCCTTCGTTAAGCTGTATTTACTTTTCCTAATTTCAGACAATTTTCTATACCTGCACATTTCTCTTTCAACCATTCTTCTTGTTAACCTCATTTCTCAGACGTCTGTATTCTGCTTTCCGCTTTTCATCTCTTACATTCTTGTGGTTCCGCCTTTCATCCATCAATTCTAGTATATCCTGAATGATCCACGGTTTTCTACCTATTCCTTCTTTCCTACCAATGTTTTCTTGTGCGGATTTTGTTATTTCAATCTTCAAAAGTGCCATTCAGTAGTGTGTTTTGGAGAGTTCTATACCCACCTCCACCTTCCCACCTCACAAGATGGCGGCGGCCCGATATCTCTCGAACTTCCAATGGATAGCATATTTCCACCCCAAAATAAACCCTACCCCTACTAGGGGTGAAAATTGTAAATTATTAGAGAATCTCGCTTTCCAAGTGCAACATGTGAGAGTTTGAATGCCAATATGGAATTAAACGTTGTTTTACACAAGAGACATGTATACGGTGGATAGCCACTATGAATTAACAAGCTTGTTTTCTGCTTTATACGCATGCCCACTCATGGCTATTGTAAGAGGGTAAGTTAGCGGATCCCTGTGGACGGGTCATTGTTGACGGGTCATTGTTCACAGGTCATTGTTGACAGGTCATTGATGACAGGTCATTGTTGACAGGTCCTTGTGGACAAGTCCTTGTGGGCAGGTCCTGGTGGACGAGTCCTTGTGGACGAGTCCTTGTGGATGAGTCCCTTTGGACTGATCCCTTTGGACCGGTCCCTTTGGCCTTGTTCCCACGGACTGGCCCATGAATTTATTTAAATTATGTCAAAGGGCCTAACTACATTTTGCGTGTAAAGCAGTGTGTTGAACTCACGTTGTTCACTAATCCCCCACTACTACAATGTGATAACGATATGAAAGGAAAGTGATGAAATACATGTGAACACGTGTGGGATGTCATTATTACCGTCCTCCTTGTGAAACAAGTCACATTCTGTTTTGGTTCATACGTGAGAAAATGCGAGTTCATGTGTAATATGACCTAACACACAGGTGTTCACCTGTACACGTGCACGATAAGAGCTAACAAGTCACAACCTGTTTTGACAGTGGTGGGAGGTGAAGGGGAGGAGAGGGGGAGGGTCGGTGTAAGAGAGAACACAGGTGAAGAGAGAAAGAAATATGTATTGCTCATAATACATGTGGAGCTGGGGACTGTACATAGGACTGCAGGTTAAGTACAACATGAGTGAATAAATAAATACAAGGCACACAGGTTCACACAACATGTAATTTATTAATCCAAGAATTAAAGGCTGAGCTAAATCCCAACCATTTTACATATAGTTTATTTATTTTTGTTTCAACACTTTTTCCACAAGGTAATGTTTAGGAAACGCTGTCTTTTGGAGTTCTTGGAGATAAAACCTGCCTTTTATGGGTTGATGGTTGAGGTCCTCGAGTAAATAGGTGACTGGACTGTTCAGGTTGACTTGACGAATTCGAAATAGTTCAGTCCCCCAATTTGGTGTGTAGCCCTTGTCGAAGACGGACTTGAATTTGCTCACACGAACAAGGTCCCCGATGTTAAGGCGATGACGTTTAGGGTCTGCTGTTTTTATGGGGTTAAACAGTTTATCCAGTTGTGGAATATTTTGGTCACAAGTCGTGGCTTGGTCCCAATGGTTCTGTGTTTGGTGTCATTGTAACGTGACACTAGCTCAGGTAACAAGTCCAACCAGCGATAAGTGCCCTGAGCAGTAAACGCTTTCCACATATGGGGTTTCAATGTTCGGTTGAACCGCTCGACCACGCTGGCTTTGAGATTGCTGTACGTGGTGTAATGGTGAATATCCTTAGATTTGAGAAAACTGGAGAAATCCTTGTTGAAAAATTCTTTTCCCTGATCGGTTTGTAGCAGCTGAGGTTGACGTTTGGATTGTTGAATAAAATGTTGAAAGGCCTTGGTGACTAGTGGACCAGACTTGCGACGCACAGGTTCAACAAACGCCATTTTGGAATAAACATCAATGACAGTCAACATATAGCGTACACCATCGTTAACGCTAGCATAGGGAATCATTTCAACCAAGTCTGCTTGCCAAAGTTAATCCACACCCAGTGAAATCACCTTGAGTCGCTGATAGTGACGTCTAGCTGGACTATGCAACTCGTGAGCAATATCCATTTTAATGGGTGAGGGCTTAAACAATAATTTTGGCATTTCGAAGTTCTTCCTCAATTTCTTGAATTTCCCAATCGTGACCAGTATGACCAGCTTGACGTGAAGCTTGCTGTAGTCGCTGGACGAGTTTATTGGGATTGTGCCAGTAGGTAACATCCACGAGGGGTTTTAATGGTTTAAATGTCACCCCTGAAGCGGACACTTTACGACGACCACTTTGACTAGGGGGAAAATTTTTGCAATGATGGTTTTATATTTTTGAGATATATTGGCATTCACTTGTTGAGTGGGATCATACTGTCTTTTGTGGGCATGGGTGCCCAATAAAATGGATTTATATTTACCAAGGTCCTCTGGCGTATAATCTTGGGATGAGGGAGTCCGAGAGAATAGTAGCTTTAACAGTCCTGGTGTTAATTTATAGTTGATCTTTTTAATGACAGCTTTAGTACGACTAAATTTAATCGATGAATCACCAATTTTAAAACTATCATCCTCATAGCGAACGCCATATGTTGTATCTGTGTTTCAAATAAATAGATTTGTGAAATAGGGTTCCAGTGTTGATCCATAATATTTTATTAAAATGTTTTTCAGTTTAGCTTTATGTTGAGGGGTGGCCAAGAGTTGTGAAAATGGAGACGATCTGGAAGGGCAAGGTGTTTCGACCATGACCAAGAATGTCTTTTTCCTTAAAAACTCTGCAAGGGGTGATGCCTTTTTTTGAGGCGTAAACACTTGTTCCTCATCATTCTCAACTTCGTTAACACTAGTTAAATCTTCCTGTTCCTCTTCCTCTTCCTCAGGGTCCTCAAGGTGCGTCTGAGTGGCTTGTGAAACGGTGGGTAGCGTTTCAGATGGCTTGAAAGAGGGTTTCAACATAGCTTATAGAGGAGGGGCTAAATGTTGTTGAATAAACAAAGCATGATCTGCACGTGATCGTTTCAATTGACGGAACTTTTGGCGAATAGTATTCTTTGCTTTAATAATATGCTTTTTCAATTGACTCTCTGCTAACGCCATGGTGTCGTAACAAGTGACTTGAGAGGGAATGATACAGTGCCTTAAATAGCAATAAAATGATCAAACCCTAAGCGATACCGTCCTTGGTTGAGTTCACTTTGTTTGTCAATCACTAAACAGGCATGACGTTGAGTGTTCCAGCACTTGGCACACAATTCTGTAAACATTTGAAAGGTCATATCCGGATTCACATGCTCATTATAAATGAGACGACTGTTCCTCTTTTCCTGGCGAAATAAAACAATGACGTTGGCATTGTCACGAATCAACTGTTTGGACATTTTAGAATACGTTTGTCCAAGATAGAAGCAATCGATATGTTTGTGTCGACCCATGCTGAAATAGCTTTAAATGATGCCTTGTCGTTCAGTGGATACATCATCGAAAATCATGAGTGAATCAGGCTTTACCTCATCCGGTGAAATAACATTTTCTTGCGTGGAAAATGTAAAATACCCCATATTCTCATTGTGTAATCCAGACATGACTTGATCCAGAAACACGTAGAGGGGTTGGTAGCGAGATTTTGCGAAAATATAAATATTTTGAAAACACAGACCATTGGGCGCTGTAATAAGTGTCAGCAAAAGATTGGTCTTTCCACAGCCGGAAGGTCCCACAGTGATGCAGCGAATGGAAGATGGAAACAGTGAACCATGGCGTTGTTCGCGTGATGTGGGACAGAGATGGGAAACCATGTCCCCCACGGGGAATGACTCTTGCTGCTTAATTATCTTCATTTCAACTAAGGCTTAGAGAGGCTAGAAGGCTGTCTATATACATCGCACCGAGCCTTGTCACAGAAACAGTAGACTCGTACTACAGGTTGACGATGGATGTCTTTGGACGTGCGTTGATGGTCAAAGCTAAGTCTGTTCCCATACATGATCCTAAACAAGAAACAAATCCTGCTAATAAAAACTATGTGGATAGGTCTGTGGAGCCACGCACAAAACAGGGAGATTATGACTTTAATGGAAAGCGGTTAACCCTTGTAAAACATCCTCAAGTGTCTACAGACGTTACTACAAAACAGTATGTGGATAACAAGGTTTATGAGTTTTATGATAAAGTGCCTCAGCTTACGGTGGATGGCTATACCGCTAATCATCACCGCATTATTCACGTGGAAGACCCACCAGAAGATGATGATGTCTGTACCAAGCGATACGTGACCTATGAAATGAAAAGGCTTTATAAATTTACCCCATCTGTATTTTTAGTGTATCTGACAAATGTAAAACCTGTGAATTGGAGAAACCAAATACCGCTAGTTCATGACCAGCACTTGACCAATGTGCTTGCTTCGGGTTTAAGCCACTATCGATTACACTATGATGGAACCATTCACATCAAATACGCCATACCTGATGAGAACCATTTAGAAGTAGAGATACATGGTCATAGGATGAGGGTCCATAACCATGAAATGGTCAATGCAGGAGACGAATTATCCTTTCACCTCATGTTGACATGGGATGAAAAGCAGGCTGGAAAAACCATAAACGATTTCTCACTTTATGTAGAATTGGAACATACAGCCATGAAATAACAATCTGACGTTAGTTGTGACTTAACTTTCTTGTGAAAGGTTGTTGGTCATCATCATCATGGTGAAACAAAGATATTTGGTCAGAATGACTAAAAATATGACCCTGTCCTTGGCAAAGCCTGGGCTTAAGACATTCGTGGACAAGCCCTTGCGAAAGAAAAAAAGAAAAAATAATGTGTTGACCATAAGGAAAGCTCTTCGAGCAGCACAGAGGCATGTTATTCCAAAACGTCAGCGACAGGGTTCAAAACAAGGGCGAGTGATTCCCGTTCCCAAACGAGCGGGATTTTTACATGCATTATTCGCTGGTCTGGCTGCTCTAGGTTCACTTTTAGGCGGCGCCAGTGCAGTGTCAAAAACTATTAAAGCCGCGCAGCAGGGCAAGCAACAACTCAAAGAAAGTCAGCGACACAATGAAACGATGGAAACCATTGCTATGTGGGCTAGAAATGTCAATTTTATGATATCCGTTTGACATTTATTTAAACCAAATCTACTTGTTAATTGTCACTTTAACTCAGAGAGTCATATCGTGACATACAGACAATAAACACATAGATAACATAAATTTACAGTATGGCGTTAGGTAATTAAACCAAATGTTCATTCGGCATTTCATAGCTTCCTAGTTATTTCAAAACTTAATAATGCTTTGCAGTAGTTATCTTCATTCACAATATCACTGGGCAACTTTTCTGATGGAGACTGCACAAAGTTATTTCTTAATCATAAATGTGGACACAGTGCTTGATAATTTGAGCAAAATGTACACCGGGGTCTTATCCAAGCGTTTAATAGCATGGGCAGAGGGCTGTTCGGTGTTCTCGAGACTCCAGACAGGCTTCAGAAATGGGATGAGGACCACTGACAATATAATGGTGGTCAAAACGGTGATGGACATGTACATAAGAAGGAAAAGAGGTAAGCTGTATATCATGGCTATTGATTTGGAGAAGGCGTTTGATTCAGTAAGCAGGGGAGCTGTCATGGCTAAATTGGGAAAAATCGGGGTGTCACATGAAATGATAATAGCAATTGAGAATGTGTATTCCGAAGTGAAATGTGCAATTAAAACTAAAGATGATGTAATTGTAGGAGAGATACCGTCTAATATAGGATTAAAACAGGGATGCAAATTATCCCCGGTGCTTTTTTTGCAATTTATGAACGATATTTTCGATGCAAAGGGCTGTGAGCAACGGTCCAACCCTTGCTTGGACAATTATGATATCCCGAGCCTAGCTTTTGCTGATGACATCCTTCTGCTTACTCTAACACCCTATAATATGCAATATAGTATTGGCGAGATTGTGAGATACTGTGAGGACAGGAACTTAAAAATTAACCCGAGAAAGACCAAAGTTATGGTCTGCATAAAGGGAGTTAAACTGGCTAAGAATGAAAAGTGGGTCATGTATGGGTCACAGTTAAGAAAAAAAACTTGAGTATCTAGGGACGATAATGGCGAGTAATGGTAAATGGACTGAACAAATTAAAAGGGCAAAATCGAAAGGGCATTGGCGAATGTTAAAGTGTTACCGAATCTTGACTACAAAGTGTATAAGAATATGTTTAACGCACTCATCGTTTCAAGAGCACTGTATGGAGTGGAAGTATGGGGTTTAGAGGAAGGAACGAAAACCCTGGACAGTATCGTAAGTAGGTTCGCCAAGATAATTTTGGGGCTACCTAGTTTCACGGCGAATTGTGGAGCGAGAATGTTGTGTGAGGATGTAAGCATTAGACAACATTTCATAAAAAGGGTCATAAAGTCATGGATTCGTTTAAAAGCAGGTGGAGGGGGGGAAATGCTTAAGGTAGCCTACCTGCACCAAATGAAGCATCAGCAAGAGGGCTACTGGGTGGACGGGGTAAGAAGTGTACTGGAAAGATTAGGAATGGGTTATCTATGGGATAGGGACTTACAAAGAGAGGAAGGTAGGGTGTGTAAAAAGGTTTGTAGAAGGGTTAATGACGTAGAGTTGCAGGTGCTAAGAGAAGAGTGCACCAGTAGGAGAACCCTAACGGAGTTCTGCGAAATGAGGAACTTGATGAGCATAAAGCCCTAATGCCTAATGAAAAGAGAAATGAGAGGGATAATTTGGTGGTTAATGGTGGTGTATAAGAACAAAGTGTTGAGAGAAGTAGGAAAAGAGGACATTTGCCTGTTTTGTGGGAAGGTTATGGGTGCAGCGCACCTGATCAGGGAATGCATGGAAATTAAAATCATAAGAGCAAAGTTTGTAGGCAAAGCAGATCTAAACAGAAGAGAAAATGAAAATAAGTATCACACTTTAATTAAATTACTAAAAAGGGAATGGGGAAAAGCAGGTCAATTAGCAAAATATTTTAATACCATCAGGGCAATGTGGAATAAGGAAACGTCGGATGAGATCCAGAACAAAGATGCATGTAAATTAAGCATTCAAGTACAGGAGATGGCTTCCTAAGCTATAAATCTTGTTAAAGCCTAGGAGAGCCTATCTGTATTAACTAGGTACATGATTAGTACAGTACAGCCACATATTGCTGTCTGTAGATTTTTCCTGTGAGTTTGGTGGGTTTTTCTTTCCTTACTACAAAACTTATCAGACCCTTACAGCCAGTAAGGGCTCGATAGGGAAATAAAAGTAATTCTTTCTGTGATGTGTCTCCCATGGAGAAAGGCCAAAAAATGAAGAAATGTCAATTTGAAGCCAGCCTTTTATCAACAAGGATTTGGAAATCACCTTTTCGAAATAAAATAAAGCATCTTTAACCTCAGCCATAGCAAGACATGCCCTGACGCATCAACAAGTGGAAAGCTATGCTAAACAACTGAAGCTTTTTCATTTTCGAGGTGTGTTTATGCGAAACCAATTACCTTCACAACCCTGGAAACATGAATGTGCTGTTGTCAATTTGGATGATCACCGAGGACCTGGAAAACATTATGTAGCTTATGTCAAAGAGGAATCCACTGTATGGTACTTTGACAGTTTTGGGAATTTGCCCCCGCCCATGGAACTAGTGACCTATTTTGGAAACAGGATCAAGATATATTATAATGTGAAACGTGAGCAAACGTTTAACAGCCAACAGTGTGGACGTTTGTGTTTAATTTTTTATATAAGACGCAGCATAAGCAAAAACGTCAACAGTATGTCGGTGGAAAGTAAGACGTTTACACTGCATGGACGTGGACCTGAAGTGAGCCTAGACTTTTACGCACCTATCGAATTGAGTGAAAAACCCTATGGTTTAGGACTTGTTTCACTTGAAACGTACAATCGAATATACAACATACGTGAAAATGTGAACAACAAGTTTTACTATGATGATTCTGTGCTCACCCTGAACTCTGGTGGATACACGATAGATGACATTTATGAACACATTTATGTGGTGTTGATCAATGAATATGGTTTAAAGTCATTTCTCGATGGAACGCGCAAGTTTGAACTTGTAGGAAATACCAACACTCATCGCTGCAGTAATTTTTCTACATTCAAAATTGACTTTAAAACACACCCCGATTCCATTGCTCCATTACTAGGATTTAAACCACGCGTGTTGGAGCCCAACAAAAAACATGAATCAGACCATGAAGTGAAATTAATTGAGGACCATCATGTGTTGGTGAGGTGTAATATTATTAGTCAAGTGTACACCAATCAAGAACCGTCACATTCGCTTTATGACTTTATTGTAACATCGCCCAATGGCTATATTATTCGTGAAAACCCTCCAGTGGTGCTTTTTCATTCTGTGGCTGTCGATGGTATTAGTAATATAACATTAAGACTGATCAATAGAGAGCAACAACTCATTGATCTAGATTCTACCACACCAGTGTCTTACAAGTTGGTACTAAAGCTACTATGAAGTTTGTATATAAAGCAACAGCACCGTCTATAAATGGTGTTAGTTGTTTACCACATGAATACACGTTAACATCTCAGAACAAGCAGATTTTACAGCGTTTGGGTTACCACGTCAACCCCCGCGATGAATTCTATCCTTGAGGTAGCGAACCACATCGAGGACCAACCAGGAGTGGTAAGAATTGATCTCCATTTTTATCAAGCTCAAACACCTGGACTCAATAACAATGATGAAATTCAATTTGTTATCAACAACCAAGATATTTACACTCTACCGCATGAAAGTGTTATTCAGATTGAAGGTCGGCTCACCAAAGCCGATGGCTCTACACCCACCACATCCAAGTTAGCCAACCATGCTTTCGCCTTTCTGTTTTCTGAAGTGCGTTATGTGATTAACGATATCGTGGTGGATAGCGCTCGAAATTTGGGTATTTCCAGTGTCATGAAACTATATCCCTCTTATAGTGAGGAAGAAGCTAAAACGCTTTGCATGGCGGGTTGGTGCCCTGACTCGATCAGTGACTGGATGGTACACACCGATGGCACCTTTACTGGATATTTACCTCTTAAACTTATATTAGGCTTTGCTGAAGATCACCAGCACATTATGGTGAATGCAAGGCAATTGCTTTATCTGTGGAGAGACAGAAGTGATAATAATGCACTCAAGGGAGCCGACAATGATCACCTGCAATTGATTCAAAAATTCAACTACAACGCTTGCTATGGAAAGTGCCTCATGTGACCCTTAACGATAGCAAAAAAACTGGACATACTCAAGATGGTAAAGAGAGATATACCTCTACCCATGGAATTTAGAAGCTGGGCACTCCATGAGTACCCGTTATTGACCACCACCAACACACACAGTTGGTCTATAAAAGCAGCCCGCTATACAGAGAGACCTCTCTACATGATTGTGGGTTTTCAAACGAATCGCAATTATCAACAAACCAAAGATGTCACGCAATTTGATCACCTGCAATTGAGAAATGCACGTCTTTTCCTCAACGGTGCTGTGTTTCCCTATGAAGGGTTGGATTTAGATTTTTCAAAAAATAAGTTTGTCCCCCTGTACGACTTGTTTTCTAAATTTAGATGGTCGTATTATCAAAAGGAGAATTGTCCAATGTTGTCACCTCAAGCTTTTAAGACAAGGGCGCCACTGGTTGTCTTTGACTGTTCCTACTTGGAAGAGTCTGTCCATCCATCCAATATTGACATTCGACTAGATTTTGAAACGCATGACAATGTTCCAGCCAATACCACGGCCTACTGTTTGATCATTCATCACAAACAAGTCAACTATTATCCACTGTCCAACCAAATGACAAGTGTATAAATAGCAGGTCAACCCACGTTATACCGCTCAGTCATGTCTTGCTTTCAAGCCTCAAGAGAAGTTACATCCATGAATTTAAAATCTGAGGAACAACGTTTCAAGACCTTTGCGACGTGGCCGGTGCCTTTTATAAACCCACAAGCCTTAGCGGCCGCTGGATTCTACTATTTAAAAACAAGAGATGAAGTGAAATGTGTGTTTTGTCCCATCATCTCAGACCAATGGCAAGAGAGCGATGAACCCATGCAGGAACATCAGCGCTGGTCACCTGCCTGTCCCTACCTGTGCAGAATGGAGGTGGGTAATATACCCTGTCATTCAAGTTATCCCTCACTCATGCCTCTGAGTGATGAAAAAAGTTATGATACATGTGGACTTTATGGTGTCAACAGTGCTTCAGTGAGCAGCTCAAAGTCAAAAACACCCAGTTTAGAGACATTCGGATATCATCGGTGTTATGGACACTATAAACACAAAATACTTCTTTGTTGTATGAGTTGGTACCGCCTCTATCCTAGAATGAAAAAAGAATGTAAAACTTGTTATGCTAATAAAATAATGTAATAAAAATTGGTTGTTGTTATATTATTATTTCTTATACCCCCTGTCATATCCTAACCTCCAAAGTGACTACTCAATGTTTTTATTTTCTTTTACTAGAATGGAATGTAAGTAAATGTCATGGGTACACCTTACTGAACAATTGTCAGTCTGTGGTCAGTTGGACTTGATTCAGACAAGAGTGAACATGTTGCGTACACTAATCGTCGACTGTCAAGGGTTTAAAATTGGAGATAAAAAATTTATATTTAAAGAAGTGGCCATTATCGATTGTTCCAATTTTTTGATATCGCAAGCTACCCATTTGGTGTTTAAACCACCTTATGTGTTTGATTTGTTGAGTGATAAAGACCGTGAACAAACCCAGTGGATTGAAACTCATATGCAGCTAGAATGGAACTTGTCTTCTGCCCATGTAGTATTTGTGAAAGGTAGTGAAAAACGTCAATGGCTACAACCATTTTTGGCGTCTTACTGTCAATGTATCGATTTATTGGACATGGGCTGTCCCTTGCTGCAAACACTCATGGCTAACCACCAATGCCTGCTGGGAGTTGTTAAATAAAATTAAAACTCTAGGTTTACCTGTGATTGACACCAGTGAGATTTCTACAAGCGACGTGTAAACATCTACATTATACCATGGAGAAAGGGGATGCTACCGATAAAGCGATTGGAAAGTTCTTTGTGGGTAAAAAGAAACTAGACAGTTTTACCAAAGAAGAATTATTGGCTCTCCCAAAATCGTTCATTTATTATGTGGCAGCAAATGCAGTGAAAGAAATCTGGCAACATGTACCAAAATCATGGACTCAAGACCCTGTGTTAAGTGAATTGCAACCATGTACGGATTATGATCACCATAAGCAAGTGGCTATGGCAAAAATACCATCTATGCGACAGTGCGCCACTTGCCAGCTGGTCAAACTGTATCACGGTCATAAAAGACCATGTAAAGACTTTGTTTCTTCATTCCACGGGTGTGATGGAGAAAAAAAGCAGCAACAACAAACATCATCCACAGAGGAGGAGGAGGAAGATCAAACCTTTTCTCCACCTATGGAAAAGAATATGCCAGACCTGTACTGGCAATGGCGTCATTGACAAAGTAATTCAATACTTGACTTTCGAAATCTACCTACCTGGTTATTATTTGTGTGGTCCTGGAACTTGTCTTGAAGAACCTTTGCAGCGTGGTGATATACCTATTAATCCTTTTGGATCGAGCATGCACTTTTTTATCGCCATAGGCATTCTGCATTAAGACGTGTAGTGGATAAAGTACCGTTGAAGAGCTAAACAACTTTTGACATCCTGTGATGTCTCAGTGGGGAGAGGTTGGCAGCCCTCATTGTGATTAGTGCTATAAAAGGAAAGTTAATGATGAGTGAACATGAACATTGAAAAGGATTGAGGAATTCGTATTTCTATGTATTCTATTTTGTAAAGCTATATTTGTTGTAAAATAAAAACAAGGTTTACAAGATCACAATGTCTTTTAATTTTAAAATGGTGATAGCCTTTTCTTCATTTTCATTTTTTCACACATGAATATTTACAATTTCCACTTTTAATTTTTTTTACATTCTCCTTGTTTAGTTTACACATTCTGTAGATTTTTGTTGTTGTGAAATAAAAACAAGGTTTACCAGATCACAATGTCTTTTAATTTTAAAATGGTGATAACCATTTCTTCATTTTCATTTTTTCACACATGAATATTTAGAATTTCCACTTTTCATTTTTTACATTTTCCTTGTTTAGTTTACGCATTCTGTACATTTTTTGTTGTGAAATAAAAATAAGGTTCACCAGATCACTATATCTTTTAATTTAAAAATATGGTGATAGCCATTTCATTTTTTTTCACACATGGATATTTACAATTTCCACTTTTCATTTTTTACATTCCCCTTGTTTAGTTTACACATTCTGTACATTTTTGTTGTTGTGAAATAAAAACAAGGTTTACCAGATCACAATGTCTTTTAATTTAAAAATGGTGACAGCCATTTCACTTTTTCACACATGGATATTTACAATTTCCATTTTACTTTTTTTACATTCCACTTGTTTAGTTCACACATTCAGTACATTTTTAAAAATATTTTTCGTAATATACAAAAGCAAACATTTTACACTAAAATGTATTACTTATCTTATTTTTACTAAACTACAGTAGCCTAACATTATACATTCTACTTACAGTTTCTACAAAAAAAAAATACAATATAAAACACACTACAAATAATACAATATAGTGATCATTAGACTTAAGTAAAGTAATTGTTGTCAATGCGACTGTTTCCCCAAGCAAGAGTATCAAATGTGTTGGGTATAATGAATCGTTTGTTGTCTTCATTACTTAAAGCAACTTTGTTCAGCAAATTGGTATGTAGTTGATGATTTTTACTTCTAAATACACATATTTTCTTATATAATACAGGTGGGTTACTAACTATACAGTTTTTATAATCACTTATATCTAACTCCTAACAACATTCTTTTTCACTCCTTTTAATTTTTTTACTACTACATCATCAATTGTCATATAGCTGTATGATTTAGATTTTGTGCCTACAAAGGTGTCTATAATAACACCAGCACATTCATCCTTAAATTTCCCAAGAACCTTTTTGTTTACTAGAGGTAAATGGTAAATATTATCATCGGGAGAGTCACTTGTATCAAACCTATTTAGCTCAGTTTTGATATCCTCATAAAAATCATCAGTTTTAAACTCATAAATAAAAGAATCTGTGTCTGTGTAGAGTAATTTAGCATTATCATGATAGTTTTTCTTTATATAATCATAGTGAAATTCATACATACGTGTTTTTGACAATTCCAGAATGGTGTAACCCACGTATATGGGTTTGTTGTAAGTTACTTTAAGACGATTCATTTGTATTACAACTAAATCCTCATGAATAATTGAACAGCTATGAAAGTTAGGCTTGCTTATTAAGTTGCTCGCACCATACCTTTTACCATCATTCTCCCACTTTGTTATCAGCTTTAAATCAATTCGCTTATCAACATTTGTTGCGTTAATTAATGCCCCATATTGGTAGCGACAAATGTAACAGTTTTGCTAGCCCACACGTTGAGCGACAAGTGTAACGGTTTGGCTGCCCCTAACTGTTGGGTGATAAATGTAACTGTTTACCTTTGCCTAAGCTATGTTGTTTTAATGGGCGCCAAGACCTCAACGCAATGTTGAAATCTAAATTTGTATTTAACAACGTCTAGCTCTGGTAGAACACCTTCAAGAATCTATTCACTCAGATCGTGGTATGATTTGATCATTAACCCAACAAACAATTGTATCTTGAGAAGGAATTGGTCTATATCTAATGCTACCTACTGAAAGCAAAGATTGCATTGTAAAAGAATTGAATTTATTATATAAAACAAGTATAGCAACATTAATAATAATAATAAGTATAAAATTTAAATTGGAGCGTTGCGATTTTAATATTACCGATAGAAAATTACGTGAAAACGGAGTCTGATAAATTATTGATTTTACTCTTATTCCCAAGCTATGAAGTTACTGAAATATGAAATATAAAACAAAGAGAAATGAGAGATTGCGTACTTCTGTGTCATTCGCGCTTACCACTGGGAATTGCCAAAGCATTTCCCTCGTACTGGATGATGCTGTGAGCTTCCCACAGTCTCCTGGCCGTCGTCATCTCCGTCGATATTTGATGATATACTTGTAGATTTGGTGACTTTATGGTCCTAACATCGGATCCATACCCTCGTACAACCACACTGGTTAAGTTTTAAACAGAAAGTTCTCCACTCCACGGAACATTGGAGCGACACACACTTGCAACCGAACTAGTCATGTCTTTCATAGATTGTCCCCAACTCCACGGAACATCGGAGCGACTCCCGCGTGCAACCATACTCGGCAAGTTCTACCCAGATTGTCCTCGTTCCACGGCGCGCCGAACGATATATGCAAACGTCGGCTCCCCACCTCGGTACCGACTTCCAGCTTACGTGGTCTCCACTGATTGGCTGCACCCCATGCTCTACTTCCCCTCCTCTGGCTCAATACACACGGCGCGCGGATGATGAAGTCGATTTCCGTTCCAACTATCCGCCTTTTCTTGACGCTGCCACCCAAGCTTGCGTAATACTTCTTGACACGAATCAGCCTGTATTTGAATTTCCAGTGAGTCATGTCTCTCATAATATCCTAACGACGAAACTCCGTAAAATTCCGTAATCACATAATTTTCTATGATATTGTCGTTCGTAATAATTTGCTTGATAGTGTTTTCTAAGACATAGAAAACCTATCTGTATGCTTATAATTTTTATAAAATGCTCCGAAAATACCTTAATAATAATTATAATAAATTAATAATAATAATAAATTAACATGAAAACTTCTCTTGGCTGAACAATTTGCCGCGTAAATAAATATAGAATGGTTTCCTACTGACTTATGCCAGTGGCATAAAAACCCCTCGAAAAACAGAGATGGGTGAGCGCTTGGACAGGGTATTTTTGCTTAAGGCGTCCACGGGACAAAAGATGGGCCATCAGAATGCGAGACAGTCTTCATGAAACTCATACATAACGGCACACGTGATTTCTGTTTACGGCCTCGCCATGTAAGATTTTTAAGTGAATAATTTAAGGTAATTTGTACAATGGTTTCATTTGTGTGAGGAGAACTGGTCTGTGTTGAGAACTAGTATTAAGTAGAATATGGTCTACGGGAACTTAACAAGACAGGGCGATTACGGCCAGAAATATTTGGTGTTATATGTAATGCGCATTTACTGTTTTTTTTTTCAGAAGTCAATATTAATTTCATCTCGCCTCGGATCATCGGATGATTTACCGTGACGACGGTCCATTATCCGATTATCCCAGACACGTTAATAAACCCCATCCAAAATACATATTACATAAATGAAATCACCCTAAATTACAGATTTATACACTCATAATTTTTCTTCACGCACTTTGCGTCAAAGTTTGTTGTCACTGTGGATTGCACTTTGCAACCAGTCCAATGTTTTTCATATAGAATAGTGTTCCACGGATATTTCCGCCTCTCAAATTTCTCTATGTTGGAAAAATAGACATAATTAATGTGTGAGCACTATGTATTTATGATGTCATATCACACGCATTGAAGGTGTTCTGATATATTTATGTCACCATAGAACTTCCTAATTTCACTGGAGGTCCCTTCCTTATGGTGACATTTAATCTCACTTATCACTGAGCACACGATCACACTATTGTGGCAGCGCCTCGTGACCATAATACTTGATCTCTCTTTATAAAAGATGAAATTAATATTGACTTCTGAAAAAAAAAACAGTAAATGCGCATTACATATAACACCAAATATTTCTGTGCCGTAATCGCCCTGTCTTGTTAAGTTCCCGTAGACCATATTCTACTTAATACTAGTTCTCAACACAGACCAGTTCTCCTCACACAAATGAAACCATTGTACAAATTACCTTAAATTATTCACTTAAAAATCTTACATGGCGAGGCCGTAAACAGAAATCACGTGTGCCGTTATGTATGAGTTTCATGAAGGACTGTCTCGCATTCTGATGGCCCATCTTTTGTCCCGTGGACGCCTTAAGCAAAAATACCCTGGCCAAGCGCTCACCCATCTCTTGGGGACAAATGGGAATTCACCAGCGCTACCAAAGTCTGGCCTTGGTGTATCGAGACATTTTAGTGCTCAAGAGCATCCGACAATCCCGTCATATTTCCCTGTACCTTAAAAACTCTCATTTACTTACATACTACCCCCCTGTGTGACTTCTGATACGCCTGCCTGGAAGACCAACTCCTCCCACGCACCAAATACCACACTTACTCATTTGATAGGCTGGCTCGCCAGCTAAACATCCTCACTTTATGACACATACTTTCGGAGACTATGTATATTATACGTCCCGTATAATCTGTTTCCCTCACTATTCTCCAGCACATATGCTGTTTTGCCAATACGTTTGGAAACTATAAATGTTTCTGTGTCACCTGCTTCCAACCTTGCAAATGGCTCCCTTTAAATGAACGTCATCACGTTGCTCCACTAGCATATTTCTCAGTGTCTGTAACGATGCCCTGTTGCTACTGTCCACACATGCACATATTAAAATACCGTCCTCTGCTTTAACCACAGGATAATCCCTACATAAATTAGTGTCCCTCGATAGCATGTCTGCAAGAATGTTATCTTTACCTTTAATATATTTTACTGTGAATTCGTATTCCTGCAGAGCAAGAATCCACCTACTAACTCTGTTAGAACTGAGTTTACAAGTTCTCATATACAGTAATGCATGGTGATCTGTGTGGATCTCAAGTTTCCCCCCTACTAAATACATTCTAAATTTCCCTAAACTGAAAACAATACCTAAAAGCTCTAACTCAGTAATCGTGTATCTTTTCTCTGCTGCTGTCAGTCCTCGCGAGGCTAAAGCTACAATGCACAGATTACCCTCATCATCTTTCTGACATAATACTCCAGCAATGCCTATATGTGAAGCATCTGTCATAACCACATATTCCTTATCTTTTAACGGATATTTCAGCACTACAGCTTCCTCAAAACCTTCCTTCAGCGCTCTAAAAGCCTGATCATGCTTGGACTCCCATCTCCACCGAGTCCCACTTTTAAGCAATTCCCTGAATGGTTCTACCAACCCTGAGTATTTAAGAACGAACCTCCTGAAAAAGTTGCAAATTCCCAGGTAAGTTTTTAACTGTTTAACATTCTGTGGCACCTCTGCGTTAAGTATCTTATTAACCCTACTTTCTTCTGGTGTTACACCTCTACTCGACACTCTATGACCTAAAAATGTCACTTCTGACTGACAGAATGACGACTTAGACAGCTTGAAAGTGAACCCTGCCTGATCTAACTTCTGAAAAACTATATCTAAATGACGTAGATGCTCCTCAAAACTGCGTGAACTAATTACCATATCATCTATGTAAATGGTTACAAACTCTCCTGTGTCATCCCCTAATGCGATGTTTAAAGCCCTAATTAAAGCTGCTGAACTACTCTTTAACCCATAAGGTGTTCTACAAAATTGATAAAGGTTATATTTATGACTAAAAGCTGTAAATGGTCTATCTTCGTACATAAGTGGCACTTGCCAAAAACTGGAGCTCTAATCTACACAAGTGAAATATTTCTTCCCCTCAAATGTTTGCATTAATTCTTCTATTGACATAGATTTCAGCTGATCTGAACTAATTCTACTGTTAACCAAACGAGCGTCTAAGCAAATACGAACTGTGCCGTCGGTCTTGGGTACCGTGGTCAAAGAATTAACATATGGACTGTTAGAGTGCTCAATAATCCCATCTTCAAGCATCTGATTAATTTGTGCCTCAACTGCACTCTGATAAGCGAAAGGTACAGGATATCTATGTCCTGTGAATACTGACCTATCAATAACGTTCAATGAATGTGTATAGCAATTGGCCATACCAATGCGATCCTCAAAAACTCTCCTATTACACCATAACACATCATAGAGCCGAACACATTGTTCCACCTCTATATTTCCCTGAAATGCAGCATCACGTAACGAGTCCTCTAGACTTCCGTTCGTAATCACACTGCCCACAAAACATGGAGAACCCCGCTCTACGGATGGCGATATCTCATTTAAAGTACAAATCACACCTACAATACTACTCCTCTGAATATGGTCATTGAACGCTACTTCTACTTCAGAATCTCCCCATTTAAATTTCAAACTCCCTACATCATAACATAAGTTACCCGACACTTTACTTAGCCACTCTGAACCCAAGATAACACTGAATACTAAATTTGGAATTACAAGGCAAATCTGCTTCTCTACATGATTATTAATTTTAATGTCTACTAAAACTTGCTTAGAAATTACTTTAGACCTCTTCCCAACAGCTGTGATAACAAAAGTGCTTTTAATTGGCATCTCCTCAAAATTTACTCCAGTTCCTTTCATTTTATCATAAAATGCACTACTTATGCAACTCTTCATACAACCACTATCAATTAAAACATCTGTGTACGCCTCGGACACGTTAAATTTAACTATGGGGCTCTTACTAACCACTTCCTGAATAATACCTTCATCATTTATTTCATGTAATAATTCATTTCTTACATTTAGGTCATAGGGTTCCTGTATAATTGTATGGACAGGGCATGCTACAGACTGAGATTCTGACCTTACTTCGCAGCCTGGTTCGCGTTTAAAGAACCGCTACAGCTGGCCGTAGTACTACTAACTACTGAACTGGGCTGTGTTGTCATTGTTTGGCTGTATATTACTACCACTAGGCTGTCCTCTTCCTTGACCCCTATTCTGGTTGTAATTATTGTCATTATAATTTCTCCCTTGATTTCCCCTGTAATCATTATATCTCCCTTGATTTCCCCTGTAATCATTGTTCCTCCCTTGATTTCCCCTAAAATCATTGTTCCTCCCTTGATACTGATTACCATAGCCATTTCCTCTGTTCTGATTTAGCTGATTATTATTATTTCTATTTTGAGCGTTGGCCCCTTCGCTACCGTTCCATTGAACTTCTTGATGCCTGGCTTCATTAGGTCTATTATTATTATTACCCTGGTTCCGATTGAAATTGTCCTCATAATCCCCTCTCCCTAGTGCATCAAATGTGCTTAACAAATTTTCTACTTGTGATATAGTCTTTACATTCTGGATACAAGCAGCCTCCTTGATCCTATAGGGAAAGTGCCTAAGTAGCAACCTTACCACATCACTTTCCTCCTTCAACCCATCCAGATATTTACACACTAATACCTGCCCTAAAAAGTATTCGGTCATGGTGGAGCTTCCTTAAGGTTAAATTTACCACACACTACTCCCTCACGATGCTGCGACTGAATTACCTCATTCCAGAACTTTTCACAGAATTTCATTTTAAAATCATTAATATCAGTAAACTTGTCTCTGTAGACAGCAAACCAATTCCTCGTTTCCCCCACAAACACTTGTTCTAAAATTTCAACTACCTGGCACCACTCAATACTACCATTTTCCAACCTCTCCCCGAATTTATTTTCTATAGTGTTCATGAACTCCATTGGGCACCCCTGTCGATTGCTGAACTTACCCAGTTCTACCTCCCTGTTTGTGCTATTCACAAAAACTGGCCTATTCTGACTATTTTCTTGCCTGATCCTAGCTTTTAATTTTAATTCTAATTCTGCGATTTTCTCCTCAGCCTTCCTCTCAATACTGTTTACTGTTAATTTAATGTTTCCTTCTGATTGTTCTACTTTATCATATAGCTTTGCTTGTTTCTCCTCAATCTTGCTAATGCTCTCTCTATTACTCTCTCTTAAATCATTTACTTCTGCAACTATTTGCGAGTGGACTTTCTCAATTCTACCCCCCAGCTGTTCCTTAACCTCTTTAATTGATACTTGAATCTTGTCAATTTCTCCCCCCAATTTCTTTTTAACCTGCAGTGTTTCTAATTTAACTAATTCCTTTAAATTTTCAGCCTGTGTGCTGATTCTACTTTCCAACTCCTCCTGTACTTTTCCTAATTTCTTGTCTACCTCTGCAATGATCTCTTTAACCTTCTCTTCCATTACTCCTCTGATTTCTCCTCTAATCTGTTCGATTTTCACACTAATTTCCTTGTTGTTCTTATCTAATTTTGCTTTATTCTGTTCTAATTTTTTATTTAAAGCTTCTGTTCTTTCTTTATTTTCCCTACTGTTTTGTTCTAATTTAGCGTTGTTTTGTTCCTGTTTACCATTTAAAGCGTCTGTACTTTCTTTATTTTCCCTACTGTTTTGTTCTAATCTTGCATTATTCTGTTCTAACTTTGCATTTAAGGCATCACTACTAACTTTGTTCTGATACATAAACTCGAGAAGTGAGGTTTTTAATTCTGGTTGGCTGCCTACACTCCCTGTTTCAGTATCGGGATTTACCTCCGCTACCCTGGTACTACCATCACTCGACATACTGCTCGTATCATCACTCTCCCGTTGATGACCACTACGTAACCTCATCTGTCTTTCTTTCTCATCCCCCATAATGATATACACTGATACAGACAAATAACCCCCAAAATACAGGCACAGAAATATATACCCTTCTCCTTCCACAAATGTTATTAGGTTTTCAGCCCCAAGTTGTCAGCGACAAGTGTAGCGTTAATTAATGCCCCATGTTGGTAGCGACAAATGTAACAGTTTTGCTAGCCCACACGTTGAGCGACAAGTGTAACGGTTTGGCTGCCCCTAACTGTTGGGTGATAAATGTAACTGTTTACCTTTGCCTAAGCTATGTTGTTTTAATGGGCGCCAAGACCTCAACGCAATGTTGAAATCTAAATTTGTATTTAACAACGTCTAGCTCTGGTAGAACACCTTCAAGAATCTATTCACTCAGATCGTGGTATGATTTGATCATTAACCCAACAAACAATTGTATCAGGAGAAGGAATTGGTCTATATCTAATGCTACCTACTGAAAGCAAAGATTGCATTGTAAAAGAATTGAATTTATTATATAAAACAAGTATAGCAACATTAATAATAATAATAAGTATAAAATTTAAATTGGAGCGTTACAATTTTAATATTACCGATAGAAATTTACGTGAAAACGGAGTCTAATAAATTATTGATTTTACTCTTATCCCCAAGCTATGAAGTTACTGAAATATGAAATATAAAACAAAGAGAAATGAGAGATTGCGTACTTCTGTGTCATTCGCGCTTACCACTTGAAATTGCCAAAGCATTTCCCTCGTACTGGATGATGCTGTGAGCTTCCCACAGTCTCCTGGCCGTCGTCATCTCCGTCGATATTTGATGATATACTTGTAGATTTGGTGACTTTATGGTCCTAACATCGGATCCATACCCTCGTACAACCACACTGGTTAAGTTTTAAACAGAATGTTCTCCACTCCACGGAACATTGGAGCGACACACACTTGCAACCGAACTAGTCAAGTCTTTCACAGATTGTCTCCCACTCCACGGAACATCGGAGCGACTCTCGTGTGCAACCATACTCGGCAAGTTCTACCCAGATTGTCCTCGTTCCACGGCGCGCCGAACGATATATGCACACGTCGGCTCCCCACCTCGGTACCGACTTCCAGCTTACGTGGTCTCCACTGATTGGCTGCACCCCATGCTCTACTTCCCCTCCTCTGGCTCATTACACACGGCGCGCGGATGATGAAGTCGATTTCCGTTCCAACTATCCGCCTTTTCTTGACGCTGCCACCCAAGCTTGCGTAATACTTCTTGACAAGAATCAGCCTGTATTTGAATTTCCAGTGAGTCATGTCTCTCATAATATCCTAACTGACGAAACTCCGTAAAATTCCGTAATCACATAATTTTCTTTGATATTGTCGTTCGTAATAATTTGCTTGATAGTGTTTTCTAAGACATAGAAAACCTATCAGTAAGCTTATAATTTTTATAAAATGCTCCGAAAATACCTTAATAATAATTATAATAAATTAATAATAATAATAAATTAACATGAAAACTTCTCTTGGCTGAACAATTTGCCGCGTAAATAAATATAGAATGGTTTCCTACTGACTTATGCCAGTGGCATAAAAACCCCTCGAAAAACATGTTACACATTCTCCATAGTCTTTCCAAAAACACTATTATTCATGAGTTCATAAAAATCTTTTTCAAACGCGTTTGTTGACTGTGTTCTTAAATTATTGTTTAGATCAATATACGGTTTGAGCCATGCTGACTGATGAAATTGTAATACGCGATGAATTTTATTTAATTTCAATCCATGCTGTAGACACTCTTTCAAGTTTGGTAATGTATTACATATTTACATTTATCATTTACATTAGCAATTAACATTTTTGTTCGTGATGTGATGTATGGAGATTTGATATTCTCAGGACAAAATGGTAAATCATTATGATCATCATGTAACTCTTTAGGGTACTCAAGATTTACCTCTAAAATATATCCTTTATCATCAAATCATTAAGAGTGTCAACAGGTAAGACATCAATTTCAGGTTGTGTCAGCCAGAGAAAATCTTTCACTGGTAGATATTGGCTCATAGCCCAACCATATTGGTTATTTGCATCGAGGTAGACAATATACCTTGACTCTTCACAAGGGTTTTAGCTAGGTATGTATTTTTATTCGCTTTAGAGTACCGTCCACTACTGTACATTGGCTTAATCCACCTCGAATTGATGATTTTATAAAATTGATCATGTCTATATCAGTCATTAATTCTAAATTTACTTTCGTTTTTCTCAACATTGAATTGAAACTTAACCCAGGAGCAGTGAAATACTGACAAGGATCAAGGTCATAAATTTTCATACAAACATTCCGAAAATTTTCAAAAACATCTGCTAATAATAACATATCTGTCTTCAAATATATGTCAGAAAATTCACCTAAAGTTTGAATGTGGAACTGTGTCCATACACGTTGTGCATGTAAATATTCCTGATCACTAATATGACTTGTGATTAAGGAACTGTAAAAAGCATCCTTTGGTGGTAAAGAACACTCCTCAAGACGTTCCACACAGTTAATATATTCATAAGAGAATATACCCTTTCGACGAATCAAATTAAAATCATCTTGTTTAGGAAAGACACGTTGAATTTCATGAAACTGATCTGATTTTAAATTACTAGCAAGCTTATCAAGACTACTCGGCATAAAGCGGAATGAATCTAAAAATCGCAGATTAATGGTTTTTTTTATTGCTAGTTTTGATGTATTTTGTGAACGATATGTATTGTTCCTTATTATTTGCAATCACATCAATTTTCACATCTGAAGGTCCAAATTCTTTAACGATAAAGTGGTTATCGTATTTGCTACCGTTATGTAGAACGACCGAAATGAATTTATTTACTCTATAATTTAAATTACATTCTTGGTGAGCAGCACGATATTTTACTGTTAAATGGTCATGATCGCGAACCCTGTCTGTATATAAATATTCACCACATATAAAACAATTAGTTTCAGTTTCGAAATTCATTTGCTCTGATGAAGTTAGTGGCTCCATTGGAATGATCGTATTTAAAATAGAGGATATTCGGATGGCATCTTTCTCAAGCCTTTCCATAAAAACTTTAGGTGCATCAGGTCCTGTATAGAGCTCAAACTTATTTAAAGAGTCATCATAACTACATTTAATATAATATACAAAGCTAAAAGGTTCATGAATGTGAGTAGTGTTGGTGAAAGGTTGGGCTGGATTCTATGAACATGTATTAAATGGATATTTACAATTTCCACTTTACATTTTTACATTTTATACCAAGCCAAACACAGTAGGTTGAACATTTTTTAAGTTTTAAGTTTTTTCTTTACTATTCAGGTTGATTACATCCCCATTTTTGATGTTGAGTTAGTTGATCCTCTTTTCTGAAATATAGCAAACAGCCATCACACAACCACTTTTTACCATTGTGTTTTGAAACCTGACTACTGACAAGTCTACTTAAATGTTTTATCCAGCAATAGTGAGCGTTTTCACATTTAGTTATGTATAGAAAATTTACATGAGCATCCTTTTTTTCCTGAGTATAATATAGAGGACCTGCTATACTCTTATTTTCAATTCCATAAACATTAATACTTACATTGTTCAGCTCTTCAAAACGTTGAATGTCTTTTATCGCCATAGGAAATTCCATTTCTTTTAAATCTAACACTGAACAATAGTGAGGATAAGATGATGATCTATCCATATGCTCCACTGCTGGATGGAGAGCTGAAGTTACAGCCCATGCAAAGCATGCGTCATCATTATTCAAAACGTTCACAACAGCTTTCTTTCGTTTGATCCATCCCGGCAAATCAATGTATGATGATGCTCTAAGGGGGTTATATTTATTCAGGTTGGTTTCTAAATAAAGTACTTCAACCAACGCCCAGCCTGACTCCCTTTCCTGGATCTCTTCACTCTTCACAATGATAGCACTTGAAATATTTTGATATATATCACTAATATTAGTTGATTCACTAACAATTATGTTTTTTGTATTAAAAGATTTGATATCCGTAATTTCACCTTCGCTCCCAGTTTTTACATAGAGTCCAAAAAGTTCAAAATTCATTTTAATTGTTTTATGCTCTACAAAAACATTTTCTACCAAGCCAAACACAGTAGGTTGAACATTTTTTTTAAATGATTCAATACTTTGAATTTTTTCTTTACTATAAAGTCTATAACTAGCAATTCGACTTTTAAATGCACTACCAATTTGTTGAACATTTCCAGAATTTCTTTCATGGCAAGCGTTATTTTTATGATGAATACTGCGTAAATGTCCATGAATGATTGAAGAAGGTATACCAATATTACATACATCACAATGTGTTATCGAAGGTTCACCATTCTTCTTTCTTTTTGTTGCACAACTATTTTCACAATCTTGAGAACGTTTACGCTTTTGAGCATTACATTCGTTTAAAGGTTCCGTGTTAGTTGATGGTTTTATAGTTTTTAATTCTTGTTGTTCACCATGCACTTCAACCATGTGGGATTGATATCGCTTTACAGCAGAAAAACCAAGTTCGCAAACTGAACACGAAAATGGTGCTGAACTAACATGCATTAAATTTACATGACGTGCAAGATTATCTTGTCTGTTAAATGTGGTAGCACAATGACTGCACACAAACATTTTAATGTCATGTTTAACATTTGCGTGTCGTTGAAGGCTGTCAGGTCTTGAGAACTGTTTCTTACAGTCACCACACTTGAACATTATGATCACTTTCGAAATTACCTATAAAAGAAAGAAATCATAAATGTTAATAAATGATAAAACAAAGTACAATATAAATAGTTTAATTACATTCCAGTCAATGGCTATAGCAGGGTATTTAAATCGATCATCTGTGAACTCCTAGCAAGTCTAACTTCATGTAGTTCTAACTGGGGGTTACTATATACCACTGTCACTGACACTTAGCGGTGAAAATTGGAACTTCATAGAGTGGTAGAAACCACCGGTCGTCAGTTAAGTGAGCTAGGTGTGACGTCATAGCCAGTCTTAAAACAAGTCTAAACTTGTAGAACATGCCACGTGATAGAAACCAGCGGTCGCCAGTTAAGTGAGCTAGGTGTGACGTCATAGTCAGTCATATAGCAAGTCTAAACTTGTAAAACATGTCACGTGATAGAAACCAGCGATCGCTAGGTATGTGAGCTACGTGTGACGTCATAGCCAGTCTTAAAACAAGTCTAAACTTGTAGAACATGTCACGTGATAGAAACCAGCAATCACCAGTTAAGCGAGCTAAGTGTGACGTCATAGCCAGTCTTAGAACAAGTCTAAACTTGTAGAACATGTCACGTGATAGAAACCAGCGATCGCCAGTTAAGTGAGCTAAGTGTGACGTCATAGCCAGTCTTAAAACAAGTCTAAACTTGTAGAACATGTCACGTGATAGAAACCAGCGATCGCCAGTTAAGTGAGCTAAGTGTGACGTCATAGCCAGTCTTAAAACAAGTCTAAACTTGTAGAACATGCCACGTGATAGAAACCAGCAGCCACCAGTTAAGTGAGCTAAGTGTGACGTCATAGTCAGTCATAAAGCAAGTCTAAACTTGTAAAACATGTCACATGACAAGGTTAAGTTAGATAAAGTTAGGTTATGTTAGGTGAACTGAGGTTAAGTCTTTAAATATTCCCTATGTCACTGACACCTAGCAATGAACTTTCAGACTTAATAGAGCGGTAATCAAAATCTAACCTACAAAATTAGCTTTGCACACCATGGTCAAGTAGTTCCAACTTTTGACTGCTAAATATACCATTTTCACTGACATGTAGTGGTGAACATTGGAAAATATCACTCTAACTGTTTAAAAGTTATTAGAGGAGGCACTTACCTTTTTATAATTTATCAACTGCTGCCACTGAATGAACAGATTGTAGGAATCTGGTAACCTATAGGTACCCAATTATCTGTAAACAAATCAATCAATCAATAAATACATTGCAATCAATAACTTCAACATCAATTAGTAATAAAAGACTACAATCCATTAATAATAAGTACTTTCCTTGCAAAATAATTTAATGATTTTCTACAAAAAAGGCTTTTTTTTACAACTCTTGAGCAGTATTGGAGCACTGTTCACTCAAAGCGATTAATAAAGACTGACAGTAGGGAAATATATGACACCTCTCTTATATAAACTCTCATCGCTCGTGTCAGCAGTTTTTTGCAGATCATTGCAAATTCTTTCCCAATACAGCTGAGAGTCCAAAGTACACTAGGAACACCTGTGTGGTATCCAATTACTGCTGACTTTGCATGATCAACACCCATTGTCTTGATCGACACCTGGGGTTTCAAATTACTGCAGCGTCAGTCATAGCAACAGCAGGGTGCGCTCTCTGCCATGTCAGCAACATGACACCGGATGGAACACTTGTGTAATGTCCAATAACTGCTAACTTTGCATGATCATCAACCATTGTCTTCATGAACACTTGCGGTTTCAAATTACTGCAGCGTTAGTCATAGCAACAGATCTGCGCGTTCTCTGCCATGTCTGTAATATGACACAGGAAGTAGCAAGTCGGTTTACTGCACGTACCATCTCCTCAGTTTTAACATCTTAAGAACATGTATTATTCTCTTTCAACTACAAATGACTCGTTAGAATACATCCATCCACCAAGTTAGATCTCTTGTATGTTCACATGTATTTCGTCACTTTCCTTTCATATCGTTATCACATTATAGTAGTGGGGGATTAGTGAACGTCAGTTCAACACACTGCTTTACTGCTTTGACATAATTTAAATAAATTCATGGGTCAGTCCGTGGGAACCAGGCCAAAGGGACCGGTCCAAAGGGATCAGTCCAAAGGGACTCATCCACAAGGACTCGTCCACAAGGATCTGTCCACAAGGACTTGTCCACAAGGACTTGTCCACAAGGACCTGTCAACAATGACCTGTCATCAATGACCTGTCAACAATGACCTGTCAACAATGACCCGTCAACAATGACCTGTCAACAATGACCCGTCCACAGGGTCCGCTCCCTCACCCTCTTACAATAGCCATGAGTGGGCATGCGTAAAAAGCAGAAAACAAGCTTGTTAATTCATAGTGGCTATCCACCGTATACATGTCTCTTGTGTAGAACAACGTTTAATTCCATATTGGCATTCAAACTCTCACGCTTGGAAAGCGAGATTCTCTAAAAAATTACAAATTTCACCCCTATTAGGGGTAGGGTTTATTTTGGGGTGGAAATATGCTATCCATTTGAAAGGGGGTATCAGCCCGAGTTCATTGACACCTCATTCGTCAAAATCCGACCATGCGTTCGAGAGATATCGGGCCGCCGCCATCTTGTGAGTTGGGGAGGTGGAGGTGGGTATAGAACTCTCCAAAACACACTACTACATTCATCTGCAATTGAAGTTTGTTTAGGGTTTATAATTAGTCCTTCCTTTATACTCTTCTTGAAACTTTCGTTTACATCCTTATCTTTCAGTCTGTCTATTGCCCACCTTTTTGGCTTTTGACTTTTCTTCAGTTTCTTAAACTTAAATCTGCATTTCATAACAACCAGATTGTGGTCAGAGTTTATGTCAGCACCGGGATAAATTTTACAATCCAAAATCAGGTTCCGGAACCTCTGCTTGACCATAATGAAGTCGATTTGGTAACGCCCTGTATCTTCTGGTCTCATCCATGTGTATGTTCTTCTATTTTGGTTATTGAAAAAGTTGTTAGCTATGACCACCTCAGGCTCGGTGAAGAATTCCATCAGCCGGCTTCCTCGATCATTCCTTTCACCTAATCCGAAATCTCCTACTATCTTCCCTTCTCTTCCATTTCATACCACAGCATTGCAATCTCCCTTTACTATAACATTTTCATCACCCTTGATATACCACAGAATTTAAACTATTTCTTCGTAGGCCCGTTCAACATCTTCATCATCAGCTTGACTGGTAGGCATATGGACTTGTACCACTGTGGTGCACGTAGGTTTTGTATTGATTTTGCTGCAATAATCCATTCACGATATTGCTCATAATATTCCACACGCTGTCCAAGTTTCCTACTCAATATGAGACCAACCCCTTCTTGGCCATTGTTTGATTTAGTGCCAATGGCCCTATAGTGACCTGACCAAAAGTCTTGTTCTTCCAGCCAGTGCATTTCACTAATTCCAAACAAATCCAACCTTAGCCTACCCATTTCCCTTTCTAAGTTTTCAAACCTTCCACTTCCTAGCAGACTTCTATCATTCCACGCTCCGATCCGTAGAATGTCAGATTTCATCTTTGTCACTTCAGCAATGTTAACCCTCTCTCTCGAGTAGTCCCCACCCGGAGATCCAAATGGGGGACTAGTTTACCTCCGGATTGGAATTTTACAAGGGAGGAGGCCATGATAACATATAATTATGCATAGAGAGGTGCAGATCCTCTGGAATAGCATTACGGCTGTCGTTTCCCGTTGCTTTCAGCCGTGCAGCAGAACGCAGTGTAGCCATTAGTTGGCTTATATTATCAATATCTTAGCCGTCTATAAGTCAAGTGAAAATGAAAATCCACAGCCTGCTTCCAGTCGACCGACCGGGTCAGGGAATGGAATGAATGAAGCCCCCATCTAACGGCGAGGATATGAATTGTTCCGGCTGCCAAAGCCTCTCGCACTCCCCTGGGGCAATGATTACATGAATGACAGATGGAATGAAATGATGGAGGAGAGTGTTTCTGGAATGAATTTGTGACAGGGAAAACCGGAGTACCCGGAGAAAAACCTGTCTGCCGCCGCTTTGTCCAGCACAAATCTCACATGGAGTGACTAGGATTTGAACCACGGGCCCAGCGGTGAGAGGCCGGCGTGCTGCCACCTAAGCCACGTAGGCGTTTCTATAAGACAAGTAAGAAATTGATTTATTCTGAAAGGATTCTACTCCCTTTCAGAATAAGTAATAGAGCAATTTTACTAACAAAAATACTAACATTCTGCTAACAATTAAATACCAAGATTCTACTAACGAAAAAATACTTAAGTTCCACCAACAACAAAATACTACCACTAAAACAGTCTGTCACCAGACACACCCACATGCACCCTCACACATCACAGTATAATGAAACAATGCACTATAACTAATAAGCGATGCAACTGGCACCAGACACACTCACACACCACAGTCTAATGGAACAATGAACTATATATAAAAACAAACTAACTACAAACAACTAAAACTAACTACATACTTGGGTTTAGAAGAGGAAATTGAAAACCAAAATAAGAGTAAGGGAAAACGAAAGACAGGAGGAAAGGAAATGCCCTCAACCTTCAACGAATGAGAATTAAGCTTATCACTATGAATAGGGAATTGTATCGGGAGAAATTTGTCTTTTATGAAAGGATGTCACGAATACTGCTGGATTTAACTGATCAAAGTGATCTTACATTACAAAATAAAATATAATATTATAATTAATTTTATTATTAATAATAATAATAATAATAATAATAATAATAATTGCGCCGCGCCGGGAGATTGGTGAATATTGGACACACCCTTTAAGAGGAACCATTATAATATTAATCATAGCTAATACATGTTTCTTTTTTCAGGTGTATTTACTTATTATTCATTATACTAGTGGACCCGCGCAGGAACTCTCGCATAATGGGTTGAGTGCGCACCATGTGTACAGACTACTCGCTCGGATCTAGTGCTATGTGGGCTGTACGCGACACAGTTCTGCCAGGGGCTATCGTCTTGTTTATGTTTTAAAGTACTTTATAAACAAATAAATATATTTCCGTTGACTTATCAAGAAATGCAAGATTTCCCTGTACTATTGAGACGATTTGGAAGGTTTTGATACAAACCACACCTTCTAACTCCCTCTGGGGCAGGAGCTTGAGTTTTTTTGAAACACACACCTTAGCGTATTTAATAAGATAATAATAATACTTGTGTTCTCTAAAAATGCCTCTGTGTCATCTATGTTAGGTAACATGTTATAAGACTAGTTTAAAGCATCTCTCTTACACTTTAAAATGCTCAATATTAAAAAATATATATTTATAAAACTGTGAAACTGTAATTTGTAAAACTGCACTTGGTTCCTAACGCAAACATTTTCAAACAAATAGTTACTCTAATAATAGAGGGTTTACGCTTTTTCATTCAAGCTGTTGCATAACATCAAATCATTGTTTTCCAAAATCTCAAATCAATAACCTAGTACAGGTACAGCCGTGTTCAAACAAAATGAATTTGTTTAAATTCCTACAGTGCTGTTTACCAGGTAAAGATATAACCTTGCTTCGGCTACTCTAACTGGAAGTTCAGTGTTTGTCATAAATAAAATTCAATTATTTGTTCGCAAAATCTCGGATCAATGATCTTGTAGTTCAGTCGTTTGGTTAAATCTATAAAATAAATGGTAAATAAAAAGATATATAAATAATAAATTAAATAATTAAATTAATAAAAATTTAAAAGAAAAAAAGAAAAATCTAGGGATAGTAACCTAGTAGTTAAGTCCTTTGGCAAAATCTAAAAATAAAGGATTATCAAAATAGGAGATACTACATGCGTTCATTTAAATCCATGTTCGAGTTTCTACGATTATGGGCTCGAGAAATCTCGGGTCATTGATCTTGCAGTTTCGTTCTTTAATAAAATCTAAAAATAAAAGATCATAAAAATAGAAAATATTACATGCATTCATTTATATCCTGGATCAAGTTTCTATAATTATGAATTCGAGAAATCTCATGTCGATGACCCACTATTTTGCTACACTTTGGGTAAATCAATGGTCTACAGTAATATGAGCCGTCACACAGGTCTGTAGGATTATTGGTTCGGGAAATATTAGAAAAAGTCATTGACCTACTAGTTTTGGATGGGTATAAATCTGGAAAAAATTAATTAAATATATATATAACAATAATTATAATAATAATTTAAATAAATAAGAATTAAATAAATAACAAATAAATAATAAATGATTAATAGTCATTAATCAATAAATAATCATTACGAGAGCCGCGAGTGTGCCTCGGTAAGAAGAAATACTATTTCACCCCGTGTAAGGGTAGATTTTATCTAGGGGAGGAAATGGCATGTCGTTGACGTAGAGGGGATAGAGACCTTTCGTTTAAGCCGTTGCAAATTTCTCCCCGGTTATTCGTTCGCGATACATCTGAAAAACGAGGATGACCTAGTAGTTACGATTTTTTGGTACAAATCTAGAAAAATAAGTGGTCCTCGGAAAAGAGGAGACAGAAGCCCATTAAAACGAGCCGTCACATGATCCTCTCCGATTATGGGTTCGGGAGATATTATGGGTGATATGAATAAAACGGAGAATATGCTCATGCTTAACAATTTTGTAGTATATACTCAGAATGGTATGAATAAAAAGTTGAAGTTTAGACTCACTGAGAAGTACATATTCAAGGGTGGGAGTAAATACTCAGTTAGTGAGTTTATACTCCAATGTGGTATGAATAAAAGAAGTATATGCTACAAATCTGAAGTATATACTCACAATTTCTGAAGTCTGGCCATTACCATGCTCAGCTGTCTAATCTCAAGATGGTTGAGGTTATGTTTGTAGATGTAAACAACTTGCGGGCTAGGAAAGTGTATAAATTACGAAGAACGGTTTCTGAGAGGGACTGTAGATCATTATACCGGTTTAAGATAGATAATATTCTATGGCTTTCTGATTACTTTTTGGGAAAATACACGGAAACAAGAGGAAAAGCTGTAAAAAACAATTTATTTTCTTCAGTAATTGACTTTCTGTAATACATTTGCCAAAGTTTCCAGCGTAGCGAATCTTTCTAGCTTTTAAACATTCGCTTTTTTCCTTCCGCGAGTTAAGTGTTTGAGACTTGAAGGATAGTTACAGACAATCCTTACAAAGGCCAAATCGGAAACACTTGATATAATGATCATATGAGTCGTCCAGTTGCAAAACTCGTTTAATCCACTTGTGAATAAGAATGATTTTCATGAGAAACATTTCTCTGGACTTTGCCTCCCGTATCCTTTGTGTTTGTTGTTTTCTACTTTCCCCTTTTTGCTTTTCGGTTTAGTGTTTGCTTTGTGCTTATGCTTTTGAATGTTACTTTTTGCTTTTCTTTCTTGGTTTTGTTTTTGTGTTTGTTTTCTGCTTTTGCTTTTGTTTTTTAATTTTGCATTTGCTTTGTGTTTCTTGTTTTTTTGTTTTCTGTTTTTGCTTTTATTTTTGAATTTTGCTTTTTGTTTTGTGTCTTGTTTTTTGTTTTCTGCTTTTGCTTTGGTTTCAGAATTTTGCTTTGTGTTTCTTGTTTTCTGCTTTTGCTTTTGTTTTTGAATTATGCTTTTTGTTTTGTATCTTGTTTTTGTTTTCTGCTTTTGCTTTTGTTTCTGAATTTTGCTTTTTGCTTTGTGTTTCTTGTATTTTTGTTTTCTGCTTTTGCTTTTGTTTTTGAATTTTGCTTTTTGTTTTTGTGTGCCTTGTTTTTTGTTTTCTGTTTTCTGCTTTTGCTTTTGTTTCTGAATTTTGCTTTTTGTTTCGTGTTTTTGTTTTTATGTATGTTTCATGGAAAATCAAAATAAAACAAAACAAATTTAAGTTAAACAAAATAAACAAAACAAAATCAAAATAAACAAAATAAAATAAAAACAAAAATAAAACAACAAACCAAAACAAAATAAAACAAAAAAAAATAAAAAAAATAAAAAGAATAATAAAATAAAGTAAAATAAAATAATTAAATAATTTTACGACATGATCCTTATTCACAAGTGGATTAAACGAGTTTTGCAACTGGACGACTCATATTCATCCCCACTAACAGACATTTCAATTAACCAGGAACTTTCAATTAATCAACAAGACAAGTCTACAGCAGACGACTGGTTAGCATTAACAAATGGCATGTAAAATAGTTGACTGATTAAACGTGCATCGATGAAACGAGAGTATCATCGTGGCACAAGTGAAGTATATACTCCAAAAGGACCGGAAATTGTAGTAGATACTCAAGATCTTTTATTCATAACAAACCGAGTATATACTCAAAACTGATGTTCATGCTTAAAGTATATACTTCGAAGTTTATACTCAGTTTTATTCATATCATCCATTGGCTAAAGTTGGGCGGCAACATGCAGTCGTGGTGCGTGCTTTAACGCTCACGGCTACGGGTAAGACAGAAATCCGGGTCTCTCTAATAGTGGGACTTAGATTTATTTTTATAAATATCAAATTTTACACCATGGATGCAGAAGTTGCAAGGAGGTATTCATTCCACACTGGTTGGTTGGTTCCTTAGTTTAGGGGCTGCGACAACGCGGTCATGTAGCCCCGTGTACTTTGAGTGTGTGTAGAATCTGTCTGATAACCGGTGTTAATTGTGATTACTGTACTAGTGTGTGTTATCTGTTTTCAATTAAAGTGAGGACTGCAGACTTTAAATTTCAAGTAGTTCCTACTTTTGCCGCCAAACGCCACCGTCAACGACTACTAGGCCTAGTCCAGAACTTAGCTACTAGACGCCACCGCAGTCGGCTCTTGGCAACGAACGTAGCAACCTAAGAGCGTTGTTTATATTCTTAATAACCTCCTGCTCCTGATAGTATAATAATACTATTATTCCTCTACTAAAGAACATTGTTAGTGCAAGACAGGTTGCTTGGATACGGCACTATAAATCCCAGGAGAATGAATACCTCCTTACAACTTCTGCATTCCTGGTGTAATATCCGATATTTATGAAAATTAAAGCGAGTCCTTGGTATTGGGAAAGCGGCACTGCCAAGACTGACATATAGTCCAGAAATTAAGTGACGGAAAGTAATCGATTCAGGAAAAAATTGCTGAAGAATTTTTCTCGCCGGATCTATATATCTTTTGAGATGCTGAATCTGAAAATCCAGTTATCGCCTGGATTCGCATATGGCTTCACCATAAAAATGGCGAAAACCCATAACATTTCGGAAGTTGTTTTAGTTTTCTGCTTATAACTCCGAAATAACGCATCCTAGAGAATAATTCCAGGGTTAGGATTTTTAGGTGCTTATTTGAGATGAAAAAAGGAAGGTAAAAATGCTCATATAAGGTAATAAAGGAGCAAAAAGGTGCTGGTTTATTCGACTATTTTTCTCTTTCCTCTATTATAGTTTATTGAATTACAAACAAATACATCAAATCACTCATCAAAAGAATGAAAAAACATGAAGCTGTTCAAGACATTAAGCATCTCTACATTTTTAAAAGTAAGTCTGTGTCTATTAGGAGATAGAGTGTCTTTGTAGATGCTAAAGCTTATTTCGACATCCAAAGAAACCAGTGGGGCAAAGCTTGTATTCATTCGGAATGGCAACTCCACAGATGTGGCGAATTCCACAATGTCTGGATTATTCTGAAGACGGCTCAAGTTTGTATTTTGAAAAGTCATCTAACTGCTCACTCACGGAAGTAAATATGTCCCATTGTTTTTCCTTTTCAAGACCTTGTTCTTCTAATCGTTTAATAACTGCAGTCTGGTACTTGTAACTATGGACACAGTGTAGTTCTGTTTGAAAATTATGTATTTTCTCCGGGAAAAAGAAGTTGCTGTGCCTTGGAAATTGCACCTGCGTCGGCTGGATTCAAAGAAAGCAAAAAATCTCTAATTTTGTCAAAAATCTCACACAACATATAGTAGCAGCACACTCAATCTACTTTCCCCAGCGAGTAATGACCGGGAAATTTGGAAGGGGCAGGCCAGTGGTTTCCTTGTAGGCAACAACACGATTCGTAACTTCCAGTAGAATCTTCTTCAGGGCAGAGGTGAATTGTTTTGCGATGTCGTATTCGTTCCTTATGGATTCACACACCCTGTGAAGGGCATGAACGAAGCATGTCACATGCTTAAACTTTTATTATTATTATTATTATTATTATTATTATTATTATTATTGCGATTACTATTATTTTTATAATTATTACTATATTCTCTTGTATTCACGCTTATTGTTACAGAAGTTGGGGAACGATCACATACTACATTCAATCGCAAGTCGATGATCTTCCATTTCGTTTATGTGCTGGGGAGGTTTAAAAAGTTGTCAACTGTTGAGCAAGATTTTTGAACACTTTAGTGATAGCAAGTTCCAATGCGTGCAGGTTTCTCTTGAGAGATGTTGGTACAACACCTGTTGCTGAGAAGACAAGTGGTTCAGCAGTCGTCTTTTCTTGATGCCACTTTTTTTTTGCCAACTCTCTGCATTTGCAGATTTCTTTGACTGTGCACGTGTTGTATGTTGTGTGACTGTGGCAAAGCAATGTCGCTCGAATGCAGGTGTCTTTGGGTTTTGTTCACAAGAATGATGCTTGGTCTAATAACTGGACTGTTTTTATCTGTGAAGACAAATCTGTCCCAATAGATTTTGTGGGATTTTCAAGAAATGTGCTTGGTGAATACGTATATTATGGTGTCTTTGAATTTGTCAATAAATTGATGTTTTTGAGAAAGTTTGCAGTGAATGATTTTGGGGAAATTATATTGCCGTTAGCTGTAGTCTGAGTTGACTAGAACCTGCCAGCCTTCTGTTATGTGCTGTATTATCTCAGAGGTACTGTGACATAATCTGCATGCATCATCTCTAGTATTGTCATTCTTTAGAATGTACTTCACATACGTAGTTCTTTGTCAGCACAACTTGGTCTTGCATTGAAGAAATAAATCCTTCAGTGGCTGATACAAGTCCCCATGAGTCAGCCAAAAGATCGAGCAGTACTTTATTGGCATTTACATACATTACGTTACAACTGATTAGGGATTACCATTTTGAATACAGAGGGGAGTATTATTGCATGCTCTGTAGTTAATTGTAAATATACGAATTGTCTAAATTTTCATACGAATATAAATCCTCACGTATAAAACTTAAACTACTATAAACTTTTCCAGGAAGAATTTTTCTTCATGAAATTGTAATATATGTCTACTTATATCTTCTTTCTGAAATGTAAGACACTGTTACTTTAGATACTGTTCTCCAGAGAGCCATCGCAGAATTATTTTCCTTGCTTCTATGACTTTCGCTGGCAAATTTTGTCGCAGCGATCGATGGTGTGGTCCAGAGCCTTATCTCGCTGTACAGCGCTGAGCACAAAGGTCCTAATGACTCCCCATAAACTTGGGAAGACTCATTCCAACTTGTGTGAGTCATGCGTGTACTGAAGTTAGTTTGATTAGATGTGGAACAGCCTGCTCCTCTAATGACTTACTTCAAGGGAGCAGAAAGGACCAGCTGGTAGGATACACTACACAACTATTTAATTGTAAACGTTAAAATGTAATTATTCTCCTTCAGAAAGCGTTTTCGGGTTATTGAAATTAATATGAATCAACTGCTGGGTTTTGATAGTCCTGCGTCAGTGGCCTTGGGTTTGATTTCATCAGTCGATTGGCATTTTTAGCCTATTTTCAATTTTGAAAAAATAGGCTTATGAGATCACCTTTAGTCCGTGTGTGTGTGCGTGTGTGTGTGTGTGTGTGTGAGGTGTGTGTGTCCCCCCCCCCCGCAAATAAAATCTAAACGGCTGGAGCGATTTCAATGAAACTCGGTAAGTTCATAGCACTATTCCCGGCGACCTCGACCGTGCCCTTCAAATTTTGTTACGTCTCACCAATCCAACATGGCGGCTGTGCGAAATATTTCACTAGCATTCAATATCTCCGAAACTATTACCGATATCGCCCTGAAATTGTGTACTGTGATAAAGGGCACTACTAGAAGTTCACTTGACTACAAAACCAACATGGCTGTCAAGCGAATTTGAGACTTTTAAATAGACATTTCTAGCGATTTAACTATCCAAACGTAATGAAACTTGGTACAGCGAATGTTTGTACACATTGTAATGCACTGGAGTCTAATATAGTTCAATTGTTTACATAACCTCAAAATGGCGGCTGTGCGAAATATTTCACTGACATTCTATATCTCCGAAACTATTACAGATATCATCATGCAATTTTGTACGGTGATAAAAGGTACTGATACAAGTTTACCTATGTATATTTCATAAACCTGTCAAGTACAAAACGACCAAGGCAACCAAGCGAATTTTAAATATTTTAATAGACTTTTCTCGTGATTTAACTCTCTGAGCGCAGTGAAATGTGGTACAGAAATTGATTTTGCAGATTATAATGCACTGCCATCTAATTTAATTCAATTGTGTACATAACCTCAAGATGGTCGCTGTGCGAAATTTTAAAATTAAGTTTTTATTCTTCTGTCGTAATCATGCGATCGAAGTGAAAGTTTGAATAATGAAGCTAGGCAATAATTGTCCTTGAATGCTACATAACTCTATGGCCTATACATATAACAATCCTAAATGGCGAGCTTCCGTAATATTTAGACGGTTCTCAATATCTATGAATATTTTACAGCAACCAAACTGAATTTTTTATGTTCATAGAGACTATGAACATATGTTCACCTATAGGACTTTCAGTAACCTGGTGAGCACAAATCCAACATGGCGGCGACGCGAAGTATAAATATTTAAATGGACGTTTCTCGCGAATTAACTATCCGAGTGCCGTGAAGCGTTGCACGTTAAATGCTTATGCAAATGTTGATCCACTGGCATGTAATTTATTTCAATTGTTTGCATAATCACAAGATGGCTGGTGTGCGTACTTTTAAAATCTCGTTTTTACTTCTTGTGTTCTAATCATGCGATTGAAGTTTGAATACCACACGTACACAATAATCTTAATGTAATACTGTAGTACAAAAGTAAAAATCCATCTTGACGACCATATGAAATATTTAGACGGTTCTCAATATCTACGAATCTGTTACAGCAATTAAACTGAAATTTTGTGTGTTGATAGAGACAATTAACATGCGCAGGATATATGAAAATAGGCTCTATAGTTTTTCACGGAACTACTTGTTCCATATGAACAAGTAACCCACTTGATACGCGAGTTCTCATATAACGATGATTTTGATCAAGCGGCGGGAACCTTATAGCAATGCGACAACAGTCATATGTATTCACTAAAAGCTTCAATTCACTTTAGGAATCGCATTTCTTCACACTTAAAACAAAACATCACCCCTTTCTCCACTCTTATTAGTGTACTTGCGTTTCAAAAGTTTGTAGGAGCACTAATTTGGCAATACAAATATGTATGTAGCTTACCATCTCTCGAAGGATGCAGCATTTTTAGCCTGCTTTCTATTTTTGCAAAACTTTAAAGTAGACTTATGAGATCTACAGAGGGAAAAAGGGTATGTGTCTGTCTGTGTGTGTGTGAGTGTGTGTGTACTCTGTATGTCTGTCCCCCTCCCCACCACTATCAATTTAAACACGACGGAACTGAATTGAACCTAAATTGGTACAGATGTAGCACTAGCTAAGAGTACCTCACTTCATGTTTTATATTGCAGCCATTTTTACCAAAACTTAATGGTGGCCACTCAAATGGTCAAAACTTAAAATTAAATTACGACCAAACTAATTATTGGATCTTTACCAAATTTGGTAAAAACATACCTTCATATGGACGCGTCTTGCGCCCAAACTACAATGTTATCAGCTGTATCATTTCAGGATAGTGTCCGTGTGAATTATGCAAGCATTATAATCCATATTGAACCCGCTGAGCTAAGGTTCATGTGATATTTTTCACGACTGCACATTTATGATGGGATGTAGTACCTTTGAACACACCCAGAAAGCTACGAGAAGCTGAGAGCTTATACTATTCTCTTTGAAGTAGCGGAGAATCGCACTTTTGACTTTGGTGAAGTCTGCTAATTATTTATCTGAGGTCTTATTAATCAATTTACCTTTCCACGAGACTCAGAATATTCCATTTCGTCATTCAGTATTATTGAAACATTTTGGAGAATGTTTTTTCACTATAAGGTAAGGTAATATCATTGCAGATACGCAAACAGGAATGTAAGTAGTCGCTCAACGACTTAGTTTGACGACTTGCTTCCACGAGGAACGCAGTTCCTTGCACTACGTCTGGAGAATCTGCCCTGTGTAGGCGTGTTATTATATCCGTCGCATAAGACGTGGCAAACAGTCCGCTTTTCAGCGTGGAAATTATTATCAGGTGCCATCGAGCACAAGTGTACTACGAATCGCTGTTATTGATGTGCAGTGATCAACGCAAATTGTACAGTGAATTATTTGGCAAGTATTGTGAAATTTACGACATTACTGTAGCACCACATTTTTACACCCACGTGTTTGTGGAGGGCCGAGAGCCTGGTTCAAAATATACAGGTAAATGTGACATTATTACTTTAAACACGTGTGACTATAAAAGTACAGTATATGCGAATTGCTACGGTGAATTTATCTATAATAAAACGACGCCCATTTCACGGATGCCACGTGATAGAAAAAGTAGCGTCTGTACACGTGTAGAACCGCAGAACAGTGCATGGCCATTAACCATTTACATCTACAAAGTGTAGAGGCTGTGTTGGCAGTTATATTTAAAGCCTGTGATATCTACGACGAATACTGTAATTTTCGAGGGAAAATAATGAACTACTACAAGTCTTATTCTACCGCCCACGTGGTTAACTTTTTCAACACCATGTTCGAGGCCGAGACCATGGGCTAATGCCATTGTGGTATGAGGGAGATGTCTCGGATGGGACCAGCTTGATTATGGAACTTCTAGAACATCAGACGAGGAGGAAGGAACCGAGGATGCCTTTCCTAGGCATGTCCAGTCCATTCACGAGGTCAACTACAGGGACAGACCGAACCCTGGTCTTTGGGAGAGCCCGGATGGAAGTTCTGATGAGGACGATGCCAACCCTGAAAGCCAGAGGCGCTTTTGTTCAACCCTTGTTGTTGTACAGAGAGCTAAGTGTGGACTCCTCCGTATCGTGAGTTTTGTACACCCTTCCTTGTTCTAGTTTCTGGTGGTATAGTTAGAATAGTGTAGTTTGTGAACCAACCGAACTTAGTGACAGCCATTTCGTAGGTAGGGAATGTAATTTAGTCTAATTAGATGTCATTTATTTGCAGTGATTGTGAGTCACCCTTGGGTCAGACATTTTGGTCGACCTTGGTGCAGCTTGATGGACGTCGTAGAACGTCAATTTCTACCTATTGCTAAACGTGACTGTAGTCATTTTTAGGCTACTTTGTTTAACCCCATCTGGGGTGTTTTTCAAGTCTTTGCAGACTCTAGTTATGGCAATCAAATGCCATAGTCATGTTTCTTTAACTGCATTTTTTTGCAGCCAGTCTATGTTACACCCCTGACTTCGTTAGAGTAGTCGTATCATTTGGGTAATCGACTGTAATTACCAGTTTTGTAACTGCATTATGTTTCATTTGAGATGAGCTCAGAAGCCATCCAGGTCATGTGTAGACCTTATAAGTAAAAGAGATGTTTCGTTGCCTAGCATCGAACTCAGTTCCCAAAGTATCATTAAGCAGATCCAGCAGAGAGTGGAGTTAACGTATTATTATTTTGTTAGTGGCATGTGTTATGACACGTGTTTATTTGATGTTTGTTACAAGTCAGAAATAGTGTATTTTATCTTCGAGAGCAGAGAGCTCCAGCAATGAGTGGCATTGCTACCTTTTTAAACGTCTTTGTTGTGAAAGACAGAGTTATATGATTGTATTCAGATTTATAGCGTGCTTTTTATGCACATATTCTTCGAGGTTTATAACCTATGGTGAAGGTATTATGATGAGGCCAGTTTTACCGTTATTTACTTGCTTAAATTGCCGGCCTAGTTAGTGTGTTGTGTCATTCAGCGCAGGAATCTTGTAGCCTGCGGCGACACGAACAGGTTTTGTGTATTCTACCCAGCGCACGTGTGAGAGCGCATGCTTCTGAGTGAGACGGACTGATATTAACAGAGCACAGAATGCTTTTAGCATTCACTTTCCCTTTCATTGCAATTATAGCTCATGGAACCCAGTGTCCATTCTTGTATCTGATCACATGTTCTGTAGATTGTCATTTGTTAGTCAAACGCTGTTGCGTATACCGTTGTTTTGATGAGTACAGTTATGTCAGGTTTTCTATAGTACGTTGTAGACTAGCCCCGCTAGGGAGGTTTTTCATGAATGATGGTATTGTTTGTACCATGTCCGGGATTGTCCCGTTGACCAGATATTTAGGGAGGGTAACTGCTTGTGTCCAGGCCCATCCCAGAGTTATTGAACGCGAGCTGTACGCCGCTGGTAACTTGTGTTATTGTGTATCTGAGTTGTTATTGCTCGTTGATTGTATTCCGAATTTTGAGTCGAGGGTTTTGGCAGAGATGATCTCAGGGGATACACTCCGTGCCCAGGCTTGTAAGTATTATTCGCCATAAACCAACGATAACCTAAACCGACATCTTAATAATAAAACGCATAATTTTGATAAAACAAAAGCTAACTAACGAATTCTTTCTGCTTAACCTTGTTCTTTTGCATTTGGAACCTGCTGACATAGCCGTGTTAATGAAGGTATTTCCTGGAGGAAATGACTTGAGGACAGCTGACACTCTTTTTGTTGTGACTGAAGCTTGCTCGAACCTTGAGTTTGTAGCTGGTGGAGAGCAGGCCATACGATGTTAGACGTTGTCTTTACTACTCAGTCGTCACCGTAACTACACACATTAGATGACTATGGCTTACAAAGAGTAAACCAAGGTACAGGCAGGCATTTGAATAAAACTGTGGTCTCTTATTTATTTACTTATAATGTAAAAGTGTATGAATCCTCTATGTTACCCTATTGTGTGCTGATTAGCACTTAGTTCATAAGAATGACTTAGATTTTTTTTATGGCTGTTTACTTAGCTTTGAATGTAATTGTTTGCTATTACGGACGTCATCGCCGTAAATTTTGTTATTAATTGATAGGACTTAGCTAGATGAATTAACGTTAAATGTAAATGTGGAGATGGTATCATCCTAACTTTGATTTGTTTTGCTACCCTGTTAAATGTAAATTCTGATATTAGCTTGATCTTGTAACTTGACTTAGGGCTTTGCGTCGTACCATTTTCCTAGTGTTGCTGTTGTTGCTTTATTATTGTGAGACAGATCTTTCGCGAGGGTTTACTGTAACTTCTCAGGTAGGGGCCTGCTCTTTATTTTTGATTATTTATTAGCTTGCGGATTAGCCGATAGAAACCCTCCGAACTAGGCTAGGGGTTTGTAAAATTTACAATAAATTTTCACGGTGTTTTACCTAAGTCTGGATGTTTCTTTTCTCAGTCTAGTTTTTAAGGTGAACCTATCCTTAGGCAGTCTATGACCTTCGTCGCCATGTACCACGATCCCCGTGGACTACAGTTTCTCGTGCTGCTTTGGCCTATTTGGAAGTTCACCTGATCCTCACGGCAGTTAAGTCCGACGGATGAGATGTTAGGAGAGTCATTGCGGTTGTTGGCTATCCTGGCAGCTCCTCTGACGGGCTCAATACCTTGGGACCCACCAGTTTCGATTATCGAACCAAGAATGGTTTAAACTGTTCTAAAGGATGTGGCCCGTTCGAAATTAAAAGTTCATAACTAGCAACCCGCCCCGTTTTCGCCCGGGAACAGTTTTGAATGCATTACGTAATAAGCACTATTTTTTCGATATTAATGAACTACGATCTATATTCGCTTTTCGTCTCGGCACGATAGGTTAAAACACTGATTGGACTATTAATTATATTATCATGGAGATGTATGTGCAACGAAATTTTGTCAGACGTAATTTAAGAATGGCGATGTGCATGAAACACAAATCCCGCCTTTCGTCCAATCTTAACTTGACTGTGTATTTTGCAGAACGAAAAGTTTACAGGCGAAATGAAGAAAAGCCGAGTAGCACTTCCAGGGAAACTCCAAACACAACCACTCTTCTTTGAAGTCTTAACTCAACACGACTCGCCAGATTGCTGCTGGCTTTATCTGGGTAATAGGCTTGCCTGCTATCTAGGCTGTAACTGTGGAGATAGGCTTGCCCCTAGCTAGCTTGTAAACTGTCGACTCAATAATTGAATGGAGATTTTTGGAAGAAATCAAAACATAAAAGCACTTATGGTGGGCGATGTATTAAATATAGGGATATGCTCTCACGGACTATAGTATAGTGATTTTTAACGGATTTCCCAGCGTAAGCTTAAAAAGCGCACGGATGCTAGTTTTTTTTTCGTCTTTTTCATTGAAATCGTTACTGCTTGGCTTCCTTTGATCATAAATAAATTATTTTTTACAGTAACATTCCTCAGGATATCTTTACAGAATGGTGAAAACCACATCAAAATTCATCCAGTGGTTCTCGAGATTACCCGTGACACCCAAGAATCGGGGACTTTGAATTATACTAATTAGAGATATTATACTGCAGAAGTTACTTAAGAAAGCCAAGCCATCCCGGTTACAAGACAAGATGGCAGCTGTTGTCTCGTTCTTACCTATATTTCACTAATTTGAGTATATGCCCTAAGGATAGGAATAATATATACTTTGTATGAAATGCATTATAAGGAATATATACTCCAGTGAAGAAATCGTTTAGTCCAAGTTATTATTTGCTAAGACGTTGTACGTAAATCAGTTGATAACGTTTGATTTCGATGGAAACGTTTGGCTCTGTGGTTAGAGCTTTGATCTTCCACCCGGTCGGCCTTGCCGGTCTTGATTGTTTTTTTTTTAATATTTATTGTTTTTTAAGTTCTGAGATGTAACACAATTGAGCGTTATGTTGGGCATTTTGCAATGGAAAATACATATTTCATTAAAATAATGTTCGCCGCCAGATCTGAACGAGGGCATTATACTAGCAACCAGTTGAAATAAGCGTGTGCTAACCACGGCCTACTAGAAGCAGGCTGCGCTCTATACCGGTCTTGAGATTTCCAGTTAGTGAACACATGCATACGGTGTAATTGAAAAATTTCCACTTGTTGCCGATAGAGCGCAATCGCCCCCCAAGGGTAGGCGCGATTATAAATTAGCTGTGCAGTAGGTTAGTTAAATGTGTTTCTACCTATGATACGTTTAGACCAAGGAAGTCTTGTTTCGGTTTCAATTGTTGTAAGTAGTCGGTATTAATATAGGCCTACTGAATTCCTACGTTGTTTGGAGTGTTTGCTGTTGAAATTGTAAAATGCTGGTGTAAATTATAAACTATGGTTTGAACACCGCTGCCCAAATCCAGTATGTCGTACTGTTGTGTGCCATTTTGCACTTCGAATAAGAAGAAACTAGGTGGTGATAAGGACAAAGAGTTATAACAGTTATAAATCAGAAACCTCTATGGACATCAAATTGGCAGGTGAAAAGCTGAAAGAAATGAGACTTCTGTTACTTAGAAAGCAAAATAACCAGTGATGGACGAAGCAAAGTGGATATAAAAAGTAGGTTGGCTCAGGCAAGGAAGGCCTTTCTACAAAAAAGGAATCTGTTGACATCGAATATAGATTTAGGTATTAGGAAGTAATTTTTGAAAACCTTTGTCGGGAGCGTGGTGCTCTATGGAAGTGAAACTTGGACTATTGATGCAGCAGAAAAGGGAAGTATTGAAGCATTTGAAATGTGGTGTTACAGGAGAATGATGGAGATCAGATGGATAGATAGGGGTACGAACGAAGACGTATTAAGACGAGTGGGAGAGGAGAGATGTTTCTGGCGACTACTAATGAAGAGAAGAGATAGGTTAGTAGAACACATACTAAGACACCCAGGATTAGCAAGTTTAGTTATGGAAGGAAGGGTCGAGGACAAGAACTGTAGGGGTAGACCAAGGTTAGAACATGTTAAACAGATTGCCTAGGATGTGGGTTGTGGTAGCTATGTAGAGATGAAACGATTTGCTCAGGACAGGGAGGCGTGGAGATCTGCATCAAACCAGTGAAAAGAATGAAGACTCAAACAACAAACAACAAGGGTCCATGGGAAGAAGGGGGAATGTCACTCAAAATGTAAAATTGAGATATCAGCGCGATCTGGTAGGCCTCCTTACGACGTATTGAAGGCACAATTGTGTCTGGCTAAGAACAATGAGGGCCGTGAGAAAATGACGTTTCAAGTTGACCCGTACCTGCCCGTACATATAAGTAACTAGCTGAAGTACCCGTGATTCGCTACGCGTCATAAATAAATTAAAATGTGGAGGTGACAGTTAAAACAGGGGATAGGCGAGGTGCTGCGCAGAGGGAGATTAAGGATGGAACATTTTGTCCAACTACAACGCTCGGCGTTGACCGCGTTTTATAGCACAAATTTAGGTTTTACTTGCTAACCGTTGGAGATTCCTTTCGGATAGAAAATGTAATTTTAAACCTCGTACATGCCATCAAAAGTATGCTATTTCTTAGCGTTCTCTTTTTATTTGAAATGGAAATATGAAAGTTTGAAACCAAAGTGACGTCACTAATTTGGTCGCCATCTTTAAATAGTGCAAAGTATTGAAATCAAAAGTAGCCTATATGTTAACCAGGTAAATCAGCTACTTCCATGTAAAATTCATGAAAATCGGACCAGTGGTAATTGCGTGATTGAGTAATACACAGACACACACCATCTTATTTTTAGCCTTGCTTCGCTAGCGTCATAGTCGTGTCATATTGTTATTCAATGAAATGCAGGTTTAACCCCGTTAACACCCCTTTAGAACCTGAATATTCAAAAATCCCTCCTTAGTAGACGTTTTCGACATACAACAAACATATCCCCAAAATATCATTCTTCTAACTTTAATAGTTTTGGTTGGTCGATGAGAGTGAACATCCAAAAACCCTTCCTTAGTGGACGTTTTTCTTCTAGAATTTCACCCCTCCCCATAGGCCCCTTAAATTGGATTTATGAAAAAAACGGTCGAACACCTATTTATTTTAATTATTTATTTATTCATTTATTTATTTATTTTTAAGCTGATTGATTTTCTCCGAGTTTCGAAACCTCCTCGCCTATATCGTTTAAGAGATACACGCTCCGTTAGGAATCTTTCAACCCCCACTTTTCCTACCTTTCACCTCATAATATACACCACATCGAAAAACCATTAGACATGTGTCAGCTTATTTTCAATAATTAGTATATATGCCAAGTATCACATCCCCAAATGAAACCACTCGTGAGATATTGTTATTCAATGAAATGCACGTTTACCCACTTAACACTTCTTTAGAACCTGAATATCCAAAACTCTTTCCTTACTGGACGTTATCGACATACAACGAACATATCCCCAAAATGTCATGTTTCTAACTTCAATAATTTTGGCTGGGCGATGATGAGTGAGGGAGTCAGTCAGCCAGGACATTTTCTTTCATTTATTTTTTAGAATTTCACCCCTCCCCATGAACCCCTTAAATTGGATTTATGAATAAAACGGTCGAACACCTATTTACTCATTTTTAAGCTGCTTTTTCCGCTGAATTTCAAACTTGTCGCCTATGTTGAATAAGAGATACCGTACATGCTCCGTTAAGAATCCTTCAACCCACAATTTTCACCCCTTTCAACTCATAATATACACCGTATCGATAAACCCTTAGACATATGTCTGCTTATTTTGAATTATTAGTTTATATGACGAATATCACATCCCCAAATGAAACAACTCGAGAAATATTGTTATTCAATGAAATGCAAGTTTAACCCCCTTAACACCCCTTGAGAACATGAATATCAAAAAATCCATCCACAGTGGACTTTTTCGACATACAACGAACATATCCCCAAAATTTCAAGTTTCTAACTGCAATAGGTTTGCTGGGGGATGATGAGTGAAGATCAAAGAATCCTTCCTTAGTGGACTTCTCTCCACAGAATTTCACCCCTCTCATGAACCCCTTAAATTGGATTTATGAAAAAAAAAACGGTCGAACACCTAGGCCTATTTACTTATTTTTGAGCTGTTCTTCCCCCTGAGTTTGATGAGTGAGTGAGTTAGGACACTTTCTTTCCTGTTTTTTCCCCCCAGAATTTCACCCCTCTCCAAGGGGCCCCTTAATTGGATATATGAAAGAACGGTCGAACACCTAGTTACTTATATTTTAAGCTGTTTTTTTCGCCGAATTTCCAGCTTCTCGCCAATGTCGTTTAAGAGATACACGCTCCGTTTAGAATCCCTCAACCCCCAATTTTCACCCCTTTCACATCATAATATAGGCTACACCACATCGATAAACCCTTAGACATATGTCTGATTATTTTTGATGATTAGTTTATATACTGAATATCACATCCCCACAGAAACAACTCATGAGATATCGTTATTCAATGAAATGCACGTTTACCCCCTTAAGACCTCTTTAAATCCCGAATAAACAAAAATCATTCCTTAGTTGACGTTTTCGACATACAGCGAACATATTCCCAAAATTTCATGTTTTCAACTTTAATAGCTTCGCTGGGCGTGATGAGAGAGTGAGTCGGACAGGACATTTTCTTTCATTTATTTTTAACAGAATTTCAACCCTCCCCATGGGCCCCTTAAATTGGATTGATGAAAAAACGCTTGAACACCTATTAATTTATTTTTAAGCTGTCTTTTTTCCCGTGAGTTTGATGAGTGAGTGAGTTAGTCAGTCAGTTAGGACACTTTCTCTCCTTTTTTCCCCCAGAATTTCACCCCACCCCATAGGCCCCTTAAATTAATTTATGAAAAAACGGTCGAACACCGATTGACATATTTTTTAAGCTGATTTTTTTTTCGCTAAGTTTCAAATTTATCGCCAATGACGTATAAGAGATAGGCCTACACGCTCCGTTAGGAATCCTTCAACCCCCACTTTTCACCCCTTTCACCTCATAATAATACCACATCGAAAAACCCTTAGACACATGTCTGCTTATTTTTAATGATTAGTTTATATGCCGAGTATCACATCCACAAAAGAAATCACTCGTGAGAAATTGTTATTCAAAGAAATGCAAGGTTAACCCCCTTAAGACCCCTTTAGAACCTGAATATCCAAAAATCCTCCCTTAGTGTACGGGTTTGACATACAACGAAAATATCCCCAAAATGCCATGTTTCCAACTTCAATATTTTTGGCTGTGCGATGATGAGTGAGTAAGTGAGTCAGGACATTTTCTTTCAATTTTTTTTCTTCAGAATTTCACCCCTTCCGATGAACCCCTTAAATTTGATTTATCAAAAAAAACTGTCGAACACATTTTTAAGCAGTTTTTCCCCCTGAGTTTGAAGAGTGAGTGAGTCAATCGGTTAGGACACTTTCTTTCCTGTTTTTTTCCCCCAGAATTTATCCCCCTCCCCATGGGCGCCTTAAATTGGATTTATGAAAAACGGTCGAACACCTAATTACTTAATTTTTAAGCTGATTTTTTCCGCTGAGTTTTAATTCCTCGCCTATGTCGTTAAAGAGATACACGCACCGTTAGGAATCCTTAAACCCCCAACTTTCACCCCTTTCACCTCATAATATACACCACATCGAAAAACCCTCAGACACGTGTCTTCTTAATTTTTAATGATGAGTTTATATGCCGTGTATCACATCCTCCAATGAAACCAATCGGGAGATATTGTTATTCAATTAAATGCAGGTTTAACCCCGTTAAGACCACTTTAGAACCTGAATATCCAAAAATCCTTCCTTAGTGTACGGGTTTGACATACAACGAATTTATCCCCAAATTCCATGTTTCCAACTTCAATAATTTTGGCTGGGCGATGATGTGTGAGTGAGTGAGTGAGTGAGTCAGGACATTTTCTTTCAATTTTCTTTTTCCAGAATTTCACCCCTCCCCATGAACCCCTTAAATTTGATTTATGAAAAAACTGTCGAACAGCTATTTACCTACTTTAAACAGTTTTTCCCCCTGACTTTGATGAGTGAGTGAGTCAGTCAATCAGTTAGGACACTTTCTTTCCTGTCCCCCCCCCCCAGAATTTCACCCCTCCCCATTGGCCCCTTAAATTGGATTTATAAAAAAACGGTCAAACACATATTTACTTATTTTTTATGCTGATTTTTTTCCGCTGAGTTTCTAACTCATCGCCTATGTCGTTTAAGAGATACACACTCCGTTAAGAATCTTTCAACCCCCACTTTTCACCCCTTTCACCTCATAATATACACCACATCGAAAAACCCTCAGACACGTGTCTTCTTATTTTCAATGATGAGTTTATATGCCGACTATCACATCCCCCAATGAAACCAATCGGGAGATATTGCTATTCAATGAAATACAGGTTTACCCCCTTAAAACCCCTTTAAACCTGAATATCCAAAAATCCTCTCTTAGTAGGCGTTTGCGGCCCGAGAGGAAGCTGCATACCAAATTTCATTCCAATCCGTTCGGTGTTTTCTGAGATTTCGTGATGAATGAATGAGTGAGTGGTATTTGCCAAATATATAGTAGATAGTGTCAAATCTTTGTTATGCTATACTCGGTTGACAGTGCTGTGTGAGCAGTTGAGTAACTAACGGGATTTCAAGTAAAGATCCTCATTTTCTATACCGGTAGTGCAGAGCGCAACTGGCATCCAGTCGGCCGTGTCTCGACTTGAGCTATGTTGCCATGGAAACTATCCGCCTTGCCATTCCTTCATGAGTATATTTTATGATTTGATTAGCCTGTGCTTGAGTGCAAAAGGGCTGAAATCAGGAGAATGAGAAAGGCTATCGAAAATGCATGTAGCCAGCGGTTCATTCTGGGTCCTAAACTATGTGTATGCAAAATTTAGTTGAGATTGGTGGAACGGTGTAGATTTGTATACGGAACCAACCCACCCACCCACATACAGACTTTCACTTTTATATATAAGATAATACTTCAAAACTAGCCTCCTAGGCTTAGGCGGCAGCACGCTGGCCTCTCACCGCTGGGTCCGTGGTTCAAATCCCGGTCACTCCATGTGAGATCTGTGCTGGACAAAACGGAGGCAGACAGGTTTTTCTCCGGGTACTCCGGTTTTCCCTGTCAAAAAATTTCATTCCAGCAACATTCTCCTCCATCATTTCATTTCATCTGTCATTCATTTAATCATTGCCCCAGAGGAGTGCGTCAGGCCTCGGCAGCCGGCACAGTTCATATCCTCGCCGCTAGATGGGGGCTTCTTTCATTCCATTCCTGACCCGTTCGGAGACTGGAAGCAGGCTGTGGATTTTCATTTCACTTCAAAACTCGTTTCCTGAACATTTTACATTATTTGGCATTCCCCCTTCTTCCAAGGAACCCTTCAACTATACCCATACATGTAGGTGAAAATAGGCTATATGTTATTTCCTGAACATCTTGTTTGCATTTGTCTGTTGGCACAGGCTAGAGTAAAATGTGGCTTTTCACCACTGTCTCAGTCTCATTTATGGCTGTGTTTATACGGAAGCTACTGAGGTATGAGTGGTACTGAATAGCAGCATTGAGGACACTATCAGTGGCTGTGGATGTTGAAAAGGGATCTACTCATAAGGTCTGTACTGACTAAGTGAGGAGAGCAATGACAAACTACCTCACACTTCACCTTGCCTTGTTCGCCTCACTACAGTGCTTTCTTGGGTTTCTGCCCAAAGAACCTACGGTGTCACTTTATGAGGAACCGACCAGCCTCCAGGCTGAATACCTAACAGACAGGTAGTTATAGTGAGTTATTGTTGTTGTTTTAAGGGGCGGAACTACGATGTCATCATCCCCAACAGACTGGTACTTTAACATTAATTACTACCATCAGCCTCCATCAGCAGAAGGTTTTCTTGTCAGCTGAGAACATGTGGGAGCTATGGTAGCTGGTCTCGTACGTGAGCAACATACTACATTCGCGTGAAATTTTGCAAAGCGTTTTTATCCGTGCCATTGGGCAGAGAGTTGGTTGGTTGGTTGGTTCTTAAGTTTAGGGGCTGCGACAACGCGGTCATGTAGCCCCGTGTACTTTGGGTGTGTGTAGAATCTGTCTGATAACCGGTGTTAATTGTGATGACTGTATTAGTGTGTGTTATATGTTTTTTTTTTTTTTTTTTTTAATTAAAGTACTGCAACTTAGAATTTTTCAAATAGTTCCTACTTTTGCCGCCAAGCGCCACCGTCAACGACTACTAGGCTAAGTTCACAACTTAGCTGCTAGACGCCACCGCAGTCGGCTCTTGGCAACGAACTTAGAAACCTAAGAGCGTTGTTTACAATAACCTATCCAATTTAGCTTCACACAGGTGCAATTAGTGGAAGGTTCTTTAACATGCCATAAATCTATGACATGGGACCGCCGGCTTTACTTCCCCTCCGAAGGAAGGCATACTGAGGGATTTTTAACGCTCTTAAAAAATCCGACGGCTTCGGCCGGGTTTGAACCCGCTATCTTGGGCATAGAAGATCAGCATGCTACCGACTACGCCACCGAAGCCGCTGGGCAGAGAGTGATAAGATAACATTAGGAAAAGCTTCCTTCATTCAGCAAAAAGCCTCACGGAACCGCCCGGAAAAATTAGATTAACATCATGGAAAAGGAGAGTTAAAGACCTTGAAGATTGGATTATCCCTCATGATGTTTACCTCCGGGACATGACAATGGATGGGTTTCGTGGAGAACACTGAACAGGTTGCAAAGTGGGGTAGGTAGGTCCAAGGTGAATTTGAAGAAATGGGGATACACTTCCGACACCACCATGTGCGAGTGCGCGGAAGAACAAACCATTGATCACCTTCTTGTATGCAGATTATCTCCTGCTAAGTGCACGATGAAGGACTTGATGGAGGCAACAACTGAAGCACGTGATGCACAGTGTGTCGAATCCCAACTCTAGGTGGAAAAAATTAATAACTTCATTAATAGTGCTGGGATTCTATTATAAGTTGGCAATATACCGTTTTCGAGGTCGCTGAATTCATTTCTGGCATCGTCTAAGGTGTACGATCTTCGGGGGAAAAATATATAGGGGTGAGGGGTAAGATGAGGTGTGAAAAATGACCGAAAGCAACACAAGAATCATCCATTTTTGGTAGTTAAAATCACGATTTAGATGTGTATTATGATAGTTTATGACAGTGGTAAACATACTATTTAAAACTGGATAAAATATGAATAACAATGAGGCTTTCAGTCAAGTATTCTTGTTACACCTTATTTGAGGAAATATACCAAGTCACTGTATGTAAAATCATCCAGATTAAAAACGTATATTAAATTGTTATTAAACATAGAACAATCAAATATGCACAAAAAATAACACTTATTTTCTAAAAATAAAAAAATATTCGTCAAAATCATACAAATAATTTCTTTATAACAAAATGCCATTTTGCAGTCCTGTTAATCACGTAGTTTTAGTAAACATATTTCACACACGAAAACAATATTATTTCTCTAGAAAAGCATGGAAATAAAGACAACATTCTGTATATTGAATATTAGGCCTATTTCTCCTATTGCAAATAAAAAGAAAACGTCCATTCGTCAAGTAATGTTCTCATTAATCTCACTCCCCTTAATAATAACAGAATGCCTAATGTTCATTCGTCACCTGATTCTTCTGTCGAGTCCAGAGCATCGTAGTCATTGCTATACTAGTCTTCATCATTTGATGTCAAAGTTCCTTGGGGGTAATTAAGTAACTCAATAGCTTCCATAGGTAGATTACCTATGTACGTGGCATTGTTCTTCCTGCACTCTCCCATTTTAATAAATATTATGGGATATCAACTTAATTTTGTTTCTTAGCTCCTGCACCTGAGTGTCACTAGTTTTAGGATCAAATTTATTCATAACATATTGAAATATGACGTCTGTACGCCCCTATTTACGACACGACCGCCACGCGTTGAAAAATTCTTCTCGCGGTAATGCCCGCACAGTCACTGAAAATAAGAAAATAAACCATCATGCACATTCGTGCGCAACCAAACCACTACAGATCATGAATCTACATTAAATTTCCTATCGAATGACGTTTAAAGTAAAGTGGCACTCTGAGGCACTCACAAAGTAAATCATTTATTTAGTGCAGAAAGCTTGTATTACGCATAAAAGTGCGAAGACATACCTCTTTTCACTATTCCATGAGCCGCAGAAGACAAAACCTCGTTGAACTCACTAGAATCACAACGTTCGGTTCACTCCGACATCTCCTATCAAATGACCTGATAACTGCCAGGAAGACGTTACAGCACCTATAACCTCCCTCCTACGCACCCGAGAGCGGAAAGGAAGACCGAAGGTCACCATCTGGTTTGTTCACTATCGAATGAGCCAGTTTTCGCTTTCATTTGCGACAGTGAATTTTCTCCACCTAGATATGGGATTCGAAACACTGTGCGATGTGGCAAAATACTGGTCACATAGTAACATATAGTAGTATATAGTTTCACTGACTGTTTTGATGAGATTGAATATAGTACCAGCTAAATACCATGTATGATGTACTTTTTCTTGAGACTGATGTTGCTTCTGACACGATTAAATAAATGAGGTTAGACGGAGTAAGGAACAAACCCAAACTCGTAAAGAAGGTTGGAAGTAAGCGAGTCATGAATATCATGTAGGATCAATCTTGTTACAGTACAATCAGAAAGAAGATTTCACATTAGAATCACATTTGTTCAATAAATAACATAAAATTCATTAAAATAATCTTAAATAGAAAGGCATTGTAATAGCCTGGATACTGCAAGGCTTGTTGATTCATTTAAAGGCTTTGCGACATCATGGTCATGTAGCGCCATGTAAGATATTTGCGTGTGTGGGGAATTTGCCTGATAACCTGCGTTACTGTGATGGCTGTACTAGTGTGTGTACTTGTAATTCAGATGAGGATTGGGAAGGAGGTGACCGTGGCCGTAAGTTAGTAATCATTCGGAAATAGAAGTGGAAAACCACTTTCTGGATGGTTGAAGTGGAAATCGAACCCGCCTCTTCTCAGTTTTTCCTTACGAGGTTCGGTGTACCCCGTTCAAACCCTCAGACCAAAATTAAATTTGTTGGCAGAGCCAGCAAACGAAGCCGGGCTTCGGCGGTGCTAGAGCTATTACGCAACGAGGTTGACAATGGGCAAAGTCCTGAAGCAGATATGCTAAAAAGGTTTGTAATAGAAGCCCCTGTAGCATGGGAAATTATTATTATTATTATTATAGAGACAATGGTAGATATATATTAAAACTCAGCAATTTTTCTTGGTTTGTGCCGTGTCTTGTGAGGGGTTTCGCCTAGGACACCAAGCTGGCTCATCAGCGGGCCCTTGGTATCCCCTCCCGGACCCCCAAGGGAGTAGCGAACTGCGCGCTTCTTATGAAGCGTACCTGCGCCTCTTATCTAACTTTTAGTTCTTGAAGATAAGAGGCGCTGGTGACCTTCATAAAAACGCCACGATAAGGTGTGCCCGGCAGCGACACGGCTACCCACACGTGGTCGGATGATAGAGGTACATGGCAAAGACACCCCCTGGCACAGATGGCCCGACATCTAACGACGTCGTCTGACCCTTTGGTGAGGTCTGTTGGAATCAGATGGATGATAATACAGAAAGACCCCTCTGATGTGTGGTTTTTTTTTTTTTGTCGTGTAGCCTCCTGAGAGGCCGAGTGCAGGTCTTTCTAGTCGACGCCCGTGGGCGACCTGCGCGTCGGGATGAGAGATGGAAGGGATGAAGATGAATGAAACTGGGCAAGGATGGGGAAGGAAGCGGCCGTGGCCTGTCAGAAGGTACTGTCCCAGCATTTGCCTGGTGTTGAAAATGGGAAACCACGGAAAACCATTTCAAGGACAGCCGACGGTGGGGCTCGAACCCACGCGTCTACCGAGTCAGCAGAGAGACGCGTGGGTTCGAGCCCCACCGTCGGCTGTCCTTGAAATGGTTTTCCGTGGTTTCCCATTTTCAACACCAGGCAAATGCTGGGACAGTACCTTCTGACAGGCCACGGCCGCTTCCTTCCCCATCCTTGCGTGGTGATAAGCTGATAGACAAGAAGAAAGCAGTCTGGCAATTTATTGCGGTGCGGAAGTTTCCAGAACAACGGAGTCCCACATGACGGGCGAGCAGTAAGGTGATTGGTGGCTCTGCGAGGAAGTCAATGGACGAGAGAAGGAGGTGATGACAGCGACTAGGTCAGCCATCTTTAAATGAGCTCAGTTTAAACACGCAACTGTAGGCGCTGGGTAGGGCAATATAATAGCTCCTACTTTAGGTCTTAGAATATGCCAATTATTACTAGAGGAACATGTCTATATACATAAGAATGAAAGTTTGTCTGTTTTTTCTGAATTTCTACGGAAATTTGCGTTATTTACGCGTTTTAGACTGTTTTATGACGGATGCGCGCGAAAATAATTTTTTTGTCTGTCTGTCTGTCTGTCTGTTTGTCTGTCTGTGGACAATTTTTTGTGTCCTTATAACTCGAGAACGGCTGAGTGGATCAACGTAAAATTTGATACAGGTATCCTTCAGAGGCACGACACCAATCATTGATGTAACTCTTCTCTGTACCTCTCATAAAAGGGGGCCTACCCCCTTAAAATACTTGCTGAAATAGGCGTAGAAGGGCGAGACAAAGCTCATTTTCAGCCCCTCAATGTGAGAAACGAAACTCGGGGCCCCCGAAAACCACATTTTAAGGCCCTAAAAACAACAGTTTTTGAGATATTCCCAGAAAATTAATTTCATTTAATACAATAATGAAAGGAAGCTAGCCGGTAACAATGGCAACAAAAATTCACAGGTCCATCTATTGCTGTAATATAAGACGCAATACAATTCCATTTATTACATTACTGAGATAGTTTGCAAACGGCCAGAAGGTTATAACGGAACCAAACTAAGCTGTAAAATTCATCAATACATATAATGCGCTTAAGGGGGTCAAGGGGTACTCTAGAATTTTTTCACGCGATTTACACGTGCTGGTGTGCTACGGAAGGTCAATTATATCCCTATCCCTATATTGTTATATTATTATTATTATAATAATAATTATTATTATTATTACACTACGAAAAGGAAGACCCCAGAGGACTGGAAAAAGGGAATAATTGTCCCGATCTTCAAGAATGGTAGTAGAACAGAATGCAGAAACTATCGGGGAATAAAACTGATGAGTCATTGTGCAAAGATGTTTGAGAAAGTTTTGGAAAGGAGAATTAGGACAAGGATAGAAGGAGGGATGAGGGAAGACCAACATGGCTTCAGAGCAGGAAGGTCCACAGTGGATTTGATTTTTGCTGTAAGGCAGTTACAAGAACAGCACTGTGAGTATGGAACAGATCTACTGATGGCCTTCCTGGACATTGAGAAAGCATATGACAGTGTATGCAGAAACAAAGTATGGAAGTCCCTGGAGGATAGAGGAGTAGAAAAAATGACTATAAGGAGGATGAAGGAGATGTACAAGGGAAGCTTGAGCTGTGTGAAAGTGGGAGGAGAGAGATCGGACTTGGTGGAACAGAGAAACGGCCTGAAACAAGGAAGTGCACTGGCACCGTTACTTTTCATTGTGGTGATGGATGACATAATGACCCGAGTGGCACAAGTAATTGGGGAAGGAAAGATGAAAGCAATGGTGTTAGCGGATGATTTGATGATTTGGGGAAACAAGGAGGAGGAGGTACAGGAACAGTTGGACGTGTAGGAAGGTATAATACAAGGATAAGGGATGAAATTTAGCATAAATAAGAGTGAGATGGTGATCACAACAAGGAAGAAGGAAAGAACCACAACGGGAATAACAATTGGTGGGGAACAGCTGAAGAAAGTGGAGAGTTTCAAGTATCTGGGAAGCCTGATACAAGATAATGGAAGAAACTATAGAGAAAAAATGAGCGGGGGAGACAGGCAGAAGCATTCCGGAGGAGTGTGAGAAGCATGTTATGGAGCAAGGATGTCCCTCAGAACAGAAAAAAGATCATATATCGGACGTACTATGCACCTATCCTGACGTATGCCTCGGAGACCTGGGCTATGAAAGGAAGGGAGAAGAGCAAAATACAGGCCAGTGAGATGAGGTTCTTGAGAAGCAGTATTGGAGCTACAAAGATGGACAGAATAAGAAATGAGAGGACCAGAGAATTAATAAAGGAGGAACCATTGCGGGATGGTATAGAGAAATCTAGACTTAGATGGCATGGACATGTAAAACGAAAGGAGGATAAGAGGATAACCAGGAGGATACATGAGACGAAGTGGGAAGGAAAGAGACCGAGAGGAAGACCGAGGGACAGGTGTCTGAAAGGGATGGAAGAAAGCGTGACGAAGAGAGGAGAAGACTGGACAGGGGTGGAAGCTGAGAGATGGTAGGAAGACAGAAGACGTTGGAGTGGCCTGTGTTCCAAACAGACCCGGCCAACGGCTAGAAACTGTGCAAGAGGATGATGATGATGATACTACGGCCTACTACGACGAGACAAAGCTCATTTTCAGCCCCTTGGTGTCAGAAAAAAAAACTCGGGGACCCTAAACAGTCGTAAAGGGTCCCCGAAAACTACATTTTAATGCTCTAAAACCAAGAGTTTCTGAGATATTCCCAGAAAACTAATTTCATTTAATAAACTAATTTAGGAATGCAAGCCAGTAACCATGACAACAGTGTCTCAAAAAGGTACATCCAACTTTCCATCTATTTCAGCAAGAAGTAATGACACTCCATTTATTAAATTTCTGTGAAAGTTTGCAAATGGCTATAAGGTTATCACGGAACCAACAAAATCTGTAAAATTCATCAATGCGCTTAAGGGGGTCAAGAGGTACCCTCGATTTTTTCACAAGACTTAAACGTGCGATGTGTCGTACAGAAGGTCTATTATATCTTCAAACAGCAACATTATTTTCAAAAAATCCTGAATTGAAATAGTTTTTTTTTTTTTTTTTGCTTTTAGGAATTTGGGCCATTGGAGGCTAAAAAACCTGAATTTTCATGCACCACAAGCCTTTATAATTTATTAAAGGGGTCTTCCTCTGGATGCGCACTTGACACAACAGTGAGGGTCAGTTTTTATGTGACGTGAATTGCATTTCGTCTACGCGGTTTTCAATTTTATTTTCACGTCAGGAAATACACGTTAGGTAAATTAGTTTCAGAGCATATTTCAACTAATCATTTATCTTTGTCGACAAACAGGTTCCAAGCCCCTAACCATTGCAACAGTAGCTCAATTGATTACGTCTGGTTATTAATACCGACGACCGTTCGAAGAATGGGTACTTCTGCTAGTCCTACATATAAGTAAAACATGATTGTTCATTATAACTGTCTTTATGATTATGTAAAGATAATTCACTTCAGTGGCCGGCCCCGTGGTGTTGGGGTAGCGCGCCTGCCTCTCACCCGGAGGCGCCGGGTTCGATCCCCGGCTCCGTCAGGGATTTTAAAACTGACGTGAGGGTTGGAACGCGGTGCACTCAGCCTCGTGAGGACAATTGAGTAGCTGTCTGACAGTGAGACAACGCCCCGATCACGAATACCAAGATTAACGGCCGAGGGGACCCGACGCGCTGATCACGCGTCGCCCCAATATCTGCAGGCCAAATGGCTGGGCAGCGGTCGTTTGGTCGGCCTTAGCCCGTCATGGGCTGGATAGTGCCAGGTTTTTTTTGTTTTTTTTTACTAATTCACTTCAGTGGCTCCATTACAAATTTTGGAGGATTTGACAGTCAAATAGGTGTTCAAACCCAACAAGAGGAACATACATAACTACTACTGTAAATATGCTTCCTTATCTCATGAGAGTCCCTTTCTGAGACTAAAACAACGGTATACAATGATAAAGTGCTTAGAAACTGAGGGAAATAAGAATCTGAGTGAATCTTGTCGAAAATGTCGGGTTTTATAACCACAGGTCTTTCCCCCTTCTGTGATCTAGGGATGTGTACAGAGATTTTGGGTTCAATTCCCTTCTCTGCCAAGATAGTTATTTCTGGTCTGAGGGTTGGAACGGGATATACCAAGCCTCGTGAGAAAAAGCTGACAAGGTATGGGTTTTATTACAACCTCTATGTTCTAGAAGTGTTTTCTTTTGTGGTTTCCCACTTCTATTTCAGGTAAATGCCGGGATGGAAATTTGAATTGAATGTATTAGTAAAGAACTGCCACTGAGGCTAGTGAGCCCCTTTAGATAGCCTATACAATGTTCTGGCTTAAAATATGGTAAAAACGAAACTAAACCTAGCTTAACAACGATGCTCAGGAAAGAATATATTGTCTTCATTCTCCTAAAGTTATAGTTATAACTCATTGTCTTTTTCAAGGAGTATAATTGAATGTTGTTGTAGTAACTTGTTGAATAACAACGTACATTGATTGATTGAATCCTCTCCTGAATTATAAATACTCACACATACAGCCATCAATGACACAGGTTAGCAGACAATATTCAACACTCACCAAAGAACACGGGGCTAAATGACCATGATGGACAAACTTCTCAATTGAAACAAAACAACAACAGTGGTATAAAACATGATACTGAGGTGTCCGTTGCTAGTGCTACCTCCGTCCAAAATTACGTTCAAATCGGTTTCATCGTGTTTGAATTGATAGGGGAGGGGGGGAGGAGGGGGAGGGGGTAGAGATATACAACATCTCACACACAGACAGACTAACATATTTTGGCCCGTGTAGATCTCATAAGTCTATTTTCATTTTTCTTTGCAAAAAATGAAAGTAGGCTATTAAGAATGACTTATAACTAAGCATGACAAATAGCAAATAGGAAAGGTATGAATCTTATACCTAAACATATCATATACAAAAGGAGTAATACAAATTACAATACAATAATTAAATAAATAAGCTAGTACACTGAAAACCAATTGGGTAAAAGAAACCGTGGAAGACCTCAAGAAACTAATCATCTCTAGAGAAAACATGACAGACAGAGAAGAACTAAGAAAACAAAATTTGAGCAAACGCCAAAAGGGAAAAGAAACAGGAAAGAAGTGGACAGAAGAGAGAAAGTGGAAGCATAGTGAATATAAAAGAGGTTTTCTAGAAGAAGAAGAAGAAGAAGAAGAAGAAAGGGACAGAAAAAACACGCAAATTGAATGTGTTTCAACGCTCTCCTTAATGGGGAATTAACGAAAATAAAAATAATAATACATAATAATCTAGGCAACCTAATGTACAACGGCGGATAGAAAAGTATTTGCCCCTATTTGTTTCTTGGCCAAAAAAATACATACAGGTAATTACAAATATACAAATATACCTTACACTATTTTTCCACATAGTCTCCACGTTTCTTCAGACATTTGTCCCATCACGGCACTAAATTTGAGATGTCCCTGTGGTAGAATTCAGCCGACTGACTGTGGAACCATCGTCGGATTGTTATCTTTGCGTCATCGTTGCACGTGAATCGCTGTCCTACCATGAACTTCTCCAGCAGACCATGACAATGCGAGACCACATGTGGCAACCAGAACCGCCAGCAAGCTCCGGTCATTTCACTGGGAGAGTCTGGACCACCCACCATCAGTCCAGACTTCACTCCTAGTGGTTTCCACGTTTCTGGTCCGTTGAAGGAGTTCCTTGTAGGACAGCGATTCACGTGCAATGATGACGCCAAGACAGTCTTTTTACAAAAGGTAGAAAAACTAACCCCGTGGGGCTAAACCCATGAAGGGTCTAGGCCTACCAAGCGACCACTGCCCAGCCATTTCGCCTGAAAATTATGGGGTGACGTGCGTGGTCAGCACGTCAGGTTCCCTTGGTGGTTAATCTTGGTCTCCATCACTGTTAGAGAGCTACTCAATTATCCTCACGAGTATGAGTGAACGCCGTTGCAGCCCTCACGTCAGTTAAGCTACTAAAATCCCCGACAGCGCGGGGAATCTCACCGGAGCTTCCGGGTGTGAGGCAGGTTTTCAACCCGCAACACCACGTGGCCGGGATTTTGGCTAATTTCAGTAGTAAAGAATGTGTTGCCCCCTGGATGTAATCTCCTCCAATATTACCCAGTTAGCTACCTCTTTCACCCTATTTCACTTATCGTCCGTGTGGGTTGCGGTCAATATGGCGTTTTTCGATAGAGATGCGAATTGTTGGGAGGTGAATGATAGACAGATTACTCTCTCACTGGTGTGCTAGCTTGTCATGCCTCACTTAGTCGTAGCAAAGAATCATTCCAGACAATTCTTTCATTTTGTAAAACATTAGCCTTAAGCAACGTTATCCAACATCCAACTTTTGATCATAAAATGTCAGCGCATCTTTACATAGCTCTTAGTGAAGAGGAGAATATATTATTTGAAGTTAGTTTACTTTGTAGTATCTCGTATCATCAAAAGAGCAGACACTCGTACATCAAATTGTAGGTCATGAGGACGCATGTTGAAAATTTACTCAGGAAGTCATTTCCGTGTGAGAAATGTCACCATGTTTAACTTGTGATCGTTAATGTAATGTGATGGTAAAATAAAAATAAAAACAGTCACACTCGTTAACGTGATACACGTGTCAATATGTCCATATGATATTTAACAACACCAGACAGAAGTTGGATGGAAATAACTAATATTGTTAAAATATGATGGAAATATGTGAAACGTTCCAATGGGACATCACATTGTGTGGTTGCCTGCTTGTTTTTGAAACATCTCTGTACTGTCCCTAGTGCCCATGGAGCTCTCCGTATTAGAGGAAGTTTGGACTTAATGCTTTATAGTATTACACATTACAGATTTTTATTTCATCTTATTTATTAGGAATATTCTGCAATACAGTATAGCCTCCGTGGCTTAGGCGGCAGCACGCCGGCCTCTCACCGCTGGGTCCGTGGTTCAAATCCCGGTCACTCCATGTGAGATCTGTGCTGGACAAAACGGAGGCAGACGGGTTTTTCTCCGGGTACTCCGGTTTTCCCTGTCGAAATTTCATTCCAGCAACACTCTCCACTATCATTTCATTTCATCTGTCATTCATTTAATCATTGCCCCAGAGGAGTGCGACAGGCTTCGGCAGCCGGCACAGTTCATATCCTCGCCGCTTGATGGGGGCTTCATTCATTCCATTCCTGACCCGGTCGGAGACTGGAAGCAGGCTGTGGATTTTCATCACATGTCCAAACTATTGTATTCTTACTTCAACCACTTCCAGCACATTTTTAGCCTACTTTTCACATTTTGCAAAAATGAGGAAAAAGTAGACTTATGAGATCGGGCAAATGTGTGTCTGTCTGTCTGTCCTTCTGTCTGTCTGTCTGGCTGGGTGTGTGTCCCCCCTATCAACTCCTAAACGGCTGGAGCAATCGAAACAAAATTTGGTAGGATTAAAGACCTAAACCTGAATATCTCACGGCCATATTTGAAAATGGTGTCAGTGCTACCAACTGCTAAAAAATCGCAATTGAAATTTGAGCTCCATGTTGGATATCTTGGAAGGTATGAAAGGGAGCTATTTCAAAATTGGCACACGTATAGATAATAATATTGCAGTTTAATTTCCAGGGGGCCATACATGGCAGTGTTGCCAAAATCATTATAAGCCTGCTGATAGGTCCAATTTTTAAATACATATAACTTCTACACTATCAATTGGAATTCAACCACATTTCGTATCTTGTATGTGTACATAACCAGATATGACTGAGCGTATTGTTAAGACCCACCAGGGCTGCCAACTGTTAATAAATGCTCTTAATTTCTTTTATCCAAATACCAATAAATCAGAAAGTATGCAAGCCGACAGCTTTAAACTATGCACACGTATAGTACCTGACATTCTATATTAATTTGGAGTAACTTATATACGTCAGTGCTACCAACATGATTCTAAGCCTGCTGAGAGGTCCAATTTTAAATACATGTAACTTCTATACTATCATTTGGATTTGAACCAAATTTCGTATGTGCTATGTGTACCATAACAGATATGACTATGCGTATTCTTAAGAGCTACCAGGGCTGCCAACTGTTAATATGTGCAGTCTCTATTTTTGTTACCCTAATATCAATATATCAGAAAGTATGCAAGCCAATAGCTCTAAACTTTGCACACGTATAGTACCTGGCATTCTAGATGAATTTGGAGTAACTAATATAATATGTCAGTGCTGCCAACAAGATTCTAAGTCTGCCGATAGGTCCAATTTTAAAATGCATGTAACTTCTATACTAACTAATGGATTTCATTCAAAATTGGCACAACAATAGATCATATTATTTCAGATTATTTCTGACCAATACATGCATGACATTGTTGCCAACATGATTTTACGCGCGCTGTTAGGTCCAATGTTTAACTGGATGTAACGTCCATGCTATTCATTGGACTTCAACCAAATTTTGTATTCTGTACCTTAAGAGATGGAACTAAGAATATATTCAGTCACCAGGGCTGCCAACTGTAGTGCTCTATTAGGTTACATTATGCCAGGTATACAGTATTTCGAACTAATTAGAAATTTCGATATTAGCAACTTAATTTCGTCATTATTCTAGATAGATCCATATAGATTAATCATTGGCATGACTCTTACATTTTAAGAAAAGTAGGCTCTTTAGTTCGTCACGGAACTTCTTGTTTCTTACATGGATAATTACTCTTACTCTCGTATTTGTAATTTTAACCAATCTTGATTTTCTTGCCGCCCTCCTCCAATAGTCCATCTCTGTTACTAATAATTTGTTTGCTTGCTGTCTGTTTAACGTCCAAGTTTCTGCTCCTTATAACAAAATACTTTGTACCAATGAATTGTAAATAAGTTTCTTAGTTTTGTTTAAAGTATTTATGCTCCATAAAATGGAATTTAATGCTCCAATTGTTCTCCTAGACACACTTACTCTTTTCTCAATTCAGATGAACTTGTTCATTATTGAACCCAAATATTTAAATTTAGTGACTGTTTGGATTTCTGCATTTCCGATCTGTTGTTTCTCACCGCCTTTATTCTCTAATGTAAGGTATTCCGTTTTGTTATAATTGATATTTAGTCCCCGCATTTGATATTCTTCCATTATATTCCTCATCATATAAGAGTCATCGTCTACCTATCTATTTACAATGTAATACGAAACTGGAGCAGCTTGGTTTCTACCAAGATGCCTTAAGACACCGCATAACCCTCAATCCTTGTGAGGACATTTCATTAGCAAACATTTTGTGGAACGCATTTGAAATTAACCTGTATTTTCTGATCAGAAATATCAGATATTGACATTCTTGTAGATATAGTGCTGCAATATGACCACAGAGTCAGCAATGAAGTTTTCAGCAAAAGTGATCAGGTGATTCTTCTCAAAGCCGAGCATCTGGAACAGTTCCACAATTTATCATAGTCCCCCTGTCACCAAATAACATTATTCGTACATTGAGAGGCGAGCGAGCTCATTTACCAACTAATAGCATCGGCAGGTTAGTAAAAGGTCTAATACTGACCGAAATTTACTTCCTCATCGAACTTAAGCTGATTGCGACTACTACACTTACTCTTGGCCTATTTTTATTTACGAACAAGTAGTTCCGTGACGAACTAAAGAGACTACTTTTCTAAAAATGTGAGATTCATGCCAATCTATATTGATCTGTCTAGAATAATGACGAAATCAAGTTGGTAATACCAACATTTCTAAGTACTGCAGTTTAAAATACACCTGAAATAGTGTAGCCTAATAGAGTAACTTACTACAGTTGGCAGCCCCGGTGACTCTGAATATATACTTAGTTCCATCTCTTAAGGCATAGATTGCACATACAAAATTTGGTAGAAATCTAATGGATAGTATGGACGTTACATGCTGTTTGATATTGGATTTATCAGTGCGCGTAAAATCATGTTTGGAACAATGTCATGTATGTGATGCTCATAATTAATCTGAAATAGTACGATCTATTATAGTGCCAATTTTGGATAATTTCCATTTGTTAGTATAGAAGATTCGTGTAATTAAAAGTTGAAGCTATTAGAAAGCTTATAATCATGTTGGCAGCACTGAGGTATATTAGTTACTTCAAATTATCTAGACTGCCAGGCACTATACGTGTGCAAAGTTTAGTGCTGATTGCATGCATACTTTCTGATATATTGATATTAGGATTAAACAAATAGAGAGAGCATTTATTAACAGTTGGCAGCCTTGCTGGTTCTTACGAACACGCATAGTCATAACTGTTATGGTACACAAAGCATATACGAAATTTGGTTGAAATCTATTTGTTAGTATAGAAGTTATAAGCATTTAAAAACTGGACCTATCAGCAGGCTTAGAATCGTGTTGGCGGTACTGATGTATGTAAGTTACATCAATCTAAGGTGGAATGTCAGGTACTATACGAGTGCAAAGTTTAGAGCTGTTGGCTTGGATACTTTTTGATATATTGATATTAGAGTTATTAACAGTTGGGAGCCCTGGTGGCTCTTTTAAATACTCACAGTCATATCTGTTGTAGTACACATAGGCCTAGTACATACGGAATGTGGTTGTAATGCAATCGATTGTATAGAAGCTACATGCATTTAGAAATCGGACATATCGGCAGGCTTGGAATCATGTTGGCAACAGTAACATGTATGGACATCTGAAAATTAATCTGGAATGTTACTATCTATATGTGTGCCAAATTTGAAATAGTTTGCAGGCACAACTTCTGAGATATCCAATATAGAGCTTAATTTTCAATTGCGAGTTTTCAGCAGTTGGTAGCACTGACGTCAATTTCAAATATGGCCGTGAGATATTCATGTATAGATCTTTACTCTTACCAAATTTGGTTTCCATAGCTGCAGCCATTTTGGAGTGAAATATTTCGCACAGCCGCCATGTTGGATTGGTGAGTTGTAACACAATTTGAAGAGCACGGTCGGGGTCGTCCGGAATAGTGGTATGAACTTACCGAGTTTCACTGAAATCACTACAGCCGTTTAGAATGTATTACGGGACACACACACACACACACACACACACACACGAACCCCACACGCACACAGACACACAGACACACGGACAAAAGGTGATCTCGTAAGCCTATTTTTAGCCTACTTTCGATTTTTGCAAAAAATGAAAGTAGACTTATGAGATCTACATAGGGCGAAAAATTGTGTGTCTGTATGTGTGTGTGTGTGTGTGTGTGTATGTGTGTGTGAGTCTGTGTGTGTTTGTGTGTGTGTACTCTGAATGTATGTGCCCCCCTATCAATTCAAACACGGTGAAACCGAATTGAACGAAATTTGGTACATAGGTAGAACTAGCAAAGGGTACCTCAGTGTCATGTTTTATATCGCCGCCATCTTCACCAAACCTGAATGGCGGCCACTCAAAGGTTCAAAATGTAAAATCAAATAACGACTAACCAAATCATCCGATCGCTACCAAATTTGGTAACAACACACCTTCATATAGGACGCGTCTTGTGACAAAACTACAAGGTCATCCACCGTACCATTTCAGGATGGCGGCCGTGCGAATTATGCAAACATTATAATCCATATCATGGGACCCACCAGTTCCGATTATCGAGCCGAGAATCGTTTTAACTGTTATAAAGAAAGAGGCACGTTCGAAATTAAAAGTTTATTATGTAGTACTATAGTGCAGAAGTGATTTTAAAAAACTGAGCCGTCTCAGTACAAGGCAAGATGGCAGCGGATATATTGTGCCTGACGTATATTTCATTAATTTGAGTATTGCATGCACTATAGGGTACTGATACAAAATAAATAAACTTTGTATGAAATGCTTCATATATAAATAATATACTCCACTGATGAAATCGTTTAGTGTAAATCATTAATTGCTAACACGTTCTATGTAACTCATATGATATCGGTTAATGTCCGTTCGCAGGTTTGGCTCCGTGGTAAAGCGTTAGCCCATCAATCTTATGGCTATGGTTTAAACCCTATCAGAGTTAGGTTTTTTGCTTGAATTTCTATATATTTATTGTTTTGTAATGACTCAGACGTTTTAAAATTAATCGTTATATTGTGCATAGTACGGTGGAAAATATATAATTAAAACAAAATTCGCCAGCAGATTTGCACGAGACATCTAGGAACAAAAAAGTGAATTATCATGGCGAACTGCACGCCGGCCAACAGATTAACTTACAGATTTTATTGAAAAGTTTATGTTTATGGCCGCTAGAATGCACTCCCCCTGTTAGTATTATCTTGTTCGATACTTCTCCATTAGCTGTCACGACTGGTCTACATGGGACTCCATTTATTAGTATACCATTGGCATTCTATGCGCATCGAATTTGAAGAATGACAAGATGATACTACGATATATTTTTACTTTTTATTTTAAAGGGTTTGTAACAGCCTATTGTGCGTTATTTGAAAATGTTAATTGAAGTAAAGAACAATACGATTTCACATAGTATCTGAACTCGAGCCGTTGGTGCTAGTTCAGGATATTAATTAATACTTTTATTGCAGCAAAAAACCCAGAGGAGTGCGACAGGCTTCGGCAGCCGGCACACTTCATATCCTCGCCGCTAGATGGGGGCTTCATTCATTCCATTCCTGACCCGGTCGGAGACTGGAAGCAGGCTGTGGATTTTCATTTCATTGCAGCAAAAAAAAACACGAAAATATCCATATAGTTGGTATACACACGTTTCTGTAGGATCATGGAAAGATTTGTTAATTCAATTAGGGTTGTGAAAGCCATGCACAGCCAGACGTGTAAAGACATGCCTCAACTCAAAGTTGGATGTTAGGATTAAATAATAATAATAATAATGTTATTGGTTTTACGTCCCTTTTAACTACTGTTGCATTTAGAGACGCCGGGGTGCCGGAATTTTGCCCCGAAGGGGATCTTAACGTGCCAGTAAATTTTCTAACACGGCTCCCTCGCATTTGTGCACCCTCAAATGCCAGCTGACTGCGCCAGGATACGAACCTGCAACATAGGGCCCAGCAAGCGAGAACGTTACCGCTGAGCCACGCAGCCCGTCCGGTCGATTATGTCTCCAGATCCATAACATTCTTTAGATACTTCTTATCTTTCTTTCTTCAATGATGGTAGCAGTTGTTTTCGAGGTTGTGGTGTTTGGTAGAGGTAAATAGTTTTTAAGGTCTTCAACCAAGAAATTCATTCATTCATTCATTCATTCATTCATTCGTTTATTTGCAATTGGGGGTGTGTTCCCCGGTGGCAAATTAGATATACATAACAAATAAATAATTGTACATAACAATTCACTAACAATTAAAATGATTCTATTATACTCTTTGATAAAAACAACCGAGTTATAACTATGCTCATACATTTAGGAGAAAGTAGGCTATATGTTCTTTACTGAACTTCTTGTTTCATAAATGAAAATAGGCTAAAAAGACCATGGGTAGATGGAAAGTAGCAGAAATAGGCTACTGTACAGTACATCTACGAATATTTTACTCAATGTTTTCGTCCGAAATAGTTCAATATATAGTCAATAGATGCCCCAGGATTACTGAAAATGATGTCGGGAATAAAATCGTGATTTCTTGGGGGCCCGTCACCTACGTGTTAAAAATATCTCCGAGTACGATAAATCATTGCATGAATTGCAACACTGCTTGAAACTGATATTCTACATTTCTACTTCTACTGTACAATTGCCCATTTTCCATTCTGTTAACGATGGTAGTCTGGATGAAAATTGTGTCTTATATATCTGTGTGTGTCTATTGAATTAATTAAATCGAGTATGATCTTCAAGAAATCATTTTCATTACTTCCTTCTAAGTCCCACACAGGATAGTGTTAGATGTCAAAGAGCTAATGTTTTAAGTGGAATAGTGATGAAACATTAGTGTTAATTTGACCGTAGTGAACTGAAGGAATGAGTAATAACCTCCGACAAAGTCTCACCAATTTCAAGGGAAGGGAGTGGGAGTAATCTACTCCAATGTTTTGAAATGAGTAGGAGTCATTTTCTAGGAAACTCAACATACTCCAGGATGTTTGCTGTGCCATTTAACTCAGATGTAGCAGACAATAAAATATTCAAAATTAGTACCGGTATTAGATTTTCGTGACCACGCTGATTGTGTCAGTTCAGACTATTTTCACTGAATTAAATCGTCTCATCTTTAATTCAGTGTGGTGTAGTTGCTAGCATTATTGGCTATCACCCCTGAGGTGCTGGTTTTATTTCCGGCTTTGCCAAAAGATTTAATTATGGTCTGATGGCTGCAAAGGTGATACATTCATCGTGAGGCAGAATTATAAAGAGGTGGGTTCGAATCCCACCCTAGCCATCTTAGAAGTTGTTTTCCTCTTCTACTCCAGGCAGGAGCCGGGATAATTCCTAACTTAAGGCGACTACCCAATTTCAATCCTAGTGTCAGTTGCAAATACACATACACAACTACCGACTTCACTATAACACAGGTTATATAACAAATTCTACATACTAACACGCCCAAGTACTAAATGGTGACTCCACATCCTGGTGTAGTGACTAGCATTCTTGGCTGCTACCGTGGCTCGATGAATATGTGAAGTGAAGTTGAAGGATAAGGTGTCGTTAGTGAGCGTGTGGCAGAATGATGGTTATAACGTTTCAAAACTGGAGAAGAAACCACTACAGATTTACCACGTTTTGGAAGATCTAGACCACGGGCTATTGATAATGTTGATAATGCACGCAGAGTTTTGGAAGAAAATACACAAAGAAGTACTCGTAGGCTGTCAGAACAACTTGGTGCATCAATAGATATCATACATAGCCAGATTAAGAAACTTGGAAAATAAAACAGAAGCTGTAGACCTGTACGTCATGAATTGACCCCTGAACAGGCTCAACGTACAGTGGATATCTGTTGTCAGCTTATCGGTAACCCCATGCATGATATATTTATCAGGAGAAGTGGCACATGTGATGAAACTTGGGTATATTACCGCAACGCCTCGATACAGTGGCTCATTCCCCATCAACCTGCCAAAGTCATTGTTAAGAAGGATTGGTTCGGCCCTAAAGTGATGTGGGTCTCGTGGAATTTTGAAGGAGTGTTTCTCTGGGAGACTTTTTCAAATGGGCGTGCAGTCGATGTGGATCTTTATTCTCTACAACTGGAACGAGTTCATGCAATGTTGAGACGGAGATAAATAATAATAATATCGTATGGACTCGGGTGCCAGGTACAAGCTTTGTTATTTGCACCCAGAGGGCAGCTTGCATGACGATTTTTTATTCCTTGGAGCGCTATGAAAATCAAGGAGGTTAGATATCTAAGCTCCTTGACACAAGCGCTTTCTAGTAAAGAAAGGAGGAACTTTTCGTGTTGACGGAAAATCCCGAGATTAATTTTGCCATTATGAACACGGCCTATAGAGCAGGTACTTGAATATTTGAATAGCCGTTCGCTTTTAGATCCTCTGCAATCAGGTTTCAAGAAGGGACATAGCACCGCAACAGCATTACTCAAAGTGACTGACGACATTAGACACTCAATGGACCAAAAACTGGTGACAATCCTCACCCTTCTCGACTTCAGCAGTGCTTTTGACACCATAAATACTAAGACACTATTGAAAAAGATGGAATTTTATTACTTCGACCAGCAGACAATTAGCTTTTTCGCATCATACATGAATAATCGCCAGCAACGTGTTGTAACCCAGGTTAAAACTTCTCAGTGGCTAGGCAGAAAGTCAGGCGCCCCACAGGGTAGTGTACTAGGACCCTTGATTTTTGTACTATATATCAACGACATCTCATCTAATTTGAAAAATTGCAAATGTCACCTATATGCAGATGATTTGCAAATATACTCCCACTGCAAGACAAATGACATTCCATTGACAATTGGAACTATCAACGCTGATCTTCAACGACTTGGAAAATATTTTCCCTTCTTTTGAATCTCTCCAAAACACAAGTTATCATAATTGGCTCTCAAAAACTATTGACGTCACTCCGAGATCAAATTATTCCCCAAATTGTACTGAACAACAATGAAATTCCATACTGTCCTACAGTGAAAAATCTAGGTGTGATAATAAATCAGACTCTTAACTGGTCTGAACATGTACAGAGTGTATGCAAGAAGATGTTCGCAACGCTCCACTCCCTCAAAAGAAAAAATGATATTTTACCATTTAAAGTAAGAATCCTACTCATACAGAAACTAATACTTCCTACTCTTGACTACTGTGACGTTATTCATGTAGATGCAACCAAAACATTAACTTTGGAACTTCAACGAGCTCTCAACTCTTGCATACGATTTATCTACGATCTGAGCTATGATAAACATATCACTCCCTATTATTGCGCTCTTTCCTGGCTGAAACCTGAACTACGTCGATCATATCACATTCTTGTCCAGATTTTCCGATTATTGTCTGACGATAGACCACTATTCTTATCAAATAAATACAAGCACTTGTTTCCTTTCCATGGTAATAATACACGCTCTGGTTCTTCCCTCTCCATTCCTATTCATCGCTCCTCTATATACAACAACTCCTTTCATGTGGTGGGGTCTAAGCTGTGGAATACCCTTCCAGCAAGTGTCAGGGGTACCACCTCACTATCTAAATTCAAGACCACCTGCTGGGGCAGCCTGCTGAACATTGCTGACCGACAACAAGTGTGACTGGATGAGTGAATGAGAGTGTGAAAGTCATGATCAATGTCAATTATTATTGTTTAATTTTGTCGCCATAATATGTTTATTGTATAGTATTTATGTGGTTAAGTGTAAGAGAGGGCCAAGAGCCTAACTGCGCCACCAATAATGGCAATAATAATAATAATAATAATAATAATAGTATTAAATTCAAATGGGTTCTTTAACATGCCAACAACGTATGACATGCATGTCGTGATTTTTTCTTCTTTCTAAAATCACTTACCGCGGCCAGGAGTGAATTTGCAAGCTTGAGGTTGGTAGACCGACACGATAACCACTCACCCACCGTGGCAAGCATTAGTTAACCGAAATAGAGTTCCCTTGCAGAAGGACAACACGAGACCTCACACTGCACGAACAACCATGGCAAAAATTCAGGAATTGGGAGTAGTGGAACTGCTACCACATCCAGCATACAGCCCTGACCTTGAGCCTTCAGATTACCATCTTTTTCAATCCATGGCCCTTTTCTTGCTTGGAAGCAATTTCTAAAACATTTAAGCTATGGAAATGGGCCTCGTCGAATTCTTCGCATCAATACCCAGAGACTGGTACCGTCTCGGGATAATATACCTCGCCAAAAGATGGCTCAAGACCATGGAATCTGTTGGTCTCTACTTTGAATAATAGTGTAATATCTTGTCAGAAAAATTTCCAAATAAAATTTTCTTAAAAAAATGGCATTAATTGTAAGACATCCCCAGTAGTAGTAGTAGAGGGGTGTGCAAATTATTAGACTCAACGCCAGTTTACCAAAATTGCATTTCAACTTTTCAATGATTTAATGCACTAAAATATATTTACAAGGAGCTGCAATTATTTCAAATATTTAACCAATGGTCTTAATTACGTTTTATTTTAAGAAAATCATAGTAAAATGGTATTATAGAAGGAAGGGCCTTGTTGATGCAAAATGTCACTCGTTTTGTTTTAATTAACCTTTTCTACGTTTTGTATGAATTTAAAACAGAGTTTCTCAAATTATTTCTTACTGATCAACGACTCTTGAACTATTAAAAGATTCATGGTTTGAAATCACCCGATTTAGAGGATACATTCCAAAGTCAATGTAACAAGAGAAAACTGATCCAGCTCAGGTATCCTTTGGAATCCCCAATTCTTATAATTTCCAGAAGTAATTACTTATGGGAAGAGTTATACGTCTACAGGGGACGAAACATTTAGTAGGGTGATAAAATATGTAAGCAATTGATCAATAAAATGATTTTGAATAAAACATTCTGAGTGATTTAAATTCTTTACTTGATTCTAATCATTTACACACCTCTGTACTAGTAGTGATAGTGTTAATTCATATTCCTTTTCATCTTAATAATTAAGGGTGGATTGCCTAGATGATTCACCCCGCAAACTAACAATCACCTCCATGACCTACCACAAACCCTTATCCTTAAAACTACGGTTACACAGAGTTATATAGTAATATAGTCACCACTGAACCGCAGTTTATTAGGCAAATTTAACACACAGCCAAGGACTCACGGATGATGACCTAGATGCCCGAAGATCATAAAATTAATTAAGAACAACAACAACAACGAATTTCATTCACACTGTGCACAGAATATGTTCTACCACCCTGTTATCCGTGATCAGAATGACTTGCATGCAATAAATTTAAAGTATTTCATGATTACCATTCAGCCTGCCGCATTTACATATTATTTGATGAATAATCAATCCATGTGCAATGATATGAAGGTGCGGTAAATAATTATATTAATAATGCTTTTTTCTGTTTAATTTATGGATGTAAAGGCGCTGTATTATTATGATCATAATATTTTAATGAGACAAACACACTGATCCAGACTGTAAGTTCCATGAATTCCAGGGGTCCCGGAATGTCCGTGTATCATGATCGCGAGATTAACAATCACGTGAAGCTACAAGCTTCCAACTTTCAGAACACATTTTTGTTTTTGGCAGAACCGGGAATCAAACCTGGATCTCCGAGGTGACTGCCAAGAATGCTAGCCGCTAAGCCACTAGGTGGGTTAACTGTGCAGGATGTAAGACGGAAACAGATGGCTCGAAACTTAAAACGAGTTACCATAATAGGCATTTTCAATGGACAGACTGAGAATGCAATACTGGTCAGGATGACTACAGTCTGCACAGGGAATAGGTACCCAGACCTCGTGTCCAGTCGTCGAACATGACTTAAGTTCACTCTGTTACTCTGCTGTCTTGATGTTGTTTGCGTCTTCAGCCGTTGACTTGTTTGATGCAGCACTCCATGCACCCTGCCCTGAGCTAATCGTTTCATCTCTACATAGCTACCACGCCATTTATTCGAGGCAATCTATTTTACATCATATTCTAACCATGGCATAACCGTTAAGTTCTTGTCCTCGACCCTTCTTTCCTTATCTAAGTTTACTATTCCTGGGTGTCTTACACACCTACAAAACTAACTCTTCTCTATGAGCAGTCGCCAGAAACATCTCTTCTCGCCCACTCATCTAAATACCTCTTCATTTGTAACCCTATCTACCCATCTAATCTTCATCGTTCTCCTGTAACACCACATTTCAAATGCTTCTAGTCTCCTCTTCTCCGTTGCCCCAGCAGTTCAGGTTTCACTTCTATAAAGTGGCACGCTCCAGACAAAGGGTTTCAATTACAGTGTAATTAACTTGTAGTCAACATATTTATTATCCGTAGAAATGCTTTTCTTGACTAAGCCAACCTACTCATTATATCCTCTTTGCTTCGTCCATCACTGGTTATTTTGCTTCCTAATTAGCACGAGTCTCCTACTTCCTTTAGCTTTTCACCTGCCAATTTGACGTCAATATGGGGTTTCTGATTTCTTTCGCTTGTATTTCATTATTTTTGTTTAACTTTTACATCTTTTCATGATGAATTCTTTCTTCAAGCCGAAGTTTTTTTTATGACTGAACTGTATGTGTAGCTGTAATTATACACATCAAAAAAAATTTTGCATAACACTTGTTTGTCATGATGCAGAGCGTATGTGGGATTGTAGGCGAGGTTAATTCAAAAGAGACGGCAACCTAACAAATCCTGCACAATTTATTCATGTGGGAAAAGAAAATTACAAACGGGAAGACATTTGGCCTGTTCAACAGGAACTGATATGTGTTGTAATCTCGCCATCCTGAGACGGGTTATGGGAGGGCATGGACGCTGAGAAATAGCATGCGTCAGCATATCCCAGACCTGTTCGATACAGTTCATGTCCGGCGACATCGCAGGCCACTTCATTCGTGCAATGGTGGACTCCTAGATGAAGTGTTATACCACAGCCGCTCGATGAGGTAAGTAAGTTATATGCAAATCTTTTTGTGATGTGTATATTAGAGTTAGGACTTCAAATAAGGTACTATCTTGGCATTTGCTTAGGAGTGTGCAAAATCACGGAGAAAATCCAGTGTTAAGATAGTCGCCGTCAGTGCCGGGATACGAGCCTCCAATCTCCATATTGATACAGCTCCCCAACACGGCCAAGGTAAGGTATTTGTAATGAAGTATGTTTCAGTATTCTATTGACATATTCTGTACTCAAGTATGTCGAATGGTTGTACTTCGTGAGAATACAACCTGTATACCTTACTATAAGGCCCAATCAAAGGTCATTCGTCTAGCTCTAATATGCATAGAATGTTTTGCATACATACATTCACTTTATTTCCCTCGAGTATTCTAAGAACACTGTCTGCTTTTAATATAAATTATTCACGGAAATAAATGTCGCAGTTCTATTGTATTCTCTGTTTATGGTAGACTATTGTTAGTTTCTATTTTGTTAGAATATTACCAAGTGGAACTTTCCTAAGAAAGGAGCATTATACAATATACGGGTTTTATATAAACTATCTGCAGTCGGGATACGAACCTGAATAACCTGCTGTCCTGCAGGTTGCACGTTACCATTCACACCAGCGCAACCAAACACCAACCACTGCACACTTTCAAGTTTTAGATGGAAAGGCGCTGTTTCGTCGGTTTCTGGAGTATTTTGCTGTTGTTGCTGTTGTTGTTTCATTTCAGAGGCTTGGACATCGTGATGATTCATCCCCGTGTTCTTGGGTGTGTGAGGAATTGTGTCTGATGACCTGTGTTTATCATTAGACTATTATATTGAATTGCAGTCGAATGGCCATAGCTGGGTATTTTTGATTGAACGCCCGAGGGCTCTCAACAAGTTCAATTTCAAGTAGTTCCAACTTTGACTACCAGATGCTCCTGCCACTAATACCTAGCGGCGAACGTGGGAACTTGATTGAGCGTTTCTAAATAGCCAAACACAACCTACAAATTTTGCTACACTCAACCAATTGCAGTGGTAGGTTATATTACGTGCCATAAATCTATAACATGATCCTGCCGGCTTTACTTCCCGTTCGAAGGAAGGCATACTGAAGAATTTTAACACCTGTGTTTATTGTGATGACATTATTATACCTCATCCACGGAATCTGTGAAGTAGGTTTGCACATGACGTCACACAGAGGAAGTGAAAATTGAATGAGATGGGTGGAGCTTGGCAGCCCAGCCGTTGGGAGAGTTGGTTGAAGCCAAGGTCGCGCCTCCCTCCTGTGCTAATTAATCAGTGACATCGTGCCTCATTGAACCAGTCAGCCGAGACAGTCCTGTGAGCAGACTCCGTGTTTTCATACTGGCACTTCACAGGTTGCTTGGATGGAGTATAGTGTAGCCTAATTCAGGTTAGGATTAGGAAAGAGGCGGCCAAGGCCTTAAGGTCACCACGTACTCTTACACGATGAAAAAGTCTATTTTTGTGGCATCACTTTTCTAAGTATTTTCTGGGTTTATGCTAAAGGTACAGCCATAGCGTATAGAAGAGAAAGTGACGTGACTAGTGGAGTTTGTATGGTCCAGCCGCTAGGCGGCTCTAGCGTCGGCTAGCGCTGAGTGCGGATGGTATCAATACAAGCAGTTCCATGTTACTTTTCAGTACTTGAATGTTATCAACTTACACTACGTTGTATTAGACATGATGATCCAAATATAAAATTGTCCGCACTGAGTATATAAAACGATGACGTCCGTTGTGTTAATTATGAGATATCAGATTACGTCATAGGTTCATTAATAAGGAAATAAAACATTCTGACGGGGGTCAAAATGTAACTGAATGTGTAAAAATCGTAAAGCTGCAGACCATTCACTACTGCACAAATACAGTAAATATAATATAATAGGCCTACAGTATAATATAATAGAAACTCACCCATGTAACTTATAGCTGTCAGTTGTCCGAAACTTTAGACAGCTTACGCGACGATTTTCCAGACTTAGAAGATAACTGCTCTTCACTAATTTCTTTCGTACGAAAAAAAAGCGGCACTTCATTAAATAAAAAAACTAGTTTTCCAATAAGGTCCAGTTTATGTTCCATACAACATCCTAAATCACACGGCCCTAAAACAATCTCATCAATGCTGTCCAAACACTCATAAAATGTATCACCGCACAAATTTGAAAGGGAAGATAGTTTCTTTTCAACGACTATTTCGACCTGTAAATGAATGTTGAAGACACTGTCGGACGCGTGAGTTAGGTAAGTAAGGGCATTTATTGTGCCAAAGTCCTTTATGTGAGTGAAAGTTGCATGTTATGTTGTGTCCGACGGCCTTTCACTTTGAAGGGTTGTTGCACACTTCACACAGCTGATTCCTTCCCTTAGTTGCTTGACAATGTACCATGCTAGATAGTAAATCAAGCATTGTTTAGGAATGTTGTCTTCATAAGGAAGGGGAAGATCATTCTCCCAGTCCGTTATCACCACTTGGTCTCTAATTTTGTCCTCCGCACACAGCTTAACATATTTGTTTTATTCCTCGGTTTGATCGCATATAATCGCATTTGATTAACAAATGAAGTGAGAGGTGGTTCTAACTTAGGTTCACAGTTCCCGGTCGGTGATATAGCCATCTTAATTGTTTTTCTCACAGTCCTCTCCGGAGGAGATTTGCGTGCTTTCTGTCGCGTAGTGAAATATCTCGGCAAGTTTGGCAAATGTGTGGGACTGCACCAGGCTTCAAACTCCATCTCATTCTCGCCATTTCGACTGTCTTTCTTTGTATAACGAAAGTGTCCGTTTTAATAAGGAAATTATCGGAGAAATGTTTGTCACATACATATGACTTATTTGAAAATTTAATGTATTTCCTCGGAATGGCCTTAGCCCATTTAAATAAACCATCTTCGGCTTTTGAAGGTTTAAAATAGTCCCTATCTGTTGCAGATGACTTGTCGTATCCAGATCGGCACCCGGGAACAAAACAACACGGCATATTTACTTACACAGTTTTGTTTGACGAATCTTACCAAGTTATAATTAACTCGACAGCACAAATATAAAGAAGTAAGTGTAAAGACTCACAAATACTAAACACACCAGTGTCATAACGTATGTATTATTTCAATATCGCTTCTTGATCGCATACACTCTTCAACACCAAGAAATAAGGACTAAACACGGCAGCATTTCTGTGTTTTCAAACTTGCGAGCGCTTAGAAAGTGACTCCAACCAGCACCAAGCAACCGCTGCGCAGTCTGTCGGCGGGTGCAGCAAATACCCATACTAAGGTACGGAAAAATCGGGAGTCGCCACACTTTCCCTTCTATACGCCATGGTACAGCTATGATTCTTGTCACATATAAGAAGCGGTATATTCTGAGCTGTTTTTGACCATGTAATTCTACTTTGCTTTTATAGGATGTGTGAAATGAATACAAATTTGGACAGATACATTTTCAAAAAATTGTTGTATAAGTTGCTTCAGGTACACTTTTCTCAGTTGTTTTTCAATCAAATATTCTCAAATTTTGTTCACATACTTAGAATGGATCATGGGAGATGAGTAACCACTTTGTTTCTTTGTTTCATTATTATTGGAACAGAATGCAAGAAAAAAAACACCGAACTCTTTCTTTTTAAATTTATTCAAAAATATGTATCAATTTTTCTCTTCCCAATCCATGCCTACTATGTTTTGGAAGTGAAAATAGGTTAACATTCAAGTACTCCATTAGACAAGTTAATGTAAAAAAAATAGCCCTCTATCTTAAATGGTTTCCTAGTTATTGGCACCTAAACATGAAAAATGAGTATTAACGGAAAACAGCTGGCAAAGTTAAAAGTGTATTATTCAGATCATGGGACGCTAATATTTAAAAATGAATTTAAGGTAGTTGTAGACATCAAACCCCAACAAACTATAGATATTTGGATTCAGAAAAGAATGAAGAATTCTATGGCGCCAAAATAAAAAAAATCAATTTTTTCATCATTCAAGAGTACGTGGTGTCCTTAAGTTAGGAACCAACCCGGCATTTGCCTGGAGTAAATTTGGGGAAACCACGGTTAACCACTTTCAAGATAACTGAGGTGGGAATCGAACACCACCTCTTCTCAGTTCTGTCTCACGTGGCTGAGTGTACCCCGTTCCAGCCCTCAGATCAGAATTACATTTATTGGCAGAGCTGGCAATCGAACTTGAACCTCCGGGGACGGCAGTCTAGCCGCTACACCAGGAGGTGTACGATTTCTGGGGTAAAGCGGATATTTGATCGGCGAGAGGGCATGTATTCAGAGACATCTGTGTACCAAAGTCCGAACCTGAAATGAGATATTTGAAACATAGAAATGACTTGATAACATGATTGTTGTTTTAAGGGGCGACACAGCAATTTCATCAGTCCTAGAAACGTCTTTAGGTCATACGTAGCTCACCATAAAATTTGAATTGAAGTGATAGAGGCCATTTTTCATTATTGCCTAGTTGACCCTTCCTTCATTAGACCCAACTTAGCAGTCCCCTTGATGATCGGTCTGTCACCATCCCCTGTTGTATCTGCTAAAAATGTGTGTTCTACACCCAGACTCCGTCCTTGCGACGGTAGAGGAATGATCTCTATCAGAGTTCATGGTTAAGGTCGAGCTGGGAGGATAGGCGATTTAAGAAAATTACTAATACACAGGCTATTTTTATAAAGGATTTTTCTTATTTGATCGATGTTGCTGCTAGTACTCGTATTTGCTGTGTGTGGCCAAAAGAACAAAAGTACACTGCGCTCTTTGGAGTCTGTGTCATTCGACGTATGGCACAAAAACGTTTCTCTGCCAACTGTCCCAGAGGTGAAGAGTTACTCTAAGGTGGTATGTCCTTTGATGTGTCATCTCTTGACAATGCCAGGTTCCGTAGAGCGTGCCTACGTCTCACAATGAACATCCTGCCTTTGCGGCCAGTTAACCACTTCCTAACTCACCTGGTAACGGTCTGGCTTATACCACCTCGTCGTTATAGCGGCTAGGGTTTGTGGCTGTCACCCCGGAGGTCCAGAATCGACTCCTGTCTCAGCCAAGAAATTTTTAAATGGTCTGAGAGGAGGAACGGGGTATACTCAGCATCGTGAAGCAAAACTCAGAAAAGGTAGGATCAATTAAAACCTCAGCTATCCTGGAAGTGCTTTATCGTGGTTTCCCACTTCTACTCCAGGCAAATGTCAGGAAAGCCACAGCCGTCTCCTTCTGAACAACCATCTTACTCACAAATACACATACTAATACAGCCATATAATTAATTGGGGTCGCCGGAGCCAAACAGGCTCATTTTGGACAGGGATTTAAGGTCGGATGCCCTTCCTGGCGCTACGTGATTTTTCAGGGGAAGATTCGAATCCCGGCCATCCGGGTGAAAGACGAGCAGCTAAGCTACTGCGCCATCACGTGTAGTCGGTAGCATGCTGAGCTTCTATTCCCAAGGTCGCGGGTTCAAACACGGCCGAAGTCGTCGGTTTTTTGAAAGTGATAAAAATCCCTCAGTATGCCTTCCTTCGGAGGGGAAGTAAAGCCGGCGGTCCCATGTCATAGATTTATGGCATGATAAAGAACCTTCAATTAATTACACTTGTGTGAAGCTAAAGTATAGGTTAGATTTGACTGACGCTCTTAGGTTCCAGGACTGCGGTGACATCTAGTAACCAAGTTCAGAACTAGTTGGTCGTTGACGGTGGCGTTTGGTAGCAAAAGTTGGAATTATAATACTTGAAAATCCAATGTCTGCAGTCCTTAATAGAATGAAAAACAAAAATTACAAGACTTACACTAGTCGCATATGATGTGTAACATCTGACATAGAAGAAACCTCGCGTGAAATTGTTGATACACGGTATTTTATACTATTATTGGCACAAATATTACTCTATTGTAAAAGGGAGTGCTTTACAGATATTGTAGTTTATATTACGGAACTCATTTTATTAGATGATTTGTAACTTCCACCAGCACTAGCCTAAATAAAGAATACGATACGGATCAACTAGATTAATAGACGCGACACTGCTCATAACCTTAAATTCCTTATAAACAGGTCCTCTTGATTCACAGACGAACACGTAATTTCGGATTCTGTTAAAATGAGTCACATTGATATGATAAATATCTGATAATCTGTTAGCAAAAATATCTACCCCGTCCGGGATTCGAACCCGAGATCTCTAGATTCGCAGTCATAGGCGCTAACCCCACGGCTATTTCGACTAGTCAAATATTGTGCACAAGATGGTGCCTTATTTCCACGTTCCAATAATACTGCATTACTGAATTAAGTTTCATTTATATTTTGCTTGTTTCGATAATGTTCCTGCGTGAAATTGAGTTTAAAATGCCTTATGAATAGGCCCTCTTGTGAGTAAAGAGAATGTATTCAGCAATAGTTCATGAAGGTTTGCTCAATTCTCGTAGAACCACAACGATTATATTATATTGATGACTACATTACCGTTATGTGGGTTAATATTTGTATAGCCATTGCGCAGAAACATAATACCGGTAATGCCGGCTACTTACAATGTTTGATATTAAGGCATTTTACCATTTAAATACTGATACGAAGACTTCAAACATGTACCATGTGCTTTGTTTCAATCACTTGACACCAGAGTTGGCATGAGCGTTTACCGTTCAGTATGTCATATACATTCCACATGGCCGAGAGGACGTCATGGTATCAATTTCCGACACCGCGCGCTCATTGTTTCTCTTACCACTGCCAGCTGGATCTTACAACTGCCAGCTGGATCGATCGATCAAATTGTCAGTGGGTCTTCCATTTCCGTTCGATCCACCACTGCCAGCAAGCACACTTCCGTTCGATCGATTGGAAGTGTGCCAGCTGGTGTCACCTCGATCGTTCCGATCCAATTACCGTCCCATTTTTTTATAATCACTCCCACAAAAATATCCAGCAACCGAGTGGAAAGATGTTACATATCAAAAACAGATAACACACACTAATACACCGGTTATCAGACAGATTCTACACTCACCCAAAGTACACGGGGCTACATGACCGCGTTGTCGCAGCCCCTAAACTGAGGAACCAACCACTCGGCATTGTGCTGTAAATAGCGCCAGGAAATTGGTAATTGCCACTAAGTTACCCATTAATATGGGAATTAAATACAGATGTATTTTCTTATTTTGGTTTGTAAATACCACTTTTGTCGCCTCCGTAGCGTAGCAGTCAGCATGGTAAGCTGCCGCCCCGGAGGTCCTGGGTTCGATTCCCGGCTCTGCCACGAAATTTGAAAAGTGGTATGAGGACTGGAACGGGGTCTACTCAGCCTCGGGTGTTCCAAATGTGTAGAGGGGGTTCGATTCCCACCTCAGCCTCCTCGAAGTGGTTTTCCGTGGTTTCCCACATCGTCTTCGGGCAAATGCCGGGATGGTACCTGTTTCAAGGCCACGGCCACCTCCTTCCATCTTCCTTGCCTATCCATCCTGAACATCCATTATCTTCCCTCAAGAGGCCCCTGTTCGCTTTGCAGGTGCCTGTTCGCTTTGCAGGTGAGGCCACCTGGGTGAGGTGCCAATCACACCTCACCAGTTGTATCCACTCCGATTAGATGTTCCCAGCTCTGGGACACTGCCCGTAGAGGCGGTAGTGGTGAGTTCCCTCGCTGAGTCCGTGGGTTCCACCAACCTGGAGGGTAAACGACTAAGAAGAAGAAGAAGAAATACCACTTTTGATTACTGGTATAATATTCTTGTTTGCGTGCGTGTGATGTTAATTAGTGATGAACAAATGTCTTTAACCCTTGAGAACTGGCGTGCAAAGTATAACACGAGGAGTGGCGCCGGGTCATTTTGACCCATAATATGTCACTCCCTTTTGTCGTAGTCGTACGGATTTTAATCATGTAATTTTACACCTGGTGTCTTCCTATGAACTATTCCCAATATAGAATGAGGTTTATTTATATTTTTCATATTTAACATGCAGAGAAACGACAATAATTTTCGTAACAGCATATTGGGCCTTCACAGTGGTGGCAAAGCGGTCATCTCAATATTTTTGATCAAACGAGCTGATGACCAAGGTGTTCCTCGAACCTAAAATGGATCAACAAGAACGTGAGCTATATGATTGTGCTGCACCAAAATATGTGGATTTCTCCCTAATTTTTTACAGATTGTCCCGACTAACGTAAGCCGACAATTGTCACCCGAGGACTGGCGCCATGGGTAAATCTGACCAGACCGTAAATAATACAGAAATAACTTGGGTGTTCACAAGGTAATGGGTATATTACTTTTGCAAGATGAAGTTCAAGGCTGGGAAGGAGGGTGCTGTAAGCGACAGGAAATGAGGGCTGACCAAAACGAAGATATAGAGCATTAAGTTATGTAAGACTGGGTCAAACATACCCATGCGCCAGTCCTCGCGGGTTAATGAATGTGGCTACAGCATTCTTATGAAAATATTACGCACTAGCATCACCCGTCGCCCGCGAATATTCTAGTTGTAAAGAGTAACTTACACTTAGCAAAATCTCAATCATGAATGCTATGACTGATTTATCCTTGGTATGAATAATCAGACTTTATCAATTCAGCTACTGGTGCAGTGGTTAGGGGTTTGTCATTCCTTTATAGGTATATCAGAGCGAAGTTAGTTTTCTTGGAATATCACAGACACTGTTAATTTAAGGGCCATTAAATATGTTTTTCGGATACCCTTTATAGTCGGGTGAAAAAGACCATTCGTACGACACTCACATGTGAAAATTGCGTGAAGAAATTCTAGAGTGCCCCTTGACACTCATTATACTGTATGTATTGATGAATTTTACAGTTTAATTTGGTTCAGTGATAACCATATAACCATCTGGAAACTTTCACAGTAATGTAATAATTGGAATTGCATTGCGTCTTGCAGAAATAGATGGACCTGTGACATTCTGTTACCATGGTTACCGTGTTGCATTCTTTCATTATTTCATTGTAAACATACATGTTTTAAGGTATTTATTTAATTGTGATGCATTTAAAGAGTAAGTGAGTGTGTTTCGCTTACGCATTGGGTTATGCTGAACCTGTAAGTACCCCATATGTGTAGGTTGGTGTTAATGGGACCTTTTTTTCGGTACAAAACTGGAATGGGACCTTAGCAGAATAATATAGGGAGGGATTATTGAGTAAGGCCCACGGTGCCTGTTTAAGTTCTCTGTGGTTGGCCTACCTTGTGTTCCAAGTTGTAGGCAATACATAGTGGGCACAGGTTAATGTGGAAGTTGTAGTGATTGCAGCCTCCTCTTCCTTTATTAGCAGAGAGAGAAAGCGGGCGGGCGGCGGCGCTGAACAGCGTCCCGGTGGTGGGGGCCGTTCGTGGCGCGGTGGCTCCAGGCTAGCACTGCCAGTCTTCACCGCGACCTCGCGCGATCAACGTCGCGACCACCGTAGCTCCTCCCACTTTGCGAGTGTCAAGTGGATCACGGGAATAATCATGGCGAACCTCAATAATTCTCTACTTGACTAAGGATACAATATATCGTCTCATACTTCTTAAAATGAACGTGGAGTTGTGAAATACAATTTATTATACCTATTCCTACGAGACCTACCTTAAGATTGACATTATATTGGGAAATAAATTTGTTTTAATTGAGTTTACAAATTTTGTTGGAGACTAGAAAAATAATGTTGTAAACAGACAGAAACATTTTCAAAAATAGTTTAGTTTTCTTCTTATTTCTAACTGCGTGTTATTTCCAGCAATCGTATTCCTAGACGAAGTATGACGAGCTTATAGGCCTCTATCTATTACAATTATTTGGTGTCTAGCCTTAGACGAAGTGTATACATGTAAGAAATAGAAGGTGATTTCAGTGTCACATTAAAGCAAAATCTTACGAAATACTAAACACAATTTTTCTTTCTCGATATCATACAACGATCTCAAAACTTTGAAAAATAATATTTCTACATTCAGTGAACAACACTCATACATTTTTACTAAAAGATACCTGACTGTAAGCATAAAATTATCATTGGCCTCAGGATTCTACGTTTCAAGTACCAAATTCGTGCGCGTTCTTACAAATTTTCAGAGCTCATAGCGATAGGTACAAATAGGCCATAACCTTACTCATCGCGTATTGATTAACTTAAGCAGCAGTATTCATTGCAACTTCTGGTCTACGTAAAATCGTTTGTGCGTATATTGTAACCTAAGACAGAAATTTTGTGGTATCATACATTAAGTTTATTTTTAAGAGATACAGAAATGTGGCGAAAACCAAAATGCAATACAAGTATTAAAATAACAGAAGAAAATGGATCTATAACACGCATTGCATCACCTTTATAAATTGAGTGATTATAATGGAAGTTATATCTGTACCGTGGTACCAAAAAGAATCAAACAAGATTCTTCTCCCCACTCCACAGCTGTCCAACACTTAATTTTTCCTCCTTCTCGTTTCCTTGAATCGCAGCTGTGCCCCGTTCATCGTGTTCTGACTGGCGACACTGCTGCGCCCACACTATCATAAAAAAGTGACACATAACTCAGGCAGGAGGGGTCGCCTGCAGCCTAAACGTACTTGGCGCACCATCAACTTGTCTTTACCGGCTCTGAGGCCACAACTCTGTGAGCTTGGACTCCAGTACCCAAGTGTAATGCAACTTTCATTCTGGACGTACTTTAAGTATATGGCCATTTAGAATATCGATATTGATACTAATACTAGGAACTGTTCCACAATTACCAGTAATTGCCCGTGCGTGTTTCCCTCGCATGAGATACTGTGTCATGTCCTACTATTTCAATCACACAATTATGCCATTCCGTATTGACCGTTGATTGACCAGTGTAAGCTAGCCCTCATTTATGTGCTAGTCTGATTATCAAACATTGCTTACTTGATAGTCTCACTAAATAAAGATCAAGAAACTACGTTTTAGTGACATTTAACTAACATAAGAAAAGGAAACTAAAAGTAGGCCTCTCGCTTGTTTGTGTACTTACAGTGGCTTGGTGATTAGCGGTGTCTTTGAATAGAAGAAGTTCGCTTACTGACTTCTAACTGCCGTAATATTGTGTCACCCTAAAACAACGGTGTCGTGTTTATCTTGAGTGAGGAGTGTTAACCGTGTGACGCTGAGTGTTACTGTTTGGAAACAGCAAGGTGTCGCGAGTTTTGTCCAGTGTGAAAGAGTGCAGCGCATCAATGTATCTTGGGACCCGCACAGCCACTGCTGCTGCCAATATCAAGAAGAAGAACTCAAGGTCATCAGTCTCCACAAAGGCCGCCATGGTACAGTGGGCGCTCTCCAGGACGCTATCGCTGCTTGCCATCGCCATCCTCATTCATCTCATCGTCATGACGTCCGTCGCAGAAAAAGGTAGGAAAATATGCTCCATGAATCCAAACTCAAAATTATGTTACGTAGTTTGCCATACAACTATACTCATTTGCAAATTATGTTATCAAAATTGACTGCCATGGTCGGGCGATCCATGCCTGCATGGCCCCGTAGCTAATAGCGAATATAGTGGAGTATATACTGTATACCGCTGAATATCTATGACTTTAGTCATTTTTTTCAAGTTTTCCCGTATTGATTTTGATAAGTTATGCAAATGTCCACTTTACAATACAAAATAATCTTTTTATATATCACTTGATGTCAATATACATTTTGAGACATGTTTCGGCCCTGTGAGCCTTCTTCAGTCAAAATCACTAAAAGATTCTCCTAAAACAGTCTAATGTTTGGTCTCTCATAAAAATTTGTAAAACATTTTTACATCGACAAGATGATTAAAACACCTGAATATAAAATGCTTAAAGATTTTAAAATATTTAAAAATGTACAAAATTTCGAAACGTGGGCCACATTCTTGTTGATCCATTTTCAAACAGGGGACCTGGAGCAATAAAAAATTACCTAACAATCTACGGTTCCTACTTGGAAACATGAAGAGATGACTTTAGTTGGGTAAAAAACTTACCCCATTGTACGAGCATCTTGAAAAAGGATCGTGTCCAAATCTGTCATGTTGAAACAGGTAATCGGAAGTTGTTTATTTAGTGCTTTGCAAAATGTTTTCAACAACCTGCAAAGCGTATTCCGTTTTCAAATTTTACACTCATATACACAGGATGGCCACCTGCAGATTGCCAAAGACACTACTTGGTATCATAACACAAAGTAAATGCGGCACAGAATGGCTTAAAAGGTACAGAGAGACTTACAAGTAATCAATATAAACATTTCGAAGACCGAACTGAGAACCCGACGAAAATCGCGAATGTTAAGTTTGAACCAAATCATTACGACAAACTGGGGAAAAATGGACGGATGAGAGGAAGAGGGAGGAGCGGAGGAGACACACCTCCAAATGACATCATGTTATCAAGTTTAAACGCTCTCCTGTAGGGGAATTTTCGCTTAAATAAATAATAGTAATAATACTGTTATTAGTTTTTACGTTTCCTTTTACAACTGCGGATTTTATAGACACCGGATTTTTAAGAGCGTTAAAATCCTTCCGTATGCCTTCCTTTGGAAGGGAAGTGAAGCCGGAGGGCCCTTATCGTAGATTTGTAGCATGTAAAAGAACCTACCACTACAATTGATAGTGTGTAATCAAAATTCGTAGGTTATAATTATTTGGTTGGTTAGAAACGCTCTATCAATTTCCAACGTTCGTCACTAGGTGCCAGTGACAGTAGCATATGCTAGTCAAATTTGGAACTACTTGAAATTGAACTGGCTGACAGCCTACGGGCGTTCAATAAAAAAATACCCTGCTATGGCCATTGGCTGCAATTCATGTATAATTTATTAGAGACGCCGGGGTGCCGGAATTTTGCCCCGAAGGGGATGTTTAAGGTGCCAGTAAATCTACTGACACGGCTTCCTCGCATTTACTTACCCACAAATGACAACTGACTGTGCCAGGATTCGATCCTGCAATCTTGGTCACAGCAGGTGAGAATGTTTCCGCAGAGCCAAGCAGCCAGCCATACAATATACAATATTTGCTGATATGTATGCATGCCAGGATTTGGCTCAAAAGTTCTCGGTTCGATTCCGGTCGGGGCCTTGAATTTTAATACCATATTGTTGCTTTCCCTGACTTGAAGAGTGGGTGTTTGTGATGTCTTCATGCAATCAACCAAAAATGAAGTAAAAGGAAAATGTAAAATGTAAAGAAAAATCCCAGTAGATCGGTTGGTAGGAACACCGGGCCAGAAAGTCTCCCAGTTTCAAGTCCGGTTACCCGTGACATTCTCTATTTCATTAAAAAAAGGCAACACTCCACGACAAATTTGAAAGTTGCACCGTTCGGGGATCCATGATTCGAATCCCAGCACTGATAACGACCATCTTGGGTAAGGTTTATCCAGTGTTGAATCCAGCCACTTTTCTCGGTGGATTATCAAACTTCGCGTGGGAAGGAGTGGTTACTATAACCTTCCAATGTTGGGTGATGTTTCACACAAGTATTAATATTTTTTCTTAACTTTCTGTCTATGACTGATATGTAACAAAATCAAGTCTTTATAAGCCACTTGTTATTTCAGGGATTTCTAGCGTAGTTGAATGGTGTAGATTTGGGGAATCGATCTCATTTTCCTGCCTGTCTCTTTTCTAAGCTTGTTTATTGAGGAGCCAGTTTTTTATATAACTAGCGGATTCATGCGTATAAACCACCCACCCGGCTATATTGATATGCGGGCTCGACACGACACCGTTCTGGCTAGGGCAATCTTCCTTTTGACTTGTTTAATCGCTCTTTTAAGACAATTGTCGATATTTATAAAATCAGAGTGCGAATCGCCATTGCCGCAGGGTTCTTTGTTTCGAATCCTCATTTATTACATTTGTGAGACTGGCTGCGTAGTGCAGCGGTAACGTTCTTGCCTGCTGGTCCCTAAGTTGCAGGATTGCATCCTGGCGCAGTCAGTTGGCATTTGAGGCTGCACAAAAGTGAGAGAACCGTGCCAGTAGATTTTCTGCCTCATTAAATATCCCCTTCAGGTCAACATTCCGGTACCTCGGCTTCTATAAAAAACTCAGTAGTTAAAAGGGACGTAAAAAAATAACGATATTATAGGTGACGTGTGAGAACTCCGTCTTTACTGTTATGCCGGCTGGAAGCGACACTATTCTGCCAGGGGCTATCGTCTTGTTTATTTGTTTAAACGCACTTCATAAACAAATACATACATATATTTCCCTTAAATTTTCACGAAATGCAATATTTCTCCTATATTATTGAGACAATTTGGAAGATTTTGACACAAACCACACCTTCCAACTCCCTCTGGTTTAATAGCTTGAGTTTTTTGAAAGATAAATTTGAACGTTTTATATATACTAGCGGACCCAAGCGAGAACTCTCGCATAATGGGTTGGGTGCACCCAATGTATACAGAATACCCACCCGGATCTACGTGACACAGTTCTGCCAGGGGCTATCGTCTTGTTAATTTGTTTAAAAGCACTTTTCCAACAATACATATTCCGTTGACTAATCAAGAAATGCAAGATATTTCCTGTACTATTGAGACAATTTGGAATATTTTGGTACAACCCACACTTTCTAAATCCCTTTGGTTTAGGAGCTTGAGTTTTGTGAAACATACACCATAGCGTATTAATATAATTAGTATAATAAGATGATGGACCACTTTGAAAATACTTTTAGTGTGAAAGCGATTTAAGGGTTTATCCTCCATTCCTGTGTGCAGCAGAAGCGCTAATATAGACACATTGTTGTCCGCAGCTGCAACTCAAACAAGTCGAAATTTGTTACAACTATTAAGCTTAATACAATACATCACTCCTGATGTTCTACACTTGACCATTGTTGAGTTTCAAATTGAATTTAATTTTATTTAGCCTTTATCAAAATGGACGATAATTTAAATTAATTCATGTATTTATTCTTTATTTTGTCTTTTAATTTTGTTATAGGCTCCATAGTGGTGGGAGTTAAAATAGGCGGGGCATTTACCATCTCCAACCTCCTAAATTCATCGCTAGGGGTAACTTATCACGGGTTTCACCACACTAAGTCTAAGAGAAAACTATTGATTGGAGCCTCAATTTATGTATGGCGAAAACAGTTAATCATCGACCTTCAAAACTGAAGAGGGGCGTGATGGATCAGTGGTTAAGTTGCTTGCTTCTAACCAAGGTTCGATTCCCGGTCAATGTATGTGAGATTAGCGAAGTGAAATATCACGTCCTGTGGTTCGGATTCTACATAAAATGGAGGTCCCATGGCTCATGATCGCAAGATTAACGGTCACGATAAACTTCAAGCTACCTTCTACAACAGTAGAAGACCTTTGGTTTAAAGCCAACTCAGTTCTACGGCATTAACTGCAACAACCTTATGTCAGTAGATTTACAGGCAAATTAAAGAAACCTTCCAGGGTGTATTTCTGACACCAAGATGTCTCTAAAGCCACAGGAGTTAAAAAGAATGTCAAAACCTTAACTTGATGTTATTATTAGAGCATTATTTCAAGTCTCAAGGTACCACTTATCTAATATCTCAATAGAGTCGCAAGCAAAATTATAACTTAGATGCTATAATTACACTAACAGACAGCTTGCACAAAAGCCTATATACACCACTGCGCGGTAACCCATTTGTCTATTGAGCATTGTTAAAAGGATAAATGACTTTATTACTACTACTACTACCAATGCCCACCCCGTGGTGTAGCACGCCTGCCTGTCACCCGGAGGCCCCAGATTCGTTTACCGGCTCCGTGAGGTATTTTAGAAAGTGATGTGAGGGCTGTAACGGGGTGTTATGAGCCTCGTGGAGATAATTGGGTAATTGTATGATCAGAGAGGCTGCTTTAAGTTCAAGAAATCCAAGATTAAGGGTACCTCTCACACTGACCACGCTTCACCCCGCAATCTATAGGTCTAATGGTTGAGCAGTGGTCGCTTGGTAGGTCAATACCCTTTATGGGATATAGTGTCACATTCTTGTTCTACTAGTGCTACTGCCAAGGAAACGGTGGAATGCTTGCTTTTCGGAACAATTTTGTTTATCTGTACTCTTCACTATAAAAAATGTTATTGTAACTGGGTTTTATTAAGGTAGTCTCAATATCGTCACCACCAGATCATTGTACCGGCGGTAACGTTCTAGCCTTCTGTTCCCAAGGTTGCAGGATCAAATCCTGGTGCAGTCAGTTGTCATTTGAGGGTGCACATATGCGAGGGAGCTTGGTCACTTAAAAGTAAATATACTGGCACGTTAAAGATCGCATTTGGGGCACAAATCTTGCATTCCGGCATCTCTAAAGGCCACAGTAGTTAAAAGGGACGTAAAATAAATAGCTTTATTATCATATTCATTGTACCGTACTAGGTATTGAAAATCTTCTTAATATTTCTGATAACATCCATTAATGTTTTGTATGTACTAGCGAATGTACTAGATGGTATAGGTTTAGGAAGGAGGCGACCGTGGATTAAATCCTTTATAGGTTGGTGGTCTGTATATTAACAACCTGCTGTTTGGGCAATTTATGTTATCAAAGGTGCAGAAGGTTGAATCTTATATCAACGGATTTTCTCTTGGAGGCGTTACTATTTTATAAAAACCAAATATCATTTCTTAATCTCCTTGACGTACGGTTGATAAAATTCTGTTTTTGATGTGTAACACATTTCCGCTCGGTTGCTGGATAGTTTTGTGGGAGTGACTTTGAAAATTGGGGACGGAAGTGAATCGGGCGGAAGTGAATCGAACGGAAGTGGATCGGACGGAAGTAAAGACGCACTGCCAGCTGGATGTACAATTGAAAATGTGTGTATTGGAAACAAGGCAGTGTGTGCTCTGTAGCGCGAGAATGTTATGGCAATACAGTAGGCAGTGCATTTAGCAGGCACTGGTTTGAAGAGCACAGTGGCAAATGTTTCACCGACTTTCATTTGTCATTGAGCAGTTTATGAAGCTTCACGTTCAAGGTTGAATATCACTTGGGGTAGGACAAAAACGACAAATGACATTTAAGTAAGCGGCATTATTGTCAAGCTGTGGGTGAGTAGTCAAGTATTAAATGCATAACAGAATGTTGTTATACGAGTGGAATAAAACCTGTATTTTCATCATATGTGAGACTAGGTCATTTCATGATTGTAGGAAGCCATGTTTTGATTGTTTACGACGAACTGTATGAGAGCCTTGAGAATATTGAATGTTTTAGTTACTGAGAAATGTGCTCACAGTATTTGAGAGTACTGTCGACGTTGTGTGTTACTTTGTTCTTATGAATTATTAATGTAAAAGGAATGAAGGAAGCTTGTAGTTTTGCGTGTCCGTTAATCTCACGATCATGATCCACGGTACCTCCCTTTTACGTGGAATGCGAACCACAGGACATGGCATTTCAGTTCGAAAATCTCACATGTATTGACCGGGAATCAAACCCGGTCTACCTTGGTGAGAGACTAACAGCTTGACCGCTGTGCCACAAATGTGACAGTAGCATATCTCCAATTAAATCTATACATTCATCATAGTACCAGTATGAAAATGGAGTGTAAATTAACATTTTAAGAATGTCCAAGCTGTGTAGTATACCAGTAGGATAACATGTCAGATGTTACACATCATATGCGACTACTGTAAGGCTCGTATCATTTTTTATATAAAAACAATTCAAATTGAAAATTAAAAAATTAAATATGAAAATGAAAATAAGATTTAAAAACAAGTAGTTCCGTGAAGAACTATACAGCCTATTTTCATATATCCTACTTATGTTAATTGCCTCTATCAACATACTACATTTCAGTTTGATTGATGTAATAGATTCGTAGATATTGAGAAACGTCTAAATATTTCGGTAGGTCGCCATGTTGGACATTATATATGTAGGGCTTAGAATTATGTACTGTTACATGGAGATTATTGTGTACATGTAGTACTCAAACTTCAATCACATGATAAGGACGCAAGAAGTAAAAACGAGTTTTTAAAATTTCGCACAGCTGCCATCTTGTGGTTATGGAAACAATTGAAATAAATTAGATACCAGTGGATTAACATTTGTATAAGGATTTACTGTACCAAGTTTCACTGCACTTGGATGGTGAAATTGCGAGAAACGATCATGTGAATATTTATATTTCGCGTCGCCGCCATGTTGGATGTGTGTTCACCAGGTTATTGAAAGTCCTATAGGTGAACTTATGTTCGTAACCCCTATGAACATTAAAAAATTCAGTTTGATTGCTGTAGTAGATTCGTAGGTATTGAGAACCGTCTAAATATTCCGGATGGTCGCCATGTTGGATAGTTATATGTATAGGCCATAGAGTCATGTACCTTTAAAGGAAAATTATTGCGTAGGTTCATTATTCAAACTTTCACTTCGATCGCATGATTACGATACAAGAAACAGAAACTTAATTTAAAATTCGCACAGCCGCCATCTTGAGGTTATGTAAATAATTGAAGAAAATTACATACCAGTGCATTACAATGTGTATAAAAATTTGCTGTACCAAGTTTCATTGCGTTTGGATCAGTAAATCGGGAGAAAAGTCTATTTAAATCTTTCAAATTCGCTTGGCCGTCAGTAGTGGGGTAGTGGGTGTTCTAACGCACAAGGTGCTCAAAAAGTTAGTACACACTTTTTGCTTATTCATATCTCGCGAACCCAGGGTCGGATTTTGACAAATGAGGTGTCGTTGGACTCGGGTTGACGCCCTCTTTCCAATGGACCATTCCTTTCAACCCCTAAATAAAACCTACCCCTACTAGGGGTGAAATTGTATTTTTTTTAGTGAAAGTCTCTTTTCAAATACGACATGTATAAGGTGCGCTGCTGAAATGAACTTAAATGTTGTTGCTCATATCGCGCATGCGTTTTTCTGGCTGCCGTTATGGATGAACATTTTTGTTTTTGTTTTTTACGCATGCGCACTTGGGATTTTTGTAAGAGGGCGAGCTCTTTGAAAAAAAATGATTGATAAGAAGAGGTTTTGGTGGTGAGGAGAGAGCCAGATAGTCGCCTACTTTCCTACGAAGTTTGTCGATATATCTCAAACGCAAGGTCGGATTTGGACGTGTGACGTGTCAAATCGATTGTCTCGAAGCCCTATACATGTTATTAATAGGTTAAAGTTTTGAGAATGAGGGAAACAGGCTTTTTGGGGGTAAAACCGTGATTTTAGACTTTTTCCGATATCTCACGAATGCATGGTCGGATTTGGTCCTATGACGTGTCAAATGGCTTGTCTCGAAACCCTGTGTATTTTGGTAATAGGTTAAAGTTTTTGAGAATGATGGAAACAGAATATTTTGGGGTAAAAACGTGATTTTAGACTTTTTGCTATATCTCGCGAACCAAGTATGCTAGAGGCGTGTACGACGGGTCCAAGGACTCGGAGTGACGTCCTCTTTGCTATGGACCACTCTAGATATTTTTTAAAAAAATTTGGAAACTCGATTTTGGGGTAAACACGTTTTTTTTTTATTTTTGCCGATATCTCACGAACCAATAACGCTAGAGACGTGTACGAGGTGTCCTAGCACTCGGGCTAACGCCCCCTTTCAAATGTGGTAGATTTTTTTTTCCAAAAAAATAATTCACAAAGGGCCTAACGCCATACATGTTGAAATAACGTTTTTTTTTCTTTACCTGTTTATAATGTCCATGAAGCGTGGTGGTTGAGAGAGACGATACGGCTGGGTGTGTGTGTGTTTCAACGAACCTGTCGCTAACCATAAGGACCATGCTTAATAGAACAATCGCTATTTCGGCGGATCGGTTTATGACAGAGCGAGCATGCGTTTTTCCTGATATTTTACCTTTAACGTGTAAACGGTGATGAGAACTTGGTTCTATGTTGGTCGAAGCGAGTACCGAAAACAAACGAGTAGGAGGTGAAGGTCATTTGAGCTTATTGGAAGGCTCCGATCTGACTTGACAACAGGTGCAATGGAAAAAATGACCAAGACGCTTGAAGGTGAACTAATCTGACCATCGTGGTGGCAGGGGAGTGTGAAATGCATGCACACACGTGTGAGATGGCATGTACGCTAAACCAGTGACATTCTGTCTTGCTTCGTACGTGACAAAATGCAAGTTCAGGTGAAATTTGATCTTCCACAGGTGTTCGCCTGAGACGTTAGCTGTCCACGTGCGCGATAACTGTTAACAAGTCAAATCCTGTTTTGCTGCGTACGTGACAAAATGCAAGTTCATGTGAAATTTGATCCGGCACAGGTGTTCGCCTGGGACGTTAGCTGTCCACGTGCCTGATAACAGAATGGTCAAAGCGTGGGAATCGCTGAATCAGTAAAAAGTATGATGCAACTTGTGGGAATGATGTCACAACCAATAGCTAGGCAAGAGCTGCGAACAGCAGTGGTGGGAGGTGGAGGGGGGAGAGGGGGAGGGGTAATGTAAGAGAGAACACAGGAGGAAAGGGAAAGACAAACATGTATGAACATGCATGAAGCGCGGAGCGCTGTATACATAGAGCTATAGGTGGTGTACAACATGGGTGAATAAATAAAAAGTACACAGGTTCACACAACATGTAATTTATTTATCCAGGAATTAAACGTAGAGTTAAACCCTAACCATTTGACGTAGAGTTTATTTCCTTTTTGTTTCAACACTTTTTCCACAAGATAGTGCTGAGGAAATGCTGTTTTCTGAAGTTCATGGAGATAAAATCTACCTTTTATGGGTTGATGATTGAGGTCCTCGAGTAAATAGGTGACTGGAGTGTCCAAGTAGACTCGACGAATTCGAAATAGTTCAGTCCCCCACTGAGGCGTGTAGCCCTTATTGAAGGCAGACTTAAATTTGCTCACACGAACAAAATCCCCAATGTTCAGTCGGTGACGTTTAGGATCGGCTGTTTTTATGGGGTTAAACAGTTTATCCAATCGCTGAATATTTTTAGTCACGAGACGTGGCTTGGTCCCAATCGTTCTATGGTTGGTGTCATTGTAACGTGACACTAGCTCAGGTAACATGTCCAACCAGCGATACGTGCCCTGAGCGGTAAACGCTTTCCACATATGGGTTTTCAATGTTCGGTTGAACCGCTCGACCACACTGGCTTTGAGATTGCTGTACGTGGTGTAATGGTGAATATCCTTAGATTTGAGAAAACTGGAGAAGTCCTTGTTGAAAAATTCTTTCCCCTGGTCGGTTTGTAGCAGCTGAGGTTGACGTTGGGAGTGTTGAATAATATGTTGAAAGGCCTTGGTAACTAGTGGGCCAGACTTGCGACGCACAGGTTCAACAAAGGCCATTTTGGAATAGACATCAATGACGGTCAACATATAGCGTACACCGTCGTTAACGCCGGCATAGGGTATCATTTCAACCAAGTCAGCCTGCCAAAGTTCATCCACACCTCGTGAAATCACCTTGAGTCGTGGATAATGACGTCTAGCTGGGCGATGCAACTCGTGAGCAATACCCATTTTAATGGGTGAGGGCTTAAACAATAATTTTGGCATTTCGAAGTTCTTGTTCAATTTCTTGAATTTCCCAATCGTGACCGGTGTGGCCAGCTTGACGTGAGGCATGCAACAACTGTAGCCGCTGGACGAGCTTATTGGGATTGTGCCAGTAGGTAACATCCACAAGGGGTTTTAATGGTTTAAATGTCACTCCCGAAGCGGACGCTTTACGACGAGTACTTTGACTAGTGGGAAACATTTTTGCAATGATGGTTTTATATTTTTGAGATATATTGGCATTCACTTGTTGCGTGGGATCATACTGTCTTTTGTGGGCATGTGTATTCAATAAAATGGATTTATATTTGTCAAGATCCTCTGACGTATAATCATGGGAAGAGGGGGTCCGAGAAAAGAGCAGCTTTAACAGTCCTGGCGTTAATTTATAGTTGATGTTTTTAATGACAGCTTTAGTACGAGCAAATTTAATGGATGAATCGCCAATTTTAAAACTATCATTCTCATAGCGAACACCATACGTGGTATCTGTGTTTCCAATAAATAGATCGGTGAAATAGGGTTCCAATGTTGATCCATAATATTTTATTAAAATGGTTTTCAGTTGAGCTTTATGTTGAGGGGTGGCCAAGAGTTGTGAAAACGGAGACGCCCTGGAAGGGCAAGGTGTTTCGACCATGGCCAAGGATTTCTTTTTTCTCAAAAACTCTGCAAGGGGTGCAGCCTTTTTTTGAGGCGTAAACACTTGTTCCTCTTCATCCTCAACTTCACTAACACTAGTCAAATCTTCCTCTTCCTCAGGGTCCTCGTGCAGCGTCTGCGTGGCTTGTGAAACGGTGGGTAGCGTTTCAGATGGCTTGAAAGAGGGTTTCAACATGGCTTTTAGTGGAGGTGCTAAATGTTGCTGAATAAACAAAGCACGATTGGCACGTGATTGTTTCAATTGACGAAACTTTTGGCGAATAGTATGTTTTGCTTTAATAATATGCTTTTTCAATTGACTCTCTGCTAACGCCATGGTGTCTTGACAAATGACTTGATGGGGAATGAGACAGGGCCTTAAATAGCAATAAAATGATCAAACCCTAAGCGATACCGTCCTTGGTTGAGTTCACTTTGTTTGTCAATCACTAAACAGGCATGACGTTGAGTGTTCCAGCACTTGGCACACAATTCTGTAAACATTTGAAAGGTCATATCCGGATTCACATGTTCATTATAAATGTGACGACTGTTCCTCTCGTCCTGACGAAATAAAACAATGACATTGGCATTGTCACGAATCAACTGTTTGGACATTTTAGAATACGTTTGTCCAAGATAGAAGCAATCGATATGTTTGTGACGACCCATGCTGAAATAGCTTTGAATGATGCCTTGACGTTCAGTGGATACATCATCGAAAATCATGAGTGAATCAGGCTTTACCTCATCCGGTGAAATCACATTTTCTTGCATGGAAAATGTAAAATAACCCATATTCTCTTTTTGTAATCCAGACATGACTTGATCCAGAAACACGTAGAGGGGTTGGTAGAGAGATTTTGCAAAAATATAAATATTTTGAAAACGCAGACCATTGGGCGCTGTGATGAGCGTTAGCAAAAGATTTGTCTTTCCACAGCCGGAAGGCCCCACAATGATACAGCGAATGGAAGATGGAAACAGTGAACCATGGCGTTGTTCACGTGATGTGGGACAGAGATGGGAAACCATGTCCCCCACGGGGAATGACTCTTGCTGCTTAATAATCTTCATGTCAACTAAGGCTTAGACAGGCTAGCCGGCTGTCTATATACAGGACACCGAGCCTTGTCATAAAAACAGTAGACTGCTACTACAGGTTGACGATGGATGTCTTTGGACGTGCGTTGATGGCCAAAGATAGGCCTGTCCTCATACATGATCCTAAACAGGAAACAGATCCTGCTAATAAACACTATGTGGATAGGTCAGTAGTGCCACGCACAAAACAGGGAGATTATGACTTTAAGGGAAAGCGGTTAACCCATGTAAAACATCCTCAAGTGTCTACAGACGTTACTACGAAAAAGTATGTGGATAACAAAGTGTATGAGTTTTATGACAAAGTGCCCCAGCTTATGGTGAATGGCTATAGCGCTAATCACCATCGGATTATTCACGTGGAAGACCCACAAGACGAAGACGATGTTTGTACCAAGCGTTACGTGACCCATGAAATGAAAAGGCTTTATAAATTTATCCCATCTGTGTTTTTAGTGTATCTGACAAATGAAAAACCTGTGAATGACAGAAACCATTTACCGCTAGTCCATGATCAGCACTTGACCTATGTGCTTGCTTCGGGTTTAAGCCACTATCGATTACACTATGATGGAACCATTCACATCAAATATGCCATACCTGATGAGAACCATTTACAAATAAAGATAAATGGTCATAGGATGTTGGTCCATGACCATGAAATGGTCAATGCAGGGGACGAATTATCCTTTCACCTCATGTTGACATGGGATGAAAAGCAAGCGGGAAAAACCATAAACGATTTCCCACTTTATGTGGAATTGGAATATACAGCCATGAAATAACCATCTGACGTTAGTTGTGATTTAAACTTTCGTGTGAAAGGTTGTTGGTCATTATCATCATGGTGAAACAAAGGTATGCAGTGAGAAAGACTAAAAAAAGGACTTTGTCCTTGGCAAAGCCTGGGCTTACAACATTCGAGGACAAGCCCTTGCGAAAGAAAAAAAGAAAAAATAATGTATTGACCATAAGGAAAGCCCTTCGAGCAGCACAGAGACAGGTTATTCCAAAACGTCGGCGACAGGTTTCAAACCAAGGGCGAGTGATTCCAGTCCCCAAACGAGCGGGATTTTTACCTGCATTATTTGCCGGGTTGGCTGCTCTGGGCTCACTTTTGGGCGGTGCCAGTGCAGTGGCGAAAACCATTAAAGCCGCGCAGCAGGGCAAGCAACAACTCAAAGAAAGTCAGCGACACAATGAAACGATGGAAGCGATTGCCATGGGGGCTAGAAATGCCAATTTAAAGCCAGCCTTTTATCAACAAGGATTTGGGATTTCACCATTTCGAAATATTAAAAAAAAAAAATTTAACCTCTGCCATAGCGAGACATGCCCTGACGCATCAACAAGTGAAAAGCTATGCTAAACAACTAAAGCTTTCTCATTTTCGAGGTGTGTTTATGCGAAACCAATTACCCCCACGACCTTGGAAACAGGAATGTGCTGTTGTCAATTTGGATGATCACCGAGGACCAGGAACGCATTATGTAGCTTATGTCAAAGAGGGATCCATGGTATGGTACTTTGACAGTTTTGGGAATTTGCCCCCGCCCATGGAACTAGTGACCTATTTTGGAAACAGGATCAAGATATATTATAATGTGAAACGAGAGCAAACGTTTAACAGCCAACAGTGTGGACGTTTGTGTTTAATTTTTTTTATATAAGACGCAGCATAAGCAAAAACGCCACCAGTATGTCGGCAGAAAGTAAAACGTTTACAGTGCATGGACGTGGACCTGAAGTCAGCCTAGACTTTTACCCGCCTATCGAATTGAGTGAAAAACCCTATGGTTTAGGACTTGTTTCTCTTGAAACGTACAATCGAATATACAACATACGTGAAAATGTGAACAACAAGTTTTACTATGATGATTCTGTGCTCACCTTGAACTCTGGTGGATACACGATCGATGATATTTATGAACACATTTATGTGGTGTTGATCAATCAATATGGTTTAAAGTCATTTCTCGACGGAACGCACAAGTTTGAACTTGTAGGCAATACCAACACTCATCGCTGCAGTATTTTCTCTACCTTTAACATTGACTTTAAAACACACCCCGATTCCATTGGTCCATTACTAGGATTTAAACCACGTGTGTTGGAGCCCAACAAAAAACATGAATCAGACCATGAAGTGAAATTCATTGAGGACCATCATGTGTCGGTGACGTGTAATATTATTAGCCAAGTGTACACCAATCAAGAACCATCGCATTCACTTTATGACTTTATTGTGACATCGCCCAATGGCTATATTATTCGTGAAAACCCTCCAGTGGTGCTTTTTCATGCTGTGGCTGTTGATAGTATTAGTAATATAACATTAAGACTGATCAATAGAGATCAACAACTCATTGATCTAGATTCTACCACACCAGTGACTTACAAGTTGGTGCTAAAGCCACTATGAAGTTTGTGTATAAAGCAACAACACCGTCTAGGAATGGTGTTAGTTGTTTGCCACGTGAATACACGTTAACATCTCAGAACAAGCAGATTTTACAGCATTTGGGTTACCACGTCAACCCTCATGATGAATTCTATCCTAGAGATAGCAAACCACATCGAGGAGCAACCAGGAGTGGTAAGAATTGATCTCCATTCCTATCAAGCTCAAACACCTGGACTCAATAACAATGATGAAATTCAATTTGTTATCAACAACCAAGATATTTACACCCTACCGCATGAAAGTGTCATTCAGATTGAAGGTCGGCTCACCAAAGCCGATGGCTCTACACCTACCACATCCAAGTTGGCCAACCATGGTTTAGCCTTTCTGTTTTCTGAAGTACGTTATGTCATTAACGATATCGTGGTGGATAGCACTCGAAATGTGGGCATTTCCAGTGTCATGAAACTATACCCCTCTTATAGTGAGGAAGAAGGTAAAACACTTTGCATGGCAGGTTGGTGTCCTGACTCGACCAATGACTGGATGGTACACACCGATGGGACCTTTACTGGATATTTACCTCTTAAACTGATTCTAGGCTTTGCTGAAGATCACCAACGCATTGTGGTCAACGCAAGGCAAGTGCTTTATCTGGTGAGGGACAGGAGTGATAATAATGCACTCAAGGGAGCCGACAATGCCCCCATCGATTCAAAAGTTCAACTACAACGCTTGCTATGGAAAGTGCCTCATGTGACCCTTAACGATAGCAAAAAACTGGACATACTCAAAATGGTAAAGAGAGATATGCCTCTACCCATGGAATTTAGAAGCTGGGCACTCCATGAGTATCCGCTATTGCCCACCACCAACACACACAGTTGGTCTGTAAAAACAGCTCGCTATACAGAGAGACCTCTCTACCTGATTGTGGGTTTTCAAACGAATCGCAAGTATCAACAAACCAAAGATGCCTCGCAATTTGATCACCTGCAATTGAGAAATGCACGTCTTTTCCTCAACGGAGCTGTGTTTCCCTATGAAGGACTGGATTTGGATTTTTCAAAAAATAAGTTTGGGCCCCTGTACGACTTGTTTTCTAAATTTCGATGGTCGTATTATCAAAAAGAGAACGGCCCCATGCTACTACCCCAAGCGTTTAAGGCAAGAGCACCACTGATTGTCTTTGACTGTTCTTACCTGGAAGAGTCTGTCAAGCCATCCAATATCGACATTCGACTAGATTTTGAAACGCATGACAATGTACCAGCCAATACGACGGCCTACTGTTTGATTATTCATCACAAACAAGTCAACTATTATCCACTGTCCAACCAAGTGACGAGTGTATAAATAACAGGTCATCCCACGTCAAGCCGCTCAGTCATGTCTTGCTTTAAAGCCTCAAGAGACGTTACATCCATGAATTTAAACTCTGAGGAACAACGTTTCAAGACTTTTGCCACGTGGCCAGTGCCTTTCATAAACCCTCAAGCCTTGGCGGCTGCTGGATTCTACTATTTAAAAACGAGAGATGAAGTGAAATGTGCCTTTTGTCCCATCATCATAGACCAATGGCAGGAGGGCGATGAACCCATGCAGGAACATCAGCGCTGGTCACCCACCTGCCCCTACCTGTGCAGAATGAAAGTGGGAAATATACCCTGTCATTCAAGCTATCCCTCGCTTGTGTCTCTGGGTGATGAAAAAAAACAAGTTACGATACATGTGGGCCGTATGGTATCCATGGTGCTTCGGTGAGCAGATCACCATCAAAAACGTCTAGTTTAGAGACATTGGGACATCATCGGTGTTATGGACGTTACAAACACAAGAGACTATATTGTTGTATCAGTTGCTATCGTCCTTATCCTAAAATGAGAAAAGCCTGTAAGACGTGTTATGATAATAAAATGATGTAATTCTTAAATTCTTATTTTTGCATGTCCCCCTGTCCTACCCTAACCTTAATTTTGAAACTAGCATGGCAGGTAAGTCCATGTCATGATCACACCTGATCGTCCGTCAGTCGTCAGTTGAACTTGGTCCAGGCAAGCGTCAACATGTTGCGCACACTCATTGTGGATTGCCAAGGGTTTAAAATTGGTGACAACAAATTTATATTTAAACAAGTGGCCATGATCGATTGTACCACGTTTTGGATATCGCAAGCTACGCATTTGCTATTTAAACCACCCCATGCTTTTGATTTGTTGTGTGAAAAAGACCGTAAACAAACCCAGTGGATTGAAAATCATAGGCAACTAGACTGGAATCAGGGAACCATTTCCTATAAATATTTGGATGTGGTTATGAAAGCACACTTGTCCTCGGCCAATGTGGTATTTGTGAAAGGTAATGAAAAACGTCAATGGTTGCAACCATTTTTGGCGTCTTACTGTCAATGTATCGACCTCATGGAGTTGGGCTGCCCCTCCCTGCAAACGCTCATGGATACTTGTTCCTGTGGCAACATTACCCATACAGCCCTATCGCATGCGTGGCATCTCTTTCATTGGTTAACCACCCATGCCTGCTGGGAGTTGTTGAACAAAATTATAACTCAAGATTTACCTGTGAATGACGCCAGTGAGATTTCTACAAGCGACGTGTAAACATCTACAGCACGTGATACCATGGAGAAAGGCAATGCTACGGACAAAGCCATCGGCAAGTTCTTTGTGTGCAAAAAGAAACTAGACAGTTTTACCAAAGAGGAACTCTTGGCGCTGCCCAAGTCGTTCATTTATTATGTGGCTGCCAACGCTGTCAAAGAAATCTGGCAACATGTACCAAAATCATGGACTCAAGACCCTGTGTTGAGTGAATTGCAACCCTGTACGGATTACGATCACCATAAGCAAGTGGCCATGGCAAAAATACCGTCTATGCGTCAGTGTGCGACTTGCCAGCTAGTGAAACTGTATCACGGTCATAAAAGTCCATGTAAAGACTTTGTTGAATCATTCCACGGGTGTCATGGCGATAAAAAGCAACAACAACAACAACAAACACAAACATCGTCCACAGAGGAGGAGGAAGACCAAACCTTTTTACCATCGATGGAAAAGGATATGCCAGACCTGTACTGGCAATGGCGTCATTGACAAAGTGATTCAATACCTACCTTTCGAAATCCATCTTCCAGGTTATCGTTTTTGCGGCCCTGGAACTCGTCTCGAAAAACGTTTACAACGTGGTGATGTACCCATTAATCTTTTGGATCAAGCATGCAAGGAACATGACCTTTCTTATCGCCATAGTCATCCTGGTTTAAGACATGTGGCAGATAAATTGTTATTGAAGAAAGCTAAACAACGTTTCACATCCAGTGATGCCTCAGTGGGTGAAAGGATGGCAGCCCTGATTGTCATGAGTGCTATGAGAGGAAAGTTGATGATGCATGGACATAAACATTGAGGAGTGAGGAATTGGGATTTGTTTGTATTCTATTTTTCTTTTGTCAATTCACTATGACTATGAAATAAAAACAAAGGTTTACCAGAGCACAATGATTTGTTATTTTTAATTTTAAGAAATCGTGATGTTGATGGCTGATTTTTTCATTTTACACATTTCACACATAATGAATTCCACACACTGTCATTTGCCAATTTGCAATTTACAGTTTTTGAAAACGTTCGTTTCAAGTCTAACGTTTTTGATGATATGGATTTTTCCATTTTGCTGATGACACTTTTTAAACAATGACCGTTTGAAGTTTTTGGATTTTCAAATTTCACATATGGCCATTTCCAGTTTTTTTTAAATGTCCGTTTTGAGTTTTGCGATTTTGGTGATATGGAAACATGGAATTTCCATTTTGCTGTTTTCACATTTTTTCCATTTGGTGTATGTCGTAAGTTGAGATTTGACAATCATGTTCATGCAAGTGCTTGACCTTGATAATACTGCAATGTGCTGATGCGTGTTTGGAGAAACGTCGAGGTCTACGACTACTGCAGGTAAGACTGTTTTTACAAAAATAATGTCTTTTGACTGCCACATTTCAATGAAAAAACGAAACTATTTAAAACAAAATGAGTATAAAAGTGACCATTTACTCCCTCCCCACCCACCCACCCACCCTACCTCACCGTGTTTGCTCTGGTCAATCATACACACCAGTTTTCTCTCTCCAGTCATACATTCACACCTGTCTTTGGGAACAAACACAACCACTTTATTTATTCCCAAAAGCACATTCTCGACATGTACACTCATCCCAAAAGAACTTTTTTTAGTTTACCATTTTACTATTTCAAAAAATAATTAAATACTAGTTATTAAAGTTACTAAAAATTTTACTTATTTCATATTTACAAAAAAAATCAATTTTGTACAGCGTTACAAGAATCACACTATTTACCAATCAAAAAATTTTTTAAAAATAAGGTTGCACACAACTTTTTTAAAGAGCAAAAGGTCCAAGTGGGTTGCCACTATTTACAAAATCTATTATTTACAATGACAAGAAAACAATATTTACAAAATACTAAATCTACAAGTTATATAAAGCTATGTCCCATAAACGATTAAACAGTGAAATCACACCTCCTCCTCCTTGCGATCATAACCCCAGGGCAGGCTGGTGAGCAGGTCATTAGCCCACACACGCTTGTTATCCATGGAGGCGAGGGTGCGTTTTCTCTGTTCCACAAGATACAAATGATGGTTGCTGGATTGTATCCTGCACTGTGTATGAGACATAGCTTTGCCAGTGCGTAAAACCGCTAGGTAATCGTCTACACGTAGCGATTTTACCACTGCCCTACCTACACCTTTTGCTCTCTTGGCTTCCTTACAGTCGAGTGTGCGGTAAGCATACATTTTTGAAGCCAAACCTACGAATTCCGTCATAATGGAATCACCGCATTCATCTTTTAAAACGCCCATTTCCTTATTGTTTTTTAGGGGCAGCTGAAACACGTTGTCAGCGCTATAGCAAGAGGTGTCGAACCAGTCACTATGTTGCCTCATGACGTCATAGGGGTTGCAGTGGCGAATGTGGTAAATGAATGAGTCCGTGTCCATATACAAAAGAGAGACGTCCTCAAAATGGCGTTTGGCAAACTCATAGTGGAAACGATACATGACCGATTTAGAAAAGTCTAAAATGACTTGACCCAAGTAAATGGGCTTATCCATAGTTACACTGGTCTTACTCAATTCAATAGTAGCCAAATCTTCATCGATAATTTTGATCGATTTGAAATTTGGCTTGGCAATGTACCGCCGGGCACCCCACCGCCCCTCCCAGACATTGACCAATTTAATGTCACGGTATTTGCGGACATTCTCCATAGACTTGCCATAGATGCAGTTGTTCATTAATTTAAAAAATTAATTTCAAACTGCTGTGTTGCCATTTGTCGGTGCTCTGTGTTGAGTCGCATGTATGGCTCAAGCCATGCTTTTTGAGCAAAAGAAATACCCCTGTGGATTTTCTTCAACACTAAGCCTTGGGCGAGGCATTGCACCAACATTTGGATATGTAGCACATACCGATTTTTGTTGTAAAGTGTGCCCATGAGTTTTTCAATTTTCACTTTACTGTCAGGGGGAACCATTTGCTCAAGACAGAATGGGAAATCGGCATGTTCATCATACAAGGATGAGGGATATTCAATATCCACTTCTAGCACATATCCACGGCCTGTTTCTTGGCTAGCCATGTTCACATCAAATTCTGACACTTGTTTGTCTGTCAGCCAAGCAAACTTCCCATAGGGCAAAGGCTGACTCATGGCGTAACCGTACAAATTATTCACGTCATAGTACATTAAGTACGATTCTGGTTTTTCCGGTGAATAATCAGGCATGTAGACATTGTTCGCTTTGGCATGGCGCTGGTTAAGTGACACAAAGCCGCCACGAATGCCCTTTTCAAAAAATAGAACCATGTCTACGTCAGTGAGTAAATCCAATTCCACTTGAGTGTATTTTAAAGCGGCATCAAACGAGAGCCCAGGACTCGTGTAATAGTGAGCCGGGTCAAGACCGTAAATGTGTTGACACAAGTTACGGAATTTTTCAAACACATCGGTGAGCAGCAATACATCCAGTTTTAGGTAATGCATAGCATATTCACTTAGCGTCTTCATGCCAAACACTCGCCAAACTTGACATGCATGTGCATAGTCTTCATCGGAAACGGTACTGCGTGTTAGTTTCGAGTAAAATTTCTCTTGTGGTGGGAGTTTTCTTTGCTTTAACACGTCCCAGTTATTGCAGAAATCATACGGGAATATACCTTTCCGAATGCACAATTGAAATTGCTCTGGATCGTTAAAATGTATTCTAGTATTTTTTAATTCCTCCTCATTCAAGCCATTCACAAGGCTGTCTAGCGAGGATGCCACAAACTTAAAGGAATCCAAAAATCGAATGCTAAAGTCGCCCAACCTCCATGTCAGGGCTGTAAAACGCTCATGGTTTTGAGGAATAATGGTAAACGAGCCCTTGTTGACATGGCCCAATTCACGAATCAAAAACTGAATGTCATAATTCGCCAGATTGTGGAAAAAGACACTGATAAAGCGAGGAGCTGGAAAGTTCAAGTTACATTTACTATGCGCAGCTCCTCGAAACTCCCCCGTAAAGTGCGAGTGATCACGAACGGTGTCTTCAGCACTGATCAATGGCTTTTCGCAAATATGACATGTCGTGGCATGCTCATACTGCTGCTGTTGTTCTGGAGATAGACTCATGGGTACTGGGTGGTCCAGTATTTCCTGTACATTATGAGCCAACTTCACAAGTTCATCCAAGAACCATTTGGCACAATCTGGCCCCTCGCGGTATTTGTACACGGATTGTGTGGGGTCATAGGCACACATTACATTAAATCCTATGGCAAAGGGTTCATGTTTTTGAATGGGTGTGGTTGAGCTCATGAAGGGATCTGGCTCACATCCCGCCATGGGTGTGGTGAGAGCTTCGAAATCTGCATACACCACATAGGGAACAGTGTCACGCTTATGAATGTCCTTAAACTTTAACACAGCCTTGTCCCCTTGTGGCAATATCAATCTCACCGCTTCCTGAGTAACACAATCTACCCTATGACGTTCCAAAAGCGTAGGAGTGGTAAAATATTGCAGACAACGGTCACAAATATGTTTTTAGGTTTATGTTTAGACATTTGACTGCTTAGCAATCTACTTAAGCTTTTAATGAGGCAATAGTGATTCACCTCCCCCTCAGATAGATATAAAAGATGAATATGGTGTCGTTTCGGTTCTTTTGTGGCATAAAGAGGACCCACAATCTCATTACCATTAAGGCCATACACCATGAACGAAAAGTCTTGGTTATCTTGTTCAAACCTACGGATCTCGGTTAAGTCCATAGGGAACGACACTCTAGTTAAATTTAAAGTTTGTTTTAATTCATTAAACTTGGCCTTGTACTTTCCTGGTCGACAACTGTCACGTTGTGCTGGTTGCAAAAACGCAGCCACAGACCACAGAAAGCAATCATTGTCATGGTTCTCAATATTCACCACAGCCTTTTTCGAAGCTATGGCTGGTGGTGTTTTAATATAGCTAGACCCAGCATTCAGCGGGTTGAATTGACAAATGTTGATTTGTAAATGATGAATTTTGTCTAAGGCAAGGCCACTCGGTCCTTGTTGCAGTTTATCAAATTTTGATAGCAAGGCATTCACCACATGGGTTTCATACCACTGTTCCAAATTATGGGCTATGAATAGCTCTTGCATTTTACTGCAAATATAGAATGTCTCTTTATGCTCCACGTCCTTCTTTTTATATACGAAATCGCACACTAGTTCTGTATTCACCTTTAAAGCCGTATGCAACCTTTGCGCTGTACAAATTTCAATTTTAAAAATTTCAAAACAAGATTCTAAAAATTCTTTGGGAATCAAACTTTTTCTAACATTGACCACGCGTCCAGAGCACACACGCGATTTGAAACAACTATTTAGGTGTTCCCAAGTTAGGCTATCGGTAGCAGTGGCAAAAGACATTATTTTGAAAGAACACTCTCACCTGAGTTTTCAGCTGTAGACTGCTTGACAATGATTCCACTCTAAAGCCACTTGGTTTTCAACTGTATTTGCAATAGCAGTGAACCTTTTGTTTTCCAAATATCTAAAAAGAAATAAAATAAACCACCATAAGTATATCCATTCCATATAGTTTATGCATTTCATAAACAAAACAAAATCAAACAGGTTATATATATATATAAAAAACAAATCTCACCTTGACGTGTAATGCTTTGCTATATTCCCGTCTCGTGGGCTAGTGTGGAAATGGTTTCCTCTTCTATCGGTCTGTCTTTCTCTTTCTTTAATATATTTCCCACAGACACACGACAGGTAGGCTATACACGTTATCTGCAAACAAATAAATAAATAAATAAAATCATTAATTACCTAATCAATAAATAATTGCATGTATTTATATAAAAATCAATAAATATATAAATATATACCTACCCCACAACAAAGTTAAGTATTTTCCACCAACACCAAAACTGATAAACAAGACCAGGGGTTTCATGCAACGCAGTGTGTTCAAAGGTAGTCACCTAAGTGAGCGTGGAAATGATAACGACATGTCTTTATATATGCTACGTTGCATGTATAATCTTTTTTTTTCCATGCTTTGACCATTCTGTTATCAGGCACGTGGACAGCTAACGTCCCAGGCGAACACCTGTGCCGGATCAAATTTCACATGAACTTGCATTTTGTCACGTACGCAGCAAAACAGGATTTGACTTGTTAACAGTTATCGCGCACGTGGACAGCTAACGTCTCAGGCGAACACCTGTGGAAGATCAAATTTCACCTGAACTTGCATTTTGTCACGTACGAAGCAAGACAGAATGTCACTGGTTTAGCGTACATGCCATCTCACACGTGTGTGCATGCATTTCACACTCCCCTGCCACCACGATGGTCAGATTAGTTCACCTTCAAGCGTCTTGGTCATTTTTTCCATTGCACCTGTTGTCAAGTCAGATCGGAGCCTTCCAATAAGCTCAAATGACCTTCACCTCCTACTCGTTTGTTTTCGGTACTCGCTTCGACCAACATAGAACCAAGTTCTCATCACCGTTTACACGTTAAAGGTAAAATATCAGGAAAAACGCATGCTCGCTCTGTCATAAACCGATCCGCCGAAATAGCGATTGTTCTATTAAGCATGGTCCTTATGGTTAGCGACAGGTTCGTTGAAACACACACACACCCAGCCGTATCGTCTCTCTCAACCACCACGCTTCATGGACATTATAAACAGGTAAAGAAAAAAAAACGTTATTTCAACATGTATGGCGTTAGGCCCTTTGTGAATTATTTTTTTGGAAAAAAAAATCTACCACATTTGAAAGGGGGCGTTAGCCCGAGTGCTAGGACACCTCGTACACGTCTCTAGCGTTATTGGTTCGTGAGATATCGGCAAAAATAAAAAAAAAACGTGTTTACCCCAAAATCGAGTTTCCAAATTTTTTTAAAAAATATCTAGAGTGGTCCATAGCAAAGAGGACGTCACTCCGAGTCCTTGGACCCGTCGTACACGCCTCTAGCATACTTGGTTCGCGAGATATAGCAAAAAGTCTAAAATCACGTTTTTACCCCAAAATATTCTGTTTCCATCATTCTCAAAAACTTTAACCTATTACCAAAATACACAGGGTTTCGAGACAAGCCATTTGACACGTCATAGGACCAAATCCGACCATGCATTCGTGAGATATCGGAAAAAGTCTAAAATCACGGTTTTACCCCCAAAATGCCTGTTTCCCTCATTCTCAAAACTTTAACCTATTAATAACATGTATAGGGCTTCGAGACAATCGATTTGACACGTCACACGTCCAAATCCGACCTTGCGTTTGAGATATATCGACAAACTTCGTAGGAAAGTAGGCGACTATCTGGCTCTCTCCTCACCACCAAAACCTCTTCTTATCAATCATTTTTTTTCAAAGAGCTCGCCCTCTTACAAAAATCCCAAGTGCGCATGCGTAAAAAACAAAAACAAAAATGTTCATCCATAACGGCAGCCAGAAAAACGCATGCGCGATATGAGCAACAACATTTAAGTTCATTTTAGCAGCGCACCTTATATATGTCGTATTTGAAAAGAGACTTTCACTAAAAAAAATACAATTTCACCCCTAGTAGGGGTAGGTTTTATTTAGGGGTTGAAAGGAATGGTCCATTGGAAAGAGGGCGTCAACCCGAGTCCAACGACACCTCATTTGTCAAAATCCGACCCTGGGTTCGCGAGATATGAATAAGCAAAAAGTGTGTACTAACTTTTTGAGCACCTTGTGCGTTAGAACACCCACTACCCCACTACTGCCGTCATGTTCGTTTCATAGCTAACCGGGTTTTTTAAGTCTCATAGATGAACTTGCAGTAGTGCCCTTTAACTCCGTGCAAAATTTCAGGGTGATGCCGGTAATAGTTTCAGAGATATAGAATGCCGGTGAAATATTTCGTACAGCCGCCATATTGAGGTTATGTAAACAATTGAACGAAGTTAGATGTCGGTGCATTACAATGTATATAAACATATACTGTACCAAGTTTCATTGCGTTTGGTTGGTTAAATCACGAGAAACGTCTATTTAAATGTCGCAAATTCGCTTGGTCGCCATGTTCATTTTGTAGTTACCAGGTTTGCAAAGGTCACATAAGTGAACTTCTAGTAGTTTTCTTGATCACCATACAAAATTCCAGGGTGATATCGGAAATAGTATCGTAGATATTGAATGCTGGTGAAATATTTCGCACAGCCGCCATGTTGGATTGGTGGGTCGTAAGAAAATTTAAAGGTCACGGTCGGAGTCGCCCGGAATAGTGCTATGAACTTACCGAGTTTCATTGAAATCGCTCCAGCTGTTTAGAAGTTATTAGACACACACACACACACACGCACACACACACGCGCACACACACACGGACAAAAGGTGATCTCATAAGCCTATTTTTTTTTTCAAAATTGAAATTAGGCTAATAATAAAAAACAACTATTTAATTTAATTATAATTAAAATTTGACTAAGATAATTAAAATTAAATGCAAGTAAAATATACTTAATAAACAGCAACCCACCCCGGATTCGCACGGGAACAGTTATGAATGCATTACTTGATAAGTGTGGTTTTTTTTCGATGTCAATGAACTACACCCTATATCCGTTTTACGTCTTGGCATGATGGGTTAAACTCACTGTTTGGACTATTAATTATATTGTCATTGAGATGCTTGTGCAACGAATTTAAGAATGGCGAGGTGCATGAAAGACAAATCCCCCTTCCCTCCAATCTTAACTTGACTGTGTTTTTTTTTTTTTTTTTCGGAACGAAAAGTTCATAGGCGAAATGACGAATAACCTAGTTGCACTTCCAGGGAAGCTCCAAACACACCCACTCTTCTCTGGAGTCTTGACTCAACACGACTCGTCAATTTGCTGCTGGCTGTACCTGGGGTAATAATAGGCTCGCCCGCTAGCTAGGCTGTAACTGGGGTGATATGCTCGCCCCTAGCAAGCTCGTAACCTGTCACCTCAGTAATTGGATGGAGATTGTTGGAAGAAATGAAAACTTAAAAAAATACTTATAGTGGGCGATGTATTGAAGTTAGAGATATGCTCTCGTGAACTTTGTTGTAGAACTTTTCATGCTGAACTATTACACTCATAGTATATAGATATTTTTACCGATTTGCCCAGCGTAAGCTTAAAAAGCGCACGGTCGCCAGGTTCTTTTTCGACTTTTTCACTGAAATCGGTACTGCTCGTCTTCCTTTGGTCATAAATAAATAATTTTCTACAGGAACCTTCCTCGAGATATTCTTTACAGAATGGTGAAAACCGCATCAAAATCCATCCAGTGGTTCTCGAGATTACCCGTGCACATCCAGAAATCGGTGACTTTGTTTTATACCCTACTAAGTAGATATATTCTGTCGTACAGAGGGTTAAGTTTAATAGGCTATTATTCCGATGATTCCCAAAAGCAAAAATGAGAAACCAATTCTTTGATGATCGCGTTAATAATCGATCTCAGCACTGTTCTACTGGTAGTGCTTTGGACTTCAAAGATTCCACATCTATCGTCAAGGAGGTCTAATACACTGTCCTTAAACAAGATTCTTCACAAGGATGGCGCTGGGGAGGAGGCGTAATTGTTTAGGTTCTCTCCTATACTCTCAACCTAGCTCGAAGTGGTTCCGTACACAAACAAGACTACCTCCGGAGTCATCCGCCATATTATCACATGTCAAGTAGCTCTTTAAAGGACTAGGTGGTGATAATGATGATAACAATAATAGACTAATAATTGACTAATTATAATAACTATTGGACCCATGCGAAAACTCTCGCATAATGGGTTGTGTGCGTCCCATGTGTGCAGACTACTCGCCCGGCTCTAATACTATGCGGGCTGTAAGCGACACAGTTCTACCATGGGCGATCCATCTTGCCTATTTTGTTTAAAAGCACTTTATAAATAAATAAATATATTTCCGTTGACTTATCAAGAAATGCAAGATCTTTCCTGTACTATTGAGACGATTTGGAAGATTTTGGTTCAAACCGCACTTTCTAAATCCCTCTGGTTTAGGAGCTTGAGGATTGTGAAACATACACCTTTGCGTATTATATAATAAGATAATAATAATGATTAACTATGGCAGACGTGCTTGGCTAAATCGGATACTACTGAAATGTTAGTCTATCACTTTTTTTTAGTTATACAAAAACTTAATTTTAATGGATTATCTGACCGGTTTCGCCTGCCACCATCTTATGTATATAAAAGTGAAAGTCTCTATGTGGGTGGGTGGGTGAGTATGTATGTATGTTCTCTATACAAATATACATCGTTCCACCGATTTCAACCAAATTTTGCATACACATAGTTCAGAACCCAGAATAAACCGCTGCTACATGAATTTTTGATAGTCATTCCCATTCTTCTGATTTCGGCCTTTTGACACTCGAGCTGAGGTTAATAAAATCAGAAAATTAACTGATAAAGGAATAGCAAGGCCGTTACCAAGACAACAGTAGTTCAAGACGTGACCACCAAGTTTGCATCTATCTCTGTAAGAGGCCATGCCACTCCATTTATTTTCTAAACCACGATAAGAACATTAGTAATCTTAGTTAGTTATTGTTGTTTTTAGGGGTGGAACTACAAGGTCATCTGCCCATATATTAGGAATCTTAACGCAATAAAAATCTGAAACCGTATCATTTCAATTAGCAGGGTTCGTTGTTGGGAATTGAAATTAAATTCGAAATACATTGGCTATCCCTGCATGCAGTATAACGTCATAATGGCTGGAGATATCCACACGATTGATTGTTGTTGTTGATTGAGGCTTTGCGACATCATGGTCATGTAGCCCCATGAACTTGAGTAAGTATGGAATTTAACTCATAACCTGTGTTACTGTGATGGCTGTAGTAGTGTGTGTATTTGTAATTCAGATGAAAATCGGAAAGGATGCTGGTATGGCCTTCAGTTAGGAACAATCATGGTATTTGATTGCAGTGGATGTGGGAAACCATGGAAAACAACTTGCAAGTTTTGCCTCGGGAGTATAGTGAACCCAGTTCCAGCCCTCAGGCCAGAATTAAATTTTCTAGGCAGAGCCGAGATTCGAACTCGGACCTCCAAGGCAACAGCTGAGATTGTTAGCCGCAAATCCACGAGGTCTATGATGATTTTGCATTTTACGCCTAATTTAAATAAATTCTTATCAAAATATCAGGAGAATCGATAGGAGCCTATGTAGACATGTAAATGTTATGAAACATGTTTAGGTAAAATAAAACGATAATAATTTTATTTCTACAGCTACACAAACAGGCACATTTTACATTAATCAGCCAGTTCAATACACTCTTGAAATAGAATATCCGTATTAAATTAACTATAACAAATAAAATATTTCATCCATTGAAGTGGTATGTGGAATAGTTCTCATAACACAGGCCGCGTTTCCCTTTTGAATCGCTATGCCGATTCTCTGCATCAAATAGGTCTTGGAACGAGGATTACCAGAGACTCCACCTATTTCTCTTCCTAGCTTGTGTACTAGACTCCAAGGACCCATTGTCTCCACAGCAAAGGCCACAAAAATATAGTCCTCCATGATCTTCCTATATTTGTTGTGCTTCCGAGTGACGGCGATCTCAGCTACAGATCCTGCTTCTTTTGACGATGATGAGATATAGGAAGGAGCCAACGAATCTGAGCACGTTGCATCCCAGACTAGGCATTTGCCATTCGACCACGGAATAATGGTCATCCCATCAGGGCGGCGACCGTCGTCTCAGCAAATTCCAGATGGCTCAAGAATTGACGGGAACTTTGTAGTAGCGAAAGCCCTCCGAAGCGTTTCATTTATCGAGAAATGACGAGAATGTCGGCCAGCACTCCTTTTACAAGAGAGACCGTGTGTACCACGTGCGGAAACGACCTCACCACAGACACAAGTATGAGGTTTACAAAGCGTTGATCCAAGGCGGAGAGACATAGAAATTCTAAAACTACTGTTGTCCAGTAATGTCCCTATTGTTCTCGATGGGATGGCATTTAACCATGAATTCGATTCTTTCTTCAAACTAGCCAAATGAATAGCCTTTCCCTCATCTGAGTGAAATTCCAGGTTGTCCATTATTGTTTTGCAAATGAGGTTAATCTCTGAATGGAGTGTCCTTTGGAACTGAATTTATATCCCTGATGCAGCTGCATTTATGGGAGATTTTGAATTGTTACTTTATTATGATTGGTATCACGTGCAATATACAAGTGTATAACCACCTACAGTTGTAATCTTATACCCTCCGTAAAGTTATGTACTACTACTGTTGTGCTGACGTTTGTAATAATTGACCTCAATGTAATTATGCTCTGTTTTTTTTTATTGTTTTTGGTTTCTACCTCTAACGGCCGTCTTACGTATTATAAATCAGCCAATACGGTAATTTGTGCGTGTTCTGAGAATAGCATTATTGTCTTTGTGATTATAATTACATTGTAATTGGGAATTTTCTTGCTCTATGACTTTGCTATTTAGTAATGGAAACGGAGGTTAAATTATGAATGTATTGATAACATGGTAATAACATGATTAAACTACGAATATATGATTATGCGATAGTTTTCGGCTGATAAGGACGAAACAGTAAGTAATGATACGTTTGCATAAGAATACGATACATTATTATAAGTCGTATCTGTTCGTGCACACGTTTATTTCTTCTATTTATTGATACTAGTCATTTTAGTAAGTATATTTGACTACATAATGCTGACTTTATCTTCCAATCATTGAATAATTTAAATGTTGTTTCCTATCAAGAAGGTAGTTGCAACATTTAAAAAAAAAAAAGAGTAACTATGTGAAAAGGACGTCTTAATTACCCCCATTACACCAAAAATAAACACTACCAGGAAAGTACTGTAATTGTGAGACTAGGTTCTTGAGGAATTGTGCGTATACAGACAGCCCTTTTTGTTATTGTTGCATTCTCTGCTACGTTATTGTACTCCACAGTAGGTTAACAATTAGTTTTTTTTTTTTTTTTTTTTTTTTTTTTTTTTTAGCGTATGGCTTTTAGTGCCGGGAGTGTCCGAGGACATGTTCGGCTCGCCAGTTTTTTTAGCTGCTTCGAGACGGACACCCAATGGGTGAGCTACAAGTACCGTTGGGGAGGGAAGGAGGGAAGTTGGAATGTAAGGACGAGGAGTTGGGAGGTAGCGGCTGTGGCCTATAGTTAGGGACCAACCCCGGCATTTGCCTGGAAGGAAGATGGGAAACCACAGAAGACCATCTTCAAGGTTGCCGGCGGGGGGATTCGAACCTCCTCGCCTCCCGGATGTGAGAGACTGCCATCAGTCATGCCGTAACCACCACGGCTAACTCACCCGGTAACAATTAGTTAATAATGAACTTAAACATCAGTGCCGAGCTTTTAAACTAATACAGCGTTAATCAAGTCTAACCAGCTTGCCACTGTGGGTGAGTGGATAGCATGTCCGTCTACTAACCTAAAGATTGCAGGTTCGCTCCTGGCCGTGGTAAGTGATTTTTTTTCAAAGGCGGAAAAAATACGACACGCATGTCATACGATGTTGGCATGTCAAAGAACCCATTTGAATTCAGTAGGCCGTGTTCATAATGGCAAAATTAATCTCGGGAGTTTCCGCCAACACAAAGTTTCTAGTTTCTCTACTAGAAAGCGCTATAATGTTCAAGGACCTTAAATATCTAACCTCCTTGACTTTCATAGTGCTTCAAGGAACAACGAAATTCGACATGCAAGCTACCCTTTGGGTGTCAAATTACAAAGCTTGCACCCGGAACCCGAGGCCATGCGATATTATTATTACTATATCAAATCTAACCCTCAAATGTTAGCTTCACACAATTGTAGTTAGTGGAAAGTTCTTTTACATGCCGTAAATCTATGACATGGGCCCGCCGGCTTTACTTCCCCTCCGAAGGAAGACATACTGATGATTTTTAACGCTCTTAAAAAATCCGACGATTTCGGACGGGTTTGAACCCACGATCTTGCGCATAGAAGCTCAGCATGCTACCAACTACACCACCGAAGGCACCAACCCGCATGATACTGTAATTGTATTTACAGTACTATAGCAGTGCGTGCAATTGTACTTATTTGAGCTAGGTATCGGGTTAGATGGTCCTGGGCTTGAAAGAAGATTCGATCGCTGAATTTGCCTAGAGGAGGTGTTAAAAAAATAGAACTAAAAGTACTGTCAGAGTGGACGCTCTCTGCGATGTAATTTGAAACTTCGATTTCCAGATTTGCTGCAGATCCCCATCTTAGTCATGGTGCGCTAATTAACGAGTATTACTGCGCCGCAGGGTGGGCCTAACACCTTACCTTTTGCAATTTTAAATGGTTCAGTGCAACTATCGGTAAATGTCATTGTTATTGTTGTCAAAGAGCAGCGTGGGTGTCAAACATTTGTATTTAGTAATAACATAGCGTATACGCTATGGTAATAATATCATGGTTTGGAGGTGCCAGGATTCTTCCTTGGAGGGGTTCTTTAACATGCTGGTAAATCAACTGACATGAATTTTTCGTTTTTTAATACCATGAAACTCAACCAAGATCGAACCTTTAATGTTGACGATTGAAAGTCAATGCTTAGCCCGTTGCACCATTTACCTAGACATTATTCTAAAAGCAATTATCATTTTATTTAGCGTATGAATTTTATTGCCGGTAGTGTCCGTGGACATGCTCGACTCGCCAGAGCCTGTAGCTGCTTCAAGCGGACACCCATGGGGTGAGCTACAAGTTCCGTTCAATTTCAAGTAGTTTTAACTTTCACTACCAGATGTCACTGACACCTAGTGGGGAACATTGGAACTTTGATAGAGTGTTTCAAAGAAATCTAACCTAGAAATTGGGCTTCGCACAAGCTTAGTTGGTGGAAGAATCTTTTACATGCTATAAATCTATGATATGGGACCGTCAGATTTACTTCTCCTGCGAAGGAAGGCATACTGAAGGATTATAAAATCCGACTACTTCTGCCGGGTTTGAACTTTTGGGCACAGCATGCTACCAACTACGCTTTTAGTAGAGAGTGTTTCTCTACATGTATATGGTTTCTCAATTCGTGTCCATACTAAAGTAAGTCAGTTTAAAAGTGTTTCGAACCTAAGCTTTCCGTGCAACGTTTACTCCTTCAAACAGAAGTAGGCTCAATGTCAGTGTTGGGTTTCAAACTCTTCTTCAGACTTGACAACACATTGCACTCTGTCGAGCAAACACACGCACACAGAAACACACTAACTGTTCAATGTAGTGACGTAAAGAACTGGAGGCCCCAACCTATTGATTCGAAGGTTTAATTTCTGTAGGCCTACAAGTCAACTTTGAAGCTAGCGTACCAGTAAATGGCAAAGGTAGTGGTCCCAAAATTTATATCATTGATTCATAGCTGAGAAAAACTAATGTGAAGTTTTGATACCCTGTTTTCAGTGTTGCCTGTACAAAGGTAAATTAAGGTAAAATTCAAACCTATAACACAACAACATAAAAAGACTAAACAGTCTTATAAACGAGATTCACTGTGAATCGTAATATTAACTAGATGAGTTATACTACGTAGAACAAGAACACATTTTTAAAACTCTGTGCATAAAATGTAATGTTTCTTGATAGTGTGTTTGTTTGTTTGTCCGATTGCGATGAAAATTTGATGAGTTGTTGTGCACATACCCCCCAAGGGTTTATGAAGTAGTAAATCCATCCATTTTACAATAGGTGGCGGACGCGTAGTTTCAACAAATGAATGTTGGCACGCGAATCGTTTCAACAAAGTCCCGTATTCGATTATATCCCATTCATCCGATTGTGATGAAACTTTGATGAGTTGTTGTGCACACTCCAGCGAAGGGTTTTATGAATTAGTAAATCATTTTACAATAGATGGCGCACGAATCGCTTCAAGAGTCCCGTATGAGATCATAGACCACATTCATCCGATTGTGATGATACTCTTCTTCAGACTTGACAACACATTGCACTCTGTCGAGCAAACACACGCACACAGAAACACACTCGTTCATATCCCATTCATCCAATTGTGATGGAACTTTGGTGAGTTGTTGTGCAGTCACCCGCGAAGGTGTCTGAATTAGTAAATCCTTTTTTTACAATAGGTTACAATAGTTTTGCATAGAGTTGATTTACATACAGTTCATCATTATTTACTCTAATTTCATATTTCATAACTATTTTCTTTAATTGGCACTGCAAGCCAGCCAGGTGCTGTTAGTATGATATAAAGTTAAACTTCAGCCCTAATGGGCTGAAAATGAGTGCGCGACGGTCGATATGCGTAATCCTAAATTCCTCCCCTTTATCACTGAATAATATTAATACACGTAAATGCTTTCAGGAATAGTTTGTTATACATATAGTTAGCTCGCTTGATCAAATTGACTGGCTGGCTGCGTGACTCAGTGGCAACGTTCTCGCCTGCTGTTCCCAAGGTTGCGGGATCGAATCCTGACGCAACCAGTTGGCATATGAGGGTGCGCAAATGTGAGAGGCCCATGTCAATAGATTTACTGGCACGTTAAAGATTCCATTTGGGGCAAAATTCCAGTAACTAGGCGTCTCTAATAAAGCCACAGTTATTAAAAGGGACCTAAAACCAATAACATTATTATTATGATCAAATTGGACAAAAAGTGTGTTGACCGACTGAAAAGTAGAAATTGACAGTTTCAAAAACACTTACTTTTTCCATATAAAAGCAGAAAAGCATATTTTGTTATATTCATGTATTATGAACTGATTTGAAAAATACTTTCTTAAAAAAAATGATGTGCCTTCACATCTATAGGCTAACTGAGGGGTTATGCGGAGGAATAAAAATTGCATTGAATATTATATTCCCTTCGTCGAAGACTTGCACATATTTTAACTTTTCTAATGTTCTAAGGAATTTTTGATCCACAGGTCGTCTGAAGTTTAGGTCCTTAAATTAATATTCAAAGGAGAATTAACTTAAAAGAAACAAATTTCAGTATGGGTATCTCGAATTCAACACAACTATATAGTTGTGGTTTCTCTACGTCACATCACGTTTCATTACTGTCACTTGTTTTAGCAGTATGTGACGTCATACGGCATGCTGTTATCGATCCGAGGCAAGTGTGATAAAAAAAAAAAGTTTGAAGACTGTAACCCATACTAAAAGGAAGGAATGATGCTGATAGTTTTACCTGACCGTTAACCTGGCGATCATAAGCCCCGGAACATGACTTTTATGTGGGATCCGAACCACCGGACATGGAATAATTTCCCCTAGATATCCCCACATACATTAACCACATATCGAACTCGGTTCACCCTAGTGGGGGTAAGCAGCTTCACAGTTGCGCTATGCCATCGTGCCCTCTTCCTAACTATTATAAATTCAGGGGGGGGGGGATACAAACTTTTCTAAGTTAGATATTTCACTGACCTAAATACGTTTATGCAAGAGTGTTAATCTAAGAAAGAGTACCAAGTTGTTGTAATCACCAAAGATATTATATTTTCACAACCGCTTTAAGCTTCACATTTGGTACGACGATAGGTAAACAAATCAAGGTTGAGGAAAGAAATCCGAAACCTCGCAATATATTGTTTTCACTTACAATTAGAAAACTGGAAAACTTATTTTAGTGACATATTTTTGTTACTCAAATATCGATTTTTAGCCTATTTTTAATTTTGAAAAAATAGGCTTATGAGATCACCTTTTGTCCGTGTGTGTGTGTGTGATTCGTGTGTGTGTGTCCCCCTAATAAAATCTAAACGGCTGGAGCGATTTCAATGAATCTCGATAAGTTCATAGCACTATTCCCGACGACCCCGACCGTGTCCTTCAAATTTTGTTACGACTCACCAATCCAACATGGCGGCTGTGCGAAATATTTTACCAGCAATCAATATCTCCGAAACTATTACCGATATCACCCTGACATTTTGTAAGGTGATAAAGGGAACTACTATAAGTTCACTTATGTGACCTTTGAAAACCTAGTAACTACAAAACCACCATGGCGGCCAAGCGAATTTCCGACCTTTACAGACGTTTCTCGCGATTTAACCAACCAAACGCAATGATACTTGGTACAGTATATGTTTATATACATTGTAATGCACCGACATCTAACTTCGTTCAATTGTTTACAAAACTACAAGATGGCGGATGTGCGAAATATTTCACTGGCATTCTATATCTCTGTAACTATCAGCGGTATCTCCCTGAAATTTTGTACGGAGATAAAGGGCACTACTGGAAGTCCATCTCTAAGACTTTCAAAAACCGGTTAACTACAAAACGAACATGGCGGCCAAGCGAATTTGAAAATCTTAAATAGACCTTTCTCGCGATGTAATGTTCCAAACGCACTGAAATCTGGTACAGGAAATATTAATACACACTGTAATGCACTGGTATTTAATTTAGTTCAATTGTTTACATAACCTCAAGATGGCGGCTGTGTGAATTTTAAAATTAAGTTTTTATTTCTTGTGATGTAGTCATGCGATCGAAGTGAAAGAGTGAATAATGAACCAACGCAATAATTTTCCTTTATTGGTACATGCCTCTATGGCCTACACATTTAACTATCCAACATGGCGACAATCCGTTATATTTAGACGGCTCAGAATATCTACGAATCTATTATAGCAATCAAACTGAATTTTTTAATGTTCATAGGGGCTATGAACTTATGTTCACCTATAGGACTTCAAATAACCTGGTGATCACAAATCCAACATGGCGGCGACGCGAAGTATAAATATTCACATGGACGTTTCTCGCAATTTAACCATCCGAGTGCAGTGAAACTTGGTACAATGAATCCTTATACGAATGGTAATCCACTGGCATCTAATTTATTTCAATTTTTTCTATAACATCAAGATGGCAGCTGTACGAAATTTTAAAATCTCTTTGTTACTTCTTGTGTCCTAATTATGCGATTGAAGTTTGAATACTACACGTACACAATAATCTGAATGTTACAGTACATAACTCTAGGACCTACATATATAAAATCTAACATGGCGACCATCCGAAATATTTAGTCGGTTCCCAATATCTACGAATCTATTACAGCAATCAAACTGAAATTGTGTATGTTGACTGTGGCAATTAACATAAGTAGGATATATGAAAATAGGCTGTATAGTTCTTCTCGGAACTACTTGTTGTTGTTCTTTTTCATAAGATTTGAATTATTGGCCACTGTCCTTCTTATGACCACCTTGTGGTGTAGCTTCTCAGCTGTCGCTCCTAGAGGTTCGGGTTCGATTCCAGGCTCTGTCAAGAAATTTAACTTTCATCAGCTTGGAATGTCCTTGCTAAATTATAGAAGACAATTACACTTAGTTTTAGATATCATTTTTTTAGCGTATGGCTTTTAGTGCCGGGAGTGTGCGAGGACATGTTCGGTTCGCCAGTTTTGTAGCTGCTTCGAGACGGACACCCAATGGGTGAGCTACAAGTACCGTTGGGAATGGAAGTGGGAATGTAAGGACGAGGAGTTGAAAGGTAGCGACTGTGGCCTATAGTTAGGGACCAACCCCGGCATTTGCCTGGAAGGAAGATGGGAAACCACAGAAGACCATCTTCAAGGTTGCCGGCGGGGGAATTCGAACCTCCTCGCCTCCCGGATGTGAGCGACTGCCAGCAGTCATGCCGTAACGACCACGGCTAACTCACCCGGTTTAGATATCAAATGATTCACTATAACGAAGATATTAAATTTAGCTGCTATTGGTTTTAGGTTTCACTTTTCTTACCATCATTTATTTATTCATTTATTTATTTATTTATCGTATGGCTTTTATGCCGGGAGTGTCCGAGGACATGCTCGGCTCGCCTGTGTCTGTAGCTGCTTCCAGCGGATACCCTAAAGGGTGAGCTACAAATTCCGTTCAATTTCAAGTAGTTCCAACTTTCGCCACCAGATATCAATGATACCTAGTGGTGAACGTTGGAACTTTGATAGAGCGTTCTGACGAGATCTAACCTAACAAATTTTGCTTTACACAAGTTTAGTCTGTGAAAGGATCTTTTACATGCCATAAATCTATGACATGGGACCACCGGCTTTACTTCCCCTCCGAAGGAAGGCATACTGAAGGATTTTTAACGCTCTTAAAAAATCCGACGACTTCGGCCGGGTTTGAACCCGCTATCTTGGGCATAGCAGTTAAGCATGCTACCATCTTACCATCTTCCGTTGTTATTGTATTAGTACCTAAAGATATGAATTTAGTTTTACATTATGTGACCAAATATAAAAAATCATGCTTCATTTACTGTTATTGCGACTTATTATTCCTTGTTAACAATTTATGTTTTTAATTTAAATTTAAATTTTTAATTTTAAGTTTTAATTTCCAATACAATTTTTAATTTTAAGTTTTAATTTTCAATACAATTTTTAATTTTCAATTTTTATTTTGTATTCTAATGTATTTTTATCTTGTATTTTAATGCATTTTCAGGTATTATCTGTGTGTAAACAATTGTTTAATTGTTTGCTACAGTAATTGGGGCACTGCCCTGTTGTGGCAATAAATACATAAATAAATAAATAAATAAATCAGAGAGTTGGATGGAGGTACACTCAGACTCGTGAGGAAAATCTGAAAGGAGGCGGGTTCGATCCCAAATTCAGCCATCCTGGAAATGGTTTTCCGTGGTTTCCACTTTATCTACAGCAATTGCCAGGATGGCAACGGCCGTGTCCTTCCTAATCCTTATACATAGAAATGATTTCTTTTTAATTTATACTGTACTAGCAGAAGTACCCGTTCTTCCAACGGTGTTCGGTGTTAACACCAGACATTATAATAATAATAATAATAATAATAATAATAATAATAATGTTATTGGTGTTACGTCCCTTTTAAGTACTGTTGCTTTTAGAGACCCACCAGACATTATCAATTGAGCTACTGTTGCAATGGTTAGCGGCTTGTCATTCCTTCATAAGTTTATCAAAACGAAGTTAGTTTTCTGGGAATATCACACACACTGTTAATTTAAGGGCCTTATAATGTGGTTTTCGGAGACCCTTTATAGACTCGCGAATTTTGTGTCTCACATTGAGAAGTGCAACATATGCTTTGTTCGTCCTTCTAGGATAATTTTTATATTTCGCCTATTTCAGCATGTATTTTGAGAAGTTTTTCCCTATATCCACCTTTCTACTGTATGAAATGAACGGTGAAGAGTTTTATAAATGATTGGTGTATTGAGTCATGTTTACCATATACGATGCATTAGCATCCGAACATGAGTTATAGGCGTACATAAGGATACACAGAAAGACAGACAGACAGACAATACTATTGTCTACAACATATCACCCAGATATCCAAATATGGGTATATCTACCACACAGTATCAAAGAAAATCATCCTTACGATGAACCCGTATGTCGACAAAAAAAAAAAGATTAGTTGAAATGTGCTCTCAAACTAAATTCACCTAACGTGTACTTCCTGACATGAAATAGAATTGAAAGCCTTGTAGATGAAACGCAATACACGTCACATAAAAACTGACCCTCTACGTTGTGTTGGGTCCCCATACACAGGAAGACCTCTTTCATAAATTATAAAAGCTTGTGGTGCATGAAAATTCAGGTTCTTTAGTCTCAAATGGCCCAAATTCCTAAATGCCGCAAAAAATGCTGATTCAATTCAGGAATTTTTGAAAATAATGTTGTTGTTTGGAGATATAATAGACCTTCTGCACTATATGTCGCACGTGAAAATTGCATGAAAAAATCCTAGGTTACCCCTTGACCCCCTTAATTGCATTGATGAATTATACAGTCTACGTTGGTTCCGTGATAACCTTATATTTGCAAACTTTCACAGAAATGTAATAAATGTAATAAATTGCTTCTTACTGAAATAGATGGAAAGTTGGATGCCACCCCTTGAGATAATGTTGTCATGATTACCGATTTGCATTCCTTCATTAGTTTGTTAAATTAAATTTAATTAGTTTTCTGGGAATGTTTCAGAAACTGTTGTTTTTAGAGCCTTATAATGTAGTTTTCGAGGACCCTCGAGTTTTATTTCTGGCACCGAGGGGCTTTGTCTCGTCGTTGTACGCCATAATATAATACTACTAATAATAATATAACATAGGGATAGGAATATAATAGACCTGCCATACCACACCCGCAGATGTAAATCGCGTGAAAAAAATCTAGACTACCCCTTGACCACCTTAAGCGCATTTTACGTATTGATGAAATTTACAGCTTAATTTGGTTCCATAATAACCATCTAACCGTTTGCAAACTTTCACACTAATGTAATTAATGGAATTGTATTGCGTCTTACATCAATAGATGGATCTCTGAGAATCTGTTGCCATGGTTATCGGCTTGCATTCGTTCATAGTTTATTACATTAAATTAGTTTTCTGGGAATATGTCAAAAACGGTTGGACGTAGGACCTTAAAATGTGCTTTTAGGGCCACCGAGTTTTGTCTCTCACATTGAGGGGCTGAAAATGAGCTTTGTCTCGTCCTTCTACTCCTATTTCAGCATGTATTTTAAGGGGGTATGCCCCCTTTTGTGAGAGGTATAGAGAAGAGTTACATCAATGATTAGTGTAGTGCCTCTGATGGATATCTGTACCAAATTTTACGTTGATACACCCAGCCGTTCTCGAGTTATAAGGGAACAAAGTTGTCCACAGACAATCAAGCAAACAGACAGACAGACCAAAACATTATTTTCGCGCGCATCTATCATAAAACAGTCTGAAACGTGTAAATAACTCAAATTTCCGTAGAAATTCAGAAAAAAAAGACAAATTTTCTTTTTTATATATGTAGAGATATACCGTACTGCACCGCGCGATGTGACCGTGTTTTATTGCACAAATTTAGGTTTTACTCGCTAACCGTCGGAGATACACGAAAAGTGATAAGAACCTTTTGGATAGAAAATTAAATGCTAAAGCTCGTATATACCATTAAAAGTTTGCTATTTCTTAGCGTTCTCTTTTTATTTGAAATGGAAATATGAAATTCTGAAACCAAAGGGTGTAGTGACGTCACAAAAGTAGGTTTTACTCGCTAACCGTTGGAGATACACGAAAAGTGATAAGGACCTTTCGGATAGAAAATTAAATTTTGAAGTTCGTATGTGCCATCAAAGGTTTGCTAGTTGCTACCGTTCTCTTTTTATTTGATATGGAAATATGAAATTTTGAAACCAAAGGGTGTAGTGACGTCACTAAAATGGTCGCCATCTCTTAATAGTGCAAAATATCGAAATTAAAAGTATCCTATATGTAAACCTGGTATTTCAGCTACATCCATGCAAAATTTCATTTAGATCGGACCAGTGGTTCTTGCGTTATTAGGTAACAGACAGACAGACAGACAGAAAGACAGACACACACCATCTCATTTTTATATATTAGTATGATTGACTACAGCAGTAATATTAAATAATTCTGCTGTTCCACCTTCCAATACATATAGCCTAATGTAGGTATTATTACAATAAAACATGTTTCGGAGTATTGTCACTCCCTTTTCAGCGGAATTACAAGTGAATAAGAAACAGATAAACAAAAAATATTCGTGGGAACAATAACACAACAAACATAGAAAACACTGCCACTGAAATTAAGATAGGCCTATAGCAGCGAAAATTGATTGAAAATAATATTTAAAATCATAAAAACTAGGGGTCGATACCAGTTTTTCTCGATACTCGATACTGATAAATGATTTTTCTCGATACTCGATACCATCAACATTTGAAGTTTCAATAAACTGACTAAAAATTAAATGTTGAATGAACTGTGTAATATCAAATACATTAACTATGTGTGCATGTTTAATGAAACATAATTAAATAGCACCTGGTGTTAATTGTGATGGCATGTGAGATTTTCAAAGTGAAATGCCACGTCCTGTGGTTCGGATTCCACGTAAAAAGGAGGTCCCGTGGCTCATGATCTCTAGATTAACGGTCACGTTAAACTACAAGCTTCCTTCCTTTTAATTGTGATGGCTGTATTAGTGTGTGTGATCTGAAATTCAGGTAAGAACTGCAGACGATCTATTTCAAGTAGTTCCTACTTTTGCAACCAAATGCTACCGTCAACGACACCTAGCTGTGAAATTGGCAACTAGATGCCACCGCAACTAGCCCCTGATGGGGAACGTTGGAGCTAATAGAGCGTTAATCAAATCTAACCTACACATTTAGATTCGCACAATTATAGTTTGTGGAAGGTCCTTTTACATGCCATAAATCTATGACATGATTTACTTCCCCTCCAAATATAGGCATACTGAGGGTATTCTAATGCTCTTGAATAATCCGACGACTTCGGCCTGGTTTGAACCCGCGATCTTGGTTATAGAAACTCAGCATGCTACCAATTACGCCACAGAAGCCGCTTAATATATTGTTATTGAGTATGAGCTCGGACGAAGAACAACTCCTATTTGTTTTGCAAAACACAGAGAAGAAAAGACGAGTTTGGGTTCAAGACCGTCAAACTGTGAACTGCCAAACACTATTTACGCACAGTTTCTATAAATATTCACAGTTTGGTCACTCATGAATAGGGCCCGGATGTTGATAACATGTCATCTTTTTATTGAGCTGTCTAAAACAATGCTGAAGTACATAGAAACTGCGGACGGGCCACCCCGTCTTCGAATATATCATTTTTATTTTGCAACTTTTTGCATTTTTTTGTGCTATTTTTCCATTTTAAGAGCGTTTTTTTAGTCTGGTAGAATTTTTGCTCTTATTTTAGAAAAATCGGTCTTTTGAGGTCATTTTTAGCCTATTTTCAATTTTGAAAAAATAGGCTTATGAGATCACCTTTTGTCCGTGTGTGTGTGCGTGTGTGTGAGGGTGTGAGGTGTGTGTGTGTGTCCCCATAATAAAATCTAAACGGCTGGATCGATTTCAATGAAACTCAGTAAGTTCATAGCACTATTCAGGGCGGCCTCGACCGAGGCCTTCAAATTTTGTTACGTCTCACCAATCAAACATGGCGGCTGTGCGAAATATTTCACCAGCATTCAATATCTCCGAAACTATTCCCAATATCACCCTGGAATTTATTACGGTGATAAAGGGAACTACTATAAGTTCACCCATGTGACTTATGAAAAACTGGTAAATACAAAACCAACATGGCGACCACGCGAATTTGCGACTTTTAAATAGACGATTCTCGCTATTTAACCAACCAAACGCAATAAAACTTGGTACAGTATATATTAATACACATTGTAATGCACCGACATCTAACTTCGTTCAATTGTTTACATAACCACAAGATGGCGGATGTGTGAAATATTTCACCGGCATTCTATATCTCTGAAACTATTAGCGGTATCACCCTGAAATTTTGAACGAAGATAAAGGGCACTACTGGAAGTTCATCTGTAAGACTTTCCAAAACCGGTTAACTACAAAACGAACATGGCGCCCAAACGAATTTGAAAATTTTAAATACAGGTTTCTCGCTGTTTAATGTTCCAAACGCAATGAAATCTGGTACAGGAAATGTTTATACACATTGTAATGCACTGGTATCTAATTTAGTTCAATTGTTTATATAACCTCAAGATGGCGGCTGTGCGAATGTTAAAATTAAGTTTTTATTTCTTGTGTCGTAATCATGGGATCGAAGTGAAAGTTTGAATAATGAACCTACGCAATAATTCTCCTTTAATGGTACATGACTCTATGGCCAATACATTTAGACGGCTCTGAATATCTACGAATTTATTATAGCAATCAAACTGATTTTTTTTATGTTCATAGCGGCTATGAACTTAAGTTCACCTATAGGACTTTAAATAACCTGGTGATCACAAATCCAACATGGCGGCGACGCGAATTATAAATTTTCACATGGAAGGTTCTCGCAATTTAACCATCCGAGTGCAGTGAAACTAGGTACTGTAAATCCTTATACGAATGTTAATCCACTGGCATCAAATTTATTTCAATTGTTTCGATAACCACAAGATGGCAGCTGTGCGAAATTTTAAAATCTCCTTATTACTTCTTGTGTCCTAATCATGCGATTGAAGTTTGAATGCCTCACGTACATAATAATCTTCATGTAACAGTACATAACTCTAGGCCCTACATATATAAAATCCAACATAGCGACCATCCGAAATATTTAGTCGGTTCTCAATATCTAGGAATCTATTACAGCAATCAAACTGAAATTTTGTATGTTGATAGTGGCAATTAACATAAATAGGATATATGAAAATAGGCTGTATAGTTCTTCACGGAACTACTTGTTTCCAATTTAGTTACTCTCAGATTTATATGAGGCAGTTACGTCTCTCAGAATTAAGAAGAAGCTAGCAGCGGACACAATATAATTTAAATTGAATTATTGATTCCACTTTCTTAATCAACCCGGTGGAAACTAGTCTCAGCAACAAAAATCGAGGCAAAATTGCTGCGGGTATTGCATCAAAACTGGACAAAAACACTGGGTATAAAACATTATGCAAAATCTCAGACATTCTTTCTGGTGAAAACTACTGCATGGATGGGATTGAGGAGGATTTAGCAGCAAACGACTTTCCTCACTTCAAGTACGCTCAGATCACATCAGTTGATGTTGATCGCAGTTTTTCGAGATATAAAAACTTGTCGGCTGATAACCGCAGATCATTTATATTTTACATCAGAATGACTTTCGTAGTGCAAAGCAACTCAGATTAAAAGGAGAACATAAAACCTTTTGTTAAGTGCTAGAAATGTATTTTGATTGACTTTTCAGTTTGAGCTTAAGATGTAATTTTTGAAATATTGGCGAGTTTATTATTATAAGATCATTTCCTCCATTTTAAAGTGCATTTTTCGAAATTTAAGGTCATTTATTACAGTCATTTTTGAAAGTTTTAAGCGCATTTTTTAAACTTTTTTTTACGGCATGAACATCCGGGCCCTACTCATGACAATCGAAGGCGGTCATGCGAACAACAATTTGTACTACCGGATCATTCGTCGTCGCGACAAATACTCGCGGGTGACGGTAGACCGCGTTCTTTGAGCCAGAGATGATGCAACGTAATACAACTGGACCGCCTGGCCGTCTCGGTCAGATATTTGCTTCCCGCTGCGACAGACATTTTTTTTGTGTGGCTGAGCCTTAATTCTCTTGAGTGGTATGCGAACTGAATATCACCGTAGTGATGTATGTATGACTACCCCCTTATTATTCCCCTTTTAACGGGGTCGGGGATGAGGTGCGATGAGAGTCTATGTGGTGGGCGTATTTTACGTCCGGATGCCCTTCCTGATGCCAATTTCATGGGCGGTGTTAATGAGAGATGAAATGAATGAAGATGAATGGAACTGGGTAAAGATGTGGAAGGTACCGTCCCAGCATTTGCCTGGAGTTGAAAATGGGGAAACTACGAGAAAATATTTCAAGGACGGCCAACGGAGGGGCTCTAACTCATGTATACCGAGTCCACAGATACAGTAGCTTGGCCCTAATGCCTAGCGCTGCGTGTTGGTGAGCATAGCTACCGCTGCCGGTAATAACTAGTAAAAATAAATTAACATCTTGTTCTTGTATACATTTCATGGAATTCAGGGTTGCCAAAAGGAATTCCTCTATACCGGTATACTGCAATCTTCCCTGATGTATTAAATAGTCTGCCTTGGCGGCCGCATTCGCATGCTGGTGATGCCAACATTCCCCATTTAAAAAGTGAATCTGCGCATCATCCGTGATCTGTTCTCAGTCGGTTTAGAGTTGACCATACCTTGCGGAGTTGATCGAAACCAGAGACGATCTTAGTGAATCAAAGTAATGATTGACTTGTTGCCACTGGGGCAATTTGGAGTCATTCTCTCTACCAGGTATCGCTGATTTTAACCCCAGTAACTTGTATAAATTGGTGTCATCATCAAGTTCATTCAATCCCTGAAGCAGGCTTCTTGGTAAAACGCCAGTGCTTCATTTGAAATTAGTATTACCTCCACATTTCCAATCTGCCATTGTTTCCTGATAGGCTCCACAAGGTCTTTATATTTGGGGATATTTTTGTCATGCTTTGCTTTAAGTTGTTGGTATTGGGAACTGCTACATCAACCAGGATGGCTTCCTTAAACTTCTTATCAATGACTACAATATCTGGCCTGTTAGGGCAGACCTATTATTATTATTAATTCGATACATCCATCTATGGACTACAAATACACAACAATCATTCAGGTCTTCGTCTTCAAGGTGTTTATTCCTTGCCAGTTAGCTTCCTGCCAGAATTTTTTCAATATTTGACTCCTTCTCAATTTTTAGCCTACTTTCGATTTTTGCAAACAATTAAAGTAGACTTATGAGATCACTACAGGGCGAAAAAAAGTGTGTCTGTCTGTGTGTGTATGTGTGTGTGTGAGTCTGGGTGTGTGTGTGTGTGTGTGTGTGAGAGAGTTTGTGTACTCTGAATGTCTGTCCCCCCATATCAATTCCAACACTGTGAGCGCAAATTGAACGAAATTTGGTACAAAGGTAGCACTAGCAAAGGACACCTCAGTGTCATGTTTTATATCGTCGCCATCTTGACGGAAACGTAATGGCGGCCACACAAATGTTCAAAGCTTAAATCAAATTACGACTAACCTAATCATCCGATCTCTACCAAATTTTGCAACAACATACCTTTATGGGGGCAGCAGCCTTTGACCAAACTAATAGGTCATCAGCCTAATAGTTTGCGGATGGCGGCCATCTTTGTGTGAAAATCGATTGACCCTATTAATTCGAACACGGTGAAACCGAATGGAACGAAATTTGGTACAGAGGTAGTACTAGCAAAGGGCACCCCAGTGTTATGTTGTATATCGCCGCCATCTTGACGGAAACGTAATGGCGGCCACACAAATGTTCAAAGCTTAAATCAAATTACAACTAACCTAATCATCCGATCTCTACCAAATTTTGCAACAACATACCTTTATGGAGGGAGCATTCTTTGACCAAACTAATAGGTCATTAGCCTAATATTTTGCGGATGGCGGCCATCTTTGTGTGAAAATCGATTACCCCTATTAATTCGAACACGGTGAAACCGAATGGAACGAAATTTGGTACAGAGGTAGCACTAGAAAAGGCCACCTCAGTGTCATGTTTTATATCACCGCCATCTTGACGGAAACGTAATCGCGGCCACCCAAATGTTAAAGGCTATAATGTAATTACGACCAACCTAATAATCTAGTCTCTACCAAATTTTGCAACAACAAATCTTTATGTGGGAAGCATATTCTGACCAAACTGCTAGATCCTCAACCCAATAGTTTGCAGATGGTGGCCAAGTATGTGTGCAAATCGATTCCCCCTATCAATTCAAACACGGTGAAACCGAATTGAACGAAATTTGGTACAGAGGTAGCACTAGCAAAAGGCACCTCAGTGTCTTGTTTTATATCGCCGTCATCTTGACGGAAACGGAATGACGGCCACCCAAATGTTAAAAGCTTAAATCAAATTTCGACCATCCTAATAATTTGATCTCTACCGGATTTTGCAACAACATGCCTTTTTGTGGAAAGCATCTTATGACTGACTACAAGGTCATCAGCCCAATAGTTTGCAAATAGCGGCCATGTATGTGTGCAAATCCATTCCCCAGATCAATTCAAACACGGTGAAACCGAATTGAATGTTTTTTTTTTACAGAGGTAGCACTAGCAAAGGGCACCTCATATTCATGTTTAATATCCCTATAGCACGTTGTATTTCAACAAGCTACTACAACCAACATTCAATTATACTCCTTGAAAAGGACAAAGAGTTATAACAATACCCATGCATTTAGGAGAAAGTAGGCTATATGTTCTTTACTGAACATCTTGTTCTTCCTCTGAAAGTGTTAGTCTTCTTTCAAGGGGATCCTTCACACTTGCAACTTAAGTTCTGAATCTTGTCCTGTCCCTCCAATATTTGTAGTATAGAAAAGTCTTTTTATACCTCCTGAAGCCATTGAAGTTGTATCTTCCGCTTCTCTTGAAGGTTAAGAATTGTATTTGTTAACCTCTCAGTTCTCAATCATTTAATATGCCCATAGAACATCTATCTCCTTTTTCTCATACTGACAGAAATCCCTTCAGACTTGTCATAGAGCGCTTGATTCGACCGCATTTGAAATGTATATCCACCTATTACTATTATTATTACAATTATTATTATCACATGTCCTACACAGATACTCCTCCTCGAACCTTAGTCCTTCCCTCGAGTTGGATAGCACAGAATCAAAATTATGATTTTTACAACTGTGTGTTATTTTGTTGCAACACCTATGTGTACAGTAGAGATGTCTTTAATATGTTATCCCGTCTCTCGGCGCGTGATAATGACAGCTGCTCAACTCGCTCACGCTCCCGCGAGAGATGTAGCAAGTCCCGTCAGCCCGGGAAAACTAATTACATATTCACTCCAGAACGCTGATGTGATTTGCTAAAAGTAGCATACACGAGAGATCCTTTCACAGTGCTAAGTGTGCAATCTCCTGTTTTTAAAGATTTTTCCAAAGTCGCTGCTCTCTTATTGTTGTGTTACGTCACCACCGTACAGATCAGGAAAGCCAAATCAAGGCATCTATAAAGCATGGAAGCAGGTAAAGAGGGAATGAAGGAAAACATAAAGGGTGGAGGGAGGGAACAAGCAAGCAAGTGAAGATGGAAGCAGACAAGAAGGAGGAAGGAAGAAAGGAAGGTAAGCAACGAAGGAAGTAGGCATGGTAGGAAGAGGGGGAGTAGACATGGAAGGGAAAAGTCAAACAAGAACGCAAGAATGAAGGAAGGTAGGCAACGAAGGGAGTAGGCTTGGTAGGAATGCTGTAAGAGGGGGAGTAGTCAAGGAAGGGAAGAATCAAGCAAGAACGCATGGATGGAAGGAAGGTAGGCAACGAAGGGGTAGGCATGGTAGGAAGGCTGTAAGAGGGGGAGTAGTCAAGGAAGGGAAGAATCAAGCAAGAACCCAAGGAAAAAGGAAGGTAGGCAACGAACGGGGTAGGCATGGTAGGAAGAGGGGGAGTAGACATGGAAGGGAAAAGTCAAACAAGAACGCAAGAATGAAGGAAGGTAGGCAACGAAGGGGGTAGGCATGGTAGGAAGAGGGGGAGTAGACATGGAAGGGAAAAGTCAAACAAGAACGCAAGAATTGAAGGAAGAGGCAACGAAGGGGAGTAGGCATGGTAGGAAGGATGTACGAGGGGGAGTAGTCAAGGAAGGGAAGAATCAAGCAAGAACGCAAGGATGGAAGGAAGGTAGGCAACGAAGGAGGTAGGCCTGGTAGGAAGGATGTAAGAGGGGGAGTAGTCAAGGAAGGGAAGAATCAAGCAAGAACGCAAGGATGGAAGGAAGTGGCAACGAAGGGGAGTAGGCATGGTAGGAAGGCTGTAGGCCTAAGAGGGGAAGTAGTCAAGGAAGGGAAAATCAAGCAAGAACGCAAGAATTGAAGGAAGAGGCAACGAAGGGGTAGGCATGGTAGGAAGGATGTAAGAGGGGGAGTAGTCAAGGAAGGGAAGAATCAAACAAGAACGCAAGGATGGAAGGTAGGCAAGGAAGGGGGTAGGCATGGTAGGAAGGATGTAAGAGGGGGAGTAGTCAAGGAAGGGAAGAATCAAACAAGAACGCAAGGATGGAAGATAGGCAAGGAAGGGGGTAGACATGGTAGGAAGGATATAAGAGTGAGAGGGGGGGGGGGTAGACAAGGAAAGGAAGAATAAAACAAGAAAGCAAGGATGGAAGGAAAGTAGGCAACGAAGGGGGTAGGCATGGTAGGAAGGATATAAGAGTGAGGGGGGGGGGGGGTGGACAAGGAAAGGAAGAATAAAACAAGAACGCAAGGATGGAAGGAAGTAGGCTACGAAGAAAGTAGGCATGGTAGGACGGTGCAGGAAGGGGAGCATCAAGCAAGAACGCTAAGGAGGAAGGAAGGTACAAAAGTTCAAACGTGCAATCCAGACCTGATCGGAGACCACACACCGGTGAGAAAGTAAGCTAGAAAATAAGCGAGTAAGTAGAATATTAAGCGCGGTTGTGGGTGGTGATTGTTGGTTTAAGAAGTGGAATATCAAGTACATCTGCCCGGGCTATTAGGGAGAACTCAGTGTGCTACGTCTGTTCTAGGCAAATTGAGTGATGGTACGAAACAGTAATAAGTACCTTTTCCCTATCGTACACATGCCGTAATGTATGTGGGGATTATGGCAGCTCCTAAATGAAGCATTAGGAGGCGATACAATAGCTTGAAACCGTGTCAAGTACATTCTCAGTGTCTAGGATAGTTGGCACTTGAACATTGATTGACAGCGTGAATTAGGTCAGGGGTAGGAATCCACTCCAGGTAGAGCCCAGAGCTTTCGGACCTACAGTAGCTGTGGTCTTTGAGGCGATGCTACTGCGACTGAGCCCGCACTCTGGTCTAGTGTGAATCCCAATCCCACTGATGACGGCAAAGGTGCGGGTATTATGCACGAGTAAGCCTACTCTAGAATAGGTAGTGCCTATTGGATATATATGTGCACGCGCGGGCACCCGGGCCGTAGCCGTTGAGACAATGCACCATTCACCCTACCTATTACTTTCTTCGGCTTTTCCCAATTAATTGGAGTCGCCGGAGCCAACCAGGCTCATTTTGGTTTTGGCTGGGGATTTAAGGCCGGATGCCCTTTCTGGCACCTCGTGAGTTTTAAGGTGAATTCCAGCCCGCTGTCACCGGGATTCGGGTGAAAGACGAGCAGCTAAGCCACTGCGCCATCACGCTCCCCATGTTCCCAACCTATTAGCCTACTTAATTGGGGAACATTTAGAGCCAACATCATATGCATTTACACATTTTATGTTCGACGATGTCGAAATGTAAAATTATGTGTCAGAAAACTGTATCAAAATGAGGCTCATTATAACACTATTTTTCATTATGAAACAGTTTCTCCCACCAATCAGAACTGAAGAAACAGTTGTGTGACCAATTAGGTAGGGATACCTACGCGCATGCGCTCAAAATCCAACATATTTCTGTGTTTGCAAGCAACGTAAATGGTTTCTGCTTTCGGAGTGCCTTGACCATGAATGCGCTCTGTTCAGTCCGCAAAGCCAGCGCGTCCTGTTCACTAACTGAATTAACTGAATCCCAAAGATATTTATGAAAAAGCGAAGCTTGTAGTTTAACGTGACCGTTAATCTTGAGATCATGAGCCACGGGACCTCCTTTTTACGTGGAATCCGAACCACAGGACATGGCATTTCACATCGAAAATCTCACATGCATTGACCGGGAATCGAACCCGGACCGCCTTGGTGAGAGGCATACAGCTAGACCGCTGAGCCACCACGCCCCCCCCCCCCAAAGATATTTATGAATATTTATGTTAAAACATATAATAAAGTTATAATTATCGTCGAACATAATAGTACATTATGCAACGAGCCTATAATGGCAATAATTAATACACGAGTATGTTTATAAAACGAGCGTATGCGAATTTTATAATTTCCATACGAGTGTCTTAATTACCATTATAGGCGAGTTGCATACAACTGTTTATGTTCGACGATAATTATTATAACTATTTTATGTTCAAGCATAAATATTCATAAATATCTGTCGAGATTTCGCCAGTTTTATGTACTGAACAGAGCGCATGAGACGCAGGGAATGCCTTGTATTTGACCATGGCCACCACGATTACTCTACTATGACACTAGGCCATGCAGTGAAATTTACAATAGAAGGCCGTGGAACTCAGTGCATCTAATTATCTAATTGGTCAAACAACTGTTTCTTGAGCTCTGATTGGTGGGAGAAACTGTTTCATAATGAAAAATAGTGTTATAATGACCCTCATTATAGTACAGTTCTCTGACATATAATAGTTAGGGTCGAACATAAACAGTCGTATGCAACTCACCTATATGGTAATTAAGACACTCGTATGGAAATTATAAAACTCGCTCAGGCCCGTTTTATAAACATACTCGTGTCTTAATTATTGCCATTATAGGCTCGTTGCATAATGCACTATTGTTTGGCTTTTAACTTTATAACGCTTTTATCAATCTTTTTTCTATTAAACAACTTACACTAAAAGGCCAATCTTTAAGAACGCAAAACGGTGTGGTGGTGAAACTTCCCTATCTCGAAATGAAATCTGTCGTCGTTTCTTCTATTGTTACGAGTGGCGTGTGGAATACAAGTATCTTAAATTGAATTATTGCATAGCGAATATTCGAGTGGAAATAATTAATTTAATTAATTTCTAGCCACGTTAGCCTAATTGGAAACAAAGACTGATCTGGGTACGATGCCCTAAAAACACATTCTTTTCATCAGGGTACAGGAAATCTATTCATTGTTAGAGATTCTGTGAACAAATTAATAATATTAATTATTATTAATTATTTGGCCACCTGTGTACTTGAAAGTTATTCAGAAACTCAGCATTAAAGATATATCATTTCGAGCTAGTGGTGTATTCTTCCTCTTCTTCTGCTCATTCTTCGTCTTCTTAGCTTCTATCTCGCGTTGGGGCAGGGTCCGCTTGTTTGGACACAGAGCACCACTTCTTTACTGTCGAGGGCATCCTCGAACTTAAAGCCTGTCACTTGCATATCCTCCTCGATTCTGTCCAGCCACCGTTTCTTCGGCCAGGGGTCAATCACATACTGGATCAATAGTAGAGAGCTGTTTTTGCCATCGAATTATTGTCACTTCTATCGATATATCCAAGAGCTAATGTGTGTGACTGCAATATATTGGGACTATGGCTCTAGGGTCTTCTCTAGGAATTAAAACCACACACCAATTCAAAGATTCTTGTTTTGGGAGATACTTACGCCTAGGAGTGCCACGGAATTTTCCACCGTTCAAAAGTTGCACAATTCAGATAAAATTGTGATCTTCGCTTCATGAAATAAATAATCCACTACTGATCTTCATGATCAAACTCTTGATCCCAAAACCACGGGTTCAATTCCTAGCCAATGACGTTGCATTTCATGAAGGGCAGTAAAACGTTTTGGCAAACCAAGACCTCTCTATATTATTTTGTAATTACTCGTAGATGGCAATATAAATGACATCTCTCTCACAGGTTACCTATCAGACTACCAGTTTCTCGGCTAAATTGTAGTGTAAAGCATTATGTAGAAATTGGAGAGTAATCACATGAATGACCCTACCTCAAAAGATAGCTTGTACTATACAGTACGAGAAAGGTTCATTCCAAAAACCAGATAAGTCCAGAAATTAACATTTTGGCATAAATACATCCTCTTCATGTACGTATAGTTATTATTGTTTTCTCCAAAAGGCAAACTGGTTGGGTTATATACGAGTGTTATATTTTGGGGATTCTACAAAACTAAGATAAGTTCAATGCTTTTCCAATGCTTTGTCTAGATAATTAATTAACTTACCTGGAATGTTTGGCATTCAATAATGATTTGTACTTTGTTAGGATTTACATAATAAATGATCGTATTTGACGATTAAACTATTTTATTTCATTCAGCACAAATGAAGCTATACTCTTTATCGAATCCCTTCAAAGTTCATAATATGTGTCGGATAAGTGCCAAAAATTTATGTCAAATAAGTTTTTTGATAGCACCAACCATTGACCAAAGGGGTGGGAAAAAGTGGGTTTTTCGGGAAACATTAATCATATCTCTGTTAATAGGCACAATATCAAAACCGCACAAAATGGACAATATTCCTCCAATAATTACCTAAAACTTTTGTCTGAAAGAATTTTTGATATGACCCACCATTACGCCACGGGGTGAACAAAATGATTTAAATTATAAGAAAATGCCAAGTGCCAAGAGAGGTTGCCATGACAACTTTACTTTTAATTGATAAGGGATGACCATCAGCAGTTGCTATGACAACGCCACTGCACGAGATCACATTCAGTTTTCATATGTCAGTGGGAAGCGACTTCGGTATTGGAACTGGTAGCATGCTGAACTTCTATGCCCAAGGTCGCGGGTTCAAACCCGGCTGAAGTCGTCGGATTTACTAAGAGCGCTAAAAAACCTGAGTTTGCTTTCCTTCGGAGGGGAAGTTCCAACGTTCGTTGCGAGTTGCTGATTGAGGTGGCATCTAGTAGCCAAGTTCACAGCTAGGCGTCGTTGACGGCAGTATTTTAGGTAGATTTCATTAGAAAGCTAACTATTGCAATGGGTACCATGTTTCGATTTCCGGAAAATTTCGACATATCTTCGCGTTTCACATCCCCCAGACCCCAAAACCACCGTCAGTTCAAAAGTTTATATATAATTTATGTAATATATGTATATATGTATATCAGTTTCTTGTGGACACGATAACTGCCGTAATTTTGCACCAATCACTTTGAATTTTTTACCGAATATGTATACCCATAAAATCTCGGACGAGTTCGTTACTGGGCTAAATCGGTCGAAGGGGATGAAAATGGGGGACTTTTTTTTTCGAAAAAATGAAATATTGCTATAACTCTCTTAATATGTGAAATATCGAATCCGTTCAAAGTTCATACTATGTGTCGGATAAAGCTCAGAAATTTATGTTTGAAACGTTTTTTGATACCACCAACCATTGACCAAAGGGGTGGGAAAAAGTGTTTTTTTCGGAAAACATTAATCATATCTCTGTTAATAGGCACAATATCAAAACCGTACAAAATGGACAATATTCCCCTAATAATTACCTAAAACGTTTGTCTGAAAGAATTTTTGATATGAGCCACCATTGCGCCAAGGGATGAGAAAAATGATTTCGGAATTATAAGAAAATGCCAAGAGCTATCAGTGGTTGACATGGCAACACTACTAAATTGATGAGGGATGAGCCATCAGACGTTGCCATGACAACGCACTTGCGCGAGATCAGATTCAGATTTCCATCTGACTAAGTGTGAAGCGGCTTCGGTGACGTAACTGGTAGCATGCTGAACTTCTATGCCCAAGGTCGCGGGTTCAAAGCCGGCCAAAGTCGTCGGATTTTCTAAGAGCGCTAAAAATCCCTCAGTAAGCTTTCCTTTGGAGGGGAAGTTCCAACGTTCGTTGCGACTTGCTGATTGAGGTGGCATCCAGTAGCCAAGTTCACAGCTGGGTGGCGTTGACGTTAGTATCTGGTAGCAACATTAGGAACTACTGCTTGAAATTTAGCGTCTGCATTCCTTACCTGAATTACAGACTAATACAGCCATCACAATTCACACCGTTTATCAGACAGATTCTACACTCACCCAAAGTACACGGGGTTATATGACCGCGTTGTCGCAGCCCCTAAACTGAGGAACCAACCAACATCTCTGCGGGAGATATAATTTTGCGTGAAGAAGTAACAGACCGTTACATAGTTACACATCAGTGTCGAAACCTTGCATAAGGACAGTGTGACCACAAGTATAACAAGTAGTTCCGTGAAGAACTGTACAGCCTATTTTCATATATCCTGCTCATGTTAATTGCCTCTATCAACATACAAAATTTCAGTTTAATTGCTGTAACAGATTCGTAGATATTGAGAACCGTCTAAATATTTCAGACGGTCGCCAGGTTGGATTTTTATTTTTGTACTATTATATTAAGATTATTGTGTTAAGTGTGGTATTCCAACTTCAATCGCATGATAAGAACACAAGAAGTAAAAACGAGATTTTAAAATTAAGCACAGCAGCCATCTTGTGATTATGCAAACAATTGAAATAAATTAGATGCCAGTGGATCAACATTTGTGTAAGCATTTAAAACGTGCAACGTTTCACGGCACTCGGATAGTTAATTCGCGAGAAACGTCCATTTAAATATTTATACTTCGCGTCGCCGCCATGTTGGATTCGTGCTCACCAGGTTACTGAAAGTCCTATAGGTGAACATATGTTCATAGTCTCTATGAACATAAAAATTTCAGTTTGGTTGCTGTAAACGATTCATATATATTCAGAACCGTCTAAATATTACGGAAGCTTGCCATTTAGGATTGTTATATGTATAGGCCATAGAGTTATGTACCATTCAAGGTCACTTATTGCCTAGGTTCATTATTCAAATTTTCACTTCGATCGCATGATTACGACACAAGAAATAAAAACTTAATTTTAAAATTTCGCACAGCCGCCATCTTGAGGTTATGTAAACAATTGAATTAAATTAGATGGCAGTACATTACAATCTGCAAAATCATTTACTGTACCACATTTCACTGCGCTCAGAGAGTTAACTCACGAGAAAAGTCTATTAAAATATTTCAAATTCGCTTGGTCGCCATGTTCGTTTTGTACTTTACTGGTTTATGAATTATACATAGGTAAACTTGTATCAGTACCCTTTATCACCGTACAAAATTGCAGGGTGATATCTGTAATAGTTTCGGTGATATAGAATGTCAGTGAAATATTTCGCACGGGCGCCATTTTGAGGTTATGTAAACAATTGAACTAAATTAGATTCCAGTGCATTGCAATGTGTATAAATATTTGCTGTACCAAGTTTCATTACGTTTGGATAGTTAAATCGCGAGAAAAGTCTATTTAAAAGTCTCCACTTCGCTTGGCCGCCATGTTGGTTATGTAGTAACCAGGTTTTTGAAAGTTTCATAGGTGAACTTCTAGTAGTACCCTTTATCACCGTACACAATTTCAGGGCGATATCCGTTATAGTTTCGGAGATACTGGATGCTAGTGAAATATTTCGCACAGCCGCCATGTTGGATTGGTGAGACGTAATAAAATTCGATGGGCACAGTCGACGTCGCCGGGAATAGTGCTATGAACTTACCGAGTTTCACTGAAATCGCTCCAGCCGTTTAGATTTTATTAGGGGGGGACACACACCCACATCTCACACACACACACACACACGCACACACACACGGACAAAAGGTGATCTCATAAGCCTATTTTTTCAAAATTGAAAATAGGCTAAAAATGGACTCCAAATGACAAGAAGGTTACCGTCCCCGTAAGACAATAAAATGTTTAAAATATGTTTAAAATGAAGACAAACAAAGTTAATTAATCTCCAATTATAAAATACTTTCACGCGATAAATGAGGTCTGATCCTTCTACGAAAACCTGCATATTCTGCCTATTTTCGCCTATCTCCAAGTTTGTCCGGTGAAATCTACCTCCGCCTTCCGGCGTGCCGAGAGGACTTTTTAAATTCCGAAATCATTTTTCTCATCCCTTGGCGTAATGGAGGGTCATATCAAAAATTCTTTCAGACAAAAGTTTTAGGTAATTATTAGGGGAATATTTTCCATTTTGTACGGTTTTGATATTGTGCCTATTAAGAGAGATATGATTAATGTTTCCCGAAAAACCCACTTTTTTCCACCCCTTTGGTCAATGGTTGGTGCTATCAAAAAACTTATTTGACATAAATTTTTGGCACTTATCCGACACATATTATGAACTTTGAATGGATTCGATATTTCACGTATTAAGAGAGTTATAGCGAAAGTTCACTTTTTCGAAAATAGCCCCCCATTTTACCCCCCTTCGACCGATTTTGCCAATTAACGAACTCGACCGAGATTTTATAGGGGTACATATTATGTAAAAAATTCAAAGTGATTGGTGCAAAATTACGGCAGTTATTGTGTCCACAAGAAACTGATATATATATATCTATACAGGGTGTATTTGATATGATGGAAGTCCTTTACACTGGTGATAGAAGATGGTATTCTAAGCAAATATCTTCATGAAATTAAGTCGGATCTTAATTAGTGTAGGTGGAATTAAATCACAAAAATCGTCGGTCAATATCTTGGAAACGGGCTTTCACTTCGTTCCCCTCAGCAGCAGAGCTGACTTCTCCCCGTCTCCCTCCTCTCCTACGCTGAGGAATGTTGACCAGAGTCTGCAGTTGAGTGACCTCCTCGCCTTGTCTGCCAATGACATTGAAATACACAAACCGAGCCTATGAACAGCTGATTCACACCTTCATGGGGAGTGGCTACATGACTAGTGATGGTGGATCTGTCTAGGATTTTTCCAGCTTCATGAACTATGCATAGAAAATAGAAATCCTAAAGATTTAGTAAATTAATTTAAGGAACTGTTGGTCTATCTTTGTGTGAAGATAGTGCAACAACTGTAATAAACTTATTAATAATACTAATAATAGTAATAGTAGGCTTTTAGACACACTAACTTCTTTTATGTTTCTTTTTGGTATGTCGAGTTGCCAGACTTTAATGTACGTAGGATTTCTTGTATGTGCCATGAAATCCATGGAGATGATCTTATTAGATCCCATTCATTTACTACATGACTGAACGTAGATCGCACCCTCGGGATGGTTAGCACTCTACCACCAGAACTACACATGCTGACTCTTATTATTATTATTATTATTAGACTATTATTATTATTATTATTATTATAACACTGTATTATAACAATGTATTTGTATTTTATTTTCATTTTCGTGTATTTTCATATGTATTTACATTGTTGATGGACCAATAAATCAATCCTCCCCCCCCCCCCCCCCTCTCCAGTTAATGGCCACCCGAGGGCTGGAGATGGGATGGGACAATTCACAATATGAACATGTGGTACCATACTAGTATTAAATCTTGGAAGTAGGTTTCCATGGGTTCCCACTTCTACCCCAGGCAAATGTCGGGATTGTTCCTAACTTAAGGCCACGGCCGCCTTCTTCTCAATAATCATAACCGCTGGCAGTGCAGCCCATGAAGGGCCTAGGCCTATCAAGCGACCGCTGTCCAGCCATTTGGCCTGCAGATATTAGGGTGACGCGTGGTCAGTGCATCGGGTCCCCTCGGCCATTAATCTTGATTTTCCTGACTCGGGCACTGCCTCACTGTTAGACAGCTACTTAATTGCCCTCACGAGGCTTAGTGCACTGCGTTACAGCCCTCACGTCAGTTTCTAATATCCCTGATGGAGCCAGGAATCGAACCCAGGGCCTCCAGGTGAGAGGCAGTTGCACTGCCCCAACACCACAGGGCCGGCGCCTTCTTCCGAATCCTCACCTGAATTACAAATACCCACATTACTACAGAAACCACAAAACACAGGTTATCACACAAATTCTACCCACACCCAGCTACATGGGGCTAAATGATCAAAATCGCCAAGCCTCTCAAACAAAACATCAAGTTTTTTACTTCCGTCCTAAATGCCTAGTTCTGAACAGACTGCGGGATGTCGGAATTTTGTCACACTGCATTTCATTAAGAGAATGTTTTTAGTATTTTCAGAAACTAGTCAACAGAAGGTCCGACACGGACGCCAATGATACATCAGGGCTGAGTATCGAAATTATTTTATACATGAACATCAATCAATGAATTCCACACTTACAAAGTAGGCTACACAATACTACCGGTCCTGACGTCCCAAGCCATTGCGTGCGTTGTCAACAACAACAACAAGAACAACGGCAATGCACATTTTCTTACGAGACGGTAGAGCTCATCCTCATAACAGCTGATAGCCTACCACCCCTCAAGTCAACCGGTAAGGTCAATGCTCCGATTACGTAACAACTTCCCCTTCGCGCGTCGTCACATCTGGCTCCACCTCGTTTCCCCAGCCTGCCGCACCACTTTCTGCCTGATTAGTTTCTGAAATAACTAAAAACATTGACTTTTTAATGATTAATTATCAATTTCAAGATAGGTGACAAATTTTTTACCTAGGAAGCTTAGAATAGTCTCTTCTATCACCAGTGTAACGGACTTCCATCATATCAAATACACCCTGTATATATAAAAATCAATGTAACGTGATAGTTTGTCTGTGGGTGGGTATGTATGTCTCCTATGCGTTCATATACCATTCGTCCGATTGCGATGAAACTTGGGTGAGATGTTGAGTACACTCCAAGGAAGGTTTCTGACTTAGTAAATCCATTTTACAATAGGTAACGCACGCGTAGATTCAACAAATGAGCGACGATGCGCGAAGCATTTCAACAAAGTCCCGTATGTGTTCATATACCATTCGTCCGATAGCGATGAAACTTGGGTGAGATGTTGTGTACACTTACGTGAAGGTTTCAAAATTAGTGAATACATTTCACAGTAGATAGCGCACGAGTAGATTCAACAAATGAGCTACGACGCGCGAAGCATTTCAATAAAGTCACGTTTGCGTTCATATACCATTCGTCTGTAAGCGATGAAACTAGGCTGAGATTTTGTATGCACTCCAGGGAAGGTTTCTAGCTTAGTAAATCCCTTTAAAAATAGGTAGAGCACGAGTAGAATCAACAAATGAGCGACGACGCGCGAAGCGTTTCAACAAAGTCCCATATAATTTCATATACCATTCATCCGATAGCGATGAAACTTGGGTGAGTTGTTGTGTACACTCCAGGGAAGGTTTCTGGCTTAGTACATACATTTTACAATAGGTAGCGCACCAGTAGATTCAACAAATGAGCGATGACACGCGAAGCGTTTCAATAAAGTCCCGTATAAAGTCATATACCATTCGTCTGATAGTGATAAAAGTTTGGTGAATTGCTGTGTACACTCCAGGAAAGGTTTCTGGCTAAGTAAATCCATTTTACAATACGAAGCGCACGTTTATATTCAACAAATGAGTGACTACGCGCGAAGCGTTTCGACAACGTCCCGTATACGTTCACATACCATTCATCCGATTGCGATGAAACTTGGGTGAGATGTTGTGTACAATCCAGGGAAGGTTTCTGGCTGAGTACATCCATATTACAATATGTAGCGCAAGAGTAGAATCAACAAATGAGCGACGACACGCGAAGCGTTTCAACCAAGTCCCGTATGCATTCATGTACCATTCGTCCGTAGCTATGAAACTTGGGTGAGATGTTGTGTACACGCCATGGAAAATTTCTGGCTTAGTAAATCCACTATACAATATGCAGCGCACAACTTGATTCAACAAATGAGGGACGACGCGCGAAGCGTTTCAACAAAGTCCCGTATAAGGTCATATACCATTCTGCCGTTAGCGGTGAAACTTGGGTGAAATATGGTGGACACTCCAAGGAAGGTTTCTGGCTTAGTAAATACATTTCACAGCAGGTAGCACACGAGTAGATTCGACAAATGAACGACGACATGCGGAGCGTTTCAATACAGTCCCCTATGTCTTCATCTCCCATTAGTCCGATAGCGATGAAACTTGGGTGAGATGTTGTGGACACTTACGTGACGGTTTCTAACTTAGTAAATACATTTTACAGTAGGTAGCGCACGAGTAGATTCAACAAATGAGTGACGGAGCTTGAATCGTTTAAACAAAATCAGGTATGCGTTCATATACTATTCATCCGATTGCGATGAAACATTGATCAGTTATTGTGTACCCGCCAGGGAAGGGGACTTAGTAAATCCATTTCACAATAAGTAGCGCAAGAGTAGATGCAACAAATGGGTGACGACGCGCGAAGCGTTTCAACAAAATCCCCTATTGCGTTCATATAACATTCTTCGATTGCGATGAAACCTTGATGAGTTATTGTGTACACGCCAGGGAAGAGCTTCGACTTAGTAATACATTTCTCAATAGGTAGCGCACGAGTAGATTCAACAAATGAGAGACAGCGCACGAATCGTTTAAACAAAACCCCGTATACGTGCATATACAATTCATCCGATTGCGATGAATCATTGATGAGTTATTGTGTACACGCCAGGGAAGGGTTTCGACTTAGTAAATCCATTTCACAACAGGTAGCGTACGAGTAGATTCAACAAATGAGTGACAGCGTTGAAACTTTTGAAAGTTGTTGTGCACGCTTCCACGAATGGTTCTAAATTAGAAAATCCATTTTACCATAGCTTAGAGGCAGTTAACATGTTGTGTAACCAAAAGCACTTCATGAAACAGAATTTCAACGCCAACACTTTCTTTGATTGGCATTGCAACGCATGCCGGGTACAGCTTGTATATACATAAATTATATATAAACGTTTGAACTGACGGTGGTTTTGGGGTCTGGGGGATGTGAAACGCGAAGATATGTCGAAATTTTCCGGAAGTCGAAACATGGTACCCATTGCAATAGTTAGCTCTCTAATGAAATCTACCTAAAATTCCTCTCGGCACGCCGGATGGCGGAGGTAGATTTCACCGGGCAAACTAGGGGATAGGCTATAATAGGCAAAATATGCAGGTTTTCGTAGGAGGATCAGACCTCATTTATTGCGAGAAAGTATTTTACAATTGGAGGTTAGTTAACATTTTTTCGTCTTTCTATGCATACTTTTAACATTTTACTGTCTTATGGGGATGGTAACCTTCTTGTCATTTGGGGTTAATTTTTATACTTGTGATCACACTGTCCTTATGCAAGGTTTGGGACTAATGTGTAACTATCTAACAGTCTGTTACTTCTTCACGCAAAATTTTATCTCCCGCAGAGATGTTGGTTGGTTCCTCAGTTTAGGGGCTTCGACAAGGTGGTCATGTAACCCCGTGTACATTGGGTGTGTGTAGAATCTGTCTGATAAATGGTGTTATTTGTGATGACTGTATTAGTCTGTAATTCAGGTAAGGTCTGCAGACGGTCAATTTTAAGTAGTAGTACCTAATTTTGTACAAAATACTAACGTCAACGACACCTAGCTGTGAAATTGGCTGCTAGATGCCACCGCAACCAGCAACTTGCAACGAAAGTTGTAACTTCCCCTCCGAAGGAAAGCATGCTGACAGATTTTTAGCGCTCTTAGAAAATCCGGCGACTTTGTCCGGCTTTGAACCAGCACCTTGGGCATAGAAGTTCAGCATGCTACCAGTTAGCCGCTTCCCTCATAGTCAGATGGAACAAGAAGTTCTGTGACGATCTAAAGAGCCTACTTTTCTTAAAATTAAGATTCATGCCATAGATTAATCTACAGTATATGAACCCGTCTAGAATAATGATGAAATTAAGTGGGTAATATCGAAATGTCTTAATTAGTTCGAAATAAGGTATACTAGGCATAATGTAGCCTAATAGAGCAATACAGTTGGCAGCTCTGGTGACTGAATATATTCTTACTTCCATCTCCTAAGGTACAGAATACAAAATGTGGTTGAAGTCCAAAGGACGTTACATGGATTTAGACATTGGATCTATTAGTACACGTAAAAGCATGTTGGCAACAATGTCATGCGAGTGCTGGTCAGAAATAATCTGAAATATTATATATTTTTGTGCCAATTTTGGATGAAATCCATTTGTTGGTATAGAAGTTACATGTATTTAAAAATTGGTCCTATCAGCAGGCTTAGAATCATGTTGGTAGAACTGACGTATATAAGTTACTCCAAATTAATGTAAAATGTCGGGTAATTTACGTGTGCATAGTTTAAAGCTGTCGGCTTGCATACTTTTTGATATATTTGGATACAAAATAGAGAGCAATTATTAACAGTTGGCAGCCCTGGTGGCCCTTAAGAATACACTCAGTCATATAGACTATGTTTATGTACACATATTACATACAAAATTTGGTTGAAATCCAATTGATAGTGTAGAAGTTATATGCATTTAAAAATTGGACTTATCAGAAGGCTTAAAATTATATTGGCAACGCTGTCATGTATGGCCATCTGGAAATTAAACTGAAATAGTATTATCTACATGTGTGCCAATTTTAGAATAGCTCCCATGTATACCTTCCAAGATATCCAACATGGAGCTCAAATGTCTAGTGCGTTTTTTTAGCAGTTGGTAGCACTGGCATCTTCTTCAAATATGGGCCTGAGATATTCCGGTGTACATCTTTACTCATACCCAATTTGGTTTCGATTGCTGCAGCCATTTAGGAGTTGATAGGGGGGGGGGGGGAGACACACACACAGACAGACAGACAGACAGAAGGACAGACAGACAGACAGACAGAAGGACAGACACATTTTTCCGGATATATCTTATAAGTCTACTTTTTCCTCATTTTTGAAAAGTGTGAAAAGTAGGCTAACAAGTAGTTCCGTAAAGAACTATACAGCCTATTTTCATATATCCTGCTCATGTTAATTTCTTCTGACAACATACAAAATTTCAGTTTAATTGCTGTAACAGATTCGTAGATATTGAGAACCGTCTAAATATTTCAGATTGTCGCCAGGTTGGATTTTTATTTTTGTACTATTACATTAAGATTATTGTGTACGTGTGGTATTCAAACTTCAATCGCATGATTAGAACACAAGAAGTAAAAACGAGATTTTAAAACTACGCACAGCAGCCATCTTGTGATTATGCAAACAATTGAAATAAATTAGATGCCGGTGGATCAACATTTGTATAAGCATGTAACGTGCAACGTTTCACAGCACTCGGCTAGTTAATTCGTGAGAATCGTCCATTTAAATATTTATATTTCGCGTCGCCGCCATGTTGGATTTGTGCTCACCAGGTTAATGAAAGTCCTATAGGTGAACATATGTTCATAGTCTCTATGAACATAAAAAAGTCAGTTTGGTTGCTGTAAAAGATTCATAGATATTGAGAACCGTCTAAATATTTCGGAAGCTCGCCATTTAGGATTGTTATATGTATAGGCCATAAAATTATGTACCATTCAAGGACAATTATTGCCGTGGTTCATTATTCAAACTTTCACTTCGATCGCATGATTACGACACAAGAAATAAAAACTTAATTTAAAAATTTCGCACAGCCGCCATATTGAGGTTATGTAAACAATTGATTTAAATTAGATGGCAGTGCATTACAATCTGCAAAATCATTTACTGTACCACCTTTCATTGCGCTCAGAGAGTTAAATCACGAGAAAAGTCTATTAAAATATTTCAAATTCGCTTGGTCGCCATGTTCGATTTTTACTTTACAAGTTTATGAAGTATACATAGATAAACGTGTACCAGTACCCTTTATCACCGTACAAAATTGCAGGGTAATATCTGTAATAGTTTCGGAGATATAGAATGTCAGTGAAATATTTCGCACAGCCGCCATTTTGAGGTTATGTAAACAATTGAACTAAATTAGACTCCAGTGCATTACTATGTGTATAAACACTTGCTGTACCTAGTTTCATTACGTTTGGATGGTTAAATCGTGAGAAAAGTCTATTTAAAAGTCTCAACTTCGCTTGGTCGCCATGTTCGTTTTCTACTTTACAAGTTTATGAAATTTACATAGGTAAACTTGTATCAGTACCCTTTATCACCGTACTAAATTGCAGGGTGATATCTGTAATAGTTTCGGAGATATAGAATGTCAGTGAAATATTTCGCACAGCCGCCATTTTGAAGTTATGTAAACAATTGATCTAAATTAGACTCCAGTGCATTACAATGTGTATAAACATTTCCTGTACCAAGTTTCATTACGTGTGGATAGTTAAATCGCGAGAAAAGTCTATTTAAAAGTCTCAACTTCGCTTGACCGCCATGTTGGTTTTGTAGTCACCAGGTTTTTGAAAGTCTCATAGGTGAACTTCTAATAGTACCCTTTATCACCGTACACAATTTCAGGGCGATATCGGTAATAGTTTCGGAGATATTGAATGCTAGTGAAATATTTCGCACAGCCGCCATTTTGCATTGGTGAGACGTAACAAAATTCGAAGGGCACGGTCGAGGTCGCCGGGAATAGTGCTATGAACATACCGAGTTTCATTGAAATCGCTCCAGCCGTTTAGATTTTATTAGGGGGGGACACACACACGAATCACACACACACACACACACACACGCACACACACACGGACAAAAGGTGATCTCATAAGCCTATTTTTTCAAAATTGAAAATAGGCTAAAAATGAATGTGATCTCGTCAATGGCGTTGTCTTGGCAACCTCTGATAGATCATCCCTTATCAATTTAAAAGCGTTGTTATGGTAACCTCTGATGGCACTTGGCATTTTTTAAAATTCCGAAATCATTTTTCTCATCCCTTGGCGTAATGGTGGGTCATATCAAAAATTCTTTCAGACAAAAGTTTTAGGTAATTATTAGGGGAATATTTTCCATTTAGTACGGTTTTGATATTGTGCCTATTAAGAGAGATATGATTAATGTTTCCCGAAAAACCCACTTTTTTCCACCCCTTTGGTCAATGGTTGGTGCTATCAAAAAAGTTATTTGACATAAATTTTTGGCACTTATCCGACACATATTATGAACTTTGAATGGATTCGATATTTCACGTATTAAGAGAGTTATAGCGAAATTTCACTTTTTCGAAAAAAGCCCCCCATTTTTACCCCCTTCGACCGATTTTGCCCATTAACGAACTCGACCGAGATTTTATAGGGATACATATTATGTAAAAAATTCAAAGTGATTGGTGCAAAATTACGGCAGTTATTGTGTCCACAAGAAACTGATATATATATATATATATATATAGATAGATAGATAGATAGATAGATAGATAGATAGATAGATAGATAGATAGATAGATAGATACATATATACATAAATTATGTATAAACTTTTGAACTGACGGTGGTTTTGGGGTCTGGGGGATGTGAAGCGCGAAGATATGTCGAAATTTTCCGGAAGTCGAAACATGGTGCCCATTGCAATAGTTAGCTTTCTAATGAAATCTACCTAAAAAGATTCTGCCTGTACTATTGAGACGATTTGGAAGATGTTGGCATAAACCGAACCTTCTAACTCTCCCTGATTTATGAGCTTGCATTTTTGGAACATAGGCTACACCCTTGCGTTTTATATAAAAGTTATACTAATAATAATATTATTATTATTATTAATAATAATAATAGACTAATATTAAACGGGTGTACTTTCCCAGTTAACTTCTGCGATTCCGGAGATGACATAATGACGATATTTAGCATTGGAAGGATTCTTTATTGAGCCAGAAAAAGTACTAAAAAGTCCTCTCGGCACGCCGGAAGGCGGAGGTAGATTTCACCGGACAAACTTGGGGATAGGCGAAAATAGGCAGAATATGCAGATTTTCGTAGAAGGATCAGACCTCATTTAATGCGAGAAGGTATTTTATAATTGGAGCTTAATTAACTTTGTTTTTCGTCATTTTATGCTTATTTTAAACATTTTATTGTCTTATGGGAACGGTAACCTTCTTGTCATTTGGGGTCCATTTTTATACTTGTGGTCACACTATCCTTATGCAAGGTTTCGACACTGATGTGCAACTATGTAACGGTCTGTTACTTCTTCACGCAAAATTATATCTACCGCAGAGATTTTGGTTGGTTCCTCAGTTTAGGGGCTGCGACAACGCGGTCATGTAACCCCGTGTACTTTGGGATGGCTGTATTAGTCTGTAATTCAGGTAAGGACTGCAGACGGTCAATTTCAAGCAGTAGTTACTAATGTTGCTACCAGGTACTACCGTCAACGACACCTAGCTGTGAACTTGGCTACTAGATGCCACCGCAACCAGCAACTCGCAACTAACGTTGGAACTTCCCCTCCAAAGGAAAGCATACTGACGGATTTTTAGCGCTCTTAGAAAATCCGACGACTTTGGCCGGTTTTGAACTCGCGACCTTGGGCATAGACATTCAGCATGCTACCAGTTACGTCACCGAAGCCGCTTCACACTTAGATGGAAATCTGAATCTGATCTCGTGCAAGTGCGTTATCTTGGCAACGTCTGATGGCTCATCCCTCATCAATTTAGTAGTGTTGCCATGGCAACCACTGATAGGTCTTGGCATTTTCTTATAATTCCGAAATTATTTTTCTCATCCCTTGGCATAATGGTGGGTTATATCAAAAATTCTTTCAGACAAAAGTTTTAGGTAATTATTATGGGAATATTGTCCATTTTGTACGGTTTTGATATTGTGCCTATTAAGAGAGATATGATTAATGTTTCCCGAAAAACCCACTTTTTCCCACCCCTTTGGTCAATGGTTGGTGCTATAAAAAAACTCTTCAAACATACATTTTTGGGCTTTATCCGACACATAGTATGAATGTTGAACGGATTCGATATTTCACATATTAAGAGAGTTATAGCAATATTTCACGTTTTCGAAAAAAAGACCCCTATTTTCACCCCTTTCGACCGATTTAGCCCAGTAACGAACTCGACCGAGATTTTATAGGTATACGTATTCGGTAAAAAATTCAAAGTGATTGGTACAAAATTACGGCAGTTATCGTGTCCACAATAAACTGATATACATATACATACATAATTATATATAACTTTTGAACTGACGGTGGTTTTGGGGTCTGGGGGATGTGAAACGCGAAGATATGTCGAAATTTTCCGGAAGTCGAAACATGGTACCCATTGCAATAGTTAGCTTTCTAATGAAATCTACCTCTGGTTGGTTCCTCAGTTTAGGGGCTGCGACAACGCGGTCATCTAACCCCGTGTACTTTGGGTGAGTGTAGAATCTGTCTGATACACGGTGTGAATTGTAATGGCTGTATTAGTCTTAATTCATGTAAGTACTGCAGACGGTCAATTTCAAGCAGTAGTTCCTAATGTTGCTACCAGGTACTACCGTCAACGACACCTAGCTGTGAACTTGGCTACTAGATGCCACCCCAACCATCAACTCGCAACGAACGTTGGAACTTCCCCTCCAAAGGATAGCATACTGAGGGATTCTAGTGCTCTTAGAAAATCCGACGACTTCGGCCGGCTTTGAAACCGCGACATTGGGCATAGACATTCAGCATGCTACCAGTTACGTCACCGAAGCCGCTTCCCACTTTGCCAGGCGGCTTCGGTGGCGTAGTCGGTAGCGTGCTGAGCTTCTATGCCCAAGATACCGGGTTCAAACCCGGCCGAAGCCGTCGGATTTTTTAAGAGTGTTAAATATCCCTTCCATCGGAGGGGAAGTAAAGCCGGCGGTCCCATGTCATAGATTTATGGCATGTTAAAGATCGTTCCACTAATTGCACCTGTGTGAAGCTAAATTGGATAGGTTAAGAATGTATACAACGCTCTTAGGTTTCTATGTTCGTTGCCAAGAGCCGACTGCGGCGGCGTCTAGTAGCTCAGTTCTGAACTTGGCCTCGTAGTCGTTGACAGTGGCGCTTGGCGGCAAAAGTAGGAACTATCTGAAAAATTGTTAGTTGCAGTACTTAAATTAACAAACAGATAACACACACTAATACAGTCATCTCAATTAACACCGGTTATCAGACAGATTCTACACACACCCAAACTACACGGGGCTACATGACCGCGTTGTCGCAGCCCCTAAACTTAAGAAACAACCAACCAACCACTTAATCAGATGGAAATACTGAATCTGATCTCGTGCAAGTGCGTTGTCATGGCAACGTCTGATGGCCCATGCCTCATCAATTTAGTAGTGTTGCCATGGCAACCACTGATAGCTCTTGGCATTTTCTTATAATTCCGAAATCATTTTTCTCGTCCATTGGCGTAATGGTGGGTCATATCAAAAATTCTTTCAGACAAAAGTTTTAGGTAATTATTAGGGGAATATTGTCCATTTTGTACGGTTTTGATATTGTGCCTATTAAGAGAGATATGATTATTGTTTCCCGAAAAACCCACTTTTTTCCACCCCTTTGGTCAATGGTTGGTGCTATCAAAAAACTTATTTGACAAATATTTTTGGCACTTATCCGACACATATTATGAACTTTGAATGGATTCGATATTGCACGTATTAAGAGAGTTATAGCGAAATTTCACTTTTTCAAAAAATGCCCCCCATTTTCACCCCCTTCGACCGATTTAGCCCAGTAACGAACTCGACCGAGATTTTATAGGTATACATCTTCGGTAAAAAATTCGAAGTAATTGGTGCGAAATTACGGCAGTTATCGTGTCCACAAGAAACTGATATACATATATATATATATATATACATATATATATATATACATAAATTATATATAAACTTTTGAACTGACGGTGGTTTTGGGGTCTGGGGGATGTGAAACGCGAAGATATGTCGAAATTTTCGGGAAGTCGAAACATGGGACCCATTGCAATAGTTAGCTTTCTAATGAAATCTACCTAAAATGGCGAATCGCATGTAAGCACCCTAAATCGGCAATCATCTGTCCTGGAATTTACTTCCACCTAGTGTCAGTAGCCTCACCAACTTCCCTACACAGCAATTTGAGTATTAAGAAATTTTCCTACATACGGTCTAAGAAGATGTCTATGTCTTAACAAAAGTCCATTTTTGAAAGTTTATAATGAATTTAAACTCTTTGGTTTTATTTCCTAGTTGATATTTTAGTCACACAATGACAGCTCTTGTGTTGATTTTGTTCTAAAATATTCAAGATCATGTTGGGGGGAGGGGGTATGGTGGCGAGGGAGGGGAAGGGAGGCGGTGGAGGGGGGCAGAGCGGGGGTGGCGGGGAAGGTGAGCAAAATAAACTTTATCGTTCCTCTGGGGGACCCGCGCTTGGGGCCCATCGTATTCTTTCTCGAGCTTTAATTTATTCCCGCAGTAAATGAGGACCGACCATCAACAATGGAATGATGATTAAAATAATTCCATTAGTGCCTATCCCGTACTTCTGAGAGAATACTTGGAATGTGACCCATGCTTTGTCCATTACTGACGCAGGGACGTGGTAGTTCGCTGTGTTGGTACAAGTTTGTGATACATTAACATGCAATTCATTGCAGTGTGTTAGTAAGTTGATGCTAATGGACACGTGAAATGCGAGACGAGTGTAAGTTGAGACACACTTCACCAGAACTAGGCTAATGGGCTGCCGGGTAATTACTAGGTGTGGGCGTATATTTAAAAAAATGCACACATCATGTCCCTTGCATGAGAGATCCAGACTTAGTTGGTTGGTTGGTTCTTAAGTTTAGGGGCTGCGACAACGCGGTGGTGTAGGCGCGTGTACTTGGGGTGTGTGTAGAATCTGTCTGATAACCGGTGTTAATTGTGATGACTGTATTAGTGTGTGTTACCTGTTTGTTTGTTTTTTATTTAAGTACTGCAACTTAGAATTTTTAAAATAGTTCATACTTTTGCCACCAAGCGCCACCGTCAACGACTACTAGGCCAAGTTCAGAACTTAGCTACTAGACGCCTCTGCAGTCGGCTCTTGGCAACGAACGTAGAAACCTAAGAGCGTTGTTTACATTCTTGACCTATCCAATTTAGCTTCATACAGGTGCAATTAGTGGAAGGTTCTTTAACATGCTTTAAATCTATGACATGGGACCGCCGGCTTTACTTCCCCTCCGAAGGAAGGCATAGGCCTACTGGGGGTTTTTTAACGCTCTTAAAAAATCCGACGGCTTCGGCCGGGTTTGAACCCGCTATCTTGGGCATAGATGCTCAGCATGCTACCGACTACGCCACCGAAGCCGCTAGATCCAGACTTACGAACACTGACAGACAAAACTAACAGTTCACAGCTGTGTTTATTTGAAGCTACCGAACTCTACAGTGGGTATTGTACAGAGTGTAAACACAAAGAGTACTGTACATACAGTTCAGTTAGTTGGGACCTCGTGGTGTAGCGGCTAGCATTCTTGGCTGTCTCCCCGGAGGTCTGGGTTCGACTGCCCACTCTGCCAACAAATTTCATTTCTGGCGTGAGGGCTAGAACAGCCTCAGCCTTGTGAGGCTAAAGTGTGAAGAGGAGGGTTTATTTCCCACCTCAGACATTCTGGAAGTAGTTTTCCTTGGTTTCTTCATTACTACTTCAGGCAAATAATGGGATGGTTTCTAATTTAAGGACCACGACTGCTTCCTACCCAATCATTTTATCATTTTAAATGATCTTGTCGACTTCGTCGTTACGCTGGGGTCTGGCGTTACGTTACGGTGACGGACGGTCAGATGCACTGAGGTGTGTGACGTAATAGTACCGCTTGGTGCATGTGTACCCCGACAATCTCTACTTCGTTAGTATAGGATAAAAATCCCCCATTCTTGGATGTCACGGGTAATCTCGAGAACCACTGTATGGATTTTGATGCGGTTTTCACCATTCTGTAAAGGATATCTCGAGGAAAGTTTCTGTCGAAAATAATTTATGTATGATCAAAGGAAGCCAAGCAGTAACGATTTCAGTGAAAAAAGTCGAAAACAAACTTGGTGTCCGTGCGCTTCTTAAGCTTACGCTGGGCAAACCGTCAAAAATATCAATATACTATGAGCGTAAGAATTGGTCAGCATGAAAAGTTCTACAAAGAAGTCCGTGAGAGCATATCTCTATCTTCAATACATCGCCCACTATAAGTGTTTTTAGACTGGATGGAAGGGGCAAGTCCCCGTGCGCTCTGGTGAGCGTGCGGCATCCCCCGCGCTGGACCTTGCTTTGCCCTCGGTCTGCAATTGCCCTTCGCGAGTAATTTGAAACAAGATAAGCAACATAAGTATTATGCAGATAATTTTCTAACATGTCAAGAGTCTTTGGCTTCGAGCGAAGCGAGAAGCCTCCAGCCTTTCTAGCATTTTTCAGCATTTAAGATGATACAAAGTCTAGTCTTTCAGACTGACTGTCACTTTGTCATTTACAAATACCGGTACACACACTAGTACATACAGCACAGTGACATTGGTTATCAGACACATTCTACACTTTTCAAAGTGTAATAGTAACTTCGTTGGTAAGTTTATTATTTATTTAGCGTATGGCTTTACAGGTGAAAATGGAAATCCACAGCCTGCTTCCAGTCTCCGACCGGGTCAGGAATGGAATGAATGAAGCCCCCATCTAGCGGCGAGGATATGGACTGTGCCGGCTGCCGAGGCCTGACGCACTCCTCTGGGGCAATGATTAAATGAATGACAGATGAAATAGTGTGCTGGTGTTGCTGGAATGAAATTTTGACAGGGAAAACCGGAGTTCCCGGAGAAAAACCTGTCTGCCTCCGTTTTGTCCAGCACAGATCTCGCATGGGGTGACCGGGATTTGAACCACGGACCCAGCGGCGATTATGTTGAGACATACGAATGAAGCAAGCTAACATTTAGTAGTAAAATCAGTTTGTTATGTCAATCTGATAATTTCATACAGTCTATCCAAACTTGAAAAAAAACAGCCCTCGTATGTAATATGCGCTCGCTTTCAAGAGTACAGCAGGGGACCATGGCACGCCACAAGCTCGGCCAAGGCCACCGCAGCAGCGAATAACAAAACTGCCGCTTGCCGTTCTTACTTCATATGAAAGACCCTGTACAACGCAAGATCACTTTTCCACATAGTCCACAAGGGACTGTAAACATTTCTCGGTACGGACAACCAACTTTTCAATTCCGGATGCGTAGAAATCACCTCCAGCATTATGAAACCACCTGGCTGCAGCTGCTTTCACCTCGTCATCGTCCAGCACTTCACTCGCGAAACAAAGAGAACATCAAAAAAGATGGTATATTGGCTTTCACGGCCAGTGAATTGAAATTCAGCAATTCTTCTAGGTTTGTGCCGTGTCTTGTTTGGGGTTTCGCCTAGGACACCAAGCTGGCTCATCGGTGGGCTCTTGGTGTCCCCGCCAAGACCCCCACTGGAGTGACGAACTGCGCGCCACCTCGCTTTATATAAGGTGCAACTGCACCTCTTGACTGCGAGAACTAAAAGCCCAAGCAGCCTCAACCTCCCTATGAAGGTTTCCAAAAAGATGGTATATTGGCTTTCACGGCCAGTGAATTGAAACTCAGCAATTCTTATAGGTTTGTGCCGTGTCTTGTGTGGGGTTTCGCCTAGGACACCAAGCTGGCTCATCGGCGGGCTCTTGGTGTCCACGCCCGGACGGCACACACCTAGAAGAATTGCTGAGTTTTAAAGAGAACATCGTTGGAATGGGTGCACATCACATCACCACAACGAACGAAGGCCAAGGTCCAACCTTCAGCGGGAAAGGTAATGTCGACAGTGTTCATTGACACGGAGGATGTGGTGCACGTGGTATTTATGACGAAAGGCTGCCTCGTATTGCCAAACGTTGAACCGGAGAAAGCAGCTGCAGCCAGGTGGTTATATAGCGCTGGAGTTGATATCTAAGCATCCGGAATCCCAAAGTTGGTTGCCCGTCCCGAAAATTGTTTGGTTGGTGGGTTTGTTCTTAAGTTTAGGGGCTGAGACAACGCGGTCATGTAGCCCCGTGTACTTTGGGTGTGTGTAGACTGTCTGATAACCGCTGTTAGTTGTCATGACTGTATTAGTGTGTGTTATCTGTTTTTTAAATTAAGTACAGTCTGCAACTTAGAATTTTTCAAATAGTTCCTACTTTTGCCGCCAAGCGCCACCGTCAAAGACTACTAGGCCAAGTTCAGAACTTAGCTACTAGACGACGCCGCAGTTGGCTCTTGGCAACGAACGTAGAAACCTAGGAGCGATGTTTACATTCTTAACCTTTCCAATTTAGCTTCACACAGGTGTAATTAGTGGAAGGTTCTTTAACATGCCATAAATCTATGACATGGGACCGCCGGTTTTACTTTCCCTCCGAAGGAAGGCATACTGAGGGATTTTTAACGCTCTTAAGAAATCCGACAGCTTCGGCCGCTATCTTGGGCATAGAAGCTCAGCATGCTACCGACTACGCCACCGAAGCCGCCCGTACTCGTATGTTGTCATAGCCTTGTTGTCTATGTGCAAAATGCCATAACTGGGAAGCGCAACTTACTTTCTGATTCGCCATCGTATAAGCCCCCGAGTGGACTTGGGTTAGAAGCAGATAGAATTAACAATGCACTATTCGACCTTACGTGCTACATTGCCATATTTAATAATGGTAGATTGTTGTAATATTCTGCCGGCCCCGCCTGCCTCTCACCCGGACACCCCGGGTTCGACTCCCGGCACCGTCAGAGATTTTAGAAACTGACTTGAGGGCTGGAATGAGGTGCACTCAGCCTCGTGAGGACAATTGGGTAGCTGTCTGACAGTGAGGCAGAGCCCCGGTCACGAAAACCAAGATTAACGGCCGAGGGGACCCGATGCACTGACCACGTGTCACCCCAATATCTGCAGGCCAAATGGCTTGGCAGAGGTCGCTTGGTAGGCCTAGGCCCTTCATGGCCTGTAGTGCCACGGGGTTAGGTAGGTTTGTTGTGATATTCTATTTTCAGAGGGAGTTAATGTTTAGAGGTGGAAATATATTTCATTCTCTGCGAGGTAAATATTCATTTTAACCATCTGATAGAAGATATTCTGATCATTAGGAGAGAAGTTATTTTGTTTGGGCTCCATTTCTCGGAATATTGCATTGTTAGAGCGTACCTAGGGCTTTAATCCGTGCTATAATCCCTGTATTAACATCGGCCATCACTGCTGCGAGGTTTTCCAGAGTTATACATCAAGGGATTATCAGAGAACCTGGCGAGAAGATAAAGGTTTTAATACGTGCGTAATGTGCTTGGTAGAAAATGAAAATCCATAGCCTGCGTCCAGTCTCCGACCGGGTCAGGAATGGAATGAATGAAGCCCCCATCTAGCGGCGAGGATATGAACTGTGCCGGCTGCCTAGGCTGACGCACTCCTCTGTGGCAATGATTACATTAATGACAGATGAAATGAAATGTTAGTGGAGAGTGTTGCTGGAATGAAATTGTGACAGGGAAAACCGGAGTACCCGGAGAAAAACCTGCTTGCCTCCGTTTTGTCCAGCACAGATCTCACATGTGGGGACCGGAATTTGAACCACGGACCCAGCGGTGAGAGGCCGGCGTGCTGCCGCCTAAGCCACGGAAGCTCGTGCATGGTAGAATAATATTAAAATACTGGCGTTGGTGTCTGTTTCAATAAAGTTCTTGAATTCAAATTTTTCTTCGCTAGAAGACGAAATGTCATGATAGCCAATCAAACAATTCTCAATTATTCTATGAATTAATAAATCGAACTAACAGTTAGCCAATGATAGGGACAAAGCCTATTTCTAAATTAATCTCGGGATTTTCCGCCAATACAAAAGTAAAATTGAACTAAATCAGATATTAGTGCATTACAATGTTTATAAACATTTGCTGTACTAAGTTTCATTACGTTTGGATCATTAAATCGCGAGAAAAGTCTATTTAAAACTTTCAAATTCGCTTGGCCACCATGATCGCTTTGTAGTTAACCGATTTTTGAAAGTCTCTTAGATGAACCAACCAACCATCACTTGATAAATGCAGTACATTTGCAAGTTTTAACGTTAGAGATTTCAAGTGAGCTGTTAATGAAACTAACTTTTAACGATGCTCGTGCGAGATATTTCACCGGTAGTCTGTTGGCACATTCAAGAGTAAAATGTGGCTTTTCACCGCAGTCTCAGTATCACTCATGTCTGTAATTATATGGAAGCTACTGAGGTTATTTCTTTTTTTTAGCGTATGGCTTTTATTGCCGGGAGTGTCCGAGGACATGTTCGGCTCGCCAGTTTTTATAGCTACTTCGAGACGGACACCCAATGGGTGAGCTACAAGTACCGTTGGGGAGGAAAGTTGGAATGGAAGGTTGAGGAGTTGGAAGGTAGCGGCTGTGGCCTATAGTTAGGGACCAACCCCGGCATTTGCCTGGAAGGAAGATGGGAAACCACAAGGTTGCTGGCGGGGGGATTCGAACCTCCTCGCCTCCCAGATGTGAGCGACTGCCAGCAGTCATGCCGTAACGACCTCGGCTAACTCACCCGGTAGCTACTGAGGTATGGGTGGTGCTTAGTAATGAGTAGGGGACGGATTTCTATGAGAAGTCATATTTTTTCCCTTAACATTATATCTTATAGTCTTGTATTTTCAACACGTTTCCAAGCATGATAACCAAAATTAAACAGGTTTTATTGTGCATATAAATGCATATTTAGGCTTTCTTAAGTTTTATGGCACATTTTGAACAAAATATCATTATAAATGGCATATTTTGGTAATTTTCAATTGAATTTCATTTTATAAAAATCAGAATAAGCTCTATAAATTATTGTTCAGGATAGACTGGAATATACTACTGAAGAACCATTCTAAAGTAGTGTATGGAATGTTTCTAACAGGTAGGAGCTATTGTTTGCTAGCTGGGTCACGGAAGCAGAGGTAATTCCGCATTTATTTGTCATCGTTCTTATCTCTCTCCTTCCCCCTTCCCTCTTCCACCTTCAACACACTGAATGACCTTGGTCACTCATTAGGGAGCTTCAGTCATTCCGTTCCTTTCAATATGCCTAAAACGAAAGTCTCAATTTGTGGGAAGTTGCGAAGTTTTGTTCACGAGTTAGGTGAAAACATACTCAGTACGGATGGAGTAATATGAGCGTTTCTATGTAACGTAGATGCTATTCATTAAGTCATATTTTGAATTTTATAGGTCATATTTTTATGTTTATAGATCATAAATGCATACATATTTCATACATTTTAGGTCATAGAAATCCTCCGCCTAGTAATAAGTAATGACATTCAGGGCCGGCCAACCCACGTCCCACCAATTGTGACCCCCTGGGGGGTTTCTTTCACTGAAGCAGAACTCTCCAACGTTATGTCGGTTGGAACATTCTTTATGTGAGCCTTCAACTGATTTTGTCACCAGTCCATCACGACAGTAAAGATATTTTAAAGTTGTAGCAGCTTTCTTATCAAAGTTGGCTTATCGTTTACATACTTGAGAGGCTGTTTACTTCTTGTACATAGCCTGTCTCTGTTTGCAAACAGCAGGAAAAGAACACTATCCATTGAAAGCACGACAGTAAAACCATCCTTGTCGGTGATTCATTCTAGGGACTAGGGACACATAGGTCATCAGGCCCATGCATTAGGATGAGTGATTGTAATCCAGCTCAGAGGCTAGGTATATCTTGGTCACCAGGCCCATGTAATAAGACGAGTGTTTGTAAATCACTTTAGAGGCTATGTAAAGATCATTGCTGTGAAAGGTTCTACTCATAGGGTTAGTACTGCTTAGATACCTAACCTCATTGACATTTATAGCGCTCCAAGGAACAACAAAATTCGACATGCAAGCTGCCCTCTGGGCGCAAACAACAAAGCTTGCACCCGGCACCCAACGCCATACGATATTATATATATTATTACCAGCATTACCAGTCGTGGCTTCACCCGCGAATATTGTAGTTGTAGAGAGTATGTTCTCACAGATTTAAATTTGATATTTTTAGCCTACTTTCGATTTTTGCAAAAAATGAAAGTAGACTTATGAGATCACTACAGGGCCAAAATTTTTGTGTCTGTGTGTGTGTGTGTGTGTGTGTGAGTGTGTGTACTCTGAATGTCTGTCCCCCCCCCCTATCAATTCGAACATGGTGAAACCGAATTGAACGAAATTTGGTACAGAGGTAGAACAAGCAAAGGGAACCTCAGTGTCATGTTTTATATCGCCGCCATCTTTACCAAAACTGAATGGCGGCCACTCAAACGTTCAAAACGTAAAATCAAATAGCAACTAATCAAATTATCCGATCTCTACCAAATTTGGTAACAACATACCTTCATATAGGACGCGTCTTGTGACCAAACTACAAGGTCATCCGCCGTACCATTTCAGGATGGCGGCCGTGTGAATTATGCAAACTTTATAATCCATATCATGGGACCCACCAGTTCCGATTATCGAGCCGAGAATCGATTTAACTGTTCTAAAGGAAGAGGCACGTTCGAAATTAAAAGTTTATTTTGTAATACTATAGTGCAGAAGTGATTTTAAAAAGCTGAGCCGTCTCGGTAAGAAGACAAGATGGCAGCGGATATCTTGTGCCTGACTTATATTTCACTAATTTGAGTATTGCATGCAATATAGCGTACTGATACAAAATAAATTAATTTTGTATAAAATGCTTTATAAATAAATAATATACTCCACTGATGAAATCGTTTAGTCTAAATCATTATTTGCTAACAAGTTATATGTAAGTCATTTTATATAGAACGAAGTTCGTTGGCACAAATGGCTCCGTGATAAAGCGTTTGGCTATCACTCATATGCCTATAGTTCAAACCCCATCAGAGTTTTTTTTTGCTTGCAATTTTATATATTTATTGTTTTGTAATGATTCAGACGTTTTAAAATTAAGCGTTATATTGTGCATATTACGGTGGAAAATATATATTTAATTAAAACATAATTCACCAGCAGATTTGCTCGAGACATCTAGCAGCCAAAAAGGTAACTACTTATTTTCTTCAAGATTTTATTGAAAAGTTTCTTCTTATGGCCACTAGAATGCACTCGCCCTGTTAGGGTTATATTGTTCGATACTTCTCCACTAGACGTCACGACTGGTCTACGTGGGACTCCATTGGTTAGTACCGAATACCATTGACATTCTATGCGCATCGAACTTGAAGAATGGCAAGATGATACTACGATAAATTTTTAATTTTTATTTTAAAGGGTTTGTAACAGCCTATTGTGCGTTATTTGAAAATGTTATTTGAAGTAAAGAACAAAACGATTTCACATAGTAACTGAATTCTAGCCGTTGGTGCTAGTTCAGGTTATTAATTAATACTTTTATTTCAGGCAAATAGCAATCGAAAATATCCACATAGTTTGTATACACACGCCTCTGTAGGGTTATGGAAAGATTGGTTAATTCAATTAGGGTTGTGAAAGCCATGCACAACCAGACGTGTAAAGACAAGCCTCAACTCAAAGTTGGATGTTGCCCACGGCAGGTCGATTATGTATGATAACAATAATAATAATAATGTTATATGTTTTACGACCCTTTTAACTACTGCTGCTTTTAGAGACGCCGGGGTGCCGGAATTTTGGCCCGAAGGGGATCTTTAACGTGCCAGTAAATCTACTGACACGGCTCCCTCGCATTTGTGCACCCTCAAATGCCAGCCGACTGCGTCAGGATACGAACCTGCAACCTAGGGCCCAGCAAGCGAGAACGTTACCGCTGAGCCACGCAACCAGTCCGGTGGATTATGTCTCCAGATCCATAACATTCTTGAGATACATCTTATCTATCTTTCTTCAATGATGGTAGTAGTTTTTATCTAGGTTGTGGCGTTTGGTAGAGGTAAATAGTTTCTAAGGTCTTCAACCAAGAAATGATTCTATTATACTCTTTGATAATAACAACGAGTTATAACTATACTCATACATTTAGGAGAAAGTAGGCTATATGTTCTTTACTGAACATCTTGTTTTAAATTAATTAATTAATTAACTAATTTCGAAATGCGCTTTACAATTATTTTTAAAATTTTAGCCTATTTTCATGTATGAAAAATAGGCTTATGAGATCACCTTTTGTCCGTGTGTCTGTCTGTGTGTGTGTGTGTGTGTGATTCGTGTGTGTGTGAGTTCATGGCACTATTCCGGGCAACTCCGACCATGCCCTTCAACTTTTGTTACGTCTCACCAATCCAACATGGCGGCTGTGCGAAATATTTCACCAGCATTCAATATCTCCGAAACTATTACCGATATCACCCTGGAATTTTGTACGGTAATAAAGGGAACTAGTAGAAGTTCACCTATGTGAATTTTGAAAACCTGGTAACTACAAAACCGTTCATTTTTTGACCTTTAAAGAGTGTGTGTCGGAGACCTACGAGCATTGTTTTTCGTATCTGGCGGCTTTCTAGGCCTAGTGGTTTGTGCGCTGCGATGATGATCCTTTTTTAGTGGCCGTTTTTTTTTTCACCCCTCCCCTTAGGCCCTTTAAATTGGATTTATGAAAAAAAAACAGTTGAACACCTCTTTACTTATTAGCCTCCTTTCATTTAATGAAAATAGGCTTATGAGATCACCTTTTGTCCGTGTGTGTGTGTGAGTGTGTGGTGATGGTGTGTGTGTGTGTGTGTGTGTGTCCCCTAATAAATTATAAACGGCTGGAGCGATTTCAAAGAAACTCGGTAAGATAATAGCACCAGTCTGGCCGACACCGACCGTGCCCTTCAAATTTTATTGTCTCTCACCAGTCCAACATGGCGGCTGTGTGAAATATTTCACCAGCATTCAGTATCTCCGAAATTATTACCGATATCACCCTGAAATTTTGTACGGTGATAAAGGGAACTACTATAAGTACACGTAGGAGACTTTCAAAAACCTGGTAACTACAAAACCAACATGGCGGCCTAGCGAATTTGAGACTTTTAAATAGACCTTTCTCGCGATTTAACCATCCAAACGTAGTGAAACATGGTACAGCAAATGATTATACACATTGTAATGCACTGGCGTCTAATTTAGTTCAATTGTTTATATAACCTCAAAATGGCGGCTGTGCGAAATATTTCACTGGCATTCAATATCTCCGAAACTATCATATCACCCTGAAATTTTGTACGCTGATAAAAAGCACTGCTACAAGTTTATATATGTACTTTTCAAAAACCTGTAAATTACAAAACGAACATGGTGGCCAAGTGATTTTGAAACATTTTAATAGACATTTCTCGTGATTTGGTCAAGAAATTAAAATTCAGGTACTTTTCTAGGTTTACGCTGTGTCTTGTACGGGGTTTCCTTGGCCGTGAAAGACAAAATACCAATTTTATTCAAATAGATTTGCGCAATTGACCAGTAAGATTTATAAGGCAAACTTAATAAACTAATGGGAGAGCTGGTAGAATACGTCACAGTAGTCTGTGAATATAGGTTGCACATAATGGTCAAAAAAGACAAAAAGCAATTAAATAGTTGCAAACAGAAGCATTCAAGTAACAAAAAATAAATCTGCAACGAGTAAGAAAGCATACCGTGCAAAATAGAAACAATCATACCTTGGTAAACCGTCGTAAATATCCAAATACGCACATACAATAAGCGGTGCAGAGTCTATAAAATTATACTAAAATCACGCCTCGTTTCAGACCCCACACAATCCACCTCTATAAATGATACAGTACATCAAAATATCATATTGGTTTCCGACACTACAATACCATGGAAACGCCATAACTCGAGGTCCCATTCTGCTTTCATTCTGTCTCTGTAGGAGATAATATTTGCATGAAGAAATAACAGACAGTTAAATAGACGCCAGTGTCGAGAATTTCCGTACGAACAGTGTCACCACCTTTATAAAAAGACCCTAAAATATATTGTGAATTCTGTCGACAGAGCAGAGAAAATCAAATATAGTATGCATAAAAGCAAGGAAAATAATATTATCTCCGCTCTTACTGTAAAATAAAGAATTCTCACCAATGATGTAGGTCCCCATCCTCATCATGACGCCCTTAAATCTGTATATATAAAAGAAAGTCGTGTTAGTTACACTATTTATAACTCAAGAACGGCTGAACCGATTTGGCGAAAATTAGTGTGGAGGTAGCTTAGAACCAGGAGACGGACATATGATACTTTTTTTTTGTCCCGTTACGTGACATAAAACATTAAAGGGAATACAAGTCACTATGAAACGTAACGCAAATGACAGCTAAAATAAACTCATGAAGGAATGGCAAGGCAAGTTGTTTCCAGGCAACAGTAGCTCTTGACGAGACACGGCCGACTGGATGCGAGTAGCGCTCTCCACTACCGGTATAGAAATCATTAAAATCTTTATTTTTAGCCTATTTTCAATTTTGAAAAAATAGGCTTATGAGATCACCTTTTGTCCGTGTGTGTGTGCGTGTGTGTGTGTGTGTGTGTGCCCCTAATAAAATCTAAACGGCTGGAGAGATTTCAATGCAAATCGGTAAGTTCATAGCACTATTCCGGACGACCCCGAACGAGCCCTTCAAATTTTGTTACGTCTCACCAATCCAACATGGCGGCTGTGCGAAATATTTCACCAGTATTCAATATCTCCGACACTATTCCCGATATCACCCTGGAATTTCTTACGGTGATAAAGGGAACTACTAGAAGTTCACCTATGTGACTTTTGGAAAACTGGTTACTACAAAATCAACATGGCGGCCACGCGAATTTGCGACATTTAAATACACGTTTCTCGCGATTTAACCAACCAAACGCAATAAAACTTGGTACAGTATATGTTTATAAACATTGTAATGCACCGACATCTAGCTTGGTTCAATTGTTTACATAACCACAAGATGGCTGATGTGCGAAATATTTCACCGGCATTCTATATCACTGAAACTCTTAGCGGTATCACCCTGAAATTTTGTACGGAGATAAAGGGCACTACTGGAAGTTCATCTATAAGACTTTCAAAAACCAGTTAACTGCAAAATGAACACGGCGGCCAAGCGACTTTGAAAATTTTAAATAGACCTTTCTCGCGATTTAATGTTCCAACCGCAATGAAATCTGGTACAGGAAATGTTTATACACATTGTAATACACTGGAATCTAATTTAGTTCAATTGTTTACATAACCTCAAGAAGGCGGCTTTGCGAATTTTAAAATTATGTTTTTATTTCTTGAGTCGTAATCATGCGATCGATGTCAAAGTTTGAATAATGAACCTACGCAATAATTTTCCTTTAATGATACATGACTCTATGGCCTATACATTTAACCATCCAACATGGCGACCATCCGAAATATTTAGACGGCTCTGAATATCTACGAATCGATTATAGCAATCAAACTGATTTTTTTATGTTCATAGGAGCTATGAACTTAAGTTCACCTATAGGACTTGAAATAACCTGGTGATCACCAATCCAACAGGGCGGCGACGCGAAGTATAAATATTCACATGGACGTTTCTCGCAATTTAACCAACCGAGTGCAGTGAAACTTGGTACAGTAAATCCTTATACGAATGTTAATCCACTGGCATATAATTTATTTCAATTGTTTCCATAACAACACGATGGCAGCTGTGCGAAATTTCTAAATATCCTTGTTACTTCTTGTCTCCTAATCATGCGATTGTAGTTTGAATGCTACACGTACACAATAATCTTCATGTAACAGTGCATAACTCTAGGACCTACATATATAAAATCCAACATGGCGACCACCCGAAATATTTAGTCGGTTCTCAACATCTACGAATCTATTACAGCAATCAAACTGAAATTTTGTATGTTGATAGTGGCAATTAACATAAGAAGGATGTATGAAAATAGGCTGCATAGTTCTTCACGGAACTACTTGTTATATAATTATATGATTAATATTACCCGAAACACCCTGTAAAAATTGCTTTAGAACATTGCTCTCCTTGGAGAGGTCTTCTGCTCAGTAAAGCGTGCAGCAAAATGGAGCGTGGCTGCTGTAATGATTTAAGTGGTTAAACACGTCTGCCCGCACAGCTATAGATTAGGTTTCGAATCTCGAAAGCGGTCATATTTATAGTTGCCTCACTTTCCTGGTTTACGTGTCTGGGTGGATATGTTTACATTCCATGGCACCTGGGGCCAAGGATTTCCTAGCCTGAGGCACAGTGATGTCAAATTTCCACCTTAGCCACTGAGGGCAAGCAGCGAGACTGGACAGAACCATGTGCAGATGTGCAACATTGGACACTGATACCTGTCGGAGACACAAGCTAGTCTCCAGGGCGGGACTTAAGAGTCCACGTGGAGTGATAGAGGACGCATTCTATTGGTCAACAACCGTCAGCTATTGGTCAGTAGTGAACAATGGTTATCGTCGGCGCGTGCTACTGCTGTACGTTTGAGTCGCCGCTCGTTAACCAGGAAAGTGAGGGAACTATACAAGTCTTACTCAGCAGATAAGACATCTCCTAGAAGAGCACCGTATGTACTGGAACTGATGTCCTAGGGCATCGGTTCCCCACCTGGGGTACGCGTACCCCTTGGTGGTACACAACGAACCGGTTAGGGGTACACCAAAAACAAACAGTAATGGCGGGCGCTATGTTACCATTGTACGTGTCAGTCGTAATGTACCGGCGCACAGTGCCGTCTTATTCACCCACGTCAAGGTCAATGCTCCCACCCTACCCCAACCCCAATCACTTTCACCGCTGCACTGATATTGTCTTGACATGTCTATTTTTGCCAAACTAATCGCTAGAATCAATTGTGGTTTTAATTAATATCAAAATTTAAAATATCTTATGTACCCTGTAATTGTTTATCTTCCTCAGCCAAATGTTTATACATCTTCATTTGCACAAGTAAATAAAAGTAAAATTACATTTATATTTAGCATTTTGTTGAAACGAAATACATTCTAACAGCAAGCAAATAATAAATTAAAAATATTAGTTATACTGTATTCAGAAAAATAAATTATAAATATAAATATTTTTATTAATGCTTTTATTAAGCTATGTACAGATTGCCCTTAAAATATTAAACGTTTCAAAAGTTTACTTTTTAGGGGGTACTGTTGTAGATAAATTTGTTAAAAGGGGTACGGGAGGAAAAAAAGTTTGGGAACCGCTGTCCTAGGGTAATTTCTATGTTTCAAAACTCTTAGGCCACTTTCAGACAATGGAATACAGGGGGCTCCACGTGTCACGTTCTATCACACGAGCACTTTCCTCTGATAAATAATAATAATATCGTATGCCTCGTGTGCCGGGTGTAAACTTTGTTATTTGACATCCAGGGGGCGGCTTGCATGTCGAATTTTGTTGTTCCTTGAAGAACTATGAAAGTCAAGGAGGTTAGATATCTAAGCTCCTTGACACCATAGCGCTTTCTAGTAGAGAAATGAGAAACTTTGAGTTGGCGGAAAATCCAGAGATTCATTTTGACATTATGAACCCTACTGAATTCAAAAGGGTTCTTTAACATGCGAAAAACGTATGACATGCGTATCGTGATTTTTGCCACCTTTCAAAAATTACTTACCACGGCCAGGAGCGAACCTGCAAGCTAGTGGTTAGTAATCCGACAAGATAACCACTCATCACGTCCTAGATCATCTACACCTAATGATTTTGATGACAGTGAAAATAAAAATGAAATGCAATCCACAACTAAATAGTACATTATGCAACGAGCCTATAATGGCAATAATTAAGACACGAGTATGTTTATAAAACGAGCGTATGCGAGTTTTATAATTTCCATACGAGTGTCTTAATTACCATTATAGGCGAGTTGCATACGACTGTTTATGTTCGACGATAATTATTATAACTATTTTATGTTCAAATATATATGAGGGGGCTAGTTTCAAACCCAGCAATCTCCAACATTTTCTTAAATTGAGTTATCGGTACCAAGTTAAACTTCGCATTGAATTCTACTTGTGTAACCTACGCTGTTCCTTCAAACACGGCAAAATCCATGTTATTTTCTTTAATAAAAATCCGTGCCAATTTCAAACCTAGCAATCTCCACCAGATGTTAGTTTCAAACTGAGCAATCTCCAAACAAACCAATGAGAGCGGCAATATGGCTGCCACCCAGCATGCTCCACTCTTGTTTGTGTACAACACTGTGGCAAGCATGCTGTGACTGTTGCTTGATCTGGAGTTTGTAGTTAGTTTAATTAATAATTCTTGTATTCAGTAATTAAGAATGGACACCAGTGCAACGTACAGTTCGGTAGTTCCTCCGGTATCACCAAGTAAAGCTGTTTGGAGAACAGTTAAAGAGAGAAACAGATCTTAAGACGAAGAATGACTTAATGACAGCTAGAAGGGTTCATAAGTTGAGAGATCAAGCATTTTATAAAGCTCTGAGATGCACTGATTCGGATACTTTCGTTTGATTTGCAAAAAAAAATTGGTACTGCCAAAGGAAGCAGATCAACAGGCTTATTACAGCAGGCAGCTCTATTTGCACAAATTTACAGTGGTCCAAAGAACATCACAAGCTCATCTCACACCTAGAAACTGTTTCAGTTACGTCTGGACTGAAGACCAGTTTCCCAAAGGAGCTAACCAGGTATCCTCTGCTTTGTATCATTGCTTGCAGGCTATAGATACGTCCGCATTCAGTAAAGTCAGACTAGTGTCCGATGGATGCGGCGGACAAAATAAAAATAAAGTCCTTCTCCCCATGTGCATGACGTGGCTACTGACAGCACCGGACAATATCACCGAACTAGAGCTTTACTTCCCTGTTCGAGGACATTCTTTCATTCCCCTGATAGGGTATTTGGAAATTTAGAGAAGGCTTTCAAACGACAGGAAGTGATACCCAATCCTGAAGGTTATCTGGAAATCATGAATAACACCACCACCTTATTTAAAGGGACTTCCAAATGTTGGACTGGCATAAGGAGGCTAATACTAAACTTAAGCAAACAGGATCCTGGCATTTCATGATCTCAACTTCAAAACGCATACTTCTGAAGCGTCATAAAAAAATAAAGAAAAATATTAGTTAGAGGTGAACTGTTTTACAAGAGCGACATTGGTTGTTGGAGATGCCTTACGAAAAAGAAACGTTCTGTAGCTGATATAATTCCCGAGGTCATCACACTAGGAAATCTCAGGAAAGTGGGTCCTGAAAAACTAAAAGACGTTGATAATCTGCTGACAACACACTATGGAGAGCAGTGGAGACATCTTAAGGAGTTACAGTACTACGAAGAAGTGCTGTCAAGAACAGAAGAATCAGTTCCTGCGGAAGATGATACTACTTTGTGTGAACCTGTGGAGGAAGAAATAGTCCTGCGTATTTAAAGAAAAAAGGGCAAAATTCGCATGTAACAAGGTGTTCCTGAAGTTTCATTTTTAATTTATGTTCCTTTGTTAGTCTGAAAATTCTGAAATATAAAATGTAAAGTTCTAGCCAAGTAAAGTGCTCATTTAAGTGACTGTATTATTCATAATTAGTAAAATTAGTGATTAAAATGAAGTAATATCAATAAATCCTTCATGTTTCCATGTTTCTTCAAGTCAGTGTGTGCAGTTTCCACATCCTATTACATCAAACCCAGCAATCTCCATATTATTACTTCAAAACCAGCAATCTCCATATTTTAAGTGCATATTACATCATATCTACAGGGCTTACTTCAAATGTGTGTCAGAAATTGTACTCTTATTGGTCCAATTAAGTGTTAGAAACAGAAGTACACTTTCAAAATGTAGGGGAAATTAGTGCAACAGTTTTTGGCCTCTGCTGCAAAATCATCAAAGATGGAGATTGCTGGGTTTGAAACTAGCCTCCTCATATATTCATAAATATCTGTCGAGATTTCGCCAGTTTTATGTACTGAACAGAGCGCATGGGACGCAGACAATGTCTTATATTTGACCATGGCCTCCTCGATTACCCCACTATGACACTAGGCCAGGCAGTGTTATTTAATTTAGAAGGCATTGGAACTCAGCGCAGGTGGGTTGCTATCGTTATCTAATTGGTAAATCGACTGTTTCTTGAGCTCTGATTGGTGGGAGAAACTGTTACATAATGAAAAATAGTGTTATAATGAGCCTCATTATAGTACAGTTTTCTGACATATAATGTCTGCTTTGAGGTTTTGTGGGTATCTACCGACCTACCTAGATATCTCGGGTTCGAATCCCGGACGGGGTAGATATTTTTGCTACCAGATTATCATTTTAAATTTTGTAAATGTTGTCAATTCAAATTACAGTACAGTAAGTATGTAGTTAGTTTTAATTGTAAGTATGAAGTTAATTTGTTTATTAGATATATGTCATTGTTCTATTAGACTGTGGTGTGTGAGTGTGTCTGGTGAGGGTGCATGTGAGTTGGCCTGGTGTCAGACTGTTTTAGTGGTAGTATTTGTTGTTGGTGAAACGTTAGTATTTTTTTTTTCGTTAGTAGAATTTTGCGAATCACCCCGGAAATTGTCTGAAGTAAATGCGGGTAATAACGGAGAATTACTTCAAGGACAGTAGAGGAGGGATGTTTTCTTCAAGACGATGAGTGTGTCTAAATCCAACCCCCGGACTAGAAATAGATTTCTTGGCAAATCCGGGATTTGAACTCGTGCATCAGGGTTGAGAGCCCAGAATTCTAGCCAGCTCACCATGGGTGATCTGTGTGTTGTGATAAGGATGAACTGATGAATACGTCACAGCCACTCAGACTCTGAGCCAGGAGAATTAGCTATATGCCACTATAATCACACGATCTTGCCGGGAGTCGAACCAAACACAAGTGCGCTAACCAGTCAGCCAATGAACACTGAGTCCTGTATTGACCATATAGAGATTACCAAGGGAACCTTGTAAACTTGAAATTGTCAATCTTGTTGAGACATTACACAAATATTGTACCATTTGCAAGAAAATCAATATATAAAATACTAATGTACTGATATAACTTTAATTATAACTGTTTAGACTTTTGGTCAGGAGACTATAGGGTCATTAGCACTACGCTAGTGTGTTCAATAAATCCAATAGCTGTCTGTTGGACCTTAACAACGAATCCGGGGCTCCTCTTTTCCAAATAAACCAGTCAGCAATTGTAAAGCTAATACAAAAATTACGTTACAATATATCGAAGGGTCCTGATAATATTGTTAGTGAAGTACTTAAACTAGGAGGTAGGACCGTGGCACGATACTTGGAGGTGATGTTTAATGTTTCCATAAACAATGCGCAAATCCCAGATGACTGGAAAAGTAGTAGTCCCAATATTTAAGGGGGGACGTACATGAAAATGTCAGAAAATGTCATTTTTCGATTTATTTTTTATCAATTAGAACAACTCATTGACAATACTTTCCATAAGTTTCATAATCCAATTCGCATCCTAAGTGCCATAAAATAATTAAATGCCCAACGTGTACATTATTTCATTTTTCATTAATGCCTTTGGTGTACAAAATTTCAAACTTCAATATTCAATTGGCGTTTAGTGTCTTAGATTTACCAATAATTTAATGTACCTTTCCTCCTATATTTTTCAAGATACAGTGATGAAACTTAGTATGCTGCTATAAACCGGTATTATAAATAACTTCCTGGGACACTTTTAGGTAGATTTCATTATTAGGTAGATTTCATTAGAAAGCTAACTATTGCAATGGGTCCCATGTTTCGACTTCCGGAAAATTTCGACATATCTTCGCGTTTCACATCCCCCAGACCCCAAAACCACCGTCAGTTCAAAAGTTTATATATAATTTATGTATATATATATATATATATATATGTATATATATATGTATATCAGTTTCTTGTGGACACGATAACTGCCGTAATTTTGCACCAATTACTTCGAATTTTTTACCGAAGATGTATACCTATAAAATCTCGGTCGAGTTCGTTACTGGGCTAAATCGGTCGAAGGGGGTGAAAATGGGTGGCTTTTTTCGAAAAAGTGAAATTTCGCTATAACTCTCTTAATACGTGCAATATCGAATCCATTCAAAGTTCATAATATGTGTCGGATAAGTGCCAAAAATTTATGTCAAATAAGATTTTTGATAGCACCAACCATTGAACAAAGGGGTGGAAAAAAGTGGGTTTTTCGGGAAACATTAATCATATCTCTCTTAATAGGCACAATATCAAAACCGTACAAAAAGGACAATATTCCCCTAATAATTACCTAAAACTTTTGTCTGAAAGAATTTTTGATATGACCCACCATTACGCCAAGGGACGAGAAAAATGATTTCGGAATTATAAGAAAATGCCAAGAGCTATCAGTGGTTGCCATGGCAACACTACTAAATTGATGAGGCATGGACCATCAGACGTTGCCATGACAACGCACTTGCACGAGATCAGATTCAGTATTTCCATCTGATTAAGTGGTTGGTTGGTTGGTTCTTAAGTTTAGGGGCTGCGACAACGCGGTCATGTAGCCCCGTGTACTTTGGGTGTGTGTAGAATCTGTCTGATAACCGGTGTTAATTGTGATGACTGTATTAGTGTGTGTTATCTGATTGTTAATTTAAGTACTGCAACTAACAATTTTTCAGATAGTTCCCACTTTTGCCGCCAAGCGCCACTGTCAACGACTACGAGGCCAAGTTCAGAACTGAGCTACTAGACGCCGCCGCAGTCGGCTCTTGGCAACGAACATAGAAACCTAAGAGCGTTGTATACATTCTTAACCTATCCAATTTAGCTTCACACAGGTGCAATTAGTGGAAGGATCTTTAACATGCCATAAATCTATGACATGGGACCGCCGGCTTTACTTCCCCTCCGAAGGAAGGCATACTGAGGGATATTTAACGCTCTTAAAAAATCCGACGGCTTCGGCCGGGTTTGAACCCGGTATCTTGGGCATAGAAGCTCAGCATGTTACCGACTACGCCACCAAAGCCGCCTGATAAAGTGGGAAGCGGCTTCGGTGACGTAACTGGTAGCATGCTGAATGTCTATGCCCAATGTCGCGGTTTCAAAGCCGGCCGAAGTCGTCGGATTTTCTAAGAGCACTAGAATCCCTCAGTATGCTTTCCTTTGGAGGGGAAGTTCCAACGTTCGTTGCGAGTTGATGGTTGGGGTGGCATCTAGTAGCCAAGTTCACAGCTAGGTGTCGTTGACGGTTGTACCTGGTAGCAACATTAGGAACTACTGCTTGAAATTGACCGTCTGCAGTACTTACATGAATTAAGACTAATACAGCCATTACAATTCACACCGTGTATCAGACAGATTCTACACTCACCCAAAGTACACGGGGTTAGATGACCGCGTTGTCGCAGCCCCTAAACTGAGGAACCAACCAGAGGTAGATTTCGTTAGAAAGCTAACTATTGCAATGGGTACCATGTTTCGACTTCCGGAAAATTTCGACATATCTTCGCGTTTCACATCCCCAGGCCCCAAAACCACCGTCAGTTCAAAAGTTATATATAATTTATGTATGTATATGTATATCAGTTTATTGTGGACACGATAACTGCCGTAATTTTGTACCAATCACTTTGAATTTTTTACCGAATACGTATACCTATAAAATCTCGGTCGAGTTCGTTACTGGGCTAAATCGGTCGTTGGGGGGTGAAAATGGGGGGATTTTTTTTCGAAAAAGTGAAATATTGCTATAACTCTCTTAATATGTGAAATATCGAATCCGTTCAACATTCATACTATGTGTCGGATAAAGCCCAAAAATGTATGTTTGAAGAGTTTTTTTTATAGCACCAACCATTGACCAAAGGGGTGGGAAAAAGTGGGTTTTTCGGGAAACATTAATCATATCTCTCTTAATAGGCACAATATCAAAACCGTACAAAATGGACAATATTCCCATAATAATTACCTAAAACTTTTGTCTGAAAGAATTTTTGATATAACCCACCATTATGCCAAGGGATGAGAAAAATAATTTCGGAATTATAAGAAAATGCCAAGACCTATCAGTGGTTGCCATGGCAACACTACTAAATTGATGAGGGATGAGCCATCAGACGTTGCCAAGATAACGCACTTGCACGAGATCAGATTCAGATTTCCATCTAAGTGTGAAGCGGCTTCGGTGACGTAACTGGTAGCATGCTGAATGTTTATGCCCAAGGTCGCGAGTTCAAAGCCGGCCGAAGTCGTCGGATTTTCTAAGAGCGCCAAAAATCCCTCAGTATGCTTTCCTTTGGAGGGGAAGTTCCAACGTTCGTTGCGAGTTGCTGGTTGCGGTGGCATCTAGTAGCCAAGTTCACAGCTAGGTGTCGTTGACGGTAGTACCTGGTAGCAACATTAGTAACTACTGCTTGAAATTGACCGTCTGCAGTCCTTACCTGAATTACAGACTAATACAGCCATCCCAAAGTACACGGGGTTACATGACCGCGTTGTCGCAGCCCCTAAACTGAGGAACCAACCAAAATCTCTGCGGTAGATATAATTTTGCGTGAAGAAGTAACAGACCGTTACATAGTTGCACATCAGTGTCGAAACCTAGCATAAGGACAGTGTGACCACAAGTATAAAAATGGACCCCAAATGACAAGAAGGTTACCGTTCCCATAAGACAATAAAATGTTTAAAATAAGCATAAAATGACGAAAAACAAAGTTAATTAAGCTCCAATTATAAAATACCTTCTCGCATTAAATGAGGTCTGATCCTTCTACGAAAATCTGCATATTCTGCCTATTTTCGCCTATCCCCAAGTTTGTCCGGTGAAATCTACCTCCGCCTTCCGGCGTGCCGAGAGGACTTTTTTTTGTAAAGAAAATATTTCAGATATTATGGGGTAACAAGTCGCAAATTTTTTTCAAAATGTTGTCTGTCAAATTTGAAGTGCTCTAAAAAATAAAGTCAATAAGATATCAAAATTTTGTTCCACAGATATCTTTAAACTATTCTGAAGATGTTATGTGCTAAATTTAGTAACATAGAATTAGATGGTTTTCTAGAAAAGGTACATTTTAAGGGTAGATGTTTCAGAAAATTCATATATTTCTAGAATAAAAACGATTTAAGTAATCATCACAAAAATTAACACACATATGCCCAAATCCCAGCTAACCAAGTATATTAAATTCTACAACATTATCTTTAAAACTCTGGGAGTTACATCAATTATTTTACTGAAGTGCAATTTTGCATACGCCCCCCCTTTGGGAGGGAGCAGACTTGAATTGGGCAACTACAGGCCGGTTAGCCTTTCGTCCATCGTTTGTAAACAGATGGAGCATGTCATTTGCGACTACTTGAGGGAATAGTGGGAAGTATTATCATGGTTTAATGATAGCAACATGGATTTAGGAAAAGTTACTCATGCGAGAGTCAGATGCTATCACTTTTTCAAGATATTAGCGAATCGTTAGACAATGGAGTTTCAGTCGACGTCGTAGTTATAGACTTTGCGAAGGCATTTGATGTCGTACCACACGACATGCTACTCCATAAATTAGCTTCAACGAAGATTGATAGAAGAGTAATTTTATGGACCCAAGAATTTTTGACGGGTCGTTCCCAGAAAGTAAAAGTCGAAGGCCTATCTCGGATGAAATTACCGTAACGTCGGGTATCCCTCAGGGCAGCGTAATCGGAACTTTGTTATTTTTGGCTTTTATAAATTACTTACCAATTGGAATTCGTAGTGATTGTCGATTGTTTGCGGATGATTGTGTAATATATCGAAATATACATGACTCGCAAGACAACGCAGTATTTCAAGACGACCTGAACCTGGTCTGAAGTGGGAGATTGAAAATAAAATGAAAATAAACACAAGAAAATGTAGTCTCATAAAAATAGCGAAAGGGCGAAGGCAAGATTTTCAATATAATATTGACTCGGAAATACTTGTAGAAGAAGATTCTTGCAAATATTTGGGCGTTAACGTAAGGAATGATATGAAATGGAGTACTCATGTAGGATGTGTAGTTTCTAAAGCTTACAAATCTCTGCACTTTGTAATGAGGGTATAAAAAGGATGTAGTACCTCTGCTAAAGAATTAGGATATTTGTCACTTGTAGCGCCTATTCTGGAATACGCCTCGGTGGTTTGGGATCCATATCAAGTAGGGCTCATCAATGAGTTGGAAATAGTACAAAGAAAGGCTGCTAGATTTGTGCTCAGTGACTTTAATCCCAGGAGCAGTGTGAGCCGTATGTTAAAGAAACTTGGGTGGGAATCACTGGAAGCTAGGAGGATGAGATCTAGACTCTGCGCTATGTACAACACGTATACAAATCAACCAGTATGGGGTGAGCTTGGCAAACGTATGGGAAATCCCACTTACATGAGCAGGAGTGATCATCCTTTCAAAGTTAAGGGCCGACCACAGCGTACAAATTATGGTTTAATATTCCTTCGTTAACCGGGCCATTGATAACTGGAACTCTACCTGCCGCAGTCTTAGAGACTTTTCCCAAACATATAGGTGTGTTTAAGAAAAAATGACGATTTGTGTAAATACTCCAGTTTAATTGTTAATTGTTATTGAAGTGTTATGTAAAATTATGTATTTGTTATGTATACCCAATTTGCCATCGGGGGACACACCCCTAATTGCAAATAAATGAATGAATGAATGAAAATCGAACAATGGCCAAGCAGGGGTTGGTCTCATATTGAGTAGGAAACTTGGACAGCAGGAGGAATATTATGAGCAATATAGTGAACGGATTATTGTAGCAAATATCAATACAAAACCTCCGTGCACCACAGTGGTATAAGTCTATATGCCTACCAATCAAGCTGATGATGAAGATTTTGAAAAGGTCTACGAAGAAATAGATGAAATTCTGAGGTATATCAAAGGTGATGGAAATGATATAGTAATGGGAGATTGGAAAATGAAGAGAAGGGAAGATAGTAGGAGAATTCGGATTAGGTGAAAGGAATGAGGAAGCAACTGATGCAATTCTGCACCTGGCATCAGTTGGTCATAGCTAACACCTTATTCATTAACCACAATATAAGAATATACAAATGGATAATAATAATAATGTCCTATGGCCTTGGGTGCCGGGTGCAAGCTTTGTTATTTGACACCCTAAGGGTAGCTTGCATGTCAAATTTCGTTGTTCGTTGAAGCACTATGAAAGTCAAGGAGGTTGGATTGCTAAGCTCCTTGAACACTATACCGCTTTCTAGTAGAGAAATTAGGAACTTTGTATCGGCGGTAAATCCCGAGATTAATTTTGCCATTATTTATTTATTTATTTAATCGTATGGTAATTTATAGATTATCCAATTATACATAACAAGCTATATTCAAACTTTTAAGTCCATCCTTCTCAACCATTCGGGTGTGAGAGGGAACAAATTGTCAGGAATGCCAGGGTACGAATAAACAGGACAGCGTTGGACCAGATGTTCGATCGTCTGTTCTTCCAGGTTACACTCACACAATGGTGAGCTGATCCAGCTCCACTTTTACCTGAAGTAATTGCTGCAACCATGTCCAGTCCTCAGCCTGTTGATGCGGCACCAGAAGTTCCTCGGTAAGTCAAAGCCGTTTGGTTTCTTCGTGGGATCAAGATGGTGGGCACTTGTTCCCAATGTTTTAGGTGACAACTCATGCTTCCAGCTTTCATTTCGGTCAAATCCAGCAACAATGAGTTGCCCCGCAGTGACACTTACTGGTCTTCTAGATTTCAGTCGTTGCTGTGATGGATGGCAGAATTCTTGGTGCAATGGCAAAGAGGGTGATGCAAAGATTTTCTTAGCTTCCCTTAGTAGAGCTTGCTACCTCCTTAAGTGTGGTGGAGGCATGTGACTCAGCATGGGTAACCAGTGACATTATGAACGCGGCCTACTGAATCCCAATGGGTTCTTTGACATGCCGACATCGTATGACATGGTGTCGTAAACTTTGACACCTTTCAAAAGAAATCACTTACCACGGCCAGGAGCGAACCTGCAAGCTTGGGGTTAGTAGACCGACAGGTTGACAACTAACCCACCGTGGCAAGCTTACAAATGGATGAGACCAGGAGATACAGGGTCGTTTTAAATTGACTGCATTATGGTCAAGCAGAGGTTTGGAAACCATTTTTTTTATTGTAAAACATATCCCGGTGCTGACATAAAATCTGACCACAATCTGGTTGTTATGAAATACAGATTAAAGTTGAAGAAACTGAAGAAAAGTCAAAAGCCAAAACGGTGGGCAATAGACAGACTGAAAGACAAGGTTGTAAACGAAAGATTCAAGAAGAGTATAAAGGAAGGACTAAAGAAAAACCTTAAACAAATTTCAATTGCAGACGAATGGGCACTTTTGATGAAAGAAATAACAAAACCCACAGAAGAAAACATTGGTAGGAAATAAAGAATAGGTAGAAAACCGTGGATCACTCAGGATATACTAGAATTGATGGATGAAGGCGGAAACACAAGAATGTGAGAGATGAAAAGGGGAAAGCAGAATACAGACGTCTGAGAAATGAGGTTAACAAGAAGTGCAAGGAAGGGAAAGAAAAATAGTTGAGAGAGAAATGTGCAGGTGTAGAAAATTGTCAGAAATTAGGAAAAGTTGACACAGCTTATCGAAGGATTAAGAATACTTTTCGGGAAAAGATGACTGAGTGCTGTAATATTAAGGACACAAATGGAAAGCCTCTAACAGATAGGAAGAAAAGGTTGAGAGACGGAAAGCTTACGAAGAGTGTTTATAAGGGAAAGGAGATTGAGAATCCTGTAATGGAAAAGGAGGAGGAAATTGATGAGGATGCAAAAGGAAATTTAATATTGAGATCAGAATTTAACCGAGCATTGGAAGACTTAAGCAGGAACAAAGCACCAGCCATAGATGATATACCGATTGAGTTGCTATACTGCATAGGAGATGAAGGTCTGAACAGGTTATATCACTTGGTGTGCACTATTTATGAGACAGGTGTGGTACCCTCTGATTTCATCCCTATACCGAAGAAAGTGGGAGCTGACAGAAGTGAAGATTACCATACAATCAGCTTGATTACTCATGCTTCAAAGATCCTGTCTAGAATAATTTTAAAGAGGATGGAAAGCCTTAACATCCAGAAGACAGAAGATCTTGAATATGGCCCGCAAACCGACGGCACTGTCCTAATTAGCGATCAAGATCTGCCCAAGGTAAATAATTTAAAATATCTAGGGTCGGTTATCACATCAAATGGCGATGTCACTTTAGATATTCGGGCGAGGGTAAATGCGGCCTGGCTTAAATGGAAACAGGTCACTGGTGTCTTCTGCGACAAAATGAAACCTAATTACCTAAATGCAAAATTTTATAAGACAGTTGTACGTGCGGCAGCAATTTACGGGGCAGAATCCCGCCCAATGACAAAAAAAACCGTGAACAGGCTCTGCACCCGATGGAGATGAAGATGCTCCGTTGGACACTTGGACTGACTAGATATGACCATGTCAGAAATACAGATGTTCGACAACAATTAAGAGTCACACCAATTACGGAGAAAGTGAGAGAAGCTCGTATCCGTTGGCATGCTCATGTTATGAGAATGCCGGGTGACTCTGTCGCCAAAGTAGCTTTCAACCTGGATCCAGGTGGAATGCGACCACGCGGACGACGTGCGAAGCGTTGTATCGACAACATTAAGACGGATATGCACGATGTTGGCTTACAATCTGCAGATGTCAACGACAGGAAAAAGTGGAGAAGATGTACTAGAGCAGCGGACCCCGTACCGGGATAAACGCTAGGAAAGAAGAAGAAAAAAAAACCATATAGAAACGGTGTTGGGCGAAGACCAATTTGGTTTCAGGAGAAATATATGAACAAGGGAAGCTGTACTAAGTCTTAGGCTGATTTTGGAAGGTAGAATAAGGAAGGATAAGAGAGTGTTCATGGCATTTGTAGACTTAGAAAAAGCTTGATTGGACTAAATTGTTTGACATCTGAAAACGATTGGAATAAAGTACAGGGATAGAAGGGTGATCTACAATCTATACAGAAACCAGACATCAGTCATTCGAGCTGAAGGACATGAGAGAGAAGCTGGTATTCAGAAAGGTGTAAGGCAAAGCTTCAACTTATCACCCATTCTTTTCAATCTTTACAATGAACAAGCAATGAAAGAAAGTGGAGAAAAATTTAAAGTGGGTGTGGAGATTCAAGGAGAAATAATTTCAACTCTGAGATTTGCCGATGACATAGTCATCCTGGCCGACACGCCTGAGGATTTGAATGAGTTTTTGAATGGTATGGACTCCGTCTTTAGGAAATAATTCATGATGAAAATTAATACATGTAAAACAATAATATTGGAATGCAGCCGAAATAAATCAGAAATCTCTATGGACATAAAATTGGCAGGTGACGAACTAGAAGTAGGAGACTTCCTTTACGAAGGAAGACAAATAGCCAGTGATGGACAAAGCAAAGAGGATATAAAAAGTAGGTTAGCTCAGACAAGGAAAGCATCCCTACAGAAAAGGAATCTGTTGACATCGTATATAGATTTAGGTATTAGGAAGTCATTTTTGAAGGCCTTTGTCTGGAGCGTGGCACTCTATTGAAGTGAAACTTGGATTATTGGTGCAGCAGAAAAGAGGAGAATTGAAGCGTCTGAAATGTGGTGTTACAGGAGAATGATGAAGATAAGTAGATAGGGTTCCAAACGAAGAGGTATTAAGACTAGTGGGAGAGGAAAGATGTTTCTGGCGACTGCTAATGAAGAGGAGAGATAGGTTGGTAGGACACGTACTAAGACACCCTGGAATAGCAAACTTAGTTATGGAAGAAAGGGTCGAGGACAAGAACTGTAAGGGTAGACCAAGGTTACAATATATTAAGCAGAGTGCCTCGGATGTAAGGTTTGGTAGCTGTGTATAGATGAAAAGATTAGCTCAGGACAGGGAGCTTCGGTGGCTGCATCAAACCAGTCAAAAGACTGAATTCCCAATCAAACCATAACCCAACATTCCAAGGGTGGTTCCCAGTGTAACACTGTTAGAAATGCTTTATATTTTATGGTGCCATTACAACGCACCTTTCTTATTGTAATGATTTGATAAATCTTCTAGTGGACTGTATAGGTCCTAAATTCATTGCGGAAGGCTAACTAACTTAAATATATTTATTTATAAACCATGAACAAGACAAACAAAAAAGGTGATAGTATCACATTATATTTTCATATCCAAGACAAAGGGATTATCTAAAAATATGAAAATAAAACGCCAGTTTGAAATTAAGATGTAGGCTACATTCTAGTGGTGAACTAGTGAACTAATTCCAAAGAGTGTCTAAGCGATAATGGAAGCAGGAGCACATATTGCGTATGTTGGAGAATAATCACTATTTCATAAGAGCCTTCTCCTGTCCATACATGTGAGGTGTGATGGTTTTCCGCAAGCGGGAAGAGAGTTAAACTTACGATTGATCAACTTTATCGAAAGAGGCAAATAGCAGGCGAGAGTACCCACGTTTTAAGACGTATTAGGCTAGAGATGGTTTGCATAACATCAACATAATTATCGTGTTAACGCGCTAAAATCCAGTTTTCAATGTTGCCTTTGCAACTTCTTAACTGAATTGCTTTTTAGTCGGTCAACACTAGTGTTCCCAATTAGATTAGGCGGTAAGTAACAATAGCACTTCTATTGACTAATAGAATACAATTTTCAAACAATGCTCGTCACGGTACAGAAGATTTATTAGAAACATTTGCTAACTTATCTGAAAATCCACAGCCTGCTTCCAGTCTCCGACCGGGTCAGGAATGGAATGAATGAAGCCCCCAACTAGTGGCGAGGATATGAAGTGTGCCGGCTGCCGAAGCCTGTCGCACTCCTCTTGGGCAATGATTAAATGAATGACAGATGAAATGAAATTATAGTGGAGAGTGTTGCTGGAATGAAATTGTGACATGGAAAACCGGAGTACCCGGAGAAAAACCTGTCTGCCTCCGTTTTGTCCAGCACAGATCTCACATGGAGTGACCGGGATTTGAACCACGGACCCAGTGGCGAGAGGCCGGCGTACTGCCGCCTAAGAGCTGAAGAGTTTGTGTGTTTGTATCTTTAAACGTGCTAATCTCTTGAACTACCAGTCGGATTCGAAAACATATTTTTGTATATGATAGCCAGATACAAGAGGAATAGTTCAGGCTGTGTTAAATTTCGGACAGACCACTCCATTCCCTGCATTTAGGCCATTTTGCACAAATCTACACTGTTTCGCCGATCTAAAAATGTGACGGACATATTGTCACTAGGCGACAACGACTAACACTGGTATCATAATAGTCAACGCCGCACCATTGATGGACAGGTTGTCATAAGGCAACAACGATTTTCTCTCTATCATGATAGTCCGGTAAAAATTTTTAAAGGTCACATGGGAGAACTGACCGATTGACAATCAAGGATTGTATTGGACTGTAGTATTCTCTATGCTATCGTATGCACCGTCAATCAGCATATTAGCAAAATGTAATGTAATGCTATCCAGACAGAGAGACATAGTGGCAAACATTCCTACATTCTCCTATCACCATTTTGCAGTTTTCATGTGTAGACAGTTGTTATTTCATTTATGGGGCTTAGACATCGTGGTCATGTCGCCTCTTGTACATGGGTGTGTGTGTAGAATGTTTGAGATAACCTGCGTTATTGTGATTGTTGCACTAGCATGTGGTATTTGAAGCCATTTTTCAGTGTTGCTCAGGGATTTATTGGTCTGTAGTATTCTATAAGCTATCGTATGCACAGTAAATCAGCATATTAGCAAATAGTAATGTAATGCTATCCTGTCAAAGAAAAATAGAGACAAACATTCGTACATTCTCCTATCACCGTTTTGCAGTTTTCATATGTAGACAGTTGTTATTTCATTTGCGGGGCTTAGACATCGTGGTCATGTTGGCCCGTGTACATGGCTGTGTGTGTAGAATGTTTGTGATAACCTGCGTTATTGTGATTGTTGCACTAGCATGTGTAAATTGGAGATAGGATATGGTATTTGAAGCCATTTTCAGTGTTGCTCAAGGATTTAATGGACTGTAATATTCTCTATGCTATCGTATCCACAATTAATATTTCATTTTCGGGGCTTAGACATCGTGGTCATGTTGCCCCGTGTACATGGGTGTGTGTAGAATTTTTGTGATAACCTGCGTTATTGTGATTGTTGCACTAGCATGTGTAAATATGGTATAAAGCTCAACGTTGGTTTGTCTGTCTGTTATTTATACAAATCTACACCGTTTCACCGATCTGAACCAAAATGTGTATTCTTACCCTTTGGAAACCTGCGACTAACAGTGTCTACATTAAATTTTGGACAGACCACTCCATTCCCTGCATTTAGGCCCTTTGGCACAAGTCAACATCGTTTCACCGATCTTAACCAAACTTAATGTACTTACCCTTTGGAACCCTGCGGGTAACACTGTCCACTTGATATTTTGGACAACTCTCTCCATGCCCTTCATTTAGAACAACAGACAAAATGAACTTGAAAACTACGTTTTAAGGCCCTAGAACCATTCATGTCCGTATAGTGTAAATGTAAGAATATTTGAATAAGTCAATTGTTACCTGGCAATGCGAGCTGCATCACGTCACCCCTACCAAAATTGCAAAAATAGTTAAAACTTGCACGGTTTATAAATTGGAGTCTCTGGGAGAAATTATTGCATGAAGATTTCTTAGGCCCCTTAAAACAGTTTTCATCATGCAAATATTATGCCTCTGTATAAGTGCGATGGTGTTGGTGCAGTACATAGAGGTAATCAGCTTAAATAAGCGTTGGTGCTTGCAAATGTACTTTCATTTATTCCGATACTTATCCTTGAGCGCTATGTGGCGATAAATGACACTATTGCTACTTCAGGCGCTCGGGACAGCCGAAGTTTTCCAAAGTGCTCTGTTTATGTGACAAAAGACGACACTATTGATCTCTACTTTTCCAACAGCCAATGAGATATATCATTACGGGAAAATGACCTGAATGTTACGTTCATCATACTGTACTACTTATCACTCCCACCACCACCACCACCACCACCACCACAAAAGTTATATATTTTTTAAAATATGCTTTTCAGTTAGTTTAAGTATTATGTGCCAGTTCTTTAGTAGTATTCTTTATCAGCCATAAAACAAACATATCCACCGGGCGAAGCCGGGCACTACTGCTAGTATTGTAAAATATTGCAGAATAAGTGTAATATAAATATCCACCGAACCTAAATGAAATGTGAACAGGGAATTGATGTTCACGTGACGAACGAAACATGTCATCTAATTAACACCCCATCCTCCATTTGTTCGAGAACAGTGTACATGAGTGAATAAATAATGTATATATTTATTACATATCGTTGCACCCCGGAATCTACAGGCCAAAAGGTTGAGTAGTGATCAGTTGGTAAACCAAGGAGACTCATTACCTGTAGTGCCACGTTTATTTTAGGTAAATTTCATTAGAAATATTCTTCGGATAAGGGCCATTTTTTTGTTAGTAAAGTTTTTTGATATCACCAACCATTGACCAAAGGAGTGGGGAAAATGGTTCTTTTTTTAGAGAAACAAAAATCATATTTCTCTTAAGGACACCACGTACTCTTGCATGATGAAAACATCGATTTTTTTTTATTTTGGCGCCATAAAATTCTTCATTCTTTTCTGAATCCAAATATATATAGTTTGTTGGGGTTTTGATGTCTACAACTACCTTAAATTCGTTTTTTTTTAAATTAGCGTCCCATGCTCTGAACAATACACTTTTAACTTTGCCAGCTGTTTTCCGTTAATACTCATTTTTCATGTTTAGGTACCAATAACTAGGAAACCATTTAAGATAGAAGGCTATTTTTTTTTCATTAACTTGCCTAATGGAGTACTTGAATGTTAACCTATTTTCACTTCCAAAACATAGTAGGCATGGATTGGGAAGACAAAAATTAATACATATTTTTGAATAAATTTAAAAAGAAAGAGTTCAGATTTTTTTCCTGCATTCTGTCCCCATAATAATGAAACAAAGTGGTTACTCATCTGCCATGATCCATTACAAGTATGTGAACAAAATTTGAGAATATTTGATTGAAAAACAACTTAGAAATGTGTACCTGAAGCAACTTATACAACATTTTTTTGAAAATGTATCTGTCCAAATTTGTATTCATTTCACACATCCTATAAAAGCAAAGTAGCACTACATGGTGAAAAACAGCTCAGAATATACCGCTTCTTATATGTGACAAGAATCATAGCTGTACCTTTAGCATAAACCCAGAAAATACTTAGTAAAGTGATGCCACAAAAATAGAATTTTTCATCGTGTAAGAGTACGTGGTGACTTTAATAGTCACAATATCAAAAACATTTAAAATGCTCAATACCGGTACTCCTCTAATTATTACCTAAATCGTTTGTCTGAGAGAAGTTTTGATATGATCCACCGAAGTCATGGGATGAACAAAATGATTTCGCAATTATAAGAAAATGCCAAATTGATGAGGGAAGAGCCTCAGAGGATGCCATGACAACGCCACTGCACGAGATCACATTCAGTTTTCCATCTGTCTCTTTGGGAAGCGGCTTCGCTGGCGTAGTTGGTAGCATGCTGAGCTCCTATGCCCAAGTTCGTGACTTCAAACCCGGCCGAAGTCGACGGAGTTCTTAAGAGCGTTAAAAATCCCTTAGTATGCCTTCCTTCGGAGGGGAAGTAAAGCCTGCGAGCCCATGTCATATATTTATGGCATGTAAAATAACCTTTCACTAACTGCACCTGTGTGAGGCAAAAATTTGTAGGTTAGATTTGATTAACGCTCTATGTTTCAACGTTCATCACGGGTGCTGGTTGCGGTGGGATCTAGTATTCAAGTTTAGAGCTAGGTGTCGTAGAAAGTAGCATTTGGTAGCAAAAGTAGGAACTACTACTTGAAATTAGCCGTCGCATTCCTTACCTAAATTACAGATAACACGCACTAATGCAGCCACCACAATTAACACCAGTTATCAGACAAATTCTACACAGACCCAAAGTATACGGGGCTACTAGACAGCATTTTTGCAGTCCCTAAACTGAGGACACAACCAACCTCTCTGTGGGAGATAGAATTTTACGTGAAGAAGTAACAGACCATTAGATAGTCACACATCAGTGTCGAAACCTTGCATAAGGACGGTGCGACCACCAGTATAAAAAATTACCCGTAATGACGGAAAGGTACCCATAAGACGATAAAATGTTAAAAATATGCATAAAAGGACGAAAAGCAAAGCTTATTGAGTTTCAATTGGAAAAAAAATCTCATAATGAATGGTATGAAATGAGGTCTGGTCCTTCTAAGAAAACCTCCATATTTTGCCTATTTACGCCTATCCCCTAGTTTGCCTGGTGAAATATACCTGCGCCTTCTGGCGTGCCGAGAGGGAATTTTTTCTTTGGTTTTATTTCTGTTTTGATACATTTCAATGCATTATTCTGTGTAATCATTCTGAGCCAACGGCCTAACCATGTTGAAACACCGGATCCAATGAGAACTCCGCAGTTAAGCAACATTGGCGCATACAGAACTTGGATGGTATGCCGCTTCTAGACACTGCGCGCTGTTGGCCAACATAAGGAGGAGCGGAAAGGCCCTGACCACCCTACCGCAAGTAAACTCCGACTGGGGGTAGCCTCTTCAGAGGCTCGGACTGCGTTCGGGCAGACTACCAATTAAATTAATCATTCTAAATGTCTACCTATTAAACGAAGAAATATCATACTGCAACGTTCGTGAGATATGATGGATTGGAAGATCAGTGAGGGTTGGGTGAGACTGTGTTAATCTTGTGGGGAACCATACTGTATGCTTTTAGGTCACTGACCTGGCATCTGGTCGATGTAGCCCTCACTCTTCCGTAGGATCTGGTGGACGGAACAGCAACAGCTGGCTGTACACACAAAAAGCGAAGTAGGAACTCATACTAATTTTAGGTCGTGACAGAATGGGATTTGAACAACTGTCGCAGTGCTGCAGTGCCCGGTCCATGGATTACCACTCAAAAATTCAGTTTGAGGTGTAGTATTAGAACCATCGGATATAAGTTGAGAGCGCATGGATTAGAAAGGCGACATTCCATGGATTATTCGTGTGGCTTTCTTCTTCAATACAGACATAATATAGCATGACTCTACCTGACATAACCTGATTATTAAATTTAAATGGTATTCTGACCGAAGGCCGGTCCGAGCCTACGAAGAGGCTACCCCCAGCCGGAGTTTACTTGCGGTAGGGTGGCCAAGGCCTTTCCGCTCCTCCTTATGTTGGCCAACAGCGCGCAGTAACTGGAACCGGCATACCATCCAAGGTCTGACTGCGCCCAATGTTGCCTAACAGCGGAGTTCTCATGGGATCCGGTGTTTCAACACGGCCAGGTCGTTGGCCCAAACTGATAATATATCATAACATAACATAATAACATAATATAAAACATAACATCAAACTTCAAAACACCCAACATCCAACATCTAACAAAGCTAAACAAAACAAACTTAAACAAACAAACCAAAAACTGAAAAAACAAAACATAAACAACAGAAAACAAAACAAATCACAAAGTGGCTTCGGTGGCGTAGTTGGTAGCATGCTGTGCTTCTATGCGCGAGATCGCGGGTTCAGATCCGGCCGAAGTCGTCATATTTTTAAGAGCGTTGATAATCCCTCAGTATGCCTTCCTTCGGAGGGGAAGTAAAGCCGGCGGGCCCATGTCATAGATTTATGACATGTAAAAGAACCTTCCATTAACTACAATTGTGTGTAGCTAAATTTGTATGTTATATTTGACTAGCAGAAGTACCCGCACTTCGAACGGTCAATTGAGGTACTGTTGCAATGGTTAGGGGCTTGTCATTCCATCAAAACCTTTTCAGAACGAAGTTAGTTTTCTGGGTATATCACAGATACTGTTAATTTAGGGGCCTTAAATAATTTGTTTTTCGGAGACCCTTTATAGAATTCCCAGTTTTGTATCAGACATTGAGAAGCACAACATATACTTTGATCGTCTTTCTAGGATTAATTGTATTTTTCGCCTATTTTAGCATGTTCTTTAAAACGTTTTTCCCTACACCCACCCTACTATGAGAAGTACGGTGAAGAGTTTTATAGGCTAAATGATTGGTGAATTGACTCATGGTTACAATACCTAATTTTACGATGCTCCAAGCACCCAAACACGAATTATAGACGTACATAAACATAAAGATATATCAACCACACAGTGTCAAACAAAATCATCATAACGATGAACCCGTTTGCCGACAAAAATATGATTAGTTAAAATGTGCTCTCAAACTAAATTCACCTAACGTGTACTTCCTGACGTGAAAATAATATTGAAAACCATGTTGACAAGACGCAATATATGTCAAATAAAAACTGACCCTCACCGTTGTGGAAAGTCTCCATCCTCAGGAAGATCCCTTTAATAAATTATAAAGGATTGTGGTGAATGAAAATTCAGGTTCTTTAGCTTCCAATGGCCCAAATTCCCAAAAGCTGCAAAAAACACTATTTCAATTCAGGAATTATTGAAAATAATGTTGCAGTTTGGAGATATAATATACCTTCTGTACAACATATCGCACGTGTAAGTCGCGTTTAAACATTCTAGGGTACCCCTTGACCCCCTTAGGTGCATTGGTGAATTTTACAGTCTATGTTTGATTCCATGATAACCTTATAGCCCCGGCTTGCATTACTTCATTAATATCTTCGTGTTCTTCCTCTTTCTGATGGGCTGGCTGTGTGGCCCAGCAGTAACGTTCTCACTTGCTGGGCCCAAAGTTGCAGGTTCGTATCCTGGCGCAGTCAGCTGGCATTTGAGGGTGCGCAAATGCGAGGGAACCGTGTCAGTAGATTTACTGGCACGTTTAAGATCCCCTTCGGGGCAAAATTCCGGCACCCCGGCGTCTCTAAAAGCCGCAGTAGTTAAAAAGGACGTAAAACCAATAACATTATTACTATTATTCTTTCTGATGGGTCAGCTAAGGACCACGACGTTCAACTTTTCAGCTTGGCGAGGGACTTGCTTTTTGCAGAATATTCGCTAATTCTCTGGCTATGTTTCTCCTTCCTCCCTTTTGTCCTGATGATGCCGGTTTTCTTACAGGGTGGTCTGTCCTGAAAACACTTATGTTTAAGTATCTTTCTGAGATGTGAATGGCTTATAATATCACTTTCCGTTATCTTCAGTTATTGGATGTCCTTGTTAACTTCTGTTCTATTCTCCCAGTAGTTGAGAAGCCGGTTGGTTAGTCTTGTTGGGATCATCCTTGAGACATGTCCGTAGAAAGCCAGACGTCTCTTCTTGGGCACATCTGTGATTTTCTCACTATATCTATATACTGAAGTTCCAGATTAGGTCTTCTTCAGTACTCGTCATCTATGTATTAGTTTATTAAATGAAATAAGTTTTCTGTAAATATCTCAGAAACGTGGTTTTAGAGTCTTAAAACGTAGAAGCCTCCTAGCCACCGAGGGGCTGAAAATGAGCTTTGTCTCGTCCTTGTATGGCATAACATAATAATAATTTTATAATATATGGATAGGGATATAATAGACCTTCAGTACCACACCCACCCGTGAACACCGCGTGAAAAACTTCTAGAGTATCCATTGACACCCTTAAGCGCATTATATCCGTATTGACGAATTTTACACCTTAGGTTGGTTACGTGATAACCTTATACCCGTTTGCAAACTTTCCCAGTAATGTAACAAGTAGTTCCGTGAAGAACTAAAGAGCCTACTTTTCTTAAAATCTAAGATTCATGCCAATGATTCATCTATATGGATCTATCTAGAATAATGACGAAATTAAGTTGGTAATATCGAAATTTCTAACTAGTTCGAAATACTGTATACCTGGCATAATGTAGCCTAATAGAGAACTAGAGTTGGCAGCCCTGGTGACTGAATATATTCTTAATTCCATCTCTTAAGGTACAGAATACAAAATTTGGTTGAAGTCCAATGGATAGCATGAACGTTACATGCAGTTAAACATTGGATCCAAAAAAGCGCGCATAAAATCATGTTGGCAACAATGACATACATGTATTGGTCAGAAATAATCTGAAATAATATGATCTATTGTTGTGTCAATTTCGAATGAAATCCACTGGTTGGTAGAGAAGTTATATGCATTTTAAAATTGGATCTATCAGCAGGCTAAGAATCATGTTGGCAGCTCTGGCGTATATTAGTTACTCCAAATTAATCAAGAATGCCAGGTACTATATATGTGCAAAGTTTAGAGCTATTGGCTTGCATACTTTCTGATATATTGATATTAGGGTAACAAAAATAGAGACAGTATTTATTAACAGTTGGCAGCCCTGGTTACTCTTAAGAATCGGCATAGTCATATCTGTTATGGTACACATAGCACACACAAAATTTGGTTGGTATCCAAATGATAGTATAGAAGTTACATGTATTTAAAGTTGGACCTCTCAGCAGGCTTAGAATCATGTTGGTAGCAGTGACGTATATAATTTACTCCAAATTAATATAGAATGTCAGGTAATATACGTGTGCATAGTTTAAAGCTGTCGGCTTGCATACTTTCTGATATATGGGTATTTGGATAAAATAAATTGAGAGCATTTATTAACAGTTGGCAGCCCTGGTGGCTCTTAAGAATACGCTCAGTCATATCTGCTTATGCACAAATGGCACATACGAAATTTGTTTGAAATCCAATTGATAGTGTAGAAGTTATACGCATTTAAAATTTGGACCTATCAGCAGGCTTATAATCATTTTGGCAACACTGCCATGTATGGCCTCCTGGAAATTAAACTGCAATATTATTATCTATACGTGTGCCAATTTTGAAATAGATCCCATTCATACCTTCCAAGATATCCAACATGGAGCTCAAATTTCAATTGCGATTTTTCCGCAGTTGGTACCACTCACATCATTTTCAAATATGGCCGTGAGATATTCAGGTATATATCTTTACTCCTACCAAATTTTGTTTCAATTGCTGCAGCCGTTTAGGAGTTGATAGGGGGGAGACACACACACAGCCAGACAGACAGACAGACAGACACACATTTGCCCGATCTCATAAGTCTACTTTTTCCTCATTTTTGCAAAATGTGAAAAGTAGGCTAAACAAGATATTCAGTAAAGAACATATAGCCTACTTTCTCCTAAATGCATGGGTATTGTTATAACTCTTTGTCCTTTTCAAGGAGTATAATTGAATGTTGGTTGTAGTAGCTTGTTGAAATACAACGTGCTATAGGGATATTAAACATGAATATGAGGTGCCCTTTTCTAGTGCTACCTCTGTAAAAAAAATCATTCAATTCGGTTTCACCGTGTTTGAATTGATCTGGGGAATGGATTTGCACACATACATGGCCGCTATTTGCAAACTATTGGGCTGATGACCTAGTAGTCAGTCATAAGATGCTTTCCACAAAAAGGCATGTTGTTGCAAAATCCGGTAGAGATCAAATTATTAGGATGGTCGAAATTTGATTTAAGCTTTTAACATTTGGGTGGCCGTCATTCCGTTTCCGTCAAGATGGCGGCGATATAAAACATGACATTGAGGTGCCCTTTGCTAGTGCTACCTCTGTACCAAATTCCGTTCAATTCGGTTTCACCGTGTTTGAATTGATAGGGGGAATCGATTTGCACACATAATTTGCCACCATCTGCAAACTATTGGGCTGATGATCTAGCAGTTTGGTCAGAATATGCTTCCCACATAAAGATTTGTTGTTGCAAAATTTGGTAGAGACTAGATTATTAGGTTGGTCGTAATTACATCTTAGCCTTTAACATTTGGGTGGCCGCGATTACGTTTCCGTCAAGATGGCGGTGATATAAAACATGACACTGAGGTGGCCATTTCTAGTGCTACCTCTGTACCAAATTTCGTTCCATTCGGTTTCACCGTGTTCGAATTAATAGGGGTAATCGATATTGACACAAAGATGGCCGCCATCCGCAAACTATTAGGCTAATGACCTATTAGATTTGTCAAAGGATGCTTCCTCCATGAAGGTATGTTGTTGCAAAATTTGGTGGAGATCGGATGATTAGGTTAGTCGTAATTTGATTTAAGCTTTGAATATTTGAGTGGCCGCCATTACGTTTCCGTCAAGATGGCGGTGATATAAAACATGACACTGAGGTGCCCTTTGCTAGTGCTACCTCTGTACCAAATTTCATTCCATTCGGTTTCACCGCCTTCGAATTAATAGGGGTAATCGATTTTGACACAAAGATGGCCGCCATCTGCAAACTATTAGGGTAATGACCTATTAGATTTGTCAAAGGATGCTCCCTTCATTAATGTATGTTGTTGCAAAATTTGGTAGAGATCGGATGATTAGGTTAGTCGTAATTTGATTAAAGCTTTGAACATTTGTGTGGCCGCCATTACGTTTCCGTCAAGATGGCGGCGATATAAAGCATGACACAGGGGTGCCCTTTACTAGTGCTACCTCTGTACCAAATTTCATTCCATTCGGTTTCACCGTGTTCGTATTAATAGGGGTAATCGATTTTGACACAAAGATGGCCGCCATCCGCAAACTATTAGGCTAACGACCTATTAGATTTGTCAAAGGATGCTCCCTCCATATAGGTATGTTGTTGCAAAATTTGGTAGAGATCGGATGATTAGGTTAGTCGTAATTTGATTTAAGCTTTGAACATTTGTGTGGCCGCCATTACGTTTCCGTCAAGATGGCGGCGATATAAAACATGACACTGGGGTGCCCTTTGCTAGTACTACCTCTGTACTAAATTTCGTTCCATTCGGTCTCACCGTGTTCGAATTAATAGGGGTAATCGATTTTCACACATAGATGGCCGCCATCCGCAAACTATTAGGCTGATGATCTATTAGTTTGGTCAAAGGATGCTGCCCCCATAAAGGTATGTTGTTGAAGAATTTGGTAGAGATCGGATGATTAGGTTAGTCGTAATTTGATTTAAGCTTTGAACATTTGTGTGACCGCCATTACGTTTCCGTCAAGATGGCGGCGATATATAAACATGGCACTGAGGTGTCCTTTGCTAGTGCTACCTTTGTACCAAATTTCGTTCAATTTGCGCTCACCGTGTTTGAATTGATAGGGGGGGGGGACAGACATTCAGAGTTCACACACTCACACACACACACACACAGACTCACACACACACACATACACACACAGAGACAGACACACTTTTTTTCGCCCTGTAGTGATCTCATAAGTCTACTTTCATTTTTTGCAAAAATCGAAAGTAGGCTAAAAATGGAATGGCATTGCGTTTTACAGAAATATATGGACTTCTGAGATTATGTTGCCATGGTTACCGGCTTGCCTACTTTGGCCCACGGGAAACAATTGACTTGTTGATTAGTCCTTTTTTCTGCTCCCAGAAATTCTTCATCCATTCACTGTGGATTCTCTTCCATTCTTCCGACCAAATGTTCTTGGATCTTCTCCTTTGCGTTTCCTGGAACCTCTTGAATGCATCAATCGTAACTCGAAACACCTCTCTATTCCATATCTCATTTGGACTGACCCCAAATTCCTCCATATCCTTTCATATTTCATCTACGCATTTTGTATCTTGGTAATGTAATTAAAGACTTTCTTCGTTAGTCGACTATCGCTCATTCTCGTATGGTGTCCTTAGAACTTCAATCTTCTCTTCCGTATGGTATCTGTGATTTTTTCTGCTTGTCCGTAAAGATCTTTGTTTCGCCTCTTCTGCCATGTACCATCGGTTCTATTTTCGGGTCCTAAGATATTCCTCAAGATTTTTCTTTCTTTCTTCTCCAGTTCCTCAAATTCTCCTTTCTTGCTCAGTATCAAACACTCTGAACTATACAATCCCTCAGGCTTGACAACCGTGGTATAGTGTCTTATCTTCGCTCTGTAAGATACTGTTCTTTTGTTGTACCTATTATGTACAAATGTATATGCTAATTCCGTCTTTCTGATCCTCCCTTTGTTTGCTGCAGTATCCAACCATTGGGCTAGATACATTCACCAAGATATTTAAACTTATCCGACCTCTTGATCTTCCTATATTTTGTTTCTAAGTGCTTTTCGTTATCATGTTTGTATTCCATGTATTCTGATTTTAGCCTATTTTCAATTTTGAAAAAATAGGCATATGAGATCACCTTTTGTCCGTGTGTGTGTGCGTGTGTGTGTGTGTGTGTGTGTGTGTGTGTGTGTGTGAGGTGTGTGTGTGTGTCCCCCTAATAAAATCTAAACGGCTGGAGCGATTTCAATGAAACTCGGTAAGTTCATAGCGCTATTCCCGGCGACCTCGACCGTGCCCTTCAAATTTTGTTACGTCTCACCAATCCAACATGGCGGCTGTGCGAAATATTTCACTAGCATTCAATATCTCCGAAACTATTACCGATATCGCCCTGAAATTATGTACGGTGATAAAGGGCACTACTATAAGTTCACCTATGAGACTTTCAAAACCTGGTGACTACAAAACCAACATGGCGGTCAAGCGAATTTGAGAATTTTAAATAGACTTTTTTCGCGATTTAACTATCCAAACGTAATGAAACTTGGTACAGCAAATGTTTATACACATTGTAATCCACTGGAGTCTAATTTAGTTCAATTGTTTACATAACCTCAAAATGGCGGCTGTGCGAAATATTTCACTGACATTCTATATCTCAGAAACTATTACAGATATCACCCTGCAATTTTGTACGGTGATATAGGGTACTGATACAAGTTTACCTATGTATATTTCATAAACCTGTAAAGTACAAAACGAACATGGCGACCAAGCGAATTTGAAATGTTTTAATAGACTTTTCTCGTGGTTTAACTCTCTCAGCGCAGTGAAATGAGGTACAGTAAATGCTTTTGCAGATTGAAATGCACTGCCATCTAATTTAATTTATCAACGATATTTTCGATTCAAAGGGCTTTGAGCAACGGTCCAACCCTTGCTTGGAAAATTATGATATCCCGGGCCTAGCTTTTGCTGAAGACATCCTTCTGCTTGCTCTAACACCCTATAATATACAATATAGTATTGACGATATTGTGAGATATTGTGAGGACTGGAACTTAAAAATTAACCCGAGTAAGACCAAAGTTATGGTCTGCAAAAAGGGAGTTAAACTGGCTAAGAACGAAAAGTGGGTCATGTATGGGTCGCAGTTAGAGACGGTGAAAAAACTTGAGTATCTAGGGACGATATTGGCGAGCAATGGTAAATGGACCGAACAAATTAAAAGGGCAAAATCGAAAGGGCTAGCGGCATTGGCGAATGTTAAAGTGTTAGAGCGTAGGTTACCGAATCTTGACTACAAAGTGTATAAGAATGTGTTCAACGCACTCATCGTTTCAAGAGCACTCTATGGAGTGGAAGTATGGGGCTTAGAGGAAGGAACGAAAACCCTGGACAGTATTGTAAGTAGGTTTGCCAAGATAATTTTGGGGCTACCTAGTTGCACGGCGAATTGTGGAGCGAGAATGTTGTGTGAGGATGTAAGCATTAGACAACATATCATAAAAAGGGTCATAAAGTCTTGGATTCGTTTAAAAGCAGGTGGAGGGGGGGAAATGCTTAAGGTAGCCTACCTGCACCAAATGAAGCATCAGCAAGAGGGTTACTGGGTGGACGGGGTAAGAAGTGTACTGGAAAGATTAAGAATGGGTTATCTATGGGATAGGGACTTACAAAGAGAGGAAGGTAGGGTGTGCAAAAAAGTGTGTAGAAGGGTTAATGACGTAGAGTTGCAGGTGCTAAGAGAAGAGTGCACCAGTAGGAGAACCTTAACGGAGTTCTGCGAAATAAGGAACTTTATGAGCATAAAGCCTGAATGCCTAATGAAAAGAGAAATGAGAGGGATAATTTGGTGGTTAATGGGGGTGTATAAGAACAAAGCGTTGAGAGAAGTAGGAAAAGAGGACATTTGCCTGTTTTGTGGGAAGGTTATGGGTGCAGCCCACCTGATCAGGGAATGCAAGGAAATTAAAATGATAAGAGCAAAGTTTGTAGACAAAGCAGATCTAAACAGAATAGAAAATGAAAATGAGTATCACACTTTAATTAAATTACTAAAAAGGGGATGGGGGAAAGCAGGTCAATTATCAAAATATTTTAATACCATCAGGGCAATGTGGAATAAGAAAGCGTCGGATGAGATTCAGAACAAAGATGCATGTAAATTAAGCATTCAAGTACAGGAGACGGCTTCCTAAGCTATAAATCTTGTTAAAGCCTAGGAGAGCCTATCTGTATTAACTAGGTAGCCTATACGATTACTACAGTACAGCCACATATTGCTGTCCGTAGATTTTTCCTGTGAGTTTGATGGTTTTTTTTCCTTACTACAAAACTTATCATACTCTTACAGTCAGTAAGGGCTCGATAGGGAAATAAAAGTAATTCTTTCTGTGATGTGTCTCCCATGGAGAACTGTCTAAAATTGAAGAACACTGTGTCCACATTTATGATTAAGAAATAACTTTGTGCAGTCTCCATCATAAAAGTTGCCCAGTGATATTGTGGATGAAGATAACTACTGCAAAGCATTATTAAGTTTTGAAATAACGTGGAAGCTATGAAATGCCGAATGAACATTTGGTTTAATTATTTAACGCCATACTGTACATTTATGTTATACTAGCAGTAGTACCCGGCTTCGCCCGGTGGAATGATGATAATGTTTTAAGGTCTCCTTAGAAATATAATGGACTTAAAATCTAAGTGATTTGCCCCCAAAGACAATGAGGGAGTAATATCTAGGTCATTTGCCCTTTTGATAAGGATGATAATAAAAACTACTGTTGAATTGACACGTCAAACTTACAAACTACCGTAATAGAAATACATATTTCAAAATTCACAGGCGAGGAAGACTTATTGTGTGTTGTGATTAATGGTGTAGGTCATTTGCTCTTATGATGAGGATGATAAGGGAAACTACTACCGGTATTGAATTGACACTTCAACGTATAATGTACACAATGTACTGTAATAAAAATAACTATATGGCGGCTTCGGTGGCGTATTTGGTAGCATGCTGAGCTTCTATGCCCAAGATAGCGGGTTCAAACCCAGCCGAAGCCGTCGGATATTTTAAGAGCGTTAAAAATCCGTCAGTATGCCTTTCTTCGGAGGGGAAGTAAAGCCGGCGGTCCCATGTCAGATTTATGGCATGTTATTGAACCTTCCACTAATTACACCTGTGTGAAGCTAAATTGGATAGGTAAACAACGCTCATAGATGTCTACGTCCGTTGCCAAGAGCCGACTGCAGTGGCGTCTAGTAGCTAAGTTCCGAACTTGGCCTAGTAGTCGTTGACGGTGGCGCTTGGCGGCAAAAGTACGAACTATTTGAAGAATTCTAAGTTGCAGTTTGTACTTAAATTAAAAAAACAGATAACACACACTAATACAGTCATCACAATTAACACCGGTTATCAGACAGATTCTACACACACCCAAAGTACACGGGGCTACATGACCGCGTTGTCGCAGCCCCTAAACTTAAGAACCAACCAACCAAAAATATATATTTTAAAAATCACAGTCGAGAAAGACTTTATGCGGCGGTGATTATTGGTATGATGCGCGTAACATCTAGGTCATTTGCACTTATGATGATAATAATAAGGTAATGAAAAAATGACTACTAAACGAACATGGTGTTATTTTAAAACTGATATAGGTAATTCAGGTGTCTAGCTTCGATGTCTTCCAAAGTCTCAACCTTATTTTCTGGCTTAGGCCTGTACTGGATGCGTCTAGTGAAAGAGCGTACTGCTCGGCAAAGACAAAGAATATAGGTCCATGCTGCACGAACCTGAGATGATCGCAGATGATGACGAAATATGATGACACACGTTCGGGGTTCCCCGTCCTATACAGATTGACCGGGAATCACTCACTGTTTCGCAACGGCCCTGTGCTGGCATCAGCATAGACAGCAGGATATAACACGGAAAGTACTCGCAAGTCACCTCACGATGAATCAGCAAGCTATTCTCACAACTGACCCCCCCCCCCCCAGGGTCTCACAACTTGTGGGACGTGGGTTGGCGACCACGGAACCCCAGCTGAGTCTGGCATCGCTTCTACTTCCTGGTGCCGGGCTCATTTCAGTTCTCTTTCCTGTCGGCCTCCCTTGGTCAACTCTTGTTCTCTTCCGACCCAGACTGTATTAGGGTATCCGAGGGCTAGGGAGTCTTTCAATTTCCCCCCTTAATTGGCTTTGTCTCATCTTTCCTGATACCCTCATTCTTCGAGGGGTCTGCCTTATTTTCCTTTTCATAATATCTCCTGTCTTCTGCTCAAGGCCCTCAAAGAGGCAGGGTGTGTGTAGACCCACCACTTCTGGTACACCCTCAAGGGCTCATGACTGGTGAGTTAGGAAGCTGGCAACCCCGAGGAATTCCTGAGCTACATGCAGGGAATGGAGTGGTATGTCAGAAATTTCAAGTGGACAGTGTTACTTGTCGGGTTCTACGGGTAAGTATATAAAATTGGGGTCAGATCGGTGAAACGGTGTAGATTTGTGCCAAACAGCCTAAATGCAAGGGATGGAGTGGCCTCGCCACAATTTCAAGCAGACAGTGTTAGTCGCAGTGTTCCAAAGGGTAAATATACAAATTTTGGTTGAGATCGGTGAAGCGGTGTAGATTTGGGACAAAGGGCCTAAATGCAGGGAATGGAGTGGTCTGTCCGCAATTTCAAGCAGACAGTGTTACTCGCTGGGTACCAAAGGGTAAGTTAACGAATATTGGTTCTGATCGGTGAAACGGTGTAGTTTTGTGCCAAAGTGCCTAAATGCAGGAATGGGGTGGTCTGTCCGAAATTTTAAGTGGACAGTGTTACTCGCAGGGTTCCAAAGGGTAAGTATACAAAGTTTGGTTCAGATCGGTGAAACGGTGTAGATTTGTGCCAAAGGGCCTAAATGCATGGGGTGGAGTAGCTTTTCCGCAATTTCAAGCAGACAGTGTTAGTCGCAGTGTTCCAAAGGGTAAATATACAAATTTTGGTTGAGATCGGTGGAACGGTGTAGATTTGGGACAAAGGGCCTAAATGCAGGGAATGGAGTGGTCTGTCCGCAATTTCAAGCAGACAGTGTTACTCGCAGGGTTCCAAAGGGTATGTATACACATTTTGGTTCAGATCGGTGAAACGGTGTAGATTTGTGCAAAAAGGGCCTAAATGCAGGGAATGGCGTGGTCTGTCCGAAATTTTAAGCAGACAGTGTTAGTCGCAGTGTTCCATAGGGTAAATATACAAATTTTGGTTGAGATCGGTGAAACGGTATAGATTTGGGCCAAAGGGCCTAAATGCAGGGAATGGAGTGGTCTGTCCGCAATTTCAAGCAGATAGTGTTACTCGCAGGGCACCAAAGGGTAAGAATACGAATTTTGGTTCTGATCGGCGAAACGGTGTAGATTTGGACCAAAGGGCCTAAATGCAGGGAATGGGGTGGTCTGTCCGAAATTTTAAGTGGTCAGTGGTACTCGCAGGGTTCCAAAGGGTAAATATACAAATTTTGGTTGAGATCGGTGAAACGGTGTGGATTTGGACCAAAGGGCCCAAATGCAGGGAATGGGGTGGTCTGTCCGAAATTTCAAGTGGACAGTGTTACTCGCAGGGTTCCAAAGGTTAAATATACAACTTTTGGTTCAGATCGGTGAAACGGTGAAGATTTGTGCAAAAGGGCCTAAATGCAGGGCATGGGGTGGTCTGTCCGAAATTTAATGTTGACGGGGTTACCCGCAGGGTTCCAAAGGGTAAGTATACAAATTTTGGTTCAGATCGGTGAAACAGTGTAGATTTGTATACATAACAGACAGACAGACATACAGACAGACAGACAGACAGACAAACTTTGTGCTTTATATATATAGATATGTGTTTATTGTCTGTATGTCACGATATGACTCTCTGAGTTAAAGTGACAATTAACAAGTAGATTTGGTTTAAATAAATAAATAAATAATTAATTTAATTCAATTGTTTACATAACCTCAAGATGGCGGCTGTGTGAAATTTTAAAATTAAGTTTTTATTTCTTGTGTCGTAATCATGCGATCGAAGTGAAAGTTTGAATAATGAACCTAGGCAATAATTGTCCATGAATGGTACATAACTCTATGGCCTATACATATAACATTCCTAAATGGCGAGCTTCCGAAATATTTAGACGGTTCTCAATATCTGTGAATCTTTTACAGCAACCAAACTGATTTTTTTAAATGTTCATAGAGACTATGAACATATGTTCACCTAAAGGAATTCCAGTAACCTGGTGAGCACAAATCCAACATGGCGGCGACGCGAAGTATAAATATTTAAATGGACGTTTCTCGCGAATTAACTATCAGAGTGCCGTGTGAAACGTTGAACGTTAAATGCTTATACAAATGTTCATCCACTGGCATCTAATTTATTTCAATTGTTAGCATAATCACAAGATGGCTGCTGTGCGTAATTTTAAAATCTCGTTTTTACTTCTTGTGTTCTAATCATGCGATTGAAGTTTGAATACCACACGTACACAATAATCTTAATGTAATAGTACAAAAATAAAAATCCAACCTGGCGACCATCTGAAATATTTAGACGGTTCTCAATATCTACGAATTTGTTACAGCAATTAAACTGAAATTTTGTATGTTGATAGAGGCAATTAACATGAGCAGGATATATGAAAATAGGCTGTACAGTTCTTCACGGAACTACTTGTTTCATACGAGATCCTGAGTCCCGTTTTACCTGCAATTTCGTGTAATTTTTCAAGCATTATTTTAATTAAGGTCAAGAAGGAGGATTGTGATGTCGGGAATTGGTTTTGTAAAGTATGTGATACGCCGGACTGTTTGAGGGTGCAAATCAAAGCAAGGGATCAAATAATACAGGAACTTATAACAAAGCTTCGTGAATCAGAGGAAACGGTGAAGGATGTGACTGAACGGCTTTCTACTGGGATCAGTGTGGAAGAGGGCGTGGAGGAGCAAACTGAGGGTAACGTTATCATAATGGGTGATTCTATGATACGATGGAGTGCGAATATCTCGAGGAAATCAGGTGCGAAAGTGCGGTGTTATCCGGGGATTCAAATTGACCAGCTTGCCCAACAAGTGGAAGAAGCAAACGTAGAGGCCTGTGACAAAGTTAAAATGTTGTTGCTCCATTTTGGGACGAACGATTTGAAGAAGAGGGCTACAGCTGATTACATCATGGGGGAGCTCTACGAACTAGGCAGAAAAGCTAAAAGCAAGTTTAGAAATGAAAACATTTTAATGAGTGGCATTGTTCGGCGACGAGATGTTCCGTTAAGGCGAGTTAAGACTGTAAATGACCGCATGGCCTGGGTTTGTGCACAACTGGGATTAGTGTACGTAGATGCTGACTGCTGGATTGGTGGCCGTGACTTCGCGCGAGACGGGCTGCACTTAAATCGACGGGGCGCTTTCAACCTAGGGAGCCTATATGACAGGGTCATCGGTTCGTGCCGGCCATTGTGAGGAGGAGCAGGTCCAGAGGTTGCCAGCCGACGGGAACAGAAGGAGCTACTTCGGGATATTTGCTGCGGAGGTAAGACTCTAAGAATACTGCAGGTTAATTGTCTGAGTTTAGGAAATAAATTAATTGAATTTTGGAATCTTGTAGAGACGTATTCTCCGGACATTGTCATTGCTACTGAATCTTGGTTATATGAGGATATAAATAGTAATGAAATAATTCAAGGGACCTACGTAATGTACAGAAGGGATCGGGGGAAGCGAGGTGGTGGGCTATTTATTTGTGTGCGCAAAAATATTGCTGGTTTCTTAAAGTGGGCTGATACTGATCATGACATTTGTGTACAAATTTCGGATAAAGGGAATAAATTCCCTCTTCAGGTGATAGGGGCGTATAGAGCACCGAAAGATAACTTTTCGCTTCTCGACTCACTGTATGATAAAACTTGTACGGGTAATGCTATGAAAAAGAGCATAATAATTGCCGGAGATTTAAACCTCCCCAAAGTAGACTGGTCTGGTGAGTCAACTAGCTGTGGTCAAGCTCAGAGCGCTGCAAACAAATTCTTAAGGGAGGGTGGATTTTCCCAAGTAGTTGACTTCCCAACTAGAGGCAATAATATCTTAGATGTTTATCTCGTAAGGCCTGTAGAGCTGTATATTAACTGTCTGAAAGTACCAGGAATTAGTGACCATTCTGGGGTTGAATTAAATATTAGATACGGTGACATTACAAAATTAGACTCTGATGTAGCAAATAAGATCATATTCCAGTATCGCAGGGTGGATCAGGGCAAATTTCAGGGGTATTTGAATGAGCTATTTGTAGGATGGGCATCGGAAGAAAATCACATTAATATCCTGTGGACTAACATTTTGAAAATTTTAAATAGCGCTATTGATAAATTTGTTCCATTTAAATTACTGAATCAAAACCCAGATCCTGAGTATTACACACGGGAAATCAGGAGTCTTAAACGGAAAATTAGGAAATTATACAATAAAAGAAGGAAGGAAGGAAGATTGTAGTTTTACGTGACCGTGAATCTTGTGATTATGAGCCACGGGACCTCCTTTTTACGTGGAATCCGAACCACAGGACATGGCATTTCACTTCGAAAATCTCACATGCGTTGACCGGGAACAATAAAAGACATGATAGTGACAAGTATATGTTGAAATTTAAGTCCATATCAAGAGAGCTCGTCTCAAAAAAGAGGACTGCTCATGATAATTATATGCAAGGTTTACTTGGTTCGGGAGGCGATGGGAGGAAAAATGTTTACAGTTATGTTAGGAGAAGAAAGGGAAAATCAAATAATTTGTCGATGATAATGTCCGGTGATGGTAAATTAATTACTGAGAAGCAGGCCATTGCTAATGAATTAAATGTATTTTATGGTAGTGTGTTCAATAAATCCAATAGCTGTGTGTTGGACCTTAACGGTGAATCAGGGGCTCCACTTCTCCAAATAAACCAGTCAGCAATTGTAAAGCTAATACAAAATTACGTTACAATATATCGAAGGGTCCTGATAATATTGTTAGTTAAGTACTTAAACTAGGAGGTAGGGCCGTGGTACGATACTTAGAGGTGATGTTTAATGTGTCCATAAACAATGCGCAAATCCCGGATGACTGGAAAAGAGCTATGGTAGTTCCAATATTTAAGGGAGGGAGCAGACTTGAATTGGGCAACTACAGGCCGGTTAGTCTTACGTCCATCGTTTGTAAACAGATGGAGCATCTCATTTGCGACTACTTGAGGGAACAGTGGGAAACATTATCATGGTTTAATGATAGGCAACATGGATTTCGGAAAGGTTACTCATGCGAGAGTCAGATGCTGTCACTTTTCAAGATATTAGCGAATCGTTAGACGATGGAGTTACAGTCGACGCCGTAGTTATAGATTTTGCGAAGGCATTAGATGTCGTGCCGCATGACATACTACTCCATAAATTAGCTTCGACGAAGATTGATAGAAGAGTAATTTTATGGATCCAAGAATTTTTGACGGGTCGTTATCAGAAAGTGAAAGTTGAAGGCCGATTCTCGGATGAAATTACCGTAGCGTCGGGTATCCCTCAGGGCAGCGTAATCGGAACTTTGTTATTTTTGGCGTTTATAAATGACTTACCAAATGGGATTCAAAGTGACTGTCAATTGTTTGCGGATGATTGTGTAATATATCGAAAGATACATGACTCACAAGGCAATGCAGTACTTCAAGATGACCTGAACCTGGTCTATAAGTAAAATAAAATAAAAATAAACACAAGGAAATGTAGTCTAATAAAAATAGGGAAAGTGCGAAGGCAAGATTTTCAATATAACATAGGCTCGGAAATACTTGTAGAAGAAGATTCTTGCAAATATTTGGGCGTTCACGTAAGAAATGATATGTAATGGAGTAGTCATATAGGATGTGTAGTTTCTAAAGCTTACAAATCCCTGCACTTTGTAATGAGGGAATTAAAATGAAGTAGTACCTCTGCTAAAGAATTAGGATATTTGTCACTTGTAAGACCTATTCTGGAATACGCCTCGGCGGTTTGGGATCCATATCAAGTAGGGCTCATAAATGAGTTGGAAATGGTACAAAGAAAGGCCGCTAGATTTGTGCTCAGTGACTTTAATCCCAGGAGCAGTGTGAGCCGTATGTTAAAGAAACTTGGGTGGGAATCACTTGAGGCTAGGAGGATGAAATCTAGACTCCGCGCTATGTACAACACGTATACAAATCAACGAGCATGGGGTGAGCTTAGCAAACGTATGGAAAAGCCTACTTACATGGGTAGGGGCGATCGTCCTTTCAAAGTTAAGGGCCGACCACAGCGAACAAATTATGGTAAATATTCTTTCGTAAACCGTGCCATTGATAATTGTAACTCTCTACCTGCCGCAGTCTTCGAGCCTTTTCCCAAACATATAGGTGTGTTTAAGAAAAGACTGAATATTTGTGTAAATACTCCAGTTTAATTGTTAGTGAATTGTTATATACAATTATTTATTTGTTATGTATATCTAATTTGCCACCGGGGGACACACCCCCCAATTGCAAATAAAGGAATGAATGAATGAATGAATGAATGCATTTCTTCTTTATTTTCAGCTAGCAATGCCATGTCACCCGCAAACGCTAAGCAATAATCCTTCACACCCTGCTTCTTTGTACCTAAACATATTACTCCTATCCCCTCTACTCTTATGGCATTCCTCCATGTTCTCATTATTTTTTTCAGGACAACGTTAAACAGAATCGGTGAAAGCCCATCTCCTTCTCTGACTCCCGCCCGAATTTTATAGGGCTCCGAGATTTCCCCCTGAAATTTAACTTTGGTATCTGTTCCTGTTTGAATTATAATCGCCCCTGTTTTGCTATCGATTCCAAATTCTTCCAAAACATTGAATAGGGTTTTCCGGTCTATGGGGTCGTAGGCTATTTTGAAGTCAACAAACGCAACTACGTATTTCTACTTCGTATAGCTCGTACTCTCAAGATGCTTTTCAAACTAAAGATCTGCTCCACACAAGATCTGCCCTTTCTAATGCCTCCTAGATATTCGCCTATTTGATGGTCTACCTGATCTTCAACTATGTGTAATATCGCATTAGATAGTACTTTGTACGAGATCGCTAGCATGGAAATTCCTCTTTAATTGTTTGGATCGGTTCGGTCACCTTTCTTATGGAGTGGATGTATTTGGGCGCTTTTCCGGTCATCTGGGATAATTTCATTTTCCCAGATATCACAAATAAGGCTATTTAAGTTCTCCACAGCCGTATCTCCTCCAATTTTCCACATTTCAGCTACTATCCCATATTCCCCTGGTGCTTCATTGTTTTTGAGATCTTGATGATGTTTTTGATTTCTAAGAGTCCCGATGGGTTGGACGGTGGATTTATACTCATTGACTGCTCGACATCCAACCTTTCTCTCGGCTCCTCACAGTTTAGAAATGTTTCAAAATAATTAGCCAAAATGTAACAATTCTCCTTGTTACTCACGGCCAATGTACCGTCCTTTCTTTTAAAGTAAACACTAACCTTGGAGGTTGGTATTGTTGTAATTCATCCCTAAATGTCCTACAAAATTCCCGGGTGTTATTTTTCTTAAAATCTTCTTCTATATTTTCCAACCGGCTTTTGTCATACAGTTTTTTTCTCCTCTGATGATCTTGGCAGCATGTTTTCTTTGTTGCTTGAAGTCATTACAATGTTGTTCTGTGCGGTTGGAGTGCCATCTCTTCCACGCCTTTAGTCTCATATCAAGAGCATCATCGCATCTCTTGTTCCACCATCTGTGTTTCCTTTTTCGTTTCTGTTGCCCTATGTTTACAGCCGCTCTTGTTAACGATTCTTTCATTTCTATCCAATTGTTCATCTGTAACTTCGAAAGTTTTTCTTGATACATATTTCAGTTTTGCTGGAGAATTTCTGTGTCAATCCTAGTTTTCCTTTGACATATACGTCGTTGTCTATTCATTAAATGAAATTAGTTTTATGGAAATATCTCAAAATCTGTTGGTCTTCGAACCCTAAAATGTGGTTTTCGGCTCACATTGAGACGCTGTAACTGAGCTTTGTCTCGTCTTTCTACGCCCATTTCAGCATGTATTTTAAGGTTATAGGCCCCCTTTTATGAGAGGTACGCAGAAGAGTTACATCAATGATTACATTCGTGCCTCTGATGGACATTTGTACCAAATTTTACGTTGATCCACTCAGCCGTTCTCGGCTGATGTGCGTAGAAAGTTGTACACAGACAGACAGACAGACACACAGACAGACAAAAATTTTGTTTTTGCGCGCAACTGTCATAAATCAGTCTGAAACGCGTTAATAACTCAAATTTCTGTGGAAATTCATAAAAAACAGACAAACTTCCATTTGTATGTAGGGATAAGCGCTCTATTAAGTTCCAACGTTCACCACCAGGTGCCGGTTGTGGTGGCATGTAGTATTCAAGTTCACAGCTAGGTGTCGTTGACGGGTACATTTTATAGCAAAAGTAGGAACTATTTGAAATTTATCGTCTGCAGTCTTCTCCTGAATTACAGATAACACACACTAATACAGCCATCACAATTAACACCGGTTATTAGACAGATCCTATACATACCCAAAGTACATGGGGCTACATGACCGCGTTGTCGCAGCCCCTAAACTGAGGAACCAACCAAGCACAAAACACAAAACAAATAAACAAGAAACTAATCCAGGATTTCCTAACATTTCCAAATCTATTCTCATTAATCGTTCAATTCCGTACCTCACAGAAAGTATGTTACACTCTAAGGTTCTGTTGACATACAGCTCTACTCCCTCTTGGCCTTGCCTAGTTTTACACCTGAGAGGTATAACTTGTAATCCCTTATTGCTTCCTCTCCCTTTATCTGAACTTCACTAATCCCTAGAATATCCAATCCTATCCTACTTGCTGACTCAGCTAGCTCTATTTTCTTCCTGCCATAGCCACGCTCGATATTGCTATACCCTGGGGTACCCACAGGGTATGGCCACCCCCTATCAGCCCCTTTCACCACCCTTCACTCCCATTTCACGCCACAACCCCAGAGAAACCAATAACAGCAAACGTCTAGACATTGCAAACACACTCAGCTTGACAAACCAACCACACACACATGTGGTAATCTTTACAACATCCTTACAACATAAGTCTAAACAGGTAGCTTCCTACTATGTAGCACAATAATCTGCTGACTAAATTACACAAACACAATTACATAGACCCGGAACTGGGATCTCTTTCGTCTACCACACGCCGAGGTGTTGCCTGACGTCCGTTCGACCGCACTACAGTCCGGTCAGTGTACTCAAAAAGGTCTACCTTAGTGAGTCCATTCCATTCCAGACCTAATACTTGTATTCATCGCATTCATTGTTTGCAAACTTTCACACTTTCAGTTATTAAATAATTTTCATTCTTTTAAATTGCCTTCTTGTATTTCTTGAAACCTCCCTTGTTCGAACTCTGGCCCTCAGCCAGCGAGCTCTAGTCAGCTGCGCCATGGTGGTTGTCTTATTTGTTTGGTATTTAACCTTGTAAACACGCATCAGCATTAGCCTCGTAAGCACGGCCCGCTCGCCGCTTGCTTGCTCCATTCATTACAGACCTCACACACACTTCCTTACACTCGAGTTATTGTCCTGCGGACAAGTACATCATCTTTTAAATAAAACCACCCAACTCGAGCTACCTACACCCCAGGACAATACAAAATCAATAGCACTCTATCGAACACCAGTTCGATTGCCTGTTCGTTTCCAAGGAGTCCCTGATTTGTCAGATGGGAGTAGGACTCTATCACTCCCATATGTCGAGGCTTGTTAATGGCAATTTAGGAGGTTTAGAACGTACAAGTGAAGCAGGTTGCTAGCCTTACTTACACAGGGTCTTATGAGTTTCACTTCAGGCTACAAACAAGTGAGTTGGATAGACCTAACCGCCTGAGCAATAGGAGGGCCACGATACAGAATATGTCGAAGCTGTCCACTCCTATACTAACTGGTTTCCCGGCTGTCAGGGCCACTTAATAGGCACTCAGATGTTGCCCAGGTTTCACAAACTAGGACGTGACTACAACATTAACCATGAAAATGAGTGGGAGTATACATGAATTGAAATATCTCAAACCTAAACAATTATAGACCATGTAAATGGATCGCAATGCATTCGTACCATGGAATTTTAGCCAAGGTTAACAGAGGAGAATTTCTAAAGACTAACGAAAATAGTCTTATTCCTATTTTATTTTAGGCTGCTTGATTTCATTAATTTTTAAAATTATTGTATTAGATACGAAATTTTGGTACAAAATAAATTCTCAAATATTCTGATAACAGGAGGTTTTGCTGTTGTTGTTGTTGTTGTTGTTGTTTCATTTCTAGACAATAAGATGTAGCCTATCAACCACGCATACTTCGGTGCACACATAATCTGTTTCGGGAACTTTTTTCTAACGGTGTCGATACCAGTATGTATATTTGTCATTGGGTTTATGATACGGATATCGGTGGTTATGGCCCTGAATTAGTTGGCATCCCCATAACCTGTGGGGACAGATGGTCTAGCTGTTCCACCCTTTAAAACTTAAATAACTAACTAACTAATCTGTTTTAGGATGGTCGAGGTGAGAATCCACACGACTTCATCTCAGTCATCATTACTAGGTTAAGTATACAACGTTATAGCCCTTAAATTGGACTTCATTTTGTAGGAATATCCCGTTAATAGAAACCATAGTCAAATTACAAACTCTTATACAAAATGAGGGTATAACGCTATTAATTATTTTATGTTCGACGATGTCGATATGTAAATATTATATGTCAGAAAACTGTATAATAATGGGTGTCATTAAAGTACTACTTTTCATTATAACACTGTTTTTTCCAACCATTCAGAGCTCAATATTTTCATTCATTGACCAATTAGGTAGGGAAAGCGTCTGACATGTCGGACATGAATTACATGATTTGAAATTTGACAATGAAGCCTATATTGGAACAACCATTGTAGTTACAATGCACAAACAAACTGGGCAATATTGCAATGTACTTTAATATCCGCAACTCCAATTTCTACACATTCCTAAGATTTCGCCGACAATATTAGTGAATGCAGTTGGTGACATAAACACACCATAACGTCATGGAGGAAGCAGGCGTTTGACATTAGTTCCAAGGAAATTATAATCCAGCTCCCTGTTCAGTAAATAGATTTCTTCTGCGAAACTTCTCCGCCAGTTACCGTTACTGTTCTATTTGTGGCTAAATTGATTTGCCTTCCGATGACATTCCATACGCATGTAATTTGAAGAATAACTAGGTGATAATACGATACACTTTAATTTTAAAGCGTTTGTAACGTCCTATTTTTTGTGTTATTTGACGAAAATAACAAAATGATCCACCATAGTATCTGTGCGCTATCTGTTGGTGCAACTTCAGGATAACCCAAGTTTTAAAGCTTTGGGATCCGTTATTGGGTAGAGATTAAATGCTGAGCCCACACAATTCCCAAGAGGAAGTCAACCGACAGAATATCGACAGTTATTTATGAATATTTATGTTAGGACATATAATTACGTTATAATTATCGTCGAACCTAAACAGTCGTATTCAACTCGCCTATAATGGTAATTAAGACACTCGTGTCTTAATTCTAGCCATTATATGTTCGTTGCATAATGTACTATCATGATCGTGGCAATAACGCACATTGTCCAGTAGCACCCTGGAACATAAGGATACATTGATGCCACGCAATCCAGTCTAACTCACTGTGGAGAGTCTGGTGTTACGGCCCCTCTGGGAGATCTGTGGGGAGCACTGCGCTGTGTAATTATTCACTTCACCACAATTTCCTTTATCGTAGCCGCGCATTATTTACTACTGAGTTCCAGGTTGGATTGCTCGATACATAAATAAATATCATCTTTGTGAATAAAACTAAGGTTGGTTGGTTGGTTCCTCAGTTTAGGGGCTGCGACAACACGGTCAAGTATCCCCGTGTACTTTGGTCGTGTGTAGAATCTGTCTGATAACCAGTGTTAATTGTGATGACAGTATTATTGTGTGTACCTGTTTTAATTCAAGTAAGGACCGCAGAAATTCAATTTTTTCAAGTAGTTCCTTCTTTTGTCACCAAACGCCACCGTCAACGACCAAATAGTTCAGAACTTAGTTACCAGATGTCACCGAAGTCAGCTCTTGACAACGAACGTAGGAACCTAAGAACTTTAGTCAAATGTTTAACCTATATACGAAAGCTTCACACAGGTGTAATTAGAGGAAGGTACTTTAACATGCCATATATCTATGACATGGGACCGCCGGCTTTACTTCCCCTCCGAAGGAAGGCATACTGAGGGAAACTAAGGTTAACTTGTAACAATAATAATATACTACAATAATGTTGTAAAATAAGACGAATTTCACGCATCTGAAACTTTGATAATTGGGGGCGGATCACAAGTTAAAAAAGTCCTCTCGGCACGCCGGAAGGCGGAGGTAGATTTTACCGCCGCCATCTTGACGGAAACGTAATGGCGGCCACACAAATGTTCAAAGCTTAAATCAAATTACGACTAACCTAATCATCCGATCTCTACCAAATTTTGCAACAACATACCTTTATGGAGGAAGCATCCTTTGACAAATCTAATAGGTCATTAGCCTAATAGTTTGCGGATGGCGGCCATCTTTGTGTCAAAATCGATTACCCCTATTAATTCGAACACGGTGAAACCGAATGGAATGAAATTTGGTACAGAGGTAGCACTAGAAATGGGCACCTGAGTGTCATGTTTTGTATCGCCGCCATCTTGATGGAAACGTAATGGCGGCCACACAAATATTCAAAGCTTAAATCAAATTACGATTAACCTAATCATCCGATCTCTACCAAATTCTGCATCAACATACCATTATGGAGGGAGCATCCTTTGACCAAACTAATAGGTCATTAGCCTAATATTTTGCGGATGGCGGCCATCTTTGTGTCAAAATCGATTACCCCTATTAATTCCAACACGGTGAAACCCAATGGAACGAAATTTGGTACAGAGGTAGCACTAGAAAAGGCCACCTCAGTGTCATGTTTTATATCACCGCCATCTTGACGGAAACGTAATCGCGGCCACCCAAATGTTAAAGGCTAAAATGTAATTACGACCAACCTAATAATCTAGTCTCTACCAAATTTTGCAACAAATCTTTATGTGGGAAGCATATTCTGACCAAACTGCTAGATCATCAGCCCAATAGTTTGCAGATGGTGGCCAAGTATGTGTGCAAATCGATTCCCCCTATCAATTCAAACACGGTGAAAACGAATTGAACGAAATTTGGTACAGAGGTAGCACTAGCTAAAGGCACCTCAGTGTCATGTTTTATATCGCCGCCATCTTGACGGAAACGGCCACCCAAATGTTACAAGCTTAAATCAAATTTCGTCCATCCTAATAATTTGATCTCTACCGGATTTTGCAACAACATGCCTTTTTGTGGAAAGCATCTTATGACTGACTACATGGTCATCAGCCCAATAGTTTGCAAATAGCGGCCATGTATGTGTGCAAATCCATTCCCCGGATCAATTCAAACAAGGTGAAACCGAATTGAATGATTTTTTTTACAGAGGTAGCACTAGCAAAGGGCACCTCATATTCATGTTTAATATCCCTATAGCACGTTGTATTTCAACAAGCTACTACAACCAACATTCAATTATACTCCTTGAAAAGGACAAAGAGTTATAACAATACCCATGCTTTTAGGAGAAAGTAGGCTATATGTTCTTTACTGAACATCTTATTATACTTGTGGTCACTCTGTCCTTATGCAAGGTTTCGACACTGATGTGTAACTATGTATCGGTCTGTTACTTCTTCACGCAAAATTATATCTCCCGCAGAGATTTTGGTTGGTTCCTCAGTTTAGGGGCTGCGACAACGCGGTCATGTAACCCCGTGTACTTGGGTGAGTGTAGAATCTGTCTGATAAACGGTGTGAATTGTGATGGCTGTATTAATCTGTAATTCAGGTAAGGATTGCAGACGGTCAATTTCAAGCAGTGGTTCCTAATGGTGCTACCAGATACTACCGTCAACGACACCTAGCTGTGAACTTGGCTACTAGATGCCACCGCAACCAGCAACTCGCAACGAACGTTGGAACTTCCCCTCTAAAGGAAAGCATACTGAGGGATTTTTAGCGCTCTTAGAAAATCCGACGACTTTGGCCGGCTTTGAACCCGCAACCTTGGGCATAGAAGATCAGCATGCTACCAGTTACGTCACCGAAGCCGCTTTACACTTAGTCAGATGGAAATCTGAATCTAATCTCGTGCAAGTGCGTTGTCATGGCGACGTCTGATGGCTCATCCCTCATCAATTTAGTTGTGTTGCCATGGCAACAACTGATAGCTCTTGGCATTTTCTTATAATTCCGATTTTTTTTTTCTCATCCCTTGGCGTAATGATGGGTTATATCAGAAATTCTTTCAGACAAAAGTTTTCGGTAATTATTAGGGGAATATTGTCCATTTTGTACGGTTTTGAAATTGTGCCTATTAAGAGAGATGTGATTAATGTTTCCCGAAAAACCCACTTCTTCCCACCCCATTGGTCAATGGTTGGTGCTATAAAAAAAACTCTTGAAACATAAATTTTGGGGCTTTATCCGACACATAGTATGAACTTTGAACGGATTCGATATTTCACATATTAAGAGAGTTATAGCGATATTTCACTTTTCATTTTCACCCTCTTCGACCGATTTAGCCCAGTAACGAACTCGACCGAGATTTTATAGGCATACATATTCGTTAAAAATTCAAAGTGATTGGTGCAAAATTACGGCAGTTATCGTGTCCACAAGAAACTGATATATATATACATAAATTATATATAAACTTTTAAACTGACGGTGGTTTTGGGGTCTGGGGGATGTGAAACGCGAAGATATGTCGAAATTTTCCGGAAGTTGAAACATTGCAATAGTTAGCTTTCTAATGAAATCTACCTAAAACATCGAAAGACAAGAGAGAAAAAGTCAGCAATTTTCTAGGTTACTGCCGTGTCTTGTGCGGAGTTTCGCCAAGGAACACCAAGTTAGGCTTATCAGTGGGCTTTCGGTTTCCGGGCCCGGACCCCCACAGGAGTAGAGAAATGCACGCTACCTGCCTTCTTGTGAAGCGAACCTGCGCTTCTTTACTGCGAGAGATAAAAGCTCAAACAGCCTTTCATTGCTTGAGGTTGTAGCTCTTGCAGTAAAGAAGCCTTATACATATAACCTACGGGATTAATCTATAAAAATCAATTTTACGTGATAGTTTGTGCGTGTGTGTGGGTGTGTATGTCTCCTATGCGTTCATATTCCACTCATCCGATTGCGCTTAAACTTGGGTGAGATATTGAGTACACTCCAGGGAAGGTTTCTGGCTTAGTAAATCCATTTTACAATAGGCAGCGCACGAGTAGATTCAACAAAAGAGCGACGACGCGCGAAGTGTTTCAACAAAGTCCGTTATGCGTTCATATACCATTCATCCGATTGCGATGAAATTCGGGTACAATGTTGAGTACGCTCCAAGGAAGGTTTCTGGCTTAGTAAATCCATTTCACAATAGGTAACGCACGAGTAGTTACAACAAATGAGCGATGACTAGCGAAGCGTTTCAAAAAGTCCCGTATGCATTCATATACCATTTGTCCGATATCAATGAAACTTGGGGGAGATGTTCTGTGCACTCCAGCGAAGGTTACTGAATTAGTAAATCCAATTTACAATAAGTAGCGCACGAGTATATTCAACAAATGAGCGACGACGCGCGAAGCGTTTCAAAAATGTTTCGTATGTGTTCATATACTATTCGTCCGATATCGATGAAACTTGGGTGAGATGTTGTGTGCACCCGAGGGAAGGTTTCTGGCTTAGTAAGTACATTTTACAATAGGTAGCGCACGAGTAGATTCAACAAATGAGCTACGACGCGCGAAGCTTTTCAACCAAGTCCCGTATGCCTTCATATAACATTAGTTCTATAGCGAAGAAACTTGGGTGATATGTTGTGTGCACTCCAGGAAAGGTGTCTGGCTTAGTAAATCAATTTTACAAGAGGTGACGCATGAGTGGATTCAACAAATGGCAAACGACGCACGAAGCGTTTTAACGTAGTACCGTATAATAGGTTATATACCATTCGTCCAATAGCGATGAATCTTGGGTGAGATGTTGTGTACAATTACGTGAAGTTTTCTAACTTAGTAAATACATTTCACAGTGGGTAGCGCACGAGTAGATTCAACAAATGAGTGACGGCACGTGAAGCGTTTCAACAAAGTCCCGTGTGCATTCATACACCATTCATCCGACAGTGATGAAACTTTGGTGAATTGTTGTGTACACTCCAGGAAAGGTTTCTGGCTTAGTAAATCCATTTTACAATCGGTAGCGCACGAGTAGATTCAACAAATGGGTGATGGCATGCGTGTCGTTTCAACAAAGTCACGTATGCTTTCATATACCTTTCATCCGATTGCTATTAAGCTTTGGTGAATTGTTATGTACACTCCAGGAATGCTTTCTGGATTAGTAAATCAATTTTACAATAGGTAGCGCACGAGTAGATTTAACAAATGAGCGATGGCACGCGAATTGTATTAACAGAGTCCCGTATGCGTTCATATACCATTCATCCGATTGCGATGAAACCTTGTTGAGATGTTGAGTACACTCCAAGGAAGGTTTCTGGCTTAGTAAATCCATTTTACAATTGGTAGCGCACGAGTAGATTTAACAAATGAGCGATAGCATGCGAATCGTTCCAACAAAGTCCCGTATGCGTTCATATACCATTCATCCGATTGCGATAAAACTTGGGTGAATCGTTGAGTACATTTCAGGGAAAGTTTCAGACTTAGTAAATCCATTTTACAATAGGTAGTTCACGAGTAGTTTCAACAAATGAGTGACAGCGCACAAATCGTTTAAAGAAAATCCCGTATGCGTTCATATGCCATTCATCCGATTGCGTTAAACTTTGGTGAGTTCTAGAGCACGCTCCCACGAATGTTTCTGAATTAGTAAATCCATTTTACGTTAGTTTCGAGGCAGTTAACGGAAATTGAAGAAATAGTGTATCCAAAACCACTTCAAGAAACAAAATTACAACGCCAACACTTTCTATGATTGGCATTGCAACGCATGCCGGGTACAGCTTGTTCATTATGAGAAAATTGTTGAAACACCATTTTGAAGGAAGCTGTGGATTGCATTTTTCATTTACTAAGTTGTAATTCTAAAATTCTTACCTGAAGTTATTTATAAAAATTAATTCACTACCTTCTAAGGAGGAAAAGAAGGAAGGGAACAAGGACGCCTGTTAATATCACTATCATAAGCAGAGGACCTCCTTTTAACGTGGAATCCAAATCATCGGACGTGTTATTTAACTACGAAAATCTCACATTCACATTCATTAACCAAGAATAGAAACCGGGTCTTGGAGAGAGGTACCCTGAGCCTACCTGTCAAGTTAGGCAGCCCATAAACTGTAAAACAAATAAATAAATAAAAACATAAATAAATAAATAAATGAACAAATAAATAAAAATATATAGATAAATAAATAAACAGATAAATCTTTTGCTTCTTCTTTTTCTTCTTCTCCTTCCTATCAAATGTAAGGCCAGGTGGCCTCTTACGTTCTCGTTCCATCTCTTTGTAGGTCGACCTACGTCTCTTCTGCCTCTAGGTTGGTATTTGAGGACTCGTCTGCTGATCCGGCCGGTCTTCATACGTAGTACATGGTCCTTCCAAGCTGATCTGTAATTCTGCACTGTGTTGATAATTGGTTTTACTTTTAGTTCTTTAAGAATATCCTCAGATCTTTTCCCATCCCATAGTGTGTATCCAGCTGCTCTCCTCATGAACCGCATCTCGGCACTCGTTAGTCTCCGTTCATCCCCTTTGCGAAGGGTACAAGCTTCGCTGCCATATAGAAGGGTAGGTTTGGCTACGATGTTTTATAGTTTAAGTCGGGCGTGCCTCTGGATTAAGATGGCCTGAAGATGTTTTTATTAGTCCTGTGACATTAGTGAAGTTGATGACTTAGTGCTGCATATCGGTTTCTTGGATGTAACTGAGGTTATATCCGAGATGCAATTTTTGTTTTCTGATGGTTTTCTTTTCGATGAAGGCCATAGCTTTAGTTTTGGTAAGGGAAATCTCCATGTTGTAAATAAATACATTATTAAGTAAATGAATAAGTAAATTAATTAAGGAATGTATTAATTAAATAAATAATGAAAGATAGAAAGAAAAAAGTACGAAATAAATAAATACATAAAGAATGAAAGAAAGGAACAAAGAAAGAAAGAAAAAAGAAAGAAAAGTAAGTAATAATTAATATTATATACAGTAAATAAATAAATAAAAAAATATATATGTAAATTAATAAATAATGAAAAAGAAAAATAAGAAATAAGTAATATAAGTTAATATAAATAAATAAATAAATAGTTAAGTAACTAAATAAAAAGTAAATAAATTGATTGTACAATCAGTTCTCACAAAAACGAAAAACATATAACCTATTGCTGTTTCTTTATCTCACAATGAGAACATTCCGTTAAATTAGTGTGATGCAATATCGATAGCTACTCTGTAAATGATGGTGATGCATAGGGTTTGAATATGCAGTTATTTCCTCTTGCCTGTATGTTATTGGCGTACGTCACTGGAGTTCGCTGGTAATGTATGAAGGGTCCTTCAATTTTTCATTCAGTTCCAAGTATGTGAAGGGCGTGTAATTTACGAGGCTAAGGTACCATGACAGCCACAGAAAATCCAACCGAGCTCGGGCTGGTTGGAGACCAGAGAATATTCCACACTCATCACGCCCCCTTGTAGTATTCATGAATAGGCCTACTGCGACTGGTAAGCCAAACTCTGAAATTCACAGTGCAGGGCGTCACATTTGCCTGTCGATGCAGAACGGATAATTGAAATATCAATTCTCTAACATACCTGTATTTTGGGAAATGGGGAGCATTCTGCTCTCAAGGCTGCCATCCTTTCAAAATAACCAAGCAAGAGCCATTCAATGTTGTTGAATAACTTATCCGTGACTACCTTTGAAGTTCCCGTGCTCTACCCATGTTTCACTGTGCCTCACATCTAGAATATTCCTTTTCAACTTGGGCAGTAAAGGGTATCAGCGTAGTTCCGTACTCGTAATTCAAATGCAGCCAATCTGCGGGATTAATGACTCCCAACGACTGACTACAGTACACAGTTAATATGACAGGTTATCTCAATTTCTTGGCGTTAAATGCTACAGTGAGTTGTTGGTTTTTGATTCTTTTAGAGGCTTTGAAATGTCATGGTCATTTATCCCCGTGTACATGGGTGAGTGTGGAATTTATCTGATAACGTGTAGCACTGTGAGGTGCTAGTGTGTGTATTTATAATTGAGGTGGGATTGGTGTAGTAAGTGACCGTGACCTCAAGTTGGGTATCATCCTGGCATTTGCCTAGAGTGGAAGTGGGAAACAATGGAAAACTGGAAATCGAACCCACCTCTTCTCAGTTTTGGTTAGTTTGCTCCTCAGTTTATGGGCTGCGACAACGCGGTCATTTAGCCCCGTGTACTTTTGATGTGTGTAGAATCTTGTCTGATAACCGGTGTTAATTGTGATGACTGTATTAGTGTATGTTATCCGTTTTTAATTCAGGTAAGGACTGTAGACATTGAATTTTCAAGAAGTTCCTACTTTTGCCGCAAAACGACACCGTCAACGAGTACTAGTTCAGAACTTAGTTACTAGAGGCCACCTCAGTCGGCTCTTGGCGACGAACGTTGGAACCCAAGAGCGTTGGTCAGATTTAACCTATAATTTAGCTTCACACACGGGTAATCAGTGGAATGTCTTTAACATGCCATAAATCTATGACATGGGACCGCCGGCTTAACTTCCCTTCCGAAGGAAGGCATACTAAGGGATTTTTGACGCTCTCTTCTCAGTTTTGCCTCACGAGGCAGAGTGTAGGCCTAATCCATTTCAGCCCTCAGACCAGAATTAAATTTCTTGTCAGAGTCGGGAATTGAGACCAGTCCTCCGCGGTGACAAATGCCACATAGAATCAGCCGCCTTCAGTGATCTTGGATTTGATATTGAGACTCCAGTCCCAATGGTGTTCTGGATTCGATTCCCAGCTCTACTAAAATATTTAATTCAGGGCTTAGGACTGTAATGGGATACACTCCGCCCCATGAGGCAGAATTGAGATAAGGTGGATTCGATCACCACCCCAGTCATTCAAGAAGTGGTTTTCTCTCGTTCCCCACGTTTTCTATATAGAAATGGTTGGATGTGCATTGCTTTGTGTCTATTCTGAAACATGGCTAGCTTGAAATACCAGGTGAATCAGCTGCCCCTAATAATATTGTTTTATGCAGCCCAACTAGCGTTGTTATCAGGAAGGTCGATATTAATTTCACTGCTTGATGTGACTACAGACTAATACGAGGGAAAAACAAGATGTTCAGTAAAGAACATATAGCCTACTTTCTCCTAAATGCATGGGTATTGCTATAACTCTTTTTCCTTTTCAAAGAGTATGATTGAATGTTGGTTGTAGTAGCTTGTTGAAATACAACGTGCTATAGGGATATTAAACATTAATATGAGGTGCCCTTTGCTAGTGCTACCTCTGTACCAAATTTCGTTCAATTCGGTTACACCGTGTTTGAATTGATAGGGGGAATCGATTTGCACACATACTTGGCCAACATCTGCAAACTATTGGGCTGATGTTCTTGCAGTTTGGTCTGAATATGTTTCCCACATAAAGATATGGTGTTGCAAAATTTGGTAGAGACTAGATTATTAGGTTGGTCGTAGCTTTTAACATTTGGGTGGCCGCGATTACGTTTCCGTCAAGATAGCGGTGATATAAAACAAGACACTGAGGTGCCCTTCGCTAGTGCTACCTCTGTACCAAATTTCGTTCCATTCGGTTTCACCGTGTTCGAATTGATAAGGGGAATCGATTTTCACACAGAGATGGCCGCCATCCGCAAAATATTAGGCTAATGACCTATTAGTTTGGTCAAAGGATGCTCCCTCCATAAAGGTATGTTGTTGCTAAATTTGCTAGAGATCGGATGATTAGGCTAATCGTAATTTGATTTAAGCTTTGAACATTTGTGTGGCCGCCATTACGTTTCCGTCAAGATGGCGGCGATATAAAATATGACACTGAGGTGCCCTTTGCTAGTGCTACCTCTGTACCAAATTTCGTTCATTCGGTTCCACCGTGTTCGAATTAATAGGAGGAATCAATTTTGACATAAAGATGGCCGCCATCCGCAAACTATTAGGCTAATGGTCTATTAGATTGGTCAAAGGATGCTCCCACCATAAAGGTATGTTTTTGCAAAGTTTGGTAGAGATCGGATAGCTATGTTAGTCGTAATTTGATTTAAGCTTTAAACATTTGTGTGGCCGCCATTACGTTCCTGTCAATATGGCGGCGATATAAATGATGACACTGAGATGCCCTCTGCTAGTGCTATCTTTGTACCAAATTTCGTTCCATTCGGTTTCACCGTGTTTGAATTAATAGGGGGAATCTATTTTGACACAAAGATGGCCGCCATCCGCAAAACTATTTGGCGAATAACCTATTAGATAGGTCAAAGGATGCTCCCTCCATAAAGGTATGTAGTTGCAAAATTTGGTAGAGATCGGATGATTAGGTTAATCGTAATTTCATTTAAGCTTTGAACATTCGTGTGCCCGCCATTACGTTTCAGTCAAGAAGGCGGCGATATAAAACATAACACTGAGGTGCCCTTTGCTAGTGCTACCTCTGTACCAAATTTCGTTCCATTCGGTTCCACCGTGTTCGAATGAATAGGGGGAATCAATTTTGACATAAAGATGGCCGCCACCCGCAAACTATTAGACTAAAAACCTATTAGATTGGTCAAAGGATGCTCCCTCCATAAAGGAATGTAGTTGCAAAGTTTGGTAGAGATCGGATGGTTATGTTAGTCGTAATTTAACTTAAGCGTTGAACATTTGTGTGGCCGCCATTACGTTTCTGTCAAGATGGCGGCGATATAAAACATGACACTGAGGTGCGCTTTGCTAGTGCTACCTCTGTACCGAATTTCGTTCATTCGGTTCCACCGTGTTCGAATTAATAGGGGGAATCAATTTTGACATAAAGATGGCCGCCATCCGCAAACTGTTAGGCTAATAACCTATTAGATTGGTCAAAGGATGCTCCCTCCATAAAGGAATGTTGTTGCAAAGTTTGGTAGAGATCGGATGGTTATGTTAGTCGTAATTTAACTTAAGCTTTGAACATTTGTGTGGCCGCCATTACGTTTCTGTCAAGATGGCGGCGATATAAAACATGACACTGAGGTGCGCTTTGCTAGTGCTACCTCTGTACCGAATTTCGTTCATTCGGTTCCACCGTGTTCGAATTAATAGGGGGAATCAATTTTGACATAAAGATGGCCGCCATCCGCAAACTGTTAGGCTAATAACCTATTAGATTGGTCAAAGGATGCTCCCTCCATAAAGGTATGTTGTTGCAAAATTTGGTAGAGATCGGATGATTAGGTTAATCGTAATTTGATTTAAGCTTTGAACATTTGTGTGGCCACCATTACGTTTCCGTCAAGATGGCGGCGATATAAAACATGACACTGAGGTACCTTTTATTAGTACTACCTCTGAACCAAATTTCGTTCCATTCGGTTGCACCGTGTTCGAATTAATAGGGGGAATCGATTTTCACACAAAGATGGCCGCCATCCGCAAACTATTACACTGATGACCTATTAGTTTGGTCAAAGGATGCTCCCCCCATAAAGGTATGTTGTTGCAAGATTTGGTAGAGATCGGATGATTAGGTTAGTCGTAATTTGATTTAAGCTTTGAACATTTGTGTGGCCGCCATTACGTTTCCGTCAAGATGGCGGCGATATAAAGCATGACACTGAGGTGCCTTTTGTTAGTACTACCTCTGTACCAAATTTCGTTCCATTCGGTTGCACCGTGTTCGAATTAAGAGGGGGGAATCGATTTTCACACAAAGATGGCCGCCATCCACAAACTATTACGCTGATGGCCTATTGGTTTGGTCAAACGATGCTCCCCCCTTAAAGGTATGTTGTTGCAAAATTTGGTAGAGATCGGATGATTAGGTTAGTCGTAATTTGATTTAAGCTTTGAACATTTGTATGGCCGCCATTACGTTTCCGTCAAGATGGCGGCGATATAAACATGACACTGAGGTGTCCTTTGCTAGTGCTACCTTTGTACCAAATTTCGTTCAATTCGCATTCACCGTGTTCGAATTGATAGGGGGGGACAGACATTCAGAGTACACACACTCACACACACACAGACACATACACACACACACAGACTCACACACACACATACACACACACACAGACTCACACACACACATACACACACACAGACAGACACACTTTTTTCGCCCTGTGTTGATCTCATAAGTCTACTTTCATTTTTTGCAAAAATCGAAAGTAGGCTAATAATAGTATTCGGTAGAGTTTGACAGATATGCTTGCAGTACATTAGTACAATACGAGACACGCCTCCGTGGCATAGGCGGCAGCATGCCGTCTTCTCACCGCTGGGTCTGTGGTTCAAATCCCGCTTATACCATGTGAGATTTGTGCTGCACAAAGCGGAGGCAGACAGGTTTTTCTCCGAGTACTCCGGTTTTCCCTGTCACAACTTTCATTCCAGCAACACTCTCCACATTACATTTCATCTGTCATTCATTTAATCACTGCCCCAGGGGAGTGCATCAGGCTTGAACAGCCGGCACAGTTCATATCCCCGCCGCTAGATGGGGGTTTCATTCATTCCATTCCCTGACCCGGTCGGTTGACTGGAAGCAGGCTGTGGATTTTCATTTCAGTACCATACGAGATGCAAGCAGAGAAATATCGACACCCTCGACAATACGCGTAATTTGGGCTGCATAAAACAATATTACTAGGGGCAGCTGATTCACCTGGATATATATTAGGGCTGGGGGTCTTTCTGTGATTAGCATGGACAAAACACAGATCGGACGGTTAAATAAATAAATGAATACATAATTACATAAATAAATAAATAAATAAGTAAATAAAAAATGTACAGTCATTTCTCATCCAGACACAACTGCAAAATAAGCCATTATTGTTTCTATATCTCACTTTGGGAAAATTCATTTGTTTAAGAATTGTGAAATGAACCCTATAACTAATATTAACTACTGAGGTCACTTCCTGGTGTAGTGGCAGATGACCTCGCTGTTTCGCCAATTATTACAACAATAATTAACTCACCGGTATAGGCTAAATGACCGGTGGCGTCGTCGGTAGTATGCTGAACTGATATGCTCAAGATCGCGGATTCTAAACCGTCCGAAGTCGTCGGATTTTTAAGTGCATTAAAATCTTTTAGTATGCCTTCCTTCGGAGGGGAAATAAAGACCGTGGACCGTGTCATAGATTTATACTATGAAATATAACCTCCAATACAATTGGTAGTGTGTAGCTAAATTTGTAGGTTAATTGGTTAGAAACGCTCTATCAAGTTCCAACGTTCACCGCTGGGTGTCAATGACATCTGGTAGCAAAAGTTGGAACTACTTGAAATTGAATTTGGCCAGTATCATTCATCTTCAAATGTAGCTGTATTAAGCCTTAGGCTTATTTCGGAAGGTAGAATAGGGAACGTTCATGCCATTTTGTAGACATAGAAAAGGCTTCTGATAACTTTAATTGGACTAAATTGACATTTTGAAAACGGTTGGAATAAAGTACAGGGATAGGAGGGTGATATACAATCTATACAGAAACCAGACAGCAGTCATTCGAGCTGAAGGACATGAGAGAGAAGCTGGTATTCAGAAAGATGTAATGCAAGGCTGCAACATATCACCCATACTCTTCAATCTTTACATTGAGCAAGCAATGAAAGAAATTGGAGAAAAGTTTAAAGTGGGAGTGAAGATTCAAGGAGAAATAATTTCAACTATGAGATTTGCGGATGACATCGTCATCTTGGCCGACACGCCTGAGGATTTGAATGAGTTTTTGAATGGTATGGACTCCGTCTTGAGGAAAAAATTCATGATGAAAATGAATAAATGATAAAAAAAAAAGAATGCAGCTGAAATAAATCAGAAACCTCTATGGACATCAAATTATCAGGTGGAGAGCTGAAGGAAGTAGGAAACTTCTGTTACTTAGGAAGCAAAATAACCAGTGATGGACGAAGCAAAGAGGATATAAAAAGTAGGTTGACTCAGGAAAGGAAAGCATTTCTACAAAAAGGAATCTGTTGACATCAAATATAGACTTAGGTTATAGGAATTCATTTTTGAAAGCCTTTGTATGGAGCATGGCACTCTATGGATGTGAAACTTGGACTATTGGTGCAGCAGAAAAGAGGAGAATTGAAGCGTTTGAAATGTGGTGTTACAGAAGAATGATTAGATGGGTAGATAGGTTTACAAACGAAGATGTATTAAGACGAGTGGGAGAGGAGAGATGTTTCTGGTGACTGCTAATGAAGACAAGTGATAGGTTGGTAGGACACATACAGACACCCAGGAATGGCAAGCTTAGTTACGGACGGAAATGTCGAGAACAAGAACTGTAGGGGTAGACCAATGTTAGAATATGTTAAACAGTTCGCTTCAGATGTAGGGTGTGGTAGCTATGTAGAGATGAATCGATTAGCTCAGGACAAGGAGGTATTGGAGGGCTGCATCAAACCAGTCAAACGACTGAAGACTTAAACCACAACAACATTCATATCACCTCATCCACACGTGACGGTTCTTGTAGCTCACCTCATTTGTGTCTGGCGAGGCGAACGTGTCCTCGGATACTCCAGGCACTAAAGACCATACGCTAAATAAATTAACTGTAGGCTGTCATCTTGATTACCATGCCAACAAGTATTCGTCATCTTGGGCCTATGCATTTATTTCAGAACATACTTAGTTGGTTGGTTCCTCAGTTTAGGGGCAGTGTCAACGCGGTCATGTAGCCCCGTGCACTTTGGGTGTGAGTAGAATCTGTCTGATAACTGGTGTTAATTGTGATGGCTGTATTAGTGTGTGTTATCCTGATTGTATGTAAGGACTGCAGACGATGAATCTCAAGTAGTTCCTACTTTTGGTACCAAATGCTACCACCAACGATACTTAGCTGTGAACTTGGCTAGTAGATGCCACCGCAACCAGCATATGGTGGCAAACGTTGGAACTAATTGTGCATTAATGAAATCCAACCTAGAAATTTAGCTTCACACAATTGTAGTTAGAGGAAGGTTCTTCTTCATGCTTAAATCCATGACATGAGCGCACCGGCTTTGCTTCCTCTCTGAAGAAAGGCATACAGAGGGATTTTAACGCTCTTAAAAACCCGACGTCTTTGATCTTGGGCATAGAATCTCAGCATGCTACCAACTACACCACCGACGCATTAGAGACTTAGATCACTTTCGTTGAAGGGTGTTGTATCAACAAATTCTTGACAACTACGGTAATTACTATGGCAACAAGAGTAAGCAGATTTCTTTGTTCAGAATTCTTATTTATTGATAAACAAATTACATACAGTTTGTATCATTAGTTTTACATCTCTGAAAGAAATAAAATATTAGTCACTTTTCATAAACCGTTCACTTAAAGAGTTCACCAGAAGTTCTCCCCTCATGTTCTGAACCGTTGTAATCTTTCTTGCATATCCGTATTCCCCATTAGTGTCTTATAACCTGAAGTTATAAATAGGAATGCCCTCTCACAAGGATCAGACCCTTCGTTGCTCTTCTTAGCCATATCATTGAGCTCATTTATGAAGTCAGCCCTGATGACGTCACTGTAGATCGAAACGAGCTGTTCTATGTTCACATTTCCGTCGTCCATCACGTTAAAAGCTTGGATCATGCACGAAATAAAGTATTTGGTGTTGTTTTGTAATTTTTGCATCTAACATCTTTATAGAACTGGATCAAATCTTTTCGAGTTGTGTTGATTTTTTAGAGGCTGGTTTCAGTGTTCGTAACGAAAATCCCATCAGTACTGCTTCAAAATGTGGCCGACACATCCGACAATCAAAACTGAAAGAGATGCGTTGAGAACTTCTGTACACTTTTGCTTTGAACCATTGTCCAGCGTATTCTTCTGATGGAACTTACAAAGTCCCTTAAGGTGCCCCACCTCTTTTGTGCGGTGTTATGTTCCAGTCCACTGCTGCCGCTATAACCAAGGTTACAGCGTTTTGTTTGGTTTTCCCAGTAAGTTCAAAATCGCAAACCATTATGTGCTGCGCTGGTAAGTGGTATTCTCCGCAGTATAGCAGTCGTCCAGGTCCAAACTGTTCGACCCTCTTGGCAGGATGTCACTCGAGGCACTAATGTGTCGACATCTCCACATCGTCTACATTGAGCATCCTCAGCCATATTGTGACGTATGCGATTAGTCGCTGTAGGCACAATGTCGTTGATCACAGAGTAGAGTGTGGATCTCCACTGTGTTGGGATGCATTTATTTGAGACGTTTAACCAAATCGTTCTCCAATGTCTTTGGGTGAATTTATATTCTATTGATAGCGGCTTCTGTTGCCCATTCAGCAAATATGTGTATTAAATTCCCCCTGAGATTTCCTCTCCTGAGGTAAACTGTCTATTACATTGATAACGGCACGAAAAGCTGGGTGTATATGTCTATGTCACTCATTTGCCGTCATAAGTGCTGGTGGGTTAAGAAAAGTCAGTTCTGTTTGACTCCGCGTTCCTGACATTGATCGGAGGATGGTGAGTCCTAAGAGGTCTTTACATTTCATACCGACACAGGTTAGATTGAGGCCTCCTTGGAGATTTGGTAAGTACAATTGATCACGGGCGACTCTGTACAGTGATCCTCTCCAGAGGTAGTGACAATTCTAAGCGTTGGCTAATTTGCTTCGATGCAGGTAAGAATTGTGCAAGATACCATATCTTGGATAAAGCAAACACATTAATGTGCCATACTTTCTGTATGAGATTGAGGCACCTGGTATGTTGATGGAATAAGAAATGCCTCACTTTATTGATTACCATAGCCCAGTTTCCACTAGTCATATCTTGAAATATGTTCTGGAATATAATTCCTAAAATCTTCAACTTTTGCACAATAGGGAATGATCGAGTAGGTGTGGGTAACGGATGTTGCCCAAGCAACATCATTCCAGACATTGTTGGATTGACTTTGGATCCAGATTTTTGCTGAAACTCGTTTATGATAGTCAGCATTCGGTCTTCATCGTTTTCGTCTGTGAGAACAATACATACATCATCGCCATTTATACTCTTACTGTCACTTTCTTCTCATTGATCGTCAGACCTGTTACATTCTAGTTTATCCTTCGGAGGAAGAGTTCCAGTGCTATGATGAACAGGATCATAGAGAGTGGGCATCTTTGACGAACAGATTTACGGATGGGTATTTTCGATGTGAGATGTCCATTAATGGTTACTCAAGATTGTGCTGTTCTGTACAGTCTTGTAATGCATTTAATCAACCCGATAGGAAACCCGAAGGTTTGCATTTTAGACCATGGATATTAATGGTTTTTTTTTCTTTCTATCAAAGGCCTTTTGAAAATCGAGACTGACTAGTGTCGTAGGGGGAAGATTAGATGAAGTCTTCTCATGTAAAATAATAATATTGCTGAACACCAACAAGTTCGAGAATGATATTGTTTCCTGGAGTGGCACAGAATTGCCACTGCCCTGTAATTTGTAGCAGTTGCGGTTTGATTCGGGATGCTATGATTTTTGTAAAGATTTTGTAATCTGTATTGAGAAGTGTGATAGGTCGGAAATCCTCCATTCCAAGTGGTCTTCTGAACTTCGGAATTAAAATAATAATTCCAGCAGTAAATTCTTCAGTTATGATTTATGGGTTCCCCATAATCTCCTGGTAAATTTTAAGGAGATGTGGGGTAGGATGATGCTTGTAGTATAACGTGAGAGTTAGTCTCTAGATCATGAGCCACGAGACCTACATTTCACGTAAAACCGTTCCACATGACATGGCATTGCACTTCGAAAATCTCACAAGCATTGACTGGGAATCGAACCTGGTCCGCCTTGATGAGAGGCATACAGCTGACGGTGGGTAGGGAGGGGGAGGGGGTGATTAGATGGAACTATCCCCCTCCAGAGCCGAACAATGAAATATACATGGAATTTTGATTTTCAATAAAACCAATCTTGGGATTGATGAAATACGATTGGATTATCTCTCTATAGTATAAAACGAAGTCCCCGATTCTTGGACGTAACAAGTTTTATCGAAGACCTCAGGGTGGTTTTTGATGCGGTTTTCACCATTTTGTAAAGAATTTCTCGAGGAAGGTTTCTGTAGAAAACCATTCATTTAAGACCTAAGGAAACTGATCAGTAACGATTTCAGTGAATCGAGTCGAAAGGGAAACATGCCGCCCGTGCGCCTTTTAAGCTTACCCTGGGAAAACTGTTTAAGATACCGCGCGAAGCCAATGTGGGTTGCTGGTATACATATACATACTCACTAATTTGAGAGCAATATTCTTGACGTGTTAATTAAACTCAACATTTGCTGAAGAAATACTGTTCATTTTCGAGCTTTTGCGCATACGCAGGTGCAAATAAAATGTATCTAATGTTATCGAAATCAAACACGAAAACGAAATCGTGTAAATTTTTGCTTTAATTTATTAGCCTACTTTTCACATTTTGCAAAAATGAGGAAAAAGTAGACTTATGAGATCGGGCAAATGTGTGTCTGTCTGTCTGTCCTTCTGTCTGTCTGTCTGCCTGTCTGTCCTTCTGTATGTCTGTCTGCCTCTCTGCCCTTATGTCTGTCTGTCTGGCTGTGTGTGTGCCCCCCCCCCCTATCAACTCCTAAACGGCTGGAGCAATCGAAACAAAATTTGGTAGGAGTAAAGATCTATACCAGAATATCTCACGGCCATATTTGAAAATGATGTCAGTGCTACCAACTGCTAAAAAATCGCAATTGGGATTTGAGCTCCATGTTGGATATCCAGGAAGGTATGAATGGGAGCTATTTCAAAATTGGTACACTTATAGATAATAATATTGCAGTTTATTTTCCAGGAGGTCATACATGGCAGTGTTGCCAAAATGATTATAAGCCTGCTGATAGGTCCAATTTTTAAATGCATATAACTTCTACACTATCAATTGGAATTCAACTAAATTTCGTATGTTCTATGAGTATATAACCAGATATGACTGAGCGTATTCTTAAGACCCACCAGAGCTGCCAACTGTTAATAAATGCTCTTAATTTCTTTTACCCAAATACCAATATATCAGAAAGTATGCAAGCCGATAGCTGTAAACTATGCACACGTATAGTACCTGACATTCTATAATAATTTGGAGTAACTTATGTACGTCAGTGCTACCAACATGATTCCAAGCCTGCAGAGAGGTCCAACTTTAAATACATGTAACTTCCATACTATCATTAGGATTTCAACCCAATTTTGTGTGTGCTATGTGTAGCATAACATATATGAATATGCCGATTCTTAAGTGTACCCAGGGCTGCCAACTGTTAATAAATACTGTCTCTATTTTTGTTACCCTAATATCAATATATCAGGAAGTATGCAAGCCAATAGCTCTAAACTTTGCACAAGTATAGTACCTGGCATTCTAGATTAATTTGGAGTAACTAATATAGGCCTACGCCAGTGCTGCCAACATGATTCTAAGCCTGCTGATAGGTCCAATTTTAAAATGCATGTAACTTCTCTACTAACTAATGGATTTTATTCAAAATTGGCACAACAATAGATCATATTTTTACAGATTATTTCTGACCATTACATGCATGACATTGTTGCCAACATGATTTTACGCGTGCTGTTAGATCCAATGTTTAACTGCATGTAACTTCCATGCGATTCATTGGACTTCAACCAAATTTAGTATTCTGTACCTTAAGAGATGGAACTAAGAATAGTAGTGTGGTAAGGGGAAAGCTGCTCCACTTTTTATTGAGCCACCCTCGTAGCGGCCCCGAACCTGATATCTCGCTAACCAAACATGGGATTAGAACATACAGGGTGTCCTAGCACTGCTAGTAATGCCCCCTACTTTCCTATAGGCTCTTTATTTGATTAAAAGACCAAAACTAAAAGGTCATTCGCGAGTAGTGGGGTAGTGTTGGTTTCCTGAAGTCGCGCTCGTGCTTGAATATGTATGCCTATGTTGGGAAAGGGTTAGGTGGTGGGGGAGGAGTAGGGTCGAGTGAGGGGTCGTTTAGATGGTATTTTTTCCGCTCTAGATGATGGTGAGGTTATTTTTTAAAAATGGATGGAATTGGGAAACGCCATTTGGGGTAAACATGTTGTTTTTTGACATTTTGGCGATGAATGTTTTTTTATACGCATGCGCACTTGAGGAGTTTTGTAAGAGGGCGGGCTTTTTAAATGATGATTTATGAATGAGTGTTTTTTTAATATGTATTTAAATAAACCAAAAAAAAACTAATAGGTCATCGGCTTTTTACTATCTCGCTAACCAATAATCGGATTTAAACGTATGAGGTGTCGTAGGACTCGTGGTGAACTCTCCTTTTCTATCGAAGGGGTATATCCACACCAAAATAAAAACTACCCTTACCCGGGGGATGAAATAGTAATTTATTTTTTGTATACCTACGAACTTGGCGGTTTTTGTAAAAGAGCGGGCTTTTTAAATGATGATTTATAAATGAGTGTTTTTTAATATGTATATTTAAATAAACCAAAAAAAACCTAATAGGTCATTGGCTTTTTACTATCTCGCTAACCAATAATCGGATTTAAACGTATGAGGTGTCGTAGGACTCGTGGTGAACTCCCCTTTTCTATGGACGGGGTATATTCACTCCAAAATAAAAACTACCCTCACCCGGGGGGTTGAAAGAGTAATATTTTTTGTATGTGTGCGCACGGTCGGCTTTTGTCAAAAGGACCTAACTATACGTTTGTTAATATTTTCTGAACCCCTCATGGGATTTTGCCATAGGCAGTATCCTAGCCCTGGGGGTGACGCCCCGTTTTTGAATGTAGGATTCATTTTTGTCGAAAGGGCCTAACTACACTTTTGTTCATATCTCGCGAACCAATCATGCTAGGGACTTGTATGAGGGGTCCTAGCACTTGGGGCAACATTCCCTGTTTGGGGGTGAAACTAACCCCTAAAATTGAAAAATCCATATCTCGGAAACGAAGAATCCTAAAATTAGGTGTGATAGCTCAAAAAATAGGGGATGATATGGGCTTTTACCTCGATTGATCATTTCACCCCTAAAACAGTAAATAGTTATGTTATGGGGGAAAAAACGTGTTAAACACCTAAAAATGATAAATGAACCTAAGATCTTTTGTTTTTGATGAAAAATAGCAGGGGGGTGAAACTACCCCCCAAAATTGAAAAATCCCTATCTCGGAAACGAAGAATCCTAAAATTAGGTGTGATAGCTTAAAAAATAGGGGATGATATGGGCTTTTACCTCGATTGATCATTTCACCCCTAAAACAGTAAATAGTTATGTTATGGGGGGAAAAACGTGTTAAACACCTAAAAATGATAAATGAACCTAAGATCTTTTGTTTTTGATGAAAAATAGCAGGGGGGGGTGAAACTACCCCCAAAAATTGAAAAATCCATATCTAGGAAACGAAGAATCATAAAATTAGGTGTGATAGCTTAAAAAATAGGGGATGATTAGGGCTTTTACCTCGATTGATCATTTCACCCCTAAAACAGTAAATAGTCATGTTATGGGGGAAATATGTGTTATACACCTAAAAGCATAAGCATCTTTGTGAAACCATGCTTTAATGGACATGTGTATGGAGGATGATTGTTATTATTATTATTATTTTTATTAGGTAATTATGGATTAATGTGCGGATAGATAACTAACCAGTGGGGAGCGTGATGGCGCAGGTGCTTAGCTGCTCGTCTTTACCCGGACGGCTGGGGTTCAAATCCCGGTGACAGCGGGGGTTGGAATTTTCACCTGAAAAAATCACGTGGCGTCAGGAAGGGCATTCGGCCTTAAATCCCCGGCCAAAACCAAAATGAGCCTGGTTGGCTCCGGCGACTCAAACTAATAGGGAAAAGCCGAAGAAAGAAAGGTAACTCACCAGTATTAGTAAACATTGGTTGGAGGTGTTGAAGAAGTCAGGATGGCCAACCCTTGCCATGGTTCACGAATGCACCCCAAAAAGTTTTACCTGTCAAGACTCAGTCTACCCTGTTGCAGCCTTTAGAAAAAAAAATCGAACCGGGGCCTCTGTGGTCACAGTGGACTTTTATTCATGATGCTTTTTAAACAAACGTAGGCTTGCATACTACCGCTGGCTTGAATCTGCACAGAGACACTGGCTTTGGTTTGCGTAGTGTGCCTTGCTGATAACAGCACAGCGATCTTGTCAGTAAGTTTCATATTACTCATTTGCTTGATAGCGGACGTGCTCTGCACATGACTAGATCGTTGTTAGGTTTGACAAAGGCTTAGTGAAGCTTATTGCAACCTTGAAATGAATGTCATGGTATAGCCGTGGTTGGAAGCCAAGTCCTTAGGGTTGACAACCAAGTAGGTTAACCACTACATGGTGAGATGATCAAATAATAATGTAACAGAACATATAGAAACGTTTTCTATAGTTTAACGAATTGCCATACCATGAGAGGTGTAGGTAATGGAAATTGAATCCTTAGCTGATGATTATACTACTTTCCATGCCCACGTATAAGCTATCATGTTAGAAAAAGAATGGTATGGCTTGTTTTAAACGGAGAATAATTGTGTTTACTATGAAACACAAATCTGAATTTAAAATTAATTTAAAATAATTAATTTAAAATAATTAATTTAAAATTAGTTTAGTACGCTGAAGTTAAAATGAATAATGATCACGTTACAGACAGCCAGTTTCAAAGCCATGAGAACTAAGTGAACAAAGAATAAAATTCATGAGCCAGTGAGGAATTCAGCATGCTGTCCTGTGGACAAAAGAGAAGCGTTCTACAAATTTAACCACCAAGCTGTCCTATCGACCCTCAATGGTTTGGGTCATCGTAAAGATGAAAATTAAATTTAAGCTATAACTACACGCTTATATACTAGAAGAAGAAATGGAAAACAAAAGGGCAATAGGCCAAATAAAGGACAAAAGGAATAAAAAATGGCCCTCAACCCTCAAGCATAAGGATTGAGGGAGTTGGAAGGAAGGAGAGCCATGAAAGGCAGATAAAAAGTATACTAGGAGTGGCTTTACCCCAGAGGTAATGGATAAAGAGGAGGAAAACTGGACTCAGCTCAGAAATACCTTGGGGTCGCCAACTTCCAAACTGATCAGCCCTTGAGGGTGTAGCCATATGCAGAGTGCACCGCAAGTGGTGGGGCTTCTTGAGGGGGCTTGGGCAAAAGACAGGGAATAACATGAAAATAAAAAAAGCAAGGCTGCCTCCTCAGGATATCAGAAAAAATAAATAAACCAGGGCCAATGAAGTTGCAAAAGGAAGAGACTCCCTAGGGCTCGGATACCCTAATCATGTTGAGGTCGGTAGAGAACAAGAGTTGAGCAAGTGTGGTCGACAGGAAATAAGACAGAGAGGAGCCTAGCACAAGTTAGTGGAAGCAATGACGGTCTCAGCTGGGACTCCGTGATCGTCAACCTACATGACACTAGATATAACGCCCAGGGGGGGAATTAAAGACCTCTATTGTTTTATATCACATGGCATGCCTTATAATGCAATACTGGTCCTAGGGTGTGCAAAATTGTATTAGAAACTCAGCTAATAATAGTGTGCTTGCCCATGATTATTTTCCCAAGGACTGATAACCATGATTTCCAAGCCCCTAAGTAAGACAAAAACAAATGATGTTCATTTTCCAATGAGTTGGGGTGAGGTGAGGTGAGTTTTCTATACACCAAACTGATGTGGTTTCCCACTTCTACTCCAGGCAAATGCACATTTGATGTTAAGAATAGTCAAATGGTTTGCAACTGCCCAATGCTAGGACCTGATTAGTGGCTTTTAAAAAAATGGAATGGAATGGAGAACACTTACCCCAAAACCAACAAGAGGAGTGTTCGATCCCCCACAACAACCATCCTTAAAGTCAATATAAAAGACTATGCACTTCAGCTCATAACGGTCTCCTCTCTCCAATCCTACCCCTTGCTGGTGAAAGACACACTCTAATACAACCATCATAGTGACAGGTTATCTGTTAAATACCTAACTATCCCCAGATTTACCTTAAATTTTCCTAAAATCCACTACATTTTCCGAAAATTGACCAAATGACACAACATTCCAGCAAAATTCAACAAATGACTACCAGATTTATTGAAATTCCATTGATTTACCTAAGCATGGTTTAAACCATCTCAAATTCATATAAAATTAGACGAATATAGATGAAAATTCACTAAAATTTACCGAATTTAGCCAAGTGGTGTATAAACCATGAAATTTATTCATTTTTTTTGTAAATTGACTACATGTACTCGAAAATTCCATAATATTCCCTTTACATGTATGCTTTTTGTTGTTGTTGTTGTTGTTTCGTTTACCACACTCCCTGTAGACAATCACCTCAACATGACTTTCTCCTAGACTAGGAGCTTCACATTCGACATGATAGCTGAGTTTCATTTCCCATAAACTTGTCTCTGAGGTGGGTGTCAGGAAAAGGCATCCAGCTGTAAAAACCACACCCTCACGTAGACTTTCATAACCTCTTACGTTGAGGTTCCTTACACTAACGACATTAAATGATTAAACGGTTTCCTTTTCACAATTCCTGTCTATACTTTCCTCTTTAAGGTTGCAAGATGTTTGCAAGATTCCTAAAATGCAATTAAATGTAATAAATACCTTAAGATGGTTTCATTTGTTTAATGATATGGTGTTGATGATGGATATATACGTTAAGACTAATTTTTGTTAGGTCTTGACTGGCCTTGCAATTAGAAATTGACAAACCAAACATGGGTTATCTACCAAGGGAACACTTTGACCACTATGTTGGTTATTGACCAGTAAGTACAGTTCTAGTAATGAGACAGTAATCCAACACAAACAATGAGCGCGCAATGCGGCGGAGATTGGTACCACGATGTACTGTCGTTTATGTAGCTATGTGGAATGTACATCACATATGGTTTACTTGAAGGTTTGGAGATTCCATTAAAGATATTTCTACAATAAACCATTTTCAAATGGTCATTCGTTGGTGTGAAAATATTTATTATATGGTATTTTATGAAAACAATTATGATTTATATAAAAAAATTTACGTTTACTGTATTCTTATTTAATGTAAGCACTGGAGGCACTATCGACAAAAATGCAGCACTATCTGGAATGTATATTGCATACTTGAAGGTTTGGTGATCCCATTAAAAGGTATTCCTACAATAAATGATTTTTACGTTCTCGTTTTATGGCATGATTATTTAATATATGCTATTTGCTAATAGGATTTGACACTGGAATTATTTTACAAGTAGTTATTTTAATGACCAACAGAGTTTAATGTTAACAAGGCACAGCTCTATTTGAAATTTTGAATAACATGTTGCATGTTATACATTATATGCAACTACTGTAAGGCTTGTGATTTATTTAATGCCTTTAACCCTATATTAAACACTCAGTTTGCAATACTGATAACTGCAATGTTACTGAAAAAAATAAAATTGAAACAAAACAAAAACCAGCATTGAAAAACCAAAAAGTGGTTGAGCATATATATAGTGGGGAAAAGAAAAGTTTTGTAACCACTAATGTCCAACAAGACTAATTAAATCAGTAACGGTCAGGGTGGCCGAGTGGTTAAGGCGTTTGACTTAAGATCAAATTTCCAAATATATAAGGAAGCAAGGGTTCGAATCCCTTCGTTGACATAACTATTGCTTGAACATGCAAGAAAACAAGAAATATACACAAACTATGTTTATCAATTTAATCATTTTTTTTACAAGAGATAGACACACAGAATACAGCTCTTTTTGTTTATCATTTCTTTTAAACATAACACTTGTTGAAAATTATTTTTTAGGGGATGAGAGTGTTGCTACGTTGACCCATCACACAATAATAGCAGCTTTACGAAGTTCATTTTCTATATTTAATAGCTCTTTCTCATAACCAATATGACCAACCTGTTTACAGGATCGTTCCATTTGCTATTTTTTATGAATGGTTTCAGAATCTCGGGAAGCAGTTCATCATTATCACCATCATTATGATTATCATTCTCATTATTATAATCATTTTCATAATGATGATCATTATCATCGTTATCATTACCATCATAATTTCCACCTGTGTCCACAGTCTGTTCAATGGTTTGAGTTGTCTTTGATAGTGTTGAAAGCTTCTTTTTAGATGTGCTAGAATGCTTTAACATTGTTATGTTATTATTATCACTATTACCTTTCCCCACTAACTTCTTGATGGGGTATATTGTCTCTGATAGGGTTGAGGGCTTTTGAGATGTGGGTGCATGTCTGAACATGGGTTTCACAGGAGGTGTTAAAGGTTTCTCATTAAACAACTCGCTAACAGCATGAGTGCGTTGTAGTGTATTAAACTTGAGGTTAATATTATCTTGAGCAGTACTATCTTTCTCTTGGACTTGGTTTCTTGCCTTGGTTTGGGTTTTCCTTACATTTAGACTAGCGTGATTATTAAGTTTACATTCATGATTGCTTGAAGAAAGTACGTCCAATTCTTTTGTTTTAAGCATTCCTCGACACTGTTTCGATCGTTGCTTTGAACAGCGCCAAATAACAGTTCCATTTTTATTGCTTCGTTTCACAATATATGAATATCCTTTACAGTATGCATAAGGCTTACCATACCTAGTCACTGATACTTCCAAATCAACTGTCAAGCACAAACTAATCTCTAGCAAAGACAACTTGGTAATAACAACAATAGTTTAATGTGGGAGCATATATACATGCAAAAAGTAGGAGCAAAGGTGGGGGGTAAAAAGTGGGAGCAAAAGTGGTAGCAAATGTGGGAGAAAAAAATAACTGTGAGCAAAAAGTGGGAGCAAATATGGGATCAAATGTGGGAGCAAAGCAAATATAAAAAAAAGTGGGAGCAAATATGCTAACAAATATGTCAACAAATATACCAGCAAAAGTAAATACACAAGTCAAGATAGATTAAAGTGCAAAGAAAATATGAAAGCAAATATGAGAACAAAAAGGGTGATTTTCTAAAACAACTAGACATAACAAACTTAGTCATAACCTAACCTCACCTAACCTAACCTCACCTCACCTAACCTAACCTAACCTCACCTCACCTAACTTCACCTAACCTAACCTAACCTATCCTAACCTAACCTAACCTAAACTAACCTCACCTAACCTCACCTCACCTAACTTCACCTAACCTAACCTAACTTCACCTAACCTAACTTGAGTGAACATTACCTAACCTAACCCATCATAACTTCACCTAACCTAACTTTACCTAATCTAACTTCACCTAACCTAACTTTCAACTCTCAGATCAAAATTAAATTCTAGGCATAGTTGAGTTGGAAGCCAAGACTTCAGGGATAACACACAAGTATACTAGCCACTACACCGCAAAATAGGCAAATTATCATGCAACACAACATAAAGTAAAAGTTTCCTGTAGTGTAACTCATTGGCTGTCAACCATAGTTTGGGAATTCAAACCCAAGACCTCAGGACTTTTGTTTTGAACATTATCAGAAATATTATTCCATTTACATTTTGCTGCTGCTGGTTATAGTTATAAGAGTTGGCATTAATATGGAAAGCAAAAAAAAAAAAAATGTGGGAGCAAAAAGTGGGAGGAAAACGTGTAAGCAGAAGTGGGAGCAAATATGGGAGCAGAAAGTGGGAGCAAATGTGAAAGCAAAAGTGGGAGCAAAAAGAGCAAGCAAAAGTGAGTGCACAAAGTATGAGCAAAATGTGTGAGTAAAAAGTGGGGGGCAAATGTGGTGTTTTACTAAAACAATCTCCCCTAACCTAACCTAAACTAACTTCACCCAACCTAATTTCACCTAACCTAACTTCACCTAACCTAACCTTCCAACTCTCAGATCAAAAATTAAATTCTGGCCATAGTCGAGTTGGAACCCAAAACCTCTGGGATAACACTCAAGTATACTAGCCACTACATCGCGAAATGGGCAAATTATCATGCAACACATCACAAAAATAAAAAGTTTTCTGTAGTGTAACTCATTGGCTGACAATCATAGTTGAGAATTCAAACCCAAGACCTCAGGACTTTTGTTTTGAACATTATCATAAATATTATTCCATTTACATTTTGCTGTTGCTTATAGTTATAAGAGTTGGCATTAATATGGGAGCAAAAGTAAAAGCAAAAAGTGGGTGCAAGCATGGCTGGTTGTAGAGACTTTCATATCAACAAATACACATAAATTAAATTTTAGTAAAGTGACTTGGCTGATAATAATAATAATATTAACAGTTTAAAAAAAATCAAGGGGATTGATGTTTTTCAGGATGTAATTTCCAAAGTACTGTCAAGAATAATAATTACATGAACAGATTCCAAGAACTCTAGAGTGCTTTTAAGGTTAATGATTGGCTAGGAGTGAGATAGAGCTAGCTAACCTAAGTTAACCTCAGCTCAGTAAACCTAACCTTGTCACATGGCATGTTCTACAAGTATAGACTTGCTTTGAGACTGGCTATGACGTCACAGATGAATGGCGGTGGGAGGCTGGCAAAAAGGAAAATGTTTTTGGGTAATAAAAAGTCACGTCCAGCCTCCCATCGCCATTCATCTGTGACGTCATAGCCAGTCTCAAAGCAAGTCTATACTTGTAGAACATGCCATGTGACAAGGTTAGGTTTACTGAGCTGAGGTTAACTTAGGTTAGCTAGCTCTATCTCACTCCTAGCCAATCATTAACCTTAAAAGCACTCTAGAGTTCTTGGAATCTGTTCATGTAATTATTATTCTTGACAGTACTTTGGAAATTACATCCTGAAAAACATCAATCCCCTTGAATTTTTTTTAAACTGTTAATATTATTATTATTATCAGCCAAGTCACTTTACTAAAATTTAATTTATGTGTATTTGTTGATATGAAAGTCTCTACAACCAGCCATGCTTGCACCCACTTTTTGCTTTTACTTTTGCTCCCATATTAATGCCAACTCTTATAACTATAAGCAACAGCAAAATGTAAATGGAATAATATTTCTGATAATGTTCAAAACAAAAGTCCTGAGGTCTTGGGTTTGAATTCTCAACTATGATTGTCAGCCAATGAGTTACACTACAGAAAACTTTTTATTTTTGTGATGTGTTGCATGATAATTTTCCCATTTCGCGATGTAGTGGCTAGTATACTTGAGTGTTATCCCAGAGGTTTTGGGTTCCAACTCGACTATGGCCAGAATTTAATTTTTGATCTGAGAGTTGGAAGGTTAGGTTAGGTGAAGTTAGGTTAGGTGAAATTAGGTTGGGTGAAGTTAGTTTAGGTTAGGTTAGGGGAGATTGTTTTAGTAAAACACCACATTTGCCCCCACTTTTTACTCACACATTTTGCTCATACTTTGTGCACTCACTTTTGCTTGCTCTTTTTGCTCCCACTTTTGCTTTCACATTTGCTCCCACTTTCTGCTCCCATATTTGCTCCCACTTCTGCTTACACGTTTTCCTCCCACTTTTTGCTCCCACATTTTTATTTTTTTTTGCTTTCCATATTAATGCCAACTCTTATAACTATAACCAGCAGCAGCAAAATGTAAATGGAATAATATTTCTGATAATGTTCAAAACAAAAGTCCTGAGGTCTTGGGTTTGAATTCCCAAACTATGGTTGACAGCCAATGAGTTACACTACAGGAAACTTTTACTTTATGTTGTGTTGCATGATAATTTGCCTATTTTGCGGTGTAGTGGCTAGTATACTTGTGTGTTATCCCTGAAGTCTTGGCTTCCAACTCAACTATGCCTAGAATTTAATTTTGATCTGAGAGTTGAAAGTTAGGTTAGGTGAAGTTAGATTAGGTAAAGTTAGGTTAGGTGAAGTTATGATGGGTTAGGTTAGGTAAAGTTCACTCAAGTTAGGTTAGGTGAAGTTAGGTTAGGTTAGGTTAGGTTAGGTGAAGTTAGGTGAGGTGAGGTTAGGTTAGGTGAGGTTAGTTTAGGTTAGGTTAGGTTAGGATAGGTTAGGTTAGGTTAGGTGAAGTTAGGTGAGGTGAGGTTAGGTTAGGTTAGGTGAGGTGAGGTTAGGTTAGGTGAGGTTAGGTTATGACTAAGTTTGTTATGTCTAGTTGTTTTAGAAAATCACCCTTTTTGCTCTCATATTTGCTTTCATATTTTCTTTGCACTTTAATCTATCTTGACTTGTGTATTTACTTTTGCTGGTATATTTGTTGACATATTTGTTAGCATATTTGCTCCCACTTTTTTTTATATTTGCTTTGCTCCCACATTTGATCCCATATTTGCTCCCACTTTTTGCTCACAGTTATTTTTTTCTCCCACATTTGCTACCACTTTTGCTCCCACTTTTTACCCCCCACCTTTGCTCCTACTTTTTGCATGTATATATGCTCCCACATTAAACTATTGTTGTTATTACCAAGTTGTCTTTGCTAGAGATTAGTTTGTGCTTGACAGTTGATTTGGAAGTATCAGTGACTAGGTATGGTAAGCCTTATGCATACTATAAAGGATATTCATATATTGTGAAACGAAGCAATAAAAATGGAACTGTTATTTGGCGCTGTTCAAAGCAACGATCGAAACAGTGTCGAGGAATGCTTAAAACAAAAGAATTGGACGTACTTTCTTCAAGCAATCATGAATGTAAACTTAATAATCACGCTAGTCTAAATGTAAGGAAAACCCAAACCAAGGCAAGAAACCAAGTCCAAGAGAAAGATAGTACTGCTCAAGATAATATTAACCTCAAGTTTAATACACTACAACGCACTCATGCTGTTAGCGAGTTGTTTAATGAGAAACCTTTAACACCTCCCGTGAAACCCATGTTCAGACATGCACCCACATCTCAAAAGCCCTCAACCCTATCAGAGACAATATACCCCATCAAGAAGTTAGTGGGGAAAGGTAATAGTGATAATAATAACATAACAATGTTAAAGCATTCTAGCACATCTAAAAAGAAGCTTTCAACACTATCAAAGACAACTCAAACCATTGAACAGACTGTGGACACAGGTGGAAATTATGATGGTAATGATAACGATGATAATGATCATCATTATGAAAATGATTATAATAATGAGAATGATAATCATAATGATGGTGATAATGATGAACTGCTTCCCGAGATTCTGAAACCATTCATAAAAAATAGCAAATGGAACGATCCTGTAAACAGGTTGGTCATATTGGTTATGAGAAAGAGCTATTAAATATAGAAAATGAACTTCGTAAAGCTGCTATTATTGTGTGATGGGTCAACGTAGCAACACTCTCATCCCCTAAAAAATAATTTTCAACAAGTGTTATGTTTAAAAGAAATGATAAACAAAAAGAGCTGTATTCTGTGTGTCTATCTCTTGTAAAAAAAATGATTAAATTGATAAACATAGTTTGTGTATATTTCTTGTTTTCTTGCATGTTCAAGCAATAGTTATGTCAGCGAAGGGATTCGAACCCTTGCTTCCTTATATATTTGGAAATTTGATCTTAAGTCAAACGCCTTAACCACTCGGCCACCCTGACAGTTACTGATTTAATTAGTCTTGTTGGACATTAGTGGTTACAAAACTTTTCTTTTCCCCACTATATATATGCTCAACCACTTTTTGGTTTTTCAATGCTGGTTTTTGTTTTGTTTCAATTTTATTTTTTTCAGTAACATTGCAGTTATCAGTATTGCAAACTGAGTGTTTAATATAGGGTTAAAGGCATTAAATAAATCACAAGCCTTACAGTAGTTGCATATAATGTATAACATGCAACATGTTATTCAAAATTTCAAATAGAGCTGTGCCTTGTTAACATTAAACTCTGTTGGTCATTAAAATAACTACTTGTAAAATAATTCCAGTGTCAAATCCTATTAGCAAATAGCATATATTAAATAATCATGCCATAAAACGAGAACGTAAAAATCATTTATTGTAGGAATACCTTTTAATGGGATCACCAAACCTTCAAGTATGCAATATACATTCCAGATAGTGCTGTATTTTGGTCGATAGTGCCTCCAGTGCTTACATTAAATAAGAATACAGTAAACGTATATTTTTTATATAAATCATAATTGTTTTCATAAAATACCATATAATAAATATTTTCACACCAACGAATGACCATTTGAAAATGGTTTATTTTAGAAATATCTTTAATGGAATCTCCAAACCTTCAAGTAAACCATATGTGATGTACATTCCACATAGCTACATAAACGACAGTACATCGTGGTACCAATCTCCGCCGCATTGCGCGCTCATTGTTTGTGTTGGATTACTGTCTCATTACTAGAACTGTACTTACTGGTCAATAACCAACATAGTGGTCAAAGTGTTCCCTTGGTAGATAACCCATGTTTGGTTTGTCAATTTCTAATTGCAAGGCCAGTCAAGACCTAACAAAAATTAGTCTTAACGTATATATCCATCATCAACACCATATCATTAAACAAATGAAACCATCTTAAGGTATTTATTACATTTAATTGCATTTTAGGAATCTTGCAAACATCTTGCAACCTTAAAGAGGAAAGTATAGACAGGAATTGTGAAAAGGAAACCGTTTAATCATTTAATGTCGTTAGTGTAAGGAACCTCAACGTAAGAGGTTATGAAAGTCTACGTGAGGGTGTGGTTTTTACAGCTGGATGCCTTTTCCTGACACCCACCTCAGAGACAAGTTTATGGGAAATGAAACTCAGCTATCATGTCGAATGTGAAGCTCCTAGTCTAGGAGAAAGTCATGTTGAGGTGATTGTCTACAGGGAGTGTGGTAAACGAAACAACAACAACAACAACAAAAAGCATACATGTAAAGGGAATATTATGGAATTTTCGAGTACATGTAGTCAATTTACAAAAAAATGAATACATTTCATGGTTTATACACCACTTGGCTAAATTCGGTAAATTTTAGTGAATTTTCATCTATATTCGTCTAATTTTATATGAATTTGAGATGGTTTAAACCATGCTTAGGTAAATCAATGGAATTTCAATAAATCTGGTAGTCATTTGTTGAATTTTGCTGGAATGTTGTGTCATTTGGTCAATTTTCGGAAAATGTAGTGGATTTTAGGAAAATTTAAGGTAAATCTGGGGATAGTTAGGTATTTAACAGATAACCTGTCACTATGATGGTTGTATTAGAGTGTGTCTTTCACCAGCAAGGGGTAGGATTGGAGAGAGGAGACCGTTATGAGCTGAAGTGCATAGTCTTTTATATTGACTTTAAGGATGGTTGTTGTGGGGGATCGAACACTCCTCTTGTTGGTTTTAGGGGAAGTGTACTCCATTCCATTCCATTTTTTTAAAAGCCACTAATCAGGTCCTAGCATTGGGCAGTTGCAAACCATTTGACTATTCTTAACATCAAATGTGCATTTGCCTGGAGTAGAAGTGGGAAACCACATCAGTTTGGTGTATAGAAAACTCACCTCACCTCACCCCAACTCATTGGAAAATGAACATCATTTGTTTTTGTCTTACTTAGGGGCTTGGAAATCATGGTTATCAGTCCTTGGGAAAATAATCATGGGCAAGCACACTATTATTAGCTGAGTTTCTAATACAATTTTGCACACCCTAGGACCAGTATTGCATTATAAGGCATGCCATGTGATATAAAACAATAGAGGTCTTTAATTCCCCCCCTGGGCGTTATATCTAGTGTCATATAGGTTGACGATCACGGAGTCCCAGCTGAGACCGTCATTGCTTCCACTAACTTGTGCTAGGCTCCTCTCTGTCTTATTTCCTGTCGACCACACTTGCTCAACTCTTGTTCTCTACCGACCTCAACATGATTAGGGTATCCGAGCCCTAGGGAGTCTCTTCCTTTTGCAACTTCATTGGCCCTGGTTTATTTATTATTTCTGATATCCTGAGGAGGCAGCCTTGCTTCTTTTTATTTTCATGTTATTCCCTGTCTTTTGCCCAAGCCCCCTCAAGAAGCCCCACCACTTGCGGTGCACTCTGCATATGGCTACACCCTCAAGGGCTGATCAGTTTGGAAGTTGGCGACCCCAAGGTATTTCTGAGCTGAGTCCAGTTTTCCTCCTCTTTATCCATTACCTCTGGGGTAAAGCCACTCCTAGTATACTTTTTATCTGCCTTTCATGGCTCTCCTTCCTTCCAACTCCCTCAATCCTTATGCTTGAGGGTTGAGGGCCATTTTTTATTCCTTTTGTCCTTTATTTGGCCTATTGCCCTTTTGTTTTCCATTTCTTCTTCTAGTATATAAGCGTGTAGTTATAGCTTAAATTTAATTTTCATCTTTACGATGACCCAAACCATTGAGGGTCGATAGGACAGCTTGGTGGTTAAATTTGTAGAACGCTTCTCTTTTGTCCACAGGACAGCATACTGAATTCCTCACTGGCTCATGAATTTTATTCTTTGTTCACTTAGTTCTCATGGCTTTGAAACTGGCTGTCTGTAACGTGATCATTATTCATTTTAACTTCAGCGTACTAAACTAATTTTAAATTAAATATTTTAAATTAATTATTTTAAATTAATTTTAAATTCAGATTTGTGTTTCATAGTAAACACAATTATTCTCCGTTTAAAACAAGCCATACCATTCTTTTTCTAACATGATAGCTTATACGTGGGCATGGAAAGTAGTATAATCATCAGCTAAGGATTCAATTTCCATTACCTACACCTCTCATGGTATGGCAATTCGTTAAACTATAGAAAACGTTTCTATATGTTCTGTTACATTATTATTTGATCATCTCACCATGTAGTGGTTAACCTACTTGGTTGTCAACCCTAAGGTCTTGGCTTCCAACCACGGCTATACCATGACATTCATTTCAAGGTTGCAATAAGCTTCACTAAGCCTTTGTCAAACCTAACAACGATCTAGTCATGTGCAGAGCACGTCCGCTATCAAGCAAATGAGTAATATGAAACTTACTGACAAGATCGCTGTGCTGTTATCAGCAAGGCACACTACGCAAACCAAAGCCAGTGTCTCTGTGCAGATTCAAGCCAGCGGTAGTATGCAAGCCTACGTTTGTTTAAAAAGCATCATGAATAAAAGTCCACTGTGACCACAGAGGCCCCGGTTCGATTTTTTTTTCTAAAGGCTGCAACAGGGTAGACTGAGTCTTGACAGGTAAAACTTTTTGGGGTGCATTCGTGAACCATGGCAAGGGTTGGCCATCCTGACTTCTTCAACACCTCCAACCAATGTTTACTAATACTGGTGAGTTACCTTTCTTTCTTCGGCTTTTCCCTATTAGTTTGAGTCGCCGGAGCCAACCAGGCTCATTTTGGTTTTGGCCGGGGATTTAAGGCCGAATGCCCTTCCTGACACCACGTGATTTTTCAGGTGAAAATTCCAACCCCCGCTGTCACCGGGATTTGAACCCCAGCCGTCCGGGTAAAGACGAGCAGCTAAGCACCTGCACCATCACGCTCCCCACTGGTTAGTTATCTATCCGCACATTAATCCATAATTACCTAATAAAAATAATAATAATAATAACAATCATCCTCCATACACATGTCCATTAAAGCATGGTTTCACAAAGATGCTTATGCTTTTAGGTGTATAACACATTTTTCCCCCATAACATGACTATTTACTGTTTTAGGGGTGAAATGATCAATCGAGGTAAAAGCCCTAATCATCCCCTATTTTTTAAGCTATCACACCTAATTTTATGATTCTTCGTTTCCTAGATATGGATTTTTCAATTTTTGGGGGTAGTTTCACCCCCCCTGCTATTTTTCATCAAAAACAAAATATCTTAGGTTCATTTATCATTTTTAGGTGTTTAACACGTTTTTCCCCCCATAACATAACTATTTACTGTTTTAGGGGTGAAATGATCAATCGAGGTAAAAGCCCATATCATCCCCTATTTTTTAAGCTATCACACCTAATTTTAGGATTCTTCGTTTCCGAGATAGGGATTTTTCAATTTTGGGGGGTAGTTTCACCCCCCTGCTATTTTTCATCAAAAACAAAAGATCTTAGGTTCATTTATCATTTTTAGGTGTTTAACACGTTTTTTCCCCCATAACATAACTATTTACTGTTTTAGGGGTGAAATGATCAATCGAGGTAAAAGCCCATATCATCTCCTATTTTTTGAGCTATCACACCTAATTTTAGGATTCTTCGTTTCCGAGATATGGATTTTTCAATTTTAGGGGGTAGTTTCACCCCCAAACAGGGAATGTTGCCCCAAGTGCTAGGACCCCTCATACAAGTCCCTAGCATGATTGGTTCGCGAGATATGAACAAAAGTGTAGTTAGGCCCTTTCGACAAAAATGAATCCTACATTCAAAAACGGGGCGTCACCCCCAGGGCTAGGATACTGCCTATGGCAAAATCCCATGAGGGGTTCAGAAAATATTAACAAACGTATAGTTAGGTCCTTTTGACAAAAGCCGACCGTGCGCACACATACAAAAAATATTACTATTTCAACCCCCCGGGTGAGGGTAGTTTTTATTTTGGAGTGAATATACCCCGTCCATAGATAAGGGGAGTTCACCACGAGTCCTACGACACCTCATACGTTTAAATCCGATTATTGGTTAGCGAGATAGTAAAAAGCCAATGACCTATTAGGTTTTTTTTGGTTTATTTAAATATACATATTAAAAAACACTCATTTATAAATCATCATTTAAAAAGCCCGCTCTTTTACAAAAACCGCCAAGTTCGTAGGTATACAAAAAATAAATTACTATTTCATCCCCCGGGTAAGGGTAGTTTTTATTTTGGTGTGGATATACCCCTTCGATAGAAAAGGAGAGTTCACCACGAGTCCTACGACACCTCATACGTTTAAATCCGATTATTGGTTAGCGAGATAGTAAAAAGCCGATGACCTATTAGTTTTTTTTGGTTTATTTAAATACATATTAAAAAAAACACTCATTCAAAAATCATCATTTAAAAAGCCCGCCCTCTTTCAAAACTCCTCAAGTGCGCATGCGTATAAAAAAACATTCATCGCCAAAATGTCAAAAAACAACATGTTTACCCCAAATGGCGTTTCCCAATTCCATCCATTTTTAAAAAATAACCTCACCATCATCTAGAGCGGAAAAAATACCATCTAAACGACCCCTCACTCGACCCTACTCCTCCCCCACCACCTAACCCTTTCCCAACATAGGCATACATATTCAAGCACGAGCGCGACTTCAGGAAACCAACACTACCCCACTACTCGCGAATGACCTTTTAGTTTTGGTCTTTTAATCAAATAAAGAGCCTATAGGAAAGTAGGGGGCATTACTAGCAGTGCTAGGACACCCTGTATGTTCTAATCCCATGTTTGGTTAGCGAGATATCAGGTTCGGGGCCGCTACGAGGGTGGCTCATTAAAAAGTGGAGCAGCTTTCCCCTTACCACACTACTAAGAATATATTCAGTCACCAGGGCTGCCTACTGTAGTTCTCCTTAGGCTAAATTATGCCAGGTATACAGAATTTCGAACTAATTAGAAATGTCGATATTAGCAACTTAATTTCGTTATTATTCTAGATAGATTCATATAGATTAATCATTGGCATGAATCTTAAATTTTAAGAAAAGTAGGCTCCTCAGTTCGTCACGGAACTTCTTGTTATATCTCAGTTTGCCCAAGGGCAATGTAATTTTGGCTTTGCTCATTCCCGCCCAGAAGCAAATCCTAGTTAAGCCACTGCATATGAGACATTCCTTGTTCTGGGTTTGTACTTGTCCCCGCATCTTCAATGCAAAAATAGCTAAGGTTGTATGTCAACGACGTTATAGAAAAACTAGCTTACAGACCAATCCTCATGCAAATTGCGAGTAGTGTAAACACGTGCTCGCCTGTAAGATTATAGTACATTATGTGACGAGTCTATAATGGCAATAATTAAGAGACGAGTACGTTTATAAAACGAGCGAAGTGAGTTTTATGATTCCCATACAAGTGTCTTAATTACCATTATAGGGGAGTTGCATACGGCTGTTCGACGATAATTATAACTATTTTATGTTCGAACATAAATATTCATAAATATCTGTCGAGATTTCGCCAGTTTTTATGTACTGAACAGAGCGCATGGGACGCAGAGAATACCTTGTATTTGACCATGGCCTCCTCAAATACCCCACTATGACACCATGTAGCCACGCATTGATCATGTATTGATCATAAATGTCGAAGAGTTCGTCCACATAGACAGAAGACATGCGGTGACACACAGAGCTTTTTATCAAGTTACGTCGTGTGAATCGTACGCCGCTGTCACTGGACATTTCTTTCATCTCGTAACACTCCTGTATCAGAGGGAGATTGAGATTAGTGACGTATTCTGTTCTGGTTAGCACTTTATTTGGAGAAATATTTCAAGAATTGGATTAATTTGACGACCAAACAAATTATTTTAGATTAATAGCCTGTGTGTAAATGTTCTGATGATGATCACTTGACGATCAAAACTGGTCATCCAAGTGTATTAAATCATTCCATGTAATTTCTTTCATTATGGTGTTTGAAGTCATTTTTCAGTGTTTCCATAGTAATCGAAATTGAATGTTTTGTAGTCGGTCAACACGATTGTACCCAATTGTACTGTAATGGGTGGTTCTATAATCCCGAAAACAAAAATACATGGAATTAATGAACACATTTATTAATTTATTTTTAAATTATTTATTAAACTCATGCAATATTTTCCCTGGAAGTGGATTTCCTAGATTTCCCACGACTATTCCAGACATATGCCGGGATGGTTCCTAACTTAAAGCCACGGCCACCTACGTTCCAATCCTCACATGAATTGCAAATACACACACTAATACCGTCATCACTAGCGCTCGGATTTTTAGATGCTAAAAATCGGGGAAATATTTATTTTTATGCATTAAAAACAAGATGTTCAGTAAAGAACATATAGCCTACTTTCTCCTAAACGCATGGGTATTGTTATAACTCTTTGTCCTTTTCAAGGAGTATAATTGAATGTTGGTTGTAGTAGCTTGTTGAAATACAACGTGCTATAGGGATATTAAACATGAATATGAGGTGCCCTTTGCTAGTGCTACCTCTGTAAAAAAATGCATTCAATTCGGTTTCACCGAGTTTGAATTGATCTGGGGAATGGATTTGCACACATACATGGCCGCTATTTGCAAACTATTGGGCTGATGACCTTGTAGTCAGTCATAAGATGCTTTCCACAAAAAGGCATGTTGTTGCAAAATCCGGTAGAGATCAAATTATTAGAATGGTCGAAATTTGATTTAAGCTTTTAACATTTGGGTGGCCGTCATTCCGTTTCCGTCAAGACGGCGGCGATATAAAACATGACACTGAGGTGCCTTTTGCTAGTGCTACCACTGTACCAAATTTCGTTCAATTCGGTTTCACCGTGTTTGAATTGATAGGGGGAATCGATTTGCACACATACTTGGCCACCATCTGCAAACTATTGGGCTGATGATCTAGCAGATTGGTCAGAATATGCTTCCCACATAAAGATTTGTTGTTGCAAAATTTGGTAGAGACTAGATTATTAGGTTGGTCGTAATTACATTTTAGCCTTTAACATTTGGGTGGCCGCGATTACGTTTCCGTCAAGATGGTGGTGATATAAAACATGACACTGAGGTGGCCTTTTCTAGTGCTACCTCTGTACCAAATTTCATTCCATTCGGTTTCACCGTGTTCGAATTAATATGGGTAATCGATTTTGACACAAAGATGGCCGCCATCCGCAAACTATTAGGCTAATGACCTATTAGATTTGTCAAAGGATGCTTCCTCCATAAAGGTTTGTTGTTGCAAAATTTGGTAGAGATCGGATGATTAGGTTAGTCGTAATTTGATTTAAGCTTTGAACATTCGGGTGGCCGCCATTACGTTTCCGTCAAGATGGCGGCGATACAAAACATGACACTGGGGTGCCCTTTGCTAGTGCTACCTCTGTACCAAATTTCATTCCATTCGGTTTCACCGTGTTCGAATTAATAGGGGTAATCCATTTTGACACAAAGATGGCCGCCATCCGCAAACTATTAGGCTAATGACCTATTAGATTTGTCAAAGGATGCTCCCTCCATAAAGGTATGTCGTTGCAAAATTTGGTAGAGATCGGATGATTAGGTTAGTCGTAATTTGATTTAAGCTTTGAACATTTGTGTGGCCGCCATTACGTTTCCGTCAAGATGGCGGCGATATAAAACATGACACTGGGTGCCCTTTGCTAGTACTACCTCTGTACCAAATTTCGTTCAATTCGGTTTCACCGTGTTCGAATTAATAGGGGCAATCGATTTTCACACAAAGATGGCCGCCATCCGCAAACTGTTAGGCTGATGACCTATTAGTTTGGCCAAAGGATGCTGCCCCCATAAAGGTATGTTGTTGCAAAGTTTGGTAGAGATCGGATGATTAGGTTAGTCGTAATTTGATTTAAGCTTTGAACATTTGTGTGGCCGCCATTACGTTTCCGTCGAGATGGCGGCGATATAAAGCATGACACTGAGGTGTCCTTTGCTAGTGCTACCTTCGTACCAAATTTCGTTCAATTTGCGCACACCGTGTTCGAATTGATAGGGGGGGGGGGGGACAGACATTCAGAGTACACACACTCACACACACACACACACACCACACACACACTCACACAGACTCACACACACACATACACACACACAGACAGACACACTTTTTTTCGCCCTGTGTTGATCTCATAAGTCTACTTTCATTTTTTGCAAATACCTGAAATATGTGACAAAAAATAAAAATATTTAATTATAATGTAGTTATTAATGTGAATATAAACAATATGCAGTATTCACGAATGCAATTTATGCTATGTCTCACTGACTTCAGGTTGTCCGTCACAAATGACCGACGATTATCGTGAAACACTTATTCTGAAGGAGCGAAACTGCGGCAATATGTTTCTTGCCCTTGAGGGGTTGTGTAACTTGAGATCGCTGTTCAGCCTTGATTGCTTTCTCACATGGTTGGCAGAACAGAACGCCCCCATCAGAAGTAAAATTATCTTTAAATTCTCCAACAGACGATAACTTGTAGTTGTTTTTACTTTAGAACTGTAGAACTGTCTTACACTTCTCAGTGCCAGAAATAAACTGCATGTGAGTGACACTGGTTCCAGGTGGCTGGGGGAGGGAGGAGAGTTCTAGCACGTAGTGAAATATGGCTATGTACAAGGAAATCCCCGGCTTCCACAGTGAGTGGCACGGGGCGACTAGTTAAGAATAACACAGTTGCAAGCTGACATTTGCTCTGCATGAAGATTAGGTAGCTCACAGGTTCTTCCCCGTTGAAGTAACACAGAACAAAACAAGATGTTCAGTAAAGAACATATAGCCTACTTTCTCCTAAATGTATGAGTATAGTTATAACTCGTTGTTATTATCAAAGAGTATAATAGAACTATTCTTTGTTGAAGACCTTAGAAACGATTTACCTCTACCAAACGCCACAACCTAGATAAAAACTGCTACCATCATTGAAGAAAGAAAGATAAGAAGTATCTAAAGAATGTTATGTATCTGGAGACATAATCGACCGGACTGGCGGCGTGGCTCAGCGGTAACGTTCTCGCTTGCTGGACCGTATGTTTCAGGTTCGTATCCTGGCGCAGTCAGCTGGCATTTGAGGGTGCACAAATGCGAGGGAGCCGTGTTAGTAGATTTACTGGCACGTTAAAGATCCCCTTCGGGACAAAATTCTGGCACCCCGGCGTCTCTAAAAGCAACAGTAGTTAAAAGGGACGTAAACCAATAACATTATTATTATTATTATTATTATTATTATTATTATTATTATTATTATTACATAATCGGCCTGACGCGGGCAACATCCAACTTTGAGTTGAGGCATGTCTTTACACGTCTGGCTGCGTATGACTTTCACAACCCTAATTGAATTAACAAATCTTTCCATGACCCTACAGAGACGTGTGTATACCAACTATGTGGATATTTTCGATTGCTATTTGGCTGAAATAGAAGTATTAATTAATATCCTGAACTAGCACCAACGGTAGAGTTCAGATACTATGTGAAATCGTTTTGTTCTTTACTTCAATTAACATTTTCAAATAACGCACAATAGGCTGTTACAAACCCTTTAAAATAGAAAGTAAAAATGTATCGTAGTATCATCTTGTCATTCTTCAAATTCGATGCGCATAGAATGCAAATGGTACAGTAATCAATGGAGCCCCAAGTAGACTAGTCGTGATATCTAGTGGTGAAATGTCTAACAATATAATCCTAACAGAGCGAGTGCATTCTAGCGGCCAGAAGAAGAAACTTTTCAATAAAATCTGGTCGGCGTGCAGTTACCTTTTTGGCAGCTAGATGTCTCGAGTAAATCTGCTGGCGAATTATGTTTTAATTAAATATATATTTTACACCATAATATGCACAATATAACGCTTAATTTCAAAACATCTGAGTCATTACAAAACAATAAACATATAAAATTTCAAGCAAAAAAATAGCTCTGATCGGGTTTGAACCATAGGCATTTGAGCGATAGGCTAACGCTCTACCACTGAGCTAATTGTGTCAACGAATATCGTTCTATATAAAATGACTTACATAGAACTTGTTAGCAAATAGTGATTTATACTAAACGATTTCATCACTGGAGTATATTATTTATATATAAAGCATTTCATACAAAGTTTATTTATTTTATATCAGTACGCTATATTGCATGCAATACTCAAATTAGTGAAATATAAGTCAGGCACAAGATATCCGCTGCCATCTTGTCTTATTACTAAATCAGCTCAGCTTTTTAATATCACGTCTGCACTATAGTATTACAAAATAAACTTTTAATTTCGAACGTGCCTTTTCCTTTAGAACAGTTAAAACGATTCTCGGCTCGATAATCGGAACTGGTGGGTCCCATGATATGGATTATAAAGTTTGCATAATTCGCACAGCCGCCATCCTGAAATGGTATGGCGGACGACCTTGTAGTTTGGTCACAAGACGCATCCTATACGAAGGTATGTTGTTACCAAATTTGGTAGAGATCGGATGATTTGGTTAGTCGTTATTTGATTTTACGTTTTGAACGTTTGAGTGGCCGCCATTCAGTTTTAGTAAAGATGGCGGCGATATAAAACATGACACTGAGGTGTCCTTTGCTAGTGCTACCTTTGTACCAAATTTCGTTCAATTCGCATTCACCGTGTTCGAATTGATAGGGGGGGACAGACATTTAGAGTACACACACTCACACACACACAGACACACAGACACACACACACACAGACTCACACACACACATACACACACACAGACAGACACACTTTTTTCGCCCTGTGTTGATCTCATAAGTCTACTTTCATTTTTTGCAAAAATCGAAAGTAGGCTAAAAATGCAATAAACTGAAAGATCTATCATACTGATTTTAAAACAAGTAGTTCCGTGAAGAACTATACAGCCTATTTTCATATATCCTACTTATGTTAATTGCCACTATCAACATACACAATTTCAGTTTGATTGCTGTAATAGATTCGTAGATATTGAGAACCGACTAAATATTTCGGATGGTCGCCATGTTGGATTTTATATATGTAGGTCCTAGAGTTATGTACTGTTACATGCAGATTATTGTGAAAGTGTAGAATTCAAACTTCAATCGCATAATTAGGACACAAGAAGTAACAAGGAGATTTTAAATTTTTTCACAGCTGCCATCTTGAGGTTATGGAAACAATTGAAATAAATTAGATGCCAGTGGATTAACATTCGTATAAGGATTTACTGTACCAAGTTTCACTGCACGCGGATGTTTAAATTGCGAGAAACGTCCATGTGAATATTTATAATTCGCGTCGCCGCCATGTTGGATTTGTGATCACCAGGTTATTTAAAGTCCTATAGGTGAACATAAGTTCATAACCCCTATGAAAATTAAAAAATGCAGTTTGATTGCTAAAATAGATACGTAGATATTCAGTAACGTCAAAATATTTCGGATGGTCGCCATGTTGGACTGTTAAATGTATAGGCCAGTCATGTACCATTAAAGGAAAATTATTGCGTAGGTTCATTATTCAAACTTTCACTTCGAACGCATGACTACTTCACAAGAAATAAAAACTTAATTTTAAAATTCGCACTGTCGCCATATTGAGGTTATGTAAACAATTGAACTAAATTAGATACCAGTGGATTACAATGTGTATAAATATTTCCTGTACCAGGTTTCAGTGCGCTTGGAACATTAAATCGCGAGAAAGGTCTATTTAAAATTTTCAAATTCGCTTGGCCGCCATGTTCGTTTTGTAGTTAACCGGTATTTGAAAGTCTTATAGATGGACTTCCAGTAGTGCCTTTTATCTCCGTACAAAATTTTAGGGAAATACCGCTAATAGTTTCAGAGATATAGAATGCCGGTGAAATATTTCGCACATCCGCCATCTTGTGATTATGTAAACAATTGATCAAAGTTAGATGTCGGTGCATTACAATGTATATAAACATATACTGTACCAAGTTTCATTGCGTTTGGTTGGTCAAATCGCGAGAAACGTCTATTTAAAAGTCGCAAATTCGCTTGGCCGCCATGTTGGTTTTGTAGTTACCAGGTTTTCAAAAGTCACATAAGTGAACTTATAGCAATTCCCTCTATCACCATAGAAAATGTCAGGGTAATATCGGTAATAGTTTCGGAGATATTGAATGCTGGTGAAATATTTCGCACAGCCGCCATGTTGGATTGGTGAGTCGTAACAAACTTTGAAGGGCGCGGTCGAGGTTGCCCGGAATAGTGCTATGAACTTTCCGAGTTTCATTGAAATCGCTCCTGCCGTTTAGGTTTTATTAGGGGGGGACACACACACGAATCACACACACACACACACACACACGCACACACACACGGACAAAAGGTGATCACATAAGCCTATTTTTTCAAAATTGAAAATAGGCTAAAAATGACCGTTTAAGTGCTAATAAGTGAATAGCAGGAATTTATGTATTTATAGAAAAAATATGTATTTACATTTTAAAAAAAAATACCTAAAAATCCGAGCCCTAGTCATCACAATAACACCGATTATCAAACAGATTCTTCACATACCCAAGTACACGGGGCTAAATGACCATGATGTCCAAGTCACGAATGTTCACAATAAACCAGCCCGTGATGATGATCGATGATGACTGTTGTTTTGAGAGGCGGAACAGGGAGATTATCTGCCCTTAAAATCACATCGTGGTGCATTGACTAGCATACTTGTCGATCACCCTAGAAGACCGGATTCGGTTCCTGGTTCTATCAAGAAATTTACTTCTGTTCCTAAGTTTGGGGCAGGGTTCTCTCAGCTCCGTGAGTCAAAACTGTGAAGAGGTGATTACAATTCAAACCTCTGCTATCCTAAGTGGTTTTCTTTGGTTTCCAACTTCTACTGCAGGTAAGTATCAGGGTGGTTTCAAAGTTAATGCCACGGCTGCCTCCCTCCCAATTCTAGCCTCAATTACAAATACTCACACTACTACAGACTCCAAAATAATATAAGTTAGCAGAAAAATGCATACACTCAAGTGAAATGAACACGATTCCAATCTTTAATTGGAAAACTACAATAACAAACACTGCAACAATGCAGGTTATGATACAGATTTCACACTATTGTCTCAGATACAAGGAGCTGATGACCTTGATATTATGGGACCATATTAAATAAAAACAACAATTACTAGTTGCTGCTGTAGTTTCATTTGAGGGACTAGAGCATTGTGGTCACATAGCCCCATATAATTGGGTGTGTATGTAGAATTCTGGTCTGAAGACTGCAAAGGGGTTTGTTCAGTGTCGAAATCCCTAGCCAGAAGAGGCGGGATCAAGTCCAGATTCAGCCATTCTAGTAAAATAAATTTCTTTGGTTTCTCACTCCTGTTCCAGGCAAATTGTATATAACCTTACATACACGATCTCCTAGCCCAATTCAAATTACACACGCTACTAAAAACACCACAATTGCACAGGTTTTCAGACGAATTCTAAATGCACCCACGTTGTCGGGACTGGAATGATCACAATTCCAAGCTTTAATTGAAACTGCAACAACAAACACCACAAGAAAGCAGGTTAACATATAGATTTCACACTGTGTACTACTCAACCTGTGTTAATGTGATGTCTGTAGTAGTGTGTGTATTAATAATTGTGTGAGGATTGGAAAGGATTGATTTGCCTGGATTAGATGTGGGAAACCACAAATAATTACTTTCAGGATGGCTGAGCTGGGAATCGGATCCTCCTCTTCTCATTTTTGCCTCAAAAGGATAATCATAATAATAATAACTAGATGAAACCCGTCAAAACATGACGGACAATGGAAAACAAATTTACTGAAGAAGCTTCTTATATAAGTTACATTCTTTGTACGATTACTTTTTAGCACTATTGCAACTTTAAGGGCGTCAAAAGATAGCACTCTCAGCATTGCAACATATTGCTGGTCATGACTGAAAACGTGATGAGGTCATCATCATCTTGCACAGTTTCCAGCCACTGGCCGGGTCTGTTTGGAACACAAGCCTCTCCAACGTCTTCTGTCTTCCCACCATCTCTCAGCCTCCACCCTTGTCCAGTCTTCTCCTCTCTTCTTCACGCTTTCTTCCACCCCCTTCAGCCACCTGTCTCTCGGTCTCCCTCTTGGTCTCTTTCCTTCCCACTTCGTCTCGTGTATCCTCCTGGGTATCCTCTTCTCCTCCATTCGTTTTACATGTCCATACCATCTAAGTCTAGATTTCTCTATACCATCCTGTAATGGTTCCTCCTTCATTAATTCTCTGGTCCTCTCATTTCTTATTCTGTCCCTCTTTGTAGCTCCAATACTGCTTCTCAAGAACCTCATCTCACTGGCCTGTATTTTGCTCTTCTCCCTTCCTTTCATAACCCAGGTCTCCGAGGCATACGTCAGGATAGGGACATAGTACGATATAAGATCTACTTGCAGTTCTGAGGGACATCCCTGCTCCATAACATGCTTCTCACACTCCTCCGGAATGCTTCTGCCTGTCTCCCCCGCTCATTTATTTCTCTACCGTTTCTTCCATTCTCTTGTATCAGGCTTCCCAGATACTTGAAACTGTCCACTTTCTTCAGCTGTTCCCCACCAATTGTTATTCCCGTTGTGGTCCTTTCCTTCTTCCTTGTTGTGATCACCATCTCACTCTTATTTATGCTAAATTTCATCCCATATCCTTGTATTATTCCTTCCCACACGTCCAACTGTTCCTGTACCTCCTCCTCCTTGTTTCCACAATCATCAAATCATCCGCAAACACCATTGCTTTCATCTTTCCTTCCCCAATTACTTGTGCCGCTCGGGTCATTATGTCATCCATCACCACAATGAAAAGTAACGGTGACAGTGCACTTCTTTGTTTCAGGCCGTTTCTCTGTTCCACCCAGTCCGATCTCTCTCCTCCCACTTTCACACAGCTCACGCTTCCCTTGTACATCTCTTTTATCCTCCTTATAGTCCATTTTTCTACTCCTCTATCCTCCAGGGACTTCCATACTTTGTTTCTGCACACACTGTCATATGCTTTCTCAATGTCCAGGAAGGCCATCAGTAGATCTGTTCCATACTCATAGTGCTGTTCTTGTAACTGACTTACAGCAAAAATCAAATCCACTGTGGACCTTCCTGCTCTGAAGCCATGTTGTACTTCCCTCATCCCTCCTTCTATCCTTGTCCTAATTCTCCTTTCTAAAACTTTCTCAAACATCTTTGCACAATGACTCATCAGTGTTATTCCTCGATAGTTTCTGCATTCTGTTCTACTACCTTTCTTGAAGATCGGGACAATTATTCCCTTTTTCCAGTCCTCTGGGGTCTTCCTTTCCTTCCATGCTGCCTTCATCACTCGGTAGAACCATTGTATCCCCACCTCTCCTGCTGCTCGCACCATCTCCACACTCAACTCATCCACACCCGGTGGCTTCCCTCCTTACATCTTCCTCACTGCATCTTCCACTTCTTTCCATGTTAAGTCCTTTTCTGTTTGCAGTTCATCTACTGTATCTCTTCCCCGATTTCTTCTTCCTCGCCGTGGTTTCCATTTGGGATCAGGAGTTCTTCAAAATATTATTTCCACATTTTCTTCAGTTCTTCCCTATTTTCTATCCCTTGTCCCCTTTTGTTCACCATTCTGACACAATCCGTAGGATCCTTCCGCCTCTTATTCTTTACCATCCCATACAGGACCTTTTTTGTACCTTCACTATCCTGCTGGTCATGACTTAAAACGTGATGAGGTAAATAGCCCAATACGTTCAAGAGTTTCTCCTTGAGCTTGATTGATTGTGATAAAGTGGGCCGAGCGAATAGGACATTGTTGTCTATTAAAAGAAAATGTACTGTACCTGCAAGTGTTTTATCGGAAGGTGTTAAATCAAGTCGTAGGATTTGAGCTCTCTGCCTAATATTACTGCACCTATTATATCCGAATCCAAGCAATTTCTTACATATTTCTTACAATTAATATATTACCATATATGAGTCCTTGGGAAACGTTCAGATTTCTAAGGAGCATAACTATGGCTCAAACGTTCGGAGTATGTGGAGGCGAATCACTTAATTCCAAGGAATTGAAAAATTCAATAATAGGGAAATGAAGTAGCTGGCTTTCATCTTCAGTATCCAATCTGTTAACGCTGATGTATGTGTTTGAACTACTGGATATAAGTTCAATGACTTTTAAATTAATATCATTTCATTGTTGCAGCTTGGCAAATATTTTATATTCCAGCAGATCAATTTTACCCTCACAACAGTAAAGACCAAAGTAACCACGCATAGATTTTACGCAAGAGAAGTACAATGTAGAACAATGTTTACATTTGATCGTCAAAGACCTTACAGTACACTGTACTGCATAATATCTGGAATTGTTTCTGAAATGGCCTATTTATATTGGATTTTAAATCTGGCTTCGTATTAGTAGAACAATATTTACATTTGATCGTCAAAGACCTTACAGTACACTGTACTGCATAATATCTGGAATTGTTTCTGAAATGGCCTATTTATATTGGATTTTAAATGTGGCTTCGTATTATTCGATAACACTACAGTGTCCTGCAATAACGGAGCCGCTAAATATTACATGGCAAATAATACTTCCATTGCCGAAATCAACTGCGTAGTTAGACTCAGTACTCTAAACAAATAATCATTAAACAATTGTCTTATACAATGAAGTTCAACATGACCGTCCAGAGACTTTCATACTCAAGTTGGTTGGTGAGGAGAATGCGATGAGACTGATCGCTTAAAATAAATTCCTTATAATTGTTCCTGCCAGCGAAATTTTTTGCGATAGCTTGAAAACGCAGCTCAGAATGACGTTCTTCATTTTGTTATAAACAGTACGAATCTGCTCTAAATAAGCAATTTCCATCACCTGTTATAGGTTATGACAGTACATTTTGCAGGGGAACATAGAATCACTTCGCCAACTACTGGAACGACCATAGGCCTATACTCAATACTCACTTCGGCAGTCACCCTAATGGAGGCAGTTTTTGAATTGTATGTCCCGTGCATGTCAAAAATCGTATTAACACATGGAGGCCCACCTATTCTTGTCTATCAACCCGGAGACCCGGGTTACATTTCCTGCTCTGCCAAGAAATTGAATTCTGGTCTGAGGGCAAAAACGGGGCACATTCAGTCTCTTGAGGTATAACTAAGAAGAGGAAGGTTTAATTCCCACCTCGACAATCTTGGATGTGGTTTTCCGTGGTTTCCCACTTCCACTTAAGGCAAATACCGGGATGGTTCCTAACTTAAGGCCTTGGCCGTCTCCTTGCCATTTACCACCTTAATTACAAATACACACAGTAATGCAGCCATCACAATAACACAGGTTATGAGAGAAAATTTCACACATACACACCCAAGTACACGGGGCTGAGTAACCACGATGTCGGAGCCCTTCAAACGAATTATGTTTGCCAAGTGTCTCTTATGGCGAAAGCAATTGTGGACACGCGCGAGTGCCTGGAAAACTACTTTTTTCTTTAATAATTTAAGAGTATATCGACGATGCATAATTATAACTTTTAGTATAGAACGCTAATAACTTGACCACCGAAGCATTGGGAAGAAATTGCAATATTAAGGTACATAAACAACATAGCCTACACATTCAACTGTCGGTTAATGTTCCTCAAAATTTCCCTTCTTAAATATTCCCCTCCTTTATAATTCTCCATCAAGTGAAAACGTGGCATGTCTTGGGTTTTAAATATATCGATGCAATGGTGCTGCCATCTGCTGTCAGTTACTGGAACTATATGGGCGATGTACTGCCATCTGTTGTCAGTTATAGGAACTGATTGCAGATATTTAAACGGCGTACTGAGGACAACAGTTTGCTCTTTTGATCACATGCTGTAATGCAATGGTAAAACGGAAATAAAACGTATTGAGAGGGAATGTAGAAATATGTATCTTTTACAGACATAAAACCTTACTAATACTCCTTGATTAAACAATATTTCAATGGTAAAAAAAAAAATATATATATATCGGCGAGGGCTGGGATCGAACCGGCGCACCTAGGAACCTCAGTCTGTCGCCTTAACCACATAGCTACTCGCACAATGTTGTTCAGGAGCAGACGCAGCCATTCATTATCTACAAAAGCTGCTGTCTGAAGGAAATAATCCATTACATTATCCAAATAAATCAATGTTGCACATTCGTATACGTTCATACTGGTATTATATTTTATTGCCAGAACTTGGTTAATGTATGTTTTCAATTACATGGAAGCTTATTAAATAACTTACATTTTAATGGAATTCTCACCGCCATTTTGTCATGACCTCAGGCGGATTGTGCGCATGCGTGAGAGGCAAGAATTCTGCTATTTCTATATTAATTCAAAAATATACCGAGAGGGAATGTAGAAATATGTATCTTTAACAGACATAAAACCTTACTAATACTCCTTGATTAAACAATATTTCAGTGGTAAAAAAAAAAAAGAAATATCGGTGAGGGCTGGGATTGAACCAGTGAACCTTGGCACCACAGTCTGTCGCCTTAACCACATAGCTACTCGCGCACTCTTTGTCAACAGCAGACGCAGCCGTTCTTTATCATTAAAAGCCGCTGTCTGAAGGAAATAATCCATTTCATTATCCAAATAAATCAATGTTGCACATTCGTATACGTTCATACTGTTATTATATTTTATTGTCAGAACTTGGTTAATGTATGCTTTCAATTACATGCAAGCTTATTAAATAACTTACATTTTAATGGACTTCTCACCGCCATTTTGTCATGACCCCAGGCGGATTGTGCGCATGCGTGAGAGGCAAGAATTCTGCTATTTTCTATATTAATTCAAAAATATACCGTAATATATTTGTTTATTTTATAGACACTCTGCAAATCTAGAGGCCAAGAGCTATCGTTAGAGTGCTCTACGAAGTAAATCGGTTTTGTCGTTCTCTCAATCTCGTGGTAACAAAAATCACCTTACTGTTTTAAATATATAGACTAGTTGAAACCCGTCAAAACATGACGGTCATTGGGAAAATATTTACGGAAGGATTTTCTTATATGCATTATTTGTATGATTACAGAGAAAGACGACTTTGCAACATATAACTGCCCATGACTGAAAACTTGATGAGGCAAATAGTGACCTACACGTTCCATAGCTTCCCCTTGAGCTTTATTGATTGTGATAAATTATGCCAAGCGATTGGAAATTGGTGGCTCTTAAAAGAAAATGGGAGTATTTTTATGGCATATTTATATTAGATTTTTAAAGTGGCTTCGTATTTTGTCCGATTTCTCACTTTATTGCGTCAATTTGCAGTTAACATACGACCGGACAATGTTCCTTTTCGTCGAACGGGGTTTTATAGTAGTATTTCTCCCAAAATTAACGTCTTATTGGATAACACTATAGTGCCCTGCATCAATGGAGCCGCTAAATATTAAATGCCAAATAATACTCCCCTTGCAAAAACAACAGTGTGGTTAGACTCATTGTTATGTACTCTAAACAAATAAAATCAATGAACAATTGGCTTATACAATGAAGTTCAACATGATCAGTGTATTCACCGTTCAGAGTCTTTCATACTAAGTTGGTTGCTGAGGAGAACGCGATGAGGCTGATCGCCAATAATAAAATCCTTAAAAGTATCCTTGTCAGCAACAATGTTTGCAATAGTTTGCAAATGAAGCTCAGGGCGATGTTCTTCATTTTGATATAAACAGCACGAAACTTCTCGAAATAAGCAATTTCTATCGCCTGTTATAGGTTCAATCCTTTGGGTTTCTTTAACAGCAAACTATGCAGGGGAGCATAGAATCACTTCACCAATTACAGGATGAGCACTGACTCTTTGCCAGCCACCGTAAAGGAGGCAGTTTTAGAATTATATGTCCAGTGCATGTCGAAAAACGCATTAACATAGGGAAGCCCACTATTAAGTATATTCTTGGCCATCGCCCCAGAGATCCGGATTCATTTCCCTGCTCTGCCAAGAAATTTAATTCTGGCCTGAGGGCTGGAACGGGACGCACTCAGCCTCGTGAGGTAAAACTGAGGAGAGGTAGGATCGATTCCAACCTTAACTATCTTGGATGTGTTTCTCTTCGGTTTCCCACTTCCACTCCAGGCAAATACCGGGATGGTTCCTTAAGTAAGGCCTCGGCGTTCTCCTTCCTAATTCTCACGTTAATTACAGATACACGCATTAATACAACCATCACAATAACACAGGTCGGTAACATATTTTTTTCTCTTAAAGACACTCTGCAAATCTACAGGCCAAGAGCTTTTGTCAGAGTGCTTTACGAAGTCGAAACATGATGGTCAATGGTAAAATAATTACCGAAGGATTTCCTTATATACGACATTCTTTGTACGACTACTTTTTGGCACTATTGAAACTTTAAGGGCGTCGAAAGATCGCACTCTTGACATTGCAACATATAACTGGCCATGACTGAAAACTTGCTGAGGTAAATAGAGACCTACACGTTCGAGAGTTTCCCCTTGAGCTTTATTAATTGTGATACAGAATGCCAAGCGAATTGGAAATTGACGTCTCTTAAAAGAAAATTGAAGGGTTTTGTCGGATGGTGTTAAATCAACTCGAGGGATTAGAGCTCTCTGCCCAATTTTATATCCGCTGATTATTTCCAAATCCAAGCAATTTTCATACATATTCTTTACAAATAATCTGGTTCCGTTCAGGAGCCCTTGGGAAACGTTCAGATTTCTGAGGAGCATAACTATGGCTCCAACTTTTAGAGTAAGAATATGTGGAGGCAAACCACTTAATTCCAAGGATTTCAAGAATTCTGTAGGAAATTGAAGTAGCTGGCTTTCATCTTCAGTAATTAATCTGTTAACGCTGGTGTATGTTTTTGAACTACCGGGTATAAGTTCGATGACTTTCAAATTAATTTCATTACAGTGTTCATTTTTTGGTGTTAGAATGCATACTTTCGAGAAATTGATTATATCTTTCGTAGAAATGAATGTTTCGCCGTAAATCTCAGTCACGATGTCATCATGCGCTAAAATTCTGGGTGGTAGTTCAATAACATTTGATTCCTCACCATCTACAGAGGGGTAGTCACCGTTACCAATTTGTAACAAAAAATCAGAAAATTCAATTTCTTCTGGTTTCAACCGCATGTTTTTATATAAGCAGCGTATTTTGAAGAAGGGCCAGAGAGGAGAGTATTTAATACAGTTTTGAATAATTGTTTGGCGAGAAGCGTGCGGAACAACAGGCAAAACCTGCATAAAGTCTCCTCCAAGAACAGTAATTTTCCCACCAAATGGAATGTCATTACCCATAATATCTTTTAGAAGACGATTCACACACATTAATGAATGAATATTTGCCATTGGGGCTTCATTCCATATTATGAGCCGTGCTAATCGAATATCGTCAGCTGCTTTGGAATTTAATTTTAATCCAGACACTGAACTCTCATTTAAATTTAGAGGAATTTTGAATGTACTGTGTACTGTTCGACCGTTGGGTAGCAAAACAGCGGCTATTCTGGTCCATGCTACTGATATAACATGAAGCCCTAAACTCCAGAACTTTTGTATTAAGCATCGGTAAATAAATGTTTTTCCTGTGCCCCCAGCACCGTCAATAAAGAATGCGTTCGTGACAGTTGTGTTGTTATTTTGAAGAACGCTAGTGATATCATTAATAATTGAAAGTTGTTCCTGGTTTGCTAAGGACATCAGGTCAGCCAAATCAAAAGGGAACACTGGCTCATTAGTAGTTTGATCGTTTGAGTGTGTGTCAGTACCAACAGGCAAGTTAAATGTTGGCAGAGAGAAACCATGCAATTGCAGAGTTTTATTAATATCTCTGAGAGATAGTTGATAAGCTGTATTTTCATCTTCAGACTTTAAATAATCTTCACAGAGAGAGTTTTTGTGCATGTCCCATAAGTGACTGGCATTGCAAGGTTGATGAAATATGCATATGTAGGCGAATAACTGTCTCAGTTGAAAGGGCATTTGGAAAACCGATGCTTCCATCAAACAGCGTTGCCATTCTGAATCATCGATAAGCAAACCAAGTTTAATTGCCATATCCTTATATGTTGGGCAGGAAACACTTTGGTATGTTCGGAGATCCTCAAAGCTTGTGGCACCTACTATGTGAAGTAAAAGTAAGCGCAGATGGTATCTTTCTGATTCAGATGGAGAAACATTGTACATCCGACCTATTACCTTTTCGAATCTAAGTCGTTTTTTCCAAATGCATTTGCATTTATCCCATACATAATGAACGGGTGTTTCAGGATAAATATATGCACTCCTAGTTGTTGGATTTTGGTTCAGCTGAAACCATGCAGTGAGTTGTGTACTTTTTAACTGAGCCCGTATTAATGCTTTGGGAGCATCATCGGCATGAAAAAATACATCTTGTTGGTCTGGTAAATGGACAGGTAACCGGGCAACAATGTGGGACTGTTCGTGCATGTTGTAATCAAAAATCCTGTATGCAGCCTCACTTGACCCAACATATCTAGCATTCAAATACATAGAAACTTCGTCATGATGTAGCATTCCATCGTTTGCCGTGATTTTCAAGTTAGCGCAATCATGCCCCTTATAAACATACTTATGTATGTATTTGATGCTGTGTACACTTGCACAGATTTCGACGTTAATATGGGCCTGAAAGTACATCAATAGATATCGATTGTATGGAACAATGAAGCGATTGTCGATTTCAACATTGGTGCCTTGTACTCGTTTAGTATATGATCTTCCATTCTGTCGCCTACGGTAAAGTGGATAGCCGTTCACATTCTCTTTAGTTTCTGGCACAAAGTCTTTTGGAAAACCCTTCTTACATCTTCCATCCTTCATGCAAATTGAATTGGGATTCAGAAGGCCGCAAGGTCCATGTACCATGTGTGTCTTTACTAAGTTGTACAATGTCGTATTGGAAGGATCTGGTATTTCTGCAGAAACTGTCATATCAATATCATAGATTTCTCGTAATTTACAACTATCTCGAAGACAAACCAGTAAGTGTATATGAGGTAAACCTCGCTTCTGGAACTCAACCGTGTATAAGAAAGTTTGTACCTCGCCAAAAATTTGCTTTTGATTTATTAAACGCAAGAGTTCCTTCACTTTCGCATGAAAAACGCGAACAACGACATCAGGTCTATTGTTTGCATTTTCATAAGGTTGGAGGCTAGTAGTAATTTCAGGCCATGATGAGTTGCAAGTGAAAGTTATGAAGAGGTCTGGCTTGCCAAATTTTCTCACAATTGCCATTGCATCCTGATAATTTTGCAACATATTTCGGGGACTACCAATAAAAGTAGAAGGCAAAATAACTATGCGACCAGCTCTTAAACTTTCATTTTCAGCTCTAAAGTGTAAAGCATCAGCAAGACCAACGTAGGTATCGACACGCAATTTCGTTTGTTGATTGCGAATATATTTTAGTCTATCTCCTTCTATTCGACAATAATAGTCAACTATTAATTGTTGGGTAAGTTTACCTGCATTAAGTAAAGGGTTGAAACCTCCTGCGGGAGGACAACCTCGAATCGACAGCCTATACAAAATATATTCACGCATTGTCATATTTTGCCTAACGTTCGTCTTACGGTTCCCTCCTGTTGGCAGTGAAATATGCCAACCTGTTTGTCCGCAAGGCCAGATTAAAACGTAAGTTAATGGATCACAATGCATGCTGTCAACATCAATTTCCTTTAAAACTCCCTGATTAGAAAATACGGCGATGTGGCGGTGTGAAGCCGGAGCGCCGTCAGTTGTTTCAAAAATAGCTGCAATCTCTGAGGAAGCTGGGTTATTATAACGTCTAGGATCTTCTTGAGGTTCATGGTAAAAGCGCATGACCAAATCTAACGGTTGACGTTTTTCTCTTAAAGCCAGTTCATTTTCTTCGCATATTTTTGAATGCATTGTCTTATACAGTTGAATGTAAGGGTTATGCTCTTGCAAAATACTATTTAGAATATGAAGTGTACCCTCCCTGATGCAAGAATTAGCTCGATTTGCTAATCTGATTTGATTAGCTTCTGAGCAGTCTAATACATACAATTGGCCGTAACAACTGTCGCTTATATTTTTGGAATATATGGAAGAAATGCGATGATGTACAATTCCTGAAATTTTAAAACAATATGGACCGTGTTCAGGTGGTACGGTAACATTGGCACCAAAGGAAACGAAGGACATAGAATTGTTGTACTGCCGAATATTCTCTCTGAAGTTCCTTGAGGTATCATCATTTCCAGTGAAAAATGGTTTAAGCCTGTCAAGTATTTTATATTCCGGCAGATTAATTTTACCATTGCAACAGCAAAGGCCGAAGTAACCAAGCGTAGTTTTTTCGCAAGAGAAGAACAATGCAGAACAATGTTTACATTCGTTCGTCAAGGACCCAACGCTGTACGGCATAATATCTGGCATTGTTTCTGAAATGGCAGATTTATATTTTATATTAAAAGTGGTTTCGCCTTTTCTCCGATTTCTCATTGTTTTGCGTCTATTTGTAGTTTCCACACGACCGGTTAATGTTCTTTTTCGTCGAATGCGTCTATTTACAGTAGGATTTATCCCCAAATTAATGTCGTATTCGATCACACTATAGTGTCCTGCATCAACGGAGCCGCTAAACAATAAATGACAAATAACACTTCCATTGCCATAATCTACAACGTGGTTAGTTTCATCGTTATGAACTCTAAACAAATAATCATTAAACAATTGGCTTATACCATGGAGTTCAACATGACCAGCATATTCACCGTTCAGAGACATAAGATTTTCATACTCAAGTTGGTTGTTGAGGGGAAGGCGATAAGACTCATCGCCAATAATAAAATCCTTATAAATATTCCAGTCAGCAACAATTTTTGTAACAGTTTGCAAACGCAACTCGCTATGACGTTCTTCGTTTCGATACAAACAGTACGAAACTGCTCTAAATAAGCAATTTCCGTCACCTGTTATTGGTACAATTCTTCGGATATCCATGACAGTAAATTATGAAGAGGAGCATAGAACCACTTCGCCAGTCACCTTAATAATGGAGCCAGTTTTACAATTATATTTCCTGTACGTGTCAAGAGTCGTATTTACACAGGGAAGCCCACTCTTAAAGCTGGCAATGAATTATCGAGACAAACCGGCCCAGTCATTCTGCGTAGTCACTTTCTAGTATGCCGTAGTTATGGTATATACAATGAAAGGTGTAACAATTCGTAGAAGCTGCGATATGTATTCTCGACAGAAAACGACTCACCACCAAAGACTATAACGTATAACAGACCACCAAAGACTATATAACAGAAAGATCGGAAACACAATACAAATGGCGGTTCCAACATTCGACTGCAGCGGCATCTGCTACTGAAATATAAAAGTTAATTTGGATAACAATCTAATCAAAAGTAGGCCTACATTTTGTAATACCGGTATCAGAATTTCAACGTAGGCCTACTGTATTATTGCCGTATAACTGGTAAAGGTACAATTCATTAGTGGAATTTCATGTAACAACATTTTGGACATGCCTTGTATGTTTATAAGGCAAAGAAAGAACTGAGGAAAACAAATGAGTTACGTAGCACATGGCTCGATTTGAAGACACTCGGGTGGATTCACTGCATATATTCTTCGTAATGTGTTGAATTCGTACAATCCTTGATTCACAGTTATCCCATGTGCAAAAATATGCCAAAACTTCTGTAGCAATAAAGATAAATAGCCTACCGTTATTGCAAATGTAATCTGTCGAATGTTGGAACTTATAAAGCTTTTCAATGAAATTACCATAGCGTTTTAAGTTAAATTGAGATGGGAACGTAGAATTCCTTAGTTACGGGAATGCCATGAGTTAAATATGTTTTGGCAATATAATAGCAATTGCAAGAAAGGAAAATACGGAAATAAAAAAACATGCCGGAGGGGGGATTCGAACCCCTTACATTGAGTGATGCATAAATTAAGAGAGTACGGCGCAACCACCTGAGCTGCCGAACCACTGGTAACGACGCGCAATATTAAGGGAGTAAAACATCAAGCACACTCAAAATTTGATGTCAGTTTACGTTTTTCAGTATTTTCGGTCTGGTAATTCCAGTGTATGTCATGAAAACGTAATAAGCAATGTTCCCTTCCATTATAATTCTTATACATAATCATGAAATTAAAACGCGATGGACTTGTAACCGCCATGACTGTCATAAGGCAAGGCGATTGTGCGCATGCGTGATGGGCAAGATTTCTGAATTTTTGTTTGTTAATTTAAAAATATTCTGTAACATATGGGAATGCCAAGAGTTAAATATGTTTTGGCAATATAATAGCAATTGCAAGAAAGGAAAATACGGAAATAAAAAAACATGCCGAAGGGGGGATTCGAACCCCTTACATTGGGTGATGCATAAATTAAGAGAGTACGGCGTAACCACCTGAGCTACCGAACCACTGATAACGACGCGCAATATTAAGGGAGTTAAACATCAAGCACACTCAAAATTTGATGTCAGTTTACGTTTTTCAGCATTTTCTGTCTGGTAATTCCAGTGTATGTCATGAAAACGTAATAAGCAATGTTCCCTTCCATTATAATTCTTATACATAAACATGAAATTAAAACGCGATGGACTTGTAACCGCCATGACTGTCATAAGGCAAGGCGATTGTGCGCATGCGTGATAGGCAAGATTTCTGAATTTTTGTTTATTAATTTAAAAATATTCTGTAACATATTTGTTTATTTTAAAGACACTCTGAAAATCTACATGCCAAGAGCTCTCGTTAGAATGCATTACGAAGTCAATCGGTTGAGACGTTATCTCATTCTCGATGTAACAAAAATCGCCTTAGTGTTTTAAATATATAGATATCGTATGGCCTCAGGTGCTGGGTGAAAACTTTGTTATTTGACACCCAAAGGCTAGCTTGCATGTCGAATTTCTTTTTCCATGAGACACTATGAAAATCAAGGTTAGATAGCTAAGCTCCTTGAACACTATAGTGCTTTCTAGTAGAGATATGAGGAACTTTGTGTTGGCGGGAACTTCCGAGATTAATTTTGCCATTATGATCACGGCCTGCTGAATTCAAATGGGTTCTTTGACATGCCAACATCGTATGACATGGTGCCGTTATTTTTGCCGCCTTTCAAAAATCACTTACCTTGGCCAGGAGCGATCCTGCAAGCTTGGGGTTAGTAGACCGACACGTTGACCACTCACCCTCCGTGGCAAGCTCTCGTTCCAACCCTAGACCAAAACTAAATTTCTTGGCAGAGCCGGGAATCGAACCCAGTCCATAGGGGTGACGGGAGAGAATACTAGGCTCTGCGTCACGAGGTAGTCAGAAACTATTTGAAGTTTGTTCAAGTCAAGTGAAAGAAGTTGTTTAATCCGTACAGGAAACCAAATTATACTCGTACTTTAAACTTAAACACTGAGAAAATAAATGTATGGCGTTCAGCCACGCGGTTTTGTATTACTCGTATTTAAATACTGTTACTACCTGGCATTCCATTCCCTTTTGTTCCATTCCTTTGTCCGACTTATCAAATACAGAGCAGTTATCGCTAAAAAAAACATAACCTAATTATTCATTCTCACGAGGCGAATCTGATAGTTTTACTGTATGTTAATTGTTGTGAGTGAGCAAGTTTTTCAATAAAACCCAAGTTATCACACATGGCCAACCTTGGCGTGTTGGTCGCTATCACTAGTCAATCTGGACCTCTTAATGCCGGGTAATGCTTTTGCGTGACAATGATAATTGCGTGCTTCGCGACAGTACCTGCTTCCACTCCAGGGCTTTACAAACTCTAGTTCGGTTGTTTGGTTGGTTGGTACTTAAGTTTAGGGGCTGCGACAACGCGGCCATGTAGCCCCGTGTACTTCGGTTGTGTGTAGAATCTGTCTGAAAACCGGTGTTAATTGTGATGACTGTATTTATGTGTGTTATCTGTTTTAGGTAGATTTCATTAGAAAGCTAACTATTGCAATGGGTACCATGTTTCGACATCCGGAAAATTTCGACATATCTTCGCGTATCACATCCCCCAGACCCCAAAACCGCCGTCAGTTCAAAAGTTTATATATAATTTATGTATATATATCTGTTAGGTAGTCAGCCCGAAGGCTGATTGGATCCTCAAAAAGCACCGCCGTTAGGTTATGTGGGTAGATACCCACAAAAACTCAAGGCAGCGCCATATTGAGGCGTACTAGGCAAGAAGAGGAGTGAGATAGTTTGCCATTGCTTTCCTCACTGAGTCAGTATAGCAGTACTAACCCTATGAGTAGAACCTTTCACAGCATCCACAGGCACTGACTGTGACCTGAATGTCATTACTAAGCACCACCCATACCTCAGTAGCTTCCATATAATCACAGCCATGAGTGAGACTGAGACATCGGTGAAAAGCCACATTTTACTCTAGCCTGTGCCAACAGACAAATGCAAATGTAGGCTACAGCATTCATCAAGAGATGGCAAACAGGCCAAGTATATATATATACGAGGCACGTCCAGAAAGTAAGTTCCGTTTGGTAATAAATTTAAATTGTGGACAGATACAGAAAAAATATTTATTGCACAACATTCTACACCTCTTAAACTACTTTTCCACGTAACTGCCGAACTTTTGCAGGCATTTGTCATAGCGGGGCACAAGTTTTTACATACCTTCTTCATAGAAGTTTGCCGCCGACCGTAAACGAGAGTGAAGACTCCCCTGTAAGATATCCTACCGTTTGGCCACCACTGTTAGGCAAATTGCGTATGTGGTCAGGAGAACTCCTAAACATACGCAGTTCTCCTGGCAAGCACACAAATTGCCTAACAGTGGTGGCCAAACGGTAGGATATCTTACAGGGAAGTCTTCACTCTCGTTTACGGTCCGCGGCAAACTTCTACGAAGAAGGTATCCAAACACTTGTGTCACGCTATGACAAATGCCTGCAAAAGTTCGGCAGTTATGTGGAATCGTAGTTCAAGAGGTGTAGAATGTTGTGCAATAAATAATTTTTCTGTATCTGTACACAATTTAATTTTATTACCAAACGGAACTTACTTTCTGGACGTGCCTCGTATATATATATGTAGGTTATATCAGTTTCTTGTGGACACGATAACTGCCGTAATTTTGCACCAATCACTTTTTACCGAACATGTATACCCATAAAATCTCGGTTGAGTTCGTTACTGGGCTAAATCGGTCGAAGGGGGTGAAAATGGGGGGCTTTTTTTCGAAAAACTGAAATATAGCTATAACTCTCTTAATATGTGAAGTATCGAATCCGTTCAAAGTTCATACTATGTGTCGGATAAAGCCCAAAAATTTATGTTTCAAGAGTATTTTTATAGCACCAATCATTGACCAAAGGGGTGGGAAAAAGTGGGGTTTTCGGGGAACATTAATCATATCTCTCTTAATAGGCACAATTTCAAAACCGTACGAAATGGACAATATGCCCCTAATAATTACCCGAATCTTTTATCTGAAGGAATTTTTGATATGACCCACCATTACGCCAAGGGATGAGAAAAATTATTTCGGAATTATAAGATAATGCCAAGAGCTATCAGAGGTTGCCATGGCAACACGACTAAATTGATGAGGGATGAGCCATTAGACGTTGCCATGACAACGCACTTGCACGAGATCAGATTCAGATTTCCATCTGACTAAGTTTGAAGCGCCTTCGGTGACGTAACTGGTAGCATGCTGAACTGCTATGCCCAAGGTCGCGGGTTCAAAGCCGGCAAAAGTCGTCGGATTTTCTAAGAGTGCTAATCCCTCAGTATGCTTTCCTTTGGAGGGGAAGTTCCAACGTTCGTTGCGAGTTGCTGGTTGCGGTGGCATCTAGTAGCCAAGTTCACATCAAGGTGTCGTTGACTGCAGTATCTGGTAGCAACATTAGGAACTACTGCATGAAATTGACCGTCTGCAGTCCTTACCTGAATTACAGACTAATACAGCCATCCCTAAGTACACGGTGTTACATGACCGCGTTGTCGCAGCCCCTAAACTGAGGAACCAACCAAAATATCTGCGGGTGATAAAATTTTGCGTGAACACGTAACAGACCGTTAGATAGTTACACATCAGTGTCGAAACCTTGCATAAGGGCAGTGTGACCACAAGTATAACAATGGATCCCAAATGACAAGAAGGTTACCGTCCCCATAAGACAATAAAATGTTTAAAATATGCATAAAATGACGAAAAACAAAGTTAATTAAGCTCCAATTATAAAATAAATTCTCGCAATCAATGAGGTCTGATCCTTCTACGAAAACCTGCATATTCTGCCTATTTTCGCCTATCCCCAAGTTTGCCCGGTGAAAAATACCTCCGCCTTCCGGTGTGCAGAGAGGAATTTTACTAAATTGATAAGGGATGAACCATCAGCAGTTGCTATGACAACGCCACTGCACGAGATCACATTCAGTTTTTCCATCTGTCTGTGGGAAGCGACTTCGGTATCGGAACTGTGCGAAGCGGCTAACTGGTAGCATGCTGAACTTCTATGCCCAAGGTCGCTGGTTCAAAGCCGGCCAAAGTCATCGGATTTTCTAAGAGCGCTAAAAATCCCTCAGCATGCTTTCCTTTGGAGGGGAAGTTCCAACGTTCGTTGCAAGTTGCTGAATGCAGTGGCATCTAGTAGCCAAGTTCACAGCTTGGTGCCGTTGACGTTAGTATATGGTACAAAATTAAAAACTACTACTTAAAATTGTTCGTCTGCAGACCTTACCTGAATCACAGACTAATACAGTCATCACAATTAACACCGTTTATCAGACAGATTCTACACACACCCAATGTACACGTTGTTACATGACCACGTTGTCACAGCCCCTAAACTGAGGAACCAACCAACATCTCTGCGGGAGATAAAATATTGCGTGAAGAAGTAACAGACTGTTAGATAGTTACATATCAGTTCCAAACCTTGCTTAAGGACATTGTGATCACAAGTATAAAAATGAACCCCAAATGACAAGAAGGTTACCAACCCCATAAGACAATAAAGTGATAAAAATATGCATACAAAAACGAAAAAAAAAGTTAATTAACGTCCAATTGTAAAATACTTTCTTGCAATAAATGAGGTCTGATCCTTCTACGAAAACCTGCATATTTTGCCTATTATAGCCTATCCCCTAGTTTGCCCGGTGAAATCTACCTCCGCCTTCCGGCGTGCCGAGAGGAATTTTTTTAAATTCATGTAAGGACAGCAGACTTTTGAATTTTTCAAATAGTTCCTACTTTTGCCTCCAAACGCCACCATCAACGACTACTAGTTCAGAACTTAGCTACCAGACGCCACCGCAGTCGGCTCTTGGCAACGAACGTAGGAACCTAAGAGAGTTGTTTACATTCTTAACCTATACAATTAACTTCACACAGGTGTAATTAGTGGAAGGTTCTTTAACATGTCATAAATCTATGACATGGGACCGCCGGCTTTACTTCCCCTCCGAAGGAAGGCATACTGAGGGATTTTTAACGCTCTAAAATAATCCGACGACTTTGGCCGGATTTGAACCCACGATCTTGGGCATAGAAGCTCAGCATGCTACCGACTACGCCACCGAATCCGCCCCCCCCCCCCCTCCTAAAAACTTTAGTTCTTTTTCACTAGTCTTCAAAAGTGAATAAACCATAGAACTCTTACTTAGGGACTTGGGACATCGTCATAAACAACCCTGCACCATTGCGTAAGTATATAATGTCTGATAAATCTGTGTCATTAGCCTGTTGTTAATGCCCTACGCGGATGCGGATATCCGCGGATATCCGCAAATTGTTTCGCCATGTGGATATAGTTTTACATGGCCGTGCGGATAGCGGATAAGCTGCGGATAATGTTTGGAGTAAATTAGCGGATAGCTTTTGGATTACAATCCGAACTTGTTGAACACCATTACTAGGAACCGGATTTATTTATCGTATGGGTTTTAGTGCCGGGAGTATCCGAGGACATTTTCGGCTCGCCTGAGTCTGTAGTTGCTTCCGGCGGACACCCTTAGGCTGAGCTACAAGTTCCGTTCAATTTCAAGTAGTTCCAACTTTCGCCACCAGATATCAATGATACCGAGTGGTGAATGTTGGAACTTTGATAGAGCGTTCCGACGAAATCTATCCTACCAATTTAGCTTACACAAGTTTAGTCTGTGGAAGGATCTTTTACAGGCCATAAATCTATGACATGGGACCGCCGGCTTTACATCCCCTCCGAAGGAAGGCATACTGAAGGATTTTAACGCTCTTAAAAAATCCGACGACTACGGCCGGGTTTGAACCCGCTATCTTGGGCACAGCAGTTCAGCACGCTACCAACTACGCCACCGACCCAGGTTCTAATACACATATTTATCCGTTATGTTTTTTATGACGAATGTAAGGTGATGATTTAAGGTTATATCACTTAAATTATGTCATTAAGCATATTTAACACTCCGAACTAGAAAGGGTTGCAAATCTGGCTGTAATAACATTCATTTTAAACATAACACTTGACATTTATAGCCTACGGGAACGACTTTCTCCTCAAATGTCTAAATGTGTTGCTTTATGCTTTAATTAAAAACTAGCTTTACCCGTCGCAGCTTCGCCCGCGAATATCCTACTTGTAAAGAGTACACTAAGCAAAATCTCAATCATGAATGATATGAGTGATTTATCCTTGGTATGAATAATCAGACTTTATCAATTCAGCTACTGGTGCAATGGTTAGGGGTTTGTCATTCCTTCATAGGTATATCAGAGCGAAGTTAGTTTTCTGGGAATAGCACAGACACTGTTAATTTAAGGGCCTTTAAATGTGGTTTTCGGAGACCCTTTATAGTCGGGTGAAAAAGACTGTTCGTACCACAACCAGACGTGAAAATTGCGTGAAAAAATTCTAGAGTGCCCCTTGACCCCCTTAAGCGCATATACTGTATGTATTGATGAATTTTGCAGCTTAATTTGGTTCAGTGATAACCTTATAACAGTCTGGAAACTTTCACAGTATTGTAAAAATTGGAATTGCATTGCGTCTTAGAGAAATAGATGGACCTGTGAGATTCTGTTACCATGGTTACCGTGTTGCATTCTTTCATTATTTCATTATAAATATACATGTTTTATGGTATTTATTTAATTGTGAGGCATTTAAAGAGTAAGAGAGTGCGTTTCGCTTACGCATTGGGTTATGCTGAACCTGTAGGTACCCCATATGTATAGGTTGGAAATAATGGGACCTTATTTTCGGCACAAAACTGGAATGGGACCTTAGCAGAATAATATAGGGAGGGATATTATTTTAAAGCCAGTAGATTTGGATAACAAACGTGCGGATGCAGATAAAAGTTGTGCGACAGCGGGGCGGATGCGGATAACAGAAGTGCGGATGCGGGGCGGATGCGGACAACAGTCGTGCGGATGTGGGGCGGAAGTTTATAACAGAAGTGCGGATGTGGGGCGGATGTGGATACCGATTAGTTTATCCACGCAGGAAGCAACTACAGACTCAGGCGAGCCGAAAATGTCCTCGGACACTCCCGGAACCAAAACCCATACGATAAATAAATCCGGGTCCTAGTAATGGTGTTCAACAAGTTCGGATTGTAATCCAAAAGCTATCCGCTAATTTACTCCAAACATTATCCGCAGCTTATCCGCTATCCGCACGGCCATGTAAAACTATATCCACATGGCGAAACAATTTGCGGATATCCGCGGATATCCGCATCCGCGTAGGGCATTAACAATAGGCTAATGACACAGATTTATCAGACATTATATACTTACGCAATGGTGCAGGGTTGTTGATGACGATGTCCCAAGTCCCTAAGTAAGAGTTCTATGGTTTATTCACTTTTGAAGACTAGTGAAAAAGAACTAAAGATTTTTTGGGGGGATGGGGGGGATTCGGTGGCGTAGTCGGTAGCATGCTGAGCTTCTATGCCCAAGATCGCGGGTTCAAATCCGGCCGAAGTTGTCGGATTATTTAAGAGCGTTAAAAACCCACAGTATGCCTTCCTTCAGAGGGGAAGTAAAGCCGGCGGTCCCATGTCATAGATTTATGACATGTTAAAGAACCTTCCACTAATTACACCTGTGTGAAGTTAATTGTATAGGTTAAGAATGTAAACAACGCAGAAACAAACAACGCAAACGACAAAGAACACTATTATTTTTCCCTCGATGTGACTACAGACTACGTAGTATGAGGGAAATATAACAGTGTTCAATGTCGTTGGTGGGATTTGCTCGGGGAGCATTAGTACCATAAAAGATGCAAGCAGAGAAATATAGATCTTGCTGACAACACGCGTTAGTTGGGCTGCATAAAACAATATTACTAGGGGCAGCAGATTCACTAGGTATAATTATGATCAAATACTACATGATTTGGCTTCTTTTATTGATCGTTGTTAATATTTTTAGGGCCTTGAGACGTACTGGTCATCAGCCCCGTGTAGTTGGTTGTGTGTTATGTGACGAATTTAATAGTGTGCGTAGCTGTGTGTTGGTCTAGGTGCCCTAGAACTTGAAATAAGGTATTATGCTGGAATTTGCCTTGAGGGAGTGTGAAAGAACCTAGGATAAAGCCACATTCCGAATTGCCACTGTCAGCACTGGGATTCGAGCCTACTATCTCCGAACTTGCTGCAGCTGCCTACGCAGCCGTGGTGCACGATTCAATGAGGACGGTTACGCCGCGGTGTAATAATTTAACTAGTTGCGCGGTTTAAAAAACAGGTCAAAGATAGCAAATACACCAGTAACACCAGTAGATTTATAATGATACGTTATTGAAAACACTGGTAGATTACATCGCCTCTGACATTCGCTAAATTTACACCATATGAACGTATTGCAATCAGGGAGTTGAAACTCTACTTAGCGTGATTGGTCGAGGCTGGATATAATGATTGTAACAAATGCCACCAGAGGGCAACAGGTAAAAGTATCTGCAAGCGAGAATCACTATTCGATAGGAAACAAGTATTTAGTCTATGTCCATGATATTCGACGCTGATTTCCATTAGGCCTACTGACACACACGACGGTACTTGTAGCTGACCCCTTGGCTGTCCGCATAGAACCAGCTACAAATTCTGGCGAGCCGAACATGTCCTCATACACTTCAAGCACTAAAAACCATACGTTAAATGAATAAATTAATAAATACATTTGTGATTGAACTCTCCAATATCCAAGCTCTGAACATTCATCAACCCTCAGAATCCCCTCCGCAGTAGTGAGCTAATCAATAGATAACCATGCAGCACGAAAGCCTTAAAATAAACTTTAATAAGAATAATAACGGTCAGGAAAGTCATAAAATAGATCTTAGCTAACTGTGCTTTGTCCAGATGCAGACCATGGTCACGATTCACGTGGCTTATAATAATGTTGTTTCTTTAATGACCAATTCAAGGCAGGTATTACAACTGTAATTGGAGGCCCCGTCTGAGTAGCGTGTGTACATGTGGTTTGTTTGTGTTATTAAGTAAAGTAGGCAAATGAAGAATTGCTGAGAGAGCAAATAAAATTAAGTGAATAATTCACACCAGTTTTTTCTTGTGGGGTTTGTCGGTAAAGATAAATTAAAGACGGTGTCTTTGGATCAATACATTCTACTCTACATATCGATCTAGGTGCTAGAGAAGCGTGTCGCGTCTAGGAGGAACTGCCTGCTGCACTTCAGTGTTGTGAGCAAGAGTTACTTAGTGGATGGGTTACCGACCTCGGCTGAACTTCCGACATTACACCCTCCCACTATATTGAAACCCTCACCAGAGAAGATTCTTGGTTAGTGATGTAGCATCTCCTGGTTGGCATGTCTTAAGAAATCTGATATGAATATATTTGAGTGCTATTAGTCTATTATTATGATCAATAATATTAATATTATTTCTGGCTAAGTGAATAAGTGGATATGACGTATGGTGTCAGTCCGAGGGCCATAGGTTCGATTCCCGACAGGGTGGCGTGCACGTATCTTTACCCGGCTCTGAGATTGGGTGTTTGTGACATCATATTTTTATTTCATGCTCTTCACGACACAGAACTAGCCCAATGGCTTTAAATGTACATACCTGCACCAGGCTACTCCATATTTCACACGTTATTATTTTTATTATTATTATTTTCTTCTTGTCTCGTTTCGGCCAACTAATGACCACGTCATTTCAACTGTTTCCTTTTAGGTTTAAAAGTAGTCCAGTATTCGTTCATTCAAAGATGGTGTTGTTCCTTTCTCTCCTTTGCCCACACCTTTTTAGTATTCAGCGTCAGCTTAGGTTGGTAACTCTGAGGTTCGAAGATTTTCTCTTAAACTGGTCACGCTCCTGGATATATTCACATGAGATCCTAATCTCGCGTAGATCTTTTTGTATCTCACTGAACCACGCTCCCTTGGTCAATTTCTCGTGGAGAAAAGTAAAAATGCGATAGGTTAAATCGTGTTTACATCATTTGTGCCACGAGCCCATAATGCGTAATCCATTTATTTAGCATCGCGTCAGTAATTTTCTCAACTTTATTGTTATTAATGTTAATTTCTGCTGAGTAAGATTGAAAATATGATCACAGATGGTATTCGAGCCCGAATATCCTGTTATCTGGGCAGGTGCGTTTAGCTACGAACTTCGCGTATTCCGAAGAGCCGCTGTTTGGGGGAATTCTGGAATTACGTGGGCATGTCATTTATCACCGACATGACACTTACAGAGCCATATGCTACTACTATAAATGAACCCTTTCGACGAAAGAGAATATTGACCTGCCGTATATGAACTACAAATAGACACAAGAGATGAGACATCGGAGAAAAGGAGAGGCCACTTTTCAAATCCAATATAAATCAGCCATTTCAAAAACAATTCCGGAACAATTGAGGAAGATTTAATCGATTACTGGAAAGTTTGTATTCTTACGCCAAAAAATGAAATTAATTATTAAGTCATTGAACTTAAACCCAGTAGTTCAAAAACATACGATAGCGTTAACAGACAGCTTAAATGCTGAAGATAAAAGCAAGCTAATTCAATTTCCTACAGAATTCTCCAGAAATAAGCGGTTTGCCTTGACATATTCTTGCTCTACATGTTTGAGCTTTATTTGTGCTCCTTAGATATCTGAACGTTTACCGAGGGCTCCTAAACGGTACCAGGTAAAAAATAATTGCTTGGATTTGGAAATAATAAGTTTAGATATAATTTGTCAGAGAGCTCAAATCATTCGAGTTCATTTAACACCATCCGATAAAACACATGTTCTCATAACATGCACCGATTTCCAATGCACTTGGTATTCTGTATCACAATAAATAAAGCTCAAGGGAAAGTCTGTAACGTGTAGGTCCCTATTTACCTCAACAATTTTCAGTCATTGCCAGTTATATATTGCAATGACGAGAGTGCCATCTTCCGACGGTCTTAAAGTTAGTTATAGTTATTGTTGTCTTAAGGGGTGGAACTACGAGGTCGTCTGCAATTGTACCAAAATATAATTCTACGAAACAAGACGTGTAAGGAAATCTTTTAGTTAATATTTTCATTGGCCGTCTAGTTTTAATGGGGGATCAACTAGTTATTATTTAAATATTTATTTTATCCCAAATGCCAATTACGGCATGTTAAAACAGAGTCGCTTTATCATGTTATGGATCATTTAACTGGTAGCATGTTTCGGTTTTCTTTGTTATGATGTGATTGATGTTGTTTATCATGTATGTTTAGGCTTTTTTCATTTTATGACAAAATAGGCTTATGAGATCACCTTTTGTCCGTGTGTGTGTGTTTGTTCGTGTGTGTGTCCCTAATAACTTCTAAACAGCTCGATCGATTTCAATGAAACACGGTAAGGTCATAGCACCAATTTGGCCAACCCCGTTTGTGCCCTTCAAATATTATTACGTCTCACCAATCCAAAATGGCGGCTGTGCGAAATATTTCACCATCATTCAATATCTCCGAAACTATTACCGACATCCCCCTGAACTTTTGTACGGTGATAGATGGAACTCCTAGAAAATCACCTATGAGACTTTCACAAACCTTTAAAGTAAAAATCGAACATGGCGGCTAAGCAGAGTTGAAACATTTTAATAGACCTCTCTCGCGATTTAGCCTTCTTTGCGCATGGTACAGTAAATTTGTATACACATTGTAATGCACTGGCATCTAATTTCGTTCAATTGTTTACATAACCTCAAGATGGCGGCTGTGCGAAATTTTAAAATTAAGTTCTCATTTCTTGTGTCTTAACCAAGCGATCGAAGTGAAAGTTTGAATAAGGAACCTACGCAATAATTTTACTTTAATGGTACTGTACCCAATGGGACACGGCAGATTGGCATCGAACTCGGGTCTTATCAGAGAAGACCAGGCCCATGATTCTACCTAGAACCGAACCATTGATCTCTGAGGGGGAACAGCTACAGGGAACCCGAAGAGCAATGAGTTATAATGGCGTAAAATAACAATAGCATGATTTCACGGCCAGAATGTGAATATCATAGCTGTTTAAGTTGAATAATTGTAAGAGAAAGTGCAGGCATATGTACGTTTTGGAAGCCTGGACGCATGAAAACCAACCAGCTTGACACTTGACTAATCGCAGCCAGCAGAGGGGCGTGTTTTAGTGACGCCGAAGGAACTCATTTCGTCTGGACCACAGGGAGAGCTCGAGATTAATGACTCTGGGGTTCACCAGTGGACAAGGCAGAAGACCGGAGAAGGGGTAGTTGCCCACAGAAATTAATTGATTGCAGCCAATTGGAGCATTTAAATGAAGTAAAATTTACACCCAGGTGAATATATTCTAGGAGAGATAATTTAGGAGTGGTCTCACGCCTAAATTAAAGCCTATATCTCTAAATAAGCCTGTGAACACACTGCCTACGCGCAGGAGGATTGATTTGGAGACCAGCACGCGGGGAACTACCCGGGTAGCGTCATGACGCTACTGAAGAAGGCAATTAATTGTAATTAATTGTAATTAATTGGCCGAAGCGATCGCTTGCACGCGAGTGATTTTGGGACATCCACACCTAGACAAACGAGAATTATACGTCGATTTGGCTGGAAATACATTATTTCAAGAAAGGAGTCGAATGCCCAGTGGACTATGTTTTACGAGAATCCTTTATATAGGGGGAGCAGGGCAAGAGAAGTTAGTTAATCTCGAGTTCTTCTCCAGTTCTTCTCCAGTTCATCTCAAGTTCAACTCCAGTTCATCTCCAGTTCGTCTTGGCTCAACACGTAAACTAACACGCTGCCAGATCACGCTAGAAAGTGCGCGAATTTGTTAAAGTATCGGCGCTCAAGTATATTGGGAGAACAATGGAAGCGCATCATACAGCTTCTTAATAGTAATTATGAATCATGCAAGATTTAATCTACGGCAGATATTTAACCAATCTCATAAGCAAGTATAAGTTCGCTACAGCGTAGGGATAATTCAGGATGTGTTTGGACAGTGAATGTACCAGGAGCTATTGTCATAATTAAAAATGACACATTATTATCAGGATCACTACAATTTGGGGAGCCTGGAAGGCATCACATATAATCGTGACAGTGAACTGAACAGGATTGCAGTAGAGATGATATGTATTGAAGGTGACGGGAATCGAACGCACGCACACGCAAGATAGACTTTCACGGAGACCAGTGGTTGTCGTAGCTGCATCGCATCTCTGAGGTCAGGCGTAGTAGGAGTCCAGTTAAGGATCCACATGTGAAATAGTGCGGGAAGTGTATATAAGTTTTATTACAGTGATTTTAAGAGTGTTATGTGTATGGTAAAATAATATGTATTGTGTTAATGTGAGAAAAGCCAGTGATAAAAATATGATTACCATATTTGAAGTGTATAATACCAGTTGTCGTGTGATAACTACTATGATGGCTTAAACCAAGCATCATGGCAGGTTCGTGGCTGGCGTGCTGGAATAACCCAGCGAAAATGAAAAGTGAGTACAAATTTAAAATGTTAATATAATTAAATAGTTCACCATACAACGAAGCATCACTTTATGACTAAGATGTAACTGTCATTTATGTACGAGCTTTCACCACTCGTATTTTGGTAAAATATGGCTTGGAGGGTGATTTGCTTACGGCTATTTGGGCCTAAGATAGTGATGAAAGTAACGGTAACGTTAAATATTAATAATAATAATCTGGGGTCGGTAACAGTAATAAGTAAAGTGATAGGCGTGTCAGGCCTAGCGTACGTGCAGAGTGTGTCATGTCTAATGTAAACATACTGTAATTTTGTAAACAGTAAGAAAGTAACGTAAAGTATAGCGAGATATGAGAGTTTTTCGGTGTCAGTGAATTGTTGAATGTATTTAAGATGGTAAATTCTACAGGGTTGTATTTGAGAACCATTAAGGTATGTAAGCCAGTAAATTGATACTTATTTTAGGAGCAACATAAAGCTTTGGCTTAAGAGTAATTGCAGAGAGGCGTGAGTGCTTTGATAATTGAGTCATCTATTGAGAAGTATTGTTTGAGCCGCATAAAGCGAGCAAATAACGTAGAATCAAGTGATTTACGTCAATAAAAGTTGCGGGGACCATTCAAACATAGCTTGCACGTTAGGCGGAAAGTTGGCTAATCTACGAGACAGTATCGCCTTGGTGCATATTTGTATTATTCGCAGCGAGTGAGACGGAGTCTATCTGTATCCACCGCTTGCAGAAATTGTGCCGCGAGGGATAACTCTTCGAGACCCTGCGTGAGCCCATGTATTAATTGATCTGCCCTGAGAGGTAAGAATCATGTTCGTCGTATAGGAAACGCAGATTTCCTTATTATTATTAGGCAGCTGCTGATGAGAAAACTTGGATACTCTATCGTGATGCGCGCCGAAGCCACTAGTATCGCCACAGAACGGCAAGGCTATTACAGGATCCTTCCCTTGCCATGAATGTTAATTAGGAGCCGAATTGAGCCCATTACACTATAAATATAGGTGTTAAATAATTAGAATGACTCGATTACAAGGGACTACACTCAGGGTACCTCCATTGTACTGCATTTGTAAACAAACGTGACCTTGCTAGCAGCCATATGGGGTGGTAGCAGGCCACGAGGATGGCAGCCATCTTGCTCGGCCAGCTGGAACTAATTTTATTGCCCGCTTGGAGAGGAGGTCTGGTGACCTGATCCCTTTATTTTAGAAGCGTAGTGGAACACTGAAGAATCTCGATATTTCGAAATGTAATTAAGATATGATTGTTGTGATGATGCCAATTGAATTAAATGATGTGTTTCAACACACATTCCTTGTTGGATCGCTGCGATCGGATAATATTTGGCCCAGTTATTCTCTGAGGAGGAACGCTGCACCAAATAAAAATAGGCATCTTTTTAAAGTGCATTTTGCCCAGTTCACATTAATTTATGCAGACGGGTAGGTGATTTCAATGACATGACACGTTTGTACCGATAATATTTCGACCAGACCCAGAAAATCGTTGTATGGTGAAGCTATAAGCATTTCTATCCATGTGTATTTTGGAAGGGAAAACGTACCACTTTAGCGTTTCACATTGATGGGAAAAGGAGAATACGATTCAGACGACACAACACTTGTTAATTAAGGCATAAGATAATGAATTTATGTTAATGAAAGTAAATGCCCCGTGAAAACGGATTAAATGTTTAATTATTGCATAATTAATGTCATTTAAAGATATTCTGACTATTGTGTTGTGATACTCCAGTTTGTGTTAAATTGTGCCACGTGAAGAACACTATGGACACTCGTAGATGTCTGAGAGTATCAATGATAGGATGCTAGAAATAGATTTGAGTGCAGTGAAGCACTAATTGTAAGAAGAGACTCACAAATAACCTTGATTTTCGTTGTGGGAAGTAAATGTAAAATATCCTTTGTTTGTGTTATTGTTGTATAGCCATGATTTTTATCATTAAATGTTGTATTTAGGAATATGTTGTTTCTTTCGTGTAGAGTAGTTACCTGACAGACTCAAATCCTGAGCATGTGGTCGTATGGTGGGCAGGAACGTCCCATACCTCGAAAGACCGTGAGTTAGCTGGGATACGAACACGTGTTCCATATAATGACGATTGGGTACAGTACATATATCTATGACCCATACATATAGGCCTAACAATCCAACATGGCGACCATCTGAAATATTTGGACTTTTCACAATATCTACGAATCTTTTACAGCAATCAAACTGACATTTCTTATGTTCATAGAGGCTATGAATATACCCGTATATCGACCTATAAGACTTTCAATAACTTGGTGAGCACAAATCCAACAGGGTGGCGACTCGAAGTATAAATATTTAAATGGACGTTTCTCGCGATTTAACCATCCGAGTGCAGTGAAACTTGGTACGGTAAATGCTTATACAAATTTTGATCCACTGGAATCTAATTTATTTCAATTGTTTTCATAATCACAAGACGGCAGCTGTGCGAAATTTAAAATCTCGTTTTTACTTCTTGTGTCCTAATCATGCAATTAAAGTTTAACTACTAAATCTACATGGTCCTCAATATCTACGAATCTATTACAGCAATCAAACTGCAATTAACATAAGTAGGATATATGAAAATAGGCTTTTGTTCTTTACGGAGCTACTTGTTTTCATTAAACTCAATGAAATTCGTTGCTAGTGTATTAAGTTTGAAGGATCCTGTCCCCCAAGCACGTGGAAATCATCAACTCCAAATTCATAAATAGGCTTATATCTAATTTTATATGCGACACTCTCGTGTACACCTTAATTGCAATCACAATTTATTTGCTATCCCAAATTTCCCTTTGCTTTTGCGTTTTATGACTCTCGCGGAAGTATTGATAAATACATTATATTCAGCATTATTTCGGTTTAATTGTAATGTAAGCAACGTACAAATTGATAATGGAAACAAGACAAAAGGGTTTCCGTATAGGTCGCACCCATGAGCCTCGGATTACCTTTCTGTAGTCTACTCTTTCCAATACACCAACCACTGCCTGGAAACTACCCAAGCCTCGTTCGACCTGTGCCAAATATGCTATTCTTTCAAACCCTTGACAATCTGGAGCTGCCACTTCTGTCACTTTCATTTCTTGTCAAGACCTGCATTTACGAAAAATTTGGACAAAATCCGTGAATACGAGTAGGCGTGATCCACTTGTTAGTGTCGAAAAATGTGGTCCACGCTAATTCTAGTGAGATCCTCAGTCCTAAAACATGTCGACGTTAACGGAAGTAAGGAAGAAATGAAGAACGTTAGTAAGTGAGAGCATAAGCCTACGTCAGGAATGCGAGAGTGAGGAATGTGTTAGTGAGTTTGTGAAAGTTTTAAGAGGTCACAAAATTATTTCGAATCTTGAAAAACAAACTATGAACAGTGTCAACGTATATTAAAATACACCTCCAGAATGATACAAAATTATAGCATGTTTTAAATCTAGTGAATAGTGAGGGATATTTCCTAGTAACGTAATTTTGCTACTTATGTGGATAATTATCCATACCGCAGGTTTCCAGCTCACTTAATATTATGGTTAAATGGGCAGTAATACAAGCTGTCATCCAATATGATCTCTGACCATTTTCACTTGAGTTGATAAGGCCGTATATTAAGGCCCATTTTCATTTAACCAGTAGCTTCTGTGCCTTTGACATGCGTAACGATGCGGTTTATATGCTCTAAATTATCCTAAACATGCATCATCAGCTATAGAACTAGACAAATCACTCTTCCGTTCAGTTAATTCTGTTTATTGCGTATCGTAAATTTACCAGTTGATGTACATCTCCTCTTAGTGGGTTATTCGCATGGCTTCACCAGCATCATTCAATATTCAATCGGGATCAAACGCTACGCAACACCAGTTGTAACATACCTCTCTCATTATATATTCGTGCTGTAGGGGAGAGGGGGGCATGTTGTTAACAGGGGCACGTTGTTACATGTTAGTTTTAAAATCACCCGTGTGGCTGAAGCGCGTAACGATCAGCTACTAAAGCGTGGGGTGCCTGTCTGCAGATGCTGTGAAAACAAGGAAACCATTGTATGTATTTGAAGAGGGTTATAAAGGATTAAGTGTTTTTTGAAGTGAAAAGTAAAAATAAATATTCGACTTTGAAGTCATCTGTCTTCTTCTGTGTTGAAGGTAAGTACTTGCATGTCCCTGAGATTGTAGTTTGATATCTTACGAAAGAAATGCTTGTGAGAGTAGTTAGCTAGGCTACTCCCCGCCGAAGTATTGACCATGAATACAAAATGTCGGCCGGTGGGGCAAGTTGTTACAGTAAGCTGGGGGCATGTTGTTACACTGTAACAACATGCCCCATGGTATCGTAATATTATTTAATTGCTATTTATTAAGGCCCGGATTGTTATGTATTTTAATATTTTTAATTAACTAAATATTTTCTTTTTATTTACATGTTTTTGCCGTTTTTTTATAAATACATATTCTGGTGTATTTATTCATAAGTACATATTTCCTATATTTGGTGGTATATTGTACTCCTTAGATGATTGCTGCCCACATTTTCGACTCTTGGCAATTCCAGTAATTGGCTTATCTATTTATAGAATGAACCCTTGTCTCTGTATTGTATTTCAAACAGGAATTCCCAGGTCATTAAGTATAGCAGGGGGACTGGAGTCAACAGTCTCATTAAGCCTCCAATAGTCCTTACCTTGAAAGGAAATTTTACTTGAAATTACAGAGGTCTGCAAAACTTGTGAATATTGACAGATTGCTATGAAAGTTTCTGATGTGACCTTTTTTCTGCTCTTTAGAATGAAATTCGAAAACAGCATATATATGATTTCGTATCGCGCATCTGCGGTACAGTAAGACGGACTCATTTTTTGTACAGTAGACAGGATTATGGATTATTCAAGCAGCTGGACGTTTCAACTATATTTCGAGGAATTTGGGGACACAAATTTGATACAAATTTAAGAACATTTTTTGGAAATTTAATCACATATTTTTCACTTTTAAGCACGTAAATAAATACATATTTCTGAAAAGTTAAGCACATAACTATCCGGCCCTACTATAAACGTACTAACGTATTTCCTAGTTGATTATTATTACCGGTATCATTATTATTTCTCTATACCGACAGTGATAGCTATGCTTGCTAACGCGCAGCGATAGGCCAAGCTCTCTGCTAATTTGGTAGACGAGGGTTCGAGCCCCACCCTCTGCCGACCTTGAAATGGTTTTCCGTGGTTTCCCCATTTTCAACTCCAGGAAAATGCTGGGACGGTATTTTCTGACAGGTCACGACCGCTTCCTTCCACATCCTTGCCCAGTTTCATTTTATCTTCATTCATTTCATATTTCATTCACTCGTCCCATGAGGTTGGCGTCAGGAAGGGCATTCTGCCGTAAAACCAGAATTGTGAAATGTGGTAAATGTATTTCAAGGTTGACTGTTATATTATTTCGAGTTAAAATACAAGATTGTAGTTACAACTATGTCGCATTTTATTAATAAGTCGAGTGTAACAACTTACCCATGGCATATAACAACTAGCCCCGTTGTGGGGCATGTTGTTACAATTTACCACATTAACAAGAAAAATTATTTATACCGAAAATATTTTTACGCCAGTCTTCACATTTTTCATATATAAAGCCAAATACTGATACTTCATTATCACTGCCATAACAGGCTAATAGCTTCCAGGAGAACAGTTTAAAAAAATAAAATTTGAAAATTGTAACAACATGCCCCCCTCTCCCCTACTTAGCGTCCACCACTCCAGATCGGTTTCCAGTGAGCTTCTACTGCATGCGGATCATTCAATGTAAAATTGAACAGCAGAAGACATCGCGTATTTTCGTGTGTTGATTGTGAATAATATACACGGTGGTATGGTTTTGATTGTTGAAAAGTTTAGGGGTCAAAAATTAAGCTCATCTCTCCGTTATAGAGGGCGAATCAATAAGTCCGTCCACCTTAAATAAGGAAGGAAGGTGGGACGGAAAGGTAGGAAGGAAAGAAGGTAGAAAGGACAGGAAGAACAAAGGTGGGAAGGTAAGAAGGATGAAAGAAAGGTTGGAAGGAAAGGAGGATGAAAGGTAGGAAGGAAGTTAAGAAGGAAAGACAGAAAGAACAAAGGAAGGAAGGTAAAAAGGATGAAAGAAAGGTTGGAAGGAAAGGAGGATGAAAGGTAGGAAGGAAGTAAGTAGAGAAGGGAGAACAAAAGTAGGAAGGAAGGTAGGGGGGAAGGAAAGAAGGAATGTAGGAAGGAATGAGGAAAGGTAGGAAGGATGGTAGAAATAAAAGGACAGGTAGAAGATAGGAAGGAAGGTAAAAAGGATGAAAGGAAGGTTGGAAGGAAAGGAGGATGAAAGGTAGGAAGGAAGTTAAGAAGGAAGACTGAAAGAATAAAGGAAGGAATGTAAGAAGGATGAAAGAAAGGTTGGAAGGAAAGGAGGATGAAAGGTGGGAAGGAAGTTAAGAAGGAAAGAGAGAAAGAATAAAGGAAAGGAGGTAAGAAGGATGAAAGGACGGTATGAAGGAAGGAAAGAATGTAGGAAGGAAGGAGGGGAGGAAGAAGAAAAGTAGGAAGGAAGGTCGGTAGAAAGGAAGGAATGTAGGAAGGAAGCAATGAAGAAAGAGAGCTGGAAGGTACAAAGAAAAGAAAGAAGTCAGGTAGAAGGGAAGCACAAAAGAAAGAAAGAAAGAAAGAAAGAAAGAAAGAAAGATAAGAAGAAAGGTAGGAAGGAAGAAAGGAAGGTAGGAAGGAAGGTATAAAGGAAGGAAATAAGGGAGAAAGGAAGACGAAGGGTAGGAAAGAAGGAAAGAATAAAGAAAGGTAGGAGGTAGAAAGGAAGGAAAAAAGCAAGAAAGCAAGGAAGCTTGCACAGACGTTTTACCATGGGACCTCCTTTCTATGTGGTATCCGACTCAACGGACTTGATATCCTACCTCAAAAATCTCACATAAATTACCCGGGATTCGAACCCGGGACTCAAATTGACCGCTGCGCCACACTCGAGATATCTTCTAAAATACTGAAAATAGTATGATCTATTTAATCAGGTAAGTGGTAACAAATGGCTCATAAGACGACTTGTAGTATTTTAGTCTCTTGACACGATTCCAATTTCGTTTCTATGATTGAACTTATATAATTTCTCTCGTCAGTATATAGCAGTATTTAGACTAATTTAATCAGGTAATGTTTTAGAAAATTAAATAATCACCTTTGGAGATAATACCTGTTAAAACTCACAATTCTTCCGGAGCAAGCTTGTCTGGCACAACATTCACAATCCCGAAGGTTTGAAACTTGAAAGGGAATAAAACTACAATTACAACAACGACCAAAAATTGTAAGTTTCTATGCTCATTTTATTTTATAATACTCGTTTGGCTTTAAAAGACAGTATTTAGCACTTTGATTTATTCTAGTAAAAATCTGGCAACCGAAATTAGGATAGTTACATTTAAGGAAAAATAGTTCATTATGCAACGAGCCTATAATGGCTATAATTAAGACACGAGTATTTTTTATAAAACGAGCGTATGCGAGTTTTTATAATCTCCATACGAGTGTCTTAATTACCATTATAGGCGAGTTGCATACGACTGTTTATGTTCGACTATAATTATTATAACTATTTTATGTTCGAAGATAAATATTCATAAATATCTGTCGAGATTTCGCCAGTTTTATGTACTAAACAGAGCGCATGAGACGCAGGGAATGCCTTGTATTTGACCATGGCCACCTCGATTACTCTACTATTACACTAGGCAAGGCAGTGTGATTTACATTAGAAGGCCGTGGTACTCAGCGCATCTAATTATCTAATTGGTCAAACGACTGTTTCTTGAGCTCTGATTGGTGGGAGAAACTGTATCATAATGAAAAATAATGTTATAATGAGTCTCATTATGATACAGTTTTCAGATACATAATAGTCAGGGTCGAACATAAAAGCTTTTATCATTAGTTATGTCATGTCATAGCAGTACGTTTTACCTTACGTGCCTCTTATTACAATCCATGCCAATGGCTTACTCTAAAGTTAAGCTACACAAGGTGTGGTTGGAACTTGGATTTGGTTCTGGAAGATCAAGTGAGGCTGGATGGGGATGGAAAGAAGGAGTGAGCGAGAAAAATAATTTTATAAATAATTCATGTTTTTTGGGCTAATGCCGTGTGTATTTAGATTAGAACCATACGTTTCGAAGAAACCTTGCCTCCTTTTACAATGGAAATCAAACAATGTGGCCAAAGAAAGTATATCAATGAGATTACAAAAATTACAAAATATATAGAAAAATTCCTCGGTTCGTCACCAGAGAGCAGCTGCCAGAAATTACTGTATGGACCATGGTAGAACGGCGGACAGAGTAGTAAGTAAGGAGAAGGTAAAGGGGGCGGGGTGAAAATATAGAGACTCCTCGAAGAATGAGGATGTCCAATCCGGGCTGTGAAAGCCTTAATATACAAATTAAAAAATAATTTTGTTTGTTGGTTGGCTGTTGTGGTTGTACGGGGTGTGACAGAAGGGTCAACCGCCCCTGCCTCCATTTGATCATTACTGCTAATCTTCTAGAAGGCTGAGACATCCAAATTGTCACCTTAAAATGGGCAGAGAGTTTCAAATTGCCTGCCAGTACCATTAATCGAATCCACCTTTTCCAGTAGCAAAGCGAATATCTAACCCGTTCAGCCACTAGTGGCTTAGTCCTCGATATTTGTTATTGAATAGGTAATATTACACTCGCAAACTAGCCTTGTTGAGTTTATTTGTTAATAGCGGCATGTATCCTAAACAAATACCACAAACATATTCTTTATTTAAAAAAATCAGCGCATCAAAGATCTTGAAATAGTAGTTTAAAAATCGTAGGCGTGACAATCTGCTCCATCCATTAATGATTTAGCGAAACCAATATCCGTTTCCGTTCACAGGTTCCGAAAGCGCGGAGGGACATTTGGCTAATTACCTCCCACACTGTCCGAGTACTGTATATCGTTTTTAGCCTACTTTCGATTTTTGCAAAAAATGAAAGTAGACTTATGAGATCAACACAGGGCGAAAAAAGTGTGTCTGTCTGTGTGTGTGTATGTGTGTGTGTGAGTCTGTGTGTGTGTATGTGTGTGTGTGAGTCTGTGTGTGTGTGTGTGAGTGTGTGTACTCTGAATGTCTGTCCCCCCCTATCAATTCGAACACGGTGAATGCGAATTGAACGAAATTTGGTACAAAGGTAGCACTAGCAAAGGACACCTCAGTGTCATGTTTTATATCGCCGCCATCTTTACTAAAACTGAATGGCGGCCACTCAAACGTTCAAAACGTAAAATCAAATAACGACTAACCAAATCATCCAATCTCTACCAAATTTGGTAACAACATACCTTCGTATAGGATGCGTCTTGTGACCAAACTACAAGGTCGTCCGCCATACCATTTCAGGATGGCGGCCGTGCGAATTATGCAAACTTTATAATCCATATCATGGGACCCACCAGTTCCGATTATCGAGCCGAGAATCGTTTTAACTGTTCTAAAGGAAGAGGCACGTACGAAATTAAAAGTTTATTTTGTAATACTATAGTGCAGACGTGATTTTAAAAAGCTCAGCTGATTCATTAATAAGACAAGATGGCAGCGGATATCTTGTGCCTGACTTATATTTCACTAATTTGAGTATTGCATGCAATATAGCGTACTGAAACAAAATAAATAAACTTTGTATGAAATGCTTTATATATAAATAATATACTTCAGTGATGAAATCGTTTAGTATAAATCATTATTTGCTAACAAGTTCTATGTAAGTCATTTTATATAGGACGATATTCGTTGACACAATTAGCTCAGTGGTAGAGCGTTAGTCTGTCATTCATATGCCTATGGTTCAAACCCCATCAGAGATACGTTTTTTGCTTGACATTTTACATATTTGTTGCTTTGTAATGACTCAGACGTTTTAAAATTAAGCGTTATATTGTGCATATTACGGTGCAAAACATATACTTAATTAAAACATAATTCGCCAGCAGATTTAATCGAGACATCTAGCTGACAAAAAGGTAACAGATTTTATTGAAAAGTTTCTTCTTCTGGCCGCTAGAATGCACTCGCTCTGTTAGGATTATATTGTTCGATATTTCACAACTAGATATCACGACTAGTTTTTATATTTATTGTTTCTTGAGTACTGAGACGTTATAAAATAAAGCTTTATATGGTGCTTTTTGCAATGGAAATTATATATTAAAAAAAACGACATTCTCCACTGGAGTGACATCTTCCAGCCTTCAGTTGTACTATGCAGAAACTATAGATTCGAGCAGCGCTCTATACCGGCCAGTTAGTGAACCCAGTCTTAACGACTGCTAGGAGTAATAATACAGTAACATTCGTTTATTCCTTGTGCACAGAGGCGTTGTTGATAATCTCAAAACTTGCAATATGGATGATTTGGAGATGGATTATTTTGTTATACCGTGTATTTAAGATTAGCCTATAAATTAACGGGTTGCGAAGTTACTTCACTTAGTTCTATATCATTCGTACACGACACAGAACAACAACGTGACGTCAGTTTCTGATCTGCTATGATTGGCTATTACATTGCTGCAGTCGGGTAGTTGGCAGTCAAGGATAAAATTCTCGACTGCCAACTGCCAGCTACCAACTGCAACTTCATGTTGTGTATGGTGCCTATAGTATACACGGAGTCGATCGCGACTGCCGACCGAGGACTACCAACTACGGACTGCCGACTGCGCATTGTAGATGGGCCTTATTAGAGCAACGAAGTTTCAATTATTGTAAGTAGTCGGTGTTTGGAGTGTTTGCTGATGAAATTGCAAAATGCTGGGGTAAATTATAAACTATGGTTTGAACGCCACTGTTCAAATCCTGTGTGCCAATTTGCACTTCAAATAGGAAGAAATTAGGAGATGATAAGGACAGAGAGTTATAACTATACCCATACATTTCGGAGAAAGTAGGCTATATGTTCTTTCCCGAACATCTTGTTAATGAGTGGGATGCGCTGGACATAGAGGTATATAAGGTTGACACCTCAGGAATTAACTGGTGACTTTCCTTGTATCCTTCTTCTATCCTTGGTAAACTGACTGACAACTAGTGATACTGTTAATCAAAAGAGAGCTTTCCAGTCGTCCAACACATATTTTGTGCCCAATTTGATTAGTCGGGAATACAAGTATTATTATTATTATTATTAATAATAATAATAATAATAATAATAATAATAATAATCATCATAAAAATATCGTATGTCCTCGGGTGCCGGGTGCAAGCCTTGTTATTTGACATGTCGAATTTTGTTGTTCCTTGGAGCGCTATGAAAGTCAAGGAGGTTAGATATCTAAGCTCCTTGACACTGTTTGCTTTCTACTAGAGATAGGAGGAACCTTTGTGTTGGCGGAAATTCCACAGATTAATTTTGCCATTATGAACACGGCCTACTGAATTCAAATGGGTTCTTTAACATGCCAACAACGTATGACATGCGTGTCGGTTTTTTTTTCGCCTTTCAAAAATCATTTACCATGGCCAGGACCGAACCTGCAAGCTTTGGGGTGGTAGATCAACACGATAACCACTCACCCACCGTGGCAAGCAATACAAGTATTTATATGCCCTAACATGAAAAACATAACATAATATTTTTAGCACAACATAACACGTTTTTATGTACTTAAATTGGATGACATGTTTCGAACGTCACGCGCTCATCTTCAGATCCTACTCAGTTAGGCTTAAGCTAGTTAAAACACTCATGCACAAATATATATGCAATGTTCAGAATACATAAGTTCGTAAAACTTGCGTAACGCATCAATCTCATTTTACAGATGTTATTGTTCACTTCTATGGTTGTTGCGTTAATATTGATATGTTGATATGTTTTTAGTGTATGGCTTTTAGTGCTGGGAGTGTCCGAGGACATGTTCGGCCTGCCAGTTTTGTAGCTGCTTCTATGCGGACACCCATGGGGTGAGCTACAAGTTCCGCCGCGAGTGGAGTGTTGTCTGGGGAGGAAAGTTTGAATGTAAGGACGAAGAGTTGGATGGTAGTGGCTGTGGCCTATAGTTAGGGACCAACCCCGGCATTTGCCGGGAAGGAAGATGGGAAACCACAGAAGACCATCTTCAAGGTTGCCGGCGGGGGGATTCAAACCGCCTCGCCTCCCGGATGTGAGCGACTGCCAGCAGCCACGCCGTAGCAACCACGGCTAACTCAGCCGGTTTAGTGATACTGAGTTGTCTGTACTACACAGTGTCCTCATAATTCTTGTTAGGATTGAGAAAGAATTTGCTGTACTCTTGACTTTCTTTTTATCGTATGGCCTCGGATGCCGGGTGCAAGCTTTATAATTTGCCACCCAGAGGGTAGCTTGCATGTCGAATTTCGTTGTTCCTTGAATCGCTATGAAAGTCAAGGAGGTTAGATATCTAAGCTCCTTGAACACTATAGCGCATTCTAGTAGAGAAATGAGGAACTTTGTGTTGGCGGAAACTCCCGAGATTAATTTTGCCATTATGAACACGGCCTACTGAATTCAAATGGGTTCCTTGACATGCCAACATCGTATGGCATGCGTGTCGTATTTCTTCCGCCTTTCAAAAATCACTTACCACGGCCAGGAGTGAACCTGCAATCTTGGGGTTAGTAGACCGACACGCTATCCACTCAGCCACCGTGGCAAGATTGACTTAGATACTAGGACTGTTGATATAGGCCTACTTTAAAATTATTCGCATATAGGAACACAAATCTTGGGAACTGCAATGATCATGGGTCGAACGATACTTCTCGACAAACATGCTTCAAAACTTTATTAGGTGCCTGACGCACTAATGATGCAGATTTTGAACTTTCGTACTTACTTTCTGTCTCTTAAATCGTATTACCGTGAAATATAACTATTTGAGTCGGTAGTGGTTGAAGGGGATCAGCGTTTTGGGAGAACTTTTTATTTTTATCTTCTTTTAAAGTGGGTGTTAATTGGGAGGGTAAAGCTCCGGAGCTATTGGAGGCTCAAGCAGTGATGGCGCTTCATTTGTGTTATCTGTTTTTATTAGGATGGAGTTAGGTGAGGGGTTAAAGAGAGAATTAATTTTTATTAAGCTCGGGAACTCTTGATTGCTCAGACAGTGGGGGTTGAAGGTATGTTAAATTTGGAATCATTTTGATTTTCTTCTGTTTTTGAGTGGGGGGTTACTTGGAGAAAAAGGGGAGGAAGATTTTTAATTAAGTTCGGGAACTGTGGTAGCAAAGTCAATGGTGACTGGAGTGAGTCAAACTTGTGTTCCTTTTTCTGTGTTGTGTTCAAGGTGTGATTGGGGAATTAGGAGGGGAAATTGTTTATTTGCTCGGGAGCTTGGTTTGGTAGGATTTAATCGGAAAGGGGATTTTCGATTAAGCTAGGGAGGTCTTGGTTCCCTCACTCAATGCCGTTGATGGGGTTTACATGTTGAGGAATCTTTTGTTTCGTTTCTGTTTCTGGAACGGGGTATTGTTGGGGATTATTGTTGGAGAGACTATTGATTAATGAATCAGTCAGTGGTTGTAAAAGGGTGTCAACGTTTAATGTAAGTTTGCAAATTTAGCGTTAGTTGGGTGTTATGTGAGGGGGTTTGATATTAAACTCTTGAGCTAATCACTGATGTTTTTTTGAAAAAAGAAACACTTACAATGACATGAAGAGTAAAAGTTGAAAATATGTCAATCAGTGGACTGGAACCTAAATACTTTGCTAATATCTGAACATGACCTCTTATAGCCTATTACATCCCACATGGTTTGCCTCCACTCATTTATGGCGTCGCCTTGTAGTGTCCACTCGTGTCATGGGTATCTCTCCAACTAGTGAAAAAGCTATCTTACCAACGGAAAGAAAGATAAACGAAATTAATTTTTTAAATTCAAAATTAGCACCAGCATACACCCTCCATCACTCCAAATCCAACAAACCATCATACGATCCATCAATTACCCAACTACCTTTCTTGGAGAAACGGCCAAGCGAACTGTCTGTTAGGTAGTCTGTTACTGGCCATGTTCATCAAATTCAAAAATAATACTAGAACACACCTTACACCATCAAAAATCCAAATAAAAAGAAAGTTAGTTAGTTAGTTAGTTAGTTAGTTATTGTTGGATTAAGGGGTGGAACAGTGAGGTCATCTTCCCTTCAACAATAGAGAAAGAAAGCACCACCAAATGTTCACCCTGCCTTACCTCAGCTGAATTATTCTCAGAGTTCCCGATCTTAAAGTCCACGGTCATTAATCCTCCCTCCAAATCAGACTAAATCGCAAGAAAAACAATGAAAGAATCCGTGAATAATGACTTTCTTCAACCATTACTGACTGAAGGAACAAAATTTCCTTAACTTAACCAAAAAAGCCACTGTGGTACCAATCCCCTAATCAGAGCCCACCAAAAACAGAAAATAACAAAAGGACCCCAAGTATTGACCCCTCAAACTGCCACTGAGTCACCTAGAGATCCCGAGGTTAATCAAAAAGTCCTTATTAACCTAACTTCACACAAAAGAGAAAATTGAAATGGTTCCCTAACTTTCAAAAGCCATTCCCTGAGCACCAAGAACATCCAAGCAGTAATGTAAAATCCAGACACCGATACAATCAAACCAACATTGGCATAGTCATACATACGGACAAAAATAGTTCTCATAATTCTATTTCATAAAAGAATATTCTGCCATTTCATTTAATGTAAAAGGGGATAGATAATTTCAATGTTCTACTTTTTAAAACAACTAACGCCATCATCATCATCATCATCATCACAACCACTGATTTCATTACTTATATAGAGGTTTGGTCTTCAAAAAACAAATCTTCCAATGCTTCCAAATCTTCTAAGTATTCGAAACTTCGACAAATTATGTCAACAAACTTTCTAGCTGCCTGGAGGTAACTGTCAGACTCACCAGGGTAGTTGAACTGTGTAATGCCCAATCCTCTGCTGGAAGGAGTAACTGTCCCTCGGAGATCTTGCATTCATATCTCGTACTGAGTTTGATTTCCTTCCACTTACCTAAAACAAGCGCGCTCTCAAGTCCCTGGTCACGTACTCCAATACTAGACAGTAATAATTTAGCTACATACACTACTAGAATCGTCAGAACAATCCAGATTCTCAGAAAAATTCAATGCACACACGCAAGTACACGGGGCTGATGAAAGAAGATTTCCCTAACTCCCATTTAATGAGACCAAAAATTAGTGCTAAACTACCGAAAATCATTTATGAGGATCCAAACATACCATCACTCCACTCTCTTGTCTGTCGTCCCCAAAATCCGAATGCACATTTTCTTAACTCTGATAACAGAGTTAACATAACCCGGAATCCCAGTCAGGTCATAGGCGCTTACTCCTAGGCAACATGCGGTGGCATATCATTAGATATGCGGCCTGCATAGACTAGAATTGCACAACATTTCACGGGAATAACCGAGCATGTAATGATTGTCTCAAACGGAAGTAACTATATCATGTGAGCAGTTGGAGATGGGGAATGTTCACAGGCAAGTGGACATGATTCACTGTCAAGCTCGCTCACATGGCACATTCCCTTGTAGTTGGCAACGGAGATGTGTAGAGTAGAGGATGTGGGTGGAAAACGCATTCACTGCCACACCTCAGCGCACTCCCTAAGCTAAAGAAGATAGTTATATTCACCAGTGTTGTGCCCAACTCTAGGAATGGGTATTCCAAGATTCAGACACCTAGATATCAAGGGAAAGGCTACAGCCGCTTTTGAAAGTTGAGATATTTGAATATCGCGCTACATTGCTTCTCGAAGCAATTGGAAAGAATTTACCGATACTTGCATGTCAAGTGACGTAGCGAGTAATAGCAGAGGTCGAGGCTATTTATTGATTAAATAGTTAACCATGGAGTAGAGACTTGAGGCTTGGATCAGATTACTGGCACGGCCAAATGAAAGAGAATGCACTTAGTATCAAGTAAATCGGACCAGGGATACCAGAGATATGAGGATTTCCAGATATCAGCTGATGACGCGTGACCCTGGCAGTTTTGAATAAAAGCAGGCCGGCCGAGGCATCGATAGCTCATTCCAACACAAGCATTTGCCGAGCAAGTTGCTGCTACGCTGAGCCAAGGCACATGGTTGCCGGATCTACGCAGAAGTAATTTTCAAAGTTGTGATAGTCACAAAAGTGCTGCGCTACGAAGTGGAACTTAGTAAGTTTCCGGCGAGGAGAATCACTGAGGTGATTGAATTTTTTTTTCTACAGACATTAGTGGAAATATTTATGTTTCTACATGGACATATGCTAGACTTTGTCTAGAATTAGTACTTTGTCACAGTCCAGTAATAACCTAATACTTGGATGTTTAAGTCCATTTCAGTCAGTTTTCATATTGGTAACTTGTTAACCACTTCGATCTATCAGTACACTGAAGACCAGTCTATCACGGTGGTGTTCATTAGTCTACGAAAGGGAAACTACAGGTCGCTTAGCGCATGGTAGATGGCGAGAAGCCATGCCCAGGGAACGATCTTCAGGACAGCCGTTGATTGGTTAGACTGTCAGTGTCTTCTTGTATTGATAAGATTACCGTGAGTTATGTTACAACTGACATATCTAAGAATAGATCACTTAGATCTGACCCCATTTAAACAAACTGTTATGGCTTTGATAGAAGCCCATATTAAAATGGATCAACAGTTACTTCAAACGTCAAGAGATACTACCACTATGTCTGACTAGACGGATTGTGGGTATATAATGGCGGCCGATACAAGGATTATACGTGCTTGTCCGATAGGGCATGTCTATGGATAAATCTGGTACAGACCAGGTTCACTACGCTTCAAGACCATCAAGAAATGTAAGCCACATTTGAATTATATTATGCCTAGCTAATTGGAACAAACTATTTTTCTGCAGATGACCAACACATTTATTTTTCTTCGTATTTAAATCTTGCAATGATTTACGCAAGACTTGTTAGAGTTATTCTGAGTATTTTCAGCACTCAGAACAGTTTAGGATCGATGAACGAGCATTTCGAGCATTTATTTGAATATTTCATATTTTTTGGGAAATCACGGTAATCAGCCGATGTAACTGTAAAAGTTAATAATTATTTTTGTGAGGAATGGATATTTTTTTCCATATTCGAAGGTTCGAACATGTGGATTCTCACATAATGAGATGATAATTAAACATATTTAAAACAATATAACTAATAATAATAATCCACTAATAATAATAATAATAATTTTTATAATTTTTCTAAATAATTCTTGGATATTATATTTTCTAATAATCATATGTATTGAGAGAGAGCCTATGAAGTAGTTTAATCATTTCTAGTTTGGAACAGGAGATTTTCCGAAGGAGAGTGGTTAGCGCAAGCCCGCATTCAACCAACATTTCAGTTCTGGTTGAACAGTTGATATTTGCAATGAGCAAAGTATATTTTTCAGATAACACGGAGAGGCATGAAATGGGAAGCAAATGATATTTGTATCAAATAGGATATTTTTGTATTTATATAAAATCATGACGTAAATACACTCAAAAGTGAAATAAAGATTTTCATAAGTATGGTAAATTCACGGGTTGAACTGAATGGTAGAATAAAATAAACTTGTAAGTTTATTAATCTTCCAGTGTTGATAACAAGCAGAGGCTTGATTTATTGTATAAATTTTGGGAAGAAAATTTATATGTGTGGAGTAGTTGAAATGCCATTCCCAGGTGCGCATGTTTAAGTCGCAGGAATGAAGAGGTTTTTTCGAGCATCAATCAAATAGCAGGTTCGATGGCTCAGGTTTATAGAAGGAGTATTGGAACTACACATTTCGTCGTATGAATGACCCGAAGGTTATTTCTTGAAACCATCAGTTCTTATTTCAACCTTGTTTACGGATTCCATTTAGACTTTGATTTTGCTAGAACCCGGATTTGTCATGATAGTAGTTTATTCTTCTTCAGAGGAAGACCTTGGCCGTTGTTGTTGTAATATTGTGTTCTTACACAAATAATAGAATGGGCCACTGCCAATTAAAAATAATTCTTTAACCACGAATAATTTGAAGGATAATTTCAATCCTAGTGCCATGAACTAAATGAATTCATTATGAAACTACAACTCTTATTTCCGCATTCTGTCGAAGAATTGCAAGTTGTGAAAATTGCTAAAATGGCCATGAATATAAATATTTTTTATAATAATGATTCCAAGTGGAAAATTGAATAGTTGAATGGTTCAACAATTTATTGATAAAGTTGATGATTCAGAAGTCATATATTTTGTTAGGAACTTGGAAGTTCATAATCGAGTCACTTCTCGAAATGTTTAATGTCAGAAGAACAATTAATTGTTGTTGTGCTTCGCACAGTTCTTCGATGCTATGCTCAAGGTCAAATACTTTTCAGATGTTATTAATATGTGTAAATAATTTGTGTTGATTCAATGATGATAATATTTTTCGACAATATATATTTTTGAAACTGGAAAAATAAGTGAAAGTTATAATTCTATGAACATTTATTCTACGAGTGTTAATATTATGTAAAAATTCAAACAGTGAACTACGATATTTCCAGTAGAGACAATTAAATTAGAACTGCATTTAATCATTAATTATAAATAATTTTGGAACACAGTCTACAGGACTAACAATCAGACTTGTGTTTCCAAAAAATAATTGTCAAATGTGTTTGGAAAATTTCTGTATATTGTGTAAATAGGAGTGTGGATCGCCACACGTGAGTGATGCTGCTTTGAGCATCTTTGCAGTAAATTTTAAATTCAAAATAAACTGAGATAATTTTACTTGATGTGTTATACCCAATTGAATCTCCTTCTATCCTTATTGTTGCATTGAGCCAAAAATCAGTAAAGCATTTTTTTTATTTGATGTCGTTTTTGCGATTTGCTTTAACCCATCTGGCGCTCCGGGATATTTTGACTCTCGTGCTGACTGATTATTGGTAAAATGCATATGTGGTCGTGCGGACTCCGGTCTAAACGGGCACATAAAATAAGATAGAGAGAGAAATGGCTTCGAACGTGGGTCTCGATTTAGACATGGTCAATCGCATGCCGATTTAAATTGTGATAATTTTTATAGAAATATTTTGGGAGTTGAGAGATGTCTGGTTTGGATGAATAAATTAGTAGGAAACCCAATTAGTGGGGAAAATTAAAAATTTAACTGGATTAATAATTAGAATGGGTTTGATTATTTTTGATAATGGCTTAACCATTAGGGCGTCAAGTAAATTCAGTAGTAAAGGTTCGATGACTGGACATACGCATTATTAGAATCCAGGTGGAGGATATTTGAGAACTTGCATATTTTTTCTTGTGATATTGTGGTAAATGTAATTCGTAAAATTAGAGAATTTTGTTTTTCCATCACGTCGACATTAGGACAAATCTCATTTTATTACAGTGTTCCAATTAGCTATTCATATTTCTTGTTCTAGTTATAAGCTTGTGTTTGCCGATATTGTATACCCCTAAGCTTTGAATAATAATTGAAATTATGGAAGAAATGATGAGAATGATGAGGAGTTTGGAGGAGAGTTCAAAAGAAGCTGGACTGCCTGTAGCAGCCATTATGAAAGAAAATACAGAGGCTTTAGAAAAGAAACTTAAAGACAATTCTGATTCTTTAGAAAGTAAACTTAAAGAAAATTCTGGTTCGTTAGAAAATAAACTTAAAGAAAGTTTAAATGAGAAACTTAAAGAAAATTCTGATTCTTTAGAAAATAAACTTAAAGAAAATTCTGATTCTTTAGAAAATAAACTTAAAGAAAGTTTAAACGATAAACTTAAAGAAAATTCTGATTCTTTGGAAGATAAACTTAAAGAAAGTTCTGATTCTTTAAAAGATAATTTGAAAGAAAATTTAAATAGTAAATTTAATTCAATGGAAAGTAAATTTAAAGAGAATTCCGAAATTTTGAAAATGACACTTGAGAGTAAAATGAATAAATTATGCGAAAAAACACATGAGCTCGAAACTTCATTAGCTACTAACGCAAGTTTAATGGACGATAAATTTCGCGATGCCGATCTTCGATCTCAAAGCTTAGCGGATAGGATAGAACATGGTCTTAGGAAAGTTGGTGAAGACATGATCAACCTAGAAGTCAGAGTGAAGAAGGAAAGTAATGAGATGGGAATCCTAGTCGTTCAACGGTTGACAGAACAATTCAAAGAACTTGTAATGGGAGAAATAAGAGAAGGTGTGATTAATGAATTGCAAACTGAAATTAAAACCACAGTTGTCAATGAAATTAAAGACACACTAAAGCTGGAGAACCAAGAGGGAATCAAGGAGATTAGGGAATCTTTGTCATCCCATGTTCAAGTAATTGCCAAAGATATCCAAGCAACTCAGAAGGACATCTCAGATATGACAGGGTCATTGAAAAGTCACGAGGCTGTGATGAACCAGATATCCATTTATGTTAAGGAGAATTGTAAAGAAACTGATGCAATTAAGAAAATGGCAGAAGAAAACCAGAAGGAACTTGAGGCTATGAAAACGCAAATCAAGGACGAGAAACAGTCTGACCATATGTTGAAAATGCCAAGTGTAAGGGGAAAGGAACAGATACATATAAATCTAGGAGCAGCTAGAGAAACGGATAGTCAAAGACAGGACGAGGTCAGGACAGTATTTCAATCCAACCCCATAACTGTATTTAAGAATGTAGAAGATAAGCCTTCTAAATTTTCAGGGCGAGATTCTGTGACACCCGTGGAATTTTTGAGAGAAGCAGGGGATTACCTGAAAGATTCCAAGATCCCTAAAGAAAGACAGATCCGAGTGATAGGGAAGTTTTTGGAAGGTCCTGCACTTCTTTGGTTTAGAGCCTTTAGATCCACTCTAACCACTTTTGAGGAGTTTTCTCGTGGGCTATTGAAAAAGTTTTGGTCCCCGGAAACCCAACAGCAAGTCAGAGCAGAGTTATATTCGAAGAGATTCTCGACGTCACAACCTACTCGATACTCAACGTACTTTTCTGGGCAGCTTTCTAAACTTCAACATTTAGATCCGCCGATGCCAGATAACGAATTGATTACTGCATTGATACGTCAGTTTCCAGCAGACGTCCAAAGGACTTTGATCGCTGCTGATATCTATAATATGGAGCAATTTGACGAAGTATTACAGAAGCTGGATCATACGAACGCTCAATTCTTCCATCAGAAGGGAGGAAAGAATAACAACGCTGTGTACACTGTTATGGCCGATAGTTATTCTCAAACACCTCGAGAGATTCGAGAGGGGCGAGAAGAGAAAACGCCGAGGGAAGATTCAAATAAGAGAGGATGGAATCAGTACAGTAACAGATACAGTTACAAGCCTTATGCGAGACCGGATGGTGGAAATCGATACAATACTTGATGGAGAAGGCCACGGGATAATCAAGGAAGGTACCAGGAAAGAAGATACTATGGTAGGAACAACTACAATAACAGAGGGAATGTGGATACTCGTCAGTCCAATGAAGAGTTCAACAAGGAGACGAGGAAAAACTTGGAAGCAAGACACCAAGATAACTTGCAATTTTTGGAGCAGAGGCCCAATGAACCAGGTCCATCGGGAACACAACAATCCCGGGGGAATGGAAACGAGAAAAAAAAACTTCGAATTCACAGTAGAAGATAGAATTTTGAACACTTTCACTTCCAGAATTATTAAATGGCAAGCAGAGGATGATGACTTAATTCAACAGAATGACGAACGGAAAGAAATGGGTACAAGAATTAGAATGCCAATCATATCATGCGAAGTATTCGGTATGCCTGTCGATACTTTGATTGATACTGGGGCTATGCTTTGTCTGGTGAGTGAGAAGCTTTATATTCTGTGGAAGCTCAAAGAGAATTTAGAGGAGATTCCAGTATCAGGAATTAAGATACAAGGAATAATACCCAACAAAATTTCTCTGTGTAAAACACAATTATACTTATGTATTACGATTGGAGGACATGATTTCCGACATGTGTTTGTAGTAATGAAGGACATGGCTTTTGACATGATATTGGGAGCGGATTTCAGAAATATCAAGCAGTGATAGACATGAAGACAGAGACGATCAGATTCAAGAATACCGAAGAGATTAACTTCGAGGGAAAAGAAGAGGAAGACATCGAGGGAGATGCTCAATGGTCTCTGATTTTTCATGAAGCTGAAGGAAGAGAAGTCTACACTGAGAAGGAGTCCCCAGAGCTAGGGAAAATTTTGGAAGATTATCACGATATTTTCGATATTAAGCCTGGTGAAATTGAAGATTTTGAATATTGTGGAAGTAAACAACAATGGAAGCTATGAAATCGCTAATACACGAACTGGTAACATCGTGGGAACTTATAATGCATCGAATTTGAAGATTTATTATTCAAGAACCAGATGATTTAATGTGTAGATAGGAAAAATAAACATTTTTCAAATTTTTATTTTTTGCTAGGTGTGGGGTGGATGTGCCCAACTCTAGGAATGGGTATTCCAAGATTCAGACACCTAGATATCAAGGGAAAGGCTACAGCCGCTTTTGAAAGTTGAGATATTTAAATATCGCGCTACATTGCTTCTCGAAGCAATTGGAAAGAATTTACCGATACTTGCATGTCAAGTGACGTAGCGAGTAATAGCAGAGGTCGAGGCTATTTATTGATTAAATAGTTAACCATGGAGTAGAGACTTGAGGCTTGGATCAGATTACTGGCACGGCCAAATGAAAGAGAATGCACTTAGTATCAAGTAAATCGGACCAGGGATACCAGAGATATGACGATTTCCAGATATCAGCTGATGACGCGTGACCCTGGCAGTTTTGAATAAAAGCCGGCCGGCCGAGGCATCGATAGCTCATTCCAACACAAGCATTTGCCGAGCAAGTTGCTGCTACGCTGAGCCAAGGCACATGGTTGCCGGATCTACGCAGAAGTAATTTTCAAAGTTGTGATAGTCACAAAAGTGCTGCGCTACGAAGTGGAACTTAGTAAGTTTCCGGCGAGGAGAATCACTGAGGTGATTGAATTTTTTTTCTACAGACATTAGTGGAAATATTTATGTTTCTACATGGACATATGCTAGACTTTGTCTAGAATTAGTACTTTGTCACAGTCCAGTAATAATAATAATATAATAATAATATCGTATGGCCTCGGGTGCCTGGTGCAAGCTTTGCTATTTGACACCCAGAGGGTAGCTTGCATGTCGAATTTCGTAGTTCCTTGACTATGAAAGTCAAGGAGGTTAGATGTTAGATATCTAATCTCCTTGAACACAATAGCGCTTTCTAGTAGAGAAATGAGGAACTTTGTGCTGGCGGAAACTCCCGAGATTAATTTTGCCATTATGAACTCGGCCTACTGAATTCAAATGGGTTCTTTGACATGCCAACATCGTATGACATGCGTATCGTATTTTTGCCGCCTTTCAAAAATCACTTACCACGGTCAGGGGCGAACCTGCAATCTTGGGGTTAGTAGACCGATACGCTATCCACTCACCCACCGTGGCAAGCTACAGTCCAGTAATAACCTAATACTTGGATGTTTAAGTCCATTTCAGTCAGTTTTCATATTGGTAACTTGTTAACCACTTCGATCTATCAGTACACTGAAGACCAGTCTATCACGGTGGTGTTCATTAGTCTACGCAAGGGAAACTACAGGTTGCTTAGCGCATGGTAGATGGCGAGAAGCCATGCCCAGGGAACGATCTTCAGGACAGCCGTTGATTGGTTAGACTGTCAGTGTCTTCTTGTATTGATAAGATTACCGTGAGTTATGTTACAACTGACATATCTAAGAATAGATCACTTAGATCTGACCCCATTTAAACAAACTGTTATGGCTTTGATAGAAGCCCATATTAAAATGGATCAACAGTTACTTCAAACGTCAAGAGATACTACCACTATGTCTGACTAGACGGATTGTGGGTATATAATGGCGGCCGATACAAGGATTATACGTGCTTGTCCGATAGGGCATGTCTATGGATAAATCTGGTACAGACCAGGTTCACTACGCTTCAAGACCATCAAGAAATGTAAGCCACATTTGAATTATATTATGCCTAGCTAATTGGAACAAACTATTTTTCTGCAGATGACCAACACATTTATTTTTCTTCGTATTTAAATCTTGCAATGATTTACGCAAGACTTGTTAGAGTTATTCTGAGTATTTTCAGCACTCAGAACAGTTTAGGTTCGATGACCGAGCATTTCGAGCATTTATTTGAATATTTCATATTTTTGGGAAATCACGGTAATCAGCCGATGTAACTGTAAAAGTTAATAATTATTTTTGTGAGGAATGGATATTTTTTTCCATATTCGAAGGTTCGAACATGTGGATTCTCACATAATGAGATGATAATTAAACATATTTAAAATAATATAACTAATAATAATAATCCACTAATAATAATAATAATAATTTTTATAATTTTTCTAAATAATTCTTGGATATTATATTTTCTAATAATCATATGTATTGAGAGAGAGCCTATGAAGTAGTTTAATCATTTCTAGTTTGGAACAGGAGATTTTCCGAAGGAGAGTGGTTAGCGCAAGCCCGCATTCAACCAACATTTCAGTTCTGGTTGAACAGTTGATATTTGCAATGAGCAAAGTATATTTTTCAGATAACACGGAGAGGCATGAAATGGGAAGCAAATGATATTTGTATCAAATAGGATATTTTTGTATTTATATAAAATCATGACGTAAATACACTCAAAAGTGAAATAAAGATTTTCATAAGTATGGTAAATTCACGGGTTGAACTGAATGGTAGAATAAAATAAACTTGTAAGTTTATTAATCTTCCAGTGTTGATAACAAGCAGAGGCTTGATTTATTGTATAAATTTTGGGAAGAAAATTTATATGTGTGGAGTAGTTGAAATGCCATTCCCAGGTGCGCATGTTTAAGTCGCAGGAATGAAGAGGTTTTTTCGAGCATCAATCAAATAGCAGGTTCGATGGCTCAGGTTTATAGAAGGAGTATTGGAACTACACATTTCGTCGTATGAATGACCCGAAGGTTATTTCTTGAAACCATCAGTTCTTATTTCAACCTTGTTTACGGATTCCATTTAGACTTTGATTTTGCTAGAACCCGGATTTGTCATGATAGTAGTTTATTCTTCTTCAGAGGAAGACCTTGGCCGTTGTTGTTGTAATATTGTGTTCTTACACAAATAATAGAATGGGCCACTGCCAATTAAAAATAATTCTTTAACCACGAATAATTTGAAGGATAATTTCAATCCTAGTGCCATGAACTAAATGAATTCATTATGAAACTACAATTCTTATTTCCGCATTCTGTCGAAGAATTGCAAGTTGTGAAAATTGCTAAAATGGCCATGAATATAAATATTTTTTATAATAATGATTCCAAGTGGAAAATTGAATAGTTGAATGGTTCAACAATTTATTGATAAAGTTGATGATTCAGAAGTCATATATTTTGTTAGGAACTTGGATGTTCATAATCGAGTCACTTCTCGAAATGTTTAATGTCAGAAGAACAATTAATTGTTGTTGTGCTTCGCACAGTTCTTCGATGCTATGCTCAAGGTCAAATACTTTTCAGATGTTATTAATATGTGTAAATAATTTGTGTTGATTCAATGATGATAATATTTTTCGACAATATATATTTTTGAAACTGGAAAAATAAGTGAAAGTTATAATTCTATGAACATTTATTCTACGAGTGTTAATATTATGAAAAAATTCAAACAGTGAACTACGATATTTCCAGTAGAGACAGTTAAATTTGAACTGCATTTAATCATTAATTATAAATAATTTTGGAACACAGTCTACAGGACTATCAATCAGACTTGTGTTTCCAAAAAATAATTGTCAAATGTGTTTGGAAAATTTCTGTATATTGTGTAAATAGGAGTGTGGATCGCCACACGTGAGTGATGCTGCTTTGAGCATCTTTGCAGTAAATTTTAAATTCAAAATAAACTGAGATAATTTTACTTGATGTGTTATACCCAATTGAATCTCCTTCTATCCTTATTGTTGCATTGAGCCAAAAATCAGTAAAGCATTTTTTTATTTGATGTCGTTTTTGCGATTTGCTTTAACCCATCTGGCGCTCCGGGATATTTTGACTCTCGTGCTGACTGATTATTGGTAAAATGCATATGTGGTCGTGCGGACTCCGGTCTAAACGGGCACAGTGTATCCGAGAATTCCAGTACACGCTTCATGGCTCAATTGATTGCGGATCGAAATCCCAGACCACCCCGACTGCGATTTTCCCCCTTCACCGCATATTTGTGATAACAATAGAGACAATTTCTTATTTGAATGCACCCTGGTATTGCGGCAATGAATGAACACTTGATAATGATTATTATCTGGTACCGGAGAAGTGTCTATTTGCCTAGCCCAATTCTAATAAAAAAATGAAAAAAAAAACAAGAAGCTCCGTGATGAACTAAAGAGCCTACTTTCCTTAAAATTAAAGATTCATGCCAATTTATATAGACCTGTCTAGAATAATGACGACATTAAGTTGGTAATATCGAAATTTCTAATTAGTTTGAAATACACTTGGTAAAATGTAGCCTAATAGAGCACTACAGTTGGCAGCCCTGGTGAATGAATATATTGTTAGTTCCATCTCGTAAGGTACAGAATACAATATTAGGTTGAAGTCCAATGGATATCATGGACGTTACATGCATGATAGACATTGGATCTATCACCTCACGTAAAATCAAGTTGGCAACAATGTCATGCATGTATTGGTCAGAAATAATCTGAAATATTATGATCTCTCGTTGTGCCAATTTTGGATGAAATCCATTTGTTATGATAGATGTTACATGTATTTTAAAATACGACCTATCAGCAGGCTTAGAGTCATGTTGGCAGCACTGACGTATATTAGTTTCTCCAAGTTAATCTAGAATGTCAGGTACTATAAGTGTGCAAATTTTAAAGCTGTTGTCTTACATACTTTCTGATATATTAATATTAGGGTAGAAAATAGAGACAGCATGTATTAACAGTTGGCAGCCCTGGTTGCTCTTAGAAACAAGCATAGTCATATCGGTTATGGCACACATACGAAATTTGGTCGAAATCCAATTGATAGTATAGAAGTTACATGTATTTAAAAATTGGTCCTATCAGCAGGCCTAGAATCAAGTTGGTAGCACTGAGGTGCATACGTTGCTCCAAATTAATCTAGAATGTCTGGTACTATACGTGTGCATAGTTTAAAGCTGTCGGCTTGCATACTTTCTGATATATTGGTATTTGGATAAGAAAATAGAGAGTGAGCATTTATTAACAGTTGGCAGCCCTGGTGGCATTTAAGAATACGCTCGGTCATATCTGTCTATGCACACATAGTACACACGAAATTTGGTTGAAATCCAATTGATAGTGTAGAAGTTATATGTATTTAAAAATTGGACCTATCAGCAGGCTTAGAATAATTTTTGCAACACTGCCATGCATGGCCTCCTGGAAATTAAACTGAAATATTAGTATCTATATGTGTGCCAATTTTGGAATAGCTCCCATGCATATCTTCCAAGATATCCAAAATGGAGCTCAAATTTCAATTGCGGTTTTTCAGCAGTTGGTAGCACTGATAGGTGTTGATAGGGGACACACGCACACAGCCAGCCAGCCAGCCAGACAGACAGACAGACAGACACACACACATTTTCCCGGATCGATCTCATAAGTCTACTTTTTCCTCATTTTTGCAAAATGTGAAAAGTAGGCTAAACATACTTTGGTTCTGTAACCCATAGAGAGTCTTGGCTGCCAAAATCGCTGCACAGTCATATAACCTGAAGGTGCGGGATGCCGCAATTTCAGTGCGACGCGACGTGCCCCTTGGCTGGTAATCTCGGCGTTCTTGACCAGGGTCACTGTCAGCAACTCAATTACCCTCACGAGTCCGAGTGCTCCCTATTACAGCCCTCAAGTCAGTTCACCAATCCATGATGGAGCCGGGAATCGATCCCAATATTTCCGAGGTAAGAGCCAAGCGCACAAACCTTACACCAGGGGATGGCCTACACCAATTCTAGATAGTAACAACTGAGTAGAGACGGGTTCGATTCTTACCTCAGCCATAATGGAAGTAGTTTTCCGTTGTTTACCACTTCTACTCAAGGCAAATGGAGGGATGGTACCTAAATTAAAGTCATGACCACCTCCTTCCCAATTCTCATTCGAATTACACTATTACAGACATCACAGTGACACAGGTTATCAGACAAATTCTGCACACACCCTAGTCCATGGAGCTACATGACCACGATGTCACAAAGCCCCTAAAAGGATCAACAACAACTCAATATTACACAGTAAACCAAAATCTATGAAACATATCGCTTGTTGTTGGTGATATATTAGAGCCTTGCGGAATGAAACAAAGAGATCAACTGTCAATATATTTAATTTTAACACGCCATTAAATCATAGGTAACGTTATGACATTTGTTAATAAATCACTTCATTTATATACGCTGTTTATTTGTTGTTATGAGGGCCTTGGACATGGTGGCCACTTAGTCCCGTTTACCTGTGTGCACTGTATATTTATATATATACGAGAGCTGTATTTTTAGCCTATTTTAATTTATGAAAAAAGTAGGCTTATGAGATCACCTTTTGTCCGTGTGTCTGTGTGTGCGTGCGTGTGTGATTCGTGTGTGTGAGTGGGTGTCTCCCTAATAACTTCTAAACGGCTGGAGCGATACAAATGAAACTCGGTAAGTTCATAGCACTACTCCGGACGACCCCGACCGTGCCCTTGAATTTTGTTACGTCTCACCAATCCAACATGGCGGCTGAGCGAAATATTTCACCAGCATTCAATATCTCCGAAACTATTACCGATATCACCCTGGAATATTTTTCGGTTATAAAAGAAACTACTAGAAGTTCACCTGTGTGACTTTTGAAAACCTGGTAACTAACTTGGCGGCCAAGCGAAGTTGCGACTTTTAAATAGATATTTCTCGCGATTTAAAAACGCAAACGCAATAAAACTTGGTACAGTATATGTTTATACACATTATAATGCACCGACACCTAAATTCGTTCAATTGTTTATAAAACCTCAATATTTCACCGGCATTCTATATCTCTGAAACTATTACCGGTATCACCCTGAAATTTTGTACGGATATAAAAGGCACGACTGGAAATTCATCTATAAGACTTTCAAAAACCGGTTAACTACAAAACGAATATGGCGGCCTAACGAAGTTGAAAATTTTAAACAGTTCTTTTTCGCGATTTGATGATCCAAACACAACGAAACTAGGAACAGGAAATGTTTATACCCATTGTAATGCACTGGTATCTAATTTAGATGGCGGCTGGGTGAGTTATAAAATTAAGTTATTATATCTTGTGTCGAAAACATGCGATCGAAGTGAAAGTTTGAATAATTAACCTACGCAATAATTTTCCTTTATTGGTACATGATTCTATGGCCTATACATATAACAATCCAACATGGCGACCATCCGAAACATTTAGAAGGATGTCAATATCTACGAATATGATACAGCAATCAAACTGATTTTTTAATGTTCATAGGGGCTGAGAACAAATGTTCACCTATAGGACTTTCAATAACCTGGTGATCACAAATCCAACATGGCGGCGACGCGAAGTATAAATATTCACATGGTCGTTTCTAATAATTTAACCATCCGAGTGCAGTGACACTTGGTACAGTAAATCCTTATACAAATGTTAATCCAGTGACATTTTTTTTCTATTGTTTCCATAACCACAAGATGGCAGCTGTGCGAAATTTTAAAATCTCGTTTTTACTTCTTGTGTCCTAATCATGCGATTGAGGTTTGAATACTACACGTACACAATAATCTTCATGTAACAGTACATAACTCTAAGACCTACATATATAAAAATCCAACAAGGCGACCATCCGCAATATTTTGTCGTTTCTCAATATCTATGAATCTATTACAGCAGTCAAACTGAAATTTTGTATGTTGATAGAGGCAATTAACATTAGTAGGATATATGAAAATAGGCTGTATATTTCTTCACGGAACTACTTGTTTCAAGTTCCGATGGACTGTATAAAAATAACAGATTGACATACCAAACTGATTTTACTACTAAATGTTTTCCTCTATTATTCTCATGTCTCAACATAATCGCCAAAACGATTGGAACATTTGTCGTATCGTTACACCAGCTTTCCAATGTCCTCGGCAAAAATTCTGCCGCCACTTAGGTGAATTCAAGTGTGAAGTTTTGGACCATCTGCCGTTTAGTCCAAACCAGCACTGAATGGTTTTCACGTTTTTGGGAATTGAAGGTATGGTTGGGGGGCAACGCCTCGCCAAAAATGAAACACTTCAGGAGACTGTTCAGACGTAGCCACCTCAGTGGCGGCAGAACTTCTTGCCGAGGGCATTGGAAAGCTGGTGTAACGCCTGACATATGTTTCAATCGATTTGGCGATTATGTTGAGAATATAGAATAAAATAAGCACACATTTAGTAGTAAAATGAGTTTGGTATGTCAATCTGTTACTTTTATACAGTCCATCGGAACTTGAAGAAAAACAGCCCTCGTTTATAGAATTTGACTGCTAATCTGAATTGATGTGGTACCTGCAGTATTGTGCTTATTGAGACTAGGATTGGGAACGAGGCGACCTTAGCCCAAAAGTTAGGAATCCTCCACCATTTACATACAGGGTCTTTCATATAAAGTAAGAACGGCGAGCGGCGGTTTCGTTATCCGCTGCTGCAGTGACCTTGGCCGAGCTTATGGCGTGCCACGGCCCCCTGCTGTAGTATAGAAAGCACGCGCATCGTACATACTTGACCTTGCAATAAGCGTGCAGGTGTTCAGTCGTCAGTCTGAACCTCAGCTGCTAACATGGTGAGACAGTTATCATTACAACATCGTATTTTTGTATGTAATGTTTATTTTAAGTATGTGTCGGCACGGCGAGTACGTGATGCATTTGTTCAGCAATTTCCTGATGATGTGACGCCTACACTAGCACAGATTCACGTAATTGTAAAAAAGTCTGACACTACTGGCTCAGTGCTAAATAAAAGAAATAAAATAAAATATCAGAAACATTACAGTGGCAGAACTCACTCGCGTTAGCCAGAATGTGGTTACCAGATACAATGCCCGTATAACCCAGGAAGGACGACACTTTCAGCATCTTTTATAAGGTAATATTTCATACAGGATTGTACACACGCTTAAAGCAGGGGTCACGGCACGCCACAAGCTCGGCCAAAACCACCGCAGCAGTGGATAACAAAACCGCCGCTTGGCGTTCTTACTTTATATGAAAGACCCTGTACATAGATTTTCATTTGAGACTGTTTTGCCTTTCAGCATCCAGTCTAGTCTTCAAGCCTCTGTTTGCGAAAAAAGTCGCCTCGTAGGTGCCCCATTAGCAGTTAGCACTGCAGCCTCCTGTGCTTCTACACCTCTCACTTTCAGTCTCACTGAATCTAACCATCGTCTCCTAGGTGTACCTCTAATTCTCTTACCCTGTACAGCCGAATTCATTAACCACTTAGGTAATCTATCCTGCCCCATTCTCTTCACATGACCCCATCATTTTAGTGGGTTCATACGTACAGTTTCATCTAGCAAAGTCAGGCTTTATCTCCTCATTCCAAATAACCTCCGGCCATTGCTTCCATCTATTTGTCCCAGCAATCATTCGTGCTACCCTCATATCAGTTATCTCTAGCTTATGTATGAGATATCCTTAATCTATCCCCCTCTCTTCCATTCAGCAAGGTTGGTCTAAATGCAGAGTGATGTAGGGACCGTTTCGTCGACACACTGACTTCTTTCTTACAGAATACTGTAGATCGTAACTGAGGACTCCCTGCAGTGGCTTTCCACACTTCGACTCTATTTCCTTCCCCACACTACCATCCTGAGATAATACACAGCCCAAGAACTGAAAATGTTTCATTTGCTTCAATTTAGTTCCTCCTACCTGGCATTCTATTTTCTTGCGGTTTTCCCTACCGACATAACCTTCGTCTTTGCATGGACTAGAATTGGGAAACCAAAGAAAACAAATTTTAGAATGGCTGAAATGGGAATCGAACCCACTTCTTCTCTCTTTTGCTTCATGAGGCGGAGTGTATCCAGTTCCAACCCTCATACCACAAATTAATTTCTTGGCAGAGCCAGAAATCGAACCCCGACTTCAGAGGTGACGCACAAGTATATTGTGTTAATTATGACTACGACCCTGTCTGATAGTGACACTGAATACCTATTGCGAGGAATCCATTGCGATAGACAACCAGCTAAGTACCTTCATATCCATTAATCAAATCCCATCAGAATCGATCCGTACAGCGTAATTAGTGATTCTTTGAACTACCTAATGTATACAGGTGGTCGGAATCGACCGAATAATGTTGAAACCTGCATTAAAAGGACCGTATATATTTAAGTGAATCATTGACCATTCAAATGACGTCACACTTAGTTCCCAGTTTGAATCTGACCATTGGTTTCACTGTAGAATTTGCTTTAATCGATGCTAATTTCTTACCTAAGAGAACCGTCCCTTCTCATCATGGAGGACATTGCAAAGTATGACCATAATCAGCCTTTCTGCTGTTGGGTTACTTATTGTGATTCCTTTTGTAATTGCCCTGTGTTCGATTCGCGAAATTTACATGATATTGCCCTCCAGGACCTTATAAGAGAAGCTCTGAAGGATGTCTTCTTCGGGATGGTCCAAAGTTAGATGTAGGCTATCAATCAGCACTTGGATATACGTGTAGTAAGGTATCATCTACCTTATTTCATTTTATTAATGAACACTTCGGGGAGTAGTGGCTAGCATTCTTGGCTGTCGCCCTGGAGGTCCAGGTTTGATTCCCGACTTTTCCAAGAAATTTATTTCTGGTCAGAAGGTTTGAACGAGGTACACTCAGTTTTGTGTGGCAAAGATGGCAAAGGTGGGTTCGATTCCCACCTAAGCCATCCTGGTGGTTATCCTTGGTTTCCCACTTCTACTCCAGGCGAATGCCTGGATGGGTCTTAACTTAGGGCCACGGCCGCCTTCTTCCCAATCTTCACTTTAATTACAAATGCATACATCAATACAGGAATCAAAATTACACAGGTTATCAGACAAAAAATTTAACACACAACAAATTACACGGGGAAAATGACCACGATGTTCATTCAAGCCCCTTGAATGAAGAAACAACAATACACGTGTATTCCCACTTTTACTCCCGACGAACGTCGCCATGGCTCCTAACTGAAGACCACAGTCGTCTTCTTCCCAATCCTCACGTGAATATTACAAAAAACACACAAATACGTACTTCACAATATCACAGCGTATGAGACAAAAATTCCACACACATCCAAGTACACGTGAATAAATGACCACGATATCCAAATAAAACAATAAATAAACAGCTTTTTTAAATGAAGTGATTAGCAGGCAAATGCCATATCTTCGGAGGACTGAGAAGCTGGACTTTTTTGACTTATTTCTCTAAGTGTCTCTTTCTTCATGTTTTATTTACTCTTTGAAAATAGTGCAATATAGATGGCTGTGCTCTAAGACATACTGTTGTTCCACGACCACTTATAAACCATGAAAATAATCCCAACATTGGTGCCAACACCCGGGATCGAACCAGAGAACTACCCTGCCCAACGTCTCCGAACCCACGACCCGCATAGACCTGAGGAAGGAGATGAGACTCAGAGAGAAAATTCTGGAGTATTTTCTCAAGAGATGAGGAATGATTATCTTCTTGATCTGATAAGCACCCACGAATTACGCCGCCCAAATGGACAGATGATGAAGGAGTGCTGAATACGAGACATCGTAATACTGCAGGACGGACTGTGACCTAGACATACTGTATCTAGAAGAAGGCGCGAATTACTGAAAGGCGACTAGGCAGAGACGATAAGATACGAACCCTCATCCTTCAGATGGCCAACGGGACCAAGATCAGTCAGTCTGTACGGCTGGTCGTCCCTCCTGAGATGGACCAGGGAAGGCAGGATGTGGAGGACAGAGAAGATGAATATCTTTGACTTACTTATCTACTGTATGTATTTATTTTTTCATGTTTTCTTTACTCTTTGAAAATAGTGCAGTAAAGATGGCTGTGCTCTAAAACGTACTGTTGTTCCATGACCACATATTCACCACGATACGAATCCCAACAATATCGTTACATATGTTTTAATAGCATATTATAAAAAAGGCTATAGGAACTTAACAGATGACCTCTCTGTTTTATTCCTTGAAACAACAATCATCATCCTCGTCATTATCATCGAGGTCGTCAGATTTGATAAGAGCGTTAAAAATCCCTCAGTATGCCTTCCTTCGGAGGGGAAGTAAAGCAGGCGATCCCATGTCATTGATTTATGACATGATAAAGAACCTTCTACTAATTACACTTGTGTGAAGCTAAATTATATGTTATATTTGACTAACGCTCTTAGGTTCCAACGTTCGTCGGCAGAAGCTGACTGCAGTGGCATCTAGTAACAAAGGTCAGAAATAGTTGGTCGTTGACGGTGGCGTTAGTAGCAAAAATTGGAATTACTTGAAAGTCGAATGTCTGCAGTTTTTACTTGAATTTAAAACTGATAACACACACTAATACAGCCATCACAATTAACACAGGTTATCAGACAGATTCTACACACACCCAAAGTACACGGGGCTACATGACCACGTTGTCGCGGCCCCTAAACTGCGGAACCAACAAACCAACCATCATTATCATCAATTCTATTAGAATAAATATGCAGCATTCATTATATCCTACTAATAATTCGACCCAATCCTATATACCTAGGTACTCTGACACTAGAAATTAGTTCGAATTATGATTGTGGAATGGGTGATATTAATCTTGGTATGTGCGATCTTTCGACCTTGTGAGAACTATTGAGATATTTTCACTCAGCCATTCTATAAGTAGCCTATATATACAATGGTGGAATAAAACGGGCAGCCACCTGTAGGAGAGTTGCGGTGGTATTCAAAACCAGCCATTACGAGAATCCTCATAAGCCAGCGTGTACCCACTTCCAGGCTCTTCACATTAACTAAATCTCTTATCGGAGCCGGGAATCAAACCCAGTATCTTTAAAACACGATTCTCAATACTTACCAATAAATAACCACTTTGGCTGTTTATAAAAATGCTTTCTGGATTGATACAATTAAATTTTACTCATCCCAGTGTAATTTTGGATGTAAGAAAGCTTGCCAAGTGAAGCGCCAACCTTGTCTGAGCGAGCTATATGATCGATACGCTTGGCTCACAGCCGGATCTATGGCCAGTTTACTGTGCACTTTATCATCTCAACCTTCAGAAATTGTCATATTTCCTTCAGCTAGATTTCTTTTTAAAATTACTTTGAATGTTGTTACCTTCAATGTTTCTTTACGGAGTATAGGGGCGTTCCATTCATCAGTCCACCGCTTCTTTATGGTTTAGTGGAAGCTGGCCTCATAATTCATGCTTTGACATACTTTAATACATAGTGCTACAGACAGTTCAACGTCAGCTATATTTTTGTGTGACCTGCTTTAAATCTCGGCTACCCCATGGATGATTCGTTCGCAAGTACTTGAAGAAACAATTACATAGTTTTTCGTGACTGTTATTCTCGCAACCACCAGACACATAATCTGCTCTGAAGCTCTTTGTATTAAAGTATGTGAAATCCAGAATTATGACGCCAGATTGTGCTAAACCATAAAGAAGCGATGGGCTGATTAATAAAACACCCCTTTACCTCATAAAGAAACATTGCAGGTAACAACATTCTAAGCTATAGTATAATAGTTGTTATTGTTCCCTTTAATGGCTTGTATATCGTACTAGTACTAGTACATATACTAGTGTGTGTAGAGTTCTTGTCTAATAACCTGAATTGTTATGGCATATCTGCTTTTCATAGTACCCAAGAGAACGAAATTAACATTATATAAAGAGTATTTCATTCCAATTGTAACATATGGACTGGAAACACTGGTAACGAATAAAAGGAAAAATAGTAAGATACAAGCAGTAGAAATGACATTTTTAAGAACTTCAGTTAAAAAGACATGAAGAGATAGAATTCAAAATATTAAAATCAGAGATGAGTTAAATATGGAACCGTTAAATCAGAAGATACAGAAAGCAAGGTTACGCTGGTTCGGACATGTAAAAAGAATGACTAAAGAAAGAGTAGCAAGAAGGGAATTAGAAAGAGATGTCAAGGGAAAGAGACCAGTTGGAAGACCGAGAAGAAGGCGGTTGGACCAAATTTTGAAGGACATTGGAGAAGCTGGATTGGATGTGGCAGAAGTGATGGAACAGGAAACATGGAAGGACAGAAAAGAGTGGAGGAGGCTTGTAAACCACACCCGGGTGACTGGAGTGGGACTTGGATGATGATGATGATGATCTGCTTTTCAGTCGGTCAACACGATTGTACCCAAACGAGATCGGTTATTCCCTAATCCTGAAAAATATTACATAAGATTAATAAATACACTTGGATGACCAGTTTCGATCGTCAAGCGATCATCATCGGATCCATTACACTTAGGCTATAAAATCTGTCTGAAAGTATGGGTGAAAATATTTACAATATATACTTATATACTTGAGTCGAGTGCAGACAGTGACCAAGTTAACTGCTCTCACCAGGACCGCGCAAGACTCAACCAGATAAGTAGCCTGTACAATACCATCTGAACTGTCCATTTAGGACAACCGCATATTCACTCCAAACAAGCAAATTCCGGTCAATCACCACTTCCATTATCTCAACAAAACATCACACAGACTACAACTAAAAAATATTGACGAGTTGCATTATCTCAACTAATACTGGAACTAAATAACTGTATATATTGAAAATATGTTCACCCATACTTTCAGACATAGATTTTATAACCTAAGCGTAATGGATCCGATGGCGATCGCTTGACGAACGGAACTGGTTATCCAAGTGTATTGATTAATATCATGTAATTTTTCTCAGGATTACGGAATAACCCAACTCATTTGGGTACAATCGTGTTGACCGACTGAAAAGCACACATTTTTGTTTACTAAGGCTACACTGAAAATGGCTTCAATCACCATGATGGTTTATGTAATAGTGATTGTGCTTAAAACTGAGACTTGGATTAGGAAAGAGACAGCCATGGTCTTGAGATTGGAACCATCGCAGCATTTGTCTGGAGTAAAGTGGGTAACCACAGAAAAACACTTCTAGGATGGCTGACGTGGGAATAAAACCCATCTCTTTCAATGTTTGCTCGTGAGGCGCAATGTACCCGTCCAAATCTCAAACCAGAATTAAATTTCTTGACAGAGCCGGGAGTCTTTCAACTTTAATATATACTTGGAACAGATCTGAACATTTAGAATTTTAAAATGTTTTTATATTCGACCCTGACTATTATATATCAGAAAACTGTACTATAATGAGGCTCATTATAACACTATTTTTCATTATGAAACAGTTTCTCCCACCAATCCGAGCTCAAGAAACAGTTGTTTGACCAATTAGATAATTAGATGCGCAGAGTTCTACTGCCTTCTAATTTAAATTTCACTGCCTGCCTAGTGTCATAGTAGGGTAATCTAGGAGGCCATGGTCGAATACAAGGCATTCTCTGCGTCTCATGCGCTCTGTTCAGTACATAAAACTGGCGAAATCTCGACAGATATTTATGAATATTTATGTTCGAACATAAAATAGTTATAATGATTATCATCGAACTCTTATGCAACTCGCCTATAATGGTAAGTAAGACACTCGTATGGAAATTATGCAACTCGCATACGCTCCTTTTATAAACATACCCGTCTCTTAATTAATGCAATTAATTGGCTCGTTGTATAATGTACTATAGCAAAACAAATATTTGGGTACAATCGTGTTGACCGACTGAAAAGTATCTAAGTATTGTTTAATAAGGCAACACTGAAAAATGGCTTCGACACCATAATATGTTTTTAGCCTTTAGACAACTTGTATTTTTAGATTTTTTTTGAAAACAACCTTTGTAAGAAAAATATATTGAATGTAAGACTTTCAGCGTGACTTGATTGCCCCTGAAGAATGTCACAGTGTGGCCGAAACTGGTACTATAATTAAAATGACTTATTATTGACTTTAGGTATTAATTCTCAGATTATATTAAACTATGATCACCCATGACTTTGCGTTTCTCGTTGAAGTTACACATTTTACCGTAAGTTCCATTTCCTAAGCTATGTACGATCAAGCACTAGTGTAATATTGCAACTACCACTAAGATACGACAGTGTCAGAGGATGGAGATTAGGTACAAATCCCTCCATAGTACCTCAATTAGCACCGGAGAGCATTTCGACAAAGCGGCCACCCGAACAAGGCGTTCGTATCTGCAGACCCTTTCATTTATAGATTCAAGTTACGACCTTACAGGGATTCCGTGCTAACTTCCAGTTGACATTCGCCTGATCGTCGCATTCCAAACCTAAATTTTGTACGAGATTGCGACCCTGTAATTATTTTCTCTCTCATAGCGTCCTACTCAGCATAGTGAGAAGGAACTGAGAAGAGGTGGGTTCAATTCCTGCCTAGCCATCACTCCATTATTTTGCAATTCTAATCCAAGTGAGGATATAAAAAGTAGGTGGGCTCAGGCAAGGAAAGCATTTCTACAAAAAAGGAATCTGTTGACATCGAATATAGATTTAGGTATTAGGAAGTCATTTTTGAAAGCCTTTGTCTGGAGCGTGGCGCTCTATGGAAGTGAAACTTGGTCTATTGGTGCAGCAGAAAAGAGGAGAATTGAAGCATTTGAAATGTGGTGTTACAGCAGAATGATGAAGATCAGATGGCTAGATAGGGTTACAAATGAAGAGGTATTAAGACGAGCGGGAGAGGAGAGAAGTTTCTGGCGACTGCTAATGAAGAGAAGAGATAGGTTAGTAGGACACATACTAAGACACCTAGGAATAGCAAGCTTAGTTATGGAAGGAAGGGTCGAGGACAAGAACTGTAGGGGTAGACCAAGGTTAGAATATGTTAAACAGATTGCCTCGGATGTAGGGTGTGGTAGCTATGTAGAGATGAAACGATTAGCTCAGGTCAGGGAGGCATGGGGAGCTGCATCAAACCAGTCAAAAGACTGAAGACTCAAACATGAACAACAATCCAAGTGAATGCCAGGATGGTACCTAAATTAAGACAACCTTCATTCTAGTCCCAGTCAAGAACACTACACTAAATAGATGGAAAGGAATTCGTGTTTTCCTTCTTTCTTTTTCCCTCTTTAATACACAACTTAATACTGATAAATATTAAGGTATTAAGCATCCTAAAAAGCTATATAGTTAAAACACTAAGGTGAATTTAATTACCGCGAGATTGAAAAAACGTCTTAACCGATTGATTTCGTAATGCAATGTAACGAGAGCTCTTGGCATGTGTACTTGCAGAGTCTTTAAAAGGGAAAAAAATATTAGTGTATATTTTTAAATTATTAAAGAAAAATGTAATATTTGTCGCTGCCGCGCTTGCGCACAGTGTCTCTATTCCACCAGAGAAATGGCGGATCCCGCCGCGTCTTACTGAGATCTTTGTTTATGAGAATTAAAAAGGGGGGACATTTTGTTGTGGCTCTATGGCTCAAACGTTTAGAGTAAGTATATGTGGAGGCAAATCACTTAATGGGCAGAGAGCTACAATCATTCGACTTGATTTAACATCTTCCAATTAACCACTTCAATTTTCCAATTTTCAATTCGCTTTGCGTACTTTATCACAATCAATAAGGCTCAGGGGTAAACTCTGGAACTACTAGGTCTCTATTTGCCTCATCAAGGTTTCAGTCATGGTCAGTTAAATGTTGCGAAGTCGATCCTTCGACGCCCTTAAAGTTGCAACAGTGTCAACATGTAATTGTTCAAAAAATGCGTACAGTATAAGAGAATTCTGAAAGAAAAAAAAACACACTGAAAAATGGCTTCAAATGTATCTTTGTTTCCGCTGATGTTATAATCCTCTTATGGGCTTGCAGAAGCCTTTTTTAATCAACTCATCTGGATTGATCAGCGTCAACTTAAAACCTAACAGTCGAGTCAAAAGTGCTAGAAGGTTTTAATTTTAGTCTATTTTGAGTCCGGACTTTCGAGCTAGCGCTTAATCAGAAAGCGTGCGTAGTCTCTTAATTGTTAATACAGATTACTAGAATTTTTAATGGAAATGCCTTATATTCCATAATCGAGGACTACAGGATAAATAAAGAGATTTAATTATTTATAAGCAAAGCGAGTTAATTCCCCATTTCACAAGCCAGCCAATCCTATTACGTGCAGTGCTGTGCTCCAGGAGAATTATTGGACGAGTACTGTGTGAGCGACGTGTTAGTAAGTACTTGTCACATGCATGTTACAAGCATCGAACAAATCGTATTACATCACAGCGTTGTGTAGCTCCGTTGAATGAAGTCACTTTCCATTTATTTATTTAATTTTAAATATAAAATGGAACGTACAGTCAGTCAAACATTAAATGGTATTATTGCGTCCCCACCTGATGGCACGGTCTAGCACCATAAGCCAGTCAGAGGTTCTGAAAGATAATGTACTAGGATCGTTATCATGCCCTTATCGATAGCTTCTGATAGGGATTAAAAGTGGAACGTGATTCCAAGATTCAAGGAACGATCCCCACTAAAAGAGTTGGAAAGTTTCACGCCCAGTTTATTCAGTGAGTCAAGGACCCACCACAATAGGCACAAGGATTACGATGGACAAAATTGAAAAACTGGTTCTCATCTGTTCACTCAGCTTTGCTGGCTATGGTGCTCCCAAGTATCGACTCAGCTCCGTGTCCCTTGGTCAAAGAGCATCCGACGGCCCAACTTGCCCGATTGGCAGGCAATCGACCTCTGTGATTGTCAGGATTCCGTCGATGCAGTGCATGACTGACATGATCTGACCTGAGCCCGTAGCATTATATAGTAAGGATGCGAAGTTGTTACTGACCAGGATGAACTGGGGTTTAATGTCCGATACAGCTTCGCCTTGAACCAAGATCGAGACATAACAGAATTTTCGCGGTATTCATCCTGTCCTACTTCTTTCTTTCTTTCTTTCTCTCTTTCTTTCCTTCTGTTCAACGTGGATATGGTTTAGGGCTGAATAGTGAATAGATAGGCTACATTTGGCTCGCATATCGCAGATTAGATGTACGTTGAGCCACGCGCGTGTGTATTGTTACATGACGCTACAGACAGAGAGCATCATGGGCTTCGAGTCACTTTTGGTAGCGGAGAAAACCGAAGCATTACGATCGGGAACGAAGTGAGAAGCGTGCTTCAAAGTATAGGGAGATTCATTTGCTGGAGCGGGGCCGACGGCCGGCTAACAGGCGCGCACGCCTTCCGCCAGCCTACCAAGCTCGGGCTGCGGATTGCGCGCAGGTGGAAACCCTAACCAAGTACATTCATTTATGGTAAATTCACCAGTAAATTATGATTAATAACTCACCTTTTCACAAAAGATGCTGAGAGGTTTCTCCTTCTGCTGTACCGTGTAAATAAATTTGCGTTTAAACGTTGTAATTCCCTTCTGTTGTGAGGGGGCATCTGCTGCCGTATATTGTTCTCCAGCTCCACTAGAGTACAGATGGTTGATCTGCACACTTTGTATTTTAAATTACCCCACACTTAAACATCAAACGGGGTTAGGTCCGTGCTTGGACTAATTACAGTAAACACGCAGGGGGTACAGGAGAAGCTACATAATGTAACGCTGTAACTTCCGATGTTACTGTCTGTCAGTTGAAGGAGAACATTTTCAGCATCTTATGTGAAAATGTTAGTTATAACCTTTAACGGGTGACATGAGGTCATCCAGATTTCCAGGAAATTAAAAGAATCTGTGCCTCTTTAATTAAATCATACAGGGAGCTGTTGTTTATGTTACCGTCTTATCTGTGCGCTGACACTTTACACCCTCGTTGATGAAAGTTTAATGACTTAATGACTTAAATGACTCTGGTTAGCTCGCCTCAGTTGGCTGGCGGCAGGCACGCTCCAGCAAAAGAATCTCACTCTAGTATTGAGTCTCGGGCGCGATCTGTGTACATAATAGCTTTTGAGTTCTCGGATTTAATCGAGGGAATTTCCACATTAAGAGTATTTGAAGTTGTTAAGAAACATGCAACTTCCTTTAAAGTGACATTAGCTGCAGTTTGCAACCACAATGCACAAGAACCCTTGCCCAAAACCAAACAAATACCCCTACAGAGAAGAATAATTGTTCCACAGAGAAGACTAGCAACAAGAAGAAAACGTCTCCTCTCTTCCCTCTTCCAAAACATGGTGCAGCAGAAGCCCAGATCATCGCGATTTCTTTGCAGCATGATCGAAAACCAGCAATTAGTTTCACTGAGGATGATGAAATATCGTATTTTTTATAACCTCTAATGTAGCTTCTAAACTGAAACTAAAACCATGTAAACATTGAAGTAAGTTACAAACATGATTTTCAAGACTTTTTCCTTTTATTTAATTTCATGCTTGTTATATTATTTTAACTTATGAACTGTACTCAGATTTTTCGACGCAAACAACGCGCATGAAGAGGGCACGGCGAATGAACAAGTTTTATATTATTGGAGGCTAAACATTCACGCAGTCAAATCAGTTGTTCATCACGAATGCCATTCGGCTCTCTCCGCTGTTGTTCGCAGACTCGAAGCCCATGATTAGAGGCGGGCATCAGTCGACTGAAAGTAGTCGAATTATTTGATTGAAAAGACCATCAACTTCTTGGACTGCTTTAAAAAATTAAACTCAACGACCACCCACCGTTTCATAAACAAGTCGTTTGCAAACGACTGATTTCAAACCAATCGTTTGAAATATTCGAATAAACTAGTCGTGTAAACCAATCGTCGCCAACATTTCCAACCTGAATTTCACTCTCTTTATTCAGCTAAGGTGCTGGAATTTCTTGTGCCCAGTGCGTATTTAATATTTATTTGGCTTATGATAAATTAGATGGAAGGAGGAAGTAAGCTTGTAATTTTACGTGACCGTTAATCTCAAGATCATGTGCAACGGGACCTCCTTTTTCGGTGGAATCCGAACCACAGAACATGGCATTTACTTCGAAATGCTCACATGTATTGACCGGGAATCGAACCCAGTCTACCTTGGTGGAAGGCATACAGCTTTACCGCTGCGCCACCACGCCCCCAGATAAATTAGAGAAATAAAGAATACGTTCAATAACACTTTAGTACCTAATATTTTACAAAATATTTAATATCGAAGGCCTACCAATGTCACCAAATTAAGTCGGATAAATAGAAATATTTAGGTATGAATGAACTACGCATTAATATTAGCGAGTGTTTCAGTTATTTGTAACGACTGTCTCTGACATTGTAGCCGAGCAATTATATTGATTCCTGCAGCAATTGAACCATTTTGTTGCGTACTTTAACAATTGACTTATCAAGTGACGGTTTTCTGGCATTTTCTTTTTATATGAAACAAACTAAGCCTTTTGAAATATACTTTTTATGATGTTCTAGTCCGAGGATTTCAACGTTTCTCTGCGACGACTAGCTCTATCTGTTGCCAACTTTTGAAGACAATTCCTTAAGTGCAGGTTTATTTGATATTATTCTAATCCATGGGCGGCCAATATATTTGGAACTCGGGGGAGTAAATTGATTTAAAAAAATGGAAGGGCCATCTAACTAATTTATATTTAATCTTCCGTTAGGCACGCCATTTAAAAGTTCACGAACGGTCATGCGTATGTGAGAGATACTCACCGAAGGTTATCTCACTGCTGGCAATAAAAATGGGAGGTCTAAGATGTCAGGCTACATGTTTATACACAACAATGGATTTAATGTTTTTTAAGTGTTACATATTAATACAGTATTTTCAAGGGGAGTCGCCTCCGTAGCGTAGCGGTCAGCATGGTTAGCTGCCACCACGGAGGTCCTGGGTTCGATTCCTGGCTCTGCCACGAAATTTGAAAAGTGGTCCGAGGACTGGAACGGGGTCTACTCAGCCTCGGGTGGCCCAAATGAGTAGAAAGGGTTCGATTCCCCCTCAGCCATCATCGAAGTGGTTTTCCGTGGTTTCCCCCTTCGTCTTCGGGCAAATGCCGGGACGGTACCTTCTTCAAGGCCACGGACGCCTCCTTCCCTCTTCCTTGTCTATCCATCCTAACCATCCCTTACCTTCCCTCATGAGGCCCCTGTTCGTTTTGCAGGTGAGGCCGCCTGGGCGAGGTGCCAATCCCACCTCACCAGTTGTATCCCTTCCGATTCGATTTTCCCAGCTCTAGGACACTGCCCGTAGAGGCGGTAGTGGTGAGTTCCCTCGCTGAGTCCGTGGGTTCCCCCAACCTGGAGGGTAAACGACTAAAAAAAATAAAAAAAATCAAGGGGGAAATTCATTATTACTACAAGAAGCAGATAACAGAGGAAATACTGACAAATGTCTAAAATTCATTATAGTTTTCACTGCGATTATCTTAAATACGGGAATCACTATTAATGAGCACCAACAAATGATCACTGTCACAAATACTGCAATGGCAACAATGTGTAATTTCCTTCTAGTAACACAGAGCACAGAAAAGAATAAAGTCGCGCGTATCAGCCACATACGGTAGAGGTTCTAGCGACAAGAGTGTGTTCACTTTAGACTTGAAAGTTTGAAACTGGACTCGTCTAGAGGAGACGGGCGAATAGCCGAGCGTCGAAATACATTTGCCGTAGGTTTCCTGGGATCAGGTTATGAAAAATATTCACGGTATCTGCTGCATACGCGCGCCTGTCGGAAGGTTAATAACTTGTTTAAAAGTATATTATTGTGTTATACGATTATTAGTAGGCTATAGTTTTCAGGTAAGTATAACGCTATAGGTCGATATACAGAGTGGTCCACCAACCCAACTAACATTGCATTTCTCCCGATGGTCGACATTGCTCTGCGCTCTGACTGTGTGACAGCAATGTAATTGATTCATGGGTCTAGCAAATAAACACCGACCGTAAACTTTTCCCCGCCAAATACTAGGGCCCATTCTACTAACATATGACTTATTGCTCCTTGAAATAACACACATACACGTAATACGATCGAATTCATAGCTTACGCCTCGTGATCTGTAATAGTAGAAAGTTAAATCAACATCATAAACCATGATTGAAGACTTTGAATTGGACTTAAACGTTTGAGGTGGGAAGGCCACAGTAACTACTGCACGTGTAGTGCGGTGTGTCTAACATGCATTGGTGGCTGATTCGGTTAAAGCCGGCCGTACACGGCGGGCAAGAGCGGTGGTAGGCATAATTTTTTGAACGAAAGCCCACGCTCCATTTTAGTGGGGATGTAGCTACATTGCCACATGTATTCCCTTACGATGTATTTTATCATTTCAAATGATCTTGTCGACTTCATCGTTATGCTTGAGTCTAACGTTATTGGTTACGGAGACGGCGACCGCATGACGTCATGCAGCCGCGCGGGAAGCCTAAGTTAATGGGTAATGGATGGCGAGTGCGTGACGTCATGCAGCCACGCGGGAAGCCTAAGTTAATGGATAATGGAGTCTGTTGAAAGAGTCCTGGGGCGTCGAGCGACCTGGGGCTTCGAGCGAAGCGAGAAGGCAGTTGTAGCATGCGTCTTTTGAAATTATATAAAGTCTAGTCTTTCAGACTGACTGTAACTTTTTGTGAAGAGTACGTTGAATTTTGCGGATTTATAAAGAGAATACGATGGAATTGGTAGGTTATGCCACGTGACCTGTAATGGCAGAAAATTAAACAAGATATTCAGTAAAGAGCATATAGCCTACTTTCTCCTAAATGCATGGGTATGTAACTGATGATGATGATGATGATAATTGTTGTTTTAAGGGGCCTAACATCTAGGTTATCGGCCCCTGATGGTTTGGGTGATCGTGAAGATGAAAATGAAAAGCGAACTTAAAACTAAAACTAACTACTAACCTACATACTAGAAGAAGAAATGGAAAACTAAAGGAGAGTAAGGCATATAAAGGACAGGAGGAAAAGAAATGCCCTCAACCCTCGAAGAAGGCGGATAGAGGGACTTGGAAGGAAGGAGAGCCATGAAAGGCAGATAGGAAAGTGAAAGAGGAGAGGGTCCGCCCCCAAAGGTAAGGGACAAAAAGGGAAAACGGACCCAGCTCAGGAATCCCTCGGGGTCGCCAACTCCCGAACTCACCAGCCGTGAGCCCCTGAGGGTGTAGCATTATTTAGGGTGCACCAAAAGTGGTGGAGCTACATACACCCGGCCTCCTTGAGGGCCTTAAGCAGAAGGCAGGAGATAACATGAAAAGAAAAAGAAGGCTGACCCCTCGCAGAAGGAGGGAATCAGGAAAGATGAGACAAGGGCCAATTAAGGCGGGAAGGGAAGTGACTCCCTAGGCCTCGGATACCCTAATACCGTCGGGGTCGGAAGAGAACAAGAGTTGACCAAGGGAGGTCGACAGGAAAGAAGACAGAGAGGAGCCCGGCACAAGTAAGTGGAAGCAATGCCGGACTCAGCTGGGGCCCCGTGGTCGCCAACCCACGCCCACTAGATGTGAGCCCCTGGGGGAGGGTATGTAACTCTTTGTCCTTTTCAAGGAGTATAATTGAATCTTGGTAGTAGTAGCTCGTTGAAATAGACGTGCTATACGGATATTAAACATGAATATGAGGTTCCCTTTGCTAGTGCTACCTTTGTATAAAATATCATTCTATTTCGTTTCACCGTGTTTGAATTGATATGGTGAATCAATTTTCACACATACATGGCCGCTATCTGCAAATTATTGGGCTGATGACCTTGTAGTTCAGTCAAAAGATGCTTCCCACATAAAGGTATGTTGTTGCAAGGTTTGGTAGAGATCAGATCAATAGGTTGGTCGTAATTTGATCTAAGCTTTTAAAATTTGGGTGGCCGCCATTACTTTTCCGTCAAGATGACGGCGATATAAAATATAACACTGAGGGGTCCTTTGCTAGTGCTACCTCTGTACCAAATTTCGTTCAATTCAGTGTCACCGTGTTTGAATAGATAGGGGGAAAAGATTTGCACACATACATGGCCGCCATTCGCAAATTATTGGGCTGATGACCCTGTAGTTAGGTCAAAATATTCTTCATACAAAAAGGTATAATGTTGCAAAATTTGGTAGAGATCAGATAATTAGGTTGGTCGTAATTTGATTTAAGCTTTTAACATTTGGGTGGCCGCCATTACGTTTTCGTAAGGATGGCGGCGATATGAAACATGACACTGAGGTGCCCTTTGCCAGTGCTACCTCGGCACCAAATTTCGTTCAATTCGGTTTCACCGTGTATGAATTGATATGGGGAATCGATTTGCACACATACATAGCCGCCATCTGCAAACTATTGGGATGATGACCTTGTAGTTTAGTCAAACGATGTTCGCCAGTAATTGCGACTAACCTAATCATCCGATCTCTACCAAATTTTGCGACAACATATAAATAGCCTACATGTTGTCGCAAAATTTGGTAGAGATCGGATGATTAGGTTAGTCGTAATTAATTTAAGCTTAAAAAATTTGTGTGGCCACCATTACGTTTCCGTCAAGATGGCGGCGATATAAAACATGACACTGAGGTACCCTTTGCTAGTGCTACCTCTGTACTAAATTTCGTTCATTCGGTTTCACCGTGTTCGAATTGGTAGGGGGGACAAACATCAGAATACACACACTCACACACAGACACACAGACACACACACTGACAGACGCACAATTTTTGGCCCTGTGTAGATCTGGTAATTCTACTTTCATTTATTTTTTTCAAAAATCGGGGCCTAGTGAGTCTTTCACTTTCCCGCCATAATTGCCCCTTGTCTCATCTTTCCTGATACCCTCATTCTTCTGGGGGTCAGCCTTCTTTTTAGCCTACTTTCGATTTTTGCAAAAAAAGAAAGTAGACTTATGAGATATTCACAGGGCCAAAAAATGTGTGTCTGTGTGTGAGTCCGTGTGTGTGTGTGTGTGTGTGTGTGAGAGAGAGTGTGTGTACTCTGAATGTCTGTCCCCCCTCCCCAACCGTATCAATTCGAACACGGTGGAACCGAATTGAACGAAATTTGGTACAGAGGTAGAACTAGAAAAGGGCACCTCAGTGTCATGTTTTATATTGCCACCATCTTGGCGGAAACGTAATGGCGGCAAACCAAATGTTCAAAGATTAAATTTAATTACGACTAACCTTATCATCCGATCTCTACCAAATTTTGCAGCAACATATATTTACATGGCGAGCGACGTTTGACTAAACTACAAGATCATACGCCCAATAGTTTGCTGATGGCGGCCATGTATGTGTGCAAATCGATTCCCCCTATCAATTCAAACACGGTGAAAACGAATTGAACGAAATTTGGTACAGTGGTAGCACTAATAAAGGACACCTCAGTGTCTTGTTATGCAACGTATCAAAGTGTCACTTCGGAGGCCTGGGTTCGATTCCCAGCTCTGCCAATAAATTCAATACCAGTCTGAGGGCTGAAATTGGGTATAATCAGCATCGTGCAGCAAATCTGAGAAGAGGTGGGGTCGATTTCCACCTCAGCCTCCTTGGAAGTGGTTTTCCGCGGTTTCCAACTTCTACTCCGGCCAAATTCCGGGACGGTTTCTATCCTAAGGCCACGGCCGCCTCCTTCCCAATCCTTAATTGCAAATACACTTATTATTACAAGCCCGCAATAACTCAGGTTATCAGAAAAAATCCACACAGACACCCAAGTACACGGTGCTAAATGACCCCACAAATGAAACAACAAACAACAACTTATCGAAATATATTCCGATCGCCAGTGCTCGCTTCGAAGTATACAGTACGTATTCCTTAGAATTTCCGTGGGTAATATTTTGTTATTAAATTTTAAGAATAAGTCTTAGGATATCTTTAGGCCCGTACCACACGACACTCGCTGGCAAGGAAGCTGTTGTGTTCGCTGGTAAAAAATCCTGTATGATTCCTTTACCTCGTCAGTACACCTGCTTGTATGACCGAACTGTATTACACGCCAAGTTGTATGAAATAAAACATATCGAGGGTATTATTTGCAGTTCATTCGCCTTATTAACGCAAAGCGGTCGCGAAACTTGCTTTAAGAAAATTTGAAAACGTGCCAGGTACTGGATGAATGTATTCCAAACAATATTTAAGATCTAACTGTAATAATTGAATACCATACGCGTTAATACGAATCACAACAACAAAAAATCTAGAGTTTTTTGGAAAAGTGTGCGAGTGGTATCACGCCAACTTGCTATTTTGAAGATCCCGGGTTCAAGACTATCAAACGTCGGAAATTTTAAATTCTCTTTAACAATTGTATTATACCCTCCCTACCTCGTACAGCAAGATTTCAACTGACTTTTGTTCACATTATCTACGAGGACGATAGGAAAAGTCGTTTTCTTCTCTCATTTAACTTGTTATTTTCCCTAAATACTGTTCAAAACCATGGACGGATACTATTCGTGATAACTATTAGAATTTTAATAATTCAATATTATTTATCCTAAATACTATTACAAATACGCACACGATTGCAACCATCACATTGACAGAGGTTATCATACAAATTGCACACACACCAAGTTCACGGGGCTACATTACACGCATTTCATAAAAACTCTAAACCGCCTGCCAACATATCTGTTGTGCATGCCTCACTGCTCATCGCATTGCGCATGTTCCGACATTGAATGAGACCTTTTGTCCAGTGAAAGCCGCTGGATGAGCACAAAAAGCTATTTGGTTTCTCCACGGATCCTACTCGGTGCTCGAATTGAGCTCCCCTCCTAGTGTGTTATGATTATGGCGAACAGATAAACCTGTTATAAATACTAGCAATCGTGCATTGAATGAGTCCTCTTGTCCAATCATAGCGCAGGATGTGCAGAAAAAGCTATCTTGTTCCCCTACACACCCAATAGGCTTGCGATATGCCAGTCCCACTGATCAAATTGAGCTACTCTCCTGGCTACTCTCAGAGTTATTCACTATTAGGTTTCAATTAATTACGCCCCACCGCAATCTTGAAAATTAAGAGTCACTTATTTTACTTTGGGCATAAGATACTCTATATACGTTTTTAGCTACTCTCCTCGAGCTTAAATTCTCAGGTAAACTTAATTATGTGTGTTATAGACCTACGCAACGAGATTAAAATTCATAGTGCACAAATACTAAATTGATAAGCTCCTTATAAACACAAACCACAAAATTAAGTCTACACTATTTTATTAGCAAACGAGTGTTGACAACATTGTCTGTTCGTTTGATTTAGTCATAGGAAAACACTTACATTACTGCTAACTTTTGTTCTTGTATCTTGAAATTATTATATTCTATATTTTGAATATGGCTGCTTCACGTTGTATTCAGTGCGTTATTTTAATGGCTTATTTCAGCAAAGTCCCTTATATGGCACTTCTGTCTTACAAAGTTTCGTTTTAATTGCGCAATTACATTCAGAGTTATTCACTATTAGGTTTTAATTAATTACGCCCCACCGCAATCTTGAAAATTAAGAGTCACTTATTTTACTTTGGGCATAAGATACTCTATATACGTTTTTAGCTTATCGCTAATTTTCGGAATTGTATTACTAAGACAAAGAATGTTATTTCTTTTTTTTTATAGCTACTGCCTCCCATATCTAGGTCATAAAGGTATCACCAACTATACTGACGCCTCTTATAGAATACTCTTCTTCTAACGAGTTTTGCCTAAATTGTACAGTTACTAATATGTATATTCTAATAATTCTCCTAGCCGCTTTCTTGGGTCTATGGAGTCACTGTTATTTTATTTGCACATAGGAAACGACTTATAAGGTTCCAATTAATAACACTAGGACAATAGCACTAGGATACCGAAAGTTATTAATTCATTTGTTAGTTTCAAGATGGCCACTGTGAGCTATTTTAAATGTGATAATCTTCTAACTCATATGAGAGCTCTAATATGTTGCTAACCTCTCGGCAAGATTCGTGTTAATTACCCAATTTCATTCGGAAATGTGAATTTTAATGTTCTAATAGTTTGCACAACCGCCATGTTCGAATATATGGAGAGTCTGTTACTCTGTTCATTGACCTTGGATATACAATACCACGTATACGGTCCTACATTGTCAGCAATTTTTGTTACAGTAGCTCATAAGTGTTTAATGTCATTTATTTTAATATTTTATAAATTCAAGATGGCGGCTGCACGTAACATTCAGTGTTTTGTTTTTGTCACGTTAACAACAGAGAGTCGTAATACAAAAGTATCTAAATCCTATCTACTTTGAACATTGATTCTGTGGATCATAACTTATACAGTGGATTATAATGTTTACGTGATTCATACGGCCGCCATATTCAAATTATTTTGCTGATGACCTTGAAGTTTAAGCAGCCGACGCTTCTCCCATGAAGTTATATATTTCAAAATTTGTTTAAGATCCGATGAATAGTTGAAACATAATTTGATTTCAGCTTTGATCATTTCGGTTGCCGCCATTTTGTTTTGGTTAAGATGGCAGCTATACGATACATGACACCACGTTGTATTTTGCTAGTAGGCCTACTACTGTCGTAAAGAAAATTGGTGGAATTCGGTTTCGTCATGTTTTAATTGATAGCGGGACCGAAGTACACACATAGAGATAGACAAACACTTGGTTCATGTAGATCTCATATGCCAACTTTCGCTTATTGGAAAATCGAAAGTAGGCTAAAAACCATCCCGGCATTTGCCTAGAAAAAGTGCGGAAATATCACAGGACCACAAATCGAGAATCACTGGTATTACTGGGATTTAAACCACAGCTCTCCGAATATGAACTATCCAGTCATGACATGAAACATTCCTTTGACCAGTTGGCAAAGCTGATAAGTGGTAATAATAATAATAATAATAATAATAATAATAATAATATAAATAGTTTTGCTGTTTACTGTATCAATATCAGCTGATCCGCAGCTTTAACGGTTCAGCGTCCACCTCGGGGCACAGAAATAAAATATTTGCCAGTTAGAGTGCGGATAGCTCTCGAGTTGTGTGAAGCAGTAAAGTACTGTACTGCTTCCATCTCTGGAGACGTAGCTGACGACTTGTCGACCAACTTTTGTAATCTTAAACATGCACCCCGGGACAAGCCACATCGGCCCAGCTGGCGTTAAAGAGGAGAGCTTCCAGATGCTGACAATACTCCAGATTACAAAGTTGTCAATACTACATGCACACTTGAAATTAGTTGAAGGAATCTTCTCATTTACATCATCGTTTTTGAACTTTGATTCATGCATTGAAAACTTCGACCTGAAAGCGGAGTAATTCAGAAGTGATTTTGTAAACTTTGATTGTGAATCGTTGTTGTAGTTGATTCGTTAGGAACTTTTCGACTTCGTGGTCATGCACCCCCGTTTATTTGGATGTGTGTAGACGTATGGTGGGGCGTGGTGGCGCAGCGTTCAAGCTGTCTACCTCTCACCAAGGTAGACCGGATTCGATTCCCGGTCAATTCATGTGAGATTTTCGAAGTGAAATGCCATGTCCTGTGGTTCGGGTTCCACGTAAACCGGAGGTCCCGTGGCTCACGATCGCATGATTAACGGTCACGTAAAACTGAAAGCTTCCTTCCTTCCTTGTAGACATATTAAAATCTGAGTCACTGTGTGTGAATTTGTAATTGAGGTAGGATTTGGATAGTTAGTGTCCGTGGCCTTACGTTAGGTACCACCCCGACATTAGTCTGGGAAACAACAGAAAATCACTTCCAGGATGGCTGACGTAAGAATCGAAACTGCCTCTTCTTAGTTTTGCCCCACGAGTCTAAGTGGACCACGCAACGAGGTGGTAGAAGGTGAATCGTGTTTAGTGTTTGAAACAATATGCCTCCATGAAATGGTGACTAAAGAGGCTTTAAACTAGGAAACAAGATATAAGACGAATTATATTAAACAAATCATTTCGCTTCAAATAATTAGACCGGAACCCTTCGGGTTGAACTACCAATACCCTACCACTGAGTTAATGTGAGACGATATTCCACATTCTGGGCGAAGAGAGTTGGCTAAAACCATCTGTTTGTCGAGAGACTTTTCCCCGTGACACCACAGTCAATGATTAGTCTTCGCCTACCAAGCGACCTTGCCCAGGCATTTGGCCTGCAGATTACGGGTGATGCGTGGTCAGCACATCGGGTCCCATTGGCCAATATTCTTGCTTTTCTTGACCATGTCACTGTCTCCCTCACAGTCAGCTGCTCAATTGTGCTCACGATGCTCAATGCATCGATTTCCTGCAAACACGTGATTTTGTAAAATTGCTAACTGAGCCAGGAATCCGACCCATGGCCTCCGGGAGAGACACACAACGGGGCCGGAGTTATAATGACCTTAAAATTAATGAACATTAATTACGGTGGATATTAAAGTTCTTAAATCTTATATCTATCTTATATATTGAACCCTTGCAAAGAAGCATATGAGACTCGATTTCGATTTCGGGGGGTGTAACAGTCCATTTCGTAAAGTTGTTGTTAAGCGCTTCTTATAACATGCAGGGTAACATATAACAAAATAACATGCAGGAAAAAGTGAATACCAGGATTAAAACATATGAATTTAATAAACAGACCAACAAATATACACTAATTACAACAAAAAAAAACACAAGGACTCCCAAATGACACCCTCTTGAATTAATAACAAGATGTTCAGTAAAGAACATATAGCCTACTTTCTCCTAAATGCATGGGTATTGTTATAGCTCTTTGTCCTTTTCAAGGAGTATGATTGAATGTTGGTTGTAGTAGCTTGTTGAAATACAACGTGCTATAGGGATATTAAACATGAATATGAGGTGCCCTTTGCTAGTGCTACCTCTGTACCAAATTTCGTTCAATTCGGTTTCACCGTGTTTGAATTGATATTGGGAATCGATTTGCACACATACTTGGCCACCATCTGCAAACTATTGGGCTGATGTTCTTGCAATTTGGTCAGAATATGTTTCCCACAAAAAAAGATATGGTGTTGCAAAATTTGGTAGAGACTAGAGTATTAGGTTGGTCGTAATTACATCTTAGCTTTTAACATTTGGGTGGCCGCGATTACGTTTCCGTCAAGATAGCGGTGATATAAAACATGACAATGAGGTGCACTTTGCTAGTGCTACCTCTGTACCAAATTTCGTTCATTCGGTTCCACCGTGTTCGAATTAATAGGGGGAATCAATTTTGACATAAAGATGGCCGCCATCCGCCAACTATTAGGCTAATGACCTATTAGATTAGTCAAAGGATGCTCCCTCCATAAAGGTATGTTGTTGCAAAGTTTAGTAGAGATCGGATGGTTATGTTAGTCGTAATTTGATTTAAGCTTTAAACATTTGTGTGGCCGCCATTACGTTTCTGTCAATATGGCCGCGATATTAATCATCACACTGAGATGCCCTTTGCTAGTGCTACCTCTGTACCAAATTTCGTTCCATTCGGTACACCGTGTTTGAATTAATAGGGGGAATCGATTCTGACACAAAGATGGCCGCCATCCGCAAACTGTTAGGCGAATGACCTATTAGATTGGTCAAAGGATGCTCCCTCAATAAAGGTATGTAGTTGCAAAATTTGGTAGAGATCGGATGATTAGGTTAATCGTAATTTGATTTAAGCTTTTAACATTCGTGCGGCCGCCATTACATTTCAGTCAAGATGGCGGCGATATAAAACATGACACTGAGGTGCCCTTTGCTAGTGCTACCTCTGTACCAAATTTCGTTCCATTCGGTTCCACCGTGTTCGAATTAATAGGGGGAATCAATTTTGACATAAAGATGGCCGCCATCCGCAAACTATTAGGCTAATAACCTATTAGATTGGTCAAAGGATGCTCCCTACACAAAGGTAAGTTGTTGCAAAGTTTGGAAGAGATCGGATGGTTATGTTAGTCGTAATTTAACTTAAGCTTTGAACATTTGTGTGGCCGCCATTACGTTTCTGTCAATATGGCGGCGATATAAAACATGACACTGAGATGCCCTTTGCTAGTGCTACCTCTGTACCAAATTTCGTTCCATTCGCTTTCACCGTGTTTGAATTAATAGGGGGAATTGATTTTCACACAAAGATGGCCGCCATCCGGAAACTATTAGGCTAATGACCTATTCATTTGGTCAAATTATGCTTCCTCTATAAGGGTATGTTATTGCAAAATTTGGTAGAGATCGGATGATTAGGTTAATCGTAATTTGATTTAAGTTTTGAACAATTGTGTGGCCGCCATTACGTTTCCGTCAAGATGGCGGCGATATAAAACATGACACTGAGGTGCCTCTTGTTAGTACTACCTCTGTATCAAATTTCGTTCCATTCGGTTGCACCGTGTTTGAATTGATATTGGGAATCGATTTGCACACATACTTGGCCACCATCTGCAAACTATTGGGCTGATGTTCTTGCAATTTGGTCAGAATATGTTTCCCACATAAAGATATGGTGTTGCAAAATTTGGTAGAGACTAGAGTATTAGGTTGGTCGTAATTACATCTTAGCTTTTAACATTTGGGTGGCCGCGATTACGTTTCCGTCAAGATAGCGGTGATATAAAACATGACAATGAGGTGCACTTTGCTAGTGCTACCTCTGTACCAAATTTCGTTCATTCGGTTCCACCGTGTTCGAGTTAATAGGGGAAATCAATTTTGACATAAAGATGGCCGCCATCCGCCAACTATTAGGCTAATGACCTATTAGATTAGTCAAAGGATGCTCCCTCCATAAAGGTATGTTGTTGCAAAGTTTAGTAGAGATCGGATGGTTATGTTAGTCGTAATTTGATTTAAGCTTTAAACATTTGTGTGGCCGCCATTACGTTTCTGTCAATATGGCCGCGATATTAATCATGACACTGAGATGCCCTTTGCTAGTGCTACCTCTGTACCAAATTTCGTTCCATTCGGTACACCGTGTTTGAATTAATAGGGGGAATCGATTCTGACACAAAGATGGCCGCCATCCGCAAACTATTAGGCGAATGACCTATTAGATTGGTCAAAGGATGCTCCCTCAATAAAGGTATGTAGTTGCAAAATTTGGTAGAGATCGGATGATTAGGTTAATCGTAATTTGATTTAAGCTTTTAACATTCGTGCGGCCGCCATTACATTTCAGTCAAGATGGCGGCGATATAAAACATGACACTGAGGTGCCCTTTGCTAGTGCTACCTCTGTACCAAATTTCGTTCCATTCGGTTCCACCGTGTTCGAATTAATAGGGGGAATCAATTTTGACATAAAGATGGCCGCCATCCGCAAACTATTAGGCTAATAACCTATTAGATTGGTCAAAGGATGCTCCCTACATAAAGGTATGTTGTTGCAAAGTTTGGAAGAGATCGGATGGTCATGTTAGTCGTAATTTAACTTAAGCTTTGAACATTTGTGTGGCCGCCATTACGTTTCTGTCAATATGGCGGCGATATAAAACATGACACTGAGATGCCCTTTGCTAGTGCTACCTCTGTACCAAATTTCGTTCCATTCGCTTTCACCGTGTTTGAATTAATAGGGGGAATTGATTTTCACACAAAGATGGCCGCCATCCGCAAACTATTAGGCTAATGACCTATTCATTTGGTCATATTATGCTTCCTCTATAAGGGTATGTTATTGCAAAATTTGGTAGAGATCGGATGATTAGGTTAATCGTAATTTGATTTAAGTTTTGAACAATTGTGTGGCCGCCATTACGTTTCCGTCAAGATGGCGGCGATATAAAACATGACACTGAGGTGCCTTTTGTTAGTACTACCTCTGTATCAAATTTCGTTCCATTCGGTTGCACCGTGTTCGAATTAATAGGGGGAATCGATTTTCACACAAAGATGGCCGCCATCCGCAAACTATTACGCTGATGACCTATTAACTTGGTCAAAGGATGCTCCCCCCATAAAGGTATGTTGTTGCAAAATTTGGTAGAGATCGGATGATTAGGTTAGTCGTAATTTGATTTAAGCTTTGAACATTTGTGTGGCCGCCATTACGTTTCCTTCAAGATGGCGGCGATATAAAACATGACACTGAGGTGCCTTTTGTTAGTACTACCTCTGAACCAAATTTCGTTCCATTCGGTTGCACCGTGTTCGAATTAATAGGGGGAATCGATTTTCACACAAAGATGGCCGCCATCCGCAAACTATTACGCTGATGACCTATTAGATTGGTCAAAGGATGCTCCCTCCATAAAGGTATGTTGTTGCAAAATTTGGTAGAGATCGGATGATTAGGTTAATCGTAATTTGATTTAAGATTTGAACATTTGTGTGGCCGCCATTACGTTTCCGTCAAGATGGCGGCGATATAAAACATGACACTGAGGTGCCTTTTGTTAGTACTACCTCTGTACCAAATTTCGTTCCATTCGGTTGCACCGTGTTCGAATTAATAGGGGGAATCGATTTTCACACAAAGATGGCCGCCATCCGCAAACTATTACGCTGATGACAAAGGATGCTCCCCCCATAAGGGTATGTTGTTGCAAAATTTGGTAGAGATCGGATGATTAGGTTAGTCGTAATTTGGTTTAAGCTTTGAACATTTGTGTGGCCGCCATTACGTTTCCGTCAAGATGGCGGCGATATAAAACATGACACTGAGGTGCCTTTTGTTAGTACTACCTCTGTACCAAATTTCGTTCCATTCGGTTGCACCGTGTTCGAATTAATAGGGGGAATCGATTTTCACACAAAGATGGCCACCATCCGCAAACTATTACGCTGACGACCTATTGGTTTGGTCAAAGGATGCTCCCCCAAAAAGGTATGTTGTCGCAAAATTTGGTAGAGATCGGATGATTAGGTTAGTCGTAATTTGATTTAAGCTTTGAACATTTTTGTGGCCGCCATTACGTTTCCGTCAAGATGGCGGCGATATAAAACATGACACTGAGGTGTCCTTTGCTAGTGCTACCTTTGTACCAAATTTCGTTCAATTCGCATTCACCGTGTTCGAATTGATAGGGGGGGACAGACATTCAGAGTACACACACTCACACACACACAGACACACACACACACACAGACTCACACACACACACACACACACACACACACACAGACTCACACACACACATACACACACACAGACAGACACACTTTTTTCGCCCTGTGTTGATCTCATAAGTCTACTTTCATTTTTTGCAAAAATCGAAAGTAGGCTAAAAATGCCAAACTAGGCCTGATCTCAGGAGATATCGTTAACATCTGGACAAAATGTCCCAAATTACTGCAATGACATGTGCGTGTGCGGCTTCTCTGCATGTGGTACGATGTGTACAATTTAATGCGAGATCCGTTACCATCCAATAAACTTTCAGGGGACGAACCTGCATTGTCTAGAGCTAGACAGACACAAGGAACCAACTAAACACTAATTAAGCTAAATCCGACACTTCCTACACTGAATAAGACAAAATAATTTCCGCAGAAATTGGAATCAAAGAATTACCGTAGCAATCCACACTAACGCCTAAAATTAGGACTTTTTAAATCAACACAAGTAAATCAACACGTGACCAATCAAGAAAAATACACACATGGCCGCTTGCCATTTTTACATGAAAATATGAAATACACCCAACGGTGTCACAACAAACAACAATCTAACATATAAGCAAATGAAATGAGTCACAGCAATCATTAGGCTCAAAGCCAACATTTACATCATAAAACAAATATTTTATTTCATACGATATGCGGTAATTCGTAACGGCCATGGCGAACTCCCAATTAATATTATGATCCAACGATCATTAAAAGAACAGGTTAGCTACAGAAAGCTTACAGGGGTCAGTCGGTCAGCTAGACTGCCTAAACGATGAATCACCAGACACAGACGGGCGCAAGGTGGAATCTGCACATCTGTCAACCCACGTGTAAACATACCTCGACCTGCCGTAGCAATGGCTTGAGTCTCGAAGAAGCGTGCTCCCAATAGCACATAATATACGTGTGTGTGTCAAATAAAAATATCTTAGCATTTTCCAAGGAAATCCAAGAATCAGCACAGGACAAGGTACAGTAGCCTCCAAGAGCGCTCTGCCTTTCCATAAAATACCATCAAAATTTGAGGGCAGTAGACACATTCTACCCCTCATCACGAAGAATCAAATACACACACCTTGACACAATACACACACCAGAATCACACGTATGGGTTTGACAGAAACCTGAAATAAAAGACATAAATATTTCTACCGACTTGCGTTCCCAGTCTAGTCCGTGACTGAAGAACCTGGAAAGGGATATAAAAAAAACTCAAAAATATAGAACTAAGGTGTTCTACAGTAACATATTAACGTGTTGCGCTCGGCAACCCTAGTATGAATAAAAACCTGTTCGTAAAACATCAAACAACTTTTACTCCCTTCTCCTAATTAAATGCATTTGAATCCAGCACCATTTATCGACCATGACGAACTCAGCATTCGCATGAATAAAATCCAAATGCACGCGCCGTGCATACTAATAATGACTCATAAGAATAATATACAATCACACAAAATTTTGGCCACGTGCCAACGTACATTTAAAAGTAAAGAGTGTCGGCGCACGAAATCTAAAATACACAAGTAAAACCATGAATAAAATTATTTACACATTCCCGCGTCTAGTCTAGCTTCATATTGAATAAATCAATGGTTTGTACATCACCGTCCAGCTTGCAGAAAATCAACCTCCATCCCAGTGCATTCCCCCACGGGAAATCTACTCCGTCATCGTCGACATTCTGGTAGAGACGTAGCACATCATACCACCAATCGACCTTGCTGTAGACATCTTGGCATGGCTTCTTAAAAAGAAATGTTCAAAATTTAAGTTCTACCCTGCTAAAATCTCTATGAGCTACTGACTTTCACTCGAGTCCTAGGCGATTATTCCACGTCGAACTGGCCCTATCCAAGCATTTGCTTATTTCACACGCACATATACATCATAAAATAAAACACAAAAATATTACAGAAAAATATTACAGTCTTTGTCAGCCACGTAGCTGGCATTTAACAGTCTCACAAATTACTTATGCCGAGTCGCTTATCTCAACTAGAGATCTCCCCTCCGCTTGGCATGAACTCTGCTCCCAAAAGCACAATAAAATGTTCGTTCAGACTGACGTGAACTATGCTCCTCAGAGCTCGATAAAGTTGTGTCTCAAACTACTCATCACCGATCAATTTATTAGAAACTGGCAGAATGGAATGTAGTGGGGGCAATCTGAGAAAATAATCTGTAGTATTCAACTCACAGACTTGGGACTAGTATCAAACTTCTTCTTTTTATTTAAACGTCTCAATGCACTCATGCGGAATCCTATCGTATCGGCGGTTCTTCATACACGTGTTTTCAGCGTCCTTTTTAAGGCACGCACCTCGCCGCGTGGTCCAGGCGTCCTCTCTCCTCATCCGCTGATTCAATCGGGTATTGGTTGGAAATTCACCTCTGGCCCGCCCATAATGACGCCAAATTGTATGCGCGTTCTGTCAGAATTTGTCCTTGAACTTGGCTTAGCCGGTCGTTCCCAGAAATAACTATCATGCCACCTCTGTTGCAAGCGTTGCGACACACTACCTGCCTTCCGTTGTCCACTCCAACAGGCACTGCCTGGATATAAGTAATAATAATAATAAAAATCAAGAAGACTTATTGATCGGCAAATCAATAAGGGTTCAATATATATACAGGGTATATCTTAATTATACCGACAAAAAAATCAGGGACGCTCTGTGTGTTATGTAAAAGACGATGCCGCAATCGGATTGGCAGAGAAAAATTTTTCCTCCGAGAAAATGAGGTTACTTTGTTACTTCCGGGCGCGCGATTTAAATCTACGAACTCGCCATATTTGCTGAGCTAGAGAGCAAGCCGCTGGCCACCGCTGTGCTTCAAGCAAGGGAAGGGAGTGTGATAGAAGGTGACAGAGATATGCTGGCGGGCATGCGCAAGTTTCCTCGATCGCCTCGGCTTGCCACATGCCCACCTGCATACCTCTGTCTCGTTCAATCACACTCCCTTCCCTTGCCTGAAGCACAGCAGTGGCCAGCGGCTTGCTGCCTGGCTCAGCAATTACGGCGAGTTCCTAGATTTGAATCGCGCGCCCGGAAGTAACAAAGTAACCTCATTTTCTCGGAGGGAAAAATTTTCTCCGCCAATCCGATTGCGGCATCGTCTTTTACATAACACACAGAACGTCCCTGATTCTTTTGTCAGTATAATTAAGATACATCCTGTATATATAACAAGAATGTTCAATAAAGAACATATAGCCTACTTTCTCCTAAATGCATGGGTATTGTAATAATTCTTTGTATAATTGAATGTTGGATGTAGTAGCTTGTTGAAATACAACGTGTTATACGGATTTTAAACATGAATATGAGGTGTCCTTTGCTAGTGCTACCTCTGTACAAAATTTCATTCAATTAGATTACACCGTGGTTGGTTCTTAAATTTAGGGGCGATTTCATTGTGTTTGAATTGATGAGGTGAATCGATTTGCACACATACATGGCCGCTATTTGCAAACTATTGAGCTGATGACCTTGTAGTTTGGTCAACGGATTCTTCGTACATAAAGGTATAATGCTGCAAAAATTGGTAGAGATCAGATGAATAGGTTGGTCGTAATTTGATTTAAGCTTTTAACATTTGGTTGGCCACCATTACGTTTTCGTCAAGACCTCGGCGATATAAAACATGACACTGAGGTACCCTTTGCTAGTGCTACCTCTGTACCAAATGTCGTTCAATTCGGTTTCACCCTGTTTGAATAGATAAGATGAATTAATTTGCACACATACATGCCGCCATCTGCCGACTATTAGGCTGATCACCTTGTAGTTTGGTCAAAAGATTCTTCGCACATAAAAGAATAATGTTTTAAAAATTGGTAGAGACCAGATGAATAGGTTGGTCGTAATTTTATTTAAGCTTTTAACATTTGGGTGGCTACCATTACGTTTTCGTCAAGATGGCGGCGATATAAAACACAGCACTGAGGTTCCCTTTGCTACTGCTACCTCTGCACCAAATTTCGTTCAATTCTGTTCCACCGTGTTTGAATTGATAGGGAAATCGATTTGCACTCATACATGGCCGCTATCTGCAAACTATTGGGTTGATGACCTTGTCGTTTAGTCAAAAGATGCTCGTCATATAGATATATGTTGTTGCAAAATTTGTTAGAGATCGGATGATTAGGTTAGTCGTAATTTGATTTTAGCTTTGAATATTTGGGTGGCCGCCATTAGGCCTACGTTTTCGTCAAGATGGCGGCGATATAAAACAAGACACTGAGGTGCCCTTTGATAGTGCTACCTCTGTACCAAATTTCATTCAATTCGGATTCACCGTGTTCGAATTGATAGGGGGAGACAGACATTCAGAGTACACACACTCACACACTCACACACAGACTCACACACACAGACAGACACACAATTTTTTCCCCCCTGTATTGATCTCATAAGTCTACTTTCATTTTTTGCAAAAATCGAAAGTAGGCTAAAAAGGAATGTCTGTTTGTTCGTATTTTATGCGTTAATAAACCATTCATCCGATTACGATCAAATTTTGGTGAGTTGTTGTACACACTTCCGGGAGGTTTATAGGCATAGTTAATCTATTTCAAAATAGATAGCGCACGAGTAGTTTAAACAAATGCGTAATGGCGATTCGTTCATATACAATTCATCGGATTGCGATCAAATTGTGGTGAGTTGTTGTTCACAGTCCCGGAAATGTTATAGGCGTAGTAAATCCAATTTACAATAGATGGCACGCGAGTAGCTTCAACAAAATTCCTTGTTTTTGTTTAGAGAAAGTCCCACTTGCGTTCATATACCATTCATCCCATTGCTATGAAACTTGGGTGAGATGTTCTACACACTTCAGGTAAGGTTTCTGGCTTAGTAAATCCACTTAACAATTGGTAGCGCACGAGTAGATTCAACGAATGAGCGACGACGGGCGAAGCGTTTCAACAAAGTCCTGCATACGTTCACATACCATTCGTCCGATAACGATGAAACTTGGGTAAAGATTGTGTACATTACAGGCAAGGTTTCTGGCTTAGTAAATACATGTTATAATAGGTAGCAGACGAGTAAATTCAACAAATGAGCGACGACTCGCGAAGCGGTTTCAAAAAAGTCACGTATGCGTTCATATACTATTCGTCTGATAGCGAAGAAACTTGGGTGCGATGTTGTGTACACTTCGGGGAAGATTTCTGGCTTAGTAAATCCACTTAACAATAGGTAGCGCACGAGTAGAATTAACAAATGAGCGACGACGGGCGAAGAGTTTAAACAATGTCCTGTATGCTTTCATATACTATTCGTCTGAGAGCGATGAAACTAGGGTGAGATGTTGTGTACACTTCAGTGAAACTTTCTGGGTGAGTAAATCCACTTTACAATAGGTATCGCACAAGTAGATTAAACAAATGAGCGACGACGCGCGAAGTTTTTCAACATAGTCCCGTATGCGTTCATATACCATTTGTCCGATAGTGACTAAACTTGGGTGAGTTGTTGTGTACACTCCAGGAAAACGTTTCAGGCTAAGTAAGTCCATTTTACAATAGGTAGCGCACAAGTAGATTCAACAAATGAGGGAAGACGCGCGAAGCGTTTCAACGAAGGTCCGTATGCGTTCATATACCATTCGTCCGATAGCGATGAAACTTGGGTGAGATAGTGTGTACACTTCAGGGAAGGTTTCTGGCTTACTACAGCCACTTTACAATAGGTATCGCACAAGTAGATTCAACAAATGATCGACGGCACGCGAATCGCTTAAACAAAATCCCGTAGCGTTCAAATACCATTCATCCAATTGCTATGAATGTTTGGTTGAATTTTTGTGCACACTCCAGGAAAGGTTTCTGACTTAGTAAATCCTTTTTACAATAGGTAGCGCACGAGCATATTCAAGAAATGGGTAACGGCGCGTGTATCGTTTAAAAAAAATTCGTATGCCTTTATATACCATTCTTACGATTGCAATGAAATTTACAGAAATGTTGTTTCCACTCCCGCAAAGATTTTTGATTTAGTAAATCTATTTTACAATTGGTAGCGCACGAGTAGATTCAACTATTGAGCGACAGCGCGTGAATCGTTTCATCCCAGTCCCGTATTCGTTCATATACCATTCATCCGATTGTGATAAAACGTTGGTGAGGTGAGTACAGTCCTGCGAAGATGTATGAATTAGTAAATCCGTTTTTCAATGGGTGGCTCACAAGAAGATTCAACAAATGAGTGAAGACGCGTGAATCGTTTAAACAAAATCACGTATGCGCTCATATGCCATTCATCCGATTGCGATGAAACGTTCATGAGTTGTTGTGTACACACCAGGGACGGTTTTCGACTTAGTAAATCCGTTTTAAAATAGGTAGCGTACGAGTATATTCAACAAATGGGTGACGACCCTCGAATCGTTTCAACAATGTCCCGTATGCGTTCATATACCATTCATTTCATTGAGATGAAACTTTGGTGAGTTTTTGAGCACGACCCCATGATTTTTTGAGATAGTACATCAATTTTACAATAGTTTAGAGGTGGTTAACGGAAAATAAATAATTATTGGGAATCCAAAAGCACTTCAAGAAACAAAGTTACAACGCCAACACTTTCTTTGATTGGCATTGCAACGCATGCTGGGTACAGCTAGTTCTTAATATAATTTAATTAGGTATTGGTAACACTACCCCTCAATTACTGTATACTGTATACGATAAGGATAATAATACAAGCCAACTAGATCCTATGACAACGAAACTTCACCAAATGAATTGGAAAGATTAAAATGAATGGTAAAAGATAACTGGGATATTATTCAATTAAATTGGTAATTACTGTAGAAATTCACTAAGTCATGTGGACATAATACGCCAAGTACATGAAGTTAATACGCTTAAATGTTCACGATCATTTAGAATTAAAAGAGGTTGATATAATCAATCCTCCTCATTGATTAAGTTTACCTGAACTCGGTCACAGAATGAACCTTGTTTGCTTCCACCAACCCACCCACATTCCCCTTCCATGACGTATTTCAATGAAATAAATAAATAAATAAATAAATACATTTATTAAATAAATTAATTAATTAATTAAATATAGAAAGAAAGAAAGAAAGAAAGAAAGAAGGAAGGAAAGAAATAATTGAATCAATTAATTAATTAATTAATTGAAATTTGATGGTTTTTCTGTCACCAACACGATTGCATACAATTGTAATGGGTGTTTCCCTATTACTGAGTAAAACATTCACATGAAATTATAGCTGATACAAAAATCAGAATTAGGGAAATACCCATTTTAATTGGCTGCAATCGTGTTGGCCGACTGAAACACATCAAATTTTGATTACTTAGGCAATACTGAAAATTGGCTTCCAACGTGATTATTAATAAATAAATAAATAAGAATAAATATAAATCTCTGAAGCCAAAGAGTCAGGGTTCAAATTATGGGATATAGAGAGCACTATAGTCACCTATCGAGATACGGACTTGTAGAAGCCTAGGAAGTCGCCCTACAGAGCATTCTTTATCTAAGACTTAAAAATAGTTGCTAGTCAAACGTTCCTCATTGTTGATGTAGACGGCTAACGCATCTGCCAGAAATGCTGTATATTCGAGTTCGTATCCCAATTACGATCTTATTTCTTTAAGGGTTACTCAACACTCAACATGAACGGTTCAAAGGGAGCTATTATTATCGGATAGCCATTTTAGTGATTCTGATAATAACCTTAATACCGGCCACGGTGGCCGAGAGTTCTAACGCGCTACCTCGTGCCTCGCTGGCATCGGGAGAGCGTGGGTTCGAATCCCACCTCGGCCGTCCTGAAAATGGTTTTCTTGGTTTCCTATTTTCACCTCCATACAAATGCCAGGACGGTTTCTTGCAATAGGTCCTCGGCCGATTTCCTTCCAATATCCCTTCCCTGACCCGTCCTGAAAAGAAAAGTACATGGACATTGGCTGCATTAATAAAAATAAAATAATAACGTTAATACTATTCAGCCTATACATACAGAGTGTATCTTAATTATACCGACAAAAAAAAATCAGGGACGCTCTGCGTGTTATGTAAAATCGGATTGGCGGAGGAATTTTTTTCCTTCGAGAAAAAGAGGTTACATTGTTACTTACGGGCGCGCGATTCAAATTGACGGGCTCGCCGTATTTGCTGAGCCAGAGTGCAAGCCGCAGTTCACTGCTGTGCTTCGAGCACGTACCCTACCAACTGATCTCTTCCTTTCATTACCACTCGTCAGAAATATCCCTCCTCGTACACCCGTCTTAGTACCCATTTAATGTGTTACTCCTTCTACTCTTCTTATCTTATTCATTTTCCAGTAATAAAAATACATTTCAGGAATGAATCAATTTTCCTCTTTTCAGCTGCACCAACTGTCAAAGTTTCACTTCCATAGAGTCTAACGCTCCAGAACTTAGCATTCAAATATAGCTGCCTAACGACTAATCAATATTTTGATCTCAACATATTTACTTTCTATAGAATCTCTTTTCTTTTCTGTTCTAAAATATATGTTGTAGCCTCTCTTCTTCGTTTATCATCGCTTATGTAACTGCCCCATTAGCAGAATATTCCTACTTTCTGTAGCCCTTGACCTGTGAATTCGTTGTCGATAAGGGTCGCTAATTTGTTCCAGCAACATACCATTTTTAGCGTACTTTTCACATTTTGTAAAAATGAGGAAAAGGTAGACTTATGAGATAGATCCGGACAAATGTGTGTCGGTCTGTCTGTGTGTGTGTGTGTGTGTATGTGTATGTGTGTTCCCTATCAACTCCTAACCGACTGCAGCTATCGAAAGCAAATTTTGTATGATAAAGAGCTATGCCTGCATATTGCAAGGCCATATTTGAAAATGACGTCAGTGCAACAAACTGCTGACAAATCACAATTGTAAACTGAGGTCTCTGTTGGATATCTCGGATGCATGGGAATTGCTCCAAAATTGACACACATATAGATGATAATACATCATACTAATTTACAGGAGCCCATACATGAGTGTGTTGCCAACATGATTCCATGCCCGCTGACAGATCCAATCTTTAAATGCATTTAAGTTCCATACTAATTATTGGATTTCAACCAAATTAGATATGTGATTTGCTCACCGAAGCAGATATGAATATGCATTTTCTATTGTCAACAGGGATGCCAACTGTTGAAGAATGCACTCTATACATTGTTATCCTAATCTCAATAGATCAGAAAGTATGCAGGCCAACAGTTCTAAACTTTGCATACATGTAGTAGGCCTACTTGCAAATGTAGGTTAATTTTCAGTAACCGATATACGACAGTGCTGCCAACATGATTTTACGCGTGCTTATAGGTTTAATTTTGAATCACATGTAACTTCCATACTAATAAATGAAGTTCTTTCAAAATTGGCACATATATTGTACCCTTCCAAAGGTCCTCTAGGATGCTGAATCTTATCTCGGGCATGGCTCGTTCGGTGGCTAATTAACACTTTACATCCTAGGAATTTTGAAATTTGAATCATGGGAACTTAAAACTTTAAATCATATGCCAGGGGAACACGGAAACAAAATTTATTCTCAGAAGTACTACAAGACGAAATAAAAAAAAACTATTCCCCTAATAAACAACCCAAAACCAACGTAAAACTACAACAAAATAAACTGCGTCATCACTATCCTTCTCTGCCATAAAGTCCACACAGATGGTACGACCAGGGTACCTTAATCTAATTAATTCGGGCTAAGCCTCAGCTTTCCCTTGAACAAACACTGCAGAATCATGGAACTCCAAATAAAACACAAATCCAAATAAAATTAAATCAAAAATCAAAGTGGCGCGTTCTCACCCCAGGTGAGTTCAAAATGCAACATCAAAAGATTAAATTTATGCCACAAGAGTTGAATCATTACGTTAATCAGATCAGAACACTATACACTCCAACGGAGCATCAAATCAATTAAATTTCACAAGCTGGAATCTCATTTTAACGCTCTCAATTTGGAAAAAGTGAATAGTACAGACGAGATCGTTCCGTTTTGCAAACAGACCTCCCTTCACGACCTCCGTTAGGGTCGTGTACGGTCAGCATGCAGTGCGGCCTCACAAACACTACATTAAAATACAACGTGCCTACCTCATTCACATACAATTGTTCCCGTGTGAAACATTTATCAAGACATCAATTATAACCGTAAGCGGCCACCCAGAGGGTACAAAATCTAATACACTAGTAACGTGGGTTCACAATTAAATCAAAAGCACAACAAACCGGAATCCCAGAATCAATAACAACAAAATATATAAACAAACCAGCCATTTAACTTTTACCAAATAACCTCGGACAGACTCAAGGCCAAGCAAAGGCACCCCGCGGCGAGGAGTGGTTACCTGCTTTCACTACAACCACAGCTGACGTGTACTGACTAAAGCACGTGCTCAGCATGGCTCAATTCAACAAGCCTCGCAGAATCATCACTTAGCACGCTGCCTACGGGCGTCAGACCGACCCCAGCATCACGGCCGTGATTTTTACCTCGTGGGAATTACCTCATCCACGGAATTCTCAGAATACTTACGTGGTTTTGAACATCCACAATTTATCAATATGGGTGGGCACCATCATCCACCAACTCAACCAAATACACGTGGGCACAGCATCCACGACTTACCGATATGCATTAGTACACCCAGTCAGACTCCATTTTATATACCTCAAATCGCCGGGTTTGCCTGCCTTGTCCGTCACCGATCGAAGATTGCAAAAACCATTACCTGGTTAGACTTACCACAGGCGATCCACGAACCTTATTTACCACAAAAATATTCAATATGCTCTGGTTTGCTTACGACAAATGCACAAACTCTCCCCCACCTTCTCAACTGAAAATTTATTTACAGTGACAGAAGCTGATGGCCAGATTTCCCCTGAATGTTACTCTCCCCAAACCACACTGAAACCCTTGACCACACGATACATATTTACACGCACGTTGTATCAACAAACACCTCAACCACAACAACAAAAACAAAACTAACATTAGGAAATGAATATGTACACAGCAATTGCACTCATGTCGACCCGTACACCCCTAGCTAAATTATGCAAGATAATTTGCTGTACTTATCACTATTACTGGGTCCCAGATCCTCTCCATCATTGCAGCGTGCCCCACGGTTTTGGTTTACGCCATCATTTCACAAATGACGAATCCACGTTTGAAGGTCCTTCCATTGTTCCAATTGCAGCATCAGATTCTTCTTGCTTCGGGTACCTCGTGGTAAGGATGAACACAGAATTCACAGTAGCTTAATGCGGCATACAAGAAGGTAACTCGCACTCACTGTTCCGAGCCGATAACCCTATCATTCTCCTAAATAGCTACCACCTGAACTACTCAATTCATCCAGATTGTCCGCCGTAGCTCCTATCGACACAACTTATATGTTTACCTAGCGCAGTGGCTAGCCTATTTCTCAGCCGAACTTGCACTCGCGAACTAGCGCGCATATCAATATCTTATCTCGACACTGACAAGAACTCGCACTCGTATGTTATGGTATCTAGACATGATCTCAAAAGCAGCGCCACATTGTCTCAATTTTTACCACTGGACACGTAAAACAACAGAGTCCAAATCACGAACTCGACTGACGTGAAGTGTCCGTAACAGAATCACAAAATCGACTGACTTCACCCTCCCAGATGGAGCTATTTAAGTGTTTGAAGCATAACTGGTCATAGGAAGGGGATATATGAGATTTATTTCCAAAATAATAGCTCTGTCCCGAATTGACTCATATCACTGAACTCGTCGTAATCCCAATGTCTCATTGGTGGTTATGTGAAGAACAGCCCAAGTTCGTCCTCATAAACGGGAGAAAGCATCAGGCAATGCCTGGACAAAATAACTACTGTGAAAGAAGCTATTAGACTGAATATTTTGGGCTAGGGGAGTGCGGCCTGGTTCCTTATACTCAACTTGAAGTTTAAATTTAACACTGAACATTTAAGCATTAATATAATATAAACTTTATTTGTTGTTTGACACAAGTGATAAATTCTATACATTACTGGAAACCCTTTGGGTTTAAAAATTAGTAGGTTGGCACAACTTGGTGCTATTTACAAGAGTTCATTTTAAAGACACACTATTTTGAAAACAATTGCACTTGCAAGCAATATTAAAACCATTAAAACATATAAGATTATTGATAAAAATAGAGAATAAAAGAACGTAACTTATCTTCCGATGCTATTCATGTTGACTAGAGAGGTTCATTGCTGCAGGTCGGCCGTGGCCAGAGCTTGCTGGTTTGCTGTTGTAGTTTATAGTTTACGAACACTATACTTTGTGATTTCGATGTCCAGCATCTCGAAATAAAGTATCGGCTTGAAGAAAGGTTCTTCTTTAGAACCAAAGTTCACTGAAGAGCGAAAGTAACAAGCAAGCTTTCATCTTGCGTAGCGGTGAGAACTGTGATCTGAGCCTGGCGACAGCTCATCTAGTTGTGGCTTTGATGCGTAGTAATCTCCAGCGTAGCGGTGTGACGTGCTGAGTACACCGTCTTATGTTGAAGCATGCCGTTAGGTATTTGCCCCATGGAACGAAGCTTTGGAAGACTCCATGAAGTGATGCGGTACTGTCGTGCTGGATCTGGCGTGCTGGATCTGACTCTTGAAGAGGAGAACCGCTTCTTAAATAGGGCGTAGAACAATCGAGAAATCAGCACTGGCTGGCGGCGACTGATTGGCTAAAGCGGATATGTGACGACAGTCCTTCACTTAGCGGCTAGGCGAGAAGCACACCTGGCAGTAGTGAACTTGTGGCTCGGAGAGTCAACATCTATGAACAGGCTGAGGTATGTGTCTTAGAAATTTTGTTTGTTACGAGTAATCACTCGAAAATTACATTATATATTATAAACATAAATGTGATTAAATACATTAATAGTTCGGTGGTCCCAAAGCATTTGACCGACAAATGCGGCATAAGAAATAAACACACATTAAAAACATCACGAAAGTGATCATGCTCCGAGACCCCTGAAAGAAACAATCAAAGAATCATCTGGAAAAAACATGAACAACAATGAAAGAGGATGACACTAGGCCTCAACAGGCAAAATAGCAACCATAGAAATTGGTCTAGTATTGACTCCCTTACTAGTGAGAACATCTACAACTCTCACATGATTATCACGACCCAAATGGCAGTGAGTTACCCTACCAATATTCCATACGAGGGGGGGACTTGGATCTCGCAAAAGAACCATATCTCCCACTCGCACATCAGGCCGGGAAAGCCGCCACCTCTCTCTCCTGTTAAGTGAGCCGAGATACTCCAGCTTCCAACGGCGCCAAAAGGAGTTTCGCAAAGATTCTAACTTTCTCCAGAAAATAGGCAACCCGAGATCACAGCGTCGACTCAGCAAAGGAGGCGTAGAAGCTAAAGAACAGCCTATTAAAAATGACCAGGTGTTAAGGGAAGAAGATCCTTAGGATCGTTAGACAAAGGCGTGAGCGGCCTAGAATTTACGATACCCTCAACCTGAATAATTAAAGAATTGAATTCCTCATAGGAAAGGATGGCTGAACCAAGGGTTTTCTTCAGCTGTCTCTTCGTGAGCTTTATGCAAGATTCCCAACGACCACCATGATGGGGGGCGTAAGGGGGAGTGAAATGCCATTTGAATCCCTTAGCATGAGAAAAATTAGAAAACTGTTCCTTAGCAGAAGGGGAGGTAAGCGCAGTTTTCCAAAGATCAAAAGTACTAACAAAAATTTTTGCGTTATCTGAGAAAACCTCGGAGGGAACACCCCTTCTAGCGGCAAATCTAGAAAAGGCTGCTATAAAATAAGGAGTAGAAGCACTTGTAACCAACTCAAGGTGAATGGCTCCTGTCACCATGCACACAAATAAAGAAATATAAAGTTTACCTAACAACTTTCGCTTAGATAAAGGGGAATTAACTTGATAGACATAAGGCCCAGCATAATCGATACCCGTAAGGGCGAAAGGCTTACTAGGTTCGGAACGAAAATATGGCAAGTTTCCCATAATTTGCGTGATTGGCGGGGGCTTAGATTTGAAACAAGGTATACATTTCCGAATAACAGAAGAAACTTCATGAACACCGTTAATGAGCCAATATTGCTCGCGAATTAAACAAAGCAAAGTGCGGGTGCCAGCGTGCAAATTCTGATAATGAAATTTCTTTACGATGAGAGTAGTAATAGGATGTCTAGAAGGGAGAATAATGGGATGTTTTTTCTCATCTGAGTAACTAGAATATTCTAGCCTGCCCCCCACTCTTATTAATCCATCTTGGTCCACAAAAGGGGTGAGAGGTAACAGCCTACTAGACTTCGGTAAAGCTTTTTTGCTTAAAAGTGTCTGATACTCAAGAAAGAATACTTCTTGTTGCATAAGAAACAAGATTCTACGAGTAGCAAATTCCAATTCCATTTTAGTGAGAAAGGGTTGCGGCTTCACAGGCTCATCAAGAACAAGAAATTTCCATCGAAATAAATATGCTACCACACGAATTAATTTATTAAATGAAGAGTAACGCTGAAAAAGACTAGTAGCAATAGAAGTTAGAAAAAGGGAAGCGGTAGCAATGCGAGCATCAGGAACATCTTCTGCGAGCGGATTAGATGAACGAGGCCAACAAGAGAAATCCTGACTGAGCCACGCCGGACCATTCCAGTATAATTTAAAAGAAATTAATTTCTTGGGCAAGCAGCCACGTGAAATTATATCAGCGGGGTTTTTCTTCCCCGGAACATGATTCCATTGGTCAAAATGAGACAACTCTTGTATTTTAGAAACGCGATTAGCCACAAAAGTGGTCCAATGTGAAGAAGGTTTTGAAAGCCAAGCTAACACGATGGAAGAATCACTCCAAAACCATGTGCTCGAAAATTTCAAATTTAAACTGATTTTTAATTTACTGGCTAATTCCACAGCCATTACAGCAGAACATAATTCCAATCTAGGCAAAGATATGGATTTGAGTGGGGCTACCTTTGATTTTGCACAAATTAAATTGGAAAATCCGGGTAAAGTATTGGAAGGGCGGCCTACTAAGTAGGCGCAGCAACCATATGCCTTTTCAGAACTATCTGCAAATATGTGCAAATCGAAATACTGACATGAAAGGTCCGAAATTAAAGTGCGAGGAATAGAAATTTGAGAAAGATCTAACAAACTCTTGCGGTATTTCAACCACTCATCCAAAAGGGGGGAGGGTACCTGTTCATCCCAACCAATTTTCAATAACCAAAGTTTTTGCAAGAAAATTTTTGCAGTAATAACCACCGGAGCAATGTACTGCAATGGATCAAAAACTTTTACTATTTCTGATAATAATTGCCTTTTCGTTCGAGGGTGAAACTCAGATAAGTGTACCTGATAGGAAAAGGTATCTGAAGAAGGAGACCAAAAACACCCAAGGTTTTAATAGCTGATTCCTCAGTAGGAAGCGCAACACATTTATCAACAGGAGTTACTTGTGAAAAGTTAGATAAAAATTCGGTTGAGTTCGAGTTCCACTTATGAAGGGTAAACCCACCACCGGAAAGAAGAGAGTTTAAATCTTCACAAACACGAAGTGCTTCAGAAATACTAGAAAAGGAATACAGAAAATCATCTACATAAAATGCAGTTTTCAAAACTTCAGAAGCTAGAGGATGAAAAAGATGACCATCTTGTTCGGCCAACATGTGAAGAGATCGTATTGCGAGAAACGCAGACGGCTTAAGACCGTATGTCACTGTTCTTAAACGAAATATTTTTATAGGTTTTGCATTGTCATCTCGCCACAAAATTCTTTGCAAATCACGTTGTTCTGAATTTACTAGAATTTGCCTATACATTTGCTTGATGTCAGCAAGAACAGCAATGGGGAATAGACGAAAGTTAAGTAAAACTGAAGTAAGATCTGTCTGAATAGCGGGTCCAGAATGCAGAGTGTCATTGAGAGAAACACCATTAGCATCTGGAGATGACCCATTAAAAACTACTCTTATCTGTTCTCGGGTGGAAGAATTTTTCCAAACCGGATGATGATTAAGATATACTATTTCTTTAGGAGGATTACTAATTTCTTCAGATTTTGGAACTACTTCCATGTGATTCGCTGATTCGTATTCTTCCATGAAGGAAGTATACTGAGTTTTTAAGAGAGCATCCTTTTTAAAGCGATTTTCAATTGCGAATAATGCTTTAAGAGCTCTGGAATGTGATTCTGTAATAACAGGGGGGTTACAAATGCGAGGAAGAGTAACCACGAATCTGCCTTCAGTAGTGCGAACAGTGGTTTCTACGTAGTGTGTTTCACAGATCTCATTATTGCGAGAATGAGGTGAGGTAACTTGAATATCCTCAATGTCCCAGAACTTAATTAATTCTTGATTTAAATCAGCACCAACAAAATAACAATGAGATTTTTGTTGAACTGGGTTGCGGTATATTTGCCCAGTGGCAATCCAACCAAAATCAGTTCTACGAAAGAAAACATCACGGGCAACTTTAACCTTTTCTGGATGTAAACATTGCCAAAAAATGCTGGCACTTAAAAGAATTTCTACAGATGAAGCTCTGTTGAAATTCGGATCTGCAAGTTGCAAATGACGCGGAATATTCCAACCCTGGACTTGAAAAGAAGTAATGGGGGTGTCATTACCTATGGAATTGATAATTAAAAATCTAAATTTAAATGAATGCCGAGATTATTGGAATCTTTTACATCCACTTTAGCATAACTCAGAGATTGCGATTTGGAACCATTAATTCCTGTAACTTCTATAGAAGTAGGGCATATTTGTAGACCTAACTTGCGAACTAGCGATTCACTGATAAAATTGTTAGTTGCAGCATTATCTAACAATCCCCTTACAGAAACCCATTTTCCGTGAACATTCTTCACTAGAATTTGGACAGTGGACAATAAAACTTGAGTTTTACTGAACGAAATAGAGCTTTGAGTAAAAGACTGAGCGTTATTCGGCGAAGTCTCAGAATTAGATTTAGCGGATGAACTATTGGTTGCTGATGACCGCGATCTTTCATGTCTATGCAGGAGAGTATGATGCTTTGCTTTACAGTGAAAACATAACCGTTCAGAATGACAATTGCTTATCATATGTGTCCCTGATAGGCAATTGAAGCAGTGCTTGTGGGTGGTAATTAATTTGCGTCTTTCATCCACAGATAAAGATTTAAATTGAGCGCACTGGTACAAGTTATGCGGTTGTTGACACAAAACACAAGCTTGTGCTTGATTGGAAGACCGAATATTTGTAGAAAAGGCATGTGACCTTAGCACTCTATGAGTGGGGCTGATGTCCTTACTATTAGAGGGAGGTTTGAAGGTAGAGCTACTCTTTTGGCTGGCTACAGCAGAGAGAATTTGGCATTTCGCCTTTAAGAATTTAATAATAGCTTCATAGGTACACAATGAATGTTGCGACAGATCTGCTTCCCAATCTTTTAAAGTTTTAGTGTCTAATTTAACAGAAATAAGATGAATCAAAAATAGATCCCAATGGTCAACTGGTTGGTCCAAATTTGCAAGCGCACGAATATGAAGTTCTGCAGCATCGATCAAATTACGAAGCGAGGCAAGATTATCAGCTTGAACTATAGGTAAATTGAATAAACCCTGTATATGACGTTGAGTTTTTAAACGAGTGTTCCCAAACCGATCTCTGAGAAGTGCCAAAGCTACTTCATAATTTTCATTTGTCAACGTAAGCTCTTGGATGAGTTTGAGTGCGTTGCCTTGCAAGGACAAACGCAAATAATGAAACTTCTGTATTGAAGGAAGAGAATCGTTTTCGTGAATCAATGAATTGAATAATTCAAAAAATGGTTCCCATGTAGCTTCATCTCCGGTAAATTTAGGTAATTCTATTTTCGGTAATATAACACGGGAAGGAAAAGAAGAAGATTCTGAAGGAGTTTTCTCCTGCTTTTCCCGCAATGTTAAACTTCTTAAAAGCTGCTTTGCGTCTGCAAACCCCTTATAATATAAATTTTCAACCTCAGAGCGATCACTTTGCTGTTCGGGATATTGTGTCTCAATATTACTTTGGATCTCGTCATACTTTTCAAAGGCCTGTTCATAATCTTTCAGTCTTTGAGAAATTATGTCACTATTACGTTCTTTTTCCGTGAGCTCATATAGAAAAGTGCGAAAACGCGTGAGTTTGCCCTTGACCGAAGCCCTCGCATTAATGAGTTTTTCGTCCATTGGCATTGTGAAAGTTTGTTGTGAAAGTACTCACGACTTCCCTGTGAACTCGTACAACAGCCTGCCAGAAGAGAGAGAAAGCAGCCTTTCCAACGGTTAAATGTGGAACTTGTTTTTGTGTTTCCTCTTCCAGTGCCAAACATGAACTCCGAGCTGAAACTTTCCAAAAGAATTAGAAATCACAATTTTTGAACAATTTATACACTTAATGTTCAGTATGAGAGAAAAATTTTGTTAATTAGTTTAAATATTAATTTCTGAGAAAGGTTCAATCTACAGACTTGCTTCAACAAATGTTTACCAAACGCACTCCCGGTTATCGGCTCCATATGGTTATGTGAAGAACAGCCCAAGTTCGTTCTCATAAACGGGAGAAAGCATCAGGCAATGCCTGGACAAAATAACTACTGTGAAAGAAGCTATTAGACTGAATATTTTGGGCTAGGGGAGTGCGGCCTGGTTCCTTATACTCAACTTTAAGTTTAAATTTAACACTGAACATTTAAGCATTAATATAATATAAACTTTATTTGTTGTTTGACACAAGTGATAAATTCTATACATTACTGGAAACCCTTTGGGTTTAAAAATTAGTAGGTTGGCACAACTTGGTGCTATTTACAAGAGTTCATTTTAAAGACACACTATTTTGAAAACAATTGCACTTGCAAGCAATAAAACCATTAAAACATATAAGATTATTGATAAAAATAGAGAATAAAAGAACGTAACTTATCTTCCGATGCTATTCATGTTGACTAGAGAGGTTCATTGCTGCAGGTCGGCCGTGGCCAGAGCTTGCTGGTTTGCTGTTGTAGTTTATAGTTTACGAACACTATACTTTGTGATTTCGATGTCCAGCATCTCGAAATAAAGTATCGGCTTGAAGAAAGGTTCTTCTTTAGAACCAAAGTTCACTGAAGAGCGAAAGTAACAAGCAAGCTTTCATCTTGCGTAGCGGTGAGAACTGTGATCTGAGCCTGGCGACAGCTCATCTAGTTGTGGCTTTGATGCGTAGTAATCTCCAGCGTAGCGGTGTGACGTGCTGAGTACACCGTCTTATGTTGAAGCATGCCGTTAGGTATTTGCCCCATGGAACGAAGCTTTGGAAGACTCCATGAAGTGATGCGGTACTGTCGTGCTGGATCTGGCGTGCTGGATCTGACTCTTGAAGAGGGGAACCGCTTCTTAAATAGGGCGTAGAACAATCGAGAAATCAGCACTGGCTGGCGGCGACTGATTGGCTAAAGCGGAGATGTGACGACAGTCCTTCACGTAGCGGCTAGGCGAGAAGCACACCTGGCAGTAGTGAACTTGTGGCTCGGAGAGTCAACATCTATGAACAGGCTGAGGTATGTGTCTTAGAAATTTTGTTTGTTACGAGTAATCACTCGAAAATTACATTATATATTATAAACATAAATGTGATTAAATACATTAATAGTTCGGTGGTCCCAAAGCATTTGACCGACAAATGCGGCATAAGAAATAAACACACATTAAAAACATCACGAAAGTGATCAATTGGTGATGTCCTTTCCAATAATCGATCGTGGGCTTCTTATCAAATGAACTCAGTAATCATTCCTCATTGTCTGCCGATTTACGCGCAAAAACATGGCTTGGTGACGCTTACCCTCTCATTGGCTGACGCTGAAACGCCCCCACATCAGGCATTTTATACTGAATTAAATCAGCCTTACATCCAAATTGCACCAAATTACATTTCTGGGAGGTTGAGAGTCTCCCGCTTCCATATATGCTTCTCTCATTGCTCTCCGATCATTAATTCTTAAGTAGGTCGCATCTCGGCCGTACCAAAACTGAAGCTGTGTCCTTGCCAAACTGCAATTTTCTCACACAAATTCTTGCGTTCAACGACCTGCCGGCCTAGCCCTCGCTTGTCTTCTCACGGTACACGTACACCCTCGGCACTCCCTGGAATCCTGCTAAGTGCATTTATGACCACTCATCCCTCCTGCTATTCTTCGCTCTCGTTTCTGCACATCTCCAATAAAAGTATTTGCCGCCTCTGTACTCTGCATCTGCTGTGCCGGTCTGCGTATAGAATTAATGTTGGAAACATAAACTTGAGACTAGATGGATATGCAATATGCATTAAGGTCTCAATATAGATCATAATATTTCAATTTAAGTTAGAAAATTCAATGTATGGCATTGTTGCCAACCTGACTACGCATGCTGATAAATTCAATATTTAAATACATGTAACGTGCATACTCTCTATTGGATCTCAACCAAATTTCTCATGTGCATTGTGGAACTTAAGAGATGGAACTAAGAATATATTTAGATTCGTCAGGTCTGCAACTGTTGATATATGGTCTCTATAATTTGAAGAAAAGTAGGCTCTTTAGTTTGTTTTATACATGTATTGATTTCCATCATGAATTATTTCCTCTAAACTGTATCCATACCACTTAGAAACGCATTCTCTTAATTATATTGTCTCAAAGAAGGGGTAAAACTTAACCCCCATGCTTATCAATGAACAATCATCAAAAATGTTCCTTCTAATGTCTCCCAATGCATGTGGGCGACATGAAACGATATAGTATATACTGGCTCATTTTGTTCGAGATGACCTCATGTATATCCCCTCTTCCCCTGTCTGCTTCTCATAAGGGTAGGGGGTGGTATTACCTCCAAACTTCCCTCTTGGCGCTAGTTCCATCCCATCCTGCGTGCAAGCTATGTTTCAAATGTTGCAGTATCGATACGGATTTATTTATAAGCCGCTACAACGTGGGTGGGTTTCAAAGCTAAACGCCCTCTGCGGTGGGGGATATTGGGAAGTGTTCGCACCTGGGGCCTCAACCAGGGGTGTGCGGCCGATAATTTAACAAAGGGTTCGCAATAATAAAGTGTAGGAATACAAAACCCTAGTTATGTCAAGATTAAGTCACCATTACCATTACAATAATAATAATGATTATTATTATATAATAATAATAATAATAATAATAGTATCGTATGGCCCTCGGTGCCGGGTGCAAGCTTTGTAATTTGACACCCAGAGGGTTGCTTGCATGTCGAATTTCGATTTTCCTTGAATCACTATGAAAGTCAAGAAGGTTAGATAACTAAACTCCTTGAACACTATAGCGCTTTCTAGTAGAGAAATGAGGAACTTTGTGTTGGCGGAAACTCCCGAGATTAATTTTGCCATTATGAACACGGCCTACTGAAATCAAATGGGTTCTTTGACATGCCAACATCGTATGACATCACCGTGGTAAGCTCTTATATAATAATAATAATAATAATAATAATAATAATAATAATAGTAATAATATTAATAATATAATAATATATTCTTTATGCCCGTCTAAGGAGCGCGATTGAACCTATCTAGCTGATCTTGCATTCTGAGGAGATATTGGAAAACAAAGCAAGCGTCACAGAAGCACTAGTCATAAGCGCTTTAATCACTGATAATAATAATAATTATTATTATTATAACGTTACCTAATAATAAAAATGCTAGTCACTACGCAACCAGGACTTCTCCCTCAAATGCGAGCAGTGTTGCCATGCTTGTTTAACCGTTGCTATACTAAAAGAACATCTGACCGGAATACAGGAAACCCGTGAATAGTTTCATTTTTGAGTCTCAATTTTCATAGTTTAATTTTGACTTTAGGAAATGTTTGACAACCAAGGGACACTTTCATTATTGTGATACCAATTCTTTTTTCCTTTTCTACGGGTAGAAGATGCGGCGAGAACAGCGTTTATGTGACGAATGGGTTTAACAGTCGGATGCTTGTTCTCACTCCAACCATTATAGAGATGTAGCCTTCTTGGAGTCGTTGATACGTGTTTGGTTGGCATCCCGAAGGCTCGATTTCTATACCTTCCACCATCAATCAATTTAATTCTGGTTGAAGGTATGGATGAAATTGCAGTCACCCAAGTGGTGTCAATTTCGAAGTCTTGTACCTGGTCAGAGGGCTATACTATCTTACTTGCCACAACACGGAAATTGAGAACAAGAAGAAAAAACGGAAATATAATAATGTTCTTATTGGTTTTGCGTCCCTTTTAACTAATGCGGCTGTTAGAGACGCCGGGGTGCCAGAAATTTCCCCATAAGGGATATTTAAGGTGCCTGTAAATCTACTGACACAGCTCCATCGCATTAGCGCACCCTCAAATGCCAACTGACTGCGCCAGGATTCGATCCAAGTCCCTACATCCTAATTCTTCAGGGATTGAGGGATTTTCTTTCATATTGATGTGTAACATCTTTCCGCTTGGTTGCTGGATAGTTTTGTGGGAGTGATTTTGAAAATTGGGGACGGAAGTGAATCGGGCGGAAGTGGATCGAACGGAAGTGGATCATACGGAAGTGAAGACGCACTGCCAGAAAAATGGGACGGAAGTGAATCGGGCGGAAGTGGATCGGTCGGAAGTGGATCGGACGGAAGTGAAGACGCACTGCCAGAAAAATGGGACGGAAGTGAATCGGGCGGAAGTGGATCGAACGGAAGTGGATCGGACAGAAGTGAAGACGCACTGCCAGAAAAATGGGACGGAAGTGAATCGAACGGAAGTGGATCGAACGGAAGTGGATCAGACGGAAGTGAAGACGCACTGCCAGAAAATGGGACGGAAGTGAAACGGGCGGAAGTGGATCGGACGGAAGTGGATCGGACGGAAGTGAAGTCGCACTGCCAGAAAAATGGGACGGAAGTGAATCGGGCGGAAGTGGATCGGACGGAAGTGAAGACGCACTGCCAGAAAAATGGGACGGAAGTGAATCGGGCGGAAGTGGATCGAACGGAAGTGGATCGGTCGGAAGTGAAGACGCATTGCCAGAAAAATGGGACGGAAGTGAATCGGGCGGAAGTGGATCGGACGGAAGTGGATCGGACGGAAGTGAAGACGCACTGCTAGAAAAATGGGACGGAAGTGAATCGTGCGGAAGTGGATCGAACGGAAGTGGATCGGACGGAAGTGAAGACGCACTGCCAGAAAAATGGGACGGAAGTGAATCGGGCGGAAGTGGATCGAACGGAAGTGGATCGGACGGAAGTGAAGATGCACTGCCAGCTGGATGTACAATTGAAAATGTGTGTATTGGAAACAAGGCAGTGTGTGCTCTGTAGCGCGAGAACGTTATGGCAATACAGTAGGCAGTGCATTTAGCAAGCACTGGTTTGACGAGCACAGTGGCATATGATTCACCGACTTTCATTTGTCATTGAGCAGTTTATGAAGCTTCACGTTCAAGGTTGAATATCACATGGGGTAGGACAAAGACGAAAATGACAATTAAGTAAGCGGCATTATTGTCAAGCTGTGGGTGAGTAGTCAAATATTAAATGCATAACAGAATGTTGTTATATGAGTGGAATAAAAGCTGTATTTTCATCATATGTGAGACTAGGTCATTTCATGATTGTAGGAAGCCATGTTTTGATTGTTTACGACGAACTGTATGAGAGCCATGAGAATAATGAATGTTATAGTTACTGAGGAATGTGCTCACAGTATTTGAGAGTACTGTCGACGTTGTGTGTCACTTTGTTATTATGAATTATTAATGTAAAAGGAAGGAAGGAAGCTTATAGTTTTGCGTGTCCGTTAATCTCTCAATCATGATCCACGGTACCTCCCTTTTACGTGGAATGCGAACCACAGGACATGCATTTCAATTCGAAAATCTCACATGTATTGACCGGGAATCAAACCCGGTCTACCTTGGTGAGAGACTAACAGCTTGACCGCTGCGCCACAAATGTGACAGTAGCATATCTCCAATTCAATCTATACATTCATCATAGTACCAGTATGAAAATGGAGTGTAAATTAATATTTTAAAAATGTCCAAGCTGTGTAGTATACGAGTAGGATAACATGTCAGATGTTACACATCATATGCGACTACTGTAAGGCTCTTATCTTTTTTTTTTTTTTTTTTTTTACACATATCCCAGTCCTCTTTTGTTCTTAACATCTTCTGGTATTAAATTAGATATTTGTCTGAACTAATAAAAGAATACATTTAAATTTTCACAATCATTTTAATTGCAGTTGTCGTTTTGTTTGAGAGGTTTCAACTTGAAGGATACTTAGCACCGTGCAGTTCGGTATGTGTAGAATATGTTATTGTGATATCTGTAGTAGTGTGTGTATTTGTAATTCAGGTGAGGATTGTGAAGGGATGGTGATGGCCTTAAGTTAGGACCATCCCGGTATTTGTCTGAAGTAGAAGTTGGAAACGACAGAAAATACTACCAGGATGGCTGAGGTGGATATCAAACCCACCTCTTCTCAGGTTGGCCTCACGAGGCTCAGTGTACCCCGTTCTAGCCCTCAGGCCAGAAACATATTTCTTGGAAGAGCCGGGAATTGTCCCAGACCTCAAGTATAACAATCCATGACACTAGCCACTACGCCACTACAAGGGCACATTAATTATTAACCATATCATCATATATATTATTTCAGTAGTATTGATCCCTCCTGCGGCGCTCACAAGCGACCGATCGTGAAAAATGAACATTCAAATGAACGAAAATATACATTACCAGTGACGCATTGCACTCTAATTTCATAAATATCTATAATTTCTTTAAAAAATGACTTTTAAAAAACTGTACGAAGTGTGTGATTTGCAGATACTGTTGCTGCAGGAAGATACGCTCCATAATTGCTGTCCACTTCACATTTTGGCCGCTATGACGCCTGTTTCGTGTCATTTTAACATTCTGAGGTCTTTCCTTTATCATTTTGCAAGGATTTCAGAAGCAGTAATTTAAAGGAATGAGTACTCAAATCGTATGATTTCGTAAATATCGAATAACCGGTGAGTGTTACGACTAAGCTGTCAATCAATGGACTCAGCACACAAATGACAATAGCAGTGACGAATTGCATTCTAAATTCATAAATATCAATTTTTGTAAGAAGTGTGCGATTTGCAAATACTGATGCTGTAGGGAAATATGCGACAGCATTGCTGTTCAGTTCGCATTTTGGCCGCAGGGACGCCTGAAACGTAAATAGTGTTCTATAATCATTTGGTTCAAATAAAAACATAACAACCTTTCTCCTTAAGTCTCTTATTATAAACCTATTGGAGAAAGTGTGGCTTATGAACATGCGAGATTTCTCGCACGGGTCCGCTAGTTATCATTAAAGGCAGGAGAGCTACTGTATATGTTTCGCACCTTCAAACAACAATTACCAACACCACAAAACCTGACTGTCGGGGTGAAAGAAAGGAAAATTTAGGCTGCATCTGCTCCATGATTTTCCCCTAATCTTAATTATTAAGACATCTAATTTATATATATATCTGGTAATGCACTTTTAACGAGTAGTTTTGTGAAGATATAATTAGCATTTATTCATATATCCTTATGTTAATTGCCACTATCAACATACAAAATATCAGCTTGATTGCTGTAATAGATTCTTGGATATGGAGAATGGTCTAAATATTTCGGTTGATCGCCATGTTGGATTTTTATATATGTAGGCCATAGAGTTATGTAGGCCTACTATTACATGAAAATTATTGCGTAGGTTTATTATTCAAACTTCAGTCGCATGATTACGACACAAGAAATAAAAACTAAATTTTAATATTTTGCACAGCCGCCATCTTGAGGTTATTGAAACTATTGAAATAAATTAGATGTCAGTGCATTATAATGTATATAAACATTTGTTGTTCCATGTTTCACTGCGCTTGAATGGTTAAATCGCGTGAAAAGTCTATTTAAATGTTTCAACTTCGCTTAGCCGCCATGTTTGTTTTGTACTCAACAGGCTTTTGAAAATCACATTGTAGTGTCCTTTATCCCCGTACACAATTTTAGGGTGATATATGCAGTAGTTTCAGAGATATAGAATGCCGGTGAAATATTTCGCACAGCCGCCATGTTGCATTGGTAAGACGTAATAAAATTTGAAGAGCAAGGTTGGTTTCATTGAAATTGTGCCAGCATTGGCCTATAGATTTTATTATGGGGACACACATACACACGGACAAATAATAATTAGCCTTTTTTTTTCATAAATGAAAAAAGGCTAAAAAAAGAACATGATCCTAATATCCCGGGTTTGATCCCGGCTGAAAATGCTCGTTTGGGGTTCCCTGGTCATGGGGTTTCCACGGCGGTGTTACACTCTTTGTAAACATATAAATAACGTACAATTACGGTAGTTTGAGGGGTAGCTGACAGATTAATGCTGACAAACAATGTTATTTGAAAGCGGAAGAGTTAGATGCGTGGTACCAACAAATGAGTTTGTGCAGTGTAGGATGAGATGCTACGCGGCGCAGTGTTGACGGATGTCGGGTATTTATCCTAATCTAGTTTGGCTGGGTTCGTTTTCACAGCCGTTGCAGCTATTTGTGTTGGAGATTACTTCACCCTGATTAGCTTAAAAAGTAATTCATGCCCTCTGTGCCAACCACAGTTTTACTTCTACCTTGCACATTCCAGTTTCCAAATTCCCAGCCTAGCAAAAACTCGTTACAATGTTATGTCTGCCACATAATGTCCCAGTTTAAAATGAAGATGATTTTGTTTATTTATGGATCAAATAGTACCTTATCTACACTTGTGAGTTCTCCAGGTTCAATCCTGGCTAATTTAGCGGTAGTTAGAATTTTAAAAGGGAGAACCATTCACCGTATTCCACGTTGCCACGCTAGATAATTAATTAGACAATCTATTAAGGTAGATTTATATTAACTTTATTCTTGATTCTTTTATGTATTTTTCTTGTTTTTGTGACTTTTCATTTACATTTTAATGTGTTCTTTGTAAGAATATCCATTTTCACTATGGTATTTGTTTACATAGTTTTTTAAGATTCTTTTAAGTTCGACGATTCGAAATGTAAATATTTTATGTCAGTAAACTGTATCATAATAAGGGTCATTATAGTATTATTCTTAATTATGAGACAGTTTCTCCAGCCAATCACAGCTCATTCATTGACCAATTAGCCAAGGATATCTTCGCGCATGCGCTCAAAATCCAACATGAATTACATAATTTGAAAGTTCAAATTGGATATCGGATCAACCATTATAGTTACAATCCCAAAAAACAAAGAAAAATTCAGCACGAATCTTTACGGTAACAAGCAAATACTATGACATATGCAAGCAATTTATGAATCTACGTCCAGAAGTTAGCAACACAGCATCCTTCTATATAAATCACCGACATGGAAAGTGCACCGTCCCATATTTTCGCGTAAATAAACTGGCGAATATGTGACAAGAAATAGCACTGTACCTTAATATCCCCAACTCCAATTTCTACACAGCGCATTGCTTTCAAACGACTTTGGTGACAATATTAGTGAATGCTAGTTCTGATCGGCACTGGGCTGTAAACAATAGCATTGCCAAGCAAAGTAAATGGTCTCCGCTTTCGAAATTCTTTGACCCACGCATGCGGTCTGTTCAGTCAGCAAACCACCCAGCGCGCTCTGTTCACTAACTGAAGTTACTGAATCCCACAGCTATTTATGAATATTTATGTTAAAACATATAAAAAAAATTCATTATCGTCGAATATAAACAGTCGTATGCAACTCGCCTATAATGGTAATTAAGACACTCGTATGGAAATTATACATTTAAATATTAAACGATCTTTAAGTGTTTGACAAGGCGGCTATTATAATTTGAGATTAAAATGCTCCGCAAATCAATACAAATTCTATTCAAATTAGTAGACTACATATTTCGATCAAATAATGGGATCTTCTTCAGCAAAATTAGAAACTAATCTAATAAAACTAGGTGTTGAGAAACGAAATTAAGTAAAATAAAATATACACTGGATGAAATGAAGAAACTTCACAACCAGCCATCACGACTCCATTAACCAGTTTGTAGCTTGCCACGGTGGGTGAGTGGTTATCATGTTGGAGTACCTACCCCCAAGCTTGCAGGTTCGCTCCAGGCTGTGGTAAGTGATTTTTCAAAGGCGACACAGATCTCGGCACACTTGTCATAAGTTGTTGGCATGTTAAAGAACCCATTTGAATTCAGTAGGCCGTGTTCATAATGCCAAAATTAATCTCGGGTTTTTCCTCCACCACAACGTTCCTCCTTTCTCTACTAGAAGGCGCCATAGTGTCAAAGAGCTTAGATACCTAACCTCCTTGACTTTCATAGGACTCCAAGGAACGACAAAATTCGATTTGCAAGCTGCCCTCTGGGCGTTACATAAGAAAGCTTGCACCCAAAACCCGAGGCCATACGATATTATTATTATTAGTAGTAGTCTATTATTATTATTATTATTATTATTATTATTATTATTATTATTATTATTATTATTACTATTATTATTATTATAACCAGTTTGAAAATGCATCTCCTGTTTTTTTTTTTTGAAAAATATATTTATATATTGAGAACCTTTATTTAATTAAATTATTATTTCTAAGGATATCCATTTTATTTTATTTTAAATTGATTCTATTATTTTACATTTTTCACGAGTAATTATTCATTAGATTTTAAATATTTACTGTTTTAAAATTTTTAGTTCATATATTAATTGTTCTTATTCGTTATTTTCCAGTTTCTTTATTTCGTCCTGTATACATTTTAGTTAATTTCCTTTCTTAACAGTTACTTTTATTTGATTAGTTTCTTAAGGATTATTTCTAATTTGCCGAAGAAGGTCCCACTTTTGCATTGAAACATGTACTAATTTGAATATTAATATTATTGATTGGCGGAGCTTCTAATTAATTATATATTAATCAATATCGAAATTTTCTTAAATTTTCCAAAAATGGTAAATGTTTTTGCTTTTTACGCTCTCTATGGAAGTGAAACTTGGACTATTGGTGCAGCAGGAAATAGGAGAATTGAAGCGTTTGAAATGTGGTGTTACAGGAGAATGATGACGATTAGATGGGTAGATAGGGTTACAAATGAAGAGGTATTAAGGCGAGTGGGAGAGGAGAGATGCTTCTGGTGACTGCTAATGAAGAGAAGATATAGGTTAGTAGGACACATACTAAGACACCCAGTAATGGCAAACTTAGTTATAGAAGGAAGGGTCGATGATAAGAACTGTAGCGGCAGACCAAGGTTAGAATATGTTAAACAGATTGCCTTGGAAGTAGGGTGTGGTAGCTATGTAGAGAAGACACGATTAGCTCAGAACAGGGAAGCATGGAGAGCTGCATTAAACCAGTTGAAAAACTGGAGACTCAAACAACGCTGGATAACCCGTGTGCACGTTTTGTGATTATGCGACAGAATTAAAACTAATCCCAATATTGCTCACATACAATTTCACATTTTCTGGTAGATACCATTGAACACATAGCGCACTAATTGGTGCATAGGTTGTCTTCCCCTTCGTCAGTTAAATTTTACCAAGGGCCATTTATATTGAAGTTACAATTATTTGATATCCCCGTGGGCGAAAATTAATTATCATCACGAACATTGCAAAGGGTAGATGAGTATTTATGAGCCACGTTTCACCTTGACCTTAAGAATGTGTCGATCATTTATTTGCTTTTGATCAAATTCCATGAGATTTCTTTTTCTTTCCAGAAAATTGCTAATCTTATAGGAATAAAGTACAGGGATAGGAGGATGATCTACAATCTATACAGAAATCAGACATCAGTCATTCGAGCTGAAGGACATGAGAGAGAAGCTGGTATTCGGAAAGGTGTAAGGCAAGGCTGCAACTTATCACCCATACTTTTCAATCTTTACATTGAACAAACATTGAAGGAAATTGGAGAAAAATTTAAAGTGGGAGTGAAGATTCAAGGAGAAATAATTTCAACTCTGAGATTTGCCGATGACATAGTCATCTTAGCCGACACGCCTGAGGATTTGAATGAGTTTTTGAATGGTATGGACTCCGTCTTGAGGAAAGAATTCATGATGAAAATTAATAAATGTAAAACAAAATATTGGAATGCAGCCGAAATAAATCATAAACCTCTATGGACGTCAAATTGGCAGGTGAAGAACCCGAGGAAGTAGGAAAATTATTTTACTTAGGAAGCAAAATAACCAGTGATGGACGAATCAAAGAGGATATAAAATGTAGGTTAGCTCAGGCAAAGAAAGCATTTCTACAGAAAAGGAATCTGTTGACATCGAATATAGATTTAGGTATTAGGAAGTCATTTTTGAAGGCCTTGTCTGGAGCGTGGCGCTCTGTAGAAGTGAAACTTGGACTATTGGTGCAGCAGAAAAGAGGAGATTTGAAGCATTTGAAATGTGGTGTTACAGGAGACTGATGAAGATCATAATGGTAGATAGGGTTACAAACGAAGAGGTATTAAGACTAGTGGTAGAGGAGAGATGTTTCTGGCGACTGCTAATGAAGAGAAGAGATAGGTTCGTAGGACACATACTAAGACACCCAAGAATAGCAAGCTTAGTTATGGAAGGATGGGTCGAGGGCAAGAACTGTAGGGGTAGACCAAGGTTAGAATATGTTAAACCGATTGCTTCGGACGTAGGGTGTGGTAGCTCAGGACAGGGAGCCATGGAGTGCTGCATCAAACCAGTCAAAAGACTGAAGACTCAAACAACAACATAGGCCTATAGGTTTTCAATTGGGTCAAATTAGAAGATATTTCTGGAACGTTTTCCCCACCCCTAAAAATGGTGATTCTGCATATAAAATTATCAGTAGGCGTCGCTGACTATTAAAAGAATCTATAGGCTAGATACGCGAAGAGATATTTAAAAAGATGCATATTTTAAGCATTAAGTTACGAACAAAGATGTCCTTAGAAGAGCAAACAGTGATCGCCAATATTTATTTGCAACTAAATGTCGCAAGACTGCCTATTTAGGTCATGTACTTACAAGCCTAAATACCAGCAGCTTCAACCAATATTGCGAGGCAAAATAGATGGCCGACAAGGACGTGGCAGAAAATAAATGTCCTGGCTTCAGAACATCAAGGGATTCGATCTACAGGAGAATTGTTCCGGCTTGCGGAAGATAGAAATGCCTTTGGCATGGTGATCGCCAACATTCGGGGGACCGAACACGGCACTAGAAGAAGAAGATATTTTATAGATAAATTATGGTGTTTGAATTCATTTTTAGCCTACTTTTCACATTTTGCAAAAATGAGGAAAAAGTAGACTTATGAGATCGATCCGGGAAAATGTCTGTCTGTCTGTCTGTCCTTCTGTCTGTCTGTCTGCTGTGTGTGTGTGTGTGTGTGTGTCCCCCCCCTATCAACTCCTAAACGGCTGCAGCAATCGGAACCAAATTTGGTATGAGTAAAGATCTATACCGGGACATCTCAATGTCACACTTGAAAATTATTTCAGTGCTACCAACTGCTGAAAATTCACAATTGAAATTAGAGTTCCATGTTGGATATCTTGGAATGTATACATGGGAACTATTCCAAAATTGGCACACATAGAGATAATATTACTTCAGTTTAATTTTCAGGAGGCCATACATGACAGTGTTGCCAAAATGATTCTAAACCTACTGATAGGTCCCATTTTTAAATTCATATAACTTATACACTATCAATTGGATTTCAACCAAATTTCGTATGTACTATGTGTACATAAACAGATATGACTGAGCGTATTATTAAGAGCCACCAGGGCTGCCAACTGTCAAGAAATGCCTTCTCAATTTTGTATCCAAATACCATATATCAGAAATTGTGCGAGCCAACAGCTTTAAACCTTGCACACGTTTAGTGCCTGACATTCTACATTAATTTGGAGCAACTAATGTATGTCAGTGCTACGAACATGATTATAAGCCTGCTGATAGGACCAATTTTTAAATACATGTAACTTCTATACTATCAATTGGATTTCAACCAAATTTTGTATGTGTTATGTGTACCATAACAGATATGACTATGCGTATTCTTAAGAGCAATCAGGGCTGCCAACTGTTAAGAAATGCTGTTTATATTTTTACCCTAATATCAATATATCAGAAAGTATGCAAGCCAACAGCTCTAAATTTTGCGCACGTACAGTACCTGCCATTCTAGATTAATTTGGAGTAACTAATATACGTCAGTGCTGTCAACATGATTATAGCCTGCTAATAGGTCCAATTTTAAAATACCAGTAACTTCTATACTAACAAATGGATTTCATCCAAAATTGGCACAACAGTATATCATAATATTTCAGATTATTTCTGACCAACACATGCATGACATTGCTGCCAACATGATTTTACGCGCGCTGATAGATCCAATGTCTAACTGCATGTAACGTCTATGCTATCCATTGGACTTCAACCAAATTTTGTATTCTGTATCTTAAGAGATGGAACTAAGAATATATTCTTTCAGCAGGGCTGCCAACTGTAATGCTCTATTAGGCTACATTATGCCAGGTATATTTCGAACTAATTGGAAATTTCGACATTACTAACTTAATTTCGTCATAATTATAGATAGGTCCATATAGATTAATCATTGGCATGAATCTTAAATTTAAGAAAAGTAGGCTCTTTAGTTCGTCACGGAACTTCTTGTTAGCCTACTTTTTACATTTTGCAAAAATGAGGAAAAAGTAGACTTATGAGATCGATCCGGGAAAATGTCTGTCTGTGTGTGTGTGTGTGTGTGTGTCCCTATCAACTCCTAAATGGCTGCAGCAATCGAAACCAAATTTGGTATGAGTAAAGATCTATAATGGGACATCTCAATGTCATACTTGAAAATGATGGCAGTGCTACCAACTGCTGAAAAATTGCTTTAGAAATCAGATCCTGATAGCCTATGAGTTTTGGTATTGTGACCTTTATGCATATCTGATAGCATAAAGTCCACATATTATTCCAACAAAATTTAAGTCATGTCTCAAAGCCGATGTGAGAATGGAAGTTGCTTGTGAAACTAGAAGGACAAAAGGACGGTTCGTACGTGACTTGAAGAAGCTTTCTCCCAGCGCGAACAAAGGTGGCAGGAAAGAGAAGATCCACATCTGGACACCAAATGCGCCAGACAAGGCGCGAAGGTCGTTCAACTGCGCGGGCAAATGCAGAAAACTCAACGATTACCTACCAAATAAACCCCGCCCATTTGAAAGGAATTAGAGCAGTAATTAGGATACAGAGACAGGAGTTATACCATCGTATAGGGGATGATCCCAGCCTCTCAGAAATATCATCAAAATTTAAATCGGAATATTCTGTGATTTTTGCCAGAATTAAAATGAAATCAGGGGGTGGATTTGAAACGACCAATGGCAGTGAGAGACGCTAGACGCGATCAAATCCCGCCGAAATTGAGGGACAATGAAGCAAATTACGGAGCTCATTATCTAACGATCCTACGATCGAATTTTGAATATGAAGGAGTCATTGAGACATTGGGAATGAGGACGTTCTAAGGAGCTAGTTCACATATTCATGTGAGTATTATTTTGGAAATAAATTCTGAGAACCCCTACTCCACGTCCCTTTAAGAGAAATCGTATAAATAATGGATTGAAACACAGCGAAGTTAGTCTACTCTGGGGCAACATCAGCGGCGGAAGCCCGTGCCGCGAGCCTTCGGACAATACGGTGATTTTTACAAGTTCTATAAGTATACTTTGGGGCATCGTCAAAGGCGAAAGCCCGAGCCCTGAGCGTTCAGAAATTAACATTTTACAAGTTTTATAAGTCTTAATATACGCTGTGGACGCGAGAGCCTGCGTTGAGGCATAAGAATAATTAACATTGTTACAAGTTATAACTAGGAGCTAGCATACCTCCGAAATTGAACATCGCTAAGTATTCGCGAGTGCAAAGTAGAACAGTGCATATCATAACAGTATGACGCAGTTGTAATGATAGGTATAGCCGCACGCGCTATTAAAAGCTAGACCAGTATTCTAGGAAGCTACGAACTGTCGGCCGAACTAAATAAGTAATGATAGCTATATGAGATAGGAGCTTCATGTACGAGAACCGTGCATTGTGTTAATGGTAATAATTCACAGTGGACCTTTGTTTTTGGTGAAATTTTGAGAAAAACCGTGTGTAAATTCTCCTCCCATCAAGATGAATCAACTATTGAAGAAGACTGATATCATGGACCAGAACCGCATCAGGAAATATGAGAGATAAGTAAATATTGTATGGGGCATGAGGGTCATAATGTTTCCCATTATTGGGGTCGGATAAGTCTATCTCGATCATAAGCAGTTATGATAAAAATAGATATTTTAGGCGTACCGGGCATGTTTGTGTAGATTTGTGTGTTTATCAGTAATGAGAATTTTGTGTGTTTTATAATGTAATAAGTATATGAGCATCAAAGTGTTATTTTAAATATGGTTTTGTTTTTGGGATGTCATTTATCTTTGTGAATGCACAGTCAAGGGAATATTTGTTTGATAGTGCTTATGCACAATGTAATTGTAAAAGCTAAATGGGGAAGACCACTCGATAGTGTGACAAGACCGGTAAGTGACAATGAAATTATGAGAGTAATGAGTATGGTAAGTGATTATCACGCGAAGGTACAAAGTGGTAAGACAAGAATGGCTGGAGGGTAGTATGAGATATATTCAGATGAGGCTAAGAGTCGATCTTGGGTCGAGCAGAAATAAAGCGGATGTGGTATTCCCGCGTTCTTCGATGATATAATGGTGAGTGAAAATAATAGCGGAGGTGGTATTCCCGCATTCTTCGACGATATATAAATGGTAAGTAAAATGATTGAATTCATTAGCTGATGAGAGCCCACTTTAGCTCCGTCGGAAAGAGGTTGAATTGCTCGAGCCCAAGGCAGGTGAAAGGGAGTCTTAAGGAGCAGGTAGAAATTGGTTAGCCGTCTGAATTCTCAAAGCAGCCAGGAAGGTTGTGCCGGCCGGCTGGTTAGCATGGTGAAAGCACGTCTGTCACAAGGTCGAGTTTGGCATTGCATTATATGAAGGGAGATAGTCCAACTCCCCGGGGTTTCTTTTGTGTGCCGCTTCAGGAAGCGATGTGTTATATTTGTCATTATTTTTGGAGTGCATTCATTATGTTGTTGTTTATTAATAATCACGGCGCACCGGCAGCCGAAGTATTTATTTGATGCTTCATGTATGTTGACTTGTTTATTTTACCATAATTAACGGAGTTATAGCTCTGAGTGAAGTAATTGTTTTAAAGTTATAAAAACACACATGCCCGTAACCTAGAATAAACCTATTGCCTTCATTATCTGACTCTTGTGAGGAAAGATGATGATTGTACGAATAGACGTGTCCGATTTCCCAAAGAACAAGTTTTGCAAGTTATAAAAATGAGTGCGCAATATTATTGTGATAGAATGGCTGGTTTATTTAAGCCATAGTTATTTGAATTAAGTCTGTTGACAATAACCCTTGGACTTGAAGCAGTGGACTGCAGTAAAATAGACTATTTTCTATTCCTGGTTTCAGCCAGTGTGAAACATTATTTTGCATTTTTTTTTGATATTGTTGTTTTTCAGTAATTTAAGGGAGTTGATTTTATTTTATTTGTCTGTGGTTGGGAGAAAAGGGAGATGATGTTTTTGTGAAATAAATTATTTTATATTAGGAGTTCTCTGACCTACTGATTTTATGATAAGCCTCCTGTGATCCTGTGACAATATTCCTAGGATGTTTAGTATAAATTAGAGCCACCCCGAACAGAGCACCACCCGAGTGAGAGTCGGCATCCTAGAAGAACGCGGAAGGGTATATATGGATTGGTGATAATGATGCAGTTATTCATGTCCATATTAGTTTTCTTTTATTAATTAGTGGATCACAGTGATGGAAAATGTCAGAGAGTAGCTAGCCGGAGCCTACTGAAGTCTATATGCCGCCTTGAGGTCATATAAACAGATGTAGAGCATTCCCCTATAGATATTTAATGGCGAGGCCCAAGTGAAAGCTTCGACAGTACAACCGAGTCCTTGGATGGTTGTTGCGATGTCTTACGAGCATAGCCAAACCATTAAGTATAGAGATATATTTAAAAATGGCGCCGAACGGTGTGGCCAAATTAACAAGTAATTCAGGGGAAAGTAAAGCCAGGAGTTTGCTTAAAGTAAATAATCGAAAATGCTGAGTTTATTTTGCATAAGTTAGGTAGAAGCAGCGTTTTCGTGGCGCCCTTATATTTGAATAATTAGTAGCAAACTCCAAATGTATGTTGTAGGACGGCGTGAACCGTAAAAGTGATGTCAGTACTTTATTGACAGAACTGGGAAGTTAAAATTAATGCAGAAGGGTAAACTGAAAGTTCATTCACAAAAGCAAACATCAGATAGGCAGCTCTTCAAGCATATTAAAGTCATTAATGGGATTAACGTAAATTGGGAATAAGCGACTCATTTTATGATTGCAGAAGATGGGAACATGAGGCTCCATGCCCCAGTCTTCTCAAATAAGTATTATATTGTGTGATATGGCGTCAGTGGAGGAGATTCGACTTATTATTGAGAATTCAGTGGCTAGAACGATGGAACAGTTCGAACACTTTAAGAGGGAATGCAGGGAACAGAGTGAATTAAACAATGCACGTATAGCGGAGCAGAACGAATTAAACAATGCACGTATTGCGGAACAAATTGCAGAACAGAGTGAATTAAACAATGCACGTATTGCGGAACAGTTAGCGGAGCAAATAGCGGAACACAGTAAGACAAATAATGCACTACTCGCGGAACAAAATACAGTTACTAACACACAGTTAATAGAACAAATTGTAGAACAGGGTAGGCTGAATAAGGAAGCGTTAAAAGAGGAACTGACAGATAAATTAGCAGGGCAAATAGCTAAAATCACGCTCGAGACTACCACACAGTTAGGTCAGATGGAGACGAACTTAAGGCAATCAATAGCGTTCAGTGAAGAAAAGACGGCAGCGAAACTCATACAGCTAGAAGAAATATGTAACGCTAACACAGAAGGGATAAAGACAGCACAATTAGCAATTCAAGCTACCATAAAAGGAGTAGATAACGAGGTTAAGTCTGCGGCAAAACAATTGCACAGCCTGGAAGGAGAGATGATAGAGATTAGAACGGAAATAGACAAGGCAGCTTTGACTTCAGCAGAACGATGGAGCATTCAGGAAAACGAGAATGATGCACTTAAAGAGAGGATCCGGGAAAGCAATGAAATGATAGGAGGCAGGCTCGATCAGCTGGAAAGCGAGAAGAAAGAGGGAAAGAGAAAAGAGGAAAATAGATATGAGGCAATAAGACTGGAAATAAACAAGACATGCCAACAAATTGGAATTGACGGGAAAGAGGATAGAAAGAAACTTATAGAACAGATGGAAGAAAACCAAAGGAGAATAAAGGAGGTCGAACTGCAGTTACTGGGAAAAATGGAGATACAAGAACGGAAGATCATTAAGACCGAGATACAGTCTCTACAACAACAGGAAATGCTTCTGGAACTGAAAGCTCACAGCAGCGGTAAAGAAACGAGCAGAGTGGCTAATCACTTCAACACAAGCCAGACCCAGGTAGAGAGAATGAATGAACTTAGTCCGGGCCGTGCGTCCGCAGGTAGCGAAAATAATGAAGGGTTTCAAACATTTAGAGGAATGGCCTCAACACCTCAACAGCCGACTGGCGATAATAATAACAATAACTCAACTACACAGTATGTTCAAATAATTAGGATGCAGGAGGATCGCCCACGAAAATTTAACAATGATGGTTCACAAACACCGAAAGCTTTTCTAAAAGATTTGGAACACTACCTTACAGACAATAATATTCCTGAAAATAAGAAACTCAGAATAACAGAGAAACTACTGGCGGATAGCGTCCTGACGTGGTTCAGAAGCTTTCGCTACACCTTTGAGGACATGGATACCTTCAAGCAGGCATTTTTACGTCGTTACTGGAGCATGTCTATACAACATAATTTAAGGATGGAATTATATAGTAGGAAGTACCACGCGTCGCAACCAACACGCTACTCAGAATATTTTTCGGCTCAGCTACTTAGACTGAAGGATATGGATATTTTACCACCGGAGTCAGAACTGGTGATGACAATTGGAAAGCAGTTTCCATTGCCAGTACAACAGTTTTTAATTGCGGCAAACGTCTCGAGCGCACTGCGAGCAGAGGAGGTGTTACGTCAGTTGGACGAGACGTCACTAAATAATCAAAATAGACACGTCAGAGCGAGTGACAGCGCAGCGCTAGTACACCAAGCCGAGCTAGTTAAAACTAGAGAGCAAAGCACCAACACGAATGTTAGCCATAGAAGCGGGAATAATAACGGAAGGCCAGACTCGCCGAAAGAGGAGCAGAGGAGATATGAGCCAAGGAACGAGAGGAACTGGCAGCCACAACAGTACAGGAGAGATGAATGGAGAGGGCGTGGTCGCGATGGTCCATATCATCATCGCAGATATGATAGGAGAGATAATAGAACGTGGAACCGAAGACGAGAGGAGAACCGAGGATATCCGGAAGACAGTCGACGGGAATTACAAAGCAGGCATGAGGCATCACAACGATACCTAGATGAATTGCATCGCAACCAAGAGACGGAAAAGGATCGCTGGCGAAGGACAATGGAGAATCGCGAGAACCCAGATATGGAAATCACTGGAGCAGAGAGTGAATTAATGCAGCAGCACCGCGAAAGCCAGAATGAGAAAAGGAACATGGGGGCTATAAAAAAAACGTATTAGAGGGTGAACGAGATAGGCTAAATTTCACGCCAGATAAGACACAATGGTTGATAGCGAACATCGAGGAATGGGTCGCAACTCCTGAGGATTTTACACGTGAAATTATTCAACCGGAACAACATTGTTTGAGGAGATTACCAGTCATCATTACGAGGATAGAAGGACTAAGAGTAAAAGGATTAGTGGATACAGGGGCACAGCTATGTCTAGTATCAGAGGCATTAATTAAAGCTCTAAGCGAGAAACAGAGAATACCTACGATTCCAGTGCCACAGGTCAAAATTCGAGGAGTCATTCCCGAAAAATCAGCTGTATGCAAATTTCAGGTACAACTGGATCTAGAAATATTAGGACACACTTTCTCACATGTATTCATGGTGATGAACAAGATGAATGTAAATTTGATTCTGGGGGCGGATTTCCTATACGAGCACCAAGCAGTGATTGACCTGCGCAACAATGTCATTAAATTCAGAAATGTGGAAGGATTATCAGCAGTAGGAATGAACATGAATAACCACGGCTTAGATAGAAAAGCTGACATTTGGAAGCTGGAGGCCATTCCTGAGGAAGAAGAAGAAGAAGAAAGTCAAGCAGATGAAGAGGACTCGAACACAGGACTCCTGGAGGGAAAGCAAGAATTGGAAGGTGAAATGTGGTCCATGGCAGTAGAAGAAGATGGCAATAAAGACAGTTTTGAGGCACTTTTGAAAGAAAAATTAAGAGAGGCAAAGCTGAATGATGATGAAAGAAATTGCTTGGCACAAATGCTTTGTAACCACTCAGCAGCATTTAATACACTACCGGGAAAAATTTTAAATTTCAAGTACGCTATGCAGGTAGATGACTGGACACCATTTAAGAGCCGACTCTACCCAATTCCAGAAAAGCAGCGTGCAGCAGTTAGGAAATATATAGGTGAGATGCTTAAAGGGGGCATAATTAAGAAAGCTCCAACCCCATATTTGAACGCCATATTAGCGGTGGCGAAGCCAAATGGTTCAGTGAGGTTGTGTCTCGATGCTCGCACCCTCAATTCCAGATTAATAGATGAAACCGACCGGGCACCACTAATTAAAGATGTACTCAAGAAGTTCCATAAGAAGAAAATATATTCGTCTGTCGACCTTGCGAATAGCTATTGGCACATCGAGTTAGAAGAGAAATCACAGCTGTTAACTGGATTTCTATTCGACAATCAGAGTTTCACCTGGTGTCGCTTACGATTTGGAGTTAAGACAGCCGGATCTGCACTAATCCGAGCATTGGATCGAAATTTAACAGAAGAAGTGAAAGACATGACTGTCAGATATGTCGACGATATCTTACTAGCATCAGAGAGCAATGAGGAACACATGCAAAATTTAAGCAAGTTGTTAGAGAACCTAGAAAGGGCAAATTTCAAGATCAATCTAAAAAAATCACACTTTTTTCAGCACGAAATTTTATATTTAGGACATATTGTTGATGGAGAAGGGATCAGGCCCAATCCAGTGAAAATCGAAGCCATTAAAAATTTTCCTCGACCGACCAGAGTCAAGCACATAAGGATGTTCTTGGGAGCCACCAACTTCTTTCGTGAAAACTGTCCAGGATACACCGAAGTAGTAGCACCATTACAAGAGATGCTAAAAAAGAACAACCGTTGGTTTTGGAACGAAGATTGTGAGAGGTCATTCATAGCTACGAAGGAATTATTGTCAAATAACATCAAACTGAGCTACCCAGATTTTTCGAAGGGGTTTATAATTCAAGCAGATGCATCTTTAGTGGGCATTGGAGCAAATGCTTTTCCAAGAAGACGCAGAGAGAACAGCAAACCACTCATACCTAGCATTCATCAGCAGGAAATTAAGAAAACATGAGAAAAGTTATACCATCTCAGAGCTGGAGCTTTTGGCGATCATATACGCGCTTCAACAATGGCGTCGTATTATATATGGTTTTTCCATAACAATCCGCACTGATCACAAGGCGCTGACCTTCTTATTTAAGACTACCATGGTGAGTGAACGTATCAACAGATGGGCCATTTATATGCAGCAGTTTAATATACAAATTGAGCACATATCAGGAAAATTGAATGTAATCCCGGATATTTTGAGCCGAAATCCAGAAGAAGAGGCACAACAGGAGGAAATGTTAGTGCAGCACATTGAGCTGACAAATGAAGATCGAGATTTCTTACAAGAACTGAAGAGGTTACCGCAGGAACAAGAAAAGGAGCCATGGATGATGCAGATGATTAAATTCCTCAAGAGAGAGATAACACCTGATACCCCAGCATATCGAGAAATTGAAGCTCAAGCGAGAAGTTATTCATACTTCAATAATATGCTCCATAAATTTATAGATGAGGATCATGTCAAGTTACGGATATTGTTACCAGCTTCGTTACAGAGGAAATTAGTGTGGCATACTCATTACACACTTGGTCACATAGGGTTAGACAAGACGCAAGCAACAATAGGTGAAGCTTTCACTTGGCCACGGATGAGGATTACTATACGCGATGTCCTGAAGACATGTGATATTTGCCAGCGCGCAAAACCCAATAACTTCCTCATGAGACAATACCCAAAGCCAATATTGCCACAGAAACCGTTAGAGCTCATTGCTACGGACTGTCTTGGTCCATTGCCAAAAGGACGTAGAGGAGTGCGACATGTCCTTGTATGTGTGGACGTCTCTTCTAAATTTGTTGTTCTATGTGCGATCCAGAAAACAACTTCGAAACAGGTCCTGAGCCGCATCAAGAATCGAGTTATACCTATAATGGGAAAGCCTGAGTTTATTCTTTCTGATCACGGAAGTTATTACACATCAGCAGAATTTAAGCGCGGATTGATTGAGCTAGACATCAAGCATGTACTATCTAGCATACGCCATCCACAAGGAAATCCGAGCGAGAGAGTCATACGTGAGGTCTCGAAGCACATCCGGATGTTCATTCCTACAGAACACCACTGTTGGGCCGATACATTGAAAAATATTGAGATTTGCATCAATATGACACGTCATGAGTCAACTGGACAAGTACCGTACACGTTACACTTGAACCAGCAACCACCGAGATCTTGGACAACAGTACTAGATTGCCCAAGAGATCCGCAACCAGCACCACAGCTGAGAGTCGAACGGACGGTCACCTACATGAGAGAACAAGCTGACAGGAGGCTGAGAAGACTGAAAGGAAAACGCTTTCACAGGGAATTGAACGTCAATGAACTAGTTTTGTTGAAGAGGCCACCTATCTCTGATCCAGCAAACAAAGTATTTCATAAATGGTGTTTCCCATACGTAGGACCGTATCGGATCATAAGAAATTTGGGGAATAATGCATATAAGATACAGGACGTAAACGGTGGAAACACATCAGTTGTAAATTGCTCAAACCTCAAATTATATTACAAAAGGGAACCGTTTGATCAACCACGGAACACCGCGGGTGTCAACATTATGGAAATTGAATAAAGATGAGCCAAATGCACGTGGAACGAGGAAGTAGTCGATCATAAACAGACCCGGTGTTTACAGTGAAAGACCGTGAAGCAAGTAAACTGGGCGAGACAGGCGGACCTGCGCCAGACAGCAGAGACACTAATCTTAGCAAGAATGTGGAGAGGGAGACAGGATCGTACCAAGGGAATCCCTGCACACGACAGCAGTGGCGAACCAAATAAACAATAAGGAGTGACAACGGAACCTTGCAGCATCCGTGAGGCGGATCGAGATTGAAAAAAAAATCATACGTTCCATATCGATTTTTAGCCTATTTTCAATTTTGAAAAAATAGGCTTATGAGATCACCTTTTGTCCGTGTGTGTGTGCGTGTGTGTGTGTGTGTGTGTGTGTGTGTGTGTGATTCGTGTGTGTGTCCCCCCCTAATAAAATCTAAACGACAGGAGCGATTTTAATGAAACTCGGAAAGTTCATAGCACTATTCCCGGCGACCTCGACCGTGCCCTTCAAATTTTGTTACGTCTCACCAATCCAACATGGCGGCTGTGCGAAATATTTCACCAGCATTCAATATCTCCGAAACTATTACCGATATTACCCTGACATTTTCTATGGTGATAGAGGGAACTACTATATGTTCACTTATGTGACTTTTGAAAACCTGGTAACTACAAAACCAGCATGGAGGCCAAGCGAATTTGCGACTTTTAAATAGACGTTTCTCGTGATTTGACCAACCAAACGCAATGCAACTTGGTACAGTATATGTTTATATACATTGTAATGCACCGACATCTAACTTCGTTCAATTGTTTACATAATCACAAGATGGCAGATGTGCGAAATATTTCACCGGTATTCTATATCTCTGAAACTATTAGCGGTATCTCCCTAAAATTTTGTACGGAGATAAAGGGCACTACTGGAAGTTCATCTATAAGACTTTCAAAAACCGGTTAACTACAAAACGAACATGGCGGCCAAGCGAATTTGAAAATTTTAAATAGACCTTTCTCGCGATTTAATGTTCCAAGCGCACTGAAACCTGGTACAGGAAATATTTATACACATTGTAATCCACTGGTATCTAATTTAGTTCAATTGTTTACATAACCTCAAGATGGCGGCAGTGCGAATTTTAAAATTAAGTTTTTATTTCTTGTGATGTAGTCATGCGATCGAAGTGAAAGTTTGAATAATGAACCTACGCAATAATTTTCCTTTAATGCTACATAACTCTATGGCCTATACATTTAACAATCCAACATGGCGACCATCCGAAATATTTAGACGATACTGAATATCTACGAATCTATTTTAGCAATCAAACTGCATTTTTTAATGTTCATAGGGGCTATGAACTTAAGTTCACCTATAGGACTTTAAATAACCCGGTGATCACAAATCCAACATGGCGGTGATGCGAATTATAAATATTCACATGGACGTTTCTCGCAATTTAACCATCCGAGTGCAGTGAAACTTGGTACAGTAAATCCTTATACGAATGTTAATCCACTGGCATCTAATTTATTTCAGTTGTTTCCATAACCTCAAGATGGCGGCTGTGAAAAATTTTAAAATCTCCTTGTTTTTTCTTGTGTCCTAATTATGCGATTGAAGTTTGAATACTACACGTTCACAATAATCTGCATGTAACAGTACATAACTCTAGGACCTACATATATAAAATCCAACATGGCGACCATATTTAGTCGGTTCTTAATATCTACGAATCTATTACAGCAATCAAACAGAAATTGTGTATGTTGATAGTGGCAATTAACATAAGTAGGATATATGAAAATAGGCTGTATAATTCTTCACGGAACTACTTGTTTTTCTTGGCAGAAGGGTAATGTGACCTTTATGCATATCTGATAGCATAAAGTCCACATATTATTCCAACAAAATTTAAGTCATGTCTCAAAGCCGATGTGAGAATGGAAGTTGCTTGTGAAACTAGAAGGACAAAAGGACGGTTCGTACGTGACTTGAAGAAGCTTTCTCCCAGCGCGAATAAAGGTGGCAGGAAAGAGAAAATCCACATCTGGACACCAAATGCGCCAGACAACGCGCGAAGGTCGTTCAACTACGCGGGCAAATGCAGAAAACTCAACGATTACCTACCAAATAAACCCCGCCCATTTGAAAGGAATTAGAGCAGTAATTAGGATACAGAGACAGGAGTTATACCATCGTATAGGGGATGATCCCAGCCTCTCAGAAATATCATCAAAATTTAAATCGGAATATTCTGTGATTTTTGCCAGAATTAAAATGAAATCAGGGGGTGGATTTGAAACGACCAATGGCAGTGAGAGACGCTAGACGCGATCAAATCCCGCCGAAATTGAGGGACAATGAAGCAAATTACGGAGCTCATTATCTAACGATCCTACGATCGAATTTTGAATATGAAGGAGTCATTGAGACATTGGGAATGAGGACGTTCTAAGGAGCTAGTTCACATATTCATGTGAGTATTATTTTGGAAATAAATTCTGAGAACCCCTACTCCACGTCCCTTTAAGAGAAATCGTATAAATAATGGATTGACACACAGCGAAGTTAGTCTACTCTGGGGCAACATCAGCGGCGGAAGCCCGTGCCGTGAGCCTTCGGACAATACGGTGATTTTTACAAGTTCTATAAGTATACTTTGGGGCATCGTCAAAGGCGAAAGCCCGAGCCCTGAGCGTTCAGAAATTAACATTTTACAAGTTTTATAAGTCTTAATATACGCTGTGGACGCGAGAGCCTGCGTTGAGGCATAAGAATAATTAACATTGTTACAAGTTATAAGTAGGAGCTAGCATACCTCCGAAATTGAATATCGCTAAGTATTCGCGAGTGCAAAGTAGAACAGTGCATATCATAACAGTATGACGCAGTTGTAATGATAGGTATAGCCGCACGCGCTATTAAAAGCTAGACCAGTATTCTAGGAAGCTACGAACTGTCGGCCGAACTAAATAAGTAATGATAGCTATATGAGATAGGAGCTTCATGTACGAGAACCGTGCATTGTGTTAATGGTAATAATTCACAGTGGACCTTTGTTTTTGGTGAAATTTTGAGAAAAACCGTGTGTAAATTCTCCTCCCATCAAGATGAATCAACTATTGAAGAAGACTGATATCATGGACCAGAACCGCATCAGGAAATATGAGAGATAAGTAAATATTGTATGGGGCATGAGGGTCATAATGTTTCCCATTATTGGGGTCGGATAAGTCTATCTCGATCATAAGCAGTTATGATAAAAATAGATATTTTAGGCGTACCGGGCATGTTTGTGTAGATTTGTGTGTTTATCAGTAATGAGAATTTTGTGTGTTTTATAATGTAATAAGTATATGAGCATCAAAGTGTTATTTTAAATATGGTTTTGTTTTTGGGATGTCATTTATCTTTGTGAATGCACAGTCAAGGGAATATTTGTTTGATAGTGCTTATGCACAATGTAATTGTAAAAGCTAAATGGGGAAGACCACTCGATAGTGTGACAAGACCGGTAAGTGACAATGAAATTATGAGAGTAATGAGTATGGTAAGTGATTATCACGCGAAGGTACAAAGTGGTAAGACAAGAATGGCTGGAGGGTAGTATGAGATATATTCAGATGAGGCTAAGAGTCGATCTTGGGTCGAGCAGAAATAAAGCGGATGTGGTATTCCCGCGTTCTTCGATGATATAATGGTGAGTGAAAATAATAGCGGAGGTGGTATTCCCGCATTCTTCGACGATATATAAATGGTAAGTAAAATGATTGAATTCATTAGCTGATGAGAGCCCACTTGAGCTCCGTCGGAAAGAGGTTGAATTGCTCGAGCCCAAGGCAGGTGAAAGGGAGTCTTAAGGAGCAGGTAGAAATTGGTTAGCCGTCTGAATTCTCAAAGCAGCCAGGAAGGTTGTGCCGGCCGGCTGGTTAGCATGGTGAAAGCACGTCTGTCACAAGGTCGAGTTTGGCATTGTATTATATGAAGGGAGATAGTCCAACTCCCCGGGGTTTCTTTTGTGTGCCGCTTCAGGAAGCGATGTGTTATATTTGTCATTATTTTTGGAGTGCATTCATTATGTTGTTGTTTATTAATAATCACGGCGCACCGGCAGCCGAAGTATTTATTTGATGCTTCATGTATGTTGACTTGTTTATTTTACCGTAATTAACGGAGTTATAGCTCTGAGTGAAGTAATTGTTTTAAAGTTATAAAAACACACATGCCCGTAACCTAGAATAAACCTATTGCCTTCATTATCTGACTCTTGTGAGGAAAGATGATGATTGTACGAATAGACGTGTCCGATTTCCCAAAGAACAAGTTTTGCAAGTTATAAAAATGAGTGCGCAATATTATTGTGATAGAATGGCTGGTTTATTTAAGCCATAGTTATTTGAATTAAGTCTGTTGACAATAACCCTTGGACTTGAAGCAGTGGACTGCAGTAAAATAGACTATTTTCTATTCCTGGTTTCAGCCAGTGTGAAACATTATTTTGCATTTTTTTTGATATTGTTGTTTTTCAGTAATTTAAGGGGAGTTGATTTTATGTTATTTGTCTGTGGTTGGGAGAAAAGGGAGATGATGTTTTTGTGAAATAAATTATTTTATATTAGGAGTTCTCTGACCTACTGATTTTAAGATAAGCCTCCTGTGATCCTGTGACAATATTCCTAGGATGTTTAGTATAAATTAGAGCCACCCCGAACAGAGCACCACCCGAGTGAGAGTCGGCATCCTAGAAGAACGCGGAAGGGTATATCAACTGCGCGGGCAAATGCAGAAAACTCAACGATTACCTACCAAATAAACCCCGCCCATTTGAAAGGAATTAGAGCAGTAATTAGGATACAGAGACAGGAGTTATACCATCGTATAGGGGATGATCCCAGCCTCTCAGAAATATCATCAAAATTTAAATCGGATTATTCTGTGAATTTTGCCAGAATTAAAATGAAATAAGGGGGTGGATTTGAAAAACTCATAGGCTATCAGGATCTGATTTCTAAAGCAATTTTTCAGCAGTTGGTAGCACTGCCATCATTTTCAAGTATGACATTGAGATGTCCCATTATAGATCTTTACTAATCTTAGCAAGAATGTGGAGAGGGAGACAAGGATCGTACCACGGAACTTCTTGTTAGCCTACTTTTTACATTTTGCAAAAATGAGGAAAAAGTAGACTTATGAGATCGATCCGGGAAAATGTCTCTCTGTGTGTGTGTGTGTGTGTGTGTGTGTGTGTGTCCCCCTATCAACTCCTAAATGGCTGCAGCAATCGAAACCAAATTTGGTATGAGTAAAGATCTATAATGGGACATCTCAATGTCGTACTTGAAAATGATGGCAGTGCTACCAACTACTGAAAAATTGCTTTAGAAATCAGATCCTGATAGCCTATGAGTTTTGGTATATATTTTTGTTTCAAATTTGAAGAAGAAAAATGGCTTTAGATATCGGATCCTGATATGCGTTTGGCCAGGAAAAGAGCCATTCTCTGTTTGAATCACATGTATTTGTTTCTCTGTTAGAGCGTTATTTTTTCGCCTTGTATGTATAAATAGGAATATAACGTGCAGACCGAGTGTAATCTAACAATTAACTTTGCACGTTTGACGCTCTTAAACAGAATAGTTACCAACGATGTATTACAGCTGAGAAAGTTGTTGATATAGGCAAGCATGCAATAAATATTCTGTTATATTTACAGAACATTACGTATAGTAAAAAAAAGTTACTTTCAAAACAATGCATTGCACCTTTTCGTTTGCAATTCTACATTATTCGTGGCGAGGCGCATATGTTTACCCAAGATAAATGGTAGAAGCGCAGTGCAGATAAATCCCTCTACTATCTCCTCTACTATGTCAACATAGCTGTTTCGTAAAATACAGAAATAAAACCGCTCAATCGACAACGAGACCACAGGGAAATCAGCGGGGGATGAAAGGATTTCAACGCAAAGATCTGTGGGATCTAAAGCGAATCTTGTTTGATAGAATACTGTCGAGTGTATCCTTCTCTGTGAGCAGACATAGCTTTGCAGTTCCACGAAACGCAGATATACACCAACACTCGTTTTACTGATCGTAACAAGCTGCCAGTTTCAAGAATACTGCAGTACAGGTGTGTGAAATGGCGAGTTCAATGTGCCATTTTATTTCAAAATAATAATAATAATTTATTATCATTATTAATAATAATAATAATAATATAAGACCAGCCGCGGTGGCTGAGAGGGCTAACGTACTACCTCGTGCCTTGCTGGTATCGGGAGAGCGTGGGTTCGAATCCTACTTCAGCCTTCCAGAAAATGATTTTCAGTGGTTAGCCATTTTCTCCTCCAGGCAAATACCAGGACGGTTCCTTTCAACAGCCGACTGCCTTCCAAAAAGGGGCAGATGACCTCATAGTTGCACCCCTTAAAACAACAATAACTAACTAATAACTAACTGCCTTCCAAAATCCCTTCCCTGTCCTTTCCTTAATTAGACCCAAGTTAGCGGTCACCTGGGCGATCGGGCAGTCACCATCCCCAGTTGTATCCAGTGATTAAATGTCACTAGCTCCAAGACACTGTCCTTGTAGAGGTAGGGGAATTTTTCCTAGCAGAATCCGTGGGTAAAGCCGAGTTTGGAGGATAAGCGGTTAAAATGTAAAAGGAATAAAATAACAGCCCTTAAGGGATCTTTATTATTATTTTGAGAAATCGCTTATATTTGTGAATTACGTGCATTTTAAGTTTGAACAGCTATTTTAATTATTTATTGTAGTTGCGGTTTGCCCATTTTTCTTTTCATTTCTTATTTATATGTATGAGAAACAATTTATAGTATTTTGTTGACATTCCAATTTTTCACATTTCACCTTATTATGATGTGTTAATCTTTGTATATTAGCAGCCTTGTAAGTCGAGGAAGCTTATAAAATAAAACATATAAATTCAAAATTTCATGAATATATTAGTGATGAATCAGGATCGATGTTAACGAAATCTGGTATGATTGGACGCGTTCAATTATCTCCTTCAGGTATACCAACAAGATGAACCAATATAAGAACCCATAAATGTTAGGATCTGGAGATTATATTGGGCATTCCAGCGGACGAAAAAACGTCTATAGGCTAAGAAGCCGTTCAGCCTGGACGCCTAGCTTAAGTACTATAGCACTGTCAGAAAACCAGAAGGGCTGTATCCTTCAAAGACTTTGACTTTAAGTTGACTGGGACAAGTTGATACATTATTAAAACAAGAATTCAGTATGTTACGAAATATTTTTGGCAACAAATGGGGGTGATGGGCAGTTACGATTGAGATCCAAAGAGAGAACCTAACAATAATTATAACCAATATCATCGTCGATTATAGAGAAAAGACTGCTGTTCTACGGGTACATTTTCCGTATGACTTATAACCGACTGTAGGATATAAGTATAGTCCTGCGCGGATGCGGATACCCGCGGATAAACACGTTTCAATTCTTTTTGCCATGCGGATATAGTTTGCAGGGCTGTGCGGATAGCGGATAAGCTGCGGATAATGTTTGGAGTAAATTTGCGGTTACTTTTTAGAACACAATCCGAACTTGTTGAATATCATTACTAGGATCCGGATGTTTATGACATAATTATGTTTCCGTTATGATCTTTTTCATGACAAATGTAAGATGATTTCGCTAATCTCATTCAAATTATGTCATTAAGCATAACTAACACTCCGAACTGTACAGTGTTGCAATTCTGGATGTATAAAATAAATTTTAAACATAGCACATGACATACAAAGCATAAGGGAACGACTTTCTCCTCAAATGTCTAAATTTGTTGCTTTAATACTTTATCTAATTAAAACTATTAGCCTATTGTAACGCCAGTAGATTCGGATAAACGTGCGGATGCGGATAAAAGTCATACGGTTGTGGGGTGGATGTGGATAACAATCGTGCGGATGCTGGGCGGTTGCGGATAACAGCCGTGCGAATGTGGAACGGTTGCGGATAAGGGTTTGTTTATCCGCGCAGGACTATACTTATCCATTTTATCTTTGGTATTTGTTAACATAGCATTTTATGATTCTTTTTATTATTTAATCTACGCTGACGAAGGTATCATTGTATACCGAAACATGTACGTTTTAATTTAATCAATAAACTTCTTAGTGAAGAATTGCTGAGTTTTAAACTTCTTAGTGTTTGACAAGGTGGATTTTATAATTTGAGATTGCATTTATTTTACTTTATTGGTTTGTGATCGCATGATTCTTACTTTATGAACTTGCTTGGCACGATAAGTAGTTAATAACGTATAGATGATGATGATGATAATTGTTGTTTTGAGGGGCCTAACATCGAGGTAATAACGTATAGAAATAGCCTACTAATCATGAATCAAAACCAACTTCAAGTGTAGTGCTTAGGAGTCCTGAGGAGAGGTGGGCCATCCTTGAAGTGGTTTTCCGTATTATCTCACTTCTACATTATAGGCAAATGCCAAAATAATACCTAATCTACAAGGCTACGGCTGCTCGTTCACAATTTTTGCCTTAATCACAAACACGCACACTACTACACGAGTCATCTGACAGATTCCACTAATACCCAAGTAAACAGAACAAGTAACACAACTAGAATGTCAGAAAGACCCTAAATGAATCAACAACAACAAACAACACATTGTGACTCATATTCAATGGATATAACATGACAAATCGAGTTTCGTCTGCGATGTCGCCTGATAAATCTTTACATCGTGAACGAAGCTTGATTTGTCTGGTTTAAGAGCTTGAGTTTTAGGAAACATACACTTTAGCTTTTTAGACTGTTATTTTAGTTTCAATAATAATATAATAATAATATTAATACTATACCCAATAATAATAATCTCTTCTTAGTATACAACAAAGTCCCCGATTCTTGGATGTCACGGGAAATCTCTAGAACCACTGGATGAATTTTAATGCAATGTTCACAATTCTGTAAAGGATATCTCGAGGAAGGTTTATCTAGAAAATAATTTATTTATGATCAAAGGAAGCCAAGCAGTGACGATTTCAGTGAAAAAAGTCGAAAAAAAACAACCAGGCGTCCGTGCGCTTTTTAAGTTTACGCTGGTCAAACCGTTAAAAATATCTATATACTATGAGTGTAAGAATTGTTCAGAATGAAAAGCTCTACAAAAATGTCTGCGAGAGCATATCTCTATCTTCAATACATCGCCCACTATAAGTGATTTTACTTTTTCATTTGTTCCAACAATCTCCATTCAATTACTGAGGCGACAGTTTATGGGCTAGCTCGGGGCGAGCGTATCACCCCAGTTACAGCCTAGCTAGCCGGCGAGCGTATTACCCCAGATGCAGCCAGCAACAAACTGTCGAGTCGTGTTGAATTAAGACTTCAGAGAAGAGTGGTTGTGTTAGGAGTATAACTCGGCTTTTCTTCATTTCGCCTGTGAACTTTTCGTTCCGAAAAATACACAGTCAAGTTAAGATTGGAAGGAAGGGGGATTTGTGTTTCATGTACTCGCCATTCTTATTTTTCGTCTGACGAGAATTCGTTGCACATGCATCTCTATGATAATATAATTAATAATCCAGTCAGTGATTTTAACTCATCATGCCGAGACGTAAAACGGATATAGGTCGTAGTTCATTGACACCGAAAAAGGAGGGATTATCTCGTAATGCGTTCATAACTGTTCCCGGGCGAAGCCGGGGTGGGTTGCTAGTAATAATAATAATTGGCAGTAGTGTTTTACTGACCGAGGCAATTGCCAGGCAGTTGTACACGAGACCGCTCCTCCATTTTGCCTGTTTACATTGAACAAGCAGCAGCTATTGAGCTTTGTTTGCTGGGATTGACGAGTGAGGGATGATCACCGGATTCAGGTTACGGTATAATCGCTGCAGGCGCGCTTCAACCACGAGCCAGCGACACCCATAAAAGTTCTTCACGCACTTTCCGCTGCGCTGGTGATGGTCCCTTGGGGGGTTGGGGGAGGGGTGAAACTTCCCTTGCAGCTGTCATCGACTTTGCTGAGTCACCGAGCGGCCTGAGGCCCCAATGAGCAGATAGATGGTCACCGCGAGTGGTCGGAAACAATTTTATACGGTTGGAGGGAAGAGCCAGCAAGTCATGATGTTGTTAATTCATTTGAAGGTTTGGAACACCTTGGTCATCAGCCCTGAGTACTCGGGTGTGCGTTTAGTTAGTTTTCTCATAACATGTGTTTCTATAGTGACTCCCCCCAGGCCGTCACATCTTGTGGGACGTGGGTTAGCGATCACGGGACCCCAGCTGAGTCTGGCATTGCTTCTACTTACTTGTCCCGGACTCGTCTTCTTTACTGTCGACCTCTCTGGGTCAACTCTTGTTCTCTTCCGACGCCGATGGTATTAGGGTTTCCGAGGCCTAGGGAGTATCTTAATCTCCTGCCTTAATTGGCCCTAGTCTCATCTTTCCTGATACCCTCCTTCTGTGAGGGGTCAGCCTTCTTTTTCTTTTCATGGTATCTCCTGCCTTCTGCTGAAGGCCCTCAAGGAGGCAGGGTATTTTATGTAGCCCCACTTCTGGTGCACCCTGGATATTGCTACACCCTCAAGGGCTCACGGCTGGTGAGTTTGGGAGTTGACGATCCCGAGGGATTCCTGAGCTGGGTCCGTTTCTTCCCCCTTTTCCACTAATTTTGGGGTGAGCCCTCTCCTCTTTCCCTTTCCTATCTGCCTTTCATGGCTCTCTTTCCTTCCAAGTCCCTCAATCCTCATTCTTCGTGGGTTGAGGGCATTTCTTTTCTTCCTGTCCTTTATTTGCTTTATGCTTTATTTATTTACCATTTCTTCTTCTAGTATGTAAGTCTGTAGTTAGTATTAGATAGTTATAGTTTACATTCTCATCTCATCGTTCACTATCACACAAACCATTAGGGGCCGATAACCTAGATGTTAGGCCCCTTAAAACAACAATTGCCATCTTCTTCATCTGTAGTGACTGTAGTAGTGTGTGGGTAGCTGTAATGCTTAGGGTCTAGGATTGCGCTAAGTCCAAGGGAGTGCGACAGGCTTCAACAGCCGCTAGATGGGGTCTTCATTCATTCTATTACCTGACTCGGTCGGTCGACTAGAAGCAGGCTGTGTATTTTCATTGCCGTATGTCCAAAGGGAAAGGAAGTAAGCTGTTAGTTTTACGTAACCGTTAATCATGCGATCATGAACCAAGGGACCTCCTTTTTACGTGGAATCTGAACCACAGGACATGGCATTTCACTTCGAAAATCTCACATCACTGACCGGGAATCGGACCTGATCCATCTTGGTGAGAGGCAAACAGCTTGACCACTGCGCCACCACGCCCCCTCATGGTAAGTCCCTTGGGACTTCAAAATATAATGTAGAAACCTGGCATATGCCTGGAGGGTGTAAGAAAAATCCTGAGGCATAATCACACAAGAGGCTACCTTACAGTGCCAGGGTTCGAATCTTTGATCACCCTCCGAGTTTGCTCTTCCCCGGCACAGTCATCCCGCGTGATTTGATGAGGATAGACCTCGCAGACACTTTGGAGACATCCCATGAATGCTTAATAATTTATTTTTATATTTTAATTGCAGCCAATGGCCATAGCGTGGCATTTTAATTGAACGCCCGAAAGCTCCCCATCAAGTTTAATTTAAAATAGTTCCAACTTTGGCTACCAGAGATGCCACTGACACTGACACCTAACGGCTAACGTTGGAACTTGATACAGCGCTTCCAACCAAATAACCTACAAATTTAACTACACACAACCAATTGTACTGGCAAGTTCCTTTACATGCCATAAATCTATGACATGGGCTCGCCGGCTTTACTTCCCCCCCCCCCCCCCCCCCCCCCGAAGGATGGCATAAGTTACTGAAGGATTTGAACGCTCGTAAAAATGTCGATGACTTCGGCCGGATTCAAACCCGCGATCTTGGGCAATTCAGTTCAGCATGCTACTGACTACGCCACTATAGGCTAGATTGAGCGACTCCCATCAAATTACTTAACAATATTTTAAACATTTACATTTAATTGTTTAATTGTCTCGTAATTAGGTATTCCTAAAATTTGCATGGTAAGACTGTATTTTCTTTAGTTTTTGTATTGAATATTTAGGGTCGTTGCGACACCGTGGTCATGTAGCCCAGTGTACTTGGGTGTGTGTACAATTTATCTGATAACTTGTGTTACTGTGATGTCTGTACTAGTGTGTGTATTTGTAATTGAGGTAGCATTTGAGTAAGAAGCAGCCGTGGCTTGAAGTTAGGTACCATCCCGATATTTGCTAGGTGTAGAAATGGGAAACCATGGAAAACCACTCCCAGGATGGCTGAGGTAGGAATCTAAACCACCTCTTCTCAGTTTTGCCTCACGAGGCCTAGTGTAGCCTACCCGTTCCAGCCCTCAGATTATAATTAAATTTCTTGCTAGAGCCGGGAATCGATCCCAGGCATCTGCGGTGACAGATAAAAATGCTAGCCACTACGCAACGAGGCGGAAGTATTTTCATATACCGGAAGAACTGATTCGAAGTAGAAAATCAAAACACAGTTGACTTATACAATTTTATCAAGGGACTATAGTATGTACTTTGCTTATGAGGTATGGTTAATAACCTGTATGTTCACTTGACCTATCTTCATAGTTTGAGTTAGACGTGATCACACATATTGTGATGCGGTTTTCATCAAAGAATGTTTTCGAAATAACCCTTCACTCTTATATGTTAAAAAGAAATCATGTATTGCAATAAGTTGATTTTCAAATCTTCCAAAGTTGAGGATTGTTAAAATATCTATAGATTGTGGTTTAGAATATTTAAAAATCCAAAATTTAGCATATTGATTTATAAATTTAGCATAACTTAGCCTATATACATTTTCATTTTATACTGTTTTGCTTTTCAGGATCCAGCCTAGTCTGCAAGCCTCTGTTTGGTGCGAGGCTTGCTTATTCCATTTTTAGCAGGTTTAGCGGGTACAAGTGAAGCAGGTTGATAGCCTAACTTACACAGGACCACTGAGTTTTACGTCAGGGAACAAAGAAGCAAGTTGGGCAGTCTAGCCGCCTGAGCACAGGAAGGGCCACGACTCAGAACATGTCCAAGATGCCTACTCCTTTTCCATAGAAACTGGTAATCCCGACTGTCAGGACCACTTATTAGGCCACTCAGGCGTTGCCCATGGTTCACGAACTAGGACGTGACTACACCATCAACCAAGCATATTGTACCCCATTGGTTGGAAACGAGAATTATGTGCAACACCACATGAAATTAGAACAATTCAGTCACACATTATTGATCAAGTATTTTAAAAATACGCGGACATATATAAAATACTAACATACTTAAGCGTACAAACATTGAACTTGGAAATGAAAATTAGCACTTTGATATTTACTCAAGAGATTTGAGAAGCAGAGGTAGACTTAGGAGGCATTGGTTAGGCTTGGTGTTACACGATCACAAAGTAAGAGGTTGCCTCAGTGCTAACTGTAATATGGGATCATGGAGGCGACGTGTTCGCAAACAGAGGCTTGCAGACTAGACTGGACGCTGAAAGGCAAAACAGTCCCAAATTAAAATGTAAATTGTAAATGTTTGATATTTAGCTGCGAAACAAGCGCCTTCCGTTGAAAAACTCCAAACCGAAGCTAAAATTCAAAACAGGCAAATTTATACCAAAGAATGGAAATTTTGAAGTATTTTTGTTTTTACGTAGAAATGCTGTAACTTACTACTTTTAGTGGCAAGCAATTTGTTTAAATATGTGTTAATTTACAGTAAATCAGATGACTCCAGTAGCCTATGTCTGTCAAATTTAGGTTTTATTTTATCGTACATTCAATACTGCAAACATTAGCAACTACTGTCGGGGAAGATAGTATAGATACCCGAGTTTAGACGTCACTCGAAACGTTACCCCTTGTCTTAGCCTACATAAAAGCAAGTTACACCAAACTTTTCCTTGTTTATTTTGCGTTTGGCTATGTATAGTAAACATTTGTAGGCTATTGTTACCCGTTAAAATTGTATTGTTGATTGAACAAAAGAAGTGCCGGTATTTTTACCTAGTCTAACGGAGTGCTCACTTAGAAAGGTCATTACATTAAGAGTATTAATCAGATCAGAATGAAACCTTAATAAGTCATGAAGGAACTTATTGTTAACGTGTAGGCATATACGGAGTATTAATCTGATCTGATGGTTCTAAAAATAGTTGTTAATTTTGTAAACCAACATTTTCTAGGGCCTGGGTGGTCGTGTATGAAATATGGCTTGTTATGAATCATATAGCAATGCAAGGCTAAACTAAAAACTACATTATCTACACATAGCTAAACGCAGAAAAAAATAAGGAAGCGTTTGGTGTAGCTTGTTTTAATGTAAGGCTATGGATAACGTTTGAATTTATTTCGCATCTACGGCTAATGCTCTTACTATTTCCAACAATATGACTTTTCCTGTCGCGCATTCAGAGCTCCCCCACGTAAACCGAACAGTTGGCCTCTGAAACGAGATAACCATTGATCTATCTTGGATTGTGCGTAGGCTATCCATTATGGCCTTATCTTGGAGAGGTCTATCTCGTTACTTCTAATTACCTGATGAATCCTGAGCATAGCTTAGCTTTGAGAGTGAAGTGAGAGGACGAGTTTCTCCTTTCGTGATCCCCTTTCTTATCTCTCTCCTTCCTTTACGTTTCCCACCTAGTTTGACTGAACCACCTACTGTTACAACCCAGTACGTAGTGAGGAAGCAATGCTGCGTAAAGGATAATAAGGTTTCTAGAGTTTTGCAAGAAATTATTAAAATGTTGATTGGTCAAGAAAATATCACTTTCAGTAAATAATCGCTTTGTACGAGTATAATTAAGATCACAAAGAAGGGACGCCTAGCTTATTGTCATTTTTATTTTAGAAACTCTGATTATGTAAAAGTGCAGGTCTTATTCATTAAATTAAATGTGAATTAAATTATATAACTGAATGCCATTACTGTGGCATGTTAGAAGCAATTTATTTATTTATTTATTTATTTATTTATGTAATTATTTATTTACTTATTTATTAATTATTTATTTAATTACATAATTAATTAATTAATTAATTAAAATATTTTGTTTATTCACTTTATTTATTTATGTTATTTATTACCCTATTTTCAATTTTGAAAAAATAGGCTTATGAGATCAACTTTTGTCCGTGTGTGTGTGCGTGTGTGTGTGTGATTCGTGTGTGTGTGTCCCCGTAATAAAATCTAAACGGCAGGAGCGATTTCAATGAAACTCGGAAAGTTCATAGCACTATTCCCGGCGACCTCGACCGTGCCCTTCAAAATTTGTTACGACTCACCAATCCAACATGGCGGCTGTGCGAAATATTTCACCAGCATTCAATATCTCCGAAACTATTACCGATATTACCCTGACATTTTCTATGTTGTTAGAGGGAACTACTATAAGTTCACTTATGTGACTTTTGAAAACCTGGTAACTACAAAACCAACATGGAGGCCAAGCGAATTTGCGACATTTAAATAGACGTTTCTCGTGATTTGACCAACCAAACGCAATGAAACTTGGTACAGTATATGTTTATATACATTGTAATGCACCGACATCTAACTTCGTTCAATTATTTACATAATCACAAGATGGCGGATGTGCGAAATATTTCACCGGCATTCTATATCTCTGAAACTATTAGCGGTATCTCCCTAAAATTCTGTACGGAGATAAAGGGCACTACTGGAAGTCAACTATAAGACTTTCAAAAACCGGTTAACTACAAAACGAACATGGTGGCCAAGCGAATTTGAAAATTTTAAATAGACCTTTCTCGCGATTTAATGTTCCAAGCGCACTGAAACCTGGTACAGGAAATATTTATACACATTGTAATCCACTGGTATCTAATTTAGTTCAATTGATCACATAACCTCAAGATGGCGGCAGTGCGAATTTTAAAATTAAGTTTTTATTTCTTGTGATGTAGTCATGCGCTCGAAGTGAAAGTTTGAATAATGAACCTACGCAATAATTTTCCTTTAATGGTACATGACTCTATGGCCTATACATTTAACAATCCAACATGGCGACCATCCGAAATATTTAGACGATACTGAATATCTACGAATCTATTTTAGCAATCAAACAGCATTTTTTAATGTTCATAGGGGCTATGAACTTAAGTTCACCTATAGGACTTTAAATAACCTGGTGATCACAAATCCAACATGGCGGCGACGCGAAGAATATAAATATTCACCAGGATGTTTCTCGCAATTTAACCATCCGAGTGCAGTGAAACTTGGTACAGTAAATCCTTATACGAATGTTAATCCACTGGCATCTAATTTATTTCAATTGTTTCCATAACCTCAAGATGGCAGCTGTGAAAAATTTAAAATCTCCTTGTTTTTTCTTGTGTCCTAATTATGCGATTGAAGTTTGAATACTACACGTTCACAATAATCTGAATGTAACAGTACATAACTCTATGACCTACATATATAAAATCCAACATGGCGACAATCCGAAATATTTAGTCGGTTCTATTACAGCAATCAAACAGAAATTGTGTATGTTGATAGTGGCAATTAACATAAGTAGGATATATGAAAATAGGCTGTATAGTTCTTCACGGAACTACTTGTTTTTATTTATTTATTTATTTATTTATTTATTTATTTATTTAATAAACTAATTTCTTTCTTTACTTTATTCATTCGTTTATTTAGTCATTATTAAATTATGTAGCCTATTTATTTTTTGGCTACTTTTCACATTTTGCAAAAATGAGGAAAAAGTAGTCTTATGAGATCGATCCGGGAAAATGTGTGTCTGTCTGTCTGTCTGTCTGTCCTTCTGTCTGTCTGTCTGTCTGGCTGGCTGGCTGTGTGTGTGTCCCCCCCCTATCAACTCCTAAACGGCTGGAGCAATCGAAATAAAATTTCGTAGGAGTAAAGATCTATACCTGAATATCTCACGGCCATATTTGAAAATGATGTCAGTGCTACCAACTGCTGAAAAATCGTAATTGAAATTTGAGCTCCATGTTGGATATCTTGGAAGGTATGAATGGGAGCTATTTCAAATTCGGCACACATATAGATAATAATATTGCAGTTTAATTTCCAGAAGGCCATACATGGCAGTGTTGCCAAAATGATTATAAGCCTACTGATATGTCCGATATTTAAATGCATATAACTTCTACACTATCAATTGGAATTCAACCAAATTTCGTATGTTGTATGTGTACATAACCAGATATGACTGAACGTATTCTTATGAACCACCAGCGCTGCGCTGCCAACTGTTAAAAAATGCTCTTAATTTCTTTTATACAAATACCAATATATATGAGAAAGTATGCAAGCCGACAGCTTTAAACTATGCACACGTATAGTACATGACATTCTATATTAATTTGGAGTAACTTATATACGTCAGTGCTACCAACATGATTCTAAGCCTGCTGAGAGGTCCAACTTTAAATACATGTAACTTCCATACTATCATTTGAATTTAACCAAATTTCGTATGTGCTATGTGTACCATAACAGCTATAACTATGCGTATTCTTTAGAGCAACCAGGGCTGCCAACTGTTAATAAATGCTGTCTCTATTTTAGTTACCCTAATATCAATATATCAGAAAGAATGCAAGCCAATAGCTCTAAACTTTGCACACGTATAGTACCTGGCATTCTAGATTACTTTGGAGTAACTAATATACGTCAGTGCTGCCAACATGATTCTAAGCCTGCTGATAGGTCCAATTTTAAAATGCATGTAACTTCTATACTAACTAATGCATTTCATTCAAAATTGGCACAACAATAGATCATATTATTTCAGATTATTTCTGACCAATACATGCATGACACTGTTGCCAACATGATTTTACGCGCGCTGTTAGTTCCAATGTTTAACTGCATGTAACGTCCATGCTATTCATTGGACTCCAACCCATTTTGTATTATGTGCCTTAAGAGATGGAATTAAGAATATATTCAGTCACCAGGGCTGCCAACTGTAGTGCTCTATTAGGCTACATTAAACCAGGTATACAGTATTTCGAACTAATTAGAAATTTCGATATTACCAACATAATTTCGTCATTATTCTAGATAGATCCATATCGATTAATCATTGGCATGAATCTTAAATTTTAAGAAGAGTAGGCTCTTTAGTTCGTCACGGAACTTCTTGTTATTTATTAATTTATTCATTGAATATGTTATTATTTATTTATTATTATCATCACATAATTTTTGCCCTTATGGACAATGTTTGAATTTAAATATCTCATGATGACACAATTTACACATCTCTCCCTTTTTCCTCTTCCTATCCCAAAATCTCTTCATCCTTTGACTGTGCTCCTGTTTCCTTTGATCTGTCCTGAATATTCTTGTCTTCATCTTTTCATTTGCTTTAAATTTCGTATACTTAATTTTATTTCTGAATTCTCCTCTGTCTCCTATCATTTGCCCGTCGATTATTATTTATTTATTTATATTTATTTTATATTTATTTATTTATATACTTAATTAATAAATTTATTATTTTTATTCAGTTATAAGTTTATTTATTGATTTAAATAATGTATTTATTTATTTATTATTAGCTTGCCACAGTGGGTGAGTGGTTATAGTGTCGGACTACCAACCCCAAGATTGCAGGTTCGCCCCTGGCCATGGTAAGTGATTTTTGAAGGCGACAAAAATCACGATACTCATGTCATACGTTGTTGGCATGTTAAAGAACCCATTTGAATTCAGTAGGCCGTGTTCAATGGCAAAATTAATCTCGGGATTTTCCGCCAACACAAAGTTCCTCCATTCTCTACTTAAAAGCGCTGTAGTGTCAAGGAGTTTTGATATCTAACTTCCTTGACCTTCATAGCGTTCAATGGAACGACGAAATTCGACATGCAAGCTAACCTCTGGGTGTCAATTAACAAAGCTTGCACCTGGCACCCGAGGCCATACGATATTTTTATTATTATTATTATTATATTTATTTATTTATTTTTATTCATTTATATATTTATTGATTTAATTAGTTAATTTATTTATTTATTTATTACCGGGTGAGTTAGCCGAGGTCGTTGCGGCATGACTGTTGGCAGTCGCTCACATCCGGGAGGCGAGGAGGTTCGAATCCCCCCGCCGGCAACCTTGAAGATGGTCTTCTGTGGTTTCCCATCTTCCTTCCAGGCAAATGCCGGGGTTGGTCCCTAACTATAGGCCACAGCCGCTACCTTCCAACTCCTCGACCCTCCCATCCAACATTCCTCCCCAACGGTACTTGAATTAAATACGTTATCCCGGATGGAACCACAATTAAGTTTGTAGTCCTGGATGGGTCTTCAATATGTAGATCCCTTTTCTCAGCTTCCAAGCGGGACAGCAGTTAGAACATGGTCCACTCAGGTTCTCCTCGAGACTGGTATTTCTTGAATCAACTGAACACGAAGATTCCCAAATGAATGTTATTTATTATAAGTCCACCGACAAATAATACATTCACAATTAATAATTTATATACAAGGCGTGTAGCCTGACTGCTTGGCAGTCTTGTCAAACAAAGTTACATCACTCAAAGTTACAAGTGAAGAAGAGGCTGAGCTCCCCTTGTGCACCAAGTTAAATACTGGATGATCCATAGTGGGGGTTGAGAGTTTCTCTGAAGGACTAGCCAATCAGAAGTTTACTTCGTTTGGGAGGGAGTTGTCTCTCTGAGTGGGAGAAATAATGATACGTAAAATATTGAAGGTTAGTTAAAATTCCTTCTAGAAGCTTCAGAACTTCGTCATAAATGACTCTCAAGGTTTTCTTATGAAAGAGAGCTGTTTACTGGAGGTTTCCATGTCTTTAAATGGAGACAGCTTGTTTTAGATTATCTGACTGGGATACCTTGTTTTTAAATGGTTAATGCTTGTAGAGGAAACGGGGGATTACAAGATTTGGCTTTTAGCTTTATGACTTGGTGAGGCGCTTTCATAGATGGTATGTCAACTGGTTTCAACAGGCTGAGCTTCCAATAATAATAATAATAATATAACTTAGAAACCAAACTCATTGGAACTCATAGTCCTAGGTTCAGTATTGGACAGGGAACATGATTCCTCCCCCCTTAGTGTTTTGCTGTCCTCAGCAACCTTTATATTTTTCTTACTTCTAAGTTTTACAGATTTACATAAATGACACAGTTTTTGTCTAAATATAAACAAAATGATACATATTATAATTAATACAAAGATTATATTAATGGATGTAAATTGCTTTTTCGTGATATAGGTTGTAGGAATTGGCTTCAAGTCTAATTTCAATTTGGTTACATCAAGATGGGAATTAAGGAAGTTCAATTCACTTTTTATTATGGGTGTGTCATGGATATTCAGGATTGGGAAGTTGTGAACATAATTAGTAGGTTTTTGTTGCAGCGTTATGCCTATACTAGACATGGGGCAAGATTCGTTTGAAAACACTATTTGTGGACCTGAGAGTTTCAGAGAGCTTTGAGTCTCTTTGCATGTTTGTAAAATTATCTCAGGTGTTCTGCTAAAGAACAGAATGTGTTCCTTATTTATAGGTTGGAATATTCTTATATCATTTCTTATGGAAGCATATTCACATCCGGCAGGATTTGTTAGATTACAATTGGTAATTCTAATATTATAGTACATACATACATATGACTGTGTGTTTTTCACACAAGGTGAACTGGACCATTTTAATGTGGGTCCCTGTAAATAATATTTTTCAGTCGGGATAAGGATTGCATTTTCAATGGTTGGTACTGGGGTGACGTCATACAATTGATATTGGCTTCCATCCGTGATTGGCATGGAGAGGATTACAATCATTTCCTCGTCCATTATAATTACCTGGGTTTTTGACAATTTTAAATTTTCGAATTGATGGTATTGATCTGCATGAATCATACTTTTGACAGGGTAAATAGATAGCAAATGTTTTACCAAGTTTGTTAAGTCTTTTCTGGAGAATAATTTTACATTTGTCATTTCGTTAAATGAGAGAGAAATAGTTTCTTGCAGCACTTGCACTATTTTGTTATATTTATTGATGCACATTAAAACATATTGAAGGTCTTCCAGTAGGTTGATCTTGAAATCTTCTGTCTGGAGAATACCCTGAAGTACCCTCATGTTGCTGGTAACATGATTCATTTCATCGTAAAATTTTTGAGCAATTGAGTTTGCAAAAGATACCAATTTATTTATATGTTTAATCTCATTATTACGGCTTTGTTTTAGAGTGTCTAATTGACTTTGTAAATTATCCAAATCATCTTGGTCCAAATTACCAGAGATGAATTTAATTACTTTTCCTAAGCCGTTAATTAAACCTCTCCTAGTTCTATTAGAAATGTTTGGTATTAATTTATTTAAATCCTTTTTAGTTTCTTTAGTTACTTCAATTAATTCATTTATTAAATAGGGAAAAGTATTATTACTTTTTAATACTAAACTGGAGACAGTGTCATCAATATTTTTATATGCCTCTTTTAAAGTAGTAAGATTGAAATGAAACATGAATTTGTGATAGTTGCTAATTATTACAACGGGTCCCATAGGATCGGCGTAGAATCCTGGAGTTTTTACGGGTTCTGTGTGGATGATGGCATACCCTGGTAGGAATCTGCAATGGGAAGAATTTTAGAATTTTCCTCTTTGGTTTTATATCACGGAAGTTTCGGACATGAGTTTTACCGTTCTTCATTTTACAATAAACTCGGTTTTCCTCGATTTTGGTTATTGTGCCTTCATTATATAAATTTTTTGATTTCCTATTTCTGGTTAGGGGATCCAAAACATAAACTACCTCACCTATTTTATAGGGATGTTCAAAGGTGGAATCCCTTGGATCGGGCTTTCTTTCATTTAAAATTTTAATTTGGTTTGCCTGTCTTTGTATGTATTCATTAATTTTTGGTGACGGGGAGAAAATGTGGTCCAATGCTTTGTAGTATGGGCCATATAGGACATTAAATGGTGGTTGCTTGGTTGCTGTGTGAATTGAGGAATTGTAATTTGTGATTGCAGTGATTATGAGCTGTGGCAACGGGGTAAATTTATCATTATCTCTCGAAATTCTTAATTTTTCGAGGAGGGTGGAATTCAATCTTTCCACAGGTGAATTTGAGGTTGAGTTCAGAGGTGTGGTGGCATGGTACTCAATGTTCATAGCTTTACAGTACTCTGTAATTAAGCTGTTTTCAAATTCTCCTCCTTGATCATGAGTGATTCTTTTGGGATACCCATGGTGCGAAAAGTAAATTTGTAATTGGTTCAGAACTGCCATAGCTGTACCATTAGCTAATACGTAGGCTTGTCCGTATTTAGAAAATACGTCCAATATCGTTAAAATGCGGTTCTGTTCAAAATGAAATGTGTCAATGTGAATCTGGGCAAATGGGTGGTCTGCTACAATAGGTCCTTGGTTTGGTACCTCATTAGGGTGCCTCTCATGCTTATTTCTTTGACAAAAATTGCATTGGTTAATTAGATTCCTGATCTGTTCTTTTAGATGTGGCCAATAGTACTTGGTTCGAAGGTGCTCATATGTTTCAATAATACCATTGTGATTTATTGAATGGTATTGCAATATCAATTGTTTTTGAGTTTCTGAACATTCTATGTCCTCTAAAAATTTTGATGTCCTGATTATTATCAATTCTGAAGTGAATAATCTCTGGCATACTCTGATAAACGGAATCTCAAGTGTTACGTCATCAAAGTAGGCGGCGTACCTATTTGAGGTATTTATGACTTTAAGAAGGTGTCTCTTTAAATCGTCATAGAGATTTTTCTGCGTTACAATCATGACGTGGCGGGTAAATTTCTTAAATAATTTCTGTTCTAGAATCTTTGGGAATTCTCCGTACTTTATTATTATCTGGTTACGGTTCTGGTTCAAATTTCTTTCTGATATCTTTAAAGTGAAAATTGGGTCTTCCTGATTGGAATGTACAGTTTCATTATCCATTTCATGCTGGTATGTATCATCTCTGTGTTGGTATGTGTCATCCTCATGTTGGTGTGTGTCATCCCCGGAGATGGCTACATTAGAAACTGTTTCCTCATTTATATTCACTTGTATTCGTGAAAGTGCATCTGCGACATAATTAGTTTTTCCCTTGACATATTTTATGTCAAAATCAAACTCTCCTAACTTTATTTTCCAGCGATAGAGTCTTGAACTGGGATCTTTAAGAGAGAACAGCCATTGGAGTGGACGATGATCACACTCTACAGTGAAGTGTCGTCCCCATAAATAAGGCTTAAAATGTTTGCTACTCTCTACTATGGCTAACAGTTCTCTTTCTATTGTTGAATAATTTCTTTCGGCGGGATTTAAAGTTTTGGAGTAGTAGGCAATAGGATGTCCTTTCTGTGTGAGAACACTGCCTAATTGCGAAGTCTGAGCTATCCGTGGTTAACACAAATGGTTCTTCAAAATCTGGGTAAGCTAATACTGGCGCATTTATTAACAGGGTTTTTAGGGTTTCAAATGCAGATTTGTACTCGGGATTTTCTGCATCTATTTTGGTTCCTTTTTTCAAGCAGCGGGTTATTGGATATGCAATTTTGGCAAAATCTTTCAGGAACTTCCGGTAAAAGCCCGCAAGGCCAAGAAATTGTTTAATTTCTCTCGTGGTCTTGGGAATAGGGTAGTTTTTTACTACTTTAATTTTGTCAGGGTTTGGTTTTACACCTTCTTGTGAGACAACATGCCCTAGGAATGCTACTTCCTTGTGAAGAAATTCAGTTTTATCAAGCTGTATCTTCAGGTTCACCTCTCGTAATTTTTGCATTACAAGGGTAAGGTGTTGTCTATGTTCCTCTAGGGATTTGCTGTATATGATGATGTCATCAATATACACAAAACAGAACTTGTAAAGAAAAGGGCGTAGGACGTTGTCCATTACACGCTGAAAAGTGGCAGGAGCATTTTTAAGACCAAACGGCATTCTACAATATTGTAGATGGCGATTATCTATAGTAAATGCTGTCTTTTCTATAGATCTAGGATCCATCTCAATTTGATGAAATCCTTGCGCGAGGTCCAGAGTCGAAAAATAGGAACTGTGTCCTAGGTTATCTAGGATCTCTTCTATCCTAGGAAGAGGATATTTGTCTTCAATGGTCTTTTTATTTAGCTGCCTGAAGTCTATGACCAATCTCCATTTCTTTTGTCTTGAAGCATCTAGCTTCTTTGGCACAATCCATACTGGATTACTATATGGAGATTCACTATGGGTAATTATCTCCTGCTTAAGAAGTTTTTCTACTTCTTCGCTCAATACTTTCTTTAGCGCGGGAGGATATCGGTAATTTTTCTGATATACCGGTTCCTCATCGGTGGTTCGAATGAAGTGTTTTACTGCATTTGTGAATGTTAAATCACACCCTGGATAGTAAAACACGTCCGCGAATTCAGAGCATATTTCTGATATGACACTTCTTTCTATGTCGTTCATATGCTGCGTGCGGAGATATTCTTGAATCTCGCACTCCGAAATAGAATTTATTTCTAATGGTTGTATTGAGATATATTCCAAAGGTTCCACTAGCACTGGTTTACTAAACTCTAATTTTAAATTCGTTTCTGCAGGATACAAGACCTGATAATTCTCTGCGTTGTGTTCGAAAAAGGTTTCAATTGACAGGTAACTAGTGTGATAATTAAATAAATATTCTAACTCCTATTTGAATGCGAATCTTACATGCAGATTTAAATTGTTGTGTTTTCTCGGGATATTTGACTGTACGTTAAGAGAGTGAATAATTGTTTCATTAACTTCCTATCCTCTCCTTCTATTTCTTTCCCCATCATCTTCCTCGTCGTCTGACTTTTCTGCGGCTACTATAATTCTCCATTTGGATAACAATAACCTTGCTCCGGATCCAACGTCTCCCTCATAATGTTCAAATGCTTTTACCGTCCTTATTACAGACGTTTGTTGCAAATGTATTGTGTAGATTGGTAAGTTATACAACTTTTTAATACAATAGAACATTTCTTTTGAGTTTCCTATGCAACTTTCCAATCGATTTTGGTAAAATTTTATGGTCTCTATTAGCTCTATGTCCATGTTACTTAGAGTGAATTACAAGGTTGGGTGTTCGGAACTTAATTGTAATTTGTATAAGAAAAGATTTGTGGGTTTGATTTTAGGTGAAGGATTAGCTTAATGTATTTTTGTTAGAGCGGGGTTAAAATTTGTGAATGTATTTCGCGTTGAGTGGCTTAGTGGTCGAGTTGTTGGAAACTGTTTTGGGAAGTTTTTTTTTTTTTTATATTTACTATGAAGTATATAGCCTAAGTATATTGTGTTTTAGTCGAGTATGTAAAATAAAATAATTGAAAGCTTAAGCAAATTAATTAAATGAAAATTTAGTTTAAATAGGGTTCCTTAAAATTAATAACTTGCTCGATATCGATCTAAAATACTACTCGCTTCTCTTTTCAATTTCGAATTTATGTCGTTAAACAAAACTTCGATAATTAATTGATTGGTTTAATTAAAATAATTAAAGATTATTTATTTATTATCACTTGGTTAAAGGAAAAAATATTTATTATTATTATTATTATTATTATTATTATTATTATTATTATTATTATTATTATTATTATTATTATTAACTAAGAATAATACGTGAAATTGCCCCGTTTAGGTTTCCACGATATAGGAGGTTAATACTTGATTTATTTATTATTAGTATTTTTACTTTTAATATTACTGCTTATAAATTACGGATTAATTCAAAAGAATAATGGCATGCGACACTTGTTCTAATTTTGACGCACACTCACTTTCTTTTGAAAGGCAAAATAAGTTATTATTAGTGCTCTTCTTTAAAATTTGAGAAATGAACTATGTTGTATACAAGCAATATGAAAGGTACACAAAAAAAACAGGGTATTTTGAATGTACTCACAGCCAGGAAATGATGATCAGCATGGACTGCATTCCGGTCTGCGTAGTCGGTTGGCTTCCTTCTGCGATGTCGTGCTATCAAAAGGCCCCTCTCAGAGTTGTCGATGCGCACGTACAGCAGCTACGGATGGCGATAGATGGCGGTCAGAAGGCGCTTGTTTCAGCGTTGCCGGCTCACCTCCTCTCGTTCCGTAGTCGGTTGGGTTTCTTCAGTGTCGTTCGAGCGACCGAAAGGCCCCTTAACAGAGTTGTCGATTTACTCGGACGGCGATGGCGGTTGGTTGCTGTTGAAAGGCGCTTATTTCAGCGTTGTCAGCTAGCTTCCTCCCTTAAAGCTGGCTGGTTAGTTATGGACGAAAGGCCTCCAGCGAGGTTGTCAGTACCACTTCTTTCCAGTCGGCTTGGTTCAGATGATCAAGATGACTTCAGTATTTTCGGGATGATACTGGCTTTCTTGGATTGGTAACGAAAGGCGCCACTTGAAGTCTTGGCTTCTTTGAGCGTTGTCAGTATACCTGGTCCAATCAGCACGTAGATCTGGTGGTGATCATGTATCAATCGCGGCCGGGCCCCCAATTAAATACGTTATCCCGGATGGAACCACAATTAAGTTTGTAGTCCTGGATGGGTCTTCAATATGTAGATCCCTTTTCTCAGCTTCCAAGCGGGACAGCAGTTAGAACATGGTCCACTCAGGTTCTCCTCGAGACTGGTATTTCTTGAATCAACTGAACACGAAGATTCCCAAATGAATGTTATTTATTATAAGTCCACCGACAAATAATACATTCACAATTAATAATTTATATACAAGGCGTGTAGCCTGACTGCTTGGCAGTCTTGTCAAACAAAGTTACATCACTCAAAGTTACAAGTGAAGAAGAGGCTGAGCTCCCCTTGTGCACCAAGTTAAATACTGGATGATCCATAGTGGGGGTTGAGAGTTTCTCTGAAGGACTAGCCAATCAGAAGTTTACTTCGTTTGGGAGGGAGTTGTCTCTCTGAGTGGGAGAAATAATGATACGTAAAATATTGAAGGTTAGTTAAAATTCCTTCTAGAAGCTTCAGAACTTCGTCATAAATGACTCTCAAGGTTTTCTTATGAAAGAGAGCTGTTTACTGGAGGTTTCCATGTCTTTAAATGGAGACAGCTTGTTTTAGATTATCTGACTGGGATATCTTGTTTTTAAATGGTTAATGCTTGTAGAGGAAACGCGGGATTACAAGATTTGGCTTTTAGCTTTATGACTTGGTGAGGCGCTTTCATAGATGGTATGTCAACAGGTTTCAACAGGCTGAGCTTCCAATAATAATAATAATAATATAACTTAGAAACCAAACTCATTGGAACTCATAGTCCTAGGTTCAGTATTGGACAGGGAACATGATTCTTGTAGCTCACCCATTGGGTGTCCGTCTCGAAGCGGCTACAAAACTGGCGAGCCGAACATGTCCTCGGACACTCCCGGCACTAAAAGCCATACGCTAAAAAGAAAATATTTATTTACAATCTCTATAAATCAAGTAGGCATTTTGATTCTAATCTGTTCGTTTGTTAAAGGCTGGCATCTAAAGTAATGTAGTGAATGACTCAAAAATACGTACTGTATTTAAGTAGAAGACACCCCTAAAGAGAAACTACGCAATACAAAGGATTAAAGGGGCTAAGTGGATGCCTGGAGTCTTGTAACGTTCATCAAGCGTGGCAAGAAGACAATTGCACAATCTACATCTGTCTGTTTTCCCCAGACATGACGTAATTCCAAGAAGCGCAAAGTGACTCACTGCCTCACCACGGCAAATCACGTATTTCTGCCGTAACTACGTAGCAAGCAAACTACTTAGAACGCATAACAAACCATTCACTACACAGCTCCACGGGTGCTAGCGAAGCAAGCAAATCTGACAGACCAATTAACTTTTACTCCTCCCAACAGCCTCCAGCGCCAAAGGCAGTATCTAGGAACCCGTTGACGATGGGTAATAAAACTACCGTAGTACAAAAGCTACAAAAGTATAATAGCCTACAACAGATTTTACTGACCAGTATATTCGGTTCTTGAAGATGGAGAAGTTATGGGAGGAAACACATTTTCCTCAAGAGAGTGATATTGTTGATATTGTTGATTGGTGTCAATTTTCCCATGCCAGCAGAGTAAAAGAACGAGCCGGATATATTTATTTATGTTAATTTATTGGCATATGAATATGAATGGGAGCAAGTCTTCTCAAATGACAATAGAAGTGTAAATACAATATTATGAATGTTGTACCAATATGAGCTAGAAAATCCTGCCAAAAATAGTACTTATAAATATTTAGATCCTAGGATTTCTCGGCCGGTGTCTAGTTTATTATTTAGGCTTTCAGAATGGAGCCATGTCGTGTGTCGGTGATTGTTTCCTGACGTATCGGCTGCCATTGCAGCAGCCTTAATCATGGGTACGAGTTCGTGTCTGTACTCAAACTGATCGTCGGTTGTCAGTCAGACGGGCCTGCTTGATCACATTGAAGTCACGCTGCTTCCTGATTGGTGGGAGCACTAGCCAGGCTTTTTGAAAATTTATTTATTTTTAATGTTCATAAATCATTTTAAAATTGTATAATATTAACAGCACTTTCAAAACAATTTCCGTTTAGTAAAATTAAATTAAAATGCTCAAAAGTATTGTGCAGATATACACGTTCACGTAACGAATATTTCAAATAAGGCATTACAGTACTATCTATACTCAATCACAATAAAAACAACTGGCTAAGAGATTCAAACGTACAGGTTCAGTAAACAATAAAAATTGACGTAAAGGTCTTTATTTACTTAACCGGAGTAACCTGAAACTTCGAAAGAAGATGCCGATTATGTTTGGCAGTGGATGGGGAACATTTTCAGCATCTACTGTAAACATGGTGAGTGAAAAAGCATAAGCACCGTACTCTACCGTACATATGCGCGCGCGGTCGCCGGCAACTGAGCCGACACTGGCGGAGCGTGAGAGCGAGAATGTCTTTGCCAAGCAAATATAAAGACCGTGTATTTGCATAGAAATAATTTTTATTTATGTTTGTAAGGATATCCATTTCGATTGACTATTAATTTCAATTACAAATTTATTATATTGTTTTTCTTACCCAACATTCATATTAGAACATAGTTTTTCAACAATCTTCTATATTTATTACTGACTGAAGAAGACCTCAACATAGGTCGAAACATGTATCATCATCTATATATTTAAAACACTAAGCTGTTTTTTGTACACACGAGATTGTGAAAACGACTTAACCGAATGGCTTCGTAAATCATTCTAACGAAAGCTCTTGGCATGCAGATTTGCAGGGTGTCTTTCAAATAAACAAATATGTTATCATATATTTTTAAATTTATAAACAAAACTGCAAAATTATTGGCTCAAGCGCATGCGCAGAATCACCTTGGTTAATGACAGACATGGCGGATGTCCACCGCGTTTTAATGTAATAGTTATTTATAAGAATCATAATAAAGGAGGGGAATATTGAATATGAAGTTCCCACGATATAAACAGGAATAGAATATTATAAAGGACGGGAAATGTAGAAGAACTTATACTGACTGTTGAGTGTGAATGTTGCTTAAGTACCTTAATATTGCGCTACATCTCCAGTGATTTGGTAGCTTAGATGGCAGCGCTGAAGTCCTAGTTTGTGCATCACCCAATGGAAGCAGTTCGAATCCCACCTCCGCCACATTTTTCTATTTCCCAATTATTCTTTCTGGCTATTGGTAATACATTGTCTTAACATATTTTACTTTTATTATTCCCGTAAAGTAAGGAATTCTCCACGATTTACGTTCCCATACACTTTTAAATGATTAAATAAAATATGGCCACAATCGCTTTCGCCATGAGAGACAATAGACGAGCATAATTCATTTGATGGACTCAGACATCGTGGTCACTCATCCCCGTCTATTTTAGTGTGTGTGTGTGTGTGTGTCTCAAATTTTCTCTGATAACCTGTGTTATTGTGATGGCTGTACTGATGTGTGCATTTGTAATTAAAGTGGGGAATGGGAAATTGACGACCGAGGCTGTAAGTTAGGAACTATCCCGGTATTTACCTGCAGTGGAAGTGGCAAACCACGGAAAAGCACATCCTAGATTGTTGAGATGGGAATCGAACCTTGCCCTTCTTAGTTTTGCCTCAAGAGTGCGCCCCGTTCCAGCCCTCAGACCAGAATTACATTTCTAGAGAAATGGCGGATAAAGGATCCTCCGTATCGTAATGTGATCTTTGTTTTTGAGAATTAAAAAGAGGGGATTGATGAACTTCAACAGGCGTTTGAGTTCGTTTGTTGTTTAAGTAACTTAATATTGCTTTGGAAGTCTGTTGACTGGGTGGCTCAGGGGTAACATTGCGGACCCAGGAATGAATTTAGCATAGTCGAAGGAGTTCACATCTCACCTCAGACATGTATTTCTATTTCCTAATTATTCTTTCTGCTATTGGTAATTCATTGTCTTAACATATTTTACTTTTATTATTCCCGTACAGTAAGGAATTCTCCTCGATTTGCATTGCCATATACTTTCAAATTATTAAATAAAAGATGGCCACAATCGCTTTCGCCATGAGAGACAATTGACGAATATAATTCATTTGATGGACTCAGACATCGTGGTCACTCAGGCCCGTCTACTTTGGTGTGTGTGTAAATTTTTCTATGATAACCTGTGTTATTGTGATGCCTTTACTGATGTGTGCATTTGTAATTCATGTGGGGAATGGAGAATTGATGACCGAGGCTTTAAGTTAGGAACTATCCCGGTATTTACCTTCAGTGGACGTGGCAAACCACGGAAAACCACATCCCAGATTGTTGAAATAGGAATCTAACCTTGCTCTCCTTAGTTTTGCCTCAAGAGTGCACCCCGTACCAGTCCTCAGACCAGAATTAAATTTCTTGGCAAACCAGGGTTCGAACCCGGAATCTGGGGCGATAGCTCAGAATTTAGCCTTAAGATTTGGCTTCCCTGTGTTTGTACGATTTTTGACAAGCACTGAACATATAGTCTAACCCTTAAACTCTCCATTACGGTGGCTGTCGAAGTGAGTCTATGCTCATTCCAGTAGTTGGCGAAGTATGCTCCCTTGCTTAATTTACTGTCATGGAAATGCAAAGGATTGTACCTACACCAGGTGATGGAAATTGCTTATTTAAAGCAGTTTCGTACTGTTTATTCCAAAATGCAGAACGTCATCCTGAGCTGCGTCTGCAAGCAAATTGCAAAAATTGTTGTTGGCATGAATAATTATAAGGATTTTATTATTGGCGATCAGTATCATCGCATTCTCATCAGCAACAAACTTGAGAATGAAAGTATCTGAACTTCACTGTATAAATGAATATTATTGTTTAATGATTATTTGTTTAGAGTACATAACAATGACTCTAACCACGCTGTTGATTTTGGCAATGGAAGTATTATGTGCCATTTAATATTTGGCGGCTGCGTTGATGCAGGCCACTATAGTGTTATTGAATATGACGCTAATTTGGAGAAAAATGCTACAATAAATATATCCATTTGACGAAAAAGAACATTAGCCACAAAAAAGTGGGAAATCGAAGAAAAATACGAAGCCACTTTTAAAATCTAATATAAATATGCCATTTCAGAAACAAATCCAGATATTATGCCGTACAGTGTATGGTCCTTGACGAACAAATGTAAACATTGTTCTGCACTGTATTTCTGTAGCGAGAAATCTACGCTTGGTTACTTTGACCTTTGGTGTTGTAATGGCAAAATTGATCTTACTAAATATAAAATATTTGACAGACTGCAACAATTTTTCACTGGAAATGATACCTCAAGGAATTTAGGAGAGAATAATCGGCAGTACAACAAATGCTATGTCCTTGGTTTCATTTGGTGCCAATGTCACTGTGCCACATGCATACGGTCCATATTGTTTTAAAATGTATGGAATTGCACATCATCGCATTTGTTCGTTAATGTATATTCCAAAATTATAAGCGACGGTTCTTGCGGCCAGTTGTATATATTAGACTCCTCAGAATTCTTGAATTCCTTGGAATTAAGTGATTTGCTTCCACATACTCCAAACGATTGACCCATAGTTATGCTCCTTAGAAAACTGAAGTTTCCTAAGGGCTCATAAATACTACCATATTAATTATAAGAAATGTGTACGAAAATTGCTTGAATTTGGAAATAATAAGTGCAGTTAAAATCAGGCGGATGATCTAACCCTTCGATTTGATTCCATATTAATTATAAGAAATATGCATGAAAATGCTTGGATTTGGAAATAAGTGCAGTTAAAATTAGGCAGAGAGGTCTAATCCTTCGACTTGATTTAACACCATAGGATAAACCAATCAATTTCTTTTAAGAGGCAACATTTTCCGATTCGCTTGGCATACTTTATCACAATCAATAAAGCTCAATGGGGAACTCTGGAATCTTTTGACGCTCTGAAAGTATCAATAGCGCCAAAAAATAATTGTACAAAGAACGTACACTGAAGAAAATGGAAATTGCAACATCCAGAAGGAGTGGTGCTACATTGCTGCAATTGAACATGCAGGACGAGTGTTCGGTTGTGATTCCATGATTACACTTTCAGGGCAATCTGACCGCAAGTTTAGACAACAATCAATACTGGATGTGCCCACCACGAGCTGCAATACATTGATGAATTCGGCGAGGCATGGAGTCAATAAGGCCCTGGATCGCTTCCTGAGGAATTGTGGCCCATGCTTGCTGCACTGCACGGGTCAGTTATTCCAGAGTTGTGGGTGGCTGAGGACGGTTGGACAGTTGTCGACCCATCATGTCCCACACATGCTCAATAGGGCTGAGGTCCGGGGATCTGGAGGGCCATTCTAAGGTTGTGATGTCTGGAGATGCGTGCAGTGTGAACCCGGGCATTGTCCTGCTGAAACATCCCATTACCAATGTTCGCCATCATAGGGACAACCACTGGATTGAGTACCCTATCAACATACTGTCGAGCAGTCATAGTGCCCTCAACAGGCACTAATTGTGATTTCACATTAACGCCAAGAGCTCCCCAGACCATAATGCTTGGTGTTGGCCCCGTGTGCCTCTCGACAATAAGGTCTGGGCGGCTCCTCTTCCCAGTATGTCGGTGCACACGATTCTGGCGATCACTGCGGGCAAGACAGAAGCGCGATTCATCACTAAAGACGACCCTATGCCATTCGTCGACCCACGTCGATCGTTCTCGACACCAGGCCAGCCTTACACGTCGCTGTTGTGGGGTCAATGGAACACCTTCTGCAGGGACACGGGATCGTAAGCCAGCTGCACGCAGGCGATTACCAACTGTTAGTTGTGTAACGTGGGGTGCCACAGCTGCTCGAATTTGCGTTGTTATTGCATGGGGTTCCATCCGGGCCATCTGAATGATGCGGTGATCCTCTCTCACAGTTGTCTGTCGCAGTGGGCCTGTGCCAGGTCTACGAGTGTGGGTACCTTTATTTGACCACTGCTGCCATACACGTTGTACCGTAGATGCCTGTCGGCCAACACGTGCAGCGCCAGTGCTTAGCGATAATCCAGCCTCACACAGCCCAATTATCCGACCCTTCTCAAACGGCGACAGTTGTTGATAGCGTGCTCTTCTCTGTCGTCGAGGCATGTTTGACGGGGAACACTTCACTGCACAGACTGCAAGTCAACTACGCTACACTGGTGTCCGTATACTGGAGTTGAATCCTCCGCGACCAATCACGTGGGGAGACCTGTAGCAACAATCCAATGGGTCTGAAACTTTGATCGTTTACATACCTACAAGGCATCGTTCCATATCTTGAAAATCAACACAAACGACCAATGCCTTCATGGTGTTGCAATTTCCATTTTCTTCAGTGTATATAAGAAAATTCTTCAGTAAATATTTTCTTATTGACCGTCATGTATTGACGGGTTTCAACTAGTCTATCTATCTATATATTTAAAACACTAAGGCGATTTTTGTTACATCGAGAATGAGATAACGTCTCAACCGATTGACTTCGTAATGCATTCTAACGAGAGCTCTTGGCATGTAGATTTTCAGAGTGTCTTTAAAATAAACAAATATGTTACAGAATATTTTTAAATTAATAAACAAAAATTCAGAAATCTTGCCTATCACGCATGCGCACAATCGCCTTGCCTTATGACAGTCATGGCGGTTACAAGTCCATCGCGTTTTAATTTCATGTTTATGTATAAGAATTATAATGGAAGGGAACATTGCTTATTACGTTTTCATGACATACACTGGAATTACCAGACAGAAAATGCTGAAAAACGTAAACTGACATCAAATTTTGAGTGTGCTTGATGTTTAACTCCCTTAATATTGCGCGTCGTTATCAGTGGTTCGGTAGCTCAGGTGGTTACGCCGTACTCTCTTACTTTATGCATCACCCAATGTAAGGGGTTCGAATCCCCCCTTCGGCATGTTTTTTTATTTCCGTATTTTCCTTTCTTGCAATTGCTATTATATTGCCAAAACATATTTAACTCTTGGCATTCCCATATGTTACAGAATATTTTTAAATTAACAAACAAAAATTCAGAAATCTTGCCCATCACGCATGCGCACAATCGCCTTGCCTTATGACAGTCATGGCGGTTACAAGTCCATCGCGTTTTAATTTCATGATTATGTATAAGAATTATAATGGAAGGGAACATTGCTTATTACGTTTTCATGACATACACTGGAATTACCAGACCGAAAATACTGAAAAACGTAAACTGACATCAAATTTTGAGTGTGCTTGATGTTTTACTCCCTTAATATTGCGCGTCGTTACCAGTGGTTCGGCAGCTCAGATGGTTGCGCCGTACTCTCTTAATTTATGCATCACTCAATGTAAGGGGTTCGAATCCCCCCTCCGGCATGTTTTTTTATTTCCGTATTTTCCTTTCTTGCAATTGCTATTATATTGCCAAAACATATTTAACTCATGGCATTCCCGTAACTAAGGAATTCTACGTTCCCATCTCAATTTAACTTAAAACGCTATGGTAATTTCATTGAAAAGCTTTATAAGTTCCAACATTCGACAGATTACATTTGCAATAACGGTAGGCTATTTATCTTTATTGCTACAGAAGTTTTGGCATATTTTTGCACATGGGATAACTGTGAATCAAGGATTGTACGAATTCAACACATTACGAAGAATATATGCAGTGAATCCACCCGAGTGTCTTCAAATCGAGCCATGTGCTACGTAACTCATTTGTTTTCCTCAGTTCTTTCTTTGCCTTATAAACATACAAGGCATGTCCAAAATGTTGTTACATGAAATTCCACTAATGAATTGTACCTTTACCAGTTATACGGCAATAATACAGTAGGCCTACGTTGAAATTCTGATACCGGTATTACAAAATGTAGGCCTACTTTTGATTAGATTGTTATCCAAATTAACTTTTATATTTCAGTAGCAGATGCCGCTGCAGTCGAATGTTGGAACCGCCATTTGTATTGTGTTTCCGATCATTCTGTTATATAGTCTTTGGTGGTCTGTTATACGTTATAGTCTTTGGTGGTGAGTCGTTTTCTGTCGAGAATACATATCGCAGCTTCTACGAATTGTTACACCTTTCATTGTATATACCATAACTACGGCATACTAGAAAGTGACTACGCAGAATGACTGGGCCGGTTTGTCTCGATAATTCATTGCCAGCTTTAAGAGTGGGCTTCCCTGTGTAAATACGACTCTTGACACGTACAGGAAATATAATTGTAAAACTGGCTCCATTATTAAGGTGACTGGCGAAGTGGTTCTATGCTCCTCTTCTTAATTTACTGTCATGGATATCCGAAGAATTGTACCAATAACAGGTGACGGAAATTGCTTATTTAGAGCAGTTTCGTACTGTTTGTATCGAAACGAAGAACGTCATAGCGAGTTGCGTTTGCAAACTGTTACAAAAATTGTTGCTGACTGGAATATTTATAAGGATTTTATTATTGGCGATGAGTCTTATCGCCTTCCCCTCAACAACCAACTTGAGTATGAAAATCTTATGTCTCTGAACGGTGAATATGCTGGTCATGTTGAACTCCATGGTATAAGCCAATTGTTTAATGATTATTTGTTTAGAGTTCATAACGATGAAACTAACCACGTTGTAGATTATGGCAATGGAAGTGTTATTTGTCATTTATTGTTTAGCGGCTCCGTTGATGCAGGACACTATAGTGTGATCGAATACGACATTAATTTGGGGATAAATCCTACTGTAAATAGACGCATTCGACGAAAAAGAACATTAACCGGTCGTGTGGAAACTACAAATAGACGCAAAACAATGAGAAATCGGAGAAAAGGCGAAACCACTTTTAATATAAAATATAAATCTGCCATTTCAGAAACAATGCCAGATATTATGCCGTACAGCGTTGGGTCCTTGACGAACGAATGTAAACATTGTTCTGCATTGTTCTTCTCTTGCGAAAAAACTACGCTTGGTTACTTCGGCCTTTGCTGTTGCAATGGTAAAATTAATCTGCCGGAATATAAAATACTTGACAGGCTTAAACCATTTTTCACTGGAAATGATGATACCTCAAGGAACTTCAGAGAGAATATTCGGCAGTACAACAATTCTATGTCCTTCGTTTCCTTTGGTGCCAATGTTACCGTACCACCTGAACACGGTCCATATTGTTTTAAAATTTCAGGAATTGTACATCATCGCATTTCTTCCATATATTCCAAAAATATAAGCGACAGTTGTTACGGCCAATTGTATGTATTAGACTGCTCAGAAGCTAATCAAATCAGATTAGCAAATCGAGCTAATTCTTGCATCAGGGAGGGTACACTTCATATTCTAAATAGTATTTTGCAAGAGCATAACCCTTACATTCAACTGTATAAGACAATGCATTCAAAAATATGCGAAGAAAATGAACTGGCTTTAAGAGAAAAACGTCAACCGTTAGATTTGGTCATGCGCTTTTACCATGAACCTCAAGAAGATCCTAGACGTTATAATAACCCAGCTTCCTCAGAGATTGCAGCTATTTTTGAAACAACTGACGGCGCTCCGGCTTCACACCGCCACATCGCCGTATTTTCTAATCAGGGAGTTTTAAAGGAAATTGATGTTGACAGCATGCATTGTGATCCATTAACTTACGTTTTAATCTGGCCTTGCGGACAAACAGGTTGGCATATTTCACTGCCAACAGGAGGGAACCGTAAGACGAACGTTAGGCAAAATATGACAATGCGTGAATATATTTTGTATAGGCTGTCGATTCGAGGTTGTCCTCCCGCAGGAGGTTTCAACCCTTTACTTAATGCAGGTAAACTTACCCAACAATTAATAGTTGACTATTATTGTCGAATAGAAGGAGATAGACTAAAATATATTCGCAATCAACAAACGAAATTGCGTGTCGATACCTACGTTGGTCTTGCTGATGCTTTACACTTTAGAGCTGAAAATGAAAGTTTAAGAGCTGGTCGCATAGTTATTTTGCCTTCTACTTTTATTGGTAGTCCCCGAAATATGTTGCAAAATTATCAGGATGCAATGGCAATTGTGAGAAAATTTGGCAAGCCAGACCTCTTCATAACTTTCACTTGCAACTCATCATGGCCTGAAATTACTACTAGCCTCCAACCTTATGAAAATGCAAACAATAGACCTGATGTCGTTGTTCGCGTTTTTCATGCGAAAGTGAAGGAACTCTTGCGTTTAATAAATCAAAAGCAAATTTTTGGCGAGGTACAAACTTTCTTATACACGGTTGAGTTCCAGAAGCGAGGTTTACCTCATATACACTTACTGGTTTGTCTTCGAGATAGTTGTAAATTACGAGAAATCTATGATATTGATATGACAGTTTCTGCAGAAATACCAGATCCTTCCAATACGACATTGTACAACTTAGTAAAGACACACATGGTACATGGACCTTGCGGCCTTCTGAATCCCAATTCAATTTGCATGAAGGATGGAAGATGTAAGAAGGGTTTTCCAAAAGACTTTGTGCCAGAAACTAAAGAGAATGTGAACGGCTATCCACTTTACCGTAGGCGACAGAATGGAAGATCATATACTAAACGAGTACAAGGCACCAATGTTGAAATCGACAATCGCTTCATTGTTTCATACAATCGATATCTATTGATGTACTTTCAGGCCCATATTAACGTCGAAATCTGTGCAAGTGTACACAGCATCAAATACATACATAAGTATGTTTATAAGGGGCATGATTGCGCTAACTTGAAAATCACGGCAAACGATGGAATGCTACATCATGACGAAGTTTCTATGTATTTGAATGCTAGATATGTTGGGTCAAGTGAGGCTGCATACAGGATTTTTGATTACAACATGCACGAACAGTCCCACATTGTTGCCCGGTTACCTGTCCATTTACCAGACCAACAAGATGTATTTTTTCATGCCGATGATGCTCCCAAAGCATTAATACGGGCTCAGTTAAAAAGTACACAACTCACTGCATGGTTTCAGCTGAACCAAAATCCAACAACTAGGAGTGCATATATTTATCCTGAAACACCCGTTCATTATGTATGGGATAAATGCAAATGCATTTGGAAAAAACGACTTAGATTCGAAAAGGTAATAGGTCGGATGTACAATGTTTCTCCATCTGAATCAGAAAGATACCATCTGCGCTTACTTTTACTTCACATAGTAGGTGCCACAAGCTTTGAGGATCTCCGAACATACCAAAGTGTTTCCTGCCCAACATATAAGGATATGGCAATTAAACTTGGTTTGCTTATCGATGATTCAGAATGGCAACGCTGTTTGATGGAAGCATCGGTTTTCCAAATGCCCTTTCAACTGAGACAGTTATTCGCCTACATATGCATATTTCATCAACCTTGCAATGCCAGTCACTTATGGGACATGCACAAAAACTCTCTCTGTGAAGATTATTTAAAGTCTGAAGATGAAAATACAGCTTATCAACTATCTCTCAGAGATATTAATAAAACTCTGCAATTGCATGGTTTCTCTCTGCCAACATTTAACTTGCCTGTTGGTACTGACACACACTCAAACGATCAAACTACTAATGAGCCAGTGTTCCCTTTTGATTTGGCTGACCTGATGTCCTTAGCAAACCAGGAACAACTTTCAATTATTAATGATATCACTAGCGTTCTTCAAAATAACAACACAACTGTCACGAACGCATTCTTTATTGACGGTGCTGGGGGCACAGGAAAAACATTTATTTACCGATGCTTAATACAAAAGTTCTGGAGTTTAGGGCTTCATGTTATATCAGTAGCATGGACCAGAATAGCCGCTGTTTTGCTACCCAACGGTCGAACAGTACACAGTACATTCAAAATTCCTCTAAATTTAAATGAGAGTTCAGTGTCTGGATTAAAATTAAATTCCAAAGCAGCTGACGATATTCGATTAGCACGGCTCATAATATGGGATGAAGCCCCAATGGCAAATATTCATTCATTAATGTGTGTGAATCGTCTTCTAAAAGATATTATAAGTAATGACATTCCATTTGGTGGGAAAATTACTGTTCTTGGAGGAGACTTTATGCAGGTTTTGCCTGTTGTTCCGCACGCTTCTCGCCAAACAATTATTCAAAACTGTATTAAATACTCTCCTCTCTGGCCCTTCTTCAAAATACGCTGCTTATATAAAAACATGCGGTTGAAACCAGAAGAAATTGAATTTTCTGATTTTTTGTTACAAATTGGTAACGGTGACTACCCCTCTGTAGATGGTGAGGAATCAAATGTTATTGAACTACCACCCAGAATTTTAGCGCATGATGACATCGTGACTGAGATTTACGGCGAAACATTCATTTCTACGAAAGATATAATCAATTTCTCGAAAGTATGCATTCTAACACCAAAAAATGAACACTGTAATGAAATTAATTTGAAAGTCATCGAACTTATACCCGGTAGTTCAAAAACATACACCAGCGTTAACAGATTAATTACTGAAGATGAAAGCCAGCTACTTCAATTTCCTACAGAATTCTTGAATTCCTTGGAATTAAGTGGTTTGCCTCCACATATTCTTACTCTAAAAGTTGGAGCCATAGTTATGCTCCTCAGAAATCTGAACGTTTCCCAAGGGCTCCTGAACGGAACCAGATTATTTGTAAAGAATATGTATGAAAATTGCTTGGATTTGGAAATAATCAGCGGATATAAAATTGGGCAGAGAGCTCTAATCCCTCGAGTTGATTTAACACCATCCGACAAAACCCTTCCATTTTCTTTTAAGAGACGTCAATTTCCAATTCGCTTGGCATTCTGTATCACAATTAATAAAGCTCAAGGGGAAACTCTCGAACGTGTAGGTCTCTATTTACCTCAGCAAGTTTTCAGTCATGGCCAGTTATATGTTGCAATGTCAAGAGTGCGATCTTTCGACGCCCTTAAAGTTTCAATAGTGCCAAAAAGTAGTCGTACAAAGAATGTCGTATATAAGGAAATCCTTCGGTAATTATTTTACCATTGACCATCATGTTTCGACTTCGTAAAGCACTCTGACAAAAGCTCTTGGCCTGTAGATTTGCAGAGTGTCTTTAAGAGAAAAAAATATGTTACCGACCTGTGTTATTGTGATGGTTGTATTAATGCGTGTATCTGTAATTAACGTGAGAATTAGGAAGGAGAACGCCGAGGCCTTACTTAAGGAACCATCCCGGTATTTGCCTGGAGTGGAAGTGGGAAACCGAAGAGAAACACATCCAAGATAGTTAAGGTTGGAATCGATCCTACCTCTCCTCAGTTTTACCTCACGAGGCTGAGTGCGTCCCGTTCCAGCCCTCAGGCCAGAATTAAATTTCTTGGCAGAGCAGGGAAATGAATCCGGATCTCTGGGGCGATGGCCAAGAATATACTTAATAGTGGGCTTCCCTATGTTAATGCGTTTTTCGACATGCACTGGACATATAATTCTAAAACTGCCTCCTTTACGGTGGTTGGCAAAGAGTCAGTGCTCATCCTGTAATTGGTGAAGTGATTCTATGCTCCCCTGCATAGTTTGCTGTTAAAGAAACCCAAAGGATTGAACCTATAACAGGCGATAGAAATTGCTTATTTCGAGAAGTTTCGTGCTGTTTATATCAAAATGAAGAACATCGCCCTGAGCTTCATTTGCAAACTATTGCAAACATTGTTGCTGACAAGGATAATTTTAAGGATTTTATTATTGGCGATCAGCCTCATCGCGTTCTCCTCAGCAACCAACTTAGTATGAAAGACTCTGAACGGTGAATACACTGATCATGTTGAACTTCATTGTATAAGCCAATTGTTCATTGATTTTATTTGTTTAGAGTACATAACAATGAGTCTAACCACACTGTTGTTTTTGCAAGGGGAGTATTATTTGGCATTTAATATTTAGCGGCTCCATTGATGCAGGGCACTATAGTGTTATCCAATAAGACGTTAATTTTGGGAGAAATACTACTATAAAACCCCGTTCGACGAAAAGGAACATTGTCCGGTCGTATGTTAACTGCAAATTGACGCAATAAAGTGAGAAATCGGACAAAATACGAAGCCACTTTAAAAATCTAATATAAATATGCCATAAAAATACTCCCATTTTCTTTTAAGAGCCACCAATTTCCAATCGCTTGGCATAATTTATCACAATCAATAAAGCTCAAGGGGAAGCTATGGAACGTGTAGGTCACTATTTGCCTCATCAAGTTTTCAGTCATGGGCAGTTATATGTTGCAAAGTCGTCTTTCTCTGTAATCATACAAATAATGCATATAAGAAAATCCTTCCGTAAATATTTTCCCAATGACCGTCATGTTTTGACGGGTTTCAACTAGTATATATTATTTCAGTAGTATAGATCCCTCCTGCGGCGCTCACAAGCGACCGATTGTGACAAATGAGCATTCAAATGAAAGAGAAGAGACATTAGCAGTGACGAATTGCACTTTAATTTCATAAATATGTATAATTTCGTAAAAAAAATACTTTAAAAAATGTACGAGGTGTGCGATTTGCAGATACTGTTGTTGAACGAAAATACACTCCATAATTGCTGTCCATTTCACATTTTGGCCGCTGTGACGCCTGTTTCATGTCATAATAACATTCTGAGGTCTTTCCTTTATCAGTTTGCATGGATTTCAGAAACAGTAAATCAAAGGAATGAGTACTCAAATTTCATAAATATCGAATAACAGGTGAGTGTTATGATGATCCAATTTTCAGTGATTGCGTTCAAGTTAGGGAACGTACAGCTTGGAATTCTAACTGAAATGTAAATAGTGTTCTAGAATCATTTGGTTGAAATAAAATCATAATCTTTCTCCGTAAGTCTCTCATTATAAACCTATTGGAGAAAGTGAGGATTATGAACATGCGGGATTTCTTGCACGAGTCCGCTAGTCATCGTAAATCTGTCTGTTAGGTAGTCAGCCCGAAGGCTGGTTGGATCCTCAAAAAGTACCACCGTTAGGTTATGTGGGTAGATACCAACAAAAACTCAAAGTAGCGCTATAGTGAGGCGTACTAGGCAGTAGTTTGCCATTGCTTTCCTCACTGAGTCAGAACAGCAGTACTAACCATATGAGTAGAACCTTTCACAGCATCCACAGGCACTAACTGTGCCCTGAATGTCATTGCTAAGCACCACTCATACCTCAGTAGCTTCCATATAATCACAGCCATGAGTAAGACTGAGACAGCGGTGAAAAGCCACATTTTACTCTAGCCTGTGCCAACAGACAAATGCAAATGCACTGCATCCATCAAGAGATGGCAAACAGACCATCATCATTAATACACTACTTAAAATAGATATGCTTCAATAAGTATTGATTGCCGTATTCTTTAACATCTTATAATACCGGTAAGGTAACTAGCCTCAGGAATGAGCTATAAAAGAAATAAATGGAGCCTACCGTTAGAAACGTAAAAGTCTGTAGATTAATACGGAGTGAAAACAAAATTTTGAAAATGATGAAGAAATTGGGTATTCTGTTGTCCCTTCTTAAAAGTCCGGTTGGTTGGCTCCTCAGTTTAGGGGCTGAACCAACGCGATCATGTAACCCCGTGTACTGTGGTTGTGTGTAGAATCTTTCTGATAACCGGTAGTCTATTAATTATTGTGATGGCTGTATTAGTGTATGTTAGTTGTTTTTTTATTTTTTATTCAAGTAAGGGCTGCAGACATTCGATTTTTAAGTAGTTCCAACTTTTGCTACCAAACACCACTGTTAACGACCAACTAGTTCTGAACTTGGTTACTAGATGCCACCGCAGTCGGCTCCTGGTGACGAACGTTGTAAACTAGCGTCAGTCAAATCTAACATACAATTTAGCTTCACACAAGTGTAATTAGGGGAAGGTTCTTTATCATGCCATAAATCTATGACATGGGACCACCGGTTTTTCTTCCCCTCCGAAGGAAGGCATACTTAGACATTTTTAACGCTCTTAAAAAATTCGATGACTTCGGCCAGGTTTGAACCCGTGACCTTGGGAATATAAGCTCAGCATGCTACCAACTACGCCACCGAAGCCATCCCCCTTAAAAGTCTATAGCATTGTGAAATAATCTGCAACGTGACGAAAGACTTTATTTACAAGCATATGGGTTTGATTATTTTGTAATGTTGAAGCGAATAGAATACAAGCCAAGCTAATGGAGGATCGATGGTGTCCAGTATCTCTCAAACGTCACGACCACCTCATTGTTTGTAAACTACAGCTGTTGATAACGCAGTTGGGGAGTTTTTATCCTCGCTCAGTATATCACATGGATCTCCCTTCAGCTTTATTATGTTGCGAGCTGGTGGAAACAACTATCTGCATGTACAGATGGCGCATGCGTGAGGTCGTGCCAGGGTGCTCAAACACTTTATGTCCACTTTACAGCAGTTTCCACTTTCCCCCAGCTATCATAATACCGCAACTACACCACTTCATCTTGAAATATCTTCTCCATGGCTCCTTATTGCATCACGAGAACAAGCTAACGATTAAGATATGAACTGACACTAATCCAATAGACCTTGCCATAGAAAATTATATTCTAATGTTGAAATGTTTGCCCTTTTACGAGGGCGGCTTTTTACATATGAAGGACCATAAAAAAGACATGTGTAAATAACAAAAAAAGGAATTTATTGCCGTAAGTTACGTATCAACACGGTTACCTTTAGGTACAATCACCGAAGGTAGATGTATTTTCTTGTCTTCCCTTAAAAATTAACACCGTGCGTCTGACAATTCTCTTCTTAAAAATATGGTTTATTGGCTTTCACGGCCGGTGAATTAAAACTCAGCAATTTTTCTAGGTTTATGCCGTGTCTTGTGTGGGGTTTCACCCAGGAATACCAATTTGGCTCATCAGCGCTCTCGGTGTTGCACGCCCCGACTCCCACAGGAGTAGCGAACTGTGCACTACCTCCCTTCTTATGAAGCGCACGTGCGCCTCTAACTGTGCGGAACACTAAGAGCCGCTGATGAGCCAGCTTGGTGTTCTTGGGCGAAACTTCACACAAGACACGGCATTAACGTAGAAAAATTGCAGAGTTTTAATTCTCTTCTTTTTGAATAGTTTCCTTGTGATTGATCTCGTCTCCAAGCCATGTGTGGGGATGTGGTGTCCAACAGTACAATATTTAGGTTAGGTTAACTTTCCTCTTTTCGAGCATAAGAAAAATTAGCTTTAATTTATATGTACTCTGGAGACGCATATTTCCGTTTAGTTATGTACTCCTACAGTACTGTATATTTACGGTTCATTTTTGTTTATGTTCATACACAGGAAAGTGAACCTACCGTGAATTGCTCACTTGGACGGCACATCCACACACGGCTGGGAGACGTGACCAATCACAAGGAGAATATTGGAATAGAAGAGCATTGTCAGATGTTGTTTTAGTCTTGAGTCTTTTGACTGGTTTGATGCAGCAGTCCATGTTTCACTGTCCTGAGCTAATCGTGTCATCTCTACATAGCTACCACGCCTTACACCGAGACAATCTGTTTAACATGTTCTAGCCTTGGTCTACCCCTACAATTCTTGACATCGACCCTTCCCTCCATAAGTAAGTTTGCTACTCCTTGGTGTCTTAGTATGTGACCCATGGGGCGTAGTAGCGCAGCGGCCAAGCTGTTGGCCTCTCACCAAGGTGGATTGTGTTAGATTCCAGGTCAATGCATGTGAGATTTTCGAAGTGAAATGGCATGCCTTGTGGTTCGGATTCCACGTAAAATGCAGGTACCGTGGCTCCTAATCTCAAGATTCACGTAAAACGTAAAGCTTCCTTAGTATGTGACCCGCCAATCTATCTCTTCTCTTCATTAGCAGTCGCCAGAAACATCTCTCCTGGCAGACTCGTCTCAATACCTCTTCATGTGTTACTCTCTCGACGCATCTGACGTTTATTCTCCTGTAACACCACATTTCAAATGCTTCAATTGTCTCCTTTTCTGCTGAGCTAACATTCCATGTTTCACTTCCATAGAGCGCCACACTTCAGACAAAGGATTTCAAAAATGTCCTCCTAATACCTAAATCTATATTTGATATCAACACTTTTTTTTTTGTAGAAATACTTTCCTGGCCTGAGCCCACCTACTTTTTATATCCTCTTTGCTCCGTCCACCACTGGTTATATTGCTTCCGAAGTAACAGAAGTCTCCTACTTCCTTTAGCTTATCACCCGCCAATTGGACATCAATAGGGGTTTCTGATTTAGTTCAACTGCATTTCAATATTTTTTTTTATATTTATTGATTTTCTTCATGAATTCTTTCCTTAAGACGGAGTCCATACCATTTAAGAACTCATTCAAATCCTGTGGTGAATCGGCTAAGACAACAATGGCAAGAGCAAATCTCAGAGTTGAAGTTATTTATCCTTGATTATTTACTCCTACTTACAGGTTTTCTCTAACATTGCCAGATACGCGGTATTAATTCTTAAGGGACGATATCAACTGTGGACGAGCTTTCCAATCCCCTACTTTTAGAATGTTGCCGCATAGAATGAACCTTAACGTTCTTTTGAATCACAATAGGTCTATGCTATGAATTAAAAAAATCGGTATGGGTCACACAAGATAATGATGCACTCCACATTCCAGCGGCTAGCGCATCGCTTTCTAATGCCGACACATATGGAAACCTTTAATATCTCAAAAATCCCTCGTGAGATTTGCAAAATAGCACATCACTGAACGTGTCACTTGATTCTTACTTGTTCTAGTGGGAGAAATGGACCGTGTTGTTGGTGCCCCTTAATACGATTTAAGAATTCGAAAATAGAATATCGATATCATAATCGGTTTCGTAGATATTTGAGGTGGCCCTGTTAGCTGAATAGCCCTGTATATCACAATCATGATCTCTTTGTCTTCTTGTGCTTATCTTTACTCACTCAAAGCTTCGCAATACCGCCCTTGAATTATTCTTCGTACTAACAGTTTGAACATTTTATGTACATTTGAAGTTAATATCTCTGTATTTAACTAGGTACTCATCGACCCTTCCATTAGTCATTTTCAAGAAAATTTTTGAATTTTTATTTATTGTCTTATTCGATAGTATGTCCTCTCTGCTTTCCAGAAATATAGTATATACTAGTTTTATTGTTGTTTCGCTCATTTATATTCACTTTAGTGATCGGTGTGCACGCTTTTCAGCAGCTGTCATGTTGACGCATAGGTGCAGCAGATAAAGCACACATTAATCTGGCTTTGAAACAGTCTACTTCAGAACTAAAACAATGTAGGAGATACTCTCGGGTCGGGGAATGCAGAAGATTGACCTAAAATCCAAAGAAAATGCAGTTCTTTTGAGTTGAAAAGTAAGACTCTTTCCTCTAAATGTGTACCTCAACTTTAAGTTACGTTTTCTTTCACTTCATGTTTATCAATATTTGTCTTGACTTGGGCAGTCAAAATGTCCACTTAGAACGCAGATATTAGTTTCATTTAAAAGCTAAAATATACACAAATAATGCAGCTATGTTGTAAAGCAGAATGAGGCTGTTAAATTGAACTTAATGTATTTTTTCTTCAATCAAAATAACGTAAATTGTAAAACAAAGCTAATATATTTACCTCAATCAATGATACAAAAACGATTCTGCTATACAACATTCTGAACATACAGCAGATAAATTTGCGACAATAATGACTCAATTAAGTTGAAAAAGAGCAAAGATATCGCGTCCTAAAAATGCACATTATTTTTGTGATTTATCTTTGAAAAATACCCCCCAAATGTATGTATTTTTTTTTTTTTTTAGCAAAAATCCACTAGTTTTTATTCTTGGAAACAGTGATATCAATTTCAAGAAAATAAGATAACTTGTAATGAAATGTCTTCAGTAGTGTCGAAGAATACCTTAGAATATCGTATTAAAGTTATATAATTATACATCTGTCTCATTATAAAGACTGGAATAGTGATGTAGTTTAATATAATACAAGAGTTTGAAACTACAGCTGAATGTATGAGGGAGAAGTTACGTATTCGTTTAAAGTTGGCAAGCCAGTGCAATAAACATCTCCATTCTTTTGTTAAAAGAACTTACGTCAGGCTGCGATCTGATCAAGGAAATAGAGGCGGGAATAATCTGGAGTACGCCTGGAAGGTATAACAAATCAGTCCCTATAGCTCACTGGGGAAATCGAACACGCGACATTTTCTTCTAGACTGACCTTATCAGACATCTGCACTTTATATGTGCTGGTTTACACGCTCAGAGTAGCATGTTTACAACCGAGGAGCATTTCAAACGAACAGCCGCGGATTTAATAAAGACAACTAGGTGGTTGATCAAGTATAGAGTGCACCAATACTCAGTACTCCAACATTTAGAGGTAGCAGACAGGTCCAACGGAGGGGTGGGACAAGCTTGTGGTCACAATGTGGGTTAGGGAGTGGCGCGAGGGCCCCTATTTCACATTTCGTTATGAGAAATGTGACATTTTGAATACACAATGTTTTGTTTAAAAAGGCCAAACAATGGATTTTTGCAGGACAAACATACTGTTATTGTTGATGTTATTGTTGTTTTACAATAGAGCTTGGTCATTTCAATCCCATGTAGTTGGGTAAAATTTTGCAGAATTTTGTCTGATAAATTGTGTTAGTTGTGTGTGTGTTTGTATTTGAGGTGGGGGTTGGGAACAGATTGACCGTACCCTAAAATTAATATAATCTGGCGAATGTGGGGGGTTCCTCCCTTCGGTCAGAAATTTGTATTTTTTGTTGGCCAAGTTAGCGGAAAAGTTGTGCTGCAAAGTGAGTTTCGATCACACTAAAATTTCGCATGATCTTCAATATCAAAGATTTACACGATGCCTCCTCAAAATATCGCAGATCAAGGAAAGTAGTCAAAAACTAAGATGAGTTTTTCAATTCCCAAAATAAAATAAACAAGAAGTTCCGTGACGAACTAAAGAGCCTACTTTTCATGCCAATGATTATTCTACAGTATATGAACCTATCTAGAATAATGAAGAAATTAAGTTGCTAATATAGAAATTTCTAATTATTTCGAAATACTGTATACCTTGCATAATGTAGCCTAATAGAGCACTACAGTTGGCAGCCCTGATGACTGAATATATTCTTAGTTCCATCTCTTAAGGTACAGAATACAAAATTTGGTTGAGGTCCAATGAATAGCATGGACGTTACATGCAAGTTAAACATTGGATCTAACAGCGTGCGTAAAATTATGTTGGCAACAATGTCATGCATGTATTGGTCAGAAATAATCTGAAATAATATGATCTATTGTTGTGCCAATTTTTAATGAAATCCATTAGTTAGTACAGAAGTTACATGCATTTTAAAATTGGACCAATCAGCAGGCTTAGAATCATGTTGGCAGCACTGGCGTATATTAGTTAGTCCAAATGCATCTAGAATGCCAGGTACTATACGTGTACAAAGTTTAGAGCTATTGGCTTGCATATTTTCTGATATATTGGTATTTGGATAAAATCAATTAGGAGCATTTATTGACAGTTGGCAGCCCTGGTGGGTCTTAAGAATACGCTCAGTCATATCTGGTTATGTATGCATACAACATACGAAATTTGGTTGAATTCCAATTGATAGTGTAGAAGTTATGTGCATTTAAAAATTGGACCAATCAGCAGGCTTATAATCATTTTGGCAACACAGCGATGTATGGCCTCCTGGAAATTAAACTGCAATATTATTATCAATACGTATGCCAATTTTGAAATAGCTCCCATTCATACCTTCCAAGATATCCAACATGGAGCTCAAATTTCAATTGCGATTTTTAGCAGTTGGTAGCACTGACATCATTTTCAAATATGGCCGTGAGATATTCGGGTATAGATCTTTACTCCTACCAAATTTTGTTTTGATTGCTCCAGCCGTTTAGGAGTTGATAGGGGGGGACACACACACAGCCAGACAGACAGACAGACAGAAGGACAGACAGACAGACAGACAGACAGACAGACAGACAGACAGAAGGACAGACAGACACACATTTGCCCGATCTCATAAGACTACTTTTTCCTCATTTTTGCAAAATGTGAAAAGTAGGCTAAAAATAACTAAGACCTATATGAGTTGTCAATGGTTTAGATGGGTTCTTCTACTTCAATAAAGATTTTCGAAAGTAACCAAGTCCTGGTCAAGCAGGCGGCATTAACTATCATGTTTGAGGAACAAATTCCTGGTGCTCTGTTCCCTTCATGTAGGGAAGAAAATGATCATGCTTTGTGTTTGGCTCCTGACTTGCCGTGTTTCTTTCGCCACATAGATCAGGACTTTTTCATTAGGTTGACTGCTGGTCGTTTCTCGGGTCGCAGCCGTAAAATCCATTCCTCGTCTTCTGTGATGACCCTAGACATGAAAGTAGAGGCCTTGAGTACTTCCATTAGCTAACCGAAGACTAAGTGTACACATTAGGGCTCGTACTTTTAATCGATTAAGTTGTGTTCTCAAAAATCGATTAATTGAAGCAGAAAATCGATTAGTTGCTACAAATAACGATTAATTGATTGTGCATTCAATCGATTATTTGAATGATCGCTTAATCGATTAGTCGGTTGGACCTATAATTGATTGTTTTGTCGATTAATCGATGTAGGCTACTTCGCTCTCACAGAAGAAAAACAGACAATTATTGTTAATTAACTTAAATTATATTGGATCATATACTTTTAAATACTGTACCATCTTTGTGAAAACTAAGCTAAAACGAAGTAAAGAAAAATGTTCCTGTCCTAGATTGTGAGCATTGCATAAGAATTCAAAAACATAGCTGACAAATCTACGTTTTCATTTTTCGAAACCCTTCCCAATTTGATTGATATTTGTCCTTCCACTCTTATTTGTTACTGTTAACAGACTGTAAACAACTCTTCGTATATTCAAGCAAATAATGACTTTTATACATTTCTATGCAACATTCCGAAAATAAGCGATGACCTCTCATTTAAACTTCTATTCTTATCAATTAATCGATTCTATGAAAAGCCAATTAATCTATTATTCGGTTAATCGAATGAACGGTCGGCTGATTAATTGATTACTCATTTTCGATTAATTTCAAATGATTCGAGTAATCGATTATTAATCGATTCCCGTCTCTGACAAGAAATATAATGCTGGACTGAGGGCTGGAACGGGGTAGATTCAGCCTCGTTAAGCACAACAGAGAAGAGGCGGGTTCAATTACCATCTGAGTCGTCCTAGAAGTTGCTTTTCCGTGTTTCCCCTCCCCACTTCTATTCCATGCAAATGCTGGGATAGTACCTAAATTAAGGCCGCAAATGTCCTCTGCCAAATTGCAGCCCTAATCGAAAATACACGCGTTAGTAGAGCCATCACAGTGAGATAGAGACCACACACACCCATGTACACGGAACTACATGATCAAGATGTCACCAAGCCCGTAAGCTGAATCAACAATGAAATTCATCATCAGTAACCTCATACTGTTGCTCCCATTCTTTTGTCCCATCGATCAATGGCTCTGTCCTCAGATCTAATATCTCCAACAGTATTCTAAAGATTTACATCAGTAGATAATAATAACACGGTTGGTGTTTGTCGGTTATAAGCAAAGTAAGTAACTTGACAAACGAATTGCAGATGTCAAAAATATAGAAGGAACAATAACTGACAAAAGGAACACTCATTGAGCATGTTTATAACACCCCCACAATCTCTTTGTCACGAGTTCATAAAGCTATTAACTTAGTGCAGTCACTGTTGTGCTATAACTCAACCGCATGGCACGACAAGAAACATTCTAGGAAGCCATTCAGTCAGTCAGCACGTTAAATCGGATTGCTCACTTGCCTTCAACGTCACAATGTAACATAAAATAACAAGAAAACACATATAATAAACCCATAAAACGCTTAAACGCAAACATGAAAGCAAACTGATAAATCTAGAAAACAACAGGCGCGATTTAACTTCCTCAATAATGCACTACACAGTTGCATTATTACAAGTCGCTGTAATATTCACTATTCAGTAAGTTTACTAAGAGACTCAGACAACGGATGTATTAATTTATTTTATTTATTTATTCATTCATTCATTCATTCATTCATTTATTTATTAGCCTACTTTTCACATTTTGCAAAAATGAGAAAAAAGTAGACTTATGAGATCGGGCAAATGTGTGTCTGTCTGTCTGTCTATCTGTCCGTCTGTCTGTCTGTCTGTCTGTCCTTCTGTCTGTCTGTCTGGCTGTGTGTGTGTCCCCCCCTATCAACTCCTAAACGGCTGCAGCAATCGAAACAAAATTTGGTAGGAGTAAAGATCTACACCTGAATATCTCACGGCCATATTTGAAAATTATGTCAGTGCTACCAACTGCTAAAAAATCGCAATTGAAATTTGAGCTCCATGTTGGATATCTTGGAAAGTATGAATGGGAGCTATTTCAAAATTGGCACACGTACAGACCATAATATTTCAGTTTAATTTCCAGGAGGCCAAACATGGCAGTGTTGCCAAAATGATTATAAGCCTCCTGATAGGTCCAATTTTAAATGCATATAACTTCTACACTATCAATTGGAATTCAACCAAATTTCGTATGTTGTATGTGTACATAACCAGATATGACTGAGCGTATTCTTAAGACCTACCAGGGCTGCCAACTGTTAATAAATGCTCCTAATTTATTTTATCCAAATACCAATATATCAGAAAGTATGCAAGCCGACAGCTTTAAACTATGCACACGTATAGTACCTGACATTCTATATTAATTTGGAGTAACTTATATACGTCAGTGCTACCAACATGATTCTAAGCCTGCTGACAGGTCCAACTTTAAATATATGCAACTTCCATACTATCATTTGGATTTCAACCAAATTTCGTATGTGTTATGTGTACCATAACAGATATGACTATGCGTATTCTAAGGAGCAACCAGGGCTGCCAACTGTTAATATATGCTGTCCCTATTTTTGTTACCCTAATATCAATATATCAGAAAGTATGCAAGCCAATAGCTCTAAAATTTGCACACGTATAGTACCTGGCATTCTAGACGAATTTGGAGTAACTAATATACGTCAGTGCTGACAACATGATTCTAAGCCTGCTGATAGGTCCAATTTTAAAATGCATGTAACTTCTATACTAACTAATGGATTTCATTCAAAATTGGCACAACAATAGATCACATTATTTCAGATTATTTCTGACCAATACATGCATGACATTGTTGCCAACATGATTTCACGCGCGCTGTTAGATCCAATGTTTAACTGCATGTAACGTCCATGCGATTCATTGGACTTCAACCAAATTTTGTATTTTGTACCTTAAGAGATGGAACTAAGAATATATTCAGTCATCAGGGCTGCCAACTGTAGTGCTCTATTAGGATACATTATGCAAGGTATACAGTATTTCGAACTAATTGGAAATTTCGATATTAGCAACTTAATTTCGTCATTATTCTAGATAGGTTCATATTCTGTAGAATAATCATTGGCATGAAAAGTAGGCTGTATATTTCTTCACGGAACTTCTTGTTTATTTATTTATTTACTTATTTCATTATTTCTTATTTTTATTATTTTTTATTCCTTTATTTCTATATTTCTTTTTTTATTCATTGTAATAAGTAAAAAATAAAAAATAAAAATGTGCTCTCAAAAAAATAACGGATTCTATGTTGTCTCTAAAGAAATTATTGTCTTAATAAGCCAGATTATAGTGTACGTTATGAATCATTTTGTACATGCATACTTTAATATGTATATATTGCCAGTAACTAATATTTGGAAAGTCAATAGGTAATAATTTGATATGATCATCATGATGATGATGATGATGATGATGATGATAACGATAAAAAATTGTTGTTAAAAGGAGCCTGATATCCCGGTTAATTTGTTGAGTCTTAAGTTATTGTTCAGTATGACTGTTAAATATATTTTTTCTATTCATTATTAATGTAGTTCCGTTCTCAATATCATCTTAAATCCTGCTAAAAGGCTGAAAAACAAAATTATAATTTGGTTACATTCTTATATTTAAAACGAGCTATTTTACCGGGGTTTCCCGGGAGGTGTATTTCCATGTTATAGAAAGATACATGCCAATATATTACGCAAGGTATATTCACTTTTCCCCTAAGTGAGTTTAAAACATACTTCTCCTGGGCTCTGAAGTTAATCAAGTGCAAAATTAAGACACTGTAAATCTAGGCGAAAGGTAGTGTGGAGTACAATAAAGTAGTGGAGAGTACATCAATAACAAAAAGGGCTGCATATGCACTTTTCTCAAGGACCTAGTCTCACAATTACAGTACTTTCCTGATGGTCTTTTTTTTGTAATGGGTGTAATTTAGACGTCTTGTTCACATAGTTCTCTTTCATTTTTAAATTGTTGCATCTACAGTACTTTTAGAAAGGAAACAATATTTAAATTATTCAATATTTGGAATATAAAGTCATCATTCTGGAGTCAAATATACTTACGATTTTGAACCCCGCACAAATGGTGTGATTGATGAGAAATGGCGTATTCATGTGGTTAAGTCAGTGTGCAGGCTACTATAGCTGCATATTAGGGAATACTATTGCTGTATTTCCATGCCTATTATCTCCTATTGGGCGGCTTTGGTGGCGTATTTGGTAGCATGCTGAGCTTCTATGCCCAACGTCATGGGTTCAAACCCGGCCGAAGTCATCGGATTTTTGAAGAGCGTTAAAAATCCCTCAGTATGCCTTCCTTCGGAGGGGAAGTAAAGCCGGTGGGCCCATGTCATAGGACATAGATTTATGTGATGTACAAGAACCTTCCATTAACTACACTCGTGTGAAGGTAACATTTGTAGGTTAAATTTGATTTACGCTATTAAGTTCCAACGGTCACCGTCAGGTTCTGGTTGCGGGGCTATCTCTTAGACAAGTTTGCAGCTAGGTGTCGTTGACGGTAGCATTTGCTGGCAAAAGTAGGAACTACTTAAAACTGACTGTCTGCAGTCCTTACCTGAATTATAGATAACACACAATAATACAGCCATCACAATTAACACCGGATATCAAGCAGATTATTCACACATCCAAAGTACACGGGGCTGCATGACCGCGTTGTCGCAGCCCCTAAATAGAGGAACCAACCAACCTATCTCACCTCGTTAAAGTAAATGCAGCGACGTATAGTCTAATCCCAGTATAATGTCAAATAAGATGCTTTGATTGAGAACACATTGGGCTTCTTTAGCCCCTAAAGTATTTCGTAAAGTAAACATATTGAAAAACAAAATAAAACGTAGAACTGTAATAAGATAGATTATTAAACCTAGTATGGTGCAGCATATATTTAGGTTATACAAATTAGAATAAAATGAAATGTAGTTGGCGACAGTGATCAGCCTGCAGGTGCTAAAGAAGATGCACCACCACCTAGAGAGAAAGCCTTGCGATACAATTTATGACGTCATAGCCTTCCGGCCGTCAGCGAGCGCGCTACCCAGCACGGCTGCTATGAACAACCTGTGAGGAAACGCGACTGAGTGTTTATGTGTCAAATTACGTTCTACAGACGCGAATAAATAAATAACGTAACCATAAATGAAACATATGGTCAGAAGTTGATGCGATCGATACATTACTCTAGCTAATAAATCGACGTTTTCGATCATAATCGATAAGTATGCATTTCGAACCTTGCGAGTGTGAACTTGACCGAAAACACTGATGTCTCAATAAATGCGATATATAGAAGAATTCAATAGAAAACTTGAAAAATATTCACCCCATTTTAACGTGAGATGTCGACTACACAACAACAAATAACTAATTAATTTGTAACAGTTAAAACGGAAATTAATATCTACAGTATAGTCAATCATATCTGTCCAAAGGTCTAGGTTTGATTCCCATCTCTGCCGAGAAAAATAATTCTAGTTAGTTATTGTTGATTATTGTTGTTTTAAGGGGCGAAATTACGAGGTCATCTGCCCCTAAAAATACAATTCTGATTTTAGTGTGAAACGAAATTCACTCAGCCTCATGAGTTAAAACTGAACTGAGAAGAAGTGGGTTCGATTTCTCCTTTCTCCTCCAGGTAAATGCTGGGATTGTTCCTAGCAGAAGACCATGGTCACCTCCTTCCCAAGGGCAGATGACCTCGTAGTTCCTCCCCTTAAAACTACAATACCGGTACCTGACCTTCCCAATTCTAGCATAACAATACACACATACAAATTCTACCCATATCCAAGTACACATGGCTGATGACAGTGATGTCCTAACCCACTAACAAAACAACAACAACAACTAGCCACAGAAAGTTTTCATCCGTGATAAGAAAACAGGCTAGTAATGGCATGCCTATGACAGAAAAGGTTACCCACTGAAATGGAACAGAGCAGAAGTCATGAGCCATGAAAACATTTACAAAAGAGGAAACTTGTTGTTGTTGATGATTCATATAGGGGCATGATGATGTGGTAATAATTTAGTAACAAACACTTGATATAGAGTAACCCTAGAGTAGTTTTCATATTGCAATATTTATAATATCAAGCATGGCATACCCGACAATACATAAAACATGCTAATTCCCAGTTTGTTTTGAACAGAATACAGTGAGTCATCTGCAAAAACATGTTGTTCTCATATTTTCTACGTTACACAAACTGTGCTGTTTTGTAAAAAAAATAAAATAATAATGACCACTCTAACCTTCGTTTTGTCCAATCCAATGTTTTTTGACAATGGTTACAGCCTATCACTAGTTAAATAAATATTGCCTTTTCAAAAGATCCTTTCCACTTTTCAACACAAAATTGTTGTATTCCCTATTATATTGGTAGCACTGAATGAAAGTAGAACGAGCGATAACATTTTCTATAGTACATGAATTAGCCAAAATACCTTATCAAACTATGAGAAATAAATCAGGGAATTATGTTTTAAAATATGTTTCCTCCTCCACTGTCTGTGACCCACCCAGCCATCCCAAAAAGGATCACGACTTATATAGGCAAAATTCCAGCTGTGGCCACCATTGTCCACATCAATCATCATCAAACCGGTATTGCCAACCTCGCCCTTATGGTACAATGCCGCACCAACACCCTTCGATTTGTCCAATCCAATGGTTATTGACGCGTCCAGATCAATGGTTTTTTTGTCAACCGTACCCCACTGGCTGCGCTCGGCCAAGGCCGCACCTATCCCCGACCATTCTAACCTTCGTTTTGTCCTATCCAATGGTTTTGACAATGGTTACAGCCTAACGCGTCCAGATCGATGGTTTTGTGTAAACCGCGCGCTGCCAAGGCCGCACCTACACCCTACCTTCTAACCTTCGTTTTGTCCAATCCAATGGTTCAAGACAATGGTTACAGCCTAACGCGTCCAGATCAATGGTTTTGTGTGAACCGTGCCCCGCTAGCTGCACGCGACCACTCTAACCTTCGTTTTTTCCAATCCAATGTTTTTTGACAATGGTTACAGCCTAACGCATCCCGATGATTTTGTTTTGATCAACAGTGATATTGTATCCCACTTTTTTTTTCAACAGTGAATTTAGATCTCACACGTTGGGAACAATATGTGCACCCCGGTGCGTACCGCTAGAGTTAGCCTTGATGACAGTTGAACGAGATGCAAGCGCTGTCGAAACATGGCAGCCGTTTTTAAAATACAGTAGCAATAAAAAAAAACACATATTTACAAACTTGAACACGCATATGAGGTTCAGTAGTGACGATTCAAATTGAAATCAACGGTAGCTCTGAATGAAGATAGAACGAACGATGAAATTCTCTACAATACATGAATCAGCCAAAATACCTTATGAAACGATGAGAAATAAATCAGGGAGCGATGTTTTAGTAGATATTTCTTCCTCCACTGTCTGTGATCCACCCAGCCTTCCCAAATAGGTCCACGACTTATATGGCGAAAATTAATGCTGTCAGCGCTATTGTTCAAATCAATCGTCATCAAAACAGAGCTTTAAATTCCTGCATTAGGTTTATTTTCTCCTTTAAATTTTCCTCACACGTGTCTCCTTTTTATGATTTACTTTCCTGGCTAAAAGTAGAACAACAAATAAACCTGCACATATGTACCCTCATCTATCGACTTCTCAATGAAAGTACACCTCACTATCTCTCTTGTAATTTTAGTTTTCTTTCTTCCTTTCATGATCGTCACACACGATCTGGATCTATAATTGCAATTCCTCTACATCATTCATCTGCCATCAGTAACTCTTTCCTCATGTCGGGAACTAGAATTTGGAATAATTGTCCTCGTGACGTTAGAAATTGTACATCCCTAACAACTTTCAAAACGTGCACGTAAAGATTTCCTCTTGAATCCGTAGGCCAACTAGAACAATTTGTGTATGAATGTGTGAGTGAATGACCATAGTATAATTTTGTTAAAAATGTATGTCATTTAAATGTTAATATCACGCAGTCACCAATCTATATATTTAAAACAGTAAGGTGATTTTTGTTACCACGAGATTGAGAGAACGACAGAACCGATTTACTTCGTAGAGCACTCTAACGAAAGCTCTTGGCCTCTAGATTTGCAGAGTGTCTATAAAATAAACAAATATATTACGGTATATTTTTAAATTAATATAGAAAATAGCAGAATTCTTGCCGATCACGCATGCGCACAATCCGCCTGGGGTCATGACAAAATGGCGGTGAGAAGTTCATTAAAATGTAAGTTATTTAATAAGCTTGCATGTAATTGAAAACATACATTAACCAAGTTCTGACAATAAAATATAATAACAGTATGAACGTATACGAATGTGCAACATTGATTTATTTGGATAATGAAATGGATTATTTCATTCAGACAGCCGCTTTTGAAGATAATGAACGGCTGCATCTGTTCCTGAACAAGAGTGCGTGAGTAGCTATGTGGTTAAGGCGACTGACTGTTGTTCCAAGGTTCACCGGTTCGATCCCAGCCCTCGCTAATATTTATTTTTTTACCACTGAAATATTGTTTAACCTAGGAGTATTAGTAAGGTTTTAACGTATTTAACTCTTGGCATTCCCGTAAACTAAGGAATTCGTATATTTTTAAATTAATATAGAAAATTGCAGAATTCTCGCCCCTCACGCATGCGTACAATCACATTGCATCATGACAGTCATGGCGGTTACAAGTGCATCACGTTTCAATTTGATACTTATTTATTAGAAGTATAAAGGAAGGGAACATTATTTATGACGTTCCCACGATATATACTGGAATACATTTAGGCTATACCCGACGGAAAATGTTGAAACACGTAAACTGACAGTCGAGTGTGTAGGGACTATGTAGTTAACCTGTCTTAATTTTGCTCGATTTTACCACAGGTTCGGTAGCTCAGGTCGTAGAGGCAAGAACTCTTCATTTATGCATCGCGCAATGGGAGCTGTTCGAGTCCCACCTCCGTCCCTTTTTTTATTTCCGTACTTTTATTTCTTGGTATTGCTGTTCCATTGACAAAACATATTTTACTCTTAGCATTCCCGTAAACAAAATTCGGCGCGATTGACGTTGCCACATCTATATATTTAAAACAGTAAGGTGATTTTTGTTATCACGAGATAGAGAGAACGACAGAACCAATTTACTTCGTAGAGCACTCTAACGAAAGCTCTTGGCCTGTAGATTTGCAGAGTGTCTCTAAAATAAACAAATATAATACGGTATATTTTTAAATAAATATAGAAAATAGCAGAATTTTTCCCCTCGCGCATGCGCACAATCCGCCTGGGCTCATGACAAAATGGCGGTGAGAAGTCCATTAAAATGTAAGTTATTTAATAAGCTTCCATGTAATTGAAAACATACATTAACCAAGTTCTGACAATACAATATAATAACAGTATGAACATATACGAATGTATATTGATTTTATTGATAATGAATTGGATTATTTTCTTCAGATAGCGGCTTTTGAAGATAGTGAATGGTTGCGTCTGCATCTAAATGTGAGTGCGCGAGTAGCTATTTGGTTAAGGAGATTGACTGTTGATCCAAGGATCGCCGGTTCGATCCCAACTCTCGCCAGTTTTTTTTTTTTTTTTTTTGCCACTGAAATATTGTTTTATCAAGGAGTATTAGTAAGGTTTTATGTCAGTTAAAGATACATATTTCTACACATTTTCTCAACACGTTTTATTTCCGTTTTACCATTACATTACAGCATGTCCTCAATACGTCGTTTGAATATCTGCAATCAGTTCCAGTAACTGACAACAGATGGCAGTACCTCGCCAATATAGTTCCAGTAACTGAGAGCAGATTGCGTCGATATAGGCCTATTTAAAACACAAGGCATGGCCTTGATGGCGAGTTTTCGCGTGATAGTTAAATATTGTTTTATCAAGGATTATTAGTAACGTTTCATGTCAGTTAAAGATTCCTACATTCCCTCTCAATAAGTGTTATTTCCGTTTTACCATTGCATTACAGCATGTGGTCAAAAGAGCTAATATCTGCCATCAATTGCAGTAACTGACAACAGATGGCAGTACCTCGCCCATATAGTTTCAGTAACTAACAACAGATGGCAGCACCATTGCATCGATATATTTAAAACACAAAACATGGCGCGTTTTCAAGTGATGGAGAGTTATAGAGGGGAATTTTTAAGAAGGGAAACGTTGAAGAACATTAACTGACAGTTGAGTGTGTAGGCTATGTTGTTTATGTACTTTAATATTGCAATTTCTTCCCAATGCTTCGGTGGTCAAGTTGGTAGCATCCTAGACTAAAAGTTATAAATTATGCATCGTCGATATACTCTTAAATTATTAGTGAAAAGGTAGTTTTCCAGGCCCTGGCGCGTGTCCACAATTGCTTTCGCCATGAGAGACACTTGGCAAACATAATTCGTTTGAAGGGCTCCGACATCGTTGTCACTCAGCCCCATGTACTTTGGTGTGTAAGTGTAAAATTTTCTCTGATAACCCGTATTATTGTGATAGCTGCATTACTTTGTGTATTTGTAATTAAGGTGGGAAATGGCAAGGTGACGGCCGAGGCCTTAAGTTAGGAACCATCCCGGTATTTGCCTTGAGTGGAAGTGGGAAACCACGGAAAACCACATCTAAGATTGTCGAGGTGGGAATCAAACCTTCCTCTTCTTAGTTATACCTCTAGAGACTGAATGTGCCCCGTTTTTGCCCTCAGACCAGAATTAAATTTCTTGGCAGAGCAGGAAATGTAACCCGGGTCTCCGAGGCGATAGCCAAGAATGGGTGGGCTTCCATGTGTTAATACGATTTTTGACATGCACGGGACATAGAATTCTAAAACAGCCTCCATTAGGGTGACTGCCGAAGTGAGTATTGAGTATATGCCTAAGCTCATTCCAGTAGTTGGCGAAGTTATTCTATGTTCCCCTGCAAAATGTACTGCCATAAACTATAACAGGTGATGGAAATAGCTTATTTAGAGCAGTTTTGTACTGTTTATATCAAAATGAAGAACGTCATTCTGCGCTGCGTTTTCAAGCTATTGCCAAACATTTCGCTGGCAGGAACAATTATAAGGAATTTATTGTAAGCGATCAGTCTCATCGCATTCTCCTCACCAACCAACTTGAGTATGAGAGTCTCTGGACGGTCATGTTGAACTTCATTGTATAAGACAGTTGTTTAATGGTTATTTGTTTAGAGTACTGAATCTAACTACGCAGTTGATTTCGGCAATGGAAGTATTTTTTGCCATTTAATATTTAGCGGCTCCGATATTGCAGGTCACTATAGTGTTATCGAATAATACGAAGCCACATTTAAAATCCAATATAAATAGTCCATTTCAGAAACAATTCCAGATGTTATGCAGTACAGTGAAAGGTCTTTGACGATCAAATGTAAACATTGTTCTACATTGTATTTCTCTTGCGTAAAATCTACGCGCGGTTACTTTGGCCTTTACTGTTGTGATGGTAAAATTGATCTGCTGAAATATAAAATATTTGCCAAGCTGCAACAATGCAATGATATTAATTTTAAAGTCTGTCTGTCTGTCTGTTAGGTAGTCAGCCCGAAGGCTGGTTGGATCCTCAAAAAGTACCGCCGTTACGTTATTTGAGTAGATACCCACAAAAACCCAAGGCAGCGCTATTTTGAGGCGTTCTAGGCAACAAGAGGAGTGAGGTAGTTTGCCATTGCTTTCCTCACTGAGTCAGAACAGTAGTCCTAACCCTATGAGTTGAACCTTTCACAGCATTCACAGGCACTGACTGTGCCCCGAATGCCATTACTAAGCACCACCAGTAGCTTCCATATAATCACAGCCATGAGTGAGACTGAGACATCGGTGAAAAGCCATCTTTTACTCTAGCCTGTGCCAACTGACAAATGCAAAAGTACTGTATTCATCAAGAGATGGGGAACATTGAACTTATATCCAGTAGTTCAAACACATACATCAGCGTTAACATATTGGCGAACAGGTGTGCGAGTGTAAACTTTTCTCTGATAACCTGTGTTAATGTGATGGCTGTGTTGATGTGTGCATTTGTAATTAATGTGGGGAATGGGGAGTTAACGACCGAGGCTTTAAGTTAGGAACTATCCCGGTATTTGCCTGGAGTGGAAGTGGGAAACCACGGAAAACCAAATCCAAGATTGTTGAGATGGGAATCAAACTTTGCTCTTCTTAGTTTTGCCTCACGAGTGCGCCCCGTTCCAGTCCTCAGACCAGAATTAAATTTCTTGGCAGAGCGGGGATCGAACCTGGAATCCGGGGCAATAGCTCAGAATGTAGCCTTAAGAATGGGCTTCCCTGTGTTAATACGATCTTTGACAAGCACTGAACATATAATTCTAAAACTCCCTCCATTACTGTGGCTGGCGAAGTGAGTCTATGCTCATTCCAGTAGTGGCGAAGTGATTCTATGCTCCCTTGCATAATTTACTGTCATGGAAATACAAAGTATTGTACCTTCAACAGGTGATGGAAATTCATTATTTACAGCAATTTCATTCTGTTTATTTCAAAATGAAGATCGTCATCCTGAGTTGCGTTTGCAAGCAAATTGCAAAAATTGCAAGGATTTTATTATTGGCGATCAATCTCATCGCATTCTCATCAGCAACCAACTTGAGAATTGAAGTATTCATTGTATATGTGAATATTATTGTTTATTGATTATTTGTTTAGAGTGCATAACAATGGGTCTAACCACGCAGTTGATTTTGGCAATGGAAGTAAGTTATTATTTGCCATTTAATATTTGGCGGCTACGTTGATGCAGGCCACTATAGTTTTATATAAAATGACGTTAATTTGGGCAGAAATGCTGCTATAAATAAACCCATTTGACGAAATAGAACATTAGCCGCAAAAAAGTGGGAAATCGGAGAAAAATACGAAGCCACTTTTAAAATCCAATATAAATATGGCATTTCAGAAACAATTCCAGATACTATGCCGTTACAGTTTAGGGTCCTTGACGAACAAATGTAAACATTGTTCTGCACTATATTTCTCTTGCGAGAAATCTACACTTGGTTACTTTGACCTTTGCTGTTGTAATGGTAAAATTAATCTGAATAAATATAAAATATTTGACAGGCTTTAACAATTATTTTTCACTGGAGATGATATCTCAAGGAATTCCAGAGGGACTAATCGGCAGTACAATGCTATGTCCTTCGTTTCATGGCGCAGCGGTCAAGCTGTATGCCTCTCACCAAGGCGGATCGGGTTCGATTCCCGGTCAATGCATGTGAGATTTTTGATGTGAAAGGCCATGTCCTGTGGTTCGGATTCCACGTTAAACGGAGGTCCCGTGGCTTATGATCGCGAGATTAACGGTCACGTTAAACTGCAAGCTTCCTTCCTTCCTTCGTTTCATTTGGTGCCAATGTTACTGTGCCACACGCACACGGTCCTCATTGTTTTAAAATGTATGGAATTGCACATCATCGCATTTCTTCGTTATATTCCAAAAATATAAGCGATGGTTTGCGGCCAGTTGTATTAGACTCATCAGAGTTCTTGAATCCCTTGGAACTAAACGACTGGCCGCCACATACTCCAAACGCTTGGCCCGTTATGCTGCTTAGAAATCTGAACGGTTCCCAAGGACTCCTAAATGCAACCATATTGCTTGGATTTGGAAATAATAGGTGCAGTTAAAATTAGGCAGAGATGTCTAATCCTTCGACTTGATTTAACACCATCCGATAAAACACTATCATTTTCTTTTAAGAGGCAATATTTTCCAATTCATTTGGCATACTTTATCACAATCAATAAAGCTCAAGGGGAAACTCTGGAACGTATAGGCCTCAATTTGGCCCAACAATTTTTCAGTCATGGCCAGCAGTATTTTGCAATGTTGAGAGTGCAATCTTTTGACGCCCTCATAGTTTCAATAGAGTCAAAAAATAATCGTACAAAGAATGTACAGTAGGCCTATATAAGAAAATTCTTCAGTAAATATTTTTCTATTGACCGTCATGTTTTGACGGGTTTCAACTAGTTTAATTTAATTTAATTCTAGTATTTAAGTTTTCCTAGTATTTAAGTTTGGTAGGTTAAGTATATCATATTTGAGTATTCATGTAAGTTGCACTGTGTGTGGTTAAGTGTAAGAGAGGGTCTAGAGCCCTAACTTCGCCACAATAAAGGCACCAATCAATAAATAAATGACAGTTCTGCCAACCTCGCCCTTATAGTACAATGAAAAGCAAAGAAGCGCCCAGTTGTCTCTAGTGCACATCATTCGTGCGCACCACTCAGTTCATTACATCGTGCACCGAATCGAATCGTTTCTTCACCATGGATTGCGGAAATTGGCTCATAACGATCTGTAATTTCAATCGACGGTTCTATGATCAACTGTGATAAATATTTGGTTTTCCCCCTGCATAACTGTGGTTTTGAAAATGTTTACAGCCTAACTCACCCAGATCAGTTGGTTTTGTATCGACCGTGCCCCGATAGCTGCATGCGCCTAGGCCGAACCTACACCCGACCATTCTAACCTTCCTTTTGTCTAATCCAATGGTTTTTGACAATGGTTATAGCCTAACGCATCCAGATCAATGGTTTTTTACAATGGTTACAGCAAACACGTCCCGATGATTTTTTTAAAATCAACAGTGTGTGCCGCTCGGGTACGCCTTGTTGACAGTTCAACGAGACGCAAGCACTGTCAGAACATAGCAACCGTTTATAAAAAGAGCAATAAATAAAAACACATATTTATGTACTTAAGCACATTGCCTAACTTATATGAGGTGCAGTATTGACCAGGTTTCCTCATTTCAATGCTGATGCAAGTGTATAAACCGCATTCTACTTTCATTTAGAATTAATATTATATTATTTATAGGGTGGATAAATTTTTCGGCATATGCACCTTCAACAGTCCTTATGCGAACACTTTCTAAAAATACTCTCTAGCACGTATCATGTGGATTTTCATTCACGTATCATACTACATTAGATTAAAACTTTTAAAATAGGCCTACATTAACGTTTTCCAATGAAAATAGGTGTAAAATTCTTAAAGAAACTTGCAAGACTTCATTCAGTCCATTGTTAAAAATCTGTACAAATAAAAATTTGTTCAGTGCAACATTCTTCCTATACTTCAGTGGTGGTCAGTAATAAGGTTGCAGTATTGCACAACGACCAGATTAATTCAAGAAAAACAATACCGTACTAATATTTTTAGTAATAAAAGCTGTACGTTTCCTTTTATATGTATAGGATTTCATAATTCTGTTCTTTAATAAATTCAGGAAATCTTATAGAAAGTTACTGTGAAATGTCTGAGAAAGCAAAACGCGCCAACCGGCTAGGAACCAGGCCCGAGCAGCGACCATATCTCAATAGTGAAGGGTATGGCTGAGATGCTAGACCGAGTAGGTCCTAACCCAACAGTTAACTCGGCTCGTCGTTGTCCGCTGATTGCAACAAGGGAGCCGAGGAGTGGATGGAGACATCTGAGATGCTCCGTCAACTGCCGATACTAACTCATGTCTTGCAATGTTGCGCATGCTTGTGACACTCACGGTTCTTTCTCGCACTCGTATTATAACTTATGTTGTTTTGTTCTTGTAAAGGTTTTCATGTAGCCTAACTATTTAATCCGGTGATTCAGTGACAATGTGATGTTCTCTGAACTGCGGCAATCGGGATGAATGAGGTATATCCGTTTTACCGCGCAATTGAATACAGTTTTCTTTGATATCAAGCAGTCTTCCCCCCCCCCCCCCCAATGAAAAAGGACAAAACCCATAACAATTATCTGCCAGTCGCCACTGCTATACTTATAGATTAGTAATTAGCCATGCACAGAATTGGATCAAGTAACACAATATTAATTGAACTACATGGTCATTATCTTGGTGCGCCCCGAAAATCGCGACAAACTGTGGTGTCATTTGGCTGGTCAGGTACGGAGCTAGTGGACCTCGCAATACCCCGCTCCGCTGACTCATATCGTTAGTTCACACATGTTTTGTCATTCATACGGATGTGTATCTGCAAAGTTTAGACGTTAGTATTGTGATTACTGTGATTGTTGGTCATGCCTAGACACCAATTCACATTGCACGAAAGTGTGTATATCCATAATTCGTAAATGAAAAGCAGAAAGTCTTGTTATGAAACAGGATGAAAATTTCGAATCAAGTTTCCAGGAAGACCTGTGCCTAATGCCAGTACAATTAGGAGGCTCGCTAAACGATTTAAAAAAACAGGCTCTGTAAATAATAAGCATTTTAACAGACAACGCTGTGTTCTTACAGAACGGGGACACCAAGAGTCTGCTGATGAGCCAGCTTGGTGTCTTTGGTGAAACACCACACAAGACACGGCACAAACCTAGAAGAACTGCTGAGTTTTAATTCACTGGCTGTAAAAGCCCATATACCATCTTTTTAGATGAGATTGTTGTCCATTCTTTCATCAGAAGATGTCAGTTGTGCGTTACAAGAGAGGGAGGACATTTTCATCATCGACTATGAGCACTGTAAGTACATATTATTGAACATGGTTGGTAAAAGTGTTCAAGTGTGTGCCAACCACTGACTAAACAGTTCACTTAAAAAAAAAACATACGAGCAATAACCACTGATGTAGAGTCACGGTTGACTCAAAACTCATTGATCTGGGCGCGTTAGGCTGTAAACATTGTCAAAAACCATTGGATTGGACAAAACGAAGGTTAGAAGGTCGGGAGCAGGTGCGGCCTTTGGGAGGCAATTTCCACAATCCATGATCAATAAACAATTCAATTGGGCGCACTATCTATGAATTGAGTGGTGCGCACGAATGATGCGCACTAGCGACTGAATTGGGCCCTTCTTTGTTTTTCATACTACCGTAAGCGCGAGGTTGGCAGTACTGTCATGGTACTGTTTTGATAACGATCGATGAGAATAATGGCGCTGACAGCTGCAATTTTCGCTATGTAAGACATGTACCTATTTGGGATGGCTGGGTGGGTCACATACATCGGAGGAGGGAATATCTACTAAAACATCGTTCCCTGGTTTATTTCCCAGCGTTTCATAAGGTATTTTGGCTAATTCAAGTATTGTGGAGAGTTTTATCGCGCGTTCTACCTTCATTCACTGTTACCGTCGATTGTTTTCCACCTATCTAGCCAAGTCAAGTTGACTTGTGTTTTGGAGCGGATATGTGAATGAACTGTCCACTGGTTCTCTACGTATATGTTAGCTTGTGTTTGATGGCTGAATATCATCACCGTCTCATATTTTTTTTAGTTTTGCTCTATGCTTTAAAATATTTTTCTGTGACCTAGGCCTACTTATATGGTGCACCATATTAAGTCTAGCCATTTGTTTTTTTGAGTGCTATGCTATTTTATAATTTTCTTCAGGTATTAATATTGGCTGATGAAGGGGATAAAAGCAATTAATCCCTGAAACATGTACCAGGAGCAAATCTAATTAACTTATATTTTCTTTCGTTTATGTATTGACTAAGGCGGATGTATAATTGTTGTTAAAAACTATGAGGCGAGGTGGTCGTTATTGGTTCCTGAAGAGGACTCCTAAGGCGTTTAAGTTGCGATGCAATCATTATATCACCTTGCATTACATTAATTACACTACCGGTACTTATTCTAAATGTATTCAATCACCAACCTGACTCACACACACCACTTGCCCCATCCCAATAAGAAATCTAATGAATGAGATTACTGCAATAGATAAAAAATAGATTAATCAGGACCTGCTACAGGTTATCGGTCTCTAACCTCGTGCAGTTCTTGCAATGTAAACTCCAATAGAAATGAGATACTATCCACTTACACCTCCCACTTGAAATTGATAGCCCCCATAAAACAAATAAACCTAACCTATGACAGTAGCCTGTAGCACATAATTTAGGTTAGAATATTCTGATTTCTACATCTAAATGAATTTTCGAACAGAGGAGCTAGCCTATGCTAAAATTTAAAGGTAGGACTATCTGCTTACTAACATTTAATAAGTCTCGATTTATACAACGGTGCAGTAACTAGCTTTGCACTCTTTTCATCATACATACTAGTGCTCCATTCAATCTTATGTGGCTTGAAATGGAGCCCACACACCTACAAGAAAAGAGACTTGTTACAAGGTTCCTTCCTCCCATTATACTAAACTTGTGAGAATTGGAGCATAATAGATGTAACACGTACCATGGAATATTTCGTAGGAATCCTTGCGGTGAATGGCTCGAATCCATTTCGTCTCTACCTTCATCATTAGGGAAAGAGAAAACGTTTACTTTCGGTCCATTGGCATAATTGCATATACAATTTGGTACACTGCACTTATAAGGCATAATTTTACACTACACTGATAACCATTAAGTATAACCGGGTAGGAATTCGCAGAAAATCAGTACCTGAAACTGTAAACACGAAACACAACATGCGGAAACGACACCATAACCTCCATAACTCGAATGTTTTGTCTCAATTTTCATGGCCGGTCCTCCGTGACGTCACTCACACGTCAATTCCATATCGCAAGGCTTTCTCTCTAGGTGGTGTTGGAAGATGTATGACAAACAGTAGACACTACATTCATAGTTCCGTATTGAGAAGGTCAAAAGCTTGAAATGGCAGACTTGGAATATCAATACTTCACCAATCCGTGCATAATTAATGAAGTGCAGTATGCTTAAAGATCCATAAGCCTTTTCTTATCAAAGCGGCTTCAAGTAACACGACGTGGTGGAAAGTACATCTCTTGGTAAAGAGGTTTTCTCAAAGTATATGGTGTCTAAAAAGAAATCAATGGAAAATCAAATATAATTATAAAAGTACGCCTAACTAAGATGAAAAAATATATTAAAATCATTATGCAATTCTAATTTAAATGGCTTTGAATGAATATAAATTTAATAAATACGATAACTTACTTGAGGTTAAGACAATGTTTCATTTAGAAAATGATTTGTCTATTGTTTAACATTTTATGGGTGTAGCAAAGTCCAAAAACTCAAATAGGCGGTAGTAAGAAATGAAATAACGCCAGTGCTAGTTCTGGAAAAAGACGTAAATACGAATGGAGCGCTACTGTGAAAAGATCCTGTACGCGTCTGAGTGTTGAATGGGCAGGCAGTTTAAAGGAGCCAGGAGGGATGCGATCCAGCTGGCAGTAAAAATGCCACGGCGATCACAGACGGTTGGTGCTGCAACCTATCTTGTCTTGTGTTAAATGGACAGGCAGTTTAAAGCAGATTTGAGGGATGTGATCTAGCTGGCAGTGGGTGTACCATGGCCTCTTACCGAGATAGATGGAGACTTTGTGGTCCCATCTTGAGCTATTGTTGCCATAGAGATGCCGGCCTTGCCATTACTTTATCAGTTTATTTTCTGACTTAATTAGCCTTCGCTCGAGTGCAAAAAGGCCGAAATCATAAGAATGAGAAAGACTATCGAAAATTCATGCAGCCAGCCGTTCCGTCTGGGTCCTAAACTATGTGAATGCAAAGTTTGGTTGAGATTGGTATAACGGTGTAGAGTTGTATACGGAACAAATATCCCCACATACTGAACCCTTATTGATCTTCGATAAATAAGTATTCATATTTATTATTATTATGAAACCCTTAGATATAAATGAAGTCTATATAAATGATCATAAAATTAACCTAGTTCCTCAATTTAAGTATCTTGGAGAAATTATAACACATAACTTAAACGAAAAAGTAACTTGGATAAATAGAACAAATAAAATGAAAAAGGCACAATCTCTAACCTGGTCAACATATAATAAAAAATGCCTATCAATAGCTACTAAGATCCAACATTATAAAACTGTAACTCTCCCTGAAGCCACTTATGCTTGTGAAACACTGTTCCAAATTAAAAATGAACAAAGAACTGATCAGCTCCTCAAAACGGAAAGAAGAATCATTAGAACGTGCATAAATAAAAAGTATCAGGTTGAGGGAGTCTGGAGGATTCTCCCAAATGAAACTGTCTATCGTGAGATTGATCCAATCACCAGCACAATGAAGAAGAAAAGAATTTCATATTTTTTTCACATCTTACGGCTTCCAGAAAACAGAATTGTACGCCAACTGGTGATGAGAAATCTAGGAAAGAAAACTGGAGGTAAATGGATCCAAGAAATCCAACAAGATCTCAAAGCAGTTGGACTCAAGATAACAGATGCCGAGGAGAAAAATAAAATTAACACCATACTTAAAACTCACAAATTTTCTGCAGAAATGACACACAGAAAGCCTATGGAGATTTCAGATGAGTTGAGAAAATCCCGATCTGAAAGAATGAAAAAGTACTGGAAAGAGCGCAAGAACCAAGCAGTACTACCTTCAAAGAAGAAGTGATTGTGGAACGACTCAAGTGGTCCAATGTGACCAATCAAGATTAATAATAATAATAATAATTATTACTACGGCCCAGGCAGCACATAAGGAAGTCGACTTGGATATTAGGGAGGCCAGCATTTCGTAATGATTGCAACAGAAGCTGAGTTGGTAGCTATTCCTGGGGGACGGCCAGAATTAGTCGAGTTCAAGGCCAAATTGTGCAACTACTGTACCAAAATTGGAGACATAAAGGGAGAATCACGAGGTCCTCTCAACGAACATACGATTGAATCAGCCAATCGCAAGAGACCAAGCCGTGACCACGAGGTGGACGGCGTCAGTAGTAAAAAGCGCGCGGAAGTGTGTATCTAAGGAACCGCCGAACGGATTAATCTCCGCTCGAGTAATTTGAGACGTTGGATTCATTTGGAGAAGAATGACACTAGCCCCATCTTTGTGAGACATAAACTCTGGAAGTTTTTATCCGACTCCGCCCCACTCCACCGCCCTTGTCAGTTTCTCATAAATAGTCTGGCCTGACGCCTATCTAAGTAACTATTCTTGTGGAGCCTTCAGAGGCATACTCCACGCCAGTTTGTAGTGTGATTTTGACTCTCGAATTTATCTGAGTACTAATCTTGTGGAGCCTTCAGAGGCATACTCCACGCCAGTTTGAAGTGTGATTTTGACGCTCGAATTTATCTGAGTACTTATCTTGTGGAGCCTTCAGAGGTATACTCCATGCCAGTTTAAAATGTGATTTTTACGCTCTAAAATCAGTGAAGCTAATTTTATTTTCTGAGCTCTGGGGAGCTAAAGTCGCAGCGTTGTCAGTACCGAATTTTATAAGCTATAATACATTTTGTTCTAAAATCAACTAAGTTGTGTGATCTAAATATTTCACGCCAGCGCGTGATAAACTGTAACATTCTTTTAAAGACGACGAGTTCAACTTTAAGGGGGAAGTATCGTATCACCCTCATTAGCGCTTACCAGAACCGAAGTCCATAAGACGGGACGGAAATACCGGACGAGATAGCGACTGCGAGTGCAGCCAGGATTTTGAACTTGTTAACGAGCCAGTGGCGCGGACTCGAGATGTATATTTTATGTATAAATTGTGTGTATTGTATGTGTTTTTATAGTGCGTATGTGCGATATAATTAGGGCCAGTCTTCGCTATTAATCGCAGTAGGACAATTGTGGGTGAACTGAGTAGCCTGCAAGCGATTATAGATAGGCAAATATTTAACATTGAACTTTTCTGCCAAGGAGTCGAGACCAAGATGATCAGCACGTGGTTTGAAGTTGGGATGAGCTTCAAGAAATCAACGCAGACGACTACTATGGAGTGCTAAATTGTCCATAGGGCAATGGGTTGAGGAGGATGTCCTTAGTCCTACATGCAGAAGCGGTGATGTACTAAAATTGGATTATTTCAATTATGTAGTTAGATTTGGCCGGGGAACTTTGTAAATAGTCATGTTTTCTTTCTTGTTTTTAGCTGTTTTTCTTGTACCGACACTATATGTTTAAATGTCCGTTGGCACGTGGCCAAAGTGTTTGTTGATATTTTGATTCTTTTTTTTCTTGAGTCATGTGTAATGTACGCGGCGTGCGTGCGTGATTTTTATCCTTGCAATTGCGGAACCCGTTACATTCGATAAATGGTGCTTTATTAACGTTAATATTTTTAAAATAGGAATGGGAGGAAATGATTGTAAAACATTTTGCTGAACAGGTTATTATTCATGTTAGGGTAGCCGAGTGCACCAACTTAAAAGTAATTGTAGAACACCTTCGTTCTAAATTTGATAGATTTTTCTTGAGTCCTTTTCAGGTGACTAGTTACGGCATAGAACGATGGCGCCAGCATGTGGATATTATTTGTGTCTTTTATTTCAGGGTCTGTCACAACCCATACGTGTGATTCAGTGTGTGTTGATGTGTCTAGTGTGTGTTGATGTGTCTAGTGTGTGTTGATTCTACGTGAGGAGGGGGTAGTTGTCCTACCGCCCTTATATATTTTTTGCTGCTGTTGTATTTTTTAGATGGAAAGACAGAGTGCTCTTGGGAGACTGCTGATTCTTGTCCATATGTTTTTCTGACACACACGTATTATTGTGCTTTGGGGCACATTTCTTCGAGGTTCGACCCCATGTTCTGGGAGGTCGAGGTTATTGACACGTGGGTTGACAGACATGCAGAGTTCCACAAACCGCCCGTTTTGCCTGTGACTTATTTTGATAGGCAGTCCTATTTGTCCGACTGAACCCTGTAAGCTTTCATGTAGCAAACCTGTTCATTGTGATGGCTAATTTTTAAGCCATAATTAATTGGGGAGTTCGCCATGTGTGTAACGGATTGTTGTACCTTGTATGGATAAGAATATTGTGATTAACGTAAATGTTGGCTGTTTGCCTATTGCTTTGTTGATGACTCGATTTCATGTAATTTTGTTTGTCACACCCGTGTGGTGTAGTGGTAGAGTATTTGTAAAATTTGACGGCGGTCATTTGAGTATTTTTCTATTGGTCACGTGTTAATGTACTTGTGTTGATTTGTGTGAGAAGTCCTAAGTTTTTAGGCAGTAAATGTTGCTACGGCAATTTAAGTCCAATTTCACACGGAAATTTTGTGTTTGTTTATAGTAGATTTAGGAAGTGTCGATTTAATTTAAGTATTGTAGTTGTGTTCCCTTGTGTCGGTCTAGCTCTAGGAAATGCGGATTCGTTGTTTGAAGGGTCATTCTGGATGATAACGAATCACGCATTCAAAGTACACATCGTGGTGCATGTAGAACGGCGTACGCACTTATATGGTCATTTTTTTGTATCGTTTTATTTAAGGACGCTTGGTCCAGGTAATTAATCTCTCCAGAGATATCGCCTAAGTTTTTGGCATTTTTATTAAGCGGGAGTCAGTTGGGAGTTTTTTTGTTGTTAATTGTTTATGTGTAAATATGGTGATTTGTTATTAAATTCAGTTGTTTTAACCCTGGCTTCACTCTTTCCTGCATGTTATTTTGTTATATGTTACCCCGCAAGTTAATGAAGCGCCCTGACAGCAACTTACGAATATGACCTGTTACGCCCCGAATCTGAGTCTCATATGCTTCTTTGCAAGGGTTCATAAAACAAAAATGGCTGCCCAAGTGGGGATTGTTGTTGTTGTTGCTTCGCTGATCTCATATTTATTTCGTTGAGAAATGATGCCAGGTCAAGCGGACATGTAAATTCAGTAAATGGAGGCGATGTTGTACCGCCATGTGCATTAGTAAAATCACTGAGTTCCTAAAGTTAGAAATATTGAACAAGGTTAGAATTTGATTTGGTATTTGTTATAAACTTGTTCTGGCGCCCACATTAAAATTAGAAATTTGCATTATTAATGAACTCAGTCAAAGCAGGAAGATGTTGCCTTATATTTGACATTTAATTGACTTCGGTTAATTGGTGTTTCGTAAATTCTGTTGGTTAGGAATTTAAAAGCAGATCACTAGGGGTTATTTTGTTGTTTGGGAATAAATGTCATTGTATTCAGTAAATTTTGTTACTGAAATTTTCATTAAATTAGAGCCAGTAATATTTAAATGTGTGACATGTATGTGCGTATAGGGCTGAAACCTTAGCCCATAACCCTGTTTTTCTCTGAATATTTTGTGTGCGATATGGCGATTGTTGATGAAATTAAGGCATTGTTAGAACAGATGTCGATCCAAATGTCCGCGAAAACGGAAGAACAATTAGAACAGATGTCGATCCAAATGTCCGTAAAGACGGAAGAACAATTAAAAGAACAATTAGAAGCTCAGCGTGAGCATAGTGAAAAACAATTAGAACAAATGTCCGCGAAAACGGAAGAACAATTAGTGCAGATGTCCGTAAAGACGGAAGAACAATTAAAAGAACAATTAGAAGCTCAGCGTGAGCATAGTGAAAAACAATTACTTGATATGAGCGGTAACATTTCGGTCCAGTTAGAAGTCCAGAAATTAGACACTGACAAACAATTCAATGAACTAAACCACAAATTGTCACAACAGGCGGTAACACAAACCGAACAGTTAGGAAAAATCACAAATGATATTAATCAGAGCGTTCAAAAAGTAGAGAAACTGGCAGGCGAGGTTGCGGAAAACAACATCAAACAGTTAGGCGAAATGAAGAAATTGGAGGCGAAATTTGATAACAAATTAGTACAATTTGACGAGATGGTGGCAGATAAACTCAAGCAGATAGAGGCAGCATGTGTCAGTAACACCGCGGGAGTGAAGAAAACCCAAGAGAAACTACAGCAGCAAATTAATTCGGTAGATAACAACGTGCTGGAATTAATAAAGGAAATAGATAAAGTCGAAGTTAAGGCTGAAACCGAGCGGATACACTTGCGGGAAAATTTAGAGAAGCAATTAGGCAGAACACAAGAGATCATAAGAAAAGAGATGGAAGGCCAGCTAATAAACACACAAGAGGTCATAAGACAAGAAGTAGGGGAGCAGCTCGTCAAAACTCAGGATAATTTGGAAGGTCAGCTAATAAAAACGCAAGAGGTTATAAGAGAAGAGGTGGGGGAACAACTAGTAAAAACGCAGGAACGGATACGTGAAGAGCTAGAGAAAAATCAGGAGAGGAACGAGGAGAAAATAAATAGCTTAAAAAGTAGGATCCGGCGAGATTGGGACCAGCAGGCTCATGCGAATAAGGAAGACAGGCTGGCAGTTTTAAAGCGAATGCAGGCACTGGAGGAAAATATGAAGTCGAAATTACAGGAACACTCAGAATTAATCATAAAAAACGAGATTAGATCGTTAGAGAATGCGACATTATTTTCAAACGAAAATATTCCGGAAAAGCAAACAAGTATTGGAAGTCCGGCAGGTTCGAAGTTGGCTGAGGACACGAGTCGGGGTCAAAGTCCCAGACTAACGACTAATGCATTCCAGCAGTACAGGGGGGAGACTTGAACTCCGCAACCGAACTTGGCACCAGCCCAAGTCATCCAAGTCATTCGGGGTAATGATTTTAAGCCCGATAAGTTTAAAGAACATTCAGGAACCACTCCCAAAGCATTTCTACGGCAATTAACTGACTACTTTAATGACCAACACATCGGCCCGGAGAAACAATTAAGACTGGTGGAGAAATTTTTAGAAGGACCTAGCCTGACCTGGTTTTTAAGTTTCAAGTACACGTTTACAGACATGGCTCAATTCCGCGAGGCGTTTTTGAAGAAGTTTTGGAGTCCTTCGTTACAGCAAGGGTTAAGAATGGACCTGTACACGCGCAAATACCACAGTACACATCCAACCCGTTTTTCAGAATTCTTCAGTCAGCAATTGGTAAAATTCAGGGATTTTGATGACCCGCCTAGCGAGCCGAATATGGTTCTAACCATCGGAAAACAACTCCCAATGCATATCCAACAATTATTAGTCGCAGGAAATATTCAGACCGCAGTCCAAGCCGAAGAATTACTCAGACACTTAGATGAGACGAGTATGGTAAGCCCACAGACAGGAAGAAGGAATTTGGAATGTGTCAACACGGCAGAGGTAGTTCAGGGACTCCAAAATAACCACGGCCAGGGGAACCAAAGTAAGACACAGTCCACAGGGACACAGTTCACGCCAAGAAGACAAGATTTTGACGGCCAAAACCAGTTCCATAACAACAATCAGAATTATCAGAATAACCGCGGGAGATATCATCAGAATAACCAAAATCAAAATAATCAGTGGACGTACCAGCGGGAATACACGAATTGGAGGGGAAACCAGAGACAAGGTAGACCTTACCAAAGAAATGGAGATGGTAGATGGAGTAACGGCAGGGACTATCGCCAAGAAAACAGAGGGGATTATAGGAATAACTGGGACGAACGATATATTGAATCCCGTAAATACTTGGATCAATTAAGTAATGAAGAAGCGGAGAAGGAGAAGTGGGGGCGTGCCATGGCGAACAGACAGAGCCCAGACAACCATCAAGGAGAGGGGGCAGAGAGTTTACTGAGGCAACAGGAGCGACAGAATGATAACCGGCGAAACACATCTAATGGGGCCCGGGATAAAAAAAAAACCCAAATGAACTGAAAGGAGACAGGCTAGAAACGGAGATCGCCAGGGAGCAAGAAGAGATGATAGTGGCCAATATAGAAGAGTGGGTAGCGTTCCCAGACGACTGCCTGGAGGAAGTGGTGAAGAACCGTGAAAATGTTATCAGACAGCTACCAATTATTTACGCGCATATTGGAGGTATGAGGGTGAGATGTTTGATTGATACAGGTAGCCAGGTGAGCTTAGTCACTGAAATTTTGATAAAAGAAATAGCAAGAAAACAGACGGTTCCTATTATGCCGGTACCGCTAATGAAAGTCAGAGGTGTCATTCCTGACAAAACTATGAATTGTAAACAGCAAGCATTTCTAGATCTGGAAATATTGAACCATACTTTTTCACAAACATTCATTGTTATTCCAAAGATGAACTACAATATAATTTTAGGAGCCAACTTCATCTGCGATTTTCATGCTGTAATTGATTTACATAACAACACTGTAAGCTTCAAACAAGTAGAAGGATTGGATCATGTGGGTTTAAATATGGAAGAGAATCCGCTGGAGAGAGAGGCAAATACTTGGGTTGTTGAGGAATGCACTAATGAGGCCGGAGATAAGATCTTGAGGGGAGAGCAAGTTAACCAGACAGCAGTGCTAGAAATGGACAGCCGAGATATTTCGCAGGAACTTTGGGTGCATTTGGCGGAAGAAGAAATGGGCGGAACCAAATTCGAAATTCTACTTCAGGAGCGACTTAAGGAAGCTATCGTAGGGGAATCTGATAGAAGAAGATTGGAAGAAATTTTAAGATTACATAAAGGAGCGTTTGACACCGTACCTGGGAAAGTTTTAAATTTTCAATATGCGATGCAGGTAACAGATTGGACCCCATTTAAAAGTAAATTGTACCCGATCCCAGAGAAGCATTTTTCTCAGGTGAGGGATATCATTACTAACTTATTAGATTCTGGCATGACAAGGAAAGCTGCAACTCCTTATCTGAACGCAATGTTGGCTGTGACCAAGCCAAACGGATCAATTAGGCTGTGCCTAGACGCGCGGGTTTTAAATAGCAAACTGCTAGTTGAGCACGACCAAGCACCGAGGATCAAAGATGTTTTGAAAGGCTTCCGTGGGAAGAAGATATACTCAAGTGTTGATTTGACGAATAGTTTCCACCATCTTGAACTTGAAGAAAAATCCCAACTGTTGACGGGATTTTTATTCGATAATCAAAGTTATATCTGGTGTCGAATGCCCTTTGGCGTGAAAACTGCGGGATGTGCACTCATTAGAGCACTCGATAGAAATCTGACTGAGGAGGTCAAGAACTACACCACGAGATATGTTGATGACATATTAATCGCTTCTGAGACAATGGAAGAACACTTGATAAATTTAAATAAACTGCTGGACAACCTGAGAACCATGAACTTCAAGATCAACTTAAAAAAGTCACATTTTTGCCAGAGCGAAATTTTATATTTGGGACATATAATTGATGTCGAGGGCGTGCGGCCTAATCCAGCCAAGATTGATGCTATTAAGAAATTTCCCACACCTACCAAAGTCAAACATGTTAGAGCATTTTTGGGAGTGACAGGTTTCTTCAAAGAAAATTGCCCTGGTTACACAGAAACAGTAGCGCCTATGCAGGAGATGTTGAAGAAAGCGAATCGATGGTCGTGGAACGAGGAGTGCGACAGGTCTTTTAAAGCAACGAAGGATTTATTGGAAAACTGTGTGAAACTTGGATATCCGGATTTTGAGAAACAATTTATCATTCAAGCAGATGCTTCGTTAATTGGGATTGGTGCTATGCTGTACCAAGAGGACGCTGAAGAACCCAAGAAGAAATCCTATTTGGCATTCACGAGTCGTAAATTACGGAAACATGAGAGGAACTATACAGTTACGGAACTTGAGCTACTAGCAATTCTATATTCTCTCCAACAGTGGCGCAAGATGATCTATGGTTATTCCATCATTGTTAGAACCGACCACCATGCACTGACATTTTTATTTAAGACAACAATAGCAAGTGAGAGAGTTACGCGCTGGTCCATCTACATACAGCAGTTTGACATCACAATAGAGCATTGTCCTGGGAAATTGAACGTCATACCAGATGCCTTGAGTAGAAACCCTGAGGACGGAAACGAAGTGACAGCGGAAGTTCACAATATTACCTTGACACCTAAGGCTCGTGAGTTTTTGGCAAGATTGAAGGATATTCGGAAGGAGCAAGAAGCTGACCCATGGATGATGATGATGATAAAATTCTATAGGAAGGAGTTACAACCAAATTCACCGGAGTACCGGGAAGCCAGTGCTAAACAAGCGAGATTTCACTACTTGAATAACTTGTTACATAAGTACGTGGATGAGCATCATACTAAACTGCGGATCTTAGTTCCAGCATCACTACAGAGGGGATTAACTTGGCATGTTCACGAGAGCCTAGCACATATCGGCACGGATAAGACTGAAGCTACGATAGGGGAGACCTTTACTTGGCCCAAGATGAGATTCACCATTGTTGAAGTAATTAGAACGTGTGACGCTTGTCAGCGCACAAAGCCGAACAACTTTATTCTGAAACAACCTCCAAGACCACTATTACCGCAGAAACCATGCGAGATGCTCGCGATTGATTGCTTTGGTCCTTTAGTAAAAGGAAAGCGTGGATGCCGACACCTCTTGGTATGTGTCGATGTATTTTCGAAGATGGTCGTGCTATGTCCTATTCAGAAGACGACATCAAGACAAGTCCTTAGTCGAATTAAGAACAAAGTCATTCCGATGCTTGGGAAGCCGGAATCCATTCTATCAGATCACGGTACCTATTTCACAAGCAATGTTTTTAGGCAAGGTTTGGAGAGCCTAGGAATCAAACACATATTTTCAAGTATTCGTCATCCTTGTGGAAATCCGAGCGAAAGAACAATTCGCTGTGTCGCTAAATACTACAGAGTAATGATTCCTAACGAACACAATAAATGGGTAGACAAAGTAGGGGAAATTGAGATGTGCATGAACACTACTAAGCACGAGTCGACGGGTCAAGTCCCACTGATTGTACACCACAACAGGTTGCCGGAAAGAACTTGGGACAAGATCATTCCTTGCCCAAGGGATCCATTATTAGCGCATGATTTGCGAATCCAGCGAACGAGAGAGCACATGAGGAACCAAGCGGACCGAAGGCTGAGACGGTACCGAGGAAAGAAGTTTCACCGAGAGTTACGAGAACAAGAATTAGTGCTGGTTCGTAGACCACCGATCTCCGACCCTAAGAACAAAGTCTTCGCCAAATTCTGTCCGAAATTCATTGGCCCGTTCCGGGTAATTAAGAATCTGGGTAACAATGCCTACAGATTAGAAGAAGTGAGCACTGGTGCAAAATCTGTTTTTAATAGCGCCAATTTGAAACCGTACTACAGAAGGGAACCATTTGATGATTAGGAAAGATGATTATGCAGCATCTGTATTGCCAGAAATTTATTTTTTTTGAAAGCAAACACTCAAATCCACGGGGAGCGCGTGAGTACGCACTTTGTTTGTAAACAACGAGCAGCTGAGACGACGGGAGTGGCAACTACGTGAGGAGAAGGGGGAGACCTAATGAAAATATGAATGACATTCCAGCGAGAAGGGAGCACACTAAGTGAGTCAGAGGGGCAAACACTCGAGCAGCTGAGTGAGATTTAAAGAGATGTGTTGCTACTACAGTGGATTTTGTTTTTGAAATCCAAACCAATAAATTGTTTCGAATTTCAAAACCTTGCTGAGGATAAATGAACCCTTATTGATCTTCGATAAATAAGTATTCATATTTATTATTATTATTACTACGGCCCAGGCAGCACATAAGGAAGTCGACTTGGATATTAGGGAGGCCAGCATTTCGTAATGATTGCAACAGAAGCTGAGTTGGTAGCTATTCCTGGGGGACGGCCAGAATTAGTCGAGTTCAAGGCCAAATTGTGCAACTACTGTACCAAAATTGGAGACATAAAGGGAGAATCACGAGGTCCTCTCAACGAACAAACGATTGAATCAGCCAATCTCAAGAGACCAAGCCGTGACCACGAGGTGGACGGCGTCAGTAGTAAAAAGCGCGCGGAAGTGTGTATCTAAGGAACCGCCGAACGGATTAATCTCCGCTCGAGTAATTTGAGACGTTGGATTCATTTGGAGAAGAATGACACTAGCCCCATCTTTGTGAGACATAAACTCTGGAAGTTTTTATCCGACTCCGCCCCACTCCACCGCCCTTGTCAGTTTCTCATAAATAGTCTGGCCTGACGCCTATCTAAGTAACTATTCTTGTGGAGCCTTCAGAGGCATACTCCACGCCAGTTTGTAGTGTGATTTTGACGCTCGAATTTATCTGAGTACTAATCTTGTGGAGCCTTCAGAGGCATACTCCACGCCAGTTTGAAGTGTGATTTTGACGCTCGAATTTATCTGAGTACTTATCTTGTGGAGCCTTCAGAGGTATACTCCACGCCAGTTTAAAATGTGATTTTTACGCTCTAAAATCAGTGAAGCTAATTTTATTTTCTGAGCTCTGGGGAGCTAAAGTCGCAGCGTTGGCAGTACCGAATTTTATAAGCTATAATACATTTTGTTCTAAAATCAACTAAGTTGTGTGATCTAAATATTTCACGCCAGCGCGTGATAAACTGTAACATTCTTTTAAAGACGACGAGTTCAACTTTAAGGGGGAAGTATCGTATCACCCTCATTAGCGCTTACCAGAACCGAAGTCCATAAGACGGGACGGAAATACCGGACGAGATAGCGACTGCGAGTGCAGCCAGGATTTTGAACTTGTTAACGAGCCAGTGGCGCGGACTCGAGATGTATATTTTATGTATAAATTGTGTGTATTGTATGTGTTTTTATAGTGCGTATGTGCGATATAATTAGGGCCAGTCTTCGCTATTAATCGCAGTAGGACAATTGTGGGTGAACTGAGTAGCCTGCAAGCGATTATAGATAGGCAAATATTTAACATTGAACTTTTCTGCCAAGGAGTCGAGACCAAGATGATCAGCACGTGGTTTGAAGTTGGGATGAGCTTCAAGAAATCAACGCAGACGACTACTATGGAGTGCTAAATTGTCCATAGGGCAATGGGTTGAGGAGGATGTCCTTAGTCCTACATGCAGAAGCGGTGATGTACTAAAATTGGATTATTTCAATTATGTAGTTAGATTTGGCCGGGGAACTTTGTAAATAGTCATGTTTTCTTTCTTGTTTTTAGCTGTTTTTCTTGTACCGACACTATATGTTTAAATGTCCGTTGGCACGTGGCCAAAGTGTTTGTTGATATTTTGATTCTTTTTTTTCTTGAGTCATGTGTAATGTACGCGGCGTGCGTGCGTGATTTTTATCCTTGCAATTGCGGAACCCGTTACATTCGATAAATGGTGCTTTATTAACGTTAATATTTTTAAAATAGGAATGGGAGGAAATGATTGTAAAACATTTTGCTGAACAGGTTATTATTCATGTTAGGGTAGCCGAGTGCACCAACTTAAAAGTAATTGTAGAACACCTTCGTTCTAAATTTGATAGATTTTTCTTGAGTCCTTTTCAGGTGACTAGTTACGGCATAGAACGATGGCGCCAGCATGTGGATATTATTTGTGTCTTTTATTTCAGGGTCTGTCACAACCCATACGTGTGATTCAGTGTGTGTTGATGTGTCTAGTGTGTGTTGATGTGTCTAGTGTGTGTTGATTCTACGTGAGGAGGGGGTAGTTGTCCTACCGCCCTTATATATTTTTTGCTGCTGTTGTATTTTTTAGATGGAAAGACAGAGTGCTCTTGGGAGACTGCTGATTCTTGTCCATATGTTTTTCTGACACACACGTATTATTGTGCTTTGGGGCACATTTCTTCGAGGTTCGACCCCATGTTCTGGGAGGTCGAGGTTATTGACACGTGGGTTGACAGACATGCAGAGTTCCACAAACCGCCCGTTTTGCCTGTGACTTATTTTGATAGGCAGTCCTATTTGTCCGACTGAACCCTGTAAGCTTTCATGTAGCAAACCTGTTCATTGTGATGGCTAATTTTTAAGCCATAATTAATTGGGGAGTTCGCCATGTGTGTAACGGATTGTTGTACCTTGTATGGATAAGAATATTGTGATTAACGTAAATGTTGGCTGTTTGCCTATTGCTTTGTTGATGACTCGATTTCATGTAATTTTGTTTGTCACACCCGTGTGGTGTAGTGGTAGAGTATTTGTAAAATTTGACGGCGGTCATTTGAGTATTTTTCTATTGGTCACGTGTTAATGTACTTGTGTTGATTTGTGTGAGAAGTCCTAAGTTTTTAGGCAGTAAATGTTGCTACGGCAATTTAAGTCCAATTTCACACGGAAATTTTGTGTTTGTTTATAGTAGATTTAGGAAGTGTCGATTTAATTTAAGTATTGTAGTTGTGTTCCCTTGTGTCGGTCTAGCTCTAGGAAATGCGGATTCGTTGTTTGAAGGGTCATTCTGGATGATAACGAATCACGCATTCAAAGTACACATCGTGGTGCATGTAGAACGGCGTACGCACTTATATGGTCATTTTTTTGTATCGTTTTATTTAAGGACGCTTGGTCCAGGTAATTAATCTCTCCAGAGATATCGCCTAAGTTTTTGGCATTTTTATTAAGCGGGAGTCAGTTGGGAGTTTTTTGTTGTTAATTGTTTATGTGTAAATATGGTGATTTGTTATTAAATTCAGTTGTTTTAACCCTGGCTTCACTCTTTCCTGCATGTTATTTTGTTATATGTTACCCCGCAAGTTAATGAAGCGCCCTGACAGCAACTTACGAATATGACCTGTTACGCCCCGAATCTGAGTCTCATATGCTTCTTTGCAAGGGTTCAATACATACAGACAGACTTTCACTTTTAGATATAAGAAGATTATATTCTTCAGCTTCTTCTTCTTCGTCTACCTTATCCGATACGGACGTTGGCTACCACTATGGCTAACACCTTCTTATCCTGTGCAATCCTGAAGAGTTCCGTGGAAGACAGCCCAAACCACGTTCTTAAATTATCCATCCAAGTTATTCGTCTCCTTCCCGGTCCACGCTGACCTTCAATTTTACCCTGAAGTATAACTTGGAGCAGACGGTATTTTGGATTCCTCATCATGTGTCCCAAGTATTCCAATTTCCTCTTCTTAATTGTGTTTAACAGCTCAGGTTGGCTGCTCACACGCTGAAGAACCTCGGCATTACTCACATTTCTGTCCACGAGATTTTAAGAATCCGCCGGTATATCCACATTTCAAAAGCTCGAATCTTATTTTCTGTAGCTACGGACAAGGTCCAAGTTTCAACACCATAAAGAAGGTTGGAGACAACATAACACTTCACAATTCTTTTCTTAAGCGTCATACTGGTATCTCGACAGCATAGTAGTTGTTTCATTGTCATAAAGATGGATCTAGCCTTCTCTATACGGCATCTTATTTCAACCAAAGGATCCCAATTCTCATTAATATTCTGTCCTAAATAAACCAAACTCTTGACTCGCTCAATCTGATGTCCATCGACTAAAAGGACTTGTGACAATGCTGGTTTTCGCGATATTATCATATATTTTGTTTTCTTAATGTTGAGGTCAAGGCCATATTGTTTACTCTTTTGATACACCATAGTATGGTAACAATCTCTTTAAGTCCTTCCAAGCTATTTGCAATCAATACAGTATCATCTGCGTACCGTATATTATTCATATAATTACCATTGACCTTAATACCTTGTTGAATGCCATCAAGTGCCTCAGAGAAAATCTGTTCTGCATAGATATTATAAAGAAGCGGTGAAAGAATGCATCCTTGTCTCACACCACGCATTATTTCCACTGATCTCGATATATGTCCATCAATTCTGATACTAGCCTTTTGACCCCAGTATAAATTAATGATGATCCGAATGTCTTTCTCATCTATTCCTGGGTTCTTGAGTGCATTATACAACTTATCGTGCTGACAACGGTCAAAGGCTTTTGCATAGTCCAGAAAACATGCATATACATCCTGATTTACCTCACGGCGTCTCTGGAAAAGAACTTGAAGCGCAAATAATGCCTCACGAGTTCCTATACCGTTGCGGAACCCAAACTGCGTGTCACTGATATTCATCTCGCATTTCCTGTATATGCGATTATGGATAACTTTGAGAAATATCTTGAGCACGTGACTCATAAGACAGATTGTCCTAAAGTCACTACATGACTTAGCCATCGGTTTCTTCGGAAGAGCAATAAATGTAGACAAGAGCCAGTCTTCTGGTAATATGCCCGTGTTGTATATCTTGTTATATAAATTAGTGAGCGTCACAATGCTATCATCATCCAAGATCTTCAATAATTCCACTGGAATATCATCTTGACCAGGAGCCTTACCATTTTTTCGCTATCCTAATCGCATATTTCACTTCATCCATGGTGATCATGGGTCCAACAACTGAAGGAAATTCGGGTCGGGAGGGACGATGATCATCATTAAAAAGCTCTTGTATATAGTTCTTCCAAACCTGTAATTTCTCTTCAACTTCAAATACCGTGTTACCTTGACTATCAACTAAGTTGACTGTGTTTCTTTTCCTGTGTCTACCTGAAACTTCTTTGATTTTCTTACGGACCTGGAAAGTATCATATTTACTATTATGTTCTTCAATTTCTTTGCACCTATCTGACATCCAAGCTTCCTTGGCTTGTCTGATCTTATTCTTTATCAATCTATTTTCAACCAATATTCTTCATTATCTCTTCCTTTGACTTCTCTTCGTTTATTCATTAGATTCAATATTTCATCCGTCATCCATGCCTTCCTTTTTTATGTTGTCTCTTGTTCTTAAGAAAATGATCTCCAACCCTCTTCAATGAGGTTTTAAAAGGTCCCAATGTTGCAAGGGCTGCATGTAATTTGAATTCAACGTCTTAAGATCAGTGGCAAGAGCAGCAGCCACCTATGACCTTGTATTTATTTCCCGAAGGGCATCAGTATCATATTTCTTTTGTGTTGTTTTTATCGGAATCTTGTTAAGCCGGACACAAATTTTTCTATTGAGAGGATTATGGTCAGAAGGAACATCTGCTCCTGGATAGGTTTTTGCAAAAATCACGCTGTTTCTAAATCTGATTTTAATTAGAATGAAATCAATTTGATTTCTTATTATGTTGTCTGGACTATCAGCAGGTGCTTTCCACGTATAAAGTCTCCTGGCAGGAAGCTTAAACCGAGTATTAGCAATGACAAAGTTCTCCTCTCTACAAAACTGCACTAAACGATCCCCTCTGTAGTTTCTTTGTCCGAGACCCCACTGGCCCACAATGTGTTCTTCAGAACCTTTCCCAACCTTTGCATTATAATCTCCCATAACAAGGGTTACATCATGTTCTTTGGTGTCTTTGAGGACGGTCTGAATTTTGGCATAGAATTCCTCAACATCTTCATCGCTTTTGTCACTAGTAGGGGCATACACTTGAATGAGATTAATGTGGAAAGGTTTACCACGTAACTTTAACACCATTATTCTACTGGAGAATGGTATACAACTGATAACAGCAGACTGCAAACTTTTGTCCACTATGCAAATGCCTGGCATCATTATTACCACTGTAATTTTATATATAAGATAAAAAATAAATACATAAATAAATATCAGATAAATAAATTAATTAATAAATAAAAAATAAATAAGGGAGGTGAATACCGAATCAGGCATAACAATGAGCTTTACCTACATTTAGAGAGCATCAAATCAGCCATGAGAAAGAGGATACTTATCTTCTACGGTCACACAGTCAGAATGGGCAACACGGGATTGACCTCAAGAATCTTCAACAACATTTGTAGAGGGAAGCGGGCAAAAGCCAAATTGGCGAGACTTGTTCAAAAAGACCTCGATTTTTAGAAATTGATCCCAAGGAAATATTCAGCAGGGATACATTTAGAATGGTGATCAGGACACCCGACACTCTCCAGTCATTGATAACTAAAACAATGCGCCCTGGAATTGGAGTGAAGTAGACTCAGGATAGGAATGCAACCCATAATGCAAAGATAAAGGAATACTGGGCTAGGAAGAAAGCTCGCTAGAGTTATAAACGACGTGGTCCAATGGGCCTCAACGGAGCAAAAATTAATAAATAAATACATGAATAAATAAATAAATAAATTAATTAATTAATAAACAAATAAATTAATTAATTAATTAATTATCATTTGCTATAAGAACCTAAATGTTGATTACGTTAATATCACTTGAAATCCCCCTTTTGTGTGAGTCCACATTAATAAGAAGTGGAAATACGTGCAAATAATGGAAATTTAGAAATGACAGGAAATTATCATTAATTTGATTGAGATCTTCAAAGCCGGAATAATAGATGTTACAATCATTTGGATTCATGCCGTGAAAACATATTAAAAATAGCTAACGATTCCCGGGTTTTTAAAATCTACCCACGCAACATCAGTCTAAAACGTACAACAGGTCCTACGAGAGTAAAAGTAGAATCTTTAAAATTCACTTTGGGGCCAAACACGCTACAAAGCTATTTGTTTGGGTAACGAATATCATGAAATTACATTTTCTGTTTTACTTTTCGCAGAACTGTGATTGTTATACTATCCATGTGGGTGTCTAAAAACTAATTGGCGTCCAAAGTCCCGGGGGTATGAGATAGTACTGCTCCAAGCTCATGAAATCCATAGCTTAACATTGACCTCCAGCCAGCTATCAGCTGACACAAATCTGTTACCGTTCACGTGCTGGGGATGAATGATCGCGTGTCTCCGGGCCCACCGTTCACTCAAATCTTTTTATATTTTCTTGAAAAACATAGCCCACGTAAAGTTACTGAACACGTCTCACTTCCAACTTCCTGTAGCTGCGTGAGGTAGCTGGGGCTGTAGTCGGTTGACGGTTCTGTCGACATAAACCAATCGTATAACATGTCTCAGAGCTAAGAATGAAAGCAGGTTTGTCTTTTCGTGCTGAATGATTTACAAAGTTTCGAGGATATTTCTGTCACAATGTTATACTGCTCTTAGGCCCACGGTAGACATATATGTGTGAGTTGTAACAGTTTATGAAACAATTCTTGGGCACGCGATGTAAACACGAAGTTGAATCATTAAAATATATAAATAGACGAATCCATTGACGTGTTCTTACAAGGAAACATCGCGAACGCCGAGCTCATGACCTTGATGAATCTTCGTATGTATGTTGTCCAAGTCACGTGGAAAACATTGTATTTATTCCCAAAATGTATACCCATAGAGGCAAAATTAGATGAGTCTGAATACTACGGATGGCCCTGTTGGAAGTCACCCACCCAGTTTTCGTGTTATCTCCGACCAATCGTACTAATTGAACTATTTCCTCAACAGGCTACCTTTTGTGAGTGAAACCGGTTTCAACCCTCAGATCATTTTTTTTTAACATAGCCAGTAATTGAAATCAGGTCGAACAGCCAAGAACTAGCCTGTACAGTATGAGGTAGTCCTCGTTTAAACTTGTATAGGACTTTAATTAATTCACGTTTTACGTGAATGAAACATTTTCAAAATGTCCGTAGAGTGGTTTGAGCCAATATCTTCCAAATCGTCTCAATAGTACAGTCAAAGGAAATATTTTTATTTTCAAGATTAAATATTTGCCTTGCGCTCATAAATCTGTGACTGTTGCCATTCAACTAATCATTAACATTTAATTTGTTTATTAACTGTACGCGCCCATTCATAAGGCTTCCGAGTATTTCAAGACGGACATTAACCAAGTCCTGACAATAAAATATAGTAACAGTATGAACGTATACGAATGTGCAACATTGATTTTTTTGTTAATGAAATGAAAGACTATTTTCTCCAGGCAGGGGGTTATGATGATAGTGACTGGACGCGCCAACTACAAAAGATACGTGCGTGAATAGCGCTGTGGTTGATGCAATTGATTCTAGATCGCTGGAGCCAAGATTCGTTCCCACTTCTCGGTGACTCTTTTTATTTCTATTTTTACCACTTCAATATTGTTTTAGTAAGGTGTATAATTGACGTTTTACAATTTGTAAGTGAGTTATGCAGGATTTTACTTGGAATTACAGTATTTCTTCCATATAGCTGGCAAGAAATCTACGAAATACATCCATCATGACCGGCGCGCGCATTCTTTCAATAAATTGCTGTCTAAATATAGGGCCGAAGACATGTCACTTATATTGACCAAGTAGAGAGTTTAGATGACTTGCATGTTGTAGACGAGTAATGAAGCTAGACTCTCAAACAAGGATACGTTGACCCTTAGCAATCTTTGCTTGAAATTGCCAGTAAAGACTTAGGCATCGCGAGCACAAACTCCTAGGCAGTTTTCGTGCACAGTCGGAATGTTTCGTCATCCCTCGGAATTCCTAGATCGGCAAAGAACAACAGACAAGAGACACTCCACCGGGTGGGTGAAACTGGTACAGGGCGATCGATTCCCAAATTGTATTATGTCATGATATCTTTAATTTCTATCTGCTCCATCCGGGAGCTAATGTCGCATGTATCCATAGTGGGAATCACTTGAAGCTAGGAGGAAGAAATCTAGACTCTGCGCTATGTACAACACGTATACAAATCAACCAGCATGGGGTAAGCTTAGCAAACGTATGGGAAAGCCCACTTACATGGGTAGGAGCGATCATCCTTTCAAAGTTAAGGGCCGACCACAGCGAACAAATTATGGTAAATATTCTTTTGTAAACCGTGCCATTGATAACTGGAACTCTCTACCAGCCGCAGTCTTAGAGCCTTTCCCCATATAGGTGCGTTTAAGAAAAGACTGACTATTTGTGTAAATATTCCAGTTTAATTGTTATGAATAATTATTTATTTATTTGTTATAATATAGTACCTCCACATATCAGGACACAGAAGTCCCTTTTTTCAGCTGTGGACAAGAATGTTGAAGAATGAACATCTACCTGTTCATGAGGATATCAGGCAGAAATGCACACGCCTTAAGTCTCGTCAGCCTGCTTGGAAGACGGCTGTGAAGTTAACATCCAGCTCCTTCAACTCCACTTCTAAGTGGTCAACAGAGTGGTCTGTATCCCCACCTCGTGCAATAGTGGACATTAATAATCCATCTACAAAACTGGCAGGCTTCGATCTGCCACGCTGCACCTGGAGTAGACTAAATCGCATGAGATGTGGAGTAGGTAGAACAGCATCTACTTTACACACATGGGGCTGGTCAGTTTCCCCCCATTGTGACTGTGGGGAGGTTCGCCAAACAATGAAACATGTATTGCAGGAATGCCCACTCCGTGCTTTCTCTGGCACCATGGAAGACCTCAACTCAGCAACACCGGAAGCAGTTAAGTGGGTAGCGGAATTGGACATTCACATTTAGTGAGACGTACATCACTCACACTCAATGTTTACAAGTGAACTGTCGAAGTTGTCAGGTAGATAGTGATGTATAAATATATTGTTTTATTCCTGTTATGTCTTCTCTCAACTTCGTTAATTGCTCCGTATATACATGATAATTTGTATTTACTCTGTGCTTATCTTCCACTGGATATGTAAATAGTTTATAAGTTGTTTTTCATCATACGCTAAGTAAATAAAAATGGTTATGTATATCCAATTTGCCACCGGGGGACACTCCCCCAATTGCAAATAAACGCATTAATGAATGAATAGAATAAGTACAACAGGATTCTGTAAACGTCACAATATAATTAAAACATCTCGAAGAATGGATTCCTCTGAGAAAAACTATAACACACAATGCTTTTCAATTGTTTAAAATCTTACTAATTGTACGTTCTAAAAGCAGCACATGTTGTTATGAGATTGTAAATAATGTAAGCAATTACAGGCCTGCTTCAGCTGCTCCTGACTTCCCATTTCAATGCTCCTGCGTAATCGGTAGCCATTTTGCTAATGACACTGATGCCAACACCTGTTTGAATGACAAGCATACCTAAGATAACTAATCTCACGAAACAAATTGAATTTGCATGTGTTATTTGTGTCAAATTATAACTTACAATTGAGTTAACGGGTAATATTACAGTGAATTAAAAGACAAGCCTATAGGCTACAATTATATTTGTACCTTGTATGTTGCAATACATATATATTAACCTTAGCACAACTTTTTATTTCCCAGCAAGACGAGATATAATTATGCGATGGTGTTCATTTTAAGTTGGCAAGCTCTCTTTTTTATTGATGGCATAATTATCAAGTCAAATTAGCCCCTGTAGTATAAAGAAAATGATTGTTACTGTATGTACATAATTAATGTATGTTGTTCAGATGGCTGGTTTCACTGTGTAGCCTACATTGAAATACCTGTATTAGCCATTATTGCTACAGACGTTTTGGTATATTGTTGCACATGGGAAAACTGTTAAGCCGATTGTGAATAAAGGACTGTATTTGACTATAGTATTCTCTAGGCTATGCTATCGTATGGACAGTTAATCATATTATCAAAATGCTATCCTGATGGAGAAAAGTAGTGCCAAATACTCCAACATTCTACCATCACCGTTTTGCAGTTTTCATGTGTAGACAGTCTTTATTTCATTTGAGGGCCTTAGACATCGTGCTCATGTAGCCCCGTGTACATGGGTGTGTGTAATCTGTGTTATTGTGATGGTTGCACTAGCGTGTGTATGTGTAACTTGGGGATAGGATTGGGAATGAGGCAGTCAGGGTCCATCGTGGTATTTTCCTGGAGTAGAAGTGGTAAACCACAGAAAACCACTTCCAGGATGGCTGAGGCTGGAATCGAACCCACCACTTCTCATTTTTGCCCCACGAAGCCGAGTGTACTCCGTTCCAGCCTTCAATCAGCATTACATTTCTTGACAGAGCCGGGAATTTCTCTAGTAGTCTACGAATCCCAACTTTGCAGTGAATCCACCCGCCTGGGTGACTTCCTTCTGGATGTTCTTGAAATCGCGCCATGCGCTACGGTACTCCTTTGTTTTCCTTAGATCATTCGTTGTCTTTTGAAACATACAAGGCACGTCCAAAACGTTGTTTCATGAAATTCCACTAATGAACCGTACCTTTGCCTGTTATACGGCAATAACATACAATACGTTGAAATTCTGACTGGACGACTTTCCCAGTTTACTTCGTAAACAAGCGTACAATATTATGGCATTTGAAGCCATTTTTCAGTGTTGCCTAAGAAATCGAAATTTAATGTTTTCTATCGGTCGACATGATTGTACCCAATTGTAATGGGTGGTACCCTAATTCCGAAAAAAGTACGTTCATACAAATAAACAAGGCGATAGTCCCTGCCAGAACTGTGTCGCGTTGAGCCCACATAACAATGAAGCCGGGTGGGTGGTTTATACACATGTGAGAGTTCTCGCACGGGTGCACTAGCAATAATTAACTTATTATGCGATCTGTATGTCTTGATGAAGATGAAATGAATCATTAGGCCGTCACAAACACCCAGTTTCCAAGACAGAGAAATTAACTATCCGATGGCCCACCCAGAAATTGAATCCGAAGTCCTTGGGACCTAAGACTAGCGGCCTATTCACTTCGCCACCACGTTGAACATATGTAGATACCAGTAACAGGCCTAGGTGCGTGAGATAAGTTTTTCGTAGATCTCCGGCCAGTTGTCTAGTTGGAGAAGAGTGAACTTATCGACACTCACTTAATTTGAATATTGCTTGAGGATCTACTATTTAGGTCCGCTCAAGTTCTACCGCGCTGTATATTGTTATACTTACAAAAGAATAGAAGACGTTGAGAATGATGTTTGTTTATTGGTTACCAACACCTTAAGTATCTTTATAATACACTTTACATGAAGCCTTAAATTATGAAGAGTCTGTCTTATACAGAGACAGTTCTCTAGCAGAGACTACTTAGTCTGGTAATGAAGAGTGACCACATGGTCTGCTGTATGTGAAGGGAGCGATTCGGAGCTCTGCATCAGTATATAAACTATAACTTTCTCTGGAGGGAGAAAAGCTGTCACATGTAGAGATTCACCAATGGCGTGTATCTCTAGTGGTAGGAGGGGCTGGTAGCCAATCAGACCATAAGCGTTGGGGCTTGGTTAGCTTGACCTTACAAGTTGTTGTGGAAACTTCAATACTGAGAATTATTATGAGGAACAGAAATATGTGTTCATTGTGAAATTATAGAGACAGTCTGGAAAGTTAGGAATGTTCGCTGAGACCAACTCCCAGTTCAGGCCTTCTAAGAAATATCGAATAGGAATATGTTCACTTAGAGTGCCTCTGTCTATAATAGCAAGCTTTTAGCTTATACATACTTTGCCTGTAGGCTTGGAGTGAGCTGTTGTAACATTCTGACTTCCTGAAGAAAATATACCCTGTCTCTCATGGACAGTAGTAATGATAATAATAATAATTATTAATATAATTTAAAAACCAAAATTAGTAAGGGATGCTTCTTGGTCATGGCTAGTAAGGGGTTTACTGGGCAATGGATATGACTCGTGTACACCAGCGACGATGAGAAGGATATGGAAACATACCGGTCACTCCACGCCAACTCTCTGCTTCGGCCGGGGATGTTAAAAAAAGCACCTTCTACTGTTGTATGAAAGTTTGAAAGTAATGATTCCAGGTTCTACTCACAGGAAAACTTAGTTCTCTGTTAAATCTGTCCTGACCTTGTCCTCACTAGGCTGAATGTTTCATAGTTTAGCCTTCAGACCGCAGTGAATAAATTCTTGTCAGAGCAATGGTGAGAGATGGTGGGTTATAATGTTTATCCAACTCATCCTGCTTGAGGGGCAGTAGTCTCAATGCGTAACCCTAGATCAATAGTGTGGCTTTACGCAAATTCATTCAAGAATGTTAGAATATTCTATACAGAGAATTTGCAAAGGGAAGCGTCAGATCGTTTTCATTTCGCTCGTTCATCATTACTGTTCTCCCTATTCTCTCAATACATTGCGCATGCACTGAGGCACTATCTATGGCATTAATACAGTATTCAGAATTGCTTCAATTCACATTCATAACTAGGTTAAATACTGGGCCTATTCTAGTTCGTGAATGTTTCTGCGTCGTTCCGTGAATGTCGGGTCGAGCCAGGCAACACGTATGCATTAAGCATTGATACTCGTGCGACCTCATTCGTATTACGTGTTACTTATGCATTGTGACACTCACGGAAATGGAGCATACCTGTAGACTGGAATTGTCCTCAAGTGGCGTGCAAGCAGTGAACTTAAGGTTTCTGAAGAGTATTATCAACAAATAACAACTCAACTGAAGACTTAGAAACAAGTTAGCTGAATATTTAGACATTAGCAGACAGCAATTTATGAATAATCAAACATCTTCTAGCGTAAAACCATTGCCTTCCAAGGTATAAGGCAGAGAAGTAGCACAGCTGGTTTCCCCCAAATAGCACGGGATTGGAAACTGCCATCTATCAGAAATTTGTTATTTATGTGGTTTGGGAAACACCTGCGGAGAGTGACGTATTTTTAACTGGGTTCCTTGCCATCACACGCTACAGGTTGCCATAAACTCATTTTCTTGACTATTTATTTCTTTTTTAATAAAGAGGTTGATTCTTCTGATAGCCTATTAGGGTATGCATTGGTATTTCTTTACGCTTGGACTATCGAAGTAGGCTCCAACCCGACTAGTATATCAACTGGCGGGAACAACGACATTTATAGAAGATATGATGGACTATTAACACACGACCTGACCCCCAACCCGAGCATGCGAAACATTCCTGGAAAAACGGGCACAGAAAGCATCAGAAATCGACCACCCCGCCTTCTACCGCACACTGGCCATGAAAGAGGAGGAATGGAAAACAGCCGGTTACTAACTCCACCACATATACACCAGATGGCCCACCACCGAATCTGCAGCAGGAAAGGTTTCCACAACGCCGATAGTGAATGTGATTGTGAACTCTGCACCCAAGCGCACAGTATCACCTGTTCGGATGTACCCAAAGAACTCTGCCAGTCACGCATTAAGCTTAGGACAAATGAAAATGACTTAATGTCTAGATTAGTGTTAACATTGTGTTTAATTCAATAAATATATTGAGACTCCTTTTTTCCAAGCTACTTGGTTGCATTTAGGCTCTGCCAGGAAACTGACATCACAATATTGAGGGCTGAGAAAGGATTCATTCTGGTGATGATAACAGATGAAAGTCACGTTTGACCAAGTCAGTAGCGTAGAGAAGCTGGCTACTAGAGCACAACTTATTTTGTGGGTGAATTTTGTAGACCACTAAAAGGGACGATCCGCAAAACATTAAATACACCGTAATTCGGGCTTTGCTTCCACAAAAGGAGGATCTAGTGATGTCATTTGCTTACTGCTTGTCGTTCAGCCTGATAGCTATCTCAGTAGGTGTTCTGCCTTAAGTAGAGAAGGAGCACAGTTTCATTCACAACATTTCTACAAGGGTAGTGTTCAGTATAATTATTGTAAACTTACTTTACGGAGTAATGACATCAAACCGTTTGATAGATATTTCCGTGTGGGCAGTTTCCGTGATGTCTGAGCATGACAGACCCAGGAAACCAAGAATTGTTTTAATGTTAACAAGTATTTTACATTATAGCATGCAGGCCTATACACATGACAACAAATTCCGAGAAAAGACGGCACATTCCATTAAACTGTATGCCACTGTATTTAATCCTGTCCACCCACAAGTGGTGTAGTGGCTAGCATTATTGGCTGTCGCCTCAGAGCTCCTGGTGAATTCCAGGATCTGCCAAGAAATGTAATTCTGGTCTGAGGGCCGGAACGAGGCACAGTCAGCCTCGCGAGGCTAAACTTCAGCCATGTTAGAAGTGGTGTTCCGTGGTTCTCAATTCCACTCCAGGAAAATACTGGTATGGTTCCTGACTTGAGGCCACGGCCGCCTCCTTCCAAATCCTCACGTAAATTACAAATACCCGTAGTAATGCAGGTTAACACAGGTTATCAGACATATTTCCACACACACTCAAGTACACGGGGCTAAATGACCACGATGTCCAAACCCCTCAAATGAAACAACGACAAACCGTACTTGGTGACTGTTGTTAGAAGCAGTATTGTAAAGGCACTAACAGGCTAGTTACCGGTAAAGTAATTTTCATTAGATTTTCGCTTAATGAATTCTAGTAATTACTTTTGGTAAATATTATTATTTTTAAGGAAATTCCCATTTATTTCCAACATGAGTATATGTAAGATTCATGATTGTATTGTGCAGCGGAGGACGCGCCCCAAACAAGACGAGATACCTGATGTTTGTTCCAATTTTATGGAGAACGAATGTCAAGATTAGATTCTTCCTCAAATCTGCGTTGAATTTTCTGGTATAAAGTAGGACAAACAGTTTTAAATTTTAGTTTGGGTTGTTGTTCTGTCTATGTTTATTTGATTAAATAGGTGCTCTATCTTAGCATTAACATTTAATAACAATAGTAGTAGTAATAATAATAATGCCACCGGAAATCACAAACAATCCAGTATTTATCAGGGGGTTGCCAAGCAACTTCATGTATTCTACTTCAAAATACATGACCAAGTAGCCAAAATAAATCCACTTGAAAATCACATGATGGGCAGATGACATCTCTGTTCCGCCCTTTAAAACCACAACAATCAATCAAAACATCACAAAATGGTCAATGTTTACGTAATAAGGAATTAATATCAGCTGAATCCTTGCATTGCTATGCTTCTACCAAAAATCTAGTGTAGACTACAGTAAATCTCTTCCGAAATAAAATAATAAACAAACTACAGTGACCAACATGTTTTAAAATGGTACATTATGCAACGAGCCTATAATGGCAATAATTAAGACACGAGTATGATTATAAATCGAGCGAAGCGAGTTTTTTAATTTCCATACGAGTGTCTTAATTACCATTATAGACGAGTTGAATAAGACTGTTTATGTTCGATGATAATTATAACTTTATTTTATATTCGAAAAGAAATATTCATAAATATCTGTCGAGATTCAATCGCCTCAGTTTAATTTAGTGAACAGAGCGCATGCGTGTGTTCCCAGTAAGGATCAAAGACGTTCTCAATTTCATGTTTCCAAGGCTTTGAAACATTGTTTATTGTACATAGGGATATCCTGAACTAGCGCCAAAATATAGCGCAAAGGTAGGCCTACTATGCGGGATCATTTTGTTATAAACTTCAAATAACAAAAAATAGTCTGTAACAAACGCTTTAAAATTAATATGTATCGTATAATCAACTTGTTATTCTTTAAATTCGATGCGTATAGAACGTCAACGGAATGCAAATCAATGGAATCCCACATAGAACAGTCATGACATCTGGCGGAAAAGTTTCGGTTAAGAAATCCATTTAACGAAAAGAGAGCTGTATTAAAATTTCCCTGGATCTAATGTCATACGCATTCTTCCTCCATGACGTTCTGGTGTGTTTATGTCAACAACAGCACTCACTAAAATTGTCGGCGAAATCTTACGAATGTGCAGAAATTGGAGTTGGGTATATTACGGTACAGTGCTATTTCTTTTGCAATATTGCCCACTTTGTTTATGCATTGTAAGTACTATGGTTGATCCAATATAGGCTTCATTGCCAACTTTCAAATCATGTAACTCATGTCCGACATGTTGGGTTTAGAGTACATGTGAGAGCTATACTTATTTGGTCAATGATTGAAAATATTGAGCTGTGATTGGTTGGAAAAACTGTGTTATATTGAAAAGTAGTACTTTAATGACCCCCATTATGAGACAGTTTTCTGACATATCATATTTACATATCGACAACGTCGAACATAAAACAACAATAAATTTTCCGCCAGATTATCTATTGACTTTCTTACTGGTCGGCGCTACAGACCGTGTAGGTCTTGTTCACCTGCCTCCATTCATCGCGGTCCTCAGCTTTCCTTCTCAAGCATTGAACACCCAGCTTTCTCATACCATCTTTAAAGTTGACGAGACATTTGTTTCTGGGTCTTCCTCTTCTTCCCCCTTCAGGGTTTCCTATTAATACCTTTCTGAATGTGCTGGTTTCTCACATTCTATTAATCCTTTACAGAGTTACCAGGACCTGTTCTCTCAATTTGTGTTCACGTGATATCCCGAATTCACACGATTCAGTTACATCTCGTCAAGGCTAGTGGTTTCTTGTGTATGAACACACTCAGGCATACACTCCTGATACGGTAGTGGTGATGCACAAGTTCCAACATGACCCGGTCCATATTCTAATGAACACACGCCCAGCAAACAATGGTGCACTATTCCCCATTAAGTAATTGATTGGTGTATGCATTTACTTAGCCAGCGAGAAATGTGACCGCGCAAATTGGCTTCAGTTTCTCTTTTCACTTTTACATCAAGTGCAGCCCCAGGTACACACCAACACAGAAGTTGATGCCATTGATGTGCATACTATTTGAACCACCTACTATTAATTCAAGTGACTCAAAGACTGGATGTACGTGATGAATTTCTTGATGATTTCATCATCACAAGCTTATAGCTTGCACCATACCTCTATGGTGATCACATGATATTAATTAAGTAAAAATGTATAATGTTTATAATGTTTATAATAGAGCCTCCGTGGCTTAGGCGGCAGCACGCTGGCCTCTCACCGCTGGTTCCGTGGTTCAAATCCCGGTCACTCCATGTGAGATCTGTGCTGGACAGAACGGAGGCAGACAGGTTTTTCTCCGGGTACTCCGGTTTTCCCTGTCACAATTTCATTCCAGCAACACTCTCCACTATCATTTCATTCCATCTGTCATTCATTTAATCATTGCCCCAGAGAAGTGCGACAGGCTTCGGCAGCCGGCACACTTCATATCCTCGCCGCTAGATGGGGGCTTCATTCATTCCATTCCTGACCCGGTCGGAGACTGGAAGCAGGCTGTGGATTTTCATTTCATAATGTTTATAATAATAAAAGTGGTGCCACCAAGGATCTGATATCATACAGAACGTCACAGGGGATTGCCAAGCAACTCCATATTTTCTCCTTGAAGATACATGAAAAGTAGCCTAAATATCCACTTGTCTGTCAGTCTGTCTGTCTGCTAGGTAGTCAGCCTGGAGGCTGGTTGGATCCTCAAAAAGCACCACCATAGGTTATACGGTAGAAACTCACAAAACCGAGGCAGCACTATAATGAGGCGTACTAGGCAAGGTGAGGAATGAAGTAGTTTGCCATTGCTTTCCTCACTGAGTCAGTACAGCTGTACTAACCCTATGAGCAGAACCTTTCACAACACCCACAGGCACTAGCTGTGCCCTGAGTTCAATACTCAGCACTTCTCATACCTCAGTAGCTTCCATATAATCACAGCCATGAATGAGACTGAGACATTGGTGAAAAGCCACATTTTACTCTAGCCTGTGCCAATAGACAAATGCAAATGTACTGCATTCATAGAACCTGACAAAATGATCAACGTTTATATAATAAACTCCAACCTTTTTATTTCCAAAGCTAATTTGGAGACAGCGTGAAATGTAGAGCTGGGTTCTATAAATACTGGTGTAACTAGTAGCTATAGAATAATTTTAATGGGACTCATACACCCTACCAGTTGCGTGAGTTTATTCACGGGTGATACCAGAAAACCGTCACAGTAATTGCAATAAAAAAAAATAAAAAAATAATAATAATAATAATAATAATAATAATAATAATAATAATAATAATAATAATAATAATGAAGAAGATACGAATACAATTCTATGGATATATCCTACGCATGAATCAAGAAAGACATACTCGAAAACTCATTGCACATTTTAAAAGGAAAAAGATTTTTCCGAGGTGGTTTCTGGGGATAACTTACGTACTGATACGGAGAGAATGGGCATCAGCCAGAAAGATGTTCAAGTTAGGAACCACTGTCGACAATTAGTTTCAGACTTCTGAGGTTTCAGAGGAGAAGGAGACTTGCTGTCAGAGAGCGCTCTTCACTTCGAAGCGTGGGAGGATAAGTGATAAAATACTATAACTATTATTATTATTATGTATTTATTTTCCGTATGCGTTTACACATTCTCAGCATATTTGCTGGAATGAAATCATTTACAATCCCAGATACCGCATATTACATAAGGAGCAAATTCTTGGTGACTGCATTGAGTAGTAGCTTTACGCTTTTCCCTCACTCCTTCAGGCCTGATTGTCCAAGAACAGCCTTACTACGCGACACGTAAAAAGTATGACTGTTTTCTGCATCAGTTTGAAAAGTCCAGGGTCTAATTTCAACTCGGTGAGCGATTTCTTTAAGTTGTTGGGAATCACGCCAGTGCTGGAAATGATAATATGAACTGTCCTGACTTGTGCCATGTGGCATTGCTTCCTTGTCAGTTCTGAAAGGTCTGTGAATTTTGACAGCTTTTCAACATGCTATGTTAGCATGTTGCACTGTTTGGGATCACCACATCTATGACGGTGGTGTGCTTCATGCATTTGTCAACAAGAACTAAATAGGGTCTGTTATTATTATTATTTAGCGTACAGAGCGTTGCCAAGGTGAACAATCCCTCTTCAACCACCTCCGAATTTGTTCGTGAGATTGTCCCTGTTACATTTTACCTTAGTAATAAACAGATATGGTCAAGTTACCTAGTTATTGCATTGTTGTACGCTGTTATCTACAGGTGCAGTGACTAGCATTGTTGGCTGTCTCCCCAGCTTGACTTCACCCACGATCTCTGCGAGGGATCATTCCTCTACGTCACAAGGGATTAATAATAATTTAAGGGTATTAGTTGATAAAAGTTTGCTTAGCTATTTCATATGAAAAGTAGGACAAGTAGATCTCTTGAAACGTGCATTTTGTTCGTAAATTGCACCATTACGAGATTCCGGATGTTACATGATTCACCTGCGTGGTAAAATTGTCGTCGCGGGGCTTACATAAATTCAAAAAGGGGATATTACAAATGGGATTGTGAGATGGAAGCCATGCATTATATTCCTCCATAAAGTCGTTCCCTTTCTTCCGCTACGATTTCCGTCGGATGAGGAACAACTTGCTATAACGGATGGTCTCACACTCCCTCTCTCTGACCTGTGCTATCAATGTAATGGAGAACAGGGCTCAGGTGCCTGAATCCTTCCTCACATTCTTTATCTCACCCGCCCGCAAGAGAGATAAGACAAACTGCTCCCTGCCTTTTATGATTACACAACTTTAATTCTAATGCTACCTGGCTTTTAACAGCTGCTCCTACGTTACAACTTTCAACATTAGAGACATGAATTGAGTCGTCCAGTTGCAAAACTCGTTTAATCCACTTGTGAATAAGGATCATATCGAAAAATTATTTATTTAATTATTTTTCTTCTATTTTATTTTATTATGTTTTATTTTATTTTATTTTATTTTACTTTATTTTATTGAGTTTTATTTCGTTTTATTTTGTTTCGAAATATTTCCTTTAATCTTTTGTTTTGTTTATTTTTGCTTTATTTTATACTTTTATTTTTGTTTTTTTTTAATTTTATTTTGTTTTGTTTTTTTATCTTGTTTTGTTTATTTTGTTTCATTTTGTTTTGTTTTATTTTGATTTTCCAGAAAACAAACACAAAACAAAACAAAAAAAAACACGGAGCAAAAAGCAAAATTCAAAAACAAATGCAAAAGCATAAAACAAGAAATAAGAATCATAAAGCAAAAAGCTAAATAAAAAAGCAAAAGCAGAAAACAAACACAAAACCAAGAAAGAAAAGCAAAAAGTACAATTCGAAAGCAAAAGCACAAAGCAAACACAAGACCGAAAACCAAAAACACAAAGCAAAAAGTAGAAAACAATAAACACAAAAGATACGTGGGGCAAAGTCCAGAGAAACGTTTCTCATGGAAATGATTCTTATTCACAAGTGGATTAAACGAGTTTTGCAACTAGACGGCCCAATTGATATTGTAACTTTCTGTCGATCAACACAAAGAATTCCAATTACTGGAATATGTGAAAAACAAGATGTTCAGTAAAGAACATATAGCCTACATTCTCCTAAATGTATGGGTATAGTTATAACTAGAGCCCTGTGGGGATAAAGAAAACGTTATCTGCATCCGCCCCACATCCACATGACTGGTATGCGCGTCCGCCTCACATCCGCACGACTGTTACCTGCATCCGACTCACATCCACACGACTGTTATCTGCATCCGCCCCACATATGCACGACTGTTATCCACATCCGCCCCACATCAGCACGACTGTTATCCACATCCGCCCAACATCCACACGACTGTTATCCGCACCCGCCCCACATCTGCACGACTGTTATCTGCATCCGACCCACATCCACACGACTGTTATCTGCATCCGCCCCACATCTGCACGACTGTTATCCGCATCCGCCCCACATTCGCACGACTGTTATCTGCATCCGCCCCACATATGCACGACTGTTATCCACATCCGCCCCACATCAGCACGACTGTTATCCACATCCGCCCAACAACCACACGACTGTTATCCGCACCCGCCCCACATCTGCACGACTGTTATCTGCATCCGACCCACATCCACACGACTGTTATCTGCATCCGCCCCACATCTGCACGACTGTTATCCGCATCCGCCCCACATTCGCACGACTGTTATCTGCATCCGCCCCACATATGCACGACTGTTATCCAAATCCGCCCCACATCCACACGACTGTTATCTGCATCCGTCCCACATCCACATGACTGTTATCCAAATCTGCCCCAAATCCCCACGACTGTTATCCGCATTTGCCCCACATCCACACGACTGTCATCCGCATCCGCCCCACATCCGCACGAATGTTATCCGCATCCGCCCCACATCTGCACGACTGTTATCCGCATCCGCCCCACATTCGCACGACTGTTATCTGCATCCGCCCCACATATGCACGACTGTTATTCAAATCCGCCCCACATCCACACGACTGTTATCTTCATCCGCCCCACATCCACACGACTGTTATCCAAATCTGCCCCAAATCCCCACGACTGTTATCCGCATCCGCCCACATTCGCACGACTGTTATCCGCATCCGCCCCACATCCACACGACTGTTATCTGCATCCGCCCCACATCCACACGACTGTTATCCAAATCTGCCCCAAATCCCCACGACTTTTATGCAAATCTGCCCCAAATCCCCACGACTGTTATCCGCATCCGCCCCAGATCCGCACGACTGTTATCCGCATCCGCACCAATGTTATCTGCATCCGCCCCAGATCCCCATGACTGTTATCTGCATCCGCCCCACATCCGCACGACTGTTATCCGCATCAGCCCCACATCTGCACGACTGTTATCTGCATCCGCCGCACATCCACAGAACTGTTATCTGCATCCGCCCCACATCCACACGACTGTTATCCACATCTGCCCCACATCCGCACGACTGTTATCCGCATCAGCCCCACATCTGCACGACTGTTATCTGCATCCGCCCCACATTCACACGACTGTTCTCTGCATACGCCCCACATCCCCACGACTGTTATCCGCATTTGCCCCACATCCACACGACTGTTATCCGCATCCGCCCCACATCCGAACGACTGTTATCTGCATCCGCCCCAGATCCGCACGACTGTTATCCGCATCCGCACCAATGTTATCTGCATCCGCCCCAGATCCCCATGACTGTTATCTGCATCCGCCCCACATCCGCACGACTGTTATCCGCATCAGCCCCACATCTGCACGACTGTTATCTGCATCCGCCGCACATCCACACAACTGTTATCTGCATCCGCCCCACATCCACACGACTGTTATCCACATCTGCCCCACATCCGCACGAGTGTTATCTGCATCCGCCCTACATCCACATGTTTGTTTTCTGAATCCTTTGGCATTACAATATTTTTAATTTATTAGATAAAGCATAAACTACTAAAGCAAAACCTTTAGACATTTGAGGCGATAGTCGTTCCCCTAGGCCGTGTAAGACATGTGTGCTATGTTTAAAACGAATGTTATACAGCCAGAATTGCAACCCTTTTCACTTCGGAGTGTTAATTACGCTTAATCAATGACATAATTTGAATGAGATTAGCTAAAATCACCATCTTACATTTGTCATGGAAAGAACATAACGGCAAAAATATGATATGTCATAAACATCCGGGTGGTATTCAATACGTTTGTATAGTATTCTAAGAACAATCCGCAAATTTACTCCAAACATTATCCGCTATCCGCACAGCCATTACAAAGTATATCCACATTGCGAAAATATTTGCGGTTATCCTCTCAGGGCATTACTTATAAATCATTGTCCTTATCAAGGAGTAGCCTATAATTGAATGTTGGCTGTAGTAGCTCGTTGAAATACAACGTACGGTATTATACGTTGATTGATTGTGTTCTAAGGGGTGGAAAAGTTTTAGGCCTATATGTTATACTATGCTAAAGATTTTCCTCATATCCAGACATTACGGAACTTCCTGAAACTATTATCCATTTCTTAACTAAATGTGGTACTTTGGTCAAGAGGCATTTAGTGGGGCATGAATATTTAAAACGTGTTTATTTTTGGTACTTTATTTGTTGTCTTATAATTACCCATATACAGTAATTACATGTAGTGCGTATTTTCTAATGGAAAATATACGAATTACTCAGCGTGTTTTATTGCAAGCTTTCACAACAAAGTGGCTAGTGCACTTTCTAAAGATTCCTAAACCCGTCCCTTGGCAAAATAAAAATAAAAAAATACAAGTAGGCTACATTATCTGCTATGTTGGATGTAATATGCTACCGCAACGATTTGAAACCCCTGTGGTAGCGTGTTGAAAAATGTGGTGTTCTAAGTATAGGCTATATAATATTTTCCATTGCAAATACACACTATATAAGCTTAACATTAGCATGATTGAGTGATCATAAAATAAATCAATTAAACGCAAATATACCGATACATTATATAAATTCACGTAAATAAATACAAAGAGAATAGACTGGGATCAATTCAAGCTGCAACAGGACTTACTGGTGCCTAGAGCTCTCCCAAAAATTAATAGCACGCACCAACTTGAAACAGAAATTAATTATTATATTACACTAGCAGAAGTACCCGTTCTTCGAACGGTGTTTGGTGTTAACACCAGACATTATAATAATAATGTTATTGGTGTTACGTCCCTTTTAAGTACTGTTGCTTTTAGAGACGCATCAGACATTATCAATTGAGCCACTGTTGCAATGGCTAGCGGCTTGTCATTCCTTCATAAGTTTATCAAAACGAAGTTAGTTTTCTGGGAATATCACACACACTGTTAATTTAAGGGCCTTATAATGTGGTTTTCGGAGACCCTTTATAGACTCGCGAATTTTGTGTCTCACATTGAGAAGTGCAACATATGCTTTGGTCGTCCTTCTAGGATAATTTTTATATTTCGCCTATTTTAGCATGTATTTTGAGAAGTTTTTCCCTATACCCACCCTTCTACTGTATGAAATGAACGGTGAAGAGTTTTATAAATGATTGGTGTATTGACTCATGTTTACCATACCTAATTTTACGATGTACCAAGCATCCGAACATGAGTCATAGGCGTACATAAGGATACACAGAAAGACAGACAGACAATACTATTGTCTACAACATATCACCCAGAAATCCAAATATGGGTATATCTACCACAGAGTATAAAAGAAAATCATCCTTACGATGAACCCGTATGTCGACAACAAAAAAAAGTTGAAATGTGCTCTCAAACTAAATTCACCTAACGTGTACTTCCTGACATGAAATAGAATTGAAAGCCTTGTAGACGAAACGCAATACACGTCACATAAAAACTGACCCTCTACGTTGTGTTGGGTCCCCATACACAGGAAGACCTCTATCATAAATTATAAAAGCTTGTGGTGCATGAAAATGCAGGTTCTTTAGTCTCAAATGGCCCAAATTCCTAAAAGCCGCAAAAAATGCTGATTCAATTCAGGAATTTTTGAAAATAACGTTGTTGTTTGGAGATATAATAGACCTTCTGTACTATATGTCGCACGTGAAAATTGCATGAAAAAATCCTAGATTACCCCTTGACCCCCTTAATTGCATTGATGAATTATACAGTCTACGTTGGTTCCGTGATAACCTTATATTTGCAAACTTTCCCAGAAATGTAATAAATGTAATAAATTCCTTCTTACTGAAATAGATGGAAAGTTGGATGCCACCCCTTGAGATAATGTTGTCATGGTTACCGATTTGCATTCCTTCATTAGTTTGTTAAATTAAATTAAATTAGTTTTCTGGGAATGTTTCTGAAACTGTTGGTTTTAGAGCCTTATAATGTAGTTTTCGAGGACCCTCGAGTTTTATTTCTGGCACCGAGGGGCTTTGTCTCGTCGTTGTACGCCATAATATAATACTAATAATAATAATGTAATATAGGGATAGGAATATAATAGAACTGCCATACCACACCCGCAGATGTAAATTGCGTGAAAAAATTCTAGGCTACCCCTTGACCCCCTTAAGCGCATTTTACGTATTGATGAAATTTACAGCTTAATTTGGTTCCATAAAAACTATCTAACCATCTAACCGTTTGCAAACTTTCACACTAATGTAATTAATGGAATTGTATTGCGTCTTACAGCAATAGATGGACCTCTGAGAATCTGTTGCCATGGTTATCGGCTTGCATTCGTTCATTAGTTTATTAAATTAAATTAGTTTTCTGGGAATATCTCAAAAACGGTTGGACGTAGGACCTTAAAATGTGCTTTTAGGGCCCCCCGAGTTTTGTCTCTCACATTGAGGGGATGAAAATGAGCTTTGTCTCGTCCTTCTACTCCTATTTCAGCATGTATTTTAAGGGGGTATGCCCCCTTTTATGAGAGGTACAGAGAAGAGTTACATCAATGATTAGTGTCGTGCCTCTGATGGATATCTGTACCAAATTTTACGTTGATACACCCAGCCGTTCTCGAGTTATAAGGGAACAAAGTTGTCCACCGACAATCAAACAAACAGACAGACAGACAGATCAAAACATTATTTTCGCGCGCATCTATCATAAAATAGTCTGAAACGTGTAAATAACTCAAATTTCCGTAGAAATTCAGAAAAAAACAGACAAATTTTCATTTTTATATATGTAGAGATATACTGCACCGCTCGGTGTTGACCGTGTTTTATTGCACAAATTTAGGTTTTACTCGCTAACCGTCGGAGATACACGAAAAGTGATAAGAACCTTTTGGATAGAAAATTAAATGCTAAAGCTCGTGTATACCATCAAAAGTTTGCTATTTCTTAGCGTTCTCTTTTTATTTGCAATGGAAATATGAAATTTTGAAACCAAAGGGTGTAGTGACGTCACAAAAGTAGGTTTTACTCGCTAACCGTTGGAGATACATGAAAAGTGATAAGGACCTTTCGGATAGGAAATTAAATTTTAAAGCTCGTTTGTGCCATCAAAAGTTTGCTATTTTCTACCGTTCTCTTTTTATTTGATATGGAATTATGAAATTTTGAAACCAAAGGGTGTAGTGACGTCACTAAAATGGTCGCCATTTATTAATAGTGCAAAATTTCGAAATTAAAAGTATCCTATATGTACACCTGGTATTTCAGCTACATCCATGCAAAATTTCATTTAAATTGGACCAGTGGTTCTTGCGTTATTAGGTAACAGACAGAAAGACACACACCATCTCATTTTTATATATTAGTATGACTATTAATTGCAGCCGCAAAAGCCAACTTCAATCCTAAAACCGCACCTAAGGACACATCTTTACCAGCAGACCTCTGACAATTGACAACTAATAAAAGACAAAAAGAAAGCCAGAAAGACATACCAATGTAACCAAACTCAACAAAACAAAATACTATACAACCGACTACACTCAAAGGTACATCGACAACACAAAAATAAAATGTTATGGTTTGATTTACCTATTAGTGGACTTTATAGGTGCTGAATACATTATGGAAGGCTGATTAATTTCAATATGTATATATTTCAGTATGTATTTATGAAAGATAACAAACAAAACCAAAATATATGATAGCTTCATAATGTTTCACCACGGTTACTAGAATGTTTTTTCTCATTGATCTAAGGCAAAGATAATACAAATGGAAAATGAAAGATAAATCGCCAGTCCGCTAGATATACCATCTAGTGGTGAACTGGTGAACTAATTCCAAAGAGTGGCTGTAATGAGAGCTGAACATTCGTCAGTTTTAGGCCTATATGTTACATGTGTTGTGCTAAAGATTTTCCTTATTTGCAAATATTACGGTACTTGCTTGACCTATTATCCACTTAATAACTCAATGTGGTACTATGGTCGAGTGGTCTAGACGCTTGGCTGTAATAGGCTACCAATGATCAAAGACAACGATTGGATATAGGCTAGATGTGGTAGCATGTTGAAATATGTGGTGTTATAGGTATACACAATATTTTTCATTGAAAATGCAGACTATATATGCTTAAAATTCTAACATACGTGTGATTATCAAACAATAAATGTAAAAGAAATCAAGTAAAGAAATTATTCACCCGGGAATTTGATCCCTGGGCCGTGAGTCTGAGCCGCTACCCCTCGGCTACACATGACTGTCACTATGATATTGTTGACAAGAGTCTTAGCATAACTGTCTAGCATACAATATCTTAAATGTTCTGCCACTCTTTTCACAAAAAGAGTCAAAAACACAGCCTCTAACGATATTAATGTCTTTGGCGAAGTGATAAGATGGCAGACAAACACTGAAAATAGTTGGGAATCTCGCAAGATCGCAGATTAACATTCGAAGAGAAGTTACTCAACGCGAAAATATTGCGTAAGCGACTCTAGCGCAGCTTCGGCCCATATTGAGGTCCGACAGCGCTCTGAATATCGAAAACAAACTCCTTGTGTATCCTACTATCGTACGTCCAATTATGCAATAAGCTAGTTCCTTTTGGGGGTATGCTGCCCCGTCCCGTATCAAGAAATTGCAAAGTGTGCAAAACAAAATACTACGCACGCTCTTCGGTGCACACTGGTACGAGCGTAATGTTCAACTCCATGAGGAGTATAATCTTGAAACAATTCAAGCCCGCATCAGAAAGCAGGCACTTAAGTTATATGCCTAATAAAGTTACTATAAATCCAAACCATCTCATCAACACGATGGGTGGTTACCAAGGCACTGGGGCGCTCCACAAACGCCCCAGAATCATCGCTGAAAGAACCTTGCCTCTCTTGGCGATAACTCTTTCTCTAATCTCTTTCCCTCATCCACAAAATTGCTCCTTTGGCTCATTCTGATTCTTTTCTTTCCGTGCCTTGTTCACCAGGTCACACTCGGACCAGCTAAACACCCACAGGTAAACCACCCAACCCCCCTGCCTCAAACAAGTGCTGTCAATTTTCATCCACTCGTAATGATAAAGCCTAGCTCTCAAGGCCTAAGGACTGAAAGGCTTCCAAATTGCGCGCTGACTTTACGCCGTGAGTCAGGTCATGTCAGGTCTTGGAATGATCTATCCATTTAGTGTCACTTCACCACTACGGGCTGTCTTCTTTTTTGAAGAATTTGTTCATTTATTATTAACTCAAAGCAAATTGTGACAGATCTGTTTTTTTAGAGTACCGTTATTTTTTAAGCATTTAGACGTTTTTGGAAATATTTTTAAACTCATACTTTTTATAAAATTATACGTAATCTTGCAATTTCATTCATATCCTATCTGCTGAAGAAGGTTATAATCTATAGACTACTAATATAATAAAGCTGAAGAGTTTGTTTGTGTGTTTATGTGTTTAAACGCGCTAATCTCTGGAACTACCAGTCGGATTCGAAAAATTAATTTTGTATAATGATAGCCAGATTCAAGAGGAATAATTTAGGCTATGTAGCGCTACGCTACACCTCTCAGCTAACATTGAAGATTGATTTTTGTTCAGTAAGTCGGAAGAACAAGCGCTCCCGAACAGCTTCAATAATACGTAAGTCTATTGTTGCCTGGCAATGCGGGCTGTATCACGTCACCCCTACCAGTGTTATGGTGCAGAATTGCGAGCTGCTTATAAATTGCAGTCAAGGGGAGTAATTAGTGCAAAAAGATTTCATAGGCCCCTTAAAACAGTTATCATCTTGGCAATACTATGCCTCTGTAAAAGGGCGATGGTGTTGGTGCAGTATACTGAGGTTATCAGCTGCAATAAGGGTTGGTGCTTTCCGATCCTTATCCTTGAGCGCTCCAGTTCTATAGTAGAATTATGATCCTTAAACAAATACATCCACCGGGCGAAGCCGGGCACTACTGCTAGTACAGTATACCCGGAGCCGGTAGTTTGTACCAAAATATTGGATTTTACGAGCTTACGGTATCTTTTTACCATTACCATATAATAATAATAATAATAATATCTCCGAAACGATAATGCTGCTGGCACTCTGATACCGTGATGTTGAACAAAACAACTTTGCTTGTGCACCAGCAGCGCTCTACAAACTGGCAGTACGATATAGAGAGAAAAATAAATGTCTAGGAGATAAATCTGTCAGTGTGTACAAGAAGACACATCAGCGCAGTTATGCAGATGAAGGCCAAGTGGGGGTAATGCGATTTAAACCCCCTCAGTCACTTAAGGGGCACATGGTTTTCTTTCCCCCATAGCTCCAGATTAGCGCTGTGTACACGACTCCACTCCAGTTGGCCGTTTATTAAGATGAATAGCTATGACTTTCTCCCCGTCCATCTCGGGAAATGAATAATGTAGTCAAATTTGTTTCTTCTCGCATTGCGGAGTTAAATCTACAATGTTATATTCAAAGTATATTTGAGAATATTATGGTACCACCTCGGTATATCTGTGTAATCCGTCAGAATTATGTAAGCGCTTGTCTGATTCACTGATGTGCAACCATTTTGCTACAGAGAGACTGTTGGTATATTTCAGTTCCCCTCTATGGGTACTTATCAAGCCCATATATGGTTTCGTTTCATAATGTCCAATTTTTAAAAGAAAACGAACTCTTTCTGAAATCCATGAAATGCCTCAATAATGAAATTCCAGGGCTGGATTTAAGAGTATGCCGCCTATAGGCTAAAGTCCATTTGCCGCCCCCTCAATAGTTCATATTTGCTGAATACATTTGTTTTATACAACAGAAGAATAGAGATCATAGGCATTTTCATATTTTTTAAACATAAAGTTCATTTAGTTTAGATAAAACTACAAATTTAATGGCTTACATAATAAATGTTATAATGAAATTAGTTACCTACTTGTCTCTTACTGCTTTTAAGATTCGTTAAAAAAGAAATGGGTTTCGAACTTAATTAATTAATTTGTTCTTGGAGATCAGTGATCACTATTTTACATATATTTTTATATGTTAATGCTAATGACTACCTTTTGCGTCATTGAAGACCTGTGTTCAATTTGAATTATGATGTCCTACATGGTGAAAATAAAAATTACACAAAATGTAGTTAATTACTGGTTTATTTGTTGAAAAATATACAAACTTCTCTAAAACAACTCACCCCACGTAATCTTCGTGTTCAAATTTGCATAGCTTTCTTACGAGATTTCTTAATAGCAAACTCTTTAATAATGTCCTCATATGAATGTGTTTTTGTTGTATTTTCCTCAATACAAAGTAACTTAATGAAAGTTAGTTTAACCGTATTTCAGAAATACTAGTTCACATATAGTTCTTAACTCTTCTAAGGCAGGAAGAACTGTATAAGGACTAAAACATATTTTTCAGTAACTTGTATTCTTAAATTCGTACGGAAAATATTATTAACGTCTGAAGTACTTCATTTTAGCTTTTGAATGAATTGCCAAACTGCCGCCCCTGAAAATTTGCCGCTCTAGGCTATTTAGAAATACGGTCCTGTGAAATTCATAGGCCTATATATCTATACATCAATTATACTAAAATTATTGCGTTAAATCTGGTAATCTCCACAAAGTTTAAAACAAACATGGTCTCGTTCGGTACGGTAGTAACGTTATAGCCTCTTGGATGTAACGGGTAATGTTGAGAACCACTGAATGGATATTGATGCACTTTTCACCATTCTGTAAATAATAGCCTATACTTACTTTGAGGTTATTGACATTCTTGGTCAAATATTGTAGTTTTTTTTTGTTCTTCTTTCTAAAAATTAAATAAAAAGTGGAAATCTGAATACAGACTTGGATTCTAAATCCCTCAATACCTAAGCAGTCATTTAAGGTATATTGTCTTATTAACACATTCCTAGGTACAGTATGTATTTTCTTTTAATGATCAACTTTGCCAATGTTCATGTCTTTTCGATTTTCTTTTCAAATATCACAAAAAAGACTGATGTGATACAGAGAATCTGAGCAGAGATATGGATTCAGGGTACTTTCCTAAACAAATATCAGTAATATTTCCCCTTGTAGTAGAAACCAAAATTGAAATGGGTATCATTGTAATGGAAGCCAATATGGACATATCATCGATACATACACTGTATCAATTAAGCTACCGGTATCTACAGCAGTATCTTCAGTTTTGTTTCAAGCCGATAAAAGTATAACGAAGCTGTTGGATACATGGGAAAAGGAATTACTAATCATCCGGGAACATACTATTCTCCATGTCAGGATGAGTCGGAAGATATGAACAATGTATAGAAAGAAGCACGTAATTTGGCAGGGAACTGGAGTGAAAAGACGTCGTATTGGCAACAACGCTTGCAAGTGGGAACCAGAAGACGAGATCTGACAAACCGGTTCGGTATGTATGCATCAACAAGTAGTTCCGTGAAGAAATATACAGCCTATTTTCATATATCCTACTTAAGTTAATTGCCACTATCAACATACAAAATTTCAGTTTGTTTCCTGTAATAGATTCGTAGATATTGAGAACCGACTAAATATTTCGGATTGTCGCCATGTGGGACTTAATTTATGTAGGTCCTAGATTTATGTACTGTTACATGAAGATTATTGTGTACGTGTAGTATTCGAAATTCAATCGCATGATTAGGACACAAGAAGTAAAAACTAGATTTTAAAATTTCGCACAGCTGCCATCTTGTGGTTATGGAAACAATTGAAATAAGTTAGATGCCAGTGGATTAACATTCGTATAAGGATTTATTGTACCAAGTTTCACTGCACTCGGATGGTTAAATTGCGAGAAACGTCCATGTGAATATTTATATTTCGCGTCGCCACCATGTTGGATTTGTGATCATCAGGTTATTGAAAGTCCTATAGGTAAACTTATGTTCATAGCCCCTATGAACATAAAAATATTCAGTTTGATTGCTGTAATAGATTCGTAGATATTCATAGCCGTCTAAATATTTCGGATGGTCGCCATGTTGGATTGTTAAATGTATAGGCCATAGAGACATGTACCATTAAAGGAAAATGATTGCGTAGGTTCATTATTCAAACTTCCACTTCGATCACATAATTACGACACAAGAAATAAAAACTTTATTTTAAAATTCGCACTGCCGCCATCTTGAGGTTATGTAAACAATTGAACTAAATTAGATACCAGTGCATTACAATGTGTATAAACATTTCCTGTACCAAGTTTCAATGCGTTCGGAACATTGAATCGCGAGAAAGGTCTATTTAAATTTTCAAATTCGCTTGGTCGCCATGTTCATTTTGTAGTTAACCGGTTTTTGAAAATCTTATAGGTTCACTTCCAGCTGTGCCCTTTATCTCCGTACAAAATGTCAGGGTGATACCGCTAATAGTATCAGAGATATAGAATGCCGGTGAAATATTTCGCACAGCCGCCATCTTATGGTTATGTAAACAATTGAACAAAGTTCGATATCGGTGCATTACAAAGTGTATGAACATATACTGTACCAAATTTTATTGCGTTTGGTTGGTTAAATCGCGAGAAACGCCTATTTAAAAGTCGCAACTTCGCTTGGCCGCCATGTTGGTTTTGTAGTTACCAGTTTTTCAAGAGTCACATAGGTGAACTTCTAGTAGTTCCCTTTATCACCGTAAAAAATCCAGGAAGGTATCGGTAATAGTTTCGGAGATATTGAATGCTGGTGAAATATTTCGCACAGCCGCCATGTTGGATTGGTGTGACGTAACAAAATTCATCTGTCATTCATTTAATCATTGACCCAGGGGAGTGCGACAGGCTTAGGCAGCCGGCACAGTTCATATCCTCGCCGCTAGATGGAGGCTTCATTCATTCCATACCCTGACCCGGTCAGTCGACTGGAAGCAGGCTGTGGAATTTCATTTTCATAAGGAATTCACTAATGGCAATCATCCTTGCCTCACATTCTAATGTATGATATCTACTATACTCCCTTCGACATAAAGCACATACATGTCTCTTTTGCGTCATGACATTTTTTTGTGGAACACATTTTAAAGTGGAAGCCGTGTACAGCTAGTCCAATCGCTAAGTATCTTTTCTCGTAGTTGGTGCGGGTCCTGTCTTTCGTCAACATGGCATCCGTTGTACAGTATAATACTCTTGCCAGATGTGTTTACACTTGTCCTCCTTTTCTGCAATGATTCAATGCCAATTGTCCGTAGATGACAGCTGCAGTTTTATTCTTAGGTCTTCTATAAGATATGTCTCCCTTGCTAGGACATACACTAGTCTAGACGGCATAAACTTTGATACTCTCAGGACTCTCTTTAGATATCTTGCCTTCAGGCTTTCTGTGTCATTTATCTGATTAATCGTAAGGAGATCCTAAATCCCATACGTTATTGTTGGTCCTATCTTCGCCCAAAATAATCTCATTGCGTTAGTGAGTGACATCAGGTTTAAGTCTCTGATACTCGAAATCTATTTAATAGCTAAGATCAATCTCTCCTTGATGTGTATTGAAAACGATTATCCCGTTGCCTGCAAGACCATACACAAATATTTCAAAGAGCCTTTGATCTTGAGTTATTTTCCATTGCAACTTATCTTTTCTTGTTCCATAGTTTTCCCTCCATTTCTTAAGATAACCAATTCTGTTTTCCGTTCATTGATTTTAATTTTCATTTGCTGATGCCCACAACGAGACACGATTAACTGCTTCTTGTAGCTGAGTGGCGAGTGCCATGTCATCCGCATAGATGTATATTCTGGAATTCGTTTTGTCCTTGTTGTCTATTCTGACATCCTAAGTTTTTGAGATTATTAACAAATCAGCAAACACCAATTCCTGTGGCACTACAGTAAATATGAACTATTATACTGTAGGCGTATATCCAACTGTTTTCAGGGACTGATTTAATAATATGCCGCCTATAGGCTGAAAGTCCATTTGCCGCCCTCTCTATAGTTGATATTTGCTTAATACATTTGTTTTATACAACAAACGGATAGAGTTCATTGGTGTTTTCAACTTTTTTAAACCTAACGTTCATTTAGTTTATATAAAACTACAATTTTAATGCTTTACATAATAAATTATTTAATGAAATTAGTTATCTACTTGTTTTTTTACTTCTTTTAAGATTCGTTAAAAATGAAATGGGTTTCAAACTTCATTAATTAATTTCTTCTTGGAGATCAGTGAGTTACACAATTTTTTACACATATTTTACACATATTTTTATATTTTAATACTAATGACTATCTTTTCGTAATTGAAGAACTGTGTTCAATTTTAATTAAGTTGTTCTACACCGTGAAATGAAATTACACAAAATGTAGTTAATTACTGACTTATTTGCTGAAATATATACACAATTCTCATAAACAACTCGCCCCACTTAATCTTGATGTTCAAATTTACATAGATTTCTTAATGGCAAACTCGTTAATAATGTACTCATATGAAAGTTTTTTTATTGTATTTGTGAATTTGTTTTATAAAGTCGATTATTCAGGTCCGTATTGACGTAACTATAACTTTGAAGGAATAATAAAATTTCCGCCTTTCAATAGTATTGAAAGGCGATTTTATTATTCTTTCAAAGTCAAAATTTGTATTATGTTATGGTTTTAGAAAGTAGGCTATGTAGGAGTAACACATATTTTTAAGTAACATGTATTCTTAAATTCGTACGGAGAATATTATTAACCTCTGAAAACTTCATTTTAGCTTTTGAATAAATTGCCAAACTGCCGCCCCTGAAAATTTGCCACTCTAGGCTGCAGCCTACTTAGTCTATTTAGAAATACGGCCCTGACTGTTTTAGCCGTAACAATGTCATGTTGTCCTTCCAATCAGGGGTTAGTACAAATACAAATACATTGAAACTTTGCAATATGATTTTGCTTGTATTTATAACTTGTTTGTCTCTACGAGCAGTTTTAACGACAAATTGTTACGTTATCTCTAATGTTCACGATTCTAAATAGAAGTACAAACAAACGCCCTTCCATGAACAAACTCGCCACTTCTTCACAATTATGCTCCATTATATCACACAGTTAATGGTTGAGTTTCAGAGAAAGTCCCGCAAAGTTGAGTGGGAGACGTCTCAGGCATTTGTTAAAAACAAGCAGAGCACAACATTGGTCATATATGTTTATCCTAATTACCGTTAAATTTAGCCTATCCATATTCTATTTTCACTGAGAGGAATGGTATAACTCATAAAAATACTCAGCATTTTTTCTAGGTTTGTGCCGTGTCTTGTGCGGGATTTTGCCTAGGACACCAAGCTGGCTCATCAGCGGGCTCTTAGTGTCCCGCCCGGACCCCACAGGAGTAGCGAACGGCGCGCTACCTCCCTTTTTACGAAGCGCACCTGCGCCTCTTTACTGCAAGAACTAAAAGCTCAATCGGCCTTAACCTCCCTATGAAGGCTTCCAAACCTAAGAAAATTGCTGCGTTCAAATTCACTGGCCGTGAAAGCCAATATACCATATTTTTTGGAAGCCTTCATAGGAAGGTTATGGCGGCTTGAGCTCTTAGTTCTCGCAGTAAAGAGGTACAGGTGCGCTTCATAAAAGGGGAGGTAGCGTGCAGTTTGCTACTCCTGTGGGGATCTAGACTGGGACACTAAGACCCCGCTGATGAGCCAGCTAGGTGTCCTACGCGAAACCCCAAACAAGACACGGCACAATCCTAGAGAAATTGCTGAGTTTTAATTCACTAGCCATGAAAGATAACGCATAGTTAAAGTGTAGTAATAGCTAGTGGTGTTATACATCTCAGAAAACCACGTCATGGTGCAGTAGTTAGTATTCTTGTGTGTCACTTCTGAGTTCTGTGTTCGTTTCTCGGCTCTGCTAAGAAATTTAATTACGGTCTGAAGCCTGGAACGGGGCATAATGAGACTTAAACATATTATACTAGACTAGCAACCCGACCCGGCTTCGCCCGGGAACAGTTATGAATGCATTACGTGACAAACTTTTTTTTTTCAATGTCAATAAACAACGACCAATATCCGTCTTACGTCTCGGCATGATGGGTTAAAATCACTGACTGGACTATTAATTATATTATCATGGAGATGCATGTGCAACAAATTCTTGTCAGACGTAATTTAAGAATGGCGAGGTGCATGAAACACAAATCCCCCTTCCGTCCAATCTAACTTGACTGTGAATTTTGCGGAACGAAAAGTGCACAGGCCAAATGAAGAAAAGCCGACTTGCACTTCCAGGGAAACTCCAAACACAATCACTCTTCTCTAAAGTTTTTAACTCAACACGACTCGACAGTTTGCTGCTGGCTGTATCTGGGGCAATAAGCTCGTCCGCTAGCTAAGCTGTAACTGGGGTGATAGACTCGCCCATAGCTAGCTCGTAAACTGTCGCCTCAGTAACTGAATGGAGATTGTTGGAAGAAATGAAAACGTAAAAACACTTACAGTATGCGATGTATTGAAGATAGAGATATGCTCTCCCGGGCTTTTTTGTAGAACTTTTCATGCTGAACATTTCTTACACTCAACGTATATAGATATTTTGAACGCTTTGCCCAGCGCAAGCTTAAAAAACGCACGGACGTAATTTTTTTTCGACCTTTACACTGAAATCGTTAGTACTTGACTTCCTTTGGTCATAAATAAATTATCTTCTACAGAAACATTCCTCAAGATATCCTTTACAGAATTGTGAAAACCGCATCAAAATCCATTCAGTGGTTCTCGAGATTACCCGTGACATCCAGGAATCGGGGACTTTGTTTTATACTAAGTTGAGATTGGTTGGTTGGTTCCTTAGTTTAGGGGCTGCGACAACGCGGTCATGTAGCCCCGTGTACTTTGGGTGTGTGTAGAATCTGTCTGATAACCGGTGTTAATTGTGATGACTGTATTAGTGTGTGTATCTGTTTTTTTAATTCAAGTAGGGACTGCAACTTTGAATTTTCAAATAGTTCCTACTTTTGCCGCCAAACGCCACCGTCAACGACTACTAGGCCTAGTTCAGAACTAGCTACTAGACGCCACCGCAGTCGGCTCTTGGCAACGAACGTAGCAACCTAAGAGCGTTGTTTACATTCTTAACCTATCCAATTTAGTTTCACACAGGTGTAATTAGTGGAAAGATCTTTAACATGCCATAAATCTCTGACATGGGACCGCCGGCTTTACTTCCCCTCCGAAGGAAGGCATACTGAGGGATTTTTAACGCTCTTAAAAAATCCGACGGCTTCGGCCGGGTTTGAACCCGCTATCTTGGGCATAGAAGCTCAGCATGCTACCAACTACGCCACCGGAGCCGCCTAAGTTGAGATTATACGCCAATCAGTAAAATTTAATATAATATAATCCCCCATCCGTCCAATCTTAAATTGACTGTGAATTTTGCGGAACGAAACGTTCACAGGCGAAATGAGAGTTGCACTTCCAGGAAATGACGAGGTGGATGAAACTCAATTCCCCCTTCCGTCCAATCTTAACTTGACTGTGTTTCACAGGCGAAATGAAGAAAACCCGAGTTGCACTTCCCGGGAAACTCCTAACACAACCACCCTTCTCAGAAGTCTTAACTCAACAAGACTCAACGGTTTGCTGCTGGCCGTATCTGAGGCAATAAGTACGCCCGCTAGCTAGGCTGTAACAGGAATGATAGACTCGCCCTTAGCTAGCTTGTAAACTGTCGCCTCAGTAGTTGAATGGACATGGTTGGAAGATATTGAAACGTAAAAACACTTATAGTTGGCGATGTATTGAAGATAAACATATGCTCTCGCGGACGTTTTTGTAAAACTTTTCATGCTGAACAATTCTTACACTCATAGTATTTAGGTATTTTTAACGATTTTCCCAGCGTAAGCTTACAAAGCGCTCGGACGCCAGGATTTTTCTTTCGCCTTTTCCACTTAAATCGTTACTGCTCAGCTTCCATTGATCATAAGTAAATTATTTTCTACAGAAATCATCCTCGAGATATCCTTTACAGAATGGTGAAAACCGCATCAAAATCCGTCCTGTGGTTTTCGCGTTTACCCGTAACATCCAAGAATCGGGGACTTTGTTTTATACTAAGTAGCGATACCTTATACTGTACTTATAACAGAGATATAACTGACAAGAAGAGGGTGCGATTCTCACCTCAGCAATAAATTCTCGATGTGATTTTCCGAGGCAAGTAGCGGTAGGTCCCTAGCACAGGGTTATGGCCACTTCCCTCCCATGCTGAATCTCAATTAAAAACAAGTAGTTCCGAGACGAACAGCTAAGGTCACTCGTAAAGCTGAACCCTGCCTTTCGATTGACATTAAATCCGCAATGGCCGAACGTGACGCATTACACAGACGTTATAAGCTGATCTTATCAAGTGACGATTTTGAAAAAAATCGTGTGCTTAGAAATCGAGTTAAACAAATGATTCGAAATAAAAAGTATGCCTACTTCCAACAGCTAGCCGGCAAATTGAATGCTAGGAGCACCTGGCAGCAACTCAGGTCGGTAGGTATTGGGAGGCGCACTAAAAACTCCAATAAGCATGATATTAATCCCAATGAATTAAATGCTCACTTTGCTCGAGAAATAATTAGTACTGATCCCCAAATAATAATAATAGCATTTATTGCAGCCAGTTGGCCATATTACATGTTACAGATATGTACACTTACTAGATACTATGGTTCGCTTCTAGTCCTTACTATAAGCCACTATTGATAAAGTTCTGTTGGGGCATGTGATATGGTACCTGCCACATTCGTTCCTACACAGCTCACATATACACCTCTCATCCGGGTCATGAAATGTCTTTCGTGAGCAGACCTTATGGTGGAACCCATGAACTGCGAGTCTCGTCACGACGTGTCTCATTTCGGATATGGGTTGCATCCATCTTTTGTCCACCATGGCATCAGTCGCGTAGAATTCCTTCGGAATGTCAAGCCCTTTGCTTTGCAGATCCTGTAGTAATTTTCTGAAGCTTTCTGTGGAAGGCAACAGTAAAAGTGACCGAAGGTCCTCTATTAGGAACGTTTCTCTCGCCAGTTCATATACCAGCCGAGATTTGGCTGACTTGGAGACTCCGAGGGCTCTTTTGAGGAACCTAGATTTCACCTTTTCGAGTTCCTCCAGCTGTTTGTAGTTGAGAAACTCCCATGTAAGCTCCAGACCGTATGTTAGTACGGGTATGACCTTGGCTCGGAAGAGCATCATTGCTGTTTCCAGCGATATTTGGGTAATATGGCTTATGTCGTTTATGGCCTTCACTGCTGCGGCCGCTTTCGCTCTTGTATGTATTCTGAAGCTTCGGCCTGTTACCTGGAGCGTGAGGCCGAGGTATTTGAAATTGTTTACTTTCTTCAGTTCCTTGCCGTTGCATAGCACTTGGTCTGATTCCGCTGACCTGCCCCCGTTCCGGAAGACGACCATCTCAGTCTTGTCCTCGTTGATTGTTAGTTCGTTTTCCAGGGCCCATTCGCTTAGTATGTTGATTGCATCTTGCAAATCCTTTATCTGTTCTGAGGCGATTGCCATGTCGTCTGCGTATATATACAGTTTGGACTCAGTCGATTCCTTTATTTTGTCTCCTGCATCGTATGAGAGCGCATTGAATAGAATGGGACTGAGGGGGTCCCCTTGAAGTACTCCATTCGTTTGTATCATCCATTTGGTTTGTCCAACTCCGTCCTGCACTTGTATATAGTTTTCTGCCAATATGTTCGATATAAGGGTCGTCAGCCTTGACCTACCTATGAGTGTTTCCAGCTTATGTATCAGCAGCTTTCTGTTTACCATGTCAAAAGCCTTCGTAAAGTCAACAAAGACTACATAGAGTTTGCTCTTGGGTTTCTCTAGTGTTGTTGTTATGTGCCGTAATAGGCTTCCTGCAGCTATAGTTGTCTATCTATGCTTCCTGAATCCACATTGCTCTTCTGGTAGTATTGGGTCTATTTTCTCGTATATTCTCGCTGTCAATATTCCTGTTAGTAGCTTTAGGGCTGCGGATTCCAGCGCTACTCCCCGGTATGAATTTGGGTCGTCAGTACTCCCTTTTCCTTTGTATAGTAGCTTGATGGTTGACTTCTTCCATTCGTTTGGTATTTGCCCGAGTTCCAAGCATTTGTTTAGTAGGGCCGTCCATATCGGTACCAGTTCCTCAGTAGTTTGTTTTAGATGCTCATTCCTTAGTCCATCTGGACCGGGGGATCTATTAATTCTTTTCTTCTGTATGGCCATGGTGATCTCTTATTCTTTGATGGGTTCTGACACCTCGCGTTCTTCTGGGGGCCTGGTTTCGGGTCTAGTCTCCTTTGCACAGGTGACGTTCTTGATATGCTCCTCCCATGTTTCCAATGATATGTTTGGTTGGAAGCTATGGATGTTTGGCCTCAGGGCACGGTATGGGTCTGTTTCTGCTTCTGCAATGACCGCTCTTTGCGTCTCTTCTATGAAGTCCCTTTTTTTCTTTTTAATCAGTTCTTTGTAGGTGTTCCTGTGTTGTCGGTATTCTTCCAGTGCTTTGTTGTCTTTTTTGACTCTTATGTTGTGGAGTTTGCCTAGGGTTTCCTTCCTTTGAATAAAACACGACTCATCGAACCAAGGTTTAGCCTTTCTCCCGTGTGAAGGCGTGGTAGCTGCGCCGGTGATGCAGTCTTGTATCCAAGCTGCCGCCTCGTCGATTCCTCCCTCTTGGATGCTTTCCATCATCTTGTCTATGTCTTCCAACTTATCTCTAATTTTATCTCTGTTTAGAGTTTTGCTCACTCTGGTCGGTCCTTCTATAGTTTCCCCATCGCAGATCTCTCCATCTATTTCTAGGCTCACTGGTATGTGCTTGCGTATAATAGCTCCCTCCGACCTAATTGTACTTGCGTTCCTGGTTTCGAGTGTTCCTCTTGTGCATATTAAGTCTATTGTGCTGGTCCCGTTGGGGCCTATGTACGTCCAGTCATGAGTTTTGTTCCGTATTTTAAAACCCTCTAGGCTTAGATAGTTGAAAACTTCTTCACTCTTTGCGTTTTGTTGATCCATTCTGCATTTTAAGTCTCCGGCAAGGACAGTCTTTCTTCTTCCTGGGAATGTATTCAGTGCAGCTCCAAGGTGGTCTATTATGTCCGGGGCGGTCTGGTTGGGATTGAAGTAGGCCACCACTATTACACCGATTTTCGTTTCCACGACTAGTATGTCCTCTTCTGTCCATAATAACTTTATCGGGGCCATTTTAGGCTTAACTATGCAGGCAACGCCACCTGATGGTCTTCCCCTCTCCCTGAACTGCCTCGCAAATGCATGAAAATTGTAGAAATTGGGGACGTCGAATCTCTTTTCTTCTTTAATCATAGTCTCCGTGAGAATACAGATGTCATATTCGCTTAGGATTTCTCGTGATAGGAGATGCATTGCACCTCGTAGCCCTTCTACATTCCACGTTAGTATCCTCGTCCTACTGGCGCGAGCCTCTGAATTCCAGGGTTGCCGAAAGGGCCGGCAATAGACGTCCGTAGGCCAGAAGTTGCAGTTGTAGACCAAATCTCTTTTATTAAAGGTTATGCCGACTTTAGAAGCTCTGCTGCCAATTTTCTGGTTCACTACGTCACAGTGGATCACTCCTTCCACTCCATTTTCCTGCAGATACGCAGTTAAGTCCTCTGGGGAAGTGTCTTGGCTCAGTTTTGAGACGTAAAGCCACGCACTCTTTTCTGCAGTTTTAAGTCTTGTGACTCCTTGTCTGGTGCCTTTCACATATTCCTTTCTGTGTGCGCTTTCTTCCTGGGTCGGGGAGCGTTGATCCCTTTGCACACGACGCCTCTGCACTACTTCGGTCCATTCGGTTTGATTTGGTTCAGACATTCCTTCTTTTTTCCCCTCTCTTCGTTTTGGACCTCGTCTTGTGGGCTGCTATCGGTGGTACCATCGTTCTTTCCAATATTGTGTGGTAGTTTTGCATTCAGTATTGCAATCTCTTTCCTGGGAGTAAGTATATTTGCTCCATGACCTTGAGCGCTACTTGTACTCTTCTCATATTGATTTGCTATATTCAGTGTTGTAATTCCGTGGGAAAGTTCATGTATTTGTGGAAATGTGATGAGAATTTCCTCTTTGATCATTGTTTTAATTTGATTTGATAAGTTTTCCCTCACAGATTGCACTTGAAATAAGATCTTATCTTCTATTTTAGCTTCCAATTCTGCATCTATAAACAAGTTGCACACTAGATCATCAGATGTCGCTTGTAGCATGCATTCTCTAGCCATTTCAGCCTCGTTTTCCTCCGCTTCCGACGTTTGACCACTGGATGTCGGTAGTATCTGTTTGCCGACTTCAGGGTCATGTGTTCTGCCGAAAGATGTCGCCACTTGTCCCGCGAAACTGCTGTCTTCTCTGTGCATGTCTGGTATTTGACCTTCACTAACCTCTTGTTGATACGATTCCTTTTCCATACCTTTACATACTTGAGTAGTCTTCAGTGCCATAAAACATTTCTTGATGACACTTACCGCTTTTAGTATGTCGACCTTTGTGTCTTTCTTTAGGTATCCACCTACATCCACGATAATTTGCAAACTTTTAAGAGCACCGTCAAGACGCAATTCTATCTCGTCCCCAAATAATACAAACAACAATAAATTCACTGCAATGTGTCCCACTATCTCACCGACCGTTATTCAAGTTTCGTAAAATAAACGATAGTGTCGTAAGAAAATAAAAATCTATCAAATCACAAGCTGTCGGAATAGACGACATCGCAATTTCCTTTATCGTTAACCTGATAGAAGTATTACTGCCAATTATTACGCACATTTGTAATACATGTCTTTTAGAAGGTTTCTTCCCAACAATATGGAAAGATGCTTTAATTATTCCAGTTCCGAAAAAATCTCTTGCAAATTCACCAACCGACTATCGACCTGTCAGCATACTTTCCTCAATTTCCAAAATACTAGAAAAACGTATGCATGAACAACTTATTCAGTACTTGACGCAATACTCACTACTTGATTCGTTACAATCTGGATTTAATAAAGGACACAGCACATCTACTGCACTCATTAAGATCACTGATGACGTAAGACGAGCAATGGATGAGCTTAAAGTGACTATACTCATTCTTCTAGACTTCAGCAGTGCATTCGACACCATTAATACGGACATACTTATGACTAAATTGCAATCCTTCCATCATAACCCCGTTGCTCTCAAATTATTCGCCTCCTATCTTCATAACCGAAGACAACGTGTACTCCTTAATGAAAACAGAACTGAGTGGAAGTTCAAAATAAATGGAGTACCTCAGGGTTCAATTCTCGGCCCCCTTATATTCATTCTATATCTGAACGACATCTCATCGAAACTGGAAAACTGCAACTACCATCTATATGCAGATGACCTTCAGATATATTGCCACACAAAAATAAATGACATAGATGCGGCAATTGAAAATATGAATCTAAATCTAAAGAGGATCAGCCGCTATGCAACTGAAAATTATTTATTTATTTATTTATTTATTACCACAACAGGGCAGTGCCCCAATTACAGTAGCCATCAACCCAATTAAAACACAAGCTATCGTGATAGGGCAGACTAAATTGCTTTTCCATTTACACAGTAGACCGCTTTCCTTAATTCAACTTAATGGTGTTGCTATCCCGTTCTCTAAATCGGTAAAAAGTCTTGGAGTCACACTAAATGAAACTTTGAATTGGGATGGGCACGTTACTAATACATGCAGGAAAGCTTACTCGTCACTTCATCAACTTAAGATTCACCAGTTCGTTCTACCCCGTAACTTGAAAATAAAACTCGTCCAAACCTTGATACCCCCTATATTTAACGACTGCGATGTTTTATTAGTAGATGATACTGGAGAACAAAACAAGAAACTTCAGAGAGCTTTAAATTCCTGCATTAGGTTTATTTTCTCCTTGAAATTTTCCTCACACGTGTCTCCTTTTTATGATCTAAAAGTAGAACAACAAAGAAACCTGCACGATGAACCCGCTGAGCTATGGTTCATGTGATATTTTTTTTTTATGACAGAGCATTTATGATGGGATGTTGTACTTTTGAACACACCCAGGAAGCCACGTGAAGCTGAGAGATCACGCGATACTTTGAAGTAGCGGTGAATCGCACTTTTGACTTTGGTGTAAACTGCTAATTATTATCTGAGGTCTTATTAATTAATTTTATCTTTCCTACGAGACTCAGAATATTCCATTTCGTCATGCTGCATTATTAAAACATTTTGGAGAATGTTTATTTTTACTTTAGGTAAGGTAATACCCTTGCAGATACGCAAGAAGGAACGTAAGTAGTCGCTCAACGTTTTCGTTTTGACGACCTACTTTCTAGAGACACCCAGTACCGGAGCACTGCGTCTTGAGAATCCGCCTTGTGTAGGCGTGGAATTACATTTGTCCTACGAGACGTAGAAGAATATCCGCTGTTTAGCGTTAAAAAGTGATTATAAGGTGCCATCGAGCAAGCAAATACTAATATTCACTGTCGATGAAGTCCAGTGAATTAAATAAGAAGCTTGGGAAATAATTATTGGCAAGTATAGTGTATTGCACAACATTGCTGTGACATCACATATTACCCACGCGTATGTGGAGGGCAGATGCCTAGTGGAAATATACAGGTAATAGTGTTACAATTATCCTGAATAAGTGTGATTATAATAGTATGAGATATTTAAATTGCCAAAGTGGAAATTTCATCTTTGAAACGTCGTATAATTCACGGATGCTGCGTGATACAAAAGTAGCGTCACTAGCACGTGCCGCATTATAAAATAGTATTAGCTCATATGCTAATCCACATCTGTAAGATTAAGGCTGTGTCGAATTTTATAATTGAAGCCTATAATAGTCACGACGGACATTATAATTTTGGAAGTGAGAGGATGAATAATCACGCAACTTATTTCGCTACCCACGTGATTGGACTTTTATTCACCATGGTTGAAGCAGTCACCATGGGCTAATACCATCCCAGTATGGGGGGGTGACGTTTCTACAGGAACCAGCATGATGGTGGAACTTCCAGAACGATGAACGAGAGGGAAGGAGCCAAAATGCAATTTCCAGGTATATCCACGAAGATGTCGACAGGGACAAATCGAACCCTGGTCTTTGGGGGAGTCCAGATGGGAATCCTGATGAGGAGGATACCGATCCAGAGAGGTTTATGTACAACCCTTGTTGTGGAATAGAAAGCTGAGTGAGAACTTCTCCATTTCGTGAGTTTTTGTCACACCCCTTCTTTGTTCTAGTTTCTGGTGGTGTAGTAGTTATAATGTAGTTTGTGAATCAACCACACTCAGTGTCAGCCATTTTTCTAGGTAGGGATGTAACTAGATTAGTTAGATGTCATTTATTTCAGTTTAGAGTGAGACACCTTTGGGGTCAGACATTTTGGTCAGCCCTGGTGCAGCTTGGTGAACGTCGTGGAACGTCAATGCCTACCTTTTTGCTGAACCTGATCGTAGTCATTTTGAGGCTATTTTGTTCAACCCTACTTGGGGTAATTTTCAAGTCTTTGCTGACTGTAGTTATGGCAATCAGATGCCTTGGTTATTAATTGACTGCATTCTTCGCAGCCATCCTTTGTTACACCCCTGACTGTCGTTAGAACGGTCGTATCATTTAGGTAGTCGACAGTAACTACCAGTTTGTAAATGCATTATATTTCATTTTGAATAAGCTCAGAAGCTATTCTTGGTCATGTTTGAACCTAACAACTAGAAGGAATGTTTCGTTGCCTAGCATCGAACGCGGTTCCCAACGTATCATTAAGCAGATCTAGTGTGTGAATCTGTGCCACATTTATCATATTTTTCTTGTGTCGTGTTGACACGTTTTTATTTGATGTTCTAGCAACTACTGAGTTGCATCTTTAAAGCAAAGAGCTTCAGTTATTGTAAGTTTACTTTCATTTAGACGTCTCTGGTAGAAAGACGGAAGTGTATTATACTCATATTTATAGCGTGCATTTGATACACGGACTCTGTAGAGATCCGTAGCATATGGTAAAGTTTTTTATGAACCGGCCAAGAGCAGGTTTTGTATTGATTAAATCGCCGGCCTTGAATAAACTGGTTATGTAACCCAGTGACCTAGAGCACGCCTGCTTCATTGTGAGACAAAACTACTATAGACGAGGACAGAGTACAATTTGTATTCGCTTTTCCTTTCATTGCTATTTTGCTTATGGAAACCAGTTTCCACTCTTGTATTTGATCACTTGTTTTATGGATCGTTTTTTGTTAGTTTAGCGCTCTGTTGCGTGTATTGTCGTATAACAGGTACAGTTATGTAAGGTTTTCTATAGGATGGTGAAGTCTACCCTGTTATAGCAGGATGTTATTGTATGCTTTGTCCGGGGATGATCCCGTTGACCAGATGTTATTGGAAGGTAACTGTTGTACAGGCCTATCCCAGAGTTATTGAACGCGAGCTTAGCGCCGCTGGTAACCCGTGTTATTGTGTGTCCGAGTTGTTATACTCGTTGATTATATTCCGACTGTTGAGTCGAGGCTTTTTGGTGGAGAATGATCTCAGTTGGAGACACTCCGTGCCCAGGCTATTGTCAATGTTATTCGCCATAAACCTACGATAAACCTATAAACCGACATTCTAATAATAAAATGCATAATTGTTGTAAAACAAGCCTAACTAACGATTCTTTCTATCTAACTTTGTTCTTTGCATTCTGGAACTGTTGACATAGCCGTGCAGTTGAAGATAATTTCCTTGTGAGGAAATGACTAGGACAGTTGACATTTTTGTAGCGACCTGAAGCATGTGCGAACCTAGAGTTCGTAGCTTGTGGAGCTCAGGCCATGCGATGTCAGACGTGGTCTCAACTGCGCATTCGTCACCGTAACTATACACATTAGATGACTATGGTTTACAAAGAGTAAACCAAGGCGTAGGCAGGAATTTTTAATAAAACTACTGTGTCTATTTCGTTATTAATTTATGATGTCAAGTGTATTAAACCCTACATGTTACTTTATTGTGTGCTGTTAGCACATAGTTATTAAGCATAATTAAATTGTTTGTTTTTCATGGCTGTACACTTAGCTTTTGGATGTAATTGTTTTCTTTTACGGACGTCATCGCCGTAAATTTTGTTAATTGACAGGACTTAGCTAGTTGAATTAATGTTAAATTTAAATGTCGAAATGGTACCATCCTAACCTAGATTTGTTTTGCTACCCTGTTAAATGTAAATTCAGATATTAGCTTGATCTTGTAACTTGAACTAGGGACTTGCGTCGTGCCATATTCCTAGCGTTGCTGTTGTTGCTTTATCATTGTGAGTTAGATCTTTCGCGAGGGTTTTCAGTAACTTCTCAGGTAGGGGACCTGTTCTTTATCTTAGTTTATTTATTAATTTGCGGACTAGCCGATTATAACCCTCCGAACTAGGCTCGGGGCTTGTGAATTTTAATAAATTTTCACGGTGTTTTACATGAGTCTGGATGTTTATTTTCTCAGTCTAGCTTTAAGGTGAACCTTTCCTTAGGCGGTCTATGACCATCGTCACCATGTACCACGATCCCTGTGGACTACGGACTCTCGTGCCGCTTTAGCCTTTTTGGAAGGTCACCTGATCCTCACGGTACTTATTATTCGATTTATGTGTCGTTAGTTGAGTCATCTTGGTTGTTGACATCAACTAAACGGTCTCATAAAATGGCGCACAACGTTGTGGGCTTGACTTGGACGACATAAAATGGCGCCCAACTCATGTGCCGACGTTAACGTGGTGACCCTCAGTACCATGTTATTTTTTTTGAGGATCCTAATGTTGATTAATGGTAAATTGACAGGACTGGGACGAACTTAGAAAGTCGTACTGCAGATCAATTGACCGCATGGCATTCATGTTTGATAGAAGTCCATGGGGTGAGGCTTTAGTGTTGAATAAATGAAGGATAGGATTTTCTTTGATGATGCCTCATCCTAAGTAAATGTAATACTTTGCTTTGCTCTCCGTTGTCTTTGTAAATGTAGAAGCACTTAGTTTGCATACTCCAGCTGTACTCGTGATATTTATATAAATGAAGCAAGCTTTATACCACCAAGTAACTAATCATAGCTGTAAGTTCCAGTAGAAATTGATCCCTCACTTTCTCATATATTTCTTATCTATGGATGAGGAAACTATTCGTCGTGTGTTTGGAGAGATGATGGCAGGTGTGAATGCCAATCTTCAACAGAATACTCAGGCTGTAAACAATGTCAGTGGTCATGTGGACCAGGTTAGACAGGAAGTCAACAATGTCAGTGGTCATGTGGACCAGGTTAGACAGGAAGTCAACAATGTAAGACAGGACTTAGAGATTAACACTCAGTCTATGAACAATGTAAGACAGGACTTAGAGATTAACACTCAGTCTATAAACAATGTAAGACAGGACTTAGAGATTAACACTCACTCTGTAAATAATGTTAGGGCTGATTTAACTCAAGTCAGGGCAGACATGGACACATATAGGATCGAAGCGAGAAATGATCTGACGACAGGTTTAGCAGCTGTTAGGGTTGATGTCATACGACACCATCAGGAGGCTAACCAGCGCGTAGATTGCTTAACCGAACAGATGAATAGAGCTAGGGAGGAGGTGCAAAACCGATTGGAGGAGCACACAGCTCAAATTCAGACAACCTTGAATAAAGTCCAGATAGACATGAGAGCAGATCTGGAACATACCAGGGAAGAATTCGGGACTCGACTAGATCACGTCGAGGGATTTATCGGAAATGTGAAGAAGGACATGGCAACCATGAACGTTGGTTTAATCTTGATGAGAGGAGCTGCCAATGCCGTTAATAACAACGTGAAGACTATCGTTGATGGCATGATGGAGATTAAAGAGGAACTTAACACCAACAGGAGAAACGTTTCTGAATTGACGGAAACCGTAGCCAGTCTACGTGAGACAGTTGATGTTCATCATGAGGAACACAAAATTGACCTCATGTTATTGAGAGGTGACCTCAACGAACACGAAGCTACAGTCGAGGCTAAGGTAGCCGAGGTTAGAGACGATGTGGGTAAAATCCAAGAAAATATGTCCAGAGTTGAAGGAGATATCGATTCCTTACAAAAGAGATTTGAGGAAGTCGCGGTGACCGAGAGGTTAGACCTCAGTTATAACCTTAGGACGGCCATACGCGAGGTAGACACAAACCTCAAGGGAAAGGTTGACAGGATCGAGCTGCAATTGAACGACTTAGGCAACAAAGTCGCAGCCAGAACCATCCCAGGTCTTGAAGTAATAGAAAGACGCCTGGACAGACTCGAGACGACTCCAAGAGAGAGACACGTACACCCACAGATGGGAGAATCTCAGGAAACGCCTATATCTCAATCAGGAGGAATGATGCCTACCCATTTCCAACCCAGCGCGCCTATGGAACCGCAACCGTCACAATTCACTAATTTAGCGCAAGGTCAGACCTTGAACTTTAACGCTCACCCGTTTCAACCAGCATCTAATCGAATTAGTCATGAGACTAACACTCCTACGCAGAGTTACATGCAAAATACTTTCAGACCCGCGAATACGCAGGGAAATGTCACCATAATTCGTTCAAGAGAGGAGCAACCAGCTCGCTTCTCGGGAACTGGGAGCGGTGTTACTCCAGTGGAATTCCTAGCAAATGTCGAAAGCTACTTACGTGATACTATGGTAACTCCAGAGAGGGAACTAAGAGTTATAGAGCGACTGCTTGAGGGACAAGCCGGTACCTGGTTCAGAGCATTCCGATACTCATTCACAGGTTACCAAGACTTTAAGGAAGCGTTATTAAGAACATATTGGTCGAGCGACATCCAGCAGAGCATCCGAGCTGAGATGTACACTCGAAGGTACAGTTCCAATACACCTACTCGTTATGCGAATTACTTCGCAATACAGCTCGCGAAGCTCCGTTGTCTTCAGCCTCCATTGTCCGAACAAGATTTGGTGAACACAATTGTTTGGCAGTACCCTGCGGATGTACAACGTGTGTTAATCGCTGCAGGGGCATCCACTTTCCAGCAGTGTGACCAGATACTGCGAAGGTTGGACGCTAACACAGAACAGTTTCCTACACACCGTCAGCAGAAGGCTGATAGGCGCGAGGATAGACATATGAATCTGACGACTGTTGATAAAGTGAGCCAGACGCCACAACAAACACAAACCACAGAGGATTCTGGGCGACGTGATAACAATTACAGTTATAACAGGAGAGAATGGAATAACACTCCGTATACTCGAAATCAACATGATGACCGGCGAAGTCATTGGGACCGGCGATTCGACCGAAGGACGGACGACAACCGACGTCATGAAAACAACCGCCGAGGGAATGAAGGAAGAAATCAGCAACACGGACGTATCCGTAGAGACTATCGGTATAGTGGGGGTTACGACAGAAATCGAGACCCTAGATACCAGCCAGACAGGGATTGGAAAGGAAGAGCGCGGGAGAGCCGTGAGTACCTCCAACAATTGAGAGAGTTGCAGATCCAAGAAGAGGGAGAACGGAACCCTACTTCGAGGGAAAATAGACATTCGGCGCAGGAGACGGAGCAGAACCAGCCCAGTACTTCTCGCCATGACAGAAAAAAAAACCTCCGAAAAATCGATAGATTCTTGTTTGGTTGAGCACCGAGTAACTGCCTCTATATTACTCTGGGAGCCAATCCAAGAAGACTTGTTGGACGAACGACGAACGACGAACCACAATTATGAATTAACACGTCTACCCAAGATTGTAGCCACCTTGAATGAAGTCAGTGTAGTCATACTCGTCGATACTGGAGCGATGATTAGTGTAATTTCCGCCGATTGCCATGCCAGACTTAGAGCAAACTCTGAGGTGACGGAGTTGCCCATTTCAGCTATAAGAGTCAGAGGTGTCATACCTGACCGCGTTGTAACGTGCAAAATCCAGATTTTGTGTACTGTGAAGATTTCGAGCCACGTGTACTTGCACGAATTTCTCGTAATGAAGGGCCTGCATCATGATGCCATTTTAGGCGCAGACTTCATTAGAAAATATGATGGAACCATTGACATGGGACGGAATACGGTAGAGTTTAAGCCGAACGAACCCATTCAGATGAGCCTAATTGAAGAAGAACCGGAATTCCTATCCGAAGTAGACGTAGTCGAAGCATTAAAGGGCAAGGAAATTGAGGCGACACTAGATGCCGACGAAGAGGCAGAATCGTTATCAGCGCCCACACATGAGGATCTTGAGGCAATACTGAACGAATACAGAGATATATTCGACACCACACCTGGTGAGATATTAGACTACGAGTATGATCTTGTATTACTGGACGATTCCCCATTCCAGAAAAGGATCTATCCGATTGCCGAGAAACATCTCGAAGAAGCTGCTAAGAAGATCCATGAGATGGAAGCAGCAGGTACAATCAAGAAATCACCGACTCCTTTCTTGAATCCCATAATACCTGTGGTTAAGGTAGATGGAAGCTTGAGACTTTGTCTTGATGCCAGAGCCTTGAATGAACGCCTAGCTCCTGAGCACGACAGACCGCCCAAGATTAAGGACATTCTCAGGAAGTTCAAAGGAAAAAGAATATTTTCATCATTAGACTTGGTTCAGTCTTATTACCATATCAGATTATCTGAGCATACTCAGAAATATACTGGATTCTTGTTTGATCAGACTACTTATGTATTCCAAAAACTACCATTTGGATTGAAAAATGCCGGAGCCGCATTAATCAGAGCACTTGATGCCAAGCTGACTCATGAAGTGAAGCAGAAAGTAATATGTTATGTGGATGACATAATCGTAGCTTCGGGAACAGAAGAAGAGCATTTAAAGACATTGCGCCTTGTTTTTGAGAATCTCCGACAGGAAATTTTAAGGTCAAGTTTGACAAGTGTCGATTTTTTCAGGAAGAAGTGAAATTCGTAGGACACATAATCAATGGAGAAGGATATAGACCGAATCCGGCAAAGATTAGAACTGTTGCTGCATTTCCAACACCAACCCGTGTGAAACACGTGAGACAATTCTTAGGAATTCTCCAATTCTTTGCTGCTCATTGTGAGAAGTATTCCAAAAACTGTTGCACCACTGCAAGGATTATTGAAAAAGAACTGCAGGTGGAACTGGAATGATGAATGCGAGATAGCTTTCAGGAGAGCTAAACAGATGCTTGTGGACTCAATTCAGTTAGAATATCCAGATTACTCTCGGAACTTTATTCTAGAAACTGATGCATCTGCCATTGGTATAGGAGCCATTTTACTGCAAGAAGATGATGAGAAGAAACGTCATTACATCGCTTTCTTAAGCCGACGTTTAAGACCACATGAATCTCACTACTTCACGACCGAGATAGAAGCACTTGCAATTGTTTACGCACTTGAATACTGGCAGAAACTTCTGTTAGGTCAGAGGATTATTGTGAGAACCGATCATCATGCGTTGACCTTCATCTTGAGAACAAGACTGGCAAGCGACAGGATCACACGTTGGACGCTGTTTCTCCAACAGTTCGATTTGGAAATAGTTTATCGACCAGGCAGAGAGAATGTGTTGGCCGACATCCTCAGCCGGAATCCTGAAGCTACTGTTAATGCCATAGACATCGAGGGAGAATGCGAGGAACACCTTCGCCGATTTCGTCATTTACCTGAAGGACAGCGACGTGAGGAGGAACTCAGACATATTATCCGTTTCCTAGAACGAAGAATGGATCCACAGGATGATCATTATGCAAGGATTGCTGCTGTTGCAGATGATTATTTGATTTATCATCGTGTCTTATACAAGTTTGTAGACGAGGACCACACTCAACTGCGTGCAGTTATTCCTAGGAGATACCAAGAATCTGTTATTCTTATGGTACATTTAACCATTGGACATGGTGGAACAGACAAAACCATTGCAACTATCAAGGAGTCTTTCACATGGAAAGGGTTAGGAGCCACCGTTAGACAGTGTTTACGTGCTTGCGACGCATGCCAGCGGAACAAATACACGTCACACTTGCTGAAGGAACAACCTAGACCAATACTACCAACTCAACCTAGAGAGTTGTATGCACAGGACCTGTATGGCCCAATACCTAAGGCTCGTCGTGGGAATCGATACATCGTTGTAACGGTGGATGTGTTCACGAAATATACGATGCTTCATCCGATTCAAAAAGCTACTGCACATCAGATTATTCAGAGGATTAGACGTCAAGTGATACCGGAGGCAGGAAAGCCACAATTCTTGTTGACTGATCACGGATCACAGTACACCTCAGCAGAATTTGCCAATGCCATGAATGAGCTTGAAATAGGTCATGTTTTATCATCTATTCGACATCCAGAGAGCAACCCAGCAGAATGCGTGATGTCTATTATCGCAAAATTCTGTCGATTATATTGTCAAGAAGAACACTGGCGATGGACTGAAGTCCTTGTTATTATGGCAAAATGTATTAATTCAACAGTACATGAAAGCACTGGTCAAATACCTATGGTCTTGCATTTGAACCAGATGCCGCTGAGAATATGGGATCGTGTGATTGTAAATCCACCTTGTTTACAACCATCACATGCCAGCAGACTTTTAGCTGCAAGAGAGACTATGGACAGACAAGCTGCCAAGCGCTTGAGAAGAACTAGACGCCAGAGGTTTAGAGAACCACTAGTAGAAGGAGACCTTATCCTTATAAGGAGACCCGGAATTTCTAGTCCTATAGACCGCATATATGGGAAATTTCTATCCTTGTATTATGGCCCTAGTCGTATCCGACAGCCTTTAAACAATGGAAGTTATGTGATAGAAGACATTAGGACAGGAGAACGCATTGGAACCTTTAATGCAGCCAATCTAAAAAAATATCACTCTTGAATGAATTTCAAAGCAAATAAAAATGTTATCCCAACATTTTATTTGAAACGACAGAGAGGCAGATGAACCCGCTGAGCTATGGTTCATGTGATATTTTTTTTATGACAGAGCATTTATGATGGGATGTTGTACTTTTGAACACACCCAGGAAGCCACGTGAAGCTGAGAGATCACGCGATACTTTGAAGTAGCGGTGAATCGCACTTTTGACTTTGGTGTAAACTGCTAATTATTATCTGAGGTCTTATTAATTAATTTTATCTTTCCTACGAGACTCAGAATATTCCATTACGTCATGCTGCATTATTAAAACATTTTGGAGAATGTTTATTTTTACTTTAGGTAAGGTAATACCCTTGCAGATACGCAAGAAGGAACGTAAGTAGTCGCTCAACGTTTTCGTTTTGACGACCTACTTTCTAGAGACACCCAGTACCGGAGCACTGCGTCTTGAGAATCCGCCTTGTGTAGGCGTGGAATTACATTTGTCCTACGAGACGTAGAAGAATATCCGCTGTTTAGCGTTAAAAAGTGATTATAAGGTGCCATCGAGCAAGCAAATACTAATATTCACTGTCGATGAAGTCCAGTGAATTAAATAAGAAGCTTGGGAAATAATTATTGGCAAGTATAGTGTATTGCACAACATTGCTGTGACATCACATATTACCCACGCGTATGTGGAGGGCAGATGCCTAGTGGAAATATACAGGTAATAGTGTTACAATTATCCTGAATAAGTGTGATTATAATAGTATGAGATATTTAAATTGCCAAAGTGGAAATTTCATCTTTGAAACGTCGTATAATTCACGGATGCTGCGTGATACAAAAGTAGCGTCACTAGCACGTGCCGCATTATAAAATAGTATTAGCTCATATGCTAATCCACATCTGTGGCTGTGTCGAATTTTATAATTGAAGCCTATAATAGTCACGACGGACATTATAATTTTGGAAGTGAGAGGATGAATAATCACGCAACTTATTTCGCTACCCACGTGATTGGACTTTTATTCACCATGGTTGAAGCAGTCACCATGGGCTAATACCATCCCAGTATGGGGGGGGGGGGGTGACGTTTCTACAGGAACCAGCATGATGGTGGAACTTCCAGAACGATGAACGAGAGGGAAGGAGCCAAAATGCCATTTCCAGGCATATCCACGAAGATGTCGACAGGGACAAATCGAACCCTGGTCTTTGGGGGAGTCCAGATGGGAATCCTGATGAGGAGGATACCGATCCAGAGAGCCAGAGAGGTTTATGTACAACCCTTGTTGTGGAATAGAAAGCTGAGTGAGAGCTTCTCCATTTCGTGAGTTTTTGTCACACCCCTTCTTTGTTCTAGTTTCTGGTGGTAAAGTAGTTATAATGTAGTTTGTGAATCAACCACACTCAGTGTCAGCCATTTTTTCTAGGTAGGGATGTAACTAGATTAGTTAGATGTCATTTATTTCAGTTTAGAGTGAGACACCTTTGGGGTCAGACATTTTGGTCAGCCCTGGTGCAGCTTGGTGAACGTCGTGGAACGTCAATGCCTACCTTTTTGCTGAACCTGATCGTAGTCATTTTGAGGCTATTTTGTTCAACCCTACTTGGGGTAATTTTCAAGTCTTTGCTGACTGTAGTTATGGCAATCAGATGCCTTGGTTATTAATTGACTGCATTCTTCGCAGCCATCCTTTGTTACACCCCTGACTGTCGTTAGAACGGTCGTATCATTTAGGTAGTCGACAGTAACTACCAGTTTGTAAATGCATTATATTTCATTTTGAATAAGCTCAGAAGCTATTCTTGGTCATGTTTGAACCTAACAACTAGAAGGAATGTTTCGTTGCCTAGCATCGAACGCGGTTCCCAACGTATCATTAAGCAGATCTAGTGTGTGAATCTGTGCCACATTTATCATATTTTTCTTGTGTCGTGTGAGACACGTTTTTATTTGATGTTCTAGCAACTACTGAGTTGCATCTTTAAAGCAAAGAGCTTCAGTTATTGTAAGTTTACTTTCATTTAGACGTCTCTGGTAGAAAGACGGAAGTGTATTATACTCATATTTATAGCGTGCATTTGATACACGGACTCTGTAGAGATCCGTAGCATATGGTAAAGTTTTTTATGAACCGGCCAAGAGCAGGTTTTGCATTGATTAAATCGCCGGCCTTGAATAAACTGGTTATGTAACCCAGTGACCTAGAGCACGCCTGCTTCATTGTGAGACAAAACTACTATAGACGAGGACAGAGTACAATTTGTATTCGCTTTTCCTTTCATTGCTATTTTGCTTATGGAAACCAGTTTCCACTCTTGTATTTGATCACTTGTTTTATGGATCGTTTTTTGTTAGTTTAGCGCTCTGTTGCGTGTATTGTCGTATAACAGGTACAGTTATGTAAGGTTTTCTATAGGATGGTGAAGTCTACCCTGTTATAGCAGGATGTTATTGTATGCTTTGTCCGGGGATGATCCCGTTGACCAGATGTTATTGGAAGGTAACTGTTGTACAGGCCTATCCCAGAGTTATTGAACGCGAGCTTAGCGCCGCTGGTAACCCGTGTTATTGTGTGTCCGAGTTGTTATACTCGTTGATTATATTCCGACTGTTGAGTCGAGGCTTTTTGGTGGAGAATGATCTCAGTTGGAGACACTCCGTGCCCAGGCTATTGTCAATGTTATTCGCCATAAACCTACGATAAACCTATAAACCGACATTCTAATAATAAAATGCATAATTGTTGTAAAACAAGCCTAACTAACGATTCTTTCTATCTAACTTTGTTCTTTGCATTCTGGAACTGTTGACATAGCCGTGCAGTTGAAGATAATTTCCTTGTGAGGAAATGACTAGGACAGTTGACATTTTTGTAGCGACCTGAAGCATGTGCGAACCTAGAGTTCGTAGCTTGTGGAGCTCAGGCCATGCGATGTCAGACGTGGTCTCAACTGCGCATTCGTCACCGTAACTATACACATTAGATGACTATGGTTTACAAAGAGTAAACCAAGGCGTAGGCAGGAATTTTTAATAAAACTACTGTGTCTATTTCGTTATTAATTTATGATGTCAAGTGTATTAAACCCTACATGTTACTTTTGTGTGCTGTTAGCACATAGTTATTAAGCATAATTAAATTGTTTGTTTTTCATGGCTGTACACTTAGCTTTTGGATGTAATTGTTTTCTTTTACGGACGTCATCGCCGTAAATTTTGTTAATTGACAGGACTTAGCTAGTTGAATTAATGTTAAATTTAAATGTCGAAATGGTACCATTCTAACCTAGATTTGTTTTGCTACCCTGTTAAATGTAAATTCAGATATTAGCTTGATCTTGTAACTTGAACTAGGGACTTGCGTCGTGCCATATTCCTAGCGTTGCTGTTGTTGCTTTATCATTGTGAGTTAGATCTTTCGCGAGGGTTTTCAGTAACTTCTCAGGTAGGGGACCTGTTCTTTATCTTAGTTTATTTATTAATTTGCGGACTAGCCGATTATAACCCTCCGAACTAGGCTAGGGGCTTGTGAATTTTAATAAATTTTCACGGTGTTTTACATGAGTCTGGATGTTTATTTTCTCAGTCTAGCTTTAAGGTGAACCTTTCCTTAGGCGGTCTATGACCATCGTCACCATGTACCACGATCCCTGTGGACTACGGACTCTCGTGCCGCTTTAGCCTTTTTGGAAGGTCACCTGATCCTCACGGTACTTCTTATTCGATTTATGTGTCGTTAGTTGAGTCATCGTGGTTGTTGACATCAACTAAACGGTCTCAACATATGTACCCTCATCTATCGACTTCTCAATGAAAGTACCCCTCGCTATCTCTCTTGTAATTTTCGTTTTCTTTTTTCCTTTCATGATCGTCACACGCGATTTGGATCTATAATTGCAATTCCTCTACATCATTCATCTGCCTTCAGTAACTCTTTCCTCGTGTCGGGAACTAGAATTTGGATTAATTGTCCTCGTGACGTTAGAAATTGTACATCCCTAACAACTTTCAAACGTGCATGTAAAGATTTCCTCTTGAATTCGCAGGCCAACTAGAACAATTTGTGTATGAATGTGTGAGTACCATAGTATAATTTTGTTAAGAATGTATGTCATTTAAATTTTTTAGCTTAGTTAATATCACGCAGTCGCCAATTTAATTTTATTTTATTTAATTCTAGTATTAAAGTTTTCCTAGTATTTAAGTTTTATAGGTTAAGTATATCATATTTGAGTATTCATGTAAGTTGCACTGTGTGTGGTTAAGTGTAAGAGAGGGCCTAGAGCCCTAATTTCGTCACAATAAAGTCACCAATAAATAAATAAATAATTTTCTGAAAATTTAAGATTCATACGAATGAATACTCTATAGCCCTATATACCGTACATATTACGAGGGATTGTGTAAAATCTTACATCAGACGCTTGAGGAGCGTTCGCACTCCTCATGTGTGTGGGATTCCTACCCTTTTCATCCCATCCTCCTGCAATATCCTCATCACCATCAGAATCTCCATCCTCATGTTCTCTTGAGGAATAGCCAAAATGCTCCCCAAAAGTGTTTAGCAGTATCAAGATATGCCTGCTCTTGCCTCTCATTCACTAATACCTGCTGTCTTAAATCGGATGATGCGGCAAGACTTTTTACTACACTAACCTATCGCATGCTCACCGATCCCACTTCGTACAGCCAAGACCAACAACAATCCTCAGACCTTAATGTAGAAAAAACATGGCGGCGATGGTTGCCCTACCAATAGCTGTCATCGGGCTTGTCACAGTTCGTGTAAATTATTATTTTTACTCACTTAAGAGCATAAGAGATATCACAAGACGAGACTAGGTTCCGAAGAAATATGCATCAATAATTTAGACTTACCTGAATTAATTTATCTATATAGTACTTGCCTCAAATTATAGGTTTCTTCGTCTTCACCCAAGGGGCAGCTACAATAGTCTCACTGTTTCTGTAGTTGAATAAGAAGCTTTTTGGCGAGTTATCACGATTTGTATTTAAGTTCAGTAATTATAGATTAATATTATTAGCAAAAAATCAAACAGATTCTGAAGTAGGAGAGAAGAAAGTACCCGGTTACTGAAGTGCTGTCCTAGCACATGCAGAGTATTTGTGTACATAATCGGAATGAGAATAGTTGCCTGAAATAATCGAACCAACGCCATAGAGATACAATTCAATTAAGACCTCTCGTGGAATCGTCTAAAATCTCGGGTAAAACATCACACCGAATTAGTTGATTGAAATATGCAAAGAAGTCGTCGTGTGGATATCAGAACATAATTATGGAGATTACTACACACAAGGGACACGATAATATGTTACCTATTAATCATTCGCTGTTACCGTTTGGAATAGTTGTACGCTGGAAATAGTTGATTTAGTCAAGTACTATAGGTTGGAAAGCACCATCTCCCTCTTACGGAATTATCGCTGCACACCATCTCGCAATATAAGTACGTAATTGGCAAGGTATTCACAACACTTTATTACACACATCTTAATAAAAAAAAAAACTTGCAAGCTGTAAGAATCACAAAAGTATGAATAATGAGCGAACACAATGAGTTCACTGTTTGGCACAGTGGGAAAATCTTCCTTAACCAATAAAACAGAAGTTCACTGTATTATTTGGCGTTTATATAACTATGCAAGGCAGTGTAGAACATCTGCCAGACTGGTAAGGATTTACGGAGGCACATATTGCTGAGCATTCAAGATAACGTCATTGTTTTGGTCTAGATGCTCATAGCGTTTTCCCTTTACGTACTTAAGTTCGACACTTCTGAAGTGTACTAAGCTATGTTTATGTTGTCACTAACTAGCAAATCATTGCGGTGTATATTCTTGAGACACTTCTATTATGCTTTAGTCTTAGGTACTTCAACATCCGAAGTAAATGACACAATGCCATCGGTTGACTGGACAATCATCACACAAACGAACCAGTCCATATTAAGCGTATTATCACATTTTTACATACGATTGCAGTACATTAACGCGAACTGGACTTTACAGACATGCAGCAGACACTAAAATTACAGATGAGCGATAGTTTATCCCAACTCTCATCAAACGAAGCTAATCAAAGCTAAATAGTGTATCCCAGCAACGAATGTAAACAAACAATATGCCGGGGCTTCAGCATACGCCATTTTCACACTTTCGAGACCTGCATTAAGGTCTGAGTATTGTAGATGGTCTTGGTACAGCACAGGCCCTAAAATAACGGATTATGAATGGTCGAAGAATGAGCTAGATCTGATTGAGAATCTCTTCTACAGATAGCGCGCCAATCGCGTTTACAGTGAACGAGAGGGATCAGCTGATGTACTTATGTCGATTTCAGGCAGTGGCGGATCCAGAGGTTCACCTCGGAGGGGGCACTCTAGAATTTCAGAGTTGCTAGAGAAAATTTGTAATAAAATTACTAAATTTGTATTTAATCTACACACACTACACATTCAACCACCAAATTTTATAATTCTACAAGAAATTCATTATATTAAAATGATGTATTGGTTTCAGTTTCAATAACACAAGTTATTGTCATTACCGTATGTAAAAAAAAAACTTTTTAATTCTACAGAATATGTACATTTCCACATTTTAATGCACATTACACAGTCAAATATGTATTAAAACATATGCAATCATAGAGACTATCTGAAGACAATATACAAGACTACTACACAAATGTTACAAAACATGTACATAGTACCAACATTGTCAGTCACTGACTCACAACTAGTCACATAAATAAAAATACCGGCCCCGGCCAGTCAAATAGTCAAGTAATATAGGAAGGCGCTCCATGACACAAAGGATTATGAAATATATTTCTACTTCTACCTGTCCTAAACATAAAAAATTGTATGTCGATGTAGCGATTATATTAACAGTGTTGCCATTACATACTATATGATAACAAACATTGACCACATTCATGAATGCAGGCAATACAGCAAATATTTTACTTGCAGTGCAGTTTGCAGAAAGAGTCATTTTTATCGGCAATATCAATGTGGCAGACAACTGGTTTTTCGGAGGGGGCACTTGCCCCTGGTGCCCCCCTCTGGATCCGCCACTGATTTCAGGTCATGTTAGTTCATTGAACTAAGAAGTCACGTCCAGAGGTTCGGAATCCACGTATACATGAGGTTTTATTCCTTATAATTGTTAGGTTTAAGAGCCAAGTAAGATTACAAGCCACTTTTAGTTTTGATATAAGTCAATACAGTACATCTGTGTACACATGCACACTCACGTAGAACGCACTCGTCACCATATCTCGGTAACTATGGACGTAGTATTTATTTTTTCACGGGAGTTGCTTGAAGGTTTTAGGCAAGTGATAAAACAGTTTACAACACAACGTGAAACAAGAAATGTATACTCTTTTATACATCCGAAATGATATGTGTCTGACATTCTGCAGCTCCCTCTAATTATCTGTAGATGTGAGTGGTGCGCTATCTGTAGACGTGAGCAAGGAACATGTAACTATAAGAGAATCGTCACTTTTGGTTATAGAATTTCCGAGAGAGAGCACCGCCTGGGGCTATGTATTGTACTTGCAAGTCTGGCAACATAAAAAATAAAAATCCATATGAATGTAGCCTTTATTACACGTAATTGAGCAGTATGATCTGCGATGAGTTACTGATTATTGATGAAAATAACACAAACATAACTGCGCCTTTCGCTAGGCGCAGAAATATACGTCCAGATAGGAACATAATACGTTTTGATATACTGTATATCAATGTTGGCAATAGATTTGTCACGAAGGACGGAATTATGCCGTTCTATAACTTAATTCACATTCAGGCTAATTAAACATTGCTCTCCTACTCTACAGAATTTTCGGAATGTTAGATGGTTCTAAAAAAAATCTCCAAATCCACATACTATATTGCCATAACCTAACTTTTCTTCCATCATACCAGCTGCCCTCCCGCCCCTCCTCCGTCGCCCTAAAACACAATTTTCATTGCAATGCAAAGGAGAATGGGTAAGGAAACAAACAACAGATGAAATGCACATATTTATTCTATATTTTTTAAAATCACAATGAACAAAACATTTATTTGAGATTAGCCCATATTGCCCACTCATTTTACACATGGTCAACACACCAGGTCAAGGATAATTCGCACAAAAAATAAAGGAAATATTCCAATAACAGAATACAGTACATTAATGCATTCCTGTTTTATAGCATCACTTTTTCAAACATGCTGGTAAGTTAGTTCACATTGCAGGTTATTTTGTCTCACAAATTTCAGCGTTGGCTGTAAATCGTTTCCGAGTATAATGTTCTTTCTAATGGTCCTTTCCATCAAATCTACGTACACAAATATAAAACACACACACACTTTTTAAATATAATTTCAGTGTCATTCTTAAGACAAATGGAAGACTTATTGGAGTAGACTGCATATGGATTGCATATTGTATTAGGGCACTTGTTCTTCTCGATTGCAACACGATACTCGTACACCTTTCCATTTCATTATAATTTTTACTTCCCTGTGCTTGGCATTTCTTCCTCTCTTGCTGTGGCATCATTGATTCTCGATTCAATTCAAATAAATAATCAAAGTACCGGCGAACAAAATAACCAACAACACGAGGAAAATTAATCAAAACTGACCAACTACGGAGTGCCAACTACGGAACCTTAGGACAAAAATTAATTCTTCATTGGTTGGCAGAACATCCAGTACAGGGCCTTACCCCGACCCACGCGCTCCCTATGATCTGTCATCCGCCTGGACGTGAGTGCTAGTCAGATGTAGTAGCTCAAGTATCCACCAATCATAGACCGTCATTTTAGGGCATATGCTATATGAAGTGGGATAGGAGAACATGCTAACATCTCCTCATGTCAAGGATGTTTTTTAAGGTCTTGTGTTTTGGATGATAATTGCAATACCTATCCTCAAATTGGTTACGAAGTCTCAATATACACCCAATATATAACTTCAAAGTCTATTTCACAAGCCCTAAAGATTATTTTTGAACTTAAATGTACACTGACCTGTTCACAAATACAGGACAATTAAATGGTCACCTTCTTCTCGTGTCAATCCTTAATTATTTTACACATGCGAGTTCATTACACCTTATGAAAATCATGGCTACCCTCTATACCAATACAATGATTAATCTATGCAAACCTATCTAGAATAATGACGAAATTGGTAATACTGTACTGACGTTATTTTCTAATTTGTCTGAAATATAGCTGAAATAGTGGAGCCGAATAGAGCACTACAGTCCGCTTGAAACATATTCCTTCCATGGATTATGAGATACTGAGAGCCTACGGCTCAAATAGGCCTACTAAGAGAGAAGATAAAAAAGATCTGCTGTCTCTAAAAATACGCACATACTCCATACACTCAATGTATAACATTAATTAGTTCTCCATTAAATGTTATGGATAAAATGTTGTTAAACATTGAACCTATCAGCACGCATAGAATTATGTTGGCACCACTTTCACGTATCGGCTTTCGAAATTATCCTGCAAAATGATTGTTTATACACACATGCCCAATTTTGAACTGTTTTCCTGGCTATATTGAGACTAGGGTTAAACATTATGGGGAGCATATCAAATATTGTAGCCCTGGTGACTCTGAATATATTCTTTGTTCCATCTCTTAAGGTGCAGAATGCACATGCAATATTTAATTGAAGTCCAACGGATAGTTAAACATTGAATCTATCAGCATGCATAAAATCATGTTGGCAACAATGCCACGAATGTGTTGCTAAGATTTAATCTAACATACTATGATCTATTATTTCACCAATTTTTGATGACATCCATTTGTTAGTAGAGAATTAAAATTGGACCTATCGGCAGGCTTAGAATTTTGTTGGAAATAATGTCATGTATGGGCTTCTGAAAATGAATCTCGAATGGTATTATCTGTGTGCCAAGTTAGGAATAGTTCGCATGCATAACTTCTGAGATATCCAACATAGAGCTCAAATTTAATTGTATTTTTTTCAGCAGTTGGTAGCACTGACATCATTATCAAACATGGGCGTGAGTTACCCAGGTAACTCATACCAAATGTGGTTTCGATAGCTGCAGCCGTTTAGGAGTTGATAGGGTACACACACACAGACAGAAGGACAGACTGAAGGACAGACACACACACACACTTCAGCCCGGGTGATCTCATAAGAATACTTTTTCCTCATTTTTGAAAAATGTGAAAAAAAAGGCGTATACAGTAATACACAGACTAAAAGAGACGTAATAACAACAGTTTACTAACTCTTCACACACCCAAGTACACGGGGCTAAAACACCACGAAGCTGTAAGCTCGTAAATGAATTAACAACAATAAACATCTTAAAACTCTGAAATTGTGAATCCAACATTCGTTGTTGTTGCTGTAGCATCATTCGAGGGGTTTGGACATCGTTGTCATTTAGCCCTGTGTATTTGGGTGTGTATAAAATGTCTAATAACCTGTATTATGGTGGTATCTGTAGTAGTGCATGTATTTGCAATTGAGGTGAGGTTAGGGAAGGAGGCGGCCGTGGTCCTAAGTTAGGACCACGCGGAATCAACGTATGTTGAGCCTTGTGTGAACAATATTCCTGATTACATTTCTATTCATCAGATCTGGCGATCCCATCTTCACTAGGTCCCTCTCCACTTTTTTTTACCACTTTGGTCTTATACGTTTGTTCTGCAGAAATGTGTGGATTCGGTAAGTCAGTCTCGTATGATTCATTCTTTTCAAATGGCCCAAAAATTGAATTCGTCTCATTCTCATGGCATCGGTAAGTTTAGAAATGTTCCTATATATTTCAGAGTTGGGTTTGGGATAGTGTATGCCATTTTCAATTCTGGGCCCTAAGATCCTTGGCATAATTTTCGTTTCCTTAATCTCTAATTGTTCCTTAAACGTTTTAAGTTGTAAATTGATCGTCTCTGAAGTATAAATAGCGTCTGATTTAATCACTTTAAGTAATGGCGAATTTTACTATTCCATGACAAGCATTGTTTGTTATAAACATTTTTTGTGTATTGAAAAGCAACCTCCATTTTCTGGATTCTTGATGCTACAGATTTATTTTCATTGCTATTTTCTGTAACCCATTCGCCTAAGTATTTAAATTCCTTTACTCGATCAATTTTGTTAGCATTAATATCAATTTCATGTGGAACATTTTTATGTTAGTCATAAATTTAGTTTTTTTTCATAAGAGATATGAAGCCCTATTTTTGCTGCTTGTACCATAGGCTACTAATTACTATCATCAGTATACTTTTTGTAAAGTACAGTAATTCATCGTTATGATTATACACTGAGTGACCGAGAGTCATGGGAAGACACGGGATACTGTTGTTAATGACGAGTTGCTCCTCCGCGAGCCCTCAAAACGGCAGCAATACGGCGAGGCATCGACTCGACAAGAAATGGGTTCCAGACTCCCGACATTCAACTGGGCAGTGATCTGAATCACAGTAACCCTTTGATCGCCCCGTATGATTCTGCTGAGGCGACGTGATGTCCGTTCGTTAAACACCTTGGTCGTCCCATGCGGTGGTCTACGTGGATGGTAACATTATCTCTGCGATTTTGAAGACCCACCCTCCACACTGTTGACCTCGGAAACCCGAGTTCGCGTATAATCACCAAAATACTATGGCCCATGTGCCGTGGGCTGATAATCATCCCACGTTCAAAGTCGGTTAACTCGCGACGTGTTGCCATGTTCACTACACTCGTGTCTGTGACACACTGCTCTGCTCCGCCGCAGCTAGCCGCAACGCTCAGGAGTCATACATGGTACATTTTCTCATTTTCTCCTCTGAGTTTTGTCCACTGAGTGTGTTTTATGCTGATTCTCGGAGAAATGTTGTGTTAGAACTTGAAGTGTTTATGGACAGAGCTCGCTTAGCTAATTAATGCACCACCCAGAAGGGTACAATGTAGCTCACAAAATATATCACTACGAGCGCTATTGTTGACTCATACGTGGACAAATCAAAATCAAAACATCTATTTCCGTTTTCACTGACAAGCCATGCACACCAACAGTTAGACCATATCTTTTGTGCCTAAATCTATCAAGACGAGCGCTAGGGTCATCCCATACACGATCAAATCCAAATCAAACTATTTACTTCCGTTTTGAGAAGTAATAATTCAAAACTGTTCTTCCCACAAATTGGAAGATAACGAATGAAAGAAAAGTTTAAAATAATCAACCTTTAATTTAATTAAAATCTGTAGAACATGTTCCATTTTAAATCCAAGAGTATTTTAGCTGTATTTCATTTAAACTGGAAGTAATTTTCAAAATATGATAGATCTTTTCAAAACGCATTTTGACACTTCGCCGGGTCATATAGCTTTACTACTTTTGGCACAATATTGACAAAATAGCTTAACTTTAGGTGTTTGCTAAACTGGATCCATAATAGTCTGAGTGGTCTTATTGTCATTTAAAATGTTTTCAACATTATTATAATAAACCATTTATTACCTAAATTCAATATTTAGTACATTGAAACCGTACCGGGTTCGATCACATTGTGACTTTCTTCAGCGTGGTAAAGGATAAGTAACTGTGTAGTACCATAGAACTTAATAATTTTTTTATCATTTCAAATGATCTTGTCGACTTCATCGTTATGCATAGGTCTACCGTTATGCGTCACGGTTACTTCGTGTATGACGTCATCATGTTGTTCAGTACATATGCACCGAGTCTGAGTTTTCTCCTGGGGTCTAGCGTAATGCGAAGGGAGACAGCGAGTGCGTGACGTCATGCAGCCCCCGCGCGGGAAGCCTGAGTTAAAGGGTAATGGAGTCTGTTGAGTCTGAGTTTACTCCTGGGGTCTGGCGTTATGCGAACGGAGACGGCGAGTGCGTGACGTCATGCAGCCCCCGCGCGGGAAGCCTAGGTTAAAGGGTAATGGAGTCTGTTGAGTCTGAGTTTACTCCTGGGGTCTGGCGTTATGCGAACGGAGACGGCGAGTGCGTGAAGTCATGCAGCCCCCGCGCGGGAAGCCTAGGTTAAAGGGTAATGGAGTCTGTTGAGTCTGAGTTTACTCCTGGGGTCTGGCGTTATGTGATTCGAAGACGGAGAGTGCGTGACGTCATGCAGCAGAGTGCACGGGAAGACTAAGTTAATGTGTATTGGAGTCTGTTGAAAGAGTCCTGGGGCTTCGAGCGAGGCGAGAAGCACTCCTGAGCCTTTCTAACATGTGTAGCATTTGCAGCATGCGTCATTTGATATGATATAAAGTCTAGTCTCACAGACTGACTATCTTTTTTCCAAAGTTTCTCTCGACAATATCTCTCTACCTGGTATATACACAGCAAGCATCATTTTTATAACCTAACTTATTCAACATACATATTTTCACTTACACATCTCGTCAATTCTGCGCTGTTTTTTCAAGATATTTTTAAAGCTTTATTAACAAAATTATTGTAACAGATCTAGCTTTTTGAAAATTTTGGTTGGTCGGTTGGTTGGTTCCTCACCATAGGGGCTGCGACAACGCGGTCATGTAGCCACGTGTACTTTGGGTGTGTGTAGAATCTATCTGATAACCGGTGTTAATTGTGATTACTGTATTAGTGTGTGTTATCTGTTTTCAAATCAAGTGAGGACTGCAGACATTGGATTTTTTCAAGTAGTTTCTACTTTTGCCGCCAAACGCCACCGTCAACGACTACTAGTTCAGAACTTGATTGCCAGATGCCACCGCAGTCGGCTCCTAGCGTCGATCGTCGGAACCTACGAGCGTTTGTTGAATGTTTAACCTATATATAATTTACCTACACACAGGTGTAATTAGTGGAAGGTTCTTTAACATGCCATATCTCAATGACATGGGACCGCCGGCTTTACTTCCCCTCCGATGTAAGGCATACTGATGGATTTTTAACATCCGACGACTTCGGCCGGGTTTGAACCCTTGATCTTGGGCATAGAAGGTCAGCATGCTACCAAATATGCCACCGAAGGTGCTTTGAAAATTTTACTCTGTGAACTTTTGGTACAAAAATATTTATAGCATCCTCTATTAGGGATTTTTAGCCTATTTTCAATTTCGAAAAAATAGGCTTATGAGATAACCTTTTGTCCGTGTGTGTGTGCGTGTGTGTGTGTGTGTGCTCGTGTGTGTGTGTGTGTGTGTGTGAGAGAGAGGTGTGAGTGTGTGTCCCCCTAATAAATTCTAAACGGCTGGAACGATTTCAATGAAACTCAGTAAGTTCATAGCACTATTCCGGGTGACCCAGACCGTGCCCTTGAAATTTTGTTACGTCTCACCAATCCAACATGGTGGCTGTGCGAAATATTTCACCAGCATTCAATATTTCCGAAACTATTACCGATATCACCCTGGAATATTTTACGGTGATAAAGGAAACTACTAGAAGTTCACCTATGTGACTTTTGAAAAACTGGTAACTACAAAACCAACATGGCGGCCACGCGAATTTGCGACTTTAAATAGAGGTTTCTCGCGATTTAACCAATCAAACGCAATAAAACTTGGTAAAGTATATGTTTATACACATTGTAATGCACCGACATCTAACTTCGTTCAATTGTTTACATAACCACAAGATGGCGGCTGTGCGAAATATTTCACCGGCATTCTATATCTCTGAATCTATTAGCGGTATCACCCTGAAATTTTGCACGGAGATAAAGGGCACTACTGGAAGTTCATCTATAAGACTTTCAAAAACCGGTTAACTACAAAACGAACATGGCGGCCAAGCGAATTTGAAAATTAAATAGACCTTTCTCGCGATTTAATGTTCCAAACGGAATGAAATCTGGTACAGGAAATGTTTATACACATTGTAATGCACTGGTATCTAATTTAGTTCAATTGTTTACATAACCTCAAGATGGCGGCTTTGCGAATTTTAAAATTAAGTTTTTATTTCTTGTGTCGTAGTCATGCGATCGATGTGAAAGTTTGAATAATGAACCTACGCAATAATTTTCCTTTAATGGTACATGACTCTATGGCCTATACATTTATCAATCCAACATGGCGACTTTCCGAAATATATAGACGGCTCTGAATATCTACGAATCTATTATAGCAATCAAACTGATTTTTTTTATGTTCATAGGGGCTATGAGCTTAAGTTCACCTATAGGACTTTAAATAACCTGGTGATCACAAATCCAACATGGCGGCGACGTGAAGTATAAATATTCACATGGACATTTCTCGCAATTTAACCATCTGAGTGCAGTGAAATTTGGTACAGTAAATCCTTATACGAATGTTAATCCACTGGCATCTAATTTATTTCAATTGTTTCCATAACCACAAAACGGCAGCTGAGCGAAATTTTAAAATCTCCTTGTTACTTCTTGTGTCCTAATTATGCGATTGAAGTTTGAATGCTACACGTACACAATACTCATCATGTAACAGTACATAGCTCTAGGTCCTACATAGGCCTATATAAAATCCAACATGGCGACCATCCGAAATATTTAGTCGGTTCTCAATATCTACGGATCTATTACTGCAATCAAACTGAAATTTTGTATGTTGATAGTGGCAATTAACATAAGTAGGATATATGAAAATAGACTGTATAGTTCTTCGCGGAACTACTTTTTTATATTAAGTTGTATGGTACTGCACGGTTACTTGTTTTTTAGCACCCTGAAGAAGGTCACAATGTGACCTAACCCGGTACAGATTCAATGTAGGTTAAATATTGATTTTAGGTAATAAATAGTTTATTATAATTACTACGTCGATAAGGAATCCGGCTATCATGGTCATATTTATGTCATTCTAACATTAATATATTTACGCATAAGTGTAAACATATCCGTCGTACCTTATCTAAGTCTATGTGAACAGATGCTAATGATGATCGCGTGACGGTCGAAACATGTCATACAATTAATTACATCCCCACCCTTGTTTGTGAGTTAATTAACTGATAATAATTAATTCATGTACTCTTTCTTCCAGATTTGCCTAATACTGTATAATAGGACTTAATCGTGTTGACTGATTCCATGTTTCAGAAATCTCAGTTAGATTCAGATCTTGTTTCACAGATGGCTCTGTACGCGTTGTCAAGACGATCAAGGGAAATTCCACGTCAATCCGATAGCCACCACAACAATGCCACTTTACCTACACTTAAAAATTTGCCCCGGCTATGGCGTGGCTGAATTGATTTAACATCGATCAAAATTGGCAGGACTGCAGGAGATACGGGTTCAAACTCTGACTGTACTCATATTAAGCCTTATTGATTAAATATTATATAGAAGTATGTCTTCCCACATTTAATCGCATACTCTCAATTGATAGCAGTTCCCTATTGTCGGTCTACTCTATTCTATTACTTAGAACATCAAAATACCGTTAAATTAGTAATTTTTTAACCACTATCATAAAATGTCCGAAAATCAACGATTGCCAGTTGGAGGGGCGGAACAGCGACTCCCTCTACCGTTGTTCATAGAATATAGTCTTTTCTTCATTATCGTGGCACAATTCTTATTTTATTGCAACTTTTACTGTCCATCCATAATCTTAAACATGTTTAACATATTAATAATAATAATTAAGGCTAGGATTTCGATGACTTCGCATCATTTTCTTGGTGAGCCCAATACATAACGAGTTAGTAAGAGGTGCTGAACTTAGCATATTTGTTAGGGCTTTTCTTTGCATTTTCCCCAAATTTTGTGTGATAGGGCATCTTTAGCCTATTTTGATTTATGAAAAAAAAATATAGGCCTATGAGATCACCTTTTGTCCGTGTGTCTGTGTGTGCGTGTGTGATTCGTGTGTGTCCCCCCCCCCCTTGCCCCCTCTAATATAATCTAAACGGTTGGAGCGATTTCAATGAAACTCGGTAAGTTCATAGCACTATTCCGGACGACCCTGACAGTGCCCTTCAAATTTTGTTACGTCTCACCAATCCAACATGGCGGCTATGCGAAACTAGTACCGATATCACTCTGGAATTTTGTACGGTGATAAAGGGAACTACTAGAAGTTCACCTATGTGACTTTTTAAAACCTGGTAACAACAAAACCAACATGGCGAACAGGCGAAGTTGCGACTTTTAAATACACGTTTTTTAGCGATTTAACCAACCAAACGCAATGGAACTTGGTACAGAATATGTTTATACACATTGTAATATACCGTCACCTAAACGAAGTTCTAATGTTTACATAACCTCAAGATGGCGGCTGTGCGAAATACTTCACCGGCATTCTATATCTCTGAAACTACTACCGGTATCGCCCTGATATTTTGTACGGAGATAAAGGGCACTACTGGAAGATCACGTATGAGACTTTCAAAAACCGGTTAACTACAAAACGAACATGGCGGCCAAGAACCGTTGAAAGGTTTGAATAGACTTTTCTCCCGATTTAATGACTCAAACGCGATGAAACTTGGTACAGCAAATGTTTATACACGTTGTAATGCACTGGTATCTAATTTGGTTCAATTGTTTACATAACCTCAGGATGGCGGCTGTGCGAATTTAAAATTAAGTTTTTATTTCTTGTGCCGTAATCATGCGATCGAAGTGAAAGTTTGAATAATGAACCTACGCAATCATTTTTCTTTAATGGTACATGACTCTAAGGCCTATACATATAACAATCCAACATGGCGACCATCCAAAAATTTTTAGGGTTCTCAATATCTACGAATCTATTATAGCAATCAAACTGAAATTTTGTAAGTTGATAGTGGCAATTAGCAAAAGTAGGATATATGAAAATAGGCTTTAGTTCCTTACGGAACTACTTGTTTAGAGTTTGTATTGTATTTTAATGCGTTTTTCAATACGGTACTTATCGGGGTTTATTGCATTGTATATTCATTTGAAGTACTTCTTGGTTGTACTTTTTCTTTTTAAGTTTTCAAGGGTATAAATGCACACCCCTTATTATTCCTGTATCGACATGATTGGGGATGGGATGCGATTAATTTATTTGTGGCGGATGGTGCTTAAAGCCGTATGCCCTTCCTGACGCCAACGTTGTGAGAGGAGAGGAATGGAACTGGGCGAGCTTGGAAGTATGTGGCCGTGGTATTTTAAAAGGTTTGGTCCTTGCATTTGAGTTGATCTGAAACAGAATGGGAAACCACTTCAAGGATTGCTAACGGTAGAGCTCGAACCCATTTTTCTACTTAGTCCGGAGTAATCTGGGCCCTTGGGCTTGTGCCACAGCGCTTATACAGTAGCTACCACGGCCGGTTTTGTTTTTTCAAGAGGGATATTTACGGTTTTAAATTATATACATTATTTACTTTGCTTAGTTGAGCCTCCGTGGCCCAGGCGGCAGCACGCCAGCCTCTCACCGCTGGGTCCGTGGTTCAAATTCCGGTCACTCCATGTGAGATCTGTGCTGGACAAAACGGAGGCAGACAGGTTTTTCTCCGGGTACTTCGGTTTTCCCTGTCAACATCTCATTCCAGCAACACTCTCCACTATCATTTCATTTCATCTGTCATTCATTTAATCATTGCCCCAGAGGAGTGCGTCAGGCCTCGGCAGCCGGCACGGTTCATATCCTCGCCGCTAGATAAGGGCTTCATTCATTCCATTCCTGACCCGGTCGGAGACTGGAAGCAGGCTGTGGATTTTCATTTACTTTGGTTAGTTTTTAACTTTCGGTAACTTCATTAAATAAACTTTATCTTTACTAAACTCTACTATTTTATTCTATGTGATTTTGATTTTTTTTATAAACCAGATATCAGAGTAAAATGTTGGCAATTTAAGGGCCTTTTATAAATTATATACGTCATTGTTTGAGGGAGAGACATGGCGAAACCTCGAGTACATTCACTTACCGATCTGCTGGACTGCTGAGCGTCTGAAGTGGTAGTAGGTCATAACTGCATTCTAAAGTGAATTTTTCATTGTTTTATAGAGCATTAAAATCCTAGCCCCAACAATAATAGTCTTATAATAACAATTGTTACTATATTTTTTTACATCGTTTTGCCCGTTAAAGAAGCGCGATTAATTCTAAAGTATATTGTTGATCTTGTTTCCTGGTACTCCTAAAGTTATTCATCTTCTCGCAATGGTTCTTTATGTTCGACCATGGCGAAATATAAATATTATATGTCAGAAAACTGTACTATAATGAGGCTCATTATAGTAAGTTACAAGTTTTCATTATGATACAGTTTCTCCCACCAATCAGAGCTCAAGGAACAGTTGTGTGACCAATTAGGTAAGGATAGCATCGCGCCTGCGCTGACTTCCACGGCCTCCTGTGGCTCGTGCCATAGTGGCGTATTCGAGCAGGCCGTGGCATTCTCTGCGTCCCATGCGCTCTGTTCAGTACATAAAACTGGCGAAATCTCGAAAAATATTTATGAATATTTATGTTCCAACATAAAATAGTTATAATTATCGTCGAACATGAACAGTCGTATGCAACTCGCCTATAATGGTAATTAAGACACTCCAATGGAAAATATAAAACTCGTTTTATAAACATACTCGTGTCTTAATTATTGCCATTATAGGCGTGTTGCATAATGTACTATTATGCGCTACTCCGTCTAAATTCTGCCGATTTTGTGTGATCTGAAAATTGATCAATGACGACTAGTTTCCTGATCTAAGATCTGTCCAGTACCGTATCAAATGTATTGCCTATTTCCTGTAGGCCTTTTTCAACTTAGAGCAGCCGGATGTTCTTAGATTTCATTGAGAGGGTTTTCAATCTTCTTATAGCCAGTCTGTAGAACGATCATTCTGAGAATACAGGACCATAATATTACTAACGTCATTTTCTGAATGTGTCCAAGTTTTTTTTTTACAAATGCCGATAGGGATCCTAGGATTTCCATTTCATCCCGATTTTATTAGTACGAACTCTGCTGGGAATTTTCCTTTCTTCCTTTTGCATAACTTATCTTCAATTAGTGATCCAGCCCAATGATACAGGGTCTTTCATATAAAGTAAGAATGCCAAGCGGCGGTTTTGTGTTCCGCTGCTGCGGTGGCCTTGACCGAGCTTGTGGCGCTCCACGTCCCCCTGCTTTAAGCGTGTGTACAATCCTATATGTAATGTTACCTTATCAAAGATGATGGAAGTGTCGTCCTTCCTGGGTTATACGGGCATTGTATCTGGTAACCACATTATGGCGGACGCGATTAAGTTCTGCCACGCTAATGTTTCTGATTCTTAGCCAACTTTCGATTTTTGCAAAAAATGAAAGTAGACTTATGAGATCATTACAGGGCCAAAAATTGTGTGTCTGTCTGTGTGTGTGTCTGTGTGTGTGTGAGTCTCTCTGTGTGTGTGTGTGTGTGTGTGAGTGTGTGAGTGTGTACTCTGAATGTCTGTCCCCCCCCCTATCAATTCGAACACGGTGAAACCGAATTGAACGAAATTTGGTACAGAGGTAGAACAAGAAAAGGGCACCTCAGTGTCATGTTTTATATCGCCGCCATCTTTACCAAATCTGAATGGCGGCCACTCAAACGTTCAAAACGTAAAATCAAATAGCGACTAATCAAATTATCCGATCTCTACCAAATTTGGTAATAACATACCTTCATATAGGACGCGTCTTGTGACCAAACTACAAGGTCATCCGCCGTACCATTTCAGGATGGCGGCCGTGCGAATTATGCAAACTTTATAATCCATATCATGGGACCCACCAGTTCCGATTATCGAGCCGAGAATCGATTTAACTGTTCTAAAGGAAGAGGCACGTTCGAAATTATAAGTTTATTTTGTAATGTTATAGTGCAGAAGTGATTTTAAAAAGCTGAGCCGTCTCGGTAAGAAGACAAGATGGCAGCGGATATCTTGTGCCTGACTTATATTTCACTAATTTGAGTATTGCATGCAATATAGCGTACTGATACAAAATAAATAAACTTAGTATGAAATGCTTTATACATAAATAGTATACTCCACTGATGAAATCGTTAGGTCTAAAGCATTATTTGCTAACAAGTTCTATGTAAGTCATTTTATATAGATCAATGTTCGTTGGCACAAATGGCTCCGTGGTAAAGCGTTAGTCTGTCATTCATATGCCTATGGTTCAAACCCCATCAGAGTTTGCTTTTTGCTTGAAATTTTACATATTTGTTGCTTTGTAATGACTCAGACATTTTAAAATTAAGCCTTATATTGTGCATATTACGGTGCAAAACATATATTTAATTAAAACTTAATTCGCCAGCAGATTTGCTCGAGTCATCTAGCAGCCAAAAAGGTAACTGCACGCCGGCCTACTTATTAACTTCCAGATTTTATTGAAAAGTTTCTTCTTATGGCCGCTAGAATGCACTCGCCCTGTTAGGATTATATTGATCGATATTTCTCCACTAGATTTCACGACTGGTCTACATGGGACTCCATTGATAGTATACCATTGGCATTCTATGCGCATCGAATTTGAAGAATGACAGGATGATACTATGATACATTTTTACTTCTTATTTTAAAGGGTTTGTTACAGCCTATTGTGCGTTATTTGAAAATGTTATTTGAAGTAAAGAACAAAACGATTTCACATAGTAACTGAATTCTAGCCGCTGATACTAGTTCAGGTTATTAATACCTTTATGTCAGACAAATAGCAATCGAAAATATCCACATAGTTTGTATACACACGTCTCTGTAGGGACACGGAAAGATTTGTTAATTCAATTAGGGTTGTGAAAGCCATGCACAACCGGACGTGTAAAGTCATGCCTCAACTCAAAGTTGGATGTTGCCCACGGCAGGTCGATTATGTAATAATAACAATAATAATAATGTTATTTGTTTTACGACCCTTTTAACTACTGCTGCTCTTAGATACGCCGGGGTGCCGGAATTTTGGCCCGAAGGGGATCTTTAACGTGCCAGTAAATCTACTGACACGGCTCCCTCGCATTTGTGCACCCTCAAATGCCAGCTGACTGCGCCAGGATACGAACCTGCAACCTAGGGCCCAGCAAGCGAGAACGTTACCGCAGAGCCACGCAGCCAGTCCGGTCGATTATGTCTCCAGATCCATAACATTCTTGAGATACTTCTTATCTATCTTTCTTCAATGATGGTAGTAGTTTTTTTCTAGGTTGTGGCGTTTGGTAGAGGTAAATAGTTTCTAAGGTCTTCAACCAAGAAATGATTCTATTATACTCTTTGATAATAACAACGAGTTATAACTATACTCATACATTTAGGAGAAAGTAGGCTATATGTTCTTTACTGAACATCTTGTTTATTCTGTTTTTTATTGAGCACTGAGCCAGTAGTGTCAAACTTATTTACAATTACTTGAATCTGTGCTAGTGTAGGCGTCACTTCGTCTGTAAATTGCTGAACAAATGCATCAAGTACCCGCCGAGCCGACTCGTAGCCTACTTAAAATAAGTTTTACATACAAACATACGATGTTACAATGATAACTGTTTCACCATGTTAGCAGCTGAGGTTCGGACTGGCTTCTGAACACCTGCACGCTTATTGCAAGGTCAAGTATGTACTATGCGCGCGCTTTCAATACTACAGCAGGGGGCCGTGGCGCGCCACAAGCTCGGTCAAGGCAACTGCTGCAGCAGATAACAAAACCGCCGCTCACCGTTCTTACTTTACATGAAAGACCCTGTACTCGTATAATGCTACTGGTTTAATTATCGTGATTCTATATTATTATTATTATTATTATTATTATTATTATTATTATTATTGGTAGGGAAGAAACATAGAAAATAGAATGCCAGGTAGGAGTAACTAAATTTTAAAAGGGGGAACATCTTCAGTACTTGGGTTGTCTATTCTCTCAGGATGGTTGCTTGGGGAAAGAGAGAGGTCCAGGTACAGAAAAACCATTGCTGAGTTCTCAGTTGCGATCTACAGTGTTCTTCAAGAAAGTACTCAGAACCGTCATCACTCAGTATTTAGATCGACCTTGCTGTATGGAAGTGAGAGCTGAGTTGACGTAATAATCAGATACATAAGCTAGAGGTAACTGATATGTGGGTAGCACGAATGACTGCTATGATAAATAGATGGGAGCAACGGCAGGAAGGTTATCATAATGAAGAGATAAAAGCTATGTTAGAAATGAACACGCTGTTCGTAAGAGCCGACTCAGATGGTGGGGCCATGTGAAGGGAATGAGAAAGGAGAGATTACGTAAGAGGTTAATGAGTTCGACTGTATATGGTAAGAGAAGCAGAGGTAGAGCTAGAAGAATCAGTGTTGAACGATTTCAAAGTGAGATGTGTCAAAGGAGAGGAGACCGCACTGCTAACTGCTAATAGGAGATTATGGAGGCAAGTTGTTCGCAAACAGAGGCTTGCTGAATAAACTAGACGCTGAAAGGCAAAACAGTCTCAAATGAAACGAATGAATTATTATTATTAATATTACTAGGTCGCCCGTGCTGCTCTGCAGCATTATCTTTCAGTATTGGAATTTAAAAAATACGACATTATTTATTTCATAATACTTCCTTCCAGACAATGTTCGCTGTGCGTCGACCCTTAGGTTTAAAATCTACTTTTACATCTTTAAATGATTTTCCTTCGGATAAGGCAACATACAACATTACATGGATTAAAACTGTATCAGGCAAGTAGATTCCAGCTCGATGAAGCGTTTGACCCTACGCTTTGTTGATTGTAATACAAAACGCTAGTGTAATAGGGAATTTCCGTCATTAGAACCAAATATATGATTGCTACAATGAGAAAAAATGTTGAAAACATAAGATGTAATATCGAATGTTCACTCATAACTTTCCTCAGAATCATCCGATTTGAATAGTTAAGAGCGCAAATGAAAGTGCTTGTTTCACTGAGTGTTCGTAGACCAAAACGACTTGCGCACCTCAATTAAAACCAAAGATATGATTGCTTCAAAGTTGGAAAAAGTTGAAAAAATCAAATAATTTGAGAAAGGCGGAATTTAGGTTATTTGTAATACTTGATGACAAATCTGTGCATGAATACCTTTCATTTTAAAAAAGAATGAATGGAACGACCGGATAGAATGGCCCCACGGACTCGGATAAATTTTCATAAATATTTTTAATATATCGATTATTATTATTGTCATCATTATAGTGTAATGTTTATTGTGAAACTTTCGGCAATATCTAGGATTTTACTCAACAGTGACTGATTCCATGCCTGTGGTTTTGTGTCAATCTATTGTGCGTCACAATAACTAGTGGTAACGTCATTACATAACAGGGTGCATTCAGCCTCGTGAGGACAATTGAGTAGCTGACTGGCAGTGAGGCAGCACCCCGGTCACGAATCCCAAGATTAACGGCCGAGGGTACCCGATGCACTGACCACGCGTCACCCGAATATCTGCAAACCAAATGGCTGGGCAGCGGTCACTTGGTAGGCCTAGGCCCTTCATTGGCTGTTGTGCAAGGGGTTATTTATTTTAACGTCATTATATCTTCAACTCTATCGTAATATGATATTGCATCAGTATAGCCACCGTTACTTTCGACTTCACAATGTGGATTACAACAAGTAGGCATGTGATTTTTCTAATTAGTCACAACACTAACCGTACCACACACTAGACGCTATTGAACTAGGCTACAGAGCCTTCTCGCTTCGCGTGATTCGTACCGCCAGTCGTAGCGTGACAGAAATCTCTCTAACACAACCGCAGTATCGATCACGGGCATATAATTATCGAGCGAGTGAGCACGTGGTAGGCTCTGCTATGGAATCTATTAAACTGACGTAATAATATCTCCCTCCTTACCCTATACTTAAATAATAATAATTACTACACAAAATGCTAAACGAAACCTCTCGGCTACAACTCGCAAATGTTAGCCCATATGATTAATGTTCAATACCGTGAGATACCATCTCTTGTGTTTCCTTAGCAGGGTAAGTAAATGAGCCTTATGCTGATCATATGTTCTCTCTGATGAAGTAAGATTATTGGTAATGAGATATTAATGGTTACCTTCTTACAGTATTTTAAAGAATAGTTCACGCTAATGAATTTAGTACATGCCTCAGTTCTGTATCACGTCTAAAAATCATGATGTGTCGCTATGATATACAGGAATTTAAGTCATATATTACCACTGGTGGCCACAATTTATAGCATTCGCAATTATATACATTTTTGGTTAGATGGTTATTTAGCATAAAGTCCGGCCCCGCAGCAAATTGGATAGTGTGCTAGGCTTTGCCCCGAAGGGTCTCGGATTTGATTCCGGACCGTGATATCGGGGATTTTAATATCCTGGGGTTAATTCTCCTGGCCCAGGCACTGGGTATAGCCTATGTGACATCTTCATCCTCATTTCACCCCCATTAGATGTGCAGGTCGCCCACTGGGTTGTCAGCTGTTGAAGAGAAAAGCTATTCAAAAGGTTAGGGATCTGTGAATGCTCAAATTAACATATAATTAAGGAGGGGAAATTAAATAATATAACTAAAGATTTTTCGCTGTTTAAAATAAAAAAAAACACATTTGTTAAAAGTTTCATTAATTAATGTAGAAAAAAGTGTATGGAATTAAGAATTAGTAATAAAAGGATGAATATGAAAATTCCAGAAAATGCTGGAAATGTTGAATTCAATGTTTCAAATCGTCTGTGTAGCCCAACATCCAAATGGTGAAGACGGTTCTCAACATGAAAATTCTCCAAGAACAGCTTATCATTGAAGAGAGATGACATTTGTCACTGTTGTGGACTGAAGTACTTATATTGTGGTGTTAATTAATATTTGAAATGGAAGAATATACTCGAGTGTGGATTCAAAAGAAACCGGACTGAGAGTGCGCTGCCATTCGCGGACATAGTAGAGAGTTATCCCGCTAGACAGAGTTAATAGATACCTTCACGAAACAACAGCTCAGACCGCGTCAGTTTGTATGAGACCGTTTGATCGTAGTGTTATTTTCCCTTACTGTTCTCGTGTTCCGACTGCGAAGTCGTTATGGCAGATTGAAAAGAAACGCCGTGGTGATAGACAACCTCTTCAAAGCTTGCAGTTTAACGTGACCGTTAATCTCGCGTTCATAAGCCACGGGACCTCATTTTAACGTGGAATCCGAAACACAGGACATGTCATTTCAGACAACCTCTTCAACACGCCTGCCATAATGACTGCATTATGGCAGGAGTGTTTAGCGTCGCATTGTAAGTGTTGTAGAGGTTGCCATAACCACGGCGTTCGACGTTGGACCGGGTTATCTCACCACGCTTAAAGCACCCAAACCACTCAAAAACTTGTTTGCGGCTCATAGGATCCTCCCTGAAAGCCTGTTGAAGTATTTGGTAAACTTCTGTTGCCGATTTCTCAAGCAGGACACACAATTTTAATCACACTCTTTGGTCTTGGGAATCCACGGAAAACAATTTTCAGGATGGCTGAGATAGAAATCGAATCCACCTCTCCTCAGTTTTTCCTAACAAGGTTGATTGAACCCAAGAAATAAATTTCGAGGTATAGCCGGAAATCAAACCCCTGCCTCAAAATATTGCTATGAGTAAGATTACCGACGCGAGGACCATTCTCTTGAAACTGATATCTTCAATTAAGTCTTAAATCTGGTTTGTATTTTCGTATCTCTCTCCCTTGGCTTCACTTTGCCATGAACACGGTACTCCAAGAATTTCTCAAATGGAGACAGAAAATTGTTACTGGTGGCTTCGGTGGCGTAGTTGCTAGCATGCTGAGCTTCTATGCCCAAGGTCGCGGGTTCAAACCCGACCGAAGTCGTCGGAGGGGAAGTAAAGCCGGCGGTCCCATGCCATACATCTAAGGCATGATAAAGAATCGTCCACTAATTACACCTTTGTGAAGCTAAATTATAGTTTATATTTGACTAACGCTCTTAGGTTCCATCGTTAGTCGCCAGGAGCCGACTGCGGTGGCATCTAGTAACCAATTTTAGAACTAGTTGGTCGTTGACGGTGGCGTTTGATGGTCGTTAACACGCAGTCCATAGAGGCTCAAGTTGACGGTTAAAAACAGTCATCACAATTAACACCGGTTATCAGACAGATTCTACACACACCCAAAGAACACGGGGCTACATGACCGCGTTGTCGCAGCCCCTAAACTGAGGAACCAACCAACCCATCAAAAAGTGTCACTCAGTAGAATATACAGACCAACCGACCGTTATCAGAGTTAAATTCAGTTCAGTTTGGTCCGACGGCTCGAAGTACACATTTTGCTCAATTCAGTTTTATCATTTTAAATGATCTTGTCGACTTCGTCGTTACGCTGGGGTCTGGCGTTACGGTGACGGGACGATATGTACCCAGATGCGCTGAGGTGTGTGACGTCATAGTACTGCTCGGTGCATGTGTACCCCGACAATCTCTATTTCGTTAGTATAATAATAATAATAATGTTATTGGTTTTACGTCCCTTTTAACTACACTGGCTTTTAGAGAGCGTTAGTATAAGACAACAATCCCCGATTCTTGGATGTCACGGGTAATCTCGAGAACCACTGGATGGATTTTGATGCGGTTTTCACCATTCTGTAAAGGGTATCTCGAGGAAAGATTCTGTAGAAAATAATGTATGTATGATCAAAGGAAGCCAAACAGTAACGATTTCAGTAAAAAAGTCGAAAACAAACTTGGCGTCCGTGCGCTTCTTAAGCTTACGCTGGGCAAACCGTTAAAAATATCAATATACTATGAGCGTAAGAATTGGTCAGCATGAAAAGTTCTACAAATAAGTCCGGGAGAGCATATCTCTATCTTCAATACATCGCCCACTATAAGTGTTTTTAGACTGGATGGAAGGGGCACGTCCCCGCGCGCTCTGGTGAGCTTGCCCTTGCTTTCCCCTTCGCTTGCACTTGACGTAATTTCGCGAGCCTTTCTAGCATTTTTCAGCATTATTTATAGCATTTAAAATGATACAAAATCTAGTCTTTCAGACTGACTGTCACATTTTTTGTTTTTCGTATTTAATACTTTTTCAAGATCTAAGCGCAGAAAAATAATCTCATTGTATAATGCCATTTGTTGTTTTACAAATTTTCTACTTTTCAATACAAAGTTTCTTTATTGAGAACCTATGTTCCCATTCAACTGGGGTACATGTTTTAATTAAATGTAAACGTTCTCCAGCCATTGCAATCCTAGTTAATGCACCAGCTATGGCTGAAGAAGACTAACGTTAGACCGAAACATGTACCCCAGTTGAATGGGAACATTGGTTCTCAATAAAGAAAGTTTGTATTGAAAACTGGAAAATTTGTAAAATAATTATTAATTCAATACGGAAAATTAAAAGAAGACAGTAGTCAAAGATATTCATAACGTTATTTGTGTAAAGATTTGAAACTGTTTCAGAGAATAATATAATAATACTACTACTAACAACAAATATAATTCCATTTTCCATCACTGGAATGAAATAAGGGCGTCAAAGTCATATTGTGTACAACCCTGCGAACGTTAGAGGGAGCTATGCCCCTACAAGAAGCAACACCAGCTCTGAGTTTGAGCTGTTTGCTTAAGTTTACACTCGCATGTATCACTCGTGATGTAAGATTAACTGTAATGAGTATTTAATTGTTAAGTTACTGCACTCCTAAGATCTAGGTCTCTTGCTAATGAATTTAATACCTGCCTCGCACATCTCGTCGTGAAATCTCACCTGTGATATATGCTGCAACTCATGCATTACCACTATTGACTTTGGTTGGTTGGTTCCTCAGTTTAGGGGCTACAAAAACGTGGTCATGTAGCCCCGTGTACTTTGGTGTGTGTAGAATCTGTCTGATAATCAGTGTTAATTGTGATGGTTGTATTAGTGTGTGCTATATGTTATTCAGGTAAGGACTGCAGACGATCAATTTCAAGTAGTTCATAATTTTCCTACCGTAAACGACACCTAGCTGCTGACTTGGCTACTGGATGCCACCCCATCTTGCACCTGGTGATGAACGTTGGAACTAAATACAGCGTCAATCAAATCTAACCTAAACAATTTTGCTTCACACAATTGTAGTTAGTGGAAGGTTCTTTTACCTCAAGCCATAAATCTATGACAATATGGACCCGCCGGTTTTACTATTGAATTTATTTCATTGCACACGATTTAAATTCCTCGTTGATGAATCAGGTACGTTGTAATTGAATAATACCAAAAGCATGTTACCTTAATTACTGATACTTTTGTAATGAAGTATAAATTTAGCAGATGCTTGTTTCGTCATTCTCACACCGACAGCTGTAGCTACGCTCGCTAATGCGCAGTGCTAGCCATGAGGCCAAGCTATCTGCGGACTCGGTAGACGTGGGTTCGAGCCCCACCGCTGGCTGTCCTTGAAATGGTTTCCTGTGGTCTCCCATTTTCAAGTCCAGGATAATGCTGGGACGGTACCTTCTAATGGGCCACGGGCGCTTCCTTCCAACTTCTTGCCCAGATTCATTCATCTTCATTCATTTCATTTCTCATTATCTACTCTCATGAGGTTGGCATCAGGAAGGGCATCTGGTCGTAAGAACCACCCGCCACATAGACTTTCATCGCATCTCATCCCTGACCCCGTTGAAAACGGGAATAATAAGGGGTAGACACATGGCTCGATGTGAGGCGGAACGCATCGGAACGCCGTTCCGGCACCCCTCTTTAAGAAAAAAAAATACTATTATTAAAATCATTTAATTAAAGAGGTTTCTCACAGATGAACCATTGAGATCATCACAGAATATTGCAACAGTTCCTGTCCTCTTGTTTATAAAGATCAATGGACCTCCTCTTCTGCTTTTTAACCCAGCTAAGTATGTTGACTCTTGGCTTGTGTCTGGACACCATTCAGCATTTTCCGTCAAGAGTAAACAGAGGTCAAGAGACAAGAAATATGTTGAAAACATGTTCAAGTTCTGGACAATCTTCTAGGTTGGACAGACAACTTAAACAAATATTAAACTGTGCTTTTTTACTGCTTTTATTACTTTTCTACGACACATTTCTGTACTTATTTTGCAAATAACATTTGGAATTAAATAAATCGTTCAATTTTTTGTATACCCAAAGATTTCTTTCTTTTCAAGCCAATTATATGGAAAACCACTCAAACCCCCTGGACTATTACAGTTCCGGCACCTCTATTTCTAGAAATCGAGCACCGGGTAGACATACAATACAGCGTTGTCATTTTCATTGGTTTTCTTTAATGAAATCTCGACTGAGTTGTACGATTTCTAATCCAAATATTTGTTGGCGGAGGTTACTCTTTGTTAGGAAACACTTCTCATTTCTAATAAAGACGGTACCAGCTTTAAATTATATTCCACTCAGCCAGTGCCTTCTTGATTCTCTCGTAGACATTAACTCTAGTTGGTTATGGAACTGGATTGCTAATTGAGAGATCTACTATTCAATATATCTTTAGTTTTAGTTTTTACCCTAAATTATACATGATACAAGTTTCGGCATATGCCTATGCCTTCATCAGTCATTTTTGCTTACAAAACTATTTTAAACACATTCAACAAATCCTTTTACTCTGGATAATTTCTTTTTATATACATGAAACTTGAATTTGTCGTATGACTAATGTAAAATATGAAATTTATAAAATGCAGTATTATTTTGTTAAAAAATCCGGAATAACATTTATTTGTCTTTAAAATTGTTGATGAGTTGTCTCCTATGATGACTGCTAGTTAATGTTTACCAAACTGTGAAAGACAAAACAAAATGAATACCATTGGAAAATGTGTAAAAATAACTTTCAAAATTGTGTTGGAAATCGAGTTCAACTCCTTCGACTCACCCTCGTATTAGTAATACTGGGAAATTTCCAAGGTGTATATTACCAGATTACTGTTGTATTTTCGTGGTGCTCCTTAAACAATTTGTTTTCCGCTTGATACAGTGTTGAAGATTAAATTGAGTTATTATGCTGTGAAACGTTTAAAACATTTTGGATTGTTCGGTAATTCATTTATTTATGTTAACATTCATGCAAATTATTTGGTTAATATGATTGTATTCCGCTTTAATTATTCATCGGTTGTTCATAAATTCGTTCGTTTTGACTTTCATTCCATTCCTAACCCCTGATGTCACTATACACTATACACTAATTCACCGGCCGTGAAAGCCAATATACCATCACTATACATACTTGTTCTAAAGTTGAGTTACCAATTTTTCCGGAACATTCCTATGACAGTGCACCGCCCTCTTAAAATAAACATATTCTTGGCGTGCCTCCTAGCTGCATCACTGGAACCAACTAGAAAAGAAAGGAGTACGCAGTGGAAATGGATGTTAATTTCTGACCTGTGCTGGGCCCGTACTTGCAGGCCAGATGTGCCGAGCGACTCCAGACTCCGTGAAGGTGGTCCCACGACGAGTGGTAGGAATACCCTCCTGGTGCTAGAAAGCTAGAATAAGTTAGGCCTAGGTTTGAAGAGAGAGAGAGAGAGAGAGAGAGAGAGAGAGCGAGCAGCCCGATCGCCAAACACTACTAAATAAGACACATGGGTAAAGAAATGGAAATTTAATGAATTGAAACCGAACACACAAAGAAACCCGACCAGAATAAAACACACAAAAAAGAATACCCTTCACCTAGGGGTCAAATAAAGTCACTTTCAAACGGGGAAGATAAATATAAATAACAATAAATAACTTACGATAGTAAATAACTTTAACAAATTAAATTCATACCTGTGCTCACTTCGGTGAAAACGATGTAAAAAGGGAGGAAGTAAAAGATCAAAAGGCAATCGAGCCGGTCGCTGGTCAACAACAATCACTTCTCTGCCTAGAGATGGATGGTTGTCATGACGGCCACAAATAACAAGCATAGCAAAGATAAAACAAGAGGCTGTGTGCGTGTCGCAAAGGCTGTGGCGAGCAATGGGGATGCGATCGAGCTGGCAGTCTCCAGAGAAAAGAAATGCAAAAACCAAAGATACTACAAGGAGAAACAAATGACGTCAAGTGTCCGTGAAATATATCATGATACATACACGCAATCAAACACACAAAATGCCAGCCGACGATGCAGTAATAAAACACAAAGCAACTCGTGCTTGTAGGTAGTCTAGCAAAACATGCTAAACCTATATGGTCCCCAACTTACGTTCCGAGTTCGAGCTGAATACGGTAAGGCCTACTTAAAGTTACCGCCGTGATTCAGTTGCCCGAAGCATGGAATGAAGGGGAAACATAGGGCTAAAATATATGGTGTCATGCCTCGTGTTGGGAGAATGGTCGAAACGCCAAAGTCCACAACCCACGGGAGACCCATTCGAAGATATGCCCAATCAAAACAGCATCAATGCACCTGGCAGCAAGAAAAACATACACTCACAAAATCACTCGCAGATATATTTCACGGCATAAATAAAAGGTTAAACGAAGACTCAAACAAAATAAAACAGGAGACCGCCATTACGATTGGTTCCACAGCAAATCCAAGCACACGACGAAGATCAAAAAGAAAGGTTAAATTTAGGAAATGAGCATAGTGGACACAAGGTTAGATGTATTACTTACATGAGTAAATGGAAGGCTTCGGCATAATAACAATGTGCCTCAAGGCACGTCCGGACAGAAAGTATCTCACATGGCGTCTGAGTCAACCGGGACGGCCGCCAAAGAAAATAAAGAAAGAGATATGTTAAACATGGCTCAGGATCCACACCACCCCCCAAAAGAAAAATTATTTATAATAATAAAAGATTTTTCTTTTTACATCACTAAGCACCACCGCTTTGAAATCAATCATGTCCCAAGTGTTCCAAAATACACAACATCCTTATCACACAGGTGGTTTGTCAACAACTATAACAGTACACAAAATTTGAGGGGGGAGGGTGATCGATATAACAATCACTTAAGCAATTGAGCCATATCAGAAAGAATACAGTTATAAAATGAATATATAAAAATAATCAGATCGCTTCGGCGATCGCAATATCAGGACAGAACTCCTTCGGGGTCCCCAAAGGCGCGCGTTCCTTTGACGATCCCTGGGCTTGTCATAATGGTATTACGGTTCGCCTGAGCGTTACAATGACAAGAAAAGTAGATAGAGACACGGACGAAAATCATAAACAAAAGACTTTCGCCCTTTGACGCCGAAGTCTGCCATTCTTCTTATACCCATCATGAAAGTGACGTATTAAAATAACAAAGAAGCGATATAATGTGTCCATTATTTATAGAATATAAATTCTCTACTGGCCGAATTCGCAAAAATACATATTTTTACAATAAATATTAAGTTACACAGAGTATGTAGGCCTATTTCTTCTTGTATTATTTTCTTTCTTGAGCTCGTAAATTTGTACTTGACTCTGCCTCGGTCAAAATTGGTTCAATAATAGGCAGGTCAAGGAGGCGCCATATGAATACTCATCAGTCAAATCAATATGACACTCGTAGCCGATAGCGGAACCCAGTTCCGACGTGAGAACATCTGGAAATTCATTCACCAAATCAGATAAAGCGTCACGTTGACTCGTGAATAAAGTAGGAGGGATTAGAACAGCAGAGATACCAGAAAAATTACAAGGAACACTCGCTTCACAAGTATTAAAATGAAACCGCTCCTTGGATTTAAACAAAAATAGATTATCTGGCTGCGCCATCCCGCCGTACCTCAGTCAAAGAAAAATGGGAAGTTGCTGTACGGCATCTGAAAAGGGCACGAGATCGTGTGGCGTCTCGCTATAACAAGGGTAGGCAACCTGTTTGTTTTCAGGTGAATGACAACGTGCTAGTGCGCCTGCACCCACAGAGTTCGGCCAAGAATAAGGAGTCAGCTAAGCTAATGCTTCGCTGGAGCACGCCCAAAACTATCACTAGATTTTTAACACCTGTCACTGTTGAATTGATCTCCAAGGAGAATCCCACCGACGTATCCAGAGCTCACATATCTCAATTGAAACCATTTATTGTGTAACCTTCTTATTTGCTGTGATTAATGTTGTCCTTTTTCTGCGTAGGTTAGCCAATCATAATTTGCTTATGTTATCCAAGGAAGCTAGTATTCATATGGCGTCTCCTTGACCTGCCTATTATTGAACCAATTTTGACCGAGGCAGAGTCAAGTACAAATTTACGAGCTCAAGAAAGAAAATAATACAAGAAGAAATAGGCCTACATACTCTGTGTAACTTAATATTTATTGTAAAAATATGTATTTTTGCGAATTCGGCCAGTAGAGAATTTATATTCTATAAATAATGGACACATTATATCGCTTCTTTGTTATTTTAATACGTCACTTTCATGATGGGTATAAGAAGAATGGCAGACTTCGGCGTCAAAGGGCGAAAGTCTTTTGTTTATGATTTTCGTCCGTGTCTCTATCTACTTTTCTTGTCATTGTAACGCTCAGGCGAACCGTAATACCATTATGACAAGCCCAGGGATCGTCAAAGGAACGCGCGCCTTTGGGGACCCCGAAGGAGTTCTGTCCTGATATTGCGATCGCCGAAGCGATCTGATTATTTTTATATATTACTTCATTTTATAACTGTATTCTTTCTGATATGGCTCAATTGCTTAAGTGATTGTTATATCGATCACCCTCCCCCCTCATATTTTGTGTACTGTTATAGTTGTTGACAAACCACCTGTGTGATAAGGATGTTGTGTATTTTGGAACACTTGGGACATGATTGATTTCAAAGCGGTGGTGCTTAGTGATGTAAAAAGAAAAATCTTTTATTATTATAAATAATTTTTCTTTTGGGGGGTGGTGTGGATCCTGAGCCATGTTTAACATATCTCTTTCTTTATTTTCTTTGGCGGCCGTCCCGGTTGACTCAGACGCCATGTGAGATACTTTCTGTCCGGACGTGCCTTGAGGCTCTCCGCCTTATTATTTAAAATGTAATGTTTTTCCTTTTTATTTAACATTGTTATTATGCCGAAGCCTTCCATTTACTCATGTAAGTAATACATCTAACCTTGTGTCCACTATGCTCATTTCCTAAATTTAACCTTTCTTTTTGATCTTCGTCGTGTGCTTGGATTTGCTGTGGAACCAATCGTAATGGCGGTCTCCTGTTTTATTTTGTTTGAGTCTTCGTTTAACCTTTTATTTATGCCGTGAAATATATCTGCGAGTGATTTTGTGAGTGTATGTTTTTCTTGCTGCCAGGTGCATTGATGCTGTTTTGATTGGGCATATCTTCGAATGGGTCTCCCGTGGGTTGTGGACGTTGGCGTTTCGACCATTCTCCCAACACGAGGCATGACACCATATATTTTAGCCCTATGTTTCCCCTTCATTCCATGCTTCGGGCAACTGAATCACGGCGGTAACTTTAAGTAGGCCTTACCGTATTCAGCTCGAACTCGGAACGTAAGTTGGGGACCATATAGGTTTAGCATGTTTTGCTAGACTACCTACAAGCACGAGTTGCTTTGTGTTTTATTACTGCATCGTCGGCTGGCATTTTGTGTGTTTGATTGCGTGTATGTATCATGATATATTTCACGGACACTTGACGTCATTTGTTTCTCCTTGTAGTATCTTTGGTTTTTGCATTTCTTTTCTCTGGAGACTGCCAGCTCGATCGCATCCCCATTGCTCGCCACAGCCTTTGCGACACGCACACAGCCTCTTGTTTTATCTTTGCTATGCTTGTTATTTGTGGTCGTCATGACAACCATCCATCTCTAGGCAGAGAAGTGATTGTTGTTGACTAGCGACCGGCTCGATTTCCTTTTGATCTTTTACTTCCTCCCTTTTTACATCGTTTTCACCGAAGTGAGCACAGGTATGAATTTAATTTGTTAACGTTATTTACTATCGTAAGTTATTTATTGTTATTTATATTTATCCTCCCCGTTTGAAAGTGACTTTATTTGACCCCTAGGTGAAGGGTATTCTTTTTTGTGTGTGTTATTCTGGCCGGGTTTCTTTGTGTGTTCGGTTTCAATTCATTAAATTTCCATTTCTTTACCCATGTGTCTTATTTAGTAGTGTTTGGCGATCGGGCTGCTCGCTCTCTCTCTCTCTCTCTCTTCAAACCTAGGCCTAACTTATTCTAGCTTTCTAGCACCAGGAGGGTATTCCTACCACTCGTCGTGGGACTACCTTCACGGAGTCTGGAGTCGCTCGGCACATCTGGCCTGCAAGTACGGGCCCAGCACAGGTCAGAAATTAACATCCATTTCCACTGCGTACTCCTTTCTTTTCTAGTTGGTTCCAGTGATGCAGCTAGGAGGCACGCCAAGAATATGTTTATTTTAAGAGGGCGGTGCAGATGGTAGCAGAGCGTGGTTAAGTCTCCTGGTCGCTTAGCCATATCCATTGGATTTTAATATTTCGCTGCATATTTTTCAATGTTGTTTTTATTCTGTTTCATGTTCCTTATTGCATACTATGCAAACAAATATTAAGAGTCAATGTGAACTTCCAAGGAGTATGGACCATAAAAATAACAAACTGTAAGGAGAGTGCAATGAGTTGGACCCTATCATGATACATACACGCAATCAAACACACAAAATGCCAGCCGACGATGCAGTAATAAAACACAAAGCAACTCGTGCTTGTAGGTAGTCTAGCAAAACATGCTAAACCTATATGGTCCCCAACTTACGTTCCGAGTTCGAGCTGAATACGGTAAGGCCTACTTAAAGTTACCGCCGTGATTCAGTTGCCCGAAGCATGGAATGAAGGGGAAACATAGGGCTAAAATATATGGTGTCATGCCTCGTGTTGGGAGAATGGTCGAAACGCCAACGTCCACAACCCACGGGAGACCCATTCGAAGATATGCCCAATCAAAACAGCATCAATGCACCTGGCAGCAAGAAAAACATACACTCACAAAATCACTCGCAGATATATTTCACGGCATAAATAAAAGGTTAAACGAAGACTCAAACAAAATAAAACAGGAGACCGCCATTACGATTGGTTCCACAGCAAATCCAAGCACACGACGAAGATCAAAAAGAAAGGTTAAATTTAGGAAATGAGCATAGTGGACACAAGGTTAGATGTATTACTTACATGAGCAAATGGAAAGCTTCGGCATAATAACAATGTTAAATAAAAAGGAAAAACATTACATTTTAAATAATAAGGCGGAGAGCCTCAAGGCACGTCCGGACAGAAAGTATCTCACATGGCGTCTGAGTCAACCGGGACGGCCGCCAAAGAAAATAAAGAAAGAGATATGTTAAACATGGCTCAACAGAGGCTTGAATAATTCAACCTCTTGTTGGATACGTCAGTTCGTGTTCTTGATCAGCATTGGATGCTTCAGTGTGGACTTGCCAACAGTGTTAAATAGGAAATCATATTACCATGGAAGAAGCGAAGACACATGTTTGGCATCTGATGTTTTATTACCGTTAATGCAGATTGAGAAGAACGCCGTCGTGATAAACAACCTCTTCAACATGCCTGCCATAACGACTACATTACGGCAGGAGTGGAGGGGAAAGAACCGCACAAGGAAGGAAGGAAATGTGTGATGTGTATACAGAAGGTGCAGTAATGATTCGCGCATGTCAAAAGTAGTATTCTCGATTTCAATCTAGAAATATCGTACGATAACTTTTTTGGCGAGGAAAGATTAAAATATTTACTTTCAAACAGCCTATAATTGCCACCCTTATATTTCAAAGAATTTTAATTTAAGAACTTTTGGGCACGGGCAATATATTGTTGATAACAACGAGTTATAGCGCGTAAAATAAATTGTGTTTTCTACAACGTTTTGTCCTAGTTGTAATATTTTCGTTCGTGTGAATAACCTTGTGATCAATGTTTTGAAATTTCTACATCTCACCCGGCCGAATTCGTCGGGTTTTTTAAGAGCGTTAAAATTCTTCAGTATGCCTTCCTTCGGAGAGGAAGTAAAGCCGGCGGGATCATGTCATAGACGTTTGGCATGAAAACGAATCTATCACTGCTAGTGGTAATGTGTAACCGAATTTGTGGGTTATATTTCTTTAGAAACGTTCTATCAAGTTCCAACGTTCGTCGCTAGGTGTCAGTGGCTCTGGTAGCCAAAGTTTGAACTACTTGAAATTGAACTTGCTCATTCATCTTCATTCATTTCATCTCACCCACAAGAGACGGTACTTGTAGTTCACCCCATGGGTGTCTGCATAGAAGCAGCAACAAACTCTGCCTACCCGAAATAAATAAATAAATACATAATAAATAATTCCCTGAATTCAAGAATCACGTTCCATTCCCAATTCCTTGTAATGAATGGACTGTACTGTATTCCCTATCAGAAACTATCGGTTAGGACACGATAACGATCCTACTACATTATTTTGCAGAACCCCTGATCGGCCTATGGCCCAAATCCGTGCCATCAGACGGGGACACAACAATATCATGTCCCTTGGTTCAGAATTCATATTAAAATGGCGGTCCCGTGACTCACGTTTGAGAGATTAACGGCCACGTAAAACTGCAAGCCTTATAAAATGTAAAGGTGAGAAACACATGCTGTTGATGTATTTGTTCCTGAACAAAGCTTCTTTCAGTTAGAACACAGGATTTATTACACCTAGGTCTTTACACATGAGCCATTATTGGAACCTTGGTTTTATGAACGTGTTATTGGAGGTGTCTGAGTGCCTTCTGCCTCACCTACAACTCGCTTCTGAAGATATGAAGCAAATTACTCCCCTTCGCTTGAGGAGAAATAATGTTCTTGTTTGATTCTCTGGTCTATTGACTTGTTTGTTGCAGCGTTCCACGCCTCCCTGTCCTGAGTCAATCGTTTCATCTCTACATATCTACCACACTTTACATCCAAGGCTGCTGCAGCCAGTTGGCATTTGAGGGTGCGCAAATGCGAGGGAGCCGTGTCAGTGAATTTACAGGCACGTTAATGATCCCATTCGGGGCATAATTCCGGCACCCCGGCGTCTCTAAAATGCATAGTTGTTAAAAGGGACGTAAAACCAATAACATTATTTATATTATTATCCAATGCAAGCTGTTTACCATTATTCTAAACTTCGTCTACCCCAACAGCTCTTGTCCTCGACCCTTCCTTCCATAACTAAGTCGCTATTCATATGTGACTTAGTGTGTGTCCTCCCAACCTATCTGTTCTCTTTATTAGCAGTCGCCAGAATCATCTCTCCTCTTAGGCCTACACTCGTCTTAATTTCCCTTCATTTGTTCCTCTATCTACCCGTATGATCTTCATCATTTTCCTGTAATGCCACATTTCAAATGCTTCTATTCTCCTCTTTTGAACTGCGCCAACAGTCCAAGTTTCACTTCCATAGAGCGACACGATCCAGATAAAGGCTTTCAAAATGACTTTCTAATACCTAAATCTATATTTGATGCCAATAGATTTCCTTTTACTGAAGTGATGCTTTTCATACCTGTAACAACGTACTTTCTGTATCCTCTTTACGTCGTCCATCACTGGTTAATTTGATACTACTTTCAACATCATTGAGATTTTCACTTCTTTTTAGATTTGTCAATAAGGGTTTCTGATTTCTTTTTGGGTGCATTTCAATTTTAAACAATTTATTAATTTTTAACATGTAGTCTTACCTCAAGAAAGAACCCATACCATTTAAAACTCATTCAAATTCTCTGCTGATTTGGCTAAGATGGCAATTAAAGAGCGTAATCCCTCCCATTTCTTTACGTGGAGATTTATTTTTGTTGTATACGACGAAATGTGCTTGACAAGGATAACTGTGACGGACTGTTTTGGATGTTCCGTGAGGTGTCACGTCTTACGAGATTAATGATGTGTTTGCACTAAAAGGCACTTAAACGTTTATTGAAGTACAGTTTATTTCCAAAATCCATTCGTGACTGGATGGTTTAGATATTATTTACAATGTAATTATATCAGTGCTAACTGATGTAGTGAGCCATTTATACCGTCTTATCGACCCTCTAAAATCCGTCCTGTTCGCCACGTGCCGTCCGTAATGCCTATACCCGCCTCACGATCACGACATAAAATCACACGCACAGTGACTTACTGGTGCGTTGCTGTGTATTATACATATAGAGGCGCGCTGGGAATTCTTTAACACGCAGTGTTGACACACCCGCTTCTTTGTGTTTGTCGTTGTTGTGTTATTTTAGTGGCTTTGCGACATCGTGGTCAGGTAGCCCCATGTACTTGGTCGTGTGTAGAATTTGTCTGATTACATGTGTCACTGTGATGTGTGTAGTTTGTGTGTACACTAGTGGCCATAATTCAGGAAACTTTGTAGGAAATATATTAAATTTCATTTAAGCACACAAATCACTTTCGCCCAGTCATCATTAAACCAAGATTTATGGTTTTTATCCCGGTTCACACAATTTTCTCGTTGATTTTTATTGTTGAGAAATGGCTTTTATCTGGATGATCTTGCTGTTAGGAGATTTTCGAACCATTTCCTTCTAACACTTATTACAGAAACGTGAACTACCTGGACGAAGCAACGACAAATTGAAATACTACACTGCTGATATTCCCGCCAGGAGTCAACAATGTACTAAATGTATTCAAGAGCACTAACATATCAACCATGATATGCATGTCAGAGGATAGCAAGATGCATCAAAACGTATTTCCTCTTTTCCTATTGTAATTATTTGTAAACACCAAGGACTAAGTGCCAAATTAACTTGATATCGATCACATTTAGCTTCACAGTTACTAATAAAGTTTTACATTTTGTACACCAGCTAAGAAAAGCAGTGTAAATGCAAATAGTTTCCAGAATTATGTCCACCAGTGTATGTGTAATTCAGGTGAGCGTTATGAAGGAGGCGGCCGTGGCCATACGTTAACAATTTTCCCGGCATTGGCCTGGGGTAGTAGTGAGAGACTATGGGAAACCAATTCCAGGACGGCTGAGATGTGAATCGAATCCACCCCTTCTCAGTTTTGCCTCACGAGGGTGAGTATACTCCTTTTCCTTTCATTTACTCTATTGTTTGAATGTAACCTTGGATACAGCATTTCATTCTTACATCATCTGAAAACTTTTCAAGAGATTACTGCTTTTATGAAAGCTACTCAAATTCAGAGTTATAGTTTACATCAAAAAGCTGTTGTCTGAGCAGCCAGTTGACATTCTACAATTTCATAAAAATATCCACATCAGATTTTTCAACAACAACAAAATAACACTATTTCATATGCTGTAGTTATTGTTTCTTACTACCATCACAGCATTGCACTTGTAGGCTGTTCCGCATATTACTTTAGGCAATTATTCATCAGTCTAGGGCTTATTGCTTAAGTGTATCACAGCAATAGGAGCTACACCTTCATACATTATTAGGGGGTGGAAGACGGTTTGTTAATGGGATCGTCATTTCTAAGTTTCGCATCATCAGAATAAATGGTCCTTTTTCGGGTTCTTAATGCCTTAATATTTACCACACTTAGTCCTACCAAGTTTTCTGACGGTTATTTTTGTATTTTGTTTTTGTAGGGCAGATACTGTCTGTGGGTGCCACGGTATGTTTGGTAAGGTTTTGTAGAGCTATATGACTTATTTATTTGGATCTGATGATGCTCGCTTCACGAACGAAACATGTCAGCCCTTACGTGTCTTCTTCTTCTTCAATAGTCCATAATAATGTACAGTATATAATCACATGTCATTTATTTGAGGTTATTATTTCACATATTCCAGTATTCGGAATTATTTTATGTTGACCGACGGAAAATTACAATATCAATTAGGACTCCGTTCCAGCCGTCAGACCAGAATTAAATATCTTGTCAGATCCAGGAATCGAACCCGGACATCCGGGACGACAGCTTAGAATGCTAGTCACTACACCATGAGATGGGCGCTACCCTAATCCTAGTCCTCATAGAGTTACACACATTAATACAAGAGAAACACAGGTTATCAATCAAATTAAACACATACAAATATGGAGGGCTGATAACCAATATAGCCGGCCCTGTGGTGTTGGGGTAGCGTGCCTGCCTCTCACCTGGAGGCCCCGGGTTCGATCCCCGGCTCCGTCAGGGATTTTAAAACTGACGTGAGGGTTGGGACGGAGTGCACTCAGCCTCGGGAGGACAATTGAGTAGCTGTCTGACAGTGAGACAGCGCCCCGATCACGAATACCAAGATTAACGGCCGGGGGGAGCCGACGCGCTGATCACGCGTCACCCCAATATCTGCAGGCCAAATGGCTGGGCAGCGGTCGCTTGGTCGCCCTTAGCCCGTCATGGGCTTTATAGTGCCAGGGGTTGACTTTTTTTTATGACCAATATGTTTGAAAGCACCAAAATGAATTAATAATACACACATCAAAAAAAGTTTTGCATCACCTCGGTTTCCAGATCTCCGGCATATAGACGTTGACTGTGTATATTGTATCCAAGATACAGTCCCTTTGACTGTTCATAGATGTCACTAAAACTGCTCAAAGATGTAAACAACCATGCATGAGCAGGGCCTATTAGACGGAGGGGGTACGACAGCCGATCAGTTCCAGTCATTCCACCAGGACGAAGGTACGCTGCTCATGTTGTCTGTAGTTCTACCATGCCTAGAAGGTCAATACCGCAGTTCGATCGCGTCCGCATTGTTACTTTGTGTCAAGAAGGGCTCTCAACAAGGGAAGTTTCCAGGCGTCTCAGAGTGAACCAAAGCGATGTTGTTCGGACATGGAGGAGGTACAGAGATACAGGAACTGTCGATGACAGGCCTCGCTCAGGCCGCCCAAGGGCTACTACTGTAGTGGATGACCGCTACTTACGGATTGCCGCTCGGAGGAACCCAGACAGCAATGCCACCATGTTGAATAATGCGTTTCGTTCAGCCACAGGACGTCGTGTTTCAACTCAAACTGTGCGCAATAGGCTGCATGATGCGCAACTTCACTCCCGACGTCCATGGCGAGGTCCAGCTTTGCAACCCCGACACCATGCAGCGCGGTACAGATGGGCCCAACAACATGCTGAATGGACCCCACGGAATTGGCATCACGTTCTCTTCACCGATGAGTGTCGCATATGCCTTCAACCAGACAATCGTCGGAGACGTGTTTGGAGGCACCCTGGTCAGGCTGAACGTCTTAGACACACTGTCCAGCGAGTGCAGCAAGGTGGTGGTTCCCTGATGTTTTGGGGTGGCATTATGTGGGGCCGACGTACGCCACTGGTGGTCATGGAAGGCTCCGAAACGGCTTTACGATACCTGAATGACATCCTCCGACCCATAGTGCAACCATATCGGCAGAATATTGGAGAGGCATTTGTCTTCATGGACGACAATTCTCGACCTCATCGTGCACATCTTGTGAATGCGTTCCTTCAAGATAACGACATCGCTCGACTACAGTGGCCAGCATGTTCGCCAGACATGAACCCTATCGAACATGCCTGGGATATGTTGAAAAGGGCTGTTTATGGACGTCTTGACCCACCAACCACTCCGAGAGATTTACGCCGAATTGTCGTTGAGGAGTGGGACAATTTGGACCAACAGTGTCTTGATGAACTTGTGGATAGTATGCCACGGCGAATACAGGCATGCATCAATGCAAGAGGACGTGCTACTGGGTATTAGAGGTAGTGGTGTGTACTGCAATCTGGACCACAAATGCTGAAAGTCTAGCTGTATGATGGTACAACATGCAATGTGTGGGTCTCATGAGCAATAAAACGAGCTGAAATGTTGTTTGTGTTGATCTCTATTCCCTTTGTATTTAACGGTTCCGGAACTCTTGGAACCGAGGTGATGCAAAACTTTTTTGATGTGTGCAATAGGAGCACGTTAACCTGTTTGCCTACAATTCAGCCATTAATTTACTCACTACCTCCGCAGTAAAATGTTTCACCAACACCGCGTACGTAGACAAATGGGAAGGTATTTTAAAGTGTTTCACTGGGCGTTTAACGATCAACACCATTTGACACAACTCGAATTACTGTAGGTTTATTCTTAACTAGCAGTAGTACCCGGCTTCGCCCGGTGGAATGATGATAATGTTTTAAGGTCTCCTTAGAAATATAATGGACTTAAAATCTAAGTCATTTGCCCCCAAAGACAATGAGGAAGTAATATCTGGGTCATTTGCCCTTTTGATAAGGATGATAATAAAAACTACTGTTGAATTGACACGTCAAACTTACAAACTACCTTAATAGAAATACATATTTCAAAATTCACAGGCGAGGAAGACTTATTGTGTGTGGTGATTAATGGTGTAATAGGCGTAACATCCACTGTAGGTCATTTGCTCTTATGATGAGGATGATAAGGGAAACTACTACCGGTATTGAATTGACACTTCAACTTATAATGTACACAATGTACTGTAATAAAAATATGGCGGCTTCGGTGGCGTATTTGGTAGCATGCTGAGCTTCAATGCCCAAGATAGCGGGTTCAAGAGCGTTAAAAATCCCTCAGTATGCCTTTCTTCGGGGGGGGGCAGTAAAGCCGGCGGTCCCATGTCAGATTTATGGCATGTTAAAGAACCTTCCACTAATTACACCTGTGTGAAGCTAAATTGGATAGGTAAACAACGCTCTTAGATGTCTACGTCCGTTGCCAAGAGCTGACTGCAGTGGTGTCTAGTAGCTAAGTTCCGAACTTGGCCTAGTAGTCGTGACGGCAAAAGTACGAACTATTTGAAGAATTCTAAGTTGCAGTTTGTACTTAAATTAAAAAACAGATAACACACACTAATACAGTCATCACAATTAACACCGGTTATCAGACAGATTCTACACACCCCCAAAGTACACGGGGCTACATGACCGCGTTGTCGCAGCCCCTAAACTTAAGAACCAACCAAAAATAAATATTTAAAAAATCACAGTCGAGAAATACTTTATGTAGCGGTGATTATTGGTATGATGCGCGTAACATCTAGGTCATTTGCACTTATGATGATAATAATAAGGTAATTAAAAATGACTACTAAACGAACATGGTGTTATTTTAAAACTGATATAGGTAATTCAGGTGTCTAGCTTCGATGTCTTCCAAAGTCTCTACCTTATTTTCTGGCTTAGGCCTGTACTCGATGCGTCTAGTGAAAGAGCGTACTGCTCGGCAAAGACAAAGAATATAGGTCCAAGCTGTACGAACCTGAGATGATCGCAGATGATGACGAAATATGATGACACGCGTTCGGGGTTCCCCATCCTATTTAGATTGACCGGGAATCACTCACTGTTTCGCAACGGCCCTGTGCTGGCATCAGCATAGACAGCAGGAGATAACACGGCGGGCTCTGGAAAGTAATCTCAAGTCACCTCGCGATGAATCAGCAAGCTATTCTAACAACTGACCTCCCCCCCCCCCCAGGGTCTCACAACTTGTGGGACGTGGGTTGGCGACCACGGGACCCCAGCTGAGTCTGGCATCGCTTCTGCTTCCTGGTGCCGGGCTCATTTCAGTTTTCTTTCCTGTCGGCCTCCCTTGGTCAACTCTTGTTCTCTTCCGACCCTGACTGTATTAGGGTATCCGAGGGCTAGGGAGTCTTTCAATTTCCCGCCTTAATTGGCTTTGTCTCATCTTTCCTGATACCCTCATTCTTCGAGGGGTCTGCCTTCTTTTCCTTTTCATAATATCTCCTGTCTTCTGCTCAAGGCCCTCAAAGAGGCAGGGTGTGTGTAGACCCACCACTTCTGGTACACCCACAAGGGCTCATGACTGGTGAGTTAGGAAGCTGGCAACCCCGAGGAATTCCTGAGCTAAATGCAGGGAATGGAGTGGTATGTGAGAAATTTCAAGTGGACAGTGTTACGCATCGGGTTCCAAAGGGTAAGTATACACACTTTGTTTTCGATCGGTGAACGATGTAGATTTGTAACAAAAGGCCTTAATGCGGGAAATGGAGTGGTCTGTCCGAAATTTCGAGTGGACAGTGTTACTCGTCGAGTTCCAAACGGTAATTATGTAAAATCTGGTTGAGATCGGTGAAACGGTGTAGTTTTGTGCCAAAGGGCCAAAATGCAGGGAATAGAGTGAGTGGCCTGTCCAAATTTTAAAGTGGACAGTCTTACTCATCGGGTTCCAAAGGGTAAGTATACACATTTTGTTTTCGATCGGTGAAAGATGTAGATTTGTGCCAAAGGGCCTAAATGCGTGGAATGGAGTGGTCTGTCCGAAATTTCGAGTGGACAGTGTTACTCGTCGAGTTCCAAAGGGTAATTATGTAAAATATGGTTGAGATCGGTGAAACGGTGTAGTTTTCTGCCAAAGGGCCAAAAAGCAGGGAATAGTGTGGTCTGTCCGAAATTTAAAGTGAACAGTGTTACTTGTCGGGTTCCTACGGGTAAGTATATAAAATTGGGGTCAGATCGGTGAAACGGTGTAGATTTGTGCCACACAGCCTAAATGCAAGGGATGGAGTGGCCTCGCCGCAATTTCAAGCAGACAGTGTTAGTCGCAGTGTTCCAAAGGGTAAATATACACATTTTGGTTGAGATCGGTGAAACGGTGTAGATTTGGGACAAAAGGCCTAAATGCAGGGAATGGAGTGGTCTGTCCGCAATTTCAAGCAGACAGTGTTACTCGCTGGGTACCAAAGGGTAAATTTCCGAATATTGGTTCTGATCGGTGAAACGGTGTAGATTTGTGCCAAAGTGCCTAAATGCAGGGAATGGGGTGGTCTGTCCAAAATTTTAAGTGGACAGTGTTACTCGCAGCGTTCCAAAGGGTAAGTATACACATTTTGGTTCAGATCGGTGAAACGGTGTAGATTTGTGCCAAAGGGCCTAAATGCAGGGGATGGAGTAGCCTCTCCATAATTTCAAGCAGACAGTGTTAGTCGCAGTGTTCCAAAGGGTAAATATACAAATTTTGGTTGAGATCGGTGGAACGGTGTAGATTTTGGTCAAAAGGCCTAAATGCAGGGAATGGAGTGGTCTGTCCGCAATTTCAAGCAGACAGTGTTACTCGCAGGCCTTCAAAGGGTGAGTATACAAATTTTGGTTCAGATCGGTGAAACGGTGTTGAGTTGTGCCAAAGGGCCTGAATGCAGGGAATGGAGTGGTCTGTCCGCAATTTCAAGCAGACAGTGTTACTCGCAGGCTTTCAAAGGGTGAGTATACAAATTTTGGTTGAGATCGGTGGAACGGTGTAGATTTGGGCCAAAGGGCCTGAATGCAGGGAATGGAGTGGTCCGTCCGCAATTTCAAGCGGACAGTGTTACTCGCATGGTTCCAAAGGGTAAGAATACGAATTTTGGTTCTGATCGGTGAAACGGTGTAGATTTGGACCAAAGGGCCTAAATGCAGGGAATGGGGTGGTCTGTCCGAAATGTCAAGTGGACAGTGTTACTCGCAGGGTTCCAAAGGGTAAGTATACACATTTTGGTTCAGATAGGTGAAACGGTGTATATTTGTGCAAAAAGGGCCTAAATGCAGCGAATGGCGTGGTCTGTCCGAAATTTCAAGCAGACAGTGTTACTCGCAGGGTACCAAAGGGTAAGAATACGAATTTTGGTTCTAATCGGTGAAACGGTGTAGATTGGGACCAAAGGGCCTAAATGCAGGGAATGGGGTGGTCTGTCCGAAATTTTAAGTGGACAGTGTTACTCGCAGGGTTCCAAAGGGTAAATATACAAATTTTGGTTGAGATCGGTGAAACGGTGTGGATTTGGACCAAAGGGCCTAAATGCAGGGAATGGGGTGGTCTGTCCGAATTTTTAAGTGGACAGTGTTACTCGCAGGGTTCCAAAGGTTAAATATACAAATTTTGGTTGAGATCGGTGAAACGGTGTGGATTTGGACCAAAAGGCCTAAATGCAGGGAATGGGGTGGTCTGTCCGAATTTTTAAGTGGACAGTGTTACTCGCAGGGTTTCAAAGGTTAAATATACAACTTTTGGTTCAGATCGGTGAAACGGTGTAGATTTGTGCAAAAGGGCCTAAATGCAGGGCATGGGGTGGTCTGTCCGAAATTTAATGTTGACAGGGTTACCCGCAGGGTCCCAAAGGGTAAGTATACAAATTTTGGTTCAGATCGGTGAAACGGTGTAGATTTGTATACATAACAGACAGACAGACAGACAGACAGACAGACAAACTTTGTGCTTTATATATATAGATAGATTAGTCTATACTTATACGAACGGGAAGACATGTTGTTGATTGGTTTAGGGACTTTGTGACATCGTGGTCCGGTAGCCCGGTGTACTTGTCAGATTTGTCTGATAACCTGTGTTATTGTGATGGCTGTGTTAGTGTGTGTGATTTTAATTCAGATGAGGATAGGGAAAAAGGCTGCCGTGGCCTTACGTTAGGAACCATCCCGGCATTTGCCTCGAGTATAAGTGAGAATCCACGGAAAACCACCTCCAGGGTGGCTGAGGTAGGAATCAAATCCACCTCTTCTCAGTTTTGCTTCACGAGGCTGCGTGTACCCCGATCCAGCCCTCAGGCCAGAATAAATTTCTTGGCAGAGCTGGGAATCAAATCTGACCCTCCACAATGACAGCCAAGAATGCTAGCCATTACGCAACGAGGCTGGCAAATGTTTAATGAATTTCACACAGGCCGGTAATCCATTATCAAGTTATGGTGCAAAGCTGCACACGTTCGAAGTAGAACTCATGCAAACAGAAAATTCACAATTTAATTAGTATTTAGAATTTTCAAGGTCAGTTTTTAGCCAATTTTCATTAAAAAAAAAAAAAAAAAATAGCCCTATGAGATCACCTTTTCACCGTGTGTCTGTGTGTGTGTGTGCGTGATGTGTGTGTGTGTGTCCGCCTAATAACTTCTAAACGGCTGGAGCGATTTCAATGAAACTCGGTAAGTTCAAAGCACCATTCTGGGTGACCTCGACCGTGCCCTTTAAATTTTATTGTATCTCACCAATCCAACATGGCGGCTGTGCGAAATTTCTCACCAGCATTCAGTATCTCCGAAACTATTACCGATATCACCCTGAAATTGTGTACGGTAATAAAGGACACTACTAGAAGTTCGTCTATGAGACTTTCAAAAACCTGGTAACTACAAAACCAACATGGCGGCCAAGCGAAGTTGAGACTTTTAAATACACTTTTCTCATGATTTACCCATCCAAACGTAATGAAACTTGGTACAGCAAATGTTTATGCACATTGCAATGCACTGGTGTCTTATTTAGTTCAATTGTTTACATAACCTTAAAATGGCGGCTGTGCGAAATATTTCATTGGCATTCCATATATCCGAAACTATTATAGATATTACCCTTAAAATTTGTACGCTTATAAAGGGCACTGGTAAAAGCTTTTCTATGTAACTTTCATAAACCTGAAATGTAAAAAAGAACATGGCGGGCAAGCGAATTTGAATAATTTTAATAGACTTTTCTTGTGAATTAACTCTCTGAGCGCAGTGAAATGTGGTACAGTAAATAATTATACATATTGTAATTCACTGGCATCTAATTTAGTCCAATTGTTTACATAACCTCAAGATAGCGGCTGTGCGAAATTTTAAAATTAAGTTTTTATTTCCTGAGTCGAAATCATGCGGTCGAAGTGAAAGTTTGAGTAATGAACCTACGCAATAATTTTCCTTTAATGGTACATAACTCTATGGCCTATACATATAACAATCCAAAATGGCGAGCATCGGAAATATTTAGACGGTTCTCAATATCTACGAATCTTTTACAGAAATCAAACTGATTTTTTTTATGTTCATAGAAGCTATGCACATAAGTTCACCTATAGGACTTTCAGTAACCTGGTGAGCACAAATCAAACATGGCGGCGACGCGATATATACATATTTAAATGGACGTTTCTTGCGATTTAACCTTACGAGTGCAGTGAAACTTTGCACGTTATATGCTTATACAAATGTTAATCCACTGGCATCTATTTTATTTCAATTGTTTCCATAACCACAAGATGGCAGCTGTGTGAAATTTTTAAATCTCGTTTTTACTTCTTGTGTTCTAATCATGCGATTGAAGTTTGAATACCACATGTAAACAATAATCTTCATGTAACAGTACATAAAATCCAACCTGGCGACCATCTGAAATATTTAGACGGTTCACAATATCTAAGAATCTATCACAACTTAAATTTTGTGTGTTGATATAGGCGATTAACATGAGTAGGATATATGAAAATAGGCTGTATAGTTCTTCACGAAACTACTTGTTGATGTTGTTGTTAATTCATTTAGGGGGTGTCTGGTAACTGGCGCTAATGTGATGGCAGTATTAGTGTGTGTATTTAAAATAGGGTTTAGGAACAACTAGATGACGGGTGTGACCATCCCGTCGACCAGAAGTAAATTTCGTGGCAGAGCCGGGAATCGAACCCGGTCCTCAGAAGAGTGCCAGGAATATTAGCCATTGCACCACGAGTTGGTCAGTTCTTTTGCAATATTGTGCATGTTATATTGGACTTCCTTTTAGTGGCATTCTTCTGAGAGTATACATAAGTGGAAGATGACCTCGTAGTTCCGCCCCTTAAAACCTCAATAACTATCTAGAGTATACAAAAATATTCACACGTAACGACAAATCTTAAAATAAATACGAAAAAAAAGAAAGATAATGTAATACATTAAATTATGAATGAACATTTTGAAAGACCAGTTTTATTGCAATTTGAACCTTAGATGAAAGAATTTATACGTTAATTATGATTAAGCACTTTCTCAACTTGCAAGTAGCCTCATTCACTCAGCTATTCTTCCTCAGTTCACTGGAGTGTGGAGTGGATTGGTTTTTCGCGTTCCATGTGTCTTTGCGTGCTCTGTTTTCATCTACGCGTCAGAAGTATGTTATTATTAGTTCTTTGACGTACTGTATGTTGCTATTATAACAGGCTAGTGTGTTAAAATTACTGGGTATTCAGTGGTAAACGAATTTCCCTTTCATGTTAAATTCAAGGCCTTTTAAAATCCATGGCGTCATCGCTGAAGGGTAACGATTACACACCGCACGTTCACCGTAGAATAGCTTATAATACTATATTCAGAGATAGGAAAATCCTCTTAAGGTCAGAAAAGTTTCCGACAGGTCCAATTTACCACGCTGGGCCATTTCAGACTTTCATTAACAGTAGAGAAATTTTCTGCTGTTCGACTGTCTGATCCTTCAATTACCTTTTAAATGACAGTTCAGTGTTTGATGGCAGAGCCATTCCATATGTGACTGACTGACATTTACAATACACCTCAGCAAGAAAAAGTGTATAAAGTGAAACCCCTCAAATCCCAACCCAGGAAATCCGAATTCACTGGTAATCCGAACGAGAAATTTTCGACAATTTTAAGTTTAACAAGAAGTTCCGTGACGAACTAAAGAGCCTACTTTTCATGCCAATGATTATTTTACAGTATATGAACCTATCTTGAATAATGACGAAATTAAGTTGCTAATATAGAAATTTCTAATTAGTTCGAAATACTGTATACCTGGCATAATGAAGCCTAATAGAGCACCACAGTTGGCAGCCCTGATGACTGAATATATTCTTAGTTCCATCTCTTAAGGTACAGAATACAAAATTTGGTTGAAGTCCAATGAATAGCATGGACGTTACATGCAGTTAAACATTGGATCTAACAGCGCGCGTAAAATCATGTTGGCAACAATGTCATGCATGTATTGGTTTGAAATAATCTGAAATAATATGATCTATTGTTATGCCAATTTTGAATAAAATCCATTAGTTAGTATAGAAGTTACATGCATTTTAAAATTGGACCTATCATCAGGCTTAGAATCATGTTGGCAGCACTGGCGTAGGCCTATATTAATTAGTTACTCTAAATTAATCTAGAATGCCAGGTACTATACGTGTGCAAAGTTTAGAGCTATTGGCTTGCATACTTTCTGATATATTGATATTAGGGCAACAAAAATAGGGACAGCACATATTAACAGTTGGCAGCCCTGGTTGCTCTTAAGAATACGCATAGTCATATCTGTTATAGTACACATAGCACATACGAAATTTAGTTCAAATCCAAATGATAGTATGGAAGTTACATGTACTTAAAATTGGACCTCTCAGCAGGCTTAGAATCATGTTGGTAGCACTGACGTATATAAATTACTCCAAATTAATATAGAATGTCAGGTACTATTCGTGTGCATAGTTTAAAGCAGTCGGCTTGCATACTTTCTGATATATTGGTATTTGGATAAAATAAATTAGGAGCATTTATTAACAGTTGGCAACCGACAGCAGTGGCTATGCTCGCTAAAGCGCGGCATTAGGTCATGGGGCCAAGCTCTCTGCTGACTCGGTAGACGCGTGGGTTCGAGCCCCACCGTCGGCCGTCCTTGAAGTGGTTTTCCATTTTCAACACCAGGCAAATGCTGGGACGGTACCTTCTGACAGGCCACGGCCGCTTCCTTCCACATCCTTGCCCAGTTTCATTCATCTTCATCCATTCCATCTCTCATCCCGACGCGCAGGTCGCCCACGGGCGTCGACTTGAAAGACCTGCACTCGGCCTCTCAGGAGGCTACACGAAAAAAAAAACCAGTTGGCAGTCCTGGTGGGTCTTAAGAATACGCTCAGTCATATATGATTATGTACACATACAATATACGAAATTTGGTTGAATTCCAATTGATAGTGTAGAAGTTATATGCATTTAAAAATTGGACCTATCAGCAGGCTTATAATCATTTTGGCAACACTGCCATGTATGGCCTCCTGGAAATTAAACTGCAATATTATTATCTATACGTGTGCCAATTTTGAAATAGCTCCCATTCATACCTTCCAAGATATCCAACATGGAGCTCAAATTTCAATTGCGATTTTTAGCAGTTGGTAGCACTGACATAATTTTCAAATATGGCCGTGAGATATTCCTCCTACCAAATTTTGTTTCGATTGCTGCAGCCGTTTAGGAGTTGATAGGGGGGACAGACAGACAGACAGACAGAAGGACAGACAGGCAGACAGACACACATTTGCCCGATCTCATAAGTCTACTTTTTCCTCATTTTTGCAAAATGAGAAAAGTGGGCTAAAAATCGTACGCAAAAGAGAGAAACTAATTTATTTACTCAAAAAGCAATTATATATTCTACTTTATAACCTTAATTTAACAATTAGTTGACAAATTAACAAGAAGTACAGTTAGCATACCTAACAAAGTGTTGTTAGTTATTGTAATTCCTTAGGTTAATCACTTTGCAAAAACAATAAACTAACAATAGAAACACACAAAATCTCACTTAATCTTTCACTTGAAATTAGTTATCTTCAATTGTAGAAGAACTAAATGATCATTATAATAGGTGATATATCATTCGTAATGTCGTATTTTAAAGAAAATATTATTTGGAAAGTTTTCTGACAAGAAATTAAACTTATCTTCAAAGTAGAGACCATCAAATTTTTCGTCACTTGTAACAAATCTCCTGATTGATATATCATCTATTGGATTACTGATAAGCTAACGACAGATATCCATTCTTCGTTGAGCCTGTTCAGGGGTCAATTCAAGAGGTAAAGATTCTGTTTGATTTTCCAAGTTTCGTAATCTGGCGATGTATGGTATCTTTTGATGATACAATTCTCGCAATATCCGCAATTCTAGTCAGGGCCAATTCTAGGTTATAATACGCCAAACTTAAAAAACGACATTACTTATGGGACATCCTAATATTCATAAAATTAGCACATGTTTGATGATATGATGGCCTCTAGGGCTTACTCTGGGGCATACCACCCAGGAAGTGCCTGATTGTGCATTGTGGGATAGCTGTCTGTTCCTGCCCACTGTTTAACCACGAGTGTCAGGTCATGCCCGTATTGTGCTGTCTATCATACTCCCCACTCATTGTGAGCGACACATCAGACACCGACAGAACTGCCACTGGCTAGTGAAGTAATAATCCCTCAATTACTAACCTTACACTCCTCCCAGCTTGACCACCAGACCAACTAAAATCAGAACGTGGCCGAAAATCGCATTCATTCGCCATTGTAATTATGTTCGACTAGCGGACCCACGCGAGAAATCTCGCATGTTTATAAACCACACTTTCCCCAATAGGTTTATAATGAGAGACTTAAGGAGAAAGGTTGTTATGTTTTTATTTCGTATTTTCGTACAGCAACAGTATTTGCAAATCGCACACTTCTTACAAAAATTGATGTTTATGAAATTAGAATGCAATTCGTCACTGCTAATGTCATTTGAGTTCTGAGTCCATTGATTGACAGCTTATCTGTAACACTCACCGGTTATTCGATATTTATGAAATTATACGATTCAAGTAAGTTACACATTCCTTTGATTTACGGTTTCTGAAATCCATGCAAAATGATAAAGAAAATACCTCAAAATGTTAAAATGACATGGAACAGTCGTCACAGCGGCCAAAATGTGAAGCGGACAGCAATTATGGAGCGAATTTTCCTACAACAACAGTATCTGCAAATCGCACACTTCGTACATTTTTAAAGTCATTTTGTAAAGAAATTATAGATATTTATGAAATTAGAGTGCAATTCGTCACTGCTAATGTCTATTCTCTTTCATTTGAATGCTCATGTGTCACGATCGGTTACTTGTGGGCGCCGTAGGAGGGATCTATACTACTGAAAAAATATATATGATTATATTAATGGCTCGAGAGGTGCCTTTCATTCGATATGATGCAATTCAGTGTATTTTATGTTGTTATAATTCCATTTAGGCCTTGTACATGGTTATCAATAAGGCTGTGCATATGCGAACATCGAATTATTTTAATAATATCGAATACGAATATTTGATTCGATCATACGAATTGATCGACTATTTGAATTACTCGCATATTTGAAGCATTTGAACAATTGACTATTCGAATTATGCTAATTTACAACCCACTATATCTGATCATTTGAATATCGAAGTACTCGCTTTAGTAAAATAACCCGACTATTTAAGTCAATAATCGATTGATTCAATGAACACGTCGAATCAATCAAATGTTTAAATAACTATAATGAACAATGTAGTAACAAAGAGAAAATAAAAGAAAGAATGAAAGAATGAGAGATATAAGTTAACAAGTGATAACGGAGCGCGTTCGGCCTCGTGAGGATATTTAGTAGCTAACTGACAGTGTGGCAGCACCCCGGTCACAATAAAAACCAAGATTAACGGCTGAGTGGACGCGACGCGCAGACCACACGTCAACCCATAATCGGCAGGCTAAATGGCAGAGCAGCGGTCGCTTGGTAGGCCTAGACTTTTAGTTTGCTGTTGTGCCACGGAGTTATAACAAGTGATGCTTGTTTAATTGATATTGATTAGGAAGGATCTATAAGGATCTATCTATTACCCCCATTCGATTTATCTGATTCGTCCCTGCTTCGAAAATGTTGTCAACTGGACATATTTATTTACACCAATTTCCGTAATTTTCGGGTATTCAACATCTTTGAATAATTCAAATCAATATTTGACATGTTCGACTTATTTTAACAATCGACAACTGTATTTGAAGTACTACTTCGAATGTTTGGCCACCACTGTTAGGAAAATTGCGTGCTTATCAGGAGAACTGCGTATGTTTTGGATTTCTCCTGACCACATACGCAATTTGCCTAACAGTGGTGGCCAAACGGTAGGATATCTTACAGGGGAGACTTCGCTCTCGTTTACGGTCGGCGGCAAACTTCTATGAAGAAGGTATCCAAAAACTTGTGCCACGCTATGAAAAAAGGAAGATTGTAGTTTTACGTGACCGTGAATCTTGTGATTATAAGCCACGGGACCTCCTTTTTACGTGGAATCCGAACCACAGGACATGGCATTTCACTTCGAAAATCTCACATGCATTGACCGGAAATCGATCCCACGCTATGACAAATGCCTGCAAGAGTTCGGCAGTTATGTGGAAAAGTAGTTTTAAAGGTGTAGAATGTTGTGCAATAAATAATTTTTCTGTATCTGTACACAATTTAATTTTATTACCAAACGGAACTTACTTTCTGGACGTACCTCGTATATACAAAATTTCAGTTTGATTGCTGTAATAGATTCGTAGATATTGAGAACCGGCTAAATATTTTGGATGGTCGCCATGTTGGATTTTATATATGTAGGTCCTAGAGTTATGTACTGTTACATGAAGATTATTGTGTACGTGTAGCATTCAAACTTCAATCGCATGATTAGGACACCCGAAGTAACAAGGAGATTTTAAAATTTCGCACAGCTGCCATATTGTGGTTATGGAAACAATTGAAATAAATTAGAAGCCAGTGGATTAACATTCGTATAAGGATTTACTGTACCAAGTTTCACTGCACTCGGATGGTTAAATTGCGAGAAACGTCCATGTGAATATTTATACTTCGCGTCGCCGCCATTTTGGATTTGTGATCACCAGGTTATTTAAAGTCCTATAGGTGAACTTAAGTTCATAGCCCCTATGGACATAAACATTCAGTTTGATTGCTATAATAGATTTGTAGATATTCAGAGCCGTCTAAATATTTCGGATGGTCGCCATGTTGGATTGTTAAATGTATAGGCCATAGAGTCATATACCATTAAAGGAAAATTATTGCGTGGGTTCATTATTCAAACTTTCACATCGATCGCATGATTACGACACAAGAAATAAAAACTTAATTTTAAAATTCGCAAAGCCGCCATCTTGAGGTTATGTAAACAATTGTACTAAATTAGATACCAGTGTATTACAATGTGTATAGACATTTCCTGTACCAGATTTCGTTGCGGTTGGAACATTAAATCGCGAGAAAGGTCTATTTAAAATTTTCAAATTCGCTTGGCCGCCATGTTCGTTTTGTAGTTAACCGGTTTTTTAAAGTCTTATAGATGAACTTCCAGAGGTGCTCTTTATCTACGTACAAAATGTTAGGGTGATACCCCAAATAGTTTCAGATATATAGAATGCCGGTGAAATATTTCGCACATCCGCCATCTTGTGGTTATGTAAAAATTGAACCAAGTTAGATGTCGGTGCATTACAATGTGTATAGACATATACTGTACCAAGTTTTATTGCGTTTGGTAGGTTAAATCGCGAGAAACGTCTATTTAAAAGTCGCAAATTCGCGTGGCCACCATGTTGGTTTAATAGTTACCAGTTTTTCAAAAGTCACATAGGTGAACATCTAGTAGTTCCCTTTATCACCGTAAAAAATTCCAGGGTGATATCGGGAATTGTTTCGGAGATATTGAAAGCTGGTGAAATATTTCGCACAGCCGCCATGTTGGATTGGTGAGACGTAACAAAATTTGAAGGATACGGTCGGAGTCGTCCTGAATAGTGCTATGAACTTACCGAGTTTCATTGAAATCGCTCCAGCCGTTTAGATCAGGGACCCGGAACAGAACTGAAATGCGTTACGTAACGCTGTGTTCCACGTTACGTTACGTATGCCATACCGCGGCCCCGAGCTGGCTTGCGGTATCGTTCCGGAACTGTAACTTGGAACTCAGTACGAGCATGTGGAACGTTACAGCGCTGGAACGGTACAGTCGGAACTCGACTCCCAACTGTACCGAGCATCAAGGTACGTGTTAGCGGAACGTTACGTATGTAACGGTACATGACTGGAACGATTCCTCAGCGTTACCAGTTGGAAAGTTACTCTGCGTACCGTTCTTGGTTATCGAAATAGAGTAACGTTTCCACCAGTACCCGGTTACACTGTGTACCGTTCCAGGTTATACCAACCAGCCACCCGGTATCTATGCGTAACGTTCCAGGTTCTCATGTTCCAACGGAAAGTGGAACGGTACAGAGCCTGTAACAGTACAGCAGCATTTCCCAAAATGTATGTAGGACTACAGACTATTACAGGACTGTTACCGGTACTACTGTCCATTAGCTATTAAAACCATTAGGCCTATGGCTATTACACCGAATTTTTACGTAGACTATTACGGCTATTACACAGTCTATTTAGTTACCATGGCAATTGTAACACTGCGTTTATTACACTGTTACGCTGGTTGTTACAAACTGTCACATAATAGCCTAATTACACAACAACTACATCAATTACATACCTGTTATCTAATCTAGGGGCATTTCTTTCATGATATCGAAATACTCTATCTAGCCTAAGGATATTTTTCAGTATCTACTGTCCTACCTAGAACCCTGATGAAAAGATCCTTTTTTCTGCGTCAACAACTATCCCAGTTTGAACGATGCCATATGCAATTCCAGGCAAATTATTTATTCAAACATAGGATAATTACTTCTTGAAATATCAATACAAATAAAAATAAAAATACTGATTTCAGTCAGAGTGCGTGCCGCATCAGACAGGGCAAGGCACGTTGCTCGTTTCGATCGCGGTCATATTGTAGCCTACGTTAGAAATATGTTTCCTGAAAACAATACGATGGATCCCATTGATTCGAAATATTTATTGTTGCTCCATATAGAGGTTTGGAACATAGGTTATTGTTCATCGGTCCATGTAGTTGAGGTTTTTATGGAATTTGTCTGATAGGTCTAAACTTTGTTATTGTGATGTCTGTAGTAACGTGTGTATTTGTAATGATGGCATGGCTTGGGAAGGAGTAGGCCGTGGCCTTAACTTAGGAGCTATCCACGCATTTTCCGGGAGTAGAAGTGGGAAACCACGGAAAACGAATCTAAGATGGCTTAGATGGGAATCCAACTCACCTTCTCGCAGTGTTGCCATATAAGGCAGAGTGTAACCTACACAGCAAACTTTAGCTCCTTTGTGACCAATAATAGTATTTCTTTTCTAAATTAAACCTCCCGTTCTTGCTTTTCGTTTACATGTTAGCCTATTTTCATTTAATAGTGATAGAAGCCATTTTTCAGTGATGCTTAATTCTAATAATGAAGGCTATTCAGTCGTGTTTACCGACTGAAAAGCTTCCTTTATTATTTACATTTATGAAAGATAGACCTATGACATCACATATAGTCCGTGTGTGTGTACGTATGTGTGTGTTTGCATGTGTCCGTCGCCTCGCTCCCCTCCCTAATAAAATCTAAACTGCTGGAGCGATTTCAACGAAACTCGGTAAGGTCATAGTACTATTTTGTCCAACTCTGACTGTGCTCTTCAAATTTTATTACATCTCACCAATCCAACATGGCAACTGTGCGAAATATTTCACCGGCATTCCATATCTCCGAAACTATTACAGATATCATCCTGACGTTTTGTATGAAGGAAAAAAGCACTAATAGAAGTGTAACGATGGGACTCTCAAAAACCTCTTTACAAAACGAACATGGCGGCCAAGCGAAGTTGTTGTATTTAAATAGCCTTTTCTCGCATTTAAACCAAACGAGTGCCGTCACACATGGTACAGCAAATGGTATACACCTTGTAATGCACTGACATCCTATTCAGCTCAATTGTTTACATAACATCAAGATGGCGGCTGTGCGAAATTTTAAAATTAAGGTTTAATTTCTTGTGTCCTAATCATGCGATCGAAACCAACGTTTGAACAATACACCTACGCAGTAATCATCATCTAACAGTACATAGCTCTATGGCCTACAATGCATATAAAAATCCAATATGGTGACCTTCCGAAATATTTAGACGATTCTCAATGTCAACTAATCTGTGACAGCAATCAAACTTAATTGTTTTCTTAACCACGAAATGGCGCCAGTGTCAATTTTAAAATCTTGTTTTTAGCCTATTTCTATTTATGAAAAAAAAATAGGCTTATGAGATCACCTTTTGTCCGTGTGTGTCCGCGTGTGTGCCCCCAACTCCCACTAATAAAATCTAAGTGGCTGGATAGATTTCAATTAAATTCGGTAAGGTCATAGTACTATTCTGGCCGACCCCGACCGTGCCCTACAAATTTTATTACTTTTCAACAATCCAACATGGCGGCTGTGCGAAATATTTCACTGGCATTCTATATCTCCGAATCTCAGAAGACTTCTGTTAAGTTACTTAGGAAGCAAAATAACCAGTGATGGTTGGAGGAAAGAGGATATAAAAAGTAGGTTGGCTCAGTCAAGGAAAGCATTTCTACAGAAAAGGAATCAGTTGACATCGAGTGTGGCACTCTATGGAAGTGAAAATTGGACTATTGGTGCAGCAGAAAAGAGGAGATTTGAAGCGTTTGAAATGTGGTGTTACAGGAGAATGATGAAGATCAGATGGGAAGAGAGGGTTACAAACGAAGAGGTATTAAGACGAGTGGGAGAGGAGAGATGTTTCTGGCGACTGCTAATGAAGAGAAGAGATAGGTTGGTAGGACACATACTAAGACACCCAGGAATAGCAAACTTAGTTATGAAAGGAAAGGTCGAGGACAAGAAATGTAGGGGTGGACCGAGATTAGAATATGTTAAACAGTTTGCCTCGAATGTGGGGTGTGGTAGCTGTGTAGAGATGAAACGCTTAGCTCAGGACAGGGAGGCATGGAGAGCGGGATAAAACCAGTCAAAAGACTGAAGACTCAAACAACAACATCAGCCGATATGAATGAATTGATAAATATCAAAGACACAAGATAAATGTATGCCGGTAGCGTAACACTAAAACGTCGCTTGGTATTAAACCTTATATGGTGCACCATAAAGAAGGATTGAAAATTGAACGCCTAAATCAACATACCGCAACATGATGTATGAAAATATGATAAAATAATCATCTGCAACAAATTTCAAACACGTATTAAAACCCTAACAAGAAGTTCCGTGACGAACTAAAGAGCCTACTTTTCCTAAAATTAAGTTTCATACCAATGATTAAACTAGTGTATATGAACCTATCTAGAATAATGACGAAATTAAGTTGTTAATATCGAAATGTCTAAAAAGTTCGAAATATACCTGGTATAATGTAGCCTAATAGAGCAGTACTGTTGGCAGCCCTGGCGACTTAATATATACATCTTCGTTCCATCTCTTAAGGTACAGAATACACAATTTGGTTGAATTCCAATGAACTTTACATGCAGTTAGACTCTGGATTTATCAGCACGCGTAAAAGCATGTTTGGCAACAATGTCATGCGTGTGCTGGTCAGAAATGATCAGAAATATTATGATATCTTGTTGTGCCAATTATGGATGAAATCCATTTTTAGTATACAAGTTACATGTTTTTTAAAATTGAACCTATCTGCAGACATAGAATCATGTTGGTAGCACTTTCTTATATTGATTACTCCAAATTTATCTAGAATGCCAGGTGCTATACGTGTGCAAATTATGGAGCTGTTGGCTTGCATATTTTCTGATTTATTGATATTAGGGAAATATATATAGAGAGCATTTATTAACAGTTGGCAGCCCTGATTCCTCTTAAGAATAATCATAGTCATATCTGTTATGGTACACATAGCACATGCGAAATTTGGTTGAAATCCAACTGATAGTATAGGAGTTACATGTATTTAAAATTTGGTGCTATCAGCAGGCTTAGAATCATGTTGGTAGAACTGACTGTATAAGTTACTCCAAATTAATCTAAAATTTAAGGTACTAAACGTGTGCATAGTTTAAAGCTGTCGGCTTCCATACTTTCTGATATTTTGGTATTTGGATAAAAAAAATAGAGAGAGCAATTATTAACAGTTGGCAGCCCTGGTGGTTCTTACGAATACGCTCAGTCATATCTGTCCACATATTACATACAAAATTTGGTTGAAATCCAATTGATAGTGCAGAAGTTATATGCATTTAAAAACTTGACCTATCAGAAAGCTTGAAATTATTTTGGCAACATTGTCACGCATGGCCTCCTGGAAATTAAACAGAAATAGCATTATCTACTTGTGTGCCAATTTTGGAATAGCTCCCATGAATACCTCGCAAGATATCCAACATGGAGCTCAAATTTCTAGTGCGTTTTTTCAGCAGTTGGTAGCACTGACATCATTTTCAAATATGGGCTTGAGATATTCCGGTATACATCTTTACTCATACTAAAAATGGTTTCGATTGCTGAAGCCGTTTATGAGTTGATAGGGGGGGGGGGGAGACACACACAGAGCCAGACAGACAGATAGACAGAAACACATTTTCCCGGATCGATCTCATAAGTCTACTTTTTCCTCATTTTTGCAAAATGTCAAAAGTAGACTAAAAATGCCTGATTTTCTTACAGATCACTGCCAGTAGAAGAACGTGGCTAGTATTAAGGGACTTTTTTCAAGAAACATTGTGTGTCTGTGTGTGTATATGTCGGCTCCCCCCTATCAATTGAAACACGACATTTTGTACAGAAGTAGCTAAAGAAAAGGGCACCTCAGTGTCATGTTTATTTTGCCGCCATCTTTACCAAATCTCAATTGTAGCTACTCAATTGGTCAAAACTTAATAATAATAAACGACTAAACTAATCATCAGGGACACGGAACAGAACTGAAATGCGTTACGTACCGCTTGTGTTCCACGTTACGTAACGTACGCCATACCGCCGCCCCGAGCTGGCTTGCGGTATCGTTCCGGAACTGTAACTTGGAACTCAGAACGAGCGTGTGGAACGTTACAGCCCTGGAACGTTACAGTAGGAACTCGACTCCCAAGTGTACCGAGCATCAAGGTACGTGTAAGCGGAACTTAAGCTCCTTTGTGACCAATAATAGTATTTCTTTTCTAAATTAAACCTCCCGTTCCTGCCTTTCGTTTACTTGTTGGCCTATTGTCATTTAGTTGTGATAGAAGCCATTTTTCAGTGATGCTTAATTCTAATAATGAAAGCTATTCAGTCGTGTTGACCGACTGAAAAGCTTCCTTTATTATTTACATTTATGAAAGATAGGCCTATGACATCACATATAGTCCGTGAGTGTGTACGTATGTGTGTGTTTGCATGTGACCGTCGCCTCGCTCCTCTCCCTAATAAAATATAAACTGCTGGAGCGATTTCAACGAAACTCGTTAAGGTCATGGTACTATTTTGTCCGACCCCGACTGTGCTCTTCAAATTTTATTACATCGCACCAATCCAACATGGCAACTGTGCAAAATATTTCACCGGCATTCCTTATCTCCGAAACTATTATAGATATCACCCTGACGTTTTGTATGGTGGAAAAAAGCACTAATAGAAGTGTAACGATGGGACTCTCAAAAACCTCTTTACAAAACGAACATGGCGGTCAAGCGAAGTTGTTGTATTTAAATAGACTCTTCTCGAATTTAAACCATCCGAGTGCCGTCACACATGGTACATCAAATGGTATGCACCTTGTAATGCACTGACATCCTATTCGGCTCAATTGCTTACATAACTTCAAGATGGCGGCTGTGCGAAACTTTAAAATTAAGGTTTAATTTCTTGTGTCCTAATCATGCGATCGAAACCAACGTTTGAACAATGAACCTACGCAATTATCATCATCTAATAGTACATAGCTCTATGGCCTACAAAGTATATAAAAATCCAATATGGTGACCATCCGAAATATTTAGACGATTCTCAACGTCAACTAATCTGTGACAGCAATCAAACTTAATTGTTTTTTTAACCACGAGATGGCGCCAGTGTCAAATTTTAAAATCTCGCTTTTAGCCTATTTCTATTTATGAAAAAATAGGCTTATGATTCACCTTTTGTCCGTGTGTGTGCGTCCGTGTGTGAGCCCCCACGCCCCACTAATAAAATCTAAGTGGCTGGATAGATTTCAATTAAATTCGGTAAGGTCATAGTACTATTCTGGCCGACCCCGACCGTGCTCTACAAATTTTATTACGTTTCAACAATCCAACGTGGCGGCTGTACGAAATATTTCACTGTCATTCTATATCTCCGAATCTATTACTCATATCAACCTGAAATTTTGTACGGTGATAAAAGGCACTACTACAAAATCGTTCAAGGGACTTTCAGAAACCTGTTAACTACAAAACGAACATGGCGACCATGCGAATTTGAAACATTTAAATAGACTTTTCTGGCGGGTTAACAATCCGAACGCAGTGAAACTTGGTACAGCAATTCTTTATACATTTTGCAATGCACTGACATATATTTTTGTCAAATTGTTTACATAACCTCAAGATGGCAGCTGTGCAAATTTTTAAAATTAAGTTTTAATTTTTTGTGTCGCAATCATGCGATCGAAATCAACGTTTGAATAATGAACCTACGCAATAATAGTCATCTAATAGTACATAACTCTATGGCCTACATATGTTACAATCCAACATGGCGATCATCCAAAATATTTAGACGGATCACAAAATCTGATAATCTGACAGCAGTCAAACTGACATTTTGTGTGTTGATAGAGGCTATAAACATAAGTTCACCTATGGAACTATCATAACCTGGTGATCACAAATCCAACCTGCCGGCGACGCGAAATGCGAATATTGAAAAGGATGAGCACAGTGAAACTTGGTATGGTATATGCTTATACAAATTTTAATCCACTGGCATCTAATTTATTTCAATTTTTTTTTCAGAACCAGAAGATGGAGGCTGTGCAAAATTTTAAAATCTCGTTTTTACCATTTATTGTGTCCTAATCATGCAATTGAAGTTTGAATAATACTCTTACACAATAATCTTCATGTAATAGTACATAACTCTAAGGCCTACATATATAACAATCCAACATGTCGACTATCCGATATATTTAGACGGTTCTCAATATCTACGAATCTATTACAGCAATCAAACTGAATTTTGTATGTTGATAGAGGCAATTAACATAAGCAGGATAAATGAAACTGGGCTACACATTTCTTCACGGAAATACTTGTTATTTCTTGTGTCCTAATTATGCGATTGAAGTTTGAATAATACATTTACGCAATAATCTTCATGTTCTTATATTATATTTTTTAAGCGTGTGGCTTTTAGTGCCGGGAGTGTCCGAGTACATGTTCGGCTCGCTCAAGTTTGCAGCTACTTCTATGCGGACACCCATGGGGTGAGCTACAAGTACCGTCCCTTGTGGTGGTTGTCTGGCGAGGAAAGTGTGAATGTAAGAATGAGGAATTGGAAGGTAGAGGCTGTGGCCTATAGTTAGGGACTAACCCCGGCATTTGCCTGGAAGGAAGATAGGAAACTACAGAAAACCATCTTCAAGGTTGCCGGTGGAGGGTTTCGAGCCTCCTCGCCTGCCGGATGTGAGCGACTGCCTGCAGTCACGCCGTAACGAGCACGGCTAACTCAACCGGTATCTTCAAGTAATAGTAGTCTACAAAACCCTATGGACTACATACCGAACGGTCCACTGGCCCATTGCGATCCAGTTTTATGCATTCTGTCACATGTACTACAATTCTGAAAGACATAGGTCCCTCTCCCTAAACCGGGGTAATATAACGAGATGTGTGTTTACGGGCTAGAAGACAGCAGGAATCGTGAGCGCCACTATTAATTCAGTATGAGTACCTCGAATGAACCCGTTAAACGAGAAGAGATACGCAGAACACACACGTGAAAACAAGAGGTGGACGCTATCCGGCGTCACCCTCATACTACCACACGGGCAATTGCACTGGAGACGAACATCAGCCGAGCGTCTATTATGCGGATAATGCACACCCACTGGTCTCACCCGTACCATCTGCACTTACACCTGGAGATACATGGTCATGATTTCGAAGCACGGGTGGCGTTCTGTGGAAACTGATCCGGCTTTTCTAGCGACCATCTTATTTACGGACGAAGCACGATTCCACAACAATGGAACCGTTTATCGTCATAATATGCATTACTGGAGTGTGGATAATCCCCATTGGGTGCGACAGACATCCTTTTAGGTACACCCCCGTGTGGGTTGCGGGTTAGAATACACACACGGTATGCTCTGCTTGTCGTAGGAGGACACTAATAGGGCCGACAAGACAGACTGACATGACTGACTTTGATTTTGAAGACTCCCTGTTGATGGGAAGAGAAAATTCATCGACGGTATCCCCTGCCTGTCGTAAAAGGTCTTTTCCGACTTCCGGTCCCATTTTTGGTTTGACCCTTAGAAATAAACGTCATGCTGCCTGGGGAAGGGCCACCAATTTGGCCATCTGGCCAGAAAGCCTGGACGGTATTCCCCATCCCGTCAGGTGGGTGCGCCATGTACCCTTGCAGTGGTATCCGCCTCACAACGGAGGTCCCTGCACGGCCGAATAATTTCGCCAAACATATCACTGTGCATGCCGAGGGGGAAGTGCCTATTCAAGGCACTGGGACCCCGGGCAATACCTGCTAGGCCAGGTAGGTATTGCCTTGGCTGGGTGGCGCCCACAGTGATGAGCCTCGTTCGGAGTAGGTTGTATTCGGGGAGGGTGATTTCGGGATGACGCGAAAGCGGCCCAATAAATCATCAGAGGGTGTCCCTCTTAAATAGCCGTCTCTTGAGTGTCGGATCAGGGATAAAACTTTTAATGCACGTTTCCCTGTTGACAAGTCACATCGCTACCTGGTAGCTATCAGGACAGACGGGGATTATTTCAAAGTGGTGAAATCAATGAACTTTTCCGAGGAATTCGAGGGGAAATTTGGAGATCTAAACGGGATTTCCAAGCTCCGGAACGGACAGCTCCTACTGCATACAATTAGCCGACAGCAAACCGAAACGTTGCTGGAATGCACGCATTTCAGCGAAATTCCCGTTAAGTTCTCAAAACACGAAACGCTAAATGAGGTCCGTGGAGTTATTTTCCATCGTAAATTCATTTTGAATAGCGATGCGGAATTGTTGCGGAATCTGGGGAAGATAGGCGTCACCAAGATTGGGCGCATCACCCGAAAGATTGGAGAGAACAGCGTCGATACCGGCGCTTTTATTCTCCATTTCGAGGGTGATGTTTTACCTAAGCAGATGTAGATCACATCGAACCACTGCGATGTTCGACCGTACATCCCTCCACCTATGTGATGTTATCAATGCCAGAAATTCGGGCATGTTTCTGCCAGGTGCACTGCCAAGGCCGTGTGTAGAGAGTGTGACAAGGGGACACATGAGGGTGAGAGGTGTACGCCTCCCCCGTTTTGTCCTAACTGCCAAGGAAGCCACTCTCCACGATCGAAGCAGTGCCCTGAGTTCTGTAAAGAAGCCACAATCCAAGAAATCAGAACATTGCATCGGCTTTCATATCAAGATGCTCGCAAGAGGTACCGTGATATTAATGCCCCCGAATTTCGGGTGACGTTTGTGGCCGCAGCGACGCCCTCATTCACTCCTGCTGTCACAATTTCCAGTATAGTACCCTCGACGTCCGGTAATTCAGCAGATTTGAAATCACCCTTCGCTGTACCAGCGAAAATTGTCTGCCCGAAGGAGGTCCCACAACCTTCTTCGGGCAAGGAAAAGAAGGCGACAGTTATATCATCTAAACCGGCGAAATCGGAGAAGTCCTCTTCTTCTTCGAACCGGTCGGCTAACATGTCTTCCTCAGTTAACAGGGGAAAGAAGAGTTTGCCGACCAGGGCTGGTCCTTCTTCCAGTCCACCCGATATGACAAAAGTAGTAGTGGAGATGAGAGAGAAGGTTCGTCGCCATCTCTCTCGCCCTCCTCCTGACGGAGTGGCTACTGACTCTGCTGGCCTTCCCGCTCCCACGACCATCAAGGGAGCGAAGCCGGCTGAAGCCAAACACGTCCGTATGGAGGAACTCCCCTACAAATAGGAAAATACATCAGCGGAGGAGAGAGGAACGGTTCAGCGCCGTTTCTCTTCCTCTCCTAGAGACAGGGCTGCTCAGGTATCTGCTGGCCATTCCACTCCCACCACCACCAGTGGAGCGGTGTCAGCAGGAGCGGCCATGTTTTGTAAGGAACTGGCGTCTGTGGGGAAGCGACCATCTACTTCCCCAAATAGACGTCAGCGCCGATCAAGATAGAAATCTCTTCGGGACATGTCGGGGACAGACACCCAGTCTTCGGACCGGGAGAAAGTCCCTCGACACCGCTCTCGCTCTTCCCCAAGAGCGAGACTCGTGAAGTCCGACGAGGACCGCGCGCCATTCAGGGGACTGCCCGCTCCATTTTCTTCGTCATCGGACCGAGATGTGGAGATTGAGGTGCGCTCTCCTGCCCCATCATATCCAACTAGAGATGGGGAATGGTGGCAAACGGTCAAGCGTAAGTAGAAGACCCACTTCTACTTACAAGGGAACTGTAATAGCTATTCTGGTCATCTCAATGAGTTACGTCAATTAATATCTTCGTTTTCGGCAACCATTGTCTGTCTTCAGGAATCCAGGTTTCGTCCTGGACGTGAGACAATAATGCCTTACTTCAACCTCTTCTCTGAAGACCCGGTGGATGGAGCTGTGGCCGTCGGTGGCGTCTGCATTCTCGTCCACTCTAGCCTCTTTAGTGAAGAGTTGCCGTTGCGTACTCAGCTAGAGGCAGTTGCAGTTCGTACTTCGTCGCCAGTAATGGCAACAGTATGTAACGTGTACATTCCACCTGATTCTCAACTGGATTGAAACCAGCTGGTGGATCTAGTCTCTCAGCTCCCCCCCCCCCTCCTTTTCTCCTTCTGGGATATGTTAATGCCCACAACACCATCTAGGGCTCCGCTACCACTAGTGATGGAGGGAGAGATTTTGAGAGACTGATCAGGCGCTGGAGTTGTATTTGTTAAACACAGGAGAACCTACGCACTTCTCTATTGCACACGGCACTTATTCAAATGTCGATATCACCTTGTGCTGTCGTGCGCTGGTTTCCCTGCTACAGTGGGGTGTACACGATGACCTTTGTATTAGTGACCATTTCCCGATTATCGTTACTCTTCCGAACCAGAGAGCCATCGAATTACCAAATCGATGGCTTCTCCGTCGGGCTGATTGGACAACATTCACAGCACGTGCTGATTTTGCCGAAGATACCTTTGAGAGTGTCTATGATCATACCATTCACATAACGCATGGTATTTCGGCTGCTGATGAGGAAACAATACCTTCCTCAACCGGCAACTCCCACCGGAAACTTGTCCCTTGGTGGACAGCCGAGATTGCAGCAGCCTTTAAAGATCGTCGACGTGCTTTCAAATGCTATCGGAGGCAAAATACTATGGCCAACCTTATCACCTTCAAAAGGATGCGTGCTAGAGCCCGATATCTGATTCGGGAGAGTAATAAAACGACGTGGGAAAAGTATGTGTTGTTTATGACGACACATACTCCTTCATCTCAAGTGTGGACTAAGCTTCGTCGGATCTCCGGACTCCCGATATCATTGATGGCACACGGAGTCTCCATCATCGGAGACATCATCACGGACCAACTCGCCATTGCCAACCGTATTGGATCGCACTTCAATGATGTATCCTGTTCTGGGAGTTACGATCCTACGTTTCTGACTCTGAAGCGGGAGGGGGAGGCTCACCCCTTGTCCTTTGCCACTGCTGCTTTGGAGTCCTACAATGTACCATTCTCTGGAAGGGAACTGCGCAGTGCGCTTTCACTGTGTAGGGATACGTCTCCCGGACCGGATAACATACAGAATCAACTGTTAAAACATCTGTGCGAATCCAGTATAAAGCAATTGTTGGTCCTCTTCAATCGTATATGGATTGATGGGCAGTTTCCATCTCAATGGCGAGAGTGGATCATGATACCGGTTCCCAAGGCTGGAAAGGATCCCAAACTTGTCAGCAGCTACAGGCCTCTCAAATGCCCTATGTAATCTGCGAGAGAAGATGGTGAACCATCGACTGGTGTGGTTCCTGGAAGAGAGAGGCTTACTGTCAGGGTACCAGTCTAGATTTCGCTCCCATATGTCCACCACCGTCCATCTGGTGCGACTTGTGAGCGCCATACAGGAGGCATTTCTCCGAATTACCTACGACACCATATGGCGCTACGAGATCCTTTCAACCCTTCATGAGTGGGGACTCCGTGTTAATCTACCGACTTTCATTACGAATTTCATGTTGTCCGACTCTTCCGTGTAAGGGTCGGTAGAACATATCGCAATATTATACCCAAGAAAACGAAGTTCCTCAGGGTTCTGTTCTGTCACCTTGTTCGAGGTTGTCATATCTTTTTGCCAAAGATGCTACATTAAGATTGTTATTTTTTTCTCTATTATCTTTTTTCCACTGTTGTAAAATTAACTGTCATGGCATCCAGAAGTGTCAATAAATGGTTGTTTTGAATTGATATATTTTCCTTAAATATAAAAGAAGAAAGAATATGCGAGCGTAAAAGTAAAATAAGTGGCGACAAGTGATAGGATAAATATATCAATATATTTTAATTATGGAGACAACCCAACGTGAACTGGATCGAGCGATAAAGCTACGTAAGGTAACACGGGCGGCGTTTTCTAGGCAGTTGAATAACCTCAAAGGTGAAATTGATGACGTCCAGATGACAGCTCATGAAAAGCGAAGGAAGTTCAGGTTTCCCTTTCTTTACTTCGGAAGAAAAATGATGAGCTCCTGCAGCTGGATGGTAAGGTCGTAAGTCTAAAACTTGACGTCGGCCAAGAGGACTTGGACGACGAATGTAGACTTGCCGATGACTATCAACGTCAATTTCTTGATATAGAGGTGAGTGTTGAATATATTCTACCTTCAGGAGGCATCGCTCAAGACAACAGTGATTGTAGCAGTGTAGATCTTGTGAGCAAGAGAAAATTCAAACTACCTAAATTAGAACTAAGGAAATTTGATGGCGATGTAAAATAGTGGATACAGTTCAGGGGCCAGTTTGAAAAGATAGACAAGGATCCGGATATTGCACCGGAAGATAAGTTTCAATACTTCATGCAAGCTACAGTGAAAGGGTCTCGTGCTCGAGAAATTACTGAAAGTTTTCCACCTATTGGGGAAAATTATACGAAGGCAGTAGAATGTTTAAAGAGCAGGTTCGGTAGAGATGATCTGTTGGTTGAAGTTTACGTAAGAGAGTTGTTATCTTTAGTTCTTAAGAAATCTTCCACTCCCGGTGATGGCAATTCAATGTGTAGCCTTTATGACAACTTGGAATCGCACATACGGTCACTTGAAACCTTAGGTGTTACAACAGATAAGTGTGCATCTATGATGTATCCTTTAGTAGAGTCATGTTTGCCTGAGGAGTTTCTTAGGGCCTGGCAAAGAAGTTCCAATTTTGCACACACACGTGATTCGAAAGATAGGTTAGACAATCTCAAGCTATTCATGAAAAGGGAAGTGGAAGCCGAGGAACGGATCAGTTTAGCAATTTCCGGTTTTGGAATCAAAGATAATAACAGGAGTAGAGACCAACCCAAATTGTCAGAGCACATTGCTACTGCAACTGACTTGTTAAACACTAACCCAGTTGAGGAGAGGAGAGGGTACTGTATTTTTTGTGGAGGTCAACATGAAATGAAATGAAAATCCACAGCCTGCTTCCAGTCTCCGACCGGGTCAGGAATGGAAATGAATGAAGCCCCCATCTAGCGACGAGGATATGAACTGTGCCGGCTGTCGAGGCCTGACGCACTCCTCTGGGGCAATGATTAAATGAATGACGATGAAATGAAATGATAGTGGAGAGTGTTGCTGGAATGAAATTGTGACAGGGAAAACCGGAGTACCCGGAGAAAAACCTGTCTGCCTCCGTTTTGTCCAGCACAGATCTCACATAGAGTGACCGGGATTTGAACCACGGACCCAGCAGTGAGAGGCCGGCGTGCTGCCGCCTAAGCCACGGAGGCTTTGTGGAGGTCAACATGATGCCCTTAATTGTTTTAAAGCACACTAATTAGGTCTATCTGAGAAACAGAAGGTCCTAAAGGACAAGGGTGGGTGTTTTAAGTGCTTTAAGAAGGGACACTGTGTCAATAAATGTAAAGCCGTAGTACGGTGCATTATTTTTAGTAAGAGCCACCAAGTTCTGATGTGCCCTGATTTACCTCAGAATAAACAAAATATATCCCATAATAATGTCGAACACAGGCAATCCGGGGGGAAGAATGAACAAAAGACAAATTCGCTGAGTAATATTTCTAAATATCCTAAAGTTATTTTGCAAACTTTGGTTATAAAGATGAAAGGTATTGGCTCTTCCTTCTCTGTTAGAGCCTTAATTGACTCAGGATCCCAAAGATACTATGTTAAGAAAGACATTGTTAAAAGATTAGGTTACACTCCAGTCAGAACTGAAACAAATAAACATGACCTTTTTGGGGGAGTGAAAACGAGTGTTAATGAACATTCATGTTACAAAGTAGAAATTGAAAGCCTGGATGGAAAATATCAATGTAATTTTGAAGTATTGGATCAGGTTTTAATATGTAATGGCATCCCTTTGGTCAAGAAAGGACCTTGGTTGAATGAACATGAGGAAGGGAATATCAGCCTAACAGATATTGGGGATGAGTCTAGGCCTGTGGACTTGCTGATTGGAGCGGATGTAGCCGACAAACTTCTGACAGGAAATATTTAAGTTCTATCTTCCGGTTTGGTTGCTGTGGAAACAAATTTAGGCTGGACTTTGATGGGGAAAGTTCCACAACAATCTTCTGTTAACTTGGCAGAAGAAGTTACAGCTCTGTTTGTTAATGAGATCAACGATCGCTGGAGCCTAGATACCATTGGAATCTCAGACTCAGCTGTTAAAATGTCCAAAAATGAAAGACAGCTTCAAATTAGAGATGATTTTCTAAGAGGTATTACTGTAAATGATGAGAGACGTTACGAAGTTTCATTGCTATGGAAAGAAGATAGCTTGGCTCTTCCTAGTAACAGGGAGCTGGCACTCAAAAGGTTAGAATCTACCACTAGAAAGCTTCAGTCTCAAAATCTTCTCATTTCATAAGATGCAGTTCTAGCTGAGTGGGAAGAACTGGGAATTATTGAAGAAGTACCAGTCAAAGAAGTAGGGAATTTTGGACACTACCTACCACATCGAACTGTTATTAAGGAGAATAGCACCACCAGAGTTCGTCCTGTA